>OX421418.1:9420000-14420000 GCA_949126915.1 Musotima nitidalis | reverse complement strand
AATATTTATTTTATTCTATATAAACTCACATCTACATACATACATTTGGTGTGGCAGAACACTCGCGAGCAACCAAATAGACTCAACCGCTAACTCTACATTCCAACATTGTTTTAAGTAAAACATTTAAATAAAAACAAAATGTCATTTGAAAGCTTGAAACTTCTGCGTTTAAGTTTCAAACTTATGCGTTTAAGTTTCAAACTTATGCGTTTAAGTTTCAAACTTATGCGTTTAAGTTTCAAACTTATGCGTTTAAGTTTTAAACTTATGCGTTTAAGTTTTAGGCTCTCACATAAAAGTTTGGCAATGCAAGAACAATGTTTGGATATAGTTATTTGGTTGGTCGCGAATGTATATAGTTTAGCAAAGTCCCATCTCAGCACAGATATCTCTAAATGAAACGTGTCGAAATGTAAAAGGGGTGTAGCCTGTTGTTGTTAGATCTTTTTTTGTTATCCCATTTTGTTTGTTAAAGTTTGACGAATCTGAATGATCTAGTTGATCTTAAAGACAATAAAGTATAAGAAATTTTATTTATTTCTTTTTACCCACATTATAATTTAATAATTATTTATTTATTTCTCTCCAACAGTTAGCCTATTTCTTTATATCTAATAAGTCATTTATCAAATAGGCCAAAATTATTGAATATAATAAATACTAACAGTGGAGACAGGAGAGCCCAAACTAGGTAAACCCTGTGCTATGAGTCTCCTGGTCTCCGCCTCTGGGTTTTGCCCTTTAATTTAAAACCCAAATAAAAACAGAACGAAAAAACATTGACCCTAGGCAAGATCCCATTCCTTTAGTAGCCATTTTTCTGCCTTTGTGCAAAACATGACGTGGTAGAATTCTTTAGAGGTGCCGCCACGACGCGGAATAACATACATAAATAAATAATTACGTTTGTACATACATACATTCACGCCTGTTTCCTCGAAGACGTAGACAGAAGCGTATGAAACGCCCACATTTCGCCAGTTAAATAGTTTGTCCCACGTAATAGGCGGCGAACCTATTGCCGCTTACAGGGAACTGTTATGTTCGCCAGAGCCTCGTCTGTTGATCGGCAGGTGCACCACTTGCAGGTGAGGTTGGCTTGGGCTCCTCATGTGTTGGCAGAATCCCTATGCACCCGTTACGTTACACTTCTATTGCGTTTGTCGACTGTTTTAAAACAATTTGTTCGTTTAAAAATGGATTTAATGTGATTTATTGATTTGTAGTTGTTATTTGTATGAGGTTATTTTTACTTTAAATTAAAGTAAATATATTCTCTCTTTATTATTGTTAGATATGCAAATAATTACATTTATATTCACTTAGATCTCTAGATTTTATTTTTATGTAACGTTTTAAAACCCAAATCCAGGAGATAGCAGAGAAAGCTTTTTAATTTGAATCTCATATTAGTGTATAATGCATTCACTTATGTGAACTACCAGCTCACCAGATTATATCTGATCTGTTGTTTTGTAAAAAGTGCTAACCTCTTTGTGTGTAAGTTTTTGTATAAGATAAATAATATATTTGCTAAACAAGTACATAGTAATTGCAAGGTCAAGCTACTGGAACTTTTAAAAAAATAGGCTTTTTCTAATTGCAATTTCACTGTAATTTGGAACTATATTATCACGGTCTACATCCTGCATGCAAGCTGTTAGCCCTTTCAACTATAACCTAGCTTGATTTAAATGAGCTGTCAGCTCAATTTTCTTTACTCAATTTTTTGTATGAAGTATGTTTTTTATTAGTGCAGTTGGCAGAAATGACACGTAGCCCTCTTTATTATCAGCTATAACTATTGAAGGTACCTCCAAACAGAGTAAGTACTAGATTTATTTAGAGCTTCTGGAAAGTCACAGCTGTCAGCTTAGCTCTAACTGAAAGTAAACTGGGTTTTCTAATTTTCTACTGCCACAACAAACTAATCTCGAGACCAACTAAAGTATCTAATTTGTTTTTTAATAAATTTATGTTTCAATTATATTTACTTTCTAACCCTGCCCTAAAATTAGTGCTGTTAGGTCTTTTTGGTATTATTAATTTTAAAATTGGGTTCACTGTTGATCATTCATTTAATGTTGCAACTATTTTATTGAACTCTTAAGCGTTGAAAGAAAACCTGCTTGTTCAAAAAAGACTAGTTTACAGAAAACTGTTTAAAAAGCAATGATATTTTAAATAATTTCATCTTGAAAATATTTTCCCTTATCTCCTCTTCTTAAATATATGTCATTCTGCCTATAGTGACATCAAAATTTAACAAAATATGCTAAAATCTTACCATGATTTGCTGAACAGGATATATTTTGTGGTTTAGCACTAAACTCGTCGCAAATAACTGAGTTTTTTTCTTAATTTCACAGTAGATAATCTTATCGTTAAGTAACACTATACTATTTTTAACTTTGCAAAGGAACTTTTTTTTACAAACATATATTATATATTATAGCAACAGTAACTATGTAGTTCTTCGGTTTTTCATTTAGCTAATTAAAATAAGTTTTTTATTTATCTTGATTAATAAAACACTAGACTTTCATTCGGTACTTTTGTTTTAATTTTGCACTTAAATTTACAACCGATGTAATGTAATTTTTTGGTATCAGATTTGAAACACTAAGTAAATACGTAATGTAAAACAACTGTTATAAAAAAAATTTTTTTTTGGTGTCGCTATCAGTTGTTTTTTTTTAATATAGAAAGTAATTCTATTGTGTCTTTTATTACACTTAATTTAAAACACAGCATTGAAAACTTGTATATGAGTTAGGGAACGGACACTGTACCGGCACGGTAATTTATAAAGCACTTATTTCTGAGCTAGTGCTTTACCTCAGCACCAAGAATAGGCGGATGACAGTATGAGGAAGTGTGCGGCGAAGTCGTCGGCAGCCCGGCCGCCGCGCCTGCGCCCTGCGCGCCGGGGCGTGACCTAGACCCTGAAAACAACACCCCCTCGCCCACGCAGTCGTTTCCATAGTTACGGCCTACAAATTTCCTTTAAAAAAAACAATAAAAACACTAAAAACTCACCAACTTGAACTTCAAATCAACCACCTTGTAACCTAACAACATAATTTACAAGCTTAAATCATATCGGTTCTGTCAGAAATGTAACTTTCTGGATAATTTTGCATAAGAAACACGGAAGCATGGGAAAGAAAGTGCGGTACCTACGTCCGTCGCTCCACCCAATGATCGGAGCAGGCCACACGGCATTGGTCTTCCCAGGTTATGGTATGAGGAATGACAAGTTAGCTAGAAATTATTGACGACAACACGAACCCACCTAGTTTCAAATAAGGAGATTCTGTTATTTGCGAACGTTTCAACGACCATTGAATTATCTTTCTACATACGTCATCATTTGAGTTGATACTTTGACTAATTTAATGAACCATGGTTCTTTCTGTGAAATGTATGCCGCTTATATATCGTGTACTTAAATATATTCATACTAGTAAATAGTTTAACTTATGACATATATGAAAGACTATAATTTTCATCAAAATAGAAATTTATATAATATACATCAAATGATTGATATCATTCATCATAAAATCATATGTTTTTGAACCCAATGAAAGATATATTGAATAAACATATTGCAGTATAACAAACCTGGAGCAGGGCGAAAGATATAGATAGATGGAAGGACGATAAAATATTCCACTACAAAATGGTCGCCTTCTGGAACTTCATTGGTATCTGGATAGTACCTACCTACTAGAGTAGTGGTAAGTTAAAAGGTAAAACCAATTCTTATTATCCGTTACATATTCGTTCACACTTTAAAGGAAAATGGACGAATTTTAAGTATTTTCTCGACAATATTGCACTTTCCTACATTGTTGGACATAAACTAAGTATTTGCCCTCGTCGATACTTCTAGAACAAATATTATAATACTCGTAAGGATGCAATGCAAAGGACGTTTTAAAAATGTTGTTAAACCGAAAACTCAAATCAACGTATCAACATACTTACATGAGCCATTATGCCGATCACTAAAAAGCTGTCGCGAAAAAGAAAATAAAGTAGAGTGTCCACGTTAAGAAGTTGTAAGAAGAACCGGTGAACACGCATAGCCCACACTCTTTGGATCTCGTCATCTGTTTAAGATCTACAGCCAGCCAGGAAGTGGTCTTATTTTATATCACAATTAAATAAGGTCGATTAAAGCTTATCGCGCCTTTGTAAACTCAGTAAGTAGTATGCTGCCAGCGCACCGTACAAGCCGTATTTTTAAAACTATCCCTCGGTGCATGAAGCCAATCGTGCGCGCAAAATTAATAAAACGCCGCAGGAATAAGGAACACGTGGTCTGGGTCTGCTCACTGGTTTAACCAGATTTGGCGGAATTTCAGTTATTACATGAAGCGATTGCCGTCTGACCTCCGCAACCCAAAGAGGACTCTCATTATATGGTTAAACCAGTTGTATCAGGATGTAAGAACTGACTTACTAATAACGACCGCCATAGATGTTTATGAAAAACCAAGCGAACGGCTTAACGTGCTTTCCGAGGCACGGAGCAACTTCGAAAATAATGCACACGAACACATGCTGCACGTATTATGCTAACAAATGCGCGATGACCTTAAATAAAGAATAGTATCTAATCATCCTGCCTGCCAGAGCGAGGCACTTCAACACAAGTATTTTCATTACTTTCTGGATTTGTCTCACCACATATGTAAAAGTTTATTGAGCAATAAAGAACATTTTCATTTTCATTTTTTCATTTTCATGCCTTGCTCCTCGCTTATCCTTTCATTCGCATTAGTTATTGGTCATATATTCACAAACTCCTTCCTCGATTATTCAAATACTCCATACATCTCTCTTTTAGTCGTCCCCTTCCTCTCCACCAAGTAACATTCATGCTTAACACTCTTTTCGTCTGTTCTAATTACATACCCATACCATGACAAACGGCTTTAAATTTTTCAGTCACAGATGCAACTTTTCTACTTGCTCCAATTTAATATCATACATTCTCAAGACAAAATTAAGTCAGGAGCGTGTTAACAAAGCGAATAATTTTTAGTTTGCTTTAGACTCTCATCATCACTCAAATAGAATGCTCGTTCCACTAAGATGATTCTTCTACATAGCTTTTATATAAGTATATTCAGGGTTCCGTTCCGTTCCGTGTGTGGTAATGTCAGCTTTCCATAGTACGGTACCAACATTTCGCCATTGCGACCTGACCTGATGTCTTGTAGGTCTGGTAGATTGAAACATTAGTTCCATATAAACTATTGTTTACAGCTCCCGACCCGACAGACCCAGCTTCTCTAAATTCAAAAATGCCTCATTTGAATAGCTGTCACCGTAGAAACATAGCTTTTTTCTGGGAATTTCAAAGGACGTAAAGGACATAACATAATATGTCCTTTACGTCCTTTGAGATCGAAGGTATCGACATGTTCGGCAGGTTGTAAAGGCGAGCTGGCTGTGCTCAGTGCTGTAAAAATAATGACGTCTTCTCCTTACTTGAAGTCGTAATCAATGTTTGCTGACATGAGAAATTCTCTCTTTATGCAGAAGGCTCTGAAACTAAAGGGTAGGGTAAATACCCTACGTTTTAGTAGATCCTTTTTAGCATTTTTCGAAATAATTCACCGAATGCATGCGAATGTACCGTCGAATAGGCAAATTGTCACAGTATTATATTATCTGCGGCATGACGAAGGTTTTGATT
This sequence comes from Musotima nitidalis, assembly GCA_949126915.1. NCBI lineage: Eukaryota > Metazoa > Arthropoda > Insecta > Lepidoptera > Crambidae > Musotima > Musotima nitidalis. Next base: position 14,414,284 of record OX421418.1, on the reverse strand, counting down.
TAACAGAAAATATATGCAGGGATTCCTTGCGCCATTATCCAAAAGCTCCACTAAGTTAGATTTAAATAAGCTTGTATGTATATAAATAAAAATATTTCACATACGAAAACAGCTTGCCTAGTCATTTTGTAAAACGGCATATTCTGTAATCTGCCAGTGACATATGCACTGGGTTAGAATTCCACTGTTCTCCTATTACTAGAGAACCTATCTTTTTATCTATGAAATTTGTGCAGGCCATCACGGTGCGAGGGATCAGTTTTAGGGACAGACTTGCTGGAATGAAGTGTATTAATCGCTCTCACTTTATAAACCGCATCGTCACCTCAATAGCAGTGTGTGGTTACATTTAGGTCTCATTAAAATGTACCCGCTCGAATTATCTACTAACCAGTGATCTCATGTTCCTATAAATCGTTTAAACGGGACTTCTGTAATTGCCTTTATGCAGGCCTTCATAAGCGGTATCATTATCGCACTTTTACTCTTATAAATATCCTCCGTCGTTTTCTCATTGAATATTACTTTTCTGTAAAGGAGAATAGGACGAAAAGAAACAAGCAATTTATTTAAGTAATTTAATAAAATTTCTTTAATATAAGAATATGTCCGATTCCATCTTTATAATACAAAGCATTTCAAAAAGGGGAAAATACCTACGTATAAAATACAACCTTCTGTACCTTCACAAAGGACTTGGGTCCGCATTTCCGTTTTTTGCGCTCAGAAATATATAGGTAATCGGCTCTTCGTACCTGAATAAATCTAACCAGTCTAACACCCGCATTGAAATATACTTATAAGATTCTAATTTAAATATAGCCAATAAATAAATGCGTATACCAAATCCAACACGAACTCAATCCGATTTGTATCCCGAGACTTATATGTAGGTTTAATTCTGCATGATTTTACATACATGAGTTATATAAAATACTATTCTTATGTAATGAAATATCTTTTTTTGAGATAAAAGTAAACTAGAACGACATAATTTTAAACTAGAATCTTACTCATGTTACATACTATACGGGTGTAACATTTGTTACAATATCGTCTTTTTAGGCAATTGAGCCTCGAGATGTGAATCGCATCGCCATCATTTGGAATTAGATTCTTAATCAAATAAGGTTCTAGAATAAGGGTGTAATATTTGTTAAGACGTCTTCTTCTTTTCAAAACATTTATTAAGCCGGGTCCGGCCCTAGTCTTTATCCAAAGAATATATATACAAAACACTAAACTGCTTGCAAATTTCTGTGAATTGCATACAAGATCAATGTAAAATCATGCGCAAGAGACCCAGCTTAATTGTAGTCCTGCCTCTAGCTTAAGTACAATATACGACCTCCCCATAGCACACAGTGCTTCGAATAGTATACCCAAAAAGTTACAAAGTTTCCTACATTAAAACTACATACATTAATACATCGATTGGATAATACAAAAAATCGGTATAGACACTACATTAGACAGAAGCACCGTGGAAAGAGATATTACCCTACACAAGACACATACAACATCATAGAGATCGTCTATTGCACTAATAACTTACCGGTTATTTCATTCTGCCCGCCGTGACCAATTTTTATTTACATTTTACAAGAAATTGAATACATTTTACAAGAAGTTAACACGTGATTATTTACACAACGGCAACGTCGGGAAATATTAAAATAAACGCTATATAAAGTAATGAAATTTGTTTAAAATCTTGTATGACTCACAATTCAATTAATATTCTCTTTGAAATTTTAATAAACAAGTACATAAATAAAAGAGACGAAGTATAGGATTTTTTTTAAAACACTTTCGGCATGCACCTATCATACAAAAATAGAGCATAAATAAAATTCTGTCCGCCCTTTCATTACACTCCCTAATCTAAAATGTCCACACGTAAAGATACCAAAAGGTTGAAATAAAATCGGCACCTTCTTCACAAGCAAATAAATAAATGTATAATACTATTTACAATCATCTCATGATAGGGCTGCATAAAAGATACATACATCTGTAAATTGGAACATAAATGTAAATATGGCAGTTCCTTATATATTCGGGGCAGATAGTTAATTTATATGGATAGGATAAGAATTCTAATTACTTTGACACATAGACAAACTGGTATTACCATGAGATTCTAATGACATGACAGAAGGATAATGTTCGATGGAATAGACGGAGAGCAGGATGAAGTGATGTGGTTGCGTTGGACAGCGCCGCGGTACCCGTTTACAGGATTTCGAACAGTTTCTTCAGTTCTACCATCAGCTGCCAGTCCGTCTTGATGAGGTCGTCACGGAAGTAGTCCTTGCAAGCGTCGATGCTTGCACGCGAAATCTGCAACAATACAACTGATTTTAATAAAATTCTAAGGTCTAGCATATATTTCAGTCCATAATTCTCCTGATATCAGCGATAAATCATAGGAAAAAACCAAGAAAGATTTATACAAAGTACTGTTGTTTTTTCGTTTTCATATCGTAAATAAAAATACCCTTTATAAAAATCGTTTATATTTACTGGTCGCAAAACGAACAAGTTGCCCGTTAGTTCCTGCAATAATGGAATCAAAAAAAGTAAAGGCAAGCAAGTTTTACATTCAACCAGGGTTATAAATAACCAGAGGCCTCCAAAGCAATAAGAATGACCACGCATCGCATTCTCAGTGAAATTCAACAGGATACAAATTACGATGCCCATCGAAATGTCATAAATTAATTCATGGCCCACAGAGTTTAATTGCGGCCAAGCGATACATCCGCAAAAACTGGTTCCCGAGTATGGGAGACGTAGTCGGTCCGTTGAGACGCCTAAAAATAGGTGGTTGAATGTACAAGTGGTTCATTCAGGTCGACCCAGTTCGGGGCGCATCGATTGAGCACCTCGGGGTGAATGGGGTTTGACGTCATTGAGAAAATAGGACAGGTTGTGCAAGGAAGAAAATGGGTCAACATCACCCGCGCCGCTCCGGCGGCGCCGCCGAGGTCGCAGCTACGGCCGAGCAAGCCGGGCTCCATGCGATTATATATTATTTTTACTTTCAAGGATTTATAACACAGGAACTGTGAAGGTTCTTAGAACAATGTCGCTATTTTTAGCTTGGGAACAGTAGAAAGAAATTGAAACCATATATAAAAATAAAAGACTATAACTTGAAAGAGCTGGTCATGGATTGAACCTGGGTAAGTACATAATCAAATCAAATATAAGAAAAATTTTAACGGTCCAGGAGCTTCAATATACCTTTGTAACTTTAAATCTTGGTGCTAAGATTAACTTCAAAGATGCAAACATGAATGTATACAACTAAACAAAGACAATCTTTTTTAAAGAGAATTACATAAAGTGCAATCATAGATTTAGAACGGTTTATAAAACAGATTATAAAACGTACAATGTTGTATTATCTGTAAAGTACAACCCATACAACCCTCACGCTTAGATGTTTAAAAAAAATATCAATGGTAAAATCTTGAGCAAAAGCAAGTTTACTCAATGAAACGCACCGCAAAATATCAATGGAGCATCTAGAATGGCGTCTGACCCGGTCATCTTGCTAGTGTGCAACCGCACACAGCTCATCGCCCCGCTGCGTCACATCGGAACTTAGCCTCTATGACATAAGAATTTAAGACCAAAACAGCATCAACATGACGTCGAAGGGTGGCCTAAATATCCGTATGACGTCTAACTTAACCTGGTGAAGCTTTGACGGTACAAGTAATTTATACGAAGTCAGCTATACAAACTATACAAAGTTGTTGAGTCGTTTAACATGGTTGACAAGGAAGAGTTCTATGGTTTAAAATGAATGAATGAACCAAACACAAACAGAATTTTTAATTTTAGCGGTATTCACCTTTAATTTCAAGGGTGGACATTTTAAAATAGCAATACAGAATTACTATTGCAATTTTTACTTACAAACCGCAGGTTTTTAATCCTGTTTATATCCATTCCCGTACCCTGATTATTTAGTTATCTATCACAAAAAAACCAATAAATAATGACTGGTGAACACTTATTTTCTGTTCTTTCAATATTTCCCAGTAAAAACCTAAATCAACAAGTTATTATTGATTTATAAATTCATTCAAAGAACTTATCTATAATGCATAATTTTGTTTGTCTCCACTTAATATTTATTAAAACAGTAGCCGCATTTCAGCCTTTGAGGAAAACATGAATGAGATCATTAATTTATCAATGGAAAATAAATACTATTCGTTCGATGGGTTGTTAAATTTACATTGACTCCACTTAACATTATAATGATTAATTTCCTGGTTATAATAAATTTCCTTGTTGATCGTTTTGTTAGTATACATACATACATTCACGTCTGGTTCCCCGAAGGGTTAGGCAGAGGTATATTATATGCCCACACTTCGCCAATAATATAGTTGGTCCCACGTAATAGGTGGCGAGCCTATTGCTGCTTACCGGGCACTGTTATGTTCGCCAGAGCCTCGTCCGTTGATCGGCAGGTGCACCACTTGCAGGTGAGGTTGGCTTGGGCTCCTTAGGTCTTAGTAGGATCTCTATACACCCGTGTTTTAGTATATAGTACCGTGTGAACTTGTAAGGGTCCCGTTTAGTAGCAAGATTAGATAGTTCGAATCAATAATACAAGTTAAGCAGCATTTACATTGGTATATCGTAAAGTTGGATGTCTATGTGAGATCGATGTTGAGCGCTTTCGTACTTTGCAGGGCTACGTTATATTATTCGTGCCGCTTTTTCCTTTATGTGTTATAATCAGATACTCTATTAAGCAGCTTTTGAAATTTAAGTCTCTAGACGCTAATTCCTGCCATCACATCAACAACAATCCGCACTCAGACCCGTGATGTTGAATTATCAATTATATGAATCCCTTGGTTGTGAAAAGAGGTAGGAGGTAGTTATTCCAAGGAAAAATCTGATTACACTTTTTTTTTGTAATATTGGTAGTAAGAATAAGTTTTTTGAAATAGCAATGTGTTCGAGCAATCTCAATTCACACAATTTAAGCGGTAGGAGCCTATCGGTTTAGTCTTTACCAGGGTATAAGATGTACCACAATAGCTATGAATAGTCAGTAACCAGCTACTAGAGGAATTACGGGAATAAAAAACTTAAAATAAAGTTTTATATTTCTTTGTAAATGAATGTACTCAACTAAGTCACAATAAACAACGGATTCTTGTTCAAAATAGGAGTTAATTGGATTTTAATTTATGTTCACCAGAATCATTAAGTCCCTATTTATGAAATCACAATAAAAATTGGTTGCAAAATGAGACCGTAATAAGGTATCACAAGTAAATGGGTTGTGTCTATTTCTAAATTATGAAAATGATTAAAAAAAGAATTACCAACCGCACCGCAACCAACCAACTTTGTTAAGAAACCGTTTTCATAAAATGAAAATGTGAATATAGCTGTTGAGCAAAGTTCTTACGCGATCCATACTAAATACAGAAGACTGACGTCATTATATAGGAGCGGTTAGAATGAAGCGTTTTTAGGAAAGCCCATAAATGTGAATTGTTATATTTAGAGGCGATTTCGTGTTGACGATGGGATCGTTCACAATTTCTTCTAGTTGTAGTTTTTCGATAATATACAGAGAAAAATACAGTGATGATGAGATATTTATAATGGTATTACTCATTTCGAATAACTCTGCCATTTCCCAGACTAGTGAACGAAACTCAAAATGTAGGTTTGCAGCAGCCATAAAGCGTTAACTCCGAACGGCGGAGCGGAGGAGGTCGCTGGGAAAGGGTCAACACGCAGAGACCGACGAGTCTGGGTGCCCTCGGTACCGACTACCGGGCAGGGAAACCAAGAAAGACCTGTGAAGAGCGCAGCGTGCCAGGAGGTCCTTTTTTTTTTTTTTTTTTATCGTCGGTAAAAAAAATGCTGTTTACGCACTGTCTCCCGGCCAATGGGGGGACCGAGAGGGGAGTGTGGGGCTCACTGCTGCAGACACGACCACCGCAGTCCTACCCACTAAAAAACTTCCGACGACGCCCACCGCTGTTGAAAAAGGGGCAGGGGGCCAGTGCCTGGGTTTGTAGCTTCTGGCACCCCGCCCGCGGCCAACGTCCCCCGGATCAGAACCGGGAGGACCTCCTCAGAGAAGCGCAGTGTGTCGCGCCCCCCCTACCTCCTTGTGCGGCCATGGCGTAACTGGCCGACTTCTGGGAGGGTCTATAGCTAGACGGAAGGGGCCCCCTGCCCCTGCCGCCTAAGACCCCCCAGGCGCGGCTGGACGGGCCCTCCTCGCCCGACCGCTGCGCCAACGGCGTAGCCGGAGAGAGAGCGGATCCCGCTCCCTCTCCCGCTCCGCGGCCTCCTTCTGCGACATCACCACTTCGCAGAAGGAGGCCATCGCCTCCCACGCCGTCTCGCTGCCGACCATCATGCGAATGATGGGCCCAACCGCCTCGAGGATACGGCGCCTCGAACCTTCAGCACCCTCGGCACTCCTCAAGAGCTGCCGCCGCCATGTGCCCAGAGCTTGCGTCTGAGCGTCTCTACGCCACCGCACCACAGTGTCCGGTGCAGGGCGGAGACCCTGGTTTCGGTCCAGAACACCGCTGAGAGAACCTCAGCGTCGAGGTCCCAGGGAAGAGAACCGGCGAGCGCGCATGCCACCTCATGGGAGATGGTGCGATACCCCCTAGCGACACGGGTCGCTATGACCCTCTGCGGCCGCCGCAGGATCCGTGGATGGCGACCCGATACGGGGCTCGCCCAAATTGGGGCCCCGTACAAGGCTTTGGACCGCACCACTCCCATGTAAAGGCGACGGCAAGTGCCGCCACCCCCCCCCCCCTTCCCCGAGATTGGGGAGCAGGCGAGATAGAGCTTCCGCCGTGCTCACCAACCTTGGTCCTAGGTGCCGAAAGTGAGCTTCGAAGTTCCATCTGCTGTCGAGAAGGACGCCGAGATGAAGATGAGTGGCGCGCTCTCTCTGAGCAGGTCCGACCCGGGGGGTTCTGACCAGGGGGACGCTGGCCGCGGGCGGGGTATCAGACGCTACAACTGAGGTACTGGCCCCCCGTTCCTTTCTGTCAACAAGCGGCGTGCATCGTCGTAATATTTTCAGTGTGTATTTACTGCTGGCGGACGATGAGTCTACACACCCCTCTCGATCCCCTTTTGGCCGGGAAGCATTGTGTAAATGCTTTTTAAAACCGACGAAAAAAAAGTGAGAATGACGAAAAATTATCTTAAATAGACATTAATTAAATAGATAAAATTAAGATATATTTGGGATATATCTTAATTTTATCCCAAAAACGAATATGCTGGCCCTTTAGGTAGCGAAAAACTACTGGTGACAGTGGCGGCAAGTTTGGCTCGTTTAAAAGTTCTTTTGTACGTAAAGTAACAAGCCCATTCGCGACTAATTAGAGCTGAATAGGGGCATGTAACTAAAACGTCTCACGAAATAAAACAAAATGTTCTTGATATTGAGAGGGTAACTAGAAAAGTCAAAAGCCATACGATATTATATGATATGACACTAAAATATTTTTGTAAGTTAACACGTCCATTCTCTGCGATTAAGAGACTACCTATTCAGAGCAGAATAGGGCAAGAAACTAAAATAAAACAGAATATAATTCATATATAACTGAGAGAGTAACTAGGCAAGCCGAAAGCCTTCCATACGCAATATTATATGATATGACACTGGAAAATTTTCGCCTCTCTTTTCGCACATTAATACAAGGTGTATTCACGTGAAAAGTGACGCCACTCTGCCATTGTCCAGACAGAACACGTGTAGGTACAGTCACGGACACTACCCACGCGCCCTTACACCCACACTTGAAATATTATCTTTGAAATACAAGGTGTCAATATCTGTTATACTTTCATAGGGAACTCGCGACACATAACCTCTTTTATGAAGGCGTCGCGGCGGCGGCGCCCTTTGGAAGGTAAGTAGACGTACTTTTCTAGAATGTTCAAGTTTAACATGGAATTTTGAAGATCAATATGGAGAGAATATCTCGTGGGTTAGACAAATAATTGTGAGCAGAAATACTAATAATAATATAATATGGGTCCTATTTCCTATGAATCGTAATTATTTATTTAAAAAATGTTGTTTAGTTGCCTAGATGGATGGATAGTAGTATCGGACATAAAAAAATTAAAAAAATCCACCGCAGGAGTTTAAGGTACAGACTGTGCCTTTAATCAATCAATCAATGATTAAAAAACAATAAATAAATAATTACTGACAATTACACCAATTATTTAGTTCCAAGAAAAGTATCATTAAGACCTTGTATTGTGATACTAAATAACGGATAAACATTTATAAATACTTTTGTATTGTAAATACATACTTAATATTTTGATTGATTTGTCCTGCGTGGGAATCGAACCCACCTTTGGAGCGGAGAGCGGGTATTCTCGCCACCACGACATTTCGCTCGACATTAATAATGTGAGATTCCTCATCATCATCAGCCTATCTTCATCCATTGCACATAGGCCTCTCCAATGGCAGGCCACTAAACTCGATCCTTAGCTCTTAGCCTCCGAAGTAATATCCCAGTAACTTTCCAAAGAAAATTTGTTTCTACAATCAAGCGTTCAACTCGACCGGAGCAAGTGGTTGGTATCGAAGCCAATTACGTATGGAACTCCTACAAATATGTGGTTGGTATGGCGGAGTAGACACGGGTGTGGACAAACATTCGGGCGCGCATGAAAGCGTGACGTCACTGCACCCAAAATACATCGGCCTTCATACGCTTGACCGAAAACTGCCCGTATCGTGCAATTTCATTAAGTTGTTTCCTGTTCGGTAAAATTGTATTTAAAAAAATAGTTTTGATGTATAATTCATGCTGCAACAGTGAATGAATATATAATATTTTCATTGGTTTTATTCACATATAGAATGCAGGACCCTGATGCAAGAGTTAAGAAAATCTGTCATACATACATGTAAAAGTTTTCGAGTACACTCTCGCATTTACATTTTAATGTTTTCCTAGATTAGGTCATTATCTGAAATATTTTTAATAATTTTTTTTTTGACACTTAAACCAATTATTTAGTTCCAAGATAAGTATCATTAAGAATTTGTGTTATGGATACTAAATAACGGATGAACATACATAAATACTCTACATAGTATATAATATCTAATATCTCAGCATAGTAACTTCCTACTACGGGCCATCTCTCACAAAGCAAGGTAAGAGGAATTCGAGCCATACTTCAGCACGCAGACCCAGTTTGGATTGACATAGTCAGGAGTGAGTGAGTGAGTGTGATAGAGTGTCCTGCTGTAAGAATTTTGCAAGTCGCCCAAGGCCTCTAGCAAAGCTTAGATACTACCATATACAGTGAAATACGCACCGAAGTACGTAAGAGATCGATATCGAATGCCACACATACAGTCATCTTTCTTAAGGCTGTGATGAATTGCTTTACCTCTTTGATCGTTTTGTTGTTGACCAAATGTCACCAAGCTACGAGTGCCTGGATCAGGTAATTTCTTTAATATAAGACAGTACCATTCTATTAATAGGCTACAGCATTTTTAAATTATAAAGAAGAAGCAACTACAAAGACGACTTTTCTAAAATTAGAATTTACTTTGTGGCAAAGGTAAGTGGAAAAACTATTCTGGAACAAAAACTATTCTGCGACAAATAGGTAAGTTCCAGTTTTATAATAACGAACTCGGAACATTTATTTCTTGTTCATCTAGTTTTTAATCACAAGAAGTCAGTACCAACCAACACCTATTTTTGATGTCATTGTATTGAAGTGGTCTGACTGTCACACTGGACACCTAAATGGTACTGCGGTTAAAAAAGGCTTTAGTGCACAAAATAAGTGACATCGGTGTTTAAGTTAAAATTAATTATTTCTCATATTAAATTTAATATTATTTTGTGAATGCGGTAAATTCAGCATTATTTAATAATTTATTGATTCAGGCGTTACTTTGCGTTGCGTTGCTGCATTCATTTATCTCGTTCTCTCTTGTGACGCTAGCCAGAAAACGTTATATTAACTTAACTCAAAACGGTATTTGATATTAACAACCTGGTTTCGGAGCTAGAACCACACAGAAAAAACCGAGTAAACAATATACTACTTAACAAACATAAGCCAGAGTATAATATTTTAATAGCATGTGAAGTTAGATTTAAACTAGATCCAAAAAAGTAAAAATTATTAAAATTTACATTGGCCTAGAATTTTAATTATAGTATTGAACGACTTCATTCATTCGCAATATATTGATATAACTAGACTTTATTATCTATGAAGATCTTATGAAGATGAACAAATAAAAACCCCACAATGACTGGTACAATTAAAATTAATATAAGCACATTTTTTACAACCAATACTTCCGTTCACCTAAATGCATAAAACATTATATCATAATAATTCTTTTTTCCACTTATGGATCAATTACAGCTAATTAATTTCCGTTCTGTCAATATTTATCAACACGGTAATTGCATCGACTGTATATTGATTATGAAACAGAGAATAGTGGTTATTATTCTTATCAGCAGAAATGCATTTTTTATTGCTTGATCAAACAACTCAATTATATTAAATGCAGTCACTAATTCAATCCAATATTTTCATGAATAATTAGCTGACATTAAATTATAATTTATGGAGGCATTGTAATTGACCATATATTTTTTATGCAAACTAATAAAAGAAGTGTCGATTTAAAACCAATTTGCATTGGCTCAGAGTGCTGGAGTATGATCTCAATAATTTTATTTCCTAATATTATTGTATTTTTTTTACAACTGCCGATATCTTTTCGACTGTATGTTAACGGTATCCAGTTAGCTATGAAAACTTTTATCATCTCCTGGCGTAAGGACTTGAATATACATACATTTACAATATGGTTAAGATAATTTTAAAAAAATACTACAGGACACTTAAAAGTTAGATGATCTGACACTTTTCTCATATTTTATTGTAAAAAATCTGCGTTTAACTGCTTAACAATATAACATGACTTCACAAAAACTACCGAAAAAAACCCCAAATTAGTATTTTCAATTTCGCTTGTCATTGAATCATTCATTTCCTTTATCAAGCGAAATATCAGTGAATAATCAATGCGATCCCCTCGTTCCTTGACTTCTTTGTGAATGTCCCCTCGACCTAGTGACCTTCTTCACCCTCCCTCCCCACCCCAAACCCCCCGCTGCAGCGATCAATGAGCACCGTCGGCGTGGGGACGCCATTCAGCCCGACCCGCCGCATTCACGCAGCGGATTTGCAGTTATGAATGGATGGGCAGACTTGCATCACAGCAAACTTAGCCTCTGCCTCTGTCGCCTAGTCACGTCACGTCCACTATTGTGCAACGGTAGAGTTGACGGGTTGCATAAATTACTATTCAAATACGATTTATGAATATACAAAGAGGCAATCTTTAGGTACTTCGATATTGCAGATATAGCATACAGTGTAGGTACTATTGTTATTTAGATATTTAAAGAATCATCTAATATTTTAACGTTACAAAGTTCAAACATTTTGTGCCTAAGGTTATATTCGAATCCAAATGTATGTTACGTGACGTAAGCAAATCTATCTAACAATGCTTGATTATGAATTTATCAATAAAACTATTAAGTTTCCATCACTAATGATTAGATGGAGAATACAAATGAGCTGTTTCCATGAAGATTCCTCCACTGGTAGTAAGTTCAGTACATTCAGTGTGCAATCAAATGTTAGTGGTGTTGGTGGGTGATTATACTTCAGGCTAGCGGGTAGCGGGTTGGTACTTTATTAATGACTAAAAAGTTTGAGATCTGATACATTCGGCCCCAAAAAAAGGTTAATTTAGTTCTTTTTTACACATGGTTCGACATGGTACTGAAGTGCTTAGCTACTTTTAAAGGACGACCATACGACGCAGTTTCGTTGTTTATTTTCTATTCATAACGGATAGCCATACTAACCACGTCCGCGCAACCATCTTCGGGCTAAAAACCTGTTATCTCTTTAAACTAAAAAGGAAATCAGGTGTCACAACACCGAGACACCTTTTATGCGCGAAATTCGATTTAAAGTAAAAGAGAAGAGAAGAAGAGAAAATTTTAAAAATAGGCTATAGATATTATTGTACTTACAACACTATTTCCATAATTTAATGTGTTAAAATAATTGCCCAAAAATACTAGTAGGTACATTTACCGACACTTTATTAGAAATATCATACAATCATGTCAATTTTATATAAAGAAAATAAGCATGATGCAAAGAAAATGAATCAAACACTGTACCATTGGTCTAGCCAATATATCGTGTCCATACTGTCAAAAACAATTGTCATGGCAACATTCCGCGCAACGATTAGTTAAATTAGATTCTCGAACATTCCGTCTACATTACTCGCGAACCTTTGACTCGTTTGTCTAGTTCTTGGTGCAACAGACCCAATACTCAACCACACTATATCGATACATCGCTATATTTGCAAACCCGTCCTTACACGCATATAGTCATACAAAACGTTGGTACTTGCCATTAAACACAAGTAATGTTTTGCAGTATGATTAATGAAGGTTAAAGGTGCTGCAAGGTTAATAAATCAATAATCGGTTTTTAATTTTAGATGTATTATAAAAACGCTTTGTTGAATTATTCCCATCAATGCCCGAGTCACAAATGAGAAGACCTACATGACTGGAGTAAGGTAGGGATGCACAGCCCATGCATATCACCCACCTGTGTAAGGCAATAATATCATGCTGGGAGCGTCACCTTACCAGTTATAACGGTCTCGCTCTCCTTTGACAGCCGAAAACTTCGCGAGATTCATCTGTTTTACTGGCTGCCCGGTGTCTATCAAGTCGTAGCAGAAGTCCCACATAACCCAATGGCCCAATGGCCAGCTGCATATATGCGTAACAGCATTTTTAGCACACGAAATAAACAAATATTAGGGGAGAGCGACAACAGGGGCTATTGATTTAGCATAATCTTTTTTTAAAGTGTAAAAGTTTTTTAGGAGTCTAATGTTGAAAAAAGAGAACTATTACATTCGTCATAGGACTTGCCTCCACAATTACAATGAGTAATAATTTGATTCATGAGTATGAAATTAAGCCTTTTAAGGGTAAATAGAGGGCGAAGATGCGAGCATCTCCCAGACCCACAATAAAAAATTGATAAAGTCAGTCCTAAATTAAATTTTAATTTATCTCCTATGACTTGTGGCATTTTATACCAATAAATACGGTAAACACAATATTATTACAGTAAGGTTTATATGAGTCATCATAATATACCATCAGTATCAGTTTTCAACCTCAGCAGTATAGAGATGTGAGACGATGACCGATATGGCGTGGAGGTCAGCATACCTACACTTCACTCCAGAGGTCGTGGGTTCGATTCCCACACAGGACAAATCTTTGTGTATATGAACATGAATATTTGTTCTGGTCTGGGTGTTTTTCTATGTATATTAAGTATGTATTTACAAAAAAAAAGTATTTAAGTATGTTTACCCGTTGTTTAGTATCCATAACACAAGTTCTTCATGATACTTGAAACTTCTTCAAGAATCTTGGAACTAAATAAATAATTGGTGTAATTGTCAGGAAATATTTATTTATTTATTTAATTAAGGTGATTTTCATAACATCCTGTAAAAACGATAGATAATAAACAAATAAATGAGTCGCCTTGTAAAGTTGTTTACATAGTTAACCGTACGAACCGCGATCGCAACAAAATATAGACAGTGCCCGACACTGTTTCCGTTCTATTTTCGAATGCAAACATTTGCACATTAGATGGCAAGTAAATAATCCTGCGCGAGCGCAACCTAGCCAATAATAGCCCGTGTCAATCGCCCATGTTCGTCTAGCTACCAAAATAGTATCGATAACATAAATCTACAATGGACTCCATTCATATACCAAATAGGTATATCGTAAGGGCACGTTTATAACCATAAACACATCAAGGCAGCTACTTCATAGGGTAATTCATAAAATAATACACAAAAGCTAAAATAAGCTTTACGTGTTATATTACAATAAGGAGCTATAGAAATAAACGAAATCAAAATAAACGTAATAAAGTCACTGAATGCATAGGCGTTGATTTGTTTTAATTGTAAGTAATACGAAACTCGCTACAATGGTTTGGGGGCAATTCGAATGAATTGTTAATTCAGATTTGTTTTTTCTTACCGTTTAACGAACATAACATTATATGAATCCTTCCAGATAAGGAAGGAATAATTCAAAGTCTCAAGTCTATCTAATGGCGCCTGTAGTGTATCATTGTGCCTATTTGTTTATTCATCAAGAAAGGAAAGAAAATTATAAAAGACGTTCACCAGTCTATAGCAATGCTCACGTCACGTCCGAGACATTTAAGGACAAAATCGTTGTGAAGACTCTTACGGTCGCGTCTTTAGATATTTCCCTATTACACTGACAAATAAGATCAGTTTGTAAATAGACCTTACCTATGCCGGTTTTAAGAATTTTTATTTAAATTTCAAGAATTAAGTACTAAATATTATTGTATAGAGAAATCAACTGATGTCTCGAACTGACCAGTATAGTGTAGTGTCAATGAGCCCTGTGGTACCGGCCTAGAATAGTTCCATCCCGGGGAGTCGTAAAAGCCGACGAAGAGAAATCCCACCGGATGATGGGCAGCAGCGTCATCCTGTGTAGTAGCTCAAACTGCGATCACCCACCCTCCTGCCTAGAGTGGTGATTATGAGCCAATATTTATTTATTTATTTATAATCTTGTGCTACCATTACAGGTCTCTTAACCTAATGCGATAGCATAGCAATTCTTATAATAAATACAATATTCTATCTTTTTAATGATCAATCTACAATATTATTTAAATATAACATAAACTAGCCTACTAATATAATGTTATCCATATCGTATAAAAATGTTTTTCAAGACACCCGATATATTTCAATGTTCTCTGGGCGAATTCACGAAATTTACGCTCTTTTGTATGTGTATAAAAAATGTATTATTATCTTGTCTATTGTATTGGGCCAATAACTAAATAAGTTTGGAAATAAAATAACAGTGCCCGGTCAGCGGCAATAGGCTCGCCACCTATTACGTGGGACCAACTATATAATTGGCGAAGTGTGGGCGTATAATATGCCTCTGCCTACCCCTTCGGAAAAACCGGCGTGAATGTATGTATGTGTGTATGTAAATACACAAGTACAATGTTTTAGAATGGAGAATATAACGTGTAACACATACAAATAGAATTGGCGTCGCTGATTTACAAACGCTAGACCGCTATGATCTGTAAGTGGCTGCACGCGAATCTGTCTAATTAGGGACATCGAATTGAAATAGTACCTACTTATTCTACAACATGGTTGGTATGTACTTCTAAATCTAAGAATACCATCTAAATACGAGTGATCCGTTACTTTGTATAAGACTGATATTGAAACTTTAAAGTAAAGTAGACGCCGAGAGATGTAAAATATTCATATTGTTCCTAAATGTAAGTGTATATTTAGGGAATAAAAATTCAAAAATAAGGAGATTAGTAGAAAAAATTAACCGACATAACTAAAATAATTATTTTCATTATATTTAGCAAACTAAAGTGGCAGTGGGCATGTCACAAAGAGCACACTTTAATAGTAGCGGAAAAGTTCTAGAATAAACCCTTTGACAGGAGTCGGAGCGTGGGATGTCTCAACGGAAGATCTAATTTATTATGCCGGGGGATCACGCCAAATGGAGTCCGCATGCTATAGGTAACATTACTAGTCTATGTCTAGTCTATGGGAGCGAACTATGTTCAATTATCTTCTTTTGTCTTCTATAGCATTTCCTTCACTGAAATTCTATTAGAACTTGTCAGGTTTCATCATATCAGCGTTATAAAGTCCTTTGCTGAACATTAGCCTTACCAATATATTACATTATATATTTGTCCATAACCACCACGCTGGGCAGGCGGGTGATCACAGTTCCAGTCAGTACACAGGATGACGCTGCTGCCCATCATCAGGGAGGATTTCTCTTAATCGATTCTTACGACTCCCAATGAGATGAGAGGGACTGGTACTATTCTAAATTGCCAGGTTTAAATCTTATTAAATTATATTAAAAAAGACATTTCTAATAAAGTCGATTCTGATAAAATTAATAAAACCACTACATAAAACTTTTCAGAAAAAAGCAATTTATTCATTCAAGTTTTAATCATTCATAATTTCCAAAGAAATTCATTCATTCGGATACATGCACTATTACCACGGATCGTTGCTCTCCCACGACGCGGCTAGGCGAAGTAAACAATCACATGCAATCGTCGCGACGACGTCATTATACCTTTTTATAACCCTGGCTTTCTTTGAAACACTCGTACTCGTGTATGGCCTAAGAAAATTATTCGCATACATATTGAATTTGTAAGAATACAATGAAATTGTGAAGGTACAGAAAAAGTCTAGTGCATTACAAGGGTATGCTGTATTTTATTTCGCATGTTATTTTATATTCATTATCAACAATCATACACATTCCACACATTTAATTTGTCACAATTAAAATTGTTTAAAAATGGTTTGTTAATAGACCATTAATGTGGAATGGGCAAGTCCAAAAGTATGGAATACATTTAAAAAATAAATACAATCAGAAATCTCACACAATTTATTGCAACTTTTGCTAAGTAATCACTTTATTAAACGTAAAACTTAATACAGCTATAGAACAAAGTTCCCACGCGACCAATACTAAATAGCAACATCGTCGGGGATAGTCAAATCCGAGTAACTAGCATTGGAGCAAGTTTTAGCAGGCAATCCGTCCTAAATTATGTACCTTTAGGAAAATCTTTTCATAAAAAGAGATATAATACATTAATAATTATTTAATGTGTGAAAATGAGACCAAAATTGCAATAAGAAGTTTTAACCTTCCCCTGTAAAACTAGATATTCTGCAAATATTAGGTCGGGGAAAAAGTCTTTTCGCATAACGTAGGTATAAACTTATTATAAAATTTTTTTGACTGTACTATTTGTGTCTGGCTGGTTTTGGTAACATTAAAGAAAAGAAAAAAATAAAAAAAAGTTGTTTCCCGCTATTTTTCATTTGTTTTTCTCTCCGTAAAAATGAGTGAATCTAACGAAGAAATTCGATACATTTTAAAATTTTATTATAAAAAAGGCAAAAATGCAACTCAAGCAGTGAAAAAAATTTGTGATGTTTATGGACCTGATGCAGTGCCAGTAAGAGTAGCACAAATTTAGTTCAAACGTTTTCAGTCCGGAAATTTTGATGTTAAAGATGCACCTCGCTCTGGTCGCCCTGTTACGAATAAAATGGACGCCATTTTTGAAAGAGTGGAGCAAGATCGGCATATTAGTAGTTACGATGTAGCTGAAGAACTGGGAATTGACCACAAAACAGTTTTGACCCATTTGAAGAAAGCTGGTTATACAAAAAAGCTCGATATTTGGGTGCCACACGAGCTCACTCAAAGAAACTTAATGAACCGTGTACTCATTTGCGATTCATTATTGAGACGTAATGAAACCGAGCCGTTTTTGAAGAGATTGATAACTGGCGATGAAAAGTGGATCACGTACGACAAGAACGTGCGAAAAAGGTCGTGGTCGAAAGTTGGCCAGGCTTCACAGACTGTGGCCAAACCTGGCCTAACACGAAATAAGGTGATGCTGTGTGTATGGTGGGATTGGAAGGGCATTGTTTATTATAAGCTTTTACCGCCCGGCAAAACCATCGATTCTGATCTTTACTGCCAGCAACTGATGAGATTAAAGGAAGCAGTCGAGAGAAAACGGCCGGAATTGATCAACAGGAAGGGTGTGGTCTTTCATCACGATAACGCTAGACCACACACATCTTTAGCCACTCAGCAAAAATTAAGAGAGTTTGACTGGGAGGTCCTAGTGCATCCACCATATAGCCCTGACCTTGCGCCTTCAGATTTTCACCTGTTTCGGTCTCTGCAGAATTCTTTAGGTTCTGTAAGGTTGACCTCAAGAGAGGACTGCCAAAACTATTTGTCTCGTTTTTTTGATCAGAAGTCCCAAAGTTTCTACAGTAACGGGATAATGTCTCTGCCCACAAAATGGCAGAAAGTTATTCAACAAAACGGTACATATATATTGTAAATAAATGTAAATAAACTTTGAAAAAAATGTCTTGACTTTTCATACAAAAATACGAAAAGACTTTTTCCCCAACCTATTACGTGGACTTTACGTATGGTAGATTCGCGGATTTGCACTATCCCCGACTAAATGTGACGTCATAAAGTTTTTGGGTAACTCGAACAATATGATATCAAAATAGTCATATCTAGATGAGTTTTCATGCTAAATGCTAATTCTTTCACGAATGTTTCTATGATTGTTATGCTCTTTGATAACATGTAAAAAATGACCTCGTTTAAACGGAAACCCTTTGGACAGTTAACGTTTATCTTTTCATGTGTAGCATCTCTTGTACTTATGAACTTTTTTTTTTAAACTTTCATAGCGGAGGTCACTATGGCCTTGTTTTAACGGAAACCCTTTGGACAGTTCACGTTTATCTTTTCATGTGTCGCATCTCTTGTACTTGTGAACCTTTTTTTTTTAACTTTCATAGCGGAGGTCACTAGACTGACATTAAAAAAACATGCCTAAGCAGTTGATGCACTCTAAAAAAATCAATATCGCTGAAAAATTACGGTTACAAGCGCACCCACTGAATGACGGCCTGCATAAATGCCGTTCCACACCCCGCTTAATAATTACGGTAACCTGATAAAACTTTCCAAGGATCAGATGCAAGATAGATTTCTATAATTTCCGGTATAATTCTAAGGTAACGAGTCGGACTGCCTCGCCTCCGGCATCCGCAGAATTAAATGTTATGAATCAAATAGCGCTTTACTTAGACCTCTATAATGTTTTTACCACATGATGCAGTTCAGTTGAAGAGGACTGCATTTTCACACTTTGACTGCTTGGGTCGGTTTTGTAACACGGGTGTGTTTTACAAAACACGACGCGCAACACGGCTATAGAATTGAATGAAGTAATATTCGGTTCTTGGAGATTTGGTGACGTCAATTACAGTATTAGGCTTATGTTGTACCTTTTCTTTTGATGAATTTACGGTAACTGTCACTTTAGAGATGTATTTACTACCCAAACACTAACTTATAATATAACACTGTGTTCAATCGTAAAATAATTAGCTGTTTAACCTATTACGTATGTTGTTTTTGAGGTAAAAAAAAAAACGATATTATCTCCTTGTAGCTAGATTGAAGCGCTTGTGTTACAAATTCCCAACGTCACAGAGGGATCACATGCGTAGAGCGTTATATGGATGATATGGATAATTAACGACCGATATGGCGTGGTGGCGAGTGGGTATACTCTCTGCGGGTATGCACTCTACTCCTGAGGTCGTGATTCGATTCCCACGCAGCTTAATTCTTTGAGTGCATAAACATGAATATTTGTTCTTGTCTGGGTGTATTTCTATGTATATTAAGAATGTACGTACAAAAAAAATATCCATAACACAAGTCTTAATTATACTTATCCTTGAAATAAAATGATTGGTGTAATTGTCAAATAATATTTATTTATTAGGGAGATTTGTATTCGATATACACACTGATACAGTCTAACTAAACCGATAGGCTACGACTACCCAACATTTATTACGCAGGTATGAAAAAACACATTTAAAATTCCTCGAGACACATCTGATTACGATTTAAACTAGCACCATGAGTTGATTGCAATCTAATATCTGACGTAGGCTACTAACCTACATCATGTATATGGTTTTAATATATTTTTGTATTTTCTTTTCTTTTACTTGGATCTGTAACTAAATTAAATCCCCTACTTAATTTACAACTGCTAGGGTTGGCTGGTAGAGATCTCTCCTAGAGATAAGTCCACCTTTGTACTTTTGTTTTTAAATACTTTTTTTTTGTAATGTGATTATGTTTTTATGTGCATTAAAGGATTAATATATATATCATCTTAGTCCATCAACGCCCCATTACTGAGCAAGGGCTTTCTCCAATTAAGATGAGAGGGATTTAGGTCTTTTAACCCTGCTGACTGAGCATATCAGTCTCGTCGTAGTGGCAACCGTGTGACCATTGTGAGGGACTTGCCCACTTTTTATCTTTTCCAAACGGTTACTACTTATTTATCTCTATCAAATTATTAAAAAAACTAATCTGTACAAAACACCATATTTATTTCACAGTCGTATCAACATTTCAAGCCCAAGTAGAATAATGGGTCATGAAGCCTATAAAAGTAAAACAGCACGTGATAACTCTAGAACATCCTCTCTTCTCAAGAACTCAAAAGCCCTCTTCGTTGATTGATATCTATAAATACGGGCCTTAATATATGACCGAGTCCAGTCTATTACATAACTAAAGGAATCCACTAACCTTGCTGACTAGCATATCAGTCTCGTCGAAGTGTCGGCCGAACATCTTGGGTGACTCGCCCGGGATCGGCTCGATCTTGACGCACACTTCTTGTCCCTTCCGGGCGGTTTCTACTTGTTTATGGTTTATCTCGATCGATGTCACTATACCCAACTCCACAAACTGCGAAAAACAATTATACGTTAAGAAAGGAATATCGAATCAAAGTCAGCTGATTTCAACTACTTCTCGATCCACCAGAAAGTGGTCATTATGACGTGTCACATTAAAAATAAAATTAATACTTATCAAAGACATTAATTAGGACGATGTAACCATAAAAAAAGTGTTATACATACAGTTATTAGGTGTGAATTGAAACTTATGGAAAAGAGTAAAGGTAAGGTGATGATGATAGTGATGTTTTGAAATTGAGCTGTGAGGCGTATTAAAAAACACTATCTAAAATTAAACCAGGTTTAAAACTAGTGCTATCACTTTCATTTGATATAATGAAGACATTGTAAGTTTTGACGACATATTTTTTTATATTATGGTAAAAAATCAATTCGATTATACGAATTTCTTCTGGCAACAATTAGTGCAGTTAATAGACACTATTGCTAATATTCCCATAAAATATTTTTTATTACGTATGAATGCAACCATATTGTATGAAATAAATGATTTATTATAATTTTTAAGTGAATTAAAAATACCCTCACACCTTGATATGTGAGAGGAGGCTCGTGGTCAGTAGTGGGACGTTATTGGGCTGTGATGATGATGATGATGAATTAAAAAGGGAAAAAGTATAAAGGTATACATCATTTTCATACGAGATTTGACCTCAGTAGAACCTTAAGATTAACTAGAACTGAATCTGAAAACAAAATCGAAACTAGTATTACAACTTACTTCTTGACTGGGCACACATATCGGAGTGCCTTCCTTAAGAATGCCAGCTTCCACCATGATACCCGCCACGATTGGGTCCCGGGAGTTGAACACGAACTGGGGCAGTATCTGAGTACAAAATCATTAAGTATATTAATAACATACATACATAATGTCACGCCTCTTTCCGTAGGAGTAGGCAGATCTCTGCGTGTGTAGTTAGAAATGCATAGAAATGTGCATGTTGCGCACTCCTTTTTGGCGGGTGAAAAATTATAACTCCATGCATGAAAAATTATAACTAAAGTACCAAGCGGTAAATATTGCACAACGACCTTTCTAAAAAGAAGTAGCTTTACAGCTCTTCACGCGATAATCAAAACAATATAAAATACTTAGTCCTGAATTCCGATAAACAATATTTTATTGAGTAACTTACTTTTACTCTATTATTGACTGCAAAGTAAACTGAAAGTAAAATGAACTAAAGTAAAGTAAAATGAAATATTTTTTTTTGGCAAAGAAAAACATTTGTTTATTAATTATTATGTAACTTCTACATTGAGAAAACACATACAGGCACAGACATGCACATATGCGCCTCATAAGAAAATTTGTAAACATAGCGATGACATCATAATATGATATAAGTGGCAGCTCTAGTTAAATGTTTACAAAAGTAATAAACTATAATTACTTTATAGGGATCCTACCAACATCTAAGGAGCCCAAGCCAACCTCACCTGCAAGTGCAACTGCACCTGCCGATCAACGGACGAGGCTCTGCCTACCCCTTCGGGGTATATAATGTATGTATGTAGTACTGAGTAATCTGAATATGTATCTAAATTTTACTAAGCATTTTATTTAATATAAGATATTTACCTTCAACTTGCACGGGAACACAGCAATATGTTTAAACTCTTCCCGTTTCTTCTGCTTGAGCTCTTCGCGGTACGCCGTGAACTTGTCGAATAAGTGGTAGATTATGTCTGCGGCGAATATCTTCACGCCGAGCGTGTCTGCTAACTCTTGGGCGTCGCGCTCGATCTTGGGGAAAAGGCAAATATTTTTTTTTAAAGTGGTGTTATCATATTTGTTTTTTACAAAGTGGTAGTTTTATTTTTATACACTTTTTTATGTTTTAGGTAAAAATGAAAAGCAATCATCTGAAAAGTGATTCGTAGAGGCACTAGCAACGAGAACAGCGATTCAAGGAGGGGGCATTGTGTTTCACTCCTAAAGCAGTTAAAGTATGCAGCCAATTCCGTTTCCTTTTGGTATACTTTAAGGGATTATAAAACCTATCGGGTAGACGTAAGTCTATAAGTAATTATACGGTTCGTAAGTAGACCTAAACATCTATCTGTTGCATATATAAACCAAACTTTTTGAAAAACGTTAAAATCTTCGAAGACATTTTTATTATTCCCTCAAAGGACAAATCTTTGTCTATTTAATAAAAAGGAAACAGTCAAATGTAGATCTTACTGCAAGTATAATACAATATTAACAATACCTTGACGTCAAATGCTAAGATAGTAGCATATTGCGAATCGTGCTCCAACATGGCCGACGCCTTCATGACGTCACGTTTCACCACCGGTCCTATCCTGATTGCCGAGTACTGTAAGAAAATAAAACTTATTGGTTACAAATTTAATAACAACAAAAAGGAGCTATTCAACGTTTTCTTATTTTATAAAGATTATATTTAATTTTATCATTTCACTTATGCCCAACTGCTGGGCTCGATACAAGGTAAGAATGTTAAGGCCGTACTCCAGGCTACTACGCGGAGCACTAGCAGATAGATGTGCACACCCATAGATTTCAGGTAGGGTATGCAGTGTGTAGAGCTTTTAGCTTCTTAAGACCAGGTCGAAGTTTTATCGAGCCAAGCTATGTTATGTAGCCTAGGTATGTAATGCTTTTGGTGCGTACGATGTGCACGCTATGCGCACAAGCATAGTACGCATTGGCGAAGTCAGTAGAGCGAAGTTTTGTTGTTACATTTTTTTAACTGCGTCTACCTCCTTCGCAAAATCGACACGTTGGACATCAGTTTGCAATAAAATAAATGCCTGCACGACGAAAAAAACCACGTCTTACTTGGTTTTCTCGTTAAGTTTTACAGGTAAACCGGAGCGTGTGTATGCACAAATGTGCAGGTTTCCACAAGATTACCGGACAGGTGTAAATGAGCAGGCAAACCTGTCAGGTACACCCTAACGAGTATGGCTTCCTTAAGGCGAAGTCTGTTTGACTCGATTCTACAAATACAAATGCCGTTTTGTGTGATGGTATTATAGGAGAGATATAGGACAATTTTCAGCTTGACTAAAATATCTACCCGAAATCGTCAACCATTTCAGAAATAATTCATCATCATTAGCCCAAAGACATTCACTGTTGAACATACGCCTCCCTCTTGAGCTTCCTTGACCAGGTCATTCATCCAACTTGCAGATGGCCGACCCACGCTATGTTTCGAACTACAACTACACCAAAGGGTGATTTTTAATATTAATATGCACTAAAAAATCTATAAGCGATATGTAATGACTTACTGGAATTTTGCTGGTTCTAAGGAAGTCGAGTAGGGCTTCGAGCGAGCCCAGCGTGGAAGCTTGAACGTAAACACCTCGCTCCGTCAGCTTTATTGAAGACAGAGCCGATTTCAACTCGCGAGCCACTTCCTCCCTGTCATCATATAACAGTTCCTATAAATACTTAAAACAAATAAATAAATGAATAAATTTTTTTATATACTTTATCTGTCTTTCAGATCAACAAGATCATTTAGATTCGTCAAATTTTAACAAACAAAATGGAAATATTTACTAAAATTTTAACAACAATAAAAGAGACATGGGAGGTATGATAATCAAGAGAGAGAAATAAAAGCAAATAAATATCAATACACATTCTTAATCGAAATTAAGAGATACCACCAGAGAATACTCAATGGAACAGAATACTCAATCCCTTAATCTGACGCCTATATATCCTACTTTCGGTGGGCAGAAACCTTAAAACTATTTAAAAGGGATCTGTATAGTTGTTCCAAAGTTTTAGCACAGAAATCTCTAGATGCGTTTTAATTTTTTAAACGCCCTCTGTCAGATACGCAAAATGCCAGACAAGAGCCTAGTAGGTTCAAATCCTAGTAGAAATATCAGTAAATAATAACCACTGAATTGCTTTTACTTCGTTATAATTTTTTTTTAAACTTTTTTAGATTTTTAGACCGTCTGAAATTGTGCGTATCTGACATAGGGCGTATAGATCGTTTTGATTGCGAAAGACGGCTAGCCTCAGGGCTAGCTGTCCAACTCGTGTAGTGTCCATTCGGGGTCAGCCCCGAACACTACACGAGTTTCCATAATGGTCATAGAAATCAATTGAGACGCTTTCTACGACAAGTCCTCCTCGCCTAGTCCTAGGGTGGAAGGATAGATAGGAGGTGGAAAGTTTAATGTGCTAGAGAACCAGAAAATCTTACATACTTTAGAATATCAACTTCATCCGGTTTTTGAGCCACTAGCAAGTTGAGCCCAGCAATGGCCTTCTCTAATTCTTTTGCAGCTATTTTCACTCCTTGAGCGGCGACTACTTCTTTGTGTTCAATATACGCGTTCTGCGAAATAGGAAACAATAAAAGACATTAGCAAAGAAAGAGTACAACAAATTAGCAAAGACAAATCCGTTAAATGTTACTGATCTAATTTAACCACCTTATGAGACTTGGGAAATTTTGTGGCATCTATTTGATTATGGATATTACCAGTATATGCGATAATCATTTTTAAATAACATTTCAATAAGTATTAAATATTAAAAAAATCTGCTGACAGAAAGTAATAAAAGTAAGTAATATACGCTCACATGGAGTTGATTTTATTTAGAATTCCAATAACACACGAATGCTTTGCCTATTAAAGGGTTAACTTAGAAATGTGTTCACAGTTAGTTATGTACTGACCTTAACCCGCAGCTCTTTCATTGGTTGCGGCATCAACAGCGACCTAATTTGCGTGACGATGGGTCCGTCTGTCCCAGCCAATATCACCGTGTCTCCTTCGCGAAGGGTGCCGTTTATCAATATGGCGTCTATCGTCGTACCCAAACCCGGGATCGCTTTCACCTGTATTGATAAGAGATCATATATGTAGAGGAAAACAGAATTATTTTCATAATATGACCATTTGTATATTTTTTTTACATGATCTATGCCATAGATTCTATGAGAATCATTAGCAACACTATATATTATGCGCGTGATCAACACAATCATCATTGCTTTATATCTGCAGCGTAACTACATGTAGAAGTAGTATTAGTTTGTCAGAAATCAAAACTTGCTTGCTTTTATAAAAATTGGGAGATTAATTCACTATGGTAACTTATCATGATAATTTTTTTTTTAAACTAGAAAAAGCCAATATCATTTAGGCAGCTTATATATTTGCATTAAACTTGCTCAGCCAAAAACCTTAAACTTTACTTCGTTACAACACAAAATCTAAAAACAATGCACCGTAATGAAACTCCCAACAACTGAATAGTAATAAAGTATTTACCTCCAGAACTGTGGCCAAGAGCTGATGAGAGAAGACCAGCCTCTTGTTGAGCGGTCCTTCGCAAGCTTGCACGATCATGGCAAGCAAATTGCCCATACCTTCGCCCGTCACGGCAGATGTGGGCACCAGAGATACATACGTTCTAGGATCTGGGTTCTCGTAGAATAGAGCAGCGTTCAAACCCTAGTAAAAAAGAAAAAAAAACAAATATAAGCACAAACATGTTTGTAACTTTTAACCTAAAAACCTTAATTTAACAATAATTTTAAATTTAACAAAAATAATATATTAAATAAAGTGTTTAAAGGCACGCGACTCAGATCTTGTATCGCGGAGCGCTTTTGGAGCAAAAGACGTAAAATACAAAATATTAACACCGACATACAAAAAAAAAATTCACATATAAGTAGTGTTTTTTAGTTTTAATTTGCCTTCTACTTAACCTTACACTAATTAAAAAGATAGTATTTAGATCTCAATAATATTTTTTTATATATTACCTGTTCAGCAAACTGAAGTATAACATCCTTACACCTCTTCTCAAACTCCAGCTGAGTATTTTGTTGCTGCAACTTCAATATATCTCTTACATCCTTTCTCTGAGAACTTTGCCAGTCATAGAGACGGTCGATCTTATTTAACGCTACTATGAATGGAGTCTTCTTTTGTTTTAACAGGTTTATCGACTCTATGGTTTGCGGTTCCAGACCGTGCATTATGTCTACTACCTACAAGAAAAAATATGATTTACAAATTTAATAAAATATTAGAAAAGTGTTATATTTTATGAACAAATTTTCTTAAGCCATACCTATAATATGATATATCTTTAATTTGATACCAGGTTTTGAGCAATCTAGCAATGTTAGCTCTCATTGGTATGAACTTTGTTTAAAAATAATACTGTATTTTACATATTCTTTTTTAAGCAATGTTGTAAACATGGTCATATATTTGTGTAATTTAAAAAAAAATGTTTTATTATTCTTATTTTGGAAGTCACATGATCAATAAATTTTAGTAGCATGCTATATCTTCAATGACGTTACTGCTCATAAAATGCGCTTTATATGATATCTCCCTCCCTCCCCCCTCTCATCGCATGGGTTAAAGTCAACGAAGAGAAATCCAACCGGATGATGGGCAGCAGCGTCATCCTGCGTATTGGCTGAATCTGCGATCACAAAACCGCCTGCCCAGCGTGGCGTTCATGGGCAAATACCCCCTATATAATTGGGGAGACCAACGCTCATTGGACAATACATGGCTAAAATGATGAGTGATCTTACGATGACTTCCATGACGCAAATACTATTCAAGAGGTTTTTTAAACATCATAATTCTTAGCTTTTTTACTTTTTTACTTTAGAAATAAATTACTTATACCTTAGTTTATAAAAACATTATTAAGCAACTAAAAATTAAATCTTACAAGAATAGCAATGTCACAAAGCGAGGACCCTCTATTTCGTAAGTTGCTGAAAGACTCGTGCCCAGGGGTGTCGATGATAAGCAGACCTGGCAACTTGAATGCGATTTCGTTCACCTGAAAAAAAGCAATTTAACTGTTATTGCGTATTAGGTGTATATTATTCCATATCAGAAATGCAATGAATGAAAATATGTATTTTTAATAATTATCATGTCAGATAAGTCAGATCATGATCATCTGTTGGCTATTGCGCCAACGCAAAAAACGATACTTAATATGCCTAAGACATAGACAAAAATTCTGCATCATACTAATCAAATTAGTTTATGCAATTTTGGTTTAATAATGCTTATAACGAACGTCAAAGCCGACGTGCCCGTCAGGCGCTCTGAAAATCCGGCGGCATTTAATTTTTTTTGTCATAATCACACATCCTGCTCTTAACACAATAAACTTAAAGAAGAAACTTAATTCAAAGTAGACATTGAAGCATTTTATTAATTTACATTACTGAAATATTTTTTACATACCCCCTTGACATGCTTTGTCTGCTCTTTGATGTTCTCAATGGGAACATTAGTGGCTCCGATTTGCTGAGTGATCCCGCCAGCTTCACCGTCCTGTACGTTGGTGCGTCTCAGTTTGTCTAAAATCTTTGTCTTGCCGGTGTCTACGTGACCCAACACGCAAACCACAGCAGCGCGGAGAGAATTATTCACTTTGTTAGCTTCATTATCTTCGCGGCGTTTCTGTATGATCGAAAATGTATTATGGTTAACTTACTCCCGTTTGGTTCATTTTGCAGTTCATTTGTGCAGGTTTTAGGTTCAAATTTGTATGGATGCAATTTATGAATGGCTTTATAACATAGGTTGTGAGAAAAATCTTATTCGATTTATGTAAAAACACCGCTTATATATAAAGGACGTTAATCAACGTTACACACGATGTATTAAGCTTACCACGACGGATTAAAGGAACTATTAACAATCCTAAATCTTGAGAATAAGAACTTAACATTTTGTGCTCTCTCTCAAAGTGCGTAGATGTTTTAAACAAGAAATAAGTAAGAAAGGTGTATATAGGGATCCTGCCAAGAACTAAGGAGCCCAAGCCAACCTCACCTGCAAGTGGTGCACCTGCCGATCAACGGACGAGGTTCGCCACCTATTACGTGGTACTAACTATGTAATTGGCGAAATGTGGGCGTATAAAATGCTCTGCCTACCCCTTCGGAGAAACTGGCGTGAATGTATGTATAAGTAAGACATACTAACCTCTAATCTCTTTAAGACCTGTTCTCTCTTCTTTTGAGCATCTGTCATCTGGTCATCCTCGGAGTCCTCTTCAGAACTTGAATCTTCTTCCGAACTGTCATCTTCCTCATCAGAACTTTCATCTTCTTGATTCTGATACAATTAAGATTTTTATAAAACTTAAAAAGAAAGAGTGCAAATGCGTATTTGAATTGCTTTATTAAATAACCATTAGTTAGGAACTGGGAAACATATGCGACGGCAGAGAAATCCAAAGCCGAGTGGTCTTCTACGTTTGCGTTCGTCATCAAAGAGATTGCCACTAAGATTGAATGTCATGTCCCTGATGGATTTCCTTATCATTGTAACATTCTTCAACTCTCCAAATAGGACCTCTGACTTAGCATAACTTTTACATATCTTACTTAGCAAATCATTGCATAACATTTTTTTTTTAAATATTAGAACCATTACACTTATTAAAAAACATACATCTTCTCCTTTAGCTTTATCTTTCTTGACTGGAGTGGCCGGCTCCGGTTCTGGTGGTGGAGGTTCTTCATCCTCAGAAGAATCTGCATCCCAAGCATCCTTCACTGAATCATCGTCGGACTCCTTCTTTTTATCCTCGACTTTCTTCTCATCTTCCTAAAATTTGATAGACTTTAAAAAATCTAGAAGTGTTATTTAAAAACATTCATGAGGATTTTCCCCCACTACCACACCACATAATACAAAAAAAAATTAAAAGTTATGTAAGGAATAAATGTAAGCAAACTTTCTGTAAAGTTTTTAAATTATTATAATAATTATTATAATAAATGTCGAATGATTCACTTAGATCATCCCTTTGGTTTAAAAAGAAAAGAACTTCTGAATAATAAATTAGAAGTTTCCTAAATCTAGTTGTCTCATTTTTTATTCAGATTAAATAAAATACTTTCCCATTCGTTAAAGAACAAATGTGTTTCTTTTCATACAAACACAACAGAGTTATGCGAAACGTCTATTGAAGGAGACAAAAAAAGCTACAATTTAAATTAATTAAATATGTTTTGTTTAAAGGATAAGTATCCAATTTATCTGTTCTAGTTTTTTGTAAGCTATCCTTTACATTATATAGAGAACACAGTAAAACACAAACAACATAAGGAAGCAATAAGCCATACATTCATACCTTCTTATCTATAATTTCTAATTCAATCTTCTTTTCTCCAACTGGTGTCATTGGAGCTTCTTGCGACAGTTGACTCTTTAGCCTTTGTGGCTTTACTCTTGTACCTAGTCTTGGTGGCTTCTTCTCTGCAGACCCAACTTCAATACCTTGTGCTTTCAATGAATCTAAAAGAGCTTGAGCTCTAGCTTTTTCAGCCTTCTGTTTCGGTGTAAGCAATTTACCTTCAGCCTTAAGTCTTTCTTTTCTCTCCTTTTCTTTTTGCTTTTTCCTATCTTTGCGCTCTTTCTCTAAACGAATAGCTTCTAGCCGCTGATTTTCACGCTCCTCGTCCTGTTTAATTCTCTCTTCTTCTTCCCGCTTGAGGCGTTCCTCTTCTTCTTTAACTTTTTTAAGAGCGTCTTGCATAGCAGCAAGTGTTTTTTTAGTAGGACCTTTTTTGCCTTTATCATCTTTGTCAGCTTTTTCACCCTTTTTCTTTTTCTTTCCCTCTGTGGCTGGTGCATCATCCTCGACAGCATCCTTCTCTTCAGAATGTGCTTTAGCTTCCTCAATATTTTCTGTTTCAACAGGTTTGCTCATAACAGTCTCAGTCTCTGCCTTTGGTTCACTAGCACCTTTTTTACCCTCCTGGTCCTTTTCTTTCTTTTTTAACTCTTGTTTCTTTAGCTTTTCCCTCTCTTTTTTTTCTTTCTTCTTTTGAGCTGCGGTTTTTATAGCCACATCATTCTCGTTATCACTTCCTTCTTTTTCCTCTGCATCAGGTTCTGGTTGCTTGGGTTCATCCTTTTTACCTTTTTTCTTAGTCTTAGGTTTCTGTTCTAAATCCTCTGCTTCTTTCACAGGTTCAGGAGCTGGTGTTGGTTCCTTTTTTACTCCAGCATACTCCATTTCAAGTTCTGCTAATACTTTTTCTAAATCATCATCACTATCATCTTTCTTTCTTTTAGCTTTTTTACCTTTTTTTCCAGTAGGCTCTTTTGCCTCTGTGACTGTTTTCTTTTGTGGTTTATTAACTGGTTTTTCATCATCAGATGAAGGTGGCGCTTCAGGGGTTGACTCATCCCCATCTTCAATTTCAAGTAGTGAAAAAGCACTTTTCTTGTCTTCTTTTTTCTTATTAGGCTTAGATTTTTTTTGTGTGTCATCTTCTGACTCATCTGCAAAAAAAAATAGAAACTAAAATCTTAACTGGCTGAGCTTTCTATTTTTTTAATATCTAAATTGCAATTATAACTCAATTTCTGTTTATCTATATAAGATTAACAGTAGTGGAGGAGATAGAACGCCGGAAGTGGAGATGGGCGGGACACTTTGCTAGGATGGACCACACGATAATACTGGAGTGGAGACCCCGTGCCAATGCTGATGACATCCATCAGCAGAGGGGTGTAAACTGGATGCAATAGGCGATAGATAATGATGCGTGGAGAGTTGGAGAGGAGGCCCATGCCCCAAGACGGGCGCATCACGGGCTGCTATAGATAGAAGATTAACAGTACAGGCACATTGAGATTATTATTTTATGAATTCAATCGGTACATATGCTATCCACATGCGAGTTTATTGCGGCGAGTTGGCTTTTCTATCATTATGTAATAAGTACAAGATGGCTACTATATATTTCTTGTTTAATTAGACAGTTAAATAATTTCAATAAATATAATATGATATCTGTGGTGCTGCGATGACCTCCTTATATTGTTTCCATATCATAAATTTATAAAATCCATAAATAATAAAGAACTTGCCCACAATAGTTAAAACTGGGCCTTAGGTCTCGATGTGAAAGTAAAAAATAAAAGACAGATATATGCTGATGTTACATACTTATGAACAGTTACACCTGTCGACAGGGATATGTTTAACATATCCCTGTCGGTGTTGTTTTTGTAACAAAAGCAATTTCTTGCAAAAACAACTACAATACTGTTGTTATTATCTAGCATTATTGGTGTAACAATAATACTTATTTAGACGTAAGTAATATTGTGACACTTCTGGGAAGTCAGAATTATAACAAAAAACCCCAATTTTAAGTATAATAACTGACTTCTATCACATTTTGCTTGGAGGAGAAAATTTTAATTTGAGTTTTGTTTTTCATCTGGGATTTTTAATACATATGTGTCAAGGGGGTGTTTTTTGACATTGAAAGCTTAAAGGGGTTAAAAGATGTAATTGTTTATGGCTTATGTGTCACTATCACATTTCTCTAACAGCTAAACTCTAATAAACAAGCCAGGAAAATTATACTCGTACGTATGATTTTCCTATCATGGGGCAACCCTCTCTTTTAAAACAGAACAAAATAAAACATAGGGTGTTTTTCAAAAGTAACTTAAAATGGTAGAATAAATAGTAAAAAAAGAATTTCAATTATTACAATTAAAAAACACTACAACAGTTTTTTACAACAGAAAAAATGATATTCCTCCGAATTGCAGCATGGAACATAAATGGTTTATCTCCGAATAAACAAGAATTAGAGATATTCATGAACAATAACAAACTAGACATATTATTAATTTCTGAAACCCATATGACTGATCAAAAAGTTGTTAATATAAAAGGATGCAATGTATACTACGCCAATCATCCAGATGGCACATCACATGCTGGCGCCGCAGTGATAGTCAAGAAACACATAAGACACCATGTCCTGCCAAATTTTACACATGCCCACATCCAAGCCGCTATTATATCTATAGATGACTGGCACGGATCTCTTAATGTAGCTGCAGTATATTGCCCACCACGACATCGCATAGATGAACAAATGTTCACCGATCTCCTCCTCCTTCCTCGCACTTGGTAACAGATACATTATAGGAGGAGACTGGAATTCCAAAAATACGTTCTGGGGCTCCCGATTGACCACGACAAAGGGTCGAGAATTAAAAAAAGCAATCGACAAAAATAATCTAAATGTATTATCAACAGGAGAACCAACTTACTGGCCAACAGATCCTAACAAAACTCCGGATCTTATCGATTTCTTTATCACTAAAAATATGTCAGGACTTTATACCAAAGTGGAGTCATGTCTGCTGCGTGGAGTGCCTTGTTATCTTCTGATAACAAGGCACTCCACGTAGCAGCCCGTACTCGAGCAAAGGAACTTGGTTTCAAATTCGTGTGGGTTCGCAACGGCAGAATATTAATGAAGAAATCTGAATCATGTGAAACATAATAGGTTGGGGAAAAAGTCTTTTCGTATTTTTGTATGAAAAGTCAAGACATTTTTTTCAAAGTTTATTTACATTTATTTACAATATATATGTACCGTTTTGTTGAATAACTTTCTGCCATTTTGTGGGCAGAGACATTATCCCGTTACTGTAGAAACTTTGGGACTTCTGATCAAAAAAACGGGACAAATAGTTTTGGCAGTCCTCTCTTGAGGTCAACCTTACAGAACCTAAAGAATTCTGCAGAGACCGAAACAGGTGAAAATCTGAAGGCGCAAGGTCAGGGCTATATGGTGGATGCACTAGGACCTCCCAGTCGAACTCTCTTAATTTTTGCTGAGTGGCTAAAGATGTGTGTGGTCTAGCGTTATCGTGATGAAAGACCACACCCTTCCTGTTGATCAATTTCGGCCGTTTTCTCTCGACTGCTTCCTTTAATCTCATCAGTTGCTGGCAGTAAAGATCAGAATCGATGGTTTTGCCGGGCGGGAAAAGCTCATAATAAACAATGCCCTTCCAATCCCACCATACACACAGCATCACCTTATTTCGTGTTAGGCCAGGTTTGGCCACAGTCTGTGAAGCCTGGCCAACTTTCGACCACGACCTTTTTCGCACGTTCTTGTCGTACGTGATCCACTTTTCATCGCCAGTTATCAATCTCTTCAAAAACGGCTCGGTTTCATTACGTCTCAATAATGAATCGCAAATGAGTACACGGTTCATTAAGTTTCTTTGAGTGAGCTCGTGTGGCACCCAAATATCGAGCTTTTTTGTATAACCAGTTTTCTTCAAATGGGTCAAAACTGTTTTGTGGTCAATTCCCAGTTCTTCAGCTACATCGTAACTACTAATATGCCGATCTTGCTCCACTCTTTCAAAAATGGCGTCCATTTTATTCGTAACAGGGCGACCAGAGCGAGGTGCATCTTTAACATCAAAATTTCCGGACTGAAAACGTTTGAACCAAATTTGTGCTACTCTTACTGACACTGCATCAGGTCCATAAACATCACAAATTTTTTTCACTGCTTGAGTTGCATTTTTGCCTTTTTTATAATAAAATTTTAAAATGTATCGAATTTCTTCATTAGATTCACTCATTTTTACGGAGAGAAAAACAAATGAAAAATAGCGGGAAACTACTTTTTTTTATTTTTTTCTTTTCTTTATAATGTAACCTTTTTAATGTTACCAAAACCAGCCAGACACAAATAGTACAGTCAAAAAAATTTTATAATAAGTTTATACCTACGTTATGCGAAAAGACTTTTTCCCCGACCTAATATGTTGTTAGTAGCTTGGAAACGCTGAAGAATTTAAATTAGTTTTATCTTTCTTAATGATAAGTCTTTTGCATGTTACCTGTCTTATTAAAGCATCATTCAATCGTTCACTTACCGTATATTATCAGAATGTTAGGGGTCTTAGGACAAAAACAGTAAATTTTTATCAAAGTGCATGCTTGTGTAATTATGACATTATTATCCTGACAGAGACTTGGTTAAATAGTGGTGTTTATGATTCTGAATTATTTAGCGACAATTACACCGTATTTAGACGTGATAGGGAGGATTCCAAATATAACACCCGTAAGAACGGGGGTGGTGTTCTCATTGCCGTTTCCAGAAATTTAAAATCAAATCGTATGATTGAATTCGAGAGTAATCTTGAGGACTTATGGGTATGTGTAGATCTGGGCTTATCTGAGCACAATAATAAGAAACTGTACATCAATTCTGTTTACTTACCACCACCAATAAAACAGGACGTTCTTGAATTGTACACTGTCAATGCTCAAAAAGTTATTGATAGTAAAAAACATGTGTTGCTAGTCGGGGACTTCAATTTAAGCAGTATCGTCTGGTTTCGAAACAACCACACACAGCAACTCCAACCGGAATCTAATAACTCCGAAATCAGTAATGCTTTCCTTGAATTTGTTACTCTCAATGATTTGGGACAATATAACTGCATACTTAACCATAAGTCTAAAACACTAGACTTAATTCTTAGTACTACGCCAGTCATTAACGTCACCCGCTGCAACTCGCCACTGACATCGATAGATCCACTGCATCCGCCTTTACTATTCAATACAACATTGCCTATTCATTCCAGCCTACAAACCAATTCCACATTTAAGCCAAATTTCAATAGAGCCGATTACGAAAAAGTTGTGGGACATCTACAGTCAATTAATTGGGAAACCCTTTTTTACGACTGCCCTACAGTAAACGAAGCAGTGAACAAGTTTTACACTGAGCTTAGGGAAACTATAACTCTTTATATACCCTTAAAAAAAATTGCCTGTACTAAATAT
This sequence comes from Musotima nitidalis, assembly GCA_949126915.1. Lineage (NCBI taxonomy): Eukaryota > Metazoa > Arthropoda > Insecta > Lepidoptera > Crambidae > Musotima > Musotima nitidalis. Next base: position 14,378,951 of record OX421418.1, on the reverse strand, counting down.
CCGGTTTGGTTTTCAAAAGATCTTATTTGTGTGATCAAGGAAAAACTAAAGTATCGCAAGCGAATGAAAAAATATAATAACCCTTTAGATCGTGTAACATTCAACAGCTTACGTGATAGGTGCAGTGCTTTGCTTTTAGACTGTTATTACAATTACCTAGAAAACATGGAAAAAGCTATAAAATCCAATCCCAAATTATTCTGGTCTTTTATTAAAAACAGAAAAAAGGGCTTAAGTTCTTATCCATCTACCATAAAGTTAGGAGACAAAATGGCTTCTGAAGGCAATGATATGTGCAATTTGTTTGCCGAATGCTTTAAGAAAACTTATAACGTCTCAAGTAATGCGAATGATACACAAACGCCTAGTGGCTCAATCATGTCATCATCTGCGCTTTGTAGTCTCTCACTCAGCGATTTGGAAATATCTGGAGCCCTGAAAACATTAGATGAATCGAAAGGTGCGGGTAGCGATGGGATCCCTCCTTTGTTTATTAAACGTTGTGCAAAGGTTTTAGTGACACCTTTAAAGATAATTTTCAATAGGTCTCTGACTGAGGGCATTTTCCCCGATATCTGGAAGGAAGCATTAGTTGTACCTATTTTTAAATCGGGGGACAAAAGCTTAGCAGTTAATTATAGGCCCATTTCCATACTGATAACTTTTGGTAAAATATTTGAAAAACTAATTACCAATCACTTAACCTGGTACATAAAACAGCATATAACAGAATTTCAGCACGGGTTCATAAAGTCTAGATCTACCACAACAAATTTAGTTAGCTTTACGTCTATGGTGGTTAATAATGTGGACAGCCGAATTCCCGTTGACGCTGTCTACACTGATTTCAGTAAAGCGTTTGACACTGTGGACCACGCCATCCTCCTACATAAACTAAACAAACTGGGCATATGTGGATCTGTGTTGAAGTGGTTCGGATCCTACTTAGTCGATAGAGCTTCTCGGGTTGTGGCCAGCGGCTACCGTTCACATGCATACCCAGTAACATCCGGGGTACCACAAGGGTCCCACTTGGGTCCTATCCTCTTCAACGTATTTATCAACGACATTTCACACTGTTTTAAACATTCACACTTTTATCTTTATGCGGATGACCTCAAAGTTGTCAAACCAATAAAGAACGAACTGGACCCAGTCATGCTTCAGGAAGACCTGAATTCATTATTTCAATGGTGTACGATAAACAGAATGAATTTAAATATAGAAAAGTGTTACTTTGTACAATTTACCCGAAATAAGAATATTAAACGCAACAATGTATACTTGTTAAATGGGACCCCACTTGACCGAAAGGATAGTGTTCGAGACTTAGGTATAACAATAGACTCTCAACTAAAGTTTGACGTTCATACCTTAAATACTGTTGAGAAAGGCTTTAGAATGTTAGGTTTTATTACTCGCACCTGCAAAGAATTTAAGCATCCAAGCACTAAACTCAAGTTGTTTGACACTCTAGTACGGCCCATTCTAGAATATAATACCATTGTTTGGAATCCTCACTATGAAATATATAACAAACGCATAGAAAGTATTCAAAAACGCTTCCTTTACCATCTTTCCTATAATGATCACTTGGCGAAAAAGCTTCCCAGTTATGCAGAGAGGCTGAAACATTACAGAATGTGTAAATTAAGCAGCCGCAGGAAATATCTAGATGCCTTGTTCTTATACAAGATATACAACGGGTACTTGGATTGTAATGAACTTACGAGTTGTCTAGAAATAACGGTACCATCGCGCCTACCACGGATAAAGTCTTACAACCTTTTTTCCGTTCCCTTTGCCAGGACTAATCTCGGTTACTTTTCTGCCTTGCCAAGACTCTGTAGACAATATAACAGTTTATCTAAGAGCCAGGATCTAGATCTCAGCGCACCACTAGGTAAATTTAGGAACAGGCTCAAAGAGATAATTTTTACTGTACATTAATTTTATTTATTTTTTATATATAAAAAAAGGTTTTAAGTATTCATTTTTTGTTTTTATTGTGATTATTATTCTATTTTTTTAAATTTGATACAAATATTTAATTTCAACCCTAATTATAAGTAATTTTAGCTTAAGTAATTTTATTTCTGATTCCCTTCAAATATTATTTTATTGTAATTTAGTTCTGATGTTTTAACCTGTGTCTGCCTTGTGAAATATTTTATTTGCATGCTGTGGTCTCCTATAATTGAGGGAGTACACATAATTTTACGGGTATGTCACATATTATTGTATTTTTGTCGTGTATATGGAGACCCATATTTTCAATAAATAAATAAATAAATAAATAAATGTCTAGATGGGTCCTCAGATCATACACCCGTGATATGCATACTAAGCACTACAATTATATTGAAGGAGCCACGAGAATCTCTGTATAACCATAAAACCGATTGGGAGTCCTTTCGGGATTATATTGATGACAATGTTAATCTTCGTATTCGTCTCAAAACGGCAGATGAAATAGAGGGCGCAACATTGTACGCCACAAATTTAATACAAAAGGCGGCTTGGCTATCAACTCCGTACATAACATCTAAACCACAAAGCCAAGATACTACTCTGGAAATACGAGAGATGATAGCTGAAAAAAGAAGACTACGACATAGATGGCACACCAGCGGGAATAGTCAAGACAAAAAAGCTCTTAATAAAATGCAAAAACTTCTTAAAAAAACTGAGAACAATACCCTGCAAGACAAACTTAAGACCCTATCACCTTACAAAACAGAAGACTATACTATACTATACACTTTGGAAAATGACTAACTCAATGAAAAGACCGATGGAACACATACCTCCATTGAAACAAGCTATCGGCAGCTGGTCCCGAAATCCTCAAGAAAAAGCTGAGTTATTTACTGATTTCCTTAAGAATGTATTCAAACCTAATGAAGCTGACAATGCACATACCGAGCAGGAAATTGATGAAGTCGAAGTGACAACAATCGAAGTCAAAAAACTATTATGAATCTAAAACAGAAAAAAGCACCAGGATTTGATTTGATAACAGCAGAAGTTCTTAAAAATCTACCAAAGAAGGGCATTGTCCTGCTGACAATCCTTTTCAATGCAATACTTAGATTACATCATTTTCCGGATTTGTGGAAGGTATCTAGAATAAACATGATAGCCAAACCAGGGAAACCGCCAACAGAGGTCACGTCATATAGACCGATAAGTCTTCTCCCCTTGCTATCAAAAATATTCGAGAAACTTATCCTAAAGCGCCTTCTACCAATACTTACAGACCGCGAAGTTATACCAGACCATCAATTCGGTTTTCGCGCACACCATGCAACGACAGAACAAATACATCGAGTAGCTCATACGATACGGCAAGCGCTGGAGAGAAAAGAAACTGCTCAGCTGTTTTCCTTGATATTCAGCAAGCATTTGACCGCGTTTGGCATAAGGGTCTCTTATATAAGCTAAAGCTCAATCTACCACATTCTGAGTACATGCTCCTGAAGTCGTATCTCCAAAACCGACTGTTCCAGGTGAAATGCGAGGACTCGTTGTCATGTATTTGCGAAATAAAAGCAGGAGTTCCCCAAGGTTTGGTACTGGGTCCCGTTCTATATACAGTCTATACTGCTAATCTTCCCACCTCTGATAACGTTGTGACTGCAACCTATGCAGACGACACAGCAGTACTCTCCTGTAGTAAAGATCCGAACACAGCCTCTCCAAACTACAAGAATGTCTAGACGCAATAGGACTATGGTTAAAAAAGTGGAGAATCCGAGCCAGCCCAGCCAAATCGGTTCATATAACGTTCACACTTAAAAGAGGGGATTGCCCACCAGTGACACTAGACGACGATGTCTTGCCAACAGACACGACAGTTAAATACTTAGGCATGCACCTAGACAAAAGACTCACTTGGCGAGCTCATATAAAAGCTAAAAAAGAGCAAGCAAATAAGAAATTTAAAAATATGTACTGGCTGCTAGGTAGACAATCTACAAACAAAGTGCTAAAGACCTTGATCAACGCGCCGTGGTTCACACGTAACACGGAAGTACATGAATATTTAGAGATCCCAACGGTCAAAGAAGAAATAAAGAGTTCTACTATAACCTATAAACAACGCCTAGAGCGACACATCAACCACTTGGCTATACAGCTCTTAAACCCTAGCAGCAGCTTATCTCGGCTGAAAAGAATGCGACTAGCGTCAATATAGACCGGTTAAGCGGGAATAAAGAAGGAAGAGTTGACACATCACAGGATGTGCACTCATAAAGTCATAAATAGCAACAAAAAATCTGATTAAAGCCAAAAGGCTGATTGTAGATACACAAAAAAAAAAAAAAAATTAATTTCAAAAGAGCTATTCAATTCCTAAGCTATTACCTTATAACTGACACAAAAAATACATTTTTATTTAAATTTATAAATGTATTTGCCAAATTCCCATACTTACAAATTCACAAGTTACAAGTTCCCTTAGTGCTACTTTATTGATTACGGCTTCTGGCTACTTTTACTACTAAATACTACACTAACTAACAATATTTCAATTACCTTTATTTACTACTAATAATTGAAACTTAATCTTCATGACCTGTGTCACCTATGTTGTTGGTAATGATACAATCATAAACTAATCATTATATTAAGTCATTAATTCAGGCCATTAATTGCACTCCTAGACACAAGCCACTGCTAACAAACAAAGATGAGAGAGGCTCATGTCATACTCAACTATGTACACCAAGTGGATTTGTAGTTTCTGCCTGTAAGCATTTTTTAAGTAATCTAATAGGACCTCTTACTTTTCTACATATAGTGCTAATTAGGATTAATAGTTAAACCTTTCACATCCAAGTCAGAATAAAAACCAACTTACCTTCACTAGTAACATTCTTTTTGGTTTGAGACTTGGAAATTGAAACATTTTTAATATTTTTTGTGACTTCTTTTACACTTTCATCTATAGATTTTTTGCTTTTGAACTTGCTTTTAGGTTTATCCTCTTCACTGTCATCAGATTCGATTACTTTTCTGAAATTAAATTACAAACATATTTTAATGATATTTGTTGAAAGCCAGAAACCTAGGTACAGTAAGTTATTGGCATTACAAATAATTTAATGTATACAATGATTTTAACACACACACATTGTATATTTAGCTCGCTAATCAAAAACATAAGGCTTACGGAACGTAGTAAAAGTACCTAACCTAAAACGCAGGCAACTTACTTTTTGGTTTGCGGAGCTGGTTTCACGTTTTCAGTGGTAGTTGTCTCTACATCACTGTCTCTGAAAAATGCCGGAAAGTTGATATATAACATTATTTTTTTGCATTTTATAGAAAGTCACTTAAAAGAACGTATCTAAAAAAATTACGAAAATGTACACTCACCCATCGTCAGCAGCCTGATTCTTCTTCCCTTTTTTAGCTTTACCCATGTTTAAGTGCCAACTTTAAGTAACTATTCCAATAGTATGGTATTTTATTCCTCTGTATATGATAATTTCTATCATGTGAAACACAATCAGTGCACAAATTGTTCAATAGCCGTAAACGATCGAGTCGTCGTGTCCGTCCTTCACTTTAGCAATTTTGGCACGACGTTGATAAAAAAATCCGCTAACTGTCAAAAAACCATTACGTTTAGAAACAATTAAAAGTTTTCTTTTGTTTAGAAAATTAAAACATTATAATATTTTTTTCTAATTATCCAATAATTCGATGATTTACAAATATATAGCCATTAAAAATTAGCCGGAGGTAATTAATGCTGTCAATAATGACCAGAGGTCGGAATTAGGTAGAGTTATTCATGTACTTACACTGATTTCACACAGCGAAAGAATATAGTGGATATGCCTTAAATCCCGGGATTAATTTTAAAGAATAGAAAAAATCCCGTTACTTTTTAATAAAAAGTTATTTACTTTTACTTTTTTAATTTAGACTACTGTACGCGCGACGTTGCCAAACTTACATCAATGATATTGGATGAACGAAGTTGCGAAATTCCAATACGCACACGCGCGATGTTGCCACGTTTATTGTTCGCACTACATAGCTTGTGAGAACAAAAGAATACAATAGCGAAAATGCGGAGCACTCCCCACATTGTCCATTTGAAATCCCGGGAAGGTCCACATTAATATCAACATTTCGATGCAAGTACATAAATAACTCTACCTAATTCCGACCTCTGATAATGACTGTCCAGTGCTTTTAGTCTGGAGTAAGTCACATGGTCTCAAGCTTTCTGTTCCGTGGTCTCAAGATTAACCTGTCCAAGTCTCAAGCATAATAGCATCGGTGACCATAAGACTGTTTAAAAAAAATCAAGTACATTAATACTCCTTCCTTAATAATGCATGGCGTGGATATCCAGTAATACTCCTTCCTTAATAATGCATGGCGTGGATATCCCGTACTGTGATACAGTGAAAAATTCTTTTTGATTGGACTTCATCCTAATATAATTAATTGACTGAGATAAGCCGGAAAATCTTTGCGGTAGATAAATGTCTTAGACGCATTAGAAACTTTCTCGCAACATCTACTAAAAAGGTCAAAAGTACCGACGGGCGTATATGTGGAGGTTAATGAGTGAAAATGAAGCTAAAATTCTGTGCCAAGATGGTGAAGAAGCAAGTAGAAAGATGTGATCTCGGCCTACCCCTACGGGAAAGAGGCGTGATATTTTAAATATATGTATCTACTAAAATTATTTTCGTTATATTCCTCTCTTTTTCCACTGTGAGTTACGCTGACTGCTGGTACTCAGATCTCAGAAGTGATCAGCTGGTCAAACTTAATCGCTTGCAAAACTCTGCGATTTGCTTTATTTTTGGCTTGGGTAATTTCGATCACGTCCCTGAGTATCGCTATAATCTTAAATGGATACTTAGTTCTCGATGAACTGTATTGTGTACTGTGTAGCTATGAGCGCTTTATTTTCTGCTATTGTTAATAATACTATTGTTTTAATAGCAGCAATGATAAATAGCAACAAAAGTTTATTGTGCCACTCAATTAATTACTATAGTTCCTGAACGATTTTTTCAATACTTTAGTTGTCACTTGTCAGCCAGATTGACATGACAAATACATTTGTGTCAAAAATGCCAGTGTGAGGATCAGAAATTTGTAGTATTTTTGCAAATTATTTTTGTTTTATTTATAAAATGTATAAAGGTTTTGCTCGTATAGTAGCTCATTCAGATAAACTACAGTCATGTATTTCACCATGCTTGAGAAGTACAGTTTTATGTACCAGAAAAAGTAAAGTGGGAAGTATAGGTTATATTTTCATGAGGACGAAAAAACATGATCGTGGGAATCCTTCCGCCTTATTTGTGCCGGTTCCTGTGAAACCCAATCCCGATGACTTAAACATAGGAGAAGAATTCACTGGACATTTGAAAAAGCAAGATTTATTAAGAGTTCTCAATAAATTTTATCAGAAACCTGAAGTGAGAGTTTTGGCCTCTGAGAGCGGTTTGGATGACCAGTTGTTGCATCAGGCTTTTCTGTCTTTCAGAAGACATTGTTTAGAACATGACCTACCTCCTGATTTACATATAACAATAAGTGACATTTTACAAGGTAATTTAGGCTTTGGATTTTACTTGGTATTCGTTATGTACTTTGAAATTCATTAACTGCCTTAATAAACGCTTCTTCCACAAACTTCAAGTGCTAAGCTATTTATTGTGAAAGAACATTCTTTTGCATTTTTATCTAATTCTCATCCTGCAAACAGAAACTGGACAACTGTGACACAAAATAATTGATTATTGTATCAAATAATTACCCCTTGTGAAGTGCCATTGTTTATTACTACAGATGCTGGACACATAGATGACCTCTTCCCATATTTCCTGAGACATGCTCGTCTAGCATTCCCACATTTAGATTGCTTAGATGATCTAAAGAAAATATCTGATTTAAGAACACCAGCCAATTGGTAAGTAATTGTTTTTTGCCTCTTAAAGAATTAGTTCTTCATTTTTGAATACAAATTTACATGAAAGGTCTTTTCTCTTAGGTAGATAGAATACTTTTTGTGATAGAGAACATGTTTTGATTGATAGGGTTTCAATAACATAATACAGATGGCTAAGAAACAAGTGTTAAGTGGTAAATTTTTTTTTGAATCAAATGGCAAATTTGAAATATTTTCCACTTGTCTGTCTCCAAAGGCTGATTTTAGGCAAAGTATAAATTACTATTTACTTTCATTATTATAAAACTTAAGAGACTGGAAAGTTTTTGCAATTTACTTCGGAGCTAGCTATTATAATTTTTATATATAAAGTTGAAAATTTTAGTTATAGTTTCTGATCTACAGTTTGTGCTGTGTGTTATTATTATGAAAGTTAAGCCTTTATGAAGTAAACTCTGCTGCTCATAAAGTATTTGTGATTAATGACATACATAATATGCTTGTGTCTCTGAAGGGGTAGGCAGAGACACTAAAATTCCATATTTAGCCAATAATATAGTTAGTCCCACTTAATAGGTCACTAGCCTATTGCCGCTTACCAGAAACATTTATGTCCGCCACAGCCTTGTCCCTTGTTTGCCACTTGCACGTGAGGTTAGTGTAGGCTCATTAGATCTTAGCTTAGGATACCTATACAACTAATACTAAAAACTGTGATAATTAAAAAAATGCTGTCTTACATATTGATGAATTTAGGTATCCAGAAGCACGCAGTATAAACAGAAAAATTGTGTTCCATGCTGGTCCAACAAATTCAGGAAAAACATACCATGCGATGGAAAGGTTTTTGGAGGCCAAGTCCGGTGTATACTGCGGACCACTGAAGTTACTAGCAACTGAGATTTATCATAAATCAAACAAGAGGGTATGTATAAATTTATAAGTTTTAGATACCTTTATATATGAGGAATGACAGTGACACCATATTTAAACATAGACTGCATTACATGCTGTCTGAAAACTTCTATTATAGCATACATGACTTTTCCAATTACTAAATATAATTTGTGTTAATATTTTTCTTGTTTATGTTATTTCAATATTGTATACCCATCTGATGATGTAAGTAAAACTATCTACTTAATCTAAACTAATCTCTTGCAATTTCTCGAAAAGGGTACTCCATGTGATCTGATAACTGGTGAAGAAAGAAGGCATTCGTCTACTCATGAATCGATTACAAGCAGTTCTGAGGAGTTAAATACAGAAACAGACAACTTATTATCAGAGGAGTCAGAACTAACACCTTCTGCACATGTGGCCTGTACTGTTGAGATGACTTCCCTTAATAATAAATGTATGTACTTTTTTATTTTAATAAAATTACATTACAATGATGAATACAATTTTTGTTACATGGTTAAGCCAAGTTGAGGTGATATTGGGCAGCTTGAAAACTTCTAAAAGTAGTGAAATTGAATAATTCTATAAACCTCTGAAATGAAACCATGACAGCATGTTTCTATTTAAATTTAGAGTAAATAAATACTTTAAGGCACTACAAAAAAACACAACATTTTCTTAATTTCCTTACAGATGAAGTAGCTATAATAGATGAAATTCAAATGATTGGGGACCGAGGTAGAGGCTGGGCATGGACTAGAGCTATACTTGGTAAGATTATTGTTTTCTCTTAAGTTTTCAGCCTTATTCCATTTTATTTTATCCAGTAATGTATCAAATTCAAAAAATGCTAAGTAATTAACTTTACTTTAGAATGAAATAATACCTGAATGGTGTTATATGCCCAGAAAATTTCCTAGCTGCAGTGCAGAATATTACTTGTAAGTGTTACAATTTGACACGGAGAAGTTCCTTTACTTTGGCATTATTTATTACAAAGATTTTTTATCTAGGTTTTTTCAGAGTAGCATAATTTGGTTACCTGAAGTACTTTTTGGTTTGCTTGAAGTTTTTGCACCAACAGCCATCTCAAGCCCGTCTCATGTACTCGAGTTATTGCCCATATTATATAACTACAACATGAAAGTTAAGAGGTTCTTCCAAATAAGCGAGAATAAAATAGGTACAATAATTTTAGATATTTGGTTACAGGTCTTCAAGCAGAAGAAATACATTTATGTGGAGAAGCAGGTGCTATAAATCTCATAGAGGAAATATGTAATACTACTGGCGAAGAATTAGAGGTAATAATAATAATATTGACATGGTAGCTTAATTATACCGTTTTAGTTACAGATAGAAGTTACAAAATTCTAAGGAACTGTTGGTATTCATGCCGAAACTTCTTTCGGAACAAGTTATTATTGCACCTATCTTTGAATCTCAGTATAAAGCCATAGATTACCGTCTTCAAGAGTGCGTCGCAAATACTGATTTTTAAAAAGAAAGTCAAACGTACCGTAAACGCAAAGCTGAAATCTCTTACGGACGGATTGGAATAAAATTCGCTGTTAATGTGTCCTGTGCTCTTAAAGTCCCCGATTTCTTTAGCATCGTTTATGTATGAATTGGTGCCCTTGTTACATTGCTTATTTCCCGGTGTTAAGCGCTTACATTTTTTTAATACATCAACTGCTTGCTACCAGTTACATTAAATAAAGGAGGTTAAATAGTCCTTGCGGTCGCTAATTAATTACGCAATTTTATTATATTCGTTTTTTTCTGGGTATCATGTATTGGTTGCATTTATTCCGTTTAAGACTTCTTTGTGGTACATAACAGGTCTTAAACTGAATCAATAAACAAATATCTATCTTCTGTAAAATAAATGACAACAAACTTTCAGGTACGCTCATACAAAAGGCTAACAGAATTAAAAATAGAGGACTCAGCCCTCGGGTCCTTGGACAATGTGCGGCCGGGCGACTGTATAGTGTGTTTCAATAAGAACGACATTTACAGTGTAAGTCGAGCCATTGAACAGAGGTCAGTCCCACATGAGGCAGGTATCCAACTTTAGAGAAGTCTTTGTTTAGTTTCTTTGGCAGTTTGGTTTTATATCTATAAGGCTCAATTTTTTTTTATATAATGACTCACTCGTTTGAAGTATTTGCAAGTGTCAAGTCATTAAGTACATCAAGTAAGCACAAATGCAGCGTTTTTATCATTTAGTACGAAGTCGAGTCAAGTCAGTAAAGTAGTGGAGACTTTACTAGAGGCGTCTATGGAGTTTTGGGATCGGCAAATAAAGATCACGATTCACAGCAATATGCCACTTTCCTTCAATTGTGTACGTTGCCGAAGAAGTTATGTCTAAAAATCCAACTATTTTTGGAATATAAAATACTGCCCCGATGTGTCTTTTCCGCGTTGATATAGAATGGCAGCGTCTTTTCGAAACGAAATTGTACATAGCATAACGCTGACAGTAGGTAGGGAATTCTCAAGAAAGTGAGAGGATTCCTGGGAAGACGCGCAACCAATTTTTTAACTCTTATTTTAGTTTGTATGTCATACAATTGACATAAAATTCATTATGCTATGTCGTGTTGTGCGCTATGTGAATTGAGCCTAACACTGTGGGATAGGTGATGGTGTAGTCCGCGGCGCATAAGGTAAACAATGATCTTGCATGCCCAGTGACAGCTGTATCGGGTCTCAATCGAAGTGCGGCATGGGGGGGGGGTTGGTGCCTATAGCTAAGCGACGCGTCTACGTTCGTAAGCGCACTCTCTGTCTCTTTCTACCCGATTAGGAGACTAGCAGATCGCCATGGCCGTAACCGGTCAGGAGATAAGAGAGAATATAACAATTTTATGCCAATCTGCCAAAAACAAATTAAATTTGCTATTGTGATGTCTTCAAACTGTGCATTAGACTTATTGACTAGATACAGCCTAATAAAATTTAACCTTATTTAGATATAACTTTCAGAGGGCATGAGGTAGCTGTGATTTATGGTAGCTTACCGCCTGGAACCAAATTAGCCCAAGCGAATAAATTCAACGATCCGGAGAGTTCGTGCAAAGTTATGGTGGCAACAGATGCTATAGGACTTGGAATAAATTTGTAAGTATTTTTTGTGTACTGTTGGCAGCAAAATTACGTTAGAAAAAATTAAAGCATATCAGCTGGCCTGGTCACTGAACTTGAAATCACGTGCGTATATTAAAACTAACCTAGTGTGGGAACCGCGGTTTTACTATATTCGAAAGTAATTTTGTTAAACAGTATGCTTGAAATTATATAGACACTATATTTTAGTTATTTTTGGTGTGTTTTTTGTTGTGCATTTGATATTTGAATTGTGTGACCGTGCCGTGTGATACCGGCCTAAAATAGTGGCACCCCCTTTCATCTCACGAGGAGTTTTAAGAGTCGACGAAGAGAAAACCTACCGGATGATTGGCAGAAGCGTCATCCTGCTTTTAGGTTGATAGTGCGATCACAAACCCGCCTGCCCGGTGTAGTGATTTTGGGAAAATACCCCCCCATTGAATGTAATGGAGGCCAATGTTTCGCAGTGGACTTTATGGCTGATATGATGATGATGATAATGTGACTTTATATTAGCAAAAAGCTAATTACTATGTAGCGACAGAAAGTAAAAGTAAAATGTAGACCACCATGTATTAGGTAAGCCTATCATTTAGTTATTAGACAAGACTATTATATAATAATTTGGCAAGCCTATTATATAGTCTTTGTTTGACATTATAGAGTTCAATTTCCACACATGAAAGTTTCGTGTTTCGAATTAGTAAAGGTGGCAAATACCTATTTGTGTGAAACGTTTGTGCAAGTATGCTAGTATATGTTTATATTCTATTTTGATATTATGGTATAATTAAGTATGAACTATTCATTAATTTTCTTATTTTGACGTTTGCAAGTGCTATGTAATAGTTTATGAAATAAAGAACTTTACTTTTCCATATTCACTATTATGTGTTTTTTTTAAGTATGCCACTGTATTCATTATGTTTTTATGGAGTGAAATAAACATTATTAGTATCTATGGTCTAGATGAGGAGACATGTTTTGGGAAATATACTTGTGTATATACTTCACTCTTATATAAACATTTATCTTTGTAACAATTATCTCAATAGCTCGATCTATGGCATACTGCAATATTTAACATGACACAAAATGTTGATTGTTTTAGGAGTATAAGAAGAATAATATTCTACTCTCTAATAAAGCCAATTATAAATGAGGACGGGGACAAAGAAATGGATGTAATTAGTATATCACAAGCTTTACAAATTGCCGGTAAGTTGATATATTGAAATAATTATAAGTTATACATTTTAAAATGTGCCTCCATATATACAAAATAATCCATATAAACATACCTTCTACATGCTGCATGATGTTAGGTTAGTGCAATATAGAATATAGAAGCGGTCTTCGTCACGAATAAAACGGGTTGCGACCCTCAATGGATTACTTAAATTTATACAGTTTCAAGGCCTGCAATAAAATAAGTTTTCTCTGATATATGACTGTGTTTTGAAAACTAGCGTCGGGTAGCGAAATCACTTGACAAAAGCGGAATTTTAATTTCTTACACTGATGTGTGATACCCCATAGGAAAGATTTCACACGCATGATATTATTGAAAAAAATCCAAGACAAATTTTTGCTTGCAATCAAAGAATACATAGTATTAAACATAAGTATTATACACGGTTTTATACATATATCTCTTTACAGGTCGCGCTGGTCGCTACGGCAGCGCTTGGGAGACAGGTTACGCGACAACATTTAGGTCCGAGGACTTGGCTACTTTAAAGACACTATTATCCAAACCGCCCGACCCAGTCTCTCAAGCCGGCCTCCATCCAACTGCTGAGCAAATGGAGCTGTATGCTTATCACTTGCCACATGCCGGTCTTAGTAGTTTAATGGTAAGTTGTTCATATTATTGCCGCAATGTTTTAATGTAAAACCCGTTTAGGTCCAAAGACTTAGCGATTCTAAAGGCATTATGCCAAACCGCCTTATGCCTTAGTTAGAGGACCCGAAAATTTTCTTGCGCCGCGCTGTAGCCGCTTATTGGCCGCGTACTTGTTTCTTTTCAAACCAATTTAAACTTGACTAGTCCACAACATAAAATTCTTAGCATAGACAAAATCGCTCGGCAATTTTATATACATACATAATGTCACGCCTCTTTCCCGTAGGGGTAGGCAGAGATCACATCCTTCCACTTGCTACGATCTTGGCACACACTTTTAGCTTCATTCACACTTATTAACCTCCTCATACACGCCCGTCGGTTTAGGGTACTCTTGACCTGCCGGCAATTTTATATCACTTTTTTTTTGTGTTGTGGTTACAAATCATATGCAATCACAACTGTGATCTTTTTAGCCAGATTACGCATGATGCGTTTATATGTGATGTGTTTATGTGTGAATTTCAAGAAACAAAGCAATTGATCCCCTGCACGCCTAAGTGGTCCACGAGGACGCGCTGTGGTCGCGTAGTGTCGGCGCGAAATATATTCATGTCATATAAACGCGCCCTTAGTTTGTCCATATAGAAAGATGTATAGACGTGTCGTAATATAAATGTAACGCAAATGTTAGTTATTATTATTGTTAACATGTAGCTTTCGGTCAATTATTAATGGCTATTATGTATAGTCGTCGGCACGTAAGTTGAACTAAAAGAGCCCAATAATTTGTTATGGCGCATCTTAGCTTAACGTGCCGTGTTTTATATTCAAAATATTTTTTTGTAAAATGACACTATTTTTCAGGATATATTCGTCCACCTTTGTACTGTGGACGACTCCCTATACTTCATGTGCAACACGGAAGCTTTCAAGTTCCTTGCGGAGATGATTCAGCACGTGCCCTTGCCACTTCGAGCCAGATATGTCTTCTGCTGCGCGCCCATCAACAATAAATTCCCCTTTGTTTGTGCCACATTCCTCAAGGTCAGTGACATTGATAGGTTCGTCTACCTTTATACCGTAAACGACTCGCTGTACTTCATGTGCAACTCGGAAGCGTTCAAGTTCCTGGCGGAGATAATTCAGCACGGGCCCTTGCCACTTGCTCAAGGTCAGTGACGTTGATAGGTATAAAAGAATGATGACGGATATCCTAATCGGTCTAAACTCCTCTCCGAAGCAACATAACAAATAGCTATCACAGAAAAAACAATTGTGCTTTTAAATTGTAATACAAGCTATAAACTACTAGCTATCCATACTTTTAAGAACATTTTTGGGTCCTACATTTACTTAAATAAATGTTGTGCGCTACATGTAATTACTAACACCTAGGATTAAGATATATGTATTTACTAACACAATATAGTGTAGAACTTGAAATAAATGAATAACAATAATAAAATTCGCATAACACGAAATCGTTAAAAATTTACTAAAAATGTTTATTCATTACTTATATTCAGTTATAAATTAAGTGTGGGTCTATAAGTTTCTCAATTTGGTTCCCGCAGGACACGAGCGCTATGTCATGCTCTTTCTGTAGCGTAAAGCTAGGACTGTATAAGTACAGTTAGATATAAGTATCACATTCAGCGTTTCTTAACCTAAGATCACCCTTTTTCTTCTTTTTTTATTTACGTTGGTAACAATATGCCTCTCGGCCAAACTGGGCCCGAGAGGAGTGTGAGGCTCAATACGGCAGACGCGACCGCCTGCTTCTCTACCACCTAAGGTCACCCTAATTTGAGTCGCAGGCAGTATATGTGCCATAGCCCGAGGACGGTTATCACGCGAATAGCTTTAAGTAACTTTATCATTAGGTCGCTTTCTTCAAACACATACAGAATTTGGGTCGCCAACCCACTTAAATTGTTTTGAACTGCAGATCTAATTGATTCTTTGAGTCATTTGAGAAAGTTGAAATTATTTTAATCATCATCTCAGCCATATGATGTCCAATATACTGAACATAGGCCTCCCCAATAAATTTTCACATTGAGCAATCCTGAGTCGCCTGCTTCAGTCGGCTTCCCGTCGCCTTGACCAGATCATCGGTCCATCGCGAGAGGCGCCGCCCTCTACTACGTTTGCCGGTTCGCGGTCGCCATTGAAGAACCTTAACGCCCCATCGGTCGTCGGTTCTTCGAGCTATGTGCCCGGCCCACTGCCACTTCAGCTTGCAAACTCGCCTCGCTATGTCGGTCATTCCAGCCCTACTACGTATTTCCACATTTCTGATTCGATCACGTAGGGACACTCCAAACACAGCTCTAATTCTTAATATAATTATGTTATACTAAAGTATTAAAACATGATAACATGAAGATAAATCTTAAAACATGGAGCTATATGTAACTGTAACAATTATAACTTTGTATTATCAAAATGAATTTGTTTATTATTAAGATAAGGTATGTGCTCATTAACATAACAGCTAACATAACAGACAATGGTCTTTATTTTTATCACTTTAAAATTATATATCGGTGGGTATTAATAATACTCAAGTCGTTTGGTACAAAGTTGTTATCTAGACTTGATAATGCACATGACTTTTTATATAGTAACGCATTTGTATAGTCAGCCAATTGATAACACTTATGTTTGTTGTTTTTTAAATAAAAAAATAATTTTGTAAAGTTAAAGCGCGTCGCTTCAATACTCGTAGATGGGAATGGAACAAAATACAGACATCTATTTTTCGTTGTGGCTCAGCATGTCAACTTTCCAAAATGTTCTTTTATGCACACATTTTTATTTATTTATTAGGTGTATGCTTTACAAATAATATAAATACACATATAACACACATAACATATAACAGGTTTGACTGCGAATACGATCTCACTTTTTTTCAGATGGAAAATCAGTAAATGACCATCTCCCGTTGTGGGTGGACCGGGAGGGGGGTGGGTGTGTAAAACGTACTGACCAAATCCAACCATGTTTCTTCTTGAGCCTGCTATTTCCGGGACCGCGATAATCCTTTGATCAGTCCCGCAATCCCGGCAGGCTAGGCCCCCTTCCCTCTCACTGGGTTACATATTAGTATTTTTCAGAGAAAACATATGTTTGGATGTTTTATGAACGTAATTGCCACGCAAACGTTTTACGTTGTGGTACCCATAGTACAAGAACAGCTTAGCTCGGAGCTAGATAGCGATGTTTGAATTGTTTGGAGATATTGTTTATATCATCATCATTATAAAAAAATATTTTTCTGACAATTACACCAATTATTTAGTTCCAAGATAAGTATCATTAAGAACTTGTGTTATGGATACTAAACAACAGATAAACATACTTAAATACTTTTTTTGTTGTAAATACATACCAGACCAGAACAAATACTCATGTTCATGCACACAAAGATTTATCCTGTGTGGGAATCGAACCCACGACCTCTGGAGAGAAGTGTAGGTGTACTGACCTCTACGCCATATCGGTCGTCGAATTCTAGCATTATCCCGGTTGGCCTAGGCTGAGGCTTAGGGCTCAGAGTCTGCTAACATTTTTTTATGTAATAATAATAATTATTATTATATTGTTCTGATACAGATGGTTCGCCAGTACAGTCGAAATGAGCCGATCACCCGAAACTGGCTTTGCAATGCAGTGGAGTGGCCGCTGCCGTCGCCTAAGACAATCATGGATCTGGTCCATCTGGAGTCAGTGTTTGATGTCCTAGAACTGTATTTGTGGCTTAGGTAATAATAATAATAATCTTTATTGAAAACATAACATAATTTAACAAACAATTTTAGCGTTAATGACCGCATAAGTCAGAGACCATGTTGCAGTCATCAGCCCGCCTCAAAGACAGAGGTTTCAGACTTAAGATATATTTAAAATAATTTTATTTAAACCATATAACATGTGTGTGTGCGTGTGTGCGTGCGTGCGTGCGTGCGATATATATTAGTATGTTATAAGCCAAAAAGAAAATAAAAATTATATCATTTCATTAGGGATTCCACAACATCGTAATCAGGTATGTATACTTAGACTGTAGTTGTGGTTGTACCGAACATAGGACATCTGTTGGTCATAAAATGTTTTGATGAACTGCTTTATTTTAACATTCCATGACCTGAATATTGCTGAGAGCTAAGTTTTTATTACTCAAAGTTTAATATTAAAAGAATGATAGTTGCTTACAAATTTAGGCCAATTAGGTTTAGCCAAATGAAATTGGTAGAATCAAAATCAATGTGTTTTATGCAACCAATTATGGAATTATTTGAAGCCCTGAAGCGTTTGGTTTAAGAGCAACCCGATGTCCCTTGTTTAATGCTCTATAGCTTTATTTATTTAGGGCTTTGTTACATATTGCATTGTAGGAACCCGCTTTAAAAGTGTCTTCTTTACAAATTACCGTTAAGAAAGTTTTCGCTCCGTCGAGTTATTAAAGATATACTTGCCACGATCCTTCTCTTACAAAACAGTGTAAGATCAAACTCTAACCACACTGACCTAATGGGCGGAGATGAGTGCAAACAATTTTTTATTTTTTTTATTGGGTTCAATAAAACGTATACATAATGAGCTTACTGTTACAATAAAGTTATTTAACTTTATTGTAACAGTAAGCTCATTATGTATACGTTTTATTGAACCCAATAGAATATTGTTCAATTATAAGCATTTGCTTATAATTGAACAATATTCTATTAACACAACAATCTTCTTTTTAGGAGGAATATTTATCAACCAGTTTATAAACTACACTTTAACCCTTTTGTCGCCAACTGGTATCGTTTTCGTTTACTTCTCATATAAATAAATAAATAATAATAAATATCTTATATTATTACACCAGTTATTTAGTTCCAAGATAAGTATCATTAAGAACTTGTGTTATGGATACTAAATAACAATAATATTCTGATCTTACCTACACCCTAAATCGATTAAGTAAAGTTTTCATTTAAATCGTTTCTTTCAGTTATCGCTTCCCAGATATGTTCCCCGATGTGAAGCTAGTCAGAGAAATGGAAAATGAATTAGACACCGTCATTCAACAAGGAATCTTTCAAATCACAAGGTATGGTTAACGGAGATTACAGGTATCTTTTATTCACTTGACATTGTTAGGTTTGTTCAATACTTACATGATAGCCATTGAACACACAGTTTATTAGGAATTTATCAGTCAAAATCTCTTTTCGTACACATAAATATCAATTAATAATAAATAAATATTCTCTTACAATTACACCAATTATTTAGTTCCGAATAAGTATCACTAAGAACTTGTGTTATGGATACTAAAGATCGGGATAAACATACTTAAGTACTTTTTTTTTAGTAAATACATACTTAATATATATAGGAAAACACCCAGACCAGAAAAAATATTCATGTTCATACACACAAAGAATTGGCCTTTGTGGGAATCGAACCCACATCCTCTGGAGTGAAGTGCAGGTATACTGACCTCCACGCCATATCGGTCGCCAATTGACGTCACACTGTAAAGTCTGTTTTAATTTGATAACCGTTTCCGTCTACCTAGTACCGCGGAGCTACGAGCGCTTGATTGTTTATATAGTTCTAAGTAGCTTGGAATTAAGAAAATTATACCATGTTAATATAAATTAGAAAGTTAGTTAAAACTTTGTGCAACTTTAAATTAATAATAATAGTAAAATGGTTTTTATTTTATAATCTATTACATAGCAATTGACAACTTTAAAATGAAATATTTAAAATGAATAACAATATAGTTACATATAGTGCAAATCCGCGAAACTACACTTAATAAGTTTCTTATTTTAACTAATTTTTGGCTTATTTTTACACGTTATATAATTCATTATTTAATTGTTCTATCTCTTGTTTTAAAAAGTTTTTTCTGAAAATACGTAATTAGGTCTCTGCGACAGTTACGCCCATTAACTTAAATTGGCTAAATTTTTCAGTTACGGGGAATTATCAAATGCTAGTTACGCGGATTTGCACTATCCCCGACGATATGTTAAAAATAATGTCTTTTTAGATTACTACGAAACTCAGAACAAATGTTACGCGACGATCCGGTAGATGTTGAGCAAAGCAGTAAAAAGAGGACGATAAAAACTTCAACGACGGCCAGTCACAAAACTGAAGATCACAAAGGGAAATTGTCAGAGATGCTAGTCGCAAGGGTGAGTTCTATGTAATTTAGCGTCATCATCAAAGCGTTACCCGGGTTGCAACCTTACGGGCCCGGGATCCGGTTTCCAATTCTTTTGTTTCCCCTTTACACGGTCTTCGACTTCTCTTGAGGATGAACCTTAAAACCAGAAGCGACTTTATTGTAATCATTTCCGTGACATTTAACGCAGTGTTCAAGATATTATAAGATAATTAAAATATAGTAATCCTTTTTCAATATTTCACTACGTCTTTTAGTTTTCACTATGTTTATTTTAAAATTAAAGGGACAGTAATAATTAGTTTGGACTTAATAGCTAAAGATGCTAACATTTTTCATTCCAACCCTATAGCGAATGGTCTGGTATTATTAAATTATTCATTTGTTTCAAAAAAGCGCAGGGAAAATGGGTTCCTAGCAGTAGGGAAAAGAAAATGTGGAAAACAGGTTAGAAAATAATGTCTGTGCTGAATTGTCATCGCTATTTGATGACATTGTGCTGTTAACTTTAAAAAGAAAAAAGATAAATATTATCTGATGTATCTTTTCAGGGTCTCATCACTCCACAGATGTTAAAGAAATTGCAACAAGAACTCACAGTCGACACCAAAGGAGATAGAAATAAAAAGAAAATAACTAGAAACAGAAGAAAATGATATAATAATGTTTTGTGTGGAAGAATGAATGTGTTGTGAATAAATTGTTGTAGCAAATTAAAGTGTTTTGATTTTGTTTCATTTTCTTACAGTTTAATACTAATGTGTCCGTGAAATTTAAAAAGTGGTTTACACTTTTCTGTTACGTGATGCATGACAAAGCAACTTTTATTTTGCCTACTTCTATTTTGCTAAGTAGTTTAGTGAACTGACGATAGATGTCATTAATACTATTAGTACAGTAGCAGATTTGACACATTATTTTATTATTATTTACTAGTCATATTTTAATTATGGTGCCAGAAAATCTATCCCAGTAGTTTTAACCTGACAAAATTAAAATTACCTTTGTTTTCTTTATAAATATTTAATGTGCCGCAAACACAGACTGTTGGCGGTAAAGGCAGCCTGTTTATGCGGGTTTCTTGCAGAACACAGACTAATGGCAGCTGGCGTCAGCACCTAGTTGATCATACTCCTCATGAGACTTATAGTATGGTCAGTAGGTTGGCAGAAAGCAAACTTACTTTTAAAGAGTGGCTTAAATACTTTCTTGAGGAGTTATCATCTGATTGAGTCTACATATCATAATTAGCTAGTATTAATTTTTTTGCTAACCCAAAAGTTAACTGGTAGAGAATGCCTTGCAGCATTAAGTTCGCCTTCTGTACATTTTAATTTGTGCGATAAAGTTTAAATAAATACATCTATTCCGAACCGATGTCAATAATGCAGGTAAGCATCTGTACTTTGTGATTACGTCGTGTCCTAAGCAGGACTTCTAATATTTATATTTGCTTCATGGTTCAGTATCTGCAAACACATTACAAAAAGCACCATCCAGAAAATCCCATCCCCTCATGATTTGAAAATCGCTCCCTTATCACTTAGATAATATTGACGAGCTTGTTGAAATTTATATCAACCAAAAGAATACGACAGCTGTGGGGACTCTATTATAAAGATACATTAGTTTTGTTTTCTTTCCCGTATAATGTTCTAGACCCATTTTTTTAAATATGTATTTGTTGTACCTTAGGTACCTAAGGCATACAGAAATTCACCGCGTATCAAGTCGACGGAAATATCAAGAATATAGTTAAGCTCAGATTATATTTATACAAAATTTCATTAAAATCGGCTAAGAATTTTTTCCGTGAATTGGCACTAAACAAATAAAATCCTAGATTTTTTTATTCATAAAATTCGAGCGTCTGTTAATCAGGTAAGGTACCAAGTAAAAGGCTATAATTTTCAAGGAACTTAAACTTTTTTATCTCGTAATAACAAAATTTGCAGGTAGGTACATTAGGTGTGGAGTATGGATTCTACCAACATCTTAGAAATCCATGCCAACCTCACCTGCATGTGGTGCACCTTCTGATCAACGGACGAGGCTCTGGCAAACATAAAAGTTCCCGATAAGCGGCAATAGGCTCGCCACCGATTACGTAGAACCAACAATAAACTGGACGAAACGTGGGCTTATAATATGCCTCTGCCTACCCCTTCGGGGAAACAGGCGCTATTGTATGTATGTATGTATGTATGTACATTAGGTACCTAGGAACATCTAATTAACTACCAATTTATAGCAATATTCTTATCAACTAACAAAAACGCTACAGATAAACTTTGATAACAGGAACTAAAAAACAAAATGTATTTACCCATAACTAATTAATCTTACAACGTTTTATAAGTTCACAGAAGGGTTTTTATAAAGAGTGAAATCAATCATTCTTTAAGTAAGAGCTATAAAACTCATTCATACTTTATGTAAGAAAAACCCTTATATTTCGGATAGGTTTAACTGTATGATAAACCGTGGCTAGAAGTCATTTTTAAATAATTTAGAATTATGTTAGAATATGTAAAACAGTTTTTCGCTTTGGAGATTATATTTCTATAGCGACTTCTTGAATAACTTAAAATTAATAAACATGCTCTGGCCAGCATTTACAACAAAGTAGATAATAGCCTAGGCTAAGCGACCGTCAAGTATAATATAGTAAAATTAACAAAGTCTATAGACAATGAAACTCGAAATCTATTGTTTCCAAAACAGCTTGACTGATTTTTGTTATAAATTTCACGTTATGAAGATTTTACAAACTATACTGAACCACTTAGTCTTAGTAAAAAGCAAAGATATTATGAATATATACTGTGGTATCGTAATATTTATCATTGTGCCCACTAATAAAATAATAACCTATTGACATGTCCGCCAGCTATCACTTATGAGGGTAGTTGTAGGCAAGATATCCACTGTTTACAACGTCTTGAAGTGCCTAGACGAAAAAATGTGGAACATGAGAATTTTAATTTATTGTTTTATAAATGTCATTTGTTATCGTTATGTGGTCGGTACGTTGAGATTTTGGTGCTTCTTTATTAGTTAGATCTTTTAAATAAAGCTACTTTTAAATAAGAGTAAATATAACTGCAAAAATATGTCCAATTTGTTATAAACAGTGTTGTAATTCAAATATAAGTTTGTAGTGAAATTAAAGATATATCAGTGCTATAATGTATTGTACACTTTAAACAGGTTACAGAGTTTTTGATAAAAATGGTGCGGTGACAATTTTGGCACTGGAGAATGAGTATGTTAGTATTCAGTGCCAAACGGAAATGGCTATGAACTATTGTGGTTTTATTCATCCCAGCGGAAGACGATATTCGTAAGTACATAAGTTTTTAATGTTAATTTATTATTATAACTTATTCTATTAAAAAAACGTTTATTGCTGAAAACAAAAATAGTGATTTAGCATCACCATCATGATTTGTTTTAAAATAAGCGCCAAGAAACCTAAGTATAGTTCCTTGGCGCCTTTTTATTAGTTACCTTAGTAGCTATTATACCTACAATAAGTTTGTTACGGAGAATGACTTTTGGCAAAGGTATATTATTACCCGACAGGTAGCCTTTATTATGGTAATTCAGATCGTTAATACCTAATCCTTACGCTAGTCTCTCACTGTATACACAGACTCACATAAAAGTACCTATATTTTAATGTCATATATCATCAAATTGTACTATATTCTATGAAGTTTCTATGTTTGTAATCTTA
Source organism: Musotima nitidalis (assembly GCA_949126915.1). Classification (NCBI taxonomy): domain Eukaryota; kingdom Metazoa; phylum Arthropoda; class Insecta; order Lepidoptera; family Crambidae; genus Musotima; species Musotima nitidalis. The sequence continues at coordinate 14,355,214 of OX421418.1, read as the reverse complement.
CATAGGATACCTACATAAAAATTACAAACTTCATGGCACACTCAAGGTTCTTAGTTGAACCTAAAATTTTCAACTATCAGTTGTAATTTTTATTTATTTGTATTAGTTACATGGGTCTGGTCCAATTACAATAACTAACTCAGTGAGTAATTTTACATGCATAAAGTTAAAAATAAAATTAAAGAGGACATTTATATTCACAAAAAGACGACAATTTTGCCTGGATTGATTCCCTATCTACGATCTACGAATGTCACAGTCAAGGTACTGACACAGGAAAGCATTAAGGGAATAATTTATCATTAATATATAACTATATATTAGATAGTTAGAACTACTTTAGACTAATGTTAATATTCATACAGCGTTTACTATTTTACTCTATAAGTTGTAACCCTATTGATTATATTTTTTGTAGTAATAAATCACCTCAATAGTTTTTTTAAGTAAATTGCGCTTTAGATTATGTACAAAACTACATTTATGGGTCTAGCTAGCTAGCTAGTTAGTAGCTCATTTATTAGGTCTGTATATACGCATAATGCTTCTAAGGTGGGTTAGATTCCCACACAAGCAAATATTTGGAAGGATGCATATAATTATGGACGTTTCATAGGTATTTAAAAATAAATAATAATGAATGCAAATGAACAAAGCAGCTCTTATTCTATGGTTAGGTAAGTAGCATAAGAGCTCTCAGTTGGGGCTAGAAGCATTGTGTAACACGCTCTAGAATATTTATTACCTACTAAATATTGAAGAGAAATGATGTCTAAGTGAAATCCTTGTACAGATTTTCAGGTGTAGGTCTTAGCGACGGCCACTGCGCGGTCAAAATTAATGCTACCAGAGATGACGCCGGGCAATGGACCTGCCACATCGGTCGGACAGCCACAGGAGTCGAAATAAGGCAAACTATAAACCTAAGGGTAGTCAGCCAAGTGGCGGCTATAGTGCCAAACGTCACAGTGACACATGGGAAGGCCGTCACACTTGAATGCGCCACTGTAAAGACGCTGACACCTATTAAATATTGCCGCTTCGAGCCGCCGAAAGACAGTCCTTTCAGCATCAATGCAGCTATTAAATCAGATAAGTGAGTATTCTGTGTAATCGATAAGAGGAACCTATGTCTAGTATAATTGGGAAGTAAAATTGTCTGTTATGATAGTTTTCTTTATTGTCATAAATTTATATGTCTATTGCCTTATCTTTTGAAAGTTCAGAGTTCAGACCTTAGCCTAAACAAAAACCTAGTTACAAAAAGGTTCGCTGACAAAGGACCTAGTTACTAAAATATTTGGGGACAAAGAAACTAATAGTTACCAAAAGAAATTGGGTTGGGCGCTAAATAATACGAAGGCGATTTCTAAAGCCAGCATACAGAATTCCTTATAGAAAAGGAATTGTGTTCATAACGACCCAAAGTATTTTACTGAATCATTGTACTTATGACCTTAAAAGAAGCGGAATACCTACAAACACAAAACATGGCTCGTGATATCTCTATAAGAAACTTATGGCTTGTCGTATCACGTGACTCTGAGCGTAAGGCTTTCATTGATTGTACTAGTGTGTTCTACGTTGCGTTTCAGCCCCATTCTCGGGAAGTACTATTTCCCGAAAAATATGAGCATAGACCGCGGTGACTGCGCAGTGACCATCAGAAAAGTGGGGTACGAGGATGTGGGAGTCTGGAGTTGCGGCGCTGGTCTTGACGATGGCAATGAATATACTGATAGCATAACGCTGGAAGTTGAAGGTAATTTTATTAGGTACATAGTAATTTAGTCAATTCTACGTCGACAAAAGTGCAATACTTTCGTAGGCATCTGTAGTTAATTTTAATGAGACAGATTTTTTTTTGGATGGTAATTCATCTGATGTCTTTTTCGCGCCGTGGGTGGGTGGAGCGGGTTGTGTTGTCAGACTTTTACTGATCAAAAACCATCCATTTTCTTTCTTCTTCAGCCCGACAGAATACGTATCTGCTGTGTACCTTTGCGTAGAGCAAACTTGAGGAGTTTCTTGATTAATTCTTCTCCACTCAAGCACCAGCCAGTAATGAATGGGCGCGGTATCTCTACATTCATCAATGCTTTACCTAAGTCCAATTTGAATACTTAAATACTTTTAAATTATTATAATGAAGAATCAAACTACATTAGTTTCTTGCCCAACTTTTCTCCACTTAGGTATAAAGATTTCTACCTGCCAACCTTAGCAGTTGTAAACAAAACTACCTTAAGTGCTTGAATCTGTCTAAGATAAGCAAACAAAAAACAGAAAAAATTAATATAACACCCAAATTAATTCCATTCAGGCATGTATACAATGTCAACAGCATCATCAATGGGCATCATATTCGGCGCTATCGGGGCCATAGTGTTTCTTGGTATCCTTGGAGTGGTAGCTTGGAAGAAGCGGCAGATGCTGGGCATGCCTCAGCACGTACCGCCTGAGGCTATAGAGATCCAGGAGTTGGGAGAGAGGAGCAGTTCGAGGCATTCACAGCGGCGATCGGCGTCTCCTCTGGCTATGCGAATGCCTACTGTGGTAGTTCAGTCTCCTTCCGAAGCCAGCGAAAGATCGACGACGTAATGTAGTTATCTGCGTGAAACACACGTTTTGTGAACAGAGTTCAATTGCTCCCTATCTATAAATAACATTAAAAGGTAACATGATGGGTCAACTAGAATTGCCAATTTATCGGAGCTCAATTTCATTATACGGATTATTTTTAGATAAATTAATCACGATATGTATTTATCACAATAATAAGTATCAGGTTTATTGACAAAAAACCAAGATTTTTGTTAGAACACTATTTATCATCATCAGTCATGTATTACTAAAATACTAACTCTAATACAAATTGTCATCGCGAAAATGATCTCATAAGGGGTTGTTCTATTGTTTTCCCGAAGAATATATACCTACCTTAAAATTCATATGCCAGAATTTTATTTGCCCGAACTTCATATTCTATAATGGCCAATAGACATAATATTGTTTCTCATAATGTCATACTCTTTGTTTACTGTATTAGTCACGTGCTAGAAACTATGTTTTCCATAAAGTCAATTTCAATAATATCATCATTGATAGCAAGTGGTCCCTTACCAGTAGCATTCGCATGCAATGTAACATTTCAAATTCGATTATAAGCCTTGACCCGACGAGCATTCGTCTGTCATATGCGCTGTAACGTTACAATACAGACGGATGTTTTTGGCGAGGGAGTACCTTTAGGTAAAGTTTTGGTTACCAAGTGGCACTTAATTAAAAGGCGCTCACAACATCTAAGTTCCGAAAATACACAAAGTTTATTTTTAGTTTTTAAATAATATGGATATTTAATTTCTTGACCACAAGATAATTTTTTATTTGTTAAGATAATAATAACATTTTTACAATTTATGCACGATTTTTATATACCACCAAAATATATTGTTACAGTGTCCTATTTAAAAAATGTTTATAATTATTGTGCCTAATCGATAGTTATAAATTGTAACGTTAGAGCTTATTACCAGATAGTCATAAATAAAGAAAAAAACTTTTAATATCAACTCATACATAATCATCATACTTAATGAATGACTTATTATTATGATTCACATGAACTTATTGTGGAGTATACCTATTACAAAAAATATTTTAAGTATGTACCACAAATAATAATTGTGGTAGAGTAAAATTTTTGTAAACATTTTAGCTAGGACCTTGGTACGCTTTGAAAGTTTATTTTATTGCATTGTTATTGAAATAATTTACAGCAAATACTTATTATAAACTTACTTTTTCATAAAAAAAATTTCTTGAAAATGTTTGAATGATTTGAATATGCAATTAATATGAGTAATTATAAGAAAATATTTTTTAGCAAATTATTCAATTAGTCAGTTTTTTACACCAGAGAAAACTTTTATTAAATTTATAAATTAATCGAAGTATGCATACCTACTCGGACAACAAAGTGCTAAAAATCAAGTACCTACTTATTAAATTTTTATTATTTACATCAACAAAGACAATTTTGTCTTATCACTCTCAAAGAAGAAGTATTGAAAGTATTGAAGTATAAAGTAGGTACATTGTATGGCTTATAAATAAGTAGGTACAAATTTTCACAAAATAGCAGTCAGTTTGCAGACAGTGGGAAAAACAATTTTGAATGAATTTACATTAATTTATTGATTCAGGCGTTACTTTGCGGAAATCCATTGTAAGAAAGTGATGGATTAAAAATATCTTCGTAACAATTCCCGCGCTACTATAATTTCCCGAAAAATCGAGAAACTATTGAAACTAATGAAACTCTCGTTTCAGCGTTGGTCGTGAAGACATCGTTGTTCTGAGCTCCTATCTTACCTGAAGATGCCCTGTGTAAGGGCGAAACACGTGTCGTGTTGCATAGTTCTCGATTTTTCGGGAAATTATAGTTGCGTGGGAGTTCTTACAAAAATATCCATCACTTGAATTTACATTGTTTATGACTTGATTTGTCACCTTTTATGAATTGTTTAATGAGTAATAAAATATGTTTTTTTATATATATAAAATTCATGTTGTTACATAATTTATAAGTTTTAATGTTGTTGTATTATGCGTATTTTAAGCTAAGAAATAAAGTTCAGAGTTACAATGAGACGAGAGCAGATTAATATTTTGTTTTCTTTTTAATTCCAAGCTATCTAAGTTGGTTGTCTATTGTTTGCCCGACAAGTACATGCCATAATAATCATATGCCCGAATTTCATTTGCCCCAATGTTTCGTTTACCATAAAAGACATGTGACATACTCTTGTTTGCCCGAACTTCAGATTCCATAATGATTCGAATGCCATAAATATTGTTATCCATAATTTTAATTGCACTAATATTATTTAACCGAATTTTCCAACGCCACGCTAAATTAATTTCCAATCTTTATTTCTAATACCTACTTATCACTATAATCAATCCAAGTCGCTTCCGTACAAATTTAACTTAACGCCTTTGTTCTAATAAATAAACGATTGGCTTTCTGGCACTTCGCCGGCCGCTGCCGCGGCACGCTCGCTTCGCTCGCTCGGCTCGTGCGTTGTCTTTCATGTTTCAAACCTAACCTAACCTAATTTTATAATAATTTTAACCTATTTTATAACATTATAAGATAATATTGATATTGTTTTTATTTCTATTAAGTACCTACTTATCACTATAATCAATCCATGTGACATGGCATGTGATAATTCCAGCTTACAAACAAGTGATATTATGGAAAGTGATTTTATGGAAAACAATGATTATAACAAGTGATATTATGGAAATTAACTTTATGGGAAACAAAGTTTCTAGCACGTGACTATTATAGTAAACAATGAGTATGACATATAAATATTATGAGAAACAATAATATGTCTGTTGAATAGTATGGCAATTAAAATTCGGGCAAATGAAATTCTGGCAAGTGGAGGTATCCCATCAAAGTTTTATTGCCACGATATCAGTTCCCTTCTACTAAATTCATTTGGCTGTATTTTATGACATGCAGTCATATAATTATGTGATATTTGTCTAGGAACGCAAATACCTACTAGGTAACTCTATAGGCTGGTTTGTTAAATATTAACAGAATTGCTTTGTTTACCTGGCTTTGCTCAGCACATCGTTCCTATTGATCATAACAAACACATTCCTTGCAACGGATCCTCGTACATCTCATCTCAAGTAAAAAGTTTTTTACTTGATCTGAGTCGCACATATATAGATCGCTGATTGAAGTTTCTTCTCCTGCTTTTCAGAAGTTAGGGTCAGCAAAAGAGCGCTGCACCCTGAAGAGACGCGATAAAGTGTAGAAAAAAAGTGAATTACGGTGTAAAATCGCCGATTGCCAATGATTTATCCAAGGCATGTATGCATTTCACTTTGCGTTAGCTAATATCCCAATATATTAGGGTTCCGTAGTAAACAAGGAACCCTTATAGTTTCGCCATATCCGTCCGTCCGTTCGTCCGTCCGTCCGCGGGTTAGCGCAGAGACTATTAACATTAGACAGCTGAAAATTGGTGTGGGTATACATATTAATCACGTCGACAAACCTGTAGAATAAAATTTTTAAAAATATTGTTTTGTAACGTACCTCCCCTACACGTAAAGTAGGAATGATTTTTTTTTCTCGAGTTCTTCGATCTCGATCTTATCATGTTGGGTATCGTTAGAAAGGTCTTTCAAAAGTTTAAGTAATACGAGTTTCTTAAAACCATTTTTCGATTTAGGGATCCGTTTTCGAAACATTAAGCTTTAAAGTGGAAAAAATTGATAGAGTTCAGTATCCGCCCCCCCCACCAGGTAAACGGTACTTTCAGAGTGGCTGAAAAAATTCACAATAGTAGTATATATAATGAAGTTAAAAGGAAAACTATCACGGCTAAGTAGGCTTTACTGGTTTTCGAGTAATGGACGACAATCAAATAAATTTTTGTATTAAATGTATTAAAATTTCATTCATACCGTAGTAGTGATATCTATCGGGGAATAGCTGAACCTGTTCATATAGCAACATTATGGCAAAGGTTGACTACGGAACCCTATATTGCGCGTGGCCCGACACGCACTTGGCCGGTTTTTTTAGTTATAAGAAAAACCAACAAAATTTGAAATTAAAATCTTACTAATAGCCAACATTCTCTTTAGGTACCTAAAGTTAAATGGCTAAGGCATAAATGTAGGCTTGTAATATTGAGATATATAGGAAGCGCTCGTAGCTCTGCGGTGCTCGGAAACGATCACCGAAGTACAGCAGATTTTACAGAGGTCAGTCCTTGGATGGGTGACCGTTTGTGTGGCATTCGATATCGAGCGCTTCCGTGCTTCGGAAGGCACGTTAAGCCGTTGGTCCCGGTTATCACTAAATGTGGTAGTCGTTAAGCCATGTTAGAGGCCTAATGGGCGGCTTGAATAATTCTAACATCAGGACGCCATGCACCTGCCTTCGCCAATCCGCACTGGGTCAGCGTGGTGGAGTATGACCCAATACCCTCACACCTTGATATGTGAATGGAGGCTCGTTTTCAGTAGTGGGACGTTAATGGGCTGTGATGATGAATATTGAGATATGAAAAAAAATAATACATTTTAGCCTATTTCAGTTTACACGGAGCTTAAACTTCATCAATATTTTGTGGATGTAAATCCTCTAGAATTAAACTATAAAAGGGTACAGGAATATCAATATTTCTCACACATAGTTAATAAACTATAGCAATAAAAAACGAATGAGATGTCCATATTTATTTTAAAATTTTATAATTTATATTATAATTAAATAGCATTATTTTAATAACTAGGATGGTTCAACATGATTGCAAGCCGCTCCATGTTTATGGCGTACACTGAATGACATGCTATTACATTCTTATGATGTAGCAAAGTATTATAGAACTCATCTATAGTTAATCTGTCATCAATGGGCTCAAAATTCGGCACACTGAAACAATTTACATAACTCATTATAGCACAGTATTGAGCACAAGTAAAAATAAACATATAAAATAAAAGGAAACATGTTTAAATAATAGTTTTAGCTTTGAAGCTATAATTTATTATAAAAGCTTGCAGAGAACATGTACGTTCAAGGGCTGTTATGTACTCTGTAAGGTCTTAATAGATAAACATATCATTAAAATCTGTAGAATTGCTCTATGTAAGCAACCTTGGTACTCTTGAAACTGTAAAAAACATATCTTTAAAATTTGTTATTACGAATAGTTTATCTTTCTTACCTGCAAGCAATTTCAAAAGCAGCAGATTGTTCAACTTCATCAATGGTTGGTGGACACCTCGGTGCCAAGGCATCTGGCCCATCATCCACATTCACTCTACCTTCAAACTGTGGATCATACAACTTTGAAGTATTTCTTAACCACATGTTTGGCATATCCCCACCCACATCATAAACAAAGTGCTTGTTCCGAGTCTTGTAACCTTTTCTTTGAGTTATGACAGCGCTTATCACATTTTTGAGGAAGTTTTGTACAGCAACTACTATTATGTCAGCTGCATCGTCATCCGCACCCTCGAGTCCCAACTCCCAAGCAGCCAGCATAAACCTTCCCACAACTAGTGCATGGTCTGGCAAAAATATTTCCTATAAACAAATAATAAACTATTAACAATGATATAAATTTATAAGTATGACCACACTTCATCTTCATTACCCACCAGAAACACATCAGAATTTATTCATATTAGTAAGTATATGGTTAAGAAGACCAGAGAATGAATGAACACTTTATTGTACACTAAATATAAAAAAGTAATCAAATCACATAAACAAATATAATTATGGTACAATGAGCTGACAAATTGCAAGCAATTTCTTCCAGAGATGTACAGACTTATTTTTAAAATTAGGGAATTTAGTCTTTTGAGGTGTAAAGAGACAAAACAATAGAATTGTAATTATAACTAAATGCTTGTGGTTTAAAATAATTATATCTTACCTGAGTGGCATACTTTACGCCGTCGCTGCCAGCACCAGGTGGAGAATTTGGGGGCAAGTATTCCAACAAATCCACTGGTTCAAAAGTGGATTTTTCAGACACCCTTGATGCGCGCTTGTGTCTTCTGCTATTACGACTATGTGAACTAGCCTTCTCCTGTGCTATGGTAATTGAAGTCTCAGCCAGACCTTCAACTTTGTTAAGCAAAGTAAGCAAGAACTCATTGTGGTAATGAACTTGGTCTATGTTCAGCAATAATCGAGCTTCAACGTCGAATTCCTCTTTAGTGAGTTTCATTCGAAACCATTGTTTCATGTGATTGAAATACTTAGCCGATTTATCGCCTAGGGCTTCGTTTAGCTTTCTTCTTGCAATATTTAAAGCTTCTGATGACATTTTAAGATATGGGATCCAATTTTATTTCCATAAACAAGAACAGCAAATCAAAACTCTTGGATAGTTATTTAGAATAAATACTCGTTGCTGTGGTACGATGTAAATATATTCCAAGTAAGTCGTGTGGGATCGAAAGTATTCGTCGGTCTTTTATTAATGTAGCTTTTAAGATTTAAAAACATTCACAGGTCAGGTACCATATAAATCGGCTTGCGTCAATCAATCAATCAAATCACAAAACAAGAGACTGATGCTGTCATGTCAACGACCGAAGTTGACCGAACCGACAATATCAAATTTCAATAATAACACTAGTGACAGTATTTCTTATTTCTAATATTTTTGAGGATTGTGCTAAAGTCAACCTATACATCCTAATATTCTTTTAATTTATAACAAAATAATTCTCATTACGTCAAATTCGAGTATATTTTAAACCTAATAATAACACATAAATAAAATATTAGAGCTTTTTCTTAAGTCTGCAACAAGCCAGCCGACCGGGGCCGGGCGACCGATTGGGTTATGTGGGACTCCTGGCGGCGGCTTGCAAAACCCCATAAGCCTACACACTGAAAAAGAATAGGGCTTGTCGAAGAAGGGCGAGATAATTAGGTCACGTTTTGTAAGTAACCTGTCCAAGTCCAACATAAAGAAATACTAAGTAATGTTTAGACATTTATAGGTACCATACTAATTTTACGAGAAACGTCTCAAACTATTTAGATCTAGTAGTTACCTACACTGTGTTTATAATCTTTCGTGATTGACAGTGCGAGTGGACATTATATTATAGATAGTTTCTGACTAATTTTGTTATTAATTATGATTCCATTTATATGTCATTAGCAGTCAGCGCAATTAATACACCACGTTGGTTTTGTAAAAAGATATTTCGAATCTCTAAGTATCATTATGTGTAGAAAGGAATGAACACCTAACTACCTACATCACGGAAATTCAATGCACTCTAAATTAACCAGCTATCAACTTTTCAAAACTAACAGTCTAGATGACACTTAACTTATATTTTTATACTGGCATGCTTAGAATTGCAATGTGTTATTCTCAAACGAAAATAATGTAATCAACGCCCCGTTTTAAGTACCTACCTACAAATAATAAATGCTTATAACTATCGATCTATCTGGAAGTGATATAATAATTGGGTATTTATAGAAGAGTGGTTAATATGGGGCTTCATTTTTGAATTACAAATTACCTTTCTTAAAACCAAACCTATCAAGCAATATTTTTGTACGACTAAAGAATGTATTTCTCAAACGTCTGCTCGAATAAAGCACGTTCTTTAGTTCAGCCTGTCGCTGTCTCCAGGCAGAGACAGCGACTCCACGGTCTCTCCACGGACTCGCGGTCTTCCACTGCGAATGGCTGTCTATAACTGCACCTGGCTTGCGACCAGCCCTCGACCTAACTGAACCTTATTTTTCAGCATAAAAATAAACTGTATTAGGTACCTCATGTGTTGGAAATAGAACTATTTTTTTTTGTTCTGTTGTTATATGAATTATAATTAACGTATTTTAATTTTTCCAATCATATTAATTAAAGCTATGTAACAACTCTATAGGTACACAATTTATTTACATTTGAACATGTGTCTCAAAGTTAAATATGCATGGTTATTTATTTATTAAAATGATTTTTTCTTAATACCTGTCTATTATTCTCTGATAGGCAATGTTTAGCTTCTAATTACTTTACAGAATAGCAGGGATACTACTCAGTCACAAGCCACTAAGTCTAAGAGTAAGTACATAAATATTGTTTAAGAAGTGTACAATGTATAACTATTATTGTGTTGAATAACAGAAGACAAATTAATTGATTTTATTAGTATTACTATAGTAAACTCTTTCCGCAGGCCGTTAATTACCTACTTATCCTTATACTGTTGTGAGGAAATCCGCAGCCACCTGATAAACGCGATGATGCAAATATCACTGCAAAATTATACTAATACCTACCGGCACATATTAACTCCTTATTTTCATTGTCATGGTCACGTTTGCAATATCACCATGTATTACTGTCGTTCTCACGTAGAGATATTATCTACGTTGATGTAAATTAATTGTCGTATGTCGGGTATGTTACCCAATTCATTGCTTTGGCGCTTTTTATGGAAACTTCACCCAGTGGCGACACACAAAATTATCGTGAAGGTCCAGGAGCGTTATCCATAATGAATCGGCTAATATACGCGTGATTGTATCTTTAATAAGGCAGTCTGGCAACTTGAGTCTGATGAGTTTAATTCTTTATTCGCGTCTACACTGTATTGAGACCGCCACGGTCTTCGAGCAGTTCCGTATGCCATGAAAGATCTTTCCTTTAATGAGTACACTTCCGCTCCCGGAGTGTTGACCCCAGTTCATCATGCACTGTCAAAAACTATTGAAGCCTCTGTTTCTTTCGTGAAACATTGATTCCAACTCGCCAGATATATAAAAAAAATTATTACAAAAACTGATATTTTTAATAAGCGCACTATTCAAATAAAATGCAAATCTACATTAAAAAAATATATATTTTATAATTGATACTTATTAAAAACAACCAAACATGATAAGATATAAATTCTTAAAAATCTAAGCTGGAGTTCTAATAAAATACATAATACCTATCTATTCACTTTTCAAATCACAATACTTTGTTATGTAAGATTTCGCTGCCATTGCATTTTGTTGTAATCTACAGATGCAGGTGCAGTTTTATGATCTTGCTGTTAATCTAACTTTGACTCCAACATGTGAACGCAGTATCAAGTCAGCGCCGATTATGGGTTGTTTATCCGCAGGCAGAACTTTGAAGTTTCTAATAATTTCTGATATAGCCGTTTTCATTTCTAACATTGCGAATTTTTGACCTATAAATAAACACAGATACAGTATCTATTGATTACTTAGTCTAAAAAAATAATCCCTATGGTAAATATCGGTAGGTACTTTATTGATACTCAGCCTTATAAAGTCCACTGCTGAACATTGGCCTCCCCAATAGATTACATTCTATGCCCATAATCACCATGCTATGCGCTGCGCTTTATTGATACAAAATCTTTCTTTTATTTGTAATTATAGACAATTCTCGGTAGTGACGGCACATTTGGTGTTTAAAAGTGGGCACAATTGATTTTAATACAAAAAGTTACACTTGCGTTATCTCTTGTGTATCTATATCTGTGGTTTAGACCACAGATATAGTGCTTGTTACAAGATATGATTACGTGGTTTTTTATCGTCAATTATTCTTATAATGCCCAAGACATTTACATCTAGACCGATGATGTGAATATTTAATCTAACAGTATTTAATATAACCTATGAAAATATATAGTATTTACCTATGCAATTCCTTGGTCCCGCGCTAAAAGGAAGCCAAGAAAATGGGTTCCTGGTAGTGCTTTCAAATCTTTCCGGTATAAAATCCAACGGTTTCTCAAATAGATTGGAATTTCGATGCATATGAAGGAAATTAATCATTATTGTTGTATCCTTAGGGATCCTTTTCCCGCAAATCACTGAAATAAATAAAGAACTATAAGGTATCAAAATAGCTCAGAACTGATTAAAGAGCATGGAAACATATATTTACAATGGATTAAAGATACCGTGTGTATTTGTACTTAATTTATCACTTCATAGTGTAAAACGAAGTCATTTCCTCTGTCTGTCCATGTATGTATACTTAGATCTTTAAGCCCACGCTATGGATTTTAATGCGGTTATTTTCATAGATATTAATTAAAGTGGAAGGTATAATTATGTTGGTCACGCAGACGAATTCGCTGGGGGCCGCAGCCGTATTACAAAAATATAATCAAACATTGGGTAAAATAAAATCTTATTAAAATAAAATCAAAGTGAAGCAGTTAGTCCCGATTATAACTATATATGATATACAATTGATAACGCAAATGCATGTGATTCGCCTTTCCGAATCCCGACCAATCGTCGGGGTTGGACCCCGCTACTTAACAGTCCGCGCGCGTCTGCTGTTATTTTTTAAATACGAACGATGTCACATTATGAAATATAGATCACCAGCGGCATCAGTGTCTATGAATCAGTTTGGATTTCTCGTCACTAAATATCGGCAGTAACGACACAATTGGTGATCAAAAGTCGGCACGCTTAATTTCAATACAAATCGTGACACTTGCGTTATCTATTGTATATCTATATCTGTGGTCGAAAGTCTTGTCAGTGGCCGATTGGGTGGCTTGAAAAATCGAATAGCAGGACGCCAGACTTCCGTCTCTGCTAATCCGCACTGTATCGAGCACCCGCGTCCCTGACGAGGACATGAGTCTATTTAACCTTGGTTAGTGAGAGAAGTCTCGTGCCAATAGTCTGACGTTAATGGGTTGAGATGATGATGGACTAGAACCCATTAGCATAAGCGTGTTAGAAGCTGCTAATTTTTACCTGTGTCCTGGAAAACTTCTCTTCCAATTATTGGCACTGAAGGATATAGGCGCAGAGATTCCTTTATAACAAGCTCTAAATATTTCATAAGCTGCATTTCACTAAAATCATAATAGAAAGTTAGTTGCTATTACTTAACTATGATACCACTCTATTCTACTACTTAATTTTACCACAAATTAATTGGTAAATGCGCTAAATATTTACTTATTTACCCATCGATAAATATTTTACATCGGTAACCATAAATAACCATGTCTATAAAGAATGGAACGTTAATTTCAATGTACGTCAACTATGATTATTTTGCTTTTATTACCACTTGAACTAATAAGATAGATCAGTAAAAGTAAATGTCGAGAGTAGTATGTACCGCCGGGTCATCAACATTTGTTTTTTTTGTAATGCGAAATTTAACAAAGATTGGATCTTTGTTAAATTTCGCAATTTCACTCTCTATCAAAGCTCTGTCTGCTGTCAACAGAATACTATTTTTGGTCTTTTTCTATTTTGAACACAGACTTACTATCAGTTTTGTTACAGCGATCAACATGCTATAATCTGTTGCGAAAATTTCGACAAAGAGCTCCTTACTTGTTTAGTTGTTTTATAGTAGGTAACTTTAATGTAATTTCGACCGTATAGAGAACGTTTACATGCCTATAGCTTTTTAGGCGAACAATGTTGAAGCTCAAAACCAACATCTTAAAGTTATACAGTCAAAGTATTTTATAAAATAGAAGTTTAGCTCAGTAAGATTGTCAAGAAGAATGTATAGCAAAAAATACTCCCTTACCTGAAAGTAGGATCTCTTTGAAAATCATTCCCAAATATAGATTGTTGCTCCAGCAGGAGCTTCTCCTGAACGTCTTGGTATTGGGAGATGCAGTAGATACAGAAAGATATACCTGACATGGTAGTGTCATGGCCCTGATAAAGAAAAGGATTATCTATTTACAAAACATGGTTTTAGCTGCTGAAGCGTCCGTCTTCGGACCTAGGCCTCGTCTCTGCTTCTCCACTTAGTATATTCTGCTGTTACACGCCCCCAATTTATGCCAGCTTGCTGCCAAATATAATGTTTTCATCTTTTAGACTATCGGCCTCTGCCACGGATGTTAGCACGGCATCGTCATTCCAACAATCTTGTCACTTAACGAGTGTTTCGCGTACATACTACAGTTGCAAATAAGCACTGCATAGGGTATGCAGTGCTTATTAGCCTGCCTAATGAAAGTTCGGATAGGTACCTATTTTAGGTTGAGCACCTGGTGTCACACATGCATGTGTAGTAATCGAAACCACAACCTCAGGAGTCGAGCGCAGGTGTACTGGCTTTCACGCCTTAACGGTCGCCAATATTACGACGTACAAGAATACTCTACAAAATATAATTTTACCTCAAACATGAAGGTGTCCACCTCTTCCCGAATGCACTCATCGCTCAACTTTTGACCATCCACTTCAGCCAGTAGCAGTAAATCCAAAAACGCATACTTGTTTTTGGTCCCTCAAATATTCAAACAAAACATATATTCAAACAAAACTCAAGTGCAAACAAAATATATTGTCAAGCAAAACACATTGCGCTTTTATTAATAAAACATATTTATATTACTTATGATACGAAATTATATGTTTTACCAGGTTGAACGCTAAAATATTTAAATATTAGGAACAGTTTTCATTTTGCATCAGCTCCCAGAATTAATGAAAACATGTCGCAAAAAACTACGGCGCCACATCATCTCTTGTATGCAATGTTGGTCAAAATTTATCTGAGTATGAGGAAAAATAACTAATGTATCAAACTGTTAATTTCAATAGTTAAGAAAAGCTATTATTTTATAGCAGAATGTTGAATTTTCAATAGCTTAAAAATTACATCATTTAAATTCACAGAACTGACGTTTTAGCACAGTAAGATGTGTTCCATCCGAAAAAAATATGCAATGCTTGTATGCAATTTTGGTCAAAATTTATCTGAGTATGAGGAAAAATAACTAATGTATCAAACTATTAATTTCATTAGTTAAGAAAAGCTATTACTTTATAGCAGAATGTTGAATTTTTAATAGCTTAAAAATTACATCATTTAAATTCGCAGAACTGACGTTTTAGCACAGTAAGATGTGTTCCATCCGAAAAAAATAAAACAAAAGGAAGGTGCATTGTTGAACAACGAGGTTAAGACAATCTTGAGGCGCGAATTTATCCAAGTCATTTCTTTTTGTTTCACCTGGTTTTATATACATACATACGTTCACGCCTGTTTCCCCGAAGGGTTAGGCAGAGGCATATAATACGCCTACACTTCGCCAATTATATAGTTCCACGTAATAGGAGGCGAGCCTATTGCCGCTTACCGGGCACTGTCAATCACAAATCTTTTTTAATTATTTCCAAAAAAATATATGGATTAAGATTCTTTGACTTATTTAAGAACTAACCTAGAGAGGATTCTACGTTAAAACCAATTAAATTGTTTCGCGTCAGCTCTTCGCGGCGTTTGTTAATGACTCCAATAGTTTTCTTGTGCAATACTTTTATTGCGTTATTTTGGACAGTCTTGTAAGGCAGCATGCTGAAGACTATGTCTGATGCTATGAACGGGTTCCGCATCCTCATACATATTAGCGACGATATACTGAAAGAATTAATAAATGAGTGAGAATATTTTGCAGTCTTTTACTGACGCTAATTTTATTTAAAGGATGTTAATTACCATAAATATTTATCAGAAGACTCGATTCGTCCCTAGAATGATCGTGAGGCTATTAAAATTAAAAAGGAAACCTCAACCTCTTGGTGGGAAAGTGATGTTATTGTCTGCAGTTTTGTTTTATTAAAAAAAAATTGATATTTCAAACATGAATGTAAAATAACGGACTTCTTAGCGAAAAAGTGAAGCATCATGACTAGGTACGTTTTGTTGCATATTCTAAAATTTGTGATATTTCGAACATTAATGTGTAATAACGGCGGATTATTAATCGTTAAGTGTTTGTGAACGTACGAGTACATGAGTGTTAGTAAATAAAACAAAACAGTGCAACATCACTTTTCAAATCTCTCAAGAAGTCCATGTGTGATCTCAGTATAGTCCCACATATTTACTGAGGACTCAAGGGGTTTAGGTTTTTATTTCACTTACCATTTATCATCTTTATCACCAATCATTCTCATTTACTATAATTTACTACTATAATATACTATAATTTAAGGATAATTTACTGATACAAAGGTGAAATTATCTCTAAAAGAAATCTCTTCCAGTCAACCTTAACTGAAGTGGGAGAGATAGTTAGTGGGCATTAATTTAACACTAGAATATGATAACATTACATTACACAAAAATATGATATAAGATATTATATTATCAGATATAGAAACCTACTTATATACATAAATATATACAAGGGAATAAAAAAAATAAACAACAATCATAATGACTAGCCCGATAGCAAGTGCTTCTTTAAGTTTATCTTAAAAGACGCATTGTCATATTTTAGATTAGGGTTACGGTCAAGGTTTCAATTATTATTTATTCATTACTTACTCATTAACAGCATTCACGAATTCCGTATCTGTTCCCTCTTGGGCATTGACTGGCACTCCCATTATGGATTCTTAAACAAAATGTCTCACCATTGTAAATAATACTGAATGAAACCAGTAACAAATAATCTATGCATAAATAAAAACTAGTATATTCAGCCTCGTTATTACATAACTCGGAATTATTCATGATCGTATTTACCACCCATCGAACTGTTTGTACAAAAACACAAGCTTTGTTCTTTAATAAAACGAGCAATGGTTGTGAAACTGATAGCGATCTTGAAGGTCAAGCTTGACCCTTAATAGGCAGAGCAAATTATAATTTTTAATCAAATTTCTATTTTAAATTATATAAATAATTTCTCACAATCAGACAATTATTTAGTTCCAAGATAAGTACCATTAAAAACTTGTGTTATGGATACTAAATAACAGATAAACATATATAAACACCTTTTTATTTTATAAATACTTACTTAATGTACATAGAAAACACCCAGATCAGAACAAATATTCCTGTTTATGAATATTTTATCTGGTCTGGGTGAACTGGGTAAGTCCTGTGTGGAAATCGAACCCACGACCTAGAAAAGTGATATATGAAAATGTATCCAAAATGATAATTTGGAAATGCATGTCTGCATATGTTCTATTAAGTTATATTCTTTCACAAATGACACCAGCAATATCTTGGTACATTACTCAGACTTATTTTGATAATATGATTTGGCTGTAGAGAATTTTTTGACACGTAACAGTTTCGGGGTCATCCGGTTGATTTGCGCAAAGGTCGTATAAAACCAGATTTATACCCGTGCAAGATCGACTAGTTTTTATTCCTCAAATTCGGTGTACTCACACTTATTATTATTTTGTTAGTGTTTTCTTTATTTTTAACTGGATGAACTAACGGTAAGTTACTTATATATACATAGGTGTCCTAAATCTGATGTAGTTCTTGATTAAACTCCATCCGTTATGACAAAAAAGGTCTCCTGAAATTCGGTGTACTCACAATTATTATTTTTTGTAAGTGTTTATTTTATTTTTAACTGGATGAACCAACCGTAAGTTACTTATATATACATAGATGTCCGAAATCTGATGTAGTTCTTGATTAAACTCCATCCGTTATTTATTTTCAAATCTAAGAATTAACCTGCAATATTATTCCAAGAAAGCAGTAAGAGATATGAAGGGAATTCATTAAATGGAATGCGTAGTACCTGTTCTTAAACAAAATTCGGCCATTTATGCTAAACTTCAAGAACATAGGAGAATGATTTATCCTTCTCCGATCTGCACAAGGTCCGCGTCGTGGATGACTTGAAAACCTTTTACCTTGGCTTATGAAAGGAGGTCTCACAATCCCTCAGTTGCGGTACGACTGAGATGACGGGTGCATAATAGGTATAGAACAGAAAAACGTAGACTTTACCTGCAACATTATCCAAAGCAGCAAGAGCAATGAAGGGAATTAAATCGAATGACGGACCATCGGAAACTTGGCGTAGTTTCCTGGTCAAGATCCTGCCGTTCTTGCAAAATATCGGCAAAAAGTTTTGCAGTATGTTGAAGTGGAAAGCTGGCGTCAAAAATTTTCGGTGCGCTTTCCATTTGGAACCTATGGGTGTTTAAATAAATAAATTAAATATTTGGTTCTTGAAGTCAACAGATCATGTAATTATGTAGGTACTATTCTATGTTTAACATAATTGTTTTCCTCTACTGTAGGGAGCGGAGCTGTGCTCCCCTCCAAATGAAAGATTTTTTATCAGGTGGTAGGCTGTGCCTGGGGTCGTAGCTCAACTGATGGTAAAAATATGATGCGACGTCTTCGTGCAGGAGTAATTCCGGTATAAAATGCACATAATAATATATTATTCCGTATTTTAATTTTAAATGTTTTTTATCTTGTGTTGGTTACTTTATTTTGAATTTTATTTTATTGTGTTTAAATAAACTTATTTAAAAAATATGTTTAAAAGATGATGCATGCATGATCTGTTCTCCTGTAACAGAAGGAGCACTAATATTCTTATAACTTTATATAATATTGCATGTACTGTGTATCCTTTGTTGGAGTTCCTTAATAAATAATAGGACAGAGATGGCCATTAAATATGCAATACATAATCTGGGTCCATGTTGGCTCACATAAAATTCTAAATCCTAATCTTTGTTTCTAGCGCTTCGCCGGCCGCTGCTGCGGCTACGGCAATATTAAATGAATAAACAGTAACCTGAAGATATCAGCAGCCCATTGCCCAGCCAGGGTTTCATAAATCTGTATGTGTCAGCCTTGTCTATGATTTTGGTGCTGGTCAAAACTTCCTGAAAGACATTATGAAATTTAAAACAAACTGTGAAGATTAAGACTAGTCTCAAGATAAAAACGAAAACTACACGTAACATATTTTAGTATGTACATTTATATTCAATGTCTTGCCGTATGGTACCGTCCTATATTCTGAGAGAGAGAGAGAGAGATGAGAGCACTATTCTAGGACCTAGTATAGTGCTCTCATCTCATAGGGAGTCGTAAGGGTCGACGGTAAGAAAAGAAACCCTACCTAACTGGAAACGCGAGCACCAACCTGCCCGCCCAGCGTGGTAAAAAAGCGCCAATATCCCCAATGAAGTGTACTGTATTGGGGAGGCTAATGTTCAGCAGTCAACTTTAAAAGGCTGATATCTTATAATGTAAACATGTAATCTGTTGGTGTACCAAATAAATAAATAAATGAACACACTAGGTGCTGTAGCGTAGTGAAAACCGAAAACCTCTGGATGTTAGCATTAAGTTATTATTCGAAGCCCAAAGTGAATAAAGCATTTCCATTTTTTAAATATTCAAGAACCGATCTCTGAGAAATTTGATTTATTTCAGGGGGGCCTACTCTAATTCAACGAAGACGAAACTTGGTTGAATCCATCCCTTTCACTCAATAAAGATATACCTAGAGAGTGAAAGAGATAGGTATAAAGAAGTTTAATTTTTATTGAATTCCAGTAAGCCTTCAGTACCTAGTGGTGGTAGTACCTAGTGGGAGTAGTACCGCGGAGCTACGAGTGCTTCGCACAACTCACCTCAATAAATGTAGGATCACTCGTAATAACATAGCGTTTAGAAAACAAATAGATCCGAGTGTTCATGTTGTATGTGTCTGATAAAGTCGCCAGCACCTCAATGAATTCTGGAACAATACAAAAAATATTTATGTCATAATAGTTATCAATTCTTATGTTATTTATAATAGAAACCGGGTATCCTACCATCATCTTTGGAGCCCAAGCTAACCTCACCTGCAAGTGGTGATTAACAGACGAGGCTCTGGCGAACATCGAAGTGCCCGATAAGCGGCAATAGGCTTGCCACCTACTACGTGAGACCAACAACACATTGGCGAAGTGTGGGCGTATATTATGTCTCTGCCTACCCCTTCGGAGAAAGAGGCCCAATTGTATGTATGTTATTTACATACACTTAAACGAGTGCATATGAAAATTAAAAAGTTTAGCACTAAAACATTGGTACGTACGAAAGTGTCTTCAGAACTGCGAAAGGAAGGTTATATATATTATTCCGTCGGTATTCATAAGTACCTACTTCTGTCAAAAATATAGTTTGGTAAATTATTTATTTAGTTTAATTCTGTTAACGCAAATAGCCGTTAATTTTCTGTTTGCATTATTGTACTTAAGAATTAACTATCGATTGTATGTTTTTAACATCGGATTAAGTTACCCATGCGCAAATTTTCGAAGTAACTCTTTTCGTATTAGTTTGCATTTCTTCATTTTAAACTAATCTAATGATACCAATCATTAGATTCGAGCTAAATGGTCGATTAACTTGTTTTAACATGGCATGGCTTTTTTGTAAAAAGCTTGTTTGATCCTGCGTCAACGCATAAATTGCTTGCTCGAAGAAAATGTTTACTGTGCATTGAAACTCCGGGAGCAGGGAACGTAAAGAGTTATGCTGTTTTATTATTTTAGGACGTTTGAACCTCGTACGATTCAATCATTTGTCTTCGAGCATTTGTCTTGAGACTTGCATGGTAGTTAAGTACTTGTCCGATACCGTACATATACGTTCGTGTGTCCCCACTATTAATTATAATATAATCAATAGGTAGTAACAAAGTGCAAGCTGAATTTAAAGTAGGTACACCAGCAATTATTCACTGACATCAGCATTCAACTTATGATAATTATCTTTGCTAGTCAATTTAATCTAGATGTTTCCTTGCGTAAAATGCTATGTAATCTAGGTTGGCATCCTATGTTTAAGATTTGTCTTGTTATATAGCGGTTACCATGGCATTCTTGCTCGATGCTGTATTTGGGCTGTAGTTAATATATATAAGTATATATACCGACTCAGTCTCTAGAATTTTATTCTCTAAAAACCGGTACCGCACTGCACATATTTTATTATTATCATTAGATGTTAGAGAAAAAATTTTTCGTTTACCATGGATTTACTTGAAATTTGTCACCCCATCTCGGGGGTGGAATTTTTTTATTATATTTTAACTGTAGAAATCGAAGTAAAAAGGAACTCTAAGAAAAAAGTATAATTTGTAATAATAATTTCGTATAATACATACGTTTTTTTCGTAAATCTATTATTTTTTAAGTTATTCGAAGTTGAGAGTAATAGTTTTTTTGACGAAAATATCGTCTTTTCAAACGGTTTTTTGCGCATAACTCTAAATTTTATAAAAAAGTGTAGAGAGCCTTTTTTGTAATTTTTCTACGACAAATACGAACTGAGATATACCTACAGCAAATTAATGCTTAGCTTTTTCAGTCAAATGTATAAATCGGAAGATTTAAAGCGAAATAACGAGAAAAACTTGCATTTTGCGAAGAAAGCTCATAGGATTTTTTGTAAAGTTTTTAATTGGAGCTTTCAAACAGAAAAAAAATGTCTGTAGCATGAAAATTGACCG
Organism: Musotima nitidalis; assembly: GCA_949126915.1. Classification (NCBI taxonomy): domain Eukaryota; kingdom Metazoa; phylum Arthropoda; class Insecta; order Lepidoptera; family Crambidae; genus Musotima; species Musotima nitidalis. Next base: position 14,333,356 of record OX421418.1, on the reverse strand, counting down.
ACTTATGATCAAAATAAGACCGGTACCCGCTTTTCTCTACGAAAATAAATTGTGAATACAATCCCCAAAGTACCCCCTAAATAAATTTGATCGCCACCCTTCTATGATTCTCTTTATATATTATTATGTACTACCTACCAATACACCCAAGAAGTTTGACCAATATAAATGGTTTTTTTTTTGAAAAATGGAGTTTAAAGAGAAAATAGTTTTTTTAATTTCGTGTTTTTCACCCTTTTGTTAAAAATATCTCCCAAAATACAAAGGTACGAAAAAACCGTAAAGTACTAAAATGTAGCTTTTTAATAAAAAAAAAATCTCTATGTACAGATTTTTTGTACAGTGGATATTTGGCGAGAGCCGTTTAACACCTTTTTTTTTAGTTCTACGTCGGTAACAATATGCATTTACGCACTGCCTTCCACACCCCGCCTGCGGCCAACGTCCCCCGGACCAAAACCGGGAGGACCTCCTCAGAGACGGGCCCTCCTGGCCCATCCGCTGCGCCTTCCACAGGTTCCTCTTAGTTTTCCCCCCAGTAGCCAGTAAGGGCACACTGAGTCGCTGGTCTCTGGGTGTTACCTTTTCCCTAGCGGCTTCTCCGCCCTACCGGGAGGTACTGAGCCCCTCCACCACGACTAGGTGGAGACCAGTCGGGGGGAGCCATTTAACAGCCATTTAACTAAAAATTAGTTATATAGTTAAAACTAAATATATATAGACGATAAATGTACGGAGAATCAGACCCCGCAGTTAAACCGTACTCACGGTTTTGTGGGACTATGTTATAAATAAGTTGTTATAGCCTGTACTTACTGAATAAATAAATAAATAAACACCTACATTTACGATCGAACAACACCTTATTCAAGCGCTTTAAACTCTTCCCATTTAAAAATTAAGGGATCTAAGTAATTTAATTCACATTGTCTTTTTAGCCTAATTTCCCGTACTGAATAGGAAAAAAGTAACCTTCTGTACGTCTGTCACGTCTTAACGTTTAATCTGCTTTAGGACAGATAGATGGGTCTTTGAAGAACGATTAGCGTCTTGTTATTCATTTTTGCATCCCTTTCATGTGGGTTCCATATTTGTATTAATATATATACAGCACTCCATAAGTTACAAAGATGGTAAATACATAAAAAAGTAAATATAACATAAAAAACCCATGCAGGGCACAGCAAACAGGACTATCAAAGTCAGTACAAAATGATAAGAAAAATGATAAGTGTCTGTTATTTAGTAGTTGTATTAACTATAATAATTTAAAGTTATATCTTACTTGAAGAATCCACAGCCAGTAGATGGCCATTCCCTATAAACGGAAAAGGCGTCGGTCCATCCACATCGATCGTTTTTTTATCGTAATAAAAACTTAAATACGATATAACCGCTAACAAAATAAACACAGCGATTAGCAAAATAACAAACATGTTGCTGTTTTAATTATTTACACACCGCGCACGTTTGATTCGCAACTCGTTTGGCTGCACACTAACTTAAACATGATTATGAACTTCTTGCTTAACTTGATTCGTATACATGCCATGTTTTGCTTTGATTGTAGGGTAGGGTGGTCTAAGTTTGAGAAGTTTTTAAACAAAACCACATAATAAATAAAACGACCGGTTTTATCCAAACTTTTGTACTATTTATTATAAAATACCATATTAAATAACAGTATAATAAACATGTTATTATAATAATTTAAAAAAATTTAAAAAGAGAATGGGCAAAAATGTATGAAACCTGGGACCACCTTCCAATAGCAATGAGATATATATCGTTGGATAGGTCTTTTCAATTGGAACAACAATTGTTATGACAACTTTGTTGTTACAATTGTCCGTTCAGAGTTATAAGACTTATAAGTTCAGATTTAAAGATAAAAATATTAAAATATTTTTGAGGAGAAAATAATAACACCGTTAATAATTCATTAATTATTTATTATTACGTTACACACATCGACGTGTTCTATGGGTTATCTATAATAACATCATTCAAGAATATTGCTGGTGCAGTAAATCCTTCATGAATCGCATACCCTAAATACCAGATTATTGATATAATGTGTGCACATGTGCCCATCGTTCGCCGTCCCGATATGCATGTACAATAATGTTGTACTATGTTGTTATCTTCATTTGGATTGTTATTTATTAAAATATAGCAATAATACGTCCTTTGTCTCACATGACGTGATTGAATGCGTCCACGCAAAAGCCACACATTTTCCTGAATACCGTAATCAGGCAGATCATCTAACCGATTTTCTCTATATGTTTCTATTATGTATAAACCATTTTGAAGATGCTCGCTGCAATAGCTTCGCGCCAGTTTTAACTGGTATGTACCCAAGGCTAATACAATTATTTGGTCTTCAGTGAGCCTTGGGAAGTTTTCTATTAGATTAGCTTCCAGCCGTTGAAAATCTGCCCTTTGGTTATTCAGGCGTTTTCTTTCTACATAATTATACAATAGATTTGGTGTGTCAACTTTGCGTCTTATAAGATTTAAAAACTCTTCTGCGTGGACGTTATCTTGAATGAGTACGTGGAAGTGATTTATAATAGCTGCAGCAATTTTGAAATCTCCGAACATGTGAGGCAGCGCTCTATTGAAATATTTTTGCCGCAACAGCCTAAAATCGCGTTTAAATCGACCGTTTATGACTTCCACTACCCATCGGCACATTGTAACAGCTCGTGCTTCATTTGCCTGTTCTGTAGTAAGCTGTGTCTCTCGACGATCTTTAGTTGGTGGCACATAATATTCATAACCGCAAGCTTCTATATACTCCAACCCATCCCTAAACTCACGGTCCAAGATAAATGCATCATTTTCTTGAAGTAAAAAATGTAAAGGGGTTTCTTCGTCATTCATTATATCTTGAATGATTTACAATAAAATAAAACATAGAAAATAGTTTTTTATTTAATATTTTTTTAAATAAATAAAAAGTTTTATAACTTTGAACGGACAGTTGTAACAACAAAGCTGTCATAATAATAGTTGTTCCAATTAAAAATACCTGTCCAATGACATACATCCTATTGCTATTGGAGGGTGGTCCCAATGTGCCCATTCTCCTTTTAAAAAGTCTTTAAAGATTTGGCAAAATTGCGTAATTGGAATTGGTCAATTTTACACACCCAAATGGGTTGAAATTTCGCATACAGATCGCAGAAATTGAGCATAAAAATTGTGAAATTTTTTACATAGATTAATTAGTGACAAAAATCGCATGTATATAAGCGAATACCCATATAATTTATCGGGCCACCACACTCGACAAAAATTACATTCTATCCAGTCTTCACCTCTAAGAATCGGTTCCCTATATATTTCCGTACAACCACACATATAAATATGTTTATTTAATCATATTATTATACATTTTTTTTTGTTTTCCTTTTTTGTCTTTTTATACACTTTTATATAGAATTTGATTTAGATTGTTTCTTTTATGATTGTTTTTTTTATTAGTGTTTCAAATGGAGAACTACTAATGATTTCTGATCGTTTGGGTTTCGGTTTTCAGCTCTTCTACGTCGCCTATCTGATTTTCTTTGTCTTCTTGACATTTTAGAACAATGAATCTAGATACTGATATAAAAAAGATAATAGTTGTTGTTATCTCCGCCATGCGCAATCTTACACGCTTGGTACCAGACGTAATCACAAAAAACTGAAGCCTTCTACAAGAAATACGCCTAATTAATTTGTGAGGTATCAAAACTTTAAGGTTATTTTCATTTATTTCAAAAGCCTAAACACTGGAAATCCGTCAAATTCCATAGGCGCATTAGTTATAAAATAACAAAAAAAAATTGAATAAAATCTTTGGACTCATCTGAATTCTTCAAATTCTAAACTCATCAAAACACAAATGAAGTTAGCTGCGAAGGTCACTCTAGATTAGTGTTGCGAGGTGTTATCGCTCACGCAATCTTGCACCACCATACCCTAAAACTTGCTTAGGCACCATTTAGATTTTTACAACTCCGAGCTTTGATCGGTGAAAAAATATCTTCAATAGATCATACTCAAATCATTATGTCATTATTTAAAAATATAAACGGATTATTTGATTAAATAATTATAGAAAAAATACTCTGTCAAGAAAGTACCGGGAAAAAATCAAAAAAATACAAATTTTTTGTTATTTATCTAAATTTATTTTATCACGGATTGAAAACGGGTGCCACGAAGTGGTAATTTAAGTGTAGGAAAAGGAAAGAAGTCGGCTGAAGCCATATCTGGTGAATATAGTGGTTGCTCGATGGTATTTGTTGAGTGAGTTGAGTGTTTGGACACAAATTCGTTCACAATGATGTCCTTGTGCAAAGGCGCATCATCGTGGTGCAAAATCCAAGAATTTTCTTTCCACAAATCTGGACTTTTTCGTCGAATTGGTTCTTTTAACGCCGCATAACGCTCAAATAATATTCTTTACTTAAGTACCGTTTGACCTTCCGGCAAGAATTCAGAGTGCACAACACCGCGATAGTCAAAGAAAACAGTCAACATGACTTTGACGTGGCTTTTTCGGTTTTGGTTCAGTTGGAAGGCGCCATTCCGAAGCTTGTTGACGAGTTTGCATACTCGTAAGCCCACGTCTTGTCACCAGTAACAACATGTTTTATGAATGTTGGGTCGGTATTGACTTGTTCTAGCATGTCCTTAGCGACTCATGCGATTTAGTTTTTGAAGAAAATTCAGATCTTTTGGGACTAGCCGGGCGGCAACACGTTTCATACCCAAATTATTAGTTAAAATGGTATCTATAGTTGACTTGTGAGATACAAAGAGTTCGGCGGCCATCTCTCTCAAACTTGAATGAGGATTTTCAGTCACTATTTCCTTCACTTTTGCGATGTTAACTTCAGTTGCAGACGTTGATGGCTTACCAGAACGAGGCAAATATCTCGACCGCTATTGAACGCTTTGTAACAATCATAAGCACGTGTTTTTGATAAAGTCTATTCACCATAAGCCTTCTGTAACATTTTCAGTGTCTCCGAACAAGAAATTCCATTGGCGATGCAAAATTTAAGACAAACTCTTTGTTCGATGTTTTTGTCCATTATAAATTCGCAATACACACAGATATTATAAAAATAAAAACAGCACTGTTTTTTAACATAAATGACAGATGCAACTCAAACTCCGCGCCAAAATGGAAAACAATTGTGCCAATCTGACAACAACAAAAAAAAAACAAAGATTTGAATTTGGAAACATAAGTCAAAAGTCAAAGTCAAAAATACTTTATTTCATAAACTATTACATAGTACTTGAAAACGTCAAAATTATAAAAAAATAACAAAAACAAATAAAATATAACTATACTAAAATCACGAAGCTTAGATTCACTTGCAACCAAATAATTTAAAAAAACAAAAAACATTTAAGTGCAAGCGAATCTAAGTGCCAGTTTCGAGCCACCGCTCTGTAAGAAGAACTGGCAAGAAACTCACAGGCTATGCTCTTTTAAATTATCGATTGGTTAGTAACAATCTTCATTTGTCTGTGACGCTATACAATGCAACATAATATAACAATATTCATGCTTTAAGTCATTCATATTAGAATAGCCTGTATGAAACGGCGGTTTAATCCCAAGCATTTTTATCAGCCATATAGTCTTTAATAGAATAATATCCCTTTGAAGACAGCTTGCGTTTTATTGTTAATTTAAATTTATTTAGGCTTAATTGCTGTATATTGCTTGGGATTTTATTATAGAATCGCACACATTGACCTTTAAAAGATTTGTTAATTTTTTGGAGCCTAGTGGCAGGTAAAACTAGTTTATGCTTATTTCTTGTGTTTAGGTTATGTATATCACTTTTCTTACTCAATTTATCAAAATTTTTGTGTACATATACTAGGTTTTCATAAACAAACTGACCCGCCACTGTCAAAATACCAATTTCTTTAAATTTATCCCTTAGTGAATGTCTACATGGTAGATTATAAATTGCTCGTATGGCCCTCTTCTGCAGTACAAAAATATTTTGAATATCTGCGGCACAACCCCACAGAAGAATACCATACGACATAACACTATGAAAATAGCAATGATAAACAAGCCTAGCTGTTTCAACGTCTGTTAATTGGCGAATTTTCTTTACCGCGTATGCAGCAGAGCTGAGTCTATTCGACAATTCACCAATATGTGGGCCCCACTGTAACTTAGAATCTAATATAACACCCAAAAATTTGGTGGTATCCACAAGGGTCAACTCATCTTCCTTTATTTTAATAGTGGTGTTTACTTGTCTGACGTTAGGCGTCACGAATTTAATGCATTTCGTTTTAGCCCCATTTAATAATAAATTGTTAACGTCAAACCAGTGCACCACCTTTGAGATCGCATTGTTTACATCGTCTGGGTTCTGATATCGCTTTATTTTAAATAATAATAATGTATCATCAGCAAACAATACTATCTCGTGATTTTCCTTTACCAAATGTGGCAAATCATTAATATAAATTAAAAACAAAAACGGGCCGAGAATCGAGCCCTGCGGTACCCCCATTTTTACTACAGAACCCTGAGATCGCTTTCCATTAACTTCAACCCTTTGAATCCTATTACTTAAGTAAGAAGTAAGAAGATCCAATGCGGAGCCTCTTATTCCATAATAATCTAATTTTTTTATCAATGTTTCATGAGGAACACAATCAAAAGCTTTGGACAGATCGCAAAAAATACCTAAAGCGTCCAAAGAATCTTCCCAAGCATCAAAAATATGTTTCAAAAGCTCAACACCTGCATCGGTTGTGGAGCGACCCTTAACATTCAATCCCTAAGAAACATTCAATCCCGATACTTTGTTGACTAATTGTATAATATAAATAATTAAAGCACTTACACGCTACCACTAGAGCACCAAGCATTAATTAGTACATTTTACTGAATATTATTTTATTGCATAAATTTAATGTTGTACAAGCGGAGAAAGAATGAATTGTGTGACTTGTTTTTAGATATCGCATCAGTGTATCAACAGCTAAGGGCCAGAAGGGACTTAAGCGGCTGGGGCAGGGGGCCCCTGTTGCTAACTATCGTAGACTCTCCGCGAAGTCGTCTACACACACCATGGTCGGGAGGTCACCAAACACACAAGAAGGTAGGGGGGCGCTTTCACTGCTGCTCTCCGATGAGGTCCTCCCGGTTGTGTCCCGGGGCCATGTCTGCCATTGGGCGCGAGCGGGGTGCCAGAAGCTGAAACCCAGATACTGGCACCCGCCCCTTTGTCAACAAGCGGTGGGCGTCGTCGGTCGAGTCTTCTGGGGAGGAGTCCCACACACCCCTCTTGGTACCCCTTTGGCCAAAAGGCAAGTGCGTAACGGTATTTTGTTTTCGACGTAAACATTTGTGTACAAACCTAATTAAACTTTCAATTAAATATTATTTGTAGTAGGACAAATAAACAGTGATAACTCACTATAAGATTTATATATTAAGATTTACCAAAGCCACTTTTACATTTTATTCAACTTTTCCTATTAGACAATGTTGTACTATAATATGTTATTATCAGTTTACATACATACATACATTCACGCCTGTTTTCCCAAAGAGGTAGGCAGAGGCATATAATGCGCCCACACTTCGCTAATTATAAAGTCCCACGTAATAGGTGGCAAGCCTATTGCCGCTTATCGGGCACTGTTATATTCGCCAGAGCCTTGTTTGCTGATCGGCAAGTGCACCACTTATAGGTGAGTTAGCTTGGGCTTCATAGGTCTTGGTAGGATCCCTATATCAGTTTATTACTCACATAAAACGTAAGCGTATCTAGTTAGTTAATATGTATGATATTACAGTTATGCAAACTTATTTTTGTACGCATTGTAATTTCGCCCGTGTGATCTGTATGTACAGGAGTCATACGTTTGTACCATAAATGGAAGCCCATGTCTTAAGCGTTCATGCGAGCAATGACTGATTAGCTTAATAAACACTTACTTTTGCGGTCTTGTTTTTAAGTTATACTTATACATATAGATAATAGCGAAACTGTGCCTACCTTACTATCTATAGGTAAAAGTAAAAGATGTCGTCATTAGAAATATGGTAGGTATATGAAATTTCGATAACAAAAGGAGTATTTATCCCGATAATTATTCGTTAGAAGACGAAAAGTTGAGTTAAAGATTGTATATTGATATAATTTCTTAATTAAGGGATTTATAATTAATTATAGGTTAGTTAGAAATAAAGAACTTATTCATCCGTGAATACCTGCAGGTTATCCGACCGCCCTATCTAATTTTGTTCAAAATGTTTGGTATAGATTCGAACAATTATTTTAAACTATTCGCTTTCTACGGGTGTATTTCCTGAAAAATGGAAGACAGCACGCATAGTTCCAGTACACAAAAAGGGTGATTTGGATAATGTTAAAAATTATCGGCCCGTACCTATGCTATGTATATTCTCACAATTGTTTGAGTCCATGGTCTGTACTGTTCTTACTAACCACTTAATGCCGCTTTTGAATCCTATGCAACATGGATTTTGTCGCGGAAAATCTGTTTCCACTAACTTAGTTTCGTACGTGTCTTTTTTAGCTGAAAATGTGGACAGAAAAATCCAAATAGATGCAGTTTACACAGATTTTAGTAGTGCTTTTGATAAGGTTAGCCATTTTCTCTTGTTGAAGAAGCTATCTATATACGGCTTGTGTGGATCGTTTCATACATGGCTGGCTTCATACTTAGAGTCGCGGCTGTTGACAGTAGTAACAAATGGGTATTCATCGAAGCCATATGTGGCCACTTCTGGAGTGCCCCAGGGTTCACACTTGGGCCCGATTCTGTTTTTGGTATTTATAAACGATATTGTTAATTGTATCAAACATAGTAAATACTCGTTATTCGCAGATGATATGAAGATCTATAAAACCATATTTACTTATAAGGACATAGAGATGCTACAAGATGACTTGAATCGAGTTAGTGAGTGGTGTTCTAAAAATAATATGATTATAAACCCAAGCAAGTGTTTTCATGTTAAGTTCAATAGAAATAAAAATAAGCTTCAGTCATCATATCTCATTCACAATGTATTATTAAACGAAGTTGACAAGATTCGTGATCTGGGTGTGATTCTGGATAGCAAACTAAGTTTTGTCCCACATTACGATGCCATTATCTCTAAATCTCTTTAAATGCTTGGTTTATAAAGCGTAATACATCAGACTTTAGGAACATCAAGACCCTAATAGTTCTATACAACACATTGGTTCGTAGCCACCTAGAGTTTGCTAGCGTAGTATGGAATCCCTGTTATAAAACGCACGCAGAGAGACTTGAACGCGTCCAAAGGAAGTTTACGAAATATCTGGCATTCAAAACTCCTAATTTTAGCTATCGCAGCACATATACCGAACGCTTAGCTAAATTCCAACTAATGTCTCTTGGGGATCGCCGCAAAATGCTGGACCTGATGTTTTTGTATAAGACGATTAGTGGTGCAATCGATTGTCAAGATATTCTTTGCACTGTTGGACTCAACGTGCCTAGGCCCAACTCGCGTAGGAAGGTAATGAATACATATATTGTACCTCAAAAGCGAACTAACCTCGGTAGACATGCCCCATTGCCGAGAATGCTTAGCCATTACAACAAAGAGAGTAGCGAAAGCGACTTAAATATTTATCACGACTCTCTTGGGAAATTTAAATTTAAAATTCAGTCATTCTGTCACTGAAACAGTTTTTGGGATTTCATTGTGTGCGTATTTGTTTGTTATTTGTCTTTAATATTATATTTCAAACTTTTTTTGTTATCTTATGTTTTAATGTTGTGTTCACCTGTAATTGGTTTGCATGTTAGATAAACTCTTATAATGTATAATTTTAAATGTAAACATGTAATCTGTTGGTGTACCAAATAAATAAATAAATAAAAACAAATGGATTTGTGGAGGAAAAGGTCGAAAAAATATCTGGTTCAGAATACGAAAAACCAATCAACACGAAAATAAACAATGTGTCCTCCCTTCTCTCTCAGTTGCGTAGTAAGCTTAAATTTATATGCAAATCAAGGCAAGAACATAATGAATTAAGAAAAATAATGATCTACACAACGTTATAACGTTTTTATTGACAATAGTTATTTTGACACTTGAACGGTAAAATAATACGACATTGCGTTGCGGTATGACAGTCAGCTGGGATACTGGATAGATATTATGCTTTATTTGTAGTTCTTACACATTTAGTTCAGAAATAAAAACATCTATTCTCTGTGAAATTAATTAGTAGCCATCTCTAAAATGTCATTCGGATTTTTTTCAGCTGCGTCTAGTACAAATAATGTTATTAAAGGTATATTTTACTTTATTACCGTGTCTATACTCTGTAAACTGTAGTGTAGGGTTATGTTTTTACTTTTGTTTGATTTATATTTGTAAATTATTATTCTAGAATTCGTGAGATACGCTAGTAAGAAGACAGGTGGCAGTACAAAAAACACAAATTGCAAAGTAAAGCCTAAACATAGAGGATGGAAAGTACAAGACGGTCACTCTGTGCAGATTGGACACATACTGGCTACGCAGAGAACTCCCAGATTTCATCCTGGCCTTAATGTGAGTAATCTGTTTATTAAGTTCTCTAGTGGTAAATAATTTATTGATTCAGGCGTTACTTTGCGGAAATCCATTCTAAGCAAGTGATGGATTAAAAATATCTTTGTAACAATTCCTGGGCTACTATAATATCCTGAAAAATAGAGAAACTATTCAACACGACACGTGTTTTGCCCTTACACAGGGCATCTTCAGGTAAGATTGGAGCCTCAGAACAACAATGTCTTCACAACCAACGCTAAAACGAGAGTGCTACTTGACCGTCCAACCAACCATATTTTTAATCCATCACTTGCTTTCTATAGTGGTTACGAAATTGTATTGTTCAAAGAGTTATAGCAGTTCCAGAAAATAAACAAGCCCAGAAGGATATTTATGGTTTTATTTGAGTGAATTAAAGAAACTATTTTGCTTCAAACACTGCGGGAGACTGTTATTTGACGATTTATTATCTGTACCTGTCTGAGGAAGTTCTGTTGGTAACATATCTTGAAGTTGTTTTATGAACCATTTCAACAAACTTTACATATTTATAAACTTAGAGCTGATCTGCCGTGCTATAGCTAGAAAGCTGCTAACTATCAGTAGGTACTTTTTGTAATTTAAATATTGCTGTAATACCATAGAGTTTTATATTGTAGTAATTACCCACTGACAGTTAGCGGCTTTCTAGCTATAGCACGGCAGTAAACACATCATGACAGCATATATTCACTTATAACTATGTTGCTAACATGAACTCCTTTCTAAAATATCTGTTTAGGTTCCGATAATCATAATAATGTTAAATCTTCTAACATTAGACTCATGGCAATAGATAGGATTTAGTTAATCTCATTAGTTTAAGGCTAAAACCAGAGATATAGAGGTGATAATGATACTTCAAATAACTTACTTTCTTCGTTAAAACTTTTAGAAAATTATCAAATAGCCTGCCTAGTGAAAATTTTAAATTGTACTTAAAATACGTAATTAATTTCCAGGTTGGCTTTGGTCGCAATGGGACCTTATTTGCCATTATTCCAGGAAAGGTTGTAGTTACTTGCGAGAAGTTTGAGCCAAATTGGGACCACACATGGGTGCAAAGGATATATGGCGGACGGGAAGATCAGACCATTTTAAAGAAGTATTACAATGTCATCCCTGAGCCTCAACACCAGCGGTTTAAACTTGTTGATGAGATTTAGTGTGTTGTAATTTAATAATAGTTAATTAGTGTTATGTTATTATGAAATAAATGTTAGAATTTCAGAAATGTTATATATTTTTTCAAAACTTAGTATCCAAATAAACAGTATGCGTGTAACATACTTTTTTAAACTCAACACATTTTTGTGTTTGCAGTTTTGAAGTGTTCATATAAAATTTCGTACATTTAAATACCCAAAACTAAAAACTAATATTTTATATGTGTTGGTAATCAATATGAAGTAGTGGAGTATAACCACACGCTGCTCCTGAGGTTGTGGGACCATAGGAAAGCGGGTATTCTCGCCACCACGCCATATCGGTCTCAAAATTGTATTGGGAGTAACCGAGATAACAGACCGGCCTTTGCACACCCTGCCTCCATCGTTTGCTCCGACAATTATTAAAAAATTGTTTAAAGTTTCGGCAACTAAACACGGCGTCTCTATATTTTTATTGTCGTAGTTAAGTATCATGTTTTTTCTTATTCTTATTATTTATTTTTTCTTATAACACATTTGTCTGATAATCAGTAAGAGTTTCTCAATATTTATATTGAAAAGTTTAATGTCCCTACTACTATTAGGCCAATACAAGGTTATCAAAATAATAGTAATTATACTAATTCTATCGCACATAACTCAACAATTAAATCAACAACTTAATGCAGTAGCAGGAGAAATAGATTTGTTTTCGTGTTCTTTGAGTGAATTCACAAGGGTCATCTGTAGGGTATTATGTTATAGGTAGTTAGTTGTTATTAGGATAAGATAGTTAAGCTAAGTTAATTTGATATTTTATTTTTATTATTTACATTATTGCCTTAGGATTAAGTTTCTGTAAAAGTAATGTAATTAGGATTTCAAATAAATAAATAAATAAATAAATATTCTACAATTGCATTATTTACATTTTATAAAGTCAATATGTTCCTGCAGCAGAATAGCTGCAGCAGAACAGTTTTAGAAGTCCTTTTAGTTCATAATATGTTTATTTTCTAATAAAAATATTCAAATAATACAAATAAATAAATACAAATAAATATTCGCTTACAATCACACTAATTATTTAGTTTCAATATAAGTATCATTAAGAACTTGTGTTATGTATACTAAATAACGGATAAACATACATAAATACTTTTTTTTTTTTTTGTAAATACATACTTTATATACATAGGAGAACACCCAGACCAGAACAAATATTCATGTTCATGCACACAAAGATTTGTTCTGTGTGGGAATCGAACCCACGACCTCTCGAGTGAAGTGCAGGTATACTGACCTCCACGCCATATCGGTCGTCGCGTCTTAAAATATACTTTAAATGGCGCCATCTAGCAGTTTTAGACTGAACTCTTGGCTTCCCTTAAATCTCATCCCAAAGGCATGTATATATAGTTTGATAAAGTTTCTTTATTTTCGCAGATGTCTCTTATGTCATAAAATGTATCCTGCTCTTTAGAACAGCTATCTTCATAGGTAGCGTTGAAACGGTAAGAAAATTATTGTATGTATAAAATAAAATTATTACGCATAATATACCTACGACCACACTTCGCCATTAGTGTTATTGGTCCCACGTAATAGGTGGGGAGCCTATTGCCGCTTACCGGGAATTCTATGTTTGCCAGAGCATCGCCCGTTAACCGGCAGGTGTACCACTTGCAGGTGAGGTTGGCTTGTATACTCCATATGAGGTAGCATACACCCCATGGTTCTTATATACCAGTTTTTTTTAGTTGTAGGATAAGTTTCCAACATAAAAAACGTCACACTCTAAAATAATAAATCTTTAGTAGGTATTAATAATGTGACGCAGTAAAAATAATATATTGTTGTTTTTATGTTTTTTTATTACAAGGTGGCACACAAGCATGCATACGGCCTACCTAATGAAAAGTAGTTATCGCAGCCTATGGAAGCTTGCAACACCGGGGACATCACTAGCGCGTTGTCAAACTTTCAAAAACTGTTTCACGCCCCTATTCTGTAATCATTCCATAAACTAATGGTACGCAGGTACAGAAAGTTTATTTTTAAACACACCGTAGGCCCGTCATTATTATAGTGGAAGGATGAATTCCCCGTCGATGGCGAGCGGTGCGATGATAGAAGGAAGCCGTTGGCAAGCTATAGAACACAATATACATACATACATTCACGCCTGTTTCCCCGAAAGGATAGGCAGAGGTATATTATACGCCCACACTTCGCCAATTATATAGTTGGTCCCACGTAATAGGTGAAGCGCTCGTAGCTTTGCGATGCTCGGTGGTCGGAAACGATCACCGAAGTACAGCAGAGTTTACAGAGGTCAGTCCTTGGTTGGGTGACCGTTTGTGTGGCATTTGATATCGAGCGCTTCCGTGCTTCGGAAGGCACGTTAAGCTGTTGGTCCCGGTTTTCACAAAAATATGGTAGTCGTTAAGCCATGTTAGAGGCCTTATGGGCGGTTTGAAAAATTCTAACAGCAGGACGCCATGCACACCTGCCTCCGCCAATCCGCAATGGGTCAGCGTGGTGGAGTATGACCTAATACCCTCACACCTTGATATGTGAGAGGAGACCCGTGCTCAGTAGTGGGACGTAAATGGGCTGAGATGATGATGATGACGTAATAGGTGGCGAGCCTACTGCCGCTTACCGGGCACTTTTATGTTCGCCAGAGCCTCGTCCGTTGATCGGCAGGTGCACCACTTGCAGGTGAGGTTGGCTTGGGCTCCTTAGGAAGACCTTTCTTAAGTAGAACACAAAATAAGAAGGAAAAATCGTAATACTCTAGCTTGTAAGACTGGGATCTTGGACAATTCTCACAGCTCGTCTTTAAACCTCGTCTGAAGATGCAAGCAGGTATCCAGGCGCTCCTGCTCAAAATGGCAGCAGTACCAACTCAAAACGTATAGGCGAGAAAAATTCTTACTCTTCTGCATCTAACATCGATCTATCTAGTTACTGCATCTATATACATGATGCGCGTAAAGCAATAACAGTGTTCTGTTTATTTTTTAACTATATTATTTTATAAACATTACAACAAATAATGTGTACCTAATAATAACATTTTATTATTGTTCGATATCTTCTGACGTAGGGCTTATTAGAAGCTTGAGTTAAACAAGCACTGTATGTTCCCCAAATCGATCTTGTGAAGAAACTAATCTGGGAACGATACGACATGGTATCTATCAACCTGTACGTTTATGGACAGAATAGTACGTACACACACTTTCAACAACTTTCTAACATACATGTTGTGTGAGGAAGGAACAGGAGTTTTCTTTATAGTAAGCAACAACCCATCTACATTTTGTATTACATAGTTATTTTACTTGTAACTAGCTCATAACGCAGAAAAAAAATATTTTTTGGATATAAATTATCCGCCATTGCCGTGCGCTATTCGTACAGCAGATGTGAGTAACGGTCACGTTGAAAAAGGCGCAGGTAGGGAGAGGAGAGGAGATTGGTGATTTTCCGGTGTTAAAATGACGTCCGGTTGTGACGGATGTTGACCGGCTCGGGTCCGACCTGACTTATCGAGCACCGGCCGTTTCAAATCTTGGATTCAGGTTAACAGGTGAAATTTCTTGTTTTTTTATCATACGCAGGCATACACTTACTTATGTCGAGAAGGTTTTTCAGCGTAGAAGAATAGTTAAGTAACTACTTATACATAATGAGATAACACACAATAATAAAATGAAAATAAAATAAGGTAGGGGAGAGGTGGTATGAAGGGGACATTTTTGTTATAATGACTCTAGTAAATAAATAAGATAATATTTTAAAAACGATGCAGCGGAATAAGAAGCCTTTATTATTTAACTATTGAAATAAAATGCAATAATTAACCTTTCTTTTTTCTAAGTTGACAATTTTGTTGTTGACATAATTATTGTATTGTGTCCCTTTCATAAACGGACTGTTTTGAAAGGGACGCGGATATTTTATGAAAGGGACAGTACGTTGTATGAAGGAATATTACCTTATAATTTTCTACAAACATACTAAATATAAGAATGTATGTACACAACAACTCTTTATGTATTAAAATCAAATTTTTAAAAATAACTGCTAAAGAAATAGGAAAATACAATAGCAAAAAAATGTTAATCAGTTCAGTTTAATAATCTCTTTCTTAAAGATAAGTTATCTTAAAAATAATCATTGCTTTTCTTAATGCTAGTAATAATCAGCAGTCTTATTAAAGTTTGGTTTACTTGCCATCTTAAAACTAATCAACTTTGATAATAGTCATGGTTCTTAGTGACACACTAAAGAAAAAAAATTAAAGACTCCTTTAATGCCACAAGTTTCATGTGCCCATTTCGTGCAAATTTTACATTGATACCAATCTTCAACGCTTATGGAGTATATTTTCTTACAAACATTACACTGGTCATCATCTCCTCTTTTATCTTTTATCTGGCTGCTATATCTTAATCTTGAAGTGAGTCCTTCAGTCTCAGAAATATCACCTGTCACGTCAGAATCTGTATTCGACAACAAATCATCGTTGCTACTACTGCTTGCGGTTTTACGCGCAGTCCTCTTGCCCTTTTGAGCAACTTTAATAACTTTCTTCAATTCTGTTTTTTTCTTTTTACCCTTCATGTTACTTTTGGTCTTGTTTGATTCCTTATATTGCACTTGCCTTTTTAAAAAGCCCTTTAACCAATCTAGACTAGCTGTATTATTTTCCTCCCAAGAAGATGGTATACTACGTTCTAAACGAATAGCATACTGATAAGCTAGTTCTCTGACTTGTTTAGTGGTCAAGCCATGGCACATTTTTGCAGAGGTCTTTAAGTAACCTGCAAGAGAACCTTCTTGGTCCGTAGTAAAAACTTTCTTATTACCAATGTTCGGGTTATAAACAAAAGACGTAGATTCAGATGCTTTAGCCTTTACAATTAATCTGTGCAAATGTGATTTGCTAACATTGAATACCTTGGCAGCGGATCTCACAGAAATCCCTTTCTGTAAGACTTCATTCACAGCCTCTTCAATTTTGTGTGCATCGACACGTATTCTCTTTTTCGGTGGCATTTTTAAACTGTAAAATAATACATTATTATGATCACGAAACACCAGTTATAAAAGGGACAGTTATGAAAGGGACGTCCCGTTCATAAACATTTCTTGTGTCCCTTTCATAAATATCATACACTAATTAAAAACATAACCACAAAATCTACAGTTTTAAATAAAAGTTTACTGACCTTGTGTTTTCGTATTTGTCAGTATTTAGCCAATCATAAACAATGGAAAACAAATAAATATCCAAATCAAAGCATTTGACAAAACATTTCCTAAAACTAACGAACAAATTACATTTTAACACAAATACAAACACGCCCACGATACCTCCATGTTTGAAATGACAGGATCGTGAAGTTAGTTGCAAATGGGTGTGCATCGGGGTTGCCATGCAACAAAAATAGTGCTGATTTAAAACGATGTTTATTTTACCGGGGATTTGAATTGTCCCTTTCAATACGTGTCCCTTTCATACCACCTCTCCCCTATACAAAGGACAGTATATAGAGAACTCTATAAGTCAACTGTCAATTTTATCAACAGCTTAAATTAATAGTGTATTTTTACTCCAGATGGTCATCTTATTTAAACCTGCAAAAGACAGGCAGTTTTTGTATTTTCTATTATATCGTGCAGCAATCTCCCACAGTTTATTTTCCTTTACAATTGATTTTTTTAAAATTAATTTTGGAAGTTGGAGCTGAAGTGACTTGGACTTCGTTGAGAATCGATACATTGTTTCGACGTCCAGAAAGCTTATATATTCTTCTGCCAAAACCACATTCTGACCGTCGGGGCCAGCGCGATCTTGAGACCTGAAGTCTCAGCGCTATGTAATAAAAATGAATACTAATTTTATTTCAGTTGAGAAGGAGTTGTTTCTGTCGGCACAGGTTTTGTAACATGGCGACTTTTGCCATCCAAATTCGTAAAAAACTCAATAATTTCTTAAAAAACTTTATAGTATTCATTACAATTAAAATGCTTAGCGGCGATAGCCCAGTGGCAAGACCCCTTGCCTTTAAATTCAGAGGGTCTCTGGTTCAAACCCTGATGACCCTTCGAAGTTATATGCGTAATTATAGCTTGCTCCGTGCCTCGGAAAGCACGTTAAGCCGTTGGTAAGTGAGTGCTAATAGTGTATTTGACATAGCGTAGTAAGCTTAAAGCGCTTGTTAAGAGCGGGTTTACTTAAGTAGTTCCAACGATATTGGAACCCAGTGTTAATTGACCGATCGCTCACCCGATAGGCTACGACAGCCTTAAAAGTGATTCTTCTAAATGTGAAAGATTGTTCCTATCACTATCATGTTTTTTTATCCGTGGTTAACGTGCATTGATATAAATGAAGTAACAGAAGCTAAAGAAAAGTCCATCGTCCCATTTTCCCGCGCCCGTCTCGACTCCCGATCCACTCGAGCCTCCATTCCACTTCCAAGGCGTTTTTAAAAGCAAAACAAACGCACACACAACACCCTGTCACATCATTAACAACCTTGTACACTCATAAATACGGCCCCGGATCCCGTAAAACATCTGTTTCCAATTATAGTGAATACAGTACAAGCGGAATGGTCTCTGTTTTCGTAATGAAAGTCGCGAGCGAGACAGTTCGCGAATGGGAACTTCTCGTTTCGTTTGTACACCATTCACAGTAGTTTGTGTGGAAACCGAAGATAAAAGGTTAACGACTAATTAGTCAAATGTTGTAAAAGAGACATGAAAAATTTAGAGTCCCGGTTCGTTGGGTGAAAAAGTAAGAGCCTACATTAAGGTTAGAAAACGACTACTTAGATTCAGTAATTTCGTTGTTGACGGTGAGGTTGACATTTTTTATTAGTAATTACTTAGGTAGCCTCTAAAATTATATCCGAAAAATACATACATACATTTACGCCTATTTTCCCAAAGGGATTTCTCTTCGACTTACGACTCCCCATGAGATGAGAGGAGGCGGCAGTATTATATGCGGATACCAAAATGCACGCAATAACGTTGAGAAAAACAAATATACCAAAAAAATTAAGCTTCTAAAAAAGTATGATTCTGATTTTGACAGACAGAGGTAGTACAGGGTATCCTACCAGCTCTGGAGCCCAAGCAAACCTCACCTGCAAGTGGTGCACCTGCCGATCAACGGACGAGCCTCTGGCGAACATAAAAGTGCCCGGAAAGCGGTAATAGGCTCGCCAGCTATTACGTGGGACCAACAATATAAATGGCGAAGTGTGGGCGTATAGTATGCCTCTGCCTACCCCTTCGGGGAAGTAAGCGTGATGTATGTATGTATGTATGTCAATAGAACACAGACACACATAATAACATCTTATAAACATACCCATATTTTCATAGTAGTCGTCGCAGTCAGGTAAAATGTCTTCACCCGATTACCATTATCAGCGTTTTTAAGTGTTTTCAGTTAGCACGGGAAACGCTCCTGCTCGCTCTCCCGAATGCCTGAGTCAGAAAAAATGGATAAGAAGGTTTGGTCTATTCAGTCATCTACACAATGTGTGTGGCTGCTTGTAATATTTACTACTTACTCTTTGCAATAAATATTTCGAAGGCTTATAATCAACTATAACCCTAAGAGATTAAACTTTGTGTAAATGTTCGTAGTCTTAGAAACTAGAAGGAACAAGCTTTATTTAACTTTAATTCCAAATAAACAAAATATACCTGTGTTTTTAAAAATTACTCCATTGAATTTCTATTCCAAAGCAAAAGTTTCTTTGCGAGCAATACCATACTGGCAATAGATATTGAGCAATAGCCTATGACAGCCAGACCTTCTTTATGTAAAAGCTAATAGTTTGTCAGATTTCTTAAACTTTATCTCATACATCCAACCTGTGTTCAAAGCAAGCACTGACAAACTTCAAGATTGTACAAAATAACGAAGGTCTGGCAACGTCTAACTTTCCTGTCATTAAGAATACCGTTCAGGGCTCAGTTTTTTACAGTGTTATGTTTTACTTATTTCATTACGTTTACAAAAGTTGTTCTTATCAGACCTTCTGTGCTCTGTACTTCCACCCTGCTTCAAATGCATCCCCTTTTTTAATCCACCTGAACGTGTTTTACGATCGTCAACTTTTACGTATAAAAAAAAAGTTCTTACACCCACCCCGCGTGCCATAAACATCGGCACCGTAACGCGGCGCCACTTTCCACAACGTTTTTCGTTTTACTAAGTTACTTATTGTTTTAATCTTTTAAGCTGTCGTTGGACTTATTAACTTTTGAGAGTAAAGTACCTCTGAAGTATTACAATAATAATTGTAAGTCAATTTAGTAAAGTGGTGTGATTTAATTGATAAGATTGAGTCGGAGGTCGTTCAAACTAAGTACTTACTAGTTATTAGTTTTATGACAAAGGATACTCAACTGCGTGTTTAGCTGGTCGGAAATTAGCAAAGTCAAGCAGTCTTCACAGTATTTATGTCTGACCTTTCTTCGCTTTCTTCCTGTAAAACTCTGAAAGTTTCGTCAGTATGTGTATGTAGCTGTGCGAATTGGGCAGCTTGAAAAATTCTAACCTCAAGACGTCTGCGTGGTGACGTAACTATGACAACAATTCCTCTTTCCCTAGTTTGTAAGAGTAGGACAGCTGTGAGACCATGATGGGTTGAGATGATGATACTTCAAAATTGGCTTGCAAAGTTATTACATTTCCATTGATAGAGATACGTCGGCGTGGTGGAAAAACGATAACATCTATTACTCTTTCCTAGGTTTGTAAGAGCAGGACCAAGTCCGGCCGTGAGACGTTACTAGGCTAAGATGGTGTTGAAGACTTTTCTTAAGTCTTAAACTGTCCAAAGTTTAGAGATATATCAGCAAATGCCATTTAATCCGACCATATTTCGTTCCACGTCCAAGGCATTTCGGAAGCGTCCGAATCCGAAACACTAATATCGATAACGTATTAGAGTATCGATTCGCCCACGACGTCGGGTGATTTACATCGGTGCCTGCGTAATTCGTCCGGCTGACGGACGTCCATTATAAATCAACGTTGGACCCCTAGCTAACCGGACATTTATCTCGATCTGGATAAAAAAGCTCGCGATCCTGCAAGCCTGAACGGTTGCATTCGCGCGATTATTTACAATGTAGACGAGCGAGATTCGTCCCCCCCCCAACTCCAGTCGTTTGTTCGGGATCATTCGATCATGATTCATGAAACAAAAAGTGTAGGTGTGTATAGAGTGTTCACTTTCATTACTCTGAATGTTTATTACCCACCCCGACCAATTGCAGGGGGCGGTATAGCAGTGTTTGCATTTTTATGTAGTAAGTAGAGGTATTTATTAACTACCTCGTCTTGGTATATAAAATACCAACAAGGTAAATGTTTTTTTGAATGATTTGTTTTTTGTAAACTATGAAAAGCTAAATTATAATTATACAACTTAATGTATAATTATTAGGTATGTAAGCATGAATAATTGTTAAATATAGATATATAGAAGTACACTTCTTTCTGGGATTTTAAATGACACAGATAAAGTAAATCCGCCAATCCGCAATGGGTCACCGTGGTGGAGTATGACCCAATACCCTCGCACCTTGGTATGTGAGAGGAGGCTCGTGCTCAGTAGTGGGACGTTAATGGGCTGAGATGATGATGATGGGATAAAGTAACTCCGTTTGGCTTTATTTTTTCACGCTTAAGCCGATTTAAATCAAATTTGGTATGGATATACCTCGGGACCCTGCAAAAGGTTTCTGAAATAATTTTTTTCGCAAGTATTATTAAACTAGTGACATTAAACACATTATAGTTGTAAAAAGTATTATACGAGCGCAAGCTGGCAACTAATAAAGCGCTAAACATTTTTCAAATACTTCAAGATAATAAAATTGCTTAAACATTCCAGATGTATTTATCTTCAAGGGGCTCAGAGAAATTCTTCTCAATTATGATTCATCAAGAATCTCCGAGACGAGCGAATAACGTAAAAAGATTGCGACATCTAGTATAATATTCATGGAAAGGCATAATTTAATTCGTCGAGACATCCTGGGCGGCGCCCGCCACACTGTGGATTAGTCTCTTGTCTCGAAAAATGTGTAATGAAGGGAAAACGCACCAAAATGTGGAGTTATGGACTAACGGAGATATTTCCTCATTTATAACAAAGATATGGGACATTCGTGTCCCATTTTGCTCTTCGTTGTAGGCTTTTGTAGGTTTCTATGAATATTTTACAATTGCTTTGTTACCCTTCTATGTATTTTGTGTAACTCATTGTGACTGAGAGCTTGAGCAATCCTTTCTGTAAGAGACAAGAATTTAGCCTGATAAAACAAATCTAAAAACTGCTCAAATATTTGTGGTAGCATCTGACTTATTTAAATGATTGGGTAATATTATTTTTGTATTTAATAATTATTATATGTCATTGTTTACATGTTACTAGTTATTATAGCATTTTTTGCAACGGGCGCCTTTTCTTCAGAGATGTGCCATGCTACGCTGCAATGTATGCATTTGATAGCCACTCATCATTTAATGGTCTAGAACCCACATAGAACAATAAGTCATAATTAATGGAATGTAATTGGTATCATGGTAGGAAAGAGTTCTACTAGGCTCTGTTTGTTCTATAGATGGATTTGTGCTATAGATGGAAGATGCACTTATTAATACTTACTTACATCGCCGCTTCTAATTTCTTTTTACAAATCCTGAAAATCCCAGGATTTATTACATTTCAGACAGAAAAATTTTTGAGACCGAAATACCAACCGGGATCCCGGGTTTTGGGATCCTAACTCATCTTAGCCGCTCCATTGTATAGTTTAGCAACGGCCATTTGGTTTCGTAGCCTAGCTTTCACATCCTAGTATAATTGTTGCAAAAGCTATCTCTGGTAAAAAAGACCCTTGTGATAAGTGCCATGCGTGACCATGATCATAACACTGCATTAATACTACTAATCATTACTCCGTATTGGAGTTCGGCACCTTAAGGGCTGGCTAGTCAAATTGCTTGACATATGACTAACTACCTGTATTGCACGGGGGAGTCTTAATAATTTACTCAAAAAATATATAATTTGTAACTGAAAAACCAAAACTATTCTCTCGAATATTAGTTTTTGTATTTAATTACTTAGTTAAAAAATATCTCATTAAAAAAAAGTAAATATTCTTGTTGTTTAATTAAACAAATAATAAGAACTGAAACTCTTTAAGCTCAGTATAATAATATTGAAGCTAACTAAATTACCAGTTATGAAAATACTAAAAAGGCCACCAAACAACTTTCCTAATTGACTTAACCTGAAGATGTCATGTCATGTCACAATGAGCCCTCTTCGAGTCAAAGGGCGCACCGAGTTGGGGTAATCTTCACAAAGGGTTATTTTCCTTTCATTATCAATTTAAGCTTCAAATTTTACAGTAATTTATGTTGGTACTTGCTACGCAATATTAATTAAGTCTATTGTTCCAATTAAGTTTTCATTTTAAAGGTTTCACTAGGAAAATTAAATCACCAGTGCAAACAAAAAAATAATTCCGACTCTTTAACCTACTATTACTTTTTATAATGATTTAAGACTAATGCATCGCACTTTAATAATATACAAGGCTAAAAATAAGTCTTCACATGGGCTTTTATTTTCGTGTTGGCGCCAAAATATTTTACAGTAATTCGCGTAAGACTGAGATGACAGGTGTCATTTGTGAGACTATCGTAACAAAAGATGCACACGTTTCAATTCACGCAAAACAAGCTCGCTACTTTCTGACAATGTGCTTGAACTAAACAATTGCTATAGAAATAGAGTAGAAACATAACAATTAAAGCAACAAATAGTCTCGGCTGCTGCAGACCAATAACTGAAGCAATAAATTTTAAATAATAGCTGGAAGACGTCGTGTTCCTCGTGTTTTCACTGTTGCGTTTATTTATCGCGTGTACTTGATATTTTATTATTTGCGGCGAAAACACCGCGGGTGCTGTTTTAATTTTCCGCAATCTTTTAAATACTGTTGAAAAGGTTGAAAAACCTCGGGCGATTTGGTTGTTATCGTAGCGTAGGAAATGCGCGGGAAAACCGGACGCGAATAAGACAATTGAGTTTAAGTCAAATTATATCCTCATTAATTATGATTTGTTTAGAGGTCTTTTCGTTGCTTGTAAGGTGGTCGACAACAGTCGGGAATCACAATAGAATTATATTTGTTTCTGATTCACTGGGGCTGAACTTGAGCCTGCCCAATAGTTTTACACGTTGTTACATTTTAAAGGTGAATGACAAGATAATTTATTCACGTTTAGCCTTAATTAGCTGTTATGAACGTCAACTTTAAAAAATAACGCGCCCCATTACTTGCGTGGAGAAAATATTTACGAAAATTTCATCAATTTCGTCTAGACCTTCAAATAACCCAAAAAGATCTGGGTACCTAGGTCTCTATATTGCTAAATGATTACGCATTTTAGCTGCCAGAACAGCAACTCTGTGCCCAAATACATAAAATCAGGGAAAGGTAATTCTCCAACGTCCACTTCATGTTTATCCGAAAACACATTTAGATAGGATTCCCCATTTAGAGTATTCGGTTCAGTAGGGAATAAATATTTTTAAATTTAGACAATATGGCGGACAGAGGGGTTGCGATAAATCTTAAGATGGCCGTAATGCGAGAAAACACGGTTGGAATTCTTTATGAAGGGGTACAGAATGGGATCGGGGAATAAATAAATGTTGTTTCTTTGTTTGGTAATATTTTTACTGCTATACTTAATGGTAGAATTCAAAAATACTTTTTTCATGGTAGCAGCACAGATTACAGAAGAGCATTTATATAACAAATGATAGCCCACTGCTGGATTCCGATCTTTTCTTATAAACCATTCGGATTCCTAAGATCTGGTTAATGGGCAAGGCATACTACTCTTCAGGAATATCACAATGATAATTTGTTTGATATAACAACTGGAGTTTAGTATTAAGTCAAGCACTTTTATTTTGTAGCAGAACATTAAGCATTGTGGCACCTATTCAGGCTTTTCGCGTAACTTAGAGGACTATTGATACCTAAATTGATAATGGCAAGTGGATAGGTAGGTAACCGATATCATTATGTTCTAAATGAGAAATCGAGTGGACTCTGTAATAGGTACAGTACAAACGCATTACTGCATCATTAGTTGGAACGATCTAGCCGCAGGATTCGGGCCCGGTGGATGCAATAACACTTACCATTGCTCTAGCTTTGTTGTTACGTATGTCTTAAGTTATAAACACAAAATAAAATGTAAGTAATTAATGCGTAATCCGACTGATGAAAGCGCAAAAGCGGGCATCATAAAAATGCTAAAAAGACCTAGGATTGAAAACTTCTATTATGATTCACTTCGGAAACAAAAATAGTCATTGAATTCCAGTACTTGATTGATTCTAGTGAATCAAAGTAAGTTCTATATGGTAGAAGTAGCCTTATAGAATTCTCCACCCCATGTCTCGACTCACCACAGGGTGTCGGAAAGGCGACTAATAAAAATGAGATATCGTCTAGTCTCAATATGGGCGAAAAGCTGGCCGCTATTTGTAGATAGATAGGTCCTCTAAGACATTCTATCCTCTGTGCAAAGCATGCATTGCGACGGATGAGACAATTGCACCTAGCACTTCCAGGTCCATCTTAATTTTCCGCCCAGTAGTTAGTACTTAGGGCACCCAGAGTCACCGGTATCTAGGTGTTACCTTTTGCCTAGCGGCTTCTCCTACCTACCGGGAGGTATTCAGGCGGGGGCACCACGTTAAGGTGGAGACCAGTCAATTGGGGGGGAGGGGGACGGTTCACACTTTAGTTATTAAACGGAGCGACTGCCGTCTGACCTCCGCACCTCATTATATGGTTAAACCAGTTTTTAGATATGCATGACAGCCGGAAACATCGGCTTAACGTGCTTTCCGAGGCACAGATCAAGCTATAATTGCGCCCATAACTTCGAAAAGTCATAAGCACACACACCAGGAGTTGAACCCGAGATCCTATGCATAGCAGTCACTATCACTGCATTGCTGTCACTGCCGCCAAAGCGCTGTAATGATAAACTTCCATGATCTTGCTTAGCGATAATCGCCATAAAAAATAGTGCAAAGTTATTTTCGAAAACCAATTATATGATTTGTAAAGAGTCTC
Source organism: Musotima nitidalis (assembly GCA_949126915.1). Lineage (NCBI taxonomy): Eukaryota > Metazoa > Arthropoda > Insecta > Lepidoptera > Crambidae > Musotima > Musotima nitidalis. Next base: position 14,307,343 of record OX421418.1, on the reverse strand, counting down.
TGTAGTAAAAATTAACAATCTCATTTGTTAAAAGGCATCGAGATTGGTTGATAGCGAGCCGCGCGGGCGCGTCGTCGCCTCTGGGCGCTTTTTAATTTTCCGCTAGCCCTCAGATTTATATGTTTTCAGTGCGCCCGTCAATTTTCACGATTTTTAATTTGAACGCTACACTGCCTCCGAAAAAGGCTGTCGTTTCACTCCGTGAATAACGATTTTATAGAAGTCATCCAGATTAATTGTGTTGTAAGGGCAACAGTTATGACTTGGATAGATGGGAATGGGTATGTGCTGAGCCCTTTATTTTTAATTTGGATTTTGTTTCCAACATTTTAGGTTTTGCGAGATAAGCACGGTAGTCTACGTTGATTATTAAATAAATAAATATTCTCTTACAATCACACCAATTATTTAGTTCCAAGATCGTTAAGACGTTACTTGTGTTATCTTGGGATATTAAATAATGGGTAAACATACATAAATACTTTTTTTTTGTAAATACATACTTAAGATACATAGGGGAACACCCAGACCAGAACAAATATTCATGTTCATGCATACAAAGATTTGTCCTGTGTGGGAATCGAACCCAAGACCTCTCGAGTGAAGTGCACATATACTGACCTCCACGTCATATGGGTCGTCATATTTCATCATCGTCGTATTCCAAAGAGATAACATATTTAAAAGACATAGTTCGAGGTTCTACCCATAGACAGATTATTGTATGGTTAGTTCATCTTAAAATTTCTTCATGAATCTTTATGAATGAAATATGTTTTGCAGCAAAATAAAATTAAATCAAAGTGTACATTTTTTTCTAATGAAGTTTAATAGAACAGAAGTGGTATTTGTTTTGGTAATTATTGTATTTTCCCGTGGACTTTTAAAATGTTCGGTCTTAAAAAGAAGACCAGAACCAATATTCACGAACTGACTATTTTATTAAAAAAAAAACATTAAACTTCAAAAAAAAAATTGATTAATTAGGATTTATTTTACGAATAATAACAGTATCAGCTTTCTTCAACTTTAGTTACCTACAGCTGGAATTCGTTTATTAATTTGATTTAATTTACTATTAACTAGCAACTTCATCCGCATAACATACATATAAACCTTCCCCTTGAATCACTCTATCTATTAAAAAACCGTATTAAAATCCGTTGCGTAGTTTAAAAGTTCTAAGCGTACTAATGAACAGACAGTGGAAAGCGACTTAGTTTTATACTATGTAGTGATTGCAAGCCATATCTGGCGACATTTATGTATACACGTTTAAATATCCGAGTATATTTCGAGGTTTTGTGTAGCAAGAAAACTTTGAAGAAATAAGATAATATCAATCAAGAAACAGCAAAGGAAATGAGGTAACGCCGCTTCGGGCCGTACACTGCAGTCTTTCGATTCCAATCCGAGATTGAGGGCCCAATCGAGATATAATTGTGTCCATTCATCCCCGACCATTTCTCCCCCATAAACCTTGCAGCTTGGCTGGTTCCGACTGCAATTTGATTTTATAGAAAATTTGCTGTAACAAAAAAGTTATTATGGTAGTAAGGATATTATGTAATTATTTTGATATGGTTCTAAACGTCTATGAATAATGAAGAATCATTGTTTTAAATAGACATATGCTAAAATATACTTGTATGTTTTGATATGCTCCCGAATGTGCACAGAGGTTAGCGATTGACATTTTAATGCGTAGACACTCCAAGCTGCGCCAGCCTCGCGCCTCCTAGGGGAGAATGGGGGAAAATTGCAAACATAAAGTTTCTAATCGACGGATCTTTTATTCCCTAGCTCTCGAGATACAGGCCATTAGCTCCGTAATGGGGATGTTCCAAATTTATTTTATCATCTCTTGGCACGTGATGTCTTTGTTTCAGCCTTTTTGTAAAAATGCAGCCGCAGATGCCTGTTTGATTTACGACGACGAAAACGTTATGGTTTCAAAACTTGGCTGACATGCTAATGTGCTCGCTATTTCGTTCTGTTTTTGTTTTTCTCTTTTAATGAGCTGCCATTAATTTTCTTCCTGAATCCTGTTTCTTTAAGTTTTTAATAAAATCTAGTTTTGCTTATGTGACATAAAAGAACGAATAAATGTTATTGTACTGTTAAAACGTCTAAAGTAACGTAACAGGAGCAAGATTTCAAATTAACATTTAAAATTATTAATTAAATTTAAAAGTTTCGATATATAATCTGAATAACTGATGTATTTAAATCACATTAGTTGGGGTATTTTGATATGGCTTGAATATCAATTTTGACTATGTATTGTATACATAATAGGAAATTAGATCGAGTTCAGAATAGAACCTTAACGGAACGCAACGGACATTTAACGTTTAGCTGTAACAATGTCGCTGCTTTTCATCAATGTAAACCTTAAAATAACATAATTATGTAAAGGGAAGCAATAAATGTCTTTTATTTTATTTTAGCTTTAATTATTATGTGTAACATCAACAGTGGCTTATTTTGAAGTTAGAAACCTTATTAAAAGTGATAGCTTTAAATTCTCATATAGTAACAGAAAAAGTTTAACTTTGTTGGGGGGTAGATTGCGCTGAATATGGTGTTAATATCTAGTAAATATATATCTACTATAAAAGTTTTTATTATGACGTTTTCAAGTACTATGTATAATAGTTTATGACATAAATTTTTTTTTTTTGCTTTTACGTTAAAGTTGCAACTTCAAATAATAAACTATCAAAATATATACAATAAATTTACATCCTCATATATAAAGTGCACTTGTCTGTTGCAGTGGTGTGGGATTTATATGTCTCCCGCAGCGGGCAATCCCGGTGTTAGAAGGTCTGCTGGAAATACACATATGAAAGGAATACTAATGAAATATTGTTTTTGTTCTGAAAGCCGCTCGAATATGGCGCCACTGCTTTTAGAAGTCAACAAAGGTCATGATAAGCCACTTCTTTGTTATAAACAGCAGCAGTGGTTGTAATGTAATTCTTCTGTTTGGTATAATTGTCTATTTCTGTATCATTTTAGCCTGTAAATTCATTATTGAGCTCAGGCTTTTTTACACCTATCAAGATAAGAAGGACACAGTTCATAATTTCACTAATTAAAAAACATATTTTAAATATCAGTTCTATTCAATGTTCTTAAAAAAAGTGTGATATGTGGGGAAGATTATGTTGAGGGACAAAGTTAAATACCAGTGAGACCGTTCGAAAGGGTTACCGCGGCCTACGACTATGGAATTCTATGGCCTCGAGACGTAGCAGGCTCAATAAGGAACATGGATGGTTTTTAGTCAGTAAAAGTCTGACACACCCTCCCGCTCCACCCACAGCAGGAGAAGGTCATTAGATGATTTTCCAACCGAAAAAAAGAAAAAAGTATATGAAATCATAAATGGCAAGTTAACGAAACGCATGCGATATTATCGAGCAACAAAACCAGCAGATTTAGTAGTGTGTGAAATGGGAGCGACTACAAAAGTGGCGCTGTAAATCCAGGATTTCAAATCTGATGCACTTTAAAGCGAAACGGTTACTAAGAAAAGTAATCTTAGCGTTCAGAATATAAGAGGTACGGGAGTGAAGGTGGAGGTGCAATTGTTTCAAGCCCTAGGGAAAGTGTTGTCAGGAACAAAGATAAGATAGGATTGTCGCAGGCTGTAGGAAATTGCGACCAGTGCAACGTAAAGATGCTTCATCTCCGTGCACCTCTTTGAGGAGAAGCCTACAATTTTTTCGTCTAGAGGCGTCAGAAAATTACATTTCATAATTAGTTTTTCAGAGATACATTTTTGCTATAAGTTTGGTAGGTTTGGTTCTTGATTGTTTTATGGCATTTATTTACTCGTATATTATTATTTTTGTCGCTCAGCGTAACTTTTTTGAATATCTGGCGTGGCATTTTGGGCACTCGTAGAATGTAAACAGCTGTTGTAATATTAACGGATAGTTATCGCCGGGGGATTTTCTTTTTTAAATAGTATAGTAATAGCCACCCTTGTAAATTTGAGATTAACAAGACCATTTAACCTGTCAACCAAATTTCAACATTATGTTGTCTTTATAAATAATAACAGAATTTCCAAAATAGAAGTTTACGGGCTTAACTAAACTACTTGTAATTAAAGCAAAGATTTTAAGGCATAATACATAAAAATCTTAATAAAAATTCGGGAATTACGAAAGTTTTTTATTACGTAAAACACAAAACCGGCAACAACCAAACCGTACCGTTACCGTAAACTTAAAAGCAAAATGCGTAAAATCATTTATGAATTTTTAACGGAAAACTGAAAACAACAAAATGGAACGGGCTTTATTTGAGTGACGTGAAACGATTATGAAGATTACCTACCTCCGAGCGAAGTGCGGATTCGGGCCGCGAAATGTTCCAGAGAAAATTAACTTTATAATATAAGTACTTAGTGAAATTTTTAGGACAGCCGACAACAATTGCTTTGTGTTGATTTAGTTGAATGTTGTTGTTATTTAATCTATAAATAATTATAGAAAAACCTACATACAAGCATACGCCTGATACCCCGAAGGAGTAGGCAGAGGCACATCACATTGCGCCAACTGTATTGTTAGTCCCATGTAGGTGAAGAGCCTATAGCCTCTCACCGGGACCATTTATGTCCGTTGTTGGGCAGGTATCTGCAGGTGAAGTTGGCTTGGGCTCTTCAGATTTTGGTAGGATCCCTATATCCATTGACAAAGCATAAAAATATACACAAAATCAGTTTCTATCGATAAAAATATTTTGCATCTAACCTTGAGACTGTGTGCAGAAATTAAATCAAAAATGTAGAAATATATATGTCACCGTAAAATTGTAAATAACGTTAAATTATAATCTATCCCGCGATATTGTAATCTGTCGAAAAATTGTGATCCGTAACAAACTGCTCACAATTTAACGCATTATTTTTCGATAGATTATAATCTATCGAAGACAAACCGTCAGATTGTAAAATGGCATGCGACAGAACGCACCTCGTGCTCTGATTGGTTGAACTTCATGTTCCCCGCTCAGCTGACCGTCGTCGCCATCTTCGGTTGTTATTAGTCAAATTCATTTGTTGTGAAATGTAAACAAACAGTGTTTTGGTGATTTAAAACAGATTTCGTGTTAATAATAATAACGTATTGTATTATAATAAGTTGTAGGGAGTGTTAACGGACCTGTGATAACCTAAAGAAGTGCAGTTAAATATTTTTTTTGACTGATACCTATGTTTGATTCCTAACTCTATCCAGCCCTTCCCTGGTTGGCTGGTCTTGATGGCAAGACCAGCCAATCATGAGCAGGCTTTAAACAGTTGACAATTTAACGCGCGACAGATTATGATTTAACGGTTTGTCTTCGATAGATTATAATGTATCGAAAAATAATGCGTTAAATTGTGAGCAGTTTTTTACGGATCACAATTTTTCGACACATTACAATATCGCGGGATAGATTATAATTTAACGTTATTTACAATTTTACGGTGACATATACAAAAATAATGCATTGGAAATAAGAGTCAGCTTTGTTTCAAAAGCATTGGGTAGTGATCAATTCATATGTAATACGTTGATGGACACTACTGCTGTACCGATTGCTACTGCTTTGTCATTACTTTATTTTACACATTGCCTATAGACGTAGGAGTCACAACACTTAACTAATATGTCAGTACTTCTATAGGCGTATACGTATAATAATAATCTTAGTCGTTTCTACGGTGACTCTACAACACGCCGTTCCTAATATTTGTATGAAAAATCAATCGTCTTAGGGCTTACTGAATTAGGCTTAACCTAAACTCTTACTTCGTGAGGCGTACTGTCGTATCACTTTTTTAAGTAATTACGTCTTTGGGCGTTACCGTCCATCAACGCGTTAATAGACGTTATATAAGCTATATGTTAAGGAACTTGCTATGAATGAACTCTTACAGCTTTTCCTTCCCAAATATATAGCTGTTGTGATTTTATTGAGCTGCTGCATACGTCCTACATACTGGCACAATAACATTACAGTAATAATAATAATAAATCATTTAATAGTAATTCGTACTTTCGAACATAAATATCTATTTCATAATAATATCAGTCAGTGTTTTTACAGTGATTGATAGCTCATTTATAGGAGGCAAACGGTTTTCTACGTACTGGCACAATAACATTACAGTAATTCATACTTTCTAACATGAATATCTATTTCATAATAATATCAGTCAGTGTTTTTACAGTGATTGATAGCTCATTTATAGGAGGCAAACGGTTTCCTATGAAACAACACTATTTTCAAAATCTATTGAAATAAAATCTTTTAGTTTTTGTTCTCACGGCAGACATCCTACACTTCAGTGGTACAGATTTTCATTCCAGGTAATTTTCATTTCCTTTACCAGGTTCCAATAAGGTTTAGTTCCAGTAATCGGATTCCAGTTCCTTTTGATAGAGTTATCGAAAGATGATACTTCATTTGGTATCGAATATTTCATTTATGAGCTGAGATCAAGGTTAGCATCCGTCTGGTAATCCGATTTCATTCGACGTAATGAGCGTCGTTAAATATACAAATCTCTATTTCAAACAGACTTAAACTCCCCTATTGGTTACTTAGAAATCGTGCCTTCACTCTATAACACTAAGGTCGAAAATTTCCGATGGTAAACTGCAAATCCTTTTGGCGAATAAAGATGAATGCTGCGAATAGACATACGAAAGTAGCTTCTGACCTATAAAGGAGAGAGTTTAATTTGCAACGCCTTAATTAGCTTATGCAGAATTCATTTTAGACCTGAAAAGATATGCCGAACCAACGCAGACGAAATATGAGGATTAAATTCCAGTACTGCACTTAACTAGACTAATTTATGTAGGGGATGCTCGCTATGCGTTGTATTCCCCTAACTAAACTAATTGAGAGGTAATGGTGAAAATTTCGCAGCCATACGTTTTGTTGGTCTGCTGTTATTTGTGTTGAGCTCTGTTCCTAGTGTTTCAGAGAGAATTATGTGGCCTTACTGTTGGAACTAAACTTGGGTTAATACTCGATTGGGTGTAGTTTTGTTTTAGTTTGAGTCAGGTTTTAATTTTGCAGTTGGTTCTCATTTACTTTCGTATCAGTAGCGCTGTTTCTATATGTTATGACTTTTATTATTCAATATATTATTATTATTTAATATATATTATTATGTTGCCGGCCAAACCTGATTTTAGGACAAACTAGTATGGCCTAGTCCAAACTACTTTAGGTAGGCTGCAACTACACTGGACAGCAAATAAACCGGGCCACCCGCTACCTTAAAACTCTGATTCGATTTTCTCAAAAAGTATAAACCTCACAACTATCAAACTTACACCTACAAAAAGTGCGTATATAATACTCTCTGACGTCGATCACTTCCTTGTAGACTCACCCTGGTCTCATCAGTAAAGAGTACATTGCGCCACTGCTCTAACATCCAATCCCTATGCTCTCGAGCAAATTTAAGTCGTGCTCTACGGTAGGCTACGGTTAATTTTGGGCCTGTAGCAGCTCTCTTTGGAGCCAGATTTCGTTCAGCAAGTCTCCTTCTAGCGGTATCTGAACTTATGACCACTTGGCGTTCGTCACGCAGAATTCGTTGGACTTCAACTGCGTTGAGGCGGCGATTTCGCAAAACAGTAAGTTGCATATAACGATCATCTGCTGCTGATGTAGCCCTAGGTCTGCCCGTACATGGTCGGCGATCGAATGCTCTAGTCTCTAAGTATCTTCTGTAAGCCCGTTGTACCAAAGATCTGCTGATTCGAAGTCTCCGAGCAACTTCACGTTGCGAAACGCCTGCTTGAAGTAGTGCTACAGCTTGAGCTGCTTCTTGAGGCGTCATATCCATTATTGACCATTGAAAATAGCAAAAATACAAGCGTCTGAAGCAATTAATGGATGGCAACTAAAGAAATAATAAGAAAAATCCGAATATCCTCATTTAGAAAAAAAGAACGCTAATCGCAAACTCTAGTCAAAACAGAGCAAATCGTTGGTATTGTGTTTGTTGCTTGATTACAATGTGAATTGAGGGTACTTTGGATAAATTTGTGGTCATTTCTCAAACAACATGAAACGCACTTTTTGTAGGTGTAAGTTTGATAGTTGTGAGGTTTATACTTTTTGAGAAAATCGAATCAGAGTTCCAAGGTAGCGGGTGGCCCAGTTTATTTGCTGTCCAGTGTATTATTATAAAATATTTTTTAATGGTAAAAAAAATGGTTGCCTGTAAAGTCGTTTTTACGGGCGAAGATTTTACGTGACAACGTCTTTTTCTCGGTAGAATATTTATTGATATGAATATAATTAAATTGCACAATAGGAACAAGGAATTGAATGAAAATAAGAATTGCACAAATTTTAACTATAGAAATATATTTTGTTTACTAAAACATTGTACACTAGTGCTGCGCGCGCGGCAGACCGATCATAGTTGAGTGGGAGAGAGACGCAAGGCATTCGCCGGGCCTCTCTCTCGTTCGGTGACTCATCGTAACGTTACCGAGCGTTACACTTTTTCATAAGTGACTCCCAGCCGCAACCTAATTTAAGACGTTGTCACGTCAAAAATGTTTGAATTGGCTATTAAAGAAAAATTTATTAAGAAAGCATACTATTGTACGCAAGATTATATAGATGATAAGACGGCATGGCTGTAAATTATATCTATCATAGGGCAAACAATTTTGTGGTCTTCAGCTATTTCATTTTTATAATATTATTGTTATTTCTCAGTTGTATAAATCTTTTTATTTTGTGGCTTAAGCATGTCATGCATACTTAAATGTCTCTGGGAAGGCGGCGTTATGCGTCGGGTCGTTACGTTCCCTAAAATATGGTTGAGCGAAACGATGGCTGGTTCATGCGTCATACTCGTGAACGGGTGCCGCCAGTGGGGACTGGTCTGCTCATGTATGTCTACTATGTTTATTAGTAATCATGTTCGTATAACTTAAAAAAATATATATTCTTCTTTTATTTTAAATCTTGTTACTGCAGAACACAGGTTTTTGTAGAGTTGTCAATTTGTTTTACTATGAAGTACATTTTCTTGTAACTGGCGGGAGAAAAAACTAACCTTGACGATTTTCTTGCTCGTTCCTTTACAATCAAGCTCCCGCCCGCAGTGAATAGGCGCGCTAGTTTTTAAGTTTTGACCTTCATAAGAGCTCTTTTGAGCCAAACTTGAATAAATGATTTTGAATACTGGTTGGTCTTCATATAAAAAAGCAGTAAGTATTTGGTATTAACATATCATTATTATCACCATAGAGATACTACATATGCGCTTGTTCGTCATATTTATTATTTAGACTGCTAATATTATATATTTTATATTCGCCGTCAAAATAATTTATTTGGCTTTTGTTATTCGTGGCAGATGTAATTTGTATCCCAATTGAAGTTTTGTCAAAGTTTAAATTTATATATTTTATATCAAATGCTTTTTGTTTAGAATATACATTACCTTTAATTTGAGGTGATCAATATCAGATTCCTAATTTCAGTGTTTATCAATCGGCTTTCCACAACTTGAATCGCCTTATATAAATGTATGTCATGCTAGGTAATCTTTTATTGTGAAGACAACAAAATTTGGTTTGAAAAAGCGTGTAATCACTACATAATATTAAACAAAGTCGCTCTCCGCTGTCTCTCTGTCACTATGTATGCTTAGGTATTTAAAATAAAGCAATTGATTTTGAAGCGGTTATTTTAATAGATAGAGTGATTCAAGCGATACATTTATATGTAGGACACGTAAGTGAAATCGCGGGCGGCCGCTAGTGAAGTTATTTAAGAAACTATATAGCCTTGAACTAAGCTTGTTGCTTCTGTTTAGATGTCGAAACTGTGTCGAAAGTAGCACGGGCACTGGTCCTTAAGGAAGTTCTAATATGTTGTTTCTCCAAGACATGTAAGAATCGAGTTACCTACTTCGGCATTGTTTCCGACCACCTAACCCAGCGACATTACGAGCGCAAAAATCATTTTATTTCTTAAAAACAACCTCTTTAATCTCATTTTATCAAGGCCTGCTTAAGCAGAAAATGAAGCATACATTCTCTTTATAAAAGTAAAGTAAGTGACAGCAAGAATTTTTCAATGCCATATTTGCATGCTGTAGACTGATTGGCGTCCTACCCTAGAGCGACAGCGTGAAATTGCCCCGAGGTACTGTGCAGGCGTACGGAGCTTTCACATATATGGACTGACCTTTATTCCCTTTAACCTAAAGACGTTTAAAATCAAACCAGAATACATTGAAGACTGAACTCTATATTCAATTATATTTTCACATGCTTCAGGGCTAACCTCTTAACATCATCATCATAATCATTTCAGCTTTTTGTAGTCCACTGTTGAAAAGTTTTTAGTTGTCGAAATAGTTGACATTATATTGGGGTTATTTGCCTATAATCACCACGCTGGGCATGCGGGTTGGTGATTGCAGTTCAGGTCAGTACGAAGGATGACTGTGCTGCCTATCATCCGGTAGGATTTCACTTTGTCGCTGTTGAAGCTGTTTTAAACAATAAGGTATATATACTATTTTCATGTAAAAACTGGCTAAGAGTCTAAACTCTAATTTTCATATGTTAAAAGGTTGCTTTAAGTAAGTTATACAATTTTTATGTAAAATCTTGAATAATTTATTTGTAGAATACGACATTTAATCGTTATTATTGTATTAAAAACCTACCATGTATATATTGATTCGAACATCTGCTTCTTAGTAGACGTACAAGGTCGAGAAAGGCGACGAACAATCAAAAAAAAAGTGGAAGCATGATGATTATTATGGGCTGATTCGATAAAAAAGTTATGAAGTAGTAAAAGTTTATGTTATTATATATTATAATATCTATGATTCCTACACTCTACGGAGTGTAAGTAGGATATAATCAAATGCTAAAATTAGATTTCGAGATGAGATTTAGATATATAACATACTCCACAACATATTCTTAATTCGTTGGCCATTTCACTACGGAACCCTCATAAAGCTGAATCACTAAAAGTCGAAAACGTTTTGTGAAAGAGAATGATAAATAATTCGAGTGTCGCGGTTTTTATGATAAAAGTCTGTCTGATAATGTTGGGGAAGCTTTCAACGACGCAATAAGTTTTAACACAAAGGAGATTGTCTGTAGACGATTATTGGAAAATTTCAGATAACAATAATATTTACGTAGCTGTTAAATATTGTTAACTGTATGGGATTTTATTTTCAGCTATAATAAAAATATTAAAAACTAGCTGACCAGACAGACGTTGTGCTGTCCTAACTATGAATATTGAATTCTAATTAATATAATCCATAAAAAATATTTAAAATAATCATTATTATGCCTAGAACATAGATTTATTTCTTTCCATTCAGTAGTATTAGTCCATTAATGATGGACAAATAATTAAATATGATATAATAACAAAATCGTCAAACTGTAAGACAGTTTGTTGGCGATAAGCTATTATTCTGCATCCAACGTAATCCTGCAATCTTGCGTCCGTCCATAGTGCAGGTGTACGTCCCACGCTACGTTTCCTATAAAAAAATCACCATTCTAGAACTTTATAATTATAGCACGATTATAAACGATATTTCTTTTCCAATGAAAAGAAAAATAAATATAATTTTGTTTCCCATTAATTCTCTTTATTATCTACTTACTTATCGATTTTAGATTTAACCGGAATGTATAAATTTCCATTGGAAAAGTTAATGTGATTGGTCACGCGACGACCCGCAGAGCTAAATTTGTTTATAACAACTGATTTCTAAATGTAGTCCTTTAGATATTTTTATTTTATCGACAGATGAGCCGAATGAGGTATCCTGACTATTACAATTACAATGATATAGGTAACAGCTGTATTAGTTCTGAAATATGTAACATATTGCTTAATCGTTTGCCCGATTATCAATATACGCCGAGAGCAAGATAAAAATGTTTTTTAAAAAAACACTGAAGAATTTTTTTTTACACTTAACTTATTTAATATTTAACTTTTTATTTTGTAAGTGAGACTAGTGGTCCTACAGATAAATTATTTAAATAGTTCTAGTAGTGTAATAGTTATAAGGACTATTATATTTTTAATGCCCAACTCGCTGTTTGTTGAATAAATAAAAATAATAATTATGCTATTGCTATGTGACCACTTAGTTAGGTATTTACAATATTATGAAGGAAAGTAATATTGGATTTATATTTACGACGCAATTTCGTTGATATTAAAGTGTTTGTGGCAATATTTCGATACAAAACACCTAAGACTAAACTACTCAAAGCTGAAATTGAAACACGATACCTTACGGATACAATTCCACATTCCAACAATAACAAAGTCATCTTTTATATTTTTCAAGGGTTTATTTGCATCGAGCAAAACTCTATAGGAACCACTCGAGAATATGAAACGGATTCTTTCGAACAGCAATATAGTTGAGGCCATATTTCTTTTGATGGCGGGCGGTGTGGGGAATGCCGTGGACTATGCATCGACTGGATATTGGACAAAGCCACACAGACAACTGTTCCCATTTGCCTATTGTCGTGGCCTCAGCAACAATGCCACCTCCGCTGACCTATTTGTGTCGCTATGAAAAATATGAATATTAACTGTTGGGAGATTTTCGTTTGTTTTATTATATGATTTTAAAAGGTACGGTTTATATGAGCGATGTATGTTTGTGTTAATTAGTTTGGGGTTGAGGTTAAAGTGTTTTGTAAGAAGAATTGCGATTATTAATCCTTTATTGCTTAAACATAATCACATTAAAAAAATAGTATTTTAAAACAAAAAAACAAAGCTGTACTTATCTCTAGGACAGATATCTACCAGCCAACCCTAGCAGTTGTAAATTAGGTTAAGTACGGGATTAAATTTAGTTACATATCCAAGTAAATAAAAAGAAACTACAAAAATATGATAAAATGAGATAGCTGATTTCAGAACAAAGAGGCACTGAGCAGGCACCTACAGCGATATAGACATAGAGGTAGACCTCAGAAGAAATGGCGAGACGACTTTGCCTCTTTCGTTTCAGACCGGAGGAGAATTAGGGGCGTGCACTGAGATTGCGATATGCAGTGGTGCTCAAAAACGATTAACGAAGTTAAGCATATTTCATAAATGAGAGTTCTTGTATAGGTGACTGCTTGTGTGGTCTTTCAAATAAGCATTTCGTATTTTGGAAATGACGTTAATCTAGCTAGACTTTCTCGTTACATGCAGAAGTCGTTTAGTCAAGTTAGAGGCCCTTATGAGCTCCTTAAAAAGTCTAGTTTATGCCAAACACAGTTGCTTCCGCAGTCCGCAATGGGTCTGCGTGGTAGAGTTTAAACTAAAAACTCCTCTCACCTTGGTTTCTGCGAGGAGTCCGGAGCCCAGTAATGTTAAAATGATCCAACAAAATTTCCATCATGTACAGCGGCAGCTTTGGGAAAATAATTTAAATTTGAATATCCATGATACTTATATACGAATATTATTTATATCTTGATTAATAAATAAAATACATAGAAAGAAAATTACTTAATTGTGTGTACGCTACCTGTTAGCCAGTTTTAATAAGTATAAAACTTTTTGGTATTACGAATTTAGATTTATAAGATAAGTGTTACGTTATTTTAAGCTAAATCCAACCCGGGCACAGGACTCCTGCATGCAACAAATTTTTTATAAAATTTTTAGACACATTACCAATACATATTTCATACCTATAATTTTCTTTAGTATTTTCTTAAATAAATCATTTGCGCTCAAAACACCAACACAGCTCACAAAATAAATACCTACATAAAACTATAAAAACTGCTATAACTAACGAACCAGTTAACCGCCTCAAACAAGAAGACTCTTTACAACCAACAATAATATTAGTATTATTGTTGGTTGTAAAGATTAGTCTTTGACGGCTTTTTAACTCGGAAGGATTGCAAGAAGTTGTGCTTACAAAACATTATTATACTCATTCATTTCACATACATAATTTTTTTGCGCTCCAAACCAACACCGCTGTGAAATTATACGAAAAAAATATTTAATTGCGACTACGGCATAGCCCGCGTTGCTAATTTCAAAGACGGGTACAAGATAGATGGAAGCCATAAGAGTATATATAGTAATATCGTGTTTGCTATTTGACTACAGCACTTTCATTGTCACAATTACTATGTGGGCGGTGTTGCCTATCGCTTGCGCGTTCTGTCAAGAGTGTGTATCACCAATGAGCTTAAACCCAACCGATATTACTCGTTATTGTAACCACTATGGGTTATTGAGGCTATTAATAAAGTAATTATCCCATTTTTCCTAATCTTGAATGATAAAGATCATACAATATTCTTCATCTCAGCCCACTAAATACATAATGATAAGTATCATTGAGAACTTGTACTATTGATACTAAATAATGGACTTTTCTTTTGTAAATGCATTCTTAACATACATTTGAAGACTAGAACAAATATTAATTTCCTAATTCACTCATTCGCTAATGTCCTACTAACAAGGATGACTTTTTTCATAATCCAAAATGAGACAGATTGGCGCAAGAAATTTCAGCTTTATAACGTCCACTGCTGAACGTTGACTTCGCCAATAGTTTATTTTACAAACATACAGTCACGACTGAAGCCTATTTCGCCCCCACTTAGCCAATTATATTCAGCGAATTGTTGTGTTTGGACTTAAGGCTTATAATTGAATGACACTAATTCGTTTTGTATTATTTTCTCTATGGGCACTAATGGGAGCTTGAGCCACCTTGCGCGTTGCATGCCGATTGTTTGTATATGTTATTGTTGATTTTGGAGTGTTTTATTTTATATAATTATAGATACTATAGATATTATAGTATTAAATTATTGAGAACTAAACTGGTATCTAGATAAACCTTGTATAGGATTAGAGATACTGTTAACCAAATTGCATCATGTTTATAACCAATAAAGAAATTACAATTACAATATACTGCTTACTAGGAACTTTTGTGTTTGCTAGAGCCTCGTCTGTTGATCGGCAGTTGCAGGTGAGGTTGGCTTGGAACCTCAAGATTTTGGTAGGATCTCTTAGCATCAATATATTATTTTAGGGGTTTTTGTTTGGTTGGTGATCGCAGATTCAGCCAGTGCGCAAGATGGCGCTGCTATCCATCGTTTGGTTTGATTTTTCTTTGTCGACTTCCGATGACATGAGAGGGTTGGCACTATTCTTACCACCGGGCAGGAAAAAATCCACATTGAAGAACAAAGATAAGAACATGTTATTTATCTATTCGAATAACTCAAAAGTTTCTCATGAGAATAATAAACGTAAACGAAGTTTCTACCCGTAGGGAAATAAAGCAAAATGAGATGAATGTGAGGATGTTTAACTTGAAACAAAAGATTCCATGAAGATGAGAACAACAAGAAAAGCAAAGATCATTATAACTTTTTACTTGGTACTTAATAACACAAATGAATTAACCAGAACGTATCTCGAAATTTCACGGATCGCCCGGGGCCACGGGGAAACGAGGTTGTTGCGAAAATTCTCGCATCAAGATTCGGCTCTGTAATGGACGTGTAATTACGTGAACCTATACTATTACGAGTAAAGCTTTATTAAAGAGTACTACAAGTAAAGCTTTAGAGACTTATTACAAAAAAGATCTAAATTAAAACCAGCTTTAAAACTTAGGTCTTCTTCATTTTATCAAATAAAAATATATTAGATCTTATTTTGTAATAAGCCCTTTACTGTTTCTATGTGTTTATTATGGCATGTATCCACCTGTAAGGTTTAGTGAGTCCGATGAGAAGCCAGGCTATAATGATATTGATATTATATATTATTGTTATGTTTTTATTATGACTACGGTATATCGCTGAGTTTTAGTGATTCCGATGTGAGACTACTATTCGTTTAAAAGAGAATACTAAACCACTGGACATTGAGTTCCAATCTCGCCGATATACTACAGATGTCCACTTTAAACACTCTCTTTTTGAGCATACCACGAGAGTTTATAATGTGATTACAACTTGTGCATCTAATAACATAATAATACTGACCACCAGAGATTTTGTTAATATTTAAACCATTTCCAAGGAATACCAATTTCAGAGTCTACTTAATTTTCTCAGAATCATGTTCGCGTCGTCGTTTTATTTTTGTAATCAATTTTGAAAACATTTCCGACTTTTTATTAATTTATGTCACTAATGTGTATGTATATTTTGAATTAATATGTATATTCTTTATTAAGACATAATTTATTCTTGTTCATCGCTTTCCTGTCCTGTTTTTAGCAATATGGCCGTTTTTATCCTTCTTATTATCTGCATTAATATCGGTTTGTGTACCTTGTTATCGTGTCCAATAAAGAGTATATAACTAAGAATATATAACTGTTTGAATGAAACTGTTTCTCAAAAATCTTTGAATTCAAGGAAAATTCTCCAATTTTTCAATAGGATAGAAGATTTTCTATATAGAGTTTTTATAAGCAAACATTTAATGGGCGGCTTCTCCAAAGTTGCCTTTGTTCAGACGTGTTCTACAGTTGTTTACCGAGCGAACTAAAATAAAAGCGAAGTTTTCCTCAGACCAAGCTATTTGACTAGACGCCACACCACCATATGATGCTCAATAATAAACTGAGGCAAGTAAAACTACTTCTCAACTACTAACTAAACTTACACCTCAGTAACTCGAGCCTCCAGTCTAGAATGTTCGAAAACAAACATGAAGGGTTTATCAAGTAATTAGTTCCTAAAACAGTTACATTTGCATTACTATAGCGGTTTTCTTGCTTTTGGAAACATGGTCCTAAAAGGCATTTGGCCTCCTGTCTCGTATATAAAGATGGTACTCACTAGCGAATTGTGACCGTAAAGTAACCAGCATATAAGTTAGGTTCGATGTATATATAACTTACGTTTGTCAATTGTCAATGTAAAATGATATTTGATTAATGTCAAACATGGAAACAACGGATGTCGATTCATTCAAATTTTAATCACTTTTTGTTAAACGAGTTTTAAGGCTGCAATCGATTAATAATAATTGTTAGCTCATGAATGCACTTATTATTTGTGCGTTTCAATCTTATAGGTACAAATACAAGAGGTTTCTTTTTTCTCTTAAGTACATTTAAGCCATCATGCGGTGAGCACATTAAGCCAATGTGACATAAAAGATATACAAATAATATTTATTTCATAGTAAGTGATGATGAGTGATGATTAAAGAAATGCTTCTTGCCCTTTGAGACTCGAGTAAATTTCCCGCCAAGAAGTCCGTAATGTAAATTGATGAAAGGCCTAAGTACTTCTTTCTAATATAAAAATATTTGATACTTTATTTACACACAAAGAAATAATTAAGTAATGGGTTACAAGGAAATTTTATTACAAAATAAATATGAATGCCGAATAAAATAAAACATTAAATATTATCAATAAATTCTCATAATCTAACAACTGTAATCTACGGTATTATAATCAGCTCATCAGTGAGCACTTGTCCTTAGATGCACCCTTAGAACAATAAAGATAAAGAATTTATACAGGCCCGTTCACACTTGCAACGTGTTTATGATAGTGCGAATAAATATTCAGCAAGGAACTTCGCTTTCCAACTCAATTTATTCTGACAAGTGTTTGTTACGCAATGCTAATAATATTGTACTGTTGGGACAGTCAAAAATTTGATAAAATTTTTGAGTTTTCTCTGATACTCCGCTGTGATAACGACATCCCAACCTTGATATTCTGTCTACCCGTGTAAACCAAATGGACCACAAAATACGGCTTTTCACAAACAATAATGTACGACCTTCTACTTTTTTTGAAGTCTGTTAAAGATATCAAATCGTCACGACTGTTAATGCATTCGACATATGTTGTTAACCCTGCGATGGAGGTCCGCGATAAAATTTAAATTCCATTGTTTATCCCAAAATGTGGGTCATGAAGTACAACTTATCGCTCCCTAAGCCCCAATCAGAATTTTAACTGAAAGATACATAGCATAATTCCACGCGCTGCCGTTGTGCGGTTAAATCCCTAAATGTATTTTTTAGGGTCAATCCCGCTCTCCACGACTTATTAGGTTACGCAAGCTGTCGTTTATTTACTTATGTTTTTTTTATAATATTGTGATAGCGGAGTTATGAACTTAAAGGTTTTAACACATTATGTAAAAGAGGATTTGTATGTATTGTTATATGTTATAATAGTTGTAGCATAAACATTTTTAAACTATGGTTATATTTTTTAAACGAATAAACACAATGTCTTGTGATTCTTCAAGTAACAGAAGTAATTAAAGAATAGGCTAGATTTAAAAAAAAAAATATTTTTATAAATTTCCGTTACTTGAATTCCACCGCTCTGTTCACTGCATATAAGCCGCCCCAATTTTCTCTTCTCTTCGAGCGATATTGAACCGCTTGCATCCACTATGACTGATCATCAGTTCATTAGGGGAAACGCCGTCGAATAATAGATTTTAATTGACATTAGTATTATATCACTATCTACCTACAGTTTCGTAGCTTTAAAAATGGATATACGTCTAATGGCAGATGGAAATAATCTTTTTTATTTCTATTTTTTAAATACACAATATTGAGGTTAAAGGGATAGCCATAAATCGCATAAACGTGTCCACAGTCCCGGCTTTTGTTCTGATAATATTTTATTGCCAATGTTTTTTTTCGGAAGGTGTTCTAGATCCAGCCGGATGACGAATGTGCACGACATTTGATTTATACTGGCCGCTGATAGGAGGTTACACTCCGTTATAACGATACGGGCGGGCTGTGGCTCTTTGATTATGTGACTGGTGGCCATAGACCACTTTAGTCGATAGAAAGGACATTCTTTTGAAAATATATGAAGATACTGCTTACTTCAATACCAAACCGTCAATAGAAGGAACCTAAGTTTTGTAATTGATTGAAATGCAGTTGAGCAAGTGATAATTTTCGACAATGAAGTGCTATCGTAAGCTTAGTGATCGCGTTCATATTTTAATTAAATAAGTATAACTTAATTTTAAAATGATCTTAATAATAGTAAAAATTAAAAAACATTATTCTAATTCCAGACACAAATAGACTTTATATATAAGTGTAAGAGAAAAAGAATGTAATCAATTGTTATTGTACCATTTATTATAGTAGACTAATAAATGATTACTATATTTTTTCATTATATACACAATATTTACAAAAAAATATTCTGAATAACGATATAGTTAAACTCAAGTGTAGATATATACAAACATAAACCCTAAAGTCAAAGTCAAATTCATGTATTCAAGCTTGCTTTGATGAACGTCTATTTAAAAACTATCGCGCCCATTCACTGCGGGCGCGTAGTTCAATCGGACTTAATAAACTTGTCAAAGTTGATTTTTTCTATCGCCAGATACAAAAAAATACTTAATATGAAAACGCAATAAAGATTTTAAGGTCTACAAAAAGGTGTGTTCTGCAGTCACAAGATTTAAATGAAAATCATTACAGTTCATATAACTACAGTGAAAGCCTAAAATTCTCTTACCTTGATTTATGAAACGAGGCCAAAGCCCAGTATTGCCTGTGACGATGACTGTTGCGTTCCTTTTTTCTGCATTTAGCTTGTGATCTATTTGTATTTTAGTTCGGCGCGACTTGTCCCTAGAACCACAGTTTTGCGATATGCTGGGGGTTTTGCTGTTACGCATCTATCAGAGTAGATGGTCTACGGGTAAAGCTTAATAACAATGAAATGGTTTTTGTTTTGATCAATTTTCGATTTTTTCAGTGGAGTCACGATAGCGAATTGTTCAAATGCCTTTTTGTTTACATTATTGAAAATATTATCCTCAGATAACAAACATGACAAATATGACAAATATAAAAGTGAATGTACCAAATGTAGCTGCGTTGATGTTGATGAGGTTGGTGAAGATTTAGAAATTTATAGTAGTTTCGAATAGGTTTATTTTGTTGAAAAGTGTTACATCTTTGAAATACATTTACGCCTAAACCATAGATCAAAATTATTACATAGATATATACATACATATACATATGTGCATAGTTATAATGTATAATTTTTTATATTTATTACATACAAATATACCGCAGATGGGTTGATTTTTTTCTAATGAAAATTTCGTCCTACCAAAACGCTCAAATAACAATCCTCCTTGCATTTCGCCTTATTCCGATAAAATATTTTAAATGTAATTATAATTATGAAATACAGTTTACAATCTGTTGATATCACCCGACTTTAAGGTATTCATCATATAGCGTTTCTATTGAATATAAAATAGTTAATTTTATAATGATATTCCAGTTTAAAACACAATGTTAATATTATGTTTTATTAATGTAAAAGCCTTCCAACAACGCACATTTATTACGTTAGATAAGGTTTTCTTACTTAAATACTTTTCTTACTGGCAGTGCAATAATTGCATAATCATATTCATTGACCATTACCGGCATGATAGGAGCAAGCCAGCCCTCTATAATCAACTCCTCAGTATGTAGGTCGGATTCGATCGCCTATCGTGACACAGTAGCGTTAGCGTGCGTTTTACAATCGACTTTTTGCAGTAACCCGCCTTTCCGTAGCATGCAAAATCGTTTCAATTTCCACAAGATTTTTGCGACACGACTAAACAAATAGAGTTCGTAAAGACACATTATGGACTCCCCTTGGCCCAGTTTCAAGTTGCTTGATTTCAACAACAATACGAATTTTGGTCTTTCGTATTTGGACTTTGCGAAATCTGTAACGTGGCTTCATTCCATTTCAGTGAATTCTATTTGAATCCTCCACTGCATTTGATATGGTATTAGGGGTTGGTCATAACAATTTTCATTCGCCATCTTGAAAACTATTTCGCAATAGTTTTGCTCTTTTAGAGCAAGGAACGTTGCATTTGATTTTGCAGACCGATATGGCGTGGAGGTCAGTATACCTGCACTTCACTCGAGAGGTCGTGGGTTCGATTCCCACACAGGACAAATCTTTGTGTGCATGAACATGAATATTTGTTCTGTTCTGGGTGTTCTCCTATGTATCTTAAGTATATATTTACAAAAAAAAAGTATTTATGTATGTTTATCCGTTATTTAGTATCCATAACACAAGTTCTTAATGATACGTATCTTGGAACTAAATAATTGGTGTGATTGTTAGAGAATATTTAATTATTTATTATTTATTTATTTAGGTGCAGAGATTCAAGAGGCTGCAAAAATAGTAATAATATATCGTTTAATGGTTAAATATGAAAGTGAAAGCATAAACCGTCAATGTTTTTCAGAATTATACATCTCAGCATACTTAGGACCCACTATTGTCATCAGGTCTCCTTCAAGACCTTGGTAGACTTGCTTTAACGATTAACGGCTTAACGTACTATCCAAGATAATAGCAATAGCTTAACTTCCGTGTTCGTTTTTAACTACTAAGGTTCATGGAGCTACGAGCTATTACCGTGAGTGATCCATGTGCTTTTACTAAACATTTTCCAACAAAATCAAAATCTTTGAATATGTATTCTATTTCCCCTCAGTCTATTAAATTTCTACTACTGGGCACAGGCCTTCTCTCACATGCTGAGGTAAGAGGGATTCGGTTCACTCTCCACGCGAACGCGGTGGAGTGCTTATTGGAGATTTTTCTGCCGAGTGTGGCGTCTTGCTGTTAAAATCTACAAATCTGCTAACGACTACGACTAATTGCTTAATCCTTGTAACTCCGTTCAATATTGTAACTCGATATTTTTATGTAGTTATTCAGTCTTAATAGGATCCCTCTGCCGATCAACAGACGAGGCTCTGGCAATCATAAAAGTTCCCTGTAAGCGGAATAGGCTCGCCACCTATTACGTGGGACCAACAATATAGATGGCGAGACGTGGGCGTATATAATGCCTCTGCCGTGTATATATACGTGTATTTTATTAATTATTGGTTAATTACGATATTGTCAGCGCCCTATTTCATTTCCGTAATAAGTCAACGAGTTTTATCATTTTACTCACCGCAGAAATAAAACCGCAAAATTTAATTCCCTCTGTGGCTTTTGGTGTTTTCACAAGCAATCAATTTCGATTGACACCGATGAACGAGTTAGGGGGCGAAATAAAATAAATTCATATCGAATCCCATCCATCATGTATGGCCCACTTGTCGGAATGAAGTGATCGCCATAGGAAATCTAATTGGATTTTAGATCCGCTCTGGTGTGATAAAGCACTGCTATCGATTGGTTGGAATTTCATAATTTATAATCCTTTGAAAATTATTTTCAACCATCAAAATTGGAATACTGGTTTTATTGTAATACTTAATTAAACACATTTTACTGATTAGGGCACTATTTCCAAGGGTTATACGGGACACTTTTAATCAAAAGCTTTTCATTGCACGATATTGTGATCTTAGAAATCCCATCTAGCACAAAATCAAATAAATAGATCCAATGAAATCCAGTACGATAGGCACATCTCATGCCTCATAATCAGTTAAAGACCTTTAGGTCACTGAACCCAATTCAAACCCTTGTAAATTGCCAATTTGCTAAGATTTTATGTAGTCGTTTTTATACTTAGGTAACATAAATACTTCTTAAAGGCTGACAACCCAGTACGACTTGCACATCTCATGCCTCATAACCATTTTAGGACCTTGTAGGTCACTTAAACCAATTTAAACCCTTGTAAATTGTCAATTTGTAAGGGTTTTGTGTAGTCGGTTTTTTACTTAGCATAAATACTTCTTAAAGGCCGACAAATTTAACGTTTAATATTATCATTGTCATATGCTAGCATTGTCTCGGTTGCTGTAGACTTAAGCTTAGGGTTTAGGGTCTACTGATGATATTGATTATATAGAGAGACAGCCGTCTGACCTGCTCAACCCAGAGGGAATCATCATTCTATGGTTAAACCATTGGTTCTATAATTAACCAGCAGGTTAAACAAACTTATCGTTTGTTCGTTCTCCTATAACATTTATTTTAAAATGAGACATGTGGCGTACATCAACGATTTTTTTATCAATGACGGGTCAACCATGTTTATAAAGTGACGACAATTAAAACTAAAAACTTGTCGCTGTGTCAGTGGAATCGCAATGGTGTGTTGATATCGTCTATTAATAATAAATACAGCTGCTGCATATGCATGCAAGAGCTAGCATGCGATGTGCGACAGTATGCATTCATTATTTGGGTCAGAATATATTGAAAGCACTGTTACCGAGTTTTTTAAACATTGTATTTATACATCACAATCACGCCTGTTTCCCTAAAGAGGTAGGCCGATGCATATGATACGCCCACGCTTAGCCATATTGTTGGTCTCACGTAATATGTGGCCTATTGCCGCTTACCGGGAACTTATATAGTACCAGAGCCTCGTCCGTTGATCGGCAGGTGCACCTTTTGCTGGTGAGGTTGGCTTGGGCTCCAAAGATGATAGTAAGATCCCTGAACACCCCATATTGAAAAATGGTATGTATCCGGAAAATCTCTATATCTAGTTAGTCTTGAGAAAAACCACAACGGACAGATAAACTGACAAACCTTGACAAATTCTGACAAAGAACCCATTTGCTTTTACTTCTTTATTATGGTACCGCTCACATTTCTTTCATTGTTGTTAAAAAATATATGGAATTTCCATTTTGTGTAAATATTTGACGAATCTAAATGATTATGTTGATCTTAAAGACAATAAAGTATTTTTTTATTTTATTTTTACCTAAACTTGTACATTTTTTACATTACGTTACACATAAACTTATACATGGATAAAAGGGATATTTTTCCATAACTATCACGCTGGTCAGGCGGGTTGGTGATCACAGTTCAAGCCAGTACGCAAGATGACGTTGCTGCCCATTGTACTTATGATTTCTATTCATCGACTTACTAGTCTCCGCAAGACATGAGAGGGTGGCGCTATTCTAGCCTGGTGCCACACAGCAAACCATAGACTTCTGTATAAATGTGTGTTATATAATGCGTTTACTCAAACAAATATTGTTACTTTAAAAAAAAACAATTGCAGCCAAGCGTCTCGCTTCGTTGGTGTTTCGTTGTTGAATTTAATTGAACTTCTCGTATATGCGCAGTCAAGTCACGAGTGCATTTCGGCCTTATAGCACGATTACCCTAAAACCCTTTCGGGAAAACAGGCGTGAATTCATGTGTGTGTGTTATGAATTTATGTGTTATGTGTATGTTATAATATTAGTATAATAATGATAGAACAAGTCATATATACACACTAAACTACAAAACAATATGAATTCGACAATAAGCCTTCAGGTTTGGGTTTGACAATCACTGCCGAAATGCAATGTTTATTTATGAACCATCAATATTTGCGTTCTATTTGCACGGCCCACAATATCAAAGATTTGTATGTTCTGCCTAAATTTTACATGAATTTTATTAATGGTTTAGCATTTCCCAAACAATGGAATTCATATTGTAACAATCAATCAATTCATTGATTCCATTTTTAAGTGAATACTTTTTTATTATAATGCCAGTCTATATCATCATATCCTAGAATTATCCCGGTTGCCCTACACTTAAGCTTAGGTCTGCTCACTGGTTCAATCACATTTGACTGAATTTCAGTTATTACGTGAAGGGACTGCCGTCTGACCTCCGCAACCCAGAGGGAAACATCATTCTATGGTTGAACCAGTTGTCAGTCTGTTAAAAGGTACTGACTTGCTAATAACGACTGCCATAGATGTTCATGACAGCCGGGACCAACGGCTAAACGTGCTTTCCGAGGCACGGAGCAAGCGATAATTATTAATTACGCACATAACTTCGAAAAGCCATTGGTGCGCCACCAGTGTTTGAACCCGAGACCCTCTGAATTTAAAGGCAAGGGGTCTCGCTTCTGGGCTATCGCCGCTGTATAATGCCGATCTATGTGAACAATGGATTTATAATTTATATTGGTGAAGTATTCAAATACTTAAAGAAGTTCTGGATTGAAAACTCGTGTTTATTACTATTCTTCAACACCATAATTTAAGCCCAAAAAATAGCTACTGAACAGGGTATGTATTAATGTATCACACATTTTCATCTAAAAAAAGCTACTATCCATAAGCTAATTCCAATAAACTTAAATTGTTTGGTTAGCTCTGATTATTTGCCAGGTTCAACATAGTGCCCGCGGCAATCTGTCTTCGAGTTAATTAATAGATTCCGTTCTATTGTGGGCACACAATGGGCGCGTATTGTTCCCATGTGGGCCAATCTTCCTGGGCTTTGTGCCCTGCAACTTGTTTGACTTTATCTACGAGTATAAAGTACTATGATGGTTTCAGGTTTTAGTTTTTTTTTGTGAAGGAGTTTAATAAAACCTTTTTATACTACTTATTAGTGACCGAGGTGCTCTTTTTGATTGATTGATACTACTTATTATATAATAAGTAATTCGAATCCAGCTCGGTTGGGCTGCGTTCGGGAAACTACGCAAAATTTTCTCGTCCAAAATACGTCAGTGTTTCAAGACGAAAGTCTTCGACCAGTGTGTGTTGCCAGCGATGAAGTATCGGACGGCAACGTGGTGACTGACTATGGGCCTCATAAGAAAGCTCAAAGTCACTCAGTGTGCAATGGAGAGAGCTTTGCTCGGAGTGTCCATACGTGATAAAATCAGAAATGAGGATATCCGTAGGAGAACTAGAGTGACCGACATAGCGAAGCGCGTTTGCAAGCTGAAGTGGCAGTGGACGGGGCACTTAGCTCGAAGAACCGACGACCGATGGGGTGTTAAGGTTCCTGAGTAGCGACCACGAATAGAATAGAATAGTAGAGGGCGGCCTCCCACGCGATGGACTGATGATCTGGTCAGGGCGGCGGGGAGCTGATGGATGCAGGCGGCACAGGATCGATCAACGTTCAGCATATTTCGGCCTATATTCAGCAGTAGACTTTAAATGGCTGAATCGATGATGATATTATAATTATTCGATGCTCGTATTGCAATTCTTCTTCTTGACTTAACGGTATAATAGATTTCGTTAAAGTGAATTTAGTTGGGTGGTACCGAGGCGGTTCTTATCTATGGTTAGAACCGGTCATCTTCAATATAGTATACAAAGACTATCAAATGTTTATTAATATTAATAATTTCGATAGTGTGTAGCAACATTATTAACATAGCAAAGATTTGGAAGCAGCTTATGTGACTGAAATAAAATTAAGAACTTACTCTAACTCAGATACCGTACTTCTTACTACATAGGAGCAGAATCTGTGATTGTGTTACTATTACTGGTGTTTAAGAACCCAACCACCACCCAAACACTCATTCATAGCGTTAAAGAAATTAAATGTTAAGATCGTCTAAAACACATGTACATAACTAAAGTTCTTAAATGATTTCATGATCGTACGCAAACCGTATACATGTTATAAAATATTGAAATTAATTGATACCAAACAACCGGGAATCGGGGACGTACAAATTACACAGTAATTTAACAAGTTTAAACAGAGTTTGTAGCAACTGTTCCCAGCGAGATTTGGCGTTTGCTCTCTGAGAATGTAATACGAGTATTAATACGAGATGCACGAGATATCCTGTTTACTATTCGCTTGTGTACATTTGCATTTATATTGCCTTGAATACGTGAAGCTTTTAGTTAAATTACTGTGATTTTTGTTGTATTTTCAATAGTATATATGACAAATAGTTATAGCAATCAGAGCCTAGGTATAGGTTCTGATTATCGGGTTAAAGTCAGCAGATGGCGCGGTGGCATCCTGAAATTTTGGAGGGGGTCACTAATAATAATATAATTATATTAAGTAAATTTGTCTTTATTGCCAAATACACAATATTAATATTATATAAATCAATATTTTTTTGTAAATTATTAAATGGTCAGGTGGCATGTGAAGGGGGGCTTTGGACCGCGCCTGGTCAGCAGGCCCCGATTTCAAAAATCGACGTCAATTCACTCGCTATATAGACACTTTTAGCTATCCACGATGTAATATCGGGGCTAGAAATTAAATGTGGTTGTAGATAATATTGACAATAATGTTATTTAAAAAAAAATAACCGACACAAAGTTTAGTGCTTGGAAGGTTATTGTAATGAAAACATTGATCGACGATGAATCAAACAGTATCACATATTATTAAGAAAAAAACAAAACAAAAAAATAAAAAATGTACAATAATAATAACAACAACATACCTAGGTAATTGACTTCTTGGCGTTTTGTTTTATTAACAGTGGATTATTAACCGTTAAGTTTTTGTGAACGCACAAGAGTATTGATAAATGAAAAAAAACAGTGCAACATAACTTTTCAAATTCTCTCAAGTAGTCCATGTGAGATCTCAGTATAGTCCCACATCTTTACTGAGGACTCAAGGGGTTTAGGGGGAGGGCATCTCATTTACCATTTATCATCTTTATTACCACTCATTCTAATTTACTATGATTTATATGTTATTAATATATCTCTTACTTGACACTAGCTAAATGTGCTAAACGCACGAAGCCATTATTTGAAAGAAAAAAAAATATAGGTAATGTTACCTGTCAAAAGGACGATACATCGGCGTAATGCTGTTGCATTAGTGCATATATTATGTTAATCAATATGATTATTACTGTCGTGTGGTATCGGCCTGGAATAGCCACCCCCTCTCATCTTACCGGGGGTCGTTAGTGTCGACGAAGAGAAAACCTACCGGATAAATGGCAGCAGCGTCATCCTGCGTATTGAATTGAACTGCGATCACCGACTCGCTTGCCCAATGTGGTGATTATGGGCACTTGGGCTATTGAGGAGGCAAAAGTTCAGTGGAATTTATTAGGCTGATATGTTTTTGTTGTTTGATTGTTTGGCCATATGTTTCAAAATACAGATACATTAATAATACCAATGTACATTACTATAGCAACCCTAACTAATCTCGTAGTCTATTCGTGTGTTAGTTCGCACTTCAGCTTTTTGATAAGCTCCCGTTTGTTTTTTGATTTGTTTAAACTTTTATTGGAGTAGGTAGTCAAGTTTAGCCATATTTAAAATTCGTGAAACATTAACCACACTGTAACAGACATCTTTTCAAATTTTAAATAAAGTTCTCGACCGTGTTCGACGTTATTTTGAAAACAAAATTAAAGATGGCGCCCAAGGCGTTGGGTTGGTATATAAGCTGACAGCTAAACGTATAACTTGGAGCTGTTAGCTAGAAATTTCAAAGGATTTTCTCTGTAGCCGGGTTCTCTGCTTTTTGTTAGGAAGTTTTGCTCGCTCTTAAATGTTGTCTGTGCTGGGATTATCTACCTCAGTTGTTGTTTAAGCGAGAGGTGTTTTAATAGCGGTGATTTTTTAAGTTACAGTATAGTACCACATATTTCAATATAAAATGTTTAGTATTTATAAATAATTGACGACCGATATGGTGTGGAGGTCAGTATACCTACATTTCACTCCAAAGGTCGTGGGTTCGATTCCCACACAGGACAAATCTTTGTGTGCATGAACATGAATATTTGTTGTGGTTTGGGTGTTTTCCTATGTATATTAAGTATGTATTTACAAAAAAAAAGTATTTAAATATGTTTATCCGTTGTTTAGTACCATAACACAAATTCTTAATGAGACTTATCTTGGAACTAAATAATTGGTGTAATTGTCAGAAAATATATATATATTTTTTTTTATATTCCATAAGTCCAATAAAAAACAATCTTTATATGGGTTGAATGCAGAACACTTGCAGTCACATTTGAAGCTTATGGGAGAGGCCTAGGTTCAGAAGTCAACGTCCTTGGGCTAGTAATGACGATTGTATATATTACGAAATGAAGAGGCGGCTTGAGACACTAAAGAATTTTGCTTCACAACGATTTCTATTATTATGACGATGAAATATTTAGTGTTGTAACCAAGTATGTAATATAAGATACATTTGTTCCATATTCTCTGACAGCTATTCGCACTGAAATCTAAATTTAGGAGTAAAGGAACGACGAAAACATTTTTCTTCACAAAGATTTCATTTAAAATAACTTCAATATTTAGTGCAGTGGTTTTTTACCTTTTTGGTTGGCGAATTAAAGTATATATATCTTATACGTATAATTATATCGTATGATTATCTTTCAGAATAAAGGACTTAAAGCCGGCCACGGGACCTCGGACTATATCACATAACTCTATGCGACCCATTCAGACACTGTCCTGTAGGTTAAGAAACGATGATTTAGTGTTATAGCTAAGTATATGATAATAAGATAAATTTGTTCAAGATTCTGTGACAACTATTCGAACGTCTCACTGAAATCGGATTTAGGAGTAGACGAACCACGAAAGCATTTTTCTTCACAACCATTTTTTTAATTGTAACACATCATAATGGCTACATTCTGCCTGATATAAAGTAGAATGATGTCTCTCCATACCGTGGAGTACGCACGGTAACAAGCGCACCCACTCATAAAGGCCTGCAAAAATGCCGCTTGCCGCTTAATTAATTTAAGATGACTGTTCTACTTAAGTATTTAGTGTTCTAACCAAGTACATTATATATATCTTCATAATAAGATTCATTCGTTCAAGATTCTGTGACAGCTATTCGGCTCGTCTCACTGGAATCTAATTTGGGAGTGATACACCGCTATTGCCGCAATTGCGTTAGTGGGGTGCCATAAATTTGGCAATTACAGGCCCGATGGCGAGACGGGAGCGATAAGATGTGCGATTTCTTGAGTGACACGGCTTATTGTATTACAAAAATGTCAATATGTACTAAACGTACCTGCCGCCCCTTCTTTCATCGGAGTGGCCAACAAGGAAAGGAGAGGGAGAAGGAGTAGATCATAAATATATTGGATATACCTATTGATTCAATATTTTAGCACACGATACCAAACAACGGAAGACACATAATAAAAATACTAGACCCTGCTTATTTTAGGAGTTAATTTTAATCAGCCCGCTTAAAGAAAAAATTTTTATCCTATCATTTATTTTTAAGCAGAAAATCAAATATATTTATAACTTAGTTACTTCAAGTAACATGACCAATCTGCTAGTGAAAAATATACAGACAAAAAATAAAAATTGTTGATTCCTTCCGTAGTAAGTTTATTCTATAAATAAAGCATTTAAGAATAAGCAGTACTAACAATAAAAATATAATGTTATTAAGTTTGGAACAGTTGACTAAAACAACGATTAGCCATAGTTAGTGGCTCCGTTGTGCGCTGGCGCAATACTATTGCATTTAATTTAGTCGCTATTAATCAAGGTCTAAAGTGGGCTACTGGGAACTTTTTCTTACCTTAGCCGCCATTAGCAGTAATCCAAGTTATTTACAAAAAATACACTTACAGCAAATACAAAATGAGTATAGGTCAGCAGGACCGCGTTTTTTCGCTTTTTCTTTTTTTTAATTACTTTGGATAAATAAGTATGAGCCTTACAATAAATTAAAAAACATATTTCACGTATTATTAAAAATAGCCAGTGTGATTGAATATCAATACTAAATACTATTACGTAGCTTCTGGAATAACAACACGAAACCGGCGAAAAATAACACTTAGTCAATGTCACATTATCAACAACGTATAATAAATTAACAAAAGTGACCAAATATCCCCACATTAGCTCCATCTTAGCGTTGAATGGGGGACTCCATGTGTTCCGTAATGCCACTGGCGTCAACTTGGCGACGCCACCAGACACCCTCACAGCCTTCCGAGGAGGCAAAAAACACATTTGGCACTTACGGGAAACCTCTTGATTGTGGCCGCTCAGTTAGGGAATTGCGATATAATAGCGTGTAGCTTTTAGAGTTGGTGTACATTGTTCGAGTTTTCTCGTTAAGATTAAGCAAACTAAGAACAATGTTCTAAGTAATTTTTTCTAAGGGGAAGTAGTTTTTAGCAAGAACTGCAGTTGCTTGGAATGGAACTGGAATGTATTGGAGATAATATGCTGTAATTTTTTCTCACATTCAGCCAAATCTGGTAATACCAGTAGAAGACCCTGGGACCTAATCTTAAGTGCCGGGATAATAGTACCATATGATAATTAACCGACGACCGATATGGCGTGGAGGTCAGCATATCTACGCTTCACTCCAGAGGTCGTGGGTTCGATTCCCACACAGGACAAATCATTGTGTGCATGAACATGAATATTTGTTCTGGTCTGGGTGTTTTTCTATGTAGGTATATTAAGTATGTATGTACAAAAAAAAGTATTTAAGTATGTTTATCCGTTCATAACACAAGTTCTTAATGATACTTATCTTGGAACTAAATAATTGGTGTAATTGTCAGGAAATATTAAAAAAAATAAGGTTGAGTGTTTCAGGCTGTTAGAACCGCAATCCGCCACACACCAGCACGCGCCAATATGCATTCTTATAAGAATCAGGTTATTACCTGAACTTATCTCACCTAAGTTTATGAGAGAAGGCAAGGATCCCCATTAGTAGGATTACGATATCGAGCTCATAATGTCCCAGTCAAATTAAACTCTATTTGCATTATAATCACACACAAGTCACTGTTAAGATAACATTTAACCGTTATCCGAAAAAAAGACAGGAAACATGCGTTTCAAAATATGAATACAAATTATAAAAAGGAACAAATTTTGGGCATGTAATTTGTCGTTTCCGTCGAGAATAATGGCACAAAGGGTTCCCGGAGAAGGGCTGCAAGATGTTTTATGGGTTTAATAAAATGTCATCACTGAATAAATCTCCTTGTAAGTAATACGGAAATAATTTGATAGTGCCTTTTACTCAATAGCAGCTACGTGAATTGGTTGAGAGGCTTTTTATCGATCTGCAATTTTTTTCCAAAGTAAACAAATTAAAGTTGCTCATTTAGAATTATTACATTATTTGAATTAAAACTTTGTTCGCGTTAACAGCATATTCAGACATGGAATCAAAGTTAAAAACCCATGTGACTTACCTAGAATGCCAAAAGAATAAGCTTTGTTAAAAAGATCCAGATATCTTCAATCACCGGTCATGTCCAATTACCTTACTACTTCATATTAATATACTTAATATTACTGTCATAAAAACTGATTGGTCTGAGATGTCCTAAGATCTAAAAGAATATGCCGATCATGATAGGGCAAGAGCTTGGAGGTGTCTCTGCGACAAATCGCAACGGAAGCTCTCAAGTATGAATATTTTTCCAATATTTTTCACATTTTTCACTGGTTCTGCGCTTCTATTTCTCGCAGCGTAATGTTATATAGCCTAAAGCCTTCCTCAATAAATGGGCTATCCAACACAAAATAAAAAAACAATTCGAACCAGCCGTTCTTGAGATTAGCGCGTTCAAACAAAAAATCGCTTTAGCTTTATAACATTAGTATAGATTATGTTTTCTTTACGACTTAAGTTTAGCGGTGTACCTCTTTCAGCTGACGATGGTATAATATCCGTTATTAACATGTAACACTCTAGATAATTAGAGAAAACAAAATGAGTAACTCAATTCTGTGCATTAATTTCCTACAAAGTTTAAATCGACTTACTCGTATTTGAGTAAACGCTATTCAATATTGAACCATTACCAGTGATTGTAATAGGAGCTGTAAGTAAACACAGTGCCGTGTGATTTCTGTTATTCGTAGCGGTTCGGCTATCTCTTATTCATAGGAAATTATCGCCGCTCTCGCTCCGAGGCCGCCGTGTGTCCTGTGTCGGCCATCTAATATTCAATTGAGCTATTTCCAGTTTGCCATACAAAGTTAAGCGCAACTCGGAAATGAACCGTCAGCATGAAATGTCTGGAAGCTGACATTGATAGTAGCTAGAATGGTTGGTGAGATTAAATAAAGGTACTGTTGGTAGTAATGTTGCTGTTTTTCATCAGGTTTGTGGGCCTCATAAGAAAGTACAAAGTCGCTCAGCGTGCAATGGAGAGAGCTATGCTCGGAGTGTCCCTACGTGATCGAATCAGAAATGAGGAAATCCGTAGGAGAACTAGAGTGATCGACATAGCGAAGCAAGCTAAAGTGGCAGTGGCCGGGGCACATAGCTCGAAGATCCGACGACCATTAAGGTTCTTGAATGGCGACCACGAAACAGCAAGCCCCCCGATGGACCGATGACCTGGCCAGGGTGGCGGGAAGCCGGTGAATGCAGGCAGCAAAGGATCGATATACGTGGAAAGCAATTGGGGAGGCCTATGTTCAGCAGTGGACTTCAAATGGCTGATATGATGATGATGATGATGATTGTGTTGTGACTATTTATTATTTATTCAGTTGGCGCTCAAATGATGATTCCACAAAAAAAAAAAGCTATGGAATAAAAATATTTTAGTACCCACTTCTGCATTTTATTAACGCTATTTGTCTATATTATTTATAATCATTCTTAAACTAAGAAAAAATATATACTCTCTCACGCGGACCCAGTAAAGAATGGCGGAGGCAGGTGCATGGCGTTTTGCTTTTAGACTTTTTGAAGCCGTCTAATATCCTCGTGTCCTGTCCTGGCCTCTATCTTTGCTTCAAACATCAAACTAAATTATTATATCTTAAGATTTTTAAAATTTCACATCGGATTTTTCGATTAAATTTAAATTTTATTTTTGAAAAAGTCAAAATAAAATATAGAAAAAATTGAAATTTAATTACACTAAAATCACGAAGCTTAGATTCACTTACATTCAGCAAGAAGCTCACAGGCTATGGCTCTTAAATGATCAATTGGCTCGGTATTTAGATTACAATCTTTATTTGTCTGTGACGCTAAACAATGCAATAAAATATAACATTCACAATATTCATGTTTTAAGTCATTCATATTAGAATAGCCTGCAAAAAATGGCAGTTTTATCTAAAGCAGTTTTATCTGCCATATAATCTTTGGTAGAATTCTATCCCTTATTCCTTAGTAGTATTTGTTTGAATACAACCTTCGTTTTATTGTTAATTTAAATTTCATTAGACTTAGTTTCTATATGTTGCTTGGTATTGTATTGTAAAATCGCGCACATTGACCTTTAAATTACTATTACATAAAGTTATAACCGGGACCATTATATTAACCTAGTGCCCTTAGAAGCACGGAAGTGTTCGATATTCACAACACTATATTACTTCGATGATCGTTTCTGATCACCTAGTAAATCCACGAAAGCCAAGTAATGTCCGCAAAAAAGTGCGACATGTGACAGGGAACCGGCTGGGTTTCAGACAGTTTCAGAACACGACACAACTAAACAAGCCATCCTTTAACGTTTCTAACGCATGCCAGCCACGTTATTTATAAGCGCATTATTAAAATTCCCAACCCCAAGCGTTTTGTTCAAGCGTCAAAGTTTATCTAAGTAAATGTTCGTCGTAAAGAACGTCTATTGCTTCCGTGTTGCGTAGTATTAACATGATAACAGCAAATGGAGAGTTTGCTATTGCACCGACTACAATGCTTGTTATGTATACGATTCCCATTAACTATTTGTAATCACGCCATTCACGCGACTGCTAACAGTCATAGTGAAACGTTTCACGCTGCACTGAATTTACAGTCAACAGACATGCGTTCTGTATGTGTAGTTCAAACTTCTTTTTTAAATTTTATCTCAGCTCGTTCACGTTCTACTAATAAGCACAGTGCCCATCTTACAAATTAAGGTGAAAGGGAGACAGGTCATCCGCCAAAATGCGAATCTAGCACAGCTAGGCGAAGGCAGGTGGGTGGCTTCCTGCTGTTAGAATTTTCCAAGCAGCCCTTTTTTTTTTTTTTTGGGATGGAAAATCATCAAATGACCTTCTCCCGCTGTGGGTGGAGCAGGAGGGTGTGTCAGACTTCTACTGACTAAAAACCATCCGTGTTCCTTCTTGAGCCTGTAACACCAAGGCCGCGGTAACCCTTTCGAACAATCCCGCAACCCCGGCAGGCTTGGCCCCTATGGGGCCCCTCGGTGTGCTGACATCTCTTTGAGGCGCGCGTGGAACACGAACGCGCCATCGACGCGGCTTGTCGTCTATGGTAGACGGACGGGCGGCGAGTTACCCATTATTCGCCGCCCACAAGCCAGCGCCTACGTTGGCCGAGAGTCGTCTCGCGGCTCCCGACGTCTCGGGCGTCCACCGCGGCGGCTGGGACCGAGACGAGTGATATTCTCCCTCTCTCGCTCTGCCGCCTCCTTTGCTAGCATGACTGCTTCGCAAAAGAAGGCGACGGCCCCCCATTCTCTCTCGCTCCGGACCATGGCCTCCACCAAGGCCGAACGCGAGAGATCGCCGCCGCCGATCGCCGCTACAAGGACACATCGGAGCTCTGCCCAAGCAGGGCAGACCGCAATGGTGTGCTCCACTGTATCTTCCGACCGATCCTCACAATGGTGACACCCGGATGTTTCCTCCCGCCTGATTCTGTGCAGGAACCTACCGAAGCAGCCATGCCCGGTAAGGACCTGCGTCAGGCGGTAGGTGAGCGCGCCGTGGCGCCTCTCTAGCCACTCCTCAAAGAGGGGACTTACCGCCACTATCGTGGCGAGCCCTGCACGGGGTTGCAACAGTCGTTCTCTCCATGACGCCATGAGATCGCGCCGAAAGTCCATCCGCTGCGCATCGAGCTGCCGTGGCAGCGGAGTTTCTCCCCGACGTAGTATCTCCACGCGCCACTCATAAAGGCGCGTGAGAACTATCGCCTCGAGATCCCATGGCGGCAATCCGGCAAGGAGACTCGCAGCCTCGGCGGAGATCGTGCGGTAGCCCCGGATCAGCCTTATGGCCCCCACCCGTTGGGGCGCGTTCAGATACTGAGCTGCTCGTCGCTGCAAGGAACGCGCCCACACCGGGGCCCCGTAAAGGGCCATAGACCTCACGACCCCCGCGTAAAGCTTCCGGCAGGAGGCGTTTGGACCCCTTAAGTTGGGCAGGAGCCGCTTGAGGGCAGCCCCGGTCCGTTCCAACTTAGGAGCCAAACGTCGGAAGTGCTCGACGAAGCTCCACCGGCTGTCGAGGACAAGCCCCAGATACTTCATCGTGGACTCGACGCCGATGTGAACCCCTCCTACCGTCAGACGGGATCCCGACGGTGGCGCATTCCGAAGACCATGAAAACACATGGCCTCAGACTTGCGCAAAGCCACCTCGAGACCCAGTTGCCGGATCCTCTCCACGACTATCGCAACCCCGCGTGTCATCAATGCGGCCGCCGCATGGTGCGACCCTCCCTGTGCCAGGATAAATGTGTCGTCAGCATAGCACACTACGCTGACGCCGCTAGGAAGGTCGGCGCGTAGCACCCAGTCGTATCCGATGTTCCACAGGAGCGGCCCCAGGACCGATCCTTGTGGAACACCGCACGACATCTCTCGCCGGTTCCACTCTCCGCTGCGACCGTTCCAAGCAGCCCTATGAGTATTAAACGGGACTTACTGCTTAACGTTTGGAGACCAATGAAATATTTAACTTTATATATTTAAAGTAAATAGGTACCTATATAATCTTATCTCACAAACCAAAGTAAAAGAGATAAGTAATTTACAAAACACTAATTATCATCTTTTTATGTAATGTAGGTACTCATATTAAGTTTTTACTATTATTACACTTAGGTTTTTACAATAAGCTTTTACAATTACTTTTCTAAAGAAAAAATTAAGTCTCCGTTACACTCATCATGGCATGGCTTTAAAATAAAACTATTAAAAAGTTCAGTTGTTTTTTTAATAGCGCAGCCTGCTTGGTGCATTCAAACGATATGATTACTTAAGAGACACTTCGCGACTCATTCGAATTGCAAATGAGTGTATTTTTTAGGCAGTCTGAGTGCAGG
The DNA here is from genome assembly GCA_949126915.1 of Musotima nitidalis. Classification (NCBI taxonomy): domain Eukaryota; kingdom Metazoa; phylum Arthropoda; class Insecta; order Lepidoptera; family Crambidae; genus Musotima; species Musotima nitidalis. The sequence goes on along the minus strand of OX421418.1, from coordinate 14,270,468 downwards.
GAAATTAGATTAGACTCGAAAATAGCAAACATCGTCTGGGCTAGTATTTGCGTCCTCACGTAGAACTCCGCCAAATGTAAACTTAGATCCGTCTAAGGTAAGGTAAGCCAGAATGTTACTAATACTGCTTTGCAATTAGCTGTGATATTTTAAGTTCTCGTTTCTTCAATATTTACTACTTTATTATTATTCTCTTTTTTGAGTATGTCAAAGATTATATTGATATTATTATTGCATTGTGCTGTGAACTATACAGCACAATACCAATTAATAGTATAAAGTTGATAGTACAAATTGGTAGGCCAATTACGACTAACCAATATAGTACATTTTTGTTATACACTCGGTTGTAAATCAATTAATTTGCAAAGATTATATGAAAGTTATGTAGGTACTATTTAAAAAGTGCATAAGAGAGAGCTTTATAAATAGAGCAATTTAATGATAAGACCATAATTACTGAATAATAATAATGAATAATTTATTAATTCAGGCGTTACTTTGCGGAAATCCATTGTAAGCAAGTGATGGATTAAAAATATATTTGTAATAATTCCCGCGCTACTATAATTTCCCGTAAAATCGAGAAACAATTTAACACGTCACGTGTTTCGCCCTTCACAGGGCATCTTCTGGTAAGATAGGAGCCTCAGAACAACGATATCTTCACGACCAACGCTGAAACGAGAAATATCTGACTTCGAAGATCAAATTAAAAGGTTTAAAACTTTTCATTTCGCCTAGTTTGAAATGTTTAAGCCTGCTTTGATCAAGCGAAAAACAACAACTAATATCACTCACATCAAATACTTTTAGTAGCATGAAGCAGCATTATTAAATAATGAAATGCAATTATTTTCAGGAAATTTGAGAGAGAACGTGTATGGATATTGAATGAACAAACTCACAGTGAAAGCATGTCATAGCTACGCGGCGTCACATAATTGACACATTGCTACCTACAAATGAGTTATTTATGGTTTTTCAACCGGACTATGAAATTATGGAATTCTACGTTCTGTGGCCGTCTAAAAATCGACCATAAAGTATGCGGGTATTCAATAAATTTAAGTTACAATATTTATTCTGTATTTTTTTTTTTGGTGATGTATATGACTACGTATTATTAAATATTACGCGAAGGAATTTAGTTACTTGGTTATTAAAAATAGGAATAATGAATACAATATAAACAAATTAAACATTCTTGGACGTCACTACTAGGAGCACCTGTATAACATATGCGTATTTCATACATTAATTGGGATTTGTGAAAGCAATTGTCATAGCTGCGCGGCGTAACATAATTGACACATTGCTACCTAAGACCGGCGACAAATTATTTAATGTATAAGTATAATGTAAAAGTTATTTATGGTTTTCCAACGGGACTTTTAAATTATGATATTCCACAGTTTGTAGCCGTTCATAATCGTAATTATTCACATAGTATACGGGTATATTATGTAACATAAAGCGAAGATTTATTTTGTTAACATTTTTTGGTATACAGGCCTTGTATAAATGGCTACATATCATTACTTCAAACGAAGAGTAGTTTTGTTGATGCTTACATTATTAATAAGACAGTTATGAAAGTATGCAGATTTTTGTTGGAATAGAGGTAGATGGGAAGGCTATAAACGGTTACGTATTAGTAAATACTACGCAGATGAATTTAGTTAGTTCAAAATTTTTTTTTTGGTATATATTAAAGTATACATACATAGGTACCAACCTCACCTGCAAGGGGTGCACCTGCCGATCAACGGACGAGGCTCTGGCGAACATAATAGTTCCCGGTAAGCGGCAATAGGCTCCCCACATATTACGTGAGACCAACTTTATAATTGGCGAAGTTTGGTTTATAATATGCCTGTGCCTACCCCTTCGGGAAAACTGGCGTGTTTGCTTGTATGTAGTATCGCAGAGCTGTGAAATCTTCAATCAATTACGTAAATAAAAAGCGCATTAATTAAATTTATAAAAAAATACTAACTTTATAACAATTATGTATGAATCTTAAAATTCTTTGTTCATTAAGTATGAATTTACAAAACAAAAGTATTTATGTATGTTTATCCGTTATTTGGTATAACCCAAGTTCTTAATGATAGTTATCTTGGGTCGAAATAATTGGTGAGATTGTAAGAAATTCTTTTTTGAAGAAATAATACTTATTTAACAAAGATATAACAAAGATATAACACAATTTACGGTCATACTATAGACAGGTATTCGCAGTTAGTTAATAGTAGAGTCGTTTGTGCCGGATTAGTCCGGAATTCCGACGCCGGGGCCGACCGCCGGACAATCGATCCGGCGGGCCCATTTCGGTGTCCGCTCCGCATGCATGTGAACTTGAAATAACGGAAGTATTGCTTCCTTGTCTTGCGAAAACACCGAGCTTATCATTGGCTTTGCTAAAACAGTCAGTCGCTTGTTTTAGGCAAAGTTTATTATAAAGCAAATTTAATTAAAATAACTATGAAGCAAGTGATGGATTAAAAATATGTTTGTGACAATTCCCGCGAAATTATAATTTCCCGAAAAGTTAAAAAAACAATTCAATACGACACTTTTGCCCTTACACAGGTACGATCAGACAGCCTCAGAACAATGACGACATTACGATCAACGCAGAAACGAGAGTGACTCTTGTCGTTGCACGGGAATTATTACAAAGATATTTTTATTTCTTAGGATATTAATAATGGATTTTAGCAAAGTAACGCCTGAATCAATAAATTATTAAAGATACCTATTGCCAAAGTCTACTAGAGAAAGTAATTAAGTCGAATAATCTATCGATTTTTTGTGCTCAAGTCTATGAAATCTAGTGGTGTCCAAACTTTGTACTAATATTATTAAACTTGTTTGGTTAGTGAAGCGCTGGTGGCGCCTCTAAATTAGGTAATGATAAAACAAGCTTCTACACGTTTAAAGAATTTTTCCGATGATGATTGTTTGTGTAGCCTATCTGCTATGCTACACAAATGGTCTTCACTGAGCTTGAGGGAGCTGCTAAGCTAGTAGTCGTAAATCTAATTCGAGGCCCTATAAAGCACCTTTAAAAAAATCTAACAAGAGGTCGTCAACAAACTGCTATATCGCCAATCCGAAATACAAATTCAGCCATCAGAAGATTGAAGCGTGAAGGATTCTGTAACCGTCTGTTTCTTTTTGTAGTAAGTCCGTATTTGTTTCCCCGTTCCAGTGTCTGTCTAGTCTCGCAGACACTCAGACATCAATTTTTACAAGTGTCGAAACACCACTAGAGAGGAGAGCCCGTCTCGCAATGTTGCTGTGTATTTTCGGATAGACATTGGTAACGGCGAACCGATAGAATAGATAACGCACAGAACTGTTTTTTATGTGTTTGTAAGATGATTTATTTAATCAAAATAATTATGTATTAACAAAAAAAAATGTTTATGTATGTAAGTATGTTTATCCGTTATTTAGTATCCATAACACAAGTTCTTAATGATACTTATCTTGGAACTAAATAATTGGTGTAAGTGTCAGAAACATTTATTATTTATTTATTTATTTACCTCTGGAAAATGAGAAAGATAGATGAAAAAAGATCTCCATATAGGTAAGTACCTAAATTGTCAATGACCCGCTCTGAAAGTTTCTCTTCCATTACACGTGTCTACATAATTAAACGCCGTCATGAATTTTGTATATAAACGGTCCATTATGTATGAGGTGGAAATAAATGCATAGAGCCTTATTCACATTCGCAAAGGGGAGCAAGGGCGAGTAAAATATGTGACAGTGCGGCCGCGCTCCACGGAGCGCAGAAGAAATGTGACCGGCCCTAATACCCACCTCTCCTCTCGAGATGTGCCAACGGGTAATTTCGGCTGGCGAAATACCTACGCTTAATGGAATAATATACTCATTCTGCCAACTGTGCAAATAAATTAATTTTAAGTAGGTATGTGTTTGTATTGTGAAAATGTAGTTTCGCATTGAATACCTACGAATTTTGAAAGAATTGTTCCTTTTGTAATTTAAAAAAACAAAGTATGTGTGTCTTTTTCTTAGGCTTATCTCATATTCGTTTGGATAGAATTCCATTCATATGGCTGTTTTATAGAAAGTCATTTAAGTAACTTGATGCCGATAATAATGTGGCTTTAAAACTAAGCGGCGGATAGCGGAGACTGTAGGCTCGCCACCTATTACGTGGGACCAAATATATAATTGACGAAATTTGGGCGTATAATATGCCTCTGCCTACCCCCTTCGGGAAAACAGGCGTGAATGTATAAAATTTTATTTGTCTCACATTTTGACAAAGGCAGCATGCAAATATTACATAACACAATTAAACATGCTACATTCATTATTAATTTATCACATAGATATCATTTTTAAAAAAACCATACAATATGCATTCATTTTTTGAAAAAAAAATATTTTATGTCAAATAAATAATTAAAATCATATAAGCAATTATCCAGAAGATATTAAAGCATAATAATATTTTTAATGAACATGTCTGTAGGTACCTGTCTTATATTTAACTGTTAAGTTGGAAATCTACTCTATGCTTTAGAGGTAGGGGGAGCAGTAGGGTCAAAATATCGTTATTTCTTATGATCTGTTTACATGATTGTATAAATAGTTATAAAATAAAACTAGAACATTGTTCAACCAAAGCATAAGCTTTAAAGACATAAAGAAATAAGTCATTATTCGCAGATCACCACAGTATCGTGCAAAGCATTACAATTTGGCAGAATAATATTCGGCTCTGCAGGAGTCTACACTACACTGCTAGTTGTCCACTGTTACAAAGGTAAAACTGGGTTCAAAAATCTTAATATTTAAATAAAAATGAAGTACAAGTCAGTTACTTAAAGTGATTCGCATTCCAACGCTTTACTATAGTGTCCTGCATGTAACCAGAATAAATTAAGAAGTGCACTCATATATAACCCGAGTGGCTCTTATTATAATCCAGCCAGCTATCTGGAAGCAGCTGATAAAGGAGAAAAAAGGTTGGGTGATATACTTTTATGGTTCTGGTAACCATGCTTTACGAAGCGTGGAAGAAATGTAACTTGTATTTTTTTATACGAGCCTCTGGAGATGAACGTTCCTTGGAGTTGCGTTAACGTAGTACCTACGAAGTAATGTTTTATGTGGTCTAATTTGGGGTTTGTAATCGGAATTTGTTGCTAATCTATTGGTATTATTTACTATACTAAAACTTAATATATATAGGAAAACACCCAGACCTGAACAAATATTCATGTTCCTGAAAGATTTATTCAGTGTGGGAATCAAACCTACGAACTATGAAGTATGCGGGGATTCGGACCTCCTTTATAACATTTTCTTAAAAACCGTCTTAAAAACTAAATTTTTAGTAGTGAGATAGCCAATTCATTAATAAAATTACGTTAGTTAGCTCACACCTACAGTAAATCTAAATAATATTGTTTTATTTTTCTCTTAAATTAAAGCTTACTATCTATAAAGGCAATGTCCTCTGGCAGACTAAGTGACGTGTAAATTAAGTCCTTCGCACACTGTCTATAGATAGAACGTATAAGGCTTTATCAAAGGTTGCCAATCAAGTCACCGTGCGAAATCATAACTCAGCCAGACGCCAGCCCCTTTAAATCTTAAGGGGGCACATCCATTGCGTTTAATTATATCCCAACCCCAGTTTGGCAGTACCTGGAGTCGTTAATCTTTCTTAAAGATATATTCCCCAAGTCGCCCACCTCTGCTAATCGCGTCTTGACGCGTACAACACGATCAAGCGTCTCACTTATTACAACTTAGCGTTAAGCTTATGTTTTAAATGGCGTCTACTGCAATATTATTCTTGTCTTTCACTTTAGCAGATGTCTTAGTAACAGAGAAAAAAAAAGTATAATGTTAATGGAAGAAGAGTATTAAACAAATTATTTCGTTCGATTTTATACTTACCTTTTTACAATTCTTAATTTGCATTTTATTTAGTAGATATGGGTAATAGCGTAATTACGCAATGTATTTTTTTTAATGTCATAATGACTATATTCTGCCTAATGGTAAACAGTCGATGCAGTCCAAAGTAAAAAAAAATAAAGCGATTCATACCGTTAAATAAGGACGGTACAAAGCGCACCCACTCATGATAGTCTGCTAAAATGTCATTTCACGCCCCGCTTGACAGACCCGGGTTCATAGGACATAGTAAACACATGAGCCGGCAGCGAATTCCAGAGCTTAGTGGCCTTGTTTAGAAACGACTTCCAACATTTCTTGGTTTAAGTTCTGATAGTCTGCACAGTATGAATATGGATTCGAAGACCAGCACGTGTTTTTCGGGAGAGAAAAGGAGGGGACGGGATGAGATCGAAGAGCTCCTCAGAACACTCGCCATAGTAGTTCTGATAGAAGACACTGAGAGATGCAATGTCTCTACGTAGCTGTAGATCCTCGAGTGAGGCTGTAATCTCAGTATCCTCTATAATGCGAACCGCACGTTGTTGCAGTCTGGCAAGTGTATCGAGGAGATACTTATCAGAACCGTCCCAAAGATGGAAACAATACTATACACTCGATCACACTTGTGTCTTGTACAACAAACAGCGCTACTCGGGAGAGTAAAACCGCCTCATCTTATTGAGTATACCCAACTTTAGGATTTAGGTCCTGGCCGATGTCCATGCCAAGAATGCTGAAATCCGCTGAAATGGGCAACGGAGACTGAAGAGAGAGAGGAGTAAGGAAGGGAGTACCTTGGATGAGAATGCACAAACCTTTTTTTTATTTTTTATTATATCTGTAAAAAAATGCTGCTTACGCACTGTCTCCCGGCCAAAAAGGGGGGGGCGCCTTAGCCCCCCCCTGACTTCGGAGGGGGGGAGGGCTAAGGCGAGACGGAAGGGGCCCCCTGCCCCCGCCGCATAAGACCCCCCGGGCGCTGCCTAACGTGCCCTCCTGGCCCGTCCGCTGCGCCAACGGCGTAGCCGGAGAGAGAGCGAATCCCGCTCCCTCTCCCGCTCCGCGGCCTCCTTCTGCGACATCAACACTTCGCAGAAGGAGGCCATCGCCTCCCACGCCGTCTCGCTGTCGACCAACTTTTGCATGATGGTCGGCAGCGAAAGAGCCACTCTACCCAGGGCCGCGGCTAACGTCGACCGCGGCCTCGCCCACAGAATGCACAAACCTGGGTTTTGGTGGCATTAGATTCGACCAGGTTTTATGATTCCCACTGAGAGACACGATCGAGATGTCATTGATATGCAGCAGAAATAGGATAGGAGAGAGCACCGATTCCTGCGGCACTCTGGCATTGACTTTGTAGAACTTGAAGGAACTGCTCACACACAAGACCCGAATTCTCTGATCTCTCTAGAAAGCCAGCCACCTAGGCGCAGAAACGGGGAGGCATACCGAAGGCAACTTGAAAAGATGGAACGAAGCCATATTCTATCGAAAACTTTGGCGTCAACCAGGCTTACGGCCAAAGATTCGCCACGCTTGTCCATCGCTTCACCGATCTCGAAGAAGATAATGATCTTCCAGGTAACAGATAAGCTGAGTGTGTATCACCCGCTCAAACACCTTGCACAGAAACACCATGAAAAGAACTTTTCAAAGAATTTAAGGCATACATTTTTGAAAAGCTGTTAATGTTCTTTTATATCGACCAACTTAGATTCGAACTGGTCTGAAGAATTGGCTTTTTGGGATCCACAAATTAGAAATTTAGTTATCGATCTATATTTTCGAGGAAATTTACTTTTGATGTTTAAATTACTCCAAGTCAGTTATCAAATTATTTGTTACTCTTATTTTTCAACATGTTCGCAACTCCATTAACTCATTTCCTATTTCTATATTCATAAAGCGGTTGTGCCCATTGTGAACCGCAATGGTACTGACTTGAAATTATAAGTACCCTAATAGGTTAAAGGGTACATCAAACTGAATTTGGGGTTACTGGAGGGCATCTCTGCAGCAACCCCACACAAAATTTGAGATGAATATATAACTATAGAAGATGATGCAATTCTTGTTTTTACATACGATTAAACAAATACGTTAAAATCAATAAGTAAGAGACAAAGTCGAAGTGAATGTCATCATATCCTAGCATGCCGGTTGCCCTAGACTTAAACTTAGGCCTGGGCCCTATGGGCTACCGGCTGCTTACTGGTCTAACCAATTTTTTTGAATTGCGATTGCTGCCTGACCTGTCTCAGTCTGATATCATTCCTTGGTGAAACCAGCTGTCGGGATGTTAAAAGGCACTGACTTCCTTACCTGCTGCTGAAGAAGATGTTCATGAGAGCCGGAACCAACGGATTAACGTGCTTTCCAAGAGACGGAATCAGCGATAATTTTACGCACATGACTTCGAGAAGGTTTGAACCCGAGACCGACTGAATTTTAAGGCTAAGTCTCAACACTGGGCTATCGCTGCTAATAATTAAAAATTGATGTGTTGGACTATAAATTGTGATTATCTATATATTTTGTATCCATATGTTTTATGTCCACCTATACTTGTAATGCACTATGCATTTTGCTTTTATATTTAAGCCAACCAGTGTAGCTAGTCAATAAAATATAATAAAAGCTACATAATTATGTTTGTGGTGCCATTATGTAGTTAATTATGCTATGTATAATCATTGATGGATTATTCATTATTATAGCTGATCGTCTACGTAACATTGAAATTAACATTAATTGTTTTATTGATATCTTTAACTGGATATTTACTTTTCTATACCTATGCAATTTATATATAATAGTAATAATAATAAATATTTCCGACACTTACACCAATTATTTAGTTCCAAGATAGGTATCATTGAGAACTTGTGTTATGGTTACTAAATAACGGATAAACATACATAAATACTATACACCCAGAACAGAAAAAATATTCATATTTATATACACAAATAAATATGAATAATAATTTATACGTATAAATAATATCACACCACATTATGCGCGCCAGTACCCACTCCTTAAATATACATGTGGTATAATTTTAACGTTCCAGACGCTCACATACCCAGCTAATCTCCAATGCACTGTCTTCACTTCCCGAATTCGTAAGTCCCCAAACTTCCCCTTTTGAGCATTACAGAGCACAGGACATCCCCATGTACGGTACGGCTTTTGATTCTGACGTTTATGTTTATTGATTAGCGGGAAGATGTCAGATTTCAATAAGCTCCATTAACCAATTTGAGTTTGGGAATTTTGTCCGTACAAAGTTCATGACGTCTAGTCAGGCTTTCATCTTAATTGAGTAGCGGTTTAAGTTGAGTTTGAATTCTGATTAGTGAGATTACTGAGTTACGGTTGCCTCTTTGGCTTCTGATAAGAAGTTAATATTAGTTCTGTGTATCTCACTTACTTTGATTACTAGTTGGAATATTCAAATTTTGTGTTTAAAGTGTGATCAAAGTCAATAAATGACATATCTTAATGCAAACAAAATAGCAATGTTAGGATTTCGTGGTCAATACGTAAGATTTATTTGAATATCTTATTTTTTTTTTTTTAGATTTATTTAAATATTTTATTGGCCCAAGCCAAATGTGCAATTTTAGGTGCAAGCAGTAAATTCAAATAACTGCAAAAAACCAATGCATCAATCTCTTTAAGATTTATACTTAGGCTACAGTTTGGAGTTAAAATATTATTATGCGACATAAACCACGACCCTTAGACGCTGGTTTGGAAATGTGCATTTGCTGCGCTGAACTTAAATTAATGCAATTTTATCTTTAACAAATAAAGGACAAGTATGTCAAATTTTGTCTGTTGGTTAATTGGCTCAAAACATTAACTTAATAACAATATAATTGTTTATTACAAGAGGTCTTCAATATAGTAGTCTTTGACACAGCTCGGACAAGAGCTGAGCACACAGTCTGGCCGGTTGCAGGGCGACCAGTGAACAAATACGCCGACGCCCGCTCGCTTTCCAATTAACTTCCCAAACTGTTTGAGTTCACTGCAGGTATGATACCTTTGATGTTCTCATACTCGTCTGTAAGTAATGTGTAACTTGCTATCGTGATTTTGAACAATTTCACTTTGCCCTGCATGTTAGGGTTTGAAATTGAAAAACTGTTTTTTTTTTCTATTTTGACCATGACTAAGCACTTAAAATGTCTTGATAACCCAATAGTGACGTGAATGACCTATCTTATCACGAGGGCCACAGGTGGCGCACTTTGACCCTTCAGTCGGATTTATTGGGCATCCCCTTGCCTATCACTCTATTTCTCCAAATATTGTGATCATCATCTTTATGACAGCCTTTGCAGATTGTAGTCCATAGTCCCTCGGATGTGAGTAGGCCACCCCCAAAAGACTCATTCAGTAAGCAGCCAGCCAGTCACAGGTACCCAGCAGGTGTTCCATGGACTCTTAATGGTCTATGGTATACGACATTGCAGTTTAGCTGTGAAGCATTTTGTTTGTGGCATGGTGCCCTGTTAGATCCTCAATTATTAGTCTGACTTGTTACCTACTTCCTTCGAAAACAGCCTTGCACCAGCTTCTTCCTGTCTTTCCGATGAAGGCCTTTGAGTGTTTCAGTGCTGGCAGCTGCCATTCCAATAGGTGTTTCGCTATTAAGTGCTTAATTTCTGGAACTTCTGTGCTATGGCTGGTTTTTAAGTGGATAACTAATTTTGACGTAAATGATATTATGAGGATAAGTATTATTAAACTGGGTATGTAACCCTAAAATTTATTCGTCCTCCAGTACAGATTTAAATAAAAAGGTACATACAGCAAGTGATGGATTAAAAATGACAAATAATAATAACACGACTCGTCCTTCGTCCTTACACAGGACATTTTCAGGTAAGATAGGAGCCTCAGAACAACGATGTATTCACGACCAACGCTGAAACGAGAGTGAATTCTTGCTTAAAATAGATTTCCGCAAAGTAACGCCTGAATCAATAAATTCCATGAGTAATAATTTGTGTAGGTATCCGTGCCATTAACACATTCCTAGTACAATGTATCTGTGCTAAGCCGCGAACAGACTGACATGGCGAAACAATATCTCCACATTAATCTGTTTTTATCACAACTTTTGCTAAATTTAGTTCTATAATTTTAATTTTAGGCTATTAACTAATGTGGTCCTTAATTCAATTCTTAATTATGAAGAAAAAATAGTACCCATGACAAAATTTGATAATAATAGGTTGGGGAAAAAGTCTTTTCGTATTTTTGTATGAAAAGTCAAGACATTTTTTTTAAAGTTTATTTACATTTATTTACAATATATATGTACCGTTTTGTTGAATAACTTTCTGCCATTTTGTGGGCAGAGACATTATCCCGTTACTGTAGAAACTTTGGGACTTCTGATCAAAAAAACGGGACAAATAGTTTTGGCAGTCCTCTCTTGAGGTCAACCTTACAGAACCTAAAGAATTCTGCAGAGACCGAAACAGGTGAAAATCTGAAGGCGCAAGGTCAGGGCTATATGGTGGATGCACTAGGACCTCCCAGTCGAACTCTCTTAATTTTTGCTGAGTGGCTAAAGATGTGTGTGGTCTAGCGTTATCGTGATGAAAGACCACACCCTTCCTGTTGATCAATTCCGGCCGTTTTCTCTCGACTGCTTCCTTTAATCTCATCAGTTGCTGGCAGTAAAGATCAGAATCGATGGTTTTGCCGGGCGGTAAAAGCTCATAATAAACAATGCCCTTCCAATCCCACCATACACACAGCATCACCTTATTTCGTGTTAGGCCAGGTTTGGCCACAGTCTGTGAAGCCTGGCCAACTTTCGACCACGACCTTTTTCGCACGTTCTTGTCGTACGTGATCCACTTTTCATCGCCAGTTATCAATCTCTTCAAAAACGGCTCGGTTTCATTACGTCTCAATAATGAATCGCAAATGAGTACACGGTTCATTAAGTTTCTTTGAGTGAGCTCGTGTGGCACCCAAATATCGAGCTTTTTTGTATAACCAGCTTTCTTCAAATGGGTCAAAACTGTTTTGTGGTCAATTCCCAGTTCTTCAGCTACATCGTAACTACTAATATGCCGATCTTGCTCCACTCTTTCAAAAATGGCGTCCATTTTATTCGTAACAGGGCGACCAGAGCGAGGTGCATCTTTAACATCAGAATTTCCGGACTGAAAACGTTTGAACCAAATTTGTGCTACACATACTGACACTGCATCAGGTCCATAAAAATCACAAATTTTTTTCACTGCTTGAGTTGCATTTTTGCCTTTTTTATAATAAAATTTGAAAATGTATCGAATTTCTTCATTAGATTCACTCATTTTTACGGAGAGAAAAACAAATGAAAAATAGCGGGAAACAACTTTTTTTTATTTTTTTATTTTCTTTATAATGGAACCTTTTTAATGTTACCAAAACCAGCCAGACACAAATAGTACAGTCAAAAAAAATTTATAATAAGTTTATACCTACGTTATGCGAAAAGACTTTTTCCCCGACCTAATATTATAATTGGTGGAAGACGAAAAACAAAAAAAAATCAACAGTATAGTTTGGAAAGTTATAGGCTTATTACAAAACAAGATCTACGATAAAACTAGGTTTAAAATTAGTGCTGTCACTGTCTTTATTTTATTAAATAAAAGTGACAGCACTAGTTTTAAATCTGGTTACATTTTAGATCTCTTTTTGTAATAAGCCCCTCAAGGTTTTAAAAGCAATATCCATTTCTATATAAAAATATAGAAGATTAAGAGAAGTAGTAAGGTATATAGGGTAGGATCCCTCCCAAGACCCATGGAACCCAAGCCAACCTCACCTGCAAGTGTTGCACCTGCCGAACAACGGACGAGGCCCTGTCAGACATAACAGTGCCCGGTTAGCGGCAATAGGCTGGAACTATATATTTGGCGAAGTGTGGGCGTATATTATGCCTCTGCCTACCCCTTCGGCAAAAGAGGCGTGAATGTATGTATGTATGTAAGAGAAGTATAAACCCATTATTACAAACAACTGACTATTTCATAAATCAATACAGACGCAATAAAATGAACAGTTACGAAGGAAAATAAAATAAAACTGTCCCCAAAAATGGCTCCAAGCAAACGCGACGTTAATATAATTCGAAATTTCATAACAACGCGTTGTGAATCTTCAAAACGACAACGACACAAATGTTCATAACATAAATGAAGACGCTTTCAGAAGAACGGAAGATTTATGCACTTGAGGTCGTCGCCGCTTCAGAAGCCCAAGACAATGGGTAGACTCGACAAAGTTATTTAAATTACGCGATAATTTTCTTGGGACATAACGTTTAAGACTGCGGTCACACTACAACGCGAATTGCCAGACATATTAATTAAGAAGACTTTTGAAACTTGGCCATCATGCCATTTAATTTATATGATACTAAAAGCAGTAACACTTTGGATTTTATAGCATATAAATAATTTGTAATGATAAATAAATTAATGGTATTAATGAAAAAAAACAATTTTTTTTATGGGCGTATAGGGATCCAACCAAAATCTTATCTAAATCGTTTGCACTTGCAATTTTTTGTCATATCATTTAATCATCTGTCATGTTTCCGTCATAGAGTAACAAACATTCATATACTTTTATTGTCTTACAACTTGTAACTTGTTATCCGAGCATTATACCGGGAAACATCATTGTATGGTTAAACCAGCTGTCAGGATGTTAGAAAGAACTGACTTCCTAATAACGACTGCCCTATGGCATATAAACCTCTTTAAGTTCATGACAGCCGAGACCAGCGGCTTAAAGTGCTTTCCGAGGAACGGAGAAAGTGATAATTACGCACATAACTCGAAAAGCCATAGGTGCGCCACCGGGGTTTGAACCCAGTATCCTCTGATTTTGAAGACTATGGAGCTCGCCACTGGGCTACCGCCGCTACTTTTAACATTACTTATAAACATTATTATTATCTTAGCGTATTAACCTTTAACATCTATATTTGTATAAAAACGAAAGTTTACTTACCCATTTATCACCAATTTATAATAAAAGTATAATTGTATTCCGGCACTCCTGCTTCACGTCACAAGTTGCTGTCTGCTCCAGTGTAGTCACAGCGTAACGTTTAAGTGGCTAGGCGTCGAGACTCGCTAAATGAGGTTTTAAGCCATCGTTTTCTATGAAAAGGGCCTCGCAAAGCTGATTTCTAAGGGCATGTCTGGGGCCCTTTGACCACAATGCCTGAGTCACAACTCTCAAATCATTGTATTGTTTTACGATTGTCTCCTTTATGGCACTTGGATTAGCTTTGCGAGTTTGCCCTTTGTGAACAAACCACCGCGAAGCCTCATAAAGCTGAATAATTAATACAATCAAATGCGAATACAATCTTTGTAACCGCTCTATTCGAAATTATTAGGTATTTACATATGTCGTATTGTTTTTACTATGTCACTTATGCTAACATTAGATAGGACTTTCTCATCATTTTTTCTTACGTTACACATGAATAACTTGTGATTTTTCAAGAAGACCTTAACTGGGATTTTCGTCACTCGAAGACGACAGTTGTAAAGTCTCAGGTTTCCGGTTATATAATTTTGTTAATGTTAATGTGTACAACAATTGTCGATATCTACTCGTATACAGAATGGTCAAATCAAATCATTTATTGCATGTCACATCACATACATAGATGGTACCAATAAAAGGTCTATATGTGACGCGCTGAAAGGGCATAATAACTAAGGAATGGTTACTAAGAGCATTCTTAACTTATTAAAACCTAACATATACATTTTTAAAACATAAATATGGCAAAAATAATTCTACTAGTCTTTAATTATCCTTAAAATTAAGAAAACTCTTAAATATTATACAAACATAAATTAATTCGAAATTCAATAAATTGTTTAGTAATATTTAGGGTTATCAAAGTTTTTACTATAGTCAATTTCAACGTCCAGTTTTTTTTTAGATTAGTCACATCTGGTTTGGATCCACAATGGTTTGGATCACCAGTAGAGTTAATGGTAAGGTACAAGGTAAGGTAAGGTTCCGTTGTACAGAACCCTCAAAAGACTTAGGCAACAGTTTACCATCGGACAGTGGTATAAATCAAGTGAAATGTTAAACAAAACTGAAATTAACAAAAATAATAATTATATTTCAATTCATATTGTACTTGTGAATTCAAAGCAAATAATGTTGCCAATTTGTTGGCCTTCCATAATTGTGTAAACATTTTCAAGTCGCTCCTTCAAAGCTGCGTAAACAAGATTATAATTTTGGTCAATTTATTCGGCGGTGTTAGCGAAATGTTGACTTGGTTGGTTAACCTATTTACTTAAAGTAATAAAAAGGCGTGAAAAGACATCACTTATATTTCCATACCAATTATATTACCTCCATATAAGTCCACTGCTGTGCATTGGCCTCCCCATTAGATTAATTAGGAGTATTTGCCGATAATCACCACGCTGGCAGGCGGGTTGGTGATCGCAGTTCAAGCCAGTACGCAAGATGACGCTGCTGCTTATCATCCGGTAGGATTTATTTTCCTCGACTCTTACGACTCCTCGTGAGATAAGAGGGATGGCACTACTCTATGCCTTTTAAATTACAACAAAAGTTTTTTCTTTCATACTTCGAATTTTGCATTTACAATGCTATGTAGAAGAATTCCCATTCAGAGTCCCGCGGACGGGTTAATTGTGTCTAATAAAAAGTTAGTCTTACAAAAATGTTATGTTTATTTTTTTTATTGTACCTCGTTATAACAATCATATCATGCCTAATGACAACAGTCGGATCAGTTAAAAAAACGTAGCTGTCAACTTCAAAAATCATTATTTTCATAAACTAATAGGTTGGGGAAAAAGTCTTTTCGTATTTTTGTATGAAAAGTCAAGACATTTTTTTCAAAGTTTATTTACATTTATTTACAATATATATGTACCGTTTTGTTGAATAACTTTCTGCCATTTTGTGGGCAGAGACATTATCCCGTTACTGTAGAAACTTTGGGACTTCTGATCAAAAAAACGGGACAAATAGTTTTGGCAGTCCTCTCTTGAGGTCAACCTTACAGAACCTAAAGAATTCTGCAGAGACCGAAACAGGTGAAAATCTGAAGGCGCAAGGTCAGGGCTATATGGTGGATGCACTAGGACCTCCCAGTCGAACTCTCTTAATTTTTGCTGAGTGGCTAAAGATGTGTGTGGTCTAGCGTTATCGTGATGAAAGACCACACCCTTCCTGTTGATCAATTCCGGCCGTTTTCTCTCGACTGCTTCCTTTAATCTCATCAGTTGCTGGCAGTAAAGATCAGAATCGATGGTTTTGCCGGGCGGTAAAAGCTCATAATAAACAATGCCCTTCCAATCCCACCATACACACAGCATCACCTTATTTCGTGTTAGGCCAGGTTTGGCCACAGTCTGTGAAGCCTGGCCAACTTTCGACCACGACCTTTTTCGCACGTTCTTGTCGTACGTGATCCACTTTTCATCGCCAGTTATCAATCTCTTCAAAAACGGCTCGGTTTCATTACGTCTCAATAATGAATCGCAAATGAGTACACGGTTCTTTAAGTTTCTTTGAGTGAGCTCGTGTGGCACCCAAATATCGAGCTTTTTTGTATAACCAGCTTTCTTCAAATGGGTCAAAACTGTTTTGTGGTCAATTCCCAGTTCTTCAGCTGCATCGTAACTACTAATATGCCGATCTTGCTCCACTCTTTCAAAAATGGCGTCCATTTTATTCGTAACAGGGCGACCAGAGCGAGGTGCATCTTTAACATCAAAATTTCCGGACTGAAAACGTTTGCACCAAATTTGTGCTACTCTTACTGACACTGCATCAGGTCAATAAACATCACAAATTTTTTTCACTGCTTGAGTTGCATTTTTGCCTTTTTTATAATAAAATTTTAAAATGTATCGAATTTCTTCATTAGATTCACTCATTTTTACGGAGAGAAAAACAAATGAAAAATAGCGGGAAACAACTTTTTTTTATTTTTTTCTTTTCTTTATAATGGAACCTTTTTAATGTTACCAAAACCAGCCAGACACAAATAGTACAGTCAAAAAAATTTTATAATAAGTTATACCTACGTTATGCGAAAAGACTTTTTCCCCGACCTAATATATACATAGTACCTACTTGAAAACGTTAAAATTAAATGTAAATATGAAACCAATCGAAATATGATTACACTGAAATCACGAAACTTAGGTTCTCTTATATGCAACAAAACAATTAAAAACAAATAATATTTAACTGTAAGTGAATCGAAGTGCCAGTTCCGAGCAACCGCTCTGTAAGAAGAACTGGCAAGGAACTCACAGGCTATGTTCTTTACGTTTCTCTTTAATGTTTTGTAATTATATGCCTAAACAATGATAATTAGTAGGTAAATTGTAAGTGGTTAAAAAACAATCCAAAAGTAATGTAGCACTTAAAGATTTCAGTATTATAAGTTTAATCAAAATATTTTACTATAAATGATCGGCTGAGATTGGAATTAATTTTTTTGTGCAGACCTTAATTGAAATTGCTTACTAGTTATAGTTATAGTTATTTCTGACACTTACACCAATTATTTAGTTCCAAGATAAGTATCATTAAGAACTTGTGTTATGGATACTAAATAACGGATAAACATACATAAATACTTTTTTTTGTAAATACATACTTAATATACATAGTAAAACACCCAGACCAGAACAAATATTCATATTTATACACACAAATTTTTGTCCTGTGTGGGAATCGAACCCACGACCTCTGGAGTGGAATGCGGCTATAACGCCACCACGCCATATCGGTCGTCAAACCTTCGGTACCTTATACTGTGGAAAAATCCTTCCGTTTCAGAAGCTTATACCTACCATATAATAACATTTTGAGAATAACTTACAAACGTTACAGAAATTATTGTAACAATTTATTGAAAAAAATTAAAAGAAAATATGAAAGTGAACTCCTTAAAAACTCAATAAAAAATAATAAATTGCTCTGGAAAAATGTAAAAAGTATAACATACACAAACAAAACTAATAAACCTAACCTCGAATTAATTAACATCAAAACGACACCTAAAGATTCTGTAAATTTTATTAATGAATACTTCGCTACTATAGGAACACACCTTGCTGATAATATTAAATCAATCATAACTCCAGAAAGTCAAAAAACATATCTCAACAACATACCTACCCAATCTCAATCAATGGTGCTTTTAGATACTGATGCGGAAGAAATTAACAAAATTATAATAAACCTAAAAACAGATAGTGCCCCCGGATGGGATCAAATCACGTCAAGATATCTAAAACTTATAAAAGATGAAATTATTTTAATTATGGTCCACCTAACAAATGTTTGCTTTAAGACTGGCATCTTTCCCGCCTTATTGAAACAATCTTTAATAACTCCTGTGCACAAGAGTGGGGAAAGAAACGATGTTAGCAACTACAGGCCTATATCTGTTCTGCCTGCCATATCCAAAATAATAGAAAAAATATTAAATACAAGATTGTTAAATTACCTTACTACTTATAACATAGTTTCACCATCACAGTTCGGCTTTAGGAAAGGGATTTCAACTGAAAGCGCTGTAACGTCCCTTAGCTCGCTTATAACTGAACAGGTAGATAAGGGTAATAAGTGTTTGGCCATTTTTATAGATATAAAAAAAGCGTTTGATGCAGTATCTGTACCTATCCTAGTGCACAAACTTGAAAAGATAGGCATAAGAGGCAATCAATTGGCTATTTTCAAAGATTACCTCAACAATAGAAAGCAAAGGGTTGGGATAGATTGTGTTACCAGTGAATATACGACTGTATCAAACGGGGTGCCGCAGGGCAGTGTACTTGGTCCTACATTGTTTACTATATACGTCAATGATCTATGTAATATGAATATCACTAATGCTAAATTTTTCTCATATGCTGATGATACAGCTGTTGTGTTCACTGGCCGAACTTGGGACAACACAAAAGCTATTGCTCAGTGTGGAATGGCTAAGGTGGCCAATTGGGTAAAATACAACCTTCTTACAATAAATACAGACAAAACAAATTATATATGCTTCAGCATTTGCAATAATCATCAACCGTGTGAGGGTTTTAATTTAAAAATACATAGTTGTGATGATCTATCATCAGAAATATGTGATTGTCCATCTATTTTAAAAGTAGATCAGACTAAATATCTTGGTGTAATAATAGACCAAAGATTATCCTGGTACCCTCAAATAGAAAAAATTTCCTCAAGGATCCGTAAATTCATCTGGATGTTTAAAAATCTAAGGTTTGTGGTACCAAATAATACTGAATGTGAAAATAAACACTCAAGAAACATTTTAAATGAAATATATATATCATTAGTACAATCAGTGATCACTTACTGTATAGTCATATGGGGTGGAGCTTGTAAGACTCGTTTTCTAGAAGCTGAAAGAGCTCAAAGAGCGTTACTTAAAGTCATGTACTTTAAGAAGCAACGATTCTCCACATACAACTTGTACCAAATTAGTAACCTCCTTTCAGTTAGGAAACTTTATATTATAAGCTTGATTCTTAAAAAACACAAAACGCTTAAATATGATGCCAGATTAGAGAATAAAAGAAAGAAACATAATGTTATAAATTGCCCAAAAACAAGAACAGTGTTTGCAAAAATACAGCACGAAAAGCAATCGGCTTATGTTTACAACAATATAAATAAACTATTGGGAATTTTCTCTAAATCATATCATGAGTGCAAAAAACTATTAAACCATTGGATTTGTAAATTGGATTATAATCAAACAGAATCATTATTAGTACAGCGTGGATAAATTCACAATATATACAATAACACAAAAGAGCATGTACACACATCTACTCATACTTACATTCACACACACACACACACACATTCACTCACTATTACACACCACACTTTGCATGCGTTTAAATTATGTATATTTTAGGACTAATATTATTCTAGCTTATAAAACTTACCTTTAATTTTAAGCTGAATTACTTTGTGAACTAAGGTACTCTGTAACTTATAATTAATTTTTTTATGTAATGGAAGAGCGGTGCCTCCTAATACAGACGTTTTTGTCTAAAAGGAGACTCCATCTACTAGCTGAGTTGTACTTACCTGAAAAAGTAAATAAAGATTTTTTTTTTTTTATACCTACCAAGTTTAGTCAAATATCAGGTTCTATAATGTTTCCAAATATTCCAAGTAAGTTAATTGTTGCAAGTAAGTTAAGTGCAGAGTATCGCTTAACTGAAGAAGCAGCATTTTGTTTTCTGTCTAAAATTTGTAAAGAAAATCGCCCAAGGTTTTAGTGTAGGAAACTTGTATCCACCCAACAGTATTTATAACGTTCTTAAATTTCAAAGGATTTTCTCATTTGTATAGAAATATATGAGAGAATATTTTTAGCGTCTTAATATATTTTCTAAAGCGCTACAAGAAGCTCTATGCTTACAAATAAATCTATATGAAGCACCAAAATAAAATACAACATTAAAACAATTGTAAAAAAGTGATATAGTCGGCGACCTTATCGCTTACAGCGATTTCTTTCCGACAACCTTTAGATTGATTTGATTATATATTTATGAAAGTTATAATAGTTTATACAAAAAATCGACATATTATATCAATATACCATAGAAAAATTCTTAAAGATATATAATAAAATATTGAACGACCTCAAAAATAAGTAATTGTTTCATGTATGTAGACCGTAGATTAAAAATGCTCAGTTTGTTCCATTAAAGTTATAAATATACGCAGGTACTCATAAAAAATATTACGGTCAAATAAATGTATCTAATAGAGATAATTAAGAATTTTCTTTGTTTTTGTATATAAAAAAGCAGCAGTTCACCTACAAAACATTGCTTTAAAAGCTCAAAAATCTTATAAAGCAGAACTATCTCAAGAAAACGTATTACAATAACATAAACATTACGTTTAACTTACATGTCTACTCGTTAGGTCTCGAGGGTCGTAAAATATGAAGGCAGATAAAACCACGAATAGTTCGCCAAGAAGTGGTGCGGTTTAGCATAATGCGATGCGCTTTGTCATCGGGGCGTTATCTCGTAGATATATTGTGGCCACGTCAGCTATTAATCTGAAGATAGTTCGCTGTATCTTGGAGGCACCCACGCGTTATATTGGATGAACGTGGGAAATGATTGGAGTAAAATTTATAGCGATAGGCTTTTTTATTTAGTTTTATGTAAGCGTAAGACTGCCTAGTGTTTCAGACCGACAGTATCGGTAAACGATCACTGGATTGGAGCACACCTATGGATGGCTGACCGTTGGTATAGCATTTGATATCGAGTGGTTTGAAAGGTACGTAAAGCCGCTGGTATATATTTATATATTATACCTCAAACGCTCGCGCGCTCGTAGGTCGGAAACAATCACCGAAGTAAACCAGAGTTTACAGAGGTCAGTCCTTGGATGGGTGACCGTTTGTGTGGCATTTGATATCGAGCGCTTCCGTGCTTCGGAAGGCACGTTAAGCCGTTGGTCCCGGTTATCACTAAATGTGGTAGCCGTTAAGCCATGTTAGAGGCCTAAATGGGCGGCTTAAAAAATTCTAACAGCAGGACGCCATACACCTGCGTCCGCCAATCCGCACTGGGTCAGCGTGGTGGAGTATGACCCAATACCCTCGCACCTTAGTATGTGAGAGGAGGCTCGTGCTCAGTAGTGGGACGTTAATGGGCTGAAATGATGATGATGATACCTCAAACTAAACCTCCATATGTGAACAAATTATTCACCTCGGAGTTTTTCGGCACCTCTTCCAAAGGTGCAACAAATTCATAGAATCGCATAATTTTATGTTTAATTTTTTTTTCAATGTGGCATATTTACATTTATTTTTGTTAGCGTTTGCGAATACCTGTAAATAGCGATGTTTATATTATTAGTGAATACACAAAATGTTTAATGCGCTGTTGGTGTTCTGAATAAAATAAAATAAATCTTATGCACCAGTGAAGCGCTTCAGAGTAAAGCACAATCCTTCACCATGGCTTAATGAAGATATAAAACGTGCAATGGTGAAAAGGAACAGAGCCAAACAACGACTACGGCGTTTTCCGTCTGATATTAACCTCGTTACTTACAAGCTGTTACGTAACCGCTGCAATCGTTTGTGTCGTGATGCCAAGAGGCAATTCTTTCACGATTCTCTCTCTAACTGTAATCCTTCTGACTCTTGGCGTTTTCTCAGGTCAGTGGGTGTTGGTAGATCGTCTGCTCCAGATTCTCTTGATTTAGATCTAAACGTTCTTAATTCCCATTTTTCACATATTAATGTCCCTTTAAATATCTCCCTTAAAAATTCCACTTTGCTTAATATTTCTGGCATTCATCGTCCCGATTATCCTTCTTTTTCTCTTGTTGTTGTATCAGAAGAAGATGTAAAAAAGTCTATTTTAGCAATTACATCATCATCAACTGGCGATGATAATGTTTGTTCTAGAATGATTGTTATCCTCCTTCCTCACATTATCTCTATTCTCACTCATATTTTTAATCATTCTCTCTCCACATCCTGCTTCCCTGATAGCTGGAAGAAAGCTCACGTAATACCATTGCCTAAAGTTTCTAATCCAACTGCGCCAACCCATTTCCGTCCTATTTCAATTCTTCCTTTCCTTTCCAAGGTTCTTGAACACATTGTGCACAAACAGCTTTCTCTTTATCTCCTTGCCAACCGCCTTCTGAGTCCTTTCCAATCTGGCTTCCGACCAGGGCATAGTACGGTTACTGCTCTTGTAAATGTCTCTGACGACATTCGGCTTGCCATGGAGGATGGATTATTCACTGTTTTAGTATTGCTTGATTTCAGTAGTGCCTTTAATTCGGTAGACTTTGATCTTCTTCTTGGTATTCTTCGTTCTATTAATGTTGCTTCCTCTTCTCTCTCATGGTTCTGCTCTTACCTGAGTGGTCGCTCGCAGCGGGTCCGCCATGAAGAGTCCTACTCTGATTGGTGTTGTCTGGACGCGGGTGTACCTCAGGGTAGTGTGCTTTCTCCTTTGCTTTTCTCAATTTTTATTAATTCCGTAACACTTAACATTTCTTCAAAATTACATCTCTATGCAGACGATTTACAGATCTATAGGCACTTTAGGCTAGCGGATATGGATTGTACTATTGCTGAGTTGAATTGTGATTTGGGCCGTATTATGTCCTGGGCTCAATCGTTTGGGCTTCTTGTGAACCCTAGTAAGTCCCAAGCTATCCTTATTGGTGGTAGACATTTGCGTAGCAGGTTGGACTTTTCCCTCGTGCCACCTGTGGTCTTCGATGGCGTTCCTATTGGGTATAGTGATACTGTGAAAAATCTAGGTGTGTTATTTGATGCTAATCTGTCATGGCATGCGCATGTAGTCAATGTCAGTCGTAAAATGTATTTCTCCATCCACTCTCTCAAATGCCTCCAGGGTTTTCTTCCATTAGCTACAAAAGTGTCCTTAGCTCAATCCCTTCTCCTTCCTATCCTCGACTATGCAGACACCTGTTATTTGGACCTTACTGAGGAACTTTTGGACAAGCTCGAACGCCTGCAAAACAACTGCATTCGATTTATCTTCGGTCTTCGGAAGTATGACCATGTGTCGGTCTTCCGTAAGCGATTGTGTTGGCTCCCAATCAGGTTACGCAGGAATACTCGGATCCTTTGCCTCCTCTATAATGTTCTCTTTAATCCTACCTACCCTTCATATCTGCGTGAGCGGTTCTCTTTTCTCCATACTCGCGATGCTCCTTGTAGACCTCATCTTCGTTACCTCCTTAAATTCCCTCCTCACAAGTCTAATTTCTTTTCATATTCCTTCTCAGTGCATGCAGTCAGGTAATGGAATGATCTGCCCTTGCACGTTCAGAATTGCCCCAGCGTTGCTTCTTTTAAAAAACATTTAAAAGTTCACTTTTTGTCATGTTGTTAGGTTTTTGTTCTTTGTTTACACTTTGTATTACTATTGTTGTTGTTATTTTATTTGTATCTGTCTTCGTTAGTATATGTATTTTGTATTTTTTTTTTTTGTTCTCTGTGTTTAGTATATTACAACGCACAGACTAGCCTGTTTTATCTTAAGTTTTTCCTATCGCGGGTCAGCTGGAAGATATTTCTATTTGGAATAAGCTGTGCCCTGTACCCAATGTTTCTTAGTTTTTAGTATTTCTGTATATATATTTCTGTGTGTGTACTAAATAAATAAATAAATAAATAAATAAATAAATAGGTTATCTCTATAAGTGGACTACCAGCATCATCATCTGTGGCATTTATGCCTCGAACTTGGCATAAAAACTGTGCCAAGTTAGTAGCGAGTTTTTAGTGATGCCGATATTAAAACAGGTATCAGTTTAAAATATTGGCTGATTCTTTTACTAACATTTTCCTATTTTTAAAGTCACTTAGGTAAGATGTAGAAGTGCTACGTATCGAAGCCCTAAATAAATAACTTTATTAATCATAATAGTATTTCTGTGACATTAGCGTGTTTGACGACCGATATGGCGTCGAGAGGTCGTGGGTTCGATTCCCACACAGGACAAACCTTTGTGTGCATGAACATGAATATTTGTTCTGGTCTGGGGGTTTTCCTATGTATATTAAGTATGTATTTACAAAAAAAAAGTATTTAAAGTATGTTTATCCGTTGTTTAGTATCCATACCACAAGTTCTTAATGATACTAATCTTGGAACTAAATAATTAGTGTAATTGTTAAAAAAACATTATTAATTTATTTATTTATTATACTCGTATCTTAAACAAGTTACAGAAAAAATAATAAATAACCTTCCCGCAGTCTTTGGTATACCGGCTGAATACTGGCCATTGTATTGTGTTATTCCGGTGGCTATTTCATGACAAAAGCAATACATTCGGCGGCTTTCTGGTCGCTATTTATTAGATAGTTCACCGTCTCTATAATCATTCTGTCCATTCGGCGAACCAATGTTAGATTAAGCGCTCGGTTCAAGCGCTCTCTTGTTCGAGTGGGTAATAGATTTAAGAAACTACAAGTGTATTATATGACCGGCGCACGACTTGCGAGGTATTCAAGAGTGGATTATCCTTGTTTCTTTGGTGGCTTTTGTGTCGAGACTTGTCCTTTAGTGAGATTAAGCGTTTATTGACGCTTCTTTTGATTATAAATGAGAATTGTTTGTGGATGGTGTATGGGGATGATATTTTTTTTATTTACTTATGACAGATAAGGTATATGAGTGGGCATTGCGTGTGTGATGTTGTGTTGGAGATGTAAATGAAACGACGTTTGAGAATACACTGAATGAATTATTATAATCTAAACATATTTATATATAGGATTACAAGTACATGTTTAGGTGCCACATCACACCTCCCCTTTTAATAATAAAAAAAAAAGAGTATACATTTTTTTTTTCTTAACAATAATACATGATTAAAGAGATACACAAATCTTAACTCTGCTTAGTTACATTGGTTTTATAGTCTTTAATGGAAAAAATACATTATGAGGATACAATTTATATAGGTTATGTAGGTAAATAAGTAGATTATATAGGTACTCTTACTAGTCTAAATTGGTATATGAAAAATTAACATATGCGAAATGTATATTAAAATGAGTCTGAAGTAAAGTGGTTTTATTTTATATTCAACAATAATAAAAAATATATCTTGACAATTTCAACGTATCTATGTAATTTTGAATGGCTTAGTTCTATTCTTATGTGTTATATATTCTTTACCATGTTTTAATATTTTTACATTAAAATCTAAGTCATCGATGACAACATAAGGTCCTTTATAGATAGGATCCATTTTATTATCTGATGTATTTCTTAATAACAATAAATCACCCTTTTGATAACTTATTGGGTTTACATGAGTGTCATACATATGTTTTCTCACTATCTTACTCTCAACTAAGTTACTATGTGCATCTTTTTGTGCTACCTGAAGCCTATATTTTAATTCACAGGCATAATTGTCGTGAGCATATAAAGGATCAACAGTATTTCCGCCTAAATTGGATGGTAATACACAACGCTTTCCAAATACTAGTTCATGCGGTGTATACTTGGTTCCCGTATGTACTGTATTATTATAAGAAAAGCACCAGTACGGCAACCAAGCACTCCATGCACTCGTTTGATTTTCACAATTAATTCTAAGATACGCACCCATTGATTTGTGGTTGTTTTCCAGCGCTCCAATGCTCTCGTGATGATACGCTGTGGAAAATATTTGATTGACTTTTAAGAGTTGGCATATCTCTTTCATAGTACTAGATATAAATTCTGACCCACGATCTGTCGCTATTTCTCTGGGTATGCCAAATCTTAAAATGAAGTTTTCAACAAAAGCTCGAGCCACACTTACCGTTTCTTTACTGTATAAAGGGTACGCCTCTGTGAATTTCGATAACTCACATTGTAAAGTCAAAATATATTTGAAGTTATGTACATCCGTCGGTAATGGTCCTACTATATCTAAAAAGACCTTTTCGAAGGCAGAGTTTGCCGTAGTCGTGACTTGCATTGGCTGTCTAATGTGTACAGAATACTTCTGTTTCTTACACTGTTCACACTTAGAAACATAATCAATCACATCTTTTTCTAAACTCGGCCAAAAATAATATTTCCTTATATTATTAGTCATCCGTCTAATGCCCGCGTGGCCACTTGTGGGCAAAAGATGGAAGTCGTTTAGAATGACGCGCCTATTATCTAAGTTGTCTATTTTCTTCGCCTTACTGACTATACAAATGCGTGGTCCGGACCACTTATCGTAACTTCTTATTTCATTTATAATCCCAGCGATAAAATCTTTATTATAATCATTTCTTAATATGCATATTTCGTTTATCGATAACTGCTTACATAAACATAACAATTCTCTCACCAACTCGACTCGCGATATCGGAGATAGAGATTTTGTTTCTAAATATATTATCGACTTACTGGGCACATATGTAAAACATTTATATCTCTCTAGCAATATTCCTTTTCTTAACAATATACTTAATTGCCTAGAATTGATTAATGAAAGCTCAGTGATATTCTTCGGTTTTTTAATAATTTCCACCACTCTTGGTTGATCAGGCCTCGAGTGAGTGTCAATATTATCCGCCGTTAGATTATCACTACTCTTATCACTATTAGATTGTAATTGTCGCCATTGTGCTCTAGTCATTACGCTAACTATATGCTCATTCATCGACTTTAAATCATCCGAGGTAATAATTATTCGTGATAGCGCGTCTGCTACCGAGTTTAACTGACCTTTCAAATATTCTATAGTGAAATTAAATTCTTCTAATTGTAATCTAAATTTTAAAAGTCTACTAGAGGGGTCTCGCATGGAAAATAAATAAACTAATGGTCTGTGGTCGGTCTGTATCTTGAACCGTCTGCCGAATAAATAAGGTCGGAAATATTTAACACTCCATACTACTGCTAAGAGTTCCTTTTCAATAGTAGGATAATTCATTTCGGCCTTATTTAGACCACGACTAGCATAAGCTATAGGCCGCCCGTCTCCATTACATAATACAGATCCGATCGCTTTGCCTGACGCGTCGGTTTGTAGTATAAACTCATTGTTAGGGGAAAAATTGGGATATTGTAGAACCGGCGGGTTTATTAAAGCAGATTTTAACTTATGATAAGACTGTTCACATTCGTTAGTCCATACGAACTTGACATTTTTGCAGCATAATTTATTCAAAGGGAATGCTAATTCACCGAAGTTTTTAATAAATTTTCTATAATAATTAACAAAGGCCACAAATCGCTTTAATTGGTCGGCATTTTGTGGTTTCGGATAATTTTCTACCACCTTAATTTTTTCTGGGTCTGGCAAAATTCCTGTTCCAGATACTATATGTCCTAAATAAAGAATCTCTTTTTGCAAGAATGTACATTTTGAAGGGTTCAATCTTAATTTTACTTTACGCAATCTGAAAAATACGTCTAATAGATTTTGATTATGAATAGCCAAGTTTCTACCCATAACTACTAAATCGTCTTGGTAAATGAGACATTTATCATAATTTAAGCCCGACATCGCTATGGTCATCATTCTACTGAAACTACTAGGACTAGTTTTTAGCCCCATCGGCATCCGAGTCATCTGATATTGATTTTTCCCCGTAGTAAACGCTGTACACGGTCGGCAACTTTTTTTTAATGACGTCTGGAAAAATCCTTGGTATAAATCCAAATGAGTAAAGTACATCGCTCCCGATAATGAATCTAAGACCTCGGTGATATTAGGCAAAGGGAATTTATCGTCAATTATGACATCATTTAATTTACGATAATCAATTACGACGCGCCACCTTTTAAAACCTTTTTCGTCCATTTTCTTTGGGACTAGTAACAAAGGACTAGACCATGGACTCCGAGACGGCTCTATTATTCCGTCACTTAACATACTTTCAATTTGTTTATCTATTTCCGGTTTCTGAGCATACGGTAATCTATAAGATTTAGTGTAAATAGGAACAGTATGTGGTTTCACCTCAATTGTATGTTCATATACAGACGTAGTGGATAATTTATCTCCTGGCAAGTGAAAAATGTCAGGGAATTTGGCGCATATATTTTCTATAGATTTTTGCTCCTCGATATTCAAACCCTTTAAATTTAATGACGACAATAACGTCTTCACTCGGTCCGAATCAATTGTCGGTCTATCAAACTGACAAATAAAATATTCGTTTAATTTACTAGTATTTACTTGAAAATAATTTAATCTAACATCTGTATCCCGAGTGTTCAAAATACGTATGGGTATTTTCCCGTTTATAGGTTTATTAATACTACTAGCCAAGAAAACACCTTCACATAAGTGTTGGCTTGCCACCACACACTCATCTTTCAATTCCGTTTCCACGTAATGTACAGACTCGCTACGCGCCGGTAACGTTATATAATAACCTGAATGATCTGCTAATCTACATTCGAAACGTAAGGTAATGAATCCAAAGTCATTTGCCCATAACTTCAAGGTGTTCAATTCAAAATTCAAAATAGCTCTATAGTAAGACAAAAAATCTTGTCCTATTATACCATCGGTCATACAGGGTAAATCTTTAAATACAATAAATTTGTGCGGAAAGCTATAACTATCATAATTAAGAGTTAAATACACGTAGCCAACAGAAATCATATATCCACCTATACCTTTTACACTAACTCTCTCTTTATGGTAAGGAATTTGTAAACGTTCCAAACATGCGAGCTTTACTCCCGATATGGAAGCGCCCGTGTCGATTAGCCAGCAATGACTTTTATTACAAAGTGTTAATGATACTTTGTTTAAACTGTTACATGATAGTATGATATCATTCACGAAAAAAATGATTTAATGATTCCTCGTTAGAACTGCTTGTTGCTACCTGGGTATCATTTGTTATGACATTCATATTCCTTGGTAAAACAAAACCTCGACCCCGATTATTAAATTGTCTACCCCTTGTTCGGAAATTATTATTGTAATTTCCACGGTATTTATTATTGCAATATCCACGGTTGTTATTGTTATTAAAGGAATACGGTGCCAGAAAGCGTTGACCTCGCTGCCGAAACGTATTTTGTGTCCAACTTCTTGGACCTAAATTATGTTTGTTTCGATGTCCGCGCTGACCTCGTCCTGCTAAATAATTTGATCCTCGGTACATACCCATAATCTCTGATGAACCTGCGGGCACCTCTTCATCTTGAGCTGCCTGGATTGCCTCTGTCAGTGAGGAAAAATTACGCGCAGCAATAATCGTACTCAAACGACGGTCTCGTAAGCCGTCAGCAAACTGCTTAATTGCCAATTTTTCGTTCACAGGCTTTAAAACACTATAATTATCTGAATTGCCTTCAGCTTGCGAGACAGTTAAATCTACGAATAATTCTGATAACTCTTTTCCATAATCAATAATTGACTTACTATTTTGTTTACTATGCAACAACTTTCCGTGTATAGCGGTATAGCTTTTCTGAGGTAATAAAATTTTTCGCATATCCTTTATAAGCTCATCGACAGATTCATATTTTGTTGATAATAACAATTTTGCCTTTTGAGATAGTCTACTTTTTATTACAAACTGAACTAATTTATTCTTACACGACGGATTATCTAACACGGAATCATAATACTCGATATTCTCAATAAGCTGCTTGGTATTATCAACACTATCATTCATAACAGGCAAAAGATGCAACGCCGTTTTTAATTCAAAGGTATCCATGTTGACGTTATCTAATCTTGGGTTCTCTTCTCTAGTTACAGTACACAAAGACAAAATTTCGGAAAACAATCTTTCGAACTCCTCCGAAAACTTAGTAATTAAAGAAATTTCCTTATCAGAATACTTTTTTAAGTTTACTTTATATATTTCTAAAAATTCATGATACTTTATTAAAATATTATTGGCCTCCTCTTTTTTAGCTTCTAGAATCTTACCTTGTCTACGGCTAGGACCGATTTTTATTAAATAAGTTCTAATAATTGTCAGCTCCTTTAATAATATATTTAATTCTTCGGCCATAACAATTACATTTAGTCTAAAGACAAATATTGTTTGTCATTTTAAAAAGGATGCACATAATAATTGAGAATGATTTAAAAAATATATATAAAGTATATGTATGTATAAACTAATATAACTACATAGCTAATACCATTTTTATCCTAGGGACAAGATATAAGATAAGTACGCTCACCTCACTACCGATTTAATTTTTCGCACTTTAACCGTAAACACTGCTAAAACCATGATGCTCACACGCGCGCGAAACATATTATTAATATACATGGTTTTACACGTTGATTACCTCGGATTTGCCAACCTGAGGTATGGGATCTCTGGTCATCTGATGCCGTCGCAAAATGCTGGAGTATCGTCTCAAGGTCAACTCATTTATTTGACGATTTATCTGTTTCTTATGACATCGTCTGTACAGCTTATATCCGCCGATAAGCATAGAAGTCGCCAAAAGAGTACAAATCACCACAAGTATCGTATTTGTAGTTTCATGTTGTTGATGAGCATTGCCCGAATTAGTACCGGCACCGGCAGCCTGAGCAAGTATCACTTCGTCCTTTGAACATTTACAACCCATATTTTACGGAAAAAATAGAAAAATACTTTGTGATTGTGGTATCGCTAAGACGTGCGTCGCGCAAAAAGATTTCTGTACTTAGTTCCATATCGAATCACTTCTTTAAACTTTGCTCTGAACACGATTGTTTAACATAGTTTGTCCGTATATGGGAAGCACGCGCACGGGCCCGTGTCGACTCCTGTTACTGGCAGGGTCGCCATGTGATGTTGTGTTGGAGATGTAAATGAAACGACGTTTGAGAATACACTGAATGAATTATTATAATCTAAACATATTTATATATAGGATTACAAGTACATGTTTAGGTGCCACATCACACGTGCATTAATCCGTGCACCGCAGGTTTATTTCCTATTCGGAGCAAATATCTTACTTTATTGAATATTTATCATGAAGTAGGTTGATCTACTGCCTGGTACCCAAATTATGCCGTGTGCCATAGTTGCTGTGTAGTTCTGGCCTAGAATAGTGCCACCCCCTCTCATCTCACGAGGATTCACAGTCGACGAAGAGAAATCGTAGCGGATAATAAGCACCAGCGTCACCCTTTATACTGCCTTATACTGCGATCACCAACCTGCCTGCCCAGCATGGTGATTATGGGCAAATAACCCAACAATAATATAATCTAATAGAAAAGCTAATGTTTAGCAGTGGAATTTTAAGGCTCAAATTATTACCCAAGCTATAGACAAGGTTAGATTATCTTGAGACTTGAAGGCTATGCGAGAGATGACGAAAGATGTTCAAATCTAAAGGCTGTTAATGTAAGCTGTATGAAATTACTAATGTTAGTAATGTATCGGGGTATAGAAGAAAAATACTGTGTCGTTAGGATTATCCTTCAATTGAATTGTTATGTATTTTACTACCTCAAAACAAGTATATATAATACATAGTATTTGTGGCACTAAAAGGTATTAAATTGTAACTTTATAAGCACCTGCCTACCCATAGAATATTATTATTATATAATATTTATTGCACACATATAAAAATATAACGTACAAAAGGCAAACTTAATGCCACTAGGCATTCTCTCCTAGTCTCAACCTTGGGGTTAGCAGAACAATTAAAGGCGGTACGAATAAGAGATAATATTCAGAGATATAGAATATTTAGAATAAAATATGCCTTTGCCTACCCCTTCTGGAAAACATGTTTGATTGCATGTATGTATATATAATTAATTTCTAACTCTCACACCGATTATTTAGTTCCAAGATAAGTAAAATTAAGAACTTGTGTTATGGATACTAAATAACGGTTAAACATACTTACCCTTTTTTTTTGTTGTAAATACATACTTAATATATGTAGGGAACACCAATGGCGTGCTTTTTGTAGAGCTTCAGAAAATACATTAAGATGCTATGCATATAAGCACTCACTCTGAGAAACCAAGAATAATTGTAAGATAGGCACAATTTTCAAAAACCGATGAGGGCTACTAACTTAGATTTGCGAAGCGTGGCAACTTGGATCGCTTGTATAAAACTGGGGATGATATGACGTACCGACTAAGTTCCCAAAACAAACCTAAGTCGGTTATCTCCGGGCAAGTTTGACGAAGCATTTATTGTGAAGCCTTGCGGCGAATAAAGTCGTAAAGTCGATACGGGCCCTCTAAACCTAAATACAATATATAATGTGTAAAGACTTTATGTTATAGTTCGCCTTAGACTGATTGTCTTTTGAAGCGAAGCGAGACTTTAAGACCAAGAAATTTGGCAAGTCGTTTCTCTGTAAGACCATTCGAAGGTACAAGGTAGATACTCAATACTCAATGTCTTTATTGCACTCCATATGTTACAAAGATGTTATTTATAACATCACAGATAAAATATGGACCCTGTAGGGTATGGCAACTTAGAAGAGAGGAGGATGCTAGCTTTTTATATTTAGATTAGTTTAAATTTAGATTATTGTATTCTGTTTATTATACAAATAATTATAATTATATTGAAAATTAAATTAATTCTATACCTATTAAATAAAATGTATAGTCCTAGGGTCTTAAAAGCGGGGCGTGAAACGGCATTTATGCAGGCCGTCTTTTGTGGGTGCGCTTTTTATACTACAAGGTAACCAGGTGGCCACATCCACTCATGGATGTGGCCACCGCAGTGTATAGACAATTGCAATGCTAGGCGCATCACTTAGGCGTTGCATACTTTCAACTTAAGGCGAATTTAGGTGTCTCTTTTATATCAAAATTTTCTGTTTTAAAACTTAGACTTGTAATACAAAAACACGAGTAAAATACATAACAAACACTAATAAACTTTAGCATCTAAAATATATATTCAAATCCGATAAGATAAGAGTTTTCGAAGCGCGACAACTCGACCCGCTCGTATAAAACTGGAAAAGAATGGAGTCCCGTCTAAGTTCCGAAACAAATACAGGTTGGTTATCCTGGGGAAGTTTGACAAAGCATTTATTGTAAACTCCCGCCAAGAATAACGAGTTGTGAAGTCTGGACACTTCTATTGTGAAGCCTATGGAGAGGTATTGCTCATACATTTTATTGCAGAAGTGATATATGAAATGGTTGTAGAAATCTTGTTATTACTTTCTTACTCTTGGTGTAGTAATTTTCTTTATTCTTACGTTAATTTAGTTTTGCTTAAGTTACGTGGGGGTTATAATACATAATAAATAAATATTTTCTGACAATTGCAGCAATTATTTAGTTCCAAGATAAGTATCATTACGAACTTGTGTTATGGATACTGAACAACGGATAAACATACTTAAATACATTTTTTTTGTAAATACATACTTAATATACATAGGAAAACACCCAGACCAGAAGAATTATTCATGTTCATGCACACAAAGATTTGTCCAGTGTGGGAATCGAACCCACGACCTCTGGAGTAAAGTGTAGGTAGAGTGACCTCCAAGCCATATCGGTCGGTCGGTTATATATTCAAAACAAAGCGCCTTCCTTCTAGAATACTTCTTAAAGATATTTATTTATTTATTTAGTACATACAGAAATATACAAACAGAAAAACTAAAACATTGGGTACAGGTCACAGCTTATTCCAAAAGAAATATCTCCCAGCTGGCCCGCGAAAGGAGGATAATCAAGTTAATGTTGGTGACCCTGTTTCTAATTAAATTGGCCCTTAACTTTTTTGAATTTTGTTACCATACATACATACATTCACGCCTGTTTTCGAGAAGGGGTAGGCAGAGGCATATTATACGCCCACACTTCGCCAATTATGAAGTTGGTCCCACGCGAGGCTACTGCCGCTTACCGGGCACTGTTATGTTCGCCAGAGCCTCGTCCGTTGAGCGGCAGGTGCACCACTTGCCCGCCCCCGACTGGTCTCCACCTTGTCGTGGGGGGCTGAGTTCCTCCCGGTAGGGCACGGAGGGCGCCAGGGAAAAGGTAACATGGGGTGCCAGAGCTGCAACCCAGGTACTGGCCCCCGCCTCTTTCTCAACAAGCGGCGGGCGTCGTCGGAAGATTTTTAGTGGGTATGACTGCCCAGTCGTGTCTGCCGGTGGTGAGACCCACACCACCCTTTCGGTCCCCTTTTGACCGGAAGGCAGTGCGTAAATGTATTTTGTTACCGTCGTAAACAAAAAAAAGGGTACATTTGCGTTAGTAAGTCTTACATTTTTTTTAATAATAAGAGTGCTGTTCCGTGTGATTATTTTACTCATGAAATTTCTTACTTACTGCCGATACCTTAATGACTCAAAACTTGTCCCACTTCCGAAACGAACATTTCCCCCCTTCTATATCTCGTGTTTTATGACTTCGTCAAGTTGTGAGCGAGCTTTCCTGGCGGTGCGATCTTTGCGGGTCTACTGGAGAGCTTGAACAACATCTTATGTAAGACGGCGGTACAACTCTGGGCATTCTGGATACGAGTTTATGATGAAGTAAATTCAAATTCAAAATTCATAATCATTTATTCAGGTTTGGCTCAATAGAGCTCTTATGATCGTCAAAACTTAAAAACTAGCGCGCCCATTCACTGCGGGCGGGGGGTCCATATTGACTCACCTAAAGTTCTTTATCCGAAATTGTTCTTCCTAACGATTTGTAATCCGAATGATCACTCCTCCTAAAATTTTTAATCCTAAAGTTTTTATTCATACTATTTGTAGTGCTACCGTCGATGTTCATAACACTCATGTTTCCGAAAATTGTTATCAATAAAATCGTTAACATACAATATTAAAGCTCCTACTGTTTTTTATCCTAACGTTTTTATCCCTAAACATAATTACCATAATATTTTCTTTAACTTTTTTTTTACGGTTATGTGTTAATGACTTTTTTCGTTTTCGATTCGTTTCTGGTACTTCGCCGGCCGCTACCGCGGCACGCTCGCTTCGCTCGCTCGGCTCGTACGTTATGTGGTCACAGTTGTAACCTAACCTAAACCAAGAACTATAGATGTGACCGATTTTTTTCTGGAACTTGGCTGAATATATATTGAATTTTAAAGCAAAATACACCAATAAAAGAGATTATTTGAAAGCTATAGCCGCTAATATTAAACTACTTTAGTTGAAATGTGTAAATGAAAACATGTATTTAACTACTTGTACCAGGGTACTGGTATTCTTATTTGTTATCATGTTATGTGTAAATAACTAAAACTGTAAAAGTTACGCAAAATTAATGTAAATAATACTGATTATTATGAATAAAAATAAATCTAAACAAAAAAGGTATGACTTTCAATAATAGTGTAAAAGATGGTTATGTTGACAAAATATAGGAAAAGAAATAATAGTATAATAGATGTTTATTGCTACCGACATTATGAAGTTGAATGATTCGGAATTAAAACATTAGAGACAGAGTAGTTAGTAATTGTGATTGTTAGGATGAAAAATGTTAGGAAGAACATTTTCGGAGTTCCAATTTTCGGAGTTGAAAATTTAGGTGAACTTTGGCGCACCCGCGGGCGGGAGCTTGATCGTAAAAGAACGGGCAAGAAAATCGTCAAGGTTAGTTTTTTCTCTCGCCAGTTACAAGAAAATGTACTTAGTAGTAAAACAATGTTACAAGTCTACAAAAACCTGTGTTCTGTAGTCACAAGATTTAACATCAAAGAAGAAAATAACAGAATTAAAATAAAGGAAAATAAATAAATATTACCAATTGCTATGGCGTTAAAGAAAAATGTAATGAAATGCGACCTATCTAAAAGTACTGCTAACTCCATTTTATAAATCAATATTGTTATGAAACTCCATCATTTATCACAAGTAAGTACATCATGGTATTGTGAACAATACCATTCATCGTCAGGCCTACGAATAATCCTGGCAAGGTAATAAAGCGGCACTCTTTTAGCGATCCGGAGATAAGGCAAGGTGAACGCTGATATATCAAGAGATTAGTCGCTCTCAGCCAGAGGCGCGCTGAATGTAAAGTGCCGGGGCTAGTGTTAGGTAAAGATTATTTTTATCGATATTGCTCGCATATTAATTTATCATCGATGTTTTAAAAAAATGTGTGTGTACATAATTTTAAGATGATTTCTTTTGCGTGATAACACGAAAAAAGTGAAGGAAATAATTTTTATTTAATTATAATAATATATATAATATAATAATATTTAATAATAATTTTTTGACGACCGATATGGCGTGGTGGCGAGTATACCCGCATTCCATTCCTGAGGTCGTGGGTTGGATTCCTACACAGGACAAATATTTGTGTCTATAAATATGAATATTTGTTCTGGTCTGGGTGTTCTCCTAAGTACCTTAAGTATGTATTTACAAAAAAAAATAGTATTTAAGTATGTTTATCCGTTATTTAGTATCCATAACACAAGTTCTTAATGATACTTATCTTGGAACTAAACAATTGGTGTGATTGTAAGAGAATATTTATTTATTTATTATTATTTATTTAATAACTTTGAACTATATAATACAAAATGACATTTAGAAACAAAATATAAAGTGGCTTCTGTAACTCTTTATAACATCAGAGTATTTCCCATTCGCATTGTTCAGATAGGGTGATTTAAAATGAGTACATATATACTGTACATATTTGTACTGTTTCCCCGAAGGAGTTCCCCCAGTGGCCTATAATACGCCCACATCTTGCCAATTATATTGTTGGTCCCACTTAATAGGTGGCGAGCCTATTGCTGGTTAGCTTATATGTTCGCCAGAGACTCGTTCGTTGATAGCAGGTGCACCACTTGCAGGTGGGCTTCTCAGATCTTGGTAGGAGCCCTATACACATTGAATACTATAATCAATAAATATCTTCTAGCTAAGAACCCGTAATAATAGGTTTAACCGTTAACGTACAAACGGACAGATAAAACAATTTGTCATGTATTCTATGAAATGTTTTATGAGGAGCTTAAGCATTATTAAGGAGCTTGAAATTTTCTCTATCTCATATATTATATCTTTCAATGTGGTGTCGCATAAATGTTACATAAATTAATGAATTGTAGTTTTCCAAAAACATTTTAAAGTTATGCACTGGAGTATAATATTTTTACATGTATTTAGTGAGACACAACAATACATCAATTATTAGATGTCTAGACTCTCTATAATTAATAGATTTAAACTCTGTATAGTTACAAATGTTAGAATCGGAACAAAGTGTTATTCGAGAAAAAAAACAGAGATTAATAATAATTGGTCAATATCGATATACCTTGTTGACATCCCAACCCTAGTAGATGTAAGGAACTCCATAAGTTAACAGCTAGCAGAGCCTGTCATACATCAGGGCCTACGGTGACATATTCGCCCATCATGTACGCTTTGCATGAGGGCTACGACGCTACGGTGCTATGACGTTACGATGCTACGGCGTAACGGGGGATATAAACGGAAGAGCAATTTATTCTTCATATATGTATGTTTTCTCGTTGCAAGTAATTTTTATGTAATAATGCCGTTCCGCCCTTTGTAGGTAAAAAATGTTTAAAGTGCTCATGATATTTTTTTGGACCCAGTCCAACGACACAACTTAAAATTTACTTTCCGAATCTATTCTATGACGTCACCGCTCATAAATAAATGATACTATTAAGTAACTGGATTAGTTCTTTTTATCATAATATTTTAAGAAAAAAAATCGTACTTTGTTTTGTAAAAACTATTTTAATAATTTTATTATCTTTGAAAAACATATTTTAAATGTTCAAGCTTTCGGGGATATAGTGTTGAAGTAAATTCACTTTAATTTAGTCTGTACTCGATTATTGGCTTTTAGCAGACTAAATAATCGTCCAACACAATGTAAACTGAAATGTGCAGCTGCTCTAATCAATAACTAAGCAACTGACATTTTGCTTTTCATCGGGTGAAAAATATTCAATTTCAGTATTGTTTTTGATAAATATTGATTTGATATTGAAAAAATATTGATTTATAATCAAAATTTTTTTTACAACTGTCACCACTACCACTGAAAATAAATATCTTTATCAATTCAGGAAGGTTTAAATAACATTGTCTTGTGTGTTTTTGCAGGGTAACCAATGAAGGTCAGGTTCTAGATCTGGTAATAGGTATACAGAAACGAAGATTTGTAAAAGACCTAGACATTTCCAAGAAGAGAGACGGTCTAGACATTTCCAAGTAAATTTTAGAGAAAGCAAGTCTGGTTTAATTTAAATATTTGATATTTTGGAGGATTTGGAGATTTTTTACATAAAAATTAGTTATTTATGTTTCATTAAAGTTTACATAGGTCAATAAATATTTCTGACACTTAAACCAATTATTTAGCTCCAAGATAATAGAACTTGTGTTATGGATATACCGGATGTTTATCCGGTATATAAATAATTACAATACATAAATAATTTAAAAATACATACTTAATATACATAGGAAAACACCCAGACCAGAACAAATATTTATATTTATACAGTCAAACATTTGTCCTGTGTGGGAATAATAATAATCAAATTATAATTTATATATCGGACGACCGATTCTTATTTGATTATTATTATTAACACTTTTCGTAACACTTGCTTTATTTTTACTCTGAACGACCACATAGCCTTAAATAACAGCTGCTTAACGTGTCCAAGTGGCGTGGAACTCTAAAATGGGTAGCGCGACTTTCTAATTAAGCTGCCTTGAGTTACAGCCTCCGATGGTCGGATCACGGTGCCTTAGCCGAGGGCGCCTGTATTACCGCTCATTTGGTACGAACACACTATACTTGGAGAACTATGGTGCCGTGTAAATGATGGGAGTCGAGAGCCAAACGATACTACGTGTAGTTTCGTCGCCAATTTAGGTACTACTAACGCTGCACATTGTAAGACAATTTCCTGACAAGACAAGCGTTTCAAGAAAATACTGGTCTGTCTTATCCACGATAATTATTTGTTTTATGCGTGTTAATGACGACTGGTTAGCGAATGTTCTTATGCAATTAGAAATTAATCTTTTCAGTTTGTCTTTCGTTAATTTGATAAACATACTGTGCTTGGATAATTGTAGTGCCGTGTTGAGGCTGGGACTCGAGAGCCCACCCCGACCTTGTCGTGGTGGGGGGGCTGAGTACCTCCCGGTAGGGCGCAGGAGGCGCTAGGGAAAAGGTAACACCCAGAGATTGGCGACTCTGGGTGCCCTTAGTACTAACTACCGGGGGGAAAACTAAGAGGGACCTGTGGAGGGCGCAGCGGGCGGGCCATGAGGGCCCGTCTAGCAGCGCCAGGTCTTAGGCAGCGGGGGCAGGGGGCCCCTGCGGTCTAACCGTGGACCCTTCGAGAAGTCGGCCACACACGCTATGGTCGCACAAGGAGGTAAGAGGGGCGCGTCCACTGCGTCTCTCTGAGGAGGTCCTTCCGGTTTTAGTCCGGGGGACGTTGGCCGCGGGCGGGGTGTCAGAGCTGCAACCCAGGTACTGGCCCCCGCCTCTTTCTCAACAATCGGCGGGCTTCGTCGGAAGATTTTTAGTGGGTATTACTGCTGGCGGTCATGTCTGCTGGTTGTGAGTCCCACACACCTCTCTCGGTCCCCCTTTGACCGGGAGACAGTGCGTAAAAGCATTTTGTTACCGAAGTAATTAAAAAAAAAAATGGGACTTGACGTGTGGTTTTGTCGCCAATTTCGATACTATTAATGTACAGGTTCAAGACTATTCTGGTTTGTCTTATTATTTGTTTATATGGGTTTCTGATGACTGGCTAGCAACCCCCATGCAAGCATTAATTATCCTATTCAGTTATTTAGTATTTCTTTCGTCAATAAAAAGAACACACTATACTTGGAGAACATTAGTGCCGTGTAAAGGATGAGAGTCGATAGCCAAACGATACGACGTGTAGTTTCGTCGCCAATTTAGGAACTTTTTTTTTATTTTTTTATCGTCGGTAAAAAAATGTTGTTTACGCACTGTCTCCCGGCCAATGGGGGGACCGAGAGGGGAGTGTGGGGCTCACTGCTTCAGACACGACCACCGCAGTCCTACCCACTAAAAAACTTCCGAAGACGCCCACCGCTGTTGAAAAAGGGGCAGGGGGCCAGTGCCTGGGTTTGTAGCTTCTGGCACCCCGCCCGCAGCCAACGTCCCCCGGATCAGAACCGGGAGGACCTCCTCAGAGAAGCGCAGTGTGTCGCGCCCCCCCTACCTCCTTGTGCGGCCATGGCGTAACTGGCCGACTTCTGGGAGGGTCTATAGCTAGACGGAAGGGGCCCCCTGCCCCTGCCGCCTAAGACCCCCCAGGCTGGGCTGGACTGGCCCTCCTTGCCCGCCCGCTGCGCCAACGGCGTGCTAATTTAGGAACTACTAACGCTGTACATTGTAAGACAATATCCCGACAAGATAAGCGTTTCTAGAACAAACTGGTTTGTCTTATCCACGTTACTAATCAGTTTTATACGCGTTAATGATGACTGGGTAGCGAAAACTCTTATGCAATCAGTAATTAAACTATAGTTTCTCTTTCATTAATATAATAGACATACTGTGCTTGGAAAACTGTAGTCCCATGTTAAGGATTGGAGTCGAGAGCCAAACGATACTACGTATAGTTTTGTCAATTTGAGTACTTTAGTAGAACATTGTAAGACAATTTCTCGACAAGATAAGCTTCGACATAAGGTTTGTCTTATTCGCGTTAATTATTTGTTTTAATTGAATGTAATAAGTTGATATTATCTATATTGACTGGCATGATCTTAAACGGTATAATTATAAAACAGGATGCCGTTCAGATTCAGGCTGAGAATGTTCAAACCAAACTTCAGGCCTATTTAGACCTGCTTCTAACAATCTTCTAAAAGGCCTGACTTTTATTGTGTTCTACTGGGGAGCGAACGACTGCGGTGCTTGGTGGTCTGAAACTATCACCAAAGTAAAGCAAATATTACAAAGGTCAGTCTTCGGATGGCTTATTGTTAGTATGGAATTAACCAAAATTTTTAATTCAAGTTTGGCAATAGAGTTCTTATGAATGTCATACTTATAAACTAACGCGCTCATTCACTGCAGGCGGGGCCTAGCTCGTTAAAGAACGGGCAAGACAATAGTTAAGGGTGGTTTTTTCTCCCTCCAGTAACAATAAAAATACTTCATATTGAATCCAAACGTTTTTGTCATTAATGTAATCATTAACCATCATTAATGTTTCACTACAGAGCACTCTCACAAACCAAGGGATAGATAGCGCCAACAGTAATAGCCTACAATGCATTATAAAAACGATCGCATACTGCAAATATCAGCAGTAAACATCCTTGGGCTGTGTACGGTGGTCCGCTTGCGGTTGTAAGCCGCCGCTCGCCACTCGTACAGTAAGAGGAAGGAGGGATGAGATGCTGTACCAAGGGGTACCCTGGCCACCAGCGGAGGGGAAAGAAGTGCTGTACCAAGGGGTCGCCCTGGCCACCAGCGGAGGGGAAAGGACTGCTGTACCAGGGGGTAGCCCTGACCACCAGCAGGAAGGGAAGGGAATGCTGTACCAGGGGGTACCCCGGCCACCAACAGGAAGGGAAGGGAATGCTGTACCAGGGGGTACCCCGGCCACCAGCAGGAAGAGAAGGAACTGTACCGGGGTGTACCCCGGCCGACAGTAGGATATGCAGAGAAAGGAATGAGACCCAACACGGACGGTTGAAATCTAATTTATTGCTTATAATTGTATAGTTTATATATTAATTATATGTTGTGTACACATATAAAGATATAAAGAAGTGCAGCGTCTGTGTAAAGTGCCGACGCTGCACGAGGATGTTGCAACTGGGGCGACTCGCCGCTGACCACGCTGACGCCAAGTTCAATGTACAAGATGTAGACTTGTAGAGGCTGTTCATCATTATCACGACGTTCATTCTTGATTGATATTTTATAGAAACCAAAAAAGAAAAACCGTTTTCAGCTCGTAGGTTATTTATGAGTCAGTATGATAACATACGCGACTGCTGAAAGTAAAGTCTGCACTTACACGCGACTTTTAAAAGTGTACATATAAAATTCGCTTAAAACCTTTCCATCAGTGTGTACAATGGTACAGCGGCAAATTACATCCATAAACATCCGGATCAGTCCCCCAGCAGTTGCGACCGATGGGGCGCTCGAATAAATGAAAATACTTCAACGACGGGTGTCTTACGCGATCGCAAATAACAATTGATCTAATAATTTCAGCGCAAAAGAATCATACCTTAAAAGTTGCCATTTGAAGAAGTGGACTTCAAATGGCTGAAATGATGATGATGATGCCCTAGATTCTTATTCTGATGATGTAGCAGATGACCAGTGGACTATGAATAATGCAGTAATATGTTAGTTAAATATATATTATTTTGTGCTAAAAATGTCGGATAATTTAAAGTTAACGGTTATTTCTGGAATTAGTACCCTTGTTAGTTTTCTTGCCCGTTCTTTTACGATCAAGGTCCCCCGCAGTGAATGGGCGCGTTAGTTTATAAGTATGACATTCATAAGAGCTCTATTGAGCTAAACTTGAATAAATGTCATTTCATTTATTCATCAAGTAACGGTGACTCATAGTGTTAGTAACAATATTCCTTATACCTATGTTAGTTTACATATAATAACAACAACAACAACACAATTCACTGCCACAACTTTAGCAAGGAAGTGGAGCGCAAGCAGCAATTATTTAAATACACACAATCAAGTCTGCTTGTTATACATTTCAGGACGATGTAAAAAAATAAAAAATAAATGAACAAATAAATAACAAATAAATGCATTTTGATTTTGATTGAGTACACTGATTTATAAAGAACATTATCATTTTTATAATCTATCAATAAATCAGCATATCTAAACTTCAATTTTAATTTTGCTACAAGTACTTCGAGTACTTTATTTACTCGAAATGAGTATGCAAAATACTTTTGGGACATCACTTCTTCGTAACTATGAATACGGCTGTACAACTCAGAGTTCAAAAATTATGGTGTCATTCAGTACGGACAAGTTATTTTTGAACACGGTACATTGATTATTGCACCGCGATACGAATTAGATATGACGAACGCCAACGGCAATATATATTAACATATGGTGTGTGACCAACTAAACACCAAATTGGGCACTGGTGCTATACGACACACAAGAACGCCAGAGATTTTACGCGCGCACATTATTCAATTTGACTACGATTCAATTAGAGATACGTTAGAGTTAGAGGTATGTTCTATGTTAATGGTGATGGTTTCCGCTCTTAATACAGTAGTGGGACCACTGTTCTTGAGCCTTTTTGGTCGCTCCACCACTCCACCTCTTTCCAGAGGCATACATTAAATAATTAATAATAAATATTAATACATAATAAATATTTCTGACACTTACACCAATTATTTAGATCCAAGATAAGTATCATTAAGAACTTGTGTTATGGATACTAAACAACAACTAAAAAAAATGTTTATCACATACATAAATACTTTTTTTGTAAATACATACTTAATATACATAGAAAAACACCCAGACCAGAACAAATATTCATATTTATAACACACAAAGATTTGTTCTGTGTGAGAATCGAACCCACGACCTCTGGAGGTACATACATTAGAGGTATTAGATGATTA
Source organism: Musotima nitidalis (assembly GCA_949126915.1). Classification (NCBI taxonomy): domain Eukaryota; kingdom Metazoa; phylum Arthropoda; class Insecta; order Lepidoptera; family Crambidae; genus Musotima; species Musotima nitidalis. Next base: position 14,226,276 of record OX421418.1, on the reverse strand, counting down.
CTGTTGTGTACCATTTGATAGGCGAAACCATTGAAATACTGAACAGCATTAATAGATGCAATATTACGCACTTTTAAGTTCATTAAATTTATACAGTCATTCGATCCACCGCTATTCGCAAATACGTAAGATAGCCACTCAACGACATAGGTATAGTGGCTGATCAACTGTATCATAGTCCTCGTCTCTCGACTTTCGCCTGATGGTATAAGCCTCGTTTAATCGGATTGATACAAAATCAATAGATCTGATATTACTAGTTCTTCTTGTTAAAATAATAGGTTGGGGAAAAAGTCTTTTCGTATTTTTGTATGAAAAGTCAAGACATTTTTTTCAAAGTTTATTTACATTTATTTACAATATATATGTACCGTTTGGTTGAATAACTTTCTGCCATTTTGTGGGCAGAGACATTATCCCGTTACTGTAGAAACTTTGGGACTTCTGATCAAAAAAACGGAACAAATAGTTTTGGCAGTCCTCTCTTGAGGTCAACCTTACAGAACCTAAAGAATTCTGCAGAGACCGAAACAGGTGAAAATCTGAAGGCGCAAGGTCAGGGCTATATGGTGGATGCACTAGGACCTCCCAGTCGAACTCTCTTAATTTTTGCTGAGTGGCTAAAGATGTGTGTGGTCTAGCGTTATCGTGATGAAAGACCACACCCTTCCTGTTGATCAATTCCGGCCGTTTTCTCTCGACTGCTTCCTTTAATCTCATCAGTTGCTGGCAGTAAAGATCAGAATCGATGGTTTTGCCGGGCGGTAAAAGCTCATAATAAACAATGCCCTTCCAATCCCACCATACACACAGCATCACCTTATTTCGTGTTAGGCCAGGTTTGGCCACAGTCTGTGAAGCCTGGCCAACTTTCGACCACGACCTTTTTCGCACGTTCTTGTCGTACGAGATCCACTTTTCATCGCCAGTTATCAATCTCTTCAAAAACGGCTCGGTTTCATTGCGTCTCAATAATGAATCGCAAATGAGTACACGGTTCATTAAGTTTCTTTGAGTGAGCTCGTGTGGCACCCAAATATCGAGCTTTTTTGTATAACCAGCTTTCTTCAAATGGGTCAAAACTGTTTTGTGGTCAATTCCCAGTTCTTCAGCTACATCGTAACTACTAATATGCCGATCTTGCTCCACTCTTTCAAAAATGGCGTCCATTTTATTCGTAACAGGGCGACCAGAGCGAGGTGCATCTTTAACATCAAAATTTCCGGACTGAAAACGTTTGAACCAAATTTGTGCTACTCTTACTGACACTGCATCAGGTCCATAAACATCACAAATTTTTTTCACTGCTTGAGTTGCATTTTTGCCATTTTTATAATAAAATTTTAAAATGTATCGAATTTCTTCATTAGATTCACTCATTTTTACGGAGAGAAAAACAAATGAAAAATAGCGGGAAACAACTTTTTTTTATTTTTTTTCTTTTCTTTATAATGGAACCTTTTTAATGTTACCAAAACCAGCCAGACACAAATAGTACAGTCAAAAAAATTTTATAATAAGTTTATACCTACGTTATGCGAAAAGACTTTTTCCCCGACCTAATATAAGAGTGACAAAGTGAAATGATACTTAGTAATATCATAAATTTTGTATTTAATATTATAAGGTTTTTATGTAAATACATCAACATTTCATTATCTTCTGCTCTTTCCTTACCTTTTCGATAACGACCGATACATAAATCTCACATAAGACCGTGGCAGTAATATTCGTATTCAAGCACACAAATGTTTATGCATAATAAAAAATAGGGTTATAAAAATTTACATTCACTGATCTCGCGCGGGTACATGTATCCTTTTAATATTTTGGAAATAGCCAGACCAAGTATACCCATAATCGTGGTATGCATGCATTACTTTTTTTGTTTATAAATCAAACCTATGACTTCAGTACAGGCGCGATATTATACATGCATGCACCACTTGCAGGTGAGGTTTGCTTGAGCTCCTCAGATCCTAGTAGGATCCTTATACACAAAAAACACATATACTACATATATAAGTGCAGATATTTCGTTATCTTCATTCCACATTTGTGGTTAAAATAAGACGTTTAAATTATATTGTCTTCAAGACAAGTTGTCTTAAAGCTATATTCTTACGAGACAATCAAAAGCATCATAAAGACAACAACGCCAAATCGATGACGAAGGCTCTGAGCCTCTCGCCTCCTAAATTCTTAATACCTCACGTAACAGTTAAGATTAGGGGAGGAGGGTAACTGCACTTAACTTTTATTGTCGAGTCTCGGATCCACGGATCGATGATAATGCACCGGGGTTAGGGAATTAAGTTTGAAGTTCCGGCTTGTGTACCTTTGTGAAGTGCTTTTTAACAGGAAACAAGAGCAAAAGTTGCAGAATTTTTAATAGAGAAAGCTGTATTGAAATTTCCAGAGAACTAATTAGGTTTGTTATGCGAGCTCGGACTGACTCGGGCGAGGTCCTAACTTTTTTGTGTAAAGTAAGATTAGTTAGCTAATTTGTCGGTTTTATTCTTTTGTCTTAACTCTCCTGGTGCTTGTTAAAACTGAAAAAAATCTTTAACTTATTAGAGAACTATCTGTTAAGTCAAATGTTAGGTAATTAAAGAACAACCTTCAGTAACGAAGACGCGGGGCGTCACATGTGGTGTGGAGTCTCGTGACACGTCAAGCGTCATGTTTTTATCTAATTACGATGCGCCGCGGCGGCGTATTAAGCAGCACTTGTATAAATATAGATAATATAATATAATATAAATATAGCAATAAACTTTTTTGTTTATAGAAATGCAAAAGGTAAAAGTGGTAGTGCCCACCGCCGCTGTGAAAACTCAAGCGTGTAGCGAAGCGCGCGTAAAATCACTTCTCCGAAAACGCACACATACAATTCCATATGTTTGAATTTAGCTCCCATCGCTACCTAAATCGTGATATTATGTATGTATGTATAACAATACAGGTAATGACTCTTATAAAAAAGTTTTCTAATTTACCTATCTTGGAAAACTAAATAAGATTTATGTAACTAGCAAATAAATTACTTCAGATTATTCCTATTTATTAAATTTTATCTATAAAAATTACAAATTAGTATTAGTGTAAGCCCATTCATATAAAATTACTACAGAATTACATGCCATAGAGTGATTACCAATAGTTAGTGTGTTATATAAATGCACCTCCGATATCATTGGTTATATTTGATCCTATTAAAGGCTCCATTCCTTGCTAACAAGCAGATTAGTAGATCAAAGTCAGACGACACTCGCTAGATTGATAAGTTGGACTTGTTATACTCTCTTATTTGGAAAATCGCATTTATTCATATTAGACGTACTAAAGTACATTTAATAATGTATGTTGAACATCGCTTTGAAGTTATAATTTCTTTTATTTCAGTAAATTTCGCCAACTCAAAAAACACAGATCATTTATATGAAATATGTAGAGTATTTGATTTAAATGAACACTGAGACTGTCGAGCTATGCAGTAGCATAGATATTTGATTCATAGATATTTGCATAAATGTTATGGCATCGAAAATATTTCAGAAACAGTATGGTCTCAAAGACTGTATATTTGCCCAGATCCTGAGGTCGGGGATTGAATTCCCACACAAGACTTTTGTAAATTAATATGAAAATGAGACATGGTCAGGGTGGATAAGTTCATATGAAAAAAAATATATACGACCTAGTAAGCTCTATTTAGTTTTGGGCATTGCAAAACATTCGTGATTTCCTATAGAAAGGTCATTTAAATTATATTAAGTAAGGGTGAAATAATTGATTTTCCTTACAAAATTCCTTCAACAAAACTATGAAATTTGAAGTAGAGATAGTTTAGGACCCTAAAATGGATATACATCTTATTCAGGAAATAATTTTACGCCCAAAAGAGATTCAAGTGCATCAAACCAACACTATTACAAATTTTATCCAAAGTATCCTTATACTAATTGACTAATTAGAAATACTGCGTAGACCACCTCCATAAAACAATATAAAATAACACAGTAACTCGTTCATCAAATATATCCCACATAAACGCTCCGTTTAAATAATCGCGTTACGCAAGCAGAGCCACATCGGTACCCGCAGTTAATTCGGGTTCATTGTCTGACATTTTTCTCTGCTGTAATCTCGTTAAGCAAATCCGCTGGGCCGAGTGACACGGGTCGTCTCTGGTGACGTAACCTTCGTACAATCCTGCGTTTACCTCCTTCACTCAGAGGTACAATCCTTTTTCGGCAATTTCATTGTTATTGTAATTGTTTCACTTTATCATCAAGTGGTTTTTACTCAGATTTTAACTGGTACTTAGTGGTCTTATCAAAATAAAGGCGAAAATTTTTTTTCACTAATCGATGAAAAGTAAACACAAATAATTTCCAGATTTTACATGATTCCTGTCAGTGTATTGCCGCAAGTATTTTCTAAATTATATATTTTCTAAATATACTAAGATAACATTAATTACATAGATGTCCATAGGGATCCTACCAAGATCTTAGGAGCCTAAGTTAACCTCACCTGCAAGTGGTGGACCTGCTGATTAACGGACGAGGCTCTGGCAAATGGCAGTGAGCGAAAATAGGCTCGCCACCTTTTTAGTGGAACCAAAAATATTACTGGCAAAATGTGGGCGTATATTATACAAGCGTAATGTACATACATTCTGTTTATATACATGCATATATATATTAACAGAAACCAATATAATGTCAACAACAAACAAAGTATAGCTTGTGTCTCATTATAGCTTCAAATGAACCAAATTGCAAAAGCGTTTCCAAACAAAACTTTAAAATACCTCAAACGAAAATCAATTTAATGGCAATTAAATAACATACACGGGAGCACTTCTTTGATGTAATGTGTTGGGGTTTGTCCCCACGGACAGAGCTGAACGGGCACAGTAATTAAAAACGCTCCGTGCATTGCAAATAATCCAAAAATAACGAGGTACCAATTATATATGGCTTTGAGACAAACATTGCGCCTACGAATGTCGCTGTCACATGTTTACTGTTAAGTAAGTTGTTTTATAAAACGGATACATTAATTGTAAAAATGACTTTTCCTGAAGTTTGCTATAACATATAATTAAGCATACGCGGTAGGCTTGACAACGAATAAGGCGTGGAAATCAGTAGGTATACGTGCAACTCGCTACTAAGGTCGCGGGTTCGTTTCCCACACAGTATGAATGTGTGCCCCAAGATTTTTTGTATTACAGTATTACTTTGTCATACATTACGTCCGTACATGATGTGCGCACTTTGCACACTGCTCGCAACAGCTACATCAAAGAGATAAATAGATACGGCAGAAGATAAGTTGGCAGAAAAGGCTTAGAGGACTCATTCCGATGTTTAAACATTTGTACTGGCATATGTTTGAGGGGATTTATAGTCCTACTAATTGAAATTGGTCGCGTGTTCCTTTTGATCACACGTGTTTTTGCACATCTCTCTGTGGAGTGGATTATAGGTATCCTTTTAAAACTTTATGTTGTTTTTTTTGTTTAGTATTAGAAACACATTGTTTAGTTAGAGTATCGCGAACCCATTGTAAGCGGTACTAAGCGTGTGTAACAAATGAATTCGAACTGATTATTTTTATATGACCGCCGTTTTAATGCGAAGGTAGCTGGCATAAATTTGGTCAGGGATATGATTATATAATTAAGTAATTAATTAATATCCTTGTACAATCACACCAATTATTTAGCTCCAAGATAAGCATCATTAGGAACTTGTTATATAATAGGTTGGGGAAAAAGTCTTTTCGTATTTTTGTATGAAAAGTCAAGACATTTTTTTCAAAGTTTATTTACATTTATTTACAATATATATGTACCGTTTTGTTGAATAACTTTCTGCCATTTTGTGGGCAGAGACATTATCCCGTTACTGTAGAAACTTTGGGACTTCTGATCAAAAAAACGGGACAAATAGTTTTGGCAGTCCTCTCTTGAGGTCAACCTTACAGAACCTAAAGAATTCTGCAGAGACCGAAACAGGTGACAATCTGAAGGCGCAAGGTCAGGGCTATATGGTGGATGCACTAGGACCTTCCAGTCGAACTCTCTTAATTTTTGCTGAGTGGCTAAAGATGTGTGTGGTCTGGCGTTATCGTGATGAAAGACCACACCCTTCCTGTTGATCAATTCCGGCCGTTTTCTCTCGACTGCTTCCTTTAATCTCATCAGTTGCTGGCAGTAAAGATCAGAATCGATGGTTTTGCCGGGCGGTAAAAGCTCATAATAAACAATGCCCTTCCAATCCCACCATACACACAGCATCACCTTATTTCGTGTTAGGCCAGGTTTGGCCACAGTCTGTGAAGCCTGGCCAACTTTCGACCACGACCTTTTTCGCACGTTCTTGTCGTACGTGATCCACTTCTCATCGCCAGTTATCAATCTCTTCAAAAACGGCTCGGTTTCATTACGTCTCAATAATGAATCGCAAATGAGTACACGGTTCATTAAGTTTCTTTGAGTGAGCTCGTGTGGCACCCAAATATCGAGCTTTTTTGTATAACCAGCTTTCTTCAAATGGGTCAAAACTGTTTTGTGGTCAATTCCCAGTTCTTCAGCTACATCGTAACTACTAATATGCCGATCTTGCTCCACTCTTTCAAAAATGGCGTCCATTTTATTCGTAACAGGGCGACCAGAGCGAGGTGCATCTTTAACATCAAAATTTCCGGACTGAAAACGTTTGAACCAAATTTGTGCTACTCTTACTGACACTGCATCAGGTCCATAAACATCACAAATTTTTTTCACTGCTTGAGTTGCATTTTTGCCTTTTTTATAATGAAATTTTAAAATGTATCGAATTTCTTCATTAGATTCACTCATTTTTACGGAGAGAAAAACAAATGAAAAATAGCGGGAAACAACTTTTTTTTATTTTTTTCTTTTCTTTATAATGGAACCTTTTTAATGTTACCAAAACCAGCCAGACACAAATAGTACAGTCAAAAAAAATTTATAATAAGTTTATACCTACGTTATGCGAAAAGACTTTTTCCCCGACCTAATAGATACTAAAAAATGGATGCACATACTTAATTATACTTTTTATTTTGTAAATCATACTCCATATAGGAAACACCCAGACCAGAACAAATATTTATGATCATACATGCACACAAGGACTTTTTTTTTATGATGGAAAATCATCAAATTACCGTCCCCCGCTGTGGGTGGAGCGGGAAGGTGTGTAAGACTTCTGACTAAAAACCATCCATGTTCCTTCCTGAGCCTGCTACGTACCGAGGCCGCGGTAACCCTTGCGAACAGTCCCGCAACCCCGGCAGGCTTGGCCCCCATCATGGGGCCCCTCAGTGTGCTGACTTCTCAGTGTGCGTGGAACACGAACGCGCCATCGACGCGGCCTGTCGTCTATGGAAGACGGACGGGCGGCGAGGGTTATTATAAGAAGGTTATTCGCCGCCCACAAGCCAGCGCCTACGGTGGCCGAGAGTCGTCTCGCGGCTCCCGACGTCTCGGGCGTCCACCGCGGCGGCTGGGACCGAGACGAGTGGTATTCTGCCTCTCTCGCTCCGCCGCCTCCTTTGCTAGCATGACTGCTTCGCAAAAAGAGGCGACAGCCCCCCATTCTCTCTCGCTCCGGACCATGGCCTCCACCAAGGCAGTACGCGAGAGATTGCCGCCGCCGATCGCCGCTACGAGGACACGTCGGAGCTCCGCCCACGCTGGGCAGACCGCGGTGGTGTGCTCCACCGTGTCCTCTAGCTAATTTCACAGTGGTGACACTCGGACGTTTCCTCCCGCCTGATTCTGTGCAGGCACCTACTGAAGCAGCCATGCCCGGTTAGGACCTGCGTCAGGCGGTAGGTGAGCGCGCCGAGGCGCCTCTATCGTCACTCCTCAAAGAGGGTACTTACCGCCACTGTCGTGGCGAGCCCACAAGGATTTATTCTGTGTGGAATTCGAACTCACGATCTTAGGAACTGACCTCCACGCCATGTCGTTCGTCAAAATATGTAGAATAATAGACTATGACACAACACCACATTATGCTGCTGCTCTTATACACTGCTGGTCGGATGTTAACGGTGCGCGACTGTCGTCACCGTTAAAGGAATTCTAACCTAATGGTGCATCCGCCGAAGTAATATATAGCTATATTAAGTATAGGGATCCCACCAAGGCTGAAAGAGCCCAAGCCAACCTCACCTGCAAGTGGTACACCTGCAAGTGGTACACCTGCCGATCAACTGACGAGGCTCTGGCGAACATAACAGTGCCCGGTAAGCGGCAATCGGCTCGCCACCTATTACGTGGGACCAACTATATAATTGGCGAAGTTTGGCCTACCCCTTCGGGAAACAGGCGTGAATGTATGAATGTATGTATTAACCATCATCATTACCATTTCAGTCATTTGAAGTTCACTGCTGAACGTAGCCCTTCCCAATTGTTTTCCACCTTGATCGATGTTGTGCCGCCTGCGTCCTCCGGCTTCCCGCCGCCCTGACTAGATCATCGGTCCATTTGAGCTACATCATTCAAAACAATAATATTAGGTAGCTTTCCACAACTTTTAAATAATGCAGATACAGATATCCTGTCACTAATTACTAGCCCTTAATAAGGGCTTAGGGGGGTCAACTACTAATGACTTAGAGTGATAAGTTGTAGTGACGAGCACTGCCAATCAGGCGCTGTACTAGTTTTAAGAGTCTTGTTCTTTGAGAATATCAGCGGTAACATATCAAGTAAATTGAGATTATCTAAACTTATTCCACTTGAAAAAGTTTTTAAGTAATTTAATTTGTTCATTACATGTTACCTTCTCCTCAAACATTTTTCATTAAATAGTTAGAAGAGTACCAACAGAACCGCTGATCTATAAAGACCTATTGTATATAAAGTTGCTAAAAATATAAACTTTATTCGTCCAACACGAAAGTTGTGGGATTTTAAAGTGTCTAAGCAAGTAATTGGTCTGCCAGTTCCGTTGGGTGGATCTGAGTTGGTAGCCAGGCCAGCTCTAACTGGATTTGTAGGATATCTACATTGAATTTTAAGTTTGTCTGTGCTTTTATTGGTTGACATTATCGTGACAAAGTTTAAGCTAAATATAGTATAGTATATCAAAAAGTTCTTTATTACATAAACTATTACATAGCACTTAAAAATGTTAAAATAAAATATATATAAAAATAACTAAATATTACTACACTGAAATCTTTGTTTCACTTACATGTAATAAAATCAAAATTGAGTGTAAGTGAATCTAAGTGCCAGTTCTGAGCCACCGCTCTGTGAGAAGAAGTGACAAGAAACTTACAGGCTATGCTCTTTTAAATTACTTACCCTTAGTCTAATATTACTGTGTATACTACCCATTATTTTTGCTCATCATACCAACACATTCAACAGCATCAGTCCCAGACACAATAGAAAAACTATGGTTTGACAGTCGTTCTGTGTTGAAAGACTTAATCTATCTTTTGTATCTCCTTGTCCTTGGACTTGCGATACCGCATTTTATGCTGACCGCTTAAGTGCTTCGAAATACACGTGAAGCCGTTGACCTTTGTTATTTATATATGTGGTGGTCGTTAAGTCTTGCTAGATTATCTATTAGGCAGTTGTTTCTTTAAAGCAGTATGCCCTCATTCAGTTCCCCAAACCGACTGGCGTGTATGACAAGGTTAATGAGTATGAATGAAGCTAAGAGTGTGTACCAAGATAGTAGCTAGTGGAAGGATGTGATCTCTGCCTACCCGTACGGGAAAAAGGCGTGACATTATGGTATGTATATATGCCCACATCTGCCTCCACTTATCCGCCTTTACACTAGTTTACACCCCGTATGACCTGAATCTCTCTGACCTTGGTTAGTTAAACGTGCTTCGTGGCTGAAATGATGATGATGAGTCATTAATCTATGGAGCTTTACTGCCTTTTATTATATTTTGTACAGAATACCGCAAGGAACACCTCTCTGTCCCCTATCTCAGGATAGATCTTAGACTTTATGTCTAAAAAAACCACTGTTTTTACTTATAAAAATACACCACTTGAAATTACACCAGTTTTATAAAGTAAAACAATGCTTAGATAATTTCACATTGGTAACAATACTGCGCGCGTTCACTTAATTTTACAAACTATAATAATGAAACACAGGTAGTGTTGTACTCATACAAGAGAAAACTGGTAGATACTGATTCCGGACAGGTGCGTTACACGAAGTCGTGATATCGCACAGACCTCCGCGTACGTGGGGAGAATGGGCAACGACGTTAATTATCCGACGGAACAGGGGCCAGTTCTTGTTTTAATATGGCCCCGAGTTTTGCTAACTATTGTTTACTCTTGCTACTTTAGATTTAAATAACGGCGAAGTTTCTTACAATGTTAACAAAACATGCCTATTTCAAATTTAATATAATGATATTTATTTGAAAATAAACGTACTTTAATCTTAGTACAGTGCTGCTTATTTTTGCTTGCTTCCTAATTTCAAGACATTTATAAAAAAAAGGTTATTTATTATATTTATATTAATTTAATGCTCTTAAATTTATAACATAAATGATAGAGATGTTTTTACATTTACCTTTTAAAGGTATTGTGATGTTAACACATGACATAAATTTACGCATAACAATTAAATATACTATACATAGAAAACAAACAATTCAAACAAAACGTTAATCATAATAATTTTTCTTTTAAATGTTCTTTAATGTTATAGAAAGATTTTTTATGAAAATATTTTTTAGTGCTGTTTCAAAAGAACTGTTCTGGAGAAAGGTAGGTGCTTGGAAACTTTAATGACCATGTGGTATGGGTTATTGTGATAACTAGACTCATCAGTCAACCTCAGTTTAACTAGACAGTTAGGCTCGTACATCTAGATCGTTCTCACGGCGCTGAGATAAATGTCGGCTCTGTTTATCTCTACTTTATTGAAGTATTGTGGTTGTTTAAGTGTAAGTATAGCCTCAAAATAGTTTTGTGCTGTGGTAGCGGCAGTTATATAGTCGTAGCGAGGTTCCTGGCCCCCCAGATATATTATAGATTATAAATAATAATGCAGTACATAATATCCATCTACAATCACTTAGGTTAAACTAATTAAAGTTCTAAAATAAACTAACGTTTTACATAATTTAAATACTACTAAAAGGCAAACATGACAATGTGTACTTTTAAAGTGAGAAGCTGAATTTTTCATACCCTCCAGTTAAAATACACCCTCAGCTTAGTTATAACCGATCAATGTCACAGAAGAGCCTGCAACGGCAGAGATATGGCGGTCACCTCACACGTCATAAATATCCCGGACTACATGACCAGGCAAATTTCCTTTAGAACGGAGGGTTCGACAAAATTTGAGTTATTTATGGTGTATGAAGGATAGCCAGCTAAAACATACAAAGGAAAGATGTAAATATATTTGCTAGTACCTGTGTATAGTTCAAGAGTTGTCAATATAAAAATTTACACGTAATGAAGCTCACTTATGCCCTTTACTACCTTTATCTGAAATGGTTGCAAGTTATAGCTAGTAAAGGTGCGGGTCGAAATCAACAGTGAGAAAAATACTTCTAATAAAGCAGTTAAAGTTTCAGTTAGTATTATTTGCTTTGCTGGATATTATGATGTGTGAAAATAATGTAATGTATCGGAAGGTACTGCTCCTTTAAACGAGCGGCGTACAGTAATAAATAAATCATCATCATCATTTCAGCTCATTAACGTCCCACTACTGAGCACGAGCCTCCTCTCACATACCAAGGTGCGAGGGTATTGGGTCATACTTCACCACGCTGACCCCGTGCGGATTTCGGAGGCAGGTGTATGGCGTTCTGCTGTTAGAGTTTATCAAGCCGCACATTAGGCCTCTAACATGGCCTAACGACTACCACATTTAGTGATAACCGGGACCAACGGCTTAACGTGTCTTCCGAAGCACGGAAGTGCTCGATATCAAACGCTACACAAACGGTCACCCATCCAAGAACTGACCTCTGTAAACTCTGCTGTACTTCGGTGATCGTTTCCGACCACCTAGCATCGCAGAGCTACGAGCGCGCTAATAAATAATTACATTAATGTTTCTTTATTTCATGTAAAGGTTGCCTGGAAGAAATTGCAGTTAGGCCGCCCATTGTACCACATATTTGTGTATGTGATTTGATTACTTTTTTATATTTAGTGTAGAATAAAGTGTTTATTCATTCATTACGTACCCATTTCTCTTTTGGTAGCTTTTGCACTATCATCCTAGTTCACAGTAAACATGGTAGACTGTTGTCACTGAAAGGTATGAACTCTGTCTCTCAGTAAATTAGAATTCTTAAATACCTTTTCTTTATAAGATATTTACTTATTACGTTAGAGTAGACATAGGTAAGTTTGGTATGTAGCAGTTGAAGCTTGTGCCCACGTGTCCTGCTCATAGAGTGTTTGTTCGCAGTCACTGCCCACACACTGCGGGGATTCGGCTATAGAAATCCATGGAGGATCCACAAAATAATAAGCATTATCAATATTATTACACTCTTACCCTATGGTATGGGGTTATAGGAGTTGAGAGAAGGAATTATAATGAGTTACCATTATGCTATGTTTTCTATATTTTAGTAACGCTCTTAGCGCTTCGAGTCTGAAAAGTTAAATAGCATTTACAGCGTTACTTACGAGATGTTTTTAAAAGTTTGACTACGTTGCAATAAATTATGCCAGAGAACGTTTAAATTGCGCTGTAGATGGCGCAATTATGAAAAATTGGAGACTTAACAGCCAACATATAATATGTACTTTTATTTTTTGTTAATAAATATACAAAACACCCTGCCGTACAAAGTATTAAAGTATGTTCATGCACACAAATACTTGTCCGGAGTGGAATACGAAACCACGATCTCAGAAGCGGAGTGCAGTTTTACTCACCGAGATGAGTTTCTTGAGGCATTCTTCTCAATCACGTTGCTCCTTGAAAGACTCGTTAGTCACCGACAAACCTTGACAAATTCTAAAAAAATATACATTTTGCTTGTATCTCTTTCTGTTTCTTGATTATGGTACCGCCCACTTCACTGGCATTGATGTTAAAAAAAATATTTCCATTTTGTATGTTAATATTTGAAGAATGTAAATGATCTTGCTTTATCTTAAAGACAATAAAGTATATTTTAATTTCTGCACGCCATATCACCAATCACAATGACTTTGGGTGAAACAAAAGCAATAGGTAAAATTTTATATAACAGGTGAAAGTGTGAGCTCCATTCCTTCCTTTGTTCAATTTAGGAATTACGTACATCGAAGATTATCGTGGCGGAGGTCCGCGGACCGGAAGCTGCAGGCGAGGGTGCCGCCCTCGGTTATTGCACTTAATTCATACATACAGAAGGTCCTCTTCTGTTATAAATATATAAAGAACACAATTAGCCTTACGTTCTTTTCTTGATAAGTCTATTAAACTATTTGGGCAGCATTTCTGACATAAGTTTGTTTTCACTTCGCTCCTTGTGCGTAATTTACTAATAAGGATGACTACTATATGTTTACCGTAGTATCGTGGCAAATAGACTTTTTATCACAATAACGTGTTTTGACAGGACTTTATATGGAAAGCTCCAGAAGCAACTATAAAATAAAAAACTTTTTAGTCTAGCCCAATACAATTAGCAAATGTTCTGAAAAAGCTTGTAGGCTACCAAAAACTATTTTAAGTTAAATTGAACGGGAAAACAAATACTGTTGTAATTTAGCTATAAAGAAATGCAATTATATATACATATAAGCGTCGGTTTTTACTCGTTGTTAGAACGCTTACCTACTGTATGTATGTAGTGAGTGGTGATAATCTACCTGCAGCGTCACTTCCGCCGCTCGCCGCCGGGAGCGCGCTTCGTTTCGCTCAGTTTATGGAGTCGTTCGATTTTTGATAGCCCCTGCATTGTTCTTTTGTATTACAATCGATTCTGTACTCGATTTGATGATCTCTTTAGACTATCCTTATGTTGACGAGCAGTGTGTGTACCTACCACACAAACCTGCATATCACATACATTTGCGTACATACATACTATGACACCTCTTTTCGGAAGGGGTAGGCAGAGGCATATTAAATGCCTACACTTCGCCAATTATATTGTTAGTCCCAAGTAATAGGTGGCGACTCGATTGCCGCTTACCGGGGGCTCCTAAGATGTTACACATTATATTTTTTTAACATTGTTTAATTGTGTCTTTATTTAGGATTTAACGAAACACTCAATACAGATTTAGACAATTAAAAACCAACGTTAGTTTCCTTTATTAAGGTTTCAAAAAGTATTATCGCAAGAATTAAATTTCTTAATCAATTTATTTTATGTAATTTTTATTACACAAAGCGAACTTAATGCCATAAGGCATTCTCTGCCATTTAACTCTAGGGGTATCATTTATTCGCATAACCTTATCCTAAAATTGTTTAAAAAAATAAAATTTCTATCTGCTTACAAAATAGGTGTTAATTGGCCAATAACGCGTAGCTGTTGAATAAAAAACACTTGAAAGAAACGCGAGAAACATGCAACACGCGTATTTAATTAATTTATCGGTGCGTACTCGAGGGTTCATTACGAATAACTGTCTAATGAAACCTGGCCCGGAGCTCTGTGTTTCTAGTTAGTTGGTTGTGACTCCCACATACTGCTCTCAAGGATATCAAACTGTGCTTTTAAAGTCCATATCTATAATTTTTAGAGGAAATAAATTTACCACGATTGGTAGTGCGCGGATTATGCTTGCGATGGGCTACTAAGGTTTAATTTTTAAAAATTTGGGCATACCTTAGCGTCACATCAATCTTCCAGATCTAATTAGAGGCACCTGATATTGTAGGTAGAGTGGTGGGAACTGGTGTATATTTAATTAAAGCGATTGACTTCAAATTATAGTTTAATCTTGGTAATATAAATTAACACGGGGGGAAAAGCAAAACTCTACAGTAGATAGCGTCCATAATATGGACAAATATTTATTTATTTATTTAATATAGTTATACAAGTCGGCTTACAGAGCAATGCATCCAACACACCGGCATGCTAGTTCTTACAATAAAATAACAATTATGAAAATTAATTAATTTTACAATGTCAATACAATAAAACACTAAAAACATAAATCAATTCTATGAAATGTTAATTACAATTTATAAAAGTAACATAGGTATCTTAATTACAAAAAGATGAAAAAGCAATCACATTAAACTAACGCAATATTCAATTACAAATAAAATAAAATGATGTCCGGAAATTATAAAAACAAGGTTATGTCAGATTTAAAAAAAAATAGTCTATGTTAATTACAGAAGAGAAACTTATAGGTAATTGCCACCATAATTCTCAGTACATCTCAGTCCATCTCAGTCGTTTATTTGCATACTTGTCCTTGGCAAACATACATTGCTTGATTCTATGAATCATACATACATAAATTCACGCCTGTTTCCCCGAAGGGGTGGGCAGAGGCATATTCGCCAATACATTGTTGGTCCCACGTAATAGGACCAACCTAGGACTAGGACAACGGACCTAGTATGTATGTACTTTCTAATTTGACACAATTAGGCTTAACGACTAACAAATAATGATGATGATAAACGGAACCAATAGATTAATCTACCTAGCAAACCATGCAAGCGCTTGGTGTTAAAACCCAAAAAGAAATCCACTCATGCATGGACTTCCCTCTGTGAGCTTTACTTTTGTAGTCGATTGATACTACGGTAAATATTGAGGTAGAGAACGACGTAACTACCAATTGTCGACAGATATAGCGCAGAGGTCAGGTTGGTTACTATGGTCCTAAGGTCGTGGGTTCGATTCCTACACACGAAATATCTTTGTGTGCATGAACATGAATATTTGTTCTGGTCTGGTAGTTTTCTTTGTATATTAAGTACGTATTTACAAAATAAAAAGTATGTAAGTATGTTTATACTTAATTTAGTATCCATACACAGAACACAGGTTCTTGAATTGAGCTTTTTCTTAGATACTGGAATGGTTAACCGTACTTTTCTAGTACCGGATCACACTGTAAGTATGAAAACGTTTCTTACCGCCAGTGTGTACAATAGATTGCCTTATTCCTTAACGGGTAGTCAAACGCGACCCCTGGCTTTCGGCCCGCGTCGCCGAGTCGCCCAACTGGAAGCTGAGGAGGGTACCGTCAGCAGCCACCACTTAGCTCCCGAGGATATTTACAGTAACGGATGTATCGTGTGCTTTGTGTTTTGGCTTCGTAAATATTGAAGTGCAGTTAAGGGCGCTTTGATCTTTGACAGCTTGGCAGGCAAAATCTTTCTGAAATATAAGAATATACTTAGTCTTTGACTTATGATATAATAACGGATTTTTTGTGACATTTTGACGAAAAACAAAAATGTATTCGTTTTAATGCTTCCGTCTTACATGAGATGCTATCTTTGAATAAATTTTATTTACTAACTTTATTAATAATCTTTCATAAGACCACAAATGTTTATGGATTGCGATATATTTCATTTTTATAATGTTAAAATTATTTTATCCTGTAGCTTGAGTATGTCATGCTCACTTAAATGTCTTTACGGCGGTGGTGGCGTCATGCGTCGGGTCGTTACGTTCCCTCTAATAAGGTTGAGCGAAACGATGGCTGGTTCATGCGTCATACTCGTGAACGGGTGCCGCCAGTGCGGACTGGTCTTCTCATGTCTACCATGTTTAATCGTAATTATGTTCGTGTGGCTAGAAAGAGTTATTTTGTTATTTTATTTTAAATCTTGTGACTGCAGAATACAGATTTTTGTAGCCTTGTCAAAAAGGTTTACTACAAAGTACTTTTTCTTGTAACTGGCGGGAGAAAAAACTAACCTTGACGATTTTCTTGCCCGTTCTTTTACGACCAAGCTCCCGCCCGCAGTGAATGGGCGCGCTAGTTTTTACATTTCGACATTTATAAGAGAGTCTATTTAGCCAAACTTGAATATTTTTTTGACTTAATATAAAACTACCAATGTTAACAATAATACAAAGACATTTGACAATGTGTTCAATTTTGACGCCCAACTGGAAGCAGGGAAGGGTACGGTCAGCAGACACCACTTAGCTTCTGAAGATATTTACAGTAACGGATGTGTCGTGCTTTGTGATTTGGCTACGTAAATATTTAGTTATGACATTCAGCTGTGATCTTTTCATTTATAAATACTTTGACTTATGTGACGACGCCAGAGTGCGCTGCTTAGTAAACATTAGCTCCGTGTTATTTATTATAAAAAACTTTGAATAGTGATTAAATTCAGTAAAGTGAAACAGTATAGTGTCGAAATCAATGTAAATCATAAGGTCAAGTGTTATCTTTGACAATTGTAGAAGATAAAGTGAATTATTTTAAAAAAACCTTTTCGGTGGAACTGTGTCTAGTTTAAATAGTGATTGGCTATTGATAAACTAAAATTGCTGCAAATAATTAATTGAATCCTTAAACAGTGATAAAAACCTAAAAGAATCCGTTAATCCATTGGATACACGTTGGTTTTATTATAAAATCCAATAAAATCGTAAACTGTTTAAAATACACGTAACTTTATATGATTATACCGTATAATGTGACTTGCAAATAATGATTGTGCTGCTGTAGAAATTCATACCTTGTGCTAGTGAATTTAATACTTATATTGGAAATTGGAATATTTTACGCATTGTCGCCATCTGTCTTGCGGTCATCGAATTTTTGTGATGGAAAAGCAATGCTATTACATATTGGCTTGCTTCTGATTGTGCTTTTACTGTTGTCGATGAGTATTTGGCTTGTTTTGAAGTTGCAGTGAATTGCCATAAGATGTCGCTTATATGCAAGAAATGTATTGCAGTGATCACAAAAAGTGATTATATAAAATGTAGTGATTGTCAAAACTATTATCACTTGGATTGTACAAGTATCGGAGAAAAACTGTTTTACTTAATGACTCCAGAAAATAGAAAAAAATGTATATGTGACACATGCAAATATCCAGACCAGCCCAAGTCAATTAATACCTTTCAAATTAATATATCTACCGAAAACTCTTTCGAATCTCTAGAATTGGAAGACAAAGAAGATACGATGCAGGGGAATAATTATATTACTATCCGAAATAGGAAAAATCATTCATTCTCAACGCAACTGTCTACTTCTTACCAATCCCTAAATGATATACCTTGTACTTCTAACTACCTCAACAAAAGTTCAAAAAGCTTACCCGATGTGTCTACAAATGAAAATATCTTTATTGAGGAATTAAAGTTGGAAATTGGAAAATTACAAATGGACTTACAAATAGCTAATCAAGAAATTGAAAATTTAAACATGGAAAATATAAAATTAGAAAAAGAAAACCAGGAAAAAGATAAAATAATAAAACTATTTAAAACGGTAAGCTTGGATGAAATAAATTCCAGTATAAAATTAAATAAATCTCGCATGTCTACCCCCATTTCTGTAAATCGCAAAAGAAAAATAAACATTATGTCAAAAAAGACTCAAATAAATTCTGTATACAAAGTAAAGAATGGCAAGTCAATAAATTCCCCTGATCACGTGGTCTCACCACTGCCTTTGATTGATATTACTACGAAACCAAAATATGAGTTTACAGACTGTTATGGGAAGCCAAAATTATGTATAATAAGTGGAATACGAGATAATAAAATTTCTAACACATTAAGAAATTACTTTGATGAATTTAGTACCTGTCATTATCGAGTGCCGGGAGGTGGCGCTGAACAACTGTCAAGTGGACTTCAATGGAAGCTCGAAGGATTTAATTTTAATGATTATTGCTTATTGTTTTTGGATGATCACGATTTTCTTGTTTCAAAAAATTATAAGGAATTAATTAAAATGTTAAAGCAGAGAATAACATGTGTGCAGCACACAAATATAATTTTATGTTTACCGACATACAAATACAATTTAAATATTATGAATGCTAGAATTGAACTGTTTAACAACTTGATATATAAAGATAATAAAATTAGTCCATTTTGCTTTGTGCTGGACTCTAATAAAAGCCTGCAATACTCACACGTCATGTTCTCTAGGCACACTGGTAAAATAAATTTAAATGGCATAAGAATTATTTGTAAGGATGTGAGTAACTTAATATTAGATATTAAAAGAGTATCATTGTGTAATTTACGTGCAAGAAATAATTGTAATAATATAATAACTTGCCCTATAAGTCCAATGTATAACAAAAATCATTCCTTTCGTTCTACAACAGAAATCTAAAATTATACACCAAAATATACAGGGTATTAGATCTAAAAATAGTACGAGTATTAATATTTTACACCAAAATATACAGGGTATTAGATCTAAGCTTAGCCAGATTGAAATTTTATTGTCAAAAGAAAAGTTAGACATATTATGCTTTAGTGAATCTTTCCTTAAATATCAAGATACAAAAATTCTTCAAATTACAGGGTATAAATTGGCTGCTTGTTATTGTAGAAATAAGTCTAGAGGTGGTGTTTGTATATATGTTAAGAGCAACATAAATTGTAAGAAACTTGAATGCATAGAGTCACTGAGTATGGACAAAAACTTTGAGTGTTGTGGAATAATATTATCAGAATTAAACTATTTAATTATATGTATATATAGAACTCCAGATTCTCCAGGTTCCAACTTCGATACCTTCATAAAGGCTATTGACATGTTATTGCTAAAAATTACAATAAGAACTAGATACATGAAAAGGAAAATAATAATAACAGGTGACTTCAATATCGATACCCTTGTAAATAGTAAAAAATCCACATTGTTTCAAAATACATTACTCAAATATAATGTTAAGTTAACTATTAATGAACCTACCAGAATAACCCCAACATCACAGTCATGTATAGATAATATCTTAACAAATATTGGAACTTACAAGTCGAGAGTTGTTCACTTTGGTCTATCTGATCATTCTGGTCAAGTCATCAATGTACCTAGTAATCAAGGTTTCAATGAAAAATATTGGTTTATTTATAAAAGGAACGTTGATAGTAATATGAATATTTTTTTATATTATTTGTCTCAACTAAATTTCTCTGATGTTTATTTATGTCCTGATGTAAATTCAGCATATAATACTTTTTTAAACTTGTTTAAATTAATTTATGATTTATGTATTCCATTACAAAAAAAAAGAGTTTCCTATAATAAAAAAATAAATTGGCAGACAAAAGGTATAAACAGAGCTAGTAAAATAAAAAGGGCATTACATCAAGATATATTGCTTAAACGACAAACTCATTTGATGCCATATTATAAGAAATATTGTAAAGTATTAAAATCTGTTACCCGCCTAGCTAAACGAAAATTTAATATTTCATTTATAAAGCAGAGCGCTAATAAAAATCAAGCAACTTGGAACCTCATAAAAAAACAAACTACTCCTCAAAATTTATTTAGGAGTACTATCAACCGCATTAAAATTGGTGACACTGAGATTACAGATGCGTACACTATTGCAGAGAGCTTTAATAATCACTTTGCTGGCTCGAATAGGTGTAACCAAAATAGCATCAATAGTCATTTCGTACCACATTTCCGTAGTATATTCTTGACACCAACTAATTCACATGAATTAAAGAAAATTGTTAAAAATTTTAAAAGTAAAAGAAGCTACTGTTATGATGAATTACCTATGCTTGTCATAAAAAGTTCATTTGAATATATAAAGGAGCCATTACTTTACATAATAAATTTAATGATTGAAACAGGTATATTTCCTGAACAATTAAAGATAGCGACAGTTAAACCAATATTTAAAAAAGGTGAAAAAAGTAATATAAATGACTATAGGCCCATTGCATTGTTATCAAATTTTTCCAAAATATTTGAAAAAGTAATTTACAATAAATTAATAGATTTTTTGAATAAGTATAATTTGCTTAATAAATATCAGTATGGGTTTCAGAAAAATAAATCAACTACTCTTGCGATCTACACAATACTAAAAGAAATATGGGAGTCTTTAAATTATAAAACGCCATGTATTGGACTATTCCTTGATATGTCCAAAGCATTCGATTGTGTTAGGTATGATATCCTTTTAAACATGCTAGAAAAACTGGGTATACGAGGAATAGCTCTGAAACTTATAGATAGTTATTTATCTGATAGAGAGCTATTAACAGTAGTTGATTCATATAACAAAATAACAAAAACTTTTCAAGAGGTAAAATCCAAATCTTTAAAGATGTCTCAGGGGCTACCGCAGGGAAGCATTCTTGGGCCACTTTTTTTCTTAGTTTATATTAATGAATTCCCTAATAAAATAGAAAACTTATGTGTAATGTTTGCGGATGATGCCACAATTTTTATATCTGACTTAAACAAAAATAGAAATATTTTTGAAAATAATGTTAATAACACCTTACAAGCAGCAACTACATGGCTTAAATCTATTAATTTAAATGTAAATCCTGTTAAAACTAAATTTATACAATTCAGAAATTATAAAAATGATTCTTATAAACTTAATGTTATGGATTGTGATAAAAAAATACTAGAAGTAAATGAAATAAATTTTCTTGGAGTTACTATTGATACTCATTTAAACTGGAAATCGCATATCTTTAAAATAAACAAAAAAATCTCTAGCTATTGTTACGCTTTATCCATACTTGCCGAAACTACTTCTACTGATGTAGCCAGGGCCGCATACTTCGGTCAGGTTTACCCGCTATTAACATACGGCATTATTTTTTGGGGAAACTCTGTTAACGTATATTCAACATTTATCTTGCAAAAACGATGTTTGCGCATTATATATAATATGTACTCTGATGAAACTGTAAGAAATATTTTTAAAGAGAAGGGGTACCTTACTTTGACGAATATTTATATTTTGGAAACGTCATTGTTTATTAAGCAGCACCCTGAGTTTTTTGATGTAAAAACATCGCGCTATAGTGTGCGCAATCAGTATAAACACAATATATGCATTCCTCATGTAAAAAATTACTTATACTATAAAAGTGCTTTTTACACCAGTATAAAAGTATTTAATAAATTGCCTTTGGAAATTAAAGAATTAAATCTACCAAAGTTTAAATACAAATTAAAAGCCTGGCTAATAAATAAACCATTTTACAATTTAAATGAATACTTTTTTACTAATAATTTTAAGTAACTAGTTGTAAGTTGTATAAATTGCACGCCCGCAACGGGTACACTGTTGTAACTAATGTAATGCATGAACACCAGCAAAATGTACACAGTCTTAGCAATAAAGATCTATTCTATTCTATTCTATTCTATTCTATGATATGATGATGTATTTCTTTTGACAGTATTTTGTAGGGATACAAAAAAAGTTTTTCGGTTATACCTTTTTCTGCTACCGTATTATAATGTTATCATGATGTTATCTTTGAAGATAAAACTAACAAAAACCTCCGCCACATGACGTCCACAGCTGTACATAGGACTCCTCATCGCCTGCATCCATCGGCTTCCACCGCCCCGATCAAATCATCGGTCCATCGGATGGGATTCGCGGTCGCCATTGAACCACACGCCATTATGATTATGAAAATGCTAAAATTCTTTTTTATCAAATTAAAATAATTGACAACTGATATGGCGTGGAGGCGAGTATACTTACACTCCGTTCCTGAGGTCGCGGGTTCGATTCCCACACAGGACAAATCTTTGTGTGCAAAAACATAAATATTTGTTTTGGTCTGATTGTTGTCCTATGTATATTAAGTATGCATTTACAAAAAAAAGTATTTATATACGTTTATCGGTTACTATGCATCCATAACACAAGTTCTTAATGATACTTATCTTGAAACTAAGTAATTGAAAACATTTATTGCTTGCAAATCTTACACATGTTAAGATTGCTGTACGTTGCATATACCCTTGGTTTATGTTTCCTTGAGAGAAACTCACGCATACTATTTAAGGCATTTTGGCTGAGTATTTGTGGCTGGTTCGATCCATCTTAGCTGGGCTTATTGAAGGCATGTTATTGGCCCGACATTACAAGCATTGCCAGACAACGCAGAAATTATTGTTAGTAACTTTTATCGTAAGAAACTTGTGGAGTTGTTCCTAAATAGTTTTTTGGTTACATTGTATATCTGAAATTATTCTTAATAAAATAAAATTATATAATAGAACGTAATAATACTAAAAGTGTATCGGTCGGTCAAACACCGTTATATCTATATGTGTTTAGTTACATACATTCATACATTATTTAGATAATGTCACGCCTCTTTCCCGTAGGGATAAGTTTCAGCTTCATTCACACTCATTAACCTTCTCATACACGCCCGTCGGTTTAGGATATTTTTGACCTGCCCTGTTTAGTTACATTTTCAAATATTTATTTTAAAAAAAATATTGTGTCTGGTCGCCACATTAGTTTGTTCGGTCCTCGAACTAGCATTTCTTGAAAATAATCAACGCCTACCAACTGTTCCCATTTAAATTAGTAGTAATAATTCACCTTTCCCATGTGCGAACTAATTATTTGTGTCAATCAAGAGAATGATGCTTTACAGTAATATTTGTCCTAACCAATGCTTCTGCGTACGTAGAACAGATAAAACAAAAGAAATATATACAGGTACATTTTAGAAGAAACTTTTTTCACCATTTTTACCTTGGCTTGTGACAAGAGTTCACTGGAAAGGTTTCCCAAAGTATTACAGCTAGGGGCTTTTTAAAATATGTGAAACGGTTTTTAAAAAGTCGGTGATGTGCTAATATTGTCTCTGGTATTGCAGTCGTCTATAGGCTGCCGTGGCCGTATTCTTGAGAGACACCTTGTGGTATAAAAATGAAATTAAAAGCTTAAACTGTTGCATTAATTATCGATATGCTATAGGACTATTTAGTTTATTATACACTGTTAGTAATTATTGAACAAAAAGAAATGCAGAGAGTATAGGTACCTTTGTAAATATTTACCTACATAAACGTAATTACACTGCTTAACTAAGGCAAACTAAGGAATAACTAGGGAATTCGGAAATGTGAAAATTAGTTTTAAACTTAATGTCAGAATTATAATGAATTATTGCATTTAAATTTATTTAGGCGTTTATATGTTATAGCGAAATAAAGAAACCCATATTTACACATTTATCATATACATTACATATGGATAGGTTCAGTAACGCGTAGTAAGATAATTAAATTTGGTTATATCTGAAATGTAACAAGTAATTTAACACGATAGTTAAGGTAAGGCATCAGAATTTACGATGTCTCCTGTGCAATCTTGTTCATATCCACATCTGTATCCCATTAGCAAAAACGGTTTAACCGACCCTCAATTCGTCCAGCTAAGAAAGAGCTCCTCGGTCCCTCTTTTGTTTAGTTATGTAGTTAGTTAGAGAGGGAGCGTGTGGTGTTATGAGGGTCTAATTATAACGGCAAGCAACAAAACGCCTGCGGTGCCACCTGTCAGGTGACTTGAAGGAGGTAGTTAGGGGTGTTGTAAATGAATAAGGTTGCAGTAATTTTGTGTGAAGGTATTGAGACATATTTTAAAACGTGCCCTGGATTATATGCATGGTTATCCTTTTCTGTAAGGATAAAAAATTAAGTTGCTGTTTCAGATTGTTCCATTTTGTATATGTGAGAAGAATTTCTGGTTGAGGTGATTGATGATATTTGATAATTGTTTATCTTAAGCATACCCGTGTTTTGGTGAAGTTTCAGTTTGAAGCCTTTTGACCAACATCTCAGTCTATTCAAGTCTGGACTGAGGAAGCGCTAAAGCTGACTTTAGATTAAGGCAGCCACACGTTTATATTTTATTTTATGCTCCGAATAAGTATAAATGACTCTGACTACGATTAACTGTAACTCAATATAGTTCTGAAAAGACAGAAGACAACAAAGTCTCCTTAAAGTAATGTTTAAAAAAAAAACATTCTCAACAAGACTCTCTATAAACTGTACATTTCACACTTAATTCTCAGAAAGCATACCTCATGAAGATATCGTCCCTGTTAGAACGAAAATACTTAACGTGGTAACATATATCACATATATCTCTGTGCAACAACGCCAACCTCTGGGTGTTACCTTTTCCAGGCCTCCGGGAGGAACTCAGCCCCCACCACGCCAAGTTGAAGACTTGTCCGGGGGGACGTTATTTTATCTGCACTAAGGAATAACAAGTAATAATCGATACATAAAACTACAAGGCCATTTTAATGACATGTTTAAGTGTAATTATGTGCCAGTCCTTTATTTTCTCTGACCATTAGGTAACCTGTGCAAAATTATTTCAGTATCATAAAACATGTTATTTCAAGGTCATGGATTTTTCTATAGATTGTCGACATGGCATGGTTCTACATCAACAGAAAGTCTTTAAAATAAAAATGCCTTCTTTGATTTGTGCATTTGGGTAAAATGAAACACATAAATGTCAAGATAACTTAATACTATCGTTCGTCACCACAGGCCAAGCAAGAAGTATTGTGCTTTAGATTTAGATTTTTACACATTTTCACAGCTCCTTTATTACATAATAAATTACGGCTACGGTACAGTACATACCAAACATACAGATCAATCCAACTCTTGTACTTTATTTCCATTTTTCATCTTAAAGTTTGGAACACTAATAATTATTTGTAAATTTCTTAACAAGTTTTGTGATATGGTCCATATTTATATAATATAAAAACAATTATAAAAAACCTTTTAACGCAACACAGCTATGCAAAAGCCAATTCATTTTCTCGAAAGTACTAAATATGAAACAAAACTTCCACGTCTGTGAGCTGTTGAAAATGTTGCCGTCCGCTTTGGATTCTTCCGTTGGAATGTATAAAATGAAGCATCAGAATACGTGCGTCTAGCAAATTGTCGACTGAAAGGGAAAAGTTTCGTAACGTATTTGAATGACCGCGGCTGCATTTCTCTTTGAATATTGCTGTTCAAATACACTTTTTTATACCAGTCTCTATTTAATCGATCAAATTGGAAATGGAACCCAGACGCTTACAAAGTTTTCCACAGACAAGATTACTAACTATTTATCAACTTTTTTTTATACATCGGTATCAAAATGCATTTACGCACTGCCTCCCGGCCGAAGGGGACTGAGAGGGGCGTGTGGACCTCACCACCGGCAGAGACGACCGCCTTGTTGACAGAAAGGGGCGGGGGGCCAGTACTTGGGTTTCATCATTTCGTCAACGTTCCCGGGCAAAAACCGGGAGAACTTCCTCAGAGAGGCGCAGTGGACGCGCCCCTCCTACCGCCCAGTGCGACCATAGCGTATGTAGCTGACTTCTCGGAGGGCCTATGTTTAGATAGCAGGGGACCGTGCTCCTACCTCCTAAAACCATCCTAACGCTGCTTGGCGGGCCCTCCTAGCCCACCTGCTGCGCGCTCCACAAGTCCCTCAAAGTTTCCCCCCGGTAGTCAGTACTAAGGGCACCCAGAGGCGCCGGTCTCTGAATGTTACCAATTCCCCAGCGACTCCACCGCCCTACCGAGAGGTACTTAGCCCCCTCACCACGTTAAGGTGGAGACCTTTTTGTTTTACGTCGGTAACAAAATGCATTTACGAACTGCCTTCCGGCTAAAGGGGGACCGAAAGGGGGTGTAGGACTCACCACCTGCACCGGCAGATGCGACTGCCAGCAGTAATACCCACTAAAAATCTTCCGACGACGCCCGCCTCTTTTTGAGAAAGAGGCGGGGTCAGAACCTGGGTTGCACCGTCTGACATCCCACCTGCGGCCAACGTCCCCCGGAACAAAACCGGGAGGACACCCTCAGAGAGGCGCAGTGGATGCGCCCCTCC
Source organism: Musotima nitidalis (assembly GCA_949126915.1). Classification (NCBI taxonomy): domain Eukaryota; kingdom Metazoa; phylum Arthropoda; class Insecta; order Lepidoptera; family Crambidae; genus Musotima; species Musotima nitidalis. The sequence goes on along the minus strand of OX421418.1, from coordinate 14,199,403 downwards.
TACCTTCCTGTGCGACCACAGCGTGTGTAGCCAACTTCTCGGAGAGGCCATGGTTAGACAGCAGGGTTCCCTGCCCCCGCTGCATAAGACCCTCCTGGCGCAGCTTGGCGGGCCCTCTTGGCCTACCCGCTGGCCCACCACTGGTCAAATAATTGGTGTAATTGTTAGAAATTATTTATTTATTTATTATTACGTTATGTCAGAGAAAATATAATGATATTGCTGATAACATATAGTTATTCATAGTTATTCATAGCGATTCCTGATTATTTATGATGTGATTGGAAATAGTCTGGCTTACTAAGTTTTCCTACACATATACTTACAGACAAGACTGCTGAATGATTCATCATCTAATTAATCTTCGCCTATTGTCGCCCAGCGTATATAATCGATGTTAGATCTTTGACAAAGGTGCTTAGGATGAAGGTGCTGAAGACAGATAGAAGTCCGTACCTTCGAGATCAACATCGCCTAATAGTGGAGCCAATGCCATTAGAATATTAGGCGTCTTAGTTGTATGTGAGAAGACAGGGCAGAGTGACGGTGAAATAAATTTCTTTCTATTCTCCACAGAGGGGTCGATAAGGTTTATTACTTTTTTACTAAATCATTTATTAAGGTTCATAAAAGATTACGAGGAAAGTATTTTAGATTGGTTAGTTTATAGTTTTCTCTCAAGCTTGCGTGAAGTAGGTGAATAAACCAATAGAGACTAAAAAGGAATTAAATCACTTCGCATAACTTAAGGGTGAATTTCTAGGCCAGAAAGTGAAGCGTCATGACTGTCTGCAGTTTGTTTTATTTTTTAAAATTTGTGATATTTCAAACATTAATTTGTAATAATGGTGAATTATTCACCGTTAAGTTTTTGTGAACGTACATGATCAATTTTTCTTAAGAAGTACATATGGGATCTCAGGACAGTTCCACATCTTTACTGAGGATTGAAGGGGCTTAGGGGTAGGGCCTCTTATTTACCGTTTCTCATCTTTATCACCACTCATTCTCATTTACTATGATGTATATGTTATTAATATATGTCTTAATTGACACCAGCTAAATGTGCTAAACGCACGAAGCCATTATTTTAAAGAAAAAAAACTTAAGAGTGACGCAATAAGTTACTTGATACAACTTTCATTATGTGTGATATTGTTAATAGCAAATGAAGATCCAATGAGCTGTTTGCTGATTAATTCTTATATGAATATACTGGAATAAATAAATATTTACCATCTCTATATTATCTCCGTCAATTCAATTATGTTACTGATTGGTTAGTGGCAAGCCCATGGTCCTCGCACAAAATAAGCGAGCACTTTGAATGACTTAATTGAATCTCTCGAGTGAAACAACGTATTAATTACACTGGTTCATTACGTTAATAAAAGCGGTTGTGAAGTCGGATGTGTAATGGTCATAGCTCGGAATAGAGGAAGTCTTTGTTGGTGATTCAGCCGGGCTACCATCCTTTAACCCTCACAGACAAATATATTCTTAATTGCTCATGAAATATCAAAATAAGTAGTGACTGTGAACTGCAGCATGTAGCGTTCTAATTTATTGGACTTCGTCGATGGTAAGCATACCATCTGGCAGATGGTGGAATATAACCTGAGTTCAATTCACGAACCTTGGTGAGATAGTGCCCGTGCTCAGAAGTGTGATGGTAATAGGATGAATGATAAACTTAGATAACAATAAAATACATTAACATACAAACTATAATTAGATAGATAGATAAACTTTTTATTGCAACGAAAGACACACATACATATAAAACAACGAATACAAAATTACAATAATTAAAAAAAAAGATAACAACAAAAAAACTAAAAGTAAAGCATTCGCATAAAGTGCATGTGTGTCGCAGCGCTGCAGAATGGCTACGGCTCAGTGGGTTTTTTGCTCTGAGAGAGCATAACACTGATTTTCAGCTTTTGCCAAAACAGTAACACGAGACGCGCCCAAAATACCGTGTATAATTTAATAATTATCGCTCCTTCCCTGTTACTAGACAGACGCATCCATTGATCACCAAAGCAAAAGCGCTCCGTGTTCTAAGCAACTATTTAGATAAAGTAATGCACAATGGTAGAGCCAGCCTATAACAAAACAATAACGGGATTTTCGAGAGGTTTGAATAAAAGCACTCTAGCTATTCCGATCTATGCTATGATGTTGAAGCGAATTTGCCTGTCAACGGTATGTACATCCCGGCCGGCTGGCGGACATTTCAATTACACGATTGCTTGCTCAGTACGCCGCACAAACGGATGCTTCACGCAGAAGTACCATCCTATCATTATTCGTATGACAGTTTGTCATCACTTTGAGTAATTACTGGCGATAGTTCAAAAGATGTGAAGACTTTTGTTTTACCCTAATTTTATGACAGGTTGACGAGATTTTTATTAGATACATTGTAACTCGGTAAAGCTAATAGAGAAGAGGCGTTCCTAATTAATAACGATTAATCAGGTAATATTGACGGCCGACATGGCGTGGTGGCGAGTATAACCGCACTCTTTGTGTGCATTAACATGAATATTTGTCTGTATGTTTTCCAATGTATTTAATAAAAAAGGTTTTTTTATATTTATCCATTGCTTAGTATCCATAACACAAATTCTTGATAATACTAATTTTGTAACCAAATATTTGTTGTAATTGTCAGAAATACAATAAATTTAAGAATTCAAATTGAAGTTTGTTATGCTATTTTTATCCAGACTATTCAAAAAGTAATTCATGGTCACGAGTCACTTAGACAAAGCGATTAGTCCACTGCGTCGCGTTAAAGTTTGCCTAGGATGTTGATAATTTTTAAGGTAAGGTTACCTTTGTAAGAAATAAATAAATATTAAATATTTTCTGACAATTACACCAATTATTTAGTTCCAAGATAAGTATCATTAAGAACTTGTATTATGTATACTAAACAACGGATAAACATACTTAAATACTTTTTTTTTTAAATACATACTAATATACATAGGAAAACACCCAGACCTGGACCTACCGAATCGGTCGTCAATAAAGTACCTATAAAAAAATAGACTTTAAGTGATTTTTGTGCAAATAGCTATTTTGTATTAACAATTCAGTTTATGTATTCAGTTCTGGTTTCTTAACAAAGTGCTTATGAAAGTAAAGCCTTAGAAACTAGAAACGTGCCAGTTGCCTACCATAGGAGCTTTGGGCGAGATAAGAATTTGACAGTAAGCTCGTCAATGTTCAGACTCCCGCCATTCCATTTAGATAAAATCAGTGTCGACCTTAGTGAACTTACTTTACGGAGGGGCAGGCCCTCGCAAAGATAGGCTTAAACAACATCACTTAAAGAATATCAACCTCAGGACAATGTGTACACATTTTTTTTATTGTACCATCTATATTAATACACATGAAATAACGAATAATGTTTTGAAATAATATTTTATGAATAATTTTGACGACCGATATGGGGTGGAGGTCAGCATACAGGCCCTCCGCTCCTGAGGTCGTGGGTTCGATTTCCACACAGGACAAATCTTTGTGTGCATGAATATGAATATTTGTTCAGGGGGCCTACCTCCGAATTTGATGGATTACCGGTAATCCATCTAGATCAAACTTGGTTTTGCGTTCATTAATCCGTACCGGGGAATCTGCCGACAGCCACCTCTCATTCATGACCTTCAGTCCGTGACAGACCAATAGGTAAATGGAGAACGCCATTTTGTTTCGTTTTTCATGAGTTCGGCGGTACGACAGAATCTATTCGAAATCCATTTTGCCTTATAATCGATTGCCATCGAACTCGGCGGTAGGCCCCCTGGTCTGAGTGACTCCTATGTATATTAAGTATCTATGTACAAGAAAGTATTTAGATATTTTTATCCGTTATTTAGTATTCATAACGAAAGTTTTTCATGATACTTATATTGGAACTAAATAATTGGTGTGATTGTAAGAGAATATTTATTTATTTCATTAGAAAACATATTTTTTTACTGGTGACTTATTTCTGTTGCTACTTACTTACTTTTTTATTATTTTTATTTACAGATTAGCCTTATTCTTATACCTTCAGTTTGTTGTTAGCGGATACACTAACTATAGTAATATCAAAATCTAAGTAACACCTACACACATATCTCATTCCAAAAAATTTTTTTGTATGAAAAAAAGAATCTGCGTAAATTATGGTTACATTTTACAACAAACAATTTTAAAAGACGCAAGCATCCACAGATTACTTAATCAAAAAATCAAATCAAATTTTACAAGAATAAAATAGTATATAAGTCTATAGCAGCATCTAACTCAGCTGCATTCCAGCCGTTCGACGTCTTGGACGTGGAGATGACGTACTTAACCGTTATTGAACTGTCTAATGACCTGGATGCCAGCCCTGAACTGAAGGTGAGATAATAAATTCTAGATAACCAAGCACCGAATTTTAATCTACGCAAACAACACAATTTAGTAAGGTCTAATTCATTTCTTTTTTAAATCAGAAAGTAGCAAATTAAATGTTAATAAAATGCTTCTAATTTAGTGCCGAAACATCGACTTTAAATTGGTAAAATTTTATTTATTTAAGTTTTTGCAATCTAATCACTATTAACTTGTTAAAGCCCTATGGAATTCAATAAATGAAGTGCACTGTTTTCTAATACATACCTCGTAGTAGTGTATTTTGCTAGTGTCGATAATAACCGCCACAATTTTCACCAATTGCACTTTAATTATTTTTATATTTTCCCATGTTATTTAACACTATCTAAGCATTATTCTTAATGATCATAATGTTGGACTCAATAGAATGTTCAGTATTATTTAGTTTAAGGCAATATTAAATTTGGCAATAAAATTTCTGCAAGAGAAACCAAATGTGACGATCACAACGTAGATCTATGATAAAGATTTAATAAGACATGACTATTTTTGACATGTTCGTAATAATTTTTTTTGTAATTGATATTGTTTAGTTCGTCATAATAGTGACATCATTTCTGTTTATAGATTTTGGAAACCTATTAATAATTCAGTCTGACATTAGTAAAACATACTTAATATAATACATTGCAATTTGTTGTATAAAAATAGTTTTCGTATGCATGTATGTACATAAATAAATAAAGACGAAGAAAATTTCAATTGCTTTTAATTAATACTTAATTTAAACAAAACATAAAGATACATCAGCCATTTTTTTTCAAGTTATAATATGGTAGAGCATAATTAAGACCATTTACACTCTTTTGTATAACATATCTTGTCCAACACCTACTATAAAAATTATAGCTAATATCTGTACATTTTTATCAGTAAAAATAATCTTATTCCTATATTCTATAACAAAAGGTAAAGCTGAGAAACACAGGCACGTATAAGGTCAGTAGTTCAAAGGCATAAAACGGTTTCTAGCGGATTTTTTCCTACCGTCACAGATGCTTCGAATAGTTCTACGTTTTATGATCGGGAATATTACGTTCAGAAAACGTGCTATGTGTTTTCGTTACTAAATACTGAAAATGCCTTTGTGTTTACGGTAGGCTCATGAAAATAAAAATCGCTCGGGACATTGTTTGGGTATTGATTTAGAATAGACAAGAGAGATATAGTAAATTAATGTAAATAAAATAATAAGAGATAATTAAACTGAATACAAACAAAAATGACGACCCATATGGCGTTGAGGTCAGTATACCTGCACTTCACTCCAGAGGTCGTGGATTCGATTCCCACACAGGACAAATCTTTGTGTGTATGAACATGAATATTTGTTCTGGTCTGGGTGTTTTCCAATATACATATATTAAGTATGTATTTACAAAAAAAAAAAGTATTTAAGTATGTTTATCCGTTGTTTAGTATCCATAACACAAGTTCTTAAGGATACTTATATTGGAACTAAATAATTGGTGTAATTATCTGAAAATATTTATTATTATTATTATTTATTAAATACAAAGTATACAATAAAAATAAAATTGAGGAAGTAATATAACGTAAGAAATTATTGTAGCGCTTGTAGCTCCGCGGTTCGGAAACGATCACCGAAGTAAAGCGATTACAAAGTTCTGGATGGGGGACCAAGCCATATTAGGGGACTGCATACAGCGTGGTGGAGTATGACCCAATACCCTCGCACCTTGGTATGTGAGAGGAGGCTCGTGCTTAGTAGTGGGACGTTAATGGGCTGAGATGACAGATGAAGTATTATAAAAAAAGAACAAAAAATGTGTTATCCTTCAAAAAAGTGCTACTTTAGAGTAATACTGTTGTATTACTAATGCAACCAAGTGATTTTGAAAACGAACAATAAAGTGAATGAAAAACGATAGTAAAAAGTTACTAAGCATGTGCTTTAACAACAAATAGTTTGAAGAAAAGAATGTAGTATAGTGAAAATTTGAGTTTTTCTTGGATGCTTGATAATGAGAAAAAGTTACAATTTTTTAACTTTCTTTCTTGCAACGAATTTATCTATGTTTTAAAACTCGTATGAAACCACTAAAAGTACAAGTTGGAAATATTTGTTCATTGTGCTTTTACTATGCCTAACACGTCCCACTTTTGGGGTAGACTAAATTTAGTAGGACGCAATTTTGTCATCCGGCTGGCAATCACATAAATTGATTATGGTAGAATACGTGATAGCAAGAACTGTAGGTACATAGCAAATAAGGAGATACAATGTATGTAAGAAGAAGGAAAATAAAGTAAAAACAATCATTATTCCCTTAAATAAAAATAAACTTTATCAACCTACTTTTAGAAAGAGGGTCTCAGAAGAGTTACTTAAGTATTTCGCGACATTTTAAACACTAGTTATTTAAAACCGCGTGATTAAAACTGTACTTGCGTTAACTTCGTGTTCGGGTAGTGTATAATTCAAATTCAAATAAAGAGCCAATTCACACGAAGTCATATATTGTAATGTTAAAATGGAATGGTTGTTAGTTACCTGGTGGGACGTGCATTCACAAGCAAATATAAACACAAATTAATTGCGAAATTTAAAAACGTACAGCGACATCTATACTGTTAATGCTAAGTATAAGCTGTCACTTACCTTAGGTATGACACCTATGATTTGGCATATGATATTAAAATTGTACAGGTAACAAGCAATATGTATATGCAAATTTTCTCTTAAACTGAACCCCCTTATCCTCTGATATTTTTTTAATAAATCTTGCTTATGACACGATCGAAAAACATCATAAATTATCACCTACACTGGTTTTAAAATAAAATAAGTCCAGATTTACCCGGTAAATGAGTCCGAGAATTTACTTAAATACAGAAGTATTATCCGTAGTCTGGGCATTCGGGATCGTGTTGAACGCCTAGTGTTTCATAAAGTTTGTTTTTTGCATTAAGTGATCGATCGGGGAGGGGCGAGCCGTCTGTCTGTCCGTCCATTAGTCAAATAGGTTCTCCATCAAGATTAACCTATCTGTTTGCTAACAGTTTCGCTTGTGTTACCAAACCCAGGTAACGCGGAAGAGTGTTTAATTACTAGAAAAGTTTTACCTACTGATTTTATGGTTCTTCTATTTTCTCATTAATATAATGTAAAATTATATTATGTTACTTTATATTTTGAGCCCTGAACTGGCTAGACAGGACTGCGGAGTTTTGTTAAAGGCAAAGGCACGCGAGAGCAGATCCTCAACGTCCGGCAAATAATAGAGAAGAGCGGAGAATTCAACAACCCCGTGATACTTTATTTTATCGACTACACAGAAGCTTTCGACTGTGTACCATGGGGCACTATTGAATGTGCTGCTGAAAATGGGAGTTCCTGGACACCTAGTTGCTTTAATCAAGAGCCTACATACTGAAAATCAGTTCTTCGTTAGGTTGGGCACCGAATGTTCCAATGTGTTCCAGGCTAAAAAAGTTGTGAGACAAGGTTGCATATTATCTCTTGCACTTTTTAACATACATGGAGAAAACGTCGTTCGCAGAACCCCCGAGAACTGAGACAAAGGTTTCCAGATTAACGAGAACGAGAATTTCAAATCTCCATTATGCCAATGATACAGTTCTCTTAGCAACATCAAAGGATAACATTACGGAATTGTTTCGAAGACTAGAGGTTTAGAGTGGAAGGGTCGATCTCGCTGTACACAACCAAAATTATGGTGGTAGATCGAGCCGGAAAGTTTGCAGATACAGTTCGAACTACGAACTCGTACGTTCTTCAGAACGAACTACAGTATTTCTGGCGTAGACACCGTCGATCGTTATGTCTACCTATTTGATTGCGCTATTTGATCTACAGTGACGGCAGTTGTGTCCCTGAGATAAAGAAGCGCATTGCAATCGCAAAGGACGCAATACTCGCCTGAACATCATCTAGAAGAAGAGAAGCATTGGGCTCCATACTAAAATTCGCTTAATACGAGCGCTGGTTTTCCCTGTACGGAATGGAAACATGGACAATTCTGAAACGGAAAACACAGAGGATTGATAGATTTGAAATGTGGTGTTGGAGGCAAATGTTAAGAATTCCTCAAGAAATGTTAAGATGGACCGACCACAGAGAGAAAGCATGGACGGGCACTGTGGATCAAGTGAAAGACTCTTCGTCCTCCAAGCTCTATTCTGTCGTGAGGGAGGCGCTAGACAGGAACCGATGAAGGCAGATAGTACGATCACGAAATGGACCCCAAGCTGACCACGATCCTCAGATATGAGGGACCGACCACAGAGAGAGAGCATGGACTGGCACATTTTTGTTGGCAAAGTATTTTTTTATTTTATGTAGATTTATTTGTAAAATTTATTTGGAAAGTGTATTGAACAAACCAATGCATGCATACATGCATACATTCACGCCCACACTACGCCAATTATATAGTCCCACGTTATAGGTGGCGAGCCTATTGCTGCTTACCGGGCACTGTTATGGTCGCCAGAGCCTCGTCCGTTGATCGGCAGTTTGGGTCTAGGTGAAATTAAATATAAAAATATATTATTAAATTTTGATGAGGAGAAATCAATATTTCTGGTTTGATTTTTATACCATAACTTATGTATTAAAATAATTAATATGTGTGTTGAATTTTTTTCTAACATGGTGCAATCGCAAATTGAGTCATAAACAAAAGTTATCAATATCGTATAAATTTAAAACACTTTATCATGTTTAATTAATTCGAGGAATGACATCGTTATGTATCATTGTGCTTTGTTTTAAAAGTATTTTTTTTACGAAGCTATTATCATAATCTTGGCGCATTATATACGCTTACCCAGGTTTGTTAGGTATAGGGAGGCGCCCCCGTATCTACCTCCTTAAGCATTTTACAGAGCATTTCTTGCTTCGGTAACGTCATTCGTAAGGAAACGTCGGGGTATCACCACCGTGAAGTTTGGCCGGAGGTTACGGTAGAGCACACCACCACGTTCTACTCTGCTTGGGCGGAGCATCGACGTGTCCTCGTAGGGACCGACAGCGGCGGTGACCTCTGGCGGTCGGCTCTGGTGGTGGCCATGGTTTGTACCGAGACGGAATGGGGGCTGTTGTTTTCATTTGCGAAGCAGTCATGCTGCCAAACTAGGCTACAAAACGAGAGAAGCAGAGTGCCCACAGTGGGAGGCTGTTATTTGACATTTTCATCGGTAGAATAAAAGGGTTCCTATAGACCTGACTTAAGAAACAAACCATATACTTAGTTTTCTGTAGATAGTTTTCGTAGTTTGGAAGGTAGAAAATGCAAAAATGGTAACACCTTTTAAGATGGCGGGATTAACTAGACTACTTAAGATACTTTTGATTTTTTGTCTTCCGACAGTGGACGACTGTTATAAGGATATAATAGAACAATCGAAACAACGCACAGATAAAATAAGGTAAGTGACTTGCTTAAAACGGACAAATTGAATTGGCATCATAGCTAGCATTGATTATAAACGAACGATTATTATAAACTATAATTTATTTTTCAAATATTCACATAGCAGCTTTATTGGGTTTAATTATTTGACCCCTCTCTTTATATTGAAATCTTTACGGGCAAAGTTGAGGGTAAAAGCAGCCAGGCAGAGCAGCTTTTATACTCTTTTATTATCACGTAATATGTATGCAGGTACACGGAACCTCTATATCTATATTATCAAATCCATATCGGCGTAATCGTCACTTTATCATTATATCAGTATACTTTTTATAATGACGCACAACGTTGCAAATCTGAACGCGACTAACATAAAATATTTTAGTGATATTTATTTTTCGTGTTTGTATTGACAATGCAGTACTCACAACATGGCCGTAAGTGTCGGGTTAAGTGTGAAAGTTGTTTATGTGTATAAAGTGTTGATAGATAAAATATAGCGATAACATTAAATCAAAATGAACCAGAAAAATCACGAAATCCAATCAGCTTTCCAAAAATAGATTCGAGTGTTTACTTAAAATGTAGACCATAGATACCTCCAGTTTTGTGGAGTTTGACTCAGTAGTAAAGAGATCAGCCGAAATGGATGAATCCAAAATGGATTTTAAGCCAGTGAGGGAAATTTTATAAAATTATGATTTTTGTAAAACTTCTCAGTGTTAGGACCGTGAATATATTTCTAATGTGTACCGTGTGTGACTGACCAAAAAAGGTATACTACCTTGTAAGTACCTCTGGTACTTTGGATTTAACTCAATACATAAAAGATGGTTACAATATTTTTAGATTACTATTTTTACATAGATGAAAACTAAGTTGGGTGTATAGGGATCCTACCAAGACCTAAGGAACCCAAGCCATCCTCTCCTGCAAGTGGTGCACCTGCTGACTAGCGGACGAGGCTCTGGCGAACATAACAGTGCCCGGTAAGCGTCAAGAGGTTCGCCACCTATTCTTTGAGCCCAATTATATAATTGGCGAAGAATGGGCGTATAATATGCCTCTGCCTTCCCCTTCGAGGAAACAGGCGTGAATTTATGTATGTATGTATGAAAACTAAATTAATTGTAATCGTAAATTTGTGTAGCTTTCGACTTGAGTAGGATTTATTTGAAACCGGTTAATTTATTTAAGACAAATTTCACCGTTATATATTTGTATTTATAAGATTTTGCGCTACGAAAGAGACAACAAGTTTCGGTCTCGTTGATTCTGTTATCAACGGCGGCTTGAAAAATATTAACAGCTGCCTCCGCCAATCCGTACTGGGTCCGTGTGGTGGAATATCACGTTTTGGATTGTAAGAGGAGCCCCATGCTTAGTGGGACGTTCATTAGCTGACGATGATGAGATTTGTACAGATCAATGTCATGTCCAAGATCTCAAATTACAATTTACGATATCATATTATATTTCCTACTCTTGTTTACGTTGCCGTCGAAGTAATGTTTCAAAACTCAGCATATTACACATAAAAACTCGCATTTACATCAGTTTTAGAGTTTAAAGCTCTGGCCGCAATGTGTCTTTCTCCACGTTGGCGCCCAAACTCTTCTTAGAGTTCGATCAAAAAAGTTGATTTACTCTTTTTCTTTTCTTTTAGAGCCACCACCACCCTATGAGCCAAATCCTGGATATCCAGTCAGTTCGGTTTCTGTGGTGACTATGGCACCAGTCTCCACAGTTGCAATGGTAACCACTACGCCAGCCCCCGCCCAGAACACCATTATTGGCCAGATCCTCGGCCCAAACCCTACACTCGTCCATTGCCGTTCCTGTCGGAGTCAGATCATCAGCAGTGTCAACCGGAGTCCATCGATAAGAACGCATGGGATAGCTTTACTATTCTGTTTGTTTATGTAAGATATACATACATACATACATTCACGCCTGTTTCCCCGAAGGGCATATTAGCAGAGGCATATTACACGCCCATACTTCGCCTATTATATAGTTGGCCCCACGTAATAGGTGGCGAGCCTATTGCCGCTTACCAGGCACGTTCGCTCGAGCCTCGTCCGTTATTTGGCCGGTGCACTACTTGCAGGTGAGGTTGGCTTGGGCTCCTTAGGTATTTGTAGGAAACCTATATACCTAAAAATATATTATTATTATAATTATTGATCTTTAGACTGTCTTTCCGATCTTAGGCCAAAGGTAACTATGACATTTGGAATGACTGTGTGCAGCCAAAGCCAACACTTAGAGGCTCCTTAGACAATTTTAATATGATGACGTGTGAAACCAATCAGCGATTATCCCTATGTGCACGATAGAAGCACCCCTAAGGGCATCCCAAAAGAGATATATCGGCGTCAGATCATGTTTTTATGTCTAATTCCAGGCTCTATCCCTGCATGTGTCTTCCGTACTGCATCGGCTCCTGCATGAACGCGGCACACTACTGTCCTAACTGTGCGGCCTACATTGGAAGCTACAATTTCTGATATAACTTCTACAAAGTTAACATAATATTTTTTTCAATGATTTGTATGTTTTACTGATATTAAAATGTTATTAACAATGCGTCGTTTTTTTATTTAACGAACCATTATTTATAAAAGTACAATAAAAAATAATATAAATTATTAGTAAATTTGTTTCTACTTAAAAAAAAAGTAAGTAAAAGTAATAGTAGTTCTAGACGTTGTTAAGATTTAGCAAGGATGAGCCAATCTAAAAAGAATTATCGCATTCAAATATTTTTATGCTATTTTTGAAGTAATTTTGGCTGATTTTCTTATTCATAAAAAAATCAAAACTAGCTAATATATTATTTGACAAACAAAGTACCCTAACGTACTTAGTTTATGATGATTATGATGACAAAGAATGATACAATTTGTGTGTAAGATTGACGACATAAAATTATCGTAATACGTTCGTGTTATTTGCTATCTCGAAACGAATTAATAAAATACTTATTGACTATCTTAAGAAGTTTAATCTTATTTCAGATTAGCGATATGGCTTTAAATAATAAGTAAATAGTAATTTAACATAGCTTAGTTTAGAGCTATGCAAGCAATGCTTAGGATAGGGGCTAAACATATACAACTAATTATGGTATAATACATACCCAAACAAAGATAAATGTTTGTATTTACATAAATTAATGTTTTATATAGGAAACATGACGATATGACAATCATACGAGCGAGTGCAGGTAGACAGCTAAACTCCATGCCAAACCATCGTCCACTTTCAATAGGGGGGCAATGTTAATACAATTTTTTTTAACAGTTAAGAAAGACTGAGAAGATATGTGTAACACTTTGTTTCTTGATATATAAAAGGCATTTGATCCAGTATCAAACAGAGACAGTTTTCTGTCTCTATTCTTGAACGCAAATCAAAATCAATAGGGATAAGAGGAGCACCATTAGCGTTGTATAATGAACATATTTAAGAACGGAAGCAGGAGGTAACACAGCAGTGAAATATCTGAGTTACCAGATTACGTGTCACAGGGTAGTGTCTTGGAGCCGATTTTTATAGCATTATTATAGAAAAACTCCTGTCCACTCCAAGATTGTCTGGAAGAAAATGCTGTGATCAAGAAGGCCGCCCATTGTACCACTCATTTTAGTTTTATTATTCCGTATAAAAGAAATAGAGCGGCACAAGATCGATCAAGGTGGAAAACAATTAGGAAGGCCCACACGTCGTAAGGCGAGTCAAAGACACTGTCATTGAAACTCCGGTCAGCTGTTTCAATGACAGTTAAGAAGTTTCTCGAACTAAAGACTACTCTATCTGTATAGATTTTTCACAAAGTAGTGGCTCGGAACTGGCACTTGGATTCATCAAAACTTAATATATTTTTGTTTCATGTAAATGAATTTCAGCTTCGTGATTTCAGTGTACTTATGTTTCTATTGTTTTTTTCTATTTCATTTTGACTAATAGAATATGCTCTTTTGAATTATAAATTAGTAAGGTACTTAAATTACAATAGTCATTTTGTCTGTGACGCTATACAATGCAGTAGGATATAACATTAACAATATTCATGTTTTAAGCCATATTAAAATAGCCTGTATGAAACAGCAGCTCAATCCGAAGCATTTTTAACTGCCATATAGTCTTTGATATAACAGTATCTCCCGCAGTTCCCGTTTTTTTGTAAAATTAAAATTATTTACTATTAATTCCTATATTTTGCTTGAGATTTCATAGTAAAATTTTTACACATTAATCTTTTAGTAAATTGTGTATCTTTTGGAGCCTAGTGGCAGGTACAACTGTTTTAGGACTATTTTTATGTTTAGGTTATGATTCTTCTGAAGGTTTAATAACGTGTCTTGCATACCTTCAATGCCCCTGATGAGTTCATCCACCTTGTCTGTATGGAACTGCAAAGACCTACATATACCAGGTTTTCATAAATAATTGAACCGCCACTGTCAAAATACAAATTTATTTAAAAAAATCCCTTAGTGAATGTCTGCGTCGTAGATTAGAACTTGCTCGAATAGCCCGCTTTAGTGGTGCCAAAATTGTGTTTGTACCGTCACGCCAAATTCTTCGCGCGAAAGCAACGCGTCAAGTCTGCAGTTTTGATTTAATTTCAAAAATTTGTGTTAATGTTTAGTAACGGTAGATTATTAACCGTTAAGTGTTTGTGAACATACATGAGTATTTGTAAATGAAAAAAAACAGTGCAACATCACTTTTTAAATTCTTTTAAAATTTCCAGATGAGATCTCAATATCCCACATCTATATTGAGGACTCAAGGAATGTAAGGGGAGGGCATCTTATTTATTTATATCTTTATCGCCACTCATTCTCATTTACTATGAATTAAATGTTTTTAATATATATTTTATTTGACACGAAGCCATTATAAAATTTAAACCACTCATGCTACGTAAGTTGACTTTTAAGCCTGAGTCTTTCATAAATTCAGCTTAAAAATATTTAATAAGCAAATACTAATTTTATAAAAATACAAGTCAGTAATATATTGGGATCAAATCTTCAAGTTTAAAGTCACTTTTGTGCAACACATTTACAATTTAAATCCAAAGAGAATTATATGTCTACATTAATCTGCGGAAACGCGAAAAGATAATGTTAGATACAATTTGGCTATATCTCATATATAATCAATATTATCATGTTTATCTAGAAAATATGTAGCAAATTATCATAGTCCTGGCAGTCGATTTGAGTTATCCACAGGTGCGGTAGTGCAAGTTTTTTATGTCTGAATTTTTGAAAGAAAAAGGTAAATAAAAAGTTTATTATGTAATTTTTATTTTAGTGGTGACTAGCAAAATATAAGAAAACTTTATGCTTTATGTCTGATTTGTCGTGGTGACTAGAATTCCAGTGTTTTTAAAAAAGATTTTTCTCATGTTTGCTTTGCTTTTTATTTATTAAAATAAAAATACTTTACCAATATAAACGACATTAAAAGTACTTCAAGCATTCTTAGTATTCCGATATTTTTATAATATCGATTTTTATAATTCCGATACGATTTATTTGTTGCGTCTTCTACAGTGAATGTTATGATTAATTTCTTTGTATTTTACACACATATATTAATCACTTCTAAATTGTGACATACTTTTGGCTTCTTTTGTAAACTTATTCAGTAAGTCATTTAAAAAAACAGTAAGGTAACCAGAATTTACACAAATAGATATATAAGTCGCAAAATAATCTTATCTTTAATAATATTTAAACAGGTTCTACAAGTTTTAAATGTCTGTATTCGATTAAAACAGACAACGTGATTAATCTATGATACATTTATTTAAGTGCATTCAATTAACGAGTAATTTAAAACATTTTTTATCCAAATGTATATAAAATCCTCTAAAATGAAAAGTCGCATACTTGCTCCAGTTACAATTGTTATATATCAAATCAATTGTTATAATCTACATATCAAATTCATCAATGCTACCTATAGGTACTTATTGGTCTCCGCCAGATGGCGTTGATAGGATGATCCCAGTCCGCAGAGATAGTTTTTATAATCATTATTATCTTACACCGACGGTAATTAATTATTGTTAGATGTGACGAATGATACGGCGTGAAGGTCAGTATTCTGCTCTCTTGAAGTCTTGGGTTCGAATCCCACACACGACAAAATGTGCATGATTATTAAAATTTGTTCTGAGTGTATCCTATGGTATTAAATATGTCTTAAATAGACTGATGTTTCCACCTGGGTCCCGGAGGTCAGACGGCAGTCGTTTCGTGTAATTTCCTCACTGAACTTCATCCAAATCTGGTTTGACTTGTGAGCAGACCTTGGGCCCTGAGCTTAAGTCTAGGGCAACCGGGATAATGCTAAGATGATGGTGTTTAACTATGACAAAGAAAGAGTATGTATATAGTATACATATTAGTATCCATAACACAAATTCTTTATGACACTTATCTTCAAACCAAATAATGAGTGTGACTGTAAGATAATTATTTATTGTGTTAAAATTTGATTCCAGAAATGTCTCAATCACATATCCACGTTATTTCGAATCCTCCCCCCTACTCCCACCCCCATCAAACGCAATTCGTTCAGGTCCAGGCTCCGATAGTTGTGGCCATGCCACTAATGATGGGCACGGTACCTTCGAGGGTGAGGTGTAACCGATGCCAGGCCGAAGTACTAACAAGAACCGAGTCCAAAATTGCAACCCGTGCGCACATCATTGCATTTATCTTCTTCCTATTCCTGTAAGTATCCAAATAAACTAGCAGGAAGACTTCTTCGTGGGAAAGTGAAGCGTGATGTCTGCAGTTTTGTTTTATTTTCTAAAATTTGTGATATTTCGTACATTAATGTGTACTAACGGTGGATTATTAACCGTTAAGTGTTAGTAAACAAAAACACAGTGCAACATCACTTTTTAATTTCTCTCTAGATTTCAATGTGCGATCTCAGTATAGTCCTACTTCTGTATTGAGGAGTCAAGGGGTTTAGAGGAGGGCATCTCGTTTACAATTTATCATCTTTATCACCACTGATTCTTATTTACTATGAATTAAATATTATTAATATATCTTTAACTTGACACTGGCTTATTTACTTGAATAATTGGTGTAATAATAACAAATTGCTTAAGAGTTATGAATGCCGGCGGGCAAATCAAGGCAATACTTTTACTTAAAAAATCTGAACAACGGGATTTTTTTAAGACAACGCAGGCCTTGGTGCCTGAATGATTGCTCTTATAAATATATTAATAACAACCTCTACTCTTTCACAATAATGTGTGCATCATCTTTACGACACTCCAAACATGTACAATTCATTTAATCTGAAATTAATGATAATGTATCATCATCAGTGACTAAGATATCGTTCAACTAACTCATAAACTATAAATACCATCAAAATAATACCAAAATTAATCAGAAAAGACAACACCTTATGTTATCTTATCGAGTCAGATTACAAATAAATAAGTAGTGTCTTTATTTTACACAATACAAGTTTTAGGTACGAAATATAATATGTTCGGATACACAACCTCGGAGAGCAAATTTACAAAAAAAATATTTTTAACGGATAATTTGTACAAGTAACTGCTACAAGCCGCAGATATTTCATTTGACTTTTATATTAGTTAGTCAATTATTCTAATATTAAAATTATTATCTAGAAAAAAGAACCTGTAATCAGTTACAAAATCATTGGTATTGGCGGTCAGTTGTGTAAAAGAAAAGCTAAAAAAGCTATGACGCAAACGACGTCTTTCAATTTAGAATATTTATTTACAGACTGCTGCCCTGTATGATTCTGCCCTACGTAATGGACTCCTGCCGCAGCGTTGAACACTACTGTCCAAACTGCAACGCGTACATCGGAAAATGCTACTGAAACTTTACTACACATTTTTGTGCTGAAATAACATATTAATTATCTTTCATTTATATGGAATCTCTTCAATCAAGAAGACGAACAAAGGCTTGTGGACAGTTTATGTAGTTTTTTTAATATCCCTGTAACCTTATTTCTAGCGTAAATGTGTAAGGTTTTATTGTATCCTAGCATCATTCCAATTGCCTTTTTATGCTTACGGCCCAGAGTCTGCTAACTGGTCTAACCATATATGGCAGAATTTCAGCTATTACATAGAGCGACTGCGGCCTCACCTCCGCTACCTAGAAGGAAATATCATTCAATGGTTAAATCAGCTGTAACTGGATATTAGAAGGCACTGACTTTCTAATAATGACTGCCATAGATGACAGACAGAGATTTAACGTGCTTTCCGAGGCACGGAGCAAGCGATATCTATACGCACTTAACTTTGAAAAGCCATAGATGCGCGATCAGGTTTTTAATCCGAGACCCTCTTAATCGGAAGGCTTTGGGTCTCGCCACTAAGCTATCGTCCACTGAAGTGTGGAAGATTTTATGTATAACTAGCTGACCCAACAAACATTGTTTTGCCTTATAAATTTACTAAAATGACTATTAAAAAATAAGGGTTGATCGTAGAAGGGTGCAAATTTAGGATTGTATGTATTTTGACGACCGATATGGCGTTCAGGTCAGTATACCTGCACTTCACTCCAGAGGTCGTGGGTTCGATTCCCACACAGGACAAATCTTTGTGTGCATGAACATGTAGGTATATTTGTTCTGGTCTGGGTGTTTTCCTATGTATATTAAGTATTTATATAGAAAAAAAAAGTATTTAAGTATGTGTATTCGTTATTTAGTATCCATAACACATGTTCTTAATGATACTTAACTTGGAACTAAATAATTGGTGGGATTGTAAAAAATATTTATTTATTTTATTTATTTATTTATTTTGTATGTTGTATTATAAAAAATTAAAACTAATAATTTTGTCTAAAAAATAAAAAAATAAAATTTGGGGTGGACTACCCCTAACATTAAGGGTGATGAAAAATTGATGTTGGCCGATTCTCAGACCTACTAAATACGCTCACAAAATTTCATGAGAATCGGTCAAGCCGTTTCGGAGGAGTATGGGAACGAAAACTGTGACACGAGATTTTTATATATAAGATTAATAATTTCTGACACCAACATTTCACGCCATGCAATGTCCATCTTTCTGCTGCTAAGCTCAAAGACTATTAGTACTAGAAAGCTATACTTTGGCAAAGCTATAAATTTATACATCATGGCGACAAATATACATTTATGTTTTATGGCACCTGACTCAGTGGCCTCTCCAATGGCACGCCATGTCCAACAGTGGCTAAATGTAAGCCAATTATGCCACCTGGTTTATGTTAAAATCTTACATGTCCTGTCTATAAAAACTATATATGAATAGAAACTATCACAACACAACTCAGGAATCTGTTACAAAATTATTTAGCTTTGAAGAGATCATCATCATCATCATCTCAGCCCATTAACGTCCCACTACTGAGCACGAGCCTCCTCTCACATACCAAGGTGCGAGGGTATTGGGTCATACTCCACCACGCGGACCCAGTGCGGATTGGCGGAGGCAGGTGTATGGCGTCCTGCTGTTAGAATTTTTTAAGCCGCCCATTAGGCCTCTAACATTGCTTAACGACTATAACATTTAGTGATAACCGGGACCAACGGCTTACCGTGCCTTCCGAAGCACGGAAGAAGAGATAATTACTTATATGTTGATAAATGGTCGAGTTTAGATATTTGTTAAATGATTGAGTTTGGTCAGATATTTGTTAAATGGTTGATTTTAGATATTTGTTAAATTATTGAGCTTAGATATTTGTTAAATGGTGGAGTTAAGATATTTGTTAAGTATAGATATTTGTAAAAAAATACATATATACATACATAGATTGACGTCTGTTTCCCCGAAGGGGTAGGCAGAGGCATATTATACGCTCACACTTCGCCAATTATATAGTTTGTCCCGCGTAATAGGTGGAGAGCCTATCGCCGCTTACCGGGCACTAATATGTTCGCCATAGCCTCGTCCGCTGACTGGCAGGACCTAGGGCGGGCATTAACTGCAAGTAGGGCCACTTGCAGGTGATGCCTGCCTTAGGTCTTGGTAGGATCCCTGTATAACCTGTAAAAAAATAGGTTTGAAGAATTAAACAGTAGGAGTACATACCTGAGAGCCTACTCTAACGAAACTTCAACTTCAACCAAAATGAAACTTCTTTATACCAATCTCTTTACTCTCTAGGTATATCATTGTCGAATGAAAAGGTTAGGTATAAGAAAGTTTCGTTTTCGATGAATTAGTGTAGGCCCTCTGATCCGGGGAACCTGCACTGGTTTTGCATCGGCGTAAACATCAATCCCTATTATAGGTTCTTTGTTCGTCAAATGAGGTTCGCGCCCATTAAGGGGTCGTTAATGAGCTGAGATGATAATTAACTTTGAGAATGTCATTATTTTCAGCCGATAGGTGTGGACAACAAACAGGAAGGTTTGTTGTCCACACCTATCGGCGTAACGTTTGGCTGAACCCATTTTGATCAATGAATTTAAATTTGATTCATGTCTTTACACAAATGGCTCATATGTATTAATACTTACTTTTAATTGGGGAGACCAATGTTCAGCAGTGGACTTAATATGGCTGCTATGTTGAAGTATGTATATTCATTGCCGAGTTTTACTCTACTACCTACCCTACTCAAGCTCCTGCCCGCAGTGAAAGGGCATGCTAGTTCATAAGATGACGTTAATTGACTACTAATAAAATGATAATTATTTTCATTTCGATGACACATTTTTACCTAAATAGTAATAATTTGTAATATAAAATAAAAAAAAAAATCAGATAGAGACTGTCAAATATTACGCCAATCCTTCAAAATTTCTGTCTAAATGAAAAACGCCATCTTGTATCGAGTTCCATGTTTTCGGCGGTACGACAGAATCAATTCGATATCAATTTTGACAGCAATTACCAGCAAGTTTGGCGGTAGGCCTCCTGATGTGAGCGTTGTGAAATTTGAAATCGAGCAAATCAGACGGTACCGAGGCGAGCCATATCTCATAGCTCAAGGAAGATCCACCTTCATATCAAATAATTTAATTACCTCAATATATTTAAAATAAATTTTAAAACCACTAATAGTATTAATGTAGGGGTGTATAGACAACCTACCAAGACCTAAGGAGCCCAAGCGAACCTCACCTGCAAGTGGTGCACCTGCCGATCAACGGACGAGGCTCTGGCGAACATAACAGTGCCCGGTAAGCGGCAATAGGCTCGCTACCTATTACTTGGGACCTACTATATAATTGGCGAAGTGTTTAATATGACTCTGCCTACCCCTTGGGGGAAACAGGCGTGAATCTATGTATGTATGTACATACAACGCATATTGCATACGCAATAGCATTAAAAAAGATAGTTTTCTATTCATCTAAGAACCCACGACCCGAAACCACATTGTGTCTATGTAATATTGAATATGTTTTGACAAGAATTGTTTATCAGCTGTTATCGCGGCGTATTTCATCGATATAATAAGTGATGAGATATAAGTTAGGTTCTTGCAGTCATATCCAACTATTCGTGATACATTACAGTGTATTTTGTGTATTTTTTAAAAAGCTGAAATATTATTTCCAGGTAAGATAAGAGAGGATTGTAAATAGTTTCCTAATTGTGTTTAATATGCATGTACTACGATGTCTTAAGGTCGCTTTATATTGCGATAGGACATTTTTTGGTATCACTTATGGTTCACTAAAGTTATCATATTATATGATTAATTATTTATTAGTTATTTTGTTACATATATCTGTTTTTGTTGAGTTTTTTAGAACAATTATGTTGTCAGCTAAATTTGTTTTCCTCTATTTACATAATTAAATACCTGAGGAAAGTTACTACCATAATTATTCTACAACTTTAGTAAAATAACAAAACATTTTGTGTGGCTTTTAGAACTTAGCCAGTTATTATTGGAACATTTTTTTTGATATGACATGACGATAGCACGTGCAATATTTAAGCTTATTTATTTAGTTTGACATAAAAACGAATACAAATAACCATAACCATTTTTTACAATAATCAACCATAGTATAAGCTTCGTTATTAAGTTTATTAACAATAAGCAAGGTATAAATTTTCGCTATCATATTGGAGTAATAATAGTACGAAGAATCGTCGACCGATAGGGCGTTGAGGTTCTTCAATGACGTCCGTGAACCGTCAAATGTAGTAGAACGGCCTTTGTATGGGCTAGGAAGGCCGGTGGATGTAGGCGGCTCAATATCGTACGTCACGAACGTAAAGAACAATTGAGAAGGCCTCTGTGCAGCAGTAGGCTTCCTGAGATAATGATAATGATGGTTGATAATAATTTCTATAAGCAGGTTTAGTCCTCAATCGAACCGGTTATTAACCAGGCTTTATCAAAATATATCGAAACATATACTAGTTAATAAACAGTGACACTGATAAGATAGAATACATTCTCACTAAAGATAAATTGAATGTACAATTCGTAGAATAACTGTTTTTGATTTTTATCTAAAACATTAGTATGATGCTTCGCTTTATGAGTCATGACGTTGATGAACTCGAAGTCACATACAATAGTATGACCAGGTTTAAAACTAGTGCTATCACTTTCATTTGATAGGATGAAGATAGTGACAGCACTAATTTTAATTTTTTAAGCCTATTCATTAGAATAGTTGAATTATCAACGAAAACTAAACTTCGTTATATCCATCCCTTTCACTCGATAATGATATACCTAAAGAGTGAAAGAGATAGGTATAACGAAGTTTTGTTTTTAAATTAAAGTAGCCCCTTTAGATCTCGTTTTGTGATAAGCCCCTTAAAATCAAAAAAATTTACTATACATGAAATATTATTATAATAATTTTATTGCTCAAATAATAAAACAAGGCAATTACATTTATGTCGATTGTCACCAGAGGTGATATCCGGGTACTTGCGATCTGTTTCTCCGAGGCAACCTCTCTACTGGTCTCATACTTATAATTGCTAAAACACTACCGCAAACTATTTAAGCGCAAAATATAAAAAGATAAGCTGGCCATTCACGGTCCTAAAACTGAGGAGTTTTACTTCAGTTTGTACACTGATTAGATAAAACAGATTAAGAAGAAAAAATACTTTAAGCCAGGGTAATCTTTTTGAGTATTTTTCTTTTCGGTTGTTCAGTGATTTTGCAAGTTTAATTTAAATGTCCTTCCTATCTGATTGTGTTTTAAAAAACACTTAACCAGTAAATTATTAACATACATTCACGACGTTTTCCCCGAAGGGGTAAGCAGTGGCATGTTATATGTCCACACCTCGCCAATTATGTTGATGGCCTTACGCAATAGGTGGCGAGCCTATTGCCGCTTACCGGGAACGTTTATGTTCGCCAGAGCCTCGTCCGTTGATAAATGAAAAAATGTATTGTAATATGTAAGGATTTATTTATAAACATACAAAAGTCATGTCAAAATATTATTCCACTTTTTGGGATTGTGCACTATACTAATGTGTTTTATAGCATTATATTTATTACAACTCAGGAAATAGTGCAAGTATTAACCAGAACCTGGGGCCTAAGTCCAGAGAAACCGGGAAGCAAGGATATGATGAGGAGATAATATTTAGAATAGTTAAATAATACTTCTCGCTCGTAGCTCCGCGGTGCTCGGTGGTCGGAAACAATCACCGAAGTAAAGCAGAGTGTACAGAGGTCAGTCCTTAGATGGGTGACCGTTTGTGTGGCATTTGATATCGAGCGCTTCCTTGCTTCGGAAGGCACGTTAAGCCGTTGGTCCCGGTTATCACTAACATTCTAACAGCAGGACGCCATACACCTGCCTCCGCCAATCCGCACTGGGTCAGCGTGGTGGAGTATGATCGAATACCCTCGCACCTTGGTATGTGAGAGGAGGCTCGTGCTCAGTAGTGGGACGTTAATGGGCTGAGATGATGAATAATACTTCTGAGATGACTCAACAAAGAGGAGATGATCATGATCATGATCTACATGATCACGAGTGCATATTACCTCAATTGTAATTTGTCTTCTCATTGTAAATAATGCTGAATAAACGATTTTTCTTGATTTAAAAAAAATACTTCAGTAAGGACGGCTTGCACAACAGTTCAGTTCACTTGATTTAAGCTTAATTTGATTTAAAATGTCATTGCATTTCCGTCATTTGTTTGAAGATAAGAGGGACAGAACGATATATTAAATAGATTCAGCACTAAACAGAATTAGTGACCACACACACACACACACCAACACACCTTTAATGGTATAGATTTTTGGCAGCATCATAGAATTTTGAGATTATTTTTGTCACATATTCCTTATTTAATAATATCCAATGTTTATTTCCAGAAATGGAAAAAAAAGGACCAGAGTCTAGCTTTCTCAATGAGAATCCTCCCCCATACTCAAGTCAACCAGCTGATGGAGCGCCGATGCAGGCCCATTCGTCGGGAGTGGTTTACATACCGAATGCACCCGTCGTCATAACAGTAGCACCAATGGGCACCAGCCCAGCGAGGTTTACCTGCAGAAGTTGTCGAGCTGATATAATAACAAGGATAGATTCTCGAATCGGAACTCGTGCTCATTTGTTTGCTTTCATATTTTGTATAACTGGGTATGTGTTATTATCTTTCTTCTTGCTAGGCAAAAGCAACATCTCCAAACTGTGCTTTTGAGTCAAAAATCGTACGGCTAACGTTGAAGACCATTTAAATTGCGAACTACATACTCCTACTGCTACTATGAATATGTGAAGCGCTTGCGCTAGAGCTCAGCGGTGCAGTGCTAACAGGTAGTCCTTGCATGGGTAACCGATTGTTTGATTAAATTTCAAGTGCTTTTGTGTAGATGTTGACCCTGGTTACTATTATTTTGACGACCGATATGGCGTGGAGGTCAGTATACCTGCACTTCACTCCAGAGGTCGTGGGTTCGATTCCCACACAGGAAAAATTTTTTGTGCATGAATATGAATACTTGTTCTAGTCTGGGTGTTTCCTATGTATATTAAGTATTTAAGTATGTTTAGCCGTTCTTTAGTATCCATAACACAATACTTATCTTAGAACTAAATAATTGGTTTAATTGTAAGATAAATCTTATTTATTTGTCATAAGTGGTAGTCGTTAGTCCATGTTAGAGGCCTTATTAAGCGGCTTGAATACTCAGAACAGCAGGAAACCACATACCTGTCTTACCAATACGAACTGCATGATCTTGGTTCGTGAGAGGAAGCCAGGGCTGCTACAGAGACGTGCATTGACTGAGATACTGATAATTATTTTGATCACTCTTAAATGATTGTTGCAAAGTTTGTGGCCGCCCTATACACGTGAGATTACGTACTTACGATTGACATAAAAATAAATACTGTGTGCTACAAAATATTTTAATGTACTTATAAAACATATTATTTCAGACTCTGGCCCTGTATATGCCTGCCCTACCTAATACAGTCATGCCACAACGTCGATCACTACTGTCCTAACTGCAACGCATACATTGGATCAGCACGCAATGACTTATAGTAAATTTTATCGTCAAAAATGCTTAAGACGGGCGGCGCACAGTGAAAATAGGGTACATTAAAATACACACGTTGAAAGTCATAATTTAATCGATATTTTTTTTATTTCGAAAGCTGTCTTAATATTTTTATCATTACAACAGATATTTCACACTTTTAAAAAATACGTCCAATACTATGAAGATATGTTGAATTTTCTTTCTGACCACTGTAAAAACTGTATGAATTAAACCTTATGCAGTCGTAAGTATCTATTGTGCCACATAACATATCCACATAAAAAACCGCTTATACGCGCAGTCAAGCGCAATGGGTGCACATATGAAAGTCGTAATGTATGCTGATCATCATTCATTATTAATAAAAGACTAGTTTTTTCGAAAATATGTTATAAAA
This sequence comes from Musotima nitidalis, assembly GCA_949126915.1. Lineage (NCBI taxonomy): Eukaryota > Metazoa > Arthropoda > Insecta > Lepidoptera > Crambidae > Musotima > Musotima nitidalis. The sequence goes on along the minus strand of OX421418.1, from coordinate 14,173,613 downwards.
AATGTAAATCAGCATATAAATGACTTCTGAAGAAAAATGTAATATTCGAATGTCCACCTATTTTCCTTATCAATCCATTGTGCGGCGAGAAGCGTAAATTGCAGGCGAGAGCAATATTGCGTAAGAAGGTACCTTTGCCTCTCATATTTATGTATTTGCAATACTAACTCAAAGGCCAAGACAATTGACGGTCTTGTATGGAAATCTGGCTACTGGTCTGCTCCACACAATATCAGTCGGTCGTTACGTTAATGTTATAAAATTTATTTACCAGTATATTGTCAGCCTAATTTTTAAACTGCTTATGTCCTTTTGAGCAAACTTTATTCTACTATCTATAAACTGTTATTCTAATTCGTTAATACCTAATTATATATTTATTTATGGGACTTGAAAGATATTCTAACCGATATAATATTTCTAAATTTTCGGCTAGATAGCTTCCAAAGACAAATTTCATATTCTTTGGAGTTACGCAATTTGAAAATTAGATAAAAAATATTCTCCGCTGCTCTTCTCTTGGTCTGCAACAACCGTGTGCCATTTATAACTGCAAAACATACATACACGCCTGTTTCCCCGAAGGGGTAGGCAAAGGCATATTATACGCCCACACTTCGCCAATTATATAGTTGGACCCACGTAATATATGGCGATAGCCTATTGCCGCTTACCGGGTGCTGTTATGTTCGCTAGAGCCTTGTCCTTTGATCGGCAGATGCACCACATGCAGGTGAGGTTGGCTTGGGCTCCTTAGGTCTAAGTAGGATCCCTATACACCCCATACTGCAAAACAAATGGACTAATTATTTTCCATTACTATATACCTCGTTCTATAACATGCAGATAACAAACATTTGTCACACATTTTCTCAGAAAGTATTTTTATTTACATTTTAGTATGAACATTGCCATAGTTGAATGTTTATTTATCATACTAAAAATTAACTAATAAAATTATTGTTTAGTACCTTAGCAAACAAGATAATGAAATTATTGTAACGGTCAGTAGATTAGGGCTTTAAGAAACTCTTTTATAATATAATCTTGGCGGTGGCTGACTGACGGTACGTAGTGGATCAAAAGATAGAAATAAATAGTTTTACTTATCATTATTTTTAAGTACAGATGTAATTTTTATAATTATGTAAATTGAAATGTTACAGCATTAAACATAACATAAAATAACCGTTAAGATGACACAAATAATATTATATAAAATTTTATTTATTAATAATAATTAACATAAAAATATTATTTGTAAACTTATTCAATGCAAATCTAATTTGACTATGTTATTTTGCTACGTGTTAAGTTCTTAATTTAAATACAAATTTTCTTGGCTTAAAATTAAATTGGTGTTGATTTTTAAAACAAATATATCTCAAAAATGTCTTTTTTTTATTCATTTCTAACTTGTTTTATTGAAACATGTTATTCTGCTCAGTGTTTCTGTGATCGTCTTCCAAAGAGAGCAAGTGATGAATTAAAATAAGTTTGTGACAAATTTCCTAAAAAATTGGAAACAATTCAACACGACTCGTGATTCGCCCTTACATATCAGACATCCTTTTTTCGGATGGAAAATTATTTAATGAGCTTCTCCCGCTGTGGTTGGAGCGGGAGGGTGTGTTAGACTTTTACGTACCTGTTCCTTCTTGAGACTGTTTAACTCTGCTTTTCCGAATCGTTATCTAGTTACATATAAAGATATGTTATACCATATTGCTTGTTACTTTTGGTTCCACCCTGCCCAGTAACAAAGCATAACAGATATGGAGAAAACAAACTTAACTTACGAAAAAGAAGAGGCGTGAGAGGACGGTAACTATATATTATTTCCAAAATTAACATGTACTTTTGACGTACGTATGTACGTCGTTACGATAAAGGTTTGTCACTACTTACAACATCAAATAATGATCTTCGTTGTACTTTCAACAATAGTTAATTTATACAGACGTGCAAATCAGTGAATTAATTAATTAAGCAAAATATATTAGTAAACTATGATTTTGTAACGACAAAAATAATTTTACCTTGTGCCATCTGTTTAGTTGGGTTATGAGCTTATGAGTCAAGAAAAAGATGTGTATTCGTTTTAGAAGCGTTTGAAGTAATTTGCCGCAATAAAAATGATACCATGTCTTAATCCTTTTCGTTGCCTGTATACTAAAAAAATTTTTTCGAGCATATGTTTTTCTGCTTATATCGCCCCGGCTTTTTTAATCTTGACGTAAAGGCAAATTTCACGTGCTAAATGCACTTGTTAGCGTATAGGTCGTTTTAATTTTTTGGACTCTATCGACTGGCTTACTAATACTTTATTATGATCAGTCACTTAAAAGCCTCAGTTTAAAAATCAATACTTTTGCACTCATAACATTAGTAGTATTTTTTTTAACTTTATTCTTGTTACTGGCGGGAGTAAAAACCAACCATGACAATTTTCTGGCCCGTTCTTTTACGGTGAAGCTCCCAACCGCTGTGATTGGGCGCGTTAGTTTTTCAGTTTTGTCATTTTGACTTTCCTTAGAACTCTATTGAGCCAAATTTAAATAATTGATTTTGACACTATTGTTTTTACTACTTCCACTTCCAGTGTCTAGGACTAAGCCTTGACGTATCTCCTCAACGTCACAGAAATAAATAGTGCTGAGGCTTAGTCTCTGTCAAAATTCGGTGAACTATAAAATGTCATACAAATAACTGATGCTGAAGCCAATCTCTGTCAAAATATCAATGAAATTTGAATGCCACACAAATAACTGATACAGTACAACAGAGATTAGGCCCCTAAACAGAGGCCGTTTAGGGGCCTAATCTCTGTTAAATAACGGTGATCTTTTCAGCTTCGGCTAAAAATATATTGTAGTTAGTCTAAATATTAAAAGTATGTGTCATATATATGTATGTGTCATATATAAAGCGCAATTTTGTACTGATAAGAGATAAGAGTATAACGACTTATGATACTCTTATAAGTACGTTCTATTCAAATCCATACATGTTATTTGTATTATTATAGATATAGCTGTGATCGCGACTTCGGTCGCGTCGGGGTTATCTTTGTAATATATTAAGTAAATCCCGCACAGAACGCTTCAGCTAGCTTTAAAGTAAGCAGAACTAAGATAAATAGTTACTAGAGAACAGATAAACATATCTAAATGATTTTACTGTGTTGAAATTATAAAGGCAAGTAGTTTATATTTATGTTTTTATATTATATATTAAAATGTTCGCAAAAGCTTAAAAACCATGCTACCTGTTGAATAATATTCTCATTCAATGAAGTTCTATTTTCAGGTCAGTACATTTAACTTCCTGATATGACCCTTCTAGTTTCTAGTATTTGTTTAGTAAGTTTATCTTTTTGACGTCTGATGCTGATAAAATATTGCTTCATAATGCTGGTCGACCTTCATAAAATTGTAAAAACTAAAAGGTTCAATATTTATAGAGAGATTAATGTGAACATTCAAAAAGAACAACTTTATAATAAGCGATCTTTGTACTTATGTGTAAAATTTTTAGGAGGTCTATAATATGCGGTTCGAATATGTTAAAAAAATCGACACGCTTGCTAAAAACAATTAATTAAACATATAATTACAGAATGCCTATTATAGGCCCCCACTAATAAATAATTACTTCAAACGCGAGAGTTAGTTTAACATATATGAAGTATTATTTATTTAGTACAGATAGATGAAAAACAAATCGAAAAGATTAATCATTATATATTTATATTTATACTTGATTAAAATGATTAGTGGCTGATTAAATGAAAAGATTATGATTATGCTTCGATAAGTAATTAAATTAGAGAGTACTGTATTGTACTCTGTATGTACATGAAAAGTATAATGAAATTAAAAATAAGCGCAGAGTGACCTATGGTCGCCTCGAAAACGTGAAGTAGTTTGCCGCTAGGTGGCGGGAGACGATTTTGCTGCGCAAGCGCATACATCTAGAAGATTAGAAGATTGCATTATGCTAAAAAAATATTGCTCATAATGTTTCAGTTCAATTTATAATTTTATATTCATTGCTCCCAGTCTATCTGGGGTCGGCATGTCATGCAATTTCTTTTCATTTAGCTCGGTCATTCGTCATCTTAATAACGCTTACCTTTTTTCATCATCCCTCACCTCATATCATTGTTTTAATGATAAGGCGGCGTTTCATCTACCACAAGATAAAATGACTGTCCAGAATTAGTTCATTGTCATCAACATATCCTAGCATTATTTTGGTAACCCTAGACTTAGGCTTAGGACCCAGGGACGGCTTAGTGGTTTTACCAGATTTGGCTGAATTTTAGTTCAGGAGTGACTGCCAACTGACCTCCGCATCACAGAGGCAACAACATTCTATGGTTCAACGAGCTGTCAGGATGTTATAGAAACTGAATTTCTAATAACGACTGCCATAACGGTTTATGACAGCCGGGACCAAGGGCTTAAATAGTTCATATTGTATTTTAGTATACAGATTTTTATGTACGTCAGAGTAACATAGGATTGTCCAAATCATTTATGGCTCTTTTTATAGAACGCTCGATATTTATCTAAGATCGATTTTGTTATAAAGTCATACAACAAAGCACTAAAGTCTTCGACATAACCTATCGGATTAACAAACTGTAGTGGTAGCAATTAACTCTTTTGCCAGATCATCCAGCATTCTTAATCCTTGTTATGGAGCATTCTTTTTGCACTGGAGTAAACACCATTTGGTTACACATACATACTAATTCAATTAGTATGTATATGATAATAATAATATAGGAGGCATACGTACTAATTTACTTAAAACTAAAACACCTAATTATTTGGTAGTGGATTATGTGGCACTGCACTACTGCATACACGCACCCAACACATGCGTTCTCTGTCGTAATCGAACCTTATTATCGAAGTTGAAGGTCTGATCCGATTGTTTAACTTAATTTCCATGCTTATTTAGCATCACCTTTACCTTCATAAATTTTTAAAATTACAGTTTCAACGATTCAAGGAAGAACAAATCCACCTCCATACAGGACTACTGCAGCACAACATTCAACTATCAATCATGTTCCACCTGCTCCAGTACAGCCCGTGATAATTGCAGCTCCTCAACCCGCTCACTATCTAGCTGCCATTGTGCTTATGTATGCCTATGATGGGAGCACAACCAACCGCATACTTCTGCACAAACTGCCAGCAGAATATAATTACACAGTATAATGAAAGAAATTTGGGAAGTCGTTTCTGAGCAAGACCACTAAGCTCTGTAATTCGCTGCCGGCTCATGTGTTTCCTATTTCCTATGATCCCGGGTCTTTTAAGCGGGGCGTGATACAGCATTTTAGCAGGCCGTCATGAATGGATGTGCTTTGTACCGTGCTTATTTCACGATATGAAGCGCTTTCATTTTTTATTAGACTGCATCGATTGCTTACTATCGGGCAGGATGTAGTTATTATGACGGGTCACATTAAAAAAACATTAGGAACGCATATATTTGCGCTTTCTATGTTTTTTGTTTGGTAAGTATTGGATTGAATAAATATTTTTTTACACAACAACTCAAGCACGCCTGATGGAAACTGATTACTGCAGTTTATTGACGCTAACAATACCAGGATCATCTCTAACGCGTTGCCGACCATTTTAAAACCGTTTTGCATCCTTTTTGAAGGGCATGGAAACCAGGCTTGTTCCACATCCAAATGATCCCCGGCAGAAAGTAGTTTTTTGAAACGCTCCGTAATCGTACTTGCCAAACATATCATACTTGTAATAATATTGCAAAGACAATAAAAATCATTGTTTTTTTGTATTGAATAGGCTCTGAAACTACTGAACGTAGTCGAAGAACGTAAAAATAAACAAGTGATTAATACCTAGATATATTAATAAATCCTTTGACCACCGATATGGCGTGGAGGTCTGTATACCTACACTTCACTCCAGAGGTCGTGAGTTCGATTCCCACACAGGACAAATCTTTGTGTGCATATATATTAAGTATGTATTTACAAAAAAAAAGAGTATTTGAGTATGTTTATCCGTTGTTTAGTATCCATAACACAAGTTCATAATGATACTTATCTTGGAACAAAATAATTGCTGTAATTATTTTGTTCCATTAATTTATTAATTGCCAGAAAATATTTATTTATTTACTAATACCAAACTACATTGTATGTAAGTAACTTAGGACATATCATTTAAAAGGATTTGAATATCTTTATCCGATCTGTAGTGTCCCTAACACAAACTGTGATTAGGTTAGGGCTACATGGTGCTAAATGAAGTGGCCAAGGATTTGTCTAATATGTAAAGCGCTTCTGTTTAATGGCAAGCGATAAATAAGCACATAACATCGAAAAGTCATAAGGTTTAAGCCCGAGACCCCCTGAATTTGAAGGCTATGAGTCTCGCCACTAAGCTATTGCTGCTGCTACAGTTAACTAAATAGTCATTTAATTTTAATTACAGACTAAGGTTATGCTGCTGAATGTCTTATTACATGAGCTCCTGCCGAGCTCAGGATCACTACTGCCCTCAATGCAATGTGTTCATTGGATCTAGCCGCCCTGGTTAATTGTAGAACCACTATTTATGAATAAGACAATATTTTTATATATTTTATAAAAATAAGTGTTTGATTCTACTATTTCTCCTACAAAAAAGGATAATGCAAAGTATTTGGTTGATCGAATTGCCTTAGAATTTTTTTTAATCACTGCAATATGTAAAACTTAAATAAATTACATTAACATACTATGAAGCGTTTGGTCCTTCCATTACTAATGCCAGGAAGGATAATCAAAACGTGCTTATTGGATCTAAATTGATTGAAAGAGGGAATGATGCAACGCGATGGATCTAATTACCTTAATTAATTGTAAAAATTAAAAAGACAATAACATTGATTGTAGTATCAAATTGAAAGAAGTAGTAAGTACTATTTTAGCATTTACATATGGACCATATAAGCGGTATAGGCTATGTGGATAATATACTCTTTGTATACATGCCGATTAGAAAAAAAATACGCACTCCTGCACATAATGTAAGTCTATGCTTATTCTTAAAGTTAATAAAATAATAAAAACAAATTGGCTTGACGTACTGTCTTACCTTCGAAAAGAAAGCCGATAAAAAAAATACAATTTAAAGTCAAACCATAACGCAAGATAGAATCTATTTTCACCGTCCAAAATGTTTCTAGTTTTTATAAAAAAACTAAATAAATGAGTAATCTATTTTGGTATTAATTTAATTAAAGTGGTTATAAATATTTTCGAGCTATGATATCTACTTATTGTAAATTAAGAATGAATTACTGAACTTTCAGAAAGCCAGCGGGGATTGAAATAAAAAGATGTAATGTTTTTTACCATTTTTACTATTTTTTAAGAAGTCTTAATAATTGTATAGTATATATTTTTATTCAATAAGTCGTACTTAATAATTATTTTCTCGTGACTACTATACTTGAATAAAATATCTGCAATGTTGCAACAGTAACAATTTGCTCTTATTTATCATCTTAGTATGGTTAAGACATCCATCAATTGTACTGGCACCAATTTTTTTAATTACTTACATTTTCATTATATTAAAATCGAACATTGACGATATTTTATAGATTTAATTATATTTAAATGAATGATGTACGTATGTAATTGGTACGAATTTAAGATCTTATCAAACAAGGTACAGAACTAAGTAATGTGAAAGAAAAGAGATTTTTATTTATTTCTTTCCTTGTTGACCGTTAATGAAAGGTTATCGCCGCAAGCTTTGCTCAATTAAAGATTATTATATCAATTAAAAATTATAATTTTAGCTCTAATCCCTTTAACCAAATCCATTCGCTATGTGTTAAGTTTGCATTCTACAATTTAATAAATTAATAGACACGTCACATGTCGATAACAAATATAAGTAAATAAAGCATTTATCTATTTATTGTACTAAGTATGTCTAGTTTCGTTTTTCTTTTAAATATTGGCTTCGTGCGTTTAGCACATTTGTCCAGTGTCAGTGTCTAATTTTAAGAACAATTGTTTTTTTAATTAATATTATATTCGCGAATCGCACTAACGGAAAATTCCTTTATCACCCACGGTATCTGTTCAATACTACTGTAAAACCCGCAACCTATGTCATTCCATATTAATGGTACAAGCAATGACACTACCACTTTTAACGAAAGTGACAGAGCCATCAATACGTAACAGACAAGACTAGACTTATATTAACATAAATACACTCACTTAAATTAAGTGCATGCCCATTTTATTAAAAACAATGATAGTGACGTTATTACAAGAAAGGCTGTATGAACAACACATATAACGTTAAACACATGTGTGCTAAGTAACAATAAAGTTAACAATTGCTTTTAGTCGCCATTACAATCCGGTTTAGTGTAGACGCGTTGAAGCTTGATGATTTTTTATCTGTATTTTTTTACTCGATATTTAACAAGAAGTTCGAATAGCTGTTCCTCGTTGAGTTCCTCGGTTTAGTTTTGTAAGACTAGTTTAATCCGAATACGATCTGCGGTTTGTGATCAGTATAGTTATTATACTAGAATACAATTCGTTTTAGTGTTTCACTGTGAAGAAAGATTAGGTGAGTCTTATACCTCAGTAATTGCTTTACAATTGGTTACGCATTGCATTGCAGACATGTTCACACTGTGCCTATACTTATTCACTTAATATTATTAAAGTAACTCAATGAATAGAATATTATTATTTTATTGACGGGCATTTTAATTAAAAATATAAAATACCTCACACTTGTAGTACTTAAAAATGGGATTCTATAAAAAAAATATGTGTATTTTTTTATAAAAAGTTAGAAATTTATTACATTTTTGTTTTCGATACACGTACGTTCGAAATAATAATAGTTTTTTTTAATTTGTAAATTAATAACGGGTTATTAGATATTTTTAAATTAGTAAATGCATGTAGATTAATAACAACAGCAGCAACGTCTATAATTACATACAAAATTTAGTTCTTTTTATAATTTAGGTCTTAAGTTCTACATATTTGTTGCATTTCAAAAATTCGCAGTGTTGAATATCGGAACACTGCCATAACCTAAACATTCCTAAACGTAATAAGCATTTAGTTCTCTTATATATTTAGGTCATTTGATATAACCGTTTTATGCAATGGACAAAAACCTCTGAAAATAAGCACAATATTGGATTGCATAATACTATGTACAATTTACTTTTCATCGAAATTAATAATCTTGTCAATTAAGTGTATCTATAATATTAGTGTAACTTCATCAGTACATCACGTTCAATAATTAAACACAATTGTTTTAATAAGCTACAGAAGTAAGTATAACAATAAATTATGTGCCGTGAATATCGACTTGAATAAATTTGTTCAATTGCTTAACGTACAATAACAGAATATAAATTACATAGCCGTGTTCAACATAACACAATTTAAAAAAAAATCATATTCCCAAAGCAATTGTACACAACATTTATAGATAACAAAATTCAATAAATATGGCACGAACTAGCAAACGTAGTAGAGGGCGGCCTTCCACCCGATAGATCAATTATCTGGCGGCGGGAAGCCGGTGGATGCAAGCGCCACAAGATCGATTAAAGTGGAAAACAATTGGGGAGGCATATGATCAGCAGTGGACTTCAAATGGCTGAAATAATGATGATAGTTGGTACAAGTACTGTTCTTATAAAGTAATTTGTTTACATATGTTTTATCAGTTTTAAAATCAACCAGGCTATCGTGTCAACTTCAATTTTCATCAGTCATGTGGTTTTTTAATAGAACCTACGATTGTGTCACGTCCAATTTTAATACTACTAGGACTATACTGTTATTTGACATGCGATTATCTACACCAGGTACACTAGTACTTTTACAAAACAGAAAAGATAAATTACGAATATTTTAGATTATATTATATTGAATTTTAAGCTAATTGTTTAAGTTTACTGTGTATTCTTTTTTTTTTGTTTTACGTCGGTAACAAAATGCGTTTACGCACTACCTTCCGGCCAAAGGGGGACCGAAAAGGGGTGTGGGACTCACCACCGGCAGACGCGACTGCCAGCAGTAATGCCCACTAAAAATCTTCCGACGACGCCCGCCGCTTGTTGAGAAAAAGGCGGGGGCCAGTACCTGGGTTGCAGCGTCTGACACCTCGCCTGCGGCCAACGTCCCCCGGACCAAAATCGGGAGGACCTCCTCGGAGAGGCGTAGTGGACGCGCCCCTCCTACCTCTTTGTGCGACCATAGCGTGGCCGACTTCACGGAGGGTCTATGGTTAGACAGCAGGGGCCCCCTGCCCCCACTGCCTAAGACCCTCCTGGCGCTGCTTGATGGGCCCTCCTGGCCCGCCCGCTGCGCCCTCCACAGGTCCCTCTTAGTTTCTCCCCCGGTAGTCAATACTAAGGGCACCCAGAGTCGTCGGTCTCTGGGTGTTACCTTTTCCCTAGCGCCTCCTGCGCCCTACCGGGAGGTACTCAGCCCCCCCACCACGACAAGGTGGAGACCAGTCGGGGGGGTTCACTGTGTATCCTACCAAGACCTGAGGAGCCCAAGCCAACCTCACCTGCAAGTGGTGCACCTGCCGATTAACGGACGAGGCTCTGGCGAACATAACAGTGCCCGGTAAGCAGCAATAGGCTCGCCACCTATTACGTGGGACCAACTATATAATTGGCAAAGTGTGGGCGTATAATATGTCTCTGCCTACCCCTTCGGGGAAAAGGCGTGTATGTATGTATGTTGTTTAAGTTTTACTACTAGTTGCATTAATGCAAATAAAGAGTAATGCACTATAGGTAATTGTCGTGACACTGCTGTTGCAAGCGTCCACAAGTGACCACTTTTCATTAGGTGGACCGCAAGCTTGAGTGACCTGACGATATAAAAAAAATATTTAAATCTTAAGCAATTAATAATGCATCTAAAAACAATAAATATAATGAAAATCTATTAGATGACGTTAAGATCTAATGTAAATTCCATACGTTTTAGTTGTATTTCATAACAGTTGCAGTCGACCAAAAATATGATGTCAATTAGGTCTGATTTTAATTTGCGAGACTAATTACTCAAATATATTTTATAAGTCCTTATTAGTCTAGAGGGTATGTTATGAATAAATACTTAATATTTCTTAATATTGTAATACACCTTTTCGGAGTCCTTACCATTAAAAAGTTATACACAGATGTACGTTAATAAATTTTCATTTTTATTATTTACTAGGAAATAGCAGACCACTACTAAAGGATACGAATAGTCAAGGTATTAGTTGATATTAAGCCAGGTAGCTTTAAAGGTTCAAATTTACGCTAGCACAGTCGTAACAAGGAAATAGTTTTGTTATGGTTTTTATAGGTGTGCGACCTTCTACCTTAACCTTCTACCAGAATACGAATAAAGCCAGCTATATTTTCCTGTTTATATTTCACTCGTGACGTACTAGTTCTAGTTTCGACTAGAAACTTATACACACAAAAAAAAAGTTTAATGACATACACTAAAGTAGACTGTACAAAAATTTGACTACAAATCCGTTGGTTTCCAAAAATTCGAGGAGTATGTATTCCTAAATTATTTACTAGATTCTGATATCATTTAAATTTATAGGTAACCTACATACATACATACATTCACGCCTGTTTCCTCGTTAATCGACAGGTGCACCACTTGCAGATGAGGTTGGTTTGGGCTCCTTAGGTCTTGGTAGGATCCCTATACACCCATAGCTGACCTATATTATTACTATATTGTTATTTTACTGATACTCATTTTAGTTACATCACACTCAGCCCATTAGCGTCCCGCTGCTGATCACAGACCTCCTCTCACAAACCAAGGTGAGAGGTTTCTAGGTCACGCGTACCCAGTGCGGATTGACATTGACTCATTTTAGTTCAGTAAGCCTTCCCTAGTAAGCTTCTCGGGAAAAAATGTACAACTAATGTGATGACTCAACTACGACCAATTCTAACTGTAACCAGTTTTATTACTTCAAGTCAATGGCATAAAACGGACGTCAAATAAGTGTTATGACTACATCACCAGTATCAAATGCCATTGAATTATGAAACAATGTACTGCGCTCGATATTCCGAGACTTTCTCTGAAATTAGATCAAAATTCATAAACACTTTCTGCTCCAGTGTACATTTAACTATACACCGAGAAATTTCTTTGTCCGTTATGTAATTAACATAATGCTGAGACGCTATATTCAGAGAGCAGTAGGTACATAGTTTAATATACTCAGTTGGATTTTTTGTCAATCTCAGTAAATTGCTAACCTAATTTTTGTTATAATAATTTGAAAAAAATAAGTGAGAGTAATGCGAATATGGCACCTCTTAAGGGCATAGAGATACTAAGTTAAAAATAATTTAATCCCATTTAATTTTAATCGCTCATATCTCTTTCAAAGTTGTTAAAAAAACATATCGATTTCCATTTTGTGTGTGAATATTTGATGAATCTAAGTGATCATGTTGATTTTAAAGATAATAAAGTATTTTTTTATTTTTTATTTCCTTTTCTATAATTGGTGAATGTTTCTTTGCATAATTTTAAAATATGAAGCTACATAATTGGGAGTAAATGAACGATCGGTGTCAATATGGAATAACATCTAGTGTCCATTCCATGAAGGCGACGGGTTAGCCTTCTCTCACCATATGCCACGTATTGTAACCTAGAAACCTCTATACTTAAATTAAACTTTGCTGCAACTATATCCATATACGGTGTATAGGGATCCTACCAAGACCGAAGGAGCCCAAGCCAACCTAACCTGCAAGTGGTGCACCTGCTAATCAACGGACAAGGCTCTGGCCAACATAACAGTGCCCAGTAAACCCAAATAAGCTATTACGTATTAAACCTATTACGTGGGACCAATTATATAATTGGCGAAGTGTGAGCATATAATCTGCCTCTGCCTACCTGCCTACCTGCCTCTGCCTATCTGCCTTTGAATAGTTATAGTAAGTTTTTTCCCACCAGAAATGAATGTTAGTTGACCATATTTGGTTGTTATCAGTACTATAAAGCAATAATTAGATGAGTGTTGTATAATGCCTATGTTCATTATTACTGCGTCAATCACATGCAATGTGTTTTTTAGTGGTATGAGTCACTAAAGAGATCAGCTGACCTTTTGCCGCTAAGCGGCTGGCCTTGGATTACGTAACTTTTAGCTGTAGAATTCATTCATATAAAGGCAAAGTCAACGAACTTATTCACGTTTTGACTAACTAATATTTTAAGATATATTACTACTACGTCAGCTCCCAGTGGGATTCCCTCACTAGATAATTTTTGTTGTGCGTATGAGTAAATGTAGTCTGGAAGTTACCTATATTTATTTATATATTCTATGTATGTATTGAATGTTGACTAGATAGTACATATTAAAATATTGCATTTTTATTTATTATAATATAGCTTTATTAAATAAGTCACATAAAAATTCCTACTTTAATATTAATAAATAATACTAAATGAGTTTAATTTAGACTGAGTTTACATTCAATGTTAACAACAATATTTTATAAACTATATATTATAGTAATCGATTTTTGATATCAATAAGTAAGAAGTATAAAATATATATAAGTATAAATATATATTTAAATTATTAATAATGACCACGACCCCATCAGAAAATGTATCATATTAGAATGTATGTACTAAATAAATATACTATCACTTCGCAGTGGCACGGTGCATCTAGGTTCGACTCCAAAGATCTGTCAAAATCTAATCATTATGTGCATGCACATAAATATTTGTTCTGGGGATTCCTCCGATATATAAATATTACTGTGATTTAAAAAAAAAATGTTTTTAATGTAATTCGATATTTAGTATCAATAACACAAGTTCTTGATGGGACTTAAGAACTGGTGTGATTGTCAGAGAATTGTTTATTTTACAATCGCAACAGGAAACCTATCTGCTATCTATTCCGACACTATCTCAGCTGCTTTTGAAATAAAGTGTTTGTGCATTATGAACAGTGTATCGAGTATGCAACCGATGCTTCTAAGTATTGAGTCATTATCCATACTATACAATTTCCTGTAGATAGGTTTACAAATATTTGTTTAACCAGGTCATATCGTCCTCATAATCTGGCACTAAACCTCTAGTTGCTCTAGACTTGAGCTTAGGGCCCAAAGTCTGCTCATTTAACGTTTCATTTGTTTAATCAAGTGGTTTACCATAGGTCTGAAGTTGATTCACTTGTTTGCTTACTAAATTATAAGCTATATCGAATAATATTACGACAATTATGTTTTAAGTTACCAAATTGAAAAGCTTTCGAAATGTGCCATTGTAAATCTATTGCATAAAAAGGCGACAAAGCGGACTTAAATAACTATTGCCCAATCAGTTTACTCTCCCATTTACACAAATTGTCATTTTTACCAACTTCCCGAAAAAGCCGGTTTCTGAAGCGGATATAGCACCTTGGATCATATTTTGACAATGAAAACAGTATTCAAAAAGGCTACAGAATATCAAACGACTCACTTGTTGGCTTTAATCGACTATCGAAAGGCGTATGATAGTGTGGAATCCTGTGTAGTTTTTCAGGCACTTCAGAATGCTCGGATATACCACAGATATCGAAGCTACTATAACACCACAATAAAAGTTACAATAGTTGTAAGACAAGAAGAGATGTAAGACAGTTTGACACGCTTGCTCCAAAATTGATTATTGTTTACCTTAGTCTTGGAAGATGTTTTAAAAAAGCTTTCATGGGAAGAAAAGGGTCTTAAATTACCAGGAGCAAGACTGAACAACCTAACCTGCTCGCTGACGACATCGTCGTTCTTAGCGACAATCTTGAGGATCTCCAAATCATGATCCATGAATTTAACGAAGCCTCCCTAAATGACGGTTTGGAAATGAACCCCAATAAACAAAAATCATGAAAGACAACCTGACACACAACCTGATACACAAAACACACCTGTTGCGATTAAAGTCAACCAAACAGACATTGAAAAGATAGAGAAATATGTTTATCTGGGTCAGGATGGTGGGGAAAGAAAATCAGACCAATGTAATTGACAGACGCATCCGGCTCATGTTGGCCGCCTACTCTAAACTAGACTTTGCTTTTAAAATAAGAATAACTGCTGAACAGAAAGCAAGGTTGTTCAATCAGTTAAAGTGGCAGTGAGCAGGAAATATAGCCCGAAAGCATAACTCGTGACGTAAAAGGGTCTTGCAGTGGACACTCTGGGGTGAGAATAGACCACAGATGAGGTGGAAGGATTAACTGGATGCAAGTGGCGCAAGATAGAGTGAGATGGCGGTACTTGAAGGAGGCCTACATCAAATTGGGGTCTTAGGCGGCAGGGGCAGGGGGCCCTTCCGTCTAGCTATAGACCCCCCCCCAGAAGTCGGCCAGTTACGCCATGGCCGCACAAGGAGGTAGGGGGCCATTTCACATGGCGCCTCTCTGAGGAGGTCCTCCCGGTTCTGTCCGGGGGACGTAGGCCGCGGGCGGGGTGCCAGAAGCTACAAACACAGGCACTGGTGCCTCGCCCCTTTTCAACAGCCGTGGGCGTCGTCGGAAGATTTTTAGTGGGTAGGACTGCGGTGGTCGCGTCTGCCGCAGTGAGCCCCACACTCCCCTCTCGGTCGCTATTGGCCGGGAGGCAGTGCGTAAAAGCATTTTGTTACCGACGTAAATAAAAATAAAAAAGGCCTACATCAAATTTGTCGAGAAGGGTTTAAAGATATTTTATTTTGATAATTTGTCGAGGCAAATTTTGAAATAGCCAAATAAAATAAACAATAAAATGAACGCAAAAATTACAAAATTAGCTGTATAACATTTTCTTACGTTGATATTTTTTTTAAGTTGTTCAAATATCAGTCCTTACTGTAATATTACTCACAGAAAGATGTTGTTCAGAGATAGTTTATAGAATGCAGTAAATTTATAGGTACTGGGAACCTTGTTGTAAGTGTGATATCATCAGGGTACATGTCACGTTATCAGGATCACATGACTCAAAGTACTTAATATCAATTTATGAAGTAAATACTCTTAGAATTATCTTTTAATTGTTGTAGGTATGGTAAGTGATATCATTATGACAGTTTATAATTATGTAAAATGGAAAAAATGCTCTTCAATGTATTATTTAATTCAATACACAATTAAACTATTTTAATATTGATAAGCATTCATATACCTAAGTATCTCTTTATAATAAAACTTTTAGAATGAAACAGAACATTGAATAATATGAGCCACAATTGTAGTTTGTGTCATCGAATTTAATCAAGTGTTACAATATAATTGAAATTTAGAGTCGAGTTTCTTTGTAGCATTTAAAGGACTTCAAAATATATACCAATACCAATTAACTTCAAAATATTTTGGTGCAAGCCACTCTAGTTAATGAGTATGAATGAACAAAAATGATGAATCGGGATCATAGATAGAGAACAATTTAAAGTATTAATGAATATGCCTCTGCCTACCCCTTCGGGAAAACAGGCGTGATATTATGTATGTATGTATTATAATATACTCAGTTCATTAAGGTCTCGTTACCCATCATGAATCATGAAACAGATTGGGGTCATACTCTGCTACACAAAGCCAACTGCCACTTTGCTTACGGCATAACACGTATAGAATCAATAATTGTAAAACAAATAAAATGGTAAAAACAATTGAAAGACACACAACATCAGTCGTCGGTTCTTGGAGATATGTGCTCTGCTCACTGACACTTATATTTACTAGATCATACACGGATTGTAAATAAATTCAAACTACAAATGAACTAAAATTACATATTATACTTCTGGATTGATCTTAGCTATGCTTGTCAAAAAGTCAATGTAACCATAATACAAAACTGTTTGTGTCACACTTTTCGGCATCATTTATACCACAATGCGTCATGGCATGTGTTCAATTTGTTGAATATAATATGTCATTATGGTTTTATTATGTGACACGTCATTATGTCCACATCAGGGCTGATGGTAAGCCATCGATACAGTCCAAAAAAATAGAACGCTCGATATCGTTGCACAAAAACAAGCAAACCCACTCATGAAGGCCTGCATTACTGCCCTTTCATGCCCTGCTTGAAAGACTATATGAACTGGAAAAGACATGCGCCGGCAGATAATTCAAAAGCTGAAGCTTTAGAATTTGATGTTGTAGACGAACGACTTACTAGCATACCCACACACAAGAAGAGAGAGATATTAACATGTTTCATATTAGTGTGAATTAAGCGTGGCCCGTAGCACTCATTTCCCATAAGCCATCTCAAGGAAACTGGGTAGCTTAAAACCAGCGCCGATGGGAGTGCCATACACTGGACAGAATAAGTTCACCTTTTGCTCTTTGGTATCTGTTCAAAACTGTATGTGTATGCTTGCCCAAAAGATGGCAGTGGACATTATCAGATTGCGCAAGCGTTGATTGTTTTCCGGACCCATTTAGGTCCGCCAGTGCTTTCAATTCAATACTTATAAAAGGTTATAAATCCTTCCTGGCCTTTTTATTTAATACCAAGGTTTGTGCAGTATCTTTTAATAACATTTTATTGTGTTAAAATTCTGATATAGGTTAAAACCAGAAAATGTGAATTGACTTATGTAAAAAAGCAATAAATCACGTGTCGTTCGGGAGTAGAAAAGAGAGAGTGGGAGAGTGAAATGTTCTTTAGACAACTCTCCGAAGAAATTTCGCTTTAATATCAGTTGGAGCTCCTTTATAATATCACAAAATAAAGAACCCAGTTATTTAAGAAGGCTTTTGTTATACGGAAACAAAGTATATTTTTTAGCAATAAGCTAAAGAGAAAATAATCTATTACTTGTAAAGATTTATTTATAGAAAAAATTATGAAATTCTATTTGTTCAGGCGTGATGAAATAACAAACAAACAAGCAATCGCACTATCGCATAAATCAAACATATAGTGTCCCTCATTAAGTCTCAGTAACAGATAGTTATCTCACTCATACTTAAGGTTAATATTAGATAAGAAGTCAACAAACGAATCACGTTAATTGTGAAGTACCTGGTACTTAATATAAACCCAATGAATATCTCATTTTCTAGCAGTTTAATATAGAACAGATTGTCTAACTAAATAAATAAATATTCTCTTACAATCACACCAATTGTTTAGTTCCAAGATAAGTATCATTAAGAACTTGTATTATGTATATTAAACAATGAATAAACATACTTAATACCATTTTTTATGTAAATACATACTTAATATACATAGGAAAACACCCAGACCGGATCTAATATTCATGTTCATAAATGCACACAAAGATTTGTTCTGCGTGGGACTAGAACCCATGACCTCTGGATTGAAGTGCAGTTATACTGACCTCCACGCCATATCGGTCGTCGACTAAAGGTAATAGGTAAATATTTTCGGAAAATTATACCAATTATTTAGTTTTAAGATAAATATCATTATGAACTTCTGTTATGGATACTAAGTAACTGATAAAAATATAATTAAAACTAAATATACATAGGAAAACAACCAGGGGGCCTACCGCCGAATTCGATGGATTACCGGTAATCCATATAGATCAAACTTTGTTTACGTTCATTAATCCGTATCGGGGAATCTGCCGACAGCCACCTCTCATTCATGACCTTCAGTCCGTGACAGACCAATAGGTAAATGGACAACGCCATTTTGTTTCGATTTCCATGAGTTCGGCGGTACGACAGAATCAATCCGAAATCCATTTTGCCTTATAATCGATTGCCATCGAACTCGGCGGTAAGCCCCCAGACCAGAACAAATATTCATATGAACATGAACACATATGTTTTTTTCCTGAATGGGAATCGAGCCCACGACCTTTGGAGCGGTGTGCGGGCATACTCGCCACCACGCCATATCAGTTGTAGTAATTATTGTCTAAATTATTACCCTAGGTTGTTTATGTTAAAAAATCTGACAATGTATTTATATAATTACTTGTGACTGCACAAGTTTTGTGGCCATGTCCACTGTTTTATAACATCTTCTCAATCCTTTGTGCAAGTTTTTGTGCTCTGCCTACTGCTTTCCTGTTCTCTCCTTTGCGTCGGGTTGTCTGGAAGAGATTTTAGCGATAAGACCGCCTAGATTGGCTTTTTCATTGTGTTTCAATATTCATTGTAATCTGTAGTTTTTAAGTTATTTTGGTCAATAAAGAGTATATCATCTATCTATGTGTCCTTAATAGAAATATGAAAGTAAGTTTCTTTGTTCACGTTTAATGATAAGCCGATTTCTATGAAATATAATAGAAATAGATGTGACCTTTTGTTTATTAATGTATAGAACGGGGGCGGCTGAAAACCAACGTTGCTCGGCGT
Organism: Musotima nitidalis; assembly: GCA_949126915.1. NCBI lineage: Eukaryota > Metazoa > Arthropoda > Insecta > Lepidoptera > Crambidae > Musotima > Musotima nitidalis. The sequence goes on along the minus strand of OX421418.1, from coordinate 14,154,174 downwards.
AACATACGTCGTGTAGCACAAGCTGAGCCACTACCTTTTGTTTTCTTTTGTTCTTTTAAGTCTATTAAGTGTCTTCTCCTTTGATTTTTATTTTCTTTGTTATTTTTTTTTCCATTTTAATTTTTTTTTTCATTTGTTTAGGTTTAAATTTTAATATTAAGAAACCAATAAAATAGTTTTTATTATTTTTATTAAAGAAGTATATTGACTTATATTTATATTCAAACAGACATTGTTTCCGTGACACTTGACAAATTGTAGGCCTCATGGTCCAAGCCACAGGCATATACTGTTATAACATAATAAATACGAAAATATTTGCACTTCATAACTACTAGAATTAGTATGATGAAATTTAGAACTACGAAAGCCTGAAGCCATGGTATGGAAATAAGCTACTCCTTATTAGGGAAATTAAAGCGCGGGAGGATAAATTTGCTACCAAATGTATACGTGTGTCGATGTTCCCTTGGGATTTCATCCTTAAGGATTAATAATAAATAATGATTTAAATTCCTTGGTTACAGATAAATATGAACGTGAATGTGGTAGCGGTGGGTCCGGAGCCCGCGCACCTGATCTGCCCTTCCTGCCACGCCAACATCGTCACACGGGTTGACCGAACCTCCACTACTAAAACACACATCATTGCAATACTCTTGTTTGTCTTCCTGTAAGTATAATGCTGTTTTCACCTCCTTTTGTCGTCTGTGTTTTAACTCAATACTTGTATGATTTGCCTATAAAGATGAAAAATAAAATACTTAAACAATACCTATTTAAATTTATGTTGGTATAAAAGTATAAACAATATTTATTTCCAACGTAATTGTTATAGGAAATGATCCCCGCAGGTTTATTAAATATCAATTATCAAGTTTGGTCTTGCTTAACAATTTTCTCATATTGATTAAACAAAACCAAACTTCCTAAGCTTTTATTAAATATGCGACGACACTGTTATCGATCACGCGGGTAACTGCGGTTAATTTAATTTTGTATTGCGATTTTTTGACGACCGATATGGCGTGGAGGTCAGTATACCTACACTTCACTCTAGAGGTTGTGGGTTCGATTCCCATACAGGACAAATCTTTGTGTGAACATAAATATTTGTTCTGGTCTGGGTGTTTTCCTATGCATATTAAATAGGTATTTACAAAATAAAAAGTATTTAAGTATGTTTATCCGTTGTTTAGTATCCATAACACAAGTTCTTAATGATACTTATTTTGGAACTAAATAATTGGTGTAACTGTCGAAAATATTTTTTTTTTTTTGACAAATCTGTAAATTTCTCAAATAGTTTCCTTGATAAAATATACTTTTTGATATAGCTTTAAGATAACTGTTAAATTACTTTGAGGGCATGAAATAAGGAAACAATAGATCAAATGATTGATTTTAATAGGACATATATATAGACATAATATCACGCCTGTTATCCCGAAGGGGTAGGCAGAGGCATATAATACACCCACATTTCGCCACTTAGGTATATTGTTGGTCCTATGTAATAGCTGGCGAACCAACTGCCGCTTACCGGGAACTTTTATGTTCGCCAGAGCCTTGTCCGTTGTTCGGCAGGTACTGGGCTGGCTTGGCTCCTTGGGCTCCTCATTTTGATAAGCTTTGCAAATAATCAAACATTTGTTTCCATATGGTTTGTTTCAGATGCTGGCCTTGCGTTTGTCTCCCATATTGTATGGATTCCTGCCGAAACGCCGAACACTATTGTCCAAACTGTAACTCCTACTTGGGCACTTATCAAAGATAATAATTTGTAACCACTTTATACAAAAATATTTTTTTATAAACCTAAAGATCATCATATTTTTTCTCTGTCCATTATTTAAATTAAAATATTAAAGAACGACGTTTTCTTAATTAGTTAAATTTTTAGTTCCTAATGTTTTTTTAATAAAGTAATTTTGCAGCTAATTAGTTATATATAAATATAACGAAAACCCTATATAATACGACATAATTTACAGAATTCAAGAAAGTTGCACTGTTATGTTAAAATGTATGTAATTTAACTAAGTATTATTTAAGGTGCAATATAAATGAGATACTGAAAAGAATATAAAGTGGTTTTATTAAAACACATAAAAGTACTAATTCTCTGCCTAATACCAAACCTATATAATTCGCCTTTCATCATCACATATGAAACAGAATATTTTTTCTTTACAACACCGATATCGATGTAAAAGTATATTTGACGAGTTAATTAAATTAATTTGCCTTATCTATCGCATTGTTATGAGCTCGTTATGTAAAATAATAATAATAATAATCCAATAAAACCATTGCTATAAAATGTTAATAAAAAATTCACAAACGTCCACAAATGTGGACTTATCTTCATTAGAGATCACTAACAGTCAACTCTATCGATTGCTAATGACATAGTACAAGAATGTAACAAGCAATATTACAAGAATATAATTTTAATATTGTATATCAACCAGGTCATATCATGTCTCACGTAGATGCTCTTAGCCGAAGGCCTTTATAAGGCCTGTATAACGTTTGGGTATATTACAAAAGCCTGGAGGAAGCCTCAACCTTCATTCATATGCATACCAAAGCCAGGCAAACCAGACTATGAAGAGCCACGTGCGTACAGGCCCGTTAGTCTTCAATTGTTTCTTCTTAAGACTGATTGACAAACGAACAGTGTGTGATAATTAGTTTAAATGTATATTTATTTACCTACAAGTCTATATGCAAAATAAACTTAGGAAGTATAATAATAAATGTGTGATTTCAGCAATAACGCACCCAGAGATAACATTTCCGAAAAGTCTGAAAGTTGGTTTCGTGTTGATTACGCAGCGGTATTTTCAACGGAAATTTTATGAGTTTTCTATTTATCTTTGAAATTAAAAAGTACTACTAATTCACAAATCAAACACTATTTATATTTTAAGGATTTTAAACTCGTTGAGATTTCTTTATACTACATAAAAAATAAAAATTGTTTTGTTACTTTCTCGTACGTAAGTTGGTGGATAGAAAGAATAATTGATGGATGGCGAGTTAGATCGAATACCTATGCAATATATGGTGAATGGAAGTGCATGGAAAATCTGTATTGGTATGCAGTATCATTGAACGTTTATGCATAAGCGTATTTTGGAGGGGCTGCTGTAAAGTTTTTGACTTTTACGGCAAAGGTCACAGATAGAAAGTAAAAATGGTCGCCATAAAACACAAAATAACCAAATTCCAATACAAAAAAATTACTTAAATATTATATGCACACATTTAGCCAGTTATATCCCATGTTAGGTGGCAAGCCTATTTTCGCTTTATTTATAAGTAATGAGGAACAGATACATATAAACTAATGAAAACCACCACCATTAATTTTTGTTTGGCCGTTGTAAATAATGTTTTACTTAACCTTTTATAAGCGATAAAAACATTCGCTCAGTCTTCGGTTACCAATTAACTACGCCTGATCGCACACTACTCATCTCAACTTTGACTTCACTGTGGCATACAAGTAAGCAAGTAGCAATCGAATTATTGTTAGTTCAAAGGCAGAATGCATTACCGATCGTGTACTAGAGCAATAACTATGGTAATTATGTAAGCCGTATGAGACGGGGCAGCTGTAACTTAGCCGAGACTACCGCAACTTCATTGTAACTTGTATATCACTGCCGGTTATATAATAAGGTATAGGAAACCACATTTCCCGAATCAACCAGATCATATTTTATGTGATATATGTTTTTTGTCATTTAGGTACACCAATTATATAGTTCCAAGATAAGTATCATTAAGAACTTGTGTTTTGGATACTAAACAACGGATAAACATACTTAAATACTTATCTTTTTTTTTGTGAATACCTACTTAATATGTATAGGAAAACACCCAGACCAGAACAAATATTCATGTTCATGCACACAAAGATTTGTCCTGTATGGGAATCGAACCCCCGACCTCTGGAGTGAAGTGTGGGTATACTGACCTCCACGCCATATCGGTCGTCAAATATACTAAATATAAAATATGCCAAAGTTGAGCAGAACTCAGAGAGATCAGCTTAGAGGTCAGAGGTTTTTTAACAACGAGGGTTATCGTATATGGTTTGACACACGTTAAGCCTAGTAAAATATCCTGTTTGGCGGCAGCTCGAAAACTGTGGTGGAGCAAGAACTATATCCTTTCACATTGACTTATAAAAGGAGACCTGAGCCCAGGAGAGACTTAAAATAAGCTAGATGATAAGATGATAATTAATTACTTTTTGCTTGCCGATTGACAGTGAAATTTGGAAACATTATGGAGTAACTTCACATCTGCAAAATATATTTAGATAAAAGATTCGGTTCTGTACTGGATTACGAAATTGCACCATATGCGTGGAAATTCCATAGAGCGGTGTAGCACGAGCTCACGTGCCGTTTGATGGACTGGCCAGCTGGAATGGCGCGTGGAATTTTTGGAGCTATCCGCTAAATTGAATCCCGCTGAGCCGGAATAGATCTGCGCATTCAAACAATGACTCGATAGTTGTTGAACATGGCCTCGTGTCCTTTGTTTGGCAAACAAACAAAGACAGACGTACGGAACTCAGGAAATTTCGGAAAATCATGCAGCAACACATTTCGACTGAGGTCGGCGTTCAAAGACCGGTTCAGTTAAGATGCAAAGTCCTAGCAATACGTATATATTGCCTCTCTAGAAGCTAAAATTAAATCAATTCCGAATAGTGACTCGGTTGTATATCAAGCTTGCAACTGTTGTTTTCTATAAGTATTTTTTTAATTAAATATAAAATAAATTCAAAATTCATTTTACCAAACTTGGTTTCTTTCCGAAGCACTTGTGAACGTCACATAAATCTAGGAGCCCTAGTTTAGCAGTGAGCGAGCCTTTATTTTTACGTCGGTAATAAAATGCGTTTACGCAGTGCCTGTGATAGGACACTGACAGATAGGAGGTGTGGGACTCACCACCGGCAGACGCGATTGCCAGCAATAATACCCACTAAAATCTTCAGACGACGCCCGCCGCTTGTTGATAGAAAGGGGCGGGGGGACAGCACCTGGGTCACAGCGTCTGACACCCGGCCCGCGGCTAACGTCACCCGGGTCAGAACCGGGAGGACCTCCTCAGAAAGCCACCTCCTATGTCCGTGCGTGACTGACTTCTTGGAGGGTCTATGGTTATACAGCAGGGGGCCCCCTGCCGCCGCTTCCTAAGACCCCCCTGGTCTCCTTGGCGGGCCCACCTGGGCGACCAGTTGCGCCCTCCACAGGTCCCTCTTACGTTCCCCACCCGGTCAATACTAAAGGCCCCCAGAGCGCCAGCCCCAGCCCCACCACGTCAAGGTGCAGAACAATTCGGGGGGGACCGGAGTACCAGAAAGAGAGCCTGCCTTTTCACCTCTTAAGCCTTGTGTTAAGCATAAAGCTCATCTGTTACGAGCGAGTTCACGTTATCTGTCTGTAGGATTTTAATTCTTCGCATCTAATTTGTTAACAAAATGCTCAACCGATAAGCTAAAATCTGTCTCTCATTAATATCTAGAGTGTTCACATTTAAACACAAATAAATAAATTAACCAAGAAAAACTTATATTTTACACAATTTTCACACATGTAGTGCTTAATCAATTACTATGCATAGTGCTGTGCCTATTGACTTTATAATAGGTCGTAGTGCACACATAATGAGGTAAATGTTCAACATTAATTGGTTTGCAAATCCAATTAGACCGGCTCCTATACACATTAGGCACGTACAGGTTATTATCGATTACTAATGATGGGCCGTCTCTCGAACTGTAATCGGGGCCCGAAATCAGTGGCGTGAATACCACAGCGATTAAGACTAGTTGTACATTATATTGCATTAATAATAAGTTTTAATTAATGTTTATCTTTTAGGTGTCAAAAAATAACACTATCTAAAGGAGCTATCACTGGCGTTATTTATTTATTATTATTAGTAGTAGGTGTTAATTTAAGGAGTGAAAAATAACACTATCTATAGGAGCTATTGCTGGCAAGGGATCCTACCAAGATCTGAAGAGCCCAATCCAACCTCACCTGCAAGTGGTGCACCGGTCAATCAACAGACGAGGCTCTGGCGAACATAAAAGTTCCCAAGTGATGGATTAAAAATATCTTTGTAACAATTCCCGCGCTACTATAATTTCCCGAAAAATCGAGAAAGAGAGACTCTCGTTTCAGCGTTGGTCGTGCAGACATCGTTGTTCTGAGGGTCCTATCTTACCTGAAGATGCCCTGTGTAAGGGCGAAACACGTGTCGTGTTGAATAGTTTCTTGATTTTTCGGGTTACAAAGATATTTTTAATCCATCACTTGCTTACAATGGATTTCCGCAAAGTAACGCCTGAATCAATAAAATAAAAGTTCCAGATAAAAGACAAAAGGCTCGCCATCTTTTACGTGGGACTATCAATATAATTTGCGAAATGTGGATGTATAATATGAATATGCCTACCCTTACGGGGAAACAGGCGTGATAGTATGTATGTATGTATGGGTCAAAGATAACAGTATCTATAGGAGCTATCGTTAATTGGCGTTATTTATAAATAATGTTATTATACATCCAACAATACATAATAATGACGACTGATTTAACGTGAAGGTCAGTTTGTGTACGTGAACATAGTAATAATAAATATTTTCTGACAATTACACCAATTATTTAGTTCCTAGATAAGTATCACGTAGAACTTGTGTTATGGATACTAAACAACGGATAAACATACTTAAATACTTTTTTTTTGGAAAAACATACTTAATATACATAGGAAAACACCCAACCCAGAACAAACATTCATGTTCACGAACACAAAGATTTGTCCTGCTTGGGAATCAAACCCACGACCTTAGGAGCGGAGAGCGGGTATTCTCGCTACCACACCATATCGGTCGTCAATATAATATTAATAATGCATTTGTAGTAGCCTGGATGAATAGCGTCTATAATATTTTAATTATGTATTTACAAAAAAAGGTTATGTACCATTTGTATAGTATCCATAGTGCAGGATTTGCTCAAATACATTTACATAGTACCTTTTTTGTGAACATCTGTTTTAAGATAAATAAAGTGTGAAGCCACAGCAGTCCTTCATGTCTCGAGTATGGGCCCAACTTTAGTCGATAGTGGCGTTTTTGTAGTGTTTGGTATATTAGTTCGGTAGGTGGGCCAGTTGGCGCTAAGTTACAACCCTCAAATTACAAACGGCTTAAACCCGTTTAGTAGCATAAGGTCAAAAGCGCAAAATGAAAAGAGATTAGGTAAAAATTGTACAAAGAGAATTAATTTTAAAAGCGCACTTTCGCAGATCCTGTTTAAATAGATGTCTTTAAATGGAAAGAAAATAAAACCCCAACATAAAGTAGAATAGTCATCTATGCGCATTTGACATTTTGCGATTTTGACTATGTGCCCCTCAGTCCTTAAAACCCACCACGATCATAACGAGACTATAAGTACTGTGTTACATACATTGTTAAAAAACTATAAGACTCTTTTATTTTGAGAATTGCACCTTGTGTACTATTTATATTGTTTTCTTCAAATGTTATAAAGTCTACCTTTTACGCAGTTTGAAACTGCAATCAATAAATGAAATCTAGTAACAAACTCTGAAACAACAAGCCAACTTATGTATAATTTATGACGCACCTAAATAAATAAAGCTGGCTTATTTTATACGGAGGCATCAACAGAGCTCGCAGCACACAAGCGTTCTCCGTGATAGAATAACTTGGCTACTCAACAAACATGTTTTTGGCTAACCAAACACAGCAATACCACAGTATAGAATAGACGCAGCAGGCCAGAAATCGACGAATTGAGATTTTATTATTTGCTGTATTTTTACATAATATTTGTAGAATTTGTTAAAATGTAGAATTGTAGAATAATAAATTTAGCGTAACACAACTACACAAAAACTTACAAAACATGAAGTACATTATATGTTATTAAAGAATTTCGCAACTTACATATTTATCATCGACACAACACAACAAAATACCTAAATCAATGTCAGATTTTTTCGCCAGAAGATTAAATCAATCGTAAACAAAAAATCATAAAAGTACCCGATGAGCGGCAATAGGCTCGCCGCCTATTTATTACGTGGGACCAACAATATAACTGGAGAAATGTGGGCGTAAAATATGCCTCTGCCTACCCCTGGGGGGAAATAGACGTGATTGTATGTATGTAAATCAAAAAATAACACAAAATAACAAACGGGGAAACCGGCGTGAATGTATGCTTGTATGTATGTAAGTCAAAAAACAAATAAAACACGCACATCAATGCCGATGTAATTCCTTTCGCGTTCACTTATTATGTGCAAAACACGTATGATAAACAATGTTTAAATAAGATCCAATTAGCGTTTACTTGACAGATAGTCCATACAAAATTGTCATTGACAGGAATCTCCTAGTCAGATATTGTGAGTATACATCCAGTTTATATTCACTTTTTTGTAAATCCACTGCTAAAGATTGGCCTTACATATATACAATAGTTTATGTTACATAGCCCATAATCTTTACGCCCGGGCAGGCGGGTTAGTGATCGCATTTCAAGAAAACGGACGTTATACATATATTCACAGTCGTAAAGAAATTAATAAAAATCAATTATTGACTTAAAAAATTTCGAATGTAGTCCAGACAATTTATGATTACTTCTGAATAAATATTAGGTCCTTAATTCTTACACATGAAATTAACGTTTTATCGAACTGGTCACTTTGATCTCAAAAAATCGGCGTTTGGCTAGGAATTCCAAATTGAAATTTATTTGAATTTTAAACTTGTCTATGCGTGCTTGAATGTGATAGTTCATTTGTTGTGACATCGTTCTGTGCTCAATATGAAAAATACACCAGCATTATTTTTTAATACGAGTTCTATAGAGACATTAGCGCTCAAAACAGCCCGAATTATTCTAGAAATTTTATGAACAAACCTCGTGGACGGCCGGACGAAAACGCTCAACACAGTGGTTCCCAGCTGAAGCGGCCAAATCTTGTCCTAAGCTAAAGTTTACTCAAAAAAAGGTACTGGTTAGTGTATAGTGGACCAGCGTTGGTGTCATTCACTGCAGCTTGCTAAGATCTGGTCATACGATTACGGGAGATCTGTATTGTCAATTGAACTGGAAACCATGTTGGAAACACTAGCCATGAAACAACCGATATTAGGTCACTGCTGCTTCAGGACAACGCTAGAGCGCACACTGCACAACAGACGGTGGCGTAACTAGAGGAGCTAGAATTAGAATGTCTACCCACTATACCCCGGACCTATTTTTTTTTTTTATTTACGTAGGTAACAAAATGCATTTAAGCACTGTCTCCCGGCCAAAAGGGGGAGACCGGGAGGGGGTGTGGGGCTCACTGAGGCAGACGCCCTCCTGGCCCGCCCGCTGCGCCAACGGCGTAGCCGGAGAGAGAGCGGGTCCCGCTCCCTCTCCCGCTCCGCGGCCTCCTTCTGCGACATCACCACGCATTCGCAGAAGGAGGTCATCGCCTCCCATGAGAGCCACTCCACCCAGGGCCGCGGCCAACGTCGACCGCGGCCCATACTCCCCGGACCTTGCTCCAAGAAATTATCACTTTTTTCGGAATATGGACAATTTGTTATTTAGAAAAAATCCAATTCAGAAGAGGCAGCCCAAATCACCTTCAAAGATATTGTTAATTCTCGCTCCCGGACTTTTTTTAGAAAGGGAATCAATAAACTCCCTATAAAATGGCAAAAGTGCAAAAATGGTAACGTATGTACATTTTGATTGATTAAATTATAAAATTATATTTATTTTTCCTTTTTCCATGTAAAACATCCATTTAATTTGTAACTTAACAAGTATTTGTCAAGTTTCTTTCAAAAATATTCAATGTATAATTGCTATTCTTAACGAAGGAAGGCCTTACGCAATATAGTTTTTTATAAATTAATTTTAATTTCGTGGATATTGGTGTTGGCTACTAAAATAGAGTACCTATTTGTTGTAGGTACATGGAAATGAAAACTGTTTTATTCAATTTAGGCTCCGCTGGAGCACTTATAAATGACTAATCGCCTTACTTAAGACCAATCGCTTATTGACTACGTGCAAAGGCTTGAGTGAAGATTCGGGTAAGAAACTTGTCAAGTTTATCCTCCCGCCAAATAAAGGTGACTATTTGCTTTTGTAAGTTACTCTGTGGCTATTAACTGCAAACGGCAGAGAATGAACGTTGTTTCAAAAATTAATCAAATGTTACGCTTTTGGATAAGGCCCGTACCAACTCAATTTGGGTTATGTCAACATGAGACTGCCTAACAATGTCTTCTAGTTTAGTCACTATCATGTTGACTATACGCAGATTCATTTTGATAATATGATATACTAGCTTCGTCGAGAGGTTTTGCTCACCTACAGTATTTCGTCCTTTTTTGGGATAAAAATAAGCCCGTCCTTTTTTTAGCTCCTATCTATCTCATATTAAACTTCATTAAAATCATCAATATAGCTTAAGCGTAAAAGTATAACAAATAAACTAAACATTACATTCTCAATAATTAGTTATGACTTTAATCTACGAGTAGAATAAATAAATATTGCAATACTACTGTTTAATGATTTTATTTTATTTAACATCGCAGGATGAATGGGAGGTACCTACTAGGCAACGATTCGACGATAAAATACTCGAGAATAATAAGCTAAAGCATCTATTAGTAATTACATTTTTGCCCATTTCATAAATTATTTCTGGTTCGTAATATACACAACAATTTGTGAGACATAGAAAAACAAAGGGAAAATTGTCTAAGAAATAAATGGCCAATATAAATGAGTCGTACGGCCATCAAAAGACACATAAGACTGCTTATTTTTATTCGTTGCTGATTGCTAGAAGCCAGTATTATGTTAGTATGTAATAAGATGGGCAATGTAGACATTAAGAAGGTAATAAAAGACTGAGTCGGAACTATTTCATTTGCCAGACAATATGTCTGGATGTTGCTTAAAACATTTAAGAAGATTGATATGTCTATAATATGATTACATGTTTATAATTATGTTTGTTTTAATGTAGGTTCTATTAAAAAATAGATACGTATGGTTTACTTGTTGTAATCAGGCGAAGTAAATCCTGAGTTGCATTAAGTTACTAAAAATACGTTTTCAATATTTTAAACTAAAAAAATAGTGGCCGGTTTTTAGTAAGAATTAGGTAAGTATTAGTTTGTTTATTGAGGTTATAAAGTGATTATTATTCATTCATCTACTCGTGGTACCACCTAAGAAGCCCAAACACATTAAGAATGTACGAAACCTGGTCGCCACAATAAAGCTCATTATATTCTAAAAAGTTTATAACATGAAAAAAAAGTTTTCCTAAATTACGCTGTAGAATGATTAATGACGTCCAACGGAGTTCGTAATAAAAGTGCCTTCGGAAGGCTGTTTGCATTCTTGAGGCGACCCTTACACGTCACGCCCGAGTTGGGACTTGCAGGGGACTGGAGACGTCGCGGTCAGTGCAGCCGTTAATGAAAATTCTTTCTTGCACGAAGTTTCTTATGTGAGATAGAGCGAGAGAGGCAAACATTTAGTTGTTTCTGCTTGTGTTTTGTTACAAGTAAGGGTGAAATAGTTCGGAGTCCATAGCTTTTTTAAAGAACACCGAGAAACGATAGGGACGAAAATGGTCGCCATTATAATAATTATAAAACGATTGTCTATAATAAATTATCAATGTGATACTACTAAGGGTACCTGTAGGAGTGTAGGAGGCAATGCTGTCAGTGCAGCAGATAATGAAATTTCTAACACGAAGGTTTTGATGTGAGATGGAGAGATAGGGAAAATTATTATTATATTTGTGTTTTTTTACGTGTCAACGTGAAATAGTTCTGAGTGTATTAAATAGCACTTACAAACGATAGGAACGAAAATGGGCAGCATAAAAATGTGATACGCTTGTCTATAAAAATCAGTATGATTTATCAAACGAACGTAGCTCGTAGAAGCGCTCGTAGCTCTGCGGTGCTCGGTGGTCGGAAATTATCACCGAAGTACAGCAGAGTTTACAGAGGTCAGTCCTTGGATGGGTGACCGTTTGTGTGGCATTTGATATCGAGCGCTTCCGAGCTTCGGAAGGCACGTTAAGCCGTTGGTCCTGGTCATCACTAAATGTGGTAGTCGTTAAGCCATGTTAGAGGCCTAATGGGCGGATTGAAAAATTCTAACAGCAGGACGCCATACACCTGCCTCCGCCAATCCGCACTGGGTCAGCGTGGTGGAGTATGACCTAATACCCTCACACCTTGATATGTGAGAGGAGGCTCGTGCTCAGTAGTGGGACGTTAATGGGCTGGAGTGATGCTGGTCATCTCGAGATTCCATGTCGCTCTTGGCACTTGAGTAAGTAATCTGCATATATTCATGGTCAAAAATATTATTTTGAAACAGAGTGGTGAATTTGTTGTATTAGCATAACTTTTCACACACTAATAAAATACGATTTAGTTCAAACGTTGGTACTTCAAGATGATTTGTGTGTGAACTGGCGCCTAAACAAGGGCAACCCTGTATTTCAGGACTTCAGATCCCACACGTGCATCGACGATGGAGTTATACGTGCGTTGAACTACCTTAGTGTACGTTATTATAAGTGTTTACAAAAGATTGTCTAACATTCGTCATTTACATTTTATAAATCAAAGTTTTGGGTATGATTGTATGTGCGTGTCTGTGCCTATGTGTAATTCTTTCTTGCACGTAGTTTCTAATGTGAGATAGAGCGAGAGAGGCAAACATTTAGTTGTTTCTGCTTGTGCATGTGATGGATTTTATTGTACAATTATTATTGCATCATATCAGCTTATTAATAACTTGAGCAAGAGCCTTCGGGATTCAAGGTGAAGGGATCTCCTTTTAATACTTAAGTCTTCTAAATTAAACTTCGTCCCCTTCTGCTAATACGAACAGTGATAAACTGGTTTTAAAGTATAATACATACATACATACTTTGACGCCTGTTTCCCCAAAGGCCTACCCCATCGGGGAAACAGGAGGCATATTATACGCCCACAATTCGCCAGTTATATAGTTGGTTGGCTAGCCTATTGCCGCTTACCAGGCACTGTTATGTTCGCCAGAGCCTCGTTCGTTAATCGGCAGGTGCACCACTTGCAGGTGAGGTTGACTTGGGCTCCTTAGGTATTGGTAGTACCCCTATACAAGTAAAAGTATGATAAAACTATAAAAGAAAATGTATTTGCAATGTGACACACGTAGCGCATATATTACAGGGCATTCGCACTTATAGTACTAACGCTATAAGACACACAATGCATTGCACGACAGCGAATATTTTTTTATGTCATTGGGCAACAGTTGTACCCCTCCAGGCAAGTTGCTTTCGACAACTGCAGTTCAAATAAAATAAAATAAAAGCTGTTTATATTATATTGTTTCAGGCCGAACCCATAGTGTAAATAATATAAATCTTCTTTGCTACTAATATTATTACACTGAAGTGTCGAAAAAAAAATACAGCCATAATTATGAACTGTAGTACGAAGTGCACTATTATGATGAAACCACCCAAGAGAAAGAAAAATTAACTTTTGACAGTTAAAATAGTAACCATCATTAAAATAAAGTTCTTATAATTTTTTTTTCTTTTTTTGCGATTATGCAAACTATATACAACACGGCTTTAAATACAAATAGGTATACAGCACAAACTAAAAGAAGCATAGGCACCGTAATATTTTCCCACTTAAAATAAACACTCAGCTGACATAAACCATAGAATAAGCAAGATCTGCATTGTGTGAACATACCTTCCTTCCATAGATAATATAATAGGTTGGGGAAAAAGTCTTTTCGTATTTTTGTATGAAAAGTCAAGACATTTTTTTCAAAGTTTATTTACATTTATTTACAATATATATGTACCGTTTTGTTGAATAACTTTCTGCCATTTTGTGGGCAGAGACATTATCCCGTTACTGTAGAAACTTTGGGACTTCTGATCAAAAAAACGGGACAAATAGTTTTGGCAGTCCTCTCTTGAGGTCAACCTTACAGAACCTAAAGAATTCTGCAGAGACCGAAACAGGTGAAAATCTGAAGGCGCAAGGTCAGGGCTATATGGTGGATGCACTAGGACCTCCCAGTCGAACTCTTTTAATTTTTGCTGAGTGGCTAAAGATGTGTGTGGTCTAGCGTTATCGTGATGAAAGACCACACCCTTCCTGTTGATCAATTCCGGCCGTTTTCTCTCGAATGCTTCCTTTAATCTCATCAGTTGCTGGCAGTAAAGATCAGAATCGATGGTTTTGCCGGGCGGTAAAAGATCATAATAAACAATGCCCTTCCAATCCCACCATACACACAGCATCACCTTATTTCGTGTTAGGCCAGGTTTGGCCACAGTCTGTGAAGCCTGGCCAACTTTCGACCACGACCTTTTTCGCACGTTCTTGTCGTACGTGATCCACTTTTCATCGCCAGTTATCAATCTCTTCAAAAACGGCTCGGTTTCATTACGTCTCAATAATGAATCGCAAATGAGTACACGGTTCATTAAGTTTCTTTGAGTGAGCTCGTGTGGCACCCAAATATCGAGCTTTTTTGTATAACCAGCTTTCTTCAAATGGGTTAAAACTGTTTTGTGGTCAATTCCCAGTTCTTCAGCTACATCGTAACTACTAATATGCCGATCTTGCTCCACTCTTTCAAAAATGGCGTCCATTTTATTCGTAACAGGGCGACCAGAGCGAGGTGCATCTTTAATATCAAAATTTCCGGACTGAAAACGTTTGAACCAAATTTGTGCTACTCTTACTGACACTGCATCAGGTCCATAAACCTCACAAATTTTTTTCACTGCTTGAGTTGCATTTTTGCCTTTTTTATAATAAAATTTTAAAATGTATCGAATTTCTTCATTAGATTCACTCATTTTTACGGAGAGAAAAACAAATGAAAAATAGCGGGAAACAACTTTTTTTTATTTTTTTCTTTTCTTTATAATGGAACCTTTTTAATGTTACCAAAACCAGCCAGACACAAATAGTACAGTCAAAAAAATTTTATAATAAGTTTATACCTACGTTATGCGAAAAGACTTTTTCCCCGACCTAATATAATAATTTTTATAATAATTCATTTATTTCACATTATAGTACACAATTTACTTACAAAGACCTGGCTTCCAAACTAGTTTCAAAGTGTATTTCAGCTTATGAAATTAATGTTTTACATGAAAGAAGGAAAACTATTTGTTCAAAAACTTTCTGATTATCGTATGGAATCCATTTTGGATCCCAAGTAATAATACGATTTAAAATCCCCGTGTTATTGTGACAGTTGCTTAACCTAACCTAACCATTTATTAAAAAAAAAACTTTTTAGATAGTGGAAGCTATCCACGATTATATCACAAAACTACATTTAATTTTCATGGTAAGAGTATTACCTTATTTATTGTAAATGAACATTTAATATACCGTTATTCTGTTTATGCTGCACTTGAGGCAACATGCACTTGAAAGCCCCTTGCCCTAATTCAGCAGTACGTCAGGGCGAGGGCGCTGCCATGTGCAGGGATGTATTTCCAGTCGATGCTGACTTCGCATATACCGTCCCTCGGATAATCCTTCCAGTCGTTTATCTAGTGTTGTCTTGACTAGTGCTTTGTGGTTTTATTGAATATGTTTGAGGGTTAGAAAGAGAGGGGTTTATTTCTATTGTTGCAATTTTTTTTTGTAAAGATCGTATTGGATTTATGTGAAAAGTAGTTGAATAAGAGTATATTATTGCATAGAAACCTAATTTTATTCGATCTTATTATCTGCTTACTTTAATGATAAAAAAATGTATTACCATAGACGCCTTTCGACAAGATGCATCTACCCAGTTACTACTAAACTCAAACACTGTAAAATGGCAGTAGGACTTGTTTGTGCAATATTATTTATTATATGTTGACAATGAACGGCCCAAGAAGCCATTACATATTTTTACGGGTATTGTGAAATCTATACAGTTCATATTACATTTCGACATATGCCTTTCAGTAAACCTATGCGCGTAATATCAGCTATTCAGCTCTTTTGTTGCTTGGTATCAATAAAATGCCAGCCTAAACTAATCGTATTATACATAAAAATATTACCACAGTCCCAAATTCTCCATTTCATTCTCATTCAGTATTTTACATTATAATTAAGTATTTTATAGATAGTCAGTTTATTTGGTATACTTCCAAATAAAATATCCACAACACACATACGAAAATTCAATACAACAATCTGATAAATCTGTCCAGTCCCCTAAGGCTAAAACTGATGATAATAGATCGGCACGTTCTGTCACAAAAAGAAGCCATGCACGTTTAAATGACTGCAGAAATATCAGGGATTTGGGCTTCGGCAAATATGGTTAAAGCCTTGAAGGGCTGCAGGAACGCGGTAGACTCAGCAGAATGCGAAACGCCTTTTTCTATTGTTCTTTTATTGAGCTTTTAAGAAGTTGACGAGTGTAAAAACTTTGAAGTTATTATTGTTTATAAACTATTTATACACTTTAAGACAATAATGTCGTCTTAATTGCTGCCTTGGAGAAGTTTGATAAGGTTTGCTTGGTCATCTTCATTGCATCTTAAACGTGTCTCGAAGTGGGTATCTTAAAACCTGATCGAGTTTAATAACAAAACCTAAGACAAGACAGTGGTCTGACAAGATCCAAGGTTCTGTGTATTTTGGTAAGTAATTTGGTAAGCAAGTCGATTGCTGTAAAAAACTTAAGTGCGATCGAGTGTAGATCTTTGGGACGGTTTCGATAAATACTTTCTTGACGTAAAATTAACAACACCCCGCTATGAAGGAGCGTTCTCATGTGATCTTGGTGATCTTCGTGAGTGACGGTGGCAGTGGCCTCGAAGCGAGCATAACTTATGGTCGTAGTTCGTAGCGCTGATGTTAGTAGCACGTTTTAAGCGACTACCTTGTTCGTTAAACGGCTTGCCAAGATGTTTATTGCTGGTTGGCCTGCCCTTATATCTTGGTGATGTAGTACTACGCGATTTTTCCTAGAATGCCACTTTTGTGGTTTTCATCGTAGCAAATTCTTGTTTCAAAAGCGGTTGTTTCGAAGAATATCCCCTGCATATCGTATAGATGAATTGGCGGGCAGTCATTTTAATTTTTCAAAATTTTTTTTTTAATAAATATATACCTATTGTTCCGAGAGACAATGAATAACTATACTGTTAAATAAGTTTTTAAGTGGCAAGTATCCTCAGTTTTCTATTTAACACAAAATATTTCCATAATTTGATGAGCTCTTAGCTACGCGGCGCTGGGTGGAAATGATCACCGAATAAAGCAGAGTTCAGATGTTACTTCTTGGATGGGTGACAGTTTGTGTGGTATTTACTATCGATCGCTTTCGTGCCTCGAATGGCACGTTAAGCTGTTGGTCTTGGTTATCACTGAATGTAGTAGTCGTTGAGACATGTTAGAGGTCTAATTATGGGGTTTTGAAAAATTGAAACGGCAGGACGCCACTTATCTGCCTCCACCGTAGCTCCTGAGAGGAGGCTATATATTAGGTCGGGGAAAAAGTCTTTTCGCATAACGTAGGTATAAACTTATTATAAAATTTTTTTGACTGTACTATTTGTGTCTGGCTGGTTTTGGTAACATTAAAAAGGTTCCATTATAAAGAAAAGAAAAAAATAAAAAAAAGTTGTTTCCCGCTATTTTTCATTTGTTTTTCTCTCCGTAAAAATTAGTGAATCTAATGAAGAAACTCGATACATTTTAAAATTTTACTATAAAAAAGGCAAAAATGCAACTCAAGCAGTGAAAAAAATTTGTGATGTTTATGGACCTGATGCAGTGTCAGTAAGAGTAGCACAAATTTGGTTCAAACGTTTTCAGTCCGGAAATTTTGATGTTAAAGATGCACCTCGCTCTGGTCGCCCTGTTACAAATAAAATGGACGCCATTTTTGAAAGAGTGGAGCAAGATCGGCATATTAGTAGTTACGATGTAGCTGAAGAACTGGGAATTGACCACAAAACAGTTTTGACCCATTTGAAGAAAGCTGGTTATACAAAAAAGCTCGATATTTGGGTGCCACACGAGCTCACTCAAAGAAACTTAATGAACCGTGTACTCATTTGCGATTCATTATTGAGACGTAATGAAACCGAGCCGTTTTTGAAGAGATTGATAACTGGCGATGAAAAGTGGATCACGTACGACAAGAACGTGCGAAAAAGGTCGTGGTCGAAAGTTGGCCAGGCTTCACAGACTGTGGCCAAACCTGGCCTAACACGAAATAAGGTGATGCTGTGTGTATGGTGGGATTGGAAGGGCATTGTTTATTATGAGCTTTTACCGCCCGGCAAAACCATCGATTCTGATCTTTACTGCTAGCAACTGATGAGATTAAAGGAAGCAGTCGAGAGAAAACGGCCGGAATTGATCAACAGGAATCGTCTTTCATCACGATAACGCTAGACCACACACATCTTTAGCCACTCAGCAAAAATTAAGAGAGTTCGACTGGGAGGTCCTAGTGCATCCACCATATAGCCCTGACCTTGCGCCTTCAGATTTTCACCTGTTTCGGTCTCTGCAGAATTCTTTAGGTTCTGTAAGGTTGACCTCAAGAGAGGACTGCCAAAACTATTTGTCCCGTTTTTTTGATCAGAAAGCCCAAAGTTTCTACAGTAACGGGATAATGTCTCTGCCCACAAAATGGCAGAAAGTTATTCAACAAAACGGTACATATATATTGTAAATAAATGTAAATAAACTTTGAAAAAAATGTCTTGACTTTTCATACAAAAATACGAAAAGACTTTTTCCCCAACCTATTATATATGACAGATTGGCAGTTTCACAGGTAGACTAGATAGGTTTTAGTAAACATTCTAACAATGGCGCAAGTTGGGAACGAACTAGAGTGTAAGCTCAATTCGTTTTTGCGGACGTGACTTATTCATATGTTTGCTATACTTTGGATTACAGTGATGTAACAGACACAACGGAAAGAACACAGCGAGCCAATATGGCAAGTAATTATGAAGTTCTTTACCAATCACCCATAAGATTTTTTTGTTGATTGCAACCCACGGTTTCTGGTTTAATTTCAAAGTTAGCATTTGAACCTCACATCAGAAGATGGTCAACTCAAACCAAACAATAAACGAATTGTTCTATATTACGTTTATGAGGAAAAAGGAAAAACTACTTTTGTAACTGAAAAATATTCCGACTTCATATTTTAACTAGACTTCATAAAATATTCAAAAGGAATAGCCGCGAATAAGTAAACTACATTTTCTCAGTCAACATTATCAAGGGATCAGCAAAACGATGTCCTCTGGCAGTGACAGATAAAAACCGGTTCGTACCAGCTTTAAGCGGCGAGGTGTACCGACTTCGTCAGCGTATTTACTTACCCTCCAGCTGTTTGTTCCTTTACCTCTAACGTAACCTTTGGGGTAAGGGCAAGGCATAGGAGGCCGCGACTTAAAGTGCTATTAAAAGAGCAGGTGTCGATAATTTATCAATATTTAAAACTTGGAGACTTCTGGCAGCTGTCAATAATTTTATCAAATTAAACACTATAAAATGTTTGGTAATATAAGTAATTTTTTTTATAATCAAACAAAAAACTCATAACAAAGTGAAACCACAATACTTCATTTAGTTGAGACGGTTACAACTAGAATATGAGGTCAAGACATTTATCATTTTTAAGTTTTCTTTCAGTGAACCCAAAAATTTTCACCATACTTTCACAATTTGCCTAGTCGTTATGTACAATTTTACAAGCTGACATATGGATGATATTGACAGTTTCTCTCTTTGTTCCAAATAAATTGTAATTTAACAAAAATCTGTACTATTTTCATCTAGAAGTCCAACTCGCTTTACTCCTGAGACTTAAAACTAGGGTATACATATATTGATTTCGCTACTTCCTCGTCGACACTTTGCATATTGCTTATTTAGCATTATTTCATTCCTGCGTGCCTCTATTTGTCTCTCATGCTCCGTCGGTATTGTTAGAGCAATCATGGCGGTGGATCTCGGCGTGGATTCTCTCAATTTCGATATTTGAAACGTCAACGAAATTCATACTTTTCGGGTGGCGTTTATTTAGATGATATTGTCGTCCTGAGGTGCTATTATTATTATACTACCCATAGCTTAAGGTTAAGGATGTATATAGTATTATCATTTTAACCATTAGAAATCCGTTGATGAACAAAGGCCTTCCCAATTGCTTTTCAAATTTAGCAATATCAAGCCGCTTGCATCCCCATGTACCCCATATTGATTATCAGTCCATATATTATCCATATTTTATCTCTATCACCATAAAAAGATAATATTAATTTTGTTTGTAATAAATGCTTTAAATTTCGTCGTCACTTTGTGCGTAGTCTTGTTTGTGTGCTTTTTGAATGCAGGCTTCTTTTATTATTTCAAAGTGAAATCAACGTTCTGATAAGCAAGCAATATGCAGTGACAGGGTAACGCTCGCTTTCAGGAAGGCTCAAGGGATTGAAGACGTCTCGAAATAAGCTACGTGACGCCCCACTCTTCGGATTTCAGCTGTCATAAATTTCGCGAAGCGGCAGCTTTTAAATATCATAAGCAGAAGTAGCGAAGTAAAAAAAAACGATAAGCGTTTATCGTTTTTTTTTCTTACCAACGGACACTTACTATTAGGTTAACTATTTATATAAACTTATTGTTTACCATCAAAGTATGCCTATTACGTAGGATTACGTATACGTATTACGTGCCATTTGTGTGGCATTTGATATCGAGCGCTTCCGTGCTTCGGAAGGCACGTTAAGCCGTTGGTCCCGGTTATCACTAAATGTGATTGTCGTTAAGCCATGTTAGAGGCCTAATGGGCGGCTTGATAAATTCTAACAGCAGGACGCCATGCACCTGCCTCCGCCAATCCGCACTGGGTCAGCGTGGTGGAGTATGACCCAATACCCTCACACCTTGATATGTGATAGGAGGCTCGTGCTCAGTAGTGGTACATTAATGGGCTGAAATGATGATGATGATTACGTAGGACTAAACCTATAATTGGCAAAATGTAGGCATATGCTTCTGCCTACCCTTTCGGGAAACAAGGTTGTATATATGGAAAGATCACAAAATACGAAGCTCAAGGGTTTCAAATGAAGAACAAGGTGAATGATTTTTCTAGAACTTACGTGATATTGTACGAAGATGGGGTGTCAATTTGTTAGCGGACTACTGTTGGATGCTTAAGCGAGAAACCAAAGAAGTAAACGAATTCGATGAAGCATCAAGGAAGAGAAGAAAAGGCGTCTCAAGAAAAAAAAATTTAAACTTAAAGTTGTGTCTAAATAAAACAATATTAATAATAGTTTATGGGTTTTGATAAATATTATGGTTTGTGCTTGTTGTAATAAATAGTTTTTTTCATTATTGTGTTCTTATTTTGCAAAAAAACTATACGCGATGCAGAGTAATGGAAGGTATTTTTAAAATCAGCAATATGAATTTATATGTATTTTCATAGAACTGCAGACGGGTTTTTAGAGCTCCGTTCGTCTATAAGAATCCCTTATAGTTTCGGCATGTCAGTCTGTCCGTCTGCCTGCGGCCTATAGACTATTTAAAGTTCTAAAAAGCGGTATTTCGGCATGTATATACAAATTAATTCCGCTGATTAATCACGAAGTGGGAAAATGATTTAAAGAAGAAAAAAAATTTAAGATAAAACAAAAGGAACTCTTTTGTAAACGTGGGCATGAGTATTTAAATTGATATCCCAATGGTGAGGATTGTTCTGGGATAAGTTATAGATTAACTAACTAAGACTTATCAAATAGACCAACTACTATTTTTTATTAATTAATTAATTTATTTAGTACACACACATAAATATACAAACAGAAAAACTAAAAACTAAGAAACATGGGGTACAGGGCACAGTTTATTCAAAAAAAATAACTTTTAATTATTGAAACTCGCTTGAGACCATGCAGACAATCTAATTTTTCTAAATTACTCAGCGCTTGTACTGACTACGTAGAATAATCGAAATAACTTAACTTTACTTATACCTACATCACGCCTGTTTTCCCGAAGGGGTAGGCAGAGGCATATTGAATGCCCACATTTCGCCCATTGTACTTTTACAATACAATGGTTGGTCTCACTTAATAGGTGGCGAGCCTATTGCCGCCTATGCCGGGAACTTCTGTGTTCGCCAGACCATCGCCCGTTGCGGGCTCCTCAGATCTTAGTATACTCCCTAACTTTACTAATAGTACACTGAAATATTGAGATTAAAAGATAACAAAAAGTAGACACAAATTAATCTTCGTCACATCGTTTCACACACAGAGAACATAATGGTAAATTAAAGGGTAAATGCGAAAAATAATCCAGACCTTGTAAAAGGAATTTTAAATAGCTGCGGTCAGTACAAGGGTTATACAAGGGTCCTTTAACATGACAACGGCTAAGACTCTTGCCACATAGATACCTGGTGGAGCCATTCTAATCTATTATTAAACTGGGAAACAGAAAACAACCTGGAAATGTGTTCAGAAGATTTAATGAACACAATTATGTTAGTAACTATTTCTCATAATTTATTTACTTAGGTCACATACAAAACTAAGATTTTAAATTGGGTGCTTGCACAGCTTTGTCTTGACACAGCTTATCTTTAAAATTAATATCTTCCCGCTGCCCGCATATCTATGAGTAATTCAAACACACCAGACAAATCTTTGCGATTTATTGTGTGTTTAAAAACCATGTAAAATTTTTATTATGTTTAATAAATAAAATAAGAAAAGTGTTTTTGATTTACTTCTACAAAGTCAATAGCTATTATAAGGATAGGATTTGATTATTTTTACAATTGCATTACATGCGACTTAGCAAGTTGCAATTACAATTTAATCAATAGTAAGGAATCATTTGTTTTCTAAGGTGAATTTATTTATTTTGGGTAATCGTTTATAGCAGAAACCGGGTAGAGGTCCCAACGGGTCCTGGCGAGTAACTGAACTACGATTGATTCAATAACAATAAGCAAGATTACTTCAAGGTTTCAAAGTTTCATTTTATCTTTCGCTCAAACTTTGCAAATTTGTGTAAATGCTAGCGAATATCTTCGCCGGGTATTCATTGAAAAAGTTTTTCATTTTTACGTCTTACTTGATGGAAATCTTTTGCGATAATTTATTTCATAGAATTTATTCTTAAGAATAATAATTAAATTACAATGAGAAAATTTTAGGAAATAAATTATCGCAAAAGATTTCCATCAAGTAAGACGTAAAAATTAAAAACTATATTATTATAATTTATTAAATTAATATATAACGATAATTTATTTCATAGAATTTCTTCATTGTAGTTTAATTGTAGGCACGGGCTGAATAGAATAATAATTAAACTACAATGAAGAAATTTTAGGAAATAAATTATCGCAAAAGATTTCCATCAAGTAAGAAGTAAAAATTAAAAACTATAATATTATAATTTATTACATAATTTATAAAATTAATACATAACGATAATTTATTTCATAGAATTTCTTCATTGTAGTTTAATTGTAGGCACAGGCTGAATAGAATAATAATTAAACTACAATGTAGAAATTTTAGGAAATAAATTATCGCAAAAAATCCAATAAGTAAAACGTAAAAATACAATTGAACCTTTGTTTCATTTTAAATAAAACAAATACAAGAATTGTGGGCTAAATATAACACAAGCAATGAAGCAATCGACTTTACTAAACAACTTGAACTGGCCCTAACAAGCTTGTAAAGTGACGCAGCCTGATTGCGCAGTTAAACACTGTTTGCCGAAGAAAATAAACTTCTCAATGCTACCACAAACTTTCTCACTAAACTTAGTAGACGAAGCAGAAATATTTAAAAAAATCAAGGCACTTTTCTATGTCCTCATTACGACATTCGCGTTAGGTTAGACGAGTTTCAAAATACTTGAGCTAAAGTTTTTCCACAAGTTGCACAAGTATTCTACAAAGTTTTAAAAAGCGGTAAGCTATAATTTAATATTGATACAATGCTGCGGTTAATATTACTGTGCCCTGCATTTTTATGGGTAATCGAATAAAGCTAAAATTACGGTTCAGAAATTAAATTTCCTAATCAATAATGGTCGTAGCTCTTACCATACCCAATGAATTTTCATCACAGCTTAGGTACTGGACGCATACTCGTATAAACGACAGACATAAGTCTGGAGATCTAGTAATATATTGAATCAATGGACGAGTGTGATTATGCAGGAGACACGTAATTTAATACACCGCACATTTTGACAGTGGCGGGTCAGTTTGTTTATGAAAATCTAGTATATGTACATAAGAATATTGATAAATTTAGTAAGAAAAGCGATATACATAACCTAAACACAAGGAATAAGCATAAACTAGTTTTTTTTTTTTAATTGTGACACGTCATAATGACTACATCCTGCCTGAAGATAAGCAGTCGATGCAGTCCAATAGGAAAATGAAAGCGCTTTATAACGTGAAATAAGCACGCTATAAAGCGCATCCACTCATGACGGCCTGCTAAAATGCCGTTTCACGCCCCGCTTGAAAGACCCGGGATCATAGGAAACAGGAAACACAGCAGCCGGCAGCGAATTCCAGAGCTTAGTGGTCTTGCTCAGAAACGATCTCCCAAATTTCTTGGTTCGAGTGCTGATATTCTGCACAGTATGAGGATGGTTTCGAAGACCAGCACGTGTTGTTCGGGAGAGGAAAGGAGAGGGCGGGATGAGATTGAAAAGCTCCTCAGAACACTCGCCGTAGTAGTTCCGGTAAAAGACACTGAGAGATGCAATGTCTCTACGCAGCTGTAGATCCTCGAGTGAGGCTGTTACCTCAGCATCCCCTATAATGCGAACCGCTCGCCGTTGCAGTCTGTCAAGTGCGTCGAGGAGGTACTTAGCAGAACCGTCCCAAAGATGGGAACAATACTCTACCTCGATCGCGCTTGAGTCTTGTACAACAAACAGCGCTGCTCGGGAGTGAAAAACCGCCTCACCTTATTGAGTATATCCAACTTACGGGAGGCAGTTAAAATAACACCCTCGATGTAGCATTTTGGATTTAGGTCCTGGCCGATGTCCATGCCGAGAATGCTGAGATCCGCCGAAATGGGCAACGGAGCGTTCTAAAGAGAGGGAGGACTAAGGAAAGGAGTAACATTCGACGAGAATGCACAAACCTGGGTTTTGGTGGCATTAAACTCGACCAGGTTTTCAGATCCCCACTGAGTGACACTGAGTTGTACCTGCCACTAGGCTCCAAAAAATTAACAAATCTTTTAAAGGTCAATGTGTGCGATTCTATAATAAAATCCCAAGAAATATACAGCAATTAAGCCTAAATAAATTTAAATTAACGGGATTAAAGGAATACTATTATATCAAAGACTATATGGCTGATAAAAATGCTTTGGATTAAACTGCCGTTTCATACAGGCTATTGTAATATGAATGACTAAAACATGAATATTGTTAATGTTATATTATATTGCATTGTATAGCTTCACAGATAAATGAAGACTGTAAGTTTCTTGCTAGTTCTTCTTACAGAGCGGTGGCTCGGAACTGGCACTTAGATTCACTTACACTTAAATTTTTTTGTTTTTTTTATTGTTTGATTGCAAGTGAATCTAAGCTTCGTGATTTCAGTATTATTATATTTTGATTGTTTTTTTATATTTGTTATAAATTTTGACGTTTTCAAGTACTATGTAATAGTTTATGAAATAAAAAGTTTTGAAGTTTGCAATATTGACTATGTAAAGTTTCTTTAAGCATAATCATAATCATAATTCTTTATTGTTTCATTTGGTGTACAATTAGGTCTTAAATTAGGTATTTAATTTATATATCAGTGTAAATGGTAATACAGCACATACAATTTAGTGTTTTAGTGCTACACGAAGTACGTAAGCACCTCGTACGAACCGTTAATACGTTTTCTTACACGACGCTGTAGAAATTTAACACAAGAAAGTACATTTAGGCACACGTACAGATGTCAAACTCACACGTAATACACATTAACATGTAGATGAAAATGAAATTCCACGCGGAGGAGTAAATAGGATCCGGTACAAATATCCGGCTCTAACTGAACTTGTTGCGAATTGCTTCTCACTCTAACGGATGAGGTCGAAAAGGGATGGTGGATTCAGTTATACAGGGTTGATGATAGTCCCCGCGGCTTCCCGTGAAGCGGTGATTGACAGTGCAATTGCAGAGTCGGCGCACAGTGGGCTAGAACGAGAAGTGTTAACTAAATGTTTAGAAAAGGTATTTTAAAATATATAAACAAAACTACATTTGTGACTTACTCATTGTACCTACATAGGTACTGCTTTTATAAAACCTATTTTTATACCGCACAAGTTTCTCAAAAAATAAAAAAAATTAAAAAAAATTACAGATTTAAAAAAAAATACAAATAAAGCTACCTAAAACTCTAAAAAAAACTGAATTTCAGTATGCAAATGACAAAGATGCAAGACAATTAGTCTAAAATTTTATCCTAGGGTTTTATCTCTATAACAAAATAAATAAAATCCATCACTTGCTTAGTTAAATATCCGATGACCCAAATGTAAAAAATCAATCACTACGTGGCTTAAATCTCTTGACTATGACAAGACTGAAGATGTTTTAATGGTTTATGGAAGATCCTAAACACTATGTCCAATATTGATCACATAAATGCGCGTACGCAACACACACTAACACCCACACACATCCACCCATACAAACAAGCACCCATAGACACACGAACCCATACACACACGAACCATATTACATATACACTCACATACACGCGCTTTCGCGCACCCTTATCACGCATATTATATTCGCACACTTAATTATAAGCTTATTCATTTCACCGGTCCGGTGTAGTAGAGGCTGATAATCTGTCATACAGGTCTCCTCGTACAGATATCAGTCTCTCACATACTTTGAAGTGCAACA
The DNA here is from genome assembly GCA_949126915.1 of Musotima nitidalis. Taxonomy (NCBI): domain Eukaryota; kingdom Metazoa; phylum Arthropoda; class Insecta; order Lepidoptera; family Crambidae; genus Musotima; species Musotima nitidalis. The sequence goes on along the minus strand of OX421418.1, from coordinate 14,127,052 downwards.
ATAGTGTAAGCTTTATTTTGTAACAATCATTATGTGAGAAAATAAATAAAGATAAAGATTAATTATGCAGAATTATACTATAGGTAATAACATTTACATATTTATTTTATTGAGTACCTACTTACTTACATGTTTGGAGTAGGTGCCTAGCCAAATATATATTCGATCGCCCCCGCACCATTAATTTATTTATATGTGAGTTAGTCTGTTTCCTTATAGCTTTTTCTAGACTAACGAAGGGCACCAAAGACATATCTATAACGTTAATAATTTTGAAATTTTCGAAAATTATTAACCAATCATTGAAAATTTTTATTATTCAAATTAAGACAATATCAAAAAATAATATGTTTACAATTTTACTGTACTCGTAATTGTATTATTTATGGGAATCAAATCACAGTACAATAACACTTGTTTTAAATTACGGTCCCATTTAAATAAAATTATGTATGATTTTCCTGATAGTAATTCATGTTTCGCCACTGTGCAGTATATTGCAATGCATCGGAAATAGAATCGTTCGATTCCGCAGCTCGGCGCGATATTTGGTTCTGAAGCATGTTGGCGTCTACCTCAGTCAGTATTCGAAGGTAATTAATTTAAAGTTGAAATGATTTGGAGTTAATATTCCGTTCCATGCTGACATAATTTTAGTAATGATATTATTATAGAAATTAGTTTCAGTAGGGCTTAATCTAGAAATAAAAAAGTCTTAGAAATAAATTTAGTTCTCATGAGCTTATGAAACACGAGATTCAGTGAATTTAAGTGATGTTAATCGTTTCATTTGCTTTTCATTGCATTTTTTATTTACTTATGCTTTTGACTTGCATATTTTAACAAGCAATTAAATTTAAATTTAGTCTCAATCAAAATTATTTTAATTTTTCCTTTTCTCACTAGTATTCAAAAATTTTAAAGTAGATATGGAATTACAGTCGAAGGTTTCATTTTAACAACACTAGCATCCGATATACCTGATAAAAAGTGGTCACCGCAGCATATAAGCGCCTGTAACACCATGGGCATCACTAGCGCTGTGCCGATCCTTTAAAAATTGACATACGTGAGCACACAAATTGCCATCGGATTTAGATTCAGCTGTTTTACTAAAAAAAGACAATAGAACTCTTTAGTACATTATGTTAAAAATTATATCTTTCACACTGAATTTGAAGATGGTTTGAGTCAATGTGTGTTTATATCAAATGTATTTCGATCTACTGCTATAAGCAGTTTCAAGATTAGTGTATGCATATTTACTGTTAAACGATGTTTTAAGATTGTTTACACTGTTAATACGGATCTGTTTTTGCACATTGGTGACCATAGTGCTTCTATATAACTAGAGCATTTGCGGAGCTCCGCACGAAGCGAGGTTACTTACCCATGTACGTGTTCTTGAACTAATTAATTTAATTAGCACAACTCCTGCTATTCACCGCCAGTTAACTTAGAACCGTACGTGAACATGTGGTTCTGCAATGTTTATTCAAAGTTATATAGTTTTTTTTTTTAATCCTACACAACGCCATCTGATCCTAAGCTAAGCAAAGCTTTATGCTTATGCTATCTCACTCTTTTTTGTGAATGCATGCTTTATTGTTTCATTTGGTGTACAATTAGTTCTTAAAAATAATATTTTGTCCTTAAATGAACTAACAAAATAAAAAAGTAAAAACGTAATAAAAAATAACCAACGTAAAATATTTAGAAAACACCAAGTCAAGAGAAATATTGCTACTAATGTTCACAAATATTTGTCTTGCATAGAAATCAAAGCTTCGATATTTGAAGCTAAGATGAGGTATATCGATCTCAGCGTAATTTTGCTCATCAAAGTGTATATGTTACCGGCCAAACCAGATTTTAGGACAAACTAGTATAGCCTAGTCCAAACTAATTTAGGTCGGCTGCATAAAATCATAAAATTTTTAATGGTAAGAAAAAAAAATTACCTCAATCTAACCCAAAAAGAGATACTTACGATATATAAATTTTTTTCCTATTGTCTGTTAGTTTTATTATTATACGTTGTTGCTATTTAATAGTATGTATATATTTTCTTATGAGTTTTGTATATGTATATACTATTTGTTATTGTATTCTCATACGAAATTTGTTGTTTTAATTTATTTTGTTTTTTGCATATGTATTTTACCTATCCTTGTTTTATCTTTCTGACTCCTCATGAGGTTGGCTGGAAGAGATCTCTTATAGAGATAAGTTCGCCTTTGTACATGTCCTTTTGATTTGTAATGTTTTGATATTTTTGTTTTATGTGCAATAAAGAGTTAAATAATACTTATACCTCTTTTTTTTGGTTAGGTTGAGGTTATTTTTTTCTTACCATAAAAAAACATTTTATTATAATAGCTGCAGCCCACCTAAATTAGTTTGGACTAGGCCATACTAGTTTGTCCTAAAATCGGGTTTGGCCGGTAACATATACATATAGTGATAACTGGGTCCAACGGCTTAAAGTGACTTTTAGAGCACAAACTTTACTTATCGGAATACTCACCTCCGTCATATCTGCTTATTCGATAACTGTTTTCACGCACCTAGTCCCCTGGATCTACGAGAGCTATACTTCGCTCTGCACCTAATACTTATTTAGTGTAAATAATTCATATTTTTCTTTGTTTTGTATAAATTGTAATCAATTCCGTTAAATTTATTTATTTATATATTCCTCTCAGCTCATTTTTTTAAATTAGTTCTGTTAATTCTTTTTAGCTTGTGTAAATAAATGTGTGCTCTGTATCGACAATGTTGTGTACGCCTGTAATCGGTTCTCATGTGAGTCCGAAACCTATACCTTAACTAAATGTTGCATGTAAACTTTTTGGTGTACCTTTTTAAATTTTTATTTTTATTTTATTTTGTTTACTTTACCTGAATTATTATCCACAGATGAAAGCTCATAATGGCCTTTACCACTTATCACTTATCACTTATGAACAAAAACCAACTGATAGTCACAAAATAAAAACGTTTAGACTTACCTTAACATATTTATGTTTAATATTATCTTACAACAAGTATGCTACGCTTTGCAGTATATCGGAGTTTGAAGCCGAATGTCACTGAATCCAAAACTCGACAATGTGCAACAGCGTGTACCCAACGTAATTTAAACCTTAACACGAGGATTGAAAATGTATTTTATAGAAAGAAAAGATGAGTACTAAGAGAGAATATACATATAAACACATCTTCACGCCTTGTTCTTCACTTGGTACGATCCTGGTTCACAATTTTAGTTGCATTCGCGCTCATCGACCTTCTCATACACTCCGTCAGTTTCGGGTACTAGTGATTCTTAATAATGTTTTGGTAAATATTAAATGAAACGGTAATAAGAGACTGATGACCCAAGCGTATTAAGAACGAGGACTAGTCTTATTGCAGCAAAATATAAGGAACAAAAGATGAACTTAGCTAGTTTTAAAGAGGCATTATCAATACATAGTTGAAATTAATTTCCGACTAATATTACACATTCGACGTATGATTTAGCGTTTTAGCTATGATTTGCGAGCGCTCATTAATTATTCACAATCATCATAGATAATAGTTTCATTAATTTGTCGCAGGAGTGCCGGGTGAGCCCAATTTAATTAGGCGTCTATATGCGAATCGTAATCGGCTTACTGATCAAATTGATATTTTAAATTAGTTCGTTTCGATGCTTGCGTCTCGAAAGCAGTCGAACCCCCGTAATGATTTTGAAAGATGTTATCTGTCTTGAATACATTGACTTTGAGTAGTCATGTTTATATGTGTTTGTTCGTAGGAGTTCGGTATAGGCCGATACTTATAAATAAATAATAATTAATTAATATTTTCTGACAGTTACACCAATTATTTTAGTTCCCAAAATAAGTATCATTAAGAACTTCTGTTTTGCATTCTACATAACGAATAAACTGCGTAAATACTGTTTTTTTTGTAAATACATACCTAATATATATATAGGAATAAACCCAGATCCGGTCTGGACCACATATTCATGTTTTTGCACACTAAAATTTGAACTGTGTGGGAATCGAACCTACGAACTCTAGAATAAAGTATCGTCGTCACTTATGACATAATGATAAGTATAATTTTCCTTGCATGACAAATTAATGATTCCCCTCTCTCTCTTTCTCTTCCCTCTTTACCATTTTAAGAGATTATTTCCTTTATCTTTTCTTTACAGTCATATAAATGCTACACCATAGTTAACAAGAAACGTAAAAAGTGTAAAAAGAGCAGCCACCGTTACTTTTGCATAAATTTTATCAGTATGCATTTAGTTTATCTGTATCAGATGACGTGAGAACAGACAGTTTCTGGCTACAATAAATAACTACTTAAAATTTAAATTAAAGCAAGTACTAAATTCATCCTATTAAAGTCCCAATACTGAAGTCTTCAGTCTTCCGAAGGCAAGGTACATCAAAAGCGAATTCAAATTAGTTTCACATAACTAAACAATACAGTCTTCTTTTTTTAATTAAAACACAAAGCAAGAACATCAACAATGATGCCCCGCTCACTTTTCACGTCCAACCCTTTTGTTTTCAAAGTAATGTGAAAAATCACGAGCCTCCTCCCATACACGCGAGAAGGGCCGGAAAATTGCAGCTGCACTTGTCCACACCCGTTTCCTACATGGAGTTGCGAATATTTTTTACAAAGTTTGCTGTTATAAATCAGTTTTTAACGTACAACTAAAATCATTTTTTTTATCTAAATTGTTAAATCTGTAAGGACTGTCAGGAAAACACTATAGAGTTCCAATTGTTTCTGCATACTACGAGTTTGATAGGTCAGTGGTTTGTTTTAAATAAAATAAGGGAAATACTAGGTAGAGATCTACTCTTATATAAAATAATTTGGTTTGCAAAGATTGCATAAATTTATACATTTGCAATTATTTTTGCAATAATTAGATACCTTTGTCAACTCAGTCTCCCTATGACTCCGAATCAATAATTCACTTCGTAATTCAATAAACCGCATTAAAATCTATTTTATTATATATCGATTAAGTTGTACCACTCCAAGACTTGATAATCAGATTTCAAACATCAACATTAACGTAATCATTCTTAAACACATATAGATCTCAGAAGTTATTAAAAAGCTGTTTGATTAATGGGCCTAAATAGCAACGCACCCTAGAACCATAATAGTAAAATGATTGTAAGTAAATTACAGCAAAAAGTAAAATGTCTTAGTACATCCAACATCTTGCGCGCAGGTGGCGTCGAGGGGAAGCCCTTCATAACTATAGCCTCCCCCTATAACGCATTTGGCAAAGGGATTCTTTGTCGATTTACACCTAAACGTTAGAATAGGTTATATCGTGATATTATTACGAGCGAACTACGCGCTGAATAAATGGGATTTTCGTAATATATTTTATCTTTAGACGTGCCATATAAACTACATAAAAAAAAATTGTAAGAAAATAATAAAGTAAAGTAAAGTAAGTAAAGTAAAGTAAAAAATTATTTATTTCATAAACTATTATACATAGTACTTGAAAACGTCATGATTACAAATGAAAAAAAAAACAATCGAAATAATATTACACTAAATCACGAAGCTTAGATTCACTTACATGCAACAAAACAATTTAAAAACAAAAAATAATTAAGTGTAAGTGAATCTAAGTGCCAGAACAAGTTCTGAGCCACCGCTCTGTAAGAAGAACTGGCAAGAAACTCACAGGCTTTGCTCTTTTAAATATGTCCATTAGTTTGGTACTAGAAATACAATCTTCATTTGTCTGTGAAGCTATACAATGCAATAAGTTAAGGTTATGTACCTTAACAATATTTATGTTTTCAAGTCATTCATATTAGAATAGCCTGTATGAAACGGCAGCTTAATCCCAAGCATTTTTATCTGCCATATAGTCTTTAATAGAATAGTATCCCTTTGAAGACAGCTTGTGTTTTATTGTTAATTTAAATTTATTTAGGCTCAATTGCTGTATGTTGCTTGGGATTTTATTGTAGAATCGCACACATTGACCTTTAAAAGATTTGTTTATCTTTTGGAGCCTAGTGGCAGGTACAACTAATTTATGCTTATTCCTTGTGTTTAGGTTATGTACGCAGCTTTTGTTACTAAATTGATCAGTATTCTTATGTACATAAACCAGGTTATCATAAATGAATTGACCGGCCACTGTTAAAATACCAATTTCTTTAAACTTTTCCCTTAGTGAATGTCCACACGGGAGATTATAAATTGCTCGAATAGCCCTCTTCTGCAGCACAAAGATTGTTTGAATGTCTGCGGCACAACCCCATAGAAGAATACCATACGACATAACACTATGGAAATAGCTATGATAAACTAGCCTAGCTGTTACAACGTCTGTTAATTGGCGAATTTTCTTTACCGCGAATGCTGCAGAGCTAAGTCTACTCGACAATTCACCAATATGTGGGCCCCACTGTAGCTTAGAGTCTAAAGTAATCCCTAAAAACTTGGTAGTATCCACAAGGGTCAACTCATCCTCCTTTACCATAATAGTAGAGTTTGCCTGTCTGACGTTAGGCGTCACGAATTTAATACATTTCGTTTTAGCCCCATTTAATAGCAAATTGTTAACGTCAAACCAGTGCACCACCTTCGAGATCGCACTGTTTACTTCGTCTAAATTCTGATTTCGTTTTAACTTAAACAATAATGATGTATCATCAGCAAACAAAACTATCTCGTGGTTTTCTTTAACAAAATATGGCAAATCATTAATATAAATCAAAAACAAAAACGGACCGAGAATCGAGCCCTGCGGTACCCCCATTTTTACAACAGACCCCTGAGATCGCTTTCCATTGACCTCAACCCTTTGAATCCTATTACTTAGATAAGAAGTGAGAAGATCCAATGCGGAGTTTCTTATTCCGTAATATTCAAATTTTTTTATCAATGCTTTATGAGGAACACAGTCAAAAGCTTTGGACAGATCGCAAAAGATACCTAAAGCGTCCAAAGAATTTTCCCAAGCATCAAATATATTATATGTTTTAAAAGCTCAACACCTGCATCGGTTGTAGAGCGACCCTTAGTGAATCCAAATTGTTTCGAATGCATTAATCCATTTTTATTGAAAAATATTAAAATCTGGTTGTAAACAAGTTTTTCAAAAATTTTACTAAATGTAGGCAGCACTGAGATAGGTCGAAAATTTGTTGGGTCTGTTGTACTGCCCGATTTATATAATGGAATGATTTTACTTTCTTTCATTAGATCGGGAAATTTGCCGCAATCTACACATTTATTAAATATTAGAGCCAAACTGTGCGCCACCGAAACAATGATAGGCTTGGTAACTACGATGGAATTGCCCCAGAGGTCTGCAGCTTTCTTAACACTAAGAGTATTGAATGTCTTAATTATATCCATAGATGTAACATGACTAAACGTAAAATCTACTGTACATATATTCAAGCTATCTTTCAAAATAGACTCCGCTAAAGTGGGCGAACAATTTAAAGCTTTTGAGATAGACACTGGAATATTAGTAAAAAAGTTTCCGTAAACATTTATTAGCCTGAATATTGTTATCACTATTAAAAAATCTTTGTACAAAATGTATTATTAGCATTATTCCTGTAATCAGACAAAAAAACACCAAAAGTGGTCTAAACATTATGCTAATATAACTGCATATCAATTTAACTACTAGATTTTTTCTGCGTTAATACTTCCCTTTCTTTGATTGTTCCAAATGACTAACAGACTAACATAAATTTACAAAAATCTTAATTTAAACAAATACCCTTCATAATTTTATTAAGCACCAGGTATAATAACGTTAATGAATAACAATTGAGTGTTATGTAATAATTACTTACAATTTGTTTGATTATTGTAAAATATTTTAACTTTCACTTTCACTGCTGTAACTGTTTCACCAGGGATAATTTACTGTAATGTAAAGATAAGCCTGAAGACTAATTTTGTGTAAACAGGAAAGCTAGTAACTGAATTACTGTAAGGTATTTCGAATGTTTGATATAGAATAGTACCACAAACCACGGTAAAACTTAAAGTTGCTTTTATTTATTACGAAAAATAATCCCGTTAATCGTTCTATACAACATACTATGTTCAATATACTTTCACTACAAACACGAGGTAATACTCGTAGCACTCTACGCCGCCGTAGCAACGCCGTAGCGACAACCGAGTTGTACTTGACTATTTTCTCTGTGAAAAAATATATTGCTTCTAGTCCCTCAATTGACTGTTTGTGTAGGTACAACAGGCTGTTTAGTGACAACAGATAAACATATATTATATATATGTTTGTATAATTATAGTTTATATAATATATATAAAAAATTATAAATACTTTATTCAAATAAGGCCGAGATGTGTAAGGCTGGCAAGATTGTTCGCGCAAATTATCAAGCTATAAAAGTCTTATTACTGTCCAGCGTAAGAATTGTTGCAAGTGACAAAAATTACAAGGCAAAGCACATCTAGAACGCAATCCAGCTGAAGTTTAACAAGATTTACGCGCACGTTCGGCCGTATCGCGACAGGCCACCTCCAGTGTACGTACGCGGCGTACAGAGCGTACGGGGCGTACGACGAATAAATCAAGTGTTCGCTCCCGTCCCTGTCTCATTCACCCCCATAAACCGACGCACGTGAAGACCGAATTCTGCCACAATATAGAGCTATCAGTATGATCATAATTCTAACACTCACACGTCTTAGGATTCAAATTTAAATTCATTTATGTGCCGTGTAGTACCGGTCTGGAATAGTGTCATCCCCTTTCATCTCATGAGGAGACGGAAGAGTCGACGAAGAGAAATCCTACCGGATGATAGGCAGCAGTGACATCCTACATATTGGCTAAAACTGCTATCACCTATCCGCCCAGCGTAGTGACTATGAGCAAAAACCCCTAATATAATATAATCTATTGGGGAGGCCAATGTTTAGAAGTGGATTATATAAGACTGACATGATGAACATTATATAGGCTTCATTTCGAAGCACTTGTGAAATTCAGTTAGAAGCGCCATTCCAACACTTCACTTTAGTTGATCATGCAACGTACCTTAATTAATATTTTCAAGTGTTTACGCGGATCCACGGCGTAGAAAAAACAATAATATGGCGTTACAACAATTTGAAATATTTTATTTATTAATAAGATTTTTGTGTTTGTACTTATTTTAACTCCTGACTCAAAATGTTAAAGTTTCTAAGTCACAATTACAACTTATCACAGTTAAAATATACATTAATCATAAATCTTTATTGCATCAAGTAAAGAAGCCTACTTCTTTTATTACCTAAGTAATACAATGAATACTGACACCCCGTAGGGGCACTGAAATTCACATAAAAAAGAAATGAAAAGTAAGGAGGGTTTAATTCATTGTCGATGTCTTTAAAATCGTTCTTTTGTGCTTTTAAGGTGTTCTCCATACACAATTACATGCAAGTTCTCCGGTTTGACTTGAGCTACCATATACTCGTAGATTATGTTTATTGGTTAATTTTGTAAAGCACATTTTCTGGTATCTCTGTTTACTGTGCCAATACAGTCGTTCGTGAATCTCCAACAAACGCCTAAATATTTTATTTGTGTGAGGCTATAACGACGGGTTCCTGATTTCTTCCTGTATTGAGGGTTACTGACTGATGCAGGTAGTTTTATGGCGTCAGGTAGGGCCTCAGATTGTTTCAGGTTTGAGGAATATTTATAAATATAGTATGTTATTTTTCGAATTATACTCGAATTCGATAATGCGGTTCAAATGTGAATAAATGGTCTACATTTGATATCATCTAGAAATGGTGTTTTATAGAAATATTTAAAGATGATTTGATTTATAACATCATCATCATCTCAGTTTGCCGGGGTTGCAGGACTGTTCGGAAGGCTTACCGCGGCCTTGGTGTTGCAAGCTCAAGAAGGATCATGGATGGTGATTAGCCAGTAAAAGTCTGGCACACCCTTCCGCTTCCCACAGCGGAAGATAATCATATGACGATTATCCATCAAAAAAAAAACATTTAAGTCCCAGTCAACTTAAATCCTGTAACACAGGGTATCCTAGTACGGGGTTCCGCTTAATCACATTGGCTTTCTTATATACATTATAATATCATAAATAACTTGTATTAGCATGTAAGTCATTGTGATGGAAATAAATGGATATTACTATATTATTACTACTGATCACGGGACTACTCTAACGAAGCAAGGTAAGGGGGATTCAGATACTCCACAACACCAAATCAATGCTGATTTAATTAATATATTGTGCATTGATATATAGGATAACTGGAGTGACAAACATAGTAACACGTACTTTCAGGCTGAATGAAAAGTGGAAGAGGTTAGCTTAAAAGACTCACAACTGACGGGCCTTTCATATTCTCCAACCGTAAACCGGCAAACTTAGTAAAAGGACAGCTTAAGCCCGTTAGATCGCTGATCTAGTCACGAGGTGGGAAGGCGGTGGATGTAGACTGCTCAAGATCGAGCTACATGGGATACAATTAGGCAGTGGATTTCTGTGGCTGAGACAATGATGATGAAATAATATATAAGATAGATAGATAAATAAACTTTTTATTGCAACGAAAGACACACATACATGTTATAAAACAACAAAAACAAAATTACAATAATAAAAAATATAACAATAATAAAAACTAAAAGTAAAGCATTCGCATAGTGTGCATGTGTGTCGCAGCGCTACAGAATGGCTACGGCTCAGTGGTTTTTTTTGCTCTGAGAGAGCAAAACACTGATAGTAGTATGCAGATAATATTATGGAGTAGTAGTTAAATGCTGGGATGTTAAGTTAATAATTTAAAATAGGTAAAGAGCAAATAAACAAGATAAGCCCTGTTTAACGGTGTCGTACATTATTCAGGAGCTGATAATCCGGGCTTTCTGCGGAAACTGCATCCAGAAAACTTTTACCTACCTCGTCCGCTATACTTAAGTTAATCCGACAGCTTAAGTGCGTCGGGTAATTATTTTAACGGGTAAACATGGATTACTCGCTACCCACTGTGTATTGAGCATGGCCACATTCATGATAGACGGATAAAGCCTTAATTTACACGCATATTATAAATCCATGTTTGGAAAGTTTTAATGTATTCGTGTATAAGTTATATTATATTGGGTGTTTAAGCTATCTTATGAGGAGAAAATTTGTTTCGCCGACCTAGAGACGAAACCCCTGAATAAAAAGGACAGTACTTTTATTTTATTAATCACTAGAGGCCTTTAGAAAATGTTTTTTTTAGAAAACTCCACTCTTACAGATGTGGAATAGCAAAATACAGTTAGTAGGTGAAATTTACAATTAAGAGGTTTTATTTTCAAGTGAGCTAATTTGAAAGCCTATAAAGGCACTTTATTGAAAATAACAAAACATGTGTTATTTATTGATTAAGAAGTATAAGGTAAATGGTATTTTAGAACTCTTTTACTGTCACCAAACACGCCTGTTCCTCAGAAGGGATAGTCAGAGGCATAATATACGACCCAATTTTTCTAATGTTGTTGTTAATCCCACGTGATAATACGCGAGCCTTTTGCCGCTTACCGGGAACTTTTATTGTTGCCAGAGCCTTGACTGTTGATCATCAGTTTAAGGTGCAGGTAAGGTTGGATTTATTTTCCAAGGTCTTGGTAATCCTTACTTTACCTTGGTACTTAATACCACACACTATACATTATCTCATAGAGGAAACAGACTATATATGCAATTAAAGAGAAAAATAAAATGTAATTTAATTTTTACGGAAAAAGTAAAATTTTAATCTTAATTCAATTTGATATAGTAGCTTTTAAATATACACATAAATTTTAGATAATCCTCCATCGGCTTTTGTTTGTTAAAATGGTCAAGTGTAAAAATATCAGGGAATATTTTAAAAAACGTGCACATGAACAGTAGCCGTTCGGTAAAATACGGTACCCTCTACCCTAAAACGATATATCCGTATTTAGGCACGATAACACAGGAATCGTTTGAACAAGGGATTTAAGCACTTGGTATTTGTTTATTGAGTTTCAAGAGCCAAGGTTATTGACCTCCGAAGGGTTGCAATGAGTAGAGAAAGGTTGTTTGGATAGATTGCGCATCGAACGATTGCAATATGAAAATATACTGTTTGATTTCACATCTTCCTGTGTTTCCAATAAGATCTCAAATATTTTTTTTCTTAAAATAAATTTAGAACTGTTGTGCTAGACGCCCTTCTATAACGGTGCTTAGAGACAAGCATAGAAATATAGAGGCTTCTTACAAAACAAGAAGATGCTTTCCGAGACACTCTTTACAAAAAATATTTCATCTTAAATCTATCTATATGAAGCGGTCGGAAAGGCTCACCGAAGTAAAGCAGAGTTCTTCATCCTTATATTTTTTAACTAGAACTAGAGCTAATGTTAAACGTTAATCTCATTATCAACTAGGTCTGAACCTTTTGCCAAACAGCTATTCAATAGAAGGACACGGTTCTAATAAATTATATGTAAAAAAAAATGGAAATGAGAAAATTGTAGCGAACGAAGTTGCCGGCGGTCATTAGTTAAGCTCATAAAATTATACTTTGATATGAAACAATAATAAAGAGAGAACACAAAAAGTTGTCAAACGCAAGTTATATCATTTCTGCCGTCGCATAAATAACGGAAAATGAGATATTTCCTTCTCCGTGACACCTGCATCGTTTATTTATTGGATAGTATTACGCTCATTTCGCTGTGCTGCTGCAAATAAATGGCGATACTTTACAATATGTCATTTAAAAATTGTGAACTCAATTATTTCTGTTTTCAGATTTATTTTCGTCGCGCCCCCGGTTGGTTGAGTGGATAATGAAATAAAGGCTTTTTTATTTAGCCATTGGAGTTTTTAACTTTAGAGGTTTATCGTTTGGTTTGACAGTTTAATGGTTGCTGTGTCAATCAGCTATAACGGAAACATGAACTATGGATTATCTCCAAGATGAATAAAGGATCGAGTTTGTTATGATGTGATCCGATAGAGAATCAATAAAGCTTATCCAATTAACAAGCTTAAGTGGCAGTGGTCATACTGGGTATATGAAGTCTGGGTATATGAAACGGCAAACGTGGAGTAGGGCACCCTTAATATAGGTAGCACGGCGACTTTGCAAGGTGGACGACAAGAGCTGGGTCAAGAGGGCCAAGAATCGTGCAACAGAAGAAATAACTTCCAGTAAATAAAGATTAGTCAACAGAATGTAAAAGGCTTGTCACTGTAAGGCTAATTTGTCAGAAATCACTAAGATCATCAGGATCAATTGTTAAATAGACGACTATAAAATAGACGAAGAATTCTTGATGTAAAATTTTCAAAAATTGCACGGATTTCCCTTTCAAGATAATAAACGTAAGGGGATAAGATATTATAAGATAAGGCATTCATAAGTGCTCGAAGTCCAAATATAAGCATTTTTACTTGTAATAAAACAATTAACAACATATTAAAGTAAAAATGACTGAATAAGAACGTAATTTTCAGTGGCAATGTGGCAGTTGTCAAATGACACAAGACTGAATATCTAAGGGACCCAGCCTTAGGCGAGAAATGATTCGGTTCCGTCTTCCGAGATCCCTTGAGCTTATATGATGGATGGTGTTATTCTTTTCAAAGTCAGCGTGATCCGTGAAGATGTTTCAGTTGCAATAAATACTTTTGTTTCTTTGTTGGGAACTTTAGCGTAAGTTTTTTTGTTGCTTGAGGGTAACGATGATGATGTAGTTGTTATTGTTATTTTGTAGTTCCCTTCTCTATTTTCTTGGTTTACATGTGCACATACATTTGATTTTTTTTGTTGAAGTTTATTCTATAAAGAAAAAACAATTACAAATTAACCGCACACAATCACTCGGCTTTTGTTAGTTGTTTTTATTATAATTTTACACACTTTAAAATATAATATATTTTACTTATATTATGCCTCAGTTGGCCCACTTCATCACAAGCCTCAAGCTCGAGCTAGTACTTTCGAGGTCTATGTCCCTAGAAAACCCTTAGGTATTAGTGTGTGATTTTGAGTTGATTTGGTCGTTAAAGAAAATCCAGGAGCGCCACTTCGCTAGATTACGAGCCTTAGCGTAAGAAGTAGGCACGAAACTCGACAAGGTTTGACTTCCTGCCCACAGTTACCCATAAAGTTGTCCCTACGTAAGAAAACCTTTCAGTAGTAATAAAAATAAATATAAATAAATAAGGGATAATGAGTTATTTATAAACAAAAGGGAGAGGGGAGAGGTCTCTGAGACTGATCTAAACACGCGGTTCAAGTTTGATGAGAACGATGTCGCGAAATTTATATTTTCAATAATTAAAATATATGTAGGTGCATAATTATAAGTAATTTACACTAATAGCCCAGCTTTTAGCGTTGAGTAGAAACGATATAGAGTAACAGTGTGTGGTTGATTTGTTAATGCTTGTTCAAACATATTCCCCTATTATAAAACCCGATGGACCGATGATTTGGTCGAGGCGGCGAGAAGCCGGTAGATGGAGGCGACTCAGGATCGCTCAAAATGGAAATCTATTCAGCAATGTGGAGGCCTATATTCAACAGTGGACGCCATATGGCTGAGATGATTACTACAAAACTATTTCACTTGAGCAAAACCTCGTTCACAGCTAGGTAACATAATAATTGTTTCGCTTACCAACCAACTTGGCATTCAAAGCACACAGAGTTTTTATTACAATTGATTACACTTCTAACTTAAATTTACTCATTGAAAGCGAGGAAGAAAATCTACGTGCACCAAAATAGAAGTGACTTGAAAAATATAGTAATAAATATCACAGCAAGACGTCGCAGGCCCCTTGCTGAGGGCCTCAAGGGAGAGACCATCGATTGTCCGTAATTACATTATCCTACCCCCAAGGTACGTACCTGTGACTGTTAATCCATGTAAAAATAAGGGAGCAGGCTTGGGGTGACGCCTCTTCAACTATAAGATAATTTCGGTTCAAACATTGGTGAGGTTAATCGATATTTAAATAATGGGTGTCGTGTTTTCAATTTAAATGCTTTGTTGGGGTTCGTACAGTTTTTACAATTATGGGTCTTTTATTATATTAGTTTACTTGGTTTCGCAATCTCGGAATAAAAAGTCGCAATTTCAAAGCAGTTGTGGCGCCCCCGCAGACTGTTCTCAACCTTGTCATGTTAGGGGGGCTGAGTACCTACCGGTAGGGAAGCTGCTAGGGAAAACACCCAAAGACAGGCGACAATGGGTGCTCTTAGTACTGACTACCGGGGTGAAAACTAAGAGGAATTTGTGGAGGGCGTAGCGGTCGGGCCAGGTTGGCTAGTCCAGGAGCACCAGGAGGGCTATAGTAAGCGGGGGCAGGCGGCCTCTGCTGTCTAACCATAGACCACAGATAATTCGGCCAGACACGCTATGGTCGCACAAAGAGGTAGGAGAGGCGCAAACATTGTGCCTCTCTGAGGAGGTTATTCTGGTTTTGGACCGGGGGACGCTGGCTGCGGGCGGGGTGTCAATCGCAACCCTGGTACTGGCCCCCTGCCCCTTTCTCAACAAGCGGCGGGCGCCGTCGAAAGGTTTTTAGTGGGTATAACTGCTAGCATTCGTATCTGCCGGTGGAGAGTCCCACACACCACTCACGGTCCGAGAGGCAGTGTGTGAATGCATTTTGTTACTGCCGTGAAGAAAAAAAAAGATGTGATGCTTTTGGAGATTTCATAATTTGTCAAGCTCTATTTTTCACATATAATATGCCACACAAACTATTAACTGGACTGGTCGGGGAAATTTTATTGACACCGGAGATCGTTTCATACCACTTGCGATAACCAGCAATATTACGATAGGTGCTGTTGTTAAAAATCTGCTAAGCATATCTAGTATGTTGTAAAATTTAATACATCATAATTAGTGCAATTCCAAGAGAGCGTTCGAGAATTAGGCTTATCTGATGTGGAGCGAAACCGCGATTTGGAACATTTGCAATACAAAAAGTGTCACTTGCGCAATTCCGACCTCTACTGCTCCACACCCTTTTTCAAAGACCCTTGCTGCTTTACCTTAATATTTAAAAGCATATTATGTTGTATGCAGATTTCGGCTTCTGATTTTTGTGCCATCCACCCATGGGTTACCAACCTACTTACGATATCGGTAAATACGCTACAGCTGAAATATATATTTCAAATCGTTAGCTTTTGCGTATGAATTAATTGATTCAACATTAGTAATAATTTTGAAGACTTTAAAAAAGTCACACTTGTAAACTGTTTCAGAATTTTACAGACTGCCTTAAGAAAATAATAAGTTATCTACAAAATACACATAGCTATTTCGTTGCTCAGACTTCACAGAGTTGAGAATTTTTAAAGAAGTATACTTACATACATTCACGCCTGTTTCCCCGAAGGGGTAGGCCAAAACATATTATACGCCCACACTTCGCCAATTATATAGTTGGTGGCGAACCTATTGCCGCTTACCGGGCACTGTTATATTAGCCAGGGCCTCTTCCGTTGGTCGGCAGGTGCACCACTCGCAGGTGAGGTTGGCTTGGGCTCCTTAGGTCTTGGTAGGATCCCTATACACCCGATTAAAAAGTATTAATTGTAATAATAAATATTTTATGAAATGACAAAACGTCGATTAATCGATGTCGAATAACCGAGTTGAATATAAGGAATAAAATATGATAAACGCGAGAGATAAACTGGGAAGACGATGATAAATGTTGAAATGAGTAAAAAATTACAAAAAACAACCTCCTGCCCCAGTAAGCAAAGTCTAAAAGGACTTTGAAGGGAAACAAAATTATTATCTCATACAAAAATATTTTTTCGCTAAACCATTTTTTACTTTTTTACTATAACCGACAATCTAGCCAGCTCGCATTAACGTCACCCGCTCCTGGAACAATTCGGGAAAAAGGCAAATGGGGAAGTTAAACCTTTTTCGTATTTAAACAGAATCCTTCTAATTGCGGCGTCGTCCGCCGCCGGCTGCGATAAACATGAATAATGTGAGAGGTCCGATGTCCAAGACCTTATTTTCTTACTTTGTTACCTGTGCCGCCGAGATAGCAATGACGTTTGAATGTTGGAAAAATGTTGTTTACCCGCGCTAATGGAAGAACAACTGTATTCCAACACACACGCTCTTTTACGTGTTGTGTAAGCAATTTTTGTGTTTAGTAAGGAATCACTATTGTAAAGATTTATTTTGCAAATGATGTAATTTTCTAGGCTCTTGCGAACATAACATAACAGCCCGGTAAGCGGCAATAGGCTCGCCACCTATTACGTGGGACCAACTATGTAATTGGCGAAGTGCGGGCGTATAAGGCGCTTCTGCCTACCCCTTTCGTGGGAACAGGCGTGAATGTATGTAGTGGTTATTACTCTAGGCTCGCAGACCTGTATCGCAATAACCATAAGTGAATTAAAAATATTAATATTACAATCATTACCGTCTTTGAAGCTCCGGTTCACTTATAAATATTTAATTTCATAACTAAGTTACATAAAAAGATCTAATTTAAAAAATCAGTAGTAATTCAAATTAAACAAATACTTAACAATTTGTGTATTGGTATGTGTGTGTGTATTGTTTGCCAAAGTAAATAAAGTATTATGTCAAGTGGAATTAATATTACTTTTCGTACGTACATTATTTTAAATGTGCGGCAAATTATAATTAAAAAAGAGCACGCAACTTTTTGATAGACGATGACGATAATATAAGTAAAAAGTAAAAAAGTAATTATCAGTGTCATGTTGCTGAACATAATAATTATTATAATTTAAACAAATCAGCATCATTTCATATACCTAGTTTCATTTTTTGTTTTTATAAATAATATTAATAAAATAATAAATATTCGCTTATTACACCACTTATATAGTTCTAAGATAAGTATCATTTATAACTTATTTGTATTGTTTGTATACATAGGAAAAATGTTAATATTAAGATTTGTCCTGTGTGGGAATCGAACCCACGACCTCTGGAATGAAGTGCAGATATACCGGTATATATAGGCCATTTCGGTCGTCGTTCATCAATTATTTTTATTAACTCTTTAAATGTTGTTTTGAAATTAAAAATCCACAAATATTAAGATAACTAGATATCTTAACTAGATACTATGGGCGCCCACGACTTCGTATGGGCTTGAACTTAGATATTTTTTTCTCGCTTTAAAATATACTAATTTAATAGCTGTTGTCTGAAAAGTTAACAATTTATCATATATTCTGTAAAAACAAAAAAAAAACAGAAATTTTCAAATTGTATTGTTTAATGTTTGCCAACACAATATGCTACAGGTTTCTCTCTAAAGCTTTTAAATTGAAAGGGCTATCGTCTGAAAAGTTAAAAATTTGTCCAATGTTCTGTAAAAACGGAAAAATGTACAACAACAACTCCCCGAAATTAAAAACCTATGCCTACACGCTTCACTTCGTATTCCTACTACAAGGAGAAAAACACATATTTCTGGATTAACCTCGCCTCCCGAACCACAAGGCACAGCATAGCACTAATTAAAACAAAAACACAATCGCTCCCCCCTTCGAAAACAAAACACGTTCGACATAGTTAGAATATTAATGCACCTATCTGCTGTCCACAGGTATGGATTCGAGTCAAAAGCTAGTTCCAGAGTAACTGAAATGCTAATAAGTTAGATTTTAATTAAAAGAAAGAACGAGAAGATTTTTCAATACAAGTTGAAACAAGAAAAGTAATAATTTTACAAAATTTGTACATAATATAATTAACATAAATCTATAATATACATAGAACTTACTCAACTTGTACTGAAATGGCGCCCACTCAGCATATCGTCGGACGTCTCAGAGTTGCCACGACGCTGATCTTAGATTATATTTCAACTTGCACACTATTTTGAGTTTTCTTTGCGTCTTTTGTATATATGTCACCGTAAAATTGTAAATAACGTTAAATTATAATCTATCCCGCGATATTGTAATCTGTCGAAAAATTGTGATCCGTAACAAACTGCTCACAATTTAACGCATTATTTTTCGATAGATTATAATCTATCGAAGACAAACCGTCAGATTGTAAAATGGCATGCGAAAGAACGCACCTCGCGCTCTGATTGGTTGAACTTCATGTTCCCCGCTCAGTCGCCCGTCGTCGCCATCTTCGGTTGTTATTAGTCAAATTCATTTGTTGTGAAATGTAAACAAACAGTGTTTTGGTGATTTAAAACAGATTTCGTGTTAATAATAATAACGCATTGTATTATAATAAGTTGTAGGGAGTGTTAACGGACCTGTAATAACCTAAAGAAGTGCAGTTAAATAATAAATAAGAGAGTGGACAGGCTTTAAACAGTTGACAATTTAACGCGCGACAGATTGTGATTTAACGGTTTGTCTCTGATAGATTATAATCTATCGAAAAATAATGCGTTAAATTGTGAGCAGTTTTTTCGGATCACAATTTTTCGACAGATTACAATATCGCGGGATAGATTATAATTTAACGTTATTTACAATTTTACGGTGACATATATACTTATGCATACACACTTTCACGCCACGTTTCCCCGAAGGGGTAGGCAGAGGCGTATGCTTCCACACTTTGCCAATTATATTGTTGGTCTCATGTAATGAGTGGCGAGCCTATTGCCGCTAACCGAGATCTATTACGTTTGCCAGAGCCTCGTCTGTTGGTTAGCAGGTGCATCTACTGCAGGTTGGCTTGGGATCCTTAGATGTTGTTAAGGATCCTATACACACTATATACTTTGTGCTCGCGAAATATTCATATCCGTTGCTATGTTTTACCTATTTAAATGATATAACAAGTTGCCATAAAAGCAGTATTAACTTGTTGAATCATTTTCAACTTAGTGCGGAAATTAGATGCATTATTCTATGTATAGAAATTTATCCTATATGTATAGAAGATCAATATGCGGAGCTGTAATTTTTTTTGGACTGTATCGACTGCTTACCATCTGGCAGCAATGCCTATATGAGGACTCCTAGTAATAAGTATCAATTTGAAGTCTAGAGATAGAAGAGCACTTGTTATTCGAATGGCCCCCTTTTAAGATCTGCGATTTTTTTGAAATCATATTTTCTTTTTGATTTTTTTGTCTTTTTTTGACCTGAACTACTTAAATTGAAATTTTTACTTGTATTTAGCGTCTGAGTCTTCAGTCGTCAGTTGTTCTTTTATAATTACAATTATTAGCTTAGTTCATTCGATGTAAAATGGGTATGAAGTTAAAAAAATGATTTCGCTGAATAAGAACTAAAATATTAAACTTAACAATGTAAACAGGTACTCCAAAGCTAATCTAAAAACTTCTTCAGATTCCTAGCTTTTTTAAAGATGAAAAAAAGTGCTCCGTAATGACTTACCTTGGCTGAAACCGGCCATCCAATATGGCAAAGTGGAAATTTTTTAAGTGTGCCATTTGATCATGAAATTTATTTATAATTATTCCATAGTTAGACGAGTTATATTTAAATAAATATAATTGTTTCTAGATTTCAGTAGCTTTACGGATAATTTTATTGTTTTTGTGTTATGATAATAATTATTTTTTACCACTAAGCATACGAACCTTTTTAATAAATAAGGTAGTAACTGTTTAATAATGCCAAAGACCTTTAAAGTAGCCCTCGGGTCCGTGCCTGGCCGCCACTCGCCGGACCTCACTAATACGCCGTGATCCCTCTGCGGAGGTACAGATAAACCCAGGCAAGACCACCTCTAACAGGATTATGCGACTTTGTTTTTGCGTCCCATGAATTGTTAATTAAAGGATCCTGGAATGGGTTAAATAATTTATAAATTAACGACACTTTTTCGAGTTTCGAAAGCGAACGGGTTTTAAGATTAGAGTGGGGAAGCTTAACAGACGTCATCGAGTTTTATATTGAAAACTTCTTTGTGAAACTGTTTTGATGTTAACATAATTACGTTGATTTCTTATAGGTTATTAAAGTTTGCATTGGACACAATAAATCTTAAAGTAAAAAAAGTTTGCGGTTACATTCGTTTTTACAAATAAGTCAATATAGATAGTGAATTCATATTATGCAGAGTGTTGTCTCTGCCACAGGCAGTTATAAGCCTAAAATGAGGCTACGTTAAAGTATATAAGAAATAAAGTATAATCATATATTTGATATTTTGAATAAATCTGAGCATCATAGAAATCGTAGTCTTAATTCCAACAAATATGAACCTAAAATACAATGTATTAAATTGAAATACTATGAAATATCTATATCCTAGCATTATCTCGGTTGCCCTGGACTTAAGCTTACAGCCCAAAGTCTGCGCACTAATATATGCGGAATAATATGAAATCACACTGTGCAAATTTTACAAGGTTTGTATATATTTTTTTTGATAATAAGAACATAAATGGCTCCTAGGATATTGGAACCACCAGCCCAATACACCCCAAACGGAGAAAAGGGAAACGTATTCAAAAAAAGGTCGACCAAGTGCACGTTTCATGTCAGGAAGCTAGAGATACCGTCCTTTTATCATTTCAATATGTACAAATCCTGACTTTTACAAATGTTTTAATTTTAATACTTTTGTTAGTATTTAAAATTTAAAAATATTATTAGAATTTAGTACAGTCTGAGCCATGATTCGATAAATGAAATTAAATCCTTATCTGCTGCTACTAAGCTTCATTGCTTTGGCGTACAATGGGGCTACGAGAAACTTATAAAAAACCTAAGGCCTCATAATATAGTAAAGTTAATATCAAGTTGTATTGAATTTTTCGGACTCACATGCCCTGTATTTTCACCGTTCAAATCAGACCACTTAAGTACTATGGAAATAGTTGTTATTTTTTTTAAATATTTATTATATTTATTCTATTAAGAAAATAACAAACTACCAATAAATATTTTTTTGATATAATTCGTCATACTGTGACATATATATATTATATTTATTCTGCTTAAATGCACACACACATACGTTATATATGCCAATAAAAGTCTTGTCTAACCCTTTTTACGAGAAAATTGGGCACCACTGAGTCCCCATCGTCTCTGTGACAATAATCTGTGTAATTACGCGCCTCTTGCATACAAAGCAGCCGCAGATGTTTACACTCCAGTATTATTCAAGGGCTCATTAAGCGTAATTGGTGTGAGCAGTCTTTCTGACGTCTGCCAGTGACACTCTGATAGTCGCTACGAGAATCGGCTAATGTGATTGTCTTTTTAATGGTTTAGAAAGAGCAAAAAAATACTTTTTCGGAAATAAAAAAACATAATAAAAGCTGTATAGTTACTTCATCAATTTAATGGCAACTAATTTTGATTTAGAATGTATTCTTAAGGTATGATGATGATGAATCAGGATAAATATGGCCTTTTACCAGATAACCGACTTTTGAAGTAAGCGGCTTAAGACCGATCGGCATCGAGCGTAATAGATACTGTGTATACAATAGAAATGCAAAATACTAACAATTTACTTTAAAATGATTTAATACTTTGAAATATAACTTAAGAAATGTTGTATTAGTAAAAAGTTGAAATAAATCAGTACGAGTTATGACTAGCTTACTCAGTGACGTCACTTGTTTTCGCATCGGTATAAAAGAGCAGCGGACGGCAAGCACAGACAGTTGCCGCCTGACTCGCGAGGGGTTCACTACTAGGTACTAGTTAAGGTATGATATATTTCTGTATTTATATACTATGTCAGACACTGTTTCACATATATAAGTAATCTTTAATGGCTCAATGTTGCTGCTTAAATTATTATAAGGCCATTTCTATAGACAGTATATTATGACCTATTTCGTTGCCAAATAATTTAACATTATATAATTATAATGAATATAATCAATGTTGAATATTACTGTTATGAATTATAAATATTGCTGTTTAAATTATCTTTCATTATTTCCACACATAAGCTATTTAGCATATTTTATAAATATTCTTCCTGATCTAAAGATAAAATGAATTATTGCTTAGTCTAAATTAAAGCATATTGATATCAAATCTTCAATCGGTCTTTTATTTACTTATTCTTATATATCTTACCATATTTGATTAAATAGGTAAGTCTGTTTGCTTCAGCCTTATATATTTATATATAATTTATCTATGTATCTAACATCAGAAGTGGGATCTGTTCTCCCCTCACTAATATTTTTGTTACAAGTTTCAGATAGATTCCATCCTGCTAGAAACTTTCCAGCGGTTCGCGATGACGACGTGGCACTGCCAGTATTTAGTCCAGATTTCTGCGACAGTGGTGCAGACGGCTAGTGCAGAAGTATAGAAGAATTGGCAGAAGAGTTTAAGTGGAGCAGCATAGCAACCGTGGCAGAAGCTGGTAAGGCACTAATTTGATTCAAAACCTGACAGAACTTGGGAAAAATTCAAAAATTATTTATCGGATTTCTACTCAGAATTATTAAGCAAGAGAAAAGGTTCGGTTATAGCGCAGTACACATATATTTAATTGATTAAATCAATATGTGGTAGTGTTATTGATGTAAATGTTAGAATCGTCAACATAAAAATAAAGAAATTTTGAACAAAATATACTTAATACCTTATCAGGGCCTAGTCATTCAAATGGTTCTATATTGGATACAAATCTTTTTGCGATAGGTGAACGAAAATGTTTTTCTGGTGATAAATCGCGTCATGTTAAAAGTCACTGCCCTATAATAAATAATTCCACCCTTAATAATAGGGATTTCATTATACCTCCAATTTGTCTTAAACAAAAAATATAGTAATTATTGCAAAAAGCCAAATCCACTTGCTACCACAAAGCACGAGCCGATATAAATAAATCTAAAACAGATAGCGATAAAAGTTGACTTCTGTTACAATAATTAATATTTCTGTTAAATCTCCTATAGATATAGGAGCTAGCTGTAGTACAGTTAAGGAATCGTACCTTATTTTTTTGCGTCTCAGTGGAGAAGGCGGAGGTAGTTTAGCTTTGTAGTATTTGAAGATGTTACCCTCGAGCTTGGTATATTTATAATAGATGATGTAATGGATTACAATCTGCTAATAGGTTATAATTTAGTTAAACATCCAGATGTCAAAAAGTGACGGATGCGGGATAAGACGTAAAGAAATATTATACAAATTTAAAAGTAAACTCTATAAAACCACTGAACTTACACGATCAGATACTAAAATTTTTATTCTTAAACAGAACATTTAGACAACTCATTGCAGACAAATATTAAATATATCTTTACAAAGTATATTTTGGTTTTAACTAAATTAGTATCGGTTACTGTCGGGGATTCAAAACTAAAAACGAAAAGCGTTATACTTTACCGTTCATACATATTGGCCCCATTTAAAAGAGGAGCTGTAAATTTTATAGAAAATAACATTATTAAGAAGAGTGATACTCCATTCGCAAGTACAGTACTCTTAGTAAAATAAAAAGGGGGAAAGTCAAATGGTTCAGATCATTTGTATGTCATTGAACAAAATGATTTAAAAGGATGTTTACCTTCTTCCTCTTATGGAAGACCAGTTTGATCATTTAAGAATTTTAATAATCTTTATCTCAATAGATGTTAAAAATGGTTTCTACTAAATATCGGTTTCAGAAGACTATAAAGTATACTGCATTATGTGTTTTTAAAATTGACAATTGTAATAGACCTTTGGGTATTTGAAAAGCTATCACGAAAGCTTTACATATTTAAATTTCCTACGTATTTATATTGATGATATTCTTATTTTATTTTCGTCGATAATGGAAGGTATTCAATATTTGGTACAAACCATTTTGGCGTCAAGTTCTGCTGGCTTTATAATATTAAGAAATGCTAATTTTTTGTAGATAAAATCGAATATATAAGTAGGCAAATTTCTTATGAAGGGGTTCGGCCGAGTAAAGATATATTTTCTGTATTAGTTATTTTTTTACGAAAAGGGCAAGTACGTAAGCCATATGGATTTACTCAAAGATGAAATCTTGTTGAGATTTCAACTTTAGTAGGCAATTTTAATGTTATCGTTGTTAATCAGTCGTGGCTAGAAATCGCACAAAATAATGATCCTGAAACACAAAGTTTAAAAAATAGTGTCCGAGAAGGAGAAATGGATATAAATAGATATATAATCAAAAACAGTTTATTACACTATAGAGTAAATCTAAATGGTGAACCAAAGTTGTTTTTACCGGAGGGTACTAGAATTAATGTTTAACGTTTATTTCACGATTAAAATTCTCGTATTACAAGGTAAAACACAAAGGTGAATATTTCTGTAGAATGTCATCATTCGTATCATATGTTATAAAATATATTTCACACTGTCTAGTTTGGCCTTAAGCAAGGATTTCTCCATCCTTTTGCAAAATCTGCTTTGCCTTATCACACTGTACGTTTAGATCGCACTAGACCATTTTGTCAGTCTAACTAAGAATATAAGCATATTCAATTGTAAGTTGATGAATTTACTAGTACATTGAGTATTGAGACAATGCTCAGGATACTTATACCAATTATTCGTAAAACCTAGATTCGGTACTCCAGCCCGAGTTATCAAGGAACACATTTTAGTCGCAACCAGATTTAGCCACTTTTTAGAGAATTGCAGATAAAGCATTATTTAATTTCAATTGTAACGGCCAAGTAGAGCGTTATGTATCAGCAGTAACCGATGTCTCTTTATGTACTATGTGCAGTGATTTGTCAGATTGGCCGAACGTTCTATGGAATATTCAAAAGTCAATTAGTATAACCATCTGAAATCTACTAAATTCTCTCCTTTGCGTTTGCTTATAAGAGTTGAAGCGAATATGCCTTGTATACGGCAAAATTGAATGATGTTCTTGACGTTAATTCTGAAAATTCCCCAATCAATGTACTGGCACAACAGCTTTTAAATTGTGTTGATCAAAAATTTAAACAACGTTCTGATGCTTTGAGGCGTGACAATTTCAGATAATAAATATGTTGTGTACGTTAGCCAGGATCATTGTCGTAGCGAATAACTATATCCTAAGTTTAAAGAAGCCTATGAAACTTTGTCAATTCTTCCAAATTATCACTATGCCCTTAGGGGCTTGGGTAATCTGAGAAATATCACTATTGATAAAGAAAAACTGCGATATTGGCCGAGTGAATTACTTGATAATGTTTATTTAGTCTACCCTCTACGAGAACTAAGTATACTGGCAATACGTCTTGTAATTAATATAATAAAAAGTTCACGTCAATTGATATGTTCAATCTTTCTCTTTATCAGTGGAAATATTGTATTCACGAGTTAGTAATTAATATTGGTTGGTTAATGTGGTTATTTAGTAAACATCTTCTTTATTTTTTTTAACGATTTGTGTAAGTTACTTGTGTGTGTTATGTAATGGTGGTTGTTGATGATTTATGTATTGTATTCTACGATAAGCATAGATAGGTAATAATATATGGTATGTTTCCCAAATAATAAAAAAAAAAAAATTATAAACCTATGCTTAATTGATGTGTGATATTGGTATAATGAGTTGAAAAGAAATGATTACGATTAATGTATTCCGCTGGTCGATCATTTCGCTTGGTACAAGTCTGTCTCACTGGCAGCGGGTGTGGGACTTGTATGTCGAGGCAATGTGATTAATAAGTTAGTTATTATGGTAAATAAACTTAGACATAATGTAGACATTGTATTCCGCTGGTCGATCATTTTGCTTGGTACAAGTCTATCTCACTGGCAGCGGGTGTGGGTCTTGTATGTCTAGGTAATCTGATTAATAAGTAATTTATTATTGTAAATAAACTTAGACATAATGTAGATATTGTATTCCGCTGGTCGATCATTTTGCTTGGTACAAGTCTATCTCACTGGCAGCGGGTGTGGGTCTTGTATGTCTAGGTAATCTGATTAATAAGTAATTTATTATTGTAAATAAACTTAGACATAATGTAGATATTTTCCGCTGGGCGATCATTTGTTTGGTACTTGTCTATCTCACTAGCAGCGGGTGTGGGGCTTGTATGTCGATGCAAATTGATCAAGTAATATGAATGGAATGGAATGAAAGTAATATGAATTATGATATATTTCCTCGTGAATATTTATGACATAGTATTTATGAAATATTGTGTAAAAATGTGGTTATTGCACTTCGAGAGCGAAGTGCTTGTCAGTATGGCCGTAATAGATACTGTGTATACAATAGAAATGTAAAATACTAACAATTTACTTTAAAATGATTTAATACTTTGAAATATAACTTAAGAAATGTTGTATTAGTAAAAAGTTGAAATAAATCAGTACGAGTTATGACTAGCTTACTCAGTGACGTCACTTGTTTTCGCATCGGTATAAAAGAGCAGCGGACGGCAAGCACAGACAGTTGCCGCCTGACTCGCGAGGGGTTCACTACTAGGTACTAGTTAAGGTATGATATATTTCTGTATTTATATACTATGTCAGACACTGTTTCACATATATAAGTAATCTTTAATGGCTCAATGTTGCTGCTTAAATTATTATAAGGCCATTTCTATAGACAGTATATTATGACCTATTTCGTTGCCAAATAATTTAACATTATATAATTATAATGAATATAATCAATGTTGAATATTACTGTTATGAATTATAAATATTGCTGTTTAAATTATCTTTCATTATTTCCACACATAAGCTATTTAGCATATTTTATAAATATTCTTCCTGATCTAAAGATAAAATGAATTATTGCTTAGTCTAAATTAAAGCATATTGATATCAAATCTTCAATCGGTCTTTTATTTACTTATTCTTATATATCTTACCATATTTGATTAAATAGGTAAGTCTGTTTGCTTCAGCCTTATATATTTATATATAATTTATCTATGTATCTAACAAGCGCAGTTGGGGAGGTCTGTGTTCAGCAGTGGACTTCTTGTGGTTTAAACAATGAATTATTTGTGCGTAATCCACCGTTTGGTGCAATAATTGTTTTTTTTTTTGTAATAATAGGCTTGAGCCTAAACCCAGTTGTGACACGACATTTGCCGGAGTTGAATAAAATCTAACGCCTTAATTTACTAATTTCGTTCCAAGTTGATTTATTCCCATCGAGAGGACTTTCGAAGTTTAAAAAAGACGTCAGTTTAGAGTGCTTTTACTTTGTAGAGAACATCGCACAATCAAGATACATCGGTAAATAATCCAAAATTAATGAGCTTGTAATTTAAGCGGTACGTTTAGGACAAACATGGGGGGCACATCAAAGGAGAGGGACGAAGATTAAACACAGTTGCGTTTGCGCCACGTGCCAGCTTTAACTTTACCAACTTTTAAATAGCTACCAGAAAATAGAAGTTTAGGTCTTAAAGATAGGAAAATAAGACTTACCGCTGTTTTAACTTAAGGTTGTAACTTGAGGAAGTTGACAATACAACTAGACTGAACTATCATGGGATTTGTTCCATGATAGCGTATCTTTAGTGAGGTTTAACGGAGTTGCACAGTCACGTAGGTACATGTACATTGGGGTTTTGTAGCCTCAGTGCATTAAAATGTTTCATATATTTTTTGCAAAGGATATCCAGTATGACACTGTTATATTTTGCAGTTGCGCATATCAATTCCCGGATAAGACATTGAACATGCGAATTATGACTTATCAACGGAACTAAGGCGCGCTAAGAAGGACGCATAGATACTTGTTTACTGACGATATTTAGTAGACTTTAGCAGCAACCTTGTCAAAAAAGAGGCAAGAAATTTGATATTTTTATAATTCCAACAGTAACATTTGGTTGTTGCAAAATTTAGGACGCTTGATAAAGTCTAATAGATGGTCACACACCTACCTCAGCCAATGGTGCTGGTAAAATTTGACATGAATTCACCCATCCTCGGTTTGTGGAAAGAAGCCAGAGCCCAAGAAAGGTACTTTAAAGATGAAATGATGTTAAAATTTCAACAGCAATAAGGGATCAGTTTTTGCCACTTATGTACAGAATCCTATACAAACATTATTTCCCACGATGAAAACCAAATTATAAATATAACCTATGATTTATTCCATTTGGCACCGCAAGCCGTGTATGTGAAACGTTAAATTTTTACGATCACCTTTTTATATCGAATGTGGAACCTGTGTTTGTTTGGCTTTGTTTCTGTACGCCGCAAAAGCCGAATTTCCATTTACTGAACCTACGGTAAAACCTCGCGATATCTGATACCGTAGTCGCAAGCTATCAATATCATTTCTTAACTATAGGGTTGGGAACTCGCAGTATCGATTGATTCTATCGATAATCTTACAATTAAATAATTCTGAATAATGGCAACACAATATAAATTAAAATAATAAGATTTGTTGGTTCCTTAAAGTAATAGCAAACGTAGTGTGAGAGGCACTTCCACTCACTGAACCGATGATCTGGTCAAGGCGGCGGGAAGCTTATGAATATAGGCTCTATATCAATCTAAGTCGAAAACTATTAGTGAGGCATATGTTCATCAGTAGACTTATTGTGTCTGAGATCATCTGATGATAGGGCGAAATGTGGAGACCAAGACCTGATGTAGGGACATTAATAAACTGAACAAATCATATTAATAATATCAAATAATCGATTGATCAAGTATATTATCACTAGCGATCTAGCGTCATAAACACTAAAAGTATTGCAGGATAATTAAGAACCAAGATCTGATCACTGTGCGGCTATAAATAAACTGAGCTAAACAAGAAATATTGGTAAAATCAAAGAAAAGAAGAAGAAAAAAATTATACAGTTATCCACTTGGGTACTTTAAGATGTGTGTACTGGAGCCCACACGAGAACAACCCTGTATGTGATTTGGTATGTCAGGACTCCAGAATATCGATTGTTATATTTGATAACTACGAACCCTGCCCTACGACAGGTACCAAAATGCACTTAATATGATTAAGCGGGATAAATAGAAGAAGTCAAGTGTGACATTAATGAGTTAAGGGTAAGCAAAAATATCAATAAAACCAATAAAATATTCGATTGTTTTAGTCGATATCCAACAAACTGACCCTGCCCAACGCTATCTAGATGCGTAAGCACTTAGGAATATAGCGGGAAGTAGGTCACCTCACCGGTGTCTTCGTGCAATGTTCTCGAGACACGCGAACAATAGTGCTCGCTTATTGTGGCCCACACTACGTCCAACATTATACTGAAGGAAAGGTTTTCTTTTCTTAGGTAATGTCACAAGAAGAGTATCTAGATTTTTGAAATATCTACATTGAATTTTAAATGTTTCTATCAATTTACTTTTATTTTCTTTCCTGTTTTTATATCTTTATACTGAATTTGTTCACCTGGCTTGTATGTACCTCTCGAGGTGCTCAAGTGACATTTGGTAATTATTTTATTTGTGTATAATAATGTTATTACCCGATAGAGCTCCCGATATTACTCAGAATGCAGGCCAGAAGTTTATGGAGAAGCCTCCTTCATTATCTTCCAACATGACCGATTGAATTGCAATTGGTTTAACAACGGACGCCTTGAGCTATTGACGATTATGAGACCATTTTTTTCAGAAGTCTAACATCTTGGCTTAGTACTAAAGTCTTAAAACGCAATAAATACGCTTACACTAACTCTTATGTAAGTGAGCGTCTGCTTAGTAAATGCTGGGCGTACACAAAATAATGTCCCTCTATTCCGCTTGGTAAATGCCTTGTTCTCTGAGGACACAAAATAATGCCAGTCAGAAGGCTAACGTCATTACGTTGTAACAGTTAAAATGTACACGTGAAAAGGTCGTAGTATTTTTATTGACCGGCCAGCTCAACAGAAGGGTTAAAATTTTCCGAATTAGTATTCAACACTGATCATTCTACGTGTACCACTGTCTGGGCCGGCTTAACCGATTATATTAATCCAACGTGCGTTTTGTAACAGTGCAATGCAAAATCGCAATGCCAGCCTGCGGTTCATTTGAATATCCCTTTTTGTTTGGGCTTATTTTGCAATTAATTAGACGTCCATTTACTAGTTACGTTGATCAACATTCTGATTGCGGAATAAATGAGCCGTCAAAATGTTGTGTGCGTGGCTTTGTGGGGTAATGTCCATGCTTAGAATATCAATGCGAATTATTAATGTTTTCTGCATAGTTTGGTTGATGAAAATTATGTCTATCAAAATTTTCTACCTTGCCTTGAGTTATGACACACTTCACGAATATTTTGACGACAAACTCTGTAGCCTATAGTGATTTATTAAATAAATTATGAGTTAATATTATATATATTAATAATACTGTATAAATATTGTTTTTTGTTGATTTCATATTTGTGTTTTAGTGAGTTTGTTAGTTTATAGAATAATTAAGTAGCGTAGTTTTGTAATTAGTTTAAGTTCCCTCTTAATTTGCAGTGCCCCTACGGGGTATCAGTATTCATTGTGTTACTTAGGTACCTACTTGTTAACTTGATGCAATAAAGATTTATAATTTATGACCCTGTCGTTTTATTTAGTAGTGCTTTCGTAGATTCGGAGACGATAACCAAAATGAAGCAAAGTTTACAGAGCAGGATGGGTGACCGTTTCTATGTATGTTACCAAAATATGTGGTAATCGTTAAGCCATGTTATTAGCTAATTGCTTAATAATTGCTGTAGTTCTTTCAATGATTAAAGCTTAAAAAGAAACATTTCAAAGTATCTTCGAAAAAGCAAATCAGGCAAATTTATTGCGAATTCATAAGCTTTCTATTGATACCGACCGACTAACGATCCGCTTAGTTTTATTTGACTTATTAAAGTATCGGTCTAATTGGCTTAACGCTACAGTCTACTGATTTTTTTATGAAACGCTTAATCATTCTTATGGATAAATGTAATTTTCACTTAGACAGTCAGATACAAAAAAAAATCTTTCGTCTGGCATTAAATGTCTATGTAATTATATCTTAAAAAATAATGATGAATGTACACATGTATATTTTATATTTGCCCATAATTTATTTATCTTATTTGACTAATCAAAGAATCGGTCTAATTAACTTAACGCTTCGGTCTATAGTAATTTTTATGAAACGGTTAATCATTCGTATAGATCAATGTTTTTTTTACATACAAGCCGGATACAAAAACGTTTCTGTCGTAAAGCAATAAATGATTACTAAATTATATCTTAAAAGTATAATGATGATCGCTCGCATTCATATTATTACATTGTTGCCTATATTATATAAAATATTATTTATTTCATAAGCTATTTATTACATAGTAAGTACTTGAAAACTTCAAAATGATATATAAAAAACAATCGAAATATTATTACACTGAAATCACGAAGCTTAGATTCACTTATATGCAACAAAACAATATAAAAACAAAAAATATTTAAGTGTAAGTGAATCTAAGTGCCAGTTCCGAGCCACCGCTCTGTAAGAAGAACTGGCAAGAAACTCACAGGCTATGTTAATTTTTTAAGTACATTAGGCTCTTTTAAATTTATTCCTTGGTTTGGCACTTGAATTACAATTTTCATTTGTCTGTGAAGCTATACTTATATATATTATCCATAGAAGTGAAGTTTGCATCTTGTGCGTGCTTCGATAGACAGCAAATCAGTCAGTTTTAGTCAATATAGGGTGTATAAGGATCCTACCAAGACCTATGGAGCCCAAGCCAACCTGCCGATTAACGGACGAGACTCTGGCAAACATAACAGTGCCCGGTAAGCGGCAATAGGCGCTAAAATTGGCGAAGTGTGGGCGTTTAATATATCGAATCTGCCTATCGAATCGGGGAAACAGGCGTGAATGTATGTATTAATAATAAATATCTATTCATGTAATTATCAACTTTATGTAAGTTTTATGTTTTCTTGTTTGTACTGCCTCATACTTTTATGCTAACCCAAAGGTTAACTGGTAGATAGTACCTTGTGGCATGATGTTCGCCTTTTGTATTTATTTGAGCGATAAAGTTAAATAAATGGTTTCGCCTAAATTCTGCTAGATTTCAGATAAGAACATAAAATATGCCAAAATCTATACTTTAAGTTTGTATGCCACAAGGCAACTAGGGATATACACAATTTGGCGATATATCCGTTTAAGGGCTTCCTATTTTTTGTCGGAGTGAAGGTGCTTATTCCCGTAGTCGACAATGTGTATAAATAGACGATCGCGATGGCGGTCACGTAACGCTAACGAGTCGTCGCGACTACGATCGATTCAACCATGATGGAATTCGCTGACGGTCCCAGTTCGGGGCTGATAGCAAAATAAGCCACGTAAGCTGTCTGCATAACAAGATCTTAGGATGTTTTCAACGTGACGATGAACGTAAGCGTCAGAACCCCTGGACCAAGTGAGATATTTTATGTTTGGAGACTATCAAGATTCAATACCTTTTTGATACTATTTGATACCTATATTAAATTATTTAGTACCTCGACGAGCAGTGAAAAAACATGAAAACAATGTGGCCAGACGTTCTGACGTCAGGTTGTCTGGACCACTTTTTTTTCATATAGTTGGAGACAATATATCTGAATTATTTTTATGTAGATATTTAATACCTTTTTAATACCTTAACATATATATTTTTTTTAAATTTTATAGCGTCCCAGAAAAATGTTACGGATGAATGAAATTTTTTAGGCAGAAAACAAATATTTAATTACTAGTAAATTTACAAAAAAAAATCTAAATTCAAATTCATTTATTCAAGTTTGGCTCAAAAGAGCTCTTATGGACGTCAAAACCTAAAAAATAGACATTTTGTGAGATAATCTTTGAGTAATCTCTTGAAACACTGGATCACATGGTGAAGGTAAATCATTTTTATGTGGAAAGTACTTTTTAAACTCTCTCAAAACACATTTTTGGTCTTCCAACGGAACTGCACTTTTCCGACCTCTTTTCATGGCTTAGCGTAGAAAATATATAATCACTGTCCCAATAATACACACGAATTGATTTATTTTCGAAAATTTAGTAATTGACGGAGGAGCTGCTTTGTGACGCGAGTGAAACGATGGCTGGTTTATTCGTCATACTCGTGAACGGGTGCCGCCAGTGGGGACTGGTCTGCTCATGTCTACTATGTTTATTCATCATCATGCTCGTATAACTTAAATAAAAATTATTTTCTTCTTTTTTTTAAATCTTGTTACTGCAGAACACAGGTTTTTGTAGTTTTGTCAAATTGTTTTACTACTAAGTACATTTGCTTGTAACTGGCTACCTTGACGATTGTCTTGCCCATTCTTTTACGATCAAGCTCCCGCCCGCAGTGAATGGGCGCGCAAATTTTTAAGTTTTGACGTCCATAAGAGCTCTTTTGAGCCAAACTTGAATAAATGAATTTGAATTTAGATTTCTTTTTGTAAATTTACTAGTAATTAAATATTTGTTTTCTACCTAAAAAATTTAATTCATCCGTAACATTTTTCTGGGACGCCATAAAATTTAAAAAATATATATATGTTAAGGTATTAAAAAGGTATTAAATATCTACATAAAAATAATTCAGATATATTGTCTCCAACTATATGAAAAAAAAGTGGTCCAGACAACCTGACGTCAGAATGTCTGGCCACATTGTTTTCATGTTTTTTCACGGCTCGTCGAGGTACTAGATAATTTAATATAGGTATCAAATAGTATCAAAAAGGTATTGAATCTTGATAGTCTCCAAACATAAAATATCTCACTTGGTCCAGGGGTTCTGACGCTTACCGATGAACGCTTCACAAATGTTTCCAGAAAGGATTGTCGAGAAAGTGTTCTCCTCGTATTGAATATGAAATTGAGTAGGTTTTTGGGGAGTTTTCTTTCAAAAACCCTTCTTTGTAATGCTTGTAGAGTTTAAAATCAAATCAAAATATCTTTATTGTGATACATGGGTTACACTGGTGTTATTGGTTTACATGTCATAGTTAGTTCAAGCCACGTTCTGCCTCATGGGCGTACAATATTATACAACACAAAAAAAAAACAAGTGATATACAATAATATAGATTTTAAAATTAAAATTGGTTAGTACGTTCTGCAGTGCACGAATACAGGCTAATCATGATAGGTACCTGTATTTTAAAATGGTGATGCACGGCTTATGCTTCTGAAGTTAGATACCCACCCACTCAAGACTTTCGGCCTTTGTCGACACAAAGAAAATAATAAATCCTCTTATTTGATGTAGATAAATATACGTTTTAGGTATATAGTTTTCAAAAATTACTTGAAATAGAATAATTTAACAACACTGTCCTGAATAGTACCTATGTGTGGTGTGGAGTGGCGGTTTATATGTATGTAATTGAATTATCATAGCGACAAACTTTTCCACACTTTGAATATGGTAATTAAAGACAGGTCAAAGTCAAAATCATTTATACAAGTTTGGCTCAATAGAGCACTTATGAAGGTCAAACTTAAAATTTATCGATTATTATAACATAAAATAATTTGAGTAAAAAACAAGTTATCCCCAACACAAGTACTGCGTTTCTTACTGGGGAAACTTTACATGAGCATTTACGATTTAATGAGTAATAAAAACATTTTTTTTTTTAATTAATTTTATTAATGATTTATCCAACTGTTCTTGATATAGAGCCATTTATATAAGAAATTATATAAGTGGATCAATATGCTACATTTAACATACAGGTACAATTTTCGATCTACAGTCGGAAGCATTTTTTTGATCACATAGTAACATAGGTACTTACTGACATATATTATACATATATTTCTTATCTTTTAATTATTTTGACATTTTTAAATAAATATAGGGTATGTTCTTGACATTTCACAAATAGTTATAATTTTAACATTCTATTGATGTTATAAATTAATGTTGTTACTGTTTCCAATATGTAGAAGCTTGTTATTAGTCTATAATTATTACTATATTTTTTTAAATTCGTAAACATTTTTAAGTTTTTAAAAAAAAAAAACACAACAATAATAATTTTGCATGCCATAGTAATGTAGCAAACGATGCGCACGCTTTCAGTTTCAGTAATATCTTTTGTATACCACGTTATATGCAAATAAATTATTATTTTAAATGACACGCCTCTGTGCTCGATCTTCGGCTCTCTACCTCCAACAGCCGTTGCGTGTATATCGTCGCTCCACCTAGCACACATGAATCGTATATGAGTGTATTAAATATATTTGGCAAAAAAAAAAAAATTCTAAACAAAAATATTTTGCTGCATAAAATTTCTTGCTTAGAAATATGAAAAATAAAATCAAATCTGAAACATGTTTGTGAAAAGAAACATTGCCTGCACGAAAGCTTGATAAGCAGAAATATAATAATTACAGCCTGCGGGTATCCTTTTTGCATTGCAATAGAAATAAACCAGCCTTAGTTGAACTCACTCCTGCTCTATACAACGCTCTCTGGCGAATAGAAGTGAGTCGCTTTCACCGAGTACTAGAGATCTTAATAATTTGGAAATGTAATGTATTGGGCTTTTTCATCCTTAAACCATAATAAATGTCCGGTTAGTACGGTACAGCATTGATTTATAGTGAATGGATCGACAGTCTGTTTCAAATTAACCAATAAATAGCACGAGCAATGCAGCAGGGAAGATATACGAGAGCTACTACTTGAACAGGCGTTTAAATTAATGAGAACCGTTAATCAAGTTTTGAGTACTATACTTGGTGGTACTCTTCTCGATAGTCTAGTCAGATATCTCCACAATACATATGATAATTAATATCTACGACCTCTTTTATAAGCATTGCTCTTTCTTTAACTGTTATACGTGCTTGAGAGCTATCATAGTATCTGAGTAAATCTTACCGTACGCATAAAGATACTTATAACCAAAATGTTGTAGTGTTCTATCCTTTATATAAAAAAATACAGACCTAAAAACAAGACGAAAGTAATTTGATATAAGTAATTATATGTGTTTATAAAATATAGATGTCATAATTTCTGTCCCCAGTGGGTTAGTTCAGATATAATTGAATAACAAAATAAAATCAACCAAAATCAAAAGTCATTTTTTAAAATTTGGCTTAATAGAGCTCTTATGAATGTCATACTTACAAACTAACGCGCCCATTCACTGCGGGCGGGAGCTTGATCGTAAAGAACACAAATCCATATATTCGGAATATGTGCGTATCAAATCCAAGTTTTAATAGTAACAATATATTTTTATCTATTGCAAGAAAATTCCGAAGAGTTGGAGGTTTGAACAAAACGATATGATGATCCATACAGTCTTAACAATTATTTACATTAGTAATATGCGTTTAATTCTACGAATTATTTACGTAAACATCTGTCATTCAAACAAGATGTAAGTCGCTAAATGGGTGGCAGTGGATCATGGTAGGTCGCCTCACAAGGGTTTCCCATTAGTGAAACGTTCAATCGACACGGTGCTATGGTAGCATTGATTTACTTCGCAGCAGATATACTCTTTACCTATACCGAAAGACATTAAATATTCATCTATATCGTAACAAATATAACTAAATTTTATCTATACCAAAATCTAAATAATTTATTAAATTGTTATGTTTCATATAAAATAAAGCTCTAAAACAAACATATTTATCATTTATCTGTTTTGCCGTCTCCAGGGTTCAAGAAGATCTCTATTATAAACTATTACCATTTTACAATTCGCTGGCTTAATATAATACTGACTTAACTCAAAGAGATAATTTCTGGGACGTCGTAAAAACATCTTGTAGCATGCAAAAGTGATATATTATTTAATAATGCCCTTTTCTTTTGAACGTTTGATAAACATTGAGTGGGTCGTGGGTTCGATTCCCACACGGACTTCCACAAATCATTGTGTGCCTAAACATGGATATTTGTTCTGGTCTGGGTGATTTCCTATATAAGTATGTATTTACAAAAAAAAAGTATTTATGTATGTTTATCCGTTATTTTAGTTACCGACGTAAACAAAAAAAAAAAAAAGGATTCAGGCCGTACTTCACTATGCGGACCAATGTGTACTGACGTATGGCGTCCTGCTGTTAGAATTTTTTGGGCCGCCTCATTTCTTTGCTTTGCAATGCTTTCTATTTATTAGTGTGAGTGAACTTTGACGTCATATTCATATCAACATACATACATACCCCACGCGATGGACCGATGACCTGGTCAGGGCGGCGGGGAGCCGGTGGTTGCAGGCGGCACAAGATCGATCTATGTGGAAAGCAAATGGGGAGGCCTATGTTCAGCTGTGGACTTCAAATGGCTGTATGTATGATGATGTATGATGAGAGGCTCACTATACGCCCACACTTCGCCATTTATATTGTTGGTCCCATGTAATAAGTGGCGAGTCTATTACCGCTTTCTGGGTACTTTTATGTTTGTCAGAGCCTCGCCCGTTGTTCGGCAGGTGCACCACTTGCAGGTAAGGTTGGCTTGGGCTCCTTAGGTCTTGGTAGGATATCCTACAATACTCCGGTCGCCGTAGACTTTGGCTGTATTTCAGTTTGTTTTCTTATTGGGAGCTCAATATCGCTGTATGTGTTTAAGATTTGGGATTCCCTATAAGAGGCTCTACTGGAGCTTTATGCTATGTTGCTGCTTTATAACTTGCTATGTAACATTTTAACATAACATCTATTGGGATACGATGCACTAGTTTTGTTTATTTATTTTATAGTGTATTTTTATATTTAAGAAAATGCCCATCTTCGTCGATTGCTTTATATAATTCTCTCCAATGACAGGCAATTGATAAATAATATTTTTTTAATTGATTGATTACTTATAATAGAATATTACACTGAACAACTTATCCTTGACCCTATCTTTAACCACAAAATGCATAATAATAAAGATTGTGTAAAACGAAATTGAAATTTAATTAGCTGTAAGGTAGTATTTCTTAATAAGTAATTTACTCAATTTGGTATTTTATTAATGAAAAACATTTTCAATTTTTTAAAGCCCTCACAACATGCCAAATTCGCAAGAAATTCAATAGCAAGTAAAGTGAAACGATGGTCATAAATCGAGACATATTATTAACAGGCTATAAATAAGGTGCAAGGAGTATTGGACGCTCTCTGGCCGGCTTCCAACGAACGCTTTAGATCGGAAAATCCTCTCGTTTCTCGAAGCACGAGAAAAACTACGACACGAATAGTGGGCACAGATATAAATGGCTTATCCATATAAACTAGCCGATGGTAGGGAAGAATTTTAAACATTTTCTCTATTTTAACTGACTTTTTTATTTTAAAAAACTAATTCAAATATTAAGTAAAGGCCGTTATAACTTCTTTCTGCTCTGAGGTGCAAGAATATTGCTTGAATGCATGAACATAATTTGGTTACGTACCATTATTTAACAAAATATAATTTTATATATGTAATCACAAACATATGTAAGTATAATAATAATAAATAATAACGGAAGTATACCGTACGTTATATTATGATTGTTGACAATTTATAAAAATTACCTTAGATGTCAGGATGCGGTTAAATTGTAATTATCTTTAGGTTTTCTGAACAACTTAAAACCTATGTAAATAATGAATAAAATAAATATTTTCAGACATTTACACAGCGCCAACCGATAAATATACTATTATGCACTTAAATAAATACTTTTGTTGCATTATTCATTGGGTTTACAATGGTAAATCCCAGATTTAAATACCTTTAATCGCTGTAATGCGACTAGTTACAATCAATCATAAATGAATGGCGGTCAATCTTCATTACCGAAGCGATTTAGCTAATAGAGCAATCGTTAGCATCTGTGACGTGTCAAACGTCACGCTGGCGTCAGCGATATCCGATGACGCGGAAAACCGCAAGATAGTCGCTTTTGAGCCCTCCTGCGATGAGTGGCATTTTGACTTTCAATGAGGCAAGTCGTTTTATTCATAGAAGGTTTTAATAAACATTATCTGATTTGCTTTGGTACATGCTTATTAATCTTAAAAAATAGTTATTTTCTTCTTTTATTATAAATCTTATGACTGCAGAACATAGGTTTTTATAGACTGGTCAAATTGTTTTACTATATTTTTGTACATTTTCTTGTAACTGGCGGGAGAAAAAACTAACCTTGAATTTTCTTGCCCGTTCAATCCGTTACGTTCAAGCTCCCGCCCGCAGTGAATGAGCGCGCTAGTTTTTAAGTTTTAACCTTCATAAGAGCAGAAAATTAAGAATGCTTAATTCAATTAGGGCTCCGATGGAGCAATTACGACTGCTGAGACAACTTTTTTTCATTTATGCCCATAAGGAATAAACACAAAGACAAAAGTTATAAAAGACAAATACAACGGTGCTGCTTATCTCTAAAAGGAATCTCTTCCAGCAGACAGAAGTAGGTGGTTTTGCATATATAAAGTAGACACGTGCACAAAATACGATACAACACCAACAAACTCAAACATACATAAAAAGAAAATATTATAAGACTAAAATTCAAAAATAACATACTAAAATTTAAATAAAACGTATAGCTTTCTTAGGTCTGACTTAGGTACTTTTTTGTCTTTTTAAAAATGGAAATACTTTTGGAAGTGCAAATGACTAGCAACGCATACCACAGACTAACCGAATGCACAGGAAACGAATAGGACAAGAAATCGGAGAACAAAATGCTAACACATCCATTTACCACGTTTATAAGCTAGAATGGAGAACAATCGGGAAATAAATGTCAAGTTTCGCCCCCCGCCGCAAGAAAATAACCAGACATAACCAAATTAAAATTTTAAGGCAGATCGTACATAAGCTTTCAGTTTAGAGTCAATGTGCTTCGAGACATTCTACAGACCAGATACAACTCTTATTATTAGTGCCTGCTTACCAGAACGGGCTAGTGAAAAGAACTGTTTTCCAATAATAAACTGCTTGACAGGTCCATTAACAACATGATTAACAATTTTTCAATAACATTTTGAAAATTACATACACAGTTGGATGGATCTATTCCTGGAAGAAAAATATGAAACGTATAATATAATATTGTAACCATTATAGTTACATAGTATTTCAAAGTATTCACAAAAGTTTTTTGTTATTTAAATCTTTAAAATTGAAAAAATGCTTAATTTGTATGTTAAAAAATTTATCGTTGTGTTTATTTTTATTAATTCACTAAACCTTACATTAAGGAAAATATTTATATATCTATTATGAATACTATTGTGAAATTGCGATCTAGCCAGTAAATATATTTGTATATTTATTTATAAAATATGGATAATTGTTATGCAGTTCGACCTCTCTACTAATACAACTCTGTGATACCTCTATAGAAAATTTAAAGAAGCGAAATTACTTTGAACCACCAAAATCAATAAGCAATAAAAATCTTTTACCCCTATGCAATAACTGTAAATCAGCCGTAATTACCGAAAAAACCTTTAATGCAAAAATAATAAGCTTAAGTGAATCGGCAACCGAATTGCGGCAACTATGCAAATCCTTACACATCCGTGCAGAAACTGGGCGTGCCCAAAATCTGGCAGTTAAGTTTGAACACTAAATCTGTTTGGATCCCCATCGACGGCCTTTAATGCCCATAATTACTTCCTCGCTCGCTTCAGCTGTTAATCTTACTTATGCCTCCTCCCTCCGTAGGTTTAGTAAAAATTATTGGCCCAGGTAGGTGGTTACTGCTTGGTGCCTTTAAGTCCAAGTAATCAGTTGTGACAAGCCCCCGTACTTTCTGCTTAGAATTTTGGGAGATGTTCTTTTTTAGCTTGTTGTTTTTGTTATTGCAAGGGGAGTTGCATTGTATTAGACTTAATTGTATGCAATTATTATTTCCAATGTTACATTAGTGCTGGGCAAAAAATAACTACACTATTATATCACAAAACACTATGATTAGATACTAAACTACCTTAAAAGTACCACTAGAGTTCATTATGGTTGTCACAATATTATAACATATATATTTTTACATAAAAAAGAAAATGTTTGTTAGTGATTATTCCTTGTCTAGTGCCTAGCCCAAAGAATGCTTTTTGGCTTCTTCAAACAGTTAAGGTTCTAGTTTATCATTAAGATAATCAGACGACTATACAATTGATTTCCACCAAAGTTCATTGTTTTAGCAATTTCAATGTGTTCGGCGATAAGATCATCCAATGAACCCTTTGAGGATCACCTCCACCAGCGAACGCTCCCGGGTAGTTGGGAAGCGGGTCACGTGGCTGCGTTCAGTTATGCCCGCCTGCCCCGGGCTGCGGTCTGATACGCTGCTTTGGGCTTAGCGGTTACTGAAATCCATGTATTTCTGAGTTATTCCAGGAAGCTTTTCATAATACTATTATATAGCCATTATGAAAATATTTTTAAAAACATCTCAAGGGCAAATAACGTTTCGGCGTTGTGTGTGTGTGTGTGTCCAATGAACACTTCGAGGATCACCTCCACCAGATCCCGGGTATTTGGGAAGCGGGTCACGTGGCCGGGTTCAGTTATGCCAGCCTCTCTCGGTCTGACACGTTGCTTTAATCTTAGCGCTTACTAAAATCCATGTATTTCCTGAGATTTTCCGGTCTTCATCAAGTCAAGTCATCATGAAATTCGTCATCATCAGCTCAAAGAATAGTCCTCCGTAATATTTCAAAAAATATATTATTTATTATCTTACAAAAAACTTATTTATCTACGTTTAACCAAAAAATCATCATATCCTGGCATTATCCCGGTTGCCTTTTACTTAAGCTTAGAGCCCAGGGTCTGCTTACTGGTTTAATCAGATTTGGCTGAATTTCAGTAATTACATAAAGCGTCTGCCTTCTGACCTCCGCAACCCAGAGGGATACATCATTCTATGGTTTAACCAAAAGATCTCCGTGCCAATAGTAATCTTAGCTTCAATAATGTAGATCTCTTTTACATCGTGAT
This sequence comes from Musotima nitidalis, assembly GCA_949126915.1. Classification (NCBI taxonomy): domain Eukaryota; kingdom Metazoa; phylum Arthropoda; class Insecta; order Lepidoptera; family Crambidae; genus Musotima; species Musotima nitidalis. The sequence goes on along the minus strand of OX421418.1, from coordinate 14,084,133 downwards.
CATGGGCTCAGATAATTAATATATGCACCTATAATGGGATTTTTAATCTATAATGTTTTCTTTTACGAAACTAGCATATAATTTTTTTCGAGTCTCTCAATATTTTGATGTTAAGAGATAAAACAAAGAAGGCCTGTGGACATAGAGATGAAACTCAAAGTTTGCATTCTTTTTCTACTGTACCTCTGAATTCTAAAACACATGGAAGTCGATTGGTTTTAATTTTATTGTTAATTAATAGGAGAATATAACAAAGTATCAGGCTTAAGAAAATAATATATTTTTTTAAGTTCGTATAAAAATATTCTGAATATATGCTACTGGCTCATCAATTCTGAACAATATTATAAGCAGAAAAATAAATAAACAAATATGTTCTGACAATTACTCCAATTATTTCGTTCCCATATAGGTACTGTAAGTGATAAATAAGTGTATCATTACGATACTTTTTTATGACACAGGAAAACGCCCAGACCAGAACAAATAAAAATAAATACAAAGATTTATCCTGCGTGGGAATGGAACCCATGACCTCAAGAGCAGAGTGGACTCGCCACCACGCCATATCGCTCATCAAAAATATAGTTAAAATACTTCTTTTTTCTAATACTTAATCATCTCAGCCCAAAACCGTTCTTTAACAAAGCACTTCGTCCACCACGCGTACATAAAATAATGGTATAGTTTTAAGGTCTAGTGTCCGCCGGCCCTTAACCCGTTCGTTACGTAGTCAACTAGAAGCAGATATAAATGTCGGGCGCGTCGAGAGCGCCATTAGTAGTCCAGGAGAAGACTCCTGTCAAATACCCAGGCGGTGTTCGGAGCCCCAAGCAAGTGGCCCTTACAAATATTAAGTTCACGGATTAGTACAAGATTAATGATATCGTGGACATAGATACTGTTGCTTTCTTTTGACATTGATTCTTGTTTCGAAGCTAAGTGGATGTAAGGTTGTTAGTGTTGACTTAACTATGCTAGACTAGTGGTTTGCCTGAATGACATGCAATTATATCCCGCATCTCGTTTATTTACATTTGGGGTACATAAAAGTTCCCGGTAGGCGGCAATAGGCTCGCTACCACCACTGGCAAAATAATCCTTTCTCAGGCTCTACAAAGTCAAAAAAAGTCAAATTCATTTATTCAAGTTTGGCTCAATAGAATGAATGAATGAATGAACACTTTATTGTACACTAAATATAAAAAAAGTAATAAAATCACATAAACAAATATATGGTACAATGGGCGGATAAATAATAGAGCTCTCATGAAGGTCAAAACTTACAAACTAGCGCGCGCATTCTCTGCGGGCGGGAGCTTGATCGTAAAAGAACGGGCAAGAAAATCGTTAAGGTTAGTTTAGTACAAAAAAATCCCAACCAAATGGATTTAGCCATTTCGCACATTAGCCGGAACCAACACACGTACGGTAGATCTTCTTCTTCTCTTAAATATAGACTCACTCGTTTAGAGTATTTACCAGTGTCAAGTATTACAATATATCAATTCAGTCAAAGTCAAGTAAAGTCCATCATAGTCGAGTCAAGTCAGAGTCTGGACTCTGAAGTCTTCACTATTTTAGAGACAAAAATAGTAGAGACTTTGTAAAAGGCTTCTAGGGAGTTATGGAATCAACACGGTAAATCACAACTCACTGCAAAATATTACTTTCCTACATTTGTGTATATTACCAATGAAATTATGTCTAAAAATCCACTATATTTGCTCAGAAAAACTCGAATTGACACTAGTTTTGCAAAAAATTAAATACGGCCGCGATGTGACTTTTTTCGCATTGGCGCCAAAAGTCGGACGGTAGTGACCTTTCCAAGTAGTATATTATACTATATTTCATAAGTCTGTTACTTCAACTTTACAAACAGGCATATAATGTATTTGTGTAACTACACAATTTAATTAAAAGGTAATAAATAGGAAAGTTAAATTCTTACAGTAACACAGTTTCGCCCTAGAACTTTAAGTGGAAAACACGTGTTCCAGTTAAACATTGTTAATGTGGTTCGCGAGTTGTTCAGGAAAGAACTTAGCCTTTCCTCTGGGAGTTATTATGTAGGTCAGAAAGTCTTAGTTTAGTTAAAAAGTGTATATTACCTCGACTTATTAGAAGCGCTCGAAGATTTTTTCCGGACGTATCCCTCGCGTAAAGCGAGATATTGCTGTACTATAAAATAATACTTTCTACTATAAGAACGTCATCTTCGACTTGTCAATTGATGTAATAAACTAAAAAACATAAAAAATACCTCACTTTCCTTGCATTCTAACGGAAAATACCTAATAACAATTTAAATAATTTAGACCTGTCTGTTCATGTGTCTATTACTATAAGTATTGTCGCAATAATGCCCTAATATACAGCATTGAAACAGTCAATGTGGCACCCTCGCGTCCTACCCCCAATCAAATCAAATAAAGCCAATACTTCGTGGGTATCCGACTTAAGCAGCGTCTTATAGAATAGGGGTCTGGATTAGTGATAGTTTATCGCAAACTTGGAATTACATACAAATATTTGTGGTTAAAATATTCTAATTTTCATTTTACTTCTGCAATAATTAATTAATTTTTTTTTTCACCTGGTTATGTTAATATTGCCTGAGAATTTAAGTTAATTATGATTTATTTTGGCTCGTGTAGCTACTAAAGCTTAAAACTTTTATAGATGAGCGAACTTTTACGACACAAGTATCTCTAAGCTAACCGAGAGGTTTTAAACAATAATGTCACATAATAATATGTTACAAATTATTCAAAAAAAAAATTAAAGTGATTTCCTTTATTCTTTAACGAATTATTCTTTTATTACGATGTATAGTGCTCTCACTTTACAGATTGCATCGCACTTTATCACTAAGCAGTGTTTTTTACTTCATTATAGATAAAATCCATTGAATAACATTAGGAGAATTCATTCAATCATTGACCATTAGAATTGCATGGAAAATCAATTTCTTGCCAATTCCTCTTTACTGTCCAGTCCCTGCCAGTGGTAAATGTACGCGTTAGATTGAAATTGTACCGAAAGTACATCAGTACCCAATAGGAGCCCTAACAGAATAAAGCATTTTTTCATAATGAAACAAAGGAAGAAAACTGGCTTACTTTTTTTATTAAACATAATAATAACTGCCATATGACTATGACGACAGCGTTTTGTTCACTAAAACTTCAGTACTTCTATGCGAGTTCTATATTTGTAATGAAACATTCGAGTTGGGAATACAAAAAGAGGAATAGTTATCCTATTCCTTAAAATAACACTGAGCTAAGAAAAGCCACTCACTACCTACCTTGATTATGAACTATTTAAATAATGGTACGATTAAAAAAGTCCACATCACAAGCTTTTGTTTCATTGCTAAAATCCAACTGGTAGGTATTTTTTCATAGTTCATATAAAAGGAGTTTCAATGTTAGTTTGAGTTCTAGCGGGCGGCGCCCACGGCGGTACCGCAGTGGGTGGAGGGGGGTGAAACATAGATTTTTGTGAAGCCTTGAAATGAATTCTCACTACGATGTACAGTCATACATATAATCAGACCTTGTTCCCACAGGGGTAGGCAGAGGTCACATGCTTCAACCTGCTACTTCATCCAGGCACACAGTTTTAGTTAACCTTTATATACGCTTTTGTAGGTTCGGGGTACTTTTGACCAGCCCGTTCTTCAAAACCTTATGGATTGAAAGTACACGATGGATACGCAATCTTCCCCTCCCAACTTAATAACAAAATTCTAAAATATAAATTTCTTTATTGAAGTGATTATTTCAAAAAATACTAGATTTTTTCATAGATTGGTGTCTTAAAAATATATTTTTTAAGATAATTTAACTTAACAAACAGATTAAAAAAATATTATAAAAAAATATAATAAATGGCGAATACCAACATAAAAAATATAAATACTTTCCTTTTATTTATTGTACTAAATTCATAGTCGCCTACCAGCTTTTTAGTGAAGAGGTTCCAATAAAAGTAGTTTTTAATACTCCCCATTGTGCAGACATCAAAGAGTTTGTTGAGGGGTGATGGATTAAGCCGCTATCGTCGTGTATGCCACGTGTCGTTCTGAGATAAGCACCAAGATACTTGTAATACTAAACGATAGTTTAACCCTCGGGACTGCTTGTGTATTCTTTATTGTCCAGAATCAGATTCCAGATCGAAGATAATACATAATACCGCAGGATTACGAGCAAGGGGATACGAAATTAAGTTTTTCCGATTTACTATTCCGTATGAAAATTCGTGTTGTTTATAGCTCGGGGTGAACGCTTTGGGTATTTCAGTGGCTGGATTGGGTTTTATGGGAAAAGCGATTAGATTTTATTTTTATAGATTTTATTTTTATGATTAATTTTAGTAGTATACGGAGAGAGTAGGGAAATAAGTGAAACGATCGAATATTGATTTAAGACTGTCTATATTATAGAGTGCATTCAGTTACATATTGGCTACATGTAAAAAAAAAGGTAAGACAATTATATATTTCATATACTATTATACATAGTACTTGAAAACGTCATAATTAAAAATGAAAAAAAACAATCGAACATGTATATCATAAGTACATACTTCTCTTATACTACCACAGCAGCTATTCTGAAATGGAGTTAGTGAAATTGTTATTAATAAATAGAATATAATTAGGAGCACTCTCTTAGTGCTTTTAAGTTGAAACTTAGGTATAGTATAAAATTCTATAATTCACACATCAATAATCATTTCATTCGGATTTTTTACCAAACACTCCTAAGAAAAAAAAATTAAATATAAAAAATGTTTTATTAAAAACAACAGTAAATAGATATAATTTTGATAAAAATCTGATAAAAAGGGAACACATACTTTTATTTATATATGCCAGAAGATAACTCTTCTTCACAATAATTAATCTATTAAAAAAAACTTGTCTATTACATACTAATTCTAAAAAAAGAATTTTATTTGTCAGAATTTATATTAACATTTGAAATAACCCACATAAATTCACTTATAAAGTCTGAAAACTAGACCTTTCTTAACAAAGTTATACAAAAATCCATATTATGTTGATAAAACTATAATAGTTTCTAGTAAGCGGCAATAAGCTCGCCACCTGTTACGTAGGACTAACAATATAACTTTTGAAATGTGGGCGTATAATTTGCCTCTGCCTGCCCCTTCGAAAACAGGTATAATTGTATGTATGCCTAAGATAAAAAGAAAATATACTTAAAAATACTTGTAGCAGCTAGTTAATCATAAATCTTTATTGCATCAAGTAAACAATTAGGTACCTAAGTAATACAATGAATACTGATACCCCGTAGGGGCACTGCAAATTGAGAGGGAACTTAAACATATTACAAAACTACGTACTTAATTATTCTATAAACTAACAAACTTACTAAAACACAAATATGAAATCAACAAAAAACAATATTTATACAATATTATTATTATATATAACATTAACTCATAATTTATATAATAAATCGCTATAGATTTTTAATAGAGTTTGACGTCAAAATATACGTGAAGTGTGTAATAACATTTCGCAATCAGTAAGTTTTTTAATTGTTTCGTAAATTGTTTTTAATAAATTGAATTTTTAATAACACTGCATAAATATTACTATTTTGAAGATAAAAGTCCTAAAAAGCTAATTTACATATTAAATAAAGCTTTTAAACGTAAAAATCCAATAGCACATTTCATTTACCAACCAAGAAAAACAACATATGAATATTAAAGTCACACTCGTTAGATGGGACGCAATCTGTGTTTTAACATCAAAAGGAATACGCAAAATGGGAACTGCTCATATTCCAGCGGCCATTAATATTGATGCTCCCATTGATTGTTTGGCAGAAATTAATTCAATTTTTCGGGGGAAATCGCTCACAGTTCGTAGGGGAGAGTTTTATCATATTACCGATTGCGTCTTCAGCTCTCCCCCCATATTAATAACTCGCGGAGCATTTCAACCGAATTGTAAATATAAATTAGTTACTTTTAACATTTTTTGTCGGATTAATATTGTTTATTTTTCACATCACGTCTTTTGTGAAGGAAACGCAGTTGCTTGTAAAGGACAATTTATTGGTTCCGGATGTTGAGATTTAAATGGGTTTACATTGTCATATTTGATACGAATGTTGTAAAAAAATGTTAAAATATTAGTTAAAATTTTGAATAATTGTAAGTATTTAGACTAAGAACGCCACGAAATGTTGGAACATTTTACCTCCACCCGTCCGTAACTCAGTTTCTATTGGTGCTTTTAAATATAAATTAAAAAAATATTTACGTATTACTTAATGCTGTCGATCTCTCTATTATCTTTAATAAAAATTAAAAATCTTTTCAACTCAAATCAAACTGTGTTTGTTCTATGTTATTTAATCTTAAGTTGGAAAATTTCATATGATATACATAAGTAAGTGTGATTCTGATGTAACTCACTACTTTTATTACTTTTACTACTTTAACTTTTCATTTAATTGTATTTTGTGGTTTGAATATTTTGTTTTATTGTTAAGTTTCTGCCTTTTGTGTGGCTGTTGCACACGTAAGTTATAAGGTCTCCACGGAAGACCAGCGCTGTTGTGGCCCTCCACTGCAGCACATGCTGAGTGGAGTCCTTTTTAGGCATACTATATGTAAACTGTGTAAAAATTGTTTACTGATTTGAATACTGTTTTTTGTTTATGTTTATGTGTCTTATGTCTAAATAAAATTTTATTTCATTTCATTTCATTTCATTTCATTTCATTTCATTTCAAAAGAATACCCTTCGCTTGACTATATTAGTCATACGTCTTTGTTTTAAGACGCGGGTAATGCTCATTAATGTTGACGACTGATATGGCGTGGTGGCGAGAATACCAGCACTCCGCACCTGAGTTTGTGGGTTCTGGTTGTTTTCTTATGTATATTAAGTATATATATATACAAAAAAAGTATTGAAATATGTTTATTCGTTATTTAATATTATGGATACACAAGTTTCTTAATGATATAAGTATTCGAACGCAGAAGTATATCTTAGAACATAGATAGAATAATTATTTTGTAAGAAAATATTTATTTAATGAGCACGGGCTTTTTTTTACATCCAGCAAGGTCCAATTTATAACAGACAGCTATGAAATAACATAATTTCTACTGTATCTAAATATATTTTCATAATGAGGTATAAAAATTATAGAAATTGCTAACAGGAAAAGAAATTGATACTAGCAAACAGAATCTTAACCAGAAATAAAACATTCGTAACGAGAAAAATATTACAAAGTAGCCATAACGTCTGAAGAATGAATTTTTAATGTTAACCTGACATAACGTAATTAAGCTTTCATCAAAATATATTTGGCGTAACAAAGGAAGAAAATATTATTTAGCAATCGTACGCCAGTCTGCCGGGAAATATTAAAAGGAATTTTTCTTTCCGGAATGATTTATAAATAAAAGGAAGATTGTGCAAGCACGCCAAAAAACCAATACATTTGGAGCGGAACTTTGTTTTATTTAATATCGTTGAAAGGGTACCGAGGAGAGCGACTCCGGTGACTGATGTGTTTTCTTTGCATTCAAGCCTTTTTTCATATGAAATAATTTATACCTTCTTCTTTTTCTTGCAACGTTTTTTCCGTACCTCAAAATAATGTATTGCTGCAGTGAAAACTATTAGGCAGGTTAGAGGTGGCTGGGTATTTCGTTTCAATTATTCTTAGACACAAGTACGACCGATATGGCGTGGTGGCGATTATACCCGCAGTCCGTACGCAGGACATATCTGTGTGTGCATAAACGTGGATATTTGTTCTGGTCTTGGTGTTTTTCTATATATATTAAGTATATATTTATAAAATAAAAAGATATTTAAAGATAAGTCCAGAGGGGTAGGGATTCTACCGAGACCAAAGGAGTCCAAGCTAACCTCACCTGCAAGTGGTGCACCTGCCGATCAACGGACGAGGCTCTGGCGAAGTGTGGGCATATAATTTTCCTCTGCCAACCCCTTCGGGGACACAGGCGGCATTTACTTACATTCATGTAAGTAAATAATACTATAGTAAATAAAAATAATAATAACTGAGCACGGGTCTTCTAGAAACCAAGGTGAGCGGGATTAGGACCCAGTGCGCATCGGCGGTGGGTCCACCCTAAATTCGACTTTTGTTAATCTACAAAACCACATGCTTACCTTAACTTTTTTTTTTACTCTTAAATACAGTGGCATTTAAAAAACAAAGAGCTTATTACAAAACAAGATCTAATGTTAAACCAGGTTTAAAGTTAAATTGTGTCACTTTTGTTTCATAAATTAAAGACATTGACAGCACTAGTTTTATACATGGTTTAATTTAAGATATTATTATGAAATAAGCCACTATAGATCTTATTATAAAACGAGATCTAAAATTAGACCAGGTTGAAAACTAGTGCTGTCACTTTCATTTGATAAGATAAAGACAGTAACAGCACTATTTTTAAACCAGGTCTAACATTAGATATCGTATTGTAACTAGCCCCTATATTTTCAGGAGACATTAAGATTTAGCCGGATTAGAATCAACTGAAACTTAAACGCCCACTTAAAACCATCAGCAGTCTTAATTCAAATCACGTTAAAGTTCTCCCTCCATCGAGGATAAATGGACGCGCATCAATCATGACAGAACACAGCTCTAATGAGATTATTTCCTAATACTCGGAGACAATTTCCCGACTAACACCATTACGGCGGCGCGTATTGAGTATTTTCGATCGCGGATGTCTCCAAAAGCGAGCCTTGGTGTTTAATAGCGATAATTATTTTAGCAAGAGACGGTAAAGGATTGAGTCTCGTGTATCGAATAATGCGCCATTTATATATAAATTAATATGTTTCTAACGTAAAAAATTGCTTTTTGGGTAAAAAAGGTGAATCTCCTTTTGGCCTACGAATTATATAAGTATATGTCAAATCTGTAATTTGCTGTATGTTTTAGATTATAAGTTTCTGAATTTAAATTAAGAGCTGTGAATAATAAATAAATAAAATAATGTAGATAATTTTCGAAAGCGCTTTCTTCCATCAGGCGGCACGTTAAGCCGTTGGTTCTGGTTATCACATGTGGTAGTTAGGTCAAGTTAGAGGCTCTATTAGGCGTCTTTAGAGTTCTATCAGCTGAACGCAACACACCTGCCTCTTTTCTTTTTTTTTACGTCGGTAACAAAATGCATTTACGCACTGCCTTTCAGCTAAAGGGGGACCGAAAGGGGGGTGTGAGACTCACTACCGCCAGACGTGACTGCCAGCAGTAATACCCACTAAAAGTCAACCGACAACGCCCGATGCTTGTTGAAAAAAAGGCGGGGGCCAGTACCTAGGTTGCAGCGTCTGACGCCCCGCCTTCGGCCAACGTAGCCCGGACCAAAACCGAGAGAACCTCCTCAGAGAGGCGCAGTGGACAGGCCCTTCCTACCTCGGAGGGCCTATCTATGGTTAGACAGCAGGAGCCCCCTGCCCCCGCTGCCTATGACTCCTGGCGCTGCTTGACGAGCACTCCTGGCTCGCTCGCTGCGCCCTCCACAGATCCTTCTTAGTTTCCTCCCGGTAATCAGTACTAAGGGCACCTAGAGTTGCCTACCTCTGGGTGTTACCTCTTTCCGGCTTCCGGGAGGTACTCAGCCCCCCACCACACCAAGGTCCGGGGGTCCTGTCCGGGGGGACCACATTCCGCCAATATGCTCTGAGTTTGCTTGGTGGAGTGTGACCTGAATGACACTTCAGCTTGTGAGGGGAGGCCCGTGGTCATTAGAGGAACGATCATAGATTGATAATGCTGAAAAGAAATTTTATATAATATGTACTTTTCACTTCTACTATAATAATAATAATAATAATAATTTATTTCTGTATGATAACTAGCCTAATTACAATATTTTACGAACATAAATTGGGTTAGTAATGCAATTAATTAAAGTGTTATCTACCTAAACTAAGTAAACTTAATTACTTGTGTTTTAGGTATTCTCAATAAATACGTGTTAGTGCTTATTTTACAAAATTCCTTACAAATAACAATGGAGTGTGCTTACGCAATTCAATTTATTTTAACAACAACAACATTTTACTTATTCTATGTAGCATTATTTATATTACTTAAAGACTATCGTACTACTTAACAACCAATAATAAGTACTCTGTTTCTGTGTAGTTTTTGGTTTTTAACCATTCTCTAATACTATTTTTACATGCAAAAATGTTCATTGGATAGATTCCCAATGAAAGATTTATTCTGTTATATAGAAAAGGACCAAGAAAGCAAAAGAATCTATGGAAGTTTGCTGTACGGTAAAGTTCTACAGAACATACTAAATCTGTAGCTAATAAAACTATAGCTTCCTATGATAAATAAATAAATACCATGTTACTATTTAAAGGGGTAAATTAGGTAGTGAAACTAAAGATCATAAAATTAGACTAATTAACTAATGTTTTGGGGTAAAGAGCGAGGGAAGTTCCAATTATGAATTTTCTTAAAGGGACTTAAAGAATGTTCTTAATTTATGAACGTATATGGCTTACTTTTTATAAAAGAAATATGTTTAAATGGTGTCAGCCTACTAGTTTTGAATTATGGTCCGATTATGAAAACGAACGAAAAGTCTAAAAAATAGTCAAAAAAGTTATGAAATTAAAAATATTTTTTTGTGTCGTATTTAATTTAATTTACTGAAGTAAATTGTAAAACAGAGAGGATTATCTACTTAACGTTTTAGGTAGTCGTCTTAAAATAGTTTACCTATACAATCAGGGAATAAATAACGATTATACCAATAATTAAAAATTACTTGTTTTGGCCGATTGAAGGTTGTTTTGTTTTAATTATACTAGTTTCAATATTTTTCTCAGGGTGAAATTCGGTAACATTTATATATAATATGATTTATTTACTAACTATGTATTTTAATATGAAATAGAATTTAGCAGTTAAGACATGCGTAACTCTGCCAAATTAGGTAGGCACCCAGTCGCGAACTGTCTTATGCAACAAAGTGGCATGTAAACCGGCAAACGGCTTCATTTCATTACGAGAGAGCAAGCGTCTTAAGTCACCCCAAAGCTAAGTCCTTACGCCCCCGGAACGAAGTGGTGTAAGTTTTGGTTTCAGATAATAAATATTTGATTTTTTTTTTTTAAAAAACATCATTATTTTTTATTCCACGAGAAACTTCAAAAAATCTTTTTAATAAAATCATTTCATCAGAATTAAATAGTACGTAGGTATAATAATCTCAGCTTATTATGATTTGAAATATAATCCATTCAACAGAGTAGAAAATTAAAACTATAGGAGTTGGGAAACGTTTGTTCAATGTCATTTATAGTATCATTTCCAAAGAGAAAAATATAAACTTTTTACAAGTAAATGTTAATGCAGGATCAAGAATACTTTAATGACATTTATACCTATTCTTTTAAGCATTTTCTCCGCTTTTTTCTTTGTACCCTTTCGCCGTGAAGCACTCTCGTTTGTCGAGAGCTTATGTTTGCTCCGTACATTACATTAGGGTATTTCTCTGTACGCGACGAAAGATTCCCTCGACGACTTTGCCACTAAATAAATAGATACAGAAGGTTAGAAAAAGTCATAAGATGCTAAAATGCAAGAGATTATGCTCCTTTAAATTTGCATAATGTTTTGGCCAAGTGAAAATAACTATGAGAATATTTAAAAGCCAACAGATAGCTCTTTCCCTGGTTTACTGCTAAAGGAAAAAAAACAGTTATGATACAAAATATATATAACAATTTTTTATAAAAATTAGGAAAAATGAAATTGGCAACACACACACACACAGTATATACACATTTTTATCATGTATACAAATGATTACGCACATCTTTAGCTCTTTAATTAAAATTTTAAAATACAATAGTCCATCAACGCGCCATTACAATTATAGATAACATTTGAAAGTTACATAATATACAAGAAACATAATACATACCTCGCAAAAATCAAATAAGATTCTGTACGAGAATTAATTAATGTCTTGAAATGCGGTTAAACAGATGTCATAAAATACTTGTTCTTTTTTTAAAATGAAAAAGTGCACTTTTACTGAGACAGCCTTTATAACCACTGAAACTTCGAGTATTCTTTATCATAATATTTACGTAAGTTAATCCGTCTAATAGTATTTATACGAGTAGTATAAGTTCTGCTTAAGTTAGTGCAAAAAGCATTGTGTGATGTCTGTTGTGAAGAGAGAGAGAGAAGAAAGTACAAAAATGCATGCGTATCAATTTTTTTTAAGACAGGTTCTGCAACCGGCATTCTCTACTAACGTATTATGTGATCAGATTTTCTTGTCTAATGCATTTTGTTACATTTAGATCCTGGAATAAAATTGTGCTAAGTAAGATTCTTTGATTTAAAATTCTCCATGGAAATATACTCAGTCTCTATTTAAATGGAGAATTATTTTACCATTCACTCAACAGAACAGATAAGAAACTACTATATTACTTGACAAGCCGGTTTTCTTCTTCACAAAGAACGCCTCAAAGAAAAACCTCTGTAGTACTAGTTGATAACGTGGACCAAAGGCTAAAGACTCTAATGAAAAGTAATTGAAATTAGTCAGAAAAAAAACTACTAATTAAAGTAACTGTAGATTATGTAAATAAAGTACAAGTGATATTCTTTTTGACCTGTATTCAAAATTTTACCGATTGATAGCTACAGCGGCTTGCTTTTTTATTTTTTTTCCGTAAGATTTGAGTATCTGCCAGTGTCAAGTAAGTTAGATAAAAATTTGCACCAATTTGCAGCGTATTCGTAATTTAGTAACAGTTAAAGTCATGTCAAGTAAATTTTACTAAAGGTTTCTGATTTTCCGTGTGAATCAACATGGATAATCACAAACTTTGCTAAAGAAATTTTGTCTAAAAATCCACTATTTACACATAAATTTACACTAGTTTTGGAAAAAAAACATTGCTGCGATGTATCTTGTTTCTCCAGAAAATGTCAAGATTTTTTTAATTTAGATACGTTGAACGATAGCGGTCCCTATAGAAAATCTATTGTTTGTCGGACGTTTAAAAAATTAAAAAAAGAATTTCAACTTACTCGATTTTTTACCACTACGACTTGGACTATCTTTAATAAAACTACTATTTTAATAAAGCCAGGTTTTTACTGTAACGGCACCATAACAACGTAGATGACTGTAATTTAAGAAAAAACAATTTGATAATTTTTGCTACGACCAGATATTTTCTAACCTCGTACAAAAACACGAAAAACCTGGGCTACAGCGGCCAAGTTAGACCTCTAATATTCAGTTACTAATTTACGATCTGCACTTATACCCACACGACTCAGCTACTTACCAATAACCGAGTCTGAAGTAAAGTACAAGCAACAACTGCAGGTAAGCTGCGGGGAACCGAATACACGGCACATAACATGTCTAAGCATTACGTACAGGGAACATTAATTAAGTTCATTATCACTACGTCTTTCCTCTGTCGGGGTTCACAACGTTGTATATCCTTGTTAACGATACCTGACGTTGCGATTCTCAACTATGCGGAACAGTGTTAGAGTTGGTTTTAGAAATGTGCGACGATGGGTGTAATTAGTTTTAACTTGTATTTAGTGTCTTCAAAGATACCGAAATGGTTTAGTATTTTTGTTTTGAGTATAAGAATTTGCAGGAAATAAAACTGTAAAGTACCTATTTGAAGATCTTACTTTCTACTAACTTAAAACATAAAGGAACATTGACAGCTTATCTCTGAAGGTTTTAATGCGTATTAAAATGATGTATTACATAACATATATAATTATTAAGCATTTAAAATATTAAATGTGAAAAGTTGTCAGTTTTAGCATTTTTATTGCAATTTTTATCAAGTTATCAATGTTTGCAAGCTTCTGCGATGGCGCGATCTCACAGCCCTTTATGTAAGTATATTGGCTTTCATACGCTATGTTCCAGAAACTCAGGAAGCCTATATGAAAAAAAATATCAACCGAGAAGCTGTTGAACCTGTGACCTTCTGTTTTTATTGTAATGGCTTATAGGACTGCACTTGGTTGCTTTTGGTTGTGTTCTATATATACATTTACGCCATTTGTATGCCCACATTTCGCTTAATGCATAATTACTTCCACGTAATAGATAGCGAGCCTATTACCTCTTACCGGGAACTTTTATGTGCGCCAGGGCCTTGTTCGTTGATTGGCAGGTGCACCAATTGCAGGTTAGGTTGGCTTGGGCTGCTGAGATTCAGGTAGGATCCCTATATATCCATATTCAATTTAAAGGTGAAATACTTTTAAATAGCCTCGAGAATATTTTATGCCACTGCATTTGTAACAACTGTAAGTGTTTGTTTAGCCTCACTTGTTCTTAGTCAGGACTTCAGTTTTGTGTTAAAGTACTATTAGGGAAGCATAGGGTACGTTTTCATAATATATTATGTACATCCTATGGATATTAAGTATATATTCACAAAAAAAAAGAAGGCATTTAAGTATGTTTATCCGTTGTTTGGTATCCATAACACAAGTTCTTAGTGATACTTATTTTGGAACTAAATAACTGGTGTGATTATAACAGAATATTTATTAACATATTTATAACTATAACTAACAATATCAGACAGAAATGTTCACAATGCCTTTCAAAAGTTGTGTCACAATCTGCGCGTAACGTCTTCGTGAAGGTCGTGCTTTGTCGGACAAATTGCGGCATTTGTCTTTAAGCTTTTGCTTCTTTTGTTCAAGAGACTCGCAGGCGGCTAGCAAACGTGTCTTTGCAAATGTATGGCTTTGAAGATATCCTTGAGTAAAGAGCGGCTTTAAAGTTCTTAACACTTCTTCGAGATTTCCTTGAAAAAAATATAGCGTGAAATAAAACAGATAAGCTGTTTTATCTCACGTTATATTTTTTATATATTTAAATAAATAAATAGCAATGTATGCGTCAGCCAACATAGATGAATTGAATACATAATTATTGAATACCTACCAAACACCAAAACGACTTTTACAGAAATATTCTTGGACATCACACACACTGCTATGGGTATGGGTTCTATACTTAGAATAACCTTACATAAATAATCATTTCATTATGATATAAAGATAACACTCAGATCAAGAACAATTGTACATACGTACAAAATATCACGCCTGATTCCCCGAAGGGGTAGGCAGAAAAATATTATACGCCCATACTTCGCTATTTATTTTGTTGGTATCACGTAATAGGTGGCGAGCCTATTGCCACTTTCCGGGCACTTTTATGTTCGCCAGAGCCTCTTCCGTTGATCGGCAGGTGCATCACTTGCAGGTGAGGTTGGCTTAGGCTTCTCAGATCTTCCCCCGCGCCTGGTCTCCACCTTGTCGTGGTGGGGGCGCTGAGTACCTCCCGGTAGGGCGCAGGAGGCGCTAGGGAAAAGGTAACACCCAGAGATAGGCGACTCTGAGTGCCCTTAGAACTGACTACCGGGGGGGAAACTAAGAGGGACCTGTGGAGGGCGCAGCGGGCGGGCCAGGAGGGCCCGTCAAGCAGCGCCAGGAGTGAGGAGGTACGCCTGGTTTTGGTCCGGGGGACGTTGGCCGCGGGCGGGGTGTCAGAGCTGCAATCCAGGTACTGGCCCCCCGCCTCTTTCTCAACAAGCGGCGGGCGTCGTCGGAAGATTTGTAGTGGGTATTACTGCTGGCGGTCGTGTCTGCCGGTGGTGAGTCCCACACACCTCTCTTGGTCCCCCTTTGGCCGGGAGATAGTACGTAAATGCTTGTTACCGACGTAAATGAAAAAAGAAAAAAGCCTTCTCTGATCTTGGTAGGAGCCCTTATGCACCCATTATAATGCAAACAAATATTTGTACGTTGTGATAATCCAACCCGTGTTTGAACTCTAAAACTGTGCAGGACTGACCTATGCGCCATATCGGTTGCCTCATAATCGGAGATAACAATGTCGAATGAAGTTCATACAAAATTTTCAAGTTTCAAATTATTATTTAAGTAATTATTTTCTTCAAAATTTTAAATAACATTACATATAAAAGCAATTACCAAAACGCCTTAGGATATTTCAACTAAATAAGCCATGATTAAAAATTTAATTTGCTCTTATGTAAATTAATTTTGCCTAATGTTAATATAATGTTACGAGCGTTAGATATACCGTAATATTTAACATGAAACTAAAAAACAAATTTTCATATTTATATTAAATGGTTTGCATTTGAGTGGCGATAGCCTAGTGGCGAGACTCCTTGCCTTTAAATTCAGAGGGTCTCGGGTTCAAACCCTGGTGTGTCATGTGCGTAATTATAGCTTGCTCCGTGCCTCGGAAAGCACATTAAGCCGTTGGTCCCGGCTGTCATGAACATCTATGGCAGTCGTTATTAGGAAGTCAGTGCCTTCTAACAGACTGACAGCTGGTTTAACTATAGAACGATGTTTCCCTCTTGGTTGCGAAGGTCAGACGGCAGTCGCTTCACGTAATAACTGAAATTCAGTCGAATCTGGTTGAACCAGTGAGCAGACTCTGGGCCCTAAGCTTAAGTCTAGGGCAACCGGGATGATGCTAGAATAATTAAATAATAATAATAATAATAATAAATAAATATTTCTGACACTTACACCAATTATTTAGTTCCAAGATAAGTATCATTAAGAACTTGTGTTATGGATACTAAATGACGGATAAACATACATAAATACTATTTTTTTTGTAAATACATACTTAATATACATAGGAAAACACCCAGACCAGAACAAATACTCATATTTATAGACACAAATATTTGTCCTGTGTGGGAATCGAACCCACGACCTCAGGAGTGGAGTGCGGGTATACTCCCCACCACGCCATATAGGTCGTCAATAGCTTACATTATAATATGTTAATATTTCTAATAAATCAGATTAGACCTAGAACTATTTAGCATAGTTAGATTGGCTGCTTGACTTCGGAAGAAAATATGCGTCTTAATTTATTAGACAACTTCAATGCATCCAACAAATTATTACAAAAACAAGCTTGTATCCTAATAAAACACTGGCTGTTTATTAACTTATTAATCATCATTGCAGAAGCCTTTGAGAATTGTATTTATGCAAATCATCCTTATCGCCAACTTGAGATAACCTGCCTAAGAGATAAAGACGGCAATTTAGTTGAAAGATCGCCCTCTAACGAACCCAATTGAGCTTCGATCTCAATTAAATGGACTCGTCTTGTTAAGTCGTATTGAATGATACTTTTTGATATCGGTACTAAGAGGTTTACTGTCTTCTTTGTCAGTAATTCGGTAGTAATCATATTTATTTATATTGGTATACAACAGCATAGATAATGGTACAATTATGGCATTTTTGTAGGTAGTTCTTTTTTTTAATTATAGTTATTAAAAGTAAAAAGTTCTTTATTTTATAATTTTATAAAGCGCTTGAAAATGTCAAAACAAAATATAAATAAAAAGAAACTAAATATTACTACAATGAAATCACGAAGCTTAGATTTGCTTACATAAAAAAAAATGAAGTGTAAGTGAATCAAAGTGCCAGTTCCGAGCCACCACTTTGTGAGAAGAACTGATAAGAAACTCACGGGCTATGCTATTTTAAATTATGAATCAAATATAACAATACAAAACACACACAGTGAATATTTGAAGATATTGAAATGGTCCCCAGAAGCTGTAACCAATAAAGTAGCACTAAAGGAACCTTCCATCTCAGGCAAGTAAGTATGTAATGTGAAACGACAATGATCTGGTTGGCTTTTTATTCTAATTTACGCATATACAAAGCAAATAAAATAATCTACGACATTATTTTTTTATTACTACATAGTTTAATAATAAAGTAATTGGTGTAAGACGATAAAAGTGGCCGAAGTTAATTTTTAGACAGTGGCAATGAAGATAAAAAAAAATGTATGGTTGTTTATATTAAGACTTATATTCAGGCAAGTGGTCGATGAAGACCTAAATTTGTTTGATGATAGGGTTCAGTTCTCTATAAATTATCGCAGAGGTTTGAATGAAGTGTTTTTCTAAGCTTCTAGCTCCACAATAATCAGAAATCTTGACTACTAGCAAACAAGACATGAGTTTAAAAAAATGACACTAGAAATGTATCCTACTAGTATTATACATGTAAAATAAAACCTCTTTACTCACCTTTTTCTTTTTGTGCTGTCTCTGTGTTTATAGAAAAACAAAACATCGTTTGTTATTTCCAATCAAATAAAATAAGTCCTTCACATATAATTATTTGTTACTGAACCACACAAAAACAGAAACACTATTTTGAGTATCAGTATAAAAACATAAACACACAAAAATGCAAAAATTCGTTCCAAATAGTCCGTCTAGCAGTTACTTATAAAATATACTTAAGAAGCAACGAATTTATATCACATTTCAACGGCACAGTGGTTGGCGACATTCGCCGCCTTCCATACATCACATCCTTGGCCATTATTTCGCAGGACCGAGAGCAAAAACATCAGACCAGAGCAGAGTAAAAAGCCACAAGCCTGCTCCGTCCAGCAAAAAGTTAAATTGAAACATCCCGCATTCAGCTTACCGACTTTAATTTGGGCACATGATTTAGGTGTACGTTGGGGCTTTAATTAAATCAAGAGTATGCTTTAGTATTTTACTTCGTTTCAAAGGCTATGTATTCTAGTGACTGTCGAAAGACTGTCTTTAGGTTTGATTAATATTTATTTACTGGTGCTCTTCTGATTAATGTTTCTAAACGAAGCACGTAGGTAAGTACCTACTTAGTAGTTTAGCCAAGCCGACAAACTGAATTCATTTGTGGAAAACTCAGTAACTACTAAGAGATGAGACGCCTTTTCATAGGGTCTTTGCCCGTAGATTCTAAAGCATAGTATTACAATGTGCTAAAACCTTTTCAATACCGGGATTTCGCTATTGAGGGAGGCATATGTCTAAAAATGTATAAATTGATTACAACAAAAACCTTATGAATTTCGTTACATAATTATGATTTTATTTCTGTTATTTGTACATAATTTTTACCATTTATATTATTTTAGGGTGCAGACTATCAGCACTCGAACCCAGAACTTTGGGAAGTCGTTTCTGAGCAAGACCACTAAACTCTGGCATTCGCGGCCGGCTCATGTGTTTCCTATTTCCTATTATCCCGGGTCTTTTAAGCGGGGCGTGAAACGGCATTTTAGCCGGCCATCATGAGTGGGTGCGCTTTGTGCTGTGCTTGTTTCACGGTATGAAGCGCTTTCATTTTTTTTTAGACTGCGTCGACTGCTTACCCTTATGCAGGATGTAGTCATTATGACGTGTCACATTAAAAATAAATAATATCCCACACACAAATAAATATTCTCGAAAAACTCAAAAAGCGTCCTCTAGTCTTAAATTATAGATAACGGTAATTAACATTTGCCAATAAACTGTTCTCATACAAAGAAACTACCCAGGTGACAAGCCGATGTTCAAGCGCATATATATAATAACTACTAATAATAAAATGTTATTAAGATATTTTTGTATAATAACTGGTAGTAAGCCCTCTTGAATTGCTGTGCCCTCCCAGGGCGTCTCATATATACCGTAGTTTCTACCACCTCGTTTTTATAATTTGATATGCAATAAATGATTTGAATTGAATTGAATATTTATCCTGTATGGGAATCGACCTAAGATTTTGAGCTATAAACGAATAGACCGACCTAAGTATGCACTATATCCTTCGTAAATGTATTCTTTTTTATACCACACATGGCTCCCAAGCATACGACACCTAATAGAAAGTAATCCCCGCAGCCTATCTGCCGTGCTATAGTTAGAAAGCCGCTAACTAACAGTGGGTAATTACTGAAATACAAACTCTACTGTATTACAGCAGCGTTTAAGTTCCAAAAATTACCCACTGACAGTTGCGGCTTTCTAGCTAAGGCACGGCAGCTACGTACTCTTTCAATACTAGGGGCATCACTAGCATATAATTACGAAGGCCGTAAACATATTACGCGACTCTCTTGACCAATATTACGTGTACGCCATACCGTCTCTCCCACAACTCTCGACCTCGTTCTGATCGTTCGTTCAATGACCATACACTTATAACATACGCCCATACAATGCTGAAGTGCTTCGATCCCCATTCTCATATAAAGTTATCGAATAACCCAACTCGGCCACTTATCCCGATGTAAACAAAGGAAACGTCGAAATTGTTACAGAAAGACAATTAAAACCTTAACGCTTTGACTGTGTCAGCACTGTATTATCTAGTTTTATTACAATTGTCGAAATTAAAACTATTAATGTAATGTTATATGTCTTTATGAAATAAGTCATCAACAACAATATAATGTGGAATTGTATTATTTAATAAATTCTGTGAATAATTAATCGACTCAATAATGTACTTTGACATTGACAAAACCTTCGTGCCAAATGAAACCGAACTCGGCATATTAGAGTAGATCCAAAAAAGGAAACAAACAAAAAAAATGTAAGAATGAGACAAATGCTAACTCGGTAATTATGAAAGGTACTCAGCGTGTGCTCAGTGCTTTTTTCGGCTAGACTAAACTCAAAATCATAACTGTAATAACAATCTACCTATTGTACATCCAAATCCTAGCATTAGCCCGGTCGGTCATCAGGCTTTAGCTTAGAGCCCAGGGTCTGCTAACTGGTCTAACCAGATTTTCAGTTATTACATGAAACGACTGCCGTCTGACCTTCGTAAGCCAGAACATCATTCTATAGTTAAACAAACCAGCAGTATGTTAAAAGCAATACCTTCCTAACAATGACTGCCGTTGATGTTTATGACAGCCGGGACCAACGGCTTAACGTGCTGTCCGAGGCACGAAGCAAACGATAATTACGATAAAACCTGCCTATTGTGTCATATATTAATAGCTACTGTATAGATGTCTATAATAAGGCAAAGTAAATATTAAAAGTAGAACCGCTGTCGACGTTGGCACTGTGATAGCGTAAGCTTAGAGGTCATTGAATAAAGAGCGCTGAACGAGGTCTCCCTAGATCTATTTGACTTTTACTATGGATTTTGAGGAACTTTGAGCACAATTTTATAAATACTTGCTTTATAAAGAATAAGATAAACACCAAACCTTTTTTACAAGTTTGGCTGAGAGCTAAATTTTCTTATCAATTAATTTTTTAAAATCTTATTTCAGGTGCTCACTAACTAATCTATAACTGTTACTTCCTGCAGTGTTTATTGAGGATGCCTTAAGAAGTAAACTATGCTATATTATAGATAGACCAACAGATTCTCTCGCATCTGAACTTTTTAATTTAGCTTTATAATTTTAAGTATAAACATCGCAAGCCAATCAGTCACGGAAATATCCGTAAAAGCAATAAGACCTAAAGCGGACTGACTTTTTGGTTAAGATGAAGTGATAGAATTGCTTGCTAGTAAATGCAATTTGAGAGACTAAATATTAAACTTACAATTGAAATAAATTGATATCACCGTTTTACATACTAGAAAAAAAATGTTCGTGCTACATTAAGTTTTATGAGAAATAGTTCACCAACAAAACGTTATACCGTATTTATATAGTATGAATAGGTTGGTTACCTCATTATATTTATAGCAAAAGTTCAGCGAAATGGTTTTTTATAATACCGCAGACCCCGCAGTTAAACCGTACTCACGGTTTTGTGGGACTATGTTATAAATAAGTTATAATAACCTGTATTTACTGAATAAATAAATAATAATAATAGTAATACCGATACGTAATTTACATAACAAGGAAAAGGGCACTTCTATTTGATAGCTTTGTTAACAGTCTAACAATTAAAGCTTTTGCTAAAAAGGCATAGGATACATAACAATTTTTATACATACATACATCCACACCTGTTCCCCCGAAGGGGTAGGCAGAGACATATTATACGCCCACATTTCGCCCATTATATAATTGGTCCCACGTAATAGGTGGCGAGCATATTGCCGCTTATCGGGCTTTTTTATGTTCGCCAGAGCCTCGTCCGTTGATCGGCAGGTGCACCACTTGCAGGTGAGGTTGGCTTGGACTCCTCAGATCATCATAGAGACCTGTACACAATTTTTATGTCATAGTTGAATTAGGTTTACTTTATACGAAAGTAATTTTACTTCCTTCTCAAGCATACGGAACCCCTGTTGGAAAACGATTGCAATACAAAGAGTGTAGCTATCTAAGTTTTATTATTTTCTTACATTAGGTACATACACTGTTTTGTGGGGGTTAATATCCGTGGCTCAAATTCAACGCTAAGTGTGAGTTATTATGCGCTCCAATGCTTTTCAGCAGTCATAAAGTGTATATTTTGTCGCTAACACATCACGTTACAACTCACGTGCGCTAAAGCAAATGAGTGCTATAATAGCAAATGAGGGCCCTCCTCTATAAGTCTAAACTTAATAAGTAATGTAGTCGCGATAAATGAGTCAACGACAAATATTGCTCCAAATCTTTTAAATAGCTTTTTAAGGAAAACTAAGTCACCACAATTCTTATTTAAAAGACAAACCCAAAGTTTTTGACGTTGAACAAATCGTTCTTTAGAGTTTGCGACTTTGAGACAAATTGCTACAAAGATTAATATTATTCATCGTAGCGCTTTAATTTTTGAACAAATTGCTTAATTGTGTGGGTGTATAGGGGATCCTACCAAGACCTAAGGAGCCCAAGCCAACCTCACCTGCAAGTGGTGCACCTGCCGATCAACGGACGAGGCTCTGGCGAACATAACATTGCCCGATAAGCGGCAATAGGCTCGCCTCCTATTACGTGGGACCAACAATATAATTGGCGAAGTGTGGACGAATAATATGCCTCTGCCTAATCCTTCGGGGAAACAGGCCTGAATGTATGTATATATGCATTGCTTAATTTTTATTGGATTTTATATTGCTTCACCTGGCGGGAGAGCACCGTACGAGTTTTTTGTTCGATTTTTCTTCAACCCAGGTTTGTATGAACGGGCGCGTTAGTTTTGACATTCATAACTGCTTTATCGGAGCCCAAATTGAATACAGCATTAAATTTTTTCCAACTACTCCATCTACCACCGATTTAGCTGAAATACTACACACACATTTAGTTTGGGTGACAATACAATATTGAATATTTTATTGCCAGTATCACTTAAATCGTTACTGTCTTTCATATAAAGTAATTTTGTATGGTATACAAACAATATCTTAGGAGCTCAAGCCCTCCTCACCTGTCAGCGGTGGACCTGCCGACCAAAAGACGAGGCTCTGGTAAGCGCGATAGGCCCGCCACCTCTTACGTGGGACCCTGATAATAAGCCTCTGTCTACCTACCCAATAAAAATTATAAAATAAATACCCTAATAATAATAAGGTTGCCTGGAAGAAATTGCTGTTAGCAATAAGGCCGCCCATTGTACCATATACTTGTTTATGTGATTTTATTACTTTTTTTTTTATATTTAGTGTGCAATAAAGTGTTCATTCATTCATTCATTCATTCATAATAGTCAATTATTATTGTACATCACGATGTACCTTTCTGTGTTCTTAACTTTTCTGTCCATTTAAGGTTGCCTGGAAGAAATTGCTTTAAGCGATAAGGCCGCCCATTGTATATGCCTACCTGCTTAATTTTATTTGTTTTTATGTGTAATCCTTGTTATGGTGTACAATAAAGAGTAAATTAATATTATGATTAAAATACCTTTTGGGGAAACAGGCGTGACTGTATGTAGTCTCTAATTTTTGTAATTGCTGGTGGAGAACAAAACTAGACGAGATACTTGCCCAATTCTTCTCTACTCGCGCTCTTCTTCTTTCTGATATAAAGAGTAACATTGATAGTCGTGGTGACGAGTATACCCGCACTCCGCTCCAAAGGTCTGTATTTCGATTTCAACGCAGGACAAATCATTGTGCATGAACATGAATATTTGTTCTGGTCTTGATATTTTTCTATTATTATAAATAAGTATGTATATACAAAAAAAAGTATCGAAGTATGTTTATCCGTTATTTAGTATTCATAACACAAGTTCTTATTGATACTTCGTCTTCTTCGTCGTGCAGGCTTTTTCCGCAATTAGACGTCCCATGCGTCCATTTTGCGTAGGAGGGTGAGAGCTAGATTACTCCAGCCATCCCAGTTCCTCCAGGAATCCTATCAGCGCCTTAACGTCGCTGAAGGCTTCCGGAAGGCTGCCTGGTGTCTTTAGGAACCTCGCCCGGCAATCAGCCACTACCCTGCATTCCAGCAAGACGTGTGCGGCTGTCTTCTCAGTCCCCATGCAAGCTCTGCACAGAGGACAGTTTATTACAAAAAAATTTTTTTTGATACTTTTTGAAATTAATTATTTATACTTATCTTGTAACTAAATAATTGGTGTAATTGTCAGAAAATATTTATTTATTCATAATTTATTTTTTTGGCTAAGTAATACAGAGGTAAGTAAAAATAATCTATTTCGTAATAAAGTGTTATTTTTTAACTATAACTTATATTTTTTAAGCCATCAATAGTTTTCATTAGCCAGCCTATAATGATGACCTACAATGATTTTTTAAGAATATGTGCCGGCTAGTGTCAGCCTTTTGCTTGTCTCCCGGCGCAGTATCAAGCTGTGTCACTTTAAGGTGATAAGATAACATTCTATATAGTAAAAATATTGATACTAGTACAAAATCTAACCTTTTAATAAAATAATATAATATAATTAAAAAAAATAGATTGGAATTCATTAACATAACATTTTTGGCTTCTATATACAGGAGCTCATGAAAACTGTCAATAAAAACCAGTTGAAAACGAAAGCGATCAGTCGAACTCCTTTATATTTCCAGAATCATTAGTCAAAGGTAACAGCAACCCCGTAATTCCAAGTTTCAAGTGTTCGGTGAGTTTCGTCTCAATAAATTAAAGTGATTTATAGGCACAACTCGAAAGGCCCTCTCCAACTTTTGTCGTTTGCAGAAAGAAACAGATTTGCCAAGGAGACTAATGAAGAAACCTTTTTGTTTCGCCTGCCACTTTGCTTGCAGGATTATTTAGCGCATTCTCTTTGGCGACTGAAAGAAATGCTGTAGGTAAGCGAGATTTTTATTTCAACGTTTTTTGCGGGAGTCTTTTCTGTTTTTTAAATGAAGCACCATTTACATTATTGGAGCTTGCCTGGTAAGCTTCTACAGCCCATATTAAAATTTTACTAAGTGTTTAAATAAAAGCGACGTTCACACATTAATAGTAAGGTATAGTTATAGTTAGAGCTATTATTCCTATCCAATAGTAGGAGATAGATAGAAAATTATATATTGTATACCAAATTATACATAAGCCCCCGGCCACATTCATCCGCCCGATGGAAGATCTTCCCTTTGGTGGAGAGCATCATCCGCTCCCTATACTACCAAAATCTAAAAAACCCAACCTTGCCTGCAAGTGGTGCACCTGCCGACCTTCGGACGAGGCTCTGGCGCACACAAAAGTTCCCGGTTAGCAGCAATAGGCTCCCCACTTATTACGTGGGACGAACAATATAACTGGCGAAATAGCCCACATTATATTGTAAGCCGCTGCCTACCCCTTCGGGCAACCAGGCATGATTGTATGTCTGTATTATAAACATTATTCTTGTATGACTTAAAAAAATATAAGCTATTTGGGCTAAAGCTTTTATATCCTATGAGAAATAAATGCAGCTATGAGAAAGAGAAAGTTAAGTCAAAATTCAAAAAGAAAACTTTTATAAATATAAGGAAATAGAACATTTTGGTACGTGAAAAAGCTTATATACGGGCCTTCAAGTTGAGGTTATAAACGACGCTTGAAAATATCATAAATCTGCGGGAGAATAATAAATCGACGCGGTGATCCAAGGATCGGGCTTCAGCCACTTTTGAAGTCATTACGGGGCCGTCTTTAGGAAATGACAGCAGAATTATCAGAACTTCTTTTAATGTTTAATATAAAAAACGAAATGTATTGTGTCGCTGACAAAACTATTATTATTCTTCTGATTGTTATAGCGGCAATATCCCGGTGTCGAGACACATAGACTTCAAGGCCTCTTGTAAAAAAAAAAAACCTCTAACTTTTCGAAGGTATTTGCGTAATTCGCTTGCTTCGTGCCTTGGAAAACACTTTTAGCCATTGGTCCCGATTGTCATGAACATACATCTATACATTCACGCCTGTTTCCCCAAAGGGGTAGGCAGATAGGCATACTATACGCCTACACGTCGCCAATTATTTGGCCCCACGTAACAGACTGCAAGCCTATTGCCTATTTATTATAGATATACTATAATTTATGTACATTAGTCTTTTCTATTGATGTAAACGTAACAAAGACAGGAGCTAACCTATTGTGCTACATTAATTATTGTCTTATAAATCTAAAGCGTTCATAGCTCAGCGGTGTTCGGTGGTCGGAAACAATCGATGATGTAATGCAGTGGTCAGTCCTTGTATGGGTGACCGTTTGATATCGAGCGCTTCCGTGCTTCGGAAGGCACGTCAAGCCCTTTCTCCCGGTTATCACTAAATGTGATAGTCGTTAAGCCAAGTTAGAGGCCTAATTGGGCGACTTGCAGAATTCTAACAGCAGGTCGCCATACACCTGCCTCCGCCAATCCGCACTGGGTCCGCGTGGTGGAGTATGACCCAATACTTGTCTATATCGGTATCGCACCTTGGAGAGGAGGCTCGTGCTCAGTAGTGGGACGTTAATGGGCTGAAATGATATATAAATCTAAATAATACCAACAAAAAATAATTATAAAATTTAAAATTACATACCCCATACAACAAATAATTTTCGATAATTTTTGAACATTTTTCTCAGTTATTTATGACACGTAAATAACTGAGAAAAATGTACTACTAATGTATCTCGAGGCAATTTATACACTCACCTGTGAAGTGGTGTTCCGTGTCGCGGGGCTTCGCAGTGAATTGAATGATCAGATAAAACAAGCAGGAATTTTGTAAAGGTGATGATACCCGGAGCTTGCCCAGGGGCGGTGTCAGATACGAAATACTATGGAATAATAAAATATATGTATATTTTTAGTACATATATGTGATAAAGAACAACTATAGTCTTTAAGAGGCGAAACATTTAGTACTAAAAATTGTACGTATATATAGAACGGTTAATGCAAATTAATAAAAAAATTTAAACTATAGCCTTGTACTAAATATTTTGTTATTTTAAGAATTGTGAAAGAGTTGAAACAAAGGGCAATCAATATAGAAGATATTTTTTGTTTGGACTGCCGGCATAACTTTATTAAACATAACATTTAGAGATTTTTTGTGATAGTTATAGGAACAACCATATTTTAGGATGAACTAGGAAACGGGACTACCTACTTAGCATTGAAATCTTAAAAATTAAAAAAAAAAGATTTAAAAAAATAGAAGTACAAATATATAAATAATAAATATTTTTATAAAAAATTGTCTGTTATCTCCTAGAGCGACAAATAACGGATAAAAATAAATATTGTGATCTTTTTCCTATAGGCATCTAAGCCTCGGTTTTTATATGGTTACGCAGTAAGTATAGTTACTGATAATAAATATCTGATGCCGTTAAATTGCGCTTTCAGAATTACTATGATTCAGTTGGAAAATTTAACAACTAACATCTTAAAGTTATTTTTTCTATAGAATTGCATAGATAGGCAGGTGCTAATTTCCCATAACCAGGGGAATTTACGGTTTGTTATTAATTATTATTTTTTTATTTATTAGGTAAAACTATATATATAATATAATAATCTTTATTTTTTCTCTCACATAATGGTTGTTATTACATTAAGCTTACACTATTGTTGCACTTCAACGTATGTGAGAGACTGATATCTGTACTAGGAGACCTGTATGACAGATTACCAGCCTCTCCTACACCGGACCGGTGAAATGAATAAGGTGATAATTAAGTGTGCGAATATTTATGCGTGATAAGGCGCGTGTATGTGAGTGTATATAAGAGTGTGTGTATGAGAGTGTGTGTATGAGAGTGTGTGTATGGGTGCATGTGTATATGAGCAGACGTTTGTGTGTGTGCTTGTGTGTGTTAGTGTGTGTAGCGTGAGCGCATTTATGTGATCAATATTGATTTATAAAGGTATTTAAATTGCAAATAATGTTCTATGACTGAACAGGAGGAACCATCAACTGGACAAATAACCAACAAACATTTTCTTTTCTAGAAGGATTTGGT
Source organism: Musotima nitidalis (assembly GCA_949126915.1). Lineage (NCBI taxonomy): Eukaryota > Metazoa > Arthropoda > Insecta > Lepidoptera > Crambidae > Musotima > Musotima nitidalis. The sequence goes on along the minus strand of OX421418.1, from coordinate 14,055,839 downwards.
GAGTTAAGAATTTAAGGTAACAAAATCTGTGAAGAAAAAATTTCTTTCATAAAAGCTAACAGGCTAAAATTTTATTTATTGAAGCATTAAAAGCCAATAAAAGCACAAAACGAAATAATATGAGCAAGTTCCAGTTTTTATATGCCTTTTCGGTGCCACATGTGTCCATAATGTATTTTTTTTACTTTTGTTAGCCATTGTATAATGTGTCACAGAATAGATTTTTTCTTTCTTTTCTATACTAAAGAGGAAAGATTTGTTTGTTTGTTTGTTTGTTTGTAATGAATAGGCTCCGAAACTACTGGACCGATTTCAAAAATTCTTTCACCTTTGGAAAGCTACATTATCCCCGAGTAACATAGGCTATATTATATTTTTAAAAAAATTAGGGATCCTTACTAAAAATCCAATAATGTAACCCAAGGTGTAAAAAAATGACCTGAAAAATTCCTTACATAGCGTGCGCAGCGAAAACTATTGATGATAGAACAAAATTATGTACTACGACTTTGCAGTACTCATCATTATCTACAAAAAGTGTCGCGACAGCATATGTCTAAATATTATAGTTACGTCACAGTAAGCGGTTTTTTATTCTAAAAATTTAATTTATATGCCGCCGCTTGAAAAGGCTCTATATTTGTACCTTGGTATTAATCCTTATCAAAAAAAAATACTTTGTATTTAAGACGGCTTCAATACCTTTATATAACTTTTTGAATTATTCAATTCGGAAGATATCACGAGTTTAAAAATGCAAGTAATAAAAAAAAGTCGCGTGGTTGCCGCTCACCGCGCTCAGCTAGCCAGCATGCGATGTAGGCTCCATATAAGCGTCACTGGGGTACGGGGGGGGGGAGTCAATGTAATCTATACTAATATTATAAAGAGGAAAGATTTGTATTTTTGTATGTAACGAATAAACTAAAAAATTACTGGACCGATATTAATAATTCTACTACATTAGCACTGCGTAACATAGGCTATATTATAATTTCGAAAAAAATAGGGTTCCGTAAAATATTTGAGTTTTTCGGACACAAAGTTTAAAAATCAACCAGAACAGTTGCGTACGCTGCCTAAACTATAAAAGATAGAACCACAAAATGTATGAATGAATTAAAGATCTTATACCACCTACTAAAAAGTAAAAGATAATATTTGGTCTTGGAATGATCAAAATTGGACGTTTGGTTTTGAAGTTATGGCGAACTTAAATTATTACGATTTCTGCTGCACAGCGCCTTATCACGGGTTGGGGCACCTGACCATCAGTTTATTTTGTCACCTAAAAATAATTTAATGTCAAATGTTGTTTATGGGGAAGATTTACAATAATCGCTTTAGTTATCTATCCCAAAACAACAGGTTGCTCTCCGGGACTGCCGGTGAGAGTAAAAACTAAGTATTAATTAGAATTAAATATTTTCATCATTAACAACTTCTACATCCACATAAAGACAATCTATGCAGCCTGCGGATAATGACTGCGTCGTCGATGTTAGTGTCCGTGTCTGTGAATTGATCTGGAAATCATTTTGCTGACCGTGTCTTTTCTGGGTAGGCATTTTACAGCGGTAGCCGACATCCACGCGGGCGGAGCCGCGGGCGACTGCTAGTCTTTGATATTGAGATAAGTAAATTGTTTTTACATCGCTCTATGAGACGAAGACCAAACTCAGTGTGACATATACAAGTAGGACTTTAAATGGGTCAATTAAACTGAAAGTAGAAAGGCAACCAAACTTATAATTGATAATAAGAAAGAGCAAAGAAAACTTGTAAAATGCTCTAGTGTTAAGAGGCGACCAAGTTCGGCGTCTTGTTTCAGACAAACTTTGAACTAAGGAGGGAACCTCGCGGCTGTTTGACAGAGATAAGACTTTCATAGGACAACTGAAGAGTTTTTGCGACTCAAACGTATTCTAGAACAATTTATTTTTCATCTGTTAAGATAAAAACGAAGCTGTCGTACCCTCGCGTCACTATGTGGTCGGTCATGACAGTTCAAGTATAGTTCTCGCAAAGATGTGTCTATGGATGGGTGAGAGTCATAATTATCTCAGTCCGTTAACGTACTGATTTTAATTGGAACGAACCTCCTCTCACAAACCAAGATGTAAGGGATTGAGTAGATAACAGGACGCCACATCCTGTTGTCAGAATGATTCAAACGGCCCCATACGGCCTATCTTGGCTCTTCTACTATACCACACAATTTTTCTGATAACTGGGAACCATGGCTTAAGGTGCCTCTGAAACCACTGAAACCCTCGATAATAATTCACATAACTAAGATTTATATATTTTTCGACCAGGACTAAATTAAGTAGCAGGTTCTTTAGGTATTAAATTCTAACATGTTTAATACCTATATAAACATGTATGTGATTTTATGTTTATCAGAGCATAGTGTTATGTTATATGAGATTCTAATTCTATAGAGAGACTTCTTGGCGGGAAAGTGAAGCGTCATGTCCTGCAGTTTTGTTAAATTTTTTAACATTTTGATATTTCGAACATTAATGTGTAGGTAATAACGATGGATTATTAACCGTTTGTAAGCGTATATGAGTGTTGGTAAATGAAACAAAACAGTGCAACATCACCTTTATAACTCTTTTAAGCAATCCATGTGAGATCTCAGTATAGTCCTTAGTGAGGACCCAAGGGGCTTAAGAGGAGAACATCTCATTTACCATTTATCATCTTTATCACCACTCATTTTCATTATTATATTATTATGTTATTAATAAAATATGCAAACCGCACAATGCCATATTTAAAATAAAATAAAAAATTTGGTGTTAGAATCTGGGACCTATAATAATAATTGTCTTCCTAAGATTATATGTTTAATGTATTCTGCTTAGCAAGCTGTTGGGCCTCCTAAAACATAATGAATAGAAATCCATCCAAGGATTGGACTTTTTTTGAAATCGGTCATAGTTGTAGGCAGTATCGAATATGTTAAATTACAAACATGAAATCAATAAATATTTTATAAATTTGACAAATAAAGATAATATAGGTATCGACAAAAATAAAAAAAAAGCCTTAGCTGACATGAAATAGCACATAAATAGCATTTTTTTAAACAATACTTATAAATTATTAAAATGTCAAAAATGGGAATTAGCAACTAGACATACTTAAATTTTAAATGTGAAAATTGCGAATTAGTAACTAAACATTATTGGTGTCAAAATACCTAATAAATACCCACAAGTCATTCATAAGTACAATCACAAAAATAATAACAATAAAATCGAAATCATGTCACAAATGCGCAAAATATCAGTCAAACCAAACATAGACAGTAACTTTAACCTCTTACGGTAAAAACACTACATATATCACAAATTTTGTGCTCTAAAACCTGTTTTACTGTGTAAAAAGTGTGTGTACTCGGTCTTTCGATATTCCGGCCGGTTCTTTCCGATAACAAACACGGACGTCCAATAATCTCCGACCATCAACATAATGTAAGCTGTTATTTCAAGATGTAACAATAGAAAATACGTAAGAGCCCACGATATACTCGTAATGTCACCTCCCACATTACGACCAACTGCGCTCACGTCTCAGGTCGAAATCTGAATAAATAAATACTCGAGCACCTGCATGAGACACTTAAGTGGCCATTAGGCTTCCGAGAAATGATGCAGTTACGTGCCAACCATTTGGCTTTATAAAGTAAATCAAGCTCTTATTTTAGGGATCCTACCAATCCTAAGGAGCCCAAGCCAACCTCACCTGCAAGTGGTGCACCTGTTCAACGGACGAGGCTCTGGCGAAAATAATAGTGCCCGGTAAGCGGCAGTAGGCTCGCCACCTATAACTTGGGACCAACAACATAATTGGCGAAGTGTAGGCGTATAATATGCCTCTGCCTACCCCTTCATTGAAACTGGCGTAAATGTATGTATGTGACATCACAAAACCAGATTTTTTGTTTAAACACACGCATCTTCTGTGGAATTGTTCTATATTGTTGTAAATTTCAAAGGTTTAAATCAATATACTTAATAAAATATACAATCGAGCGCAGCCCTAACAGAACGCAGACCTTGACAGCCTGAACCAATCTAAAAGGGCAAGTCTAAAAAGGTGCGAATGAATGTTCAATAGTAATAATTATGCAAAGTCGGGTCGGGTATACCATGATATGGGGATGATTTTTATTATAATTATCTAGTGTAGCTTCGAAAAGATAAGGAGAAATGGGATATAGCTCTATGGAACGCTCTCCTATATATCGGAGATAGAAGTAACTTAAAGACGTCTCTATAAAACAGAAAATTAAATATCGCTTAGACAAACACAGAAATCAATTCAAATCAACTAAGCGAAAATTTGGCTCACACCCTGATGAGCTGGCGTTTCGACATATTAGAGACTATTATATACTATTTTGACGACCGATATGGCATGATGTCAGTATAAGCACTTGCACTCCTCTCCTGAGGTCTGCGGTTCGATTACCACACAGGATAAATATTTGTGTAAATGAATATGTATATTTGTTCTGATCTGGGTGTTTTTTTATGAATTAAGTACGTATTTACAAAAAAAAATATTTAAATATGTTGATCCGTTATTTAGTATCCATAACACAAGTTATTAATGATACTTATCTTGGTTTTTAAAAAATTGGTGTAATTGTTAGAAATTACTAATTTATTGTTACATTAAAACCTAGTCTAATTAAACGATTTTTTGAAATAAAAACATCTTTTTAAAATTTTCGAGTACGATTTCACATTTTCCAATTCGAAAGTAACTTATAAATAAAATATTATGCTATATTTTCAAACTGTCCCATAATTTTCGGTTGCTTATTTCTCGTTGGCAGAACCGGACGTCTTTTGTGCCCTAACGCTATCACCGTATTATGCTAAGCGGCCCGAGCAATTGCAGCGAGCCTGCATTCATGAACTATTTTCGCTTTAACGGAAAATTGCTTCAGCCATTCCGAATCTAACTCAGGAGGCGGAATTAGTATCATGGGGAAATGTTTTGTGCAGATTAAATTCAAATGTAAGCTTTTGTTGTTGGAAAATTCGTTTTGCATTTTCAGACTGTTTTTGCTGTTTGTGTTTTTTTTCATTGGGTCTTGTGGAGGCGTATGATCTGAATATATATCTAATATTAGTTTGAGAGAGAGCCTATGTCATCGCAATGGCACGCAAATGTGCTTTTAAAGTATTTATATAACCAGAAAATCAAAGCCATCCATAGGCTTTGATAAATTACAATGACAATAATATATAATAATAAATATTGTCTGACAATTACACCAATTATTTAGTTCCAAGATTAGTATCATTAAAAACTTGTGTTATGGATACTAAACAACGGATAAACATATTTAAATACTTTTTTTTTATAAATACATATATACTTAATATATATAGGACAACACAATCCCGGGGGCATTCGCAGACTGCCCAAATTTGTATGAATATAAATTTAAGTTCGAACGGGGTTTAAGCTGTTTTGAAAAATCTCACTCGTGATGAACGTTTTCTGAAGAAAAAATGGTTTTTGGAACTAGGACACAAAATAAATAATTACTATATTTTTCAATATAAAATAAATCATCCTCAGCCATCATTAACGCCCCTCTTCTAAGCACAGGCCCCCATTTTTTTACGTCTGTAACAAAATACATTTACGCACTGCCTTCCGGCCAAAGGGGGACCGAAAGGGGGATATGGAACTCACCCACCGGCAGACGCGACCGCCAGCAGTAAAACTCACAAGAAATCTTCCGACGACGCTTGGTGAGAAAGAGGCGGGAGGCCAGTACCTGGGTAGCAGCATCCCCCCCGCCCGAGGCCAACATCCCCCGGGCCAAAACCGAGAAGACCTCGTCAGAGAGACCAGTGGACGCGCCCCTCCTACCTCCTTGTGCGACCATAGCGTGTGAAGCCGACTTCTCGGAGGGTCTATGGTTAGATCGGAAGATATTCCGCCCCCGCCACCCCACCACGTCAAGGTAGAGACGAGAGGGGGAGCACGGGTCTTCTCTAACAACCCAAGGTTCAAGAGATTCAGGTCATACTCCACTATTTTACGTATTAGTAATACAATGTCTGAGATACTTAATATAACATTTAAAAAAAAACTCAGGATAAATGAAATAACATTTTATTGTACACTAATATAAAGAGAATTACAGCAATGGATAAATTATATGTAAATGAATTGTACCATGGGCGCCTTTTTGCTCACAGCAATTTCTTTCAGGCAACCTTGTGATGGACAGGACATAAAAAGAAGTATACACATAGGGTAGCGCAATAGAGTGCTCTAATTGACAATAATTATTATGATATTTCAGCCTATGTAAATTACACTTCAAGAGACAACAATGAATTCCATTTCTTTCAACGAATTAATATGACAAACTGACAAACAACTACAATAATAATAAACCATATAATTGCCTTTTAGCTTTTCTTTGTGTTTCAAACTGGTCGCGAGCCAAGACATTTTCTGCTCTAAATGTACAATCTCTATTATAAGTGATGCCAAAAATCCAATTCATTTATTACTGTATAAATTCCACTTGCATTCGAGCTCAAAAGCTGTAAAACCTGAACGTTATTGGTGACATTTTTACGAGGTCTAGTTGGATTACTTGGGTAACAATGCAGTTTTCTTTTCATGTACCTACAAGGTACGAAAATGTGAGAGATCCCTAGTTCTCTAGACATAGCGAAATTGTGTTTTGTCCTATAAATTGCCTAAACTTTACTCGATCTTTAACTTTGTCATTGTGACGATGAGTCTTATAGGATCTCTTCCACCAGAATTTGTCTTTTCATCTCGGTGAGAAGAGATAAGGGATAGTGAACTCATAGACACTTATCTCTTTTTAGGAAACTCCCTTCAACAAACCACGAAACTAACAAGTGCGTTTATCATAAAGCTTACCTCGTACATTACTTGGTAATGAAGGTACACTTCGCTTATGAAATATTTCATTTAATTCTATAATATTGTTTGTCCTTGTCACACACTTGACGGCCTGCACAAAGCCCTTTTAATTAAGCCATTGTAACTATATTATCGGCATTTTTAAAACATTAATTTATAGTTTAGATTAATAATTTAGCAACTCATTATATGCTACAAACTCATTGTTTCATTCAATAAAGCTTTTCATTTCCATCTTCCCGAAATTAAAATAACAATATCCTCCTTTTTGCTTAAGACAATTTTCGAGGAGTCAAAAAGTGAGCTACAAACGTAATAATTCTCAATGGTTTTTAGTTGGTTTTGTTAAGAACTGTCACCGACGTTGTCTTCCCAACTTATTATACGCTCCAAACAGAGGGTGACTGGAACACACCACTTAGACACCAAACAAGGGTGTATTAAATGCAAGTTAAAATTTAAATTGATTCCACCCTAAGGAGGGAGCCCAAATAGTGCGCGTTGTGATCTCGAGCGGGTAACACTCGTGTTTGTGGACTCTTTCTCTGCAAATTGGACGCCTAAAGGTTTTTAGTTGCTTACATGGTTGCGTTGGATGCAATGGGCATAGTAAAAAGACATGAGTAAAATTTGCCCGTATTACTAGCACAATGATTTTGCAGTAGACTATTATGGAAAAAAAAGATAGATTTGGCGCAAATGTTAGTGAACCAGTTCATAATTCGATGCCCACACAGGACAAATGTTTGTGTGCACCCATGTTCATGCAATGATGTATGTTTTAGTCTATGTGTATTCCATTTATTGTAATTATATATGTACATAGGGCTAAAATGCAGATGTTTAGGGTAGGTATAATATTTACTATAAAAAACAATTCCACTAAACTTAGCTCGTTCCATTCCATTATAGCACAGATGCATTACTTATGATTATCATGAACTATATTTCTACTCACCTTTTCAGTTCAGGCGAACTGACCTTAATTTTTTTTTATTTAGTTTGAAATCTGATAGGTAATACAATTTAATAAACAACTAGGTATATAAAATTATTGAATAGTCTGATAAATTTGTTTAAGATAAGCATAGCCGTAACTACGTTTTTTCTGCCTGTCGAAGAACCGAATTTCTACATCTTTTAGGAAAATACCAAAGTGTTCTACGTCAAACCCAACCAGTTAATACACACTGAATGTTATACAACATAGTTTACTACTAAGTAATATTTGTAGACTAATAAGCCCAGAGCATTTCACTTGAACAGATTTTCAAATCTGAATCGTTATTCTACTACAATATATTTAACTATGGTATGACGCACTGTGATCACACGCTTCATTTGAAAGTGAAGGGAGGACAGCTGTGATGTTCAGAAAGAAAATGGCGCAACAAAATTTTCCACCTCGCTCGTAGTTTAATTTTAAAAGTTAAATTTTAATTTTTATGCCTACATAAGTTTAAAAAAAAAGATACAACAAGGAACTTGAATACGTTAATACACATTGAATGTTATACAACATAGTTTACTACTAAGTAATATTTGTAGACTAATAAGCCCAGAGCATTTCACTTGAACAGATTTTCAAATCTGAATCGTTATTCTACTACAATATATTTAACTATGGTATGACGCACTGTGATCACACGCTTCATTTGAAAGTGAAGGGAGGACAGCTGTGATGTTCAGAAAGAAAATGGCGCAACAAAATTTTCCACCTCGCTCGTAGTTTAATTTTAAAAGTTAAATTTTAATTTTTATGCCTACATAAGTTTAAAAAAAAAGATACAACAAGGAACTTGTGGTTACAATTCACATTTAAATTAAAGCAACGTTTCTCCGTGCTGGGAGGTATTTGCCTAGAATACCACCCCCTCTCATCTCACGGGGACTCGTAAGAGTCGACGATGAGAAATCCTCCCAGATGATGGGCAGCAGTGTCATCCTGCGTACTGGCTTGAACTGCGATCACAAACCCGCATGCCCAGCGTGAAATACCCCCAATAGAATGTGATACATTCGGGACGCCAGTGTTCCTAGCTGTGGCAAATATAATAATGATGACCGCTTTTCTCAGGATGCCTCTGTCGTTTATGTGATATATTACTCGTATAATGTTATTATGTACTTGAAACGGCACGCTTTGAAATAGCACCACACCAGCTATCAATAGTATACCAGTTTTTAGCTCTTCAGATTTTTGTCTTGATCTGTGTGTTTTAGTGCCATATAGGAATTAATGCTTGTTAAAGTTACCTTAATTCAAATATCCGAGGATATTATTATCATTAATTTTCTTTCAAACTTATGCTTAGTGTAAGTGTAGTAAGGCCAACTAAGCACTACGCCAGAAGGCGATAAAATAATTGAACAGAGATACTTTTTATTATCCCTAAGCTAAACGATATCGTAAAAAATATTAGCACCCCATAAACTGAACCTACCACGCTTCATACATTACCTGTTAGCCTTTTTCCAACAAGAAGGGCCCTGCAAGCATCTGCCCAAATCAATCTTTAATATTGAATTTCGCCGTAATCCGATAGAAAGTTTGACGTAAAATGAGTTTCCGTTACGTATTAACACAATTTTGTGTACAGTTTTCCCACTTTCTGTGGATGGTGCTTGAAACTTAATGCGAGGGTAGAATTTCAAATTTTAATTGCAGACGTGAGGATGAATACGAATTGTTTTGAGATACTTACCTCTTTTAATTATTTCAGATAGGTACTGTGATTCTGTAATGTGTCTATTTGTATGTATTGTTGTCAGTATGCTTTTACAACATTATTTATTAGCATTGTCTAGTTACTCTAGTAAATTGGTATTTTGCTATTACAACTATTGGTCAGATTGGGACTAAAAGCGAAGTGTGAGTTGTCCTCTAATATTTTTAATTCTCTTCTAATAATATTTATAAAAATAAATGTAAAATTAATATATATGCTGGTGGTCATTGGAATTTTTTTTTCATATATATAACATACCCATTAACATTCCACTTCTGGGCACGAGCCTCCTCTGACATACCAAGGTGCGAGGGTACTGGTCATACACCACCACACTAACCCGGTGTGTGGCTGTTAGAATTTTTCAAGGCGCCCAATCATATCATAGGACTCGAAAATTTGGTTAATTCTTTCAAAATTTAAAAATATATATATTGTTTCACACGCGGTTGTAGATAGTATTATTTCCACTACACATGAAACAAAGAGCAGCGAAAAGCCGTTGATTTATTTACATCCATTGACACGGGATCTACCTCCAACACGGGTGCATAATTCCAAGCTTACATCTGTAATTCTGTTCACATTCTATAAAGGCGGGTGTTTAATATAAAATGTGGTTCGTATTTCTAAATATTGATGTATTTCAGTCATAAATCCTCAATGATTCAATGAACAAAATAAAAATAAATAGTAGGAAAATAAAGTAAATTTTGTTTTGTACTACCCACCTTATTATGCTCACGGTTTTGTGTGAATGATGTGCAGCTTATCTCTTAATTATTATGAGTTTTACCTTACTTGACAAAATATGTCTTCCGTAAGGAAAAGTTATGTCCCTTCCAGTGTCTAAAACTAAATGAATAAATAAATTAGAATATTCATATCAGATAACGCATAATTACTAGTTTTTCTAAAATTTTAATATCAAATAAATTTACTTTGATTGGGCAGTATAATTGTGAGAAAGTAAGGGAAAGACAGATGCACATTTGCAGTTTTAAAATGTTTTTAAAGGACCAATAGGATGACATTGCCTTCTTACATCCTGACAGCTGGTTTAAAAATAGAATGATGTTTCCCGCTGGGTTGCGGAGTCAGACGGCAGTCGCTTCATGTATTAACTGAAGTTCAGCCAAAATCTGATTAAACCAGTAAAGACCCTGGGCCCTAAGCTTAAGTCTAGGGCAACCGGGTAATGCTACGATATGATAATGATTTGAAAGCACAAATTTGTCAATAATATGGACACTCTATAGCTATATAGTACTAGTTTTTGATTTGTCAAAATACTCAAACACAAAACATTGAATCCCAAATAACTGAAGCGTAGTTTCAACAAGGAATCATCATGGGGCCTTTGCTAATGCCCAACTTTGTTAAAGCCTTTCTCTTTTAAGTGCCTGCCTTATTAATTAATTGAATCGTGAGCGTAATTCCAACTTTTTAAAAGTAACTTTTTAATTAAGGGTCTAGTCCTTTGTATATTATTCACTACTATTATTAACCTTGCAATTATTGTTTTTATTTTTAACTTTTGCTTAAAGTGCAAACTTTATGAAGAAATAATTCTAATCCTTACTGAAGCGTTTTATGATGAAATTACATAACCTTTTTTAGAATGTTAGACCAAAAAAGCGTGACAAACAGTTGAGGTATATTTTTTTCGCATAATAAGGTTTTGGTTAAAGGACAAAACTTTATTAAATCAAGATCAGAAAATCAACCGGCTCTCCTATATGACCGTTAGAGTAGACGTGTTCTTTAGTGGAGTCCAAGACTCAAATAGTAGGGTGACAAGCAAGGAGACGGCAAGACCGTCTGCGGTTCGAGGCGCATGGTTCGAGCTCAGTAGTGTGGAACATTAAATTATGATGATGAAGGCTTCTGTCCTGAAAATAAGTCCTTGTTATATATTTTTTAAAAAGCATAGCCTGTAAGTTTCTTGTCAGTTCTTCTCACAGAGCGGTGGCTCGGAACTGGCACTTAGATTCACTTACACCTAATTTTTATTTATTTGCATGTAAGTGAATCTAAGCTTCGTGATTTCAGTGTAGTAAAATTTAGTTTTTTATACATATATATATTGTTTTGACGTTTTAGTAATAGTTAATGAAATAAAGAACTTTTTACTTTACTTTTTTTTCGCAATCTCCAATCTAGAAGTCATGAAACAAATATTAATTACAGGCCCTATTTACTTAAGTGTTGCCAGAGATTATATGTAGTTCTTTTTATTTCTCTCTGGACATCATAGCATGAAATAAAAGTTACATAAACAAGCTTTGAAACGTTTTCACAGACAGTTTTGAAACAGAACTCGACGTCAACGGGCATTAAAAAAGGAGTTTATCCAAGTATCTATTGATGAAAAAAAATGTATCTCTCTTAGCGTAGCATTACCGCGCGAGTTGAATTTCTATATGGAGAATAAAATCCACTTGCTTTGATAAAATATATTTGGTTTTCAGGCTCTTGGTTTGCGTCAGTTTTTCCGCTTGTTACGAATGCCTAGCTGTATCTGTACACTGTTTTCCATTACTCTTTTCGCTTTGACTTTTTCATTTGCTTTTCCTGGATTATCATAACTAACGTCAGGACGTTAGCTTGGTACACATATTATTGTGAGGACTTTATTAGACATAATATTATTGCTTACACAATATTTTGTTATATGAATATGTATCATATCATATTTTTAGTTGCGAGCTGCTCTTAAGTGTAGTGGCCGTAGCTCTCTTCAAACTTATCATATAATTTTAGACATAATATTTTATTGCCTTCTCGTTTTGTGTCCCTTAGAAAATATAATATTGTTTAAAATGTATTATTTATATTTGCAAATAATTGTGACAACCCTAAAATCCTAGAACTTAGTATATAGTTCAATATTAAATAACACATACTCTACTTTAATGAGTAGAGCATTTATAGCACTCCGGGCTACTCTGAAGCTATAGAATGTTTTGCGGTTGTGTCACATGAATGGCACGGTGTTAATTTTTTGTGTTGCCAAGAGGCTTTTAGGGGGACAATGATTAATGACACTATGAGAACCACGTATATATCTCTTTTCACTGACACCAGCGTATTTTGAATCGCAGGTTCCGCAAAAACTTCACATCTACTACAGGGTTTTAGGGAGTTGGTTTATGACGAAGGGTCGCTTTCCAGTGGTCGTGCGAATGTTTTGGAAGTGCGTTCAGAACAGTGAGACTTTGAAAGGAAATCGCTCGTGTCATTGGCTCGGTATTAGCATTGAGGACAGTTGAATTCAATTTATACGGCTCTCGGAATGCTCAACGAGGGATTGAAAAATCTTTTAGACTTTTCTTTCGCTTTTAGAAGTTATGTCGGGATAGATTACGCTATCAATGTTGCTAGGACTTTTTAATAGGGACGGATTTTATGATAAAAAAATCTTATTTATCTATATGATAAAGCATTGTTCTTTGTTCCAATCCATAAAAATACATTATATTTGATTTTTTTATAATTTTAGTATAGTGTAAATTGTTGGAATAAGAAACAAACTCGAAATTGATGTTAACCATTACTCACAGGACATCATAACAATCTTAGCATACCATAGTAGCACCTCCTTCTACTAAGATGTTTTTTTTGAATACGCCAACTACGCTTCTGACTCAACAAACGAACTATGACTACATAATTTTATCCAAAAAAAATATAAATAAAATTCGATATAAGAAACCTTAACACAGAGGGCGGCCTTATCACTTCTTCTTCTTCTTTTAAATAATGGCTTCGTGCGGTTTGCACATTTAGCCAGTGTCAAGTTAGAGATATATTTATATCATATAAATTATAGTAAATGAGAATGAGTGGTGATAAAGATGCCCTCCCCTAAACCCCTTGAATCCTCAGTAAAGATGTGGGACTATACTGAGATCTCACATGGACTTCTTGAGAGAATTTGAAAAGTTATGTTGCACTGTTTTATTTCATTTACCAACACTCATGTACGTTCACAAATACTTAACGGTTAATAATCCACCGTTATTAAACATTAATGTTAGAAATATCACAAATTTTTGAAAATAAAACAAAACTGCAGACATGACGCTTCACTTTCCCGCCAAGAAGTCCGCCTTATCACTTAAAGTGACTGTTTTTTGACAACTGATTGTTGTTATTACAAATTTTACCGTTTACACTCACAAATGTTTCACAAAGAAAGCAACGATTAAAGCACGTAAATAAAAAGGGAACAAGGCTTTGTGTAGCGCCATTAAAACCCGAAAGATAAGCTTAGGCGCTGTCAACTCATACGTCGTTAATTTTAGGGGGAACTCAAAGGTTTTTATTGTGAATGTCTATCCCTGCCCAGCAAGTGTACGGCGATATGTGAAAAAATAATAACGTTTTATCTCTGGGATGCTGTTCTCGACTTCTGTACAATTTACTGAAATTCAATTTTCTTATAGCTTGAGCTTTAAGTAGGTAGACAGCAATGATGACCTCGAACCCACGGACAAATGTCAAGTGTTAAGTGCCAAGACAGTAGAAAGACAGTAAATGCAGGCAGAAAACCATCTGACTACACTTCAAGGAAAGTGTTCACGCGACAGAAATATGCATCAAACCTATGTCATTGGACTTTTTGTGGCTGCGATGGTGATTATAAGGTAGAAAGTATAGATTCCACTAATGTGTAGTTTGACCGCTTGTGCTGTTCTGCTACCTGGTTGGCAAATAACATAGTCAGATAATTAGTCTAGAAGGCATTAAATTGCCATTCAAAAAAGGCGGGTTGTCACATCTAATTTTAGGAACAAAACTGTTTCTAACACCAAGAGGTAAATCTTTTGCACAGAAGCTTTAGCTATAAAGTCACATATAGGTATAGTTAACTGAAGATTCATATTCATATATTCATTGCACTCCATAAGTTACAAAAATGTTTAACGTATAAAATAAGTACATATAGGGCACGGCAAGTAGGAGAGAGAAGGAGTCACCCTATGCTTGTATTTACAAAAACATATCTAATTTTATAATGAATATTATTTGAGATTTTTATCGTCTAAAAATTCGTGTAAAGAGTAGTAATTTTTTATTTTTTAAATAGTTCTTTATATTGTTATAGCTTTTATTGAGTCGGTCAATTTACTATATATTTTAATGGACATTACTAGGGGGCCTGATGCTTTTATTTTCAGGAAGAAAGTACGAAGATCTACCTTACGAACTAAGTTTATTATGCTGTCTCATTTTGCAATTAGACTCATATAGAATCAGTCGCCATTATGCCATCAATAGAATGGTGAACAATTGTAGCGTATCAGTTTCTATGTATTGAAAAGAAGGTAAACAAAGGGATAAACAAAATTAATAAGAAGTTTAATGAAGGGTTAAGGTACCTTGATTAAATTTCTGCCTACAATCAGGTCTGCCAAAACATACATGTTTGCCTGACTTGTATATCAAATACAACCCTCACATCCGTTTAATACACTGCTCAAAAATATATCTATGAACTAAGAACAAAGATCTCTTATATTTAACGGCCGAAACACTCTCTAAAACCTCTATAATTCTATTTGTCTGAAGGAAATTATTATTATTATTCTTGACATGAGTGGATTAATCAAAGTCAAGGGAACAAAAAAACGACTGCAGGTATCAGAAAAATGTTCCTGAACATAAATTCTATAAAGGACAAAATTAGTAATATAATAATTTATTTATTATAAATTTAAAATCTATTGATTAAAAAAGTTTAGAAAATTGCATCACAAAATATAATAAATGTGGTTATAATTAGTGCTTTTAGTTTCAAAGTTTACGTCATTGAAGTTGAATTAACGTTAAAATTTTTACTATAAAGTGATGTCGAACTTAGCTCTTCAACCCAAAAAAATCGAAATATGACACCACCACGACACCTATATGTCACGTGGATAAAGTAAAAATATAAAGGCGTAAAAATATAAAGGGCGTAAAAATATTTTTAAAGCTGGATGATTAAAGTAATAGGTTCTTCATATTCACTTCATTCATGAATAACAAATAACTTATGAACTGATTGGCAAATAATACGCATTATAAATAAATAAATAAATATTATCTGACAATTTCACCGAATTCCAAGATAAGTATCATTAAGAACAAGTGTTATGGATAATAATTAATAAATAACGGATAAACATACATACATACTTCCGTTTTTAATAAAAAATATATACTTAATATACATAGAAAAAAACTAAGTTTCAGTTTCTAGGGACCAGGAGTGAATATACCGGGCACATAATTATATTGAGCTGATCGGTAGAGTGCAGTGCTGATTAAGATCTTTCTTATTTATATATATATACACGCCTGTTTCCCCGAAGAGGTAGGCAGAGGCAAAATATACGCCCTCACTTCGCCAATTACATAGTTGGTCCCACTTGGCGGGCCTATTGCCGCTTACCGGGCACTGTTATGTTCGCCAGAGCCTCGTCCGTTGATCGGCAGGTGCACCACTTGCAGGTGGTTGGCTTGGGCTCCTTAGTTCTTGGTAGGATCCCTATACACCCTTATACTATGCTTTACTATCTTATTTAACACTGTTATTAATAAGGTAACGTGTCCCGTTGGATCCAGGCCCCCTGCAATATATTACTTCGGAAGCTTATGGGGGACTCCCATGTTTAGCAGTGGACGTCTTTGTGCTGATGATGTGCACTATTACCACTGGGCGTGCTTTTCATTGAGAACAATATTTCGTTGACCTACTAATTTGTTTATAGTACTTTGTTATAGAAGGCAGTTCGCCTCTTCTACCAAAAGAGAACTTAATACATACACACATAATTTCAAGCCTGTTTCGCTTAGGGGTAGGCAGATGCTTATTATACGCCCACATTCGCCAGTTATATTGTTGGTCCCACGTAATAGGTGGCAACTTTAATTTTCGCCAGAGCCTCGTCCGTTGATCGACAGGTGCACCTCAAGCATGTGAGGTTGGCTTGGGCTCCTCAGATCATGTTTGGAGCCCTATGCACCTACTAATGATTATATATATAGAGCAACCCGTTATCATTTGAAGTAGGCCAATCTTAAGTATGATTCTTAAATACGGATGTTAAGATTGTCTTTGTATTTCTATTGACCAACCGCAACGCATGCGTAGGTATCGCATAGTGAGTAGCAATCATAATAATTTCTTACGATTTACATAATGGAACATGTGTGGGTGAAATGAAATATGACTTATAGTTTCCTTTAGACGAAACT
This sequence comes from Musotima nitidalis, assembly GCA_949126915.1. Classification (NCBI taxonomy): domain Eukaryota; kingdom Metazoa; phylum Arthropoda; class Insecta; order Lepidoptera; family Crambidae; genus Musotima; species Musotima nitidalis. The sequence continues at coordinate 14,038,920 of OX421418.1, read as the reverse complement.
AACGCTCGGTCTCATAAAATAGAGGAAACGATTCTACAATAGATAAAGAAACTCTTATTGCGATTTCACGCTGTGTTGCTATTGGTTATCCAAAATTATTAACAATATATATTTTGTAACATTTAATACCTTTTGATTCTTCCAGATTTTTAATAAGCATAGCTTTGTGTGTTTCGTGGCAACAATATCCCCAACAATTATTTTTGTATAACACTTCGATATATAAATATTTGATTGAAAAAATAAGATATGAATATTATTTTTTTATTACGATTATACTTATATAAACCGACAAATGAATTACTGGAAATAGCAACGTTTGCTTCTATGTAGCTTCTTAAGGGTTAGCTGTATGTATGATGTGAATTTTTGAGCATATTTTGTACACTTGTTCTGCTAAAACTAAGTGCTTACTGATTTCTAAGGAAGTGTAAGATTAGATATTAGGACTGCTTCTCCGCGTATGTACCTGTTTTTTTATCGAATTACACATTACACGCGCGAAGCGGAACAGAGGCTAGTTAGTTAAGGAAGCCAGTTATAATATAAAACTGAACTTCATGACTGCGTAATGTAAACAAACATTTTATTCAATATCGCTTACAACTTTGGCATTGAAGAGATTTATTTTCATGTAACAAAGAAAATATTCATGACCACATCTCGCTCCCATATCCAGAAGTGGCTGAAAACAGCTGGCCTAAGTTTTATTGCTTGTCATTATACCCTCTTTAGCTCGGGAGCGATGTGAAACATTTCTTACCTGCTTTCGATATTGCATCCTCCACCATGAAGGTATATTACAGGGTTACACATGTCGATCACTGAATTTAAATTTTCCAATTTAAGCTTTATTTTCTAGGTAGGAAGGAGAATGGTATGTGTACGTGTCGTTGGTAGAGGATGCGCGCGACTGTACGGAACCTTCAGGCTGTATTTTATCCCCTCAGTTAAACACGGGTTGTTATAGAGGGTGATTGTGTTCAGTGTTTGCCCTGAAACGCGTGAGACTTGGACCGGCAGTGTTGCGAAGTGCTGTGCTTTACCTGATTCTTTTTGGACTTCGTTAGTGACATGGATTTATGAGGTAGGTTCCGTGCTATATTTAAAGATACGATTGTTCATGTATCTGTGCACATAAATCTTGCCTCTTTCAATAAATAAAATATGATTATTAAATAAACGTGGTAGCAACAAAACCTTTTAGAAAAACGCCGGGATATGCAACATGTAAAAATAAATCTTTCTGTCATCGCAGTCTCTCTGTGGCGTTATATGTGTGGCGGAATAAATGTGAAGTATTCGAATCGACGAGGGAAACCTATATAAAAATGCGATTTAAATACGTATGATGTGGTTTATTTCGTATTTAAGATAATAATCTTATACATAAAAGTGGTATCAATGAAATACAATCGGATGCAATTAATATTGTAAAGGTTATCTTACAACGTTTACCATTCTGCCGATTTTTATGAAATTTTAGAAAGGTTTACTCGAAATAAGTAATGGGGTATATAATGTACACATTCTATTTGATGAACTCGCGTGCTTACGATGTCTTTTATGCAGCAATTTATGAACAGCTATTAGAGTTAACAATGAAAACATAACAATTGACAATGGAAACAAAAGGTTGATGAGGTTTTTATTTTTGATAACTTACATAAATTACTGTTTATGATTCAAATAGAAAGTTGAGGAGATGAAGGGCAACTAGTAAGAATTCATGGTTTGGACTTCAACATAAAACAAAGTGGTTTATATAATATTTATTTACTTTTTATTTAGCCATTGCTGACTTATTGCGAAACTCGTAAAAAATGAATTAGGGAGAGCAACCTTCAGATGTATAATTAAATATTTGTTAACAAATTTACCTACATAATTAGAAAATCAAATTTGATATTGCAGGCAAAATTAATGGCATACTTAATTTAAAAATATGTATCTATGTAATAGCGTAAATCATATTTTAGCCAAACAATACATTTAATCTTTATATCAATAACAAATCAGAGCATTTCATACCATCACATGGAGCTAAACAATCAAACCTTCTCAATATAAATATATAAATTTAAGAAATATTCTGACACATACACCAATTATTTAGTTCCAAGATAAGATAAGTATAGTACTTGGATTATGAATACTAAATAAAAGATAATTTTTTTTAAAAATATATTCTAATATAATAGGTTGGGGAAAAAGTCTTTTCGTATTTTTGTATGAAAAGTCAAGACATTTTTTTCAAAGTTTATTTACATTCATTTACAATATATATGTACCGTTTTGTTGAATAACTTTCTGCCATTTTGTGGGCAGAGACATTATCCCGTTACTGTAGAAACTTTGGGACTTCTGATCAAAAAAACGGGACAAATAGTTTTGGCAGTCCTCTCTTGAGGTCAACCTTACAGAACCTAAAGAATTCTGCAGAGACCGAAACAGGTGAAAATCTGAAGGCGCAAGGTCAGGGCTATATGGTGGATGCACTAGGACCTCCCAGTCGAACTCTCTTAATTTTTGCTGAGTGGCTAAAGATGTGTGTGGTCTAGCGTTATCGTGATGAAAGACCACACCGTTCCTGTTGATCAATTCCGGCCGTTTTCTCTCGACTGCTTCCTTTAATCTCATCAGTTGCTGGCAGTAAAGATCAGAATCGATGGTTTTGCCGGGCGGTAAAAGCTCATAATAAACAATGCCCTTCCAATCCCATCATACACACAGCATCACCTTATTTCGTGTTAGGCCAGGTTTGGCCACAGTCTGTGAAGCCTGGCCAACTTTCGACCACGACCTTTTTCGCACGTTCATGTCGTACGTGATCCACTTTTCATCGCCAGTTATCAATCTCTTCAAAAACGGCTCGGTTTCATTACGTCTCAATAATGAATCGCAAATGAGTACACGGTTCATTAAGTTTCTTTGAGTGAGCTCGTGTGGCACCCAAATATCGAGCTTTTTTGTATAACCAGCTTTCTTCAAATGGGTCAAAACTGTTTTGTGGTCAATTCCCAGTTCTTCAGCTGCATCGTAACTACTAATATGCCGATCTTGCTCCACTCCTTCAAAAATGGCGTCCATTTTATTCGTAACAGGGCGACCAGAGCGAGGTGCATCTTTAACATCAAAATTTCCGGACTGAAAACGTTTGAACCAAATTTGTGCTACTCTTACTGACACTGCATCAGGTACATAAACATCACACATTTTTTTCACTGCTTGAGTTGCATTTTTGCCTTTTTTCTAATAAAATTTTAAAATGTATCGAATTTCTTCATTAGATTCACTTATTTTAACGGAGAGAAAAACAAATGAAAAATAGCGGGAAACAACTTTTTTTTATTTTTTTCTTTTCTTTATAATGGAACCTTTTTAATGTTACCAAAACCAGCCAGACACAAATAGTACAGTCAAAAAAAAATTATAATAAGTTTATACCTACGTTATGCGAAAAGACTTTTTCCCCGACCTAATATATAGGAAAACACCCAGACCAGAACATATATTCATGTTTATGCACAGAAAGATTCGTCATGTGTGGGAATCAAACCCACGACCTCAGGAGCAGATTTCGGGTATACTCGCCACCACACCATACTGATCGTCGATATGGGTTCTAATAATAAATAAAATTTTCAAAGGTTTCTAAACAATACTTGTTTGTAAAGAGGATAACTATAAAACAAGAAATAAACGATTAGCCAGCCCCTCTCCGTTTAATATATAAGCACCTTTTAAAAACTCTGCCTAGTAAAAACCTTACAGTAAAATTACATTTTGCTCGCGGTTCTTTAAGAAAGTGGATTCGATAAAGACAATAACAGTATTATTATCTTATATAAAGGTTATTTCTATCTTATTTTAAAGAATCGGCTCACAGACAACGGTTTTACACATAAAGCATAGATTATTTAACGCTGTTAGTTTATTTGTGCAAAAAATAGTACATTCTACCATACCATTGTATAAACCTGGTGATTTTTTTTTTTTTTTATTTGTGATATACAAAATGGTATAGTAGTATGTACTATATTATATATACCTGGTTAATTTTCTTGGTTTTTATATGTAGTCTTTATCATGGTGTACAATAAAGAGTAAATTATTTTTGTTATAAGCAAGTGATGGATTAAAAATATCTTTGTAACAATTCCCGCGCTACTATAATTTCCCGAAAAATCCCGAAAAAACTCCTCTCGTTTCAGCGTTGGTCGTGAAGACATCGTTGTTCTGAGGCTCCTATCTTACCTGAAGATGCCCTGTGTAAGGGCGAAACACGTGTCGTGTTGAATAGTTTTTCGATTTTTCGGGAAATTATAGTAGCGCGGGAATTATTACAAAGATATTTTTAATCCATCACTTGCTTACAATGGATTTCCGCAAAGTAACGGCTGAATCAATAAATTATTTTTGTTATACTATATTAGATATCGCAACAGTATACAAAAATTAACATTTTCAATTTACTAATACTAACTTTGATCTAAACCAACTGGTGGTTTATTTCTATAGATAAACCACCAGTTGGTTCAGATCTATAGAGATATTACGTATGTACTTACCAAAAAATCAAGTATTTGTATATGTTTATCCGTTATTTAGTATTTATAGCACAAGTTCTTAATTTATTTATCTTAGAACTAAATAATTGGTGTAAGTAAAAGAGATAATAAATCATTGTGGTTTATCATATAGGCTTATTAAATTCCACATTGCTGAGCCCAGCCTTCTCTCACAAATCATGGTGATAGAGATTGAGGCACGCGGACCCTAGTGTGGAGCGGAGTGGAGATTTATTGTACATACATATACATACACAATATCACGCCTGTTTCTCCGAAGGGGTAGGCAGAGACATATTATATGCCCACACTTCGCCAATTATATAGTTGGTCCCACTTAATAGGTGGCGAGCCTGTTGCCGCTTATCGGGAACTTTTATGTTCGCCAGAGCCTCGTCCGTTATTTGGCAGGTGCGCCACTTGCAGGTGAGGTTGGCTTGGGCTCCTCAGATCAGGGTAGGATTCCTGTACATCTAGTAGTAGTATTAATTCCTCGAACCTAAATAACCAGTAAATAACATAGCTCAGTGATTTTACTTTCAAAAACTTGGAACCCCATTAACAAAAGAAGCCTGCAGAGGCTTTTTTGAGCTAAAGGTTAAGAAAAGCTATTGCCTGTCTGTACCTGTCCCCATATTATTATGATATTAGATGGATTTATATTATACTAGTCCTGGAAACTACCAGCATGAACTTATGGCTGTCTCGTGTTAAAGTATTTTGTCCCAAAACTACACTTCTTATAATCGGTTATTAATAATTTAAAATTTACTTAAAATTTCGCCAATAACAAAGATCAATTAAAATAATAATTAGATTTAAAAAAAAAAAACGCTAACGAAAACTTGTTTGTCTATTTTTGCACAAAGCAAATACATCTATGTATGTATGCAATGTATATATTTTCATATATGAGAATGGCAACCTGACCGAAAGAATAGGACAGGTATCAATACAAAGGATGTCAATTCAAAACTTTCCTAGATCAACAAGTCATATTACTTCAAAAGTTATTAAAATTCTTGTCTTCTACGAATTCGGTACGGACCCCATACATCGTGACCTAATCAAATACAGCGGGGACATTCAATAGCGCATCCCCCTGTATATTTAGCAGGATGTCCATTTTGTATTTTTTACCAATACAAACAACAACAGTGCCCGTACAAACGGAATATTTTGTACTGCATCCCACTCTTTGTGTTTTCCATTACCCCCTATCAAAACCACTTGTATCAACACTAGACTGAACATAAAATTTAAAAGAGACAATAAATAACGCCGACGCTTTATAACCGGACAAAGATGTCAGGAATAAAGTCATTTGAATCCTATTGTTACAAAAAATATGTCGTTGTTGCCGTACTATAAGGAACAGCATTAGATATGTTTTTGTAATTAGTTCTTTATATCCTTATAGTCAAGGTATAGAAGAATCGTTAGGGATATTTGTTTTTGTTGAAAGATACTAAGCTTCGTAAAGATAAAACAGATAACACGAGACTTAACAAAAGATTGTAACAAAAGGTATTATGCCCGTGAACTTTGTCGGCTGATAGGTATTATAATGTAAATATCAGCTTTAAAGATGACATAATATGATATGAGAAACATTTTTTTAGATGTTTTTTTTTATTCAAGATATTCTTGATAAACTCACTTATCGGTAAGCGGCTCTGTACTCTATTCCAATGAAGGCACCTATTTATTTTAAGAATAGACAAAAGACAATTTTTTTATAACTAAATATGATAATGCGTGAATGTCATCTTAGTTGCAGGCTACGAACACATGTATTACGAACAAAATAAAAAAATGGTTTAACGATTTATATAACTTTAATCTCGTTACTCACTACAACGCTATGAAGTTAATTTAAGATGAGATGATATGGAAAAGAGAGTTGTCAATCGAAATGTTCCAATGTATAGTAAAATTACTACATATATACACAATCCAGTTACTCACTCCCCACAAAACTAGCACACACTACACATACACACTTCTTGCAGACAACATAAACCCAAAAAATTTTGTAATTTAATTGAAACGTCATATCTGCAGTTTTGTTTTCAAAACATTGTGATATTTTGAACATCAATGTGTAATAATGGTGGATTATTAACCGTAATGTGTTTGTGAACGTACATGAGTGTTGGTAAATGAAACAAAACAGTGCAACATTACTTTTTAGATTCTCTCAAAAAGTCCATGTAAGTTCTCTGTATAGTCCCAAATCTGTACTGAGGATTCAAGGGGTTAAGGGGGAGGGCATCTCATTTAATATTTATTTACTATAATGTAAATATTATTAGTCTTCAGTGGGTGAATTCTCCGGGCATCTGTCCGATAGCCGGCAAAATTCACTTCGGGTACGCGACCCCGGACTACACGAGCTGCAAATGTCACACTTCCCTATCCCTTCCGTGACAGAAGCATCCATATACCCCTCTCCCTCCACTATTGACCACTCCTTATTCCTCTTCCTGATACCGGCTGGAGGCGGTATATCCCAGCTCAACTGACACAGTTAAGCTACCTGGCCGCTGACAGGCAGCAGTGTCAACGGTGCGAGAAGATGTGTTTCTGCGATCGCCAACCCGCCTGCCCAGCGTGGCGATTATGGGCATTCCCTCCCAATGGTACGCACAAGAAATAAATGGCCCCGTGTTCCCGGTCGCCCTGCTGGTCTTGGCCAAGGCGGCGGTCACGGTGACAGCAGGGCAAGGGGTGCGAAGAATCTCCGGGCTATGGTAGGCCGCCCATCCCAACTGACCCTGGCAACGTTTAACGGACGCAGTCTAAGGCTTGACGAACATCTAGCGCAGTTGGAAGTGGAACTGGAAAAAATAAGGTGGCATGTCCTAGGGTTGTGTGAAGTCCGTAGAGAGGGCAAGAACACTGTAACTCTAGACTCGGGCCACCTTATGTATTACCGCGAAGGCGATAAAACATCCCAGGGTGGCGTAGGGTTTCTCGTTAATAAGTCTCTCATTAACAACGTTCTTGAAATCTCCAGTGTGTCGACCAGGGTAGCGTACCTGATACTACAACTATCCGAACGATATAGTTTGAAGGTCATTCAGGTTTACGCACCGACCTCGGCACACTCGGATGATGAAGTGGAGGAGATGTATGAGGACATATCCAAAGCCTTGCACAACACCCGCAAGGCCCACTTCAACGTTGTTATGGGGGACTTTAACGCTAAAGTGGGAGTCCAAAATTGCGGTGAATCACGAGTAGGACCACATGGTTATGGAAGCCGGAATCACAGGGGACAAATGCTCGTCAACTTCCTGGAGAATGAGGGGCTTTTCCTGATGAACTCGTTCTTCAAGAAAAAGCTCCAAAGGAAGTGGACGTGGCAAAGCCCTGACGCTGTGACAAAAAATGAGATCGACTTCATCATGACGGATAAGAAGCACATATTCAGAGATGTCTCAGTTATCAACAGGTTTAATACCGGATCTGATCACAGACTTGTTCGAGGCTCTCTGAATATCAACCTCAAGCTTGAACGAAACCGTCTGATGAAGTCTACGCTCCGACCCAATCCGTTTCAAATCATGGCAGGCTCCGAGGAGTTCCAGAGGATACTCGGAGAGAGATTTGCCGCATCGGAACCCACGAAGGACGTAGACGAGACCCTACACAATCTGGTGGAAACGCTGAGAGGCGAGGGCATCAAATTTTGTCAAAAGCGGTGTAAAGGCAGGAAATCCAAACTCTCGGAAGAGACCCTAAGACTGATGACAGCAAGGCGAGAAACTACCCAGCTCACTTCGTCAGAAAGGTCAGACCTAAACAAGCGCATTGCGAAGATGGTACGGCGAGACCTTCGGAGCTTTAATACTCGCCTCATTGAAGAGGCGATAGAGCGAAACCGAGGGTCCAAAGTATTCACTCAGCAGCTTGGAAGGAGCCATCTGACGAAGCTGACGACGCACGAGGGTAGAACCGCCTTGACGAGGTCGGGGGTCTTTGCCGAGATTGAGGATTTCTACGGCCGGTTATACGCCGCACATGCTCTTTGTCCTCAGCGTGAAAACCAAGATTCTCGAGCCACCCTGATACGCCACTACACCGACGAACTGCCAGACATTGACCAAGACGAGATCGTACTGGCTCTGAGACAACTAAAAAATGGAAAAGCCCCTGGTGAGGATGGAATTACTTCAGAGCTTCTGAAGGCTGGAGGAGCTCCGATACTTGTGGAGCTGCAGAACCTCTTCAGTTCTGTCCTTCACTGTGGGAGAACTCCAAAGGCGTGGAGCGGAAGTGTCGTGGTTCTCTTTTTTAGGAAGGGCGATAAAACCCTTCTTAAGAATTATAGACCCATCTCACTCCTGAGCCATGTCTATAAGCTGTTCTCTAGAGTTATAACGAATCGTCTAGCAAGAAGACTCGACGAGTTTCAGCCACCGGAACAGGCCGGATTTCGCAGAGGATATGGCACCATAGACCACATACACACAGTAAGGCAGATTATACAGAAGACCGAGGAGTATAGTCAGCCTCTGTGTCTGGCATTTGTGGACTATGAGAAGGCCTTTGACTCTGTTGAGATCTGGTCGGTTCTGAAATCCTTGCAGCGGTGCCAAGTAGACTGTCGCTATATCGAAGTGCTGAGATGTCTTTATGAATCCGCCACTATGAATGTCCAAGTACAGAACCAGCAGTCTAAGTCTATCCAGTTGCGCAGAGGGGTGAGACAGGGGGATGTAATATCCCCGAAACTGTTCACAAGCGCGCTGGAGGACCTATTCAAGACGCTGGACTGGAAAGGTAAGGGCATTAACATAAACGGTGAATACATCTCGCACTTACGATTCGCTGACGATATAGTCTTGATGGCGGAAACGTTGGAGGAGCTGCAACAGATGCTGAACAGCCTGGCATCAGCCTCGCGACGGATAGGTCTCGGCATGAATTTGGATAAAACCAAAGTCATGATCAATGCCCGCATTGTTCCGAGACCTATTGTCGTGAATGGCCACCTACTTGAAGTTGTTTCCGAATACACCTACCTCGGGCAGATTCTGCAATTAGGCAAAAACAACTTTGAGAAGGAAGCCAAAAGGAGGATCCAACTTGGCTGGGCAGCGTTTGGGAAACTCCGTCGAGTCTTCTCGTCACCTATACCACAATGTTTGAAAACGAAAGTTTTCAATCAGTGCGTCCTACCTGTTATGACCTACGGTGCCGAAACGTGGACACTCACAGTAAGACTGATTCGCCAGTTCAAGGTCGCTCAGCGAGCTATGGAGCGTGCTATGCTCGGAGTCTCTCTGAGAGATAAAATCAGAAATGATGTTATCCGACAGAGGACCAAAGTCACCGACATAGCATACAGGATTAGCAAGCTGAAGTGGCAGTGGGCTGGCCATATCTGTCGAAGGACCGACAACCGATGGGGTAAACGAGTTCTTGAGTGGAGACCGCGACTTGGCAAACGTAGTGTAGGACGTCCACTCGCCAGGTGGGGTGACGATTTGCGAGCGGTCGCTGGCAGATGCTGGATGCGGCAAGCCGAAGACAGGGGAAAATGGCGCGATTTGGGGGAGGCCTATGTCCAGCAGTGGACTAGTATAGGCTGATGATGATGATGAAATATTATTAATATATCTATAACTTGACATTGGCGAAATGTGCTAAACGCACGAAGCCGTTACACAAACGAAAAAATAATAATATTGTAAGTACTTAATGGGTTTGTCAATTATTGTAATGATGTAAATATTAGAAATACGTAAAAAACTTTTTTTTAAATATAAATAAACAAAATCTTTTCTTAATTGTTCAATAAAGAAAAATACGAAATATTATCTAGACCACCTCTTTTCTTTATATATGACTATAAAATTTTAACATGTCGTAGGTAGGATTATAATAATGCAAATCCAACAAAAAACATGTCTTATAAGTTTCTTTTTCCAATGCATAATTATCGTTTGGCGGGATATTCAATTCCCCCTAAAGAATCTTAATTAATCTATTCATACAATTAATAATCAATATCAATCTAAGTAAACAGGACTAACTCAAAAGGCCCATCGGAATCAATTGTCCGTTACCAAGTTTCAATTTCGTGTAAATAATCTAGACAATTTATACATTTTATCTTCTGTCACATCAAGCGGGTATCTATTACGAAATTGCAATTTTGATAAATCGCCAAACATTATTACGGGCGGCGAAAGAAATGGACGTACTCAACTCTAAACGGAACTGGCCTCCTCTCACGAAATTGGACTCTCGTGATGAAGATACTAAGTTCGCTTTTGTATGAAAACTTGTGGCATTCATAAAATAAGCAGGAAAAGCATGACGCCACGAACTACCAGCAAGTCTTTAAGTAAATTGGATCGATGTGGAATATGATTTGGGATATTAATTATTGGCATTTGTTCGTTCTTCAGGAATTCTTTTGGGAAATGTGATTTATGTTTTAATGTATAAAGATGTTTAATGGGTAAAGATATTACAGGACAAAACATGGAAATTTTCATTAAATTGTCATCTTTTATGTCTGAAAGCATATGTCTGTCTGGGTTGCCATTTTACGCTTAAATCGCTGAACTCTCTTAGAGATATTGTTATAATAAGGAAGCTGAGAATTTTGTTTGCTGATAATTTGAGACCTTGAGATAGTTTATACCAGATTTGGAAATTATATATTTAAATAGCTTTAACATAGATGCGATGATAAATTGGGAAGAAATAATTATTCAAATTATGGATGTAAATTAATCATAATGCGTACAATATGAAAAAATAGTAGTTAAAGCGAGAGAAGAGCTTAAACACAAGTTAGTTTTTAAATTTCACATACGGTTGTATTTCATTTTATATGGTTAATTATGTGACTATTGTCACTAATACTATCTACCAGTGTACGTAATTATTTTTAACGTAAAGTCTGCAGTGACTTATTAAAGTAAAATATTTTCATACTAAGTTATGTGGTTACGTTTTACATTTACTTTTAAATCTTTTATTTATATCAGCATCATGAAGTTCTAGGAATTGACTCGCGAAATTCTGTATTGAACGTTGAACAAAACAGTGACTTTACTCTGAGAGTACTGACAATAAATATAGAAGTCCCACAGATTGAATCCACTGAGATACTCATTTTCTGCTACGGTTTTCTTAGCGATGTAGCTCTATTGATTGTTTACGGCAACTTTATAACGAAACTTCATCCTATATTTTTTTTTCCTCGATGTTTTTCTCCTACATTCATACATATTATCAGGGGTCCTACCGCCGAATTCGATGGATTACCGGTAATCCATCTAGATCAAACTTTGTTTTGCGTTCATTAATCCGTACCGGGGAATCTGCCGACAGCCACCTCTCATTCATGACCTTCAGTCCGTGACAGACCAATAGGTAAATGGAGAACGCCATTTTGTTTCGATTTCCATGAGTTCTGCGGTACGACAGAATCAATTCGAAATCCATTTTGGCTTATAATCGATTGCCATCGAACTCGGCGGTAGGCCCCCAGGCCTGTTTACCAGAAGGGGTAGGCAGAGGCATTCTATACGCCCACACTTCGCACATCATATTTTTCACATAACTTATCCTACCATGACAATTTGGTACAGAGTTGTATTTATCGTACCATCAAAAGTAATAAATTGCCAACCAAAACTAATCTAGCATATCTATAATACTACTTACTCAGCCCCATATTGCTTAGAAGCGCAAACAGTATATTTGATGCGTCATATCTTATTTAGGCGATCAGACTTTTATATTCCTCTAGCACTACTTAGGCATTTTCTCAGTAAGTATATTAAACGTTTGTTTTTATTTCCCATGGTAAACGAGCAGACGAATGCCGCTAAGCTTATAGACATTAAAAGCTTATGAAAATAAAATAAAATCTTCACAAATATTATAAAGAGAAGTATTCGATTTTTTCATATATTTCAAACGTGGCAGAAAATAATGAATTGATTTTTCTATATTCCAGTGACAACGCAATAAAGATTATAAAAATTGTTTTTTTAGAATATAATTGTTTGGTTGCTATTGCAGATAATAATTGCTTGGTTGCTGAAATATAGCCTTCTCCTACTTAAACATCATCTCAAAGTATACTAAAAGTATTTATAATTTCTTTAAGTATGTTTGAAACGAGTAGATAATAACTTGATATACCAGAAATCCTATTAGCGTACGAAAGTATTTATAACTTTACTATAATGAGGGATCGTCATATCATGCATTAACTATTTCTCCTTCCTATTTTTTGTTCACAATATGTAGGCAGAACATTAGTTTTTGTGAGTTACGTGTGTGCCCGTAAATTATAACATGATTTTCCTTCGTCTTGGGAAGCGTGGCGTGTCTGCTCAGCCCCTCACACGCTATTCCGAAATTTCCTAATACCCTCTGCAGATTGCGTTTCGCTACAATTACTCTCGTCCTCCTCACGTCATCTCATCGTCAGCTCCGAAAGGTTAACTCTGTTATGTTATGTATATTAGTGTTATTAAAATATACCAAGAGGGATTCGTTTTCTGAAACACTATTATTATTTGATGACCGCTAAGGCGCCTAGGTCAGTGCAATTGAACTCAGCTTGTAAGATCGTGGCAAATATTTAATTTGCATTTGTCAAAGGAAAATTCTAAGTGCTATAAGTAAAATTATATGCACTAAATAATGGACTTACGTATGATTATACAATATCTAGGTAGAACCAAAGAACTAAGTTTGGTATCTGCCGCATATCGGCACTGGACTAATATAGTGATATAATCTCTAACGAACCAGAGTAGGTCGTAGTGTTATGTGACATAATTACAACTTACACTGGTACGTAAAAGGAGGATTTGCTTAGTACAGATCCGTAAATGAAAATGATTGGTGAAAATTTTTCCTACAACCATTTATCTACTATTTCGTGTGTCTGCCTGGATTTAGATTTTTGTTTCGCTAATATCATTTACTTTTTGCCGTGTGATACCGGCCTAGAATAGTGCCACTCCTTGTCATCTTATCGAAGAAGAAAAATCCCTCCGGATGATGGGCAGCAGCGTCATCTTGCGTTTGCTTCAGTTGCGATCGCCAAGCCGCCTTCCCAGCGTGCTGATTATAGGCAAATATCCCTAAGAAATTGTAATCTATTGGGGAGTCTAATGTTCAGTAGTGGACTTTAGAAGGCGGATAGGATAAATATCATTTACTTTTTAATCTCCATGCGAGGACATTAATGCTGAATAGGTTAAATTCGTTTTCTTACAGATTTTCTCATGCTTACATTTGTGGCAGCAGTGCCTTACTAGCACGCGTTACGTGACAATCCTAAATCGCGATAAGAAAGTTTTGCAAAATTAACGATAGGGTCACGGCCTCGGGGCGCTTTCATATATCTGCACACCGACTCCCCCAACAGGGGAACACGTAGAAGAAAGGTTAGTTTCATATATCCTTTATTGGCAAGGAAACCTCCGCTCCGTACAAAATTACCGTTACATACATTCTAAGCATTTTAATCTGATTGCTATAATTGTTATCCTTTTGATAGAAAATGTTGTGTAGTAATCTTCAACTTATATTACTTAACTTATCTTCAAATAAATGATATTACTATAATATCATTGTTACATGTAATAACATTGTTACGTGTTGTATATACCGTCCGAGCAGAATGCCATGGAGTATCTAAAAGAAATAATTAGTAATAAACTAGTTGTGAACACGTGAAATCGGCTATATTCACATTAAATATACTTAAAATTTTAATTAATTTACCCCAAATTAACGCAGTTCCTTCTAACGACGTCTCAAGTCTGAAGTTTATTGATTGTAACAATTAGTAAAACCAAGGAAAGTACATACGTGTACAATAGATATTATTTAGGGTAAGAATATCGAACACATACTCTATAGAGACGTAATGGGTGATTTTATGTTTCATAAAAATGGTTGTATCGATTTAAACTCAAACTCACACACAAATAATCTTTAATGCCTTAGACTAATGGATTGGGACTTATAGGTAATAGAGAGATGCAGATAATTTTTTTTGATTCTGGACTCTAATATGACCGTCGTTTTGTCAATGATACTTACTTCGTTGCAAGTAAATCAATTATTTACTACTTTAACCGTACGGATTGTTACATTAAAAACTGACAAATAGGTCGTTAAGTTTTACTGGACAAAATTAGTAAACCGAACCGTACTCTCTATGTATCATACGGTTTGATATTGACAGTCGAAGTCAGAGCCATTAATTAAGGTTAAGCATAAGATTCAAGACAAGTTATAACCTCGCCTTAGCACTAACGACGTACAGAAACGCTTTAACCAAACCGCACAGAAGGGTCCTTTGTTTATTTTTCAAACAAAAAAATGCAATTTATAAAAAATGATGCCATGGAAACCTTTCAGTAAATCATTCACTGATGCCGTAACAGATTTCTGCCTGTTTTCGCTAGCTCTAGAGCATATATCAAGAGGATACGTGCATGATGGGTGGGAAGGACAGGACGTGTTAATTCGAGCCGTCATGCGATGAGTAACAACAATGTTTGGATTGTGGGGAGCAACTGAAGCCTGAGCCGCACAGATAATGGCGCCGCGCACGAGAAACTTGTCAATCACTTCAAACCGACAACGTCTTCATAAACGGAGGTTTGGTGTTTAAAAATTTGATTCACCCTCTCCTTAACTCATAGTGAAATCAGAGTGTACTTATTTGGAATGACATTATTAGGTAGGCATTTTAAATATTATTTACCCGTTGTTTTAGACCAGTGAACTGGTATTCCAATATGTTATATAATTATCAAAAAAAGATGTATGTCAATTATGTTTTATCGAGATGGGTTTTTGATATTTCTCAAGATGAATAAATTAGTATAAGTAAAACACTTTTTTGGAAATTAAATTTTCGATGGCTTAATATATTTGTTTCCACTAGCTATTATTATTTGTCAATCGTTAATTGTTTGAAATTGCAGTTTGATAAATACACCATGAATTAAAGAAGAGAACACACATCACAAATATAAGACAGAGATATAAAGAGAAATCGAAACAGAACCTAAATAGAATCCACAATAGAAAGTGACAAGAGGAAACATGCAAAATGCATTTAGGAAGGTCAAGGCGATGGTCAACTAAACGTGAAAGCGGCAATTAGATTAACACCAACAGCTACGTTGCAAATTGAGCAAGGGGAGAGACAAAATAGCTACATAGGAACACTGGACGTATCTATAGAAACTTCCTACTTTTAATACTTCAAACCTAAGGTATATCAAAAAGCTTTTTATGGTAAATAACTATGAATACTGTTTGTATAGTTCACGCACGCAGCGCATCTAGCCTTAAAATAGGCTAAGCTTGTACTATGTTTAAAAACCAACGGATATTTTACTTGCATATGTAATACACTCGGAGTCAATAAAAACCTCACCTTTTAAAAAACTTCTATAAAATGTACATACATACGTAATGTCACGCCTCTTTCCTGTAGAGGTATGCACATATAACATACTTCCACTTGCTACGATCTTGGCACACACATTAACTTCATTCACACCCATTTACCTCCTTGTACACGCCCGTTCGGCTTAGGGTACTTTTGACCTGCTTTTTCTCAAAAAAAATCTGAATTTGGTCAGGGAAGGTATTATGTGGTCTTCCCCTCCCAACACTTCCAATCACTTGTCCAGCATAAATCACTTTCGTTAGTCTACTTTCTTTCATTCTATTAACATGACCAAACCATCTAAGCATACCTTTCTCAATTCTAGTCACTATTCTTCTTTTACACCAGCTTCGACTCTTATCACTTCATTCCTAATCCTCTCACTCAATTTTACATCTAGAATTTCTTTAAATTTTCATAAACCTTATTTGGAGGCTAGTAAATAGCCGCTAGTAGATATTAGCTCCGTGGGTAAGTATATAAGTTTCAACATATTTATGACTCAAAAAAATATAAAATCTAGAAATTTCAGTATACTTTCACATCAAATTTTGAACTGTCTAACTTTGCAATCCTAAAGTGAAATACAGACCTACAGATCTCAATTCATCAGAGTAGAATATGACAGACCCCGACGTGTAGTGTCTTTAATATAATATCTCCACAAGAATCTAATAGAAAGTATAAGCGACTAGTGATAGTCCTAATAAGTCATTATTATTTTTATGTCATTGTGTGCTGCTTGCAGTCATGGGTCGTCCTCTCGGTGCGTACTAGCTTGCGACTAATTAATCCTTTCCTTTTTATATCTGGACACGATATTAAGGGTTAATTATCCAAAAGAAGAGTGTCATGTTTGATATTTTTTCTGTTACATTCGCATATTTTTCTAGTTTAGTAATTGTTTTATAAGTAGTTTGATAAAAATAAAGTTTAGTATTTTTTAGATAAATATTATTCTCGAATATTTGTTGCTGTAATTCGCTCACAGCATTATAAAAAAGGTGAAGTAAATTGTCGAGTAATATATTTACCATAAATACAGGGGTGACCCCTCACTTTTCACAGTCTGATGTGTGAGAGAGATAGTATCATAGGGTAATTAGGCCTGAGCTGCGGTCAGGTTTACGAGTTCTAGCAAGCTATATACGTAACACGGGATACGTAGCTTAATTGCTTTTAATGTTGTCTCTTGAGTTAATGGACACAATCTATACTACGTGATAAGATCACTATGCATTGATCCCACAGAGCTTTGTCACCTGGCAAGGTATACAATGTGTATTACTTAAACAGAATGACCAATATTGGAATTATTATTTGCAGCAAGGTGTAGCTAATAATGGAGTCTATAAATTAGCTGATGTACTAGGCATTACAGATTACAATATGTCAAAAGCGCAGTCAGATCCTATTGACATGATGTACCTAATACAAGTTTTTTTTTCTTTTCTTGAGAACGGTGGCTGTTACCAGACTACAAATACGAGTATCTTCTGCAAAACGAACGCAGAATATACTCGTAGTTGGTATGCGGGAAATAATGTTATAATAAAAAAGCTTTATATGACAAGTTTCATTCAAATAAAAAAAGGTTAGTTACCTGAGTTACACAATGTAAGAAGAATACACAAAAACTATGAATCTTTATCTGTGAAGTTGCAAAAAGTTCCCCTTACAAGAAACAACTGAACTGGACTGAACAAGCGATTCGACTCGTGTCGTGGTAAAAATATTTTGTCCATTATAATCAAGTCCACCCGTATTGAATAATTGTGGTCGTTAACACCCATAACGCAGTTTTCAGAACTGTCCAACATCACAATGCACCAATGATTATGTAAGGATTGTTACTATGGTCATAAAGTAATAATGTTAACATAGTACTAGCAGCTATTGTTTACTTGGAAGTGGTTAACGCTTAACAAAACAACAATAGCAACAATGAAACATTCCAAGCTCTAAGTGCAATGAAATAAAGCTGAAAGCTTAACGCGTTTGAGTCAAATGGTGATGGAGGTGTTTGAATTTCGATGTGCGGGGTACAGGACTGGTGATTTATATTCGTCTTTTGTTTTTGGATGTTTAGCCAGTAACAGTATCAATGGCGCATGCTTTTGGAAGGTCGTTATTCTTGCATTGTGCCACTAGTATTGTCTACAGGACGACATCGTTAGTAAGTTGGCGGGTGGTCTAACGCATTGAAATTCTATTGGTGACATGATAAATCTCTAGACGCTCACGTTATTGCCATAATCTATTCCGTTAATTGTTTCGATTACCGAATGTGACATTTTTATGGAAATTCAAGGTTTTTTTTCCCCTATAAAAAAATTCAACAGTAACTTGGTAGTGGAACCAATATAATATGTATATGAATGAAAGTCTTCGATTGAAAAATGATTCAGAAATCTTTTGTGTTCTTTTTATTATTAACTTTAATGTTGAAGGTTTCATTCATAACTTGTGTAAGGTTTTTTCGAAATACAAAATCAACTGTCAACCGTTGATATATTGCACTGTAGACAACAAAGGGTATTCCCGTGCGTTTGTCAAAATAAACGCTATCGACCCACGCGTAACATGGGATATCGCTTTAATGCCATCCAATAAACAGAATTCATCGACTATCGAGTCACGACTGCCAGTATCACCAGTTAGTTCGTTTGTATATTTTTATGCTGTGTCGTCAGGAATCGTGTGTACTGGGAAACTTAAAATATTTTCATTGTTCGAGATAGGTGATCGGGGATCAGGCTTATTACAAAACCGAGTATTGTTGTTAGGAGACGGGTGTTCAGCTATGTCATCTATTGTGATTCTTTGGTGTTGAACAATGAGTGACCATCAGAAATCGAAGCATTGTCACTATGCAGCTGAACGTTTTATAGAGGTGCTCGTCGAACCGAAATGAGAAATACGTCTTTTAATAGAGAGGTCTGTTTAACTGACTCAGATTTATTATTTACGCCTATCAGACATAACAAAGATATTTTTTTTTAATTATTTTTACTATTTGATTTATATACCTACACTTTACATGATAGGATCTTTTTTGTAAGCCGATAGTCGACTTCGCACGTATTAAATTTGACACATAAAAAAACTGAACTTTTCTATATTAATAATTTTTACTTTTCTGTGCCACTTTATTGTAGAAGTAGTTTTATATTCTTTTTTGAAAATACTACAGACAAAACACGGCGCACGGCTTGCGTCGTGTTTTGGTTCGCCGCAAGGCGCGTTAGTTTTTAAGTTTGACTTTCAATAGAGCTCTATTAAGTAAAACTTGAATAAATTATTTTGACTGGTGTCGAATATTAAATCATTATTCTGTAGTTTCATATAACGTTCTCTTTATTAAAAGTGACAATAAATTTAATGAAGTAAACCAATCAAATACTGGACGGCAAACATCTGTTGTCACGTTTTGTTAGCCAAATAACCTCTTACGCTTAACGAATGCCGAAATAAAGGAACATAAACTAAAAAGCCAAGTGGGGCTCGAAATTCAGGGACATCGAATTAACACAGCGCGTAATGAGGCACGACCCGACGCAAAAGTTTGGAGCCAAGCCAGACTAGACCTCTCGTAAACAGAGATGGTAAAAGTGAAGGTGCTTTTTCAAATACTAGTCTACTGTGTTTATTCGTAATCATGCTCCTATAACTTAAAAAAGAGTTATTTTCTTTTTTATGTTAAATCTTGTGACTGCAGAACACAGGTTTTTGTAGACTCGTCAAATTGTTTTACTACTAAGTACATTTTCTTGTAACTGGCGGGAGAAAAAACTAACCTTGGCGATTTTCTTACCCGTTCTTTTACGACCAAGCTCCCGCCCGCAGTGAATGGGCGCGTTAGTTTTTAAGTTTTTACCTTCATATGAGCTCTTTTGAGCCAAACTTGAAAAGATGATTTTGTTTTTTTTTAATTTTATATAAATCGTCATCTGTGTATTTGATGTATGCTTAACGAAAATTAAGTTAAATGCTCCTAACTTCTTTGCTTCTACGCTTCAGTTCAAAAGCTATAAATAACTACAAATCGCTGAAGAGGAAATAAAATGTAGATGCATGATTTTAACTTTTAAGGTTTTGTATTTTATTTATCGACATGCAAAAGTAATTAGACATTTTAACTACTATAAACGCTTTAAATCTTGTCTACATAATTTATCACTTTTGCCTAAGTATCAGTCTAATAAAACTCCGATAACTCATTGGAATAACTATCGCTACCTTTATTTTCATACCAGCAGAGAGCGGGCGCGAGTTGCGACGTAAATATGATTTGAGCTCAGAACACAATGCCTCCAAATTCCGCACAGCTTTATTATTAAACCTTGTACGGTATTCCACTAATAAATTAACCTAGCGAGCGCTTTTCACTAGTGTGAACGGTGAATTTTGCAAAATTCCCAGAGCTTTAGGACTAGCACTCTATTACAAACATACGGGTTGAATTACGGAGTCGCTCGAGACTTGCAGCAAGGGTTGTATTGCTAGCAAAACGAGCTACTACGTAAGTTCAGGCACGTCTATATCGACTCACGGCGATCGTTTGATGTGATCCAGTGTCTGTATTTGCATAAAAAAGCGATTGTTTACATATTTCCGTACAAACAGTTCTCTGTTCGAATTTCGACGATGAACATTTTTGTGAAACGTTTTATTAATTATTTTCCAATATTAAAATGGGAGTTGAACGCAAACGAGGCACGACGTGACCACTGAAATAAATGTAATAATTACTTAATTTTCATGCTGAATTAATGAATACTGTTTCGAAATTCTCTTTGATAGTAAGCCATAATGTAGTTTGCATCATAAAGCAGATTCATTTTACTATAAATTCACTTTGATTAATTCTCAGTATATTTACCAAGTCCTCCACAATATAATTTTTAAATTGGGGAAATTACATCTTAATTTTATTAAAAACAACAAATGATTAACATCTCAGTCCAATAACTTCCCTCTACTTACTCACGGGCTTCCTCTTACACACCTATACGAGAATATTATACTCCACCACGCGGACTTGTAAGTATTTTTATATATTTACTAGTATTTGTAAATAAAAAACATACTTACATACAACCAACGTAAAAAGACCGCATGAATTTCTAGTCATTAGTAGTCGTAGTTATATGTAAAATATTGCGAATGCATTATAATGATGAATAAACGCGTTAGACGAGTACCACACATAAAGCAACCAACACATACTAAAATATTTTTAAACAATCAGTAATACTCATATTTATTCACGCCTGTGTAGGCAGAGGCATATTACACGCCCACACTTCGCAAATTATAAAGTTGGTCCCACGTAATAGGTGGCGAGCCTCCTCAGGTCATGGTAGGATCCCTATACACTCAATAATAACTATTATGAACTGTACAAAACATTTTACTATGACTTCCGGTTGACTTCAATAGGCTAAATGATGCTAATGCTACAAATGGTTTCATGTCTGTAGTATATCGACGAAGTTTGAACTCGATGCCATTGGTTCTAACCCGATCATTCAACCTGAAGGCTGCTGTCACCCTAGGTTTTTATATACACGAGGTAGCTCTTTTGTCAGGCCATTGTGGCTTACTTTGATGAAATGACTGTATGTCATGTGTGTTAAATAGATCAGATCCTGAGTGTATTCTTAATCGGTTTCTTTGATGTTACAGCCCGAGCTGAAAGTTTAATTCCAGATTTGTGCTTAAAATTTGTACATTTACAAATTTTCTTTATAAAAGTATGCTTCATCATGACAACTCTATCACTCAGTGCCACTTTAAACAGATCAAGAATACTTATTACAAAAACTGGTGCGTCATCAAAACATCAATTTGTCATTTCGCCCGCATCTTGTGATTATAAGTGGGATCAACCTTCAACAGTCTATTGTCTTAATAAAGAAATTAATATGGTTACACTGATTGTCTTGTGTTTTGGAGACTGTTTTATAACGTCTCATTAGAGATACTCCACAGTAAAAAGGACAGTTGAGTATTATTATACTAGGAACTTGCTTGGGCTTTGTGGAACAGATCCTTAATGTGTATAGGGGTGTATAGGGATCTGACTTTGATCTTAGGATCTCATTCCCAGGAAGTGCAGCACCTGCCGAACAACGTACGAGATGTAGCAATCATTAGAGATCCCGGTAAGCGGCATTAGGATCGCCACCAACCAACAACATAACCAACCAACATTAAAACTGGCATGTGTATGTGGGTCCTTAATGTCCCTTAATGTCCTAACTTCATTGTTTATGACTGTCTTACACTTAATTATTCTTTGTTTTTAAATTGTTTTGTTGCATGTAAGTGAATCCAAGCTTCGTGATTTTAGTGTAATAATATTTCGATTGTTTTTTCTAATATTTAATTATGACGTTTCCAAGTACAATATATAATAGTTTATGAAATAAATAATTTTTGACTTTTAAGGTAAATAACCTCAATCTACACTGTTGACGTTAACTCTATATGAATGGCAGTGTGCTGCCAATCATTGCTCTCTTTTAATAAAGTCATTTATGTATATCGAGTTAAATAGCTAAGTCACTGTCTTCATGTCCATTTACTAGGAGACGTTAAGTGAGACAAAAATATCTGCGGACGAAAGTATCTATGTAGCCTTCTGTTGTTACTCTATTAAGACGTGTAATAAGGACATTGATTTAGCTTATTCCTGTACCACTTTTATCTATTCTAAATAGATTCAAGATTAGGTGATCAAATCTCTAAGTTATCTTGATTTAAGATTAAATACATTAAGATCAATTTACCTTCCAAAGAACAGAAGCGATGCCACTTAAACGAAGACAAAGAACTACAACATTTATTGTAAAGTAACACTGCTTTACTTGGATGATTCAATTAGATTACCTTCTCCAAGGTCCTTAGTTCTCAAAGCCTACAATTTCCGCAAAGTATACATCATCATCATTAGCCCAAGACGTCCCCTGCTGAACATAGGCCTCCTCCATTAGCTTCCAATGTGACCGCAGATTGCAGGCGGCCTGTATTGTCGTCGTGTATAAGTCGTCTGTCCATCTTGCAAGTGGACGTCCGACGCTACGTTTTCTATCAAAGGGTCTTCATTTTAGAACTTTTTTCCCCAACGGCCGTCAGTTCTTCGTGCTATGTGCCCTGCTCGCAAAGTATACAAATAATTGTCAATTCAGAAATATAATCAAGATCAAAAACACAAAACTAGAATTGTCTTTCAGAAAACATATAGTTTGAAGCTAGATCAATATAGATATTATTCTGGGCATCCGCTGCATTGCCACAGACAATTTATTAATAGCTGGCTAATGGCAAAGTCGAGTAGAGCGAGCGACACATATCGCAGATTGAATCTGTATGTCCCTGTTTTGGCCTGGACTTTGGTCGGGATTTTGGTCGGGACTTTGGACTGGACTTAAAGTAATGGCTTTGGGAAGCGGAGATGTATCTGCTTACTTGTATTTACTTACTGGTTTAACATTCAAAGGTTTTAAAGCTTATGCTTGTAACCAACGAGCAATTTTCAAACTTAATTTGCACGTTCCTGTTTACTTACTTTAATGTGATCTGATGACAACCTGAGATAGTTAAATAAATAAATATTTTCTGACAATTACACCAATTATTTAGTTATAAGATAAGTATAATTAAGAACTTGTGTTATGGATACTAAATAACGGATAAACATACATAAATACTTTTTTTTTGTAAATACATACTTAAAATACATAGGAAAACATCCAAACCAGAATAAATATTCATGTTCATGCACACAAAGATTTGTGGGAATCGAACCCACGACCTTAGTAGCGGAGAGTGGGCATTCTCGCCATCACCCCATATCGGTCGTCTAAGGTCGTAGTTAGGTGATCATTCCATACAGTTCCTATAATAGTTAAAGTATACTATTCATTTAGAATTTTGGGAGAGTTTGGGCTTACTATTATTAAATAAATTATATTACAAAAGTTTGAGTATTAATTAATCTACATTTCGGTCTAGCTTACCGGACAAGATTATTATCTCATGTAGCAATTACATAATAAAGTCTAAAATTGCAGAATCACACTGTTTGAACATAGTCGAAGAAATGCGGTAGCGAACTTTTCTACGTCGTGGCATTATAGAACTTTTGAATTAAACGATTCGTAATTACCTTCTTCGGACTTTTCTTTGCTTTTGCTCAAATGCTATTATATCATTATGAAGTAACAAACTATTTTTTGTTTAACTCACCCCATAATTTCCGACTGAAGACTAAGATAGACTTTTGGAAGTTACCACCGCTCGTTTGATCGTAGATGTAAGTTTAACTTAACCAGTGGCTGTTGTATTATAGGCATGTTTCTACGAGTTGCAAGCAAAACGAACTGTCAATTAGGTTACTATGAGTAATCTCGTTTTTTTTTTTAATTTAGATTTTTAAATAATTTATGTGTCTGTGTATTTTGTTTTTATTTTTTATACTTGATTAAATATTTATCTAGAATGTACTTAGGATAAGTGAATGCCATGTTCGGCTGTGATCGGAGTACAGGCTTAGAATTATTATTATATACTATGAGTTTTAATAGATAATATGATTCTCGATTTATACTCTGTTGATGTACCATAAATAAATAATTTGAGAATATTATAGGTTTGTATATGAAAACCACTTAAAAACGCAACGCTTTTTTGTTAAATAAACATTCATATTGGCTTTATTTAGTTTTAAAGTTTGCGCAATGTTATAAATTGAGGCTTTGAATCGGTATATTTTATAATAACAATTTTACTCTAATTCGGTTATTGATTACGGATATACACCTTACTAAGCACCGCCACAGATTACTTTCTTTTCTTTAAATCAATCCTACGCTCCTTCGTTCTGTGTTCGAGGCTCAAGCTCAATCAGATCTGGGAAATGTTGGCAGCCACTGCCGGGGTTGTATCGCACCCCACCCCCGCGGTTCGAACCCCGTCTAGACTGAGAATCATCCACGAATCCAAACGCGGCAGTTGCTCACTGCCGTTCGGACGGGAAGGTTGTCGCTCGTTGGCGACCGCTAAGCGCGAATTTTGAATTGTATTTCGTGAACAGTGAATTTGGGATTATATGTGATTTTTGTGTCTTTTGGACTGATTCGTTTGATATTATGGATGTTTGATTCTTGTAAGTATGATTTTGTTTATTTATTACATTTTGTTATTGTTATTTTAAAGATTAATTGTACGATCATACAAGTTTGTTTCGAGTCATATGCGAAACAAATTAACTTCAACCTAGTCGTACATTTGACAGTCATATATTCTGTAAATAAAATATGATTTTCATATATTTCATTTAAATTACATTGAATGTAAACTTTAATAATTGCATAGATAATTTTCATGATAGAAATTCAACTTATTAATTCATATTAATGATATTTTAGCTGTGTGATTAAAATAATTATCAGATGTGAAAGGATTGAAACCGGTTTTAATTATATGACCTTAAAATCGTTTAATTGTGATTTTTTTTTAAAAGTCTACTACTGAAATAAAAAAAGACCTATGATCCTTAAGATGAACTGCAATCCATTCTGACTATAAATTTTATAAATTTCTGCACATATTATTTTAAATAATTATTTTGAATTTAGTTCTTAGTATGGTACAACAGTTGTAAAAAATAACATAACTGCCTGTATCTACCTACGTTAACAATAAATTCTTTACACTTTGATTGAATTCAAATGTTATAAAAGTGTCATCTGCAAAAAAGCTCTATACCTTACAAATAAAATAAAAAAATTCAGCTACCTACGTTTAATAATAAAAAATACATATACAACCAATACCTCATTTGGAAAGGCACAACACGGCATCGTCATCTTAAGTGCGTCACCATTGTTACAAAAAATTGCAAAAGGGATGTCGAACGCACTTGTGAGAGAGAAAAAGTCGTTGCGAAGACATTTTGCAAAGCTCTCAAGAGTTTGAAGGAAGGCTGCTTCCGTGGACCGGGTGCCACTTACCGTCGCCTCGAAAAAGTGATGAATTAGCAAATATTCTTAGCTATAGGTTTTTAGATTTGAGCAAATATTTTTAGCTGATATTTTAAAGTAAGCAAATGTAACATGGACGAATTTTATATTTTCGGTTGTATTTTACACAGCGTTTCAATGTAACTTATATAAATTGTCTCCCGGCAGATATAAAAACAAACAAATAAACACAAACAATAACATTTCGATTGATTTGCTTCTATTGTTATGCCCAATTTTTAAACTATATACCGACATTATATACCGTAGTTATCGTTTATCATAAATAAGCGTACAGCCTTACGAACATACACTTACGAACATTCTCAATAAGTTTTTTAAAAATTAAGAAGTTTATACTGAATTATGTTTTCCTTACGCAAAAACTTATGGTCACTGCGCGAACCGGTTAATGAAGACTATCGAAAGAGAGAATCTCTTTGTAAATCTTTAAAGTAAACAGTTCTTATTGATGAAGCCGATGAATGTTGTATTTAGATAATTATGTGTATACTTATATATATTTAACACGTGTTATCTAACTTCAAACTAAATCTATGGAGTCTTCAATGTTCTACTAATTGCAATGTTTCATGATCAATGTTTTAAGACAATATTTATGGTAATGTAATATTTCCCTCTGCAGTGGTGAAACTAGTACAAGGGGATAAAACGTGTCATATTATTATGCCCAGGAAGCGGCAGTCACTACTAAAAGAAAGGAGTTCTTAAAATGTTATCCTTAATAAAATGTGAAAGCAGGAGGTCATCACCCAAAGAAAACTAAGAACTACCGATAACAATGTACCTACTTATCATAACACATGACTTGAAGTGATCTTCAAGTCAACCTCTTCACGGGTCAGAAACGTAACCCTGCATTTAAAGAGAAAAATATAAATAGCACACACATAGGAGTATCTCTAGTATGAAACCATTTTGGTTGTAAAATTCGAAAATGAAACTGTTTGAAGTCTTTATAAGTCTATGTGAAAGAAAGCCTGAAGTACCTACTTAAATTAGATCAAATACAGTTAAATAATATTTACCTATATGTATAATTATTGTATATACCGTGGTACAATCGTAAAAATTAGCCATATAAGTTAAGCTTGGATATTCGTACAATGTATGTATAATGTATGTATACATATATATCAATTCTCGACAGATTCAGTCCATGGGTGACCCTTAAAAAGAGCAAAAGATCAAAATTATTTATTCAAGTTTGGCTCAAAAGAGCTCTTGTGAAGGTCAAAACTCAAAAACTAGCGCGCTCATTCACTGCGGGCGGGAGCTTATGAAACAGAACCAAAAATTATTTTAGTAGTATATTACTAGTTATAATAAAAACATAATTCTAAAGTATTAGTTGATTTGCTAAGGCTTAATAAGGCTTATCATACGATGTAGCCAATAAAACGTTTGGGCCATGACATTATACACCGTAATTATCGTTTATCATAAATTAGCGAACACCTCATACACCTACGAAAACACACGATTAGTTTTATTAAAATTTACAATTTTTTACTGAAGTATGATTAACGTACACAAATTGACAAATAAAGTATGTTAAGTTATTAGTTTGTAATATTCTAAATAAATGTAATGTATCAGCTTGTAAGAATGATACAAAAAAGTGAAAAGTAAATAAAGACAAACAACATTTTTATTTTATTATTCCATTCGCCAACAGCGCGCGATCAGTAAATGTTGATACTTTAGAAAGAAGTAACACTGAAATCGCCGGATACAAAATGGGGCCGAATGGTAACACAATTCTGGCGATAGAGTTATCTGATACGCTAACGTCGCTTTAAACCATTTTACTTAGGCATTACTGGAAAATATAGTATGGAAAATTAAATAGTATTAGCCCTTAGGCAATCATATAGAGCGGTGACTCGGAACTGGCACTTAGTTTCATTTACACTTATATATTTTTTGTATTTTTAATTGTTTTGTTGCGTGTAAGTGATTCTAAGCTTCGTGATTCTAGTGTAATCATATTTTGCTCTAGTCTTTTATTTAATTGTGTCGATTTCAATTGCTATGTCATAGTTTATAAAATTTATATATTTGAATTTACTGAAGCGTAGTCTATCTCTGTACATTAATTATGAATATTTTTGTAATAATTGTAATCAATACAGGAATTAATGTAAAAATAATTCAAACATAATTTGATGAAAAAATTTATACAAATTATAATAACCGTACTATAGGTAAAATTATATAAACGAGAAGCTTTGGCCATTTTTAAATATCGTTGGACATCTCAGCGACATGCACATCCACAGCGGAAAAAGTAGATAGTAATTTTACTATGAATTATTAATATTGACGTAGAAATATGAATTACTGACACATTATACCGCATACTGAAATTATATTAGAACATTTGCTTACTTTCATTATGTTTTTGACATCTGATGTACGAAGCTAATTTTACCAGCTTTTTTTTGTAACGTAAGAGTAATACAAAATTGAACATTAACATCTCAAGTTCCAAGTTCGTTTGAACGCAGTACATCTAAATCTATTTTCGAGTACATCGTGCTGAACGAGAAAACAGTTACAAAAAAACAAACGATTATTCAACCTTAAGATGTACTTAATACAGACGATGTTCCTTTGTAAGTAATAGGTGTAAGAGTTAATCGAATGGTCTAATGCTTTAAATCCTGTCTGAGTGTTGCCTAAGGTCACAGTTTACTGAACGGATGCCTCCCATCTCACACATGAATTTGTGACTGAGAGTTTTACATACAATAAGTATGAGATATGCGCATATTTACCACACATAACCGGGGCGGCCCACTTAAAGCGCCGAGGCTCACTTTAAAACTTTGCAAAATGTTCGGGAAACTAAAAAAGGATCAATATGACATCCGGCTCGTTTACATGAATATTGATGTGCCGCACACATGTCGCGAATGTTTAGCCATCTTGAACATTACCCAAATCGAAATATTCCCTCTTATTTGCATTACCGTATCCCGAATCCCTTTAACAAAGTATTCATACGACTAAGGAAATCTTGCATCTTTTTTTGGTCAATATTGAATTCGCTTATTCCCATAACTAATTTATTGATTTAGGCGTTACTTTGCGGAAATCCATTTTAAGCAAGTGATGGATTAAAAATATCTGTGTATCAATTCCCGCGCTACTATAATTTCCCGAAAAATTGAGAAACTAAACGACAATAAAAGACAGTTTGACTCTCGTTTCAGCGTTGGTCGTGAAGACATCGTTGTTCTGAGGCTCCTATCTTACCTGAAGATGCCCTGTATAAGGGCAAAACACGTGTCGTGTTGAATAGTTTCTCGATTTTTCGGGAAATTATAGTAGCGCGGGAATTGTTACAAAGATATTTTTAATCCATCACTTGCTTATTCCCATCACATAAATTAAATAAAAGACAATTGACATTCGAATTTAAAATAGAACATTACTAAAAAAATCTAAAGAAATCTTTAAAAAAGAGTTTTAACGCCACTTAGCGGAAAAATAAATGCCGCGGAATTGTTTTATTGTCTTAAACTTGCATTATTTCCAGTTTTTATATGTAAATGTGGTGGTTCAAAATAACATATTAAACAACGTATTTGATTAATGTAGAAAGTGGCATATAAACGTGAATTGTGATGCTGTGAAAGCCTCTAGTAAATTTTAACTATTTTACGGGGGTGTCCTACCCTACCCTTAACTACAACGGATTTTACTTGGCTTTGACGTAACATACATACATACATTCACGCCTGTTTCCCCGAAGGGGTAGACAGAGGCATATTTTACGCCTACACTTCGCCAATTATATAGTTGGTCCCACGTAATAGGTGGCGAGCCTATTGCCGCTTACCGGGCACTGTTATGTTCGCCAGAGCCTCGTGCGTTGATCGGCAGGTGCACCACCTGCAGGTGAGGTTGGCTTGGGCTTCTTAGGTCTTAGTAGGATCCACGTAACTTGGTTTATAAAATTTCTTGACACTGGCAAACACCCAAATCAAGTGATTCCATAACAAAGAAATAAAGCAGCATTTAGTACCTTACCGTGGAAAAAAATCGTAGGATGTATTGTACACTTAATCAATGTAACCATAAATTACAATGAAACCAAATCTTTTTAAATCCTGCGTCATCTAAAGAGCATTAAAAACACTCCGTATTTAAATCGAGGAATCTGATATTATGGACGATTTCAACTCCCAAATGGTCTGATCAATGAGACGACGTACCCGAGAATTCCCAATTCGGCAGGGATTCGTAATTATTCCTCAATTCGCTATCAGACTCATTTTACTTTGAAAGCCTATTCTTGTTAGGCTGATAAAGCAAAGATATCTTATGACCTCACGATATCTTTCTTTTAAGGATAAGAGAGACAATGAATTTAAATTCTGTTAGCTCGCCGAACGCCGGCCGACATAAATAAGCTCCCTTATCGAATAGGTAATTGGTGTATGGGCGATCGTTGACTCGCCGATGCAGGCGTTATCGAAAAAGGGACAACAAATTTAATAAATCATCAAATAAAATAAAGTGTTCTTTTGTGTAATATCAGCTTTGGCCTGCGGCTTCAGCCGCGAGACTATCAAATGTATGGTATAGTAGGTAGAACCTCCATGTTAAAATGACCTACGTGGTAAAACCTGTCATACAATCACACAAGCAGCCTTTGTTTTGTTCTGATATCAGTTGGTGATTATTGCATTATACATTTTTTCATACAAACGTGTAATATCTGTATGATTTTTTTTACTTTTTATTTATTATTTTCCACGTTAACTTATTCATACATATAAAAATAGTTAATTATCACCATGAAAGACACCGTTCTTTAACGAAAACTGTGCGAAATGCACGACAGCAATGTTGCGAGCTGAAGAATATTTAAATTTAATTAAAGTTTTTACGATTTACAATGCTGAAGAAGTCAGTCCCCACATTTATACGTAAAAAAACATTTGTTTACTAACGAGGTTCAAGTTCACTAGCTTAGCCCTATAATCTCTCGTCATGTCTGCTCGGTTTTGGATTTAATGAAAAAAAACCCTTATCAATAATTAAACAAAACCTTGGACCGCTACTTCAGTAGTCTTAAAGCCACAAGCATACTTGAGATACGATGCAAGTTATCTTGAAGAAGCTAAGATTAAAAATAAATAAACATTAAAAAAATATATCTAGAAGTTTGCTTGGAGATCTAGGTGTTTGTTTAGAGATTATAATTATCTTTCATTTTGAAACAAGAAATCATTTTATATTAAAAGGGGTAAGATTTTTTAGTTTGGTGGCCTTCACTAGGACTTTATATTACTGACTTACCATCGAAAGTTTAAATTTTATATTCATAATACAGACAAGAACCTAACATATACATATAAGATCAAAAAGAATCCCCTTTTACCTTAGAAACATTCAGAAAAACTCTAGTTTGAACATACACAAATAAAATTCTATTGTCACCTGACAAGTGTCGTGATCTTTCTCAAAGGCGTAATATATTTAAGAATATAAGACATATTTTGTAATGTCCCCTTTCTAACTTTAATATAAATGTGGAAAAATTAATTGTAACTCCTATTTTAATACAGGAATCAAACGCAGCTCGTGTGTAAATGACGTGGCTATATTGTTGAGTGACAACAGAGCCCAAATCTTGATGGTGGATTTGGTCTATCAAAATCGAATAAAGTACAATTTTCCCCCATTACGGCCCTTCATATCTTCCGTCATTTTACGTATCGCTTCCGAACCTAAAGGAGGGTTAGACGTGAAGATGAAAATAATAAATCCGTATCGAGTGTGCCCGATTGGAGCAAATGAAAAAATATTCACGCGGAATATGATTCGTCTGTGAAATTCGTTCGACATAGCTCGGAGCCGATCCATCACCAATTAAATCTTATATTGTTAGGAATGATCTATATAGCGGACTTTCTCTGATTGATCACACAGTATTGGCATTCAATACATCCGGTCTTACTTATTCAGAGGCTACTTTTCTTAGGAGTGAATGATTACTTCTATCAATAGTTTAGCTACTCATTGACATTTTTCTATTCTAAATATTCTAGCTCCAAATAAAAATGGAGCTGCTACTGTGAGCAATAGGCTACACTTACAAACGCACTTTTAATAATAATACATGTTATTCTTTGACTTTAATCTCCAATAATTAAACAGTAATCTAACCGTCAAACAACAGCTACAAATTATAATTGAGTAGTTATTAAATCATTTTAACATTCTTGAACTTGAATTAATTTTCTACACAAAGTGCGCCCTCGATGAATTTTAGGCTATAAATTCGTATGAACGTAGATAATAACCATCATTTAACAAGTAAACAATGTGCACCTGATATTTCGCGCTGGGTATAGGTAGCTGTATAAACATTATAAAGCTTAATTATTTCACTGCCGCTGGATAATTAATTAGACAAAAGGCGGCGTGCAGCAGAATTAAGCCGACTTTCATTGTTGTTGGGATAACAGCGAAAAATCCTCAAAGCTTCCGTTTGCGTATTGTTCGATCCTCCTTCGTTTCAATTTAAGCATATCTCCTTTATCGCGTTGCTGGTGCATTTATCATTTGAGATATTTCTTCCGCCCCTGTAAATTGTTTATTGAATGGCGTCTCTAATCGAAGGCGGATCGCCTTTTCCGATGCCTTTTTGATTCGGGACGAGGCGACAGATTTGTAGACATTTAGCGTGGGTTTCTGGGGTCGCTGAGGCCGTTCCCATGGTAGGGGTGTTACGCTATTTTAGAGCGTCGTCGGAGGGTAATTTACGAGTATGCATTGCACACACGCCACACGCAGCCCTGCTTTTAGGGATATGGTCTGGAATATCGTTTTTCGTAGGTTAATGTCGCTTTAAATATGATATGTTACTTCTGGTATCTTTATTATCACAACTACGTGCTCGTAAACTGCACTGAAGTGCGTTTTACCCATGAATTATAAATATCATTTATAAGACAGTCTTAGCCATTCAGTTAAACGTATCGGTTTAGTTATTCAGTTCAAATTTTTGATATAAGTACTACAAAGGTGAACTCACTTCAAAACAAGCATCTTCAGCTTTCCGCAATGTAACGTACTGAAAAATATTATAATAACATATCTGAAGTTATCGAAGGGTGAAACAATAACAATACTTAAAACAAAAGACCTTAAATATCTGTTGTTTGTAAAATTTCTTACACAGTTTGGACTAATTATATAAATAGGCTAAATAATAATTACCTCTTGCTTCTTATAACTTTTCACTCGTAAAGTGAATATTGGTACTCAACTAATTTCATTTTACGATAATTACAAACCAGAATCTTAACAGCATTAGTTTCTGATTTTATTGAAAGTTGTACTCCATTGTGGCATGTTAAGCATTTGAATTCTTAACGGGCCCATTATCGGGTGAATTGTTGGACCAATTTGTCCTGAAATTATTTGTCAAGACAGCCCATTCCGAAAATTGTTTCCAGATTTAGTGACAAAAGGGTCGGCGATATGCTTCCCATGTCATAGGATGAAGCAAAATGTACAGCTTGCAGTATTAAGAATATATAGAACTGATATGTTTAATTCTGTAGATAGAAGTGGTTGTTAATTAGTAATTTGAATCTCACTTCGGAAATTATTCTCACTTAACTTAATTAGAGTAAGAAAAATTGTTGAAAACAGCATACAGCTTTAAATGTTTTAAATAGAATATTATAAAAGAAGTATATTTTATAAAAAAAAGTTTTAAAGTTTAAAAAAATATATCATCCCTGTTTCACTGGTAGTCCCAAGCTAAGTAATCCTGTCTCTCGGGAACTACAATTTGAGATTTACACATGACATTATATTCTAGCCTTTTATGGCCATAAACGATAAATATAATAGACATGATTTAAGCTATTAGGAAAGAGCTTTTTTTAAGAAGCTAAAACTCATAAACAAATCTTCAAA
This sequence comes from Musotima nitidalis, assembly GCA_949126915.1. Classification (NCBI taxonomy): domain Eukaryota; kingdom Metazoa; phylum Arthropoda; class Insecta; order Lepidoptera; family Crambidae; genus Musotima; species Musotima nitidalis. The sequence goes on along the minus strand of OX421418.1, from coordinate 14,004,892 downwards.
CGTAAATAAAGAAACATTGGCAACAAAAATAGTGGTTTCCTAAGCTTACATTTTTAATAAAGAAGCTACTGCTTAAAAATGTGAAAATAATTAATTTTACTATAAAAGTGGAATCAGTCTCAATTTCTAAACAATAGTATTATAACCATAACCAGTAAGAATATTCCTTTAGATACTCTACGTTATTACAAAACTCAATATCTTTTATGGCATCGCGCAATGTCACGGAAAGAGCAATGAGGTGTAAGCGACGCAGCTGCCGCCTTTATGCTCGATAATCATTCTGTTTGCTGCACAGATAGTTTTGTTAAGTCAGATTTGCACTTAAAAGTCGTATTGATTATTGTTTCCAGTCTCTTCAGCCTTGGATCATAATTATGCTTAAGGGTTTTATTTCAATATAACGATATCTTCGCACAAGCTTTAATTAACTATTTTGTTATTGTACAAAATTTTGGAAGTAGCTCTGTTTGTCAGTGTACCTTTTCATGCTTAAACCGCCAAAAACTTCGATTACATTTCGTATGGAGATAGTTTTAGACGCTAAAAATTACGTATTGGGCAGTTTTCTTTCCGGATATGATAATTGAGCAAGTGACTACTAAGAAATATGAAACTCATGCATGATAGTCACGCGAACAAACCTATAACCAGTAGCTGACTAGGTCCTACCGAAAGCTAGTGCATACGAAGTCCAATCCTCGCCGACGTTGAAACGTTTTTATTATAAACCCACTCGTAACACAGAAACGATTTCAGCTTACGAACCAGGAATGTTACAAAAATAATAGATAGTTCTGTCGAATCGCTCTACGCTGCAAGTTTACATACGAATCCTGTCTATGCGCCACTAGCCTCTATGACAGTCTCCCGGGAATAGAACAGTAAGTTGAGTATATAAATTAGCTGTCAGACCGCTAATCGCTCTGACAACCCGCGATGAAACTTCAGAGTCCATCAGTGGTCTGAAAGGCCACCAAAATAGACACAATAACTATAGTTATTTATTCTGTTATCCTTTTAGCCAAGGTTCGAGTATTGACTGTATCTCGTTATTTTTAACGAACATTGCTCGCGAGTCGTGCTACTGTTTGTTCAAGGATTCCAGATTTCAGCCGTACTTAGAGTTTCGAGCAACGATGCGTAAGCCATGTTGTTGATTGGATTAGTGTTGTATCTAGCTTTATACTTTTGTAATAAGATTTTGTGATTCACTATTGATTTGTGTGGTGTTGCTACATCGGTCGATCAAATTTAATTTCAAAGGATTGTTATGGAAATAAAAAATATAGTAGTTATAAGATATTTCCAATAATTAGCATCAATCACAGATTAATTGCAATTATTTTTGAAAAAATTGTACGAGACTACGCGTATTGACCTAAACAGAAACAACATTAAACTCACAATTATAATTATGTCATATTTTAATGTAAAATGTAAATAAACACAATTATATTATTCTATGTTTATCATATCAATCATGATAAACCTTTAAACCATGATATTGACTTTACACAAGTCACGAATTTCTGAGTTTTAGACCAAATTGAAGAATATAAAAATCGTATCAGTTTATTTTCCCAATAAAATAAGATAGTCAGATAGTCTATAAAGGCAACGTGGTGAGTCTGGCCAGTGTCAATGGTGCAAAATAAAGACGTCCATCGGATGTGGGAGGGACTGAGACAGTTAATTCTAATTATGGCCGCATTGTGAGGCGAAATTTTATTGCTATCTCATTGGCGCGCTCATTATGGGCCCGTTGTAATGGTGCTCTATTGTAGTCGAGTCCGCTGTCGCCATTTTTATACGGACTGTGTGAATCTGGGACAAGGGGACTTAATTTGCGTGGACGCGACAATTATTTTTTCGTACATCTAATGGTAGCTATTTGAGTTTTGGGCATTTTGTTAAGAGATTATGGCGAGGGATGTGAAACTCATGCATCGGAACCGCAAGTTAGTTTGCGTTCTTAGGATGATCAATAGATTGGTTATTTTTTGCGTTGCGATTGTTATCGATTGATTTCGTGTTTTCGTAGGCATGGAAAGCTAATGGCCCTAGTTATTAATCTAAAAATGGTTGAAATGGCCCCAGATATAACTATGATAATATGTATGTCTAAGACACAAGTAATTAAGTTTACTTAGTTTAGGTAGATAACACTTTAATTAATTGCATTACTAACCCAATTTATGTTCGTAAAATATTGTAATTAGGCTAGTTATTATACAGAAATATAGAAAAAAAAATTGAAAATAGATGCAATAACAAAACGCAGCCTGTTAAAGCTCACTAAAGCTCTATGATCCAGTGTTTGATTTAAAGGAAAAATAGACAATTTTTTCCAAGCGTTGTGGCAATCAGTAGGTATAGTTTTAGTAGATATTAATAATTGGAATATAATAAACAAATCGTTAAACAAACAAATCGTAATTGAAGTCAAACCTGATTCAAATTAGAAGTGGTGTATGACTGGAATCCTTCTCGTCAATTATGGTTTTTGAGAAAAGGGTTAGGTCACGACAATGCTCTGAGATGATAAAGTTCAAAAAAATGTCATGTGAATTTTTAAGACATACTAATCTGAATGAAGCAAAATGTTTGAAAATAAATAATCAATGATCCACTTCAGAAATTATTTCACACATCAAAAATAAATTGTAAACTTCTCCAATGTCAACAATTGCACACTCAAGTTTTCAATTAGCAGGTACAATAGTTTACTCAAACTGTTGTTCTAGTCCGTGCGGCCACTCAGACGTACCTTAATTACGAGGGCTTAAAGTATTAAGTGTAGATTGAAGAAACAGTACCAGGTATTAAGCGAAGTTTTTGTGAACAATGCCTCTATTGTGAATGGTCTCAGGCCGTTGAATGTAACAGCTTTTGGGTTTGTATAAACATTCAGTATTATAAAAGGGTTATTGTTTCACGAAACGCGTGGACCTAGTATAATTAAAAAGTGTTTTTTTATAGATTTTGATTATTTTTTCAAATTGAAACAAAGGTTTGTCTTGAGTGTATTGATAGGCAATACAAGAAATAATTACATGCGTTTGTGTACAGTGAGTTTTGCATTGTTTGATTGAGTATGGAATGAAAACCAAAGACTAAAACTGAAGCATTAATCTGAACACTATTGCATTTTAATTTAAAAGAGAGAAAAATATTTTTCCTTTGCTTCATAGTCAGAGAATATTGTTTTTGATTTATTTTCTATATGATAAGAACCTATATTATTATAAGTATGCTAAGTACGTTTTGTAACCGACACTGCACACTCAGCACAGATCTGCACAGAAAGTTACTTAAAATAAATAAGTTTATCTACTGACAAACCTACAGGAAACTGTAAACCTAGACGAATTTTCAAAAATCTTTTAAGAAATGTGCTGCATAGAAACACTTCACGTCACTTAGTCGTAAATCGCTAAAAGTGGATAATATTTTCATAACCTGAACTACCTCGTTCTTTGGCTTCCTACATTTTGCCGCCTCGGTAGAACACGTCTTGTCAAATTGGATTAACGTTTCCATTCACATGTGGTGGGTAATACAATAAACCTTCTGTTTTATGGTTACGGCTGCTTGTTTTCAGTTCTCGCTTATGAGAAGGTTTTTCCAATATTTTTTAATATTTATGGATGAAGTATCAATGGTGCTTTGTCCTCTTTTTGCTAACCTTTTTGCTCCGTAACAGGAGAGGATACTCTGTGGAGATTTGTTTCTGTTAAGTGCTCGTATGGTTAGTTTTATGTTTTTCTATGTTAGCTTAAGTCTATATTTATATTATCGTAATTTTTCTTTTGTATATGATATTTCGATGTTTAAATTTCGGTATTTCGGTATTATTTGAAAATTATATCTATGTAAGGTACTTTGTTTTTATTCACTACTATTACTTGTATGTGTTTCTTTAAAAAAATGCTTTTTTGAGATAAAATTATACTAATTTATAAACATCAGGTTATGGAAATGAACCACCTTATTAATATTATAATAATTTATACGGTTGAAGTTACAACCAAAAAGAGTATTGTGGGTACAAAGTTTCAGTGAAATGTGACATTAACAGAATGTAAATTAATATTTCCATATGAAAATTAAATATTGAACTAAAGAGAAAGTTGATACCAAATTCCCGAAGGCTATGGAAAACCGCATTCGAAATTGAAACAAACAGTAAAATGCAAATGCTTTGTAATTAGTTGTGGCCATAAATATTGTGGCGTCAATGGGGACCCAATAAATAAACCGGAGCATCTCGAAAATAATATATTCATGATACATTCATTTACTATTGCACCACTTTACTCGCTGCGGCCTATTTTGACTAAAAGTAATTGTATATTTTTATATAATTTAACGTAGTATTTATAATAATGCACAGCTTAGATATAATAGCGTGCCTGGGCTTTTGTAAAACAGTTTTAAAACAATAGTTAATTAAATATATTCTAAAATGAATTTAAAACTTTGGTAGGATGGATTTAATTCGATCGTATTAGAATTAAATTTGGCACACAGATAGCTTATGATCTTAAATAACACATAAGATAAACTACAAATGATTATTTGAAAATCTTTTACACCCAATCACGATTTTTCACCAACCTGTAGCTGCGGGCGAAAGTAGTCTTATACTTTTTTCAAAATAATCTATTGAGGTTATTATCTGACAAATCGCTAAAGAATATAATGCCTTAGTTGTTCCGGTCGATATTATAAGCAGAAAAGGTACATGACTATTAAATATCTCTTCCCAGTTGAATACGTATGCACTTCGATAATCTATTTTTAAATGAAGCCTATATAGGAACATTTTTCAATGTACTCGTTCTCTATTCGTTTTATAACCTAATAAAAAGTAAGAATACAACATAAAACATTATCAGAAACACTGCACCGATGGAAAGCTATCAATCAAAGTGAGAAATTGAATCAGCTGCCTTGGACCCTTCAATTAAGCATAATTTTAGATAAGCCTTTAATTTTTTCGTCACGGGTGGGCTCAAACCGGGTGTAAGCCGGTCATTAGCCACTTTTAAACCCACTTTTTATACATTTTGTCTTAAAAACACATCATATTTCTTGAACATAATCCATAATACATGAGATACCGCGCTCCTCATAGCAATTACTTGTAATAAATCTCCAGTTAGATCAACAGCTGACGCCTAAATTTATTTTACTGTACAACGGAATATACTTAATACCAGCGAGCTTTTTACTCCCGGCGAAAACTGTTCAGTCAATTTCAGGGATTATAAAATCAAATTTGATTTCGGTCGGTACGGCACTTCACTGACCCAAAAACACTCGAACGCCCGACTGTGACTGGCGTTATCTTGGGAAATAAATGACCAATTAAATAATCTAATTCATTTCGTCCCCGTCCTCGGCCCTCGACGGGGTGGAAGCATAAATCAACATGCCATCAAGTGGTGATAAACATTTTCTGACTTCCAACCCAGGTGACAAAAAACTGTCCTCTTTTTTGGACACTGCCCACAAAGAGCTATTGAAAGGGTGACATTTTTTAACAGTAAAGGCTCCTTAATTGTTAACACGGCCACCCTTTACATCGTGTCGGAGTCCTTTTTAATAAAAAATGGGTTTAAATAAATGACGTTAACGAGGCGATTCGGTGGTCGCAAAAAGTCGGTGAGTCGTAATTACTGCTTAATGTTGCGATAAGATTAAATTCTTTATAAATTCAAATGACACTTGGACAAACAGCTTTTAATGGTAGTTGCGTGCATTAAGTGTTAGCTAATAGGGTAATCAAATAAAAGGTGCACACTTGCAAGCATTGAACCGCCACAATGCAACCTCATGCGGACAAGAGCGTCAATATTTTGATAGCGCGCGTGGTGCGATGCTTGGAACATGTGCTCAAATATTGTGCAACATCGATTGCTGTTTAATCGCAGTGGTGTATCTAACGGGTATGCGAAGTAAATTTTACTAAGCTTGTATGCTTCGTACGTACATACAGATTTTATTATACAATAATGTCAACATAGAGCAGTTGTTTTCGAGACCATTGGTTGGAGGTCAGGCGAGAAATTCATACCTTTCCGATTTACTTCAGTAATATCTGGTAAACAAGAGCGGTAAGCTTACGACGAGTAAAAAATAACCTAATATTAATGTTATTTTTTAAGTATCTACACTTTCATAAGAGTTTTATTGAGGAAAACTTAAATAAATGATTTTGGCTTTAACTTTAATAAATTGTATTTTAGTGCATGAATTGTGGTTATGAGTGTAATTGCATATAATTCCATGGTAAAAGTATCCTCTATGTAGACTCACATCTTTTAGTATGCCACATTTCTATAGTAGTACAATAAGACCGATATATTTATTGAGTTAAATGTAAAACCAGCATTTCTAATAACTTATCAAGAATTAAGTTAAATATAAAAGCAGCATTTCTGGTTTAACTGAGTCATTAAAAGAGTTCAGTATACAAATGTGGTGACTAAGAACAAAAACCCTGATTATCTGGATCAAGAAATGCGTTTAGTAAAGCAATGTGTTGACTGAGTTCAGTCTCAGCTTACGCGTCTAGAATGCATGCCTGATGTGCGATCCAGCAAGAATGAGCCGCAAATAGCCGCCCTGAGATGAATCAGTCGCGGACCCGACAAATTCTAATACATCAAAGGGATTTTCGCAGAACAAGGTATAAGACACACGGTGTGGATTGTTTGTTTAATCGACTTTGAATAAAACTGACATTGGCTACTTGATATTTATGACCTGATTGTCTTCTGAATAATAAAATCTTTTACAAAAATACGGTTTTATCTTAGCAAATATTAAGCTGGTCATCCGGGTAGATAGATACCTATCATATAAAGAAAACCAAGCGATCACACGCCACTTGATACTTAGTTTATTAAATTTCTGTAATGGTTCATTCTTCGCTAAAATAAAACTAGTGTTATCGGAAACCACAAGAAGAAAATTACTCATTGGCAATTATGGTATATCTGAGACATAATATAAGTTAATTCCAAAATCTTTAACAAGCTTTTTAAAATAATTGAATTGCTATTAAATTTTAAAACAGTAAGAAGCTCATTTTATCTTAACAAATAATTAAATATAATCTACAACCGAATATAAATAATAAAAAAATGTAACTTCCTGCAGACATTTACGATTCAGAAACCATTAAATAAAAACCAGTAATGAGTGATAGATAACCCTGGGGTAAATGATATCTGGAACTATTTAACGAGACATTTTAATATTATCGATATATGAGTATAACAATGATTTCATTATCGCAATACTTCACTTAAACTTAATCGGACATCGTCTCAATCCAAACTATAGATTATTTATAGTTATTACTTCATAATTACAATTACTCTGCAATATTAGATCGAAAACGATAAACGAAGTAAAGCAGAGTTCACAATGGTCAGTTCTTGAATGGGTAACCTTTCATGTAGAATGTTAATAGCAAGCCCTTCCGTGTTTTGACAGGCAATTTCAGCCATTTGTCCTTACTTTAACTATATGTAAACAGTATAGGAAGTAAGGATTATAACAGTAAGGATTGTTTTTAAACCCTATTGGCTTGAAAACTTCTTACAGTAGGATGGCAGACAATCCTCAATTAGGCAATAGGAACTATTTTCCCACCATATATTAAACCTTATTGAGTTAAGTTAAGGTTGGATTTCTACCAATAAACAAAGTCGACTTGCTCTGCCCTATTAAGGGTTAAACTATCTCTGTCTGTCTACATTGGGTCTGCACAGTGGAGTATGGCCTGAATTCTTCTCAATTTTATTCGTTAGAGAGTACACTGAGTAGCTGACATTTTATTATGGACTCTTATTTATAAATACCTTAACATGTTATAATTTTATAGTCCGCGTCCGTAAATAACAGCTTATTTCCGTGTTAGGTGTACTTTGACCTAAATATGCCAAAAAAATTGGCTGTAAATCTAAAAAGGAATTAAATTATACCGCTTGTAAATTATAAATAAACTCATATAATATTATCGCAGTCGCGCAGTCAGGAGAGAATTCGAAGTTAGTCGTGCGCCCGCAGAACTCCGTCTCAAAACAAACTTTTGCTCTTTTGAACATTTTGACATCTCCATTTTAAACTTCAAAGTTAGAACGAATTTCAAATATTAAAAACATATTTTTTCTTTTATATTGATTTGACAGACCGTTTGATCTGAACACCTTTGGGATTTAAAGAGTGTTGAGAAATTAAATAATAAAGAAATATTAAGCCTTGTTAAATTGTTCTCGTCTTAAATGGTATTAGTACGCAAGCTCTTCGACTATTTTGTCGTTGGTTCTAATCCTAGACAAGGCAAATTTTTTTCATGTACTTTTTCCTTGATCAAGACGTAAAGCGTGGAGGCAATCATACCCGCATTCCGCTCTTGAGGTCGTGGGTTCGATTTACACACAAGACAAATCTTTGTGTGCATAATATGAATATTTGTTCTGGTCTGGGTGTATGTATAATGCATTAAGGATGTATGTAGAAATAGTAAACGTCAATCAATCCACTGATGTTTCTAAACGTTTTGTTGTAGTTCTATATATTAACGTGTGGCGCTTGTGTGCTCTGTCATTACTGTTCCGTTATGTCTTTGCGTGCATTAAACGTAGTTAGTTTGTAACTCTTTTCTTGATTTTCTCCAATAATGTAATTACTAAAAAAAATGTTAATCCGTTATTTAGTATCCATAACACAAGTTCGTAATGATACTTATCTTGGAACTTAATAATTGGTGTCATTGTCAGAAAATGATTATTTATTTTTTATTACTCACTTTTTAATTCCAGGAGAAAAGATATAAAAAGAATATCATGTTTTTGTATAAAACCGCAGTTTGAAAAGTTATATTCACATAATAATAACAAACTAAATATTTCAATTATCAACTCCCACCTAAACCACGCTGAATGCCAACGCTGTCATCAAAGACTCGAATTATCACAACATTGGGTCCCAGGTGTGACAAGCGCTCCGTACACGTTCCTACATATAAAAAGTAAATTGTTGACATAAATGTACGTAATTCAAACAATTCACTCTGTGTGAACTTCACTTCATTGTTACTTTTAGCTGTGGGTGTTAAGTTGGATGCGTACCGCCTTTTATTATTAAGTTTTTCTGTCACTAAAAGCTGAATGCTTTAAGTAACATTTTTTTTTTCAATTTGTTATGTATAGTAATATTTATAAGAGAAGTTCATATATATACTAATGATAATAATATGCCTTGATAATATTCTATTCTATTCTATTCTCTTACTTATAAACATATATGTTTGTATGTTTGGTTATGTAATAAAATTGTTATATGAAATAAAATAAAATATACTTGACGACCGATATGGCGTTGAGGTCAGTTTACTTGCACTTCACTCCAGAGGTCGTGGGTTCGATTCCCACACAGGACAAATCTTTGTGTGCATGAACATGAATATTTGTTCTGGTCTGGGTGTTTTCCTATGTACATTAAGTATGTATTTACAAAAAAAAAAAAAGTATTTAAGTATGTTTATCCGTTGTTTAGAACTAAATAATTGGTGTAATTGTCTGAAAATATTTATTTATTTTATTTATTTATACTTCATTGTCTTTCAGATCAACATGATCATTTAGATTCGTCAACCAAACGAACTACTGATATGAGATAAGAAACTATCCTTATGCTATTTGCAATGTTGAACTCACAAAAAATATGAAATTATGTTATGGTTTAATGAATTAAATAATTTAGAATTAAATTACATTCTGTTTTGGATAAGACTATTTTAGCAAAAAGACGTTACCTTAGTTAGAGTATGGTCTGATAAAATTGGTTTGCGTATGATGGAAAGAATCGACATAGCTAAGTGTTAGAATTTATGGTTTGAATAACAAAGACTGTACAGACGCCTTAGAAATTAAATATTATTAGTTAAACAGGGCTTTGAAAAAGATCAATCTCTGAGCCTAATAATTTCTCATCCCATCCGACTACATAAAGCAGGAACTCCACAATAATCGTTCGGTCGCTATTGAAGGGCCGCTTCCGCAGAGCACAATGGATGCATGCAAACTTAGAGAAATAGGTAAAAATAATCCAGTGCCGGGCCTCAATACATCACGCGAACTGTCAACCGAGACCGCACGAACAAAATATGCCATTGTGAGAGCCGGGACACGCTTTGTCGGAAACTTTCCTAAAAACTTGCACAATTTCGACTGTACACGCACCAGACGCATGACAAAAAAAAAGACAATCGCTACCATCCAATGGATAGAACGCGCCAAAGTTTTCAAACTCATAAAAGTATTCGTCCTCTTTTAAGTCGACGTAGACGAACTGTTTATGAAACTGGCTATTAAAAATTAAAACACAGACGAATAATAATACACAGCTACTCTTATATTGGTCTCACAACAACTCGTAATTAATCAATTCCGAATGTGGAGCGCCGCCGTTCATATTTTACATGCTCCCTGCGATCAATCGCTCTTTGTGTGGGTCCATAGTTGTCGACACCATCTCGCTACTCTTTACATGTTTAAAAATATGTGGTGCCGTCTAAATAAACACATAATTCAAAAGGTATGTTTCCATTTTATTTTTAAACAAACACTGCTTATAAAGCTGCCGTGACTGCGGAGGGCAGCTTTCGTGAGACTTTCCTATAACTTAAGCTCACATGTTCGATATTCATGTGTTATGCCGACAAAATACATAATCAAAAAGTTGACAGCAAACATAACACATCCTAAAAAATCGGCAATAATATAATTTCTCGGAACACGACGAGTAAGTTTTTACGCCCGCACCTTTTGCCGATTAAGGGTACTTGTGATTCTAGTAAATAAATCAAAATGTTATTAACGAGTTCCATTCACAATCTCGGAACGCTAATAAATAAGTCGACGTAGCGGTATGTGAAAAATAAACAGCTTGAAATGGAACGCACGGTGCGTTTGCTAAAGTTATCTCTAAACGCGCCTTGAAAGTTAAATGTCAACAGTCGCATTATGAGTTCGAGTGTTGTTACATTACTAACGACGTTGTAGTCCCAACGTGTTAAGTATTTTAAATGTGATAGTGAAAGCTTAGAACTCTGTTCTGTTATTAGGTGTAGGTACTCGAATGCGATAATTCTGCGCTTAAGTCCTGATGGCACCTCGTGTTGCTTGCATTGTGAGATAATTAAATAAGTCAGGTACAATTTCTTAGAATAACTATCAACAAGCAGCTGAATATGCATAGTGATATGAACAATAATTTTTGAAGAAAAAAAGAAACATCAATATTAGAAGAAAATAAAAATTATGTAGAATTTTTTTTGAGTAAAAGATATTGTGGTAACTTAAGGCGAGCGAGCCTTACGGAATGTGTTACGAATGAGTTCTTACTAGTTCATCTGAAGCATACCAGCGAGGTTTGAACTCGAATGGTTAAGAGAGTCGTACGCTTAACCGATAGGATACGACCGCCTCAATTGCCAGTTTTAAGGACGTTGAAATGATATATGTATCTTATTTTGAAACTCTCGTTGTTATAAGTTTCAACTTCAAACCCCTCCTATAAGGGTCGTCTGTCTGCGGTTTGAATAGTCACTCCACAATTTAGATTTTTTTTTTCCGCAATGGTCTTAGAAATGGCAAAACGATATATGGTTGTTCTCGACAAAAATACCTCCCTGTGCTTCTTTTCGTATAACTACTGGGTTTTGTTAATGGTTTTAGATAATAATATGGCAAAATTACATAATCAAGTGGTCTAGACAAAAAAATATTTCCCGCGCTTATAAAGTACCATTACTTATATAAGGCCACATACTACTCGTGTAACTACTGGGCTTTGGTCGCAATAGTTCTTGTAATTTTGCCACATCTCATTATGGCAAATCTATACGAAGTGGTTCTTAAAAATAACTAAACGAGTTGGTCCCGACAAATATATCACTGCATTATTGAAAGTGCCATTGTTTATAAAAGGCGATACATTTTTCGTATAACTACTGGGCTGTCGTCAGCTAAGTGGTAATAAATTATAAACTTAACCTTGGCCACGTTTGTTTTGGTAACGTCTGGGGACTGGAGGCATGTGCTTATCGTGAGAACCCTTCTAGTGTTGAGGAGGTTAGTTTCTGAACTACTGTTTGTTTTATTATAGACGGAGTTGGGCTGTAACGTTTAATAGTTTTAAAATAAATATTGATCAATAGGATGGAAGTAATTATGTTTACTGATGGTTTCTGAAATTTTATTTAAATTATACTTTAACCTTTCAAGTCACAGAGGTTCGGACTTTTCTATTGTTACCTCTCTGAATTATATTGCCTTCTCAAACTCAAAGAATAATTTGTTTTATAATATCACATACACACTTAGGCCAGTTGACTTACGATCATAATGAGCAGGTAATGCTGAAATACTAGGTTGTAATCGATTTTAGAGGCTCCGTGGCATTAGCAATAGAATAGAATATTTTTTATTGACTAAGCAACACACACAATATCATACAATGGGAACAAAATAAAAATATGAAATATGTGTGCAACCTGTCAAAAGGGCGATACATCAGCGTAATGCTGCTGCATCTGCTGATACAGCAGCGCTGGTGTTCCTGTAGCGCCCCTTTGAGGTACAGTGGCTTTAATTCGTAAAAAGTAAAATAATGAAAAAATAAAAACCAAAAAAATAAAAAGGAATTTTTAGTACTTAATTAGAAAACATTACATACAAAGAAAAAACTATAGGCTGAACAAGCAATAACAAACAAAAACCAACTCCTTTGAGGTACAGTGGCCTTAATTCATAAAAAAAAATATATCAAAAAATATAAAACAAACAAATAAAAAGGAATCTAAAGTACTTAATTAGAAAATAAACATTACATACAAAGAAAAAACTATAGGCTGAACAAGCAATAACAAACAAAAACCAACCCCTTTGAGGTACAGTGGCCTTAATTCATAAAAAAAAATATATCAAAAAATATAAAATAAAAAAATAAAAAGGAATCTAAAGTACTTAATTAGAAAATAAACATTACATACAAAGAAAAAACTATAGGCTGAACAAGCAATAACAAACAAAAACCAAAAACAAAAAAGAAAAACCAACATAGATATATTAAAATGCCAAAGTTGCCAAACAACAAAACAACAATGTGCATTACAGAAACTCACGATACCTATGTGTTTATAATTTTAATAAACTGCAAATTATTATAACAACATGCCTATACACACAAAAACCGAACAACTAGACCAGTCAAAGTCACAATTTAAAAACTATTTAAGTGGCAGTTATATCGACTAGAGTGAAGAGTGAGCGAAATTCAGGGCGCGTTAGAGCTATTTGTTGCGAAAGCCATGGTAAAAAATTATTCAAATAATACTTTCGTTGAAGCCCTCTGTTGCTGCATCAGATTTCTTTTGAGATTGGCCCTAAACGAACTGATGGTTTGTAGATCGCGTATCTGCGGCGGCAGGTCATTCCAACATCGTGAAGCCGCGAACCTAAAAGACCCCCTTAAAGCCACCGTGCGATGGCTGGGTACAGAAAATGCTTTTGCACATGAGCGTCTCTGATATCTGCTATCATCCTTGGACCACACCAGATGCTCATATAAATATCGAGGTCTCTGTGAAATTACCACTCCAAACATCAGAACAGCCAGGTGAAGCCTCCTACGAGCCTCCATTTTCATAATGTTCGCACCATCAAGAAATGGAGTAACATGAGATCTAGGTGGGATATGGAAACAGAAGCGCGCACAAGCAGTCGGTCTTTGAATAGCTGAGCGTTAGTGTCGCATTTTTGTATCGATAGCTTCTGTATCAAGAATTCTATGGTTAAAACAGTTGCCAGAATGTCAGAAGGCACTGACTTCCTAATAACAACTGTCATAGATGTTTATGACAGCCGGTACCAACGGCTTGACGTGCTTTTTGAGGCACGTAGCATGCGGTAAATACGCACATAGCTTCGAAAAGTTATAGGTGCGCCGGGGTTTGAACCCAAGACCCTCTGAATATGAAATCATTGGGTCTCGCCACTGGGCTATCGCTACTATAAAACACTAAGACACTTATTTAGGTAAATATATAGCTGAATTCCAATTGTGCAAAAACGTTCGAAAACCGTAACTAATCATTAAATTAGATACCTAAACAAACTTACTATGTACTCGTACATAGACGGTATAAATTCAAATTTTGCATTAAATTACGATAAGTTTGTATCGGAGCTCATTAATATTACCCAGTGAATAGTTAATAAAGCTGATTAAAGTACGTGTGCAGCCGATTACGCGTGTGTTATATTTTCACTACTGTTTTTATAATACTTAAACAAATTTTGATAGGAGCGTTTCATAAGTACGGAATATAGGTTAACATTTATGCTGTTAATGAGATAATATTATTTGAAGTTTAGTTGTTTCATCCAGTGATTTATAACCAAAAGAGGTAGATGTTGCACTAGTCTTCGGAAGGGGGCCAAGCCTGCCGGGTTTGCGGAACTGTTCGAAATGGTAACCGTGGTCTTGAAACATTACAGGCTCAAGAAGGAACAAGGATGATTTTTTGTCAGTAAAAGTCTGACACACCCTTCCTCTTCACGCACAGCGGAAGACGGTCATTTGATGATTTTTCATTAGAAAAAAAGCCCCTGAAAACTGAGGAGGTCGAATTCAGATAACTGTCGTAAAGATAAATTATATATTCGCTAGAGCCTCGTCCGTTGATCGGCAGTTGAACCACTTGCAGGTGAAGTTGGTTTGGGCTCCTCAAATCTTGGTAGGAGCTCTTCACAAAAAATGTTCTAGTAATCAGTTTGACAATATTACGTGTCATAAAATGCTGGTCTACAGACGTTATCACTGTGCTGTAGTATTTCACGGTTTAATGGTTGTCTCGTAACTGATATTTATAATGCCTGTCACCTATATATTCTTATCTTAGTTAGCGGCTACTGCAGAGCCTTATTATACCTCTACTTTATCAACCTCGTAAAAGTAACTATGTAATTAATTGCATTATTTTTTACAAGTTACTTTACAACTTCTATAAAACGGGTTAAATTTATCTTCCATTAATTGCATCTAGTTATGCATGGTTCGCCCGCGACTTCGTCCGAGTAAAAGTTGATAATGTCGCGCATCTTGTTGTAACTATAAATATCATAATATCTCTCTATATCTCATCATATATCTCTATCATAAATATCATCATATTTATATCAGCTAATAACAAAACTAACAAAATAGTTTTACGCTTCTTTCTTCAAAAAGTAGGACTTTCTATACTAAATTTTATTTCCTATTTTTCGCATTAACAAGCCTTTAACCCTATTTTAGGCTCAACACTATCTATCTGTGTATAACCAAATTATATATTAATTGGTTCAGTAGTTTTGGCGTGTAAGCTAGGCAGACAGACAAAGTTACTTTCGTATTTATAATATTAGTATGTAGATTTGCATTGCAATAAATCAAGAGTCGGATATAAACAGTGTTTTTTCTTTTAAATAATAGCTTCGTGCTTTAAGCACATTTAGCCATTGTCAAGTAAAAAAATATCTAACATATAAATCATAGTAAATGAGAATCCTCGTCGTACCCCTAAATCTCCTGAGTTCTTAGAAAAGATGTCTTGAGAGAATTTAAAAAGTATGTTGCACTGTTTTGTGTCATTTACCAACACTTATGTACGTTCACAAATACTTAACGATTAATAATCCACCGTTATTACACATTAATGTTCTAAATATCTTTTTTTTTTTTAATAGAGCAAAACAGACACGACTCTTCACTTTTCCGCCAAAAACATAAACTCACTCTTAATGAAACAATCTGCAGTAATAAAAAACAGTAGTATTCTTTTTTTTTTATTATGGCTTTGAGCGTTTAGTACTGTTAGCCAGGGTCAAGTAAAGAATAGATTAATAAAGTTTAATTTATAGTAAATGAGAATGAGTGATGATAAATGGTAGATGAGATCCTCACCCTGAACCATTAGTCCTCAGTAAATATGTGGGCTTATACTGAGATCTCACATGGACTTCTTGAGAGAATTAGAAAAGTGATGTTGCCCTATTTTGTTATATTTATCAACAAAATATCACAGATTTTAGAAAACAAAACAAAACTGCAAACATGACGCTTCACTTTCCCGCTAAGAAGTCCCTATTTGTTAGTTAGTAGCATAAACCACCCAATTTTAGCTAGTCATACCTCTATGGCCAGCTATGAGGCATATATTCGCTCTGGTCCAATAAATTTGCATTCTAGCTGTTGTAGGATTTAAAAATTCTTAAATTCGAAAATTAAAAAAGAGTTGAGAGTGTCGTCCCATTAACCAGTTAATATTCGCAGTTTTATGCCCAACTGTTTTTGTATTGTCCAGATGTGCTTCCGCCAAATTAGCCGTCTGTCAAGATGCATGCCCTAGTCATCATATCCTAGCATTATCCTGGATGCCCTAGACTTAAGCTTAGGGCCCAGGGTCTGCTCACTGGTTCAACCAGATTAGACTGAATTTCAGTTATTCCTTAGAGCGTTTGCCGTCTGTTGTCTTTACGTTTCTTTTTTGTTCGATTTAAATAAAATACATTGACACTGATATTATTATAAAAGATTAACGACAAAACTCCCTAAAAGTATTTTTTAATAAAAGAGTTAGTATAGGAGTTTAATATTATGGAGTCTGTCTATACATGTAATAAATTAGTTTTAATTGCTATTGGTATTACAAGTACGCAAATAGCGGGGCTGTTATAAATAAAGTTTGAGTATCAACTTCCCCTTTAAGCATTATTAAACAACTCTTATTTTGACAAGGTTTAAAAACTAAACAATTATCTTTAAATAAACAAATCAGAATAATGCTTAGGTACTCGTACTTTTACTAAATCAATTTACTCATTGAGCAAGGGTTTAATTTTACCCGCAGATTGTTTTACAGATTCTAATGTGATCCTTACGTGCTTTATTCTAAGGCACAAAATATTTTAAGATGTCCAATAACTTGTTTCCAATAAGTTATTGGGATGTATCGGATTCAATAACGGGTTTGACAGACCTAATTGAAACATCCTTTTGTAAATGTCAATCAAAATTTAGATAGCCAGTAGTCAAATTAAGTTAAAATATAAATATATTACGGTTTTTAAAGGGTCAGCAATAAGTTGGTGATGCACCTGGTTTTGTAGACGTCCTTAGACTGCGATGATCATATTCCAAATGGGCCGCATGGTGGACATTTATTCCACAATGTTAATAAAGTTTTAGTTTGAAAATATTCAGTGTATATAGGGTGGAGTAAAAAGTCAATTAAATAAACCATAACATTCTACTAGGATCCTAGGCTCCTACTGTTAGCGCGCTGCGCTTAATCGGGGATATGATCGCTCAATACGATGATTTAGATTTATTTGTTGACGGAATAGGTAAACTTACAAATGTAGCTTATAAGTATTTTAGTAAGTAAGTGACATATTAATTCTTATTTTATTATTATTTTTAATGTGACCTTAAATTATTTTAAATTTTAATATGGACATTGTTGTTTGAATTGTTGGCATGAATTTATGTAATTTGCTATCTTAGACATTTTTATTTTACTTTTTTGTTATCTGGTTTTAACTTAATTTTCGAAAATTATTGGTTTGTGTTATAATTGTGAATTGTGGGTGTTTTGGACTTGATCTGTTAACCTACATTGTAAGATTGAATAAATAACAGTAGGTTTGTATATGATGGACTTTAAGAAACGAAAACATCAGTTAATATCTATAAAAACACATAAATACTTTTATAAAGTTTGCTATTAAAAGAGTATGGCAGTAATTTCTAAATTTACTCACTCAAGATCAAAGACACGACCACATCTCAATCTTGGTTCTTGTAATATTAATGTCAAATATACAACAAAAATAAAATATCAAATTAAAACATACATGACTGAAGTTTATTTACCCAAAAATACACGATAAAGAAAATCGTCACACTTCTGAATATAAACTTGTTTTATATTCAGAATTGTGACGACAAATTCTCTCGACTCATGTCATAACATGTCTCGCGCTTTAAAGTCCCAAATCTCGATGTGACAGTTATTTACTGGCTTCTTAATAATCCAAATAAATACTTAGGAGATGTTTACACTGATGCAACTCCAGGAAATGTCACTACTAGGCGCCATCATGTCAACGACCGTTTATTTTGATAATTTCATTGGAATAAACATTTCCAAACACATCTTCACTTACGCCCGCGGTTTTGCCTACACTAATGACAGGATAACTTTCGATCTGCTCGTATTACCCAGCAGAATAAAAACTGAAAAATAATTATTTGAATGGAATATAACATAAATTTATTCTTAATCTATTATTATTTTTGGAAGTGCTGAATAAATTTATTTCTTTCTTTCATAACGTAACATGACTTCATAAGAGGAGATAATTTAAATAAAAAAATTTCCTATATTTCACGTACTTGGGACTAGGAATAGAAGAAAGTAAGAAAATAAATTTATTCAGTACAAATAAACATAATAATTAAGTACACAGAAAATGCAATGATTAAATTTACACAAGCAAAATACAACATTAAACCATGTACTGAAACGGTGTCCACTCAGCACACTGTCGGACTCCATAGGATGTCACGACGCTGATCTTCCGTGAACACCTAGACATGAAGTGTTACTACGCGCAGTATTTGTGAAATGAATCTATTTAAATAATTAAAAATAAATTACAATAAATATATAAAGTAGTTTGTGTAAAGAATGGAATACTATAATAAAAAGTTTAAATTTAAATAGATAAAAATAGAATACAAGCGATTATACCATTTATTTTTATTATAACCTAATTATTTATAAAGCAATCTCCACTCTCTTCAACAACTTCTGTACCTTCAATTAGAAGGTGAATTTCTTTTGAATTTTCTTTAGTAGCAATAAACTGCTTGTAGGTATTAATACTCCTTGCAATACAAATAAAATCTCTTTACATAAAAATATTTTTTTTGTTTTGTAGTGATACTAATACATTTATTATTTATAATACGTAGGCACTTATCTAATAGTGGACTCGCATGGTCCAAATGGCAAGACTGCCTTTACGGTGTGATTTCAAGGGTCCATCCCTCGTTATATCGTTATGAGGGAAAAGGGTTATACGAAATTCTTAGTAGAACGAAAACTAAATTACTGCTCGAGCGAGGAAAGTAACAAATTCAACAAAAGATTCCCTTCGTCCGCTGAGCTGATATTGGACTATGTAGGGATTTTCAAATTAATGTCAATACATTGTAATGTCATATTCTATGTAGGTAACTCTATGTGAACGTAGATATTTATTTTCAAAGAACAAATCTTTTATTCCATAAGATATTATATAGAAGGTACTTGAAAACGTCAAAATTAAATATAAATACAAAGTATAATCGAAACATGATTACACTGAAATCACGAAGCTTAGATTTATTTACAAAACAATAAAAAAACAAAAAATATTTAAATGTAAGTGAATCTAAGTGCTAGTTCCGAGCCACCGCTCAGTAAGAAGAACTAGCAAGAAACTCACAGGCTCTTATAAATTATCAATTGGTTAGTTACAATCTTAACTTGTCTGTCAATATGTTTAATGTTCTATTGTATGTGTGATATATGTGAACGCAGATATTTATGAAGGCTAGGAATTAATTATGTCATTATCATCGTTATAGTTCACAAACGCTAACTCTGATCTGTGTGAGGGATTCAAGTCATTTATACAGTCCTCCATGTACACCCAGTATGCAATATCGGAGGCAAGTGTGAGGCTAAGGAATAACGTCTACCACGTAGAGTAATAACCAGTACCAACGTTCCGAATTAGATGGATATCAAATGCCAATCAATGGTACTTTGAAGACTGATTAGTACGGAACACTAGGAGAGAAGTGGATAATCCTTCAAATTGAAACCTGACAAAATTCCATTCCCTTAAGGTTTTCTATTGCCTAGTATTCGAAAATTAACAAATTTTCTTATTGTTCGCAGATGAATGAAGAAATGAAAACATGTGATGTGACACTATCTACTCAGCGACTCAAGCTATAGAATGAGGCACTAGATGAACGAACAGAATGGATACCTTGGCCGTGGTGACGTCATTATTAGGTCTTTTCTTCTTATACCCAGGTAAGAGACTCAAATACTAATGTGACTCTTCGTATTGACCACGTCTTGCCTGATAGTAAGCAGTCGATGAAATTCAAAAGAGAGCGCGCTAAACCGTGATCTCTGCACGTTAACAAACACACCCACACATGACAGCCTTCATCAATGCCGTTGGCGGTTGGCGAAAGCGATCATCGAAATAAAGCAGAGTTTACAGAGATCAGGAGTGCTATGAATAATTCAATTCTTTAAAGCTTGAGATTCGTAATTTTGAAAACAGATTAGACTGAAACTTTAATCAGCACACATATCTACTATTATTTAGTTTTATTATTATTTAACTTGTAACGAATGAAAAGAATTAATGTGATGAAAGAGGTGTGATGAATGGATGGAATGAACTGATGTGATGAATAGGTGTGATGAATGGATGTGATGAATAGATGTGATAAATGGATGTATTGAAAGGATGTGATGATTGGATGTAATGGATTGAAGTGTTGAATGGATGTTACGGATTGATGTGATGATTGCTGGCTAAGATGATGATGATTGTGAGTGATCTTATCTTAAGGTGGATAAAAGAGTTTTGATAGATATGCCATGAGTGCATCAAATGCGACTTACATTTAATGCAAGAAAAGCCTACAACATACTGCACAGTGTAACACAATATTGTGCATTCTCGTCAAGAGGTCAAGAAAGTCTAGCGCAATAAAGCTTGGCATGGATTTATAGTAGGGCCTATAAACATTAGTTTGGTACGTGGTCATAGGTACTAAAGAAATATCGCAAGTCTGGCTTAGTAAAACCTAAAGCCTTATTATATATTTCATGTTTTGCGACTAATTATTGCAGTAGGCGTTTGTCACGCGCAATTTGCTTGTTCATAATTATAGCTCTGTTCACGAAACACGCTGTTGGCTTCGTGGCTTTGGTAATGTCAAAGTTTTAATGTAGAATGAACAAACAGCTTTTAAAAGAAAGAAAGAAATGTAACATTTATGCAACTTGTACATCCGTGACAAGCACAGCTCTTTAAACTGTTTTGTTCACATATTTAAAATAGGTTTATAGGGATCCTACCAGGACCTAAGGAGCCCAAGCCAACCTTACCTGCTAGTGGTGCGACTGCCGACCAACGGACGAGGCTCTGGCGAACATAACAGTGCCCGGTAAGCGGCAATAGGCTTGCCACTTATTACGTGGGACTATATAATTGGCGAAGTGTGGGCGTATAATATGCCTCTACTTACCCCTACGGGGAAACAGGCGGGAATTTGTGTGTGTGTGTGTATTTTAAATAGGTGTACGAAAGGACTGGAACCCCAATCAAAAGACGTGCACGAGAAGGTAAATGAATGTTAGTGAAGCTAAAACTGTGTGCCAGGCGTAGTAAGTAAAAGGATGGCATTGCTATCACTGCCTGCCCCACTGCTTACGGTAACAATGTGTGATAATATAATACATAATATAGGTTGACTGAGAACAGTTGCAACAGAAACTTAACTATTATGGAGTTATTACAACACTAGATCTAAGGTTAAGCAGGGTTTTATCAAATAAAAGTGACAGCACTAGCTTTAAGCCTGGCTTAACTTTAGATTTTATTTTGTAATAAGCAGCCCCTTAAGCTTTAATATTACAGCTAATTGACAACACTAGTATTAAGTTCTGATGTTAATATACACTGTTGATTTTCTTAGTAAATAAATAAATAGAAATTTAATCTAACATAGCTAATTCACAATTAGCTTGATATGTTTGACACTAATTAGGTGAAACATTCAATAACATGAAAACACTATTTCTATAGCAACTACTTAGTCACAATTACTGCTTATCTTTGTTGAATAGAGCTGTATTATCAATGATACGAAGACATTCTCACGTTAGTCAAAGGAATGAAAACAAATATCACTTATAGAGACATACATAAGCGTAAATCATTGGCTTCTTATGGTATAACATGCAAATGCGAAGATAAAATTGAAATTTATTGCACGACAAATTAATGACTTAAGTGGTCCAAATAGTTTGCAGTCGTTACACGCATTTTCTAATAGTAAAATGAATATAAGCAGGCAGTCAGAGTTCAAACAGCGCTAATAGCTCAGTGCTCACCCTCGCTAGGGTAGCTTCCCCCACACTATTTGATATTTAGTGCCTTGCCGTACCATCTTAGATTTGTGGCAACACTTAGCGATGCCGAAAATAACCGTGTCATTCTTGCAGTATTGGCTCAATTTGTCGTTGTTTGTTTTATTGGGGTGTTGTAAACTGGAATTTTTACGGAATTATAAACAGAAAAGCTTAATTGACTCGCATATATATATATATAAACGAATAACACACACTTATTATGGGTTTTGCTAAATAAGCGCTGTAAAATATTGCCTAATCAACTTATTTCCAATAAAAATTAAACACCAGTTTGACTAAGAGTATCTGAGAGTTTAAATGGGTTTGTCTAGATAGAAAATATTATGAGCTGTAATGATTCCTCTAGTTTTATTTACGAGTAGATTGTTCTTATTTATAATTAAATGTACTTGTGTCATCTAAAGTAATAATAATAAATAATATTCTCTTACAATCACACCAATTCTTCAGTTTCAAGATAAGTATCACTAAGAACTTGTGTTATGGATACTAAAGAACGGATAAACATACTTAAATACTTTTTTTTTGTAAATACATACTTAATATACATAGGAAAACACCCAGACCAGAACAAATATTTATGTTCATGCACACAAAGATTTGTTCTGTGTGGGAATCGAACCCACGACCTCTGGAGTGAAGTGCAGGTATACTGACCTCCACGCCATGTCGGTCGTCAAATGACGTAATGACAAGATACACTTAATAGTAATATATTCGCGGGACTGTCAATATATTCAAGAAACGACACGTATCAGTAAAAGTCTAACACACGCAGCGTAAGACATCATTCCATAATTTTCCATCCGATGTTTTTTTAAATTAATAATGTTGCCTTGTTATATAACCATAACTCTAAGGTAATTAAAAGATAAAGATATTTTTTTGTCAAAATACAGTACATTTATCTAGGAAATTAGTTTTAACAAATTATTTTTTTAATACGCAAGTACGGAACAACAAAACTTTCACATTTTTTAAATCAGCTAATTTGCACGTACCACAGCATAATAACTAAAACTTTTGTGACTTACAAGTTTTCTCGGTAAAAAAGCTCGTCTAAGTATAGCCTTCTCTTTAAAAAGCATAAAAGCAAATTAAGCGTCGAATAAAACCGTGTCTAATGATTGTAAACGCCTTGCAGACGACATGAAGGGGACAAAACCACCGAGGAAAGCATAACTTATTGACAGAACTCATTAGGTTAACAAAACACACATGCGTTAATTCAATGCTGCATCTGTTGATTGCATTTTTACAACAAACTTTACGTACAGACTAAAAACATTCCGAAGTGAACAACCTCGTACCCCTAAGCAACGGTGCGACGCTGATTAAATTATTTTATACTGTGATGCGGTGTATCGAGTTCGTATAAAAAATGTTCGACGCCCCAAGCAGTTATTAAAGCGTAAAGAAGTTAAGCTAATGTTAAACGACGCCTATCTTTTGTGTCTAATGCGTGATGGATGCTGCGTAAAATGCAGTAAAACCGAATAATAAAAATAAACAGAACCCGGGGAGGTTTACAATGGATTTACAATACGGTCGAGTCATTGTAATCGAGATATTGAAAAATGTTCCATATCTCAGATCTGTGCTCGGAACTTTTGACTTTTATGAATATGGACGTCTGTGACCCCTATAGGCCACTGGGTCGTTAATGTCATTGAAATATAGCCCCCTAATTCGTGAATCTTGGTTGAATAATATAAGCGGAAGTCCAAAATGTTGAAGTTTAGATTTAGAAAAGTTTGAGGACAATTTCAATGGAACAAGATTGTAATCGTTGCTAGCGTTAAATATAGACATTTGTCCGCTCTAATCAGACGCTTCATCTCTGGAACATGTCGTTAAACCTTCTTAGTTTTATTGTTCGCTATTAATAATGTTAAATCAGATATGTTGCAAAACTTTTCATTTGTTTTGTTTAGCTTACATAGCTCTTTTCAATAAATTAATATTAATTTCTTATGATATAAATAATATGTATTTTAAATTATTCATCTGACAACCCTGTGTGCGAATTGTAAATAATAATTTCTACAGAAAACTTCATCCTGCGTTAACAAACAATATCGATATATTATCTATTTTTTTATATTATCAACAGTACAATCGGTGAATGTGGGCATGTAATATGCGTATGTATGTATGTATTTACTTCGGTAAGTTTTTAGAAACTTAACTTTTTAAGCTTTAGTGATATTGTTCGTTCTAAGTCCACGCGCCATATCAATGACAAACTTTAAGAAATAAACATCACAACTGCTGCCATATTTCCGTAAACCCTATCACAGATACAACAACAACTGGCTACAACACACTGCTATAAGAAAACATTACACACAAATCTCAAATCTAACATCTCTGAATACAGTTCGAAACGGTTCGCACTGTGAGTTCAGACCAATATGTAGCTGGAGCATGCCCTCATTTCTTGCAGGTAAGTCGGACCCTATGAAAGATGACACTGTGTCAACAATTTGTCCCTTCGTGCATTAGTAGAGCGTCTTACAAGACAAACACGGTAAACTCACGAAATTCATATTAAACTAATCCATCCGTTGGAAACGGCTAATTCCGAACACATGTGCAGAGCGTGGCATGTTTTTTGCACCATAAAATATAAGTGCTATTTCATTAGCTGTGACATTTCAGTTCCATTCTTTAATACTGTGCCGTGGTTCATTTAGTATGAAGCGTCATTTTTATGTCTATGTAGGCGTTTGTGTTTAAAAATGTTAACATATTATCGGTGACATTTATCCTTCTGTTAGTAAAATATTAAGTTTGCTTTTATCGTTCTGTGTTTGTTGGTTAGATTAGCTGTTCTTTTTGAAACCAAATTGTATGTGGGTTACTTATAAAAGAATTTCCAAATGAACCATAATAATATGACTAAGCTCAGGAACTTGGTTATCCCTTTTTGCAGCGCTCTTGTCATAGCAGTTGTAGTTTTAGTTGATAACTTCTTAAATTATAGGCAGATATGACGCGCCTCAGTTGTGAGTAAGTTGGTAAAATGGTTTTAAATCACATCAAATCAATAATCATTTATGTAAGTTTGGCTCATAGAGCCTTTATGAACGACATATTTATAAACGTCAAAATATTATCTGCAAACTAAAACACAGTATTGAATAAACTTTGTATAATAGCAGCAGAATGCAATGTATTCAGCGAAATATAGTCTACCATTTAATTATATAAGAGAACTCTTACAAATGTATTGTTAATATAAGTTTCAAACTGGTTTCATATAATCTTTCCTTCTATTATAATTACGAGCTATCACACAACAAAGGGCGAAACGATTTTAATACGCTTTTGACTCGACGCGAAGTACCTACGGCCAATTAAAGAAAAAATGTCTCAACAAGTTAGACAGGCCTAATAACTCCATCGGTTTCAAATGGCAATGAGGGTTGCAAAATTGAACACGTGTTCAAAATTTCGTACATCGAAATTGGCTCCTAAGGGATCCAATCACTGCTATTAAAATTAGATATTCGAAATTTAGATCTATATCGAGTTACCGGGGGAGTCTGCAAACTGCGAAAATTCTCATTTGTGTTGATTACATTTCTGGTGTAATTCATTAAGTGTCATTATTGTAAAAATGTTTTATGACTTAATTCAAAACAACTCAAGTACAGATAAGTAATATTTTTTATTACAAAAAAAAAACTTATTACTAAACTTCATCAGTTTGCTCGTAAGGCTTAACTTTATAGAATTATTGAATTAATATTAAAAAATCTATATCCTATTTACAAATCGATAGTAAAAACTAAACTAACGAATCATCACATCGGCCTTATAAAGTCCACTGCTGAACATTAGCCTCCCCAATAGATTACATTCTAATACGGGTATCTGCCACCTAAACATAATTAACATAAATAAACATAATCACCACTCTAAGCAGGCGGATTGGTGATCGCAGCGCAAGCCAGTATGCAGAATAACGCTGCTGCCCATCGTCCGGTAGGATTTCCCTTCGTCGACTCTTACGACTTCCTGTGAACCATACGGTACCTAGAACTAACTTCATTGAATTAACTTATGTAAATTAACTAACTTGAAGAGCTCGTAGCTCCGCCGTGCACGGTGGTCGGAAACGATCACCGAGATAAAGCGAGTTTGCAGAGGTCATTCATGGGTGACCGTTTGAGTGGCATTTGATATCGAGCGCTTCCGTGCTTCGGAAGGCACGTTAAGCCGTTGGTCCCGGTTATCACTAAATGTGGTAGTAGCCTAATGGGCGGCTTGATAAATTCTAACAGCAGGACGCTACAAACCTGCCTCCGCCAATCCGCACTGGGTCCACCTGGTGGAGTATGACCCAATATCCTCGCACCTTGGTATGTGAGAGGAGGCTCGTGCTCAGTAGTGGGACGTTCATGGGCTGAGATGATGATGATGAAATTAACTAACGAATAGTTAATTTAAATTTCATTTCCCAATTAAACTATCGACTGAGCGATTCAAACACTAATCATTATAGTTGATAGTAAGTAAGCTGCTTACTTTATTAATCCTTGCAATTATTTAAGGTGTTATATCCGTTCCTGTAATTAGAGCCTGAGCGGACTTCATTCCTGGCTAAGCATTCTTGCACAATTCTCTGTTTTAGACTTGTATTTGTTTAATAAAAAGTTAATTAAAAATGGCGCTCTTTTACTTTCTTGCTGTAAAAGGTTTTAATTTCCCAGCGCTAGGTCAAGTCTTTAAAATTGTATTTAGTTTCAGAGCAATGAGTGTAAAGAAATAATGTAGTATAGTATAAGCGGCTTTACTCCTTCCATCAAAACATAAAGACTATTCTATTTCAGCTTTGTAACGTAACCGACATTTTCACATAACAATATTGCACCTTTTTATGCAACTTGAATCGCTTAGTACTTTGTTTTCATTAGATTATTATTGTATAATGTAATAGGCAGAAATGAAATGTAAGCATAAACATTTTTAAATTTGACTCGAAATCAAAGAGATTTCTCATGTCGGCAATAAAAGCAGACTCGGTGCAAATTGAGTGCTGCCGCATGTTCCAAACATACATGCAGTATAAAAACTCTAGACCTATCAATTTCAATCGACAAAAAACATACAACTTCAAACGGCCGAGGTATGAGGCGTCGACCGCGTTGCTATCGAAGTTAAATGCGAAACTCGTGTCGTCATAATCGATTTTTTTATTTATTTTTTCTCGCGACGCGTGTCAACATGTGCCAGTAGTATAAATTAACAGGGGACACGACGCACCCTCGCAAAACTTTTTTTTAACAAAGTTCTTTGAACAATAGACCGTAACTATTCGCGACTGCGTGAGAGTTGATAAATCACTCCCTTTGGGAAATAACTTTTGCGATTAGCTATCGCTGGAATCATTTATTTATAACATATATTTTTTTAAATCATAACTCTGCAATATTTATTAATTATATATAATATTGTACTACACACGCTCTATCTCTGGTAGCTTTAAATAATACTGTTTTTTTCTTAGCACATATGTTTTCGAAATAGTAAGCTTTAAAATAAATCACAAACGAAGCTGAATCTCCAGATAATATATTCATACACCAAACAGTAATATAAAATAACAATAATTAAAAAAAAATGTCTCCGATTTATAAGTAGAAGAGGGACTCAATGTTATACCTATATTTTACTATAGTAATTAGTTATTTACTTAGTTACTTACATTACTTATTTAGTAATTTACTGTTTATAAAGTTATATGTATCTTAGCTAATTCGCGGACAGAGAGATCGAAACTTTCATGTTTATTTTTACTAACTCATAATTGAAAAAATACACACAATAACACAACACGAAATATTACCTATCCACTTTACAGTAAGTTGTATTCAAATAATAACAAAACTCAAGATAAGTGGAGTAAGCTAAAGCTATTACTGTAATACCAGATAGATGCCATGAAAGTTTTATTTCGCTATTGCCTTCTCGGTAAATATCCGATAATATAATCGATCGGCTTCATCCAACGGACCACGATCCAATAAACTTAATGCCCAATAAAGTGACATATCGAGATCAACATAAACAATATTTTATGGTCGATGCGCAGCAGATTTTCTGAATCTTATTTTTATAACTCTCCGTGTTTGATGTTTATGTTATGTAATTATGCTTTAGATAAAAGTGCGAACCCTGAATTGGGCAATTGGAACAACGTTATGAAGATAGTAAGCATATGTGCAAAACCAATGAACACTTCCAACTTACTGCCATACTAAAGGGTTAAAGATAATTAATTGTATGTAGTAAATCATTCTCATCATTTTCCTGCCCTGTTCCCAGATAACCTTGGGATCAGCATAGCAGTCATTCCATTCCCTTCAACTCGATATATCGTCATCAACCCCTTCTTCTTTGTAATTTTTACGTAAAAAGATGAGAAATTTAAATATACAGTATATCTTTAAAACTCAATATAAAGTAGGTCATTTTATATTTAGTAGGTCATTATTATCGGCGCATCTTAATAAAGCACGGCAGAGTTTACATAACACTAATATTAATTACTTACATATATTTATCTGTCTGTTTGTAACGTTGTTATTGCTTTATTTGTAACTGTATAATATAAGATATATTAAGATACATATATATAAGATACATAGCTTTAAAAAAGGGGCACACAGTACAAATTATAATACGGGAATATATATGGGCATATATTTTATTAACTTTTATTTAAAATAGGAATGCGTGAAGTAAAAGACACATTATTCAAAAATTGGTGCACACGAATGGTCTTAAGCTGTGAAAAATTGTTTTTAGCATCATTAAGCCGCTTTATTTTACATTTCACAAAAAAATCCATGATACGATTTCATTCTAATTCGTATATAAATTCCTTTCAGATAATAATAGAAAAATAAAAGCTTTGCAAATGTAGGAAATAATAAATATAGGGGCCTACGCAAAAAAATCGAACGATAGCAAATCGAATGGAGATTCAATTATAGATTAGCCCTAGTATCGTACCGCACTCACAACGTTGGGCCACGTGAATAAATAAACACAATTACTTTGCACAATAGACTGATCCCTATTGATTTTATGTAGAAATAAAAATCATGTCTCTAAAATCCAGCCTTGAAATTCAAATTTCAAATTTCAAATTTCTTTATTTGTTTGTTTTAAATAGGGTAGTTATACAAATTTGGTCTTAAAATTAAAATTCCAGGAGCTTAACCTATTTAGCCTTATAAAAAGGCATGCAAACCTTAAACATAATTAGATTATTATTATTAAAATTAAAATATCATTGTTATCATTACAATATCATTGGTAAAATTAAATATAATTGTTAAATTTAAAATTATTGTTAAAATTTAATTTTATTGTTAAAGTTCAATATTATGGTTAAGGGTTAAAATTATTATTCAAATTACTAACAGTCAAAGTCAACATTTGCACATCATGAGATGTGTTTATAGTTAATGAATTCGTCAATCGAATAGAACGCCTTATCCAATAACCACCTACGCAGGGATGATTTAAAACGACCAATATTGAGGTCTTTGAAGCTATTTGGTAGTTTGTTGTAAATGGTCTTACACATGGCAAAGCTATTTTTCAAATACTTTTTGGTGTTTGGGGCAGTTTCCAATACCAGTCTGCGAGGATCTCTCAAGCTTCTTTGAGATAAATCTCCTGCTTTTGTGAACTTATAACCATTCTGCTTAACAAATAAAGCCACTTCCCATATATAGAGGCAGGGTAGCGTTAATATATTTAAAGATTTGAAGTAAGGCTTGCAAGATATATCCGATGTCAAATTAGATATGGCCCTAATGCATCGTTTTTGGGCAATAAATAGTCGCTCAATGTCAGTACCATTTCCCCATACCAATAAGCCGTATCTTAAGACGGATTCCACATATGCAAAGTAGGCAATAATGGCCGTTTGGACACTAGCAACTTTTGTCAATTTGAATAGAGCAAATGCAAAACTATTTACTTTATTGCATACTTTATTTATTTGTTCTTTCCATTTCAATTTAGAGTCAATTATTAAACCTAAGAATGTTCCATTTGCAGAATTTGGCATCAGTTGTCCATTGTAATCTATATTTATAATTTGATTTTTGAAATTATTAAAGTTTATTATTTTAGTTTTTGAGATATTAATTTTTAGATTATTATTATAAAGCCAATCAGTAATTAATGTCATTGCAGTAGTTATGTCACTTTTATGTTGGTCTAAGGAAGATTTTTTGTCAGATGTGATTATCACAGAAATGTCATCAGCAAAAAGTATAGTCTTATGATTTAAAATATCTGCTAAGTCATTTATGTGTAAAATAAATAATAATGGGCCAAGGACACTGCCTTGTGGAACCCCAAAATTGTTGTTCTTAAATTCAGATCTGTATGTTTGTATCGTTTTTTTTGCATCAAGTTGGGTTATTTCCACACATTGAGTTCTGTTTTTCAGGTATGATTTTAACCAGTTTAGAGCAGGACCTCTAATACCGCTACGTTCAATTTTTTTTAACAACTTGTCGTGTGGGACACGTTCGAAAGCTTTCGACATGTCAAGAAACAGAACACTTGTAAATTTTTTATCATTTACACTTTGCAATACTTCATATACGAGATCAAAAGCAGCACAGGTCGTTGATTTATTCTTTTGAAATCCGTATTGGGTGTGTTTTATTATATGATATTTTTCAAAAAAAATTTGTATTTGGCTGTGCATAACCTTTTCAAAAATTGGTCCATTATAAAGGTTCATTTTGCCAAAAATCGGGATACGGTATCATTTTTTTTTTCTCTAATCGATTTTTACGTCGCACGAATAATAGAGAAGCCTAACAATAGACATACATCAATTCGAGTGTCAAAAACTAACATCTGCGCTCTCGTTGTAAACAAGGTAAGGCAGGGGTTCGCTACATACAGCATCCTTTGGGGGACCAGAGGTTTAGAAAGCCTGTGTTTATAGCTCATTATTATTGTGCACACTATTGAAGTAGCTGCAAATGACATACTCAACGTATTATTAAAATAAACCGTAGTTAAAATCTATTGTTAAGTAAATTTTAAATAAACTGAGCAGGAAATTGCTGTGGGTGGAGCCTTTGAAGTCGGGTCAGCTTTCATTGGAATAAGGTTCGGCACGCTATCTGCAATGACTCTAGTGTTTAGACGAGTAGTGTGATCAATAGAATGATTATGGAAATTATTGTCAACAGGTTCTGTGGAGGGTGGTATGAACGACGACTATGTTGGAAACGGGGAAGCTCCATACATCATTGAGCAGCCCTTGGACGTCAACGTAGCTAGACATCAGCCGACCACACTGAACTGCCGTGCTGGAGGCACCCCACCTCCTACAATAAAATGGTACAAAGCCGGAGTACTGGTGGTATCTGGTACTCACAAAACCTTACTGCCTGCTGGGGGATTGTTCTTCTTGAGAGCTACTCATGGCAGAGCACATTCCGATGCTGGTGTATACTGGTGTGAAGCAACAAACCCTTTTGGAACTGCTAGGAGTAGAAATGCTACCTTACGTGTTGCTGGTAAGTCTTAGATCTATTTTGTTAAAACTTAAATAGACAATTCAAAGACGTTAGTTTTCTGTTTGGTTACAAATAACTGAGGGTCTGGTTTACACAATCCAAGAGAGTCCCAATTGCCGTTTACTTGACAGATAGTGCATAAAAACTCTTTTTAACTGCCAAGTATCTACGTATCATATCATCTACATATTATACACCCATACTTCGCCCTATAGCTGTTGGTCCCACGTAATAGGTGGCGAGCCTATTGCCGCTTATCAGGAACTTTTTTGTTCGCCAGAGCCTCGTCTGTTGATCGGCAGGTGCACCTTTTGCAGGTGAGGTTGGCTTGGACTCCTATACGTCTAATATCCTATGAAGTATTTCCTAATTATATTGTAAAAATATTGTGACACAGAGCTTTATGTATCTCATATTTACCTTTACAGGAGAGAATAAATCTAGTGTGTTTATTAAAAATATGTATTTCTTAAAAAATATTAATATGCAGACCTCTTTTAATAAGCTATACCTGACTATACGACATTATCTGAAATTTCAATGAGCTAAGAACCTGTAGAGTTAAAAACTTTCTGACAATGAGAGCCGTTTCCAGATGCACTGCCTCTTGTACCCGGCTGTTGACTTATCTATGTCAGCCTCTTAAGATATTGTCGAGGTTATTTTCTATTAAACCGTATAATTATGTCTTCAGTCGGACGAGTTTAGCGCTCTGTATTTCCCATTCTCTCATATTCTATCATTGTTATATCTAATAAACATTTAACCTTTCGAACTATGTATTCAAACAAATAATTTACGTTTTAGTTCTTCGAGAAGAATTTAGACTGGAACCAGCATCGACACAAACAGCACAAGGAGAAACTGTCATTCTGGAGTGTTCTCCACCACGAGGTACTCCGGAACCTTCAGTATTCTGGAAGAAGAATGGGCAACTTCTACACTTCGATGGCGATTCCAGGTATTGTAAACAGTATTTGTATAATATTACTGTAGATTGTTGAACTTAAGCGACAATAGTCCAGTGGCGAGACCCATATACTTATTAAATAAAATAATAAACAAATAAAATAAATATTATCTGACTATTACACCAATTATTTAGTTCCGAGATAAGTATCAATAAGAACTTGTATTATGGATACTAAACAGCGGATAAACATACTTAATATACATAGGAAAACACCCAGACCAGGGGGCCTACCGCCGAGTTCGATGGCAATTGATTATAAGGCAAAATGGATTTCGAATTGATTCTGTCGTACCGCCGAACTCATGGAAATCGAAACAAAATGGCGTTATCCATTTACCTATTGGTCTGTCACGGACTGAAGGTCATGAATGCGAGGTGGCTGTCGGCAGATTCCCTGGTACGGATTAATGAACGCAAAACAAAGTTTGATCTAGATGGATTACCGGTAATCCATCTAATTCGGCGGTAGGCCCCCAGAACAAATATTCATGTTCATGCACACACAGATTTGTCCTGTGCGGGAATCGAACCCACGACCTCTGGAGTGAAGTGTAGGTATACTGACCTCCATATCGGCCATATCGGTCGTCTACTACCTATATTGCATAGGTAGCTATGACTATTCGAAGTTACATGCTTAATTACCACTTGCTCTATGCCTTGGAAAGCACGTTAAGCCGTTGGTTTCGGCTACCATGAACATTATTGGCATTCGTTATTAGGAAGTCAGTGCCTTCTAATATGACAACTGGTTTAAACATAGAATTATGTTTCCCTTTGAGTTTTGAAGGTCAGATGGCAGTCGCTCTATGTAATCGCTGAAGTTCAGCTAAATCTGGTTAGACCAGTGACCAGACCCTGGGCCCTGAGGCTTAGGATTTATTGCTACTGGATTTATGCTAGGATATTATGATGATGACTGTAGGTTGCAATTGAAAACTCAATAGGTATTATTTTTATATAAGCTTTACGAGGCATTCACAGTTGCCTTTTTTTTACTGCTTTTTTTATAGGGCATGCAGAAAACTGCTGATTTTATCAGCAATCCGCTCCTGATACAGTTTCGATTCCAACACATGAAAAACATTTGTGTATATGACGACGAAAATTCATGTTGGTTTGGGTGTGTCTTGTATACTTTAAGTATCAATTTATAAAAAGTAATTAAGTATGTGTATTAGTTAAGCTATTGAACAAGCCTATTATATAAAACCAATTTGATTATATTCGGGCAAGAAGAGCTGTGTGAAAGGTCCAGTTATATTCATTTATTACATCGGTTGCCTTTAATATCCCGCTCCTGAATAATGCAACGTAAGAATGGCTACAAAATAAAAATATGAAACATGCTTCCATATATAAAGCTCTAACTGATTGTAATAAATCTTAATATAAGAAATAAAATATCTAAACAGCATAAAAGTGTAATACTCAAGCAAGTTGAAGGTACGTTGTCTGAGCCAAATTCAAGGGTAGACGGATGCCGAGTGCTCTCATGGAGCCAAGTGGGGCTGGAAACCCGATAGTGCTGTGGATTGCTTCTCCCAGGCCGTTTGATATACGATAGGGAGCCAGTTGCCAATTTACGTGTGAAACATTTTGATGAGTGAATTAAACACGCATTTTAACAAACCTTCATTAAACACTTCATGTCTTACATGTTTATTTATTATATTCTTAAGAGCAGGAAGTTTTACCAGCAATCATTATTGCAAAGTATTTATATGATTTATAATTATGATTTATATGATTTATATGATTTAAATGATTTATATGATTTATCTGATTTATATGATTTATATGATTTATATGATTTATATGATTTATATGATTTATATAATTTATATGATTTATATGATTTATATGATTTGAGTTTTTTGATAACAAGTTTATGAGTTCTTTTATATCCTACTTTTTGTCTCAAATAAACAGCTAAGCAAGTTCGTTTAGCCAACGTTCATTATAAAACTACTATAAGGGTCTTCGTTAATGTTTTTCATGGACTATTTTGTAACGTAATAAAAAAGTACTACTAAAGTCTAAACTATTAGTGGGTCTAATCGATTTAGCTGTTTCATGTAAAAACTCAATAAAAGGCTTACAAGATAACAAAAAGATTTAAAGTAATATTGGTTGAATACTTATTTATTAACATCAATAACAATAGACATAATTTTAGATCCTAAAGCCAATTGAAGCTACAAAGTGTAGATACGTACTACTTGGCGAATTATAGGAACTGCTCTTGCCAAGCACAGGCACACATTCAAAGCGTTCAATCTATTCTGAAACTAGTTTTGTGCTTGAGTGAATAGCTGGAATATAGGTTAAACCTGCTTACCATAATTACAATAGTGGCCTTGAATAAACTTCAACTGATCGAGTCTACTTATGCATACAATATGCAATTTCAATTTATGTATACTTTAACTTATTCAGATTTCTAAGTTTGAACAAATATTAGGTAACAGTGGGCGTCAAAATTG
The DNA here is from genome assembly GCA_949126915.1 of Musotima nitidalis. Taxonomy (NCBI): domain Eukaryota; kingdom Metazoa; phylum Arthropoda; class Insecta; order Lepidoptera; family Crambidae; genus Musotima; species Musotima nitidalis. The sequence continues at coordinate 13,969,504 of OX421418.1, read as the reverse complement.
AATTCCTCTTAAAGTTTTATTGGCAATTTACATCACACCGAACCTATGAATTTATATGAGCGTCAGCTTACATCTTGAGGGCGCACGTTCTACGTATGGAGAAGCATCTAGAAATAATTAACAATCGCTAGGAGGGCACATCAAAGTACAGAGAGGGTATGAAGTACTCGGCAAGCAATCAAGTAAAAATCTGAATAGTTCTGATTCACCGGGCCCCTTATTAAATGTTAATTTCCTATTGAATTATTCCGCCCCATATTTAAATGACTTTGTTGCTATAGGCTTTGGAAAGTAATGAATTTTTGAATTAGTTTTGAAATATTGTTTTATAAATTGAAGAGGGTTATTTCTGTATTGTAAATGTAATGTTACATGGTAAAAAAATAATCAAATGGCCTATACTTTTTTTGACTATTAAACGAATAAAATTATTGTGTATTATCTAAATTTATAATTACTATATTCAATTCAATCATTGATTCTATTCAGAATTATACATTTTGTGGAACAATTTTATTATAAAATTACATGCGAATACAAATGTCAAACTATTACAGAGGCCCAAAAAAAAGATTATTCTAATTAATTAACAATAATTCATAATTAAAAGTCACAGACAATAAAAATTTAAAATAATATTTTGAACATATTTAACCCACATTGCCGCTATCAATAAATTCATTCAGGTTGTAAAAACCCTTTTCTAAAAGAAAACTCTATTCTTGAATTGAAGTTACTCTTATAGAGCATAATTTTTAACTGGGTATTAATTTCTGTTTAAAGTCTTTTTCATGTACCCTGTACATTCTCTCATTTTTCTTTCTTTTTGGGTTTCATACTCATTTATATGCTTAGCAAAATTGGTCAGCAAGACTAGTATGTACAAGCACGTGACAGTAAAGATGTCAAGTCTCTTAAAATATTCCCTACATTAGTCTTGTTGCTATTGTGTCAATTAATTAGGCAACATATTCAAAAGAAAACCAAGAGCATATATATGTGCGGTTGTGAAAATAAAATCATACATGCATATTTAATTAGTAAAAATATCATAACATAGTGATATCTAGCCTAAGTAATAACGCAAAGACATTTCTTCAAAAACTCAAAGTTAAAATCAAAATTTATTTAAGTTTGTCTCATCAAAGCTCAAATGAAAGTCAACTACTATTCACTGCGGGCGGGATCTTGACTGTGAAGAAACTTCTATCTATCTATATCTTATATATATAATATGTTTTATCTATATATGAGTAGTAAAATTTGTACGAGTAAAAAAAAGACATTCAATAAAATATGCAAAAGTGCTTTTTTAATGTCATTCCTCAAAAACAATATTATGCACAAAGTGGAAGCAAGGAGTGTTCTTTGTTCACATATGAATTAATGAACTTAGGTAAACAGGGGCGACTACAACTTCTTAATTCAATCTTGTCATTACATCACCTACATGCAAAAATATAATTATTTTAAAATAAAATCCTTAATTTAACTATAAATTATTAAATTAAAGCCAATTATTAAATTAAGAAGCTATTTCTAATAATGCATTTGACGTCTTAATACTCATAGTCTCGACATATAAAAAAGCTCGGACAGTTTGAGAACTGAATTGTTTCCAACCGCCAGCTAATTGACAATCTTTTCCCGGGGCAAGTTTTAATGACAAAGCGTCCAATAGTTTAATTGGTTTATACATTGAGTAAATAATTTTTGTATTGTAGTGTATAACCGTAATTGGATTACTTCCTCTAATTATGGTAGCACTTAGAGAGGTTTGTAAGTGTAACTAAAATAATATATATTTCTGAATGGACATCGAACCTACAGTATACCTACAATTACTATACCTACCGCATGAAACAATGAATAAATGAATAATGAATGAATTATGAATGAAATGAATTTATAAGATTTTACATTATGTACATATCCAGTAAAATATTATTTACTTTGTATATTTAAATGCATTTGTTTGAAAGTAATAGAAATGTTTTAACTCTCTCTTTTAAATCTTCTTGCAAAACTACATTTAATTGAACAATGATAATCAATAATTATAACCTTTCATATATGTATCAACCTTTTTTTTTTTTTAATCGACGAAATACTTTTTATAAGTACCTCAGTGTGATAAAAGGCCACACTGAGGTTATGTGGTATTCTCCAATTTGGCATACCCACTAAAAACGTCGGTAAATCTTCTTTCGCTAGTCGGCGTGTCGCGCGGGTAACTTTTTAGTCTTCCGTACGACACGTCTGCGTCGGCCCAAAGGCCCCTACTTTATAATGAGGGGACAATTGGCAGAGAATTGTCCACCTAATCGACAGAGCATGTGTGACAAGCGACGGGGCCCTATCCCGTCTCCTGCTGCCCTGTTCAGGGTGGTTGGAGCATTCATATATCAACCTTTTTTTTTTTTTTTAATAGTGGTAAATGCCTTTACGCATACTTTGCGCCGCAAGGACAGCACAAAGCTATGTCGGGCTCCCCGGCCGAGATGATAGTGGCCGGGACTACCGACTAAACCCCACTGTTTCCTGCCCAACGTAAGGTGCCAAGAAGGTGACAGAAAGACCTTATCCTCCTGTAGCACCACGCCAGTCCGTTTCACAGACCCGTCATCTATTTCGTCAACCCATAGTTGACCACCCCATGGTGGCAGCACACCAGGAAACGTGTGTGCCGCCTCCTACTCCTTCGGGATATGGAAAAGTGCGAGTAAAATATTCCCTGACCTTTTACCAGCACGCCCGGCTATGATGTTAGCGCCCCGGCATAAGCCCGCCGGCGCTGCCCTCTCCTTCGACGTCTAAGGGGATCCGCTGTTGGGCTCTCCTCCCTAACGCGCTCTTCCGCCTCTTTTGCGCCCATAACCGTCTCACAGAAACGGTGCACCGCCACCCACGACCTTTCGTCGCCAACCATTGCGCCGACCATCGTTGGCAGCGAAAGGTCGGGACCGATAACTGCAACGAGTTCCGCTCTATATATTGCCCACCTTGGACACTCTTCTACAGTATGCTGGGACGTATCCTCTAGTGCCCCGCACTGATGGCATACCGGTGTGCGCTCCCTCATCGCCACGTTGCAAAGGTACCGCCCAAAACAGCCGTGTCCCGAGAGGACCTGCACAAGGCGATAAGAGAGCGCCCAACCCAAACGTCCTAACCATTCGTCAAATACCGGTCTCATAGCCTCTATTGTTCGGTGGCCCGCACTTGGCTCCCGAAGTCGGTTCTTCCACTGGGTGCGAATCATCTCACGTGAATCATCTCTCCAACGTCGTAATATTTCAGGCGGTGGTACCGTTTCGTGGCTTTTCGCCTCAGCCAGATTAAAATAAACATCTTGTAGCGCCTTCGCCTCTAAATCCCAAGGAGGAGTTTTTGCCAGCAGGCACGCCACCTCGAACGAAACCGTACGGTACGCCCTAGCGACCCTGAGCGCCACCACTCGTTGCGGGCGACGTAAATACGCCCTATTATCCCTGCCGAGAGAGTCTGCCCATATTGGTGCACCGTAAAGTGCGACTGAACGTACCACGTCCGCAAACAAAATCCTGCAACCAGTGAAAAATCTATGCTCAAAGTACGAGTGCATACATCATTAAATGTTATTTCATACTATAAAACCCTCCCTTAGAAAACCATATTCAAATGAACCCTAAAGTCACAGAGATATTGATTCATGTTCCTATTGCAGAATGCACTTGGTTGATGGAGGCAGCCTGGTCATCCAAGATGCGAGGCAGACGGACGCAGGCCGCTACCAATGCATCGCCAGGAATGCGGCCGGCACAAGGGAATCTGTTATAGCTACACTCAAAATACACAGTGAGTATTCTGAATTATCTGAGGTCTCTTCCAGATAGTGAAAAAAATTTTTAAAAGTACTTTGTGCATCCTAGATATGTTTTATTAATTTCCACAATAAAAATAAATGTGATAAAATGATACAGCTGTTACAGAGCGGTGGCTTACTTACATTTTATTACCAGAACACAACACGCTGTGATGACGCCAGGCTTAATTATGATCGTGGCAGCAAGCCAATGGCAGGCTGAAAAAGTCAGGCAGACTGTATGTCGGGCCAATATAAATATCAAAAAACTCTAAGTTTTCTTAAAAAGGCGCTTCACATAAACTTTTTAGAAAACTTTACAATTGCTTTCGATATGATTTGATCTGCTTAGTGGGGACCTGTGTTTATTATATATATTTATTTACTCAATTTTAAGCTATTGTAAAATGTAAAAAATAAACTGGCTTTTATAATACTTTTTTTTGCTACTACGACCATAGTACAATCTTATTAAAGTAGTATTTCTAATAGGTTTAATTAATGTAATTTTGTATCAAAATGTACTCCGAAAAGATACTTTTAAATATACCCAAACGCCTGAATTTTCTGTTACCCAGTATTTTAGAGTTTTGTGTAAATACGGACGTAATTAATAATTAATTTAAATTTATGATCAAAAAGCGAACGCTTCATATTCCACAATAGGTACGCTCATTACCCTTTACTACAAAATTGCTTCCAACATAACGCTCCGATGCCAACAGAACGCTGCCCGACAGCAAATATATCTTTTGTCCAAAATTACGACAAAGCGTTCATATTCTGAGCGCTTAATTCCTTCCATTCGCGTCGGTGCGCAAATTCCGGCGCTAAGTTGACGTTGAATGGTGGCATTGTCTTTTGTCATGTAACTCAGGCGATTCTCGTTGCACAGTTAAGCCGTACCTAATCACGGGCCCAGAGGATGTCATCGCTCAGACTGGCGGCAGTGTGACGTTCCAATGCCGTGTGGGAGGGGATCCCCTCCCTGATGTTCTGTGGAGAAGGACTGCTGGAGGCGGAAACATGCCTCTAGGTCGAGTCAAAGTCCTCAATGACAGAAGCTTACGACTAGACGACGTCATACTGGCTGATGAAGGAGATTACACGTGTGAGGCTGATAATTCAGTCGGTGCCGTTAGTGCCAGTGGATATTTAACTGTATACGGTAAGTCTTTGAATGCTTTTAAGCTGTAAGTTAGCGGTTTGCTGTATGGCTTACATTTTCGACGAACCTATTTTTTTGATATTTTGCGACTCATACTCCATTTAAATAATGTTCATTTTGAATGCTTGTCGTTTTATTTTTAAAGTGCTCATAGAATAATTTATTTTGTTTTTATTTTCGTCACAAAAGTTAAAATATTTATAATTAACATATTTATTTTTATCTCCACATCTTTTATATTTAAGTGCATTAAGCTTCTGCTGAAATTTTTGTAATATTATCAAATTGTATTTTTTCTCGTAGATCCACCAACTGTAAAATTAAAAACAAACGCTGTTACTGTCGAAAGTGGTTCAGTAGCAACATTCACCTGCACGTCTTCAGGCACACCAGACCCTGCCATGTTTTGGAGCTTGGAGGGAAATCGAACAATAATTTTCCCTGGCACTTCTAAGGGCAAATATTATGCCTCGGCGGTGCTCGATGGGGTCACTATACTGACAATAAATGAAACAAATAAAAACGATAGTGGAAACACGATAGTTTGTTCGGCGGTCAACTTCGCTGGCAGCTCGTTTGTTCGAGGGAAACTAAGCGTGACGTCAGACGATGACCGCCCGCCGCCAATCATAACAAACGGTCCCTCTAACCAAACGTTACCTATAAAATCGATGGCAGTTTTCCCCTGCACGGCTATCGGCACACCTGAACCAATCATTGCCTGGTATTTCGAAGGGGAAGCATTAATACAAAATCACAGAAGGAATGTCTCTAATGACGGCACCCTAATATTAAAAGATTTAGATAAAGGCGACAGCGGCACTTACACGTGTGTCGCCTCATCCCCACACGGCAAATACGTGTGGAGTGGAGCTTTATTAGTAGATAGCCCAATAAATCCAAATATACACTTTTTTCGAGCAGCAGATATATCCGCCTTGCCGGGACCACCAACAAAGCCACAAATTTTAAATATCACCGATAACACTGTTACATTTTCGTGGAATCAAAATAATAAAATAGGTTCGTCTTCCATCCTTGGTTATCAGATAGAAGTGTTTTCAAGAGAAAGTCTGACGGGAAACAATACACCTAGAAACTCAAGAGGATGGGTAGTTATGGCTAGAAAAGTTTACCAAACGCAATATGTAGCCAAATTCTTGATCCCTGGTATAACTTACATGTTTATTGTGAGGGCAGAAAACTCGCATGGTCTTTCGGGAGCCAGCCCGATTTCAGATTCCGTCACTGTTGGTGAAGAAAATAACTTGTGGGAAACTGGTGTATTTTCCAATAACACTGAATTCAGAAATAATATATTGACTGATAGTATTGTGGAACTAATCGAAGCTACACCCATTGACTCAAAAACTATAAAGTTAATGTGGGAAGTATTGAATTTTTACTATTTGGAAGGCCTATTTATATACTACAGACCCCTGGATAATGTCACGATCGAGTATGAAATGAAAACTATTCTACATTCCAACGACCTCTCCGGATTTGAGATAACATTTTTAAAGAAGAATACAAAATATGAGTTTTTCCTCGTTCCTTTTTATAAGAGATTTGAAGGAAAGCCATCCAATTCCAGAATGGCTCAAACTTTGGACGACGGTAAATATATTAATGAATTCCAAATTTTGTTCTCAAAAATAAAAATATAGCACTTAGAAAATATTATACATATTTGCCTTTGTTTCAGTGCCCGACGGTCCGCCGACGAATATAGAAATGTATATTTACAACACGACGACAGTTCATTTGAAGTGGTCCCCTCCTGAATTGCATTTACAAAACGGTATAATTACTGGGTACAATGTTGTGGTGAATTGGTTAGACATACCTGCAAACAAATCAATGGTGGCTATAAACACAACAGTACATCAGGCCACAAGTCTTATCATGACTAATTTGACGTCTGGTGTTAGTTACTCGGTACAAATCGCAGCTGAGACCGTGGTTGGCCAAGGACCCTTCAGTCAAAAAGTCTACCTTAATATTGATTCGAGATCTGTGGGATTAGATCCTTTATCAAGGTAAAACGAAACGATTCTTATTTAATAATATATTGATTCAGGCGTTACTTACGGAAATCCATTGTAAGCAAGTGATGGATTAAAAATGTCTTTGTAACAATTCCCGCGCTACTATAATTTCCCGAAAAATCGAGAAACTATTCAACACGCACGTGTTTCGCCCATATACAGGGCATCTTTAGGTAAGATGGGGGCCTCAGAACAATTATGTCTTCATGACTATTCTAGCGCGTGAATTGTTGCAAAGATATTTTGAATCCATCACTTGATTCTTATTTATAATATATGATAATTAGCGGATCTAGAAATAAAACTTTAATTAATAATAAAGTATAAAGCAAAAAGCAAAATCAAATAAAACTTGTAAACTATAAACTTTTATTCCAGATATCCAATAAATGGAGAAGTGTCTATAGTGGCTGGGGACTTCGTGATGGAAACATGGTTTTACTTTTTGATAGGAGCTATCGTTCTCTTCAAAGTAATTGTGATTGGCGGTATCATTTATGTGCGGAGAAATAACATATTTGCGAAAAAGTCTGTGCTTCCTAATATTTATGGTAAGTTCATTTGTTTAATATATCTTTTAAATTAAAATGTACAATTTTGTATCTTCTCAGAAAGTTTACACGTAGTATTTTTAATGAGAGTGTACTTTCGTGTGATGTATGTTTAAATCATTCCAAGAAATCAAAAGCTCTTCCATAAAAGCTTGTAATGTGATAACGCAAGTAGAAAACAAACACTTTATGCAGCTTATCTGGAAATGCTTACATTTTTTTCGTACAGTCAGCATCAGAATTTCAAAATTAAAAACATTCCTCGGGTGTGGCGGGGTGGCAGGGTGCGAGCGTTTGTTTGACGGAGGCTTTACCATGCGACGGGAGAGGGGCGCTAGATTACTTTCGAGTTGAAAGGTAGCACGAGCCCTCTCGTGAGCGCAGTGGATCTCTTTCACTTTGCATTCACGTTCGGGCACAAAGGAATGATACAAATCCGAGAAATAAAGACCCAGTAAATGTAAATGTTTTCTATTTTGTTTTCTCGAGGCGATTCGTTTGTCGACTCACCCAGTTACCTTTAAGCCAATTTTCCTCAGTCTGTTTGTATTGTTTTGCGTTTACATCTTTTAAGCCTTCAGTAAACGAGATCATTTGCATTCGATTTATATAATGATGCATAATTGAATTTCAAATTACTTTAACATAAAGTTACTAACATAATTGGTGTTATTTTAGATTCTAATGGAACGAGTTTAGTCACGCAAATGAACATTAAAGCAGCAGTGTCTCTTTCACATCCGTTGAGTAGTTGTTACAATAAGAACACAGTTACCAAAACCGAGTCATTGCTTTGGATGGAGAATCAGCCAGGATTGTGCATGTCCGGTAATCAAACAACACAATGTAAGGAGAAAACTAATTCGGAATATGACAAAGTGACTCCACAACTGCCTGAATATGCTGAAGTAACGTCTTCGAGGGTTACTGGAAATGATTGGAATACTAGCAAAACCGCCAACTCACCGGCTGCATACGCGTCTGTTACATTAGTTGCAAATACAAGGCAATGTGTTAGTTCATTGGTGAGTATTCTATTTTAAAACCCATCATAAAGCGTTTATAATGAAGTACTTGTGACAAAGTCTGTATTAATATTTCTGATTGTTAAAACGTTTAATGGCCTTGAAATAATTATTTTCAAATTAGAAGCTTAGTATCAAAACTCTCTTTTTAAAGAGGTTTTTATTTTAAAGGAATATTAAAGAGAATCAAAATATATAACAATAATTTCATTTTCAACAGGGATGGTTCCCACCAGGTGTGAAAAATGTTGATAATTTCGACAACAGATACGCACCTGACGAAGAACTGTATCCAGCAAGTAACGGAGGTTACTACAATAGAAACGTCTACAGCGAAAAATGTTTCCAAGGACATCCTAACGTGTTAAAATTCTACGACTTACCATCTCAAGATAAAACACAGAAAGCTCAATTGCGGTTCAACCAGAGCTTAGATGAAAGAAAAGCTGAATCAGGTAAGACTGAAGCAACACAGTCCTTAATAGGTCGAACTTATGGACTGAGTTCGAGAACGAATTCTGAGTCTGAAACTACGTACAGAGCATTTGGTGTCGATGAATCTGACGACGATAATTACGGGGAAGATGGAGGTTATGACGAATTGCAAGCGATGCAGCCTCAAAGGCAAAGACCGCAACACCAATATGAAAGAGCAAACTTTGATAATGATGCGTCGCGGACTCTAGCGAGGTTGACTTCGTTTCGACATGGTCACAATGGATCGTCACAGACTTCTCTCGCACCTACTCACCCTCCTCCAGCTCCTAACATTAGAGTAGATTCCGTTACGCGGTAGTATCACGCTTTGCCGGTTTTCGGCGACTTGTGCCAAACGGACGTATAGACATCTCTTTCTCTTGTCATAGTGAAGTGGTGTCACAAGAGATCGCAGTTCTTCCTCGCGTTATAGTGATTGTGTTAATGTGAGTTTTAAAGACTTAAAAAAGCCTATTCTGATAATAATAAATTACTGAATTATGGCCTAAATCATTTAATTTTGAACATTTGCAGTTCTTTTTCAATTTACAAATATTATACTATGTGTTTATTAAGAAATATATTATTAAACTACTTTAAAACTATTCCTAGTCGTTTGTATAGTGTAAATATTGTAAATATGTATAATTAAGTTTATAAAAGGTCTGAATTGAACTAGTAAGGAAACATGTTAAATTATTAATTCTTATAAAATGTTTAAAAGTATTATTATTGGATTTGATAGAATTCAATTGATATGTCCGTCTGAATATCAATAAACGAATTTGTAACCCTAAAATTATATCATTAGTTTAAGTAAAATGGAATCTGAAACAAATAATGATGTATCATTGATGACTTATAGATATGTTGTAGGTATTGTAAATAAAAGTACTTTAATTATTTATATTATTTACATCAACATTTCACATCATTCATGATTTGATTATTTATTTGAGGTTTATTTAGGATCGAGTAATTTAAGTTTCTAGTTTAGAATTTTGGCGTACCTACTTTAAAAATATTTTATTTTTTAATGTGCCAGCAGCATTTGTACATCTCTAATTGACTATATAGAAAGATTAACATTGGAGTTGTGAAATGAAATTCAAATAGATCTTTTGAAAATCTAAAGTTCTACGTAATCTATTGTGATATGATTTGAAGTATATAATAGCCACTTGTTATATCGAGTAACTAGCACAAAAATGTATTATTGCATATCATTTAAATTAGGTATGTAATCCGTTATAAGATCCTCGTTTATGTAATATAGGAAATGTCACACGCTTTTTTCTTTTAGACTACGTCTTGTGGTGCTTAATCTACTAGCATTAACCTAAATGGTTGTCAATTAAAAGTGTACGCATTTACAAGGTTAAATATGTCTTCGTCAACAATAACTTTAACCTTCAGCAACTACTTAACTAAAAGTATTTTGTATATTTATTGTTATTTTGTACAAGCCCATTTTCCTTGAAAAAAACATATGATATGATTAATTTTCCCGAGTCTGCATATTATTGCAAAATTATTTTGTTTTTAATCAAACTGCTTAAACTCTATTTGGGCTCTTTGTAACTTTAATAATACAATGACTAACTTAATTTTGCGACGGTTTTTAAACAGGGCTAAACAGATGGAGTCTAAATAATAATAATTGCACAATAAATATTATGACTTCTAGATTATTTAATATTTTTAAGCGTGTGACTATTTTGTGATAAACCCTAAAGTTGTTTATAATTTTGTAGATAATAAATACTTTTCCTTTTCTTTTCTACTCCTCCTTTGAAGTAGATAGCCTTTTTATACTTCGACTTAAGAGTTGCGTTACTGTCATTCTTTTACACTATGCATTAATTTACATTTATAATTAAATTATTGTTACTGAAACAGCCAAAGATACCTTGCTTGATCTTTTTTAGCAATGAGTGCCATATTAAATATAGATTTGCCATATTGCCTATTTTCAGTGCAGTCTAATATTTATTGTCTTAATACATATTTTAGCACTTTATCACAAACGCATTGAACGCACCTAAGTAAATGTATTTTGATATATTTTTATAACTTCGTTATTTTAAGCATATTAATTTATTAGGTACAGTATTAAAACTTAAATAATAATATGCTCATACTCTTTTCAAAAGTATAAAATGTTAATTTGCTTAGGTACAAAAAGTATTTATTGGCGAAAATGTATGATCATTTATGTACAGGCGACAGTACAATAATAGTTACACTGCCAGCAGATATTAATAGAAAACTACTGTAATGTCTACACTGTACTTTAGGAATGAAATAGAAGCAATGTAGCAAGGTGTCATTACGCCTATTTTTGAGTGGAAATACTGTTTTGTAAAATAGCTGAATTCATCAAAACAAAAACTTGACATGGATTTTTAGTTTTTGTATTAGTCTTTGACAACCTATTTTTTAATAAAATTATTTAAATTACTAATTAAAAAATGTTTTTCATTATACATCCTTAGAATAAAATAATTAAACTGCAATGTTCAGATAACTTAATTAAAACGTCTTCGATCGAGAGATCGCAAATGATTTACTTAACGTACGTGCATTATGTAATGCACAATGAATTAATTGAATATTCCATTTCAATAGATCGCTGAAACAAAAGCGCTATAAGTAGCCTAAATGAATGAAATTTAAATTGCGATACACAAAAGTAGTCCACTATTGTGACGTCGAATTCAATTTGCGTGTATGGAATTCATGTAGCAAATCTCTGGTCTGCACTCGCCATAAGTATGGTATTGGCGGGTATTTAGCGGCTTGCGGCTTCCACCCACTCGTCTGTTCCAAAATGATAAGAGCACAACCATCCTACATCCGAGTGTTCATACATGTAGACATTGACATATCATTTTTGGCTTTTTCGGCATCCATAGCTCAGCGAGACTAGATTTCTGAAATGTTCGAAATTAAGCTTCGTTTTCAGTCTAATCGTTTATTTCGTACATGGATGTAACGGTAACTGGCGGTATAAAAACACTAACCTTGACGAGTTTTTTGCCCTATTTATTTACGATCAAGCTCCCGCCCGCAGTGAATAGGATAATAGTTTTTAAATGAACTCTTAAAAGAACTCTATTGAGCCAAACTTTAATAAATGTTTTTGTCTTGACTTGACTTGAATTTGTTTTAATGGATCTTACAATAAAGTTGGAGCCAATACATCATGATACCCCTTTGGGCATAGCCAAAACTGACATTGTTTATCAAATAATATTATTTCAGAACTTGTGATGGATGCCTTTGTGTTATTATGTACATTAAGGCGAGTTCATGACGGACAAACTTTCATGCTTCGGAAGAAACACTATGCTATTTAGAAGACTGTTTCATTATTTTGTGGTTATCGGTCACCATTCTAATTAATGTGTAATGCACGAAGAAGAATCTTGAGAAACTTTATGCCGGTTTTTTTAAGAACCAAGCTCCTATACTGATGGGGTAGGCAGAGGCATTTCGCTGTCCCCATTTCGCCAATTATATTGTTGGTCCTACGTAATATACCTAGGAGGCGAGGCTATTGCCGCTTATCGGGAACTTTTATGTTCGTCAGAGCCTGGAGACGGCCTTGGCCTTATCACAAAACATAATGTAATCTATCCTGATCTCTACCACTTCTGTAAGAATTGCTGGCGAAATTCAATCGGGGGTTCACGGATTCAACCGCGAGTGTGATAGATCTTTAATCAAATAATAATGGGGCCAGTCATTCTTTGAAGTTATTTGTTAAAGTTGATATAAATTCAGATTCTGAAGGGTGGACTACGCGTTTTTAGTGGTATGAATGAACTGAAGGTCGACTGGTAGTCGTGAAGAAAAGTTAGAAGCTATTTCAGAAGATACTTGAATGTTTAACAGCTATGGAGGAGCCCAACCTGGTTTCTAATGGGTCTGATTGACGAAGTGTGACCAAATAATTGATGAAGCCTACAGAAAGAGGACGATTCTTGTAGGTAACGATGATATTTATATTGTTATTGTAACTCATAATTTACTCAGTAAGTAAATAATTTCAACTATTATTCAATTTGATATGTATGTATGTCTTTTGTATGCCTAAAACGGTACATTACGGCGTATTGTAAGACCATTATTACCTGTAATGACAAATAAATTATTTTATTTGATTTGAATTTTCTCCACAGATCACAACGAAAGCTAGGCGAACTCAGTAAAAAAATCGAAATATCCCAATGAGAATTTTTTATTACTTTTCAGTTTGAAATATGAAATGCAGTAAACTTTATAAGCGAAGTAACCTACTCTCGGTGCGCATGTGAGGGCGTGGAAAGTTTTTCTCTTCACTCCGAGTTTTGCATATTTTCACAATGGCCTCTGGGTAGGGTAGCGTGTGCACTCGCGGTTGCCCCGAGTATCGTTTTAATTTTCCGCCAGGCTTGAATTTACACGAACCGAATGAACCATCTATTTTAATGAGCTTTAAAAGTTAACTGATCAACGGAGTGCTCTGGAGAATAGCAGTTCAACGACTAAAACTCAGATAAAATAGGTTTTATTAAAAAAGGTATATTGCGAAATATTCTTTATTTGTAAGCTGTGAGTGAATTCTTATCAAAAGTTAACGATTGTAAGTAAAGTTAAGGAATGTACCATTCTAAGCCGGTAGCGGGTTAGTGTCGGCAACATTGTTTCAAGATAATGAAATGGGCAGCATATACCCGTGCGTGCTATTAGTCGACTTATCTATCTACACGAGGGAATCACTGGTTCTTAGTGGATGTTGCTCATTTCGCGCCCAAGATAATGTTCTCCTAGAAGTATCCGCGAGTATGGACTCGCGCTATGGAGCGATATATTATTATTTGTAGTCAATCACATTTCATATCTCCTCAACACAGTCATAGTTAATTGCCACTTAATACAATAGCACTGATCAACCAAATAAAGTTTAAAGGCACAAATTAGTGGTATCAATCTTTGGTAACAAATTAAATTATATACCACTAGCAGTCGCCCGCGGCTCCGCCCGCGTGGATGTCGACTACCGCTGTAAAATGCCTACCCAGAAAAGACACGGTCAGCAAAATGATTTCCAGATCAATTCACAGACACGGACACTAACATCGACGACGCAGTCATTATCCGCAGGCTGCATAGATTGTCTTTATGTGGATGTTGAAGTTGTTAATGATGAAAATATTTAAATCTAATTATTAATACTTAGTTTTTACTCTTACCGGCAGTCCCGGAGAGCAACCTGTTGTTTTGGGATAGATAACTAAAGCGATTATTGTAAATCTTCCCCATAAACAACATTTGACATTAAATTATTTTTAGGTGACAAAATAAACTGTGGTCGGGAGCCCCGACCCGTGATAGGGCGCTGTGCAGCAGAAATCGTAATAATTTAAGTTCGCCATAACTTCAAAAACAAACGTCCAATTTTGATCATTTCAAGACCAAATATTATCTACATAAACTGCACTTAGTGATGAAATAATTAATTTTGATAGGGATTAATAGCATAAGTAAAATAAATTCGTATAAATATAGTACAAAAAAAAAATCAAGATTTTTAAATAAAAAAAAGGGTTGTTGTGCCTCACTCGCCATATATAGGTATAGTGTGTCGCGGACTTTTTAGTAGGTGGTATAAGATCTTTAATTCATTCATACATTTTGTGTTTCTATCTTTTATAGTTTAGGCAGCGTACGCAACTGTTCTAGTTGATTTTTACACTTTGTGTCCGAAAAACCCAAATATTTTACGGAACCCTATTTTTTTCGAAATTATAATATAGCCTATTTACTCAGTGATAATGTAGCTTTCTATTGAAAAAAGAATTATTAATATCGGTCCAGTAATTTTTGAGTTTATTCGTTACATACAAAAATACAAATCTTTCCTCTTTATAATATTAGTATAGATTACATTGACTCCCCCCCCCGTACCACCCCAGTGACGCTTACATGGAGCCTACATCGCATGCTGGCTAGCTGAGCGGCACCACGCGACTTTTTTCTAATACTTGCATTTTTAAACTCGTGATATCTTCCTAATGAAATGTCCGAATTGAATGATTCAAAAAGTTATAAAAAGGTATTGAAGCCGTCTTGAATACAAAGTAATTTTTTTTGATAAGGATTAATACCAAGGTACAAATATAGAGCCTTTTCAAGCGGCGGCATATAAATTAAAATTTTTAGAATTAAAAACCGCTTACTGTGACGTAACTATAATATTTAGACATATGCTGTCGCGACATTTTTTGTAGATAATGATAAGTTCTGCAAAGTCGTAGTACATGATTTTGTTCTATCATCAATAGTTTTCGCTGCGCACGCTACGTAAGGAATTTTTCAGGTCATTTTTTTACACCTTGGGTTACATTATTGGATTATTAGTAAGGATCCCTAATTTTTAAAAAAATATATTAAAGCCTATGTTACTCGGGGATAATGTAGCTTTCCAAAGGTGAAAGAATTTTTGAAATCGGTCCAGTAGTTTCGGAGCCTATTCATTACAAACAAACAAACAAACAAACAAACAAACAAACAAACAAATCTTTCCTCTTTATAATATTAGTATAGACAAAAAAATTGATATCAATCAAGTTATGAAAACCTATACCAAGCAATAAGTCTAGTAACCCTTATTGCTGCGTCAGGCGATCGTAGTTAATTTTTAATGTACTTTACCTAATGAACCAATTTGAATGAAAGGAGGTTTCTCACTTTATTTAAGTTAAGATAGCTCAAATACAAGAATTGTTTTTATTGGAAAGAGGAAGGTTTTTAAGGGATTTTCGGTTATACAATGAAAAGCAAAAAAATTCGATTGTTAGATTGTAATCATTTCAAAACGCATTCGAAATTACATTTACTTTTTCACAAAAAAAAAAAAAAAAGTTTTTTGGTCATAACTTTTAGGTGAGCAACATGTTGCAGTGCTGCGTGGTGGGCTTTATTACGTGTAGGAGAAACAATGTATGTTATAAATAATGAAGAGTATATTATCCCCTATGCATGAACCAGCTTTTTGGTTGGGAAATACTATTGTTCAAGACTTACTGCCTACATCAGAATCCAGTCTCCATTGTCCAACAATTTTAGATAAGTTTTGTAAATTTTTTCCCAATTGTTATGATTATTATTAATTAAATGGAATGTCATTTATTGTGATAGGTTCAGGGGTTATAATAATATGTTTAAATTTAGCTTTAATAAAGTGATAATATTTCAATAAAAGCAGAAAAATAATTCATTGACAAGCCCCAGGTTTAACAAGTTTTTATTTATCATACTCTTTTGAAGTTGGCTGTACCTATTGATGAAGGGTCGGTGGAGCCGATGACTGATGTAATCCAATTAGAGGTTAATTGGTAAATTAAGTTGTGTCACCACGATCGAGGGTTTTGTTTTGCTTGAAATATGATTTCAGTGGAGGTGCGCCGTATTTACGTCAATTAAGCTAATGGAAGGCTTTTTTGATTAGCGGGACTTCTATTGGAGTTCGATATTAAACTGGACTTGAGCTTTTTTCTACTTTTAGCGGAGTTTTGGAAAAAGTTCTACGTGAATTGGGTAATAATTTTTGGAATTGGGTCAATACTTCGGTTTTGAAAGGTTTGAAAAATGCTTTTATTATTAAAGTGCTTAATGTTTTCATTTGAGCAGCTTTAGTTCGTAGAGTATCTGTTTTTTCGACCTGTTTCAATGTTTTAAAAGTTATAGCGTAAATGTTTATATAATATATAATTTTAAAAGTTATATATTATATAAACATTTACGCCTGTTTCTCCGAAGAAGTAGGCAAAGGCATATTATACGCCAACACTTTGCCAATTATAGATATAGTTGGTCCCATGTAATAAGTGGCGAGACAATTGCCGTTTAGGATTTGATAGTTCCGAGCGACAAAATGGTAAAAAGTAGGATCACTCGTGTGTTTTTTTATCACAGAACCTACCTAGTACTTTACTAGCTTAAGTTGAAATGAATAAAGCATAGATATGGGAGTGAAAGTTGCAAATCACTTTCTGCACACAACAGAGACAGACCCATTTTGGCTGCTTTATATAGTATCTATTATAAAAGTTAAGCGGTAACTAGATTTGAATAAAATATTTATTTTGAAATATATCGCCTTATATGTAGGCACTTTGTCAAAATTTGCCTCAAAGTGAATAATAGTTATGTTAAGAACGAAAATAAAACAAATATCATTTGCATTGAAATTTAATTCAACTTGATAAACATCAGCAAAACTGCATTGCAGTCGAGTAAAGCATGAAAGCTAGATTAATCTGATCTCAGAATTGCATTTAAAATTTTCCTTCAGTAACGTCTGCGATAATGTACGAGCCCTCCGCCCAAAGTGCCCTTAATACTGGGCTCAAGTGGGCGCGGTTCAGAGGCTTTTCAGGGCCAACACTTCTAAGCCTTTTAATATAGCAACCTTGGAGTTGAGCTCTTATCGGATCTCTTATAAAGTTTCCTTTTAAATGGCACGCTGTAAAACCGCAAACCTGGTAGCTCAAAAAATGCTGGCACTCGTACATTATAGCTTTATGTAAAATGGAACTCTTTCTTGTGTCATTGTTGTAAAATTATGTCATTATTACCTTACGTTAACCATATAAAACGGTATTACGCTCTCTGGTTTTTAAGTATGTGTTTTTGGAATTGATGTCAAAATATCTTTTGTATAAAATTTGATATTTACAGTGAAAGTTCAGTTTATCGATCTTTAATTTAATGAAAAACTTGTTACCTATAAAACAGGCTCATCTCTATACAAAATTTTATCAAAATCGACGCTGTAGTTTTAAAACGCACGCGTGACTAATAAACAAACTTACTTTCATATTTAAAATATTAGTAAGAATTAGGAAAGTCCTTATACTAGTTGTTACGGCAATAAGACAAATGTTTAATAACGTAAATTATTTCATTTGAGATAAGCAAAATTTATATAGTTTTAGCAAAATTCACTTTTTGCACAGAAATCTCTATTTGAAACAAATTTTGAGAGTTGGACAAAGGGGTGATTCTATTCTCTCTATTACTGTATAAAAAAAAGCAGTAAAATAATAATTGTCGTCAAAATGCAATATTTACGAAACATTTTACATAGGTAACGTTCGTGCTCAGACGTCATATCATAGGGGCTGCGACAAACTTACCCTCAAAGCTTGTCATGTCCATAATAGTTGCACGTCGAGGTTCGAAGAATGAGCCTATTTATCATCGGCGTGCACGCCACCTGACAATATAATGGATCTGTTTAGAATCAAGGAGGAATAATCTTAGAAATTTGACAATTGGTTTCCGCGAATAAACATATGTGAGTAGAGTATCTTAGAGCGGGCCATGATTGAACTTAACGGACAACTACAACTCTTGACGACCGCTATGGCGTGAAGGTCAGTATTCTTGTACTTTGCTTCTGAGGTCAAGGTTCGATTCCCATACGGGACAAATCTTTGTGTACATGAACATGAATATTTGTGCTAGTCCGTGTGTATTCATCATAAGTTTGTGTTTACATAAAAAAAGTATTTGTGTATCCATAACACAAGTTCTGAATGATACTTATTATTGTACTAAATAACTGGTGTGATTGTAAGAGTATTATAATAAACTACACGTGCCTGCAAAACTAAGATTGTATTACTCTGTACTAACTTAAAACATTTCTCTGTTGTTTTAAGTTAAAAATTATACTTATGTAAAACTTCTGTTTGTTGAAAAATTTAGTTTCAAAGAAAACATTAATTATTTTGAATCTCAAATTTCTACTGTTTAGAAAATAGTTGAATTTTGAAAGTGTGTCTGAATACTATATTTCGTGAAAAAAATTATGGTAAATTATCTGAAATGCTTTCCACAATTTCCAACCTAATGGAAGTAATTCCACAATCTCATCAAGTATGTCATACTCAATTAACTCCTTTAAAAGACTTCTGGAAACTTGAGTTTCTTGAGCATAATCTTTACGTTTAAAAGCCACTCACCCACTTTAAAGTTGTTGAATAATTACGCAGCCAAACTCATATCCCCCGTAAACTTTTGACATATCTGAGAAACTGTAAATTCGGCGTGATAACTGATGGTGCAATAAAACAACCAGTTTAATTCAAACTTAGTTAAATTTCTGAGTTGGCCGTCTGTCCTCATATTTCAGCGGGAAAACTTTAATGCCATCAAGTTTGTGAGTAATAGGGGCTTGTTGCCGACGACTTTGTTACGAGGACAACAAAACCTGCTCGTTTCAACTTGTTGTTTCTAATATCTGAGAACGTGTCGGTATATTTAGTAGTAAGTGTGGCAGCTCCGCTTATAAGTAAAATATATGTCCCACAACTGAAAATATCCTACAAGAATAAATAAGTTACAAATCGGGAAATTGTTTAATATCTCCTCGTCCAAAATATTTCAATATCTGAAGACAAAAGTGTTTGATCAGCGTGTTTTGCCAGACTCACTGAATGTGGGCCTCATAAGGAAGCTAAATTTTGCATGTAATGGAGACGCTCAGGTGTCCTTACGTGATAGCAACAGTAATGAGGAAAACCGTAGGAGAACTGTAGTGACAGACAGACAGACATAGCAAGGCGACCCAATAAAAATAAAATATACTTTATTGTCTTTAAAATCAACAGGATCATTTCGATTCGTCAAATTTTTACAAATAAAATGGAAATTCAATATTTTTTTAAAAACCACGAAAGAAATATTGACGGTACCATAGCAAAACGGATTCTTTGTCAGAATTTGTCATGGTTTATCAGTTTGTCTGTCTGTTGTGGTTTCCAAGCTGAAGTGATAGTGGGGTGACAATGTTCTTCAATGGCGACCGTAAACTGGCAAACGTAGTAAAAGACGGCATCTCTGATGGACAGATCTGGGCAAAGCAGCGGGAAGCAGGCGGGTTGAGATCGATCGACATTGAAAAAATTGAGGAGGATTATGGACTTTTATTGATTGAGATGATGGTGGTGATAATAAGAAAAAGTATTTAAATACGCTCAGTTATTAGAATAGCAAAACAACACACTTCCCAACATAATTGCAGATAGTATTAAGATTTGTGGTTTATTCAATAATATAACAGCATAATTTTAATACATATTCTCCTAACAGAACAATACCACGAGAAACAAGTGAAAATGTTATTTAAATTCTCAAGCAGAATCATAAAGTGGCACTTGAACTAAATTATAAATCATAAAAACTGATTCTTCGGAGTCTGAACTCCTTATGATCACTTCACTAACTGATAAAAGTCCTGCTCAACGGATTTACATTTTGTTGATATTTTGTCAACTGTCATAGATTATTAATAAATTGAACAAAAAATATTCTTACTATTATCATCGAAAATGCGATAAAGAAAAGACCAAACAACGATATAAAACAAGTGATTTTTTTATATATTTTAACCCTTGCAAAACAATAATGCACTAGACCTATCCTGTCTCATAGAGATTTGGGGCCCCTCGATATTAACCGTTCGCAGTTAACGACTTCACTATCGCTCATGGGCACACACATGCGTCTGACAGAACTGTTATTACATCATTAATAAAATTACAAAAGTCTGCCCCATGTGCCCTTCCAAGTTTAAAGCCCATTTTGTCCTATCCAAAGGGTTGATGCAGTCGCTTTAATTAAATTTGGGCAATAGTCATCGCTGGTTTATAAGGACGTTACAGTTTGACAATGACCCCGATGTGTGAATTAAGTGAATTTGGTCGAGTCACGTCTGCTTGGTGGACTTTATCGCGTGATGCAGGCACAAGAGAGTGGTACCTATAGCAATTAATGTTACGCATTTAAATTCCATAATTATAATACAGCCTATTGCTGTAATTGGCAACAAGATAGGCGAAAACAATCAACAAACAAAGAATCGGAGTAATGAGGTCTCACATGTGGTTGACGTAACCTTTAGTATCAGTAATTTGCCATGAACAAACCTAAATACCCTGTTAATAAACATTAATTTCAACATGTTGTTATTTTATTTAGGTTTATTAGCGAGATAAGAATTCCAATATAGTGGCATTGCCAAATTTGTTGACATGACATTGCCGGGTCATAAACTTTATTCCCCTACATATAAGTTTTAACCACTGCCACTGCTTGACAAGACGTTACAGTGACTGAGGCTCCAGATTGATTCAATTCATCCTAGTAAGTAAAAATATTGGCAGTATGAAGGCGCCCACGCCAGTCTCTTCAATTTCTGTGTAGTGCGATAAACGTCGTTTCATCTAAAAGTTATCCTATCTTATACAACTAAGCCTATCATTACCAGCGGTAGCTCGAAAAGAAAATACCTGATACATACATTACAAATAACTTTAATATGGATTCCTTACTCGATTTGCAACAACTTGTACGTGTTGACATATACTATTCAAAGCTGATTCTGTCGTTGTTTATTCAAATTAGGCCAAATTGTCTGCTCTGTGAAGTAGTGCAGAGTGACTCAACTGCTAATTCATAATGGCTTATGCTAATATCATCCTCTAAATATTGTGTTATCCGTTTCTGTGATTTAGCTCTGTGGGAAGATGTTTGGTTGCATTATATTAAAATTAATAACCGGTTCACAGTTTTGTCACATATTAATAAACTGTTCTGATAGGTCATGTTCATTCTCAGCTTATTAGCGTTCCTATGACCAGTATTATTTACATACCATATTATTTTACTTCAAATCTGTTTAAAACTTTTTTCACTTTGCTACTTTTATTCAATTAACCGTAGATACGCTTAATACGCCCAGAAAAGTGCAGATATAGGTACAGATGGTACCGTGGTAGCACCGTGTGGTACCGACCTACAATATTGCCACCCCCTTTTATTTCACGGGGAGTCGTCAGAGTCGACAAAGATAAATCCTATCGGATGATAGGCAGCAGCGTCATCCTGAGTACTGGCTTGAAATGCGATCACCAACTCGCCTTTTTTTTTTTTTGTTTTACGTCGGTAACAAAATGCATTTACGCACTGCCTTCCGGCCAAAGGGGTACCGAAAGGGGGTGTGGGACTCACCACCGGCAGACACGACCGCCGGCAGCAATACCCACTAAAAATCTTCCGACGACGCCCGCCGCTTGGTGAGAAAGAAGCGGGGGCCAGTACCTGGGTTGCAACTTCTGACACCCCGCCTGCGGCCAACGGCATCACCAACTCGCCTGCCAAGAATGGTGATTAAGGCCTAATACACTTAATAGAATATAATTTATTGGGTAGGTACGTTATAAGGCTGATATGATGGTGTATCTGTACTAATGGTGTTATGGTTCATGTACAGTCAGGGCCACAAAGTTTGACACTTATCACTTTTGTTAAGAGCGTTAGGAAGTGTTCCTAAAAAGATGGCGCTTTGGGTGCTACCAACTAATTGTCGCTGACTGGATAATTGTTAAATATTTATTCATCATCATCACAGCCCATTAACGTCCCACTACTGAGCACGAGCCTCCTCTCACATATCAAGGTGTGAGGGTATTGGGTCATACTCCACCACGCTGACCCAGTGCGGATTGGCGAGGGCAGGTGTATGGCGTCCTGCTGTTAGAATTTTTCAAGCCGCCATTAGGCCTCTAACATGGCTTAACGACTACCACATTTAGTGATTAGTGACTGACTATAAACTCTGCTGTACTTTGGTGATCGATTCCGACCACCGATCACCGCAGAGCTACGAGCGCTTCATTTATTAGTCCATACATCATTGAAATATAAAAATATTCTAAAAGTCCCAAAACATGTTTACCTCCCTTTTTTAAAAGATCTATTATAATAACGTCTTCTTTCAAAGATTCTTTAATTTTTTATTTTATAAAGTGACGGGTCAATGTGGCTGTCGAATCTTGCTTATCCCGACCAGGTTGAAATGCATTGGAATCTCTGCAAAATACACGAATACATCCTGTTTACAGTTGAGAGAATTTATAAAAATATATCTTTTAAATTAACACTTCACGTATGTTTAGTATGTTGAAAACAGGCCGAAAAGATTAACACGTCATACTCATAAAGTTTTAGTTTATAACCCGGACTTAAACCGAGCAGTTATAAATTATCGATAAATCCAACTGCTAAAACAATTTTCATGTGTTACAGAAAATAAATTATCATTTTACCGGGATTATGAAAATCCTCGTCGGTCCAATGACTGATATAATTTTGTTTCACAATGTTAACGATTAAAATTTATATCGTACGGTGGCCGTAGCTCATCAGAGCTTCTGATTCTGAGCTCAATCCTCGCTGATGTACCAATATTAATACATGTCAGCTCACTAATTTTCTAGAATTATAGCATAAAAGATCTAAACGAGAATTGAAATAACAATTTTGTAAAAAAAAATAATTTATTCAGAAGTAGGTACGAAATTATAATAACAATAATATAATCTATATTGGACTTTATCGGTTATTATTACATGGGGTTTATACATATAATAAACATAGTTTGATATTTTCGCCTGTTTTACGGACCCTTCAATTACCGAACTAACGCCGACTTTGATAAAAAATATCTTAATCAAACTTGTTGACAGGTCCAATTTAAGCAGTGATTATATAACCTTGCCTTTGTCATCTGCCATTGTCGAAATAGATATCGGAGCGCTTTATATGAAGCTTTTTATATCGAACAGGCATTAGAGATGACCTAGGTAGGTAATTTTTAGTGCAGTGCATGTACACTGATTGCCTAACAGCGGTTATCTACGTGCCACATCTGCCCACATTAAAAATTTTAAAAATAAAACTTAATACTTACGGGTCTAAGTTCTAAACGTAACACACGGTAATGTCTTAAAGATTTAAGTTACGAACAGACATTCTTTTTATTTTTCACTGCAATCTCATCAATGTTTATCAAACGTTCAAAAGATAAGAAGTATGATTGAATTATATATATCGCTTTTCCATGTTTTGCGTCTACAAATATGATAAGTCCTCACAACAAGATTTTCTTTTATGATGTCCCAAAATCCATCTCTTCGAGTTACGTCAGTATTCCAATAAGCCAGCGATGTATACGTTACTCCACTCACACCTAGTTGAAAAACAATCTCAAGTTATTCCCTTAGTTTATAAACGAATAGAAGGCATTAATGTCTCTCTTCACAGTTGCGTTTGCGAAATGGAAACAAAATGTTGATTTGCATGTGCAAATACCATCGTAGACTCCCAAATAGTAATTTGGCAGACAATGGCGGCCAGCTGCGCATCCCCACGAAACAGGGACAAGTATTTAACAATATCTTCTTGTCCTACAAATTAAATGCCAAGTTTTAGGATTACTGAACAGATTGCTTTCGTTTTAGAGATTTGAACATGAATAATGAAGACTTGAAAAGCAGCTGATGTTTTTATATTTGAAAAGAAATGATTTAGTTTTAAATCTGTTGAGGGACAAGAGGTGATGGTGGACAACTATTGGGCAGTCAGTTCACAACATGGTATATAATTTTGTAACAAAAAGTCTGACAATACCTGGACGTTTCATAACACTCAATATTTAACAGCAATTTGTTTAAATAAATTGTTTTACGAGTATTAGTCTAGTTTAATAAAATAAGTTTAATAAAGGGTGTATAGGAATCCTACTAACTGGTGTATAGGGATCATACCAAGACCTAAGGAGCCCAAGCCAACCTCACCTGCAAGTAGTGCACCTGCCAATCAACGGATGAGGCTCTGGCGACCATAACAATGCCCGGTAAGCGGCAATAGGCTCACCACCTATTACGTGGGACCAACTATATAATTGGCGAAGTGTAGGCGTATAATATGCCTCTGCCTACCCCTTCGGCTAACAGGCGTGAATATTTGTATGTATATGTGTAATAGAAAAATCTTGGCAACGAATATCTTTTGGGTCTTAATACAAACTCAAATAAGGCAAAAGATATTGTAATCAAGAGCAAGAGCTGCAATATTGAAGACGTAACTAGCAATAAGAAGTGTTTTCGTCACATCTTATTAGTAACATAATATGTATTTAAAAAGGTGTTATATTCGCCATTAAACTATTATATAGTTTGGCGATAGAATAAGTTTAAAAAAAAATGTTATATTATTTTGAATAGTCAAATAAAAAAAAAAAAAAAAAAAACATAATTATGATATTAAATAAAAAATATATGTTACCTTAATTGAACTTCACGCAAGTATTACATATTATAAGTAAATTTCCATTCGCCATAAAATAAAAAATAATTCAAGGTCTCTCAGAATGTCTTGATATTTTAAACCTACAGTACATTAAATTTTAAATGAAGAAATTTCAACCATGAACCATGAATCCTCCAAAAAGAAAAGAAGTCACTTCCAGATACCACCGCCACGACACAACGCCAAGGACATAAAAATGTCATATGCATAATGCACCCAATAAATATTATCCCCCATAGATACAGCTAACTCTGTTTAGTTTCCCTCCAGAGATGTAGGTCACCACGTTGCCTTGTCAAACGAAACATCGCTATTTATGACTTGAAAACTCAAACATAAAGTCTATTATTCCTATTACCAACATTAAATATCTGTACGTAAGCAATTTTCAACATTATTGTACTAAATGTTATGATCTAATGTTACTTCTTTGTTCAATGCATGCAAAAAGTCCTAGGGTAAGTGATTTGTGCTTGCAACTATTTGGTATGGGACTTATAATGGGTTTGGCATGCGTTGGTAAGTACACAAGTGCATTTAATTTACGAAGCTCGCAAGAAAGGGTGCCAGATTACACATTGTCAACGTTATCTTAAATATTGTATGCTCAATTAAACCGCATTTTTATTATGTTTGGTCATAAATTTCGGCCATGGCTTGAGATATCGCTTTGAAGGGCCATGTGTCACTAACCCCTCGGTTAATCCATTCTTGGCAACATATCGCGGTCAAAGTCTATAAATTATAAAAGATTGCATGTATAAATGATTTATTTTTAATTTTATATAATATTACAGTTTATAAATTATAAAAGATTTCGTGAATAAAAAATATTTTTGTTAATTTTACAATAAATATAAATTTTTAGATTGTATTGTTTTGATATAATTTATGTTAAAACATTAAATATTTTCTTCTTCATAATTTATATTGTTTGAATCTTTTCAAGGAAACTTACGAATCTTTTTAAGGAAAAAAACAATGAAAAATAATTAAAAATTCTCCAAACTCTACTATAGTTATTTACTTAGAGTTTTTCCATGGTTGAGTTACCTTATTATAGCTGCTTTTCATTAAAAATGATTTAGTCGAAGAGAAATTTAATTTTATACAGTAACCTGTCATCGACTCGACTAAACACTGTCAACAATTACTGCACCTATTTACATACCTATCTAATTGCTTGAAGCCCCCATTAAATTAGACATAAACCTTTATCCGCTTAAAACATACCTTATAAATATATTGGGCAGACGAGACAGTTCTGGTAGTCAGGGAGCTGTCAATACTAAAAAGTAATTCATATTATTTATTGAATGTATGTCATGATATTAATTGACTTTTTGGGGTAGGTAACCTCTTTTGTTTAAAAAAAATAAGATTTGGAAGTAAAGTTCGAATTTAAAGTGTAGTTTTATGTTTAGACATCCAAATAATTGAATACTAGAAGCAAAATGAAACTTAAATATTTTTAACATTTTATAAAAAAGTTAAATTAAATTAAGCATTCCCAAAACCTTCTCCTATATTGACCGTTTTTGGTATAGTCGGCTCTGAGACTACAAAGGCCAACCACCTCGGCGCTGTTTGCACAGTAACCTACATTATACGACGCATGAGAGATGGCATCATTAATGATCAGAGGGACATGATTCGAGGGACGCAGACCCTCCGTGACTGTGCATTGAAAACCACCCCAAGATATCGGGTGAAGACCAAACTAAATCTATAAACTTGGCGACGGTTTCGTGTCAAAAGTTAAAGGGGATGCAGGCGACAGTTGGTAAACTTTAAAAGTGAAATGAGTGTAGCGAAGTTACACAAGATACAAATTTGTTCCAACGAAGTTTTTCGAAGTCTAGCAGTGTGACAGGCGTACTATACGCAGTTTTTCAAAACAGCTTTAGATGGATGGATTCGTGTATCATATCATTTATATCGCGGCATGATATCGATAGGTATAAGTATGTTAGGTATACTTTGCGCAATTATTTTATATACCGGATGTAAAGAGACCCGATTCAAAGCCGAGAATAATGTATTATGCCCAGAATTAGTAATGTAGTTATCCTTTAGTCTTTAAATAAAGTCTTGTTTAATACCGCCCGAAATGAATATCACTTTTTCTATGACATCAGGTATCAATACAAAGCTAAATTTTAAAAGAACAGATCATTTTAATGCTGAAAACTACATTACAACTTTCACTTTTCGACTTGTTTAAAGATTTATCGAATTTAAACTCATACAATGATAGTAAAACTTGAATCGTATTCACAACACTAACCTAACCTATCAAATAGTAATAATTCACCTAAATTTTCAAAATAGCTTACTCTCGGCTAGCTATTGTGCTCGGAGTCCAAATGAGCGGAAGCATGTCGAACGGTGGTAGTAGGCGTTACCATGTCCTTTCATTCCTTCCCACACACGGAAGCACACGTATTTTGTTTCTCAATTCCTAATTCTATAGAAATAAGAGCGAATGTAGTGCTCGGTCACTTCAGCTGTATTGAAGCTCCGTGGCTGTATATTCCATTCAAATTTTTACCCTCAGACCGATGGGCATGCTCGATGAGTGCTCTAACGTCCATTCAATGCAATTTGATGAAGCCAGCGGTGTACGCTATTCGAACTCAATAGGATTGGCCACGACAATACTGTGATTTAATGGAACCATTCCCAAATATGCGTTTACATGCTAACCGTACCTTGTCAAAGAGGATTTGGATTTGTAATGGATTAACGTGCATTTGAGCAATCTGCAGGATTCTCGGTGAAATAGCAATCCAATTATATTGGTATTGCAGGCTGGAAGATAGTTGTGAGTATATAAAAGGTACTGAAAAGACAGCAAAATATCTAGTTGAATGCAATCGAGACTATCATAGCCGCTATAGAAAATACTTACTGAGTCAGTATCGTTCAAAGACTTAACGAAAACTAAAATGATACCCGTCATAACACTCTTAGTCTAATTAAGAAAATTCTGGGATAAACAGCATCAAGAAAATAATGATTAAAGTATTTTTATCAGCTGGCCTTATATTTACGATTTAGAAGAAATACACTCGGTGTCATCATCGTCATCAAATCTTATCTTTTAAAAAAAATCTTTAGAATTTTTCAGAGGATAGTGTTGGGTATCATTAGAAATGTAATAAAAAGGAGTATCTAAAACATCGGTCGGTCGGTCGTTGCAGAAAAGACACACTCTCGTCTCGTCTGATAAGAGAGCAGCACTCCACTGCTCAAAGCTCCACTGGACGTGGTTAAGAACAAACTGCAAGCGGGCTCGCCGATGCGCTGCAGTCAATTTTGGACCCGTAGCAGCTCATTTCTTGAAGAGTTCGACACCAGAAACCGGTCGTCTCTTTCCGAAGTGCAGCGACGTCGACTAGTCCATGTCTGCGGATGTAGCCACCGGTCTCTATAAAGCGCTGGTACACTCTTCGAACCGAAAAAAGGAGCAACTTCAGTTGCCGGGCGACATTACACTGCCGCATTTCTGATTGCAGTAGTGCAACCACTTGGGCGGCTTCATCAGCTGTGCTATCCATCTTCAAGGTATTTTTTCTTCTGAAAAATCAGTGCGTGTGTCCTCTTAAATGGTTGAATAGCGAATGACCAACATTCAAGTGGGGTATTCAAAGTGAACCGTGGGGGGTTCACGGCGCGGGTTCGGGGCAGTGCCCCCTGGCTGCGGTGTTTTCCGGCGCCCGTAAACACAGGCGTGTTGTTGGGTGGGCTGTTCAGCCGATAAATAAAGTCCGGAGGTGTCGTGTCCGGTAGTGTTGCGATCAAGCCCTGGGGCGATCAGCGAGCATGGTGTCTTGTTCAGTGAATGTTGTCAGGTTACCTCCTAGGTCTCCCGAGGGATTAGGCTTTGGGCATAGGCCTTGGCTACCGGTAGTCAAGCGTGCAGCGGCGCCAAGCCACGGAGGTGTTCGTGACTTGAGGCATCCACCCGCTCGGACATCGGTCCCGCCAGGCGACCCACGAAGGCTTCAATGCTCTCTATTTGCAAATTCCTTGCGATCGTGGCGTTTCTCGTGGTAGCGTGGCGCTTGAACGATGCAGCGAAGGGTGGCGCTCTGCAGCACCTCCAGATTATTTTTGCCTGTGGAGCTTAACAGGGCATACCAGGCTGCCGCTGCATAGGTAATCTGGGGTCTAATATAGGTCTTGTTAACCAAGAACTTCGTCCTCAATGCGAGCGTAGAGTTAGGCACTGGTAGCAGGAGCACCCGGGTGACCCTGGGTTGACCATTTTATACCCACAAAGGAAGCGCAAATTGACGGGTAATAAATTTGCATAACATTTTTGTGATACTTTATTTATGGCATTGGTTTTTTTTTATTACAAATTATGTTATTTGTTAAATTAATTTCATAATCTTGCAGCTAAGCTTCTGGTGCAGCTACATGTACATATCAAGAGTTAATGACAGTTAAAAGTGAAATTTATGACGCCGAGTGTATAAATTATTATTCAATTGATTTCTGTTTCTCGGAAGTAGACAAGTGCCAGTACAAAAGTTTTATATAAATGTGAAGTTTAGTTATCATTATATTTTCATAATAAATATGCGTCGAATAATACCTCGTAGGGATAATTTGCCATGACTTATTCTTAAAAGTCAAAGTCAAAATCATTTATTCAAGGTAGGCTCAATTGAGCTCTAGTGAAACTCAAACTTAAAAACGACCATTCACTGCAGGCGGGAGCTTGATCTTAAAAGGTTTTATCAAGTATTAAACAAAGCCTACAAACACTTGTCACAAGATTTAAAAAAAAGAAATGAACTTTCTATTACGAATTAAAATTTGATGACTTAACAAGATCCTACCGCATAGTACGATATCTTCTATAACTTTCATAACACACACAATAACAAATAATTTATGCGTAAGCCAAAGGCACAAAACCAACAGTATCTGGGACTATTTAGCGTATTTCACTAAACTAATAAATCTGCCGTCGGCGACAAACAAGCGAAACTCAGTTATAGCAACAAATTCAAATTACTAAAGGAGTTTGCCGCAGCTTGAGAGCGGGGATCCGACACCGGGCCCACGCGCTCGGAATACTGATGCAGGCCCTAACTCCGCCAAGATTTTCGGTTAGGGATTTTCCTTTCTTTACAATGGGCCTACTCTCGGGGCATATCAATTGCACGCGGTTATGTCGTTAGAAAGTTTCTGTGAGAGGGCACGCGACACGCCCGAATACCATCGATTTTTAAGCTTTACTGCTTCTTATAAGCATAGAAATTTATATGCGGTTACTGACATAATTATACCTTCGGCAAAAAATGGAATTGCTGATTCAATAAAAAAAACAGTAAAATATTTTTTTGATATTAATTCTATATTCAAATTCATACACTGCGGTCGGGAGCTTGATAGTAAAAGAACGGGCAAGAAAATCATCAAGGCTAGTTGTTTCACCAGTTGTTTACCAGTTACAAGAAAATGTACTTAGTAGTAAAAAAAATTGACAAATCTACAAAAACCTGTGTTCTGCAGTCACATAATTTAAAATAAAAGAAAAAAATATATTTTTATTTTTATTATACGAGCATGATTACGAATAAACAAAGTAGACATAAGCAGACCAGTCCCCACTGGCGGAACCCGTTCACGAGTATGACGCATGAACCAGCCATCGTTTCGCTCAACCATATTTTAGGGAACGTAACGACCCGACGCATGACGCCACCACCGCAAAGACATTTAAGTGAGCATGACATACTCAAGCTACAGGATAAAATAATTTTAACAAAAATAACATTATATTGATTAAATGTGCTGCAAACCACAAATATTTTTGGTCTTATGAAAGATATCATTTACACCAATTCAGTTTTAATATCTATATAATCATTCGAACAATACTATGCGTTCCTAATTAAAAACAAATTCCCATCAGTACAAAATTTTCTTCATATTACACAGTAATGATTTAGGAGAATGATAGGACTACAAAAGTTGTGTGTGCAGTTAAAAGATTAAAAATAATAACTTTTTTCAGTTAGCTAAATTTTTAATTACAAATAAAAATAGTAGACAAGAGCAGACCAGTCCCCACAAGCAGCACTAGTTCACGAGTATGACGAATGAACCAGCCATCGCCATATAATTTTCATACCTTACGACTCGTTTCTGATAGGTAATATAATTTGCACGGCATTAATCCTAATAGTAGAACTCCTTGCCATAGATAAAGTTAGTGTCACGTAAATACGCACAATCTCTAGCAATGTTAAAAATTCTAATGCCAATAACTTACAGCTGACGGATGACATTATTAGTAATTGACACATCGTCAGTCTAATTTGCATAACTCCAAAAATACAAAATTTTAATTTTAATACCATAGTGTAAAATTTCGAGATCTATCCATTGGTCTCTCAAGTGCCATAATTTAATATTAAATTAGTTGTGGCCGAATTGGACTAACACTTTTATTTAATTATTACATTTACTATGAAAAATAACAGTTTTTACTTCTTCCTTTAAAATTTGCTTAAAAGGACATAGCAATTAAAAAAAAAGGCTGACGACATTTTAAAACTTATGTGTTTGGGTGATGGGTGCAAAATTTTTGTTTTGAGTTGTACTTCAATACGCATTGTCGGCAGACACAATATCACTAATAAACCGCGCCATATAACAAGTTTATTCCGATCACTCTTTAAAACTAATTCTTACACTTATTTGACATTTGATCCATCCTATATTAATAACATTCCTATAAAGCAACCAGTTTTATTTAGAACTCCGTCGTTTGTATCCCCTTCGGTCGTCTGCCTCATAATATATTAGGTCGGGGAAAAAGTCTTTTCGCATAACGTAGGTATAAACTTATTATAAAAATTTTTTGACTGTACTATTTGTGTCTGGCTGGTTTTGGTAACATTAAAAAGGTTTCATTATAAAGAAAAGAAAAAAATAAAAAAAAGTTGTTTCCCGCTATTTTTCATTTGTTTTTCTCTCCGTAAAAATGAGTGAATCTAATGAAGAAATTCGATACATTTTAAAATTTTATTATAAAAAAGGCAAAAATGCAACTCAAGCAGTGAAAAAAATTTGTGATGTTTATGGACCTGATGCAGTGTCAGTAAGAGTAGCACAAATTTGGTTCAAACGTTTTCAGTCCGGAAATTTTGATGTTAAAGATGCACCTCGCTCTGGTCGCCCTGTTACGAATAAAATGGACGCCATTTTTGAAAGAGTGGAGCAAGATCGGCATATTAGTAGTTACGATGTAGCTGAAGAACTGGGAATTGACCACAAAACAGTTTTGACCCATTTGAAGAAAGCTGGTTATACAAAAAAGCTCGATATTTGGGTGCCACACGAGCTCACTCAAAGAAACTTAATGAACCGTGTACTCATTTGCGATTCATTATTGAGACGTAATGAAACCGAGCCGTTTTTGAAGAGATTGATAACTGACGATGAAAAGTGGATCACGTACGACAAGAACGTGCGAAAAAGGTCGTGGTCGAAAGTTGGCCAGGCTTCACAGACTGTGGCCAAACCTGGCCTAACACGAAATAAGGTGATGCTGTGTGTATGGTGGGATTGGAAGGGCATTGTTTATTATGAGCTTTTACCGCCCGGCAAAACCATCGATTCTGATCTTAACTGCCAGCAACTGATGAGATTAAAGGAAGCAGTCGAGAGAAAACGGCCGGAATTGATCAACAGGAAGGGTGTGGTCTTTCATCACGATAACGCTAGACCACACACATCTTTAGCCACTCAGCAAAAATTAAGAGAGTTCGACTGGGAGGTCCTAGTGCATCGACCATATAGCCCTGACCTTGCGCCTTCAGATTTTCACCTGTTTCGGTCTCTGCAGAATTCTTTAGGTTCTGTAAGGTTGACCTCAAGAGAGGACTGCCAAAACTATGTGTCCCGTTTTTTTGATCAGAAGTCCCAAAGTTTCTACAGTAACGGGATAATGTCTCTGCCCACAAAATGGCAGAAAGTTATTCAACAAAACGGTACATATATATTGTAAATAAATGTAAATAAACTTTGAAAAAAATGTCTTGACTTTTCATACAAAAATACGAAAAGACTTTTTCCCCAACCTATTATTTAAATAAAATGACATTGGCTGATGCGATTTATTAATACAGTAAACAACCACGGCTTTAATAAAGATCAGAAATAAAAACAGTGGAATGATGCAGTATCGATTTTCGAATCCTATCAGTAGCTAAAAACATACGAGGACAATATTAGAAGCAAAATAGCGAAATATAGATCAGTCTGTTGTCCCCAGTGACCTACATGTGGGTGGCTGCCAATACAATAGAACTAATTCCCCCTGGGCCACTAAGTACGGATAATCCCCGTTCATAGAAAAATGGAACAATAGACGCGCTTTATGTAAATTAAATGAAGGGATCGAATGTGCACATTATCCCGGATAAGTTGAAAGAGATCGATTGGCACGCACCTAAATTAAGTATGAAGCCTTTAATACCACCCAACTGTGCCAATTTTGTGAAGTACCTATATTGGTAACGTATAATTTTTGAACAAAATATTACAACAGGACGTAAAATTAAAAATTATTTCGGCAATCCGCATTAGGTACGCACGGTAGAGTGCGACTTGAAATCCTTATTGTGTGTGAGGACGTGCCTAGTAATAGCACACTAATGAGCTGCAAACATTTACATGAAATGTTAATGTAAGTTTTGTTGGACATCTTTTTTAACTTATATGCAATTAAATATACTTTGTTAATAAATAAATATTAATTAATAAATAATTAAAAACAACTTCAATAAATATAGCTTACTTACTTCCGTTGTAACAAAAGAGGCCTAGCTAGTTATAATTAATTACGGCCTAATTAAAAATAACTTTATATGGTGGTATATGTATTTAGTAATTTCTCATACTCCTGATAAATGGAGACTTAATGAATGTTCCTCTATGCTCCCACTTAGTTGCGTGCCCCACATGTTTCATAAACATTGTCTTAAATTTAATTGATACCACCTTATTGTAAAATATTATTGTTTTGCAATAGAGAATTCAATTATAAGGCAGAGGCATATTATAAGCCCACATTTCGCCAGTTATATTGTTGGTCCACGTAATAGGTGGCGAGACTTTTGCCGCTTACCGGGACTTTTATGTCCGCCACAGCTTCGTCCATTGAACGGCAGGTGCACCACTTGCCTGGGACCCTTAGAACTTAATAGGATCCCTATATATTTATTTGTAATCTACAGGAAATACCCATAGAATATTACATATTTGTTTTGATCTGTATAGGAATCATCTCTAAGACCTAAGGAACCGAGTGCAGATATGTTGATCTCCACACATCAGTCGGAAATTATCGGTTGTGTATTGATATAACAGAACAATAATCGTATTGATGAATCGAGGTGTAGCAAAAACAACTCTGAAATAAAACATCACATGCTCAAAAAAACAGTTTTATTGATTTCAGTACTCAGTATAAAAATAGTCTCAGACATCTCACACAGCAGTTCTAGCCCCAAACTAAGCATAGCTTATACTATGGGTACTAAACAACGGATCAACAAACTTACATACATTTTTATGCATAAAAATAAACGACAGTAAAACACTCAGCCCTTGACAATTATGTGTATTAATGCATGAGTTTACGCTGCGGCTTTAAGAGCAGATATTACAGATATATCGCAAGCTTAAAGGAATATCGACCCATTAATAGATAGGTCAGGTTTGAGTTACGTACTTATACGGTTGATCAAACGTTCAAAACACAAACAGAATTACTAATTAATAGATCAGTATTAATTTAATGTGCTTACAAGTAGGACAAGTATTCTTTAGAAGATCGTCAATGGGGATGTCCCAAAAATCATCTTTTTTGAGTTAAGTCACTATTCCATTGAGCATGCGATATTTACCTTCAATCCATATCAGTCATCAAATACTATGTGATTTGAAATAACGGAGTAATAATCGTAAGCTAAAACAGGTGTAAGCTCGAATCGATTTTCGACTCCCCCTTCATGCAGGAGGCGAGGTGTAGCCAGCCGGTAGTTAGGTGACGGATCTCGCGCCCGCTTAAACTCAGTTCGTGGACTTGGAAAATTGCATTCGTTATCGCATATCCGTATCTCGCTGTACTTTCTTTTGCGAAAGTTGCTTTTGTGGATACGACTTCCATTTATTGTATGGTATAAACACTATTATGTAATATTTAACTTGTTTCATTTGACGAATAAAAAATTTCGAGAATTTCTGCTTAGTGAAGTGGGTAGATCCTGGGCCCTTACAGTACCATCTCGATAATATGCATTCCGTACAAAAATAGCCAACGGCTTCGAATGTCTTCTGAAACATAAAAGCGTTGGATATCAGTAGTCATACAAACTGTCATCCATCCGCAATTGTGAAAGCTACCTAACTTTTCTAAACTCTAAACGGCCTCAACGCTTTAATAAAAATTCACTCTATTTTATAACCAAACTAATTAGTTTTATTTACAAACTTTTCTTAGACTTTCTTAAACTTTAAAAAGATTCTAATACAAACAGAAATGTCCATTTTGTTTTTTTACCTATGTGCGATTATAATACATTCTAAAAAAATACATTTTATGAATTGAAATCCCAGTATATTGCCGATGTTTTGAATGCTTTAGAAGTACAAATAGTGAGTGGTGTTTTATTCAATAGGAATGTCCATGTTTTGATAGCAAACATCTCCAGTTTATATTGACTTACCTGGGAAGTTGCATTTTGTCAGTCAGCCAAATCAAATAAATTCCTGCGTGCATACTGATTTAGTTGTCATCTAAAACTGCAACAGCTTTGTGAAAAATATTCGTTTGTTTCTTATGCTTTATTAAAATATTCACATAAACTAATAAATAGTCTTCATTACATCCTTTTTCTTTAAATCCGGTTTTAAATTTGAAATTTAAATATTATAGGTATATTTTTATGCTTTTATTTTCGATTTTCGAATAGATTAGTCTATTGACGACTATATGAACCGGCTTTTTGCCCTCAAATGTTAGTTTAAGTCAAAATAATATTTAACTTCGGCTCAATAGAAAATATATTTCTCTTGGACGTCGTATCTATGTAAAAATTGATTTCGGACACCTATTTTGAGTATATATTTATTTATGCTTATAGTTACCTATAAAGTTTTCTCTTTCAGATCATACCTAGACATGTCTCATTATTATAAGTGTTGAATAACACGACGCAGACTTGATTTTTCCCTTTCCCCTAGAAAAGTTGCGAGACGAATCTCAAATATCACCCCTATAACGCATAAGTCAACAGTATGTAAACTTCTAAACACAAATATCTTTTTTTGGTTAAAACCTGTTTAGATATCTGGCAATAGACTCGCGACATGTTACATGTGCAATTATATCTGGCCTGATGCCACTTCTCTAATACAGAAGTACCCCAACACCGTTTTGATTATGATTGCGTACTAACTGACTGCCTACAGTAGGCGTTGTTGAGATTGATACGTAAAAGTTCTGTTTACTAATAAATAAATATTATCTTACAATCATACAATATATTAATTAAAACTAAAAACCAGACAAGCGCTTGTCGAGCAACGTGCACATATTTGTAGCATTAAAAATATTCATATTTTTGTTATATATTCGCCTAACAAATTAAGATATAAGTATATATGTAATTCAGGTCGACAGGTCGGTTCAGACGCTTATATAATATTTAAGGAATTTGAGATGTATTTTCAATATTTTATTCACCTATAGTACGGGTCTTTTAAGCAGAGCGTGAAACGGAATATTGTTGCAAGCGGTTAAGAGTGGGTTTATTATAGTGATTTTACTCTTGCAGACAGTATGAAGCCATTAAGTCATGTCATATTAACAAATTAATGAAAAAAATAGTTTACGGACGAGTACCTACGTACGATTATTGATAATGCTAGTTATAATTAATGTATTAAGTCCATAAGTAAATCAGTGTTTCAAAAAAATTTACTAAAGTGGTTTCAATGTAAAAAATAAAAAATAAAAAACTGTTTTGCATTTATACTCGTAATTAGTAAATTTTAAACACATTTGAGCGGCAAAGCCCATTAAGAAAAAGGCGGTAAAACTATATTGAACAAATTTAAAGACTTAATGGGGAAAAGCTTATTGTCGAACTTACCATACTGAATCACTTTTCACTAAATAAAACTACAGCTTCTCGCAGCGCAGACGACATTTCTGAATAGGGGTCATTCATTCGACGATGCTCATTTTGTTAATGGAGTTGCTTTTAAGGTGCAAATGTATAGACTGACACTCGGCCGGCATCAAAGCTGAGCTAATTAATTAAAAGTCGGAATGAACACTTTTTGTTTCAGTTGCTTGTTCAAGATACTTATTGGATATTGAAATATATACCTTTATGAACACGTCAGTGAAAGATTGAAGAATGGTCCTTTTGTGGCTGATATTTATATGGATCCCAATACACAAACCTAATTACACGATATATATCAAAATATATATTTGAAAGGGTTATCAAGACCTAAGCCCAATCCAATATCACCTGCAAGTGGTGCACCTTCCGATCAACAGACGAGGCTCTGGCTTACATAAAAGTTCCCGGTAAGCGGCAATAGGCTCGCCACCTAATAAGTGGGACCAGAAATATAATTGGCGAAATTTGGGCGTAAATTATATGCCTCTGCCTACCCCTTCGGGGAAACAGGCGTGATAGTATGTATATTAGGTCGGGGAAAAAGTCTTTTCGCATAACGTAGGTATAAACTTATTATAAATTTTTTTTGACTGTACTATTTGTGTCTGGCTGGTTTTGGTAACATTAAAAAGGTTCCATTATAAAGAAAAGAAAAAAATAAAAAAAAGTTGTTTCCCGCTATTTTTCATTTGTTTTTCTCTCCGTAAAAATGAGTGAATCTAATGAAGAAATTCGATACATTTTAAAATTTTATTATAAAAAAGGCAAAAATGCAACTCAAGCAGTGAAAAAAAATTGTGATGTTTATGGACCTGATGCAGTGTCAGTAAGAGTAGCACAAATTTGGTTCAAACGTTTTCAGTCCGGAAATTTTGATGTTAAAGATGCACCTCGCTCTGGTTGCCCTGTTACGAATAAAATGGACGCCATTTTTGAAAGAGTGGAGCAAGATCGGCATGTTAGTAGTTACGATGTAGCTGAAGAACTGGGAATTGATCACAAAACAGTTTTGACCCATGTGAAGAAAGCTGGTTATACAAAAAAGCTCGATATTTGGGTGCCACACGAGCTCACTCAAAGAAACTTAATGAACCGTGTACTCATTTGCGATTCATTATTGAGACGTAATGAAACCGAGCCGTTTTTGAAGAGATTGATAACTGGCGATGAAAAGTGGATCACGTACGACAAGAACGTGCGAAAAAGGTCGTGGTCAAAAGTTGGCCAGGCTTCACAGACTGTGGCCAAACCTGGCCTAACACGAAATAAGGTGATGCTGTGTGTATGGTGGGATTGGAAGGGCATTGTTTATTATGAGCTTTTACCGCCCGGCAAAACCATCGATTCTGATCTTTACTGCCAGCAACTGATGAGATTAAAGGAAGCAGTCGAGAGAAAACGGCCGGAATTGATCAACAGGAAGGGTGTGGTCTTTCATCACGATAACGCTAGACCACACACATCTTTAGCCACTCAGCAAAAATTAAGAGAGTTCGACTGGGAGGTCCTAGTGCATCCACCATATAGCCCTGACCTTGCGCCTTCAGATTTTCACCTGTTTCGGTCTCTGCAGAATTCTTTAGGTTCTGTAAGGTTGACCTCAAGAGAGGACTGCCAAAATTATTTGTCTCGTTTTTTTGATCAGAAGTCCCAAAGTTTCTACAGTAACGGGATAATGTCTCTGCCCACAAAATGGCAGAAAGTTATTCAACAAAACGGTACATATATATTGTAAATAAATGTAAATAAACTTTGAAAAAAATGTCTTGACTTTTCATACAAAAATACGAAAAGACTTTTTCTCCAACCTATTATATTAAAAGAAGCGCTCGTAGCTCTGCGATGCTAGGTGGTCGGAAACGATCACCGAGGCTAAGAAGAGTTTACAGAGATAATATCTTGGATGGGTGACCGATTAAGTGGGATTCAATATCGTGCGCTTCTGCGCTTCCGAAGGCAAGTTTATACTTTGGTCCCAGCTATTACTATTTATGATAACACACACTATGTATGGTCACTCCAGTCAAAGTTTAAAAATGTGTTACTACGCCGTGAGAAGTTACGGAGCGTATAAGGGCTCTTACACATAAACACGACATGACGATAATTCACTAGCTTCATTCAAATACGACAATACGATTTATGACGTCATATTTTGTTCGGACTTAACAAGCGTTAGAAATTAGTAGAAAAAATCAAACCTACAATATCTTTATTTTTTAGTATTTTATATCAAAGTTGTGTACAAATAGTGACCTAACAAGCTCGCGCCAAAAATTACGGTGGTCATACATTAAACAATCCTACCCCATCATGGTTCTGATACAAAAACGGAAACTATGAAAGACCCAGAAAACAGATAGACATAGATAGAACCAACAATATTTTGTAATCTATGAGGCTGCTTAACAATAGCTATAGGTTAAATCTTTTAACAAATAATATATAATACGAATATTTATTACTCAAAATGAAATACCAGACAGCATAGCGCAGAAACAATTCCAATTACATTCGTTTAGCAACAGCAAAATATTTAGCGTAACCGTCGCGCAATAAAATACAAAATGATACGCTTGGAATCCGAATCTTGCAGATTAAATAAACATTATTTGACACATAACAACGCTACAACATAAAAATCACACTGTCTCTTTGTTTCTTTGTAATTTTTGTTCTACATCGGGATTTACAGGGTTGCTCATTGTCAAATACCCTTATTCTTTGTGACTGTTGACATTCCTTGAGATACTGGCCTATTGCTGTCAATATGTGTCTATCTAAATGCTAGCAACTATTTGTTTAGTTTAGAAAAAAACAATACATAGAAGTCATGTTCTTTTAACTGAGATTAAACTTCTTGGCGGGAAAGTGAAGCGTCGTGTCTGCAGTTTTTGTTTTATTTTCTAAGATTTGTCATATTTCGAAGATTAATGTGTAACAACGGTGGATTTTTAACCGTTTAGTGTTCGTTCAGTAGAATATCACTTTTTAAATTCTCTCAAAAAGTCTATGTGAGATCTTAGTATAGTCCCACATCTTTACTGAGGGCTTAAGGGGCTTAGGGGGAGGGCATCTCATTTACCATTTATTATCTGTATCATCAATTATTCTTATTTACTATGAATTATATATTATAAATCTATTTTTTACTTCACACTGGCTAAATGTGCTAACCGCCAGAGCCATTATTAAAAATTTGAAAAATCGCGGTTTTATCGTCTCGACTATTAAATATTAATTCAAAAATAACTTATACTACACAATCACATTGTAAAGTTTTCTTTCGTTCAAATTTATTTCGTGGTTCCAACAAAATTATTTAGGTTTTTTACAATTATTGCTATTTCCAATGTCATTTAGTCTCAAAGTCCTCAGTGCCTAAAGATGAAAGTCTTTCATCAATTTGTGTTGCCAGTAATAATTTAAGTATTCAACGTGGTCTCTAACTAAAGGCCTTTTAAGAAAGC
The DNA here is from genome assembly GCA_949126915.1 of Musotima nitidalis. NCBI lineage: Eukaryota > Metazoa > Arthropoda > Insecta > Lepidoptera > Crambidae > Musotima > Musotima nitidalis. The sequence continues at coordinate 13,928,491 of OX421418.1, read as the reverse complement.
TCAGAGTCACACAGCGAGCAATGAAGAGGTCTATGCGTCGTGTTTCCCTACGATATTTAACCAGAAATAAGAAGATCCGTCAGAGAACTAAAGTTATTGAAGTCATAGAACTGCTTATGTGGCATTGGGAAGGACCCATAGCACGTAAAACTGACTGTTGGAGCAGAAAAGTTTTCGAATGGAGATCCTTCGACAGAGGCAAGATCATAGAATCATGATGGATGCTCACCGCCTACAATCCGTCACGCTGGAAATTTATGGGGGAAGCTTATGTTTCTTGGGCTGAGGATAATTATTGTTATTTAAAGACAACATTTTTATAATAATCATAAGGGTCGGAAAGCCACAATGCGCCACAAAATGTTTTCTCAATGTCTACACGGCCCTCACCTTGACCTGCTCTGGCTTGAAATGAAGCAGATTTTATAAAGATCAATCCTTTGGTGGGCTTCAATAATTACACTTTAATAGGCTGAGACGATAATCCCTATTTTTTCGTATGCGACGTTTCGTTCCTAATACGCCAGAATTATTAAAGTACGTAATAAAATAAATAAATAAACATCGTTCCTAATATAAAAGCATAAGGGCTGTAAGCAACATTGTCGTCGATAACAAGACCGCTGTTAGGACGAGCCGGCGGGATTTGATGACGCCATCTTGCATGAGTAAGGACGGAAGGGAAGTGGTGAATGTTTTATAAGTCGTTCCAAGATGCTCGCAGATCGATTGTCCATCTCGACCAGAACATGATACATATGAAATGTTGTTCTGAATTTTCCGTTTTGCAATATAAAATAATTTTGTACAAAATATTACGAACTTGGATGTGTCTGATTTTCGAAATTTAAATGTTTCTTACGCATCTTAGGATAAGTCTCGTTTTCGTATGCACTTAGTTAATATTTGCTACAAATTGCCAGTGTTATATATAAGTGTTAAAAAATTAAAATAAAAAAGATATCAACATTTTTTTTGGTTATATGCAGTTTCATTAATCTATTTGTGTGCTGCTGGCTCTAAGAACATTAAAATACAAGATAGAAAAACACCTACTTTAAATAAACAGCTCACGACTTGTGACAGTATTTAGGTCACCAAAATTATACGATCGTTTACAAAATAAGCTCCCGAGTCAAGCAAAACTTATTCGTGACTCTCATGTAACTTAACCTTACTTTGTTTAGACAATACTGTAGTCAATTCAGCTTTATTATTTACCGTAATTAAAGTTGGCGACCTCGGACCCACTGAGGGTGGAGTAAAGACAAAACATTTCCTGAAATAGCCATGGAGTATAATTACAAGTTCAACATGCAAAAGGCGTTTTACTTTATGCCTACCCACGTTTATTTATACTGGAAGGAAGCATTAAGACTGCTCAAGCCACATAGATTCACGTTACAAGGGTGATTAATAAACTGCTTGAATTTGTAAAGTTTAAATTAAGCACGCTGTACAACATTAACTTAAATTCAGATAATTTTAGCTTTAAGCAGTGTGTTTAATTCGTGAATTTAAAGTTTATATGAAAGTGCCCTAACTTACATAGTTATATTGTATAAGAACAACTTATTTTCCTTTTCAAAAAGCTATGGGTTATAATTACTTTAATGATTCACACCAGTGAGTTTTGGCTATTTGCATGCTTTACCCGCCAGAGACACTTTACGTGAAAAAGTATACCACACTGGCCTACACGCTACAGTCGCCGTGCCCTCACCGCCTACTCTCCGACTAACCTTGCAAAACTATAAAGCCTATTAGAATAGGAGAAAGGATATAGATAGATAAAACGTTAATTTCCTTTAAATAATGCAAGTTACATAAAAACATATCCCACAAAACCGTTTGACTGGTTTGTCTGTGGGTCACAGTCTCTTTTATACTAATTACAACTTATTTTATACTAATAAATAATTAACAATTTTGCACATACACCAATATAGTGTTTTTTAAAATTTGCTTTGTACTTATGTTAGTTTGTTTCTACTCTAATGGCTTCAGGTATACTATTTAAAAGGTATGGAATCCGTTTTTTATAGTCCTGTCACCATAATTATTATATACTCTGGGTACATTGAGCTTATAGTCGCAATATATCCCATATTAAATAACAATTATTATTAAGGTGTACATTATTTCATTTATGTGCAAAGCCATTACCCATTTTCATTAGATTCCTTTCTTAGTAACAGACTCTGTAGATTGGTTGCAACATGTTAACGCCTGCTTTATTAAGAACTTAAGAAAAAATCTATAAGTTAAATTATTAAATTGGTTTAGTAAAAGCATAAAAACGGCAAATTACTTAAATATTATAACAATGATGATAAAAAGCAATGTAATGGAAGCGATAGTATATTTTTGATATAAATCTGAATAGGTTCATTTATTTATTTATTTAATAATTTTATAAACAATTTAGATAGTGGAAACTGATATAAAAACGACAGTACTGGGGCTTTATTCTCTCTAGCGTTCTAATTTAACGTTAAATTATAGTAAGGTTCATAATGCCCATCAAACAACTGACTGTACCACATCCATTGGCTTATATAGCTTAAAATCTAAGAATTCTAAGCTTCAAATATCATTATCTCGAAGAATTAGGGCCGTACTGCTTCTGCTTAGTAAAATCAAGACTCTCTCTCTTCTTAAAATAAAGTTAAAAGTTGCTAAATTCACATAAAATTATTTTTTCATAAAATAAAGATTATTTTTTCAGCATAAATAAAACTGCCTAGTGTTTACGTACTAATTCTAGGTATCCTGCTGACGGATAGATAGGGTGCGAGCGTACACAATATGTTATTATGCGTTCGAGTTTCTATTCCGATAATTGTACCTTTCATGAACCTGCATACGACGCCCTTGCATTTCGATATTATATATGCTATATTTCCGAACATCTGATAATTATGTACCTTGATAAACCCTTCAAATTAATAATGAATACAAAAATATATTTTTATACCATTATTCATGGTATTATATTAATTAACCTTTAGCAGAAATGGCTATAAATAGTGCGTTTACAGCCTATAAAATATAATGTGTGTAGGGATCCTAACAAACCTATTTTCTTTTTTTTATTATCGTCGGTAAAAAAATGCTGTTTACGGACTGCCCCCCGGCCAATGGGGAGACCGAGAATGGCTCACTGTGGCAGACGCGGCCACCGCAGTCCTACCCAATAAAAAACTTCCGACGACGCCCACCGCTGTTCAAAGGGGGAAGCCTGAATCAGAACCGGGAGGACCTCCTCAGAGAAGCGCGCTGTAAGATGGGTCCGACCGCCTCGAGGATACGGCCCCTCGAACCTTCGGCTCGAAACTCGGCGCTCCTGAAGAGCCACCGCTATGCGCCCAGAGCCTGCCTCTGAGCGTGTCTACGCCACCGGAGTCTTAACAAGACCTGAGGAGCCCATGCCAATCTCACCTGCAAGTGGTGCAACTGTGGGGGTCACCCATATTAATTAATATTTAAAACATAATACATTTCAATTACCTGCACTTCACTTCAGAGGTAGTGGTTTCGATTCCCACACAGAACAAATCTGTGTGTGCATGAACATCAATATTTGTTCTGGTCTGGGTGTTGTCCTATGTATATGAAGTATGTAATTACAAGAAAAAAATATTTTGTATGTTTATCCGTACCATATTAGAATCCATAACACAAGTTCTTAATGATACTCATCTTGGAACTAAATAATTGGTGTGATTGTAAGAAAATATTTATAAAAATATATTTATGTGTTAAATATAAAATTAATTGTGGGAAGGTCGGGTGACCTGCCGATCAAAGAACGAAGCTGTGGCAATTATAAAAGTTATAATTAAGCGGCAAATGGCTCTCCCACTAACAAAAATATAAACGGTCGACAGTTAGTTGGTATGTATTTGGCGAGATGTATATATGTTTTTCAATATTTATTTTTGGTGATAGCGGTGTGTCCACCACGCTCATAGAGGTCGGATGGGTGGAAGCAGAAAGTAGTCATATTATTTGATTATATCAAGCCACCAATTTGAACATTAAACGTGACATAACGATTACCACATACCGGGACAATAAACTCCTAACACTACAGGACCACTAGTCCTTTTTATATTTTTTTCATAATTATTGATCAAATAAATTGTATTCATATACTTATTTCAATTTTATATCTACTCTTGTATAACTAAGCCTATGTATGTAAAGGCGTGAAATACAATTTGCGTTTATATGTCAAAATAAACCTAGATACCTATCCACGTCATGACTACTTGAAAGGTACTAAATTTTACTGTTTACAAGAATAATTAAGTTAACACAATCCAGTGTCGCCGCGCCGCACCAGATGTGACGAAGCCCACAAATTTATGGTCTGCTCCCTTCAGAAGGGAGAGAAACGTACTGCTATATAACAGACGTGACGAGCTCGAGGTGGGAGATAAATTACTTGGACTTAAAGTCTGGGAAAGGAACACAGATGGAACGTTTGTCACTTGAACAACAACAGTGATGCTGTTTTGCTTTTTATACATTTTAATAGGCCCGAGGTGTCGCTTGCGTGACCCACGAGACACATAGTGGTAGTGGTGATAGTTAGCATAGAATATTTTGGTGTAAGCAAACTGTTTTTGCTCAGAAGAGATGCTTGATATGTTTTGCTTGGCGGTTGATAGCGAAAAGTTGAACATCGAGCTTAGCGGCGTGCTATTGAAGAGACCTATTTTCAGCAACGATGAAAGATGATGTTTATGGCAATTAATCTGTAATTAAACAAAAGCAGGGTACTGGATTTAGGGTGTTTTGCACAACGCTCACTAATCCTGTTTAGTGCTAAATATATTTCAAACATCTTTCTTTCCCTTTCAACTTCAAACAAATGACAGAAATGCAATGACATTTTAAATCCTTGCATGAATCAAACTTAAATCAGTAAACTAAGGGCGACTAGATATTTATAGGTAAGTCATCTAAATTGAATTGAACTTTTATTACTACGAAATTATTAGTGCATCAATTGTGTAGAGGCTTGTAATTTGATATAATTGTCGGTTAATTTAAATGCTTAAGTACAAAGAAAACTAGATTGAACCTTATGGATCATATGTCATAGAGAAGCCAGTTTTACAGTGAAGTGGCTTTACAGTCGAAGTCACAAATAGGAGAGGTTTAAACTTTGCCGAAACTGACTCTGAACTGAACACTTATCGGATTGGCTACGACAGCTTTCGATAAGTTACAAGTGAGGGCTTATAAGCCCAATTGCTTTTATACAGCAAGGAGGTTACAGTTGAACGCTTTTAGGTGGCACCTTTAAAAATGGATTCGGTCATAGTATATTTAATTATTTTACTTTATAACAATACATTAACTGTAAAGTTATGCCCTGGGATAATTGTCCCCGGGAGACCTAAGCGGGATAAAATATAGATTCACACAAATATGTCTTATTGAGTATAATTAATAACCCCTGACATGTTAGCAAACACGTTATTGTTTTGTTGATATTATAAGCACTCAAAAATGGAGTTCGAATAATATTTAGAAATACTTGATCAATTGTATTTATAATAACTTGTACATCATAAGAGTATAATCCCAGTTTGTCATGAGTACTCGTAATATAAGGTTCAAATTAACGCAGTTATAGTGTAAAGTACCATACTATAAGCTCTTTGTCATCAGTCATCATTCCTTTAATAGATTATAAATAAACAACGAAAGTGTTGGTGCTGCTTAGAAAATGTTTGTTTGAGAAAATATATTTTCTAAAATACTAAATCATATTTAATTCCTAAAACCGGAAAATGTGGTTAAACAAGAACCGTCTCCCGATATCGCAGTACAAGTTGACAGAACTTATCAAACGTTCACAAACTTGTGTCACAAGTTAAGATGTCCTCTAATTGTATAGAATAACAGCGACAATGGGGCGGCTCATAGCCCCGGGCGAGTTGCCTGCACCGACCAACTAGTCTCAACAAACTTGGCTGTGTCTTATATAATCATGATAACTGAACTGTCTTTTTAGACGAACGATATGGCGTGGAGGTCAGTGTATCTGCAATACGCTCTTGAGGTCGTGGGTTCGAATTCCACACAGAACAAACCTTTGTGTGCATGAACATAAACATTGTTCTGGTCCAGACCTGACCAGAACAACCAGGTGTTAGAATATATGAATTATATTTACAGAGAATGTTTATGGTAGCATATGTATGTATCTTGATATATTATTGTAATTTAATTCCAGTGTGGGTCATATGATTTCTATGCGGAAGTATCATTATGTATACCAAAATTCCGTTGTGTGTCGGACTACACTCAAGCTGAAGTTTGCATCTTTTAGAATTTGCAGTTCTCATCAAAATGTCAGAATTTTAGCATTTTAAGGTTCCACTACTAAGCTCAGGCTTTTATCCTACAAATCAAGATGAACTCCACATAGACCCAGTGCCAATTGGTGGGGGTGGGTATTGGCACGGTAATAAGCGCACCCACTCATGAACTCCGGCACAAATGCTATTTCAAGACCCGCTTAAAATGCGGATTGTCTTATATAGGAACGACTTACCAAATTATTTTGATTCAAATGCTAACAGTCTGCATATTATGATAGTGGATCCTGAGATCACAAGGTGTAAGTTCTAGGTGGCGAAGAAAGGAAAGGGCGGCATTGAATCGTAAAGTTATTCAGAACATTTTTCGTCATAATTCGTTTTTAGTGTTTTATACTTACAAACAAGATATAAGCACATACTTAAACAGCAAATGTGATAAGTAATATCTCCATCAAATGTAGACTGTATCTCCCCCCTATTCCATTGAAAAAAGTGCACCAAAACGCACAGGTGAAATCGAGCCGACTCAAAGTACTATCAAGGAATTAGGAAACAATTCGAAATTCGTCCCTTCATAGGAGAACAGCGTGGACTCGCGCAGAAACATCGTTGACTCTGATATGTTAATGTCTCCCCCCCGAACAGGTCTCCACCTTGGCGTGATAGGGCGGCTGAGTACCTCCCGGAGGCCGGGAAAAGGTAACACCCAGAGACTGACGACTCTGGGTGCCCTTAGTACTGACTACCGGGGGAGAAACTAAGAGGGACCTGTGGAGGGCGCAGTGGGCGGGCCAGGAGGGCCGGCTCAGCAGCGCCAGGAGGGTGTAGGCAGTGGGGGCAGGGGGCCCCTGCTGTCTCACCATGGACCCTCCGAGAAGTTGGCCACACACGCTATGGTCGCACGGGGAGGTAGGTAGGAGGTAGGTAGGCGTCCACTGCGATTCTCTGAGGAGATCCTCCCGGTTTGGTCCGGGGGACGTTGGCCGCAGACAGGGTGTCAGAAGCTGCAACCCAGGTACTGGCCCCCGCCTCTCTCTCAACAAGCGGCGGGCGTCGTCGGAAGATTTTTAGTGGGTATTACTGCTGGCAGTCGTGTCTGCCGGTGGTGAGTCCCACACCCCCTTTCGGTCCCCCTTTGGCCGGAAGGCAGTGCGTAATTGCATTTTGTTACCGACGTAAAACAAAAAAAAATGATATGTCTGCACTAGCAAAGCCATAGAGTGATCTAAGTAGTAAGAGTAAAATACGTAATTCTAATAACAAGTAAAATATTTTAATAAATTTATTATGAACACTAAAAGACGTTTACTAGACATTTTTTTAATTTTTAATAACTACTTATTAGAAGTAAAACATATGTTGATTGACAGAAGAATAGAAAAATACAGCTCTTTTTTGATTAAACTACATCATTGTTTCATGAACTTCTTATGACTCAAATTTAATGTGTCGTTGCGAGGTAAACAGACTGCATTAATTCAGTCTGCCAACTTACATAAAATTGTATGATCATTGAAAAGAAAACAATTTCATTCGAGTTTCTTGTAAAATTACCTACGGTAAGGCTTCGAAAGTGATCTTGAAAATAATAAGGCAGCTTAGCTCTAAGCGAGGGCAGACATTGTCGAGCTACGGCTAGTCTCTCGGGAGCCGTAGCTGCTACGGCGTAGCAGTCGTAGCGGATACGGTAACGAATAAAGACTTACAAACTAATAGACCTGGTAATTGTATCAAAATTTTATGAATTAGTTTAAGACTTCATTATTTGTTACTTCGATAGAGCAGGAAGTAAACATTATTAGGACAGCAGTATTTCATTCATTTTGGGCATGTCTTTGGCTTTGCGCTTTACTTCGATTAACGTTTCCCCACGCTCATCACCTCTGTAGTACTTTACACCGCCAAGATTGATGGAGATATTGACATTTTTTCTACTTTGCTGGTTTGGGCTTCCAATAAATTGTGTCGCCAATACACTGTATGATGTACTGAACGATCCGTTTTTAAGGGTGTAGCTCGTCGCAGGCATTATAGATGATTTCGGCCTAGTCTTAACGACAAAGGAATGCTATATTAAACGGATTGAGCTCTGATTAATTTACGAGTATTAATGAAATGCATGGAAGGTGGGATTTTAAAAAGAACAAGTGGCGTGAGAATGTAAATGAGTCGTAGCACTGCGGAACTATAAGTTTAAATATGAGGGAGAAACGATCCTAAAAGTGCGACCATGGATGGTGAACCGTTTGTGTCGTATGTTAGACCCCTTAAGGAAGATGTATGTAACTGTACAACGTTCCAAAATACAAGTGTGCAATAGTCAATATGAGCAGAGTCCGTGTCATCGATGATCGCATGGTCGAGATACTGATAATGTTGCCTTATCCAAAAAGATTATTGACCAGTACCATAATTTTGTCAATGTGCGGAAATATTTGTAAACTTTTTAATTGTCCGCTGCGTATAAGCTTTAATAAAGTCGTAATCTTCATGCTATCTCAGAGAACAGAGTTTTCGTCCAAAAAGAGGGGGTTGCTTTTGAACGGTATCATAATTTGACCTATGAGGCATATTTAGAAGCGATTTGATTGTCTACTGCGTATAGAGCTAATAAGCCATATGACGTAAAATTGTCTTAGTGTCCTAAAAGAAAAGAGTCACTTCTATCGGTTGTAAAGGCATGTTGTTGAGACGAACGTAATCAGTATCGTTCATCGCCCCACGCAACCGGTAGTTGGATTTCTTGAACCGTGAAATTTTATCAAGAGAATTAATCTCGTGAAACTTTCCCCTTGGACACGGATCCTTTTTATTTTTATTTCAAACGAAATTGATTTCAGCATCTTTACATTTCAGTGTTTGACCTTTTCCAGAGATTTATGGTCTGCTTTGAACTGTTGGTGAACATTATAAATCTTGGGATAAGCAATTATTTATTGTTCTTTGATAATTTAGATTTAGTCATGGGTGAGCTGTGCGTATTTTTTGCTTACCAGAACCTGTTAAGTACTCAAGACATAGTAGTAGCCTTTAAATAAAGTTTCACAAAAATGTTTGTTATATTTGTATAGCACATAAATTTTTATTTATAATAATAAAAGTAGTTGTTCAAGTTTCACTCAATAAAGCTGTATAACGTCAACTTAAAAATGAACACATTTAAACATATCAACAATAGATATGTGTATTTTTATATATTTGTTATTTTCAAAAGTTATCAAGTGTTAAAAACGTGTTTCCTATGTATCACGTCAAAATTTTTACACATTCGTACTCAAGCGTTTTATGTATTTTTAACCCTTTAACGGGCAGAATATGTTGAAATTTTTCATTGGTTTTCCACCTTAACTCAAATATATAAGGTTTAATTTTATGGTGGGAATATATTTTCCACTGCCTGGTTAAGGGTTAAATACATTTTGTATTTTTCCTAGATCAAGTATGGTTATGATTTAAAGTTTTCAAAATAAAATGTATTTATTTACATTCCTTTAGTTCTTTGGATACAAATATACATAATATTTTTAAGGAAAACGCCAGAGTATAATAATATTTAATAATAATTTACTGTCCAAATCTGTAGACTAAAAAAAGTTGTTGCAATCAGTTTCGCTCGAATGCCAGTTCCAGGAGGTTTGGTCACATAGAAAGCGGAGCAGTAAGAAAGGTTACATTGAGTTAACAATTTATGATATACTATGGATAATTTTACGTCATTTCGCCTCATCCGATGAATACTTCAAATTGGTAAGATTCAGAGATTTTCCCGTTCAAATCAACTAATTTATTTCAAAAATATTACTATGGCATTCAAGCATTTTTATCAGACGGAAAAAGACCACCGCAGAGTATTTTTTAATATTTGTATATTATGTGAATGCATTATAGTAACTATTAAGCAGTATCAATTCAAAAACCATAATTCTATGTTCTTAGCCAGGTGATCTCATAATTGCAAAACTTCTAGTTGGTAAAGCCAGATATATTCCTATTTTATGTTAACTGCATAAAGTTCATTTTATAGGGAACATTGATGCTTCATTCAGGGTTAAATTATATGGCAAATCTCCTACTACTAAATGCTTACATGCGTGTATAATGCGCAGAAAGCGAAGCTCAGCCTTATAATACTTCCCTATGTTGCAGGATGTGCGCTGCACACGAGCTCAGGTGCGCCCAGACGTATCTAAACCTTAAGTATATATTCTATTATAAACACGCGCCTACTATAGGGCTCTAGGGTATACTATATGGACTTAAGCTGGCTACTTTACGTTTACTTAACCTATAGTTAATTGTTTTTAAAAGCGGAAGCTTAGCAGGTAACAATGTATAACACAAGGCACCGGTAACTGCGTCGGTGTGACGATAGCTTTACCCTGGGGTGAACTGAGGGGTCATCGTGCACGTAGATAATTATTTGAAACAATGAACCTCTTTGAATTTTATAACAATTTTTTAAAATTTTAACGTGAAAGGAATTCCACACTCCCAACATTCTGCGACTGTTTCAAAAGAAATTATTAACATTCCAAATGTTCCCTTTGTTATTTTTTAATGTAAAAAACATGTTTTGCTGAGAAACAAAGACTGGTGGGTTCTAACAGTATATATTAATAGAAGTGTTCGGTGGAGCAGTGCATTTACTCGATATCATATTACTCCGTAATAGTTACATAATTATAATTGATTTCAACTAATGAAAAATCATTTTACATACATACATACAATATGCCTCTGCCCACGTGGTGCACCAGCCGATCGACGGACGAGGCTCTGGCAAACATAACAGTGCCTTTAAAATCAAAATTATAAAAACGTTAACAAACACGTTTAATGTAACCTTAGCTCACAATTTCACATTCACGATTTTATATATTTATTTATGGTACAGCAACAGAGTACAAATCAGGCATCATTATTCTTATATAAACTAAACACTATACAATTAAACCTGCACTCCGATTACAACCGAACACGGCATTCACTTATTTTAAGTACACACATACATATTCAATCAAGTATAAAAAAATAACAAAAAATATACAAATAAAAAATTTATTTAAAAAATATAAGTTTTAAGCATAAAAATCCACAGACAATAAATAACTACAATTTAATTTTATATAAATTTTAAAATGATGCATGCGAAATTGAAAATATATCTCACTCCTCGATGACATTATAGAACCTACACGTTCGGAATATAGGATCATTGTACTCAACGTTATTAATGCTTTGGATAGGATTAAAGCGAATGTAGAAAATATCTTAAGGTTAGGTAATATCGAATTTGCTCGGAAGTTTCCTTTGAGTTATGGGATGCCGCTTCCGTTCCTGCGGTTCCGGAGCTTCGATAGGCGCCCGGTTAATTACTCGATGAATCACCACTAATCAGGTGTTAAGGGTCAACGGTTATCTTTTGGGCGATTTAGTCCTACGTGTTTACCGTTTTTCTGCTAACTTACTTGCTTAGGGAAAAAGAGGCAGCAGCTGTAGTATTTACTGAAGTTGTTATATTAATTTTATTAGTTGCGGTTAGTTATCGCCATTTTAGCTTACATTGGCCTTCTGTTGCTAATTGATGCCAGAAATCCAGCGAATATTGAATATTGGCTACCGTACAGTCCTTCATTGTGTTTCTATAAGTTTCCATTCATCTTTTAATAATACCTACCGGTAACAACAATCTATATAATTTAGTCTGATATCATACTGTTAGCTCCTTACATGTAACAGCTCCAACTAATGTATGCTTTCTAACTTAGCTTGGAAATTGCATAAAGGCATGTTATTATGGCAACCAGCGTCATTAAGTATGACAATAATCGCTTGTCAGTTAGATATAAAAGTCCTATCGATATTACGAATTCTCGGCCTTATAGTTTAAGAGCAAGCGATACTTACAATCTGTCAAATTACATATTACAAAATCCTCTGTACCCGTGGCTTCTAACAGTCGTCCGCTATCAAATAGATTTTAAAAAGAAACCTCCTTAACTGTCACTAAATAAAGACATGAGCGTCTGACGTGCGTGAACGTAGTTTGTTTTCTTCAGGTTTACGAGCAAAGAAGTTGGTTTTACGACGCGTCTTGACTATAAAGATCCTTAACCCCCCCGATTTACATTCCGCTTAAGCACGTAGTTCTAACGTGCGTATTTTTTATGGCATAACGTTTCTAAGTAATCATTATGAAGTGTAGTCACGTTTGTTCATTTAGTTTTTGTAAAAGTCTTTTAAGAAAACTAATAGCGGCTTTATTTGTTTCATTGTTATACTTACTCGTTGTTTCTGTTTATGGGAAACTCTGCAAGCTATTACCGTAAGTGGTTCGAACGAAATGGTAATGCTGAGGTGAAGAGTGCTTGGTATATACTACCTATACTAGTGACAGTTAGTTAGTTATAGCCCCAATAATAAATAAATAATTTCAAACAAATACACCAATTATGTAGTTCTAAGATAAGTATCATTAGAACTTGTTTTATGGATACTAAATAACGGATACACATACTTTTTTATTGTAAATACATACTTAACCTACATAGAAAACACCCAGACCAGAACAAATGTTCATGTTTATGCACACAAAAATTTGTCCTGTGTGGGAATTAAACAGGAGTGGAGTGCGGATCACGCCACCACGCCATATCCGTCGTCGAAAAAACATTTTATGTATATTGGGGACTTTTGATGAAACTAATTAATGTTATTATTTTACTTTTAAAGTCTTTAGACAAGGTTTATAATATTAATGTGAAAGGGTTACTGTATCGCATAAACTTTAATAACACCAACCACAGAATAAACAAATATGACAGCATAACTTAGATATTCAATAAAGAGCTGGCTTTAAATAAAGACTTATCATTACAACCAGAAATTTTAACAATGCTTTATCGCGTAACCAAAATAATGAATCTTAAACAAAGCCCACCAATGAAATGGGTGTTGCACAAGAAATTCATGACGTATTTACATGAACGGAATATTTAAAACTTCATTAATGTTTTACTTTCTTTCCGCGATCGCCCGCGTCGAAGCAAACCTCATAAATATGTAAAAGACAGCTGTAACGCTGGCTTTGCAATATTTCTGCTTGCTATAACAGGTCAAGTCCGATATTATATGTCATGTATTTAAATCTGAAACAATTTAGACGGTGATAAGTAAAAACGGAACGCTTCTTGTGTTGAGTTCAAAGCGTTCTTTTATTTATTATTATTACGACTTACTTTGATTTCCATAACGTTCTATTGCTGAGTTTATGCCAACTCTCATAAACTGAAAATTCAGGAAAAACTCTTAATCAGTTGGACCGTATAGCTCCTTGGTGTTTCTTTTTAAAAAGCCTTATTATCACGAGATGTCTGCAATTAAGACAACGACACTATGTCGTTGTCTTAATTGCAGATCATAAATATCCTGTGTTAATTTAAACGTTTACTGAGAAAGTACTGAATAAATGCTACCGTTGACGCTCTCCGTAATTATAATTCATATATTCTATTTTTTTTTAAATATTTCTTAATTTTTAATGTATAATCATAGTTTATAATAATTGATCCTTTACTCAAACTGTTGAAACAGTTTTGTTGGATTGATGTAGGCAGTTGAATGTCGTCTTGCTGCAAGAAATTAAAGACAGCGTTTATCTATGGCTTCCAGCTTAGATTTACATAACACTCGATTTTTTGATTAACTTTTTAAAAACAAAGAAAGTTTCAATTGGGAGCCTTTTATTAAAGACGCTCATCATTTTTTGGTTGTATATAAATAACCTTAATCAAATGTTTCGGTAAGCTTAATTATTAAAAATAAGGTGTTTTATTTAAATTCTAAATTAGTCAAGTATGGTTTCAAGAAACCGCTTGACAAACAACAAAATTGACAACACACTAAATTAAACGTTCCAAATCAAGTGCCACACAAACTGTCTAAGTAGTAGGTTCAGAGCTATTTCCTCAAGTTCCCGTCGTCTAACTTCGGTGATCGGAAACAATATCCCATTGTTTCCGATAACTGAAGTTAATCAGGCTTTCACCAATTATCTCTGTAACTGAAGGAACCGCCACAATGGTTGAAATTTATTGTTACGTTAGTAGATGATATACTGAATAATAAATAAATTAATGACTATTACATAAATTGATAAATATATATATATTGATAATTTATGATTGTAAATTAGACACAAATTAAATACCAAACGATCTATACCGAATGGCACACAAAATGTCTTAGGTTAAGCTATTCCATCAACATCCCGTCGTCTAATTTCGGTGGCCTAAACAACAAACCAGTGTTTCCGATCACTGCAGTTAATCCGGCTTTCACCTAAAATTTGTAACTGAAGGCCGGTACAATGCTTAGAATTTATGGATACATTATTAGATGATTTATTAAACTGGTAATTTTATGTTGAATTGAATTGTATACGTTTTCTGTCGATAACTAGTTGCTCTTTACGCAACACTGTTTTTGTATCTTAATTATATCTTAGGTAGATACGATTTGTTGCTATATATCGATAAATTACTGAGCATATACGACTGGAAAAACTGATTTTATAGAGTGACGAGTCTTCATCAGCATTTCCCTAAATTATACTACTGATTATAAAATAAAATTTTAAAATTTATCATTAACAGATTGTTAATAAATACAAATACTTTCCTTGGACACTATATTATTTACAAAGAGAAAAACAACTACACTTATTTTTATTTATAAACTTATGTTTATATTAAGAGAGCAGGTGTTGAACACAATACCGAATAATCAACTCATCACTTCTTGCATTAAAAAATATAGAACAACCAACCTATTTCCTTCTCTGATCTGATCCTTTCTTTAGATTTATCATCAAACGCAGAATTCGCAACCGGCCGATAAAAGTCACCCCTTCCGCTTGACCGGACCTCATAACTCGAGTTGTTCAATAATATCGTCATATTTTTTCCAGAACTGCGAAATTGGAATAACGGAATGGACAGGGCCCGCATTGATATTGGTAAGGTCCCTATGTAGCTTTTCTACTCTACTAGACGCGTTATAGGCCTAACCCGTGCTAAGCAAACGAGTCTGTTAAGCAACTGTAGCGCTAGGTAGAGTCCGCGGGGAAGTTGAACAATAACCTTGAAAGCAGTAAACATAATCGGGTCTCAATAGAAGTGCGGCTATAGCAAAGCGGCGAATATACCCTTACACGCATTCACTTATGACTAGACATGGGTAGTTCCTGAACGAATGAGACAATTGAAGTACTTCAACTATTTAGTCCATATATATCATTCACTCACTGTAGTCCAAAGCAGTTCATATAGTTTACTAACTCAGTGATATGCGAAATGTATAAGAGTAAAACGTACGGATATATTTGTAAGTACTGCAAAAGCGAGACAGTTCCACGGTTTGGCTCGCGTTACCACGCCGGTAAGGGGTGAAGCTAGTTTCGCGCCTAATCCGACTTAAGCATGTAATATTTTCGGTTTTGTAATTGTATTTAGTCTTGATTGCCCCTATCATTAAAATGGATCTGTCCACCAACGATGCATTAACTATGCATTGTAATTGAACTGAATGCGTGAACTCAATGAAACAGTGCGTGAGTTAGAACTCTTGAAATCTTATGAACTAAATGAACTAATTGAACTAGATGAGTGATACATATCTTTAACTCCCACTGAACGATATCATTTCAGTGAACGATATTACGTATGTCTCCTATGACTTTTTTTCTTTTGTTTAAGTTTGTACCTGCGCAGACAACTGCTAGTTTCAACTTACCTGCCGCCAAGTATACAGCCGTCATAATAAATTTCCCTTTAAAAAGTAAGTAAAGTAAAAGTAAAAAATTATTTATTTCATAAACTATTATACATAGTACTTGAAAACGTCATGATCACAAATGAAAAAAAAAACAATCGAAATAATATTACACTAAATCACGAAGCTTAGATTCACTTACATGCAACAAAACAATTTAAAAATAAAAAATAATTAAGTGTAAGTGAATCTAAGTGCCAGTTCCGAGCCACCGCTCTGTAAGAAGAACTGGCAAGAAACTCACAGGCTATGCTCTTTTAAATATGTCCATTAGTTTGGTACTAGAATTACAATCTTCATTTGTCTGTGAAGCTATACAATGCAATATAACATAACCTTAACAATATTTATGTTTTCAAGTCATTCATATTAGAATAGCCTGTATGAAACGGCAGTTTAATCCCAAGCATTTTTATCTGCCATATAGTCTTTAATAGAATAATATCCCTTTGAAGACAGCTTGTGTTTTATTGTTAATTTAAATTTATTTAGGCTCAATTGCTGTATGTTGCTTGGGATTTTATTGTAGAATCGCACACATTGACCTTTAAAAGATTTGTTTATCTTTTGGAGCCTAGTGGCAGGTACAACTAATTTATGCTTATTCCTTGTGTTTAGGTTATGTACACAGCTTTTCTTACTAAATTGATCAGTATTCTTATGTACATAAACCAGGTTATCATAAATGAATTGACCAGCCACTGTTAAAATACCAATTTCTTTAAACTTTTCCCTTAGTGAATGTCCACACGGGAGATTATAAATTGCTCGAATAGCCCTCTTCTGCAGCACAAAGATTGTTTGAATGTCTGCGGCACAACCCCACAGAAGAATACCATCTTTAATTATGCAGATCAGATTTGTGACCTAAAATTTAAATCTGGTCAGAGCAGTAAGCAGATCCTGATCTACCGGGATAATTACAGTACACATACATTACAGTACTACTATTATACTAATATAATGATGATTTTTGATCGCGACTAATGACTGTACGTACAGTAATGTCTGTACGTACTGTAGATAATTTATTGTTTCGTTTGTTGTTTCACGTCTATGTGGGTATGTGTTCTATGGATCGCACGCTCGCAATAAATAATACACGCAATCTGGTCGTCCAGCCGCACTTCACTACCCTCGTGTTCGGAGCACGACTCCAAACCACGACGTTTTCGCCTTGCCAAATGTGCGAATTCAAGACTTTAAACAAAAAAATTAACATTTATATGTTAAAAATAAACTAATATTCGGATACAAACAAACACTAAAAATCAATATTTGTCTTAATCTGGATGTTTTCAATATTCCATACGTAAGTATGTATTTAAAAAAAGAATTAGGTATTTATGTGTGTTTATCCGTTACAATTATGAGTACTAACACTAACTCTGTTTAGTTTGGAGGTAATGAACTTCATAACTATGATTATATTCTATTACAATAACACAATTTATTTAGATCCAAGATAAGTATCATCAAGAACTTGTGTGATGCATACTAAAGAACGGATAAACATATTGATATACATTTTTTTTGTTAAAACATACTTAACATACATAGGAAACAGCCAGACCAGGACAAATATTCATGTTGTGTGCATCAAAGATTTGTCTTGTGTGGTAATCGAATCCAAGACCTCAGAAGCGGAGTGCCGGTATATTGACCTCCACGCCATATCGCTCGTCAAAATTATATCTTATTAAATTAAGAACAGAAACAATTGCTTGGCAATAATTATCTTGTTTACCTAGATAATTTTTCTGCAAAACTATATTTAAATAAAAATATGCTATGTAAACATTTATGACCACCAATATAAATTGAAAATACACTAGCATCATAGCAATGGTTGTCTAATGGTTACTAAGAAGTAAGCATTAGCAAGCAAGTGCTTGTACATGCTGAGTAGACGATATTTTGATCACATTACCTACTTAAAAATTATGTTATATATTTAAACATACGAAATTGATATTTTAATATTTGATAAAAAAAGATAACGGCTTGTAACCGGTAGGTACTTTACCAGTTATTTGGTCCCAACCTCATTTCTTTTGTTAAAAATACAACCTCTGCAGAGGCATATTATACGCCCACACTTTGCCAGTTATATTGTTGGTCCCATGTAATAGGTGGCGAGCCTATTACCGCTTACCGGAATCTTTTACATTCGCCAGAGCCTCGTCCGTTGGTCGGCAGGTGCACCACTTGCATGTGAGGTCGGCTTGGGCTCGTTAGATCTTTATAGGAACTATACACCCATATATTGATATTGGCGATAATATTCTGTTAGAGAGGACTTTGAAGCTAATTGAGTATGCATTTCCAGACAGATGCAGGTCCAAGTCATCTTCTATTGAAGCATTGATTGGGAAAGTTTCAAAAGCAGCCAATCGTCAATTATCGTAAATAAAGGGAACCTATGGTGGTAGCTCGGCGGGGACGTTCCGCCTCTTTGCTGTCTGCGTCAAATGAGACGGGGCGCGGGCCCCTATCATCTACTCTGTTGGATCTTAGGTAAGCGTCGGTCTCAAGCTATAGCGGGGTTGGAAAACAATCATAATGTTCAAAATTAACAGAGCTCAAGAATTAAAAAAGTGTGACTATTATATCAGTAGTTTTAGCACTCTTTGGTTCTGTAATGGTATATAAATTTTACACATACCTACGTTATTTTTAATATACGTTACAGTAAAGACACATAACCGATTAGATTTAAGTATTTTTAACAAAAGAAATGAGGTTGTGACAACATTACTGGTAAAGTACCTACCGGTTAAAAGCAGTTATCTTTTTTTAATCATTAATAAACTATTAAAAGTCCTTGTGTCTTTAAACCGTTTTACAAGGATAAGAGGCAAAAAGGACCTTGAAACTAATATATCGTGAGATGACGGCTCCTTCCGTATTATGTAAAAGCAAATGTATACCTATATTTTTCAACATTGAAAATATAACTTTTTGGTTTGAAATACGCATTTAATTAGGTCATTAAACTTTTAGTGATGATCTGATGGCTATCTGATGATATGCGAACAAACTCTTTAATTGTTTACTGTAAATTTGTGATTTGTTAACATAGCATTTCATTACATCACGTTAAAACTTTCTCTTTTTAACGACTTACCGCGATTGAAATTTGTAAAATGTGTTTTATTTAGTAAACACAGGTTAAAAAACGGCAGAATTAATACAATTTCAATGATAGAAGTCTATTTTTCTCCATCATTAAACAGACAAAACCGTGAAGTTATTAATTCCGCATTTTACTCTTAACTTAGACCAAGAAAAGCAAGTTTGAATTAAGAACATTTGGCAAGCCATTTAAATATCTTACTTCTTTTAAGACTTAAGTGCTCACATATACTTCGAACGCTACTAAGTATCGATGAGCAATACTTGTTTTGCTTAGACCATTTTCAACCAATATTTTAAAAATAATAAATCATAATACTAAAAAGTCGCGATTAGTCGCCTAATGGTTATTATATGGCTTTAGCAAATGCATTGGTCCGGTACGAGCGACTTTCCGATTGTTGCTTTAGTATGAGTTATTTACTTATTATGATATAAAGCACCATGAACTTCCATAGACTTATAGTGCAGTTTTAAATTTAGAACTCAATCTACTAGACTCTACTCTAAGTGAACACTAATTCAAGTAATGACCTCGAATGACAATGAATTTTATTAAATTCATAGTTCATTAAATAACTATGCATAATTATAAGTATAAATATGCCACGGGTATTTTAAATAGCTAATCTAGCTCTACAAAATTAGCTGGTATACGAACTAAATATTTTTTGTCGATTCGATTTTTCTTTAATGCTCAGACCTTTTTAAACATTTTTACTGGGCATTTTATTTCCAGCAAGTTTAAAAAGGTCTACACAAAACATTGCACATAGACAGAGATAAAAAGAACCTTTAGGTAGGTAGATGCTGTTACGCACGAAAGTTAGCAACAATATAAATGTGAAGGAAATTATCATAATGTAGAACAACAGTAGCCCAGTGGGAACCCGCACGTGGCCCAACAGGAGCAAGTGAGGCACGCGACTGTACCAAGTGCTGTTCTTTCACTTGGGAAAATAACAAACGTAGGTATTTCCATTTTTATATCTGATGCTATGTTTTGTCTTATATATATTGGAGAATTATAAGAATGTCGTATACTTTGCGAAAATTGTTCGCTTATTTTAAATCACTACAGTGCAGTGAATGACTCTACTAAAAATGAGAATCATTTATTCTTCTTATGGGTTATGGTTACAAAAGAGGGCGTATAACTAAATATTGTGTGAATATTTTAAGCGTCTACCTGGTGCTGCTTTTTTTTTAGTATTGTTGTTATAGCGGCAACAGAAATACATCTATATCTATAATAAAATCAACTATCTGACTATCACGGTTCATGAGTTACAGCCTGGTGACAGACGGACGTACGGATAGCGAAGTCTTAGTAATAGGGTCCCGTTTGGGACGGTTTTGTCCTTTGGGTACGGAAATCTAAAAAACGATGTAACGAAACAATAATTTAAGCTTTTTATTTCTTGTGAAAAATTATCTATTTTCTTCTATCATATTCGTCGTCTGAATAATTATAACGATCGAGAGGAGGCTAGTATGGAACTCTGCTTCCTAGGTCGTGTTTTCATCTAACACACAGGACTAATACTTACAGCCATAAATATGAAACACCGTTTACAATCGTCAGTCTTTTGAGGAGTGACTAATTTTGTGACATACATCGAGTGTTTCCGTTCTCCAAGGAAACGTAAGAGAAGCATTTGATGAATATTAGCAAGTCCAAATAATGAGCCTACTAAAAGTTGAATTGTCCTAACAAAAGATCGACACATACTCCCTTTCGCTCAAGTTCTTACAATATAAACTATATTCAGTTTTGAATGGTAAGTATTTAAGAGTAAGTACGGTCGAATTTTCACTGATAACAAATTTCACTGAAATATAAACGACAAATTTCACGTCACAAAAGCAATTTGACAGAGGTAAAGGCAATTCCCAAACTGATACAAACTTGTTGAGCCTTCCCAAGGACGTAAACACTCCGACTTTGTGTGGTAATATTTTAATTACTCCCTTCTTACTGTCTTATAAAGTTCCGAACGTATTGCGCCCCCGAGGGGCTAATTAAGAAGGCTTTTAATTAATTCTGGCGTTATACACATATGTACCACGTAGACAATTTCACACACTTGTTTTCACAGTGAGTTGTGTATATTTAAAATATTATGAAACCTCAAAATGTAATGATCGATGATATAACACAGAATTTGAACTCCGATCACTCAAATCTATTTCGTAACAGATACTTTTTCATCATAATACACACATACATACATCATAATACATACATACATGATTCCCCGAAGGGCTAGACAGAGGCATATTACACGCCCACATTTTTCCAATTATATTGTTGGTCCCACGTAATGGGTGGACAGCCTATTGCCGCTTATCGGAAACTTCTTTTCGCCAGAGCGTCGTCCGTTGTTCCATTGTTCCACCACTTGCAAGTGAGGTTGGTGCGGGCTTCTCAGATCTTGGTTAGACCCCTATATTCCCATAATCCCTATAAATTATCATAATTATGAGCTGTGACTGCGGCTTCACTCACGTTACAGCTTTTATATTAAATCCAAACTATTATCCTTTACTCTTACTTATACTTTACTTTACTATTGTCATGAATTTTAGTGTCAGCTCGAGAAACACTTGCCCCTGTAACTTAGCTATAAAATTGCATTCCTGTCATACTGATCTGTACTCTGAATGTTCATGCCCATGCTTTGAACAGGTAGATTACATAAAATACTTGGGTGTCCACATCGATAAAAATGTCACATGGACAAAGCAAATAGAACATGTGTGTGGACGTGTCAGGAAGCTGATACATATCTTTAAGAGAATGGGTCAGATTGCAAACACTAAGACTTTAAAGATGATTTACCAAACTCTATGTGAATCTCTCCTCACCTATTGTATATCCGCCTGGGGGGTGGCACTAAAGTCACATATGCTAAAGTTGGAACGCGCACAACGGGCCATTCTAAAAGTAGCTTATAAAAAACCCAGACGATTTTCAACAAATACCTTATATCAAGAGACGGGTGCACTACGCGTGCGACAGATTTATATTATGGCCGTTGTTGTAAGGTTCCATAAAAAAGCTCTAGACACAGTGAAACCCAAACTACACGTCAGAAGGAAAACTAGATGGTATATATCGAAACGTAGACTTGATTTTGGCAAAAGGTGCTTTCACAGTATGGGGCCTCTCCTTTATAATAAGCTAAACAACAAACTTAACTTATTACCTACGACTAGATTTAAATGCAAATTTCTTATTAAAACTTACTTAAAAGGCCTGGGTTACGATGAGACAGAAAAACTGCTTAAAATTTAAAATTCTATTTAAACGCTTTTTATACAACTTTAATTACACTCAATTAAGACATATAGTGCACAATCACACCAACACACATACAAAAACAACACACACACACAACACACACATAAATTACACACACACAATACACACAACACACACATAAATCACACACACACTACTTACACAATTCACATTTTAGTGTCATATATATATACTTTAGTGTCATATATATATATATATATTTTTTATCTTAGCTTATCTTGTGCTTTGTTTGTTTGCTTTACAATAAAATTTATAATGTAACATTGTATTTACACCTGATCTGATCACGACCATAATTTATCTATTTGTTATATATTAATGTTGCATTGTATTTTTATTTTTTGAAAAGGATGAAGGAGACTGGCCTCCACGACACAGGGAATCCTAGTGTGGAGACCAGTGACATATATTTTAATTTTGTATTTTTTTGTATTTTTTCTGAACAATAAAGCATATTATTAAAGCATATTATTATTATTTACCACATAATATTACCGAGTTTAAATAATCAATTCGTTTATTTTTTGTAACTCTAATTGCGATTAGCATAAACAATATTAGCTACTGCACTACGGTCTTAGCATAAAGCAAAAAATTATTTTATGTGTCGTGAATTTATATTTGAGACACTTTTATTTATCTTATGTAAGACAAAGACATTCAGTATGTCTTTGTACTTTATTGTTATTAGCCATATTAGCATAATTATTCTCATATGTAAAAAAATCCGCAATGTTAAAACAAATATTATGAAAAAAAATTCGACAGACGACAGAGTAAGACAGTAGTCACTAACCATTTAGACAAAGTAACAACACATCTGTCCTTACGTTCATAACCTATATCATAGAACTATTTATATACAAACTAGCTGTGCTGATGCGGTCCATTCGCCGCACTTAGGGGTTGCCCATTGCACCACAGCACAGTACCGCAAATTTTAACATTGTGAGCAAGTACATCAGTTGGTATAGAAAACCTTCTTGGTACAGGTCCCAGACGCAACAGACAACCTTATGTTTTTCGGTCATTTAGTGTAAAAGACTCAAGCGCTAATAAAACATTATACGACATTTCCTGTTTCTGCATCACATAACATAAATATGTTTTTATTAGATAACAGTAGGGAGTAATTGAGTAATTAGCAAGAAAAAGCCCAAAACGTCTGGCAGCGCCTCATTTCAAACGGAATAACAAATCCCATACTTCCTTTCATGGTGGACATTCATAATGTTTATTTTAATATTCATGGATTAATGTATGTTTCTGTGACGCTACCTCGTGTTAACTAGGAAAAAATGTGGGTCGAAATGATTATGTAACTGGATTTTAAGTTAGTTCATGATTGCATTTTTGACATAATTCTGTGTATAGTTATTTATACTAATATTAGATAGGGGGAATCCTACCAAGACATGAGGAGCCCAAGCCAACGTCACCTGCAAGTGGTGCACCTGCCGATCAACGGACGAGGCTCTGGCGAACATAACAGTGCCCGATAAGCGGCAATAGGCTCGCCACCTATTACGTGGGACCAACTTTATAATTAGCGAAGTGCGGGCGTATAAAATGCCTCTACCTATCCTTTCGGGAACAAAGGCGTGAATGTACGTATATACTAATATTATAAAGTGAAAAGATTAGTATTTTTTGTATTTTTAGATGTTTCTCACAAATAAAGTCGAAGACTACGAAGACGTCGAAGACGGCTACATTTTATAATAAAGTAAAACGTTCTTTATTTTATAAACTTACATAGCACTTGAAAACGTCAAAACAAAATATAATTAAAAAAAAACTAAATATCACTACAATGAAATCACGATGCTTAGATTCATTTACATGCAAAAGAAATAAAAATTAAGTGTAAGTGAATCTAAGTGCCAGTTCCGAGCCACCGCTCTGTGCGAAGAACTGACAAGAAAATTATAAATTATATCAATCAAATATAAGAACACAACACACACAGCGAATATTTGAAGATATTTAAAGGGTGGCCAGAAGCCGTATCCAATAAAGTAGCAGTAAGGGAACCTTCCATCACATTCAAGTAAGTATGTAATATTAAACTGAGCTGAGCCGGTATTATATAAAATCACGGATTCTTACTCAAACTTCAATAATTTAAACCAAAGTATAAAAAAACTAGCTGTTACCCGCGACTTCGTCCGCGTGGAATAGTATCTTTGGGTAGCATTTACAACCCCCTTTTCGCAATAAAAAGTAGCCTATATCCTTTCTCAGGGTCTAGACTATCTGTATACCAAATTTCATTTAAATCCGTTCAGTAGTTTTGGCGTGAAAGAGTAACAGACAGACAGACAGACAGACAGAGTTACTTTCGCATTTATAATCGCATTTATAATATTATATAGTAAGGATTTATGATGTTTATAATTACTTACTAACTAAACGTTGGTTAGATTGAGGATTTTTTTTCCGAACTATTAAAATATAAGTCGATTTTAAAAGTTATATTATTATATTACAGCAATATAGTAGTAAAACATGACAAGACCTAATAATAATTTGCTAAGCAATATCTAGCTAACTGTATACATTAAATAAAATTAATAATTGTTTGTTATGTGTTACATTGACAAACGATTTTGCCAACACATTAGTAATTCTTAATTAGCACAAGTCTTTTGACACCGTTTCCAAAAAAAATTAAATTCTCTTAACCCTGCTGGGTTCCTTTTTATGAACTAAAAAGTTAAATACTCCAACTATAGATTTCAGTCTTGTCAAATGTTTTACTATTAAGTACATTTTCTTGTAACTGGCGGGAGAAAAAACTAGCCTTGACGATTTTCTTGCCCGTTTTTTTACGAGTCTGTAGTGAATGGACGCGCTAGTTTTTAAGTTTTTGACTTTCAGCCAAACTTGAATAAATGATTTTGACTTTTATAAATTTGAATACCTCTATATGTGTCAACTGTCATAGCACAAAACTTTTTATAAATAAATTACAAGAAAACCTGACCGTGGCAACTATCATCACCGGCCCCGGCAAAATTATTATGGAAAATATCTAATGAGCTAAATTGTTTATTGTAAATATTTTGGGTTCGATAGATAATAGTATTTTATTGAATACTAGCAGCGCCCTGCGGTTTTACCCGCGTGGTCCCCGTTCCCGTGGAAATATCGGGATAAATAGTGTCCTATATGTTAGTCCAGGACTGCAGCTATACACGTACAAAGTTTCATCACAATCGCTCCAGTAGTTTTTGCGTGAAAGAGTAACAAACATCCATCCACACATACAAACTTTCACGTTTATAATATTAATAGGATATATTATTAATATATTTTAAACATCAATAGCTACTTTCTTATTATATCATTTATTTTAATTACTGTGCTTATTGTGGTGCTTGATCTATACTAATATTATAAAGAGGAAAGATTTGTTTGTTTGTTTGTTTGTTTGTTTGTAATGAATAGGCTCCGAAACTACTGGACCGATTTCAAAAATTCTTTCACCTTTGGAAAGCTACATTATCCCCGAGTAACATAGGCTATATTATATTTTTAAAAAAATTAGGGATCCTTACTAAAAATCCAATAATGTAACCCAAAGTGTAAAAAAATGACCTGAAAAATTACTTACTTAGCGTGCGCAGCGAAAACTATTGATGATAGAACAAAATTATGTACTACGACTTTGCAGTACTCATCATTATCTACAAAAAGTGTCGCGACAGCATATGTCTAAATATTATAGTTACGTCACAATAAGCGGTTTTTTTTTCTAAAAATTTAATTTATATGCCGCCGCTTGAAAAGGCTCTATATTTGTACCTTGGTATTAATCCTTATCAAAATAAATTACTTTGTTTTCAAGACGGCTTCAATACCTTTTAATAACTTTTTGAATTATTCAATTTGGACATTTCATTAGGAAGATATCACGAGTTTAAAAATGCAAGTATTAGAAAAAAGTCGCGTGGTGCCCCCTCACCGCGATGCGATGCATGCGATGTAGGCTCCATGTAAGCGTCACTGGGGTGGTACGGGGGGGGGGGGGAGTCAATGTAGTCTATACTAATATTATAAAGAGGAAAGATTTGTATTTTTGTATGTAACGCATAAACTCAAAAATTACTGGACCGATATTAATAATTCTTTTTTCAATAGAAAGCTACATTATCACTGAGTAACATAGGCTATATTATAATTTCGAAAAAATAGGGTTCCGTAAAATATTTGGGTTTTTCGGACACAAAGTGTAAAAATCAACCAGAACAGTTGCGTACGCTGCCTAAACTATAAAAGATAGAACCACAAAATGTATGAATAAATTAAAGATCTTATACCACCTACTAAAAAGTCCGCGACACACTATACCTATATATGGCGAGTGAGGCACAACAACCCTTTTTTTTATTTAAAAATCTTGATTTTTTTTGTACTATATTTATACGAATTTATTTTACTTATGCTATTAATCCCTATCAAAATTAATTATTTCATCACTAAGTGCAGTTTATGTAGATAATATTTGGTCTTGAAAATTGGACGTTTGTTTTTGAAGTTATGGCGACCTTAAATTATTACGATTTCTGCTGCACAGCGCCCTATCACGGGTCGGGGCTCCCGACCATCAGTTTATTTTGTCACCTAAAAATAATTTAATGTCAAATGTTGTTTATGGGGAAGATTTACAATAATCGCTTTAGTTATCTATCCCAAAACAACAGGTTGCTCTGTTGCTCCGGGACTGCCGGTAAGAGTAAAAACTAAGTATTAATTAGATTTAAATATTTTCATCATTAACAACTTCAACATCCACATAAAGACAATCTATGCAGCCTGCGGATAATGACTGCGTCGTCGATGTTAGTGTCCGTGTCTGTGAATTGATCTGGAAATCATTTTGCTGACCGTGTCTTTTCTGGGTAGGCATTTTACAGCGGTAGCCGACATCCACGCGGGCGGAGCCGCGAGCGACTGCTAGTAAAATAATAAATATGGTAGGCAATCTCTTAAAAAATAGTTTTACACATATTACGCTACGCTAATTTTAATTTTAGCTATACGCTAATTTGTTAATTTATATATTTTTGCTTTATATAATAATGAGGTTTTCACCAAGAAAATCAACTCGTAGGACTTCCTGGTAGGAATCGATTCGTAGGTTCGGATAACCCTGGACGAGTTTATTTTTTCTAGTAAAATATTCGTCGATATGAGATAAATTCGTCACGACAACAGCTTATGAACTCTGACAAACATTACAGCTCCCGGTAAGTGGCAATAGTCTCATCACCTAATACGTGGCACCAATATTATAATTAGCGAAATGTGGGCTTTTAATATGCCTCTGCCTACCACTTTGGGGAAACAGGTGTGATTATATGTATGTATGTAGTAGATTATGAACAAAAATTCTTTAAGTATCTTCATTGAAAACCTCATCACTTAGAAAGTGTACACCAAGGATCGATTTCAGACGAGGCGCCTAGAAAACGCGCCCATCGCCTAGCTCTCTATTTAGCAGACGTCATTGTTCGGTTTCCTTGCCAGGCCTTTGTTATTGTTCCACCTTACCTCCAAACAAAGCACGCCCAACAAAGACGTAATTACACAGAAGGGTTCCCGCAAGAAAAATCTCGCGATTACCTTTAATTTTCCGCTTTCGTATCGTAGGATTTTTGCTCAAACAACTTTGTTTAAAAATCGGACCTATTATTTTATTTAATTAATGCAATTACGATTTTAGGGTATTCAGTTACTATTTGTAATTTAAATTTGATTTTAATAAGTAAGGAAATGTAAAGATTGAGTTTCTCTTTAAGTAAATTTCATTAGAGCGTTTTAAGCACGGGTGATTTTAGATCAGACAAGTGAGAGTTGAGTAGAGAAAAAGCCCTACACTTGTATTTATTCCATTGAATTGGGTTTCAACAACTCTCTAAAAAAAAATTCCCGTTTTGTATCTACCAACGAATTTGTAAAATTTTACAAGCGTCTTAGCGGGTCAGTGAGAAATGAATTGCCTTTTTAAATAAACATTAGCCACGTTAAGATAGCAATTGTGATACATTTAGGTTTACGTCTGTGTTAAATAGACAAGATTTTACTTCAGGGCTACTGTATTTTTGGGCGCAGGGATATCAAACAATGGCATATAATAACTGAAGTCATACCCGTTCATATAGTTCAGTACGCTCTTCAAAAATCCAAAGATGAAAAAACACTTCGCATCCTCTTTAAGTACTGATTTTTTAGCTTTTTTTAAGCGGGACGTGAAACGGCATTCTAGCAAGTCATCATGAGTGGGTGCGCTTTGTGCCGTGCCTTGATTTTTTTTCATCAATTTTTTTAGTCTGTATCGACAGCTTACCATCGGCCGGGATGTAGTCATTTTGACTATTTATATAAAAAAATTAAAACGGAGCTTAATATGGGGCCGAAATTACTATATTATGAGTAGTAAATAAAAAAGTTACTTTGGCTCTTTCCCTTCAATATTTAACTCAATCTCATGCGACTATCATCCACTTTTTAAATGATTTGATAGGCACTCATTGACTAGAGTTCAAAAGCTTATTAATAACGAAAATATATTAAATTGGTTTGCACTATCAAGTAGTCAGGTTCAATAGCCTTCAGGTCGCGAACTGCGCTTTATTACAAGGAAATAGCCGCACATCACATTTTTCCAAAGGTAAAAGTCATTGGTAGTTAAGCATGCATCCTTAACTAAGCAGGTTTCAGGTTCTCACAATTTTCTTTGAGCATTAAGTGGTTAAGGCAATTTATGTGCCGTTTAAATCACTGACTGATTGTAAGCTTTGTAGAGGTATGCTTGTGACGCACTTGCAGCATATTTAATAACATTAATACCAATTTGTGCACCTACCTACATGCTTTATAAAAGAGTATTATTATAATATGATAATTATGTACCACCGGACATTTAAGTTAAAGAATTATCTTATAAATTCTCTTCGCTTTAAATGACATTTCATCGTACACACATCGTTTAAACTTTTGGGTGTTGAATTAGTTTAACACCCAAAATGTTAGTGGTATCCACAAGGATCAACTCATCTTTCTTTATTTTAACAGTGGTGTTTACTTGTCTGAATTTATTTAATTGTATTTAACATTTGGTTTTAGCCCCATTTAATAACAGGTTGATGACGTCAAACCAGTGCACCACGCCAGTCCAGATCGCATTGCTTATATTGCCTGAATGCTGATATCGCTTTAATTTAATTTAGTTCAAATCACTTACTTCGGTGACTGGAATAAATAATTAAGGAATTAAAAACGGTTTAATTTTTTCATTAAACTCTTGTTTTTAATGAAACTAGACCTTTTTTTCTATCCCGCCCTCTTATTTTCTTCTTTACAGCGTCACAAGATACATCCAGTTTCCGCATTGAAGAATCTCAGTATTAACTATAATAATAATATAATAATAATAATAATAATTACATACGACGACGTTGACGAGAGACGTCGACAGTAAACTAAAGCTTTCTCATACTCGTAATATAATGAGTATCAATATAAGCTCTATATATTCATGAGACGTTTCCTAAGATCTTTATAGGAATATTATTCAGTTGACCAGACACCCAATGATAGTTTTTCATCTGGCAGACACGATGCTCGATTAACACTCCATAACGGTCAACCGGAAGTGTGGACGCCATGTTGGCGGGGAGATAGCGGAAATATATCGCCGGAAGTCGGCGGCCATTATTCAGTAAGGAGCCTTCCGTTGTCAAATCACGAGAGCTCTTATTTCTATGATATCCTTAGGGATTGGTTTGAGGTGTGGTAATGGGAATTAATTGAGGTATACACATGTTTCTATTGAGATTTGATTGTTTTGTTGAATCTTTTATAAAAAGGTTTCTTACCAAGTCAAGTCAAGTCAAAATCATACATTCAAGTTTGGCTCAATAGAGCTCTTATGAAGAAACTTCGAAACTAGCACGCCTATTTACTGCGGGCGGGAGCTTGATCGTAAAAGAACGGGCAAGAAAATCATCAAATTAGTTTTTCTCCCGCCAGTTACAAGAAAATTTACTTAGTAGTAAAACAATTTGACAAGTCTACAAAAACCTGTGTTCTGCAGTCACAAGATTTTAAATAAAAGAAGAAAATAACAATATTTTTAAGTTATACGAGCATAACTACGAATAAACATAGTAGACATGAGCAGACCAGTCCCCACTGGCGGCACCCGTTCACGAGTATGACGCATGAACCAGCCATCGTTTCGCTCAACCATATTTTAGGGAATGTAACGAACCGACGCATGACGCCACCACCGCAAAGACATTTAAGTGAGCATGACATACTCAAGCTACAGAATAAAATAATTTTAACAAAAATAACATTATATTGATTAAATATGCTGCAAACCACAAATATTTTTGGTCTTATAAAAGATATCATTTTCAGCAATTCAGTCTTAATATCTATATAATCATTCGAACAATACTATGCGTTCCTTATCAAAAACAAATTCCCATCAGCATAAAATTTTCTTTATATTACACACAGTAATACAGATGACACACAAGATCTAAGCAGCCCAAGCCAACCTCACCTGCAACTGGTATCTGCCGATCAACGGACTAGGCTCTGGCGAACTCAACAGTGCCCTGTACCCAATGTTTCTTAGTTTTTAGTTTTTCTGTTTGTATATTTCTGTGTGTACTAAATAAATAAAGATATCAGTCAATCAAAATATAGTCAAATTAATTATTATAATCATATGTTTAAAATCGTTGATTAATTAATAGTTAATTTAGATATAGTTTTCATTACTATTTTTCTATAACTTATAGTAAGAAATAACATTTTGCAATAAGACAATATGTCTTCCAAATTCGAGAGAATCTGTTAAAAATTGTAGTAGTCCTTACAAATTCCGTAGATATAATAACTTTTTAAAAAAAACTATGTTGTACTACATTTTGACAATTTTTTTTTGTATTTTTAATTTATTTTATTTCTTTTTACGATTCTTAAATAATTTGTTATAATGTTGTTATTTTTATGAAGCCCAATTTACTTTCTTTATTGATTTAAATAAATTAATTGAGAGTTTTTTATTTTTAAAGAAATTATAGCAGTTTTTCAATTGGACTAAATAAACGACTGCTGGTAGAAAATTATTAATAGAATTTATATGAGTCTGATATTCTGTGCCTTGTAAGGGAAATATAATTATATATTATATTATATTTGCTATGTTATTGATTTTCTAATTACTATTTCTAAGTCATACTTATAACAATTTTAACCTTATGGATCTTTCCTTAATAACTGTGTAGAAGGTAGTCTAAACACCTTTAGCCAGACTATGGTGCTAATTAAACATCACTCTAAAAACTGTAATTACGAAATTACTCTAGTAATTGCACCGACTCAGAATATCATCGAAGGGAAAACTAAAAAAATAATCACCTTTTTTGCGACAAGTATCAGTTCACAAGATGTAGCGAGTCTATGAACAAATTATCTTCAAAAAGTAGGACTATGTATCACCAGTTAATAGGTAAAGTATTTTGAAAGTGTTGTAACTAACCAAATTATCTGGAATATCATTAACAACTTTTATTTTAATAACTTAAAATGATTTTGAAGTTGTTGACCACGACATAAAAGAATATGAGCCTTAAGCTAATATAGGGTTGAACTGAAAATAGATTAAGGCAGGGATGTTGCTGGAGCAAAGTGCTTTTTAAAAAAAATTAAATGTTATTCTAAATACAAAACGAAATCTCGAATAATAGTATAACACATGTACACTAACTGTTACCTGTGTGTTTAAGTCGAAATTTATATTAATATGTCGTAATAAAATTTGTCTCTTGATGCAAAGGATGTGATAATCATAAAATCTTACAAAGTTTTAAATCATATCATATCCCAGCATTTTTCCGTTTGCCCTATAAGCTTAGGGTCTGCTCACTGGTTTAACCAGATTTGGCTGAATTTCAGTTATTACATGGAGCGACTGCTGTCTGACCTCCACAACCCAGAGGGAATCATCATTCTATTGTTAAACCAGCTGTCAGTATGTTATTTATTTATTTATTTAAACTTTATCGCACAAATTAAAATTAAAATGTACAAAAGGCGAACTTATTTATTTATTTAACAATTTATGTACACACAAAACATATAAAGGAAAAAAAAAAAATTATATAACAATGTACAATGGAGCTGCTTATTCCAAAAGGAATCTCTTCCAGCAGTCCGCAATAAGGAAAAAGCATTAAATAGTAGACGACATGTGTAAAAAACAATTGAAATAAAAGGAAACAAAATAAACAATGTGTATAATAATTAAATTAACCTACCACGTATATCGTACTTAATAAAGCATTAATAATAATATATAATACTATATATATATAATAATACAATAATTTACTGATTAATAATAATAACTCAATGACTTGATATTATTCATCAGTCATGTAAGAAATGACATCTTACAGCTCTCTTAAACAGGCCCACATTTTTGCAAGTGCGAATGCTTAACTTAATGCTGCAAGGCATTCTCTACCAGTTAACCTTTGGGTTAGCAGAAAAGTATGAGGCAGTACGAATAAGAAAACATATAAACTTACATAGAATTAAATATGTGTTATTAATAAACTACATATACCTATACACAAAATTAATACTAATTATGATATGTAGACTCAATCGGATGATAACTCCTCAAGAAAGTATTTCTTGAGCAACCCTTTAAAAGTAGGCTTGCTTTCTGCCAACCTTATATCAGTAGGGAGAGAGTTCCAAAGTTGAATAGCTTTTATGCAGAAAGAGTTCGACATAAAACCTGAACTGTGTTGTGGAGTGGCAAGGAGAAAGTTGTCACACGAGCGAAGCTGCCTAGAATGAGTAGAAGAAAGAGTTCTGAATTTGGAGCGTAAATATTCAGGTAACTCAGGATTACGTAAAATGGAAAAAAGGGTAGTTAGAAGCCTTACTTGGCGACGCTGAGGAATAGATAA
Organism: Musotima nitidalis; assembly: GCA_949126915.1. Classification (NCBI taxonomy): domain Eukaryota; kingdom Metazoa; phylum Arthropoda; class Insecta; order Lepidoptera; family Crambidae; genus Musotima; species Musotima nitidalis. Next base: position 13,894,856 of record OX421418.1, on the reverse strand, counting down.
CCAGTTAAGTTGAAAACGATAGGGAGAAATGTGGTCATACTTACGGACTCCGAAAATAAAGCGAATAGTACAATTTTGCAAACGGTCCAATTTTAGTAAAAGGTCTTTGTTTAAATCAGGAAAGCATACATCGGCATAATCAATAATGGGGATAATTAAGGCCTGCACTAACAAAACTTTAGTGCTGAAAGGAAGAAAATATTTAAACCTATGAAGGGCACGCAAAGCACCAGTAATTTTCCGACTGACTTCTGTGATATGAGTAGACCAGCTAAGAGTAGAGTCAATGTGAAGGCCAAGATCCCGAACACTGGAACTAAATGGTATGCTAATGTCATTGAGCACCAAAAGCGGAACCGTAGCCAAATCTAACTTACAGAGCTTTCGAGAAGAAGAGATGTTAGAAGGCACTGACTTCCTTATAACGACTGCCATTGATGTTCATGACAGCCGGAACCAACGGCTTAACGTGCTTTCCGAGGCACGAAGCAAGCGATAAGTATGCACATAACTTCGAAAAGTCATAGGTGCGTTTGAACCCGAGACCCCCCCTGAATTTAAAGGCAATGAATGGGTCACACCCCTGGGCTATCGCCGCCTAAAGTTTTAAAAAGATTGATTTGGTAAATCTGAGATTGATATTTAAAAGTAAATAATATTCAAGTATACAGTACATACAGTGGTTTCGAAATACTTACAAAATAAAGATAGAGCACTTAGAACAGCTCCAGCTACTTTTAGTTTTTAGTTCATGTATTCCAAAAAGCACTATCCGCGGCGTTAATCTGTTTCACCCGCTACACCTCGTGCCTTATACACTGCTAGCTTCACAAGCGCATAACCCATAACAGCTCCCTCGAGACACGCAGGCTAATGACGTCACTTCTCTCGACACGTGCCCGCCACGCGCGCGATCAAACCAACGACCTACTACTGAGCTTCACTGTTCAAAGTGCACTTTTTGGCTATTTATTACTCTTGCACTGCTTTTAGGAGTAGCCTTGAAAAAAGTCGTCGAGTTATAAATTATAGTCTTACACTTGATATTTTTGAAGGTAGACTTAACAATGTTTTTGGTGGCTACTTTTGTTTTTTTTTATTTTGTTTAGAAAACTAGTTATATTTTAATTTCAAAAGTTTATCTTTAAAATTCACTTCCATACTACTTGTTGTTTTTTATTAAAACCATCTCCAGTACGCCAAATTTCAACACGATCCGTGTTTCGATAGTAAAGCTTATCAGTAAGTTAATCTTACACACTTACTAAAAGTCAGCAAAAGTAATGCACAAAACTTAAAACTTAAAATATACACTTCATTCCCTGCAACAGTGAAAAGAGAATAAGAAAAGCCCCCGCTAAGCATAGTTTAGAACTATAGAAAAGTTTATTAAATGTGGGCTTTAATGTAGCACATAAAAATTATTCCAATGCGCCCATTCGCTTAGTCCGAGAGTTGAATGATGAGAAATAAAGTGAAAATACCTTCAAGATTTGTAAGATCACCCCCCAGTAACTACTCTCTCACTCGTAAAAAAGTTCAAATTAAAGTTATATTCTCATCTAACTCAATAACGAACTAATATCATTATTAAGTCATAATTGAATCAATTAATGATTAGTTACTACTCCATTAATTTTAGTGATACGTCGGGTCTACACTTTGGAGGCGCTTATCAGGCCGATCTGAGATTGATTGATAACTGCCCAAAAAGCCGGCCATCATACATAATTGGGCGAATTTCCTCACAGACCCCGCAAAGGGTGCAGTTATCGCTTTCCATAACAATTGTGACACACTGTTAAGAAGTTAGTGCAGTAAAATTATTAGTGATTTTAATTTTCAGACGATTTAGAAGTGGGATGTGTGGACTGTATTCAATTCAATTCCATTCAAACTTAACCTAGTCATATGAAGTAGCGAAATGATTACTTTTAAGGACCACTGGTTTATATGACGTTATTATAGGCACTATAATATATAGATGTAAATTATATTTACAAAAACATAACAATTGTAGATGTAAAATATAGGATCACGTCGCGATAATCAAAAGTAATCCCCGGGTGGGGGTCCCTGGGTGGTTCCTTATCGCGGTTTCAAACGGCGCCAGTGAATACGAGCGCGACTTACGGCTTTTTAGCCTTGTATGTCCGGCGTGTTAAATCCGATGTGGCGCCCGCCATGCCCTGGGGGCGATCAGCGGCGCATGGTAGTTCGGTCATTGCGGCTTCAGATCAAGTCCTAGGTCTTCTCAGGGATGAGGCTGCGTGTAAAGGCCCTGGCATTCGGTGGTCGCGCATGGAGCGGCGCCAAGCCTCACTCGCAAACATCGGTACCGCAAGTCGACCTATAAATATATTGGAAAACTTAGTTCTTCTACGTGATCGCCTGTTGGGGGAGCACGGCGCGGAATCGGGGCTGGGCCCACTGGCCGCGGTGTCAAACAGCGTCCGTAGCCACGGACGCGGCGTTGGGGTGGCTGTTTAGCCTATGTTCTGTCCGGGTTGTCAAATCTGGTGAGGCGCCGCGATCCAGCCCTGGGCGCATTTGAAAACGTGTTACAAAAGATCCACCTTCTTTGCGCCGGTGAGTATGACCTATTAGGGTGTGCATCGAGGCATGCGACATATCCGAAATTAATTCATGTTTTGTCATTCCCTCACTTTATATTCACGGATTAATGACGTGGCACTATAAAGCGTCATAGTTGAAAGCCTATGTAAGATATCGTGCGCAATGTAAATGGAAAAACACGAGTTTGCTCTTACCGGACCGAGCGGTACCCGCGCGTGGGCCGCGACAAAAACCAATATTTGCAAGGGGTTCCATTGAAATACACCCTTTGGTGGCGGCTAAAAAACCGTGCGTGGATATCTTTTGATTAATATGTCACATTTCCTTTTTGCTGGTTACTGTGTTTGACAAAGTATGTGGTAACGGAATCGAAAATTTTAAGTACGTAAATGTATAAGGCAACAGTTAATATAAGTGGTGATGTATTATTAGTTTCATCATCGACGTAAATTTTGTCCAATAGTGCGTTAACATTCCATCTGAACAGCTACAATTATTTTTGCTATATTCCGAATTAAAAAGTATATACATACATAATGTCACGCCTCTTTCCCGTAGACCCCTACCCCCCTAGGTAGAGATCACATCCTTCTACTTGCTACAATCTTAAAACACACTTTTACCTTCATTCACACTCATTAACCTTCTCCCGTCAGTCCGTCGGCTTAGGGTACTTTTGACCTGTCTCTTTCTCTTTTTAAAAAGTATCCTACAAATACTTAAGAGTGAAATGGTGCGGTCTGAATAACTGTTCTAAAGGTCAGTTTTAGTTCAAACTATCAAATTGACTGTGTATGGACTGTAAGAACTTCAAGAAGTTTTACAGCCGCTTTACTAGTTACTACTACTTTAGCGACTGTATAATATATATATAAGGTTAATATTTTGTGCTCATCAAACATAATTAACTCGCATAGAATGCAAAAATATGCCATCGAAAATTTAAAATATTTCATACTAGCATCTGACCGTGACTTTGTCTGCATGACCAATATTTTAACACTTGTTGAGTTTTCATAGGGATCCCCAATTTATATCGATTACGAAACGATGCCTGTTTTACAAAAAAAATAGCTTTTATTACTGAGAGAATTTTTCAAATCAGTCCTATTTTAATTCTAACGAAATCGAGACTTCGTTATACCTATCTCTTTCATTCTCACATATTTCCTTATCGAGTGAAAGGGATGGGTATAACTCAGTAATTTCAGACACAAGTCAATGCATGTTTGCAAGTTTAGCACTAAAGACATGTTAACTACAGTAAAGGTACCGTGAATAGGAAACATAAAAAAAAACAAACAAAAGATGTGGTCAAAACTCACACATGAACAAAGGCAGTAATTTTAATTATTTACACTGATACACCGTCGCATCAAAGTGATTTCAACCGAGAATCTGCACAATACACAGGGAATAATTTGTGGTTCATACATTAAAGCACCCATTGCAGTATGTAAATATTATAGTCAAATAATTAAGCTCAGCGAATATTGTATTACTGTGTAAACTATGTCTCAATGAGTTTTAAATATTACTAATATAACGTTGCACCGCGAATATTCAAAACGCTTTTTTACATATTGAAATAAATTTTAACAAAATACAGTTTTCGCAATACTTTTTTAATAATTTCAATTTATGAAATAAATTTTCAAAAATTATATTTTTTTTAAATAAATTTAACATAATTCAAGTTTATCAATGAAACGAAACTTTGAATGTGTAACCCATATCACGTAGCAAGTAGGCTGTATAAAATAACAAGACAGTTTTGGATTTCTTAACAATACTATTACTACTATTATTTTATTTAGTCGTTGTTGTCTACATGACTGTCTTTTACTAAATAGAATTTATTACCTATTTAAAAACACAATATGTACGTAGTGTAATGCCAAATAATAATAACGACAGTGAGATATAAGCAATTATCCAGATTTTCAAGTGTTACTCCGAGACATCACTTGTCAACAAGCTTAGTAATTTCCTTGCTACCCTTAGTACCCTCACCCTAGTACCTATACTCCACGCTAGAACAGGTACTACGTATTTCCCATGATGCGTTAAATAAGTGTTAGACCAACTCCCTCACTAGTTTTATATTACCGTTAAATTTTATATAATTTATCTTTGTAGAAGTCCAAAACGGTGCATGAATATGTTCTCAACTTTTCCACGATTTATTATCGTATTACAGAAAATGGGGAAGACGTTATTCACGCACAGGTGTGCTGACGATTCGCAAAGTTGCCACTTTTCGTCGAGATATTGAGCTGGGACCATTTCAGGTATAATTTAATAGATTGATTCAATTTTTTACACTAAACTGTTTTTCAGAACGGAATCGACTACACGTAAATTGTATAAGAAAGAAAAAATATCTATTATTTCTAAATGAATATCTATATATAAAACATATAGGATTAAAAAAAAGATCTACTCAGCGAGCATCTAAGACTAAGTAAAGCGTCGACTCTAGACTTTTGCAGATATCTGAAATTAAATAGACTAAGAAAGTGCAGTGCTACGAAGAGTGTATTTATAGAGTAAGGTGTTGGGTAGGGCTCCTACCAAGATCTGAGGAGCTCAAGCCAACCTCACCTGCAAGTAGTGGAGCTGCAGTTCATCCGACGAGGCTATGGCAAACATAAAAGTTCCCGAAAAGCGGCAATAAGCTCCCCACCTATTACGTGGTATATATTTGCGTATAATATGCCTCTACCTATACCTTTCGGGGGGAAAAGGCGTAATTATATGTATGTATGTACTTAGGGACGATTTTTAATGTGGTATATTTATAAAGTAGTATTTATTTTAGAGCGTAATAAGGGACGCTTTGTTATCTGGCGTTATTTTATGTAAATTATTTTATTTGGACACTAATTTTACTTTGCCTTTCTACTCGCTCGTAGCTCTGCGATATTAGGTAGTCGGAAATGATCACCGAAGTGCAGCAGAGTTTACGATGGTCAGTCATTGATTGGGTGACCGTTTGTGAGGCATTTAATTAATACCAATCGATTCCGAAGCTTCAGAAAGCAGGTTAAGCCGTTGATCGTATCTGTATCTGTGGTACTTAATCGTTAAGCTTAACGACTACCATAACAGAGCCTATAACTTGACTAAATTAGAGACGATATTGAGCGGCTTCATCATTATCAGCCTCCACTGCTGAACATAGCCGCCATATAGGACATATCGAGCTAAGTGGCCTCCCCAATGGCACGCCACTAAGCTCGATCTTCAGCTCTTCGTCGCCAACTGCTGCCAGCCGTTTTGCGTATATTGAGCGGCCTAAGCCAAGCTAAAAGCTCCATACTTGCCTCAATCAACCCGCACCCGTGGTGAATTTTGACAGGAATTCCTCACTTCTTGGTGCGTGGCCTAATGATGAAACTTCACCTACTAAGCGTTAACCTTCTAAGCTCAAGCCCTAATTAGAAGGGTTATAATCCTGGACAACCCTCCTTTTTAGTTTTCTTACCCCTCAAACAGGGTATTTAAATTATGTCAATTGTCTTGTTTAATAAATATATAGTATAAATAAATAAATACTTTCTGACAACTACATTATTTATTCATATACATACGAAAAAACCCACACTAGAACAAATAGTCATGTTCATGCACACAATTGTCCTGTGTGGGAATTGAACCCACGACCTTAGGAGTGGAGTGCGGGTACACTTACCACAATGCTATATTGGTCGTCGCAAATAATAAACCTAACAAAACAGATTCACGCATTAAAGCCTATGTCCTTCTCAGGTTTAGGACTATCTGTGTGCCAAATTTCATTTAAATAGGTTTAGTAGTTTTGTCGTGAAAGTAAAACAGACAGAGTTACTTTCGCATTTACTAATTTACGTAAGTAGAAGTATTAGTATTAGCATGAATAAAGTACTATTTACGAAAATGGCACATCGCAACACTCGTCACCTAAAGACATTAGTCGTTAAGTTTCATATACCCAGTAATTTCGCTAGCACTTCAAACTAAACCACAGTATACGAACATTTAAAATGTTGTCAAACACCCTACCCCGCCCCATTGGGAGTTTAATCTCCAAATAATGTCTAAAATAACGACATTCATTCATTTAAGCTTTTGAAAAATACTTAAAGTTTCCACATAATATTATGCCTGTACTTATTGATCTAAACTGTTGGTAATGGGTAATGATTTGATTATAGGTTGACAATTCCTCCAATTTAAATATTTGTAGAAATGTTCTCTTAAAAACATAGAAGGGAAACACTCAGAAATAAAGTGACGATATTAAAACGACTTTTCCGGAATAAGATTATGCAGCAGGCTGAAAAAAGTCGCCATCACACGCTAATAGGCAATATGCGATGCCGAAATTGCTTCGCTAACGTAGTTTTCCTGTAATGTTGGAATAATAGTATTATGGCAGCTATTCCAAGATTATCGTCGCTTCTTTAAGATTTTCTATATACTTTTCGTAGTTTTTGGGCCAGAACTATACATTAGGGAATATTTAATTCTGAAAAATAATACTTCATAGATTGTTTATGAGATGTAGAAGTTCTCAATAAACAAACTAAGTAATACATGCAAGTAATGGATTAAAAATATCTTTGTAACAATTCCCGCGCTACTATAATTTCCCGAAAAATCGAGAAACTATTCAACACGACACGTGTTTCGCCCTTACTTTTCGTTTTCTCTCGTTTCAGCGTTGGTCGTGAAGACATCGTTGTTCTGAGGCTCCTATCTTACCTGAAGATGCCCTGTGTAAGGGCGAAACACGTGTCGTGTTGAATAGTTTCTCGATTTTTCGGGAAATTATAATAGCGCGGGAATTGTTACAAAGATATTTTTCATCCATCACTTGCTTACAATGGATTTCCGCAAAGTAACGCCTGAATCAATAAATTATTTAAGTAATACATATTATGGGATAATTATAAAAACTAAAGACACGATTAAAGTAATATGATGAAAAATAATTCCTTTCGGGTTTTCTTATCTCAGCCCCAAGAAGCCCACTCCTAAACATGTCGGGCATAGGGTGAGAGGATTCGTCACTTATTTTTATATATTGAATTAATGCAATAATATAAATTCAGTTTACATAATAAATTGCACAGAAAAGCTAGATAACAGATTACATTTTTATTCAGAGTAAGAAGAGTTGACATCCGTAACGCCATATTTCCTCGGTTTCTCTGGCCATATGCGGCGGGGAACTTAGTTCGAAGAACAGACGACCTGCCACAGAACACTTCAAATCCGTCTTGCTATATTGGCCACTGGGGATCTCCTGCGTTTTTCCTAATTTCAAATTTTCGGTCTCATTACGTTTTCGAAATACATTCAGAAAAATCCAGCGGTTTTACTCGAAAATCGTTTAGCCGTTTCAATATTTCTATGTATTCATTCTCATGTACGTGTTTGTGTGCTTGTGTATGTGTCATTTTATTTAATATTTTTGGTATTCTTGAATTCAATATAAGCAGAGCCGTCGATTAGAACACGGAAAATGTCTAACTACTAGTCAACAACTCTCGGAGACGCTCAGTAATTATGATGCTGCATAATTATTTCATGTAAAAGCTTTTGCAATGCAAGCAGCGCTGTAGTCGTTACGCTCAACGGCTCGTACGTACGCATTAATATTTGCTCTCGCCTAATGTAATTAACTAAGGAAATCTTTCACATTTTAGCTGGAAATTTACATTGTTCGTGTTCTCAGTTTTTGTTAGAGTACCGTTGTTGTTATAGTATCGTTTTTGATAGAGTATTGTTTTTGTTAGACTACTGTTTTTATCAGACTATCGTTTTTATTAGAGTACCGTTTTTTATAAGAGTATCGTTTTTGTTAGAGTACCTTTTTTTTGTTAGAGTACTTTTTTTATTAGAGTATCGTTTAATTAATATTGCGTGGAAGTTAATTAGCCAACTATATTTTAGAATTGAACATAAGAAAAAGTATATAAAACAATACATAAAATCTAGAAGTTGTTTTAATTTGTTTTGTCTTAAATTGATAGATACGTGATAGCTATGTCATCATCATCATCATCATCTCAGCCATCTGACGTCCACTGCTGAACATAGGCCTCCCCAATAGATTTCCACATAGAGCGATCCTGAGTCACCTGCATCCATCGGCTTCCCGCCGCCTTGATCAGATCATCGGTCCATCGCGTGGGAGGCCGTCCTCTACTACGTTTACCGGTTCGCGGTCGCCATTGCAGAACCTTGACGCCCCATCGGTCGTCGGTTCAACGAGCTATGTGCCCGGCCCATTGCCACTTCAGCCTGCAAACTCGCCTCGCTATGTCGGTCCCTCCAGTCCTCCTACGGATTTCCTCATTTCTGATTCGATCACGTAGGGACACTCCGAGCATAGCTCGCTCCTATAGCTATGTAGCGAGAAGTAATAAATAACAGACAAAAATGTTATGAAGTGTGCCATTTTGTTTAAGATGAATCGAATACAACGGGACGCCATTTTCAGTAGTGATATTTAAAAGAAAAATTGTGAAAACTACTAAATAAATACTCTATTTTGAATACCGTTGACTATAAGAAGCTTTCTAGAAAGCACAATGCAAACTGTTGCATTTCGGTAGAAATTTACCTAGCAGCCTTAAGCTTATAAATAATTCAAGCTTTTTGAACACTAGCAGTCACTTAACTTTGGTTTAAAAATAAACATTGGACGAATACAATGCCGAGTATTATCCGACAGAATAAGACCTTCCATTACTCATCTACCTGTTCAAGGCGACTGAGGAATAAAACATTCAACATCAAGTTCTGGTTTAGATATTAAATAACTACTACCCGTATGAACGCTACACAATGCCGTAGTTATTATTGGAACCTGTATTAAGGATCAGTAGAAACATAAACAATAAGTATGGCAGAATATTTTTTTTATACGACTATCTGTCACTAAAGCTTGCGGCCCATCTGATGGAAACTGGTCGCCGAAGCATATGAACGCTTAGAACACCAGAACATCACTAGAGTATTGTAGCGTACAGATAGATAGGTGCATGTAACTTTTTATGCATACCAAGTAAGGCATACTATATAAGGCAAACCAGAGGGCGATCACCCTATGTACCGATGGTCTGATCAAAGCGATTTATGAAGGCAGCTCGAGAACGATCATCGTGAAAGACAAGCGGGGAGTCCTATATTCAGCAGCACACTTTTAGTGGCTGTTCAAAAATGTCGCCGGTATTGCTCGCTGTAAGTTTTGAGAAGCGTGAAACGAAAAGCACATTCGAGCGTATTGACAAAATTAATGACGACATTGAAAGGCAAGCTTACCCATCCCTTATGCATTAACGAAGCATATTTCATGTCAACCTAGACCGAATAATGTAATCTAAATATTTTTTTATATAATTAACAGATACAATTAATACTATCTTAATAATGTTATAATGGATAAGACGAAAATCATGTCTAATATCCATGTTGTGCCTATCCCAGTAATAGTTGTCGACGAGTACGTATACCTGGGACAAAAAGTCCAATTAGGTAAGTCCAACTTTGAGAAAGAGGTCAATCGTCGAATCCAGCTCGGTTGGGCTGCGTTCGGGAAACTACGCAAAATCTTCTCGGCCAAAGCTCCTCAGTGTCTCAAGACGAAAGTCTTCGACCAGTGTGTGTTGCCAGCGATGACATATGGGACTGAGACGTGGTGCCTGACTATGGGCCTCATAAGGAAGCTCAAAGTCGCTCAGCGTGCAATGGAGAGAGCTATGCTCGGAGTGTCCCTACGTGATAGAATCAGAAATGAGGAAATCCGTAGGAGAACTGGAGTGACCGACATAGCGAAGCGCGTTTGCAAGCTGAAGTGGCAGTGGGCGGGGCACATAGCTCGAAGAACCGACGACCGATGGGGCGTTAAGATGCTTGAATGGCGACCACGAATCAGCAAGCGTAGTAGAGGGCGGCCCCCCACGCGATGTACCGATGACCTGGTCAGGGCGGCGGAGAGCCGGTGGATGCAGGCGGCAAAGGATCGATCTACGTGGAAAGCAATTGGGGAGGCCTATGTTCAGCAGTGGACTTCAGATGGCTGATATGATGAATAATGTTTTACCTTTTTTTAAAGTATTTACGAAATCACATTAGCAGCAGCATATCGGTGGAGCGTTACAGTTTGGGAGCTGCATGATTTAGAAATTGCAGTTAGCTCCTACTTTAAAATGCGCTGTTTTCTAAGAACCCACTGGTAACACGATTGCATTAAGCTGATGCAAGATTTTAATGGGATTGTAATCAAACGAGTAATAACGATAGTATTGAAGAGTAACAGCGCAGGATAAACAAACTATGCGTTCGAGCTTTATGTTCATAGGGAATTCGAATTTGTTATTCCAAAGAAAGAATATCTTGAATGATAATTGATTGTCATTGGACTTCATATCGACATACGAGTTAAGGCGTGTCGACGCTCCAATCCCTTTTTTTTGATTGATTTATGTCGGTAACGAAATGAATTTACGCACTGTCTCCCGGCCAAAGGGGGACCGAAAGAGGTGTGTGGGACTCACCACCGGCAGACACGACCGCTAGCAGTAATACCCACTAAAAATCTTCCGACGACGCTCGCCGCTTGTAGAGAAAGAGGCGGGGGGCCAGTACCTGGGTTGCAGCTCTGAAACCCCGCCCGCGGCCAACGTCCCCCGGTCCAAAACCGGGAGGGCCCCCTCAGAGAGACGCAGTGGACGCGCCCCTCCTACTTCCTTGTGCGACCATAGCGCGTGTGGCCGACTTCTCGGAGGGTCCATGGTTCGACAGCAGGGGCCCACTGTGCCCGCTGCCTAAGACCCTCCTGGCGCTGCTTGACGGGCCGTCCTGGCCCGCCCGCTGCGCCCTCCACAGGTCCTTTTTAGTTTTCCCCCCGATAGTCAGTACTAAGGGCACCAGAGTCGCCAATCTCTGGGTGTTACCTTTTTCCTAGCGCCTCCTGCGCCCTACCGGGAGGTACTTAGCCCCCCACCACGACAAGGTGGAGACCAGTCGGGGGGGGGGGCTCCAATCCCTGGAGATTTGCTTATGAGCTAGTATTTTTTATATTACCAAGATTAAACTATAATAAAAGTCAAGTCTTTTAATGAAGTCTTCGCCAATAACGTTACTCGAAAAATCTCTCTTACTCTCATATCGAACGAATTAATATTGAACATTTTCTAGCACATTCTAGTTTTAGACAGGGACGAAAAAACATCACTCGCCTGCTGGCAAGTTATTCCCTGTTATAACATTCCTATATAAATATTCGTGACGTTCGTACCTCCAATATTAAATTCTTGTTTCAAAATCCACATTTCTCGTCCATATCTCGTCTGTATTCTCGGAAAAGCGTATTTTTTTAGATGATTCAATTGTTTTGTAAGCAATATGAAATCTTTCGAATAACGAGCTTGCTATTTTTATTTTAGTTTTTTGAAACTATTTTTTTATTCAGAATAACTTTTGATCGGTTTTTGTAGTAACCCGTTATAACTGCAAGTATTCAACTTGAAACCAATAGAGATGGGTGACCACAGAAACAAAACTCATCCAAACACTTTAACATAAACCAAGGACTAGAGATGATTTTATACCCAAAAAGAAAATTGTATAACTCTTGCTTATAAAAGGTACGAGGTTATTTTATAAAGATAATTTATTTTTGATTAGTTGATTTGATTTGATTGGAAGTGTTGGGAGAGAAAGACCGTGTTAGACCTTCCATGACCAAATTCAGAAAATTTTGGAGGCAGGGCAGGTCAAAAGTACCCAAAGCCGACGGGCGTGTATGAGGAGGTTAATGAGTGTGAATGAAGCTAAAAGTGTGTGCCAAGATCGTAGCAAGTGGAAGGATGTGATCTCTGCCTACCTCTATGGGAAAGAGGCGTGACATTACGTATGTATGTGTAATATTAAATTAATCAGTAATTAATTTAACAGTGCGTACTAAGCCTTAAGTATGAAAAATGGTTTTAATTGTTTCAAATCTTTTAATTTTTTCATTGTACCTTTCATAATTTCATATGAGCTCTTCATACTCAGAATGTTGATTCTTTACTTATATTTCTAAGCTGCCGCATATCAAAAGCTCAATGAGACCCCAAAAGTTTTTATTTGCCAAAAACCGTAACGGAAAAGCTTTTTAGAATAGCACCCAACCTTTCCCGCAACGTTACTTCAGGGATGGAATGTAAATACTTGGTGATATGAATATAAATGCCATTTAAGTAGATGGCTTGGGTGTAGGGATGCGATCTTTATGAGCACAGGTTATGGCAGCTTGCTGTGCCAACAATATGAAGCGTTTGGTTAAAAATTAATTAATGTGACACTGTTGTAGGTTTTGTTATTTTATTACTTGACTACCTGGTTATAAGTCTTTCAGACTTCAACGATAGAGAATTTTGGAATAAGGACTCGTTCGATTTAAAAACATCATTTTCATACTAAGCAAGTGATGGATCAAAAATATCTTTATAAAAATTCCCGCGTAACTATATATTCCCGAAAAATCGAGAAACAATTCAACACGACGCGTATTTCGCCCTTACACAGGGCATCTTCAGGTAAGATGAGCCTTAGAACAACGATATCTTCTCGACCAAAGCTAAAACGAGAGACTCTAACTCTCGGCGCAAAACACGTATCGTGTTGAATTGTTTCTCGATTTTTCTGGAAATTATAGTTGCGCGGGAATTGTTACAAAGATATTTTTAATCCATCACTTGCTTGTTTTTAAAAGTTGTTAAAAAAACGCGCTAAGTACACTACCTCATAGGTGGCGTGGAAACGTATGCATATTATGACGATAACTTTTGTAACTTTTTGAATCGTTATATCTCAGAAACTGTGGCTCGTAAGAAAAAAGTATAAATGCATTTTTTATAGATAATTTTATGATCTACAATTTTTGTATGAAGTACTTTTATGATAAAACTTACCGTTTTGCTGCAAATCGCGAATAACTAAATTTTTTGACCTTTGACCTTGAATTAAATTTTTTCCTTACAGGGGAATGATGGGGATCTTCTACACATTGTTTATAATTATGTTTTGAACAACTTCACAGAAATTCAGCTTGTTGGGACTTTATATAACTTCGAATGTCTAAATTGACCGGACTATAAAGTGCTCACGACCTTAGAAACGGTGTGCAAGAATAAGATGCCGTATCAACCTTACAATAACTAATTATATATGTCAATAAATATTTTAGATACAAAATGATTTAGAAACAACAATTCAGACAACAACAGTTTCTACTCTTTTTTTATTACATACATACAATACGCCTGTTTCCCGGAAGAGGTAGGCAGAGGATATTGTACGCCGTACATGCTTACCGGGAACTGTTATATTCTCAGAGCTTCGTCCGTTTATCGGCAGGTGCACCACTTGCAGGTGAACTTGGCTTAAGCTTCAAATGGTAGGATCCCTATTTGGTGTACTTCATTCTTCATTTCATTATTATGTAACTTCTTATGTGTTAATGTGTGTTATAGTTGTGTTCGTTGCTTTCTTAAGCTAACATACATACAATCACGCCTGTTTCTCCGAAAGGGTAGGCAAAGGCATATTATAAGTACACTTTTCGCCAATTATGTTGTTGGTCCGACGTAATAGGTGACTAGCCTTATGCCGTTCGTCGGGAACTTTCATGTTTGCAAGAGCCTCGTTCGTTTATGGTGCATCTACCACTTGCAGTTGAGGTTGGCTTGGGCTCCTAAGGTGTTGGTAGGAAAAGGATAGGATCCTTTAGCACCAAAACTGTATTCTGAAGAACCTTAAACCTTAACTGTAGTATCCTGAATACAAAAAGGTAAGGCTTTAAATAGGGTAGGGTATATATTCCAGTGGTGTGGAATTTGTAATTTAGCGCTTTAGTGCTTTAAAAGGCTCGACATACCGTCAATCCCAGTTGCCAATATATGTGCCAGTCGTGAAGAAACATTGGAGGCCATATAGGGCGGCTTGAAATATTCGCCAGTCATTTGCCATATCAACAGTTCGCCACATACTTCTGCCTTCACCAATCTGAACATATGCTGGAGCATGGCCTTAATCATTCATTTGAGGCTGTCTGCCATCTCACTGATTCAGTGTTCGGGTACCAAATTGTGATGCGACTGGTTTATCCATGAAATTCTTCCTCACTCGGACAAGCTAGAGTCAAATATATTAATAATAATTATACACATTTATTGATAACGACCGATATGGCGTGGAGGTCAGTATACCTACACTTCACTCCAGAGGTCGTGGGTTCGATTCCCACACAGGACAAATCTTTGTGTGCATGAACATGGATATTTGTTCTAGTCTGGGTGTTTTTTTATGTATATTAAGTATGTATGTACAAAAAAATAAAATAAAGAGTATTTAAGTATGTTTATCCGTTGTTTAGTATCCATAACACAAGTTCTTAATATTACTTATCTTGGAACTAAGTAATTGGTGTAATTGTCAGAAAACATTTAATTATTTATAAACATTTGCTTCTTATTTTTCTATTCTTGCTGACATGGGAACAAAAGGTTAAAATATTTCATATTTGCAATTCAAATCAACCTGTTCCTACATGACGTCTAACTAGCAAATAACCAGCGGAAATCTCACAAACACATTAATAATAATACGCGTTCGGAAGCCATGAGAAATCCTGGCATAGGAAATCTGGTGATATGATCTAAGAATAATATTTCCCGGGCATTAGACGGTCGCCACAGCAAATGCACATACAGAAAGTTGGGTTTAACTTAACCCCTCAACTAGGTAGAAGACGTTTGAATATTTCTTTGGTTTTGTAACACAAATTAATTCTTTTAGTTAATAAAACTAGTTACTCAGTCTTGCGTGAATTAGAAAGTATGCGTGCTTTAATGTTTTAGTGAAGGTGAGTTTAAATTTAAAACCTTATTTATAGAGATACCTTTTCTTTTATACATAAGGATAGCGCAGGATGACATTGTTCAATAAACAGCAATAATAAGCGGTAAACTGTGTTTTATTTATTAAGTTTAATATTCGTGTGCATTATAGAAAACATCATAATATCCTAGTATTATGCCGGTTGCCCTAAACTTAAGCCCAGGGCCCAGGGTCTGCGCACTGGTCTAAACAGATTTGGCTAAGCTTCAGTTATTACATGGAGCGACTGTCATCTGATCTCCACAACCCACAGGGAAACATCATTTTTTGGTTAAACCAGTTGTCAGAATATAAGAGGGCACTGACTTCCTAATAGCAATGCTATAGATGTTCTTGACAGCCGGGACCAATAGTTTAACGTGCTTTCCGAGGCACAATAATTAAGGCATCCTATACCCTCTAAATAAGAAGTCTAAGAGTTTCGCCACTAGACTATTGTCGCACCCAACAGATAACACTTTATTAGAATTAGAATGTTTCAATCTAATAATAAAAAGTCACAGCTGACCTGATCTCGTAGGAGGATGACTTTTTGTCTACAGAAAATTACAAGTCAAGTTTAGACCTCTCAATACCTTACCCTCAATACGGCTGAGTGGGGAAATACGTTTAGTGAGGTATATGTCCAACGGTTCACAGAAAGACGAAGCAAATGAAATATGATGTCTAGAAAAAGCGATCAATAAATTATGTCTGTAATGTTCAAAATATCGAGCCTGCCTTCTGCCCTATAGGATATAGCCGCACTCTCAGGCACATAAAGCCACGCACTCACGTCACGACTAGGGGAGTACGGGGCAGGACGTGGGAGGGTGAATATGCATATTGTCTGCGGAGCTGGAGAGCTCTCCAGGCTCGGAGAAGCTAACAATAGACGGAGTGTAATTTCAAGTTTTTATAGCCTTATTGTTGGTTGTTGCTTCAAGTGCATGAAAATTACGTTGTAGTTTCTTTTTCGTGACAGTTTTATGATGTATTACGTAAAATCATATGTTGCTAGTTTGCAAACCCTGTCCGGTTTTCTTGAGTTTTCCAGCAACTTATGTGAAACTTTCCGGCTTGGAAATTTTCTAGTACATTTACATTTTATCACGCCTTGTTCCTATAGAGATAGAGATAAAATTCTCATACTTTGCTACGATCCTGGCAATACCTTCTGTCTCCAGTTAAGAGGATCCTGTCCTTTCTCCAAAACCTTATAAAAGTTATATCCGTAATAATTATAATCTATGTACAAGAAAATATAATGAAAGTCATCGGTGCACAGATTCTACAACAATAAGTTAGATTTTTTTTTAAAATTTGCCAATAGATAGAGCAATAGTCGGTTAAATTTAAAAAATATAATATTCAGATTTTATCTGAAGATTATATTATTCAAGCAAGCAAAATATTTTTAAATAGGTATCTGGCGATATTTTTAATTACTAGATAGTTAGTTGACAAAAGACAACAAACGTTTGAGAAACCTATAAAGCGTATAAAGGATAGTAGATATCTTTCAGTAAAACTGGAAGCCACCGGTTTCCCGCCGGTCAGATCGGATTATTGTTTAGGTGGGAGGCCAAAAACAACGGATGAACACACATGAATCATTTCAGCCCATTAACGTCCCACTACTGAGCACGAGCCTCCTCTCACATACTAAGGTGCGAGGGTATTGGGTCATACTCCACCACGCTGACCCAGTGCGGATTGGCGGAGGCAGGTGTATGGCGTCCTGCTGTTAGAATTTTTAAGCCGCCCATTTAGGCTTCTAACATGGCTTAACGACTACCACATTTAGTGATAACCGGGACCAACGGCTTTACGTGCCTTCCGAAGCACGGAAGCGCTCGATATCAAATGCCACACAAACGGTCACCCATCCAAGGACTGACCTCAGTAAACTCTGCTTTACTTCGGTGATTGTTTCCGACCACCGAGCACCGCGGAGCTACGAGCGCTTCAACACTCCGTTCAACACAACGTTTGTCCTGTGTGGAAATCGAACCCATGATCTTAGGAGCGGAGGGTGGGTATACTCGCCACCACGCCACATCTGTCGTCGAATAAAGCCACTTACTCGTAAAATACAAAAAGTGGCACCTCATTCCAATCACCCATGAATATTTACTTATCAATAATTGTTAAGAACAAACCAAGACATAGCAATAAGAAAGAATAACTTATATATGCACACAAAATTTTTTTTTCATTGATAAAATGAAGCTGAATGTTTAAAATGTCTGCTGAATCTAGGAGCAAAAATAGCTGTATTCCGGAAATATGCCTTGTATTCATGGTCGTAATTCGCGTTGCAATCCCCAGTTGTTTTATAGCTATTGTCGCTGCTTATTTAGAGTCGTGAAACTTTATTGTTGGAGTACCTGAGTCGGTGAAGCGAATCCAAAATAAGACGTTAGACTGAATGAGTCGGTTCTACAATTTAACTAAGTAAGTTGCTGCAGTGAATTGTGTAGGTAGTGAAAATGTTGTTTGAAGATTACATAACTTAATAAAAAAATTACTGCTAAGTAATTTTTTTATTAATTGCTTTGTGCGGTTTGCTCATTAAGCCGGTGTCAAGTAAAATATAATAATAATATATAATTTACAGTAAATGAGAATGAGAGGTGATGAGAAATGGTAGATGAAATCCCCCTTAAGTCCTCAGTAAAGATGTAGGACTATATTGAGATCTCACATGGACTTCTTGAGAGAATTTGAAATTATGCACATTTAAAAACATTAAAAGGTTAAGAATCCACCGTTATTACACATTAATGTTCGAAATATCACTTTTTTTAAATAATACAAAACATGACGCTTCTTGAAGTCTAATCACATAGTTGTTGTGAGATTTGGCATATTTTTTGGACAAAAGACCAAAATGTTGCTTAAACTTGTGGCTGTGTGGCTTTACCCGCTATTCTCATAATTATATAAATAAAACAGCCTCTATCTATCCTCCTATCCATTCTAAAATGTAACTTTTAAATTTTTTATGCACTTTATTCCGACACCTTTTTGGCTTAAATTTTAACTCCTATATGAAAGAGTCTTCTTTTAGTACTCATAATGTCAAAAACGATAAGGGTATTAAAAATGTTACCTAGGAATTCGGAATTTTGTGTCCCAAGCATTCCAAAACGGCTAAACGGATTTTAGTAAATTATACTCAAATTAGACTTAGAAATCCACAAATTCTAAAACACAATTGTCAAATCCAGAAAACATTATTTAACCGAAAACTTTTTACTATCTAGTTTCTTTTATGTGAAAACATTAAAATATACTCATTTACCCTATTGTCTTTAACAAACCACTTAGCAATTTCATATCAAGAAACGAGAACATTAAAACATGTTGTTTTAATATAAATAAGCAAAAACATCAAATAACTTTCTCGTAGAATACTTTTGTGTTAATTCTCGCCAAATCTCACGAAACAATGGACAGGTAATTAATTATACGCGGAAAGATTACACAAGACAAGCGGCGGAATAATATTAAAATTCCCTGAAACAGACAGACCCGCGGTTCCTTTGCCGAAATTTCTGTTTTCTCTTGGCTTTCTCTATTTGCATCGTTGTTATAAAAAACATCTTTTACTTTTAACCTTTTTGATGATTCGTTACAGCAGCCTACACTTATTTCCTTTTAAATCTTGTGACTGCACAACACAAGCTTTTGTGGACTTATGGAATCGTTACTGTGTTTAATTTTATTAAGTTCTTTTTTTGTATGTGGTGGAAGAATAAAATTATCTTCGACGATTTTCTTGCCCGATTTTTGTACGATGATACTCCCGCCGGCACGGAATGGTCGCGTTAGTTTTTAAGTCGACGTTCATAAGAGCTTTATTAAGCCAAACTTAAATAAAAAATTTGGACTTTGACTTTCTAACACCATTTTATTTTTTTTGATTTACTTCGGTAATAAAATGCATTTACGCACTATCTCCCGGCCGGGAAGGGGGACCGAGAGAGGTGTGTGGAACTCACTACCGGCAGACACGACCGCCAGCAGTAATACTAAATATCTTCCGACGACGCCCGCCGCTGGTTAAGAAAGAGGCAGGGGGCCAGTACTTGGATTGTAGCTCTGACACCCCGCGACCAACGTCCCCGGGCTCAAAACCGGGAGGACCTCCTCAGTGAGATGCAGTGGACGCGCCCCTCCTATCTTCTTGTGCGACCATAGCGTGTGTTGCCGACTTTTCGGAGAGTCTATGGATAGACAGTAGGGGCATCCTAAGATCCTCCTGGCGCTGCTTGACGGGCCCTCCTGGCCCGCCTGTTGAGCCCTCTCACCACGACAAGGTGGAGACCTGTTCGGGGGGGTGACATTCTGGCACCATGAAGTATACATTTCCAAGAAGTTCTTTTCTGGTATATAAATATGCGTAAAATTACTATGTCTTTTTCTGTTACTCATTTGTTAAATTTTTAAGGCAGTTTTTCTGTGAAATTTAAGGAATGTTTTAAAGTCAAATAATCACCAAATTGTAATTCTATTCAATAGCAAATTAATTTAACCAAGGAAAGTTTCCCAGCGTTCAGTTACTGGATCTCATTTCGTTTCATATTGCAGGTAATGAAATAAACTTTCAGGTAGAGAAAGCAAGGTATTTAATATTCATACCCGGTCGGCAGCCGCCCTTGTAAATGTTTTATTCGTTAACGAGACTACGGGATTAGGGTAATCATGTCACGTCGTATGTTTGGCGAAGGTTTTATTAATTCGCTGTAATCAATTTCGTTTTAATAAATTCGCTGGACTTGAGGTTTTGTGTATACTGTTCAAAAGAGTTGACAAGTGAAGTCATTTAGATAACTATATTACTTGAACGTTCTTATGAATGCTGATGGAACGGTCACACACCTGGATCGATAATACATAGACACCGATGTACGATTACGAAAAATAACCATGTATTTTAGGAGTTATACCACAGATAAGTGAATGGAAGTATTGCTCTGTTTCTGGAAAGAGGCCACAGTTGGAGTAAGGTGAAACGAAATAATGGATCAGGTATAACTGTCCTCCGTAGAGACTAGATGCGGATCTTATCTACATTAACAGACCCCGTGACCCTAGGCTTACTGGTATAACTAGCTTACTGATATTATATTGTGAAACTGCGACACTGGGTGCACGACCGAGACCCATGATCCTCTCGGGATCCCTTTCATTGGCATAATGTGTTTTGTCCTAAAATGAATTGGCATAATGAAATTGGCTTAATTTATTTAGCATAATATTAATTTGGCCGAATTTGGTTTTAGCATAAAATGTACTGTGGCATAATTATTATTTACAAGTTTAATCCGATGTGGGTCTATTAATATAAGAGTTATTTTTCTGCGTCAAAAGATTATGCCTTATTATTTTCGTTATGGCAAAACTCCATTATGCCTTTTTAAATTTATGGTTAATTATTTTATGCTTATTGCATTTATACTAAAAACTGTTGTGCTTATTAGTACATTACGCTAACTTATTTTATGCTTAAAATTTTTATGCTTCTTGACAGTGAACCGATCCTCTCATATGAAGTCTACAATTAATTATCTTTATTTGAAGTAGCATAATTCTATTGTAATAAATTACCTGCAAAGTACATCAATTTGACATTAATTTAATTATGTTAAAAAAAATTAACTTTGAACTTTTTTTAATAATTACATATATTTTTTGTTTGAATAATTATGTAGTAAAAATATTTTATTTCAAATTATTTTTCTGTATAAACGTTTGCAAGTCATTGACAGCAGAACATAGTGAAACTAGTTAAAATAATGTTATCTACCAATATGATAATGCACCTATGTTATCGCAAATAAATGATTCTAATGAAGGTAATTAAGTTATTAGCCAAAGCGCCATAAAGGATCGAAACACGTCTCTATTTATTGTCCAGAGCGTTGGGGCGTGTTCTGATACACTTAGTGCTTTGGGTGCCACAAACTATTTGACAACTATTTAACCATAAAAAAAGAAAAACGAAAAAAGAAAAGATTTCCGCATCTATTTATTGGTTCAATACCAATTAAAATTCATAATTATATTATGTTAGTTTATTTAAATTAAAGGTATAATCTGACAAAAAAGTTCAACACATTTTAAAACGAGCTAGCAAGGTATAATGTCATCAAATACAATCGATGTAAATCTGCTTGGTGCAGGCAGGCCGGCCTTATTACTGCAGGCTGCGGGATTATCTGCAGACGACGACTTCTCGCCGGATCGTCAGCGGCGGTGGGCTTAAATTTTCATTATGTTTATTGGATAATTCGCATTGGAGCCGCACGCTATGGTGTTTACAGCTCAGGAATATGCAGGATATGTTTATTTTTTCTTTAGGATATAGGTACAGAAAAGACATGTCAAGCGATACATAAAGATGTATAGCGTAAGTCATAAGTTCTCGTAAATTCGTGTAATTATCTTGTCAGTGGTAGCTTCCCATTTCATTTCTTCATATTGCAGATTGTAATTTTTTATAAATACTTAAGTTTTACAATCTGTATAGACAGAGTAGGGGTATTTTAGTGAAATGTGAAAGTTTTGGACTGCGTATGTTAAAAGTAAAATATTTCTGCCTAAATGTAGAAAAGCTCCTATTAATAATAAAACGTCTAGGTTGGCTACTGTGTAGTGTCTGGTTAATTTGCCCCTGAAGTATTTATTATCAACATTAAACTTCTCTTGTGATCACATTATTTGACGACATTTTTTTTATTTATAATTTTTTACTTCTCTTATGATTCCATTAATGAACTTCTTTTTTTGTCTTTTTTTATATCTTTGTATACTTTTATAATAATTCATAATCATTCTTCTGTCCTGTATACAGTTCAATTAGGATCGTCATTTATGATAATATATGGAAATCTTCGCTCCTCTGATAATAGTTAAGTTATCCCGGGAAAGTCTTTTACAAAGAAGTTTTTTAGAAGAAAATAAAAAGTTTCTCGAAAAAGTAAATTTTTGAACCAATTTTTATCAGGTTACATTTAAAAATGCAAATTTACTCTTATAGAAGATAGATCTAGTTTATATACCTACTTGTAGGCATTGCAGTTTTAATAAGCAACAGCCTTATACAATTATTAACTATTTGATCTTTTGATCAAAGCCAGAATTAAGATTTAATACCTAATGTCCAACATGTACTTTTTAATATACATGTGATATTACTTTTTCGGTGTACCCTTTCAGTATCTTCAAATATTCACGGTGTGTGTTTTGTATTGTTATATTTGATTAATAATTTAAAAGAGCATTGCCTGTGAGTTTCTGGTCAGTTCTTCTCACAGAGCGGGGGCTCGGAACTGGAACTTAGATTCACTTACACCTAATTTTCAATTATTTGCATGTAAGTGAATCTAAGCTTCGTGATTTCAGTGTAGTAATATTTAGTTTTTTTTAAATTTATATTTTGTTTTAACGTTTTCAAGTGCTATGTAATAGTTTATGAAATATATAACTTTTTAATTTACTTTACTACGTTTATTGTCGAATTCCATAAAGTATGGTTACCCGATGCGTGATACTTTGAGATAGAGCGGATTGTCAATGCAAGAATGAACACTGCGTTAAAGCAAATTATCTAAAGCCTGCTCAAAATATCGCTAAAGACAAAAACAGCTGCCCATTCGGATATGCGCACTAATTGATATAATTACTTTAAAATTATCACAATTACCAGCTAAAGTACGGTGTACTGAATGTGTATATACCTAGACTGGTAGAGCTATCTTCTTATAACGCTTCTTGGTTAAAATAGAAAATTTTGTTAATCTAAACAAAAACAGTAAAATTTAAGCACTATATTTGGCATTGTTGTGTACGTGCAAAGAGGCAAATCCCACAGTGCCGGATGCAGAAACTATAAGGATTTATGTATTGATATTTGCAATCATTAATGTTTGCATCAAATTTTGTACTAAATATGGGTTAAATGATTGATCACATGACTTAATTGTATACTCTTACCCCCGTCTCTATAGTCAAGGGCGTTAGGGCGTGTTTCGATATATAGGGCGCTTTAAGTGCTTCGAACTTTTTGACGCTGACTGTACTTGGCTTAATTATTTATTTCGGATACTATTCTGCGACTACTCCAAACAAAAAAATAACTTATAACTGACTTATATTAAGCATAGACCACAATTGCTCCGTGCCTTAAATAAATCAGATTGTTTTACAGGCCTCAAATCATTACACTCTTGACTGACATAGACTTACATGTCAAGTAAAAATATAAAACTTTAGTTTTAACCCAAAATCCGTCAGCTCGGATGATAAATCTCCTTAAATAGTCATAAGGGCGCAGATGTTCCGGATATTTTAGTAAATGAGCCTCACATTTAAATGGTAGCAGAGATGAAACTTATTTTTGTTTCATGGAACTATTTATTTCAGATGTGGCATTAGATTTTTTTCTGAATAGAAATTGATGGGTTACGATTTATGTAATCTTAATGTTATTTTTGTTTAAATCCTTCTATTTTGACTATTTTCTTTCCCGTTATTTTACGATCAAGCTCCCGCCCGCAGTGGATAGGCGCGTTAGTTTATAAGTATGACATTTATAAGAGTTTTATTAAGCCATACTAAAATAAATTATTTTTGATTTTGTACTTGGTATCTTGTAAATAATTCAATAGTGCGAGTACAATTTTTTTTATAAATCGGTAATAAATAACAACAATTATTTAGTTAAAAAATTGTATCAGTAAGAACTTGTGTTATGAAAACAAATACACGTTTTAAATATATAACTACGTATTGTACATAAGAAAGACCCAGACCTGAACAAATATTTACGTTCGTGCACTCAAAGATTCACCATTTTGTGGGAATCGAACTCACGACCCCAGGAGAGTAGCACAGGTATACTGACCTCCACGCCATATCGGCAACAGTATATTTTTACTAATAAGTAAGCCAAGGTTTCCCCAGTAAGAAATGTAAAGTAACACAGTTTTTTGTTGTCGATTGAAATAAATGGCGTTACGAGATTGTTTTATGTGTGAGTGAGCTTATAATTATTCAAGTGAACACAGAAACACTGGCAATAAACGCCGTACGGTTTCAGTATTATCACTGAAATATTTTGAATACCGCATCCAAGTTTCTGCCCGCCACAGTCTCGGTATACTACACGACTAGCCATCTGTCACCGAGGAATGGGGACACAGTAAATTACGAGCCTTCATCATCCGGGACTGACCCGAAGCCTCCAGCCACGTGCCGGAGCCGGGACGTGTTATTTAACACCACTCGCGTTTTCATATTACCCTTGTTACAACTGTTGATGACATTACTTTTTGGAGCTAACTCGTGTGTTTTCATTTTGGTTTTTGGTGCTTCTTGTGTTTGTAGCGGTTTTACTTTTTAATTTACCACCTTCTGGTCTACAACCGATGTGAGTTAGGTATCCGCTCTAAAATAAGAAGGCTATGGATTTGCTTGGGTAAACACTACCTATCGTATCAATACACTCACTTTCGATAGTATAGATTTAAACTTTAAAATAAGAGAAACAAGTTGATCGAATCCTATAAAGTTCTTGATATCTCGGTCATAAAAGCTTATAGAAGCTTTTTAGGCGCCAACGTGGAAAAAAAATAGAAACACAGACGAAAGATCACAAAATTAGTGTAAATTCGAGATTTTGTGTACATATAGTGGATTTTTTGATATAACTTCTATGAAAATTAACACAATTGTCATTTTCTGTGTTGATTCCAAAACTCCCCAGAAGCCTCTAGTAGTCTGCACTATTTTACTGGTTATCAGGTACTCCGACTTAACTCGACCATAACGGACTTGACTTTGACTGTACTGAATGACAAAAATTTTGCATATGCGGAAAGTGGGAAGTGAAAGTGAGTTTTTTGCCAAAGTGAACCGGACTCTCGATCGTGTCACTCAGTGGGGATCTGAAAACCTGGTCGAGTTTAATGCCACTAAAACCCAGGTTTGTGCATTCTCGTCGAAGGTTACTCCTTTCCTTAGTCCTCCCTCTCTTCAGAACGCTCCGTTGCCCATTTCGGCGGATCTCAGCATTCTCGGCATGGACATCGGCCAGGACCTAAATGCAAAATGCTACATCGAGGGTGTTATTTTAACTGCCTCCCGTAAGTTGGGTATACTCAATAAGGTGAGGCGGTTTTTCACTCCCGAGCAGCGCTGTTTGTTGTACAAGACTCAAGTGCGATCGAGTGTAGAGTATTGTTCCCATCTTTGGGACGGTTCTGCTAAGTACCTCCTCGACGCACTTGACAGACTGCAACGGCGAGCGGTTCGCATTATAGGGGATCCTGAGGTAACAGCCTCACTCGAGGATCTACAGCTGCGTAGAGACATTGCATCTCTCAGTGTCTTTTACCAGAACTACTACGGCGAGTGTTCTGAGGAGCTTTTCGATCTCATCCCGCCCTCTCCTTTCCTCTCCCGAACAACACGTGCTGGTCTTCGAAACCATCCTCATACTATGCAGAATATCAGCACTCGAACCAAGAAATTTGGGAGGTCGTTTCTGAGCAAGACCACTAAGCTCTGGAATTCGCTGCCGGCTCATGTGTTTCCTATTTCCTATGATCCCGGGTCTTTTAAGCGGGGCGTGAAACGGCATTTTAGCAGGCCGTCATGAGTGGATGCGCTTTATACCGTGCTTATTTCACGTTATAAAGAGCTTTTATTTCCTTATTGGACTGCATCGACTGCTTATCATCAGGCAGGATGTGTCATTATATTATTACGTGTTAAATTAAAAAAAAAATAAAAAAATGAAAACGACTTCATCATGGCGGACGTAATAGTCCCACGTAATAGATTCGAGCCTATTGCCGCTTTTCGGGAATTTTTATATTTGCCAGAGCCATGTCTACAGTTCGTCACGTGCACCACTAGCAGGCAAATTCGACTAGGGTTCCTGAGGTCTTGGTAGGATCAACATATATCTTAGTTTAACATACCGAAATCATATACTACACTATGACGCTGTCGATAAACAAGCTATAGAGCAGGCTTACATTACACCGGTAACATTGGTAATTGTTGCGGTCCGGCCATATTGGACTTGACGCGGCTTTCAGCGCACCGCCGGATACTGTTGATTCTAAATGAAAATTTAATCGTCTTGGGCTGGCGTCGGGCCAAGTCTGCTAATAATGTTCAAACCCAATAGTGTTCGAATCATAGTTCTGTCTATTTGAAGTTGAAAATACAGACACTAAATGGAAATACAAATACTTTACAATACTTGGAGGTTTATCGACTATTTACATATCGCACATCCTCTAAAAAAGTGTCATAAAACAAAAAAAGTCGATAACGAAGTAATAATAAAGAAACGTTTAATTTTTTCTTTTATTTTTGTCTTACTGTCATAAAGTTAAATAAAATTTAAAGCAATATAACACATAAAAACAAAATTAATTACAGTTCCCAATTCACAAGACGACAAAAAATTTAAAAAAAATTCGTAAATCTTAATTTTCATAAAATCACTTTTTTTGTGTTATGACACTTTTTTTAGAGGATGTGCGATATATATTTACATTACTTTTTACATCGACATTGGAAAAAGAAAGTGCCTTACAGCTACTTATATGCAGCTCACGCGGGAATCAATACTAATCAAAATGAAATACTAATTGTAGTTATTTATTAATTTATTTTCACTTAGGAAGATTTACAGTCTAATTTCCAGTTGGTTTACAAAATATACTTAATCCTATTGCCATTTACAAATAGTTTTGAACACAATAAATAAATATCTAAGCGAACAAATAACTTTCTATGAAAAACCCATTTGTAACACATAACTTTAATTTCATTACTTACTACTAGGAAAAGAAAAGAAACAAATTATGAATTAGAATTCTAATAAACTATATAATATATAGGTAATCTTAAATGGATGGGTATGAATATTAGCATTCGTTTTCATTCCGAAATGCTTATAATATCTAAATTTTTTGGGTTTGTACGTAGGAATAAAAAAATGAGACCTGTAGGATCACCGGTTTGTATTTTTTTCCAAATCTACTGGACTACTGGACTGGAGGCACGAAATTTGACGCGTAAAGATGAATTCGGTTCGATTCGCTATAGGAGGCCCTTGCTCAGTAGTGGGATGTTGATGGGACGAAATTAACTTAAAATACGTACGGACGAAATAAACTTAAAATAACTATTTTTACTAAACTTCAATTATCCTTTTATCAGACAAAGAAGGTTGAATTTATTTTTACATAAGTAGGTTAAATTTATACTGGCATTTTGACCTACTAAGAATCTAAGTGACCTTTAAAAAAGTATTATCTAAATATTAGCCGAAACTTACATTTTTAACCCATTCCCATTCAGAATTTCATCTAAGTTATTCTGAAGTTAAAACTACATGGAACTACAATGTTAGAGAGGTAATCGGCGAGGCAGCGTTGCCTGGAAATCACGTTTGCATCCGACTCCGTAGGTAATCTTGTACGTGAAATTTTCTGTTTATTTTCTCTTCCAATTTCGTCGGAGTGCCTGCCAAGGTGTTGTCTGATGTCGGCTTAAGCTGTGAAATATACGGCCTCCTATTTCATCGAGCATAGAAAAAAATCGGTAATCAATGACTAGTAATAATAATTCTGTTCATAATAATGATCTTACCAATAACAATCATACCAATTATTTAGTTCCACGATAAGTATCTTAAAACTTCCGTTATGGATACTATATAACGGATAAAAATATTGAACTACTTTTTATTAGTAAATACATATTTAATTTATATAGAAACCACCTAGACCACGGCATTTTCATTCATATATTCATGTGCACACAAAGATATGTCTTTTCTGGGACTCGAACCACCGACCTCTCGAGCAGAGTACAGGTATACTGACCTCCACGCCATATCGGTTGTCAAACATTTACTATAAAATTAATAATGTATAACTGGTCTGCATAACAGCACTTCGCTCTTACCAGTAAAGCCGTTAATCAAATTTGCGTTAGTCAAAGCATGTTTAGTTCTGGACTGTGTTAGGAGCAAATAAATTATAGATATGTTTTTATAAAATTGTACTATTTTACAAACCAAAATTATTACACAGTTATTTGTACTTAAAAAAAGGTTTTTCCATGTATTTTTTCATTAAAACAATATAGCATGTGTATCCGCTCAGTTTTGGGTAGAAAGCCTAGTGTCGAGAGCCAGAAATTTGGAGGGTCTTGGGTTCAAACCCTGGTGGCTGTCCCTTTTGAAGTTATGTGCATAATTAGCGCTAGCTCGGAAAGGATGTTAAGCCGTTGGTCCCGGCTGTCATGAACCTTTATGGCAGTCGTTATTAGGAAGTCAGTGCCTTCTAACATATTGACCGCTGGTTAAACCATAGACTGATGTTTCCCTCTGGGTTGCGAAGGGCAGACAGCAGTCGCTCCATGTAATAACTAAAACTTAACCAAATCCGATTAAACCAGTGAACAAACCCTGGGCCCTTAGCTTAAGTCAAGGGCAACCGGGATAATGCTAGGATATGGATGAAGCATAGTGTAAGATGTTGCGACGACGACTGTCGGAGACCCTACCCACGTATATAATTATTAAAGATGGCTCAGTTCGGAAAGTGCCATTTCAAACCTGTATATTCCAAAAAGTTAACCAGCTTTTAAGTTTTCTAGCAGCTTCACGCTAGCGCACAACTTTGTTTTTAAAATTTCCAAAGTTTCCCGGCCCTCTTCGTTTCGTTGACTTTTACTGTTGTCCATTATAAAGACTCTATCGCAGGGCTTCATTTTAAATATCCAACCCAGCCATTGTAGAATAAAGAATAAATCTAGTTACTGCACCTCAATGTATTTTTACAACTTTGGGTCGAAATTCCTTACTGCATATATTTAATAATATGAATATAATGAATGTATTGTTTTTTATTTGTTTCTCAATCAAGCTTAATTTATTGAGTACAATAAGCTATTATCATAGAATATACTATGTTAACTAAACGATATTTTTTTTAAATACGAAAATGAAAATATGATTTAGGGCAAAGTAAATTGTAGTTTTTTTTTAAAAAAATCATACTGTTTCGAGTCGTTAAGTTGCTTCAGTAAAAAAATACGTTGTTTTCGCTAACAATTAGAAGAGCCCTTATATTAATGCAGTTTTCAGATAAATAGAAAGCGTGATACCTCCTTGAATATTGAATTGAATTGATTGAATATAATTTTGATTTCTTATGTATTTACCTACATAAATAACGTATGAACATGATAATTCCCGCCCCCCCCCCCTCTCCAATATTGCTGTGCCCATGGTTTCACTTTAAGATCTTTTGTAACACTGTGGAATGCAATAAAATGATTGAATAGAATATATATTGACATGAATAAATCTATAAGCTACTCCATCTTCAAGGTGTACTCCACCGTCATCTATAAGATGCTAAATCCTTCGTGCCGTGATGTATGTGCGAGTTCGTGACAAGTTGTGGGACTTCAATGGGCTGTGATGATGATGATAAATCTATAATAATATTCAATAAAAAAAAGACGTAAAACATGAAAATAAAATATTTTCCGCAGCGTAACATTTATTGGATTGGGGAGTAAAAACTTAAATTGTTTTCTTTTTTTTGTGAACAAAAAGGTTATTCTATTAAATCCTTTTTCCTTTCTCTTATAAATGAAAATATACGAAAACAATACCCTAAAGTATTGGGTTATAACAATAAAAGAAATTCTAAATCATAAAACTTCCGGGCGGAACAAAGGTGAGAAACCATGAAAACTGCAAACTAAAGTATTAAGAAGGCCACATCCCCGAGTACTGAACGTTTTATAGAATATGTTGAGAAACAAAAAACATTTGTTGGGTAAATAAAATTTGAGCTAAAAACAAAACAAATAAAAACAAATGTACATAAAAAATGACAAAATATGAGCGTTTTCTTAAATCATATATTTTTACTTTAACTTACTGTATTAGGTTCAATTTATGGTAGCTATATTTGACCAGAGCCACATATGTAAATGGTTAATTACAACAATTATCCATAATATCTCTACTTAAATTACTAATGCAAAAGTCTGTCTCATTATCTGTCACTCACTGAAACGATTAAAAACTTGCTTTGTATGTAGATTGTTTTAGGCTGCAATATCGTATCTTTAATTGTTTAGTTTTTTTTTAAATCACTTGCTTATGGTATTAGCAGTGTTGAATCAAGAAGGTTGCTCTTGACTTCTTGGCGGGAAAGTAAAGCGTCATATCTGTAGTTTTGTTTTATTTCCAAAATTTGTGATATTTAGAACATTTATGTGTAATAACGGTGGATTATTAACCGTTAAGTGTTTGTGAACGTACATTTGTGTTGGTAAATGAAACAAAACAGTGCAACATCGCCATTTAAATTCTCTCAAGAAGTCCATGCGAGATCTCAGTATAGTCCCGCATATTTACTGAGGATTTAAGGAGTTTAGGGGGAGGACATCT
Organism: Musotima nitidalis; assembly: GCA_949126915.1. NCBI lineage: Eukaryota > Metazoa > Arthropoda > Insecta > Lepidoptera > Crambidae > Musotima > Musotima nitidalis. The sequence goes on along the minus strand of OX421418.1, from coordinate 13,863,853 downwards.
CATTTACCATTTCTCATCTTTATCCCCACTATTATTCTCATTTACTATAATGTATATGTTATTAATATAATTCTACTTGACACTGGCTTAAAGTGTCACGAAGCCTTTATTTAAAAGAAGAAAAAAAGTTGCTCTTTTTGCATCGTTTTCGACATTTAGCCACAGTCAAAGTCAGTAAAGTCCAACACAGTCAAGTAAAATTCCTATCACAGTAAGTAGTGGACACTTTGCTAGAGGCTTCTATGGAGCTTTTGGAATCAACACAAAGGACAATCACAAATCACGATAATCTGCCAATTTCTTATACTTGCATGCGTTGCCGAAGAATTAATGTCAAAATATTCACATGAAAACTAGAATATACACTAGTTTTCGAAAATTAAACACTGCCTCGATTTGTCTCTTTCCGCGTTAGCGCTAAAACTCCGTTTGTATAGTTTACGCAACTACAACTTCAAATGATTGTCATATAAAATATGAAAGCTTGGAAACATCCTTTTTTGGTTCGCAGATTAACGTCGTCGCATGGAAGGTAAAAGCTTAAAAAGCCCTACGGTACCTGAAATCTTATATTATTTACAACCTGCTTCCCGCAACTACCATAAGTGTGCAGACTCCCAAGTTTCCTATTGTGAACACAAATATTTATGATAACATTCAGGTCGGGTCGCCGGAAATCTGTATATATTCGTATGTTTATTCGCGCAAGATATAAAGGTTTGAAGATGCGCCTTCTCATAATTATTTTATAGATTGATCACTGCTTGTGTTTTCATTGAAGAACGTTGAAGAGAAGCGCTCGTTTTATAATGCTGTAGTCTAAGGTTAACATAGTTTATACTTATTTTTCGTACACTAAAACCTTGCAGGGTATATCTTTATGCGGTAGTCACTACGATATATAGGAACTTATTACAATCCAAAATCTAATTTTTGACCAGGTTTAAAACTAGTGCTGTCACTGTTTTCATCTTATCAAATATTGAATATTTAATGAAATTTAAAATCACACATTTTTATAATATGAGCACTGTCGGCCTAGCCCTCACTCATCTGCACTCACCTACCTCCGTTTGGCAGGTGATGGTCGGAAACTATTACTAAATTTAAGTAAAGTTATTTGAATTGCGTGGCTTTTAATACGTAATTCGTACTAATTCGTACGAGTCGACGAAGAAAATCCTACAGGGGATGGGCAGCAGCATAATCCTGCGTTCTGTCTTGAACTGCGATCATCAACCCGCCTGCCCATGGTAGTGATCATGGGAATACTCCCAATAGAATGTAATTTATTGGGGAGAGCGATGTTCAGCAGTAGACTTTTTAAGGCTGATATGCTGACTGTAGAACGTTAATTCTTTGGTTTGTGGGTTAGGAAGCAGTCTTACAACAAGACGGCACAGTAATTTTTTTGCCAATCTGCATTAAGTCCGCGTGCTGATTGATATGAACCCATTTCACTACGAACCCTCTCACACCATCTCTCACAGTGCCCAGCACTGGACGTTACTGAGCTGAAACGATGATCAATTAAAATTTAAAAATGCTATACATACAAAGTTACTTTCCCGCCACTGTTACATGGCATATATTTTTATAATCATAAATAACTAAGCGGGCGTGAAGTAGAACTGCTCAAATGTGAGCTGAGGGGCTATAAAAATCCATAGACCCGTATCATTCACACTTAAGCCTGCCATTCATAATTTTGAATGGAAATCTTTTCGCATATTCAATGTACCTATGCCAAACGGTTCTCTGTTGAATAATCGAAGTACTTTTTTCCATTTTAAAATGGCAGAAGTGATAATTTGTATGCTACTTTTCTTTTTGTCAAATGAATTTAACAATAACTTATCCAATTTCATTTGTTTTTATTACCATACTGGACTATATTTTTATATTTTTTGCCCTTGTAACTTTAGTAAGTTAACATTCGCTTTCTAATGTAAGAAAATAAATATTATCAATTAATTAATCTTGAATAAAATCTTTAAAAAATCTATGCATAAAAAAATAAATTTTTATATTAACGAAATGTAAAGAAAAAAGGAATTTAATAAGTAATTATTCAGTATCTAATTTCTAAATTATGAAATGAAATAAAATTTTATTTAGACATAAATACATATAAACAAAGAACAGAAATCATAACAGGATACAATTTTCATACATAAGTTTAAATATAATATGCCTAAAAAGGACTCCACTCAGCATGTGCTGCAGACCTAATAACTTTCTTTAACTTTAATTAGGTGCTCATTCAGTATTTTGATATACAATAATGTTAGCTTAGGTTAGAAATGTAATTATTTTCATTTACACGTTAAATATAAGCCAATATAAAAAAAGTCGATAGAAATTCGGACGAAAAAAATTAGACCGAACAACAGACACCCAAACCCAACTATTTGCACGAATAAGGGTCAGAAAGCCGATTTCAGGTCGCCTTAGCAACGAGAGAGCATTTACTTGTAATCCATTAATGCGAATGGCTTATAAGGGGGCACCAACTCGTAATAACTCGTTGAGAATATCAATGGATTAACCCGCTATTTGAATATGTGACCTTAGAAGGAGTGCTTCTTATTTCATTTAGGGCAATTTGGGTAGTTTTAGTTGAACGCTTTTTTATTTCGAAAGTAACGACTCGAACAAGGAATGCGATTACTAATTCACATGTCACACAACAATTATATTTATTGCATAAATAATTAATCTATTAATGTACTAAAATTTATTATACTAAAATTATATTAGCCCGTGCCGTGTGGCCTAGAATAGTGCCACCCCCTCTCAACTAACGGGGAGTCGCAAGAGTCGACGAAGAGGAATGTTACCGGATGATGGGCAGCAACGTCATCCTGCGTACTGGACGGTTTCGGAGCGCTAGTAACCTAACGGTGACAACCACTATCGCTCCGACTCGCATGCGCACGCACACGGGCTGATTTTGTTGAGCAAGCAAATTACTTCCCCTTTTCGTCGGAAAAGAGGAGCAATTGCGCCCAGGTTCGCCTGAGGGACTCGCTAACCCTAACGCGCCTCCGGGGCGACGGACTACAACCCGTCGCCCTTAGCAGCCGTGCGCGCATGCACGCCCGACTCCCCACCCCTTCCCGATCCTTTGCACATCGCTTGTTTGTGGGCATCCGCGCTCACGAACGAGCTGGTAGTACTTGGTGACGCAGGAAGAAAACCAGGAAGAATACCCATAGAAGATGGACACCTCGCCCAGAGATTCTGCAGGTGAAGAGCGAGCCGAGGAGCCGCGTACCCCCACCACTCATGGCCGACCCCATGCCGGGGAAGGGCATGAAGTGCGGGGGGGGCGCGCGCCCGGCCCGTCGACGCCGACGCTCTCCGGGCACTATTACATTCCGACGCCGGAAGAAAGCCCCGTTACGATTCGGGCCCCACCAGCGACGTCGCCGCGGTCGAAGCACGACCGCGACTGCGTGATGACTGCCAGGCTGGCGGAATCGGGGTTCTTATCAGAAGGCCTACTCCGTTGGATGTCGGCATACATCCGCTTGGCCGAATTTGACCTCGGCTATACGGAAGAACTGTTGCCGATCGACAGCGCGGCCCTTGAAATCGCCGCCCAGATTCCCTTCATCCTCCCCCCGCTTAGGGGAAGGAAAAGGAAGGAGATATCGCCCGCTTCCAGAAAGGAAAACGCCGACAAGAGGCGCCGTACCGCAACAGTACAAGGGCCGAGGTCCCGTAGTGCCAGCGGACGCGTGGAGGCCTCCACGTCAGCTATGCCGCCACCTGCAACACCGCCGCCGAAGAGGAAACCGCCAACCACGGCGACGCCGCCTTCGACGCCCACAGCTCCGTCGACGCCGGAGCTTTATGACGCCGCGCCGCTTTTACCGACGCCGAAACCGCAGCGCGCGCCGCGAGCCGCGCGCCCGTTCGCGCCCGCGTATCCCCACTCCATATCCCCTCCCACCCCCACCACCGCTAGTGGTGGGGCGCCCCCCTCCCCTGCCCCCCGTACCTCAGCGGGGGTCCCTCCCCACTCTATCCCCACCCAGACAATACTCCCCCCAACCCCTATATATGCCCCGCCTCCCCCCACGGCCCGCGCGCCGACCGCCGCCGTAGCCGCTCCAACCGCGCCCGCCCCGGTCGCCGCCGCCGCTTCATACGCGGCCGCGGCCGCCTCCGCCGCCGTACACGCGACGCGTGCGCCCACCGTTGCGGCCGCGACACCGCGTGCACCCACGACCGCGGCAGCAGCGACCACCGCCGCCGCGACAAACAAGACCGCCGCCACCACGAAGACGCCACGATACCCGCCCCTGGTGGTTGAAAAACTCCCTGACTGGAGCCTACACTTCAGGGAGCTAAAATGACGCCTGGGAAGAGCCCCGAACGCACGCCCATTCCAGAAGGGCGTGCGCTTCACACCAGTAGACGCCGACGAATACCGCGTAGTACAGCGGTATTTGTCGGATCTTTCGAACACCACCAACCTGGCGTGGTTTTCTTATTCGCTCCCTGCGGACAGGAGCGTCAAGATCGCCATCAGGGGTATTCCAGTGGACACCGACCCCCTGGAAATACAGGAGGAGCTCACTTCCCTCGGCTACAGCCCGGAATTTGTGCGGCCCATCCGGGCTCGACAAGGACGACCGGGCTGTATATACTTCGCGCAGCTCAAGAGAACCGAGGGAATCGCGAACATATTTAACACCACCGAGCTTCTCTGTATGCCAGGGGTGAAGATCGACGCCTGGCGCAGCAAACGCGGGCCGGCGCAGTGTCACCGGTGCCAGCAGTTCAGGCACTCGTCACACTGCTGCCACCGCCAGCAGGCCTGCGTCCGGTGTGGAGAAGAACACCGGGCTAAGGACTGCCCACGGCCGCTCACCGAACCCGCCACCTGTGCGAACTGCGGGGGCTCCCACCCGGCCAGCTCCATTAGATGCCCGGCCTTCAAGCAGGAGGCGAAGCTGAAGCGCGCCGGCACCGTGGCCTTAGCGGGCAGACCGCTCACCGAAAAATCCACGGTGCCCGCGGACGCAGGAGTGCCTCACTTGATGGCCGAAGCCAACCAGAAGCCCCCGCCCCCTCGCAGAGGGAAGAGGAAGAGCAAGAAGGGGAAGGGGAAGAAGGGAGCACCCCCACCCGAAGCAGCCGTCGCCATCTCGTCCGAGGGGGAGAAACGCGACGGGAAGGTGGACGCGAAGACTGCTCCCACCGTTAGGGCCGCACAGATACAGATCCTCACTGAGGTTCTGACGGCCCTACAACAGGACAGGGACCCGGTCCCTATCCTCCTTGGACGAATGGCGACCCTCATCCAGACCAATGGCTAGTCTAAAGATTGTCCATTGGAATGCCCATGGACTGACGGGGAAGATCGGTCAATTGAAGATCTTGTTACAAGACTTCAACGTGGACGTGTGTCTGATCTCAGAGACACTCCTACGACCTACCGACACCCTCAGGAAGATTAGCCACTACTTGGTCTACCGGCAGGATCAGGTCTCGTCCTCGAATAGAGCATATCGCGGGCTGGCGGTCCTAGTCAAGAGAAGGGTCGTGCACCAGTTGATTCCGCCACGGCAAGAGCCACCTACCTCTCTATACTCGCTCGGTATAGAGTTGTACTTCAAAGGGAGACCACTGCGTGTGTTTGCAGTCTACAAGCCGCCTAATGATCCCATCGACGTGGGGGACATCCACGATCTGATCGACGCTCCGTACCCCACCATCGCTGCAGGAGATTTCAACTGCAAACACACAGCATGGAACTCGATGATCATCAACAGCAACGGTCGCCGACTCTTCAACGATGCAGAGGCCAGAGGCTACTATGTCCAGGGCCCAGAAACACCCACCCACTACCCGCACAACGCGGAGCACACACCAGACGTCCTGGACATAGCCATCTTCAACCAAATTGACTGCCAGCCGACGCAGGAAGTCCTCCTAGAGGACCTCCAATCAGACCACCTGCCGGTACTTTTAACACTACCGGATCGACCTATATCAGCGAAGCCGCCACCTCCAAGGCGCTGCGTTGACTGGGGAAGATTCAGTGAGCTGATGCACAAGGACACGCCGTCGTACCCCGTCACAAAGCCAGAAGAGGTAGACTGTTTAGCTGCCGACCTAACGTCTTGTATCCAAGGCGCCCTCTCCACATCATCGCACACCATGCCTGCGCTCAGGGGACGTCCCCCGCTACCCGCAGGCATCCGGGACCTACTCGCGACCAAGAGGCGCCTCAGGAAGGATTGGCAGCGCACACGCTGCCCAACCATCAAGACGCAGCTAAACAGAACAGCCGAAAACCTGAAGACAGCCATTAGCTCACTGGAATCCGAACAGTGGGAAAGTCACCTGGAAGGCGTGAGCGAGGACTGGAACAAGATCCATCGCCTCTGCCGCCAAGTCTCCAAAGCCCCACCCCCAGTCAGACCGCTGAAGGGATCCGACGGGATGCCACGCTATCGTGCGGCAGACAGAGCGGAGATCTTCGCGGAGTACCTCGAAGAGCAGTTTCGACCGAACGCGACGTCCAACCCAGATCACGAGCGGATGGTGAACGAAGAGCTCGTAAGATTCCTCACTGCACCTACGGCAATCGAGGAGGACCCAATTGTCTTCTCCCCCGGCCAGGTGCAGAGACTGATTGCGAAGACGAAGCCCAGGAAGGCCCCAGGCTACGACGGCATCACCAACGTTGCATTGAGGCACCTACCGCCGAGAACCGTAGCCGCCCTTACACGCCTCTTCAATGGAATTATGCGGACGGGCCACTTCCCAGGCTTATGGAAGTCAGGGAGGGTGATCATGCTCCCGAAGCCTGGGAAGAACATACAGGACCCTGCCAGTTACCGTCCTATAACGCTACTGCCTAATATGTCGAAACTGTTCGAGAGGCTCCTGCTCGGACACCTGATCCCGCACATCGAACCGCGTCAAGAGCAGTTCGGTTTCCGTGCCGAACACTCAACCACACTACAGCTAACGAGAGTACTGCACCACTTCACGGTGGCCACGAACAAGAAGGAGTACACTGCTGCAGTACTCTTGGACATGGAGAAAGCTTTTGATCGTGTTTGGCACGAAGGTCTGCTGCACAAGATCTCGCAGTCCAGCGCACCCAGACGCATCACGCAGGTGATTGCTTCATTTTTGGAGGATCGAAGCATCAGAGTGGTGGTGGAGGATGCCATCTCCTCGGAGAAGAGAGTGAGAGCCGGAGTCCCACAGGGGAGCTGCCTCTCGCCGTCCCTGTACGCGAAGTATACGGATGACATGCCCACCTCTGAGAGAGTCCACCTGGCACTATTCGCCGATGACGCCGCCTACTATACTTCGTCGTACAGGAGACACCTGGCGGCGAGAAGAATTCAAGAGACGATGGAGCTTCTGCCAGAATGGCTAGACAGGTGGCGGCTATCGGTCAACGTCAAGAAGACCCAGGCCATAGTCGTCCCCTACACGATACTGCTCCCACCGCCACTCCGCCTGCATGGGCAAGAGATCGCGTGGCATCCACATGTCAAGTACCTGGGTATCACGATCGATCGTAAGCTCAACATGAATTCCCACGTAGCGTCGACAGTCGCCAAAGCCAAGACGGCGCGGCACCTGCTCCGTCCAGTGCTGGGCGCGTCGCTACCACTACGAGTGAAACTCGGAGTGTACAAGATGTACCTCCGCCCCATCCTCACCTACGCAGCCCCAGCCTGGTACGCGCTTACAGGAAAGCAGGCAAGGAAGAAGATGGAGGTTTTTCAGAACCAAACCCTACGCCAGATCGTCAAGGCCCCTCGCTACGTGAGGAACGCTACGATCGCAAGGGATTTGAGGCTTGAGAGTGTGGAAGCCTTCGTGGGTCGACTGGCGGGACCGATGTTCGCGCGTGCGGACGCGTCAGGCCACGAACACATCCGAGGCCTGGCGCCCCTTCATGCGCGTCCACCGGAGGCCAGGGCCTACGCCCGCAGCCTCATCCCTCAGGATACCCAGGACTGACGAAGCCTACTGGACAAGACTCCCGCGCCGCTGATCGCCCCAGGGCGCTGATCGCTCAGGGCTGGATCGCGGCGCCCCACCGGATTTGACACCGGATTCAACACTGGCTATACAGCCAACCCAACAACGCCGCGTCCGTAGTTACGGACGCAGAACGACACCGCGGCCAGGGGGCCCAGCCCCGATTTCGCGCCGTGTTCCCCCAACAGGGGAACACGTAGAAGAAAGGTTAGATCCTGCGTACTGGCTTGAACTGCGATCATCAACCCGCCTGCCCAGCGTGCTGATAATGGGAAAATATCCCCAATGTGCAGTTGACTTTATAAGGCTGGTATGATGATGATCACACTCAAGTCGTTGAAAAAAAGTTGACTTATTAATAGATGATGAAGATTTGAATTTATTTATTTTGTATTTGATCCCACTACTAACCTTCACCAAATCCGTAATGGATCCGCGTGGTGTACCTAAACCTTACTACCCATAGTTCGTGAAAGCAGGACAGTTCAGTACTAGGACGCTAATGCGCTCAGATGACTATAACTCATTTTAAATGTGTATAGGTTAATCACATTTTAGAAACAATGCGGAGCGGCAATAGCCCAGTGGCGAGACCCTTTTCCTTTAAATTCAGAGGATCTCGGGTTCAAACCCTGGTGGCGCCTATTACTTGTCGAAGTTATGTGCGTAATTATCGCTTGCTCCGTGCCTCGGAAAGCACATTAAGCCATTGTTCCCGGCTGTCATGAACATCTATGGCAGTCATTATTAGGAAGTCAGTGCATTTTAACATCCTGACAGCTGGTTTAATCATAGAACGACGTTTACCTCTGGGTTGCAGAGGTCAGACGGCAGTCGCTCTACGTAATAACTGAAATTCTGGTTGAACATATTGAATAAATCTGGTTGATCCAGTGGGTCCTAAGCTTAAGTCTAGGGCAACCGGGATAATGCTAGGATATGATGACATTTTAAAAACTATAATTTTCTTTACATTCAGCGCAGGAGATGTCACTGACAAACGCTAGTTAGTAAACTTTTTGAAGTAATTAAGAAGAGAGTATATTATATTCCCCGCCAACAGTTGAATAATGTAATGTGGCCTTGTTTTCGTGAGCTTGTAATTTGATATACCTACTTAAGAAATATACCTGATATACAATGATTCATGTATAATGTTGGTCGTCATTATCCTGAAATTCTGCTTGTTTCACACATAATATTCCGATTATGGTTCATTAGAAGCTTACTGATAAATGTTCTGTATATTGTAAGCAATAATTTGCGAGGGCTGATGATGTATGTATTACCTAATTCTTTGCTCTAAATGTGTAGATTCTCCTACGGACAAAGATTTGTTTCTATGAATGGATAGTTGTGTTGGTCGTTGTTTTCTGGAGATATTGTTAAAGCAATTACAAAAAAATCTATTTCAATATGTTCAGCCATTGCATAAGCTCTGCATTGTTTGAAGTTAATCAAAAAACGGAGCTTTTTTAATTCTGATTTTAAGTAATAGCGTTCCCATAATTAGTGCAATGTATTTTATTACGTATTCTTAAACATAACAGGACACAATAGTATTTTTTATTTATATGAAAGACCGATAAAACAGGTACTTATGTAAGGCCAACGTGTTTGTTAAATTATGATAAACACAATAAATCACTGACGTAATATACAAATGTCATTTATGAAGACCGATATGGCTTAGTTAGGCGAATCCTGACTTCTGAGGTCCTGATTTCGATTCCCACACAGTACAAGTCTTTGTGTGTACGTTATCTATCTATATATCGCTATCTATATACGTTATCTTACAACTAAATAATTAGTGTGATTGTCAGAAATATTTATTTATATTTCGAAAATCAAAATGTGAAGTTGGATATTAAAACATTAAAGGTCTTATTAAAAAAACTAGATCTAAAGTTAGACCAGGTCAAAAACTAGTGCTGTCACTTTCATTTTTAAAGATAAAGACCGTGACAGCACTAGTTTTAAACTTTAGATCTCGTTTTGTAACAAGCCCCTTAAAGACCTAAGAATATTGCAGTACAGTGTGCTTTAGTAATAAGGAGTCTTCAATAGAGTAGACTGATAAAAAAGTACCTACTTATTTATAGCCTGTGTGTCTATCTACTCAAAAGAAGCACTTATTGATCATATTTAAAGTACAAGCTACTGATATACCCTTACCACCACATTCATGTATATTCTTACAACAACTGTCAAAAAGAGTCATGGCGTTTATACAAACCTCTATGATAAACTGAGAATACAAAATGTTATAAAAGTGTACTCAGCAGTGAGTACAGCGATAAGGGTAGGCTATAAGCTTGCGAGACCCATGAAACCTCTACAATTGCCCATCGGTGGGGCTCCGCGATACGCGGGGCGGAGTCTCAAACTGCGCCTTCGGGACTGACGCGAGGGTACGACGTCCCGTCATACCAATGTGCTGTGAAACTGTGTTATTTATCCTTTAAACTTTTTTATATTTTCTCATCACAAATTTAATAGTATTATTTTAGTCTTGGTCTTGTTACACGTGAAAGCTTCTTAAGCACAGTGTTTGTATTTTACACAGCTCGATATTTTTATTATGAAGTTTTGGAGTTAACACAGGTAAATCACATTTCACTGCAATTTACTACTTTCCTACACTTCTGTTCGTTGTCGAAAAAGTTAAGTCTAAAAATCAAACCAAAACTAGAATTTACACTAGTTTTGAATAATATAATACTTCCGCTGTGTATCTTTTTTCGCATTGGCGCCAAAACTCTGAACTCAATGTTTATAATTAAAACTGCTGATGTACAAGAAGAAACCGTTGTAATTTTCACCTATTTTGAAAAGAATAGACCGTAATATAGTGATATCACTATTGTTTTAAATGAATGTTTTAGAGGGTACGTTTCTTACACTAACACGCCTAAATGACCATATCTTAGAGAAATAAATTAGATTTGTCATCCTGTAGGATAATAGTTTTTTTTTTCTTTTACTTTCCTTACTTATACCCGCCCACTCTCATCGGTGCCTAAATTTCATAAAGCTACTTCTGACTACCACCATTTAGTAAGGCAAAACTGCGACGTTCAACTAGCTGTAAGCAAACAAAGAAAAACGACGTCCAACATACGATAAACACTAACAGCGAGCAATGTATCGCGTAACGCAGATTTAAATCCTGTTGAAATATGTAGCCCACGTACGCTAAGACCCGTAGTTGCCCTGCATGCGAAGGGAACGCGTCCATTCTGCCACGGAACAAAACAGTATTCACAACAAGATTAATTATTATTGATCTTGTTCTTATAGATACAACCATTCCTGTTTCACCGGTAAAGGCATAATATACTCCCATATTTCGCCAATAGCAATGTTGGTTTCACGTAATATATACCGAGCGTATTGCCGCTCACCGAAAACTTTTATGTTTTGTCAGACCCTCGTCTGTTGATTAGCAGGTGAAACACTTGCTGGAAAATTTGGCTTGGGCTCCTATAATCATGGTAGTATCCTTATACACCCATCTTGATCTTGTTATAATCTTTATGATATAAAAACGATATATATTTTTAAACTAACTTACCATTGAGTTCAAAGTTGGAAGTAGTTCGTAGATATTATTATAATATGTTTAAATCCTGTTGAAACATGTAGCCCACGTACGCATAGACCCGGAGATGCACCTGCAGGCGAAGGGAGCCCGTCCGTTCTGCCAGGTTACGTTTGGGAATCGTTCTTATTCGTTTTCTTTGCTTCAAGTGCATATGGAATCAAGAAATGCTATGAGAAATTCAATTTTGCAATTTAAACAAGGTTGTTGAAGAGAACTTTTTGGTTATGAATTTAGTTGTAGCTTGTTATATAGAGGTCGTGTTTTTATACTAGTAATTTCGACAATTGATTTAGTTTATAAAAAGTAACAGTCGGGGTAACTATTAAAATTGTTCTTACCTTATTTGGAAGCATTTTCCGGACTAACTTTATTGTAGGTAGATTAAAAGAAGTTAAAAGTTTGAAGTAGTTTTTGTATGTCAAAATACGCACCTTAGCAGATTTAAAGTACAGGGTGTACACTACTGGGTGTACAGTAAAGGGTGTACAGTACAGGCTGTACAGTACAGGGTGTACAGTACAGGGTGTACAGTACAGGGTGTACAGTACAGGGTGTACAGTACAGGGTGTACAGTACAGGGTGTACAGTACAGGGTGTACAGTACAGGGTGTACAGTACAGGGTGTACAGTACAGGGTGTACAGTACAGGGTTCCTACCAAGATCTAAGGAGCCTAAGCCAACCACACCTGCAATTCGTGCACCTGCCAATTAACGGAGGAGGCATAAAACAAAAAAGTTGCCGGTAAGCGGCAATAGGCTCGCCAACCCATTACGTGGGACTAACAACATAACTGGCGACTGACTATTCTTATAAATGTGGACGTATAATATGCCTCTGCCTACCCCTTCGGGGAAACAGGCGTGATATTATGTATGTATATTGTTATACAGTTTATTAAAAAATGTTAGAAAAATATTGTTACAGCCCCGTTAGCCCCAAATGGCAAGCTTAAAGCGTTTGTGTTATAAGTGCAAAAGTGGTTACAGAATAGATGTCTGTCAGTATGAAGCGACCCCTTGGCAGACCACGTAAGCGATAGCGTGACGAGCTTGATTTCTACGTGGCCGATTGGACTACAATGGCGTTGAATCGTTTGTAGTGGAAAAGGGATAGGGTGGCCTTTGCCCTTATGTGGAATATCATAGTCTACCAATATCAGCTTATAATAGGCAACTTATATTTCTTATTACATTTAATTTCCATTAGGAATCGTAGTCTGGGGTCATCGATTCCCTATGTTCGATATATGCCTTTAAAAGCTGTATGAAAAACAATGTTTGCAAATAATCTTGTAAATAGTATAAAGAGGTATTTGTTTTCGATAGTTGATAGCCATAATAACAATTTAACTTCATATCCCTTCGAAGGTGACAATTAGTTTTTAGATTCAGCCTGCACTAGGCTGCTCACTCTTTATGATATTCGAATAATAAGATGCCCAGGTGGATAAGTGTTTTATTTCTCTAGATCAAATTTTCTTTTAGTAAATAAAAGTAATAATAGTAAAGAGAGAAAAAATCTGCAATTTACTTGCACATTAATACAAAAAGTTTTTATCGGTTTTTATTTCAACGAAAGAAAATGAAGAAGAATCTCTATTAATGGTACCAGCAAAAAAGTAGTAAGTAATTCGCAGTTCAAACATCATTTCGGTCCTGTAAATAAGCACGGCTCACAACTATAAGTGCTTAAAGCCCCTATCCAATTTATTTAGGTGACAGCCGGTGTACCGCAATGATGGTGACAAATCGAACGAGCCGTGCTCCGCCTTTTCGATGTTCGATCTTTTTGGTGCACCTATCCTGTAACACAATGCCTAACTCTTTTAGCGATACGTCGTGCGTCTTCCATGAGTTTGCCGTTGTGCTCTCTGACCTATCAGAATAGGCGCGTCTGTAATAAGTTGTCTTCAGACTTCTTGGCGAGAAAGTGAAGCGTCATGTCTGCAGTTTTGTTCTATTTTCTAAAATTGTGATATTTCGAACATTGATGTGTAATAACGGTGGATGCAGAAGCAGGTGGCGGCGAAAACAGTGCAGCATCACTTTTCATATTCTCTCAAGAAGTATAGTCCCACATCTTTACTGAGGACTCAAGGGGTTTAGGGGAGGGCACTTCATTCATTATCTTTATCACCAGTCATTCACTATGTTTTAAGTAAGATTTTGTTGGTCTGATTCTTACTTGCAGCACTTAAAGTACAGAATTATTTATCTCAATCTAATTTAATCAAAAAATATGTTGAGGAAAAAGTATTTCGCTTTGCCGATTGACACATGCAAAGCTGTCACCGTCGAAATAACATAGAACTTCCATTAGACCATGTGTACGCAAGTTTTTTTTACTCAACCTATTCTGACTCCCAACAATCTCATCAAATCAGTGGCGATAGGCACCAGGGGGAACTGATTGAATTGAATTCCCTCTACCTGACGCCATATTTCTTTTCCCGGTTACCCAAATTGAACTTTTACCTACAGTTAAATGTACTTTAATCTGATTGAACTTACGACTTAGATAAATCGTGTCGGGTACTGCGACGTTTGAGATTTTAAAAATGTCGACTACGTTAGGTGGAATTTGCATAGTGATTAATAGGCGACGCGATTTTTCTCACCACTGAAAGAGAATTTATTATGAAAAAATCTTATTCATTCACCGTAATTTATGGTTCCAAAACCATAATGATCTCAGCCATATGACGTCGACTGCTAAACATAAGCCTCCCCTATAGATTTCCACATTTAGCGTTCCTGAGTCGCCTGCATCTACCGGCTTCCCGCCGCCTTGACCAGGTCAACGGTCCATCGCGTGGGAGGCCGTCCTCTATTGCGATTACCGGTTCGCGGTCGCCATTGAATAACTTTAACGCGCCATCAGTCCTCGGCTCTTCGTGCTATGCCACTTCATCTTGCAAACTCGCCTCGCTATATCGTTCACTGTTAATGTTTCCTTGTCAGATAAACAAGCTTGGGCTTAATGTATTCGTATAAATTCAATTAAAATGCTACCAGGTTATTGATATGATCGTACCCTATGCAGCTCAGTTTTACATTTAGTACTGACTGGGCTTTGATGGAAGGTTCCCTTAGAATTTAGAACCTAAGCTCCACTCCAGTTCTCCTATGGATTACATGCAACATAATTATGTATTGGTTTTCTATCTGAACAGCTTATTCAAAGAATACTTACTAATGTCTACATAACTTAATTCGAATGCGGGTTTAAGTGAAAAAAAATTAAGGATTTCATCAATTATTGACGAATGTCAAAGGTATATACTACGTACTTTATTTGTATAGCTCTAGATTTTATATGACTCGCACTTTATTAGCTTATCTGATAAATTAGAGAATACTCTGAGCAATTGCACAGAAACGAGTTGAGTGAGTGCCGGGTTTAAGTTATAGACAAGACAAAAGCGCATAAAGAGCTTGGGTGCAGTCTGTTTTTTTTGTTTTTTTTTCTAAGTTTATGCCTGCTGTTATAACATTCTTATCTAATAGTCTTAATTGATGAATGTTAAGTGAGACGAATGGTATTCTTAATAAAAATCTATTTTGAACCTATGCCCACGGGTTTTAGACCAAAGGCTCAACCTATATAACAATAATAATAATAAAAAAACCGTTTATTTGGAACATTACAAATTATTATAATAAGAAAAATCTTAAAGCTAACAGCATCTTAAATCTAAAATAGCAACAAAAAGGCCTACGCTCAGCATAATGTCGCAACAAAGATTGTCACGACGCTGGTATTCTGCGGATGCCGGTAAGATGAGGTAATGACTCCACATAAACAAACTAAAAATAAAAAGATATTGTTTTACTTCACTTGCATCTTAACTTATAGCATCATTATATAAAATCCAATTTATTTAACTATAGCAGACTTTTGCAGACTCAATAGATGCATCCTATATTTATATTTAAAACACTGAACACAAGACAGCTTTCTTATGGGTGGAAGGATATTGTTCCAGTACTTCGAGGCACAGTATCGAAAACTACCATGAAATGACGCTGAGTGGTGTGCAGGGACTATAAGATGATCCAAAGAACAAAGTCTTTGTGTAAGTTTTCGGCGATATCATCATGATCCTCCTGCAGTATATTTTACTTCCATTCAGCTCGTTAATTTGTCATCTACATACTTCTCTTTTATTATTCTTCGTAGATTCATCCACCTTGAGCCAAAATGAGTTTAAAAAAAGCCAAGATGAGTTTCTTGTGACATTCTTCTCATTCTCGTTGCCTTTTGGAAGCCATCGACAGACTGACTGTGACTGTGACGGACAATGCCCACCACCGTTTAGAATCACGATGGCTGACTGACAAATCCCCCGGTAAGAGTTAATGACAGACTGACACATCTTGAGAAAAAACCACAACAGACAGATTACCTGGCAAATCTTGACAAATTCTAACAAAGAATCCATTTCGCTTTTCCTTCTATCTCTTTCTTGATTACGATACCGCCCATCCTTTTGTTAAATAAAATATTTGTTGTTACATTGTTGTTAAATGAAATATTGTGAAAATTTGACGAATCTAAATAATCTTGTTAATATTAAAGACAATTAACTATGTTTTATTTTCCCACAAACAACCTCTGACATACCATCATAAAATCAAAGCAAATCATAACAATCATATTTCATAATTTGAAGAGAATGTGAAATCAATAGTTTTTCTAACCCGCTCGCGTCGTGGCAAGCTTCTCATAAGAAATGCATGCTCTTCCGCTTTATTTATTTACATGGGGTTAGTCCGATAAATCCGGGACTTCCTATCGCAAGGGGACTTTTATTGGACTTTATATTTAGTACACGCCCAACGGATCAATAAACGGTGGACGATACTCTTTCGATGCATCTATTGTGCCGTTGTTTTGGGTGTTTAAACTTTAGCACGTTAGCGATCGTGATTTTGTCTCTGAGATCTACAGGTAATTTGTTAATTTTCAAAGGAAAATATAGCCTTGAGACATGAACAATCTGCCGATGAGAATAATTATATAAAATCTTTGTAGATTTTACCGTATGGTTTTGAACAAAAACATTGTATGTTAACAAGACACTTTTACTTAAATTAAGACATATACCATGTGCAAATTATAATCTAAGTAAGTAACATCAAACACGTTCACGTCACAACAACCCGCTGAATTTCCAAATTCCAAACTTAACCCCTGCGCTGTCGTGCTAAGTCTCACAGACTAAACGCAAAATGCAATTTAGCAATTGTTATATTTACGGCATGTAATTAGCGAAACGACATGTATGCGGCTGGGAGCAATTTGTCACGGTAGCTTGTACGTGTAACTGATACGTGCTGGCTGAGCAGTGAGTTGTGGCGTGCCAGTTTAGGGTTAAAAATTAAGTGCGGCAGCGGTATCGTGTATGTTTTAGTGGTTCGGAGTTAATTCACTCTAAGCGCTAGTTTGAGATATTATTCGTGTTTTGTTTTTGTAAGTGACGTAATTATACAAGGTAGACAGGTGTATGGAATATCGGGGGACCGTGTTAGGGACATTAGTAAACAATGATTCAGAAAGAATCAATTCAAATTCTTAATATTATCTGCTCTCACACAATTGTCTTATTACTGCGATAAAGATTGAATGCAAGACATTTCAGGACAAATGTTTACTATGTAATAGTTTTGGCATTACAAGATTACAAGGTCAGCAAGAAGCATTTACAATCATCTGATGTAAATTGAGAAAATACTATTTAATTTTTGTCCATATTGGTGTGCATTTATTAATTAAAAGTTTTTGTGGCATTTAATATGTCAAATGCCACAAAAACATTCTCCCATTCAAGTACTGATATTTGTATCCCGTGCTTTACTTTAAAGATCACATCCGACCATCTAGCGCCTAGACATCACTACACTATAACGTGCAATCTACGAACTAGCCAGCCAGAATTCTACTATTGCAGGAACATATTCTAATATGGTTTCATTATTCCGGTAACAAGTCCATTATGGACAGACCACAACAGTCCCGCCAAATCTAATGGACTTGATGCGGCTTTGAGCGTAAATTAATAAATTCATCGGATTCTACCCAATAAATACAAAATAAATTTATGAAGTATTCATGCTTAAACCTTGTTAATATGTTTAAATATTTGACGATTATATATATTTCCGAAAGTAATTTCTTTGAGATCATTAATGACTAAATCTATCGTGTAATACAGGCCTTGAATAGAGCCAACACCTCTTATCTCACGGGTAAGTGAGAGAAATAGTACCGGATAATAGGCAGCAGCGTCATCCTGCATACTGGCTTGAACTGAGATTGCCCACCCGCCAGCACAGCGTGGTGATTATGGTCAAATACCCCCGATCTATTCGGAAGGCTATTGTTTAGAATTGGACTTTATATGGCAGATATGATGATGATGCTGACGACCAAATCCAATGCCCAATCGATAGGTGTGGTGAGCTGATGATGCTCACAGGGCTTTAGTGAAAAACCCCGGCTATGAAAGACGTCAGTCAAACTCTCCTGTATTAAAGTACTCCGAAGATTCCACAGACATTAGTACATTAAAGAGAGATGATATGGAAATAAAATATGAAAAAACCTGTTGTTTTTCTATAAAGAAATAAACATATTTCTGGTATAACTACGCATTTTTTTCTATTACTTTAGGATTTAGTTAGGACTACCTAACCAAAAACTCATTACTATATTAGTATGCAACAAGTATTTATTGTACAGTCTGAATTGAATTATCTCCATCCACAATTAAAAATCAATCGTATATCACGGAAATAATCAACTGACTCTTTTTTCATTAACTTGTTTACGTGGTAGACTTTTCGTAGGCTCGATCATTGATGGTATTCTGTGTTTAATCAGCGTGCAGCCGCGATGCTTGCGTCGGATCCACGTCGATTGTTGCGGCGCCGTCGTAATGGGCTTAATTCAGATGCGGCTTTAGGCTTTTAGCCGCTGTTTGCGAGTGCAAGCTGTGTGTAAAGCTATGAATGCCAGTGTTGTCGCACAAGCCATTTCCACAAAACAGTGGTTTATTATTGAAATGGATGTATTTTTCGTTGTTGGATAACTGATGGTGATGCTTCACTAGGTTTTAGAAATCTAGCCGCTGTTGCAGAATGAAATCTGTGTAATCATATCCTAGCATTATCCCGGTTGCACTAGACTTAAGCTTAGGGCCCAGGGTCTGCTCACTTTTTTTTTTTTGTTTTACGTCGGTAACAAAATGCATTTACACACTGCCTTCCGGCCAAAGGGGGACCGAAAGGGGAGTGTGGGTCTCACCACCGGCAGACACGACTGCCCGTAGTAATACCCACTAAAAATCTTCCGACGACGCCCGCCGCTTGTTGAGAAAGAGGCGGGGGCCAGTACCTGGGTTGCAGCTTCTGACACCCCGCCTGCGGCCAACGTCCCCCGGACTAAGACCGGGAGGACCTCCTCAGAGAGGCGCAGTGGACGCGCCCCTCCTACCTCCCCGTGCGACCATAGCGTGAGTGGCCGACTTCTCGGAGGGTCCATGGTTAGACAGCAGGAGCCCCCTGCCCCCACTGCCTATGACCCTCCTGGCGCTGCTCGACGGGCCCTCCTGGCTCGCCCGCTGCGCCCTCCACAGGTCCCTCTTAGTTTCCCCCCCGTTAGTCAGTACTAAGGGCACCCAGAGTCGCCAATCTCTGGGTGTTACCTTTTCCCTAGCGCCTCCTGCGCCCTACCGGGAGGTACTCAGCCCCCTACACGACAAGGTGGAGACCAGTCGGGGGGGACAAGGGTCTGCTCACTGGTTTAACCAGATTTGATTTGATATTAAAGCACGTTTCATTTGATTACAAGCCTTACCTCCCGCGATAAAGACGCACACCCAGGACATCTTATAACATTTTCAAATATCTTTTATAGATCTGCTGTAAAATTTACGAAATTACAGTTCCTGTTACTTAACACTGAAGGTGCCATGTATTTGCCTATGTGATAATTACAATTTGTAGTACAAAGCACCAAAGCATACAATTTTGGTTGGTTGTTTTCGGACTAGATAGTGAATTAATATTTTGACCCATAGTTCCTCGGACTGAGTATTCGGCATCATATATTTCCACTATTGAGACATGCGTGTTAGTGGAAGCAACTCAATTTCTTAAGACAATCCTATTCGTTTGCTTTATATTATATATATAATATTAAAGTAGTACAATAAAAGAATACGTAGCACCAAGAAATTTAAAAAAACTTTTCTGAGCTACATTCCGTGTGGTCATTTTTATCGTATATAGTGAAGTTAAACTTTGACCGATAGTTCCTCGGACATATAAATTGGGCAACACTAGTGGCATCATATATTTGCACTACAGATTCATGCGTGTTAGTGGAGGCAATTCGATTTCTAGCCAACTACGGGCTAAAAGCTTTGTTACTACTCAAGCTTAATTATATGTAAAGTACAGAAGTGATCTGTAAGCCAAGAAACAATTTCTGTTAGTACTTACTGTTCCAATGTAAAAAAGTATTTTAGTCTTATTTTAGTATAGTAAGTATTGTAATTATGAAGTCGTATACTCTCTAGCCATGGAAAGGCACAATGATCTATTATTTTTTTAAATCATCTGTCCATGTATGACGTTTTTCCTGTGTATTACAGGTAAACAAGGTAAACAAGGCCCAGTGACGAGACTCCTTGCCTTGAAATTCCGAGGGTTTAAACCCTGGTGGCGTACCAATGACTTTTCGAAGTTATGTGCGTAAGTATTGCTTGCTCCGTGCCTCGTTAAGCCGTTGGTCCGGGCTGTCATGAACATCTATGGCACTCGTTATTAGGAAGTCAGTGCCTTCTATCAGACTGACAGGTGGTTTAACGATAGAATGATGTTTCCCTCTGGGTTGCGGAGGTCAGACGGCAGTCGCTCCACGTAAAAACTGAAATTTAGTCAAATCTGGTTAAACCAGTGAGCAGTCGCTGGGCCCTAAGCTTAAGTCTAGGGCAACCGGGATACTGGTAAGATATAACGATGATCACAGGTAAATAAATTTATTTGTCTTAGTATACCAAATGATTTCATTCAAAATTAACTCTAAATTAAACTTCATATTACTTCAACTGTCAGTGATGATCAATGTAAAGAGTATTAAGTAAACGCGGAATTTCAGTATAAATATTTTTTTGACCTACTAATCTTTTTAAATATTTATTAAATGCAGGTAGAATAATTCAATAAATCAGAAAATCTTAAATGAAAATACGTGTTACCGAAAGGCGCCCGAAAGTATTCGTTCACTAGTTACACGATTGGCAGAAACTTTAGGAACTGAAATTTCATTAGACATATCAAGCAAGAGGGTTGTAAGTGAAAAACTTGGTAAAGTTAGTAGAGTTGTAACAGTCGGCGATTTACGACCTAACTTCTCCGTGCAACTTTTTTTCTGGCCTTATAATAATAATATATCTTTAGACGTTTTAGACAGTCCTCAGTTAAACAGAGCTTGAGTACTATCCTCACCATAGAGCCTTTTGAAAGATACGTATCGTAAAATTACTATAATTTTTTCCTATTCAGGCAGGTTGTTGCTGTTGCTCTGGGTGCCCTTAGTACTGACTACCGGGGGGGAAACTAAGAGGGACCTGTGGAGGTCGCAGCGGGCGTGCTAGGAGGGCCCGTCAAGCTGCGCCAAGAGGGTCTTAGGCAGCGGAGGCAGGGGGCCCCTGTCTAAACATAGACCCTCCGAGAAATCGGCCACACACGCTATAGTCACACACGGAGATAGGAGGTGCGCGTCCACTGCACCTCTCTTAGGAGGTCCTCCCGGTTTTGGTCCGGGGGACGTTGGCCACTGGCGGGGTGCCAGAAGCTGCAACCCAGGTACTGGCCCCCGCTTTTTTTTTAACAAGCGGCGGACGTTGTCGGAAGATCCTATGGCCGGAAGGCAGATGCATTTTGTTACCGACGTAAAACAAAAAAAGGTTGTTGCTGTTGAGTAATATCAAAAATATTTGAATACAATAAAATTGCTTTAAAAATCAAAAAATAATCTCTTTTCAGTAAAATTGCATGTACAATATTTAAATAATTTAATTTTGTCTTTACAATTACAATTGTAAAGACATATTACAAAAAAATATTATAATTTTTTGACAAAAATGTAAAATTTCACAACTCCTGAAATACTTCCAAAGTGCAGTTAATCTTGCAGTTCAGAAGGTCTAGTTGAACACAAGACCCCAATTACAGGCACACGTGTACATTAAACATTGGCTGAAACGAGTTATTCTCATGTGGCCAATAAATCATGCCAGTGCGGTTTGCGAACCAGTTTCAATTTAACTTTGGTGTGCGTTCCCAGCTCGTGTACAAATGTACGTGCGTGACGTCATTGTGTTTGTACAAACTTTGCTTATGTATACTTATAGTATAAAGAGGAAATATTTGTATGTTGGTATGTCTGTAATGAATAAACACAAAGACTATTGGAACATTTTCATAATTTATTTTATTATTATGGCGCTGCATTATATTAAAGTGAAAAAAAATTATGCTAGGAATAAATTATTAGTGAGGCGAAATATGTAGTAATATGTAACCCAATGTATAAAATATGTAAAAAAAATACCAAAGCGAAGCCAGGGCGTGCCACTAGTGTACAAAGAAATGTACAAATACAGATTTTTTTTATCGAGCGAAAAAAATTAAACTGTCATACAAATTAAACTCGGGTTTTCATTGAAGTATAATAATTGGATCCTCTCGAAAAGGCTTAATTGTCGGCGAAACACAGGTACCTGATCTCAACGACATATTATTCTATAGTAAATCAGTCAGTCAGGGAACTATTGGCCGGTCAAAGTTGCACGATAGGTCCCGGTCAAAGATAAGGTTAATCCGTTGCACAAAGGAAGTCCAGGCCATGTCTCTATCCGAAATAGGCCCTTGGAGCTCAATGCCTAAATCACTCGCAATTTGTCGAATTCGAAAGTAAATTAGTATACTTAATAATGTTTGTTTTTGGGTGATAATAAAATTAAGTAAGGTGATGTGGTTAAACATGAGTATGATACTGATTAAGAAAAACTATTTTTATCGAGCAACCAATTTCCAGATATCATTACAATCATATTTGTTTTCTGTTTCCTATCGGGTTTTCGGATATTTTTCTTTAATACGAAGATGATTCCTCTATTCCAGTCTTTCCCAAAGTGGGCGATCACGCCCCCTTGTGGGTGCTGCAGGTCTCAAGGGGGGCGGTAAAAGACCTAAGGGGTAATTTGTAATTTTATTTAGCAAGGAGCGCCTCATAAAAAAAATGTTTTTCTCAAAGTGGGCAGTAGACAAAATAAGTTTGGGAACCACTGCTCTATCCTATTGAATAAATGGAACTTTCCACTTTTTATTCATCATCACCTCAGCCACCAGTATTGAACTCCTGAATATAGACCTCCACAATAGTTTTCCACATCGTTTGAGTCAATTTAGAGGTTATTTGACATAGAGAGCTTTATTTACATTTTTCTGGCGTTTAATTTACCTAACACGCCTTATATAAATATTATTGATATCGGATGCCTACCTTATAGGATAAGCTTGTGTTTAAATTTAATATAATTCTTATATTTTTGTTCATAATGTGGTAAAATTAATATTCTTATATACATTACTTACATACATTTTATGTACCAGTAATCCCTAAATTATATGAAATTTCTTTTAATCTTTCTTTTAATAATTGTTTGTTATTGTACTTCTCGTATCAAATGATGATTAAATATAGAACTAGTATGTAAACAATACAATAATTCTCTCGACCACCCAATAAGAGCCTTACAATTCCGGGGCAGCCCGCTGGCGTGGGCTGCGGCTGAAACGTTATTATCTGCCTTCAAAGGGAACCAGTTCCGTTTCGGTAATCCCACCAAGTGTTTTTTTGTACTACGCCTCGCCAGCCCAGGACGTTTCCTTTGAAAACATGAGACATGACATTTTTTTTCTACGTGAATGACTTCTGTGATGTGTCACTACATGTTTCTAATAAGGAGCTTTATGTCTTTGTATTTGAGTTTGAAGAAAAAAGAAAATGTGATCATAAAGAAGTCGTTTCATATAAGTTGCGGCTCAGTGTGTGCATCCTTTTATCAAATATATGGTAGCAGTTTGCGGCAGCTGCGTTGAATTTCGGCTTCATCTTTAAATTATGTATTTATATTAAATAAGTACATTAACCTTTCTCGTGTTACTTATTATTTATTACACGGCCGCTAGGCGGCTAAAACAATTTCTCCCCATAAGCACAAAAGTTTTATTAGTTCAGACTTTAATAAGTCCTTTAATTGATTATTCTGAATAAATCAGATCAATCAGCAGCTAATAAACATGTGTGCTTCCCTGCTTTAAACAAATTGATGACTTTTACTGAAATTGGATCGCCTCTTAAACAACTCAATTCGTTTTATTTTATGTCGGTGAAAATATGAATACATATCTTCTTATCGTTTCCAGCTTAAATGCGGACTATTCCTCAACGTCGACAGACTAGGATTCTCACTACCCTGTTTTCTATTTTTAATATGCCTAATCTCCTAAGTATTTGCAATCCCAATTTAGATAACTAAGCTTTACTCACTCTCGTTAGCTTCGTTTCTCTGAAATCTTCTGCTTGCTACACCTCAACACAGTACAGGGTTCATGTCAATCTCTTTTGGCGTTAAGGCCATCCAACTCTGGAACTCTCTTCCTCCAAATATCAAATTGGCTAAAAGCAAAGCAACTTTCAAAAACTTAATTTTCAGTTACTTCTTGAAAGAATGATCATTGATCAAATTTCTCCCCTTATTCATCCATTTATTTATTTTTAAATTAAGTATTTGTGTTAATATATGTAAGTGTGTATTTTTATATAGATCAGCGTACTATTTCTGTAAGTATATTATAACTATAAATGTTATCACTTACTCGCACCGCCTTTAATGTCTCTGCTAACCCCAAGGTTGACTGGTAGAGAATGCCTAATGGCATTAAGTTCGCCTCTTGTACATTGTATTTTCATGTGTGTGCAATAAAGATTAACGGTAATATATAACATAGTGCAGACTTGGCTAGAAACTTCTTTTTTTTCTATTTTGTACTTTATATTTTTTAAGTTTTTTGGTAAATAAAGCTATCTTTCCTGAAGATCTTTTCGGATTCAACAAGGAAAATGATAATTCACGAAAACAACTTTCCTACACTTGTGAATGTTTTAGAAGTAGTTACGTGTAAAAATCCACTATTTATACTTAAAAACAAGAATTTATATCAATTTTACATAATTAAAACACTGCTTCGATTCGTCTTTTCCGCTTTGGCGCGAAAACTCTAACATTCCCTTCTTTTTCGAAATCTTTTTTTTTCTTGACATTTACAGATTAATGTCACTCTATTTGTATTCTAGTAGATCAAACCTCTATGCTTCCTAAGTAATCAGCACCAAAAAGTTTAATTACCAACATCAAACAAAATATGAGTCGAGCCAGTTCTCCACGAGCCCCGCTGTTAGTGTTTCAGCTCGTGCACTTTGTGGCGTCGCCTTAATGCTCTCGGCGGGTACTTAGCGAGTTGGGGGTTCACTAGTATTTGCCTAAAAACTAATAACAAATTATTATTTAGAAATCTATTCATTTAACAACATTTCATTTTGCAAATATACCACTGTTTCAATCATTTGGCAAAATACAGTGTATACTATTGTTTTACTTATAAAATATCATTCCAAAAATATTTATTAAAATTAAAATAACTTCAATCAAACCATTTTTTTCTATAAGTCAATAAATTAAGTAAGTAATTATTAAGCTACGTCCTATGTAAAACCATATTGACACTAATTAAAAATACGAACATGATAGGCCAGGAAGGATTTAACCTGTATTGAATCGAAAGCAATAAATACAACCGTCGGACCTATATGGGTCCGGAAAACAATCAACGCTAGCGCGACCTAATAATGTACACTGCCATCCTTTGGGCAAACATAAGCACTATTATTTACACTGAGAACATATAGTTACACACACAGTTTTGAACAATTTGAAATACCTAAAAATACGCGACGTATCAATATATAAAATAAACGAATAAGTAGACACATTCGTTGAATCGTTGATTTTTACTCACTGTTGACATTTACATAAATATAATAATCTGCCGCATAATTATTATTAATATTTAGATAGAATAGAACTACCAATTTATGTTGAGTTATTTTTATAACAAAAAAATGTGATAAGCATATTGTTACTTGATAGGATACCTAGTTAAAGTCTTTGTCTATGGCTCTGGGGCAGAATCACGTCGGAAACTTGTCCGCAACCACCCCGGGAATACTTCTGACGCGAACTCGCTAATATTTTATGTTGGACGCTAATGTTTCCTATCTGGATACTCTTTCAGTTGAAAAGTTTAGTTTGCCAAGCTATTTAGACAAGAGAATTTATTTTGGGTCGTGTCTGCTTTATCGAAGTCATGTCTCAAATCCAAATTCAAATCTCTTTTATAAATTCCCTCTATTATAAAATTTATTG
Organism: Musotima nitidalis; assembly: GCA_949126915.1. Lineage (NCBI taxonomy): Eukaryota > Metazoa > Arthropoda > Insecta > Lepidoptera > Crambidae > Musotima > Musotima nitidalis. The sequence goes on along the minus strand of OX421418.1, from coordinate 13,837,659 downwards.
AACTTTATTCTCCGAATTAATAATTTAATATCGACCTTGCTAATAAATTACTTTTTTACAAGATTCAAAATTAAGATTAGATGCAATATATCAAGCAGCTGAGCATTATAAACATAAAACATTATAATGTATCAAAGAAATATTATACGTACTGCATTTTTTTTATTACAGTTTGCAGCAAAGTAAACTGAATTTTCTTATACATCACTTTATCTATCAATGATAAGTGTATATATAATAAGAATAACCGTAAAATATTATCTAGAAATTCAATCTTTCGCCATCGGTTTTGTAAATCGTATGTTAGTTTGTAAACATAAATATCACATAAATATCAGGGGGGGGGGGCAGAGTCATATTATACGCCCACATTTCGCCAGTTATATTGTTGGTCCTACGTAATAGATGGCGAGTCGAATACCAGAGCCGTGTTTGTAGCAATCTACAAACGCGGCTCTGGAGGTGCACTACTTGCTTTGGCTTCTAAGGTATTTGTAGGATCCCTATACACCATTTTGTAGTATTGAGATTAAACATATGCGAAAATGTATGTCACTTATCTCTATTATATAACCACATAACACATTACTAAGAAGCTAGTCACCAATAGACAAGTTACATTTTATAAATTGAAATACATATTTACACAATGAAGGGTCTATGATTTACTATACTATGTTACTCTACTATGATTTTTATATGTAAAGAACTTTCATTATTTTAAGCACGTTATGTCGAAATAATTTTAGGAATACCCTCCTCGGTATTTTAGAGGAGTATCTGGAATGAGATGTTACGAGACTGAAATTATGGTAGAATTTTTTAAATTATATATTTCACTAACAACACTGTTTCACATATATTGGTTTTCGTATAAAGAAATTTCAATAAACTAAACATTTAATTTTTATAGAAATTCTTGAAATAATCTCCCGGTAATAATATTATTACCATGTAGGACCTTTTAATAATCTTATCCCATTAATGTTCCCTTAGGAAAATAGTTCTGAACTTTGATTTGAAAACTCATTTCACAAATGCAAAGCCACGAGCACAACTAATTAAAAAGTAAAACAAAAGAAGTTCAAACGCCACTCACTCCACACTTAAAGTTATTTACAAAAAAAACCGTTCATCCAATTTACTTCCAATCTCTAAAAAATGTTTCTTTCTTCTGCAAATTGTTTGTCAACTCACGACAGACATTTGCGGGGTGCAAAAGAAAAATTGGAAATCACCTAATGGATCCACATTGTCCGAGGAGAGATCAAAAGGACTCCTCACCTTGGATGGGGAATCCATAATTAATTACGCCCCGCCTTAGTCGCTCAGAAAACATGTCTACAATGGCTTTTCAAAATGGCGTATTTACAACTGACAGACATTTCAATAAAGGCAGGGGAACTATTGGCAATTACTTTCGTGCTTTAAGGAGGTTGGTGGTCTTTTGTCCTAGCACATTTTTTGGTTGCGTTACATATTAGGGGCTGCCAAGTATATTCATAGTAATATTACAAATCCCAAAGTAAGAGGATTGTACTGTACAAACATAGACGAGTATTAGTAATTAATTTGCTGTAATATTTTATTGACTTTATCGCACAAATTTAAAAAGATATACAAAAGGTGAACCTAATGCTAGAGAGGCATTTCCTACCAGTTAACCTTTGGCTTAGCAGAAAAGTATGAGGCAGTACGAACAAGAAAACGTACATAGAATTAAATATGTATTATTACATAGTTTATATATATATATATATATATGTATATATATATAAACAAAAACAATTATGATATGTAGATTATTATTAATGCATATTATAGTATATGATCAAAGTCAAAATTATTTATTCAAGTTTGGCTTAATAGAGCTCTTGAAGGTCAAAACTTAAAAACTACCGCGCCCATTCACTGCGGCGGGAGCTTGGTCGTAAAAGATCGGGCAAGAAAATAGTCAAGGTTAGTTTTTTCTCCTGCCAGTTACAAGAAAATGTACTTAATAGTAAAACAATTTGACAAGTCTACAAAAGCCTATATTCTGCAGTCACAACATCTATATATATATTAGAAGAAAGTCGTGTTAGTTACACCACTTATAACTCAAGAACGGCAGAACAGATTTGGGTGAAAATTGGTAGGGAGGTAGCTTAGAGCCAGGAGACAGACATAAGAACTTTTTATCCCGTTCGACAGCGTTCCCGTGTGACTTGACATGAAACGTCAGTCACTTTAAAACGTAGTATAACAAAAAAAGAATCAGACTTCTAACATAACGCAAATGACAGGTATGTAATTGACGTATAATGACAGCTATGTAATGACGTATGGATGACAATTTGATATTTGTAAGAAATCAATATATTCAAACTATTTCTGACTTCTTGGCGGGAATGTGAAGCGTCATGTCTGCAGTTTTGTTTTATTTTCTAAAATTTGTAATATTTCTTACATTAATGTGTAATAACGGTGGATTACTAACCGTTAAGTGTTTGTGATCATATATGAGTGTTGGTAAATGAAACAGAACAGTGCAACATCACTTTTCAAATTCTCTCAAGGAGTCCATGTGAGATCTCAGTATAGTCCCACATCTTTACTGAGGACTCAAGGGGCTTAGGGGAGGGTATCTCATTTACCATTTATCATCTTTACCATCAAACATTCTCATATACTACGAATTATCTCTTTTACTATTGATATATCACTTACTTGACACTGGCTAAATGTGCTGGACGCACGACGCCATTATTTGAAAGAAAGAAAGAAACTATTTCTATTAAATAAATAATTAACAATTATAATGTAATGATAGTGCCATTGCCCATTTGTATAAACAGTGAAGTGAACTATAAAACTCGGTATGGTTGAAAATATGAGTTTTAAAATAATTTTTTAGGTGAAGTGAAGTGAAGTTTAATTAATAATGCCGCGAGCAAGATGATCGAATCTTTCCCGACAAAGCCGTAATGCAAGAAGAATACGAAATACTGCAAATGAAGAAGAACAAGAAATTGCACGTGAACAGCGACGCGATAGTATGGCTCGACTTCGTGCTTCTCCATAAATAATAATAAAACAAAAAATGTCGTGTATCACAAGGTACTTAAGTGAAGAGCAACCTATGTACTAAAATACAGAAATAATAATGAATGATTAATGTAGGTATCTAATTTTTTTGGATTTAAAAAAAACACAATCTGCTTATTTATTGCCATTAAGCTAGCATTAAGGGTCAGCTAGTTTAAAATAAAAGAAGAAAATACTCTTTTTTAAGTTATACGAGCATGATTACGAATAAACATAGTAGACATGAGCAGACCAGTCCCCACTGGCGGCACCCGTTCACGAGTTTGACGCATGAACCAGCCGTCGCTCCGTTCAACCATATTTTAGGGAACGTAACGACCCGCCGCATGACTCCACCAACGCAAAGACATTTAAGTGAGTATGACATACTCAAGCTACAGGATAAAAGAATTTTAACAAAATAACATTATTTTGATGAAATGTGCTGGAAAACACAAATACTTTTAGTCTTATGAAAGATATCATTTACAGCAATTCTATGCAACGTAATTTTATCTAAAACCTAGACCTTATTTATCCTGGTTGAGGTGATATTTGGTATAGAGATAGCTGAGACAAACAGACGTATAGAATCATTTTCACGTTTATTAATACATATTGTCTAATATGTAGGTACAATTATCGCGGTTAATCGCTCAGATAAAGTACAGAACACATAAAATAAAAACACCGCAAACAAATTGATAACACTGAGAACAAAGAACTGAGGTGCATGGAAGATGGGCCGACCACAGGAAAACTGAGAGCAGAGCAGGAGGTTGAAGATGCGACAGCGGTTGAGTAGTCGCCGCTAATAGAAAACAGAGCGCAAACCATGTCGATATAATACAAATGCATAAGTCACGTGGACTTAACAGAGCTATCAATAAAACATTATGGTGTATAGAAAGAAAGAAAAGAAAAATATTTATTCAATTTATAGTATAGTATAGGGTTCTCAACAAGATCTAAAGAGCCCAAGCCAACCTCACCTGCAAGTGGTGCACCTGCCGATCAAAGGACGAGGCTCTGGCGAACATAATAGTACCCGGTAAGCGGCAATACGCTCGCCACCTGGTCCTATTACGTGAGACCAACAATATAACTGACGAAATGTGGGCGTATAATATGCCTCTGCCTACCCCTTCGGGGAAACAGGCGTGATATTATGTAAGTATCAATAAAATTAATATTGCACTTTTTATATACTAGATTTGTTGAGTAATATTTTTAATATGATAGTTTTAAGTTTCTGTTAGAATTACTGCCGAATAAGTGAACAAGAATTGAATTTATTGATACTTAACAATAGGCTCATCTTCTGCCATGACATATTAGAAGATATTATTTAAAGCAGGAAACCATACATTATAATTAAGAAGTTATTAATGAAATCAGCAACCATTACAGAAATAAACCTTAATGAAGATAAGGGCTTAACTACTTGAATATTCACAAAGTGACTCACGATAAACGAAGCACGCTCCAGTGTCAGACAGAAAAAAGTTACTTAAAGCCAAACTTTTATTCCCTCGGGAACACAGCAAATTACATCCCACGTCTAAACAGTACTAAGCTTAATTAATCTCAAATATCCTACTTATTTCTTCCACACCTTCGTAACTGGCGGCTATTTAATTTTGTGAGAGCTCTGTTTCAGTTTCTCTTTAATGTTTACGTAAATTTACCAAATTTGGGTATTACAATAATTGTTTGATGTATGCCAGTGCTCACTTAAATCTAACTGAAAAACTACACTGTTGTTGGATTTTGTCGTATACATAACAAACAATCACGCCTTTTTCCCCAAAGGGGTAGGCAGAGGCATATTGAAGGTCCACACTTAGCCAGTTATAATGTTGGTACCACGTAATAGTGGCGAGCCTATTGCTGTTTAACGGGAACATTTGTGATTGCCAGAGCCTCGTCCGATGATCGGCATGTGCACCTCATGCAGACGAGGTTGATTTGGGATCCTAAGATCTTGATAGGATACACCCGATTTTGTTGTATTTTCTTCAATAGTCTAGTTTGATATAATAGGTTGGGGAAAAAGTCTTTTCGTATTTTTGTATGAAAAGTCAAGACATTTTTTTCAAAGTTTATTTACATTTATTTACAATATATATGTACCGTTTTGTTGAATAACTTTCTGCCATTTTGTGGGCAGAGACATTATTCCGTTACTGTAGAAACTTTGGGACTTCTGATCAAAAAAACGGGACAAATAGTTTTGGCAGTCCTCTCTTGAGGTCAACCTTACAGAACCTAAAGAATTCTGCAGAGACCGAAACAGGTGAAAATCTGAAGGCGCAAGGTCAGGGCTATATGGTGGATGCACTAGGACCTCCCAGTCGAACTCTCTTAATTTTTGCTGAGTGGCTAAAGATGTGTGTGGTCTAGCGTTATCGTGATGAAAGACCACACCTTTCCTGTTGATCAATTCCGGCCGTTTTCTCTCGACTGCTTCCTTTAATCTCATCAGTTGCTGGCAGTAAAGATCAGAATCGATGGTTTTGCCGGGCGGTAAAAGCTCATAATAAACAATGCCCTTCCAATCCCACCATACACACAGCATCACCTTATTTCGTGTTAGGCCAGGTTTGGCCACAGTCTGTGAAGCCTGGCCAACTTTCGACCACGACCTTTTTCGCACGTTCTTGTCGTACGTGATCCACTTTTCATCGCCAGTTATCAATCTCTTCAAAAACGGCTCGGTTTCATTACGTCTCAATAATGAATCGCAAATGAGTACACGGTTCATTAAGTTTCTTTGAGTGAGCTCGTGTGGCACCCAAATATCGAGCTTTTTTGTATAACCAGCTTTCTTCAAATAGGTCAAAACTGTTTTGTGGTCAATTCCCAGTTCTTCAGCTACATCGTAACTACTAATATGCCGATCTTGCTCCACTCTTTCAAAAATGGCGTCCATTTTATTCGTAACAGGGCGACCAGAGTGAGGTGCATCTTTAACATCAAAATTTCCGGACTGAAAACGTTTGAACCAAATTTGTGCTACTCTTACTGACACTGCATCAGGTCCATAAACATCACAAATTTTTTTCACTGCTTGAGTTGCATTTTTGCCTTTTTTATAATAAAATTTTAAAATGTATCGAATTTCTTCATTAGATTCACTCATTTTAACGGAGAGAAAAACAAATGAAAAATAGCGGGAAACAACTTTTTTTTATTTTTTTCTTTTCTTTATAATGGAACCTTTTTAATGTTACCAAAACCAGCCAGACACAAATAGTACAGTCAAAAAAAATTTATAATAAGTTTATACCTACGTTATGCGAAAAGACTTTTTCCCCGACCTAATATTTCAATGCTCACTGAAATTAAACTAGAAAACATGATTAGCTCAGACTGTTTTGGGGTTTTGTCGTCTATTATTGTAACATTCGTGTCACTGGTTCTTAGTAGGTTACCGGTTAAGGAGACAAATCTATAAGATTGAAGAACACATAATATACAATATTCAGCTGCAATATTAACATTATTATTTAAAAAAAGGAGAACTTCACTTCGTGCTGTCTATAGAATTACGAGTACTAAGCAGAGCATGTTAAGATAAAAAAAACACTTTTCATGTAAATACATACTTATCATAAAAAATAGTTAGACCTATACAAATATAAATTTTCAATATTCATGTAAACTAATTATTTCCCTGTATAGGAGTCAAACCCACGAATCTAGAAGCGAAGAACAGGAATACCAATCTTGTCTTTTTTATGCAAGTATAACATTTAACCATCTGCTTTAATCATCCAAATGTCATAAAGGACTTACAAGCGGCAATAAAGCTTCATTACAAGCAATAACAAAGGTCACTATTAGAACTCAGCGGACTAACTGACAAGTTACAAAGGCAGCATCAGAGGCCTTTTACTACGAAAAGGTGCGTTCACACAAGCAAACTGTTAAGTCCCAAAAATTGAAGATTTATAATTAATTGTCACATAATTAAATTTGGATCAGAGTTGAATAAAGAAATGCAGATCATTATCAATGTTGACGACCGGGCACTTCTCTTCTAAGGTCGTAGGTACGCACGTGGGTGGGCACACAGGACACCTGGTTTTTGAACATATCCTACAGATTACCCTCCTTTATTTATAGTTTACTCTATGAACGGCGATCCAGGCTTTGATTTTTGGTACAACTAACTAGTCCATAACAGTTAGCATAGTTCCAAAAGAAGGTTTTACAGAATTTGTATAATATTGCCGTTGGTGTATTTCTGAAAGTTTTAGTATCTGCCACGAACACCACTATTTGCAACGTTTACCGAGTTTATATCTACGCGTAGTGTCTTAGCCACCATAAAATGATGCCTTAGGTGATAGGATGTGTCTAAACGACTCTTGCCGGAGGCTCTGTACGGGGGTCGTATGGTCCATGGCCCTTTACGGGGCCCCAGTATAAGTGCGTTCTTTAAAGCCATCCATTATCTAAACGCGTCAAAGAGTGGCTAGGCTAAAACGGGGCTGCCGCTCTATTTCCGACTTGTGAACGCCATCGCAGTGAATTTTCCTAAATTTCCTCTGCATCAACAAGAGAGCGTAATGATGGCCTTAACAGTCTATCAAGCGCATCGAAAAAGTATTTAGTGTTCTGCTAACCCCAAAGATGGATACTCTTTCATACCCATATTCCAGTCTCGAGCGCACTTAAATGTTGTACAGCAAACAACGCTTGGGGATGAGTTGATTGAACTAACTTTACGATATATTCTAACAAAATGAAAATTAACTTATTCTTATAGATTAAAAAACTTTTTTAAATGGCAGACATGATCTGCTTATAAATAAAATTGCAAACCTCTTTCATTTATTACAATCACTAATTGGACGTAGTTCATTAAAATTAATACTATATTTTTAATAAAGAGCCATCGCTGCTAATGAACTATAAAACTCCACGTGTGACTACACCTTTAAATCGAACTGCCGCTAACCTGTATGTACGAGTAGGAGCTGTGGAAAAATCTCGTTGCCCGAAATCATACCCGTGCGATTAAGTTAATGTCATTAGTGCGGACGCAACGAATCGTGTGATAACTTTAACTATAAGAAAATTAAAGTCTCTATGTAGCTGGAGGTCCTCATGAGAATTTTTAACCTAAGCATCACCAATAAAGCGGATCGCTCGCCGTTGCAGTCTATCAAGTATGTCAAAGTGAATACGTCACATTTAATCGCAGTAAATTTTTGTACTGCACTCAGTGCTGCTGGGGGATGAATTTGTTGAACCAACTTTAATGTACACTTTGTAAAAAGTGACCCATGATCTTATTATAAATAAACTTGCAAACCCTAATTACGTTCTAATAATGTTTATTACAAACATTTTTCGAACGTAATTCATTATATATTATAGTATACTTTAATGAAGAGCCATCGTTGCTCATAAACTATAAAACTCCAAGTGTGACTACACCTTTAGACCGGACTCCCGCTAACCTGTATGTACGAGTAGGAGCTGTGGAAACATCTCATTACCAGCGTTTCGTTCCCGGGCGAATGGGGGTTAATTTCATTAGCGCGGACGCAACGAATCGTGTGATAACTTTAGTGAGGTTATGTGAAAGGGCTCCCGAGGGATCGCGGTGATGTTTGCACGTTTTATGGACAATTGTGACGACTTGTTTAACGAGTATTATAGTAATGGCGCTATTTAAATATTTCATGTCCATTTGTACATATTTACAGGAACTGTTTATTTAATTTTCATTAATTTGTGGAATCGTATCAATTTTCATAACTAGTGAACACCAGAATCTTTGCCTTTTTACAAGCAATTATTTAACTTGCAATGTATATTTGTATGTTCGGTTCAAATCTTACAACTCAACTTTAATTTAACCTCCAACAAGTTCATGAAATTCAGGTTCTACTAATAAATCTAATATCTTATCTAATCTAAAATCTAATCTAATATCTAATTCTACTAAGCACAACCTTCACACGCACACCACTTTCACAGCACAGGCCAGTGTGAGGCATGTCACTCTTGAAATTTTTAACCTCACACTTTGCTTACTCTATATTTAGTGTATAGGGCAGTGATAACAGGAATTGAAGGCTTGGCGTGGCTTCTGAGTTCAAATGCCACATAACCGGTACACAAGCCGGTAAGCAAGGTTGTATGTCACGCAATATCACCAACTTATTATGTAACAAAAGTAACGATTATCACTCTTCCAAGCTATTTATAATAGCGCTATTATCTCTATGTTGCGTCTACGGCTCCGGGACATAGCAGGCTTGGACTGACACACCCTCCCTCTAAACTCATAGCAGGAGACGAACGATCAATTGATGATTTTACAACCGAAAAATCTCTATAATATCATTATTAAGACTTTTATCATGTCTATATTAGCAACGTATCTACGCAAGCACCCAGTAGCTCAATTAAACTGAAATTTATTCATAACACTAACGGTTCAAATTGAAAAGCGCCCCAACGCTGATAGGGCAGGTAAGGACAACGCGTCCCCGAACAAACGCAAACTCAGCAAACATGTATGTGGTCCGAAAATCCGCACTACTCGTAGTATCGATACGGCCGCGCATTACCATAACTGATTGGTGCCGGCATTGTCCCACTACTCGCATAGCAATTACGGGACACGGTGTTTCGGCTACCCCGCTTGTAATCATTGCATTGGGACCTGAATTTCATTAAAAAAAACGTCATAAGGGTTTATGCTGAAACTAGTAAATAAGATGTGTCCTTAATAATTTCATACATGGAGATTCTATTGATTCATTATGCAAAAATATCATATCGCAATGAAACGTTCCAATTCAGCTGAAGGCACACTCTGTACTGACTGAGTACTGAGCGGAGACAATGCAAAACAAAAAACCATAAACCAATAGCTAAACATGCATGAGGTCTGAAAGTGCGCAGGAGTACCGATACGGACGGGCATTGCCATAACTGATTGGTGCCGGCATTGTTTCGGCATTATGCCGACATCATTGCATTGGGACCTGAAGCACACTAAAAACATTACAAGAGCTTATGCTAAAACTATTCGTTTCTTTTAAAAATAATTTGAATAAATTGTATAAAGGAAAATCATCACCTAAACTATCAATTAATTTTGTTTTTTATTTTACATCTCGTCATTTTGTATTATAATAATAATAATAAAATATTTATTACCAAAATATTACTAACATTTATGAAATAAGTATTATCATTATTTATGAAGCGCTCGTAGCTCTGCGGGAAGCGCTCGTAGCTCTGCGGTGCTCGGTGGTCGGAAACGATCGCCGAAGTACAGCACAGTTTACAGAGGTCAGTCCTTGGATGGGTGACGGTTTGTGTGGCATTCGATATCGAGCGCTTCCGTGCTTCGGAAGGCACGTTAAGCCGTTGGTCCCGGATATCACTAAATGTGGTAGTCGTTAAGCCATGTTAGAGGCCTAATGGACGGCTTGAAAAATTCTAACAGCAGGACGCCACACACCTGCCACCGCCAATCCGCACTGGGTCAGCGTGGTGGAGTATGACCCAGTACCCTCACACCTTGATATGTGAGAGGAGGCTCGTGCTCAGTAGTGGGACGTTAATGGGCTGTGATGATGATGATGATAGTAACTAATATGTTATTTTCTTAGGTAGTTTTATCTAATCATAATATTAGCTTACACTCACTAAGGTAAAAGTATTTCATGTTCATAGTTCACGGATTTAGCATTTATTTTACAGAACTTTCGTTTTCGATCTGATAGGGTGTATGGAGCTCCTACCAAGATCTGAGGAGTCCAAGCCAACCTCACCTGCCGATCAATGGACGAGGCTCTGGCGAACATAAAAGTGCCCGGAAAGCGGAAATAGGCTCGCCACATAGTACGTGGGACCAACAATTTAAACAGCTAAGTGTGTGTGTATAGTATGCCTTTGCCTACCCCTTCGGAGAAACAGGCGTGATATTATGTATGTATGTTTATATAACTTTCTAGTACACTCATAAAAGCCTCTAACAAGGGTTACTTAACGACTACCATTTAAGTATAGTGATAGCCTTTCACAGCACGAAATTTTTGATGTGAAATTTGACTCAATTTAATATTTTTCTTCTTTATTCTAAGTATATTCGCCCTATGCTAAAACAAATCCTTTATAATGACTTAAACATAATTAGAAATCAAATATACCTATAAAACAAACTTGAAAGTAATTCAGACTTAATATAGCTAACAGAGATATAAATTTAAAGTCCGAGTCACTAATAGAACCTTGGGTAGCAGTGAATTAAAATACTGGAATGAAAACCGACTGGGTTTAAGCATAGGTACTTCACTAATTGGCCCGCTCGATCGTTGCGCACATTCTATAGCTCAGAATTTCAGTAGTGAATGAGTTTGAAATAACGGCATTGAATGAATTTTCAGGCATGTTAGTTAGGTACCTATAAATACTATCAGTTATATTTACTTTTTAATAGAAGTCGCATATCTCCTACAGCACAGGATAAAAATAATTTGCGTACCGCAGTATGATAACCTTTTCAATAATTATAATTTATTTGTTTACAAAGTATGCTGTATATACATAAAAATTAAACACAATGTCCTATAGAACTGTCCATACAGTTTGACTGAATAACTATAAAATAAGATTACATAGTTGCATTTTTATATACAATTAGATTAATAGATTAGTCCAAAGCAGTCAAGAGCATAGTCTAAAATATATTCCACTAAACTTGTATACAATAATTACAATGTACCACTAGGACTACGATAATTTAGATGGTAGAATTTACCAAGTAATATCAGAGCCAAAATGTAATGTTACGTCTAATGTACCGTTTTCTAGGCAAAAAAAATGTTTTTTTTTGTTTTAAAAGATTTAATCTGTAACGTGCCATCATCGTCATACTTAGGTGTTTTTTTTATCAAGAACTTGTCTTATAAATCATAATTGAACATTGAATTTATATGACATCATAACAAGTTTTATGGTATCTGAGCCCATTAACGTCCCACTACTGAGCACGAGCCTCCTCACACAAACCAGGGTGAGAGGGTATAGGTTTGGCACCAATAAGAAATTTACTTTGATAAATGTTCATTGTTCACCTTGAACCCAGTTGAAGCACAAGCGCACTATGTTTACAACGAAAGCTAAAATGATACACATTATAAAGAAATATGTCTGACACTTACACCAATTATTTAGCTCCAAGATAAGTATCATTAAGAACTTGTGTTATGGATAAGAACTAAACAACGGATAAACATACTTAAACACTTTTTTGTTGATAATAAAAACTTTAAAAAAATATTTAATACATTCACGCCTGTTTCCCCGAAGGGGTAGGCAGAGGCATATTATACGCCCACACTTAGCCAATTATATTATACCCTTATAAAAAAATATTACTAACTTTAAATTAGACAACATCCAGTCCAGACAAAATTGTAATATTCGTATTAATTTCCACAAATATTTGTCGACAATAATGAGTTTTCTTTTACCATGCCATTATCTAACGATGTAAAACAAGAAGATTTATAAATCCGAACGATTAAATAAATTACTTCCTTAAAACAAAAAGAAATTCTTTTCGGACTCAAATTACTTGAAATATTAAATTTTTAACAAGACAACTTAAATCTAATAAGATGTTCCCGTTTAAATTGAAGGCCTAATGAAGGTTCATTTTTCAGAAGCAATTTATTGAAGCTCCAAAATTAGTTAACTAGCGGATCACGTTCGCGGCTCTTAATTAAAGAGTTAATGAGATAAGGCTTGACCTCGATCCGTGATCAATACAGGTCACTAATCCTTGACATAAAATATCTTGGCAAGTTTCCGATAAGTGGGGTTACCTCGTTAGAGCCAGGTTAAAATTGAATAAGGTACATAGGACGCGTTCATTGGAAGTGATAACTGGATGAAGTGCGGCGTCAATGCCTTTGGGAAAAGTAGTTTACGGGTAGTGGAAATTGTGTTCTCTTTTAGTAATGAAAAAATAGACTTAAAAACCTTTGCATTTATAATTTGTTGTTAGCTCGTTATATTAAAACTTAAAACCTATATTTAAATACAGGCATAGTTTTAATGTCGAAGAGCTCGTGTCTCCACGTGGTGATTGAAAGCGATAACCAAAGTTAAGCAGTCAGAGTTCAGTCCCTGGAAGTGTGACCATTTATGCGATATTAAACATCGTGCACCGTGTGGTAATAATGCAACCCCTCTCATCTTACGAGGAGTCGTGTGAGTCGACGAAGAAAAATCCTACCAAAAGATGAGCAGCAGCGTCATCCTGCACACTGGCTGGAACTGTGATCACCAACCCGCCTGGCCAGGGTGATGATTATGGGCGAATACCCCCAATATACTGTAATGGGCGGCGAATGTTCAGCAGTGGACTTATCTAAGGCTGATATGATGATTTACGTAAAAAGTCTTCGGAAGCATCATGTTGCATTAATCTGTTTTGATCCTATAGAACATTTTGAGGCCAATTAATTAAGCAGCAATATCCTGTGTTCAGGCTTAAACTTCGACCACCAACCCACCTGCCCAGTGTGGTGATTAGTGAGCAATTCCAATAGAAAATAAATTATTGGAGAGGTTAAATGTTTACCAATTAACTAGATATTATGTCTGAAATAATGACGAGGAAACATCGAAAAATTCATACTCGGAATGCGCGTTAAGCTGTTGGTTTCACTTTTAATTTTTTATGGTAGTCGTTAAGCCAAGTTTAAGATTCCATTGGTCTACTTAAAAATGTAACGGTTTTAGAGTCTATCTCTTTAAAAGTCAATGAACTCCTGACGTTTCGTTTCATCAATTATATTATTAGATTACGTTGGTATCATCTGTGTTTCATATTTTCAAAGTTGCATTTCGATTCGAATATTTTTTGCATAGGCTTGATTTGCGTCGACGTGTGAACAACATAAAGACAGATAAAGCCAAAACTGATTTATGTGTGATTTATTTATGCTGAAGCCATCAAACCGGTATTCACTCTGTTTAAAAAAGCTTGCAAATTAAGCCCGACATGAAAACAATAGTGATAGATAAGTCTTCTTTGTTTTTCTGTATACTTTATTATTTGTATTATTCAGTAATTTATGTTGAACCGGAGCTCTTTTACTAAATTTTTAATAATAAACTGTCATTAACTCTCTGACTGCTGCTATATATGTCTGCAAGCCTTCTTTTTTTCGGATGGAAAGTCATCTAATGTCCTTCTCCCGCTGTGGGTGAAGCGGGAGGGTGTGTCAGACTTTTAAAGACTAAAAACCATTCATGTTCCTTTTTGATCCTGCTAAACCCCGACGTCGCGGTAAACCTTTCGAACAGTTCCGCAGAGGCACATAATAATAGTTACTATTTACTATTTTTGCTTAATATTTTTTTATTAAGATTTTATGCTATGCAGAAAACGGAGATGAGCCCTCCAAAAGGGTAGATTTTCTTCGGGGAGAATGGAAATGCCTGGGTGCCGCGGCTTATTTTTTTACATAGGTACTATCTCACATGTGGGATATGAGAAATAATTAACCGCAAACCATACACTCTGTGTGTGTGTGGGGCACTCAGGGTGTTATAGCAGACTTATACCTCCCCGTAGTAGTACTAGTAGCTACTTTAAAGGCGACATCTGAAACTATCGAAAAGTACTGTCACTAGGCAAAAGGACGGTCGCTGTGGCAAAGAAATGCGTTGAATCATGAATAATGGTTAGCCTTTGACTTGTTATGATTCCCTAGCTCAGGGTTGATACTCTTAAGCCGGGTACTATACAGTCGAAACAAACGATGATATTGGGTACAGTATTTATAGCGAAGTAAAAAATTCTGTAAGCGCGATTCAGTATTCCATGTAAATTCTCGCTTGTAAAATGATAATAAGGCCCGTGGTAATATTGGCGCCACATAGCACATTCCATTAAGTGTCAGACAATGGCACACTATTACAAAACCATTTTATAAATCCAGCATGTGTTTACCACAGGTTAACTGGTGCCAAGCCGGAAATAAGCTCAAGTTTGGCTCGTTACTGGCATGAATATCGAGGAGACATTACCGCACGCGCTAATAGCCAATATCTGGGGCAAAATTGCCTTCCTAACGATATTCCTGCTACAAGTAATAAAATCCCTTAATCCTATTACGAAGCCCGAAGTTGTTTTTGCTTACGTGACTGTAATATTTGTTTGGGCAGTCAAATATTGTTTGGAGTTGGTATATGTAAATATGCGCAATATAGACCTTTAGCGGTCCTGAAGGACGCCAATTTCGCTCCATAAGTATGTATTTATGCCTACTGAACATTATAATTATGTAGTTATGACAATTCACATATCTAAAAGAATTTGTTTATTATTCAGTATGATAAATTTGTTATTTTATGTCATAGTTGCCTAATGTGCCATTAAAGCCTTAAATGTACTCAACTGTATGTATGATCCCTGCATGATCGAATCTTAATTAAAGTAATCCATAGACTAAATGATGACTGTAATGAAGTTTGCAAATCGCATGAAAGGCAGACCCCCCACCCAATGGTGGTGCCTTAGTCTTTGAAAAAGATTCAAAATGCCGATCCCGATCATGGCAGAATTGGTTTCAATGGAGAAAATTTCTAGAAGCATTTTACTCACAATAGTGATGAAAAAAGTCTAGGGTACCGACTAAGGTGGATAGTAAAATTTGTTAGTATACTTGAGCACAGAGTTTGTCTAGAGAAGAATCACGGCCAACAGAAGCCTTAGTTTGAGGCTAGACAGCTAGTGAGATGTCTAAGGAATTATTGTCTTATTTAAAATGGTTTTAAGCTGCATTTTGTATTGTACTTGACACGTTAACTTGTAATCAAAACAATAAGATTCCAGTGAAATTATGTAGATGTTGCAGCAAAATTGAATCTAATTCATAAGTAAGTGCTATCGCGCGGCTCTCCCTCTTCTTACTTTCATTTGTTCCTTCGTAATATAAATCTTGTACATATTATTATTTTCAATAAGAGTTATAAATATCAGCATGGCCTACTTCTGTCATCATAGAATCCGACACCGTCACCTACATTCAGCACTCAATGGTAATCCAATAAAGACACCTGTAGCCATTAAAGACACCTCGTGCAATATATTTCCCTTAACGATGTTGTCATCGCAAACAAAAGCCCAATTTTATTAGCCGCCATACATATTGCGATGGTGTTCTTTGATTCTTTTCTACCTGCATTTCTTTTTTTTATTTTCTTGTATACATCTTAAACTGTACTTCGGTTTAACACCTCTCAATCGAAGACCCAAATAAAATTTGTACAATTATTAATAACTGTTGTTGTTTTGTTAATCGTTAAAAAGTTACTAGCGAGATTATATTTTCTTACTTCCACACCTCAATCTTACAGACTAATATAATATGTACATAGTTAGAACTCTAAACTAGTTTTAGTATTACTAGCCTCGTCCCTAGCATACTTACAGTTGGAAGACCTAAAGTAATGTATCTTGACGTCTTTGATACGAGATATCAAAATCTTACTTGACCTTGTGTGCTTGTCTACCTCTAACATTCCCTGACGCTGCGACCTTTCATTCTCTTCAAGTGCCCAATCCATTGGAGTCTGTGAGCTTTCATCTTGTGTCTTCTTAAATATAAATTTTATTCTTTGGTCCTAATGAACACTTTCAATGTAATTTGGTCATATATTTCAATCCCATATGGCGTAGAGGTCAGTAAACCTCCTGAGGTCGTAGGTTCGATTCCCACACAGGGCAAATCTATGTGTGCATGAATATATTATTTGTTCTGGTCTGTGATTTTCCTATGTATATTAAGTATATATATATATATAGAAATAAGTATGTTTATGCGTTCTTTAGAATCCATAACACAAGTTCTTAATGATACTTATCTTGGAGCTAAATAATTGGTGTGATTTTAAGAAGATATTTATTATATTATTCCATCAAAAATCAGACGTGACAAAGTGGCATTAGGTCGAGTAAATTGACTGTCAAAAATGATATATGGACTTACGGAGTCTGAAAAAATACTCGCTGACCCAGATATAAAAAACTCATGATAGATGGTTATTGTTTCTTTAATATAATAAGCGATAGTGAAAAATGTTCTTATCTTTTTCCTTGTATATAGGAAATATTTTCTGACAATATTATTTATACGCGTGGAATTCAATATGAGAGTGGGCTCAGCGGGCGACAGAACGCTGATGGGATAATATTGCGTCGATGTACCGCACTTTATACTGAATCGTTTCCACGGAAATATATGAAAACTGTTTCTTTCAATTTATTTTGTTATTCGCTAAGGAAATTATTAACTAGATTATCTATATAAATATCAAAATACAGTTTTTACATACATTCCAAATCTAGACACTTACGATATATTCTTTGAACACGACAAAAAAAGTGATTTTCAGCACTAAGAATTAAAACTGCATTGTTGACGTTTCAAAAAAATAAAATAGCAAAGTACAGTTCTTTGAATACGCTTTAAAACGAGAATCACAATTTTCATGTCAAAGCAAGTCTGGATGTTACTAAACTGCGCTGAAACTAGACGCTTGGTAAAAAGCGTTTTGTCTCGTCTCAACCCGACTGATTGGAGAGGAGTTTGTTCTGTCCACACAACGTGATCCGACTCCAGTCTTGATTTCCTACCACGAAATACTATGGTTCATTTGTCTTTGGCATGAGCTTTGTTTGTGTGAGATAGGTTCTCGGAAAATATAGATACTCAAAATAGTTTATTTCACAGTGATAGCTCTAGGACATACTTTTTAACTCGCTCTAAACTAATCATGTAATTAATAATAATAATAATAATTCTTTATTTAAACTAAATACATTCATAACAACAAACACATACAATTAGATGTATTTACAATTACATTTCATATTTCTGCGCCTGAAGTAGATAAGTTAATATCTGTGCTTCAAGCAGCAGAACTTTTCCCTTTCCATTAATAATCTAAGACATTTTTAAAAAATCAAGAAAGTCTAATAGACGATACAAGCCAAATGTAAAATTGAAAAGTTAATATTAAAAATTAATATAAAGAGCATGAGTATGGTGTGGTGTCTCCTCCTTGTGTGTAGGAGGAGAATTGAGAAAATGCTTAAATAAATTAATAAAAGATATACATTAACTTTATATTATTAATGTCTTCAGATGAGTCCTACACGCCTTCATATAGCTCAAAACTAATGCTGGCGTGTGGGACTTAAAATATGAGTACAAAAATCGGACGTAGGAATATTGAATTATATGTATGCAAACACGCATATGATAACTAAAAATTCCATCGATAAGGTAGTAAAGTATTAGCAACCATTAAGTGTCATCATTCCTTAAGGCAGTAGCTTAGTTTTTCAGTATTCAATAAAAAAAATAAAAAATACGTATTTCGAAAAGTTAACCCATGATCGGCTTATAAGAATCTCTCTTATAAGAATCTCCTCATATAAAAGCAACAATTCAAGCAACAGTTAATAACGACAAGTCATCTACATATAAAAGTGAAATAAAACTTTAAACAAATAAACGATTTAAAAAGATTCAAAACAAATATTATGCAAATTTTTATTGCTCAATAAAGCTAGTGTTCTGAACCCATTCTTAGTTCAACTTAAATCTATGAACCACGCTCACATCGCTCATGCAGATAACAAAACGAAATTATGGCCCATAAATCTGTAAGAGAGACGTGTTAATAATTTTAAAGTTATCATTTAAAAGCAACCCCAAAGTTTCTCAATTTATATTCATATTAAAACCTGTCCGCTGAAACTCCTTGCTCTTGCTGTGTTTACATCAACTTTCTCTGAGTATTACCTCGTTATGCGTGAATTAATAATGCCCTTACGTTTATTAAATAATTTGAGGTCGTTTGGCGTGTATCCATTACCTATATTTTTCATTTTACCTAGATTTCTGCTTTATATTAAACTAGCTGACCCGGCGAACTTTGTTCCGCCTTAATGGCAATAAATAAGGAGATTGTGTTTTTTTTATTGGAAAAAATACAAAAAAATTAAGTACCTGCATTAATCATACATTATTATTTCTGTATTTTAGTACATAGGTTGCTCTTCAACTAAGTAACTTGTGATATACGACATTTTTTGTTTTATTATCAGGCGCAAAAACAAACAACGCAGATGGTCTTCCGACCCGTGAACATGCCACGTATAATTGACCATGGGAAAAACATGAATGTTCTAGATTTAAACCACAAACTTTTAAGGATTGGCCTTGTGATTTGTTGATGGTCATGGCAAATGCAAGACGTATCGGAAATTGGAGTCTTTTAAATTCAAACGGCATATCGGTTGGGATCATTGGGATCCTCGGAATGAGAACTTCCTCACCTTTGAATTTTCCTATCATTATCGTAGCGTAAATTACATTGTTCATCAATTTTCTAACCACCAAACGCGTACCGTTGCACAGTTTTCAGCGTTTCAGCGTTTCTCCTGAAAACTTTAATGCACCACAATACTCGCAAACAACGTCCATTTGCCCAATGCAAACGCTAGGATTCAAGCTGTAATCATTGCTGCATCCGTATCGAAACGCTGCTCGATTCAAATCAGCACTTGATAAATATCTTGTTCTGCGTCGCAAATTATCTATTTGTTGACCTCTGTTGTTCGCTCGACGATTCCGCATTACTAACCGAGCTGTTTCACGGGCTGCTTCACTTTGTTCTCTTGATTGAGAAGCACGAAGTCGAGCCATATTATCGCGGCGCTGTTCACGTGTAATTTCTTGTTCTTCTTCAGTCCTTTCATTTTCAGCATTTCGGATTCTTCTTGCATTACGGCTTTGTCGGGAAAGATTCGATCGTCTTGCTCGCGGCATTATTAATTGAACTTCACTTCACTTCAATTCACCAAAAAAATTATTTTATGTTGAAAAAGATAAGCAAAAATCAAGACAATAATGTAAAGGTTTTTATTCAGACTGTTTTGTTAAAACGTAAGAACACCATCGTTGCTAGGTAACACCTTATTAATTAAACTTCACTTCACTTCAATTCACCTAAAAAATTATTTCAAAACACATATTCACATTCCCGCCAAGAAGTCAGAAATAGTTTGAATATTGATTTCTTACAAATATCAAATTGTCATCCATACGTCATTACATAGCTGTCATTTGCGTTTTGTTATTCCAAGTCTGATTCTTTTTTGTTATATCCCGTTTTATAGTGACTGACGTTTCATGTCAAATCACACGGGAACGCTGTCGAACGGGATAAAAAGTATCCTATGTCCGTCTCCTGGCTCTAAGCTACCTCCCTACCAATTTTCGCCCAAATCTGTTCTGCCGTTCTTGAGTTATAAGTGCAGTAACTAACACGACTTTCTTTTATATATATAGATTAAACTGTAATTAACCAAAACATTCACTTATTTTCATACACGTAAATATTTCATTGAACATTACAAAATGACCTATTGGCATTTGTATCTTTCAACTTAAGAAAAAAAATATTGTTTATCCAATGTTTAGTAACCATAGTACATGCTTTGTTTATAATAATATGAATGACTTAAAACATGAATATTGTTAATGTTATATTATACCTACTGGTTAGAATTATTCAAGCCTCCCAATAAGGCCCTATAAGCACAATTATATAGTTGGTTCCACGTAATAGGTGGCGAGTCTATTGCCGCTTACCGGTCACTGTTATTTTCGTCAGAGCCTAGTCCGTTGATCGGCAGGTACCACTTGTAGGTGAGGTTTGCTTGAGCTCCTTAGGTCTTGGTGGGATCCCCATACACCCACACTAACGACTACCACGTATAGTGGTAAAAGTCTACTACTGGAAAACTGCTGCTGGCACGCCGATGTACTCGAGCCGCTTGCATCCAAAGGCTACATAAAATAAAAACAAATAAAACCTCAAAAAATCATAAATCTTTGAAATTTTATGTATTATGTAAATAACTGTGGTCCAAAACTCCCTCAAAAATTGAAATTCAGGAAAGAAATTTCATTATCCGTGTGGTGCATTATTTTTGTATGGAGATCATTTCACATAATGATGGCCCTTTTGAAGAATCGAACGCCGTGAATATAAAGTAGTGAACAGCACAGACAGATTCCGAATCGAGTCCTGAAATGCTTTTATTTGCATTTTACAGAGGAAAGGCGGTTGAGTTTTCAGAGGTAAACAAATATTCTGTTATACAATGTAACTTTCCGACTGGAAACGATGGAAACGATGATAATTTATTGGATTTTGCGACTCGTTTTGCTTTACATAATTCAACTATTAAAATAAAGTCTTTAAAAGAAAGTCGTGTAAGATATACTTTTTATACATATAGAACGTCAGAACAGGGTACCTACCGAGACGTACACAGCCCCCTTCCCCACCACGACAATGTGGAGACCACTTGGGGGGAATGGTGGCACCCCTTCTATTTCTTTTTTCTTTTACATCGGTAACAAAATGCCTTTACGCACTGCCTTCCAGACAAAGGTGGACCGCAAGGGAGGTGTAGGACTCACCACCGGCAGACGCAACGCAACGATGCCCGCCGCTTGTTGAGAAAGGGGCGGTGGGCCCTTACCTGGGTTGCAGCGTCTAACTCCCCGCTCGCGGCTAACGTCCCCTGGGTGAGAATCAGGAGAAACTGCTCAGAGAGGCGCAGTGGACGCGCCCCTTCCACCTCCGTTTGCGACGTTAGCGTTTGTGGCCTACTGTGTTATCTGATCCCGGCGGCCTACTCCACCCTACACTAGGTACTCAGGCCCCACATCACGACAAGGTGGAGACCAGTCCTGGGGGAATCCCGCGATTTGACACTGCAAGTTCAGAGATTAGGCTTGCTTTGAGCCGCCTCCGCCATTCACCCAGACCCTAAGTCTGGGCTGTCATACGCCACAACACCACTATATTCAGTGACGGACGGACGCCTTGACTCCGAACCTTGCCAGTACACCATGGACTGAACTCCAGCCTCTAGATCCCACAGAAAGGACCCATGTGACCTATGACAAATGCGGATGCCACTTCGTGTGAAAAGGTTTGATACCCCCTAATGATTCGGACCGCCATGATTATCTGCGTTTGATGCAAGAGGGCCTTAACGCGTTTCGAGACGGCGTTATGCGAACCTATTGACCTATTCACTTCCAGATATAGACGGCGACTTTCGTCAACCCTCCGATGTTAGGTATTAGGCGTCTAAGTGCGCCCGCTGTGCTTACCAGCTTCGGATAGTTGCTTCAGAAATGCTCCATTTCCATTCCATTCCAAAAGGGTGTTATTTAACGTGTCTTCAAAATTAATAAATTGCCAACCTAACCTAACCTTTTTGTGCATCAAAATTACTGATTGAGCACCTAATCACCTCATTAGATGCTCACTCAGTAATTTTGATGATCAAAAAAGTATTTTTTAGAGGTTCCGTTTATTATATTCCATTCCAAAAACCGAAGTTCCATTTACTGTCAAGGACTAATCCCATGTACTTGAGCGTGACCTCGACAAAAACGGGAGTGCACCGGGAGTGATTACTATGCTATGTACCGGTAGGTGGCTTTAGTCGAGGCCCGTGGAAATAAATGGTCTCAGACTTGTGCAGAGCCAGCTCCAGTGCTTATAAAGTACCTAAGTTAATAAAAGTATAAAGTTATTTTCTTCTTTTTATTTTAAATCTTGGGACTGCAGAACACAGGTTTTTGTAGACTTGGCCAGTGATTTTACTATGAAGTATATTTTCTTGTAACTGGCGGGAGATCTAACTAAAATTATAAATTTTTGTTGCATGTTCTTTTACGATCAAGCTCGCGCCCGCAGTGAATTGGCGCGCTAGTTTTGACTCTCATAAGATAATATGAGCTTTTATATTATTATGGAAATGCAATCTCATTCAGATTTGTTCAGACTCAGTGTAAAGACACGCTTGAATATACCGAAAATATGATTAGCTACACCAACAAAACTCAATTCAAACTTGGGCGGAAATTTAAATGAAAACGGTTTTCTTTCCGAAATGTTTTTATTCAAAGCTTTCTTCTTTCGCAATAAGAGATTTTACATTCTATTGCAAATGGATGAGGTGATGAAGTTTTAAAGGTAGGTTTTTATTATTACACAATTTTTAAATTTATATTTACTTATTATGATCAAAACGAACTATAGTATGGGGATGACAGCGTCTCGTAGATGTTAAATAAAATGCCTAGAGCACCTTTCACTTTGCTTGTGGGTTCTAAAACATAAATATCTGTACTTAAATATACTTATTATTGTTACAATATTATAAACGCTGAAAAGCACCAAGAAATCCAGACATAACCAATACTTACGTTACTGCCACAAAAAAATTTCATTGCGTGGGAATCGAACCCCTGAACTGAGGAAAATAAAATGTACTTTAATGTCTTTAAGATCAATAGGATCATTTAGATTCGCCAAATTTTTACACACAAAATGGAAATTCGATGTTTTTTTTTCTTAACAACAATGAGGTGCTAATATTCCTTGTCCTACCTTCGCGCCATATCTGGAAAACGAATAATAATTTACTCTAATTGTAAACCATGATAAAGATCACACATAAAAACAAATAACATTAACCAGGTAGGTTTATACAATGGGCTGCCTTATCGCTTAAAGCATTTTCTTCCAGACAACCTTAAATGGGCAGAAAATTAAAGGACACAAAAGGGTACATCGTGATGTAACTGATGAGTATACAATAATCAGTAAACTCCATTGGACTTAAGGACATAACCTGAACCCGTCCTTACACGTTAGGACGACCTAGAGAAATGTCAATGTCACACTTTATCAGTCGATACGATTTGGCCAATAGATTGTGTCTTAAAACAAAGAAATAATTTTTTTACATTCAAAAATAACGCAACATGACCTGACCTAATTTTTCTAGCAACGAACATAAGGCACCGACGTTAAAAATATATCTTCCCCTAGTTCCAGTAAAGCATTAGCAACAGTTTTTTTCCATCCGGCAAGCACAACCTGACTGACGGATGCTCGCCGCAATTAGTGTCAGGAAATTACACAAGAAAACAGGGGCAATCCATCACCTGGCTTGAAAAAATAAAGGGCAGAAATCTCCGTGCGAAGCTTAGCTTGTACAAAGCGTCATTCACCGCCAACCGACGAGAGTGACTGTGCAACATTTTCGCTTATTACGAAGACAGCCTTCTGAGAAACGGTCTTTAGGCTTTTAGGAAAATTGGTTAGGTTCTATTGGAAATTCTGAGCACGGCCTTTTCTTCCAGCGTTGATGTTGAATATGACTAGCTGATTTGACATAGATTGTTATAAATAAAACACATTTTACGGATTTAAATCGCGGCTTTTTATATCATCTTGACCTAGACGTTTTGCATACTTACAGTGACTCGTGGTCACAAGGAGACTTAAAAAATAAGAGTCTCTTTTTTATGGTACACGTCATAATGACTACGTCCTGCATGATGGTAAACAGTCGATGCAGTCCAAAAAAATTAAGGCGCTTCGTACCGTGAAATAAGCACGGTGCAAAGCACACCCTATCCTGACGGCCTGCTAACATCTTAATCTGCTAACAGCTTAAAAGACCCAGGACTAAAGAAACTAGGAAACACATGAGCCGGCAGCGAATTCCAGAGCTTAATGGTCTTTTTTTGAAACGACAAAAATTCTCAAAGACTATTGTCAAAGTCACCAATTTAAAACATTAAAACAATTTTTTTTGCACATTTTCAGACTCAGATAAAACAAGCATTCTACGTCCTGTGATCTTGCACTGGTCGGTGTTGCTTTTGACTTTAACAACTGTTATACGGGTTCCCAATTAAATGAAGATATGAGAAAACAAGACGTTATCCTTTTAAAATTGAGGTCATTCAGAACCCTATAAAAATACAGGATGCCTGCTATTAGTGATTCCGTAATAGCTACTCACAACGCGGCTATACATACTCTACAAAACCCTTTTTTTGGATTTAAATCGCGAAAAAATCACTGACTTTTACAAATTCCAATCCCTACTTACAAGTGGCGTACCCTACGTAATAATAATCAGTAACAATATTTGCAAAAGCTTCACATTTTTCTAGATTTACATTTGTCTGTAGTCACCAGTATATTATATGGATTAGAATTGCAGGGTTTATGTTGTAGACCTCAAGAGTAAGCCGAAAGTTTTGTGGTAATCTAAAAATATGATGTACAATTTGCCTCAAGGGTAAGTCCATCTTCCATCAACTTAAAAGATATGCGGGAATCTAAAGACATACCTATTAATTTATGTCTGAAGCTACCGTACAAGCTCTACGCTCATGTTTACCCGCGTCTTAAGTTACAAATATCCTACAGCCAGATGGAAAAAAATCCTTATTTTGTGTAATTTTTACGTATGTGTAAACATTGCTTAAAATTTCGCCAGAATTAAACCACCTCATAGAAAATACAACATAAAAGTTAAGTTTTTACAACATCCAACGTATATGAACGAAAAGTTTCACTGACCAAAATAAACGAGGTTGAAAACTGAAAACCGAAGATCCCATTAT
The DNA here is from genome assembly GCA_949126915.1 of Musotima nitidalis. NCBI lineage: Eukaryota > Metazoa > Arthropoda > Insecta > Lepidoptera > Crambidae > Musotima > Musotima nitidalis. The sequence continues at coordinate 13,812,013 of OX421418.1, read as the reverse complement.
TCCGAGGCTAATGGCGTTCGCAAACACGCACTTATCCCGGAAATCACGTGTAAAATCTCCATTAAGGACAACTCTGCCGATTGATCCGGGATGAGCAACGGTGGACGGGCATCGGGACCCGGCTATTGGACACGGCCCGTAGCCGGAACGTCGTGACCCGAATCCCGACTAACCCGAAAGCATCGTGCGGCTTAAGTCTTAGGAGATTGTAAATACTTTTAACCATATTTAAAAAATATGGATGTTTTAAATCTGGCTGTCGACTTTTTCGTAACATAAGACGCGGACAAACGTGATCGTAGAGCTTGTACGGTAACTCTAGATATAATTTAATAATTAAGTCAAGATAAAAATAAAAAGGTATACTTTTATTACCGCATATGTTCTTATTTACCTTGAGGCAGAATGTACACAACATTTTTAGATTGCCACAAAACTTTCAGCTTTCTCTTGAGGTCAAATGTACTAACCTTACGCTTACCCTTTGCAAACCATTAGTCCACGTAGAAGATATAAACGGTAGAAGAATCTCCATAGGGACGTTTCACCTACTTCCATCTGGTTTTGATTTGTACTACCTTAAAATCAGGTGGAGCTCAAAGATACTCGAACTCACGGATAGGCAACAATATAATCCCTGAAAGTCTAATGCATAGGACATTCTGGTGACTACAGACCAATGTTATTCTAAAAAAATTAAACATCTACAAATTCTGTGTAGGCAATTAAAATGTATTTTCTTTGCCCATACCCATTTGGATTGAAAAGTTATGTAATATTAAAATAAATCGCTTCATCTATTGGCTTGAAGGTAAAAAAGCTTAACGTACCGGCTCGGTCTTCACTACGTTGACAAGAGGTGATCTCTGCAATGGCTGGCCAATCTCCTGAACTGTCTTGTTTATGTCGCGTTTATCCGTTTCAAGTTTCATGGAGAATCCTTTACTTGTATTACTCCTTATCATAATAAAAGCTTCAAAGGTTTTCTTTTCAGTGAGAAAGGGCTTACAATGTACATCGCTAGCTTTCATGACTAATCAATACACAACATAAAAGTATTTTGATCAAAGATTCCTCTTATATTTTATCTATCTTACAGGATTAACTTTTATCTGGTGTTTACGTACAATCTTCAATAATGTTTCTCGTTAATAAAAAAGTATCACAAGAACAGAACGAAACAGATTACTGTCAAGATAAAGAAACAAATATTCTAGAATGTTACTAGATGAAACTTGACGAATAATAAATATTTTTGACTCTGATTTTTCCCGCAAGCTAAAGATTTCAACAGCACGCAAGCTAAGTACATTTGTGATTGGCTGTAAAAAGTAAAACAATAATAAAAAACAAAGTGTACTGTACATCATTCCTACTTCCCACTTTCCATCAGATCAACTAAGTATTTGTGCATATTGGCATGACTCCCGACAGTAATCTCTCATCACCCTGAATCATTTCATGTATCAACAGTAACCATTGACATGCTCAATGGTGTGCAATCGTAGACAATGTGAAAAAGCTCAAATCAACCGTGAGTTCGATAGTGCATGTGTCTCGTACGGCGGCTTAAATATAAGGGGAGTTGTTTTATTACGTGTGTGTAATGTATAGACCTTAACTGTTAAGAGTTATGAACTCATAAGGCAAGGAAGGCATATCTTCCGGCCTATCTTCCCTCAAGAAGCGCAAGCTGTTAAGTAAGAATGGGGTTTTGAAACTGACTGAGGGTTTCTTTATTTAATATAAAATAAAAGTGCTAATAAATGTATAATTATTTCCGACGAGATTCTGAATTCTTCGAAATGTATTACTTTGATAGGCATTTCTGCTAACGGCATTGACTTAAAAAGCGAAGTTGCATTTCAGTACCATAGATATAGATAGATGTTGATCTATCCACTTGATTGACTAAAACACTTCAACCACGCGTCAAGCGTAAGAGTTTTATTTTTCTACCTACCTTAATTTATATATGTAGACTATTTTTTTATCTGCCATGTTACTTCTGCCACAAATCTGACTACACTGCTCATTCTATTGAGTTGACTGAGCACGAACCTTTTTTGATCACCTACGATATGTCCTATATATTATTTTCTATATCTGTTTTTGTTTATGTTTATGTGTTATTAAAATAAATAATTTTCTATATAATTTCATAATTAATGCACATAAGTTTTCTCCAACTATTTACTGCCGACACTTTTCGTTCCAACTGTTATAATAAAGCCGAGTTACATAATACTGCGCAGTACTCTTTCGCCTCCCCCAGAAGGAGGTAATTTAATTTAATGATTAATGTGTCTAGTGACAATGGCACTGCTCAGTGGTTATCTCCCCAGGACAAGAAAGGGCACCTCTATTCATACATCATGTGCAGACTTGACCCTTTCCAAACCGCTAACTTTCATAGGGTTTACTGGATGGAATTTAGTAAAAGTTTTAAATAATTTAAAAAAGTTATTTAATCATATCACATTAAATTTTGGTTTAACGATTATGGGGGTGCATAGGGATCCCACCAAGAACTAAGGTTCCCAAGCCAACCTCACCTACAAGTGGTGCACCTGCCGATCAACGGACGAGACTGGCAAAATAGTAAGTTTCCGATAAGCGGCAATAGGCTCGCCACCTATTAGAACGTGGGACCGGCATTATAATCGAAATGTGGGCGTACAGTATTATCTCTGCCTACCTCTTCGGGTAAACAGGCGTGATTTTATGTATGTACCTATGTCCAAGATTATACATACATCTATATGTGAAATATTTACCAACAAGTGTGCTTACTAAAAAGTTCCGAAGCCGCTTTATGTCGCATGAGCAATATAAAATTAAATTTATTATTATTACATGAACCTCAAAAATGCTCTCTCGTTAAAGGACTCTGTAAATTTCGATAGTGCCACAGGCGTTTCAAAATAATTATAGCAATTTTTAAATTGTCGAGAAGCACAACAGTAATAATTTTTTTTGTTGATGTGTTCAAGCTACACTTGTTTTTGAAGTACTAGTAAAGGTCCGATAAATTTTGTAGTGACAGGGCGAATAGGGTGGGGGCTTGCTACGAAAAGAAGTAAAAAGCTCGGCAAGGTTCGTCGTTCGCGACAAACAAGTCGTTTCCAGAAACATTTATATCTGTAAACCAAAACCTTTCTCCTTTCTTGTCTTCTAAAATAGGACTTTGTATTGAAACGTCTGAAACAGTGAAGCTGTTGTTTCAGTACGCTAATTAAATTTTGTTTTGTTAACTAACTAAGTTAATAAATTGGGTTAAGTTAAGAGGCATAAAGGAATTGATAGGTACGTATTACACTGGTTACATCGTTCTTAGTAAAAACAAAATCAATTGTTTTTAGCTCTAAAAAGTTTTGAAACTTTCAACCTCCTTGCTGCATTTTTAGATCAGCAATATTTAGTTAACGACTTGAAGTATGGCTTTTTGAAAAAATCTTAGATTTGAAAGGAATAGACACAATAAAATATCGTTAAAATACCTCGCTTTAGCGTACTATTTATAGTCAATTAAAAATAAATATACGTTTATTGAACTTCTCCTTCACCTAGTTTGTCCATTACTGAATAGTAAGGTATATGCTTCATAGCATGTACAAGAGATTGTTGACGAACGCTTACTGTAGACACATCAATAGGTTTCCTCGTTGCAAAAAATGTGAAAGCAAATCAGCAGCGGCTATTCTATAGAACTTACCGTTGGTCTAGCGTTCAAAATTCATTTACCTACCAAATTCTAAAACGGCATTAAGCGTACTGCCCCGTAGCCTGGTAATTGCATCAGCGTACCTACATCACAGTATCCGTTTGTAGTTTCATATTCCAGTCACACAGCGGACGAGACGGGTCTCTGGCAGGTTTATTTAGCGTCTGCACCACAGCATCTGTATGAGATCTTCATTATTATTGCATCTACGCATCTTGTGGAGTTCTAATACGGCGAATCGTAGTTTGTATTACGTGGTCGTGATAACGTTTTGTTGACTTTTTATTGCACAACAACAAACCATTCTGTAATGCATACACCTATAAAAATTGAGAAGTTTAAAAACTATATATCGTATGAGCACTGTGAAAGGATGATCCTGGCCAAGATCTAAATGTAAATTAAAAAAGAAATAGTGGAATTTATTATTAAGAATCATAATAACCCAGAAAAATCGGAAAAGCAGGAGAGAGGATTTTGTATAACAATAGAATATAAACCTTTGCTATATGCTACCAAGTCCCTGAAATCATTCGGTTCAGCTGCGGCCGCCTTCGATTACATTAAATGAGCTGGGAAACTCATTCAAAAGAATTCCAAATCCGAATGGTAAGCAAAGGACCTACTCACCAATTTATATTTTGTTCGGATGCTGCTGACAGTCTATAAGTTAGAGTGTGGTTACTATAGTCTGGCAAACTCGTGCGCGACCCCCGCGGGGTGACAGACGATGTCGGGGACGAAGTGGCATTCCTTCCCCGCTACCCGCTGACATCTTGTTTACCTCGTCTTACCTCGTCCCCGCCACCGTCTGTCACCCCGCGGGACGGTCGTGCACGAGATTGCCGGACTATAAGATCAGCACGTGCAGGATTAGATCAAATAGTTTTTGAAAATATCTCTCGCAGTGTAACGATCATTAGAGTCGAAACATGAAAACAAGTCGAGCCATTGTGGTCGGTCGCGCCCCGGGCCAAATTCACTTCGCCACTCCTGTTCTAGTTTGTGTGATATTTAACGAAATCCGGGAATGTTAATGTGGATGTTTAGCGACTGGACCTTTGGTCGGGTCTCTGTTTGCCTTCTTAACATTCGACAATGGATGGTTAGTTCGTACCGGTTTGTATTCATTCGAAACGATTCATTTAAAGTTGTTGATTAAAATATCTACTTAGGTTGATTTGAACAGGGGTTATATTTCGATATTCTGTGAACTCTAAATTAATTTAGTATTGGTTTTATTTTATATTGATAAATTTAATACTTAAATACATAATTAAAATAATAAATTTAAAAATATTTTAATCGTTCAGTCGTGGCTTAAAGTTCCCGAAACAGGTGTGACTGTATGTATATATAGGTAAGTCTATCATCATATATTTCACAGATGTAAAGGGTCAAAAGTTTTAATCCATATCAACGGACTTCAAAGATCGCAACAAAGTTAAATTTTAGTTAGCAAGTTCACTAGTCTGCTAAACAAAATCTTGAACATACGCTAGTCATTATTAAAAAGGCAAATAAAAGGCTGGGCCATTAGGCAACTCTCTAGTACCACACGGAACAAAAAATACTACGAGTACTCTCCAGTCGTCTCAGTGAAGAACATTTTATTTATCAAACAAAATAATCCTGAAAGTGCACCATTGGTGACAGTTTAAAAGCACCCGAGGGCCCGGCGAAACATGTCAATACCGCTACTGGACATCAAAAAGTTTATTTTGAGCAGGATTTTTAAACTTAATTGAATTGGACTTTTTTGTACGATGGTAGTGTATTGAACCCTATCGGTTACTGGTAAATACAAATTACATATTTTAATCGATAGCTTGCAATATCTGATTGTGATATGAACAAAAGGCTAGAATATTTTTCTATATAATAATATATTTTATTGAATTCATACTCAAGGTATAACTTGATTCCATATCATCTTAATTTATGAATAAAACACCGAATGCAGTCAGCAAATTAACCGATATAATGGTGACATAAATGCAGTAAAAAAGCAATATTAAGACACGTGCTTCCGAATGCTTACATCTACCTAGACAGCCTACATGAACGTCATATTATTACAAGATTTTCGCGCTCTCCTTTGTGAATAACATCGTCTGTATAACATCAGGCAAGATGTAGACATTTTATGGAAAAAAGTACATATTCTGCATTCATCCCTTCCGATTACCATAGATACCCTTTAATATTTTCGGAAAAGTCATTGTTTTTTAACGTATTATAGTATACACAAGACGCACAGAATCCGTACATTACTTACTTCCCAATCGGAACGCGTACAGAAACTCAATCCGAGCCTTCAATTTAAACAGACGAAACCTCATTACGTTTCGCTGAATTTGCGGATAAAGTTCCTTAATCTGTTGCTATTCTTAGTTTCGTACGTGAGAAACAACACAAGGCTTACGTAATATACGTTAGGCGTTAAGGTAATGGTTCGGAGCGAGTGTTTAAACAAGCATTAGAGGTAGGGATAAGTTTGGCCATTAAAGCCTTCGTCCGAACAGTAACTGTTATTTCTTTAGCATAAAAATTAAACAGAGTGTTTTGCGAAAATTCTCTGCTAACCTATATTTGGGTGAGAGTTTGTTTTGCTCGTGGGAACTAGAGTACCGGCAGATTGTGCATTATTAAGTATGGTTATTCTTGAAATTTGGACTCTAAGTTCAAAGCGTAGTTTGAACGCCACAGTGTTTTAGAATCAGTTTTAGTAATTAGTTTTAGGACTTGTGTTATGGGATACTAAATAACGGATAAACATACATTTATACTTTTTTTTGTAAATATACATAAATAGCTAGGCTAGAAGCGTAGGAAGAAACCGTAAGCCAAAGAGAGTAGTGTAAGTTTTTTTAAGTAAAATTAAGCGATTCTTCAAAAGCCTACAGAGGTAAACCTTTTACTATGTTAGTCGATGTATGCTATATACTCTGCTATGATTACCATAACTTGATAATTTGCTAAATTACTTTATGAAATGTAGCACTATATAATCTCTCTACTTTTTATGCCTTGTTGTTTAATTTTAAAATATATATGACGTCTCTGCCCTGTATACAATGAATCTACTAGCGCGTAAAATTTTAAGTTTGATCGTCATAAGAGCTCTATTGAGCCTTCAAGAAATAATTTCCAAATTTAGCAAAAGCAAATTTAAAACCGAAATACAGTATCGCGTGAAGCCTTTAAGCTACAGCGTTCAATGTCTTAAATATACTTTCCATCCAATATTTAGTACAGCGCGAATATTATAGTATATGAACAAGAAAAGCTTAAACAGGATAATTTGCATACTTTAATTTTGTGGACTATTAAAGAGGCATAAGGCTAAGTCCCTAAAAGCTATTTAAAACAAATATTAAGCAAACAGAACTAGTGCCAAAACAACAATAAAGTCCAAGTGGTGTCAACAGGACGGCACAAACAAAACTTCTGGCAACTTCTGGCTCACATTAAAAGTTGGACTTTTTGGGTCATCACAATAATGTTTCAAGTTTATCTTTTGGGAGACTTGGGGGTAATTTTTGTTGTTAGTCTATGAAATATACGTAATTGTCACTATTATTCAAACAATAAAAAAACAGCAGTAGAACTTCTCGTTATTGAAGGTTTTCAAGCTTAGATATTAATAATAATTTATAATATTTGGGAATCGTATAGTTAAGTTGTAAAACTAAGTAAATCTGTTACTTTTTACGTTTAAGAAGGCGCTAAACGAATTTAAATAAAATTTATTATTTAGCAGGGTTTCTGCAAAGACAAATTATCTTATGTTCAGAGCGGCGTTCATTTTATGCGACATTCAAGTGAAATAATTTAAAAAACGTTTTCAGAAATTTTCATCATCATATCAGTCTTATAAAGTCCACTGTTAACCATTAGCCTCCCCAAAAGATCTCATTCTGATGGGGGTATTTGCTCATAACAGTTTAAGCCATGCAACTGACGCTGCTGTCCAGCCTCCGATAGGATATTTCTTCGTCTACTCTTAAGATTTCCCATAAGATAAGAGGGGGAATTCTTGGCCAGTACCATATGGCATTAGTAATTTTTATTTAATGAAATAAATATAAAACATCAACATTTATTAACATAAATAAGACATGTATCTCTTTATAGGGTGTATAGGAGTCTTACCAATATCTGAGAAGCCCTAGCCAACCTCACCTGCCAGTGGTGCACCTGCCGATCAACGGACGAGGCTCTAGCGAACATAATAGATCCCGGTCAACTGCAATAGGCTCGCCACCTATTACGTGGGGCCAACTATAATTATAAGTGGCGAAGAGTGGGCGTTTAGTATGCCCCAGCCTATCCCTTCGGGGACACATGCGTGAATGTATGGATGTATGTACCTCTTTATAACATTACATTCGTAGTACAAGAGGCGCACATAGAGAGAAAATTTTAACGTGAAAGATCTTTAATAGCGACCATCACAATGTGGATTTGATATAGATTGTGAGAATCTGATGGATGTAGACTGGGGAAGTTATTTTGAGAGTGGCCTATGTCCCAGCTGTGGGCGTCGTTTGGACGAAAAAATTAAAGAAGTATAAAAATGATGATTGAGGCAACAATTTAGATTGTCATTCCCATTACAAGCGAGAATGTTAAAGAATTTTAGTGTACACTGTCAGTAACTTTATCAACGTTTTTTTTATTTTTAAATTTAAGTATTATTTCAAACAACTAAAATAAAATTTCAAACTAAGTTAAAAGTCATGACAACCTTTTACTAAATCAGAGACAGATTATGACGTCAGTAAACATCGAAAAGCTATGGACCATTTGTTTATAGTGACGGCATTAAACGTTTTCAGTCACCTACCTACCTTTTTTTCTTTGTTTTACGTCGGTAACAAAATGCGTTTATGCACTACCTTCCGGCCAAAGGGGGACCGAAAGGGGGTGTGGGACTCACCACCGGCAGACGCGACTGCCAGCAGTAATACCCACTAAAAATCTTTCGACGACGCCCGCCGCTTGTTGAGAAAGAGGCGGGGGCCAGTACCTGGGTTGCAGCTTCTAACACCTCGCCTGCGGCCAACGTCCCCCGGACCAAAACCGGGAGGACCTCCTCAGAGAGGCGCAGTGGATGCGCCCCTCCTACCTCCTTGTGCGACCATAGCGTGTGTGGCCGACTTCTCAGAGGGTCTGTCGTTAGACAGCAAGGGCCCCCTGCCTCCACTGCCTAAGACCCTCCTGGCGCTGCTTGACGGGCCCTCCTGGCCCGCCCGCTGCGCCTATTATATAGCACTTAAAAACGTCAAAACAAAATATAAATAATAAAAAAACTAAACACTACCACAATGAAATCACGAAGGTCAAATTCACTTACATGCAAAAAAATAAAAAAATTGTGTTAGTGAATCTAAGCGAGCCACCGCTCTGTGAGAAGAACTGACAAGAAACTCACAGGCTATGCTCTTTTAAATTATTTTTATTACAAAACACACACAGTGTAAATTTGATGATACTGAAAGGGTCCCCCGAAGCTGTAACCAATAAAGTAGCACTAAGGGAACCTTCCATCACAGTCAAGTAAGTATGTAATGTTAAAACTGAGCTGAGCCTGTCCAATAGGGAATGGTCACGACAATGATCTGGTTGACTATTTATTCTAATTTTCACTAATACAAGTTCAAAATGTTAAGCCCAAGCTTGTTTATCTGACAAGTAATAAGCATTACTTGTCAGATAAACATAACATTTACATTTTATTTAAAGCATAATACCCCTTTTTAAGAAATTGCTCTTTAACTACCGTTTTAAAAGTTGTCAATGGTAGATCAATTAATTCCTGTGGAATTTTATTATAACATCTGTTAACATTACCCAAAAATAAATTCTTTGTTTTGTAAAATAAAATGATAACACATATAAATGAAAACCTCTTTATATTTGAAACCACTTTCATTGTAATGATGAAAATAAAAAAGTAAAAAAATAAAATATTCTTTAAGATCTACATGATCATTTAGATTCGTCAAACATTCACACACAAAATGGAAATTCGATATATTTTTTAAACAACAATGAAAGAGATATGAGCGGTACCATAATAAAGAAATAAAAGCAAATGGGTTACAAAGTAAGTTACATTATTCAAACCGCCAGCAGTGTAGTTTAGCATATATAAATGATAGTTAGAAAAAGAAGAACCAACAATACCATTACTGTTATTGAAAGATGATCAAGGTGTGCCTGAACAGAAGGCCCGCGAATCCCTAAAGATTTCCGAATGGTTTTTTCTTCCAAAAACGATACATCAATCTGGCAGACAGGTAATTTTGGCAAACAATAACTTTCGCGCCTTTTCTCCATTTTCTATACTTTCTTAATGCCGGAACCTAATGTTTTCTATTACGTAATAATGGATTATCGTTTATAATAAAATATTGAATGCTATGAGATTTAATAAGCCGCAGGGAAAATGTTTTGTGATTATGTTTTTAAAACCAGAAATCGTTGTGATTTATGTATTTTATATATTTTTTTATTTTATTTTTTATTTTATTCTATTCAGGATATTTGATTTAAGATTTTTAATATTTATTATGGATATATGATATTATAATTTATATATTTTAATTTATTTTATACCACAAGGTTGCACTCAAGTATGCCCACTACTACCGACAGGATAACTAAAAACTGGGTCTAATTTTTCTGCCCTCGTTGTCTTTTCTTTAACTTAGTTATTACCTTTCTAAATTTTGCAAGATAAGTATGTATACGTTGAAAATACTTAGCCTATAAATTACCCTTTAGATGAGTCCTGAGTGGCTTTAAACTTAATATATTAACAGTAACAAATAAATTATACACATCAAATACAATATAATGTCATTGTAAGTGTTACAATTATTGTCAGAGAGTAATGAAAACCACGATGGGTGTTTGTTTAGAGGCATAAGTGTACTACAGATGTAAGCAAAACAATTCGTTGCAAATGCAAATATTTTTTAATTTAAACCGAAGCTAGACACCCAGAGCCTAGCAGACTAAAAAAGAAAACGGAACGACACGGACGATATAATTGCATTGCGAGTACACAAAATGGATCGCGAGTACAAAAACGAATAACATTAAAATCTAAACGGGTCCTCTCTGTTTGCAAACGAGAAAAAAAAACATAAAGAAAAGAATCCAATTAAGCAAATTGATGGATCCCGTCGTTCCGATTGGAGATCGCCATTCTTCGGCGTGCTTTGTGATCGGCTTCCTAGACTGCGCGCACAAAAGGCTTAGACCCATTGCGATCTGATCGACGAACGATCCAATCTTTTACATTATTTTTATTAGCTGTTTGTTGCTTCTATCAGTTGCTATTGAGAACAAACCACTCTTTATTTGAACTGGACATGACCGAAAATCCTCTTTATCGTATTATCTATAACTGTGGAAGTTAGAATGTACAGGTTTTTTTTTCTCGTATTTTCGCACACTTCGCGCACATCTCTCTTTTCTGTCCATTAGATTGAAAACCGGCTTACATTAACTTGTACGTTGAAAAAGTCTATCCAACTTTTTAAACGTTAAGTTTTAAAATGTATCTAAGACACATTGAAAGATAGTTAAAATCAATTCCAAAATACACTATATTTTGTATTATATTTATGTAATCTATTTCATTAAAAGAGGTAGGCACCGCCACATAAAGTGCACACTGAAACTGCTTCCATACATTGGGATCTTTTTAGTTACAACTAAACTAAAACCGGTTTTAAGCTTATAATTATTAATCGGGTCGGGGTTATCGCTTATTTTAAGTTATTGCTATCAATGCTTCAAATATTGTTGTTTAAATTAACAATTAGGTTATAAAGGGTTAAAAAAGGGTTAAATAAATACTTGAACCAAATCACATCAAACTTAATATCGTATTCCAAAATATCAAAGCCCGGAAACGTTTCGTGATATTAATTAAATAACATTAAAATAACTAGTCGTGCCCAGAATGTGCACTGCATTCATCTTGCTGCAATGTTTTGATAACTTCGTTGCTATACGCTAATAATGCAAGTGTTTCCAGTCCAAGTTTCCTAGTGGAATTTAATTTTGACGAAACCACTCACTCGTCCTGGTTGGGCCAAGAAGGGCGAACTTGTCTCGTCTCAATCTATTTGGAGTTTAGAGAGGACCGAGTCAATTTACTTACTGAATATGCATGGACAAATGTGGTACTTTAAATGCTTGTACGATGGTATCCTGTCTTCTGATCCAATTCAAAAATAAGATTCAAATCATCTCAGATTTGAATCTAATCGAATCTATCTTAAGGGAAGGGTTTCGTTCAAATTGCGACAAATCACAACATCGCCCTTTGGAAGCTATTTCTAAGTATTGGAATAACCTATGAATAGCTGAAAAGACAGTGTGAGGGGCTTGATTGATAGATTGTGCAAGCAAACCGTTGTGCCTTTGAACTCCGAAGAACTTTGAAGTGACCTGACAGGCAAATGATTTTCTTTTCTATCACTGATAGATAGCCTTTCAAGTGATATACAGATTCAAGTGCTGGATTACAAGTATTCATTAACGAGAGTACTTTCGTTTCAGCGTTGGTCGTGAAGACATCGTTGTTCTGAGGCTGTCTGATATCTTACCTGAAAATTACCTGATCAAAGGGCGAAACAAGAGTCGTGTTGAAAAAATAATTTTAATCCATCACTTGCTTTTCGGACAGCACACAATATTTACGCAAAGTAACGCCTGAATCAATAAATTATTTGATATACTAAATTGTTTCTTGTCCTCTCGGCAGTAGTACGCCACCTAATCACTTAACTAAATCAACGATCAATATGCTAAGTAATCATCAAAAAAAAGAAGAGCATAATATGCTCAAATACATGTAAACGCCCTACGTGATGTATTAGACCAGTGTAGCATAGTGGAGAAACAACTATCGGAATGGCAGCTGCTACCGGCGCATTAAGCATTCAAAGGCCTTCATCGGGGAGATAGAGAGCAGCTGGTGTAAGGCCCTCTGCGAAGGTAGCAGAAAACAAGCCAGACTGATAATTGGGGCGCTAACAGGGCATTATGTCACAAACAAAATGCTCCACAGGATGCGACTAGTGCAAGTCGTAGATGTGGTGACGAAGAGGAGTCTATGGAACACCTGTGACTCGTTGGCTGTTTGCCGAATGGGTCTCCTGGGGGTGGCCTACCCACAACCAAGAGACTATGGGCTCCAATCTGCAAAGACTGTCATAAAGATGATGGTAACAATATTTGGAGATTTGGAGTGAAATTCAAGGGGATGTACAAAAGTTCCGACATAAGGGTCAAAGTGCGCGACGGTCAGTCTGTGGCCCCCGCGATAAGATAAAATAAGACCAGTGCAGCACTACGCCAGTTTCTCATAGACATCAGTTACAAATTCTAATATGCCCAGTTATTTCGATAGCCTAACTATTCCGGGCCACAGTACTGCATGGACCTTTACTAATATATTTGGCGGCAGTTACCTAATGATGCAATGGAAGCTACGAGCTAAATTCTAAGTAGAAATGACGATGTTACATGTATAAAGGGAATGAAGACATTCAATTCATATACGATATTAATGAATAGCGATTGAAAAATAGACTGCTCGTTTAGCCGGTGGGCCCTACTGTCATAAATATCTAAGACAGTCGTTATATCCTTCTACTTTACTTTTTTTTTAATTATGATCTCACACACTAATCTCCTCCACTTGCTAGGGTTGGCTGAGGAAGTATTATTATAGAAACTAGCTCTTCTTCGTACATCTTTTTTGTCACTGTGTATTTTGATGTATGTTTATGTGCAACTTATGTATAAAAATAATAAAACATTATTGAACCATAGAATGATGTTTCTTATTGGGTTGCGAAGGTCAATCGGCAGTTGCTCCGTGTTATCTCTAAATTTCAGCCAAATCTGGTTAGACCTTTTAGACTTATTTTCCTTCAAATAATCTAGTACATAACTGGGATACATGTTAAGAAGATGAGGTATTTAGTAGTAAGTAAATTAGCCAATAACTTAACCAAAAGAAATTTAATGGACATACCACAAAATAAACATAACAAACTTTTTATTTTATGTCCCTGGCCGCACAGTCATTTTTATAAGGTTATTTTTAAAAAAAATGACACCATTTCAAGATAGCAATTCGGAAACGCAAGGTGTAGGCCATTATTCAGCCGTTGTGTTAGCGTTTCGGCGATATATGACTGTAATATTTTTGTTCTGTGGCTGTTAGAGAATGAACGGTTCAACAAATAATTCGACGCTTTGATAAAAGCCTCTTTTTATTATCTGTCAAATGGTAAGAACCTTTATCATAGTAATGTTTTATCATTTCTTCTTTCTATTATTTTATACTTCGACTGCTGGAATAAATTCCTTTAGGAAAAAGCGGCTCCACAATTGTACATCTTTGTATTATTCTACTTTATAATGTTATTTTGTGTGTACCAAACTTATAAATTAAACAATATTTTTTATATAAAACATAACATAGAATATAACACAATTTTTTTCCTTCAAAACCTTTTCCGCGGCGGCAAATTCAAAATACAAAAATTTACATAGAGTTTTTTTATATTTACTTGAGCGCTTGGTGCGCTTTTATAGTGCAATAAATTATTATTGAGCCTTACGATGATCCTTCTTGTGTGTTTAAAATAACTCTTCATTCTGTGGAGACATATAACAATTAAGAAATGGAAGTAAAAAAACAAGTTGCTAACATGTAACAATAGCAAAAGAAAGAGTTTCCAAAGGAACTTCGCAAAGATTTCTCGCCATTTCCACTAAAGAATGTTTAAAATGTCGGAAACAACATTTTGCGGGCACCGTTTGACCCTATTCCAAAAAGTTTCTCTCTAAGTAAGATTGATGTTCGCGAAAAAACACTTAAATATTCAGATTACTTCAGGTTTTTCTTACATCGAAAGTATTTCGACGTGAATGTTTGAAAGAATTTGCGTTTTTAATACAACTGGTACAGCTGAAAAATTTCAAAATATTTTTAAACATATTCACGTTGAAATATTGCAAGATTCTACCATTTTTAAACTTTATTCTTTTTACCTTTTACTCTATTATCTGTTTGTATTGCTCTATGAACGATGGTAAATACTTAAAATATTGAAAATAGCATAAATAATTAATATAAAATTGGCTATCAATAAATCTCTCTTATTATCACTCTTTAATCACTCTTATTTATACAGACATACATTAACGCCTGTTTCCCCGCAGGGGTAGGCAGAGGCATATTATACGCCCACACTATGCCAACTATATAGTTGGTCCCACATAGGTTATAGGTGGCGAGCCTATTGCCGCTTACCGGGCACTGTTATGTTCGCCAGAGCCTCGTCCGTTGATCGGCAGGTGCACCACTTGCAGGTGAGGTTTGATGGGGCTCCTTAGGTATACACTCTTAGTTATACAATAAACAAAAATATAAAGTATTTAAACTGAAAATTGTATGTTCAACAGTAATTTTGTCAACGAACTAACCAATTTTTAGTCTTTTGCATCATTATTTTATTTTTTTCTTTTAAATATGCAGTGTTAATATTATGGTAATATTAATATTATGTTACGCCTGTTTCCCCAAAAAGCAGCAAAGTCACATTATAAGCTTACACTTCGCCAATAATATTGTTGGTCCACGTAATAGGGGGCGAACCTATTGCCGCTTATCCTTATGTTCGCCAGAGCCTTCGTTCGTTTTTTAACATGCACCATTTGGAGGTGAGGTTAACTCGCTACTGAGATCTGAGGGTTCCAAGCCAACCTTGGGCTCCTCAGATCTTAGTAGGATCCCTTTACACTCATACTATATCATTATTTACAGTCCCTGTCAAAATTATTAGACGCGCTGCGAGTTTTTTTTATTATTTGGAATTATTGGGTATTAACTACTATATTATTTGATGCGATTAATTATAAATTATATTGCGTATATTAACTGTACTTATTGCATGAATGAATATTATACCAATTTTTTTAAAGACAATAATTTAGTGTACATGTACGCGCAGAGTACTGCGAACTCCATGTGTGGAATCATCATCCACAAATGCAGGAAACAGTACAACCCTGTATCGACAGCATGACGCGTCGGATTAAGGCTCTCATGGCTGCCAAAGGTGGCTCAACAAAATATTAAAAATGTCACAAATATTTTATTTTGGTTTGATATTCAAAAATATTTTTTTTTTATTAATTACGACGTTTTATTTGTAATATCATATCTGTTACTACGTATACCATACTTGTATAATTAATATAATAGGTTGGGGAAAAAGTCTTTTCGTATTTTTGTATGAAAAGTCAAGACATTTTTTTCAAAGTTTATTTACATTTATTTACAATATATATGTACCGTTTTGTTGAATAACTTTCTGCCATTTTGTGGGCAGAGACATTATCCCGTTACTGTAGAAACTTTGGGACTTCTGATCAAAAAAACGGGACAAATAGTTTTGGCAGTCCTCTCTTGAGGTCAACCTTACAGAACCTAAAGAATTCTGCAGAGACCGAAACAGGTGAAAATCTGAAGGCGCAAGGTCAGGGCTATATGGTGGATGCACTAGGACCTCCCAGTCGAACTCTCTTAATTTTTGCTGAGTGGCTAAAGATGTGTGTGGTCTAGCGTTATCGTGATGAAAGACCACACCCTTCCTGTTGATCAATTCCGGCCGTTTTCTCTCGACTGCTTCCTTTAATCTCATCAGTTGCTGGCAGTAAAGATCAGAATCGATGGTTTTGCCGGGCGGTAAAAGCTCATAATAAACAATGCCCTTCCAATCCCACCATACACACAGCATCACCTTATTTCGTGTTAGGCCAGGTTTGGCCACAGTCTGTGAAGCCTGGCCAACTTTCGACCACGACCTTTTTCGCACGTTCTTGTCGTACGTGATTCACTTTTCATCGCCAGTTATCAATCTCTTCAAAAACGGCTCGGTTTCATTACGTCTCAATAATGAATCGCAAATGAGTACACGGTTCATTAAGTTTCTTTGAGTGAGCTCGTGTGGCACCCAAATATCGAGCTTTTTTGTATAACCAGCTTTCTTCAAATGGGTCAAAACTGTTTTGTGGTCAATTCCCAGTTCTTCAGCTACATCGTAACTACTAATATGCCGATCTTGCTCCACTCTTTCAAAAATGGCGTCCATTTTATTCGTAACAGGGCGACCAGAGCGAGGTGCATCTTTAACATCAAAATTTCCGGACTGAAAACGTTTGAACCAAATTTGTGCTACTCTTACTGACACTGCATCAGGTCCATAAACATCACAAATATTTTCACTGCTTGAGTTGCATTTTTGCCTTTTTTATAATAAAATTTTAAAATGTATCGAATTTCTTCATTAGATTCACTCATTTTTACGGAGAGAAAAACAAATGAAAAATAGCGGGAAACAACTTTTTTTTATTTTTTTCTTTTCTTTATAATGGAACCTTTTGAATGTTACCAAAACCAGCCAGACACAAATAGTACAGTCAAAAAATTTTTATAATAAGTTTATACCTACGTTATGCGAAAAGACTTTTTCCCCGACCGAATATATTAACTTTTACACTAAAAAATTTAATTTCATCAGTTAGTAATCAAAATTTGTATAAAAACTGTAGTGCGTCTAATAAATTGGCCAGGGACTGTATGTAGTGTAGTGGTAACCTTTTATAAGATTGGGATGTATAATATTTTCCTTTTTCTAATATATTGCTCCTAGTTTTTATTGTCCACCACCAAAACCACTAATCCCAACCACGATCTAAAGCTCAGTACGGAACGCACTAATTTTAGGTAAAAGTTAATGGTTCTGTCACACAGAGTCCTACATTCGCGTAATTGCAAACCGTTGGACTCGACTATGCAATAAATTGTTGGATACAGTTACGAGCTTTGCTCTGTGCACGAATTTTGACCCTGCGTACAATCGACGCCACCTAGAAGGCTACGGAAAATATTCGAAGCAAGCAAACGCGCAAATAATATTAAACCTAAGTACTTGAATCCTATACTAACCATACTTACGACATGGAAATATTAATAAAAGTACATATTACTTTATCATCAGCAGCTTCAGCTTAATGGATAGATTTGTTAAAAATGGTCTTCTCTTCTCAAGGTCTAAAACTTCGATTGAACTGATAACACTATTGTGTGACAGTGATTGCGTAACGGGAAATGTTATTTTTCAGTTGCGTGCGCTGCGTAAATGGTTAGCCGTCTTGTTATGCCCTTAACCGTATATAGTAACCGTAACCGTAAGTTCGCTATAGCTTAATTATCTTTTAAGATAGACGCGTTGTAACCTTTTTTGATCAAAACCAACTATAATATTATTTTTCTTACATACGATATCCATCGCAAGTATTTACATCATTTGATTGCAACAAATGTTCAATCAGATATCTTTTATTTATCTTGGAGCTCAGTACACCTACATTCTGCTCCCGAGATCGTTGATTTGGTTCCCACACAGGATACATTTTTGTGTCCATGAACGTGAATATTTGTGCTGGTCTGAGTGATTCATAATAAATATAATAAGTATATATTTACAAAAAAAATGTTTAAGCATGTTTATCCATTATTAAGTGTCCATAACACAAGTTCTTAATAGCTTATCTTGGAAAACAATAATTGGTGTGATTGTAAGAGAATATGTATTCATTTACGTATCTATATCTTGAGTTATAAAAAAATACTTGAGCATTTATAATATGCGCGGCTCAAAAGCATGGTTGGCTCCCTACGGAACATAATAACAATGATTACGGACATAGCTGAACAAAGAGTGTTATAATTGACATAGTCTTAAGAACAGAATGGAATAGAACTCATTTATTTCAACTAAAAATCATTTAAGTAGCAATTGTACTTAATAATCATCAACATTAAAATTAAAGTAATAAATGGCGCTCACAAATCAGCCAACGTAGTAGAGGGCGGCCCCCTACGCGATGGAACGATGATCTGGTCAAGGTGGCTAGGAGCCGCTGGATGCAAGCGGCACAGGATCGATTAACGTGGAAGGCCTATGTTCAGCAGTGGACTTTAAATAGCTGAAATGATGATGATGATGAATATATTTTTGTGGGTATGTTTTTAAAAATAACTAAAGTGATTTTATATAAATAATAATAATTTTTACATATTATTTTTTATAGAAAAACTAAAATATGTAATAAGAAAGAAATAGTAAATTACCTAAAATTACTCTCGGTCACATGACGTGCTTCCGTTCATAAGTCTCCCAGAAATATTATGTCGGACCCTTATTTCGTCCTACGTAAGTCATTTACGCCGGGACATTTTCCGGATAGATTGAAAAATACATAGAGAAACATCTGTCGCAGTAATATCATCGAATTACGCCGTGAGCTGACGCCGCACTACGTGACCTTTGTGAGGCGTCGACGAAACTATCCCTAAAAATAACTAGATAGATTTTTGATGTGAATTTATTTATTTTATAGCTTGCGACTTGAAGAAAATCCCTATCAGCTGGTATCACCTAGTCGTCGTTTCAACAATATTAGTCACCTCTAATGAACACCTCGTCGCGTGAATTTTTGGTCATTTTCTGTTTGTAATATAAAATGACTTTTTGAAGTGTATTGAAAGGTGACCTTGTATCACAAAGTTTTATAAAAAAAAACAAAGACATAAAAAAGTTCTGGTGTTTTGCATAACGGCATGTGTGGGAACTAAGAACTAACCTGTGGAGGGCGCAGCAGGTGGGCCAGGAGGGCCTGTCAAGCAGCGCAAGGAGGGTCTTAGGTAACGGGGGCTGGAGGCACCCGCTGTCTAACCATAGACCCTCCGAGAAGACGGCCACACACGCTATGGTCGCACAAGGAGGTAGGAGGAGCGCGTTCACTGAACCTTTCTGAGGAGAGATCCTCCCGGTTTTCGTCCGGTTCCCCGCTGGCCGCAGGCGGGGTGTCAGACGCTGCAACCCAGGTACTGGCCCCGCCTTTTTCTCAACAAGCGGTGGGAATCGTCGGAAGATTAAAGTATTCTTAAAGGTTTTAATGCTTTTGCAACCGTATATTACGTTATCGAATATATACTGTGAAGCAACCGTTCGTATGTTAACTTTTTTAAACATTTCTCTGAGAGAATATCTGTTATTGTGGTACGAATATATTAGATATTTCCGCAGCAGATCCCCACAATAATATACCATATGACATAATGCTATGAAAATAGTTAAAATAGACTAATCTAGCTAAATAACAATATACATTCTATGGTTAAAGCAGTTGTCAGGAGATAAGAAGGCACTGACCTCCTAACGACTGCCGTGTTTTCCGCGGAGCAAGCGATAATTACGCGCATAACTTCGAAAAATTATAGTTGCGTCAAGGGCTTGAACCTGAGACTCTTAATTTGAAGTCTATTGGCCTCGCCACTGGCCCATCGACTGTCGAAAATGTGCTTTTGGAAAATTCAAGATGTATGATTAATATAAATGCACATGACGTAGTGTTCACTATAGGTATTGTTCTGTCAGAAAAGACTTAGTAAAAGAATACAAAGAAATATAAGAATAAGTAATAGTGACTGCCACAAAGTTCGACATTCATGTGGTATTTCTAGTTAGCAATTACCGTAGTAAGTTTATAGTTTAAGTTGATTGACAGTTAAACAGCAGGCGATTAAAACAAAAAGAATATGATATCGAAACTGATGGAAACTATCATTATACTTTTTGACGGGATAACGAGTAAAGTATATTGTACATTTGTTTGAAGTTTATTACTATCAGTTGATCATCTAACTTATAATTATAACACACTTGTTGCTTATACAATTTTATGAATTTAAATTGAGCTTCATTATACTGTTTTTATCTTGATGTTCCATGATATGTTGGGTGGCCAGTCACATCAAGCGAATTCGTGTTTAGGAACACACGTTAAGCGGTCCCAGCTATCGTCTTATGTGGTAATCGTTAAGACACTTTCGAGGCCCTATTGGGCAGCTTGTAAAATTCTTACATCAGCCGGGTTTGTGGGACTGTTCGAAAGGGTTAGCGCGGCCCGGCGTCATATCAGGCTCAATAAGGAATATTTATATGGTTTAAGTGAGTAAAAGACATATCCTCCCGCTTCACCCACAGCAGAGGGAGGTGTAGTATGAACTGAAACCACGTTTAATAACTTAGCTTAGCTTGCGTTATTACATCAAATTAGCCCCAAATATTATACCATATTGAGCGTACTTATTATGTCTACCAGTAAGTATCAATAGTAAGCTTTGTCGATTTAACTTAACACTTTACTTTTGCATATACTTAGTTGTTTCTTACATTTAATTCGAATAAGCTGTTTACCAATTTAGCTTACTTAAATAAAAATGGAACGCCACACATCTGTCTCCGCAAATCTTCACTAGGTCGACGTGGTGAAGTGTGATCTGAATAATAATCGATATCATATAGTGGGACGTTAATAGGATAAGGTGATGATTACTTTTACATGTTGGCTTATATATCCAACGTCAGTTAAACAAACAAACAAACAACCCTAAAGGAAAAAAAACAAACATCATTTCTGTTTGACCTTTCATTAAAGTAACATAAAATACAATGCATTTATAGCCTAAGCTACACATTCAAAACGCTAATAAGATACATGTTGTAGTTGCATGTAGCATACTTGATACTCGTACTAATGTGTATTTGGCTCCCCTCGAGGCTGCTAGGTATGTATTGTATGTAAATATTCCCTGTTAAGGACTAATGGGGATAGCAGCATGTTGAGCTGATGCCCTGACGCTAACTTGCCCATCACACGATTCTAGGGCGGGGGTCTAATTAAATCCTGTTACATATAGTTGGCATCACGTCACAACTGGCCACAGCCAATTGTGAAAAGCTCTACTAGTCGCAAGACCACGCTGCGCTCGAGGTCGGAAATCTTATGTTGAGCAGTGTTGTGACTATATCGAGCGCGCGCTATCGATAGAACTAAAAAGTGTGATTCGTTAAACTATAGATTCTGCCAATTTCTATTATGAGTACTATCATGAACGCAATGTGATCTTCAACGCGATTCTATCGCTTTATTTTAATATTAAAAAGAGTTTGATTTTATCACTTTTCCTGTTAAGAACTAATGGGGATAACAAAATGTTGAGCTGATACCAGGACGCTAACTTGGCCATCACCGTGGGGTCTAACTAAATCCCGTAAAATACAGTTGGTATCAGGTACAACTAGCCACAGCCATTTCTGAAAAGCTAGTAGTGTGATACGTTATACTTTACTGCCGTCTTCTATTTTGAGCACTATCTAATACTAAATCCCTAGATCACAAGTATGTATATATTTAATCATACTTCTTTGTGATTAAATATATAAATAAAATACATACATACGTTTTATACTAATCGAATTTTGCCATAGTCTGTGAAATGTTACTTTTTCTAAGCCCTTACTGTCTCTATATGATATCTGATCTATACTGACAGCTAACGATATCATGACCACAGGAACAAATAATTATCTAGTATTATCAATAATTAGGCATTACAGTCCACGTAAATGAGTCTACTAAATAATTATGAATCTTATTCGCTTTTTTTAATTTCAAGCTCTTTTATATCTATTATATTAATAAAAAATTCAGCCAGGAATATGTCAAAATTAAGCTTGCTTATCTTTATATACATTTACAGTATATACTTTATATACTGAAAGCTTTCAAGGGATATTGAAATATGTTAGTTGAACAATAATAAATAATAGCCCACGTTGTTTTATGACATTAATACGAAAAGTTGAAAAAATGGGGTTATAAAGGAAATTCAATTTTTTTTTATTATCGACTAATAAGAATTATGGGTTTTAATTAACTTTCAATTATAAAATACAAAGAGATGATGCTTATGCCACGTAATTACGTGATAAATAACACAACTTTTAAAGAGATCCATTACATGTTTGAAATTCTACATCAGATTATCATCAAAATAAGACCATTATGAAGAAAAAAAATAAGACAAATATTTTTTAAATCCGTCCCATCTTTCTCAGTTTGTATTTATATAGGCTGTCTCAGAAACTAGTGTCAAGCGGAAGTTTCTTGTTTTTTTTTAGTTTACGAGTTATGGTTATTTTTCACTTTTTTCAGATTTTTGACCTGAACCACTTAATTTGTATTTTCGTGAAAAGTAAAAGTCCTGTATGTCCTATATGTTAACAGTTACTTGTTTTAATAACCACATCCTGCCTAATAGTAAGCAGTGATGTGATTTCAAGCCCTGGTTCTAAAAACTCGGGATTTTAGCAGCTAAGGAAAACATACCCGAACAATACCGCATAATAATATATTCGATGAACTTAACTTATAAAAGACAGGTTAACAAACAACTATCTTACTTTTTTCGGTCTGTTATTAAAGAAAGACATTAAAAAAGTATGTAAAACACATTGAAGTATTTTAATAATATGATTCCGTTGTAAGCCCATAATCGAGTCATATTATAAAATGCTGAAGCATTTCCGCGAGTCGCGGATGGTAAGCGACGCTGCAAAATGTCAATTTTAATTTTGTATAATAACGACCAACAATATGTTTGCGAAAAGGCTTAACTGAGCAGGAAAATTGATGTGCAACTGCCTCGTTATAATATACTTTCGTTTTAATTCTGCTGTGATTTTATTAAAATATTTTTTTATCAATTTGGGCAGCACTTATATAAATTATGATGATTTAATTTTAAAACGACCATTAATTATGAGCAGAAGCTAGAGTAGAGAGAGTATTAAGCAAGATACTCGTCATGTGGGTAAAGTCACTACAGTTGAAATGAATTCTAGAAATACAAATGAATTATTGAGTTCCCTAAAGAAATGTCGCATTGAATAAATCAGCGAAATAATGCCACACAGTTCTGCAGCCATCAGAATAAATATGTGATCTTAATTTCAAATTTTATATTAAATTGAGGAGTCAAGAGTCGACGAACCCCTACTGGAAGATAGGCAGCAGCATTATCGTATGTAGTGGCTGGTACTATGATGACCAACCCGCCTGCCCAGCGTGGTGATTATAGGCCAAAACCCCTATGAGAATGTATTCAATAGGGGAGGCCAATTTTCAGCTGTGGAATAATAAGGCTGATATGATGATGCTAATATTATAATATTCTGACGGCAGCACGTCACATACTTCCACCAAACCTGCTCTGCGTCTGCGGGGGGAGTATGACCACTACGGTTTATTAAGAGGTGAGAGTTATGAGCTCAGAACTTAGATCAATAGACTGAGATTTTATCTCGTTCAATATTAAATATAATAGGAGTATCATCTGTAAATAATACCTTTCCACATTGGTATTGTAGAATGGCCAAATGTTAATGTATACTAAAATTTGAAATGTAATGGGTGTATAGGAATCCTAACATCTTGTTAACCTAAGAAGCCCGAGCCAACCTCACCTGCAAGTGGTGCACGAGGCTCTGGCAAATAAAAAAAATCCCGATTAGCGGCAATAGGCTCGCCACCTATCACGTGGGACCAAACATATTGTTGGCGAAATTAGGACTTATGTCATAACATAACTAAGCCCTAATTCATTCTTCTCCTACTCATTCTCAATTTCTCACGCATACGTGATTGTTTACTTTATATACTTTAGATACTTTTGAAAACATTACAAAGAACTCTAGCGCGTTGTATTACATTATGCTTCTAGTAAGAAACTAATTTCCATAGAATTTTTCGTTTACTTCAAACAGGCACGGACGAGACCGCAACACAAATCTACATCTTGCCTACGACATATAGTGGTACATACGTACTTCGTTTTGCAAATATATTTGACTTTACATTTTTTTTGTACCACTAGATGGCACTCACGCATGGAGCTCATCTAATAGAAAATCTTTGTCGAACCTTCCGATAACCAATGCACGCCCATTTTGAGCCCACGCCCATGCTGTAACCTCTTGAGAAAACCTCGTCTAGGTACTCATTCCATAACCAAGGATACGCGGCTGAAAATTAAATAACTTAGAGAGTCTCAACCACAAACCAACTTCATCAGTCAAGACGGCAGTCAGACACAATACTTTAAATAAACCTATATTTTCTTCTGAAATGAACCAGCGGTCATATTTTAATGTACTTTTACATGAAGGATGTTGTTGCTAGCTAGTAAAATTTTATTAAATACCGAAAGTGGACATAAAAGCGACTATATAAAGAAAAATTAAATCCAAAAACTTTTTCCGCTTGCCATAACAGCTTGCAGTTACTTTTTCTATCGTTATAAATAAATGCTCATCCAATAATGCGCTTAAAACTAATTAATTCCGCCAAAGACTTTCTTTAATTTTCTCTTCCTTATTAATAATTCATAATAAGCTCATACATTCCTCGTTGAAGTGGTTTGGTAACTTTTAATCTAGCTTAAGGACCGAATTAATCAAGGCGGGGCGTTCTTCCTTTGAAGAGCCTTGTCACTTCCCTTGCTGTCTGTGTACCGGGGGTCAATGCTTGGGGCACTCGATAATGTAATTTCATTTCTACTAATAAGAACAAGAATAATTGATTTGTTTTCATAAATATTTTACGGTTTGTCGGTTTACAGCAAATGATTAATAGAAATAAGTATGTGTTACGAGTATTCTATATCTAAAAGTCTGTTTGTTTATTTGACGACCGATATGGCGTGGAGGTCAGTATACCTACACTTCACTCCAGAGGTCGTGGGTTCGATTCCCACACAGGACAAATCTTTGTGTGCATGAACATGAATATTTGTTCTGGTCTGGTTGTTTTCCTATGTATATTAAGTATGTATTTACAAAAAAAAAGTATTTAAGTATGTTTATCCGTTGTTTAGTATCCATAACACAAGTTCTTAATGATACTTATCTTGAACTAAATAATTGGTGTAATTGTCAGAAAATATTTATTTATTTATATATTTATGATTTTAAATGCTGATAGTTCTGATAGTAGATTCCTATTCGGCTTTAAGAATTTGCTTTATCAAATAGGTAGGTGGGAACCGGTATTATCACTTTTATTTACCATACTTTTTGCGGCGGGAAAATGATGAACTTCCACTGGGAAATACAATATATTACAAAACCGAATCCCACGCAGGTGTATTAAAAAGTAAATAACGTTAAACTGATTAAGTATATAAAATAAATAACTGCGGTAAGCATTATAATTGTACCCACAATTGTAAAAAGGACATAAAAATAAATACTTATAAATGTTGACCAATTCATCACATCTGTAATGCAATATCAACTTCAGATAAGTTATGTAGTCAGTAAAGTACACATTATATAATTAATCTAAACTTCACATTATCTAGTTAGATAGTCAGTAAAGTACACATTATCATTATCAGTAAAGTATACATCATAACTGCAAGCCTACTTCATTGGTCACAGATTGATAATGGCGGTTGGTAGACCTCGGGGCAGGAGGGCTCGTGGACCTGCCGTCCAGCATGTTCCGTCGAGAGAGTCTCAGGGGGTGGGTGTGGGGGCACCTGCCACCTAATTTGGGATTAAAGAAATTAAATGCACTTCGGTAGTGTTACGCCTGAGAGGTAGGAGTGGGTGTAATTACTGCACCCCTCTGAGGAGGTCCGCTACCTTCCCAACACAGGAGCGGTCGTTGCCACTGGCGAGGCCATGGGCTGATGAGAGACCATGGTCCTGCCTTTTTGCCAACTAGTGACGGGCGTCGTCAGTTTTTTAGTGGGTAGGCTGAAAAGTTCCTGCAGGAGCCCCACATAACCGCTGTCCGGAACCCCGACCGGTTGGGTATGCGTAAATGCATTTTTCTGACGTTTAAAAAAAAAAAAAAAAAAAGACCTTTGCCAAGAATATTGCCTGCTTATACTCGTAGCAAGTTATAGTCCTAGTAAACAGACACTAATAGATTCAAAAGTCATTTACAAAATAATGCTCCATATTAAAACCCAGACATAATAAAATTATATGTGACTATTAATGTCGAGTGAGAACTGTGTTGAACCCCTTTTGTTACCTCGACATAGGAATTCTCTCATAGTTCATTAATCAGCGTCTTTTGCCCAGAAAGCGAGATTTGTATTTAATTTCATTTATAATATTTCTAGAACCTTCCCCAACGCTGTTTATTTCCAAAGAGAACCCGCCCTTTCATGGCTTTTTTGCAATATTAAGAACATTCGTTTGACAAATGATATAGCTTAGTGGTTAGTATACCCGATGATTGCTATACACAATAACACAACGATGTATTTAGTAAATGGAGGAGGAGTATAGTTAGACTTGTCGACTATGGATCTTACAAATGAGAACTCATACCAACCAGGCAAGTCAGTTCTGTTTTGCAGCAGAAATAAACTAAAAAAATACCTGAAAATTTATAAATTCAGCAAAAAATCAAGAAACCAACTAAACCATTCTAAAAGCCTAATGTAATAATATAAAATCTAATCTGAATTTAAGAGAACTAGCAAAGTTATCTGAGTTAGAGTTAAAACCTTGTCATTTTAAATACTACGATGACACCCGACAAAGCTAAAAATACAAAGTTATGAGCTTGAGTTACAATATTTTATGTAACCAGGAAATACGAAGTGTCATTTGAGGACAAGATAAGGTAAAAAGTTTTAGCCTCAATTCTTTTATAAATGACTACTCTTACAACAACAAATGCTTGAGTTCTCCGCAGTTGTTGGAGGTTAAATTAGAAATGAACCGAGGTCAGTATCAATATTATCACTGAATACTAACTTAGTACAATGTCAATTTGTCCAATCTATCACACAATTTGTCCAATCTGTCACACAATTTGTCCAATGATGAAGACGGAGTGCAAATTGTATGAGGAGTCTGGTGCTCACTCTGTCTCTGTCTGTCTGTTGTCTCTGTCGCAGCTCTGAGGTATTAAATAAACCAAAACAATTGCCAAAAAAAGTCCGAGTTAACAAAGGCCAATAATATGATATAATAGGTGGTTGCAATAAATATTGAGCGTCTCCGTGCTACGTAAGCCACGAAAACTGTTGGTCCTAGTTACCACTATGTGAAGGTACGTTAAATGCACTATAGGGCGGCTTGAGACATTCTAACAGCTGTATGCCACACATCTGCCTTCACTAATTCACCCTGGGTCGGCGTGGTGGAACGACCTGAATCCCTCTCACTCTGATTCTATAGAGGAAGCTCGTGCTCAGTAGTGGGATGTTAATGGGCTGAGATGTTGAAGGTACCAATTCAGTGGTGTAGTTGTGGCCGACTGCACTCAGTCCCTGTTTTTGTAGCTCCCAGTTTCAGTTATAGGCACTTTAAAAGTTTTCACCTCAGTGTAGTGAAAGTCCATGTTTATTTTACTGGTTATCCGGTTAACCTAAAACCAATATTGTAAAGAGCCGCCTTCCGTAATTAAACTCTAAGAAAAACATCCCGAACATCATAAAATAATATTTGTATACCTTTCTCCTCCATCGTTGGCCCGAGGGACGGATACCGACCTAAGGTAGGTAATTAGGGTTTTATAAAAGTAGATATTTCAACACAAACATCTCATTTAGTGTACCAGATAAAAGATTTTTATTTTTAACGTGGACCGTTCAGTAAATAACAGAATCCTTCCCTTTCCATAGCCGAAAGCAGATTTTTTCTTTTGGTTAAAGAAAGCATAGATGCCTTCTTGTATTTGTTTATTTCTCTATCTATGTAACTATTATAAAGTTACTAGTATATGTTAATCAAATCTAACTTTTATAACACTATTTATATCTTGAAAGGATCCGCAAAAGCACTATCTGTCAGAATTACTATGTGTAAACTCAAAGCGATTTTTTTACGCATAGAGTACCTTCTAACCAAATATGAGAGAACGTTCAGACGTTGGTTACTCTTTAATATTGTTCCAAGCATTAAATAGTACAAACAAACATTTAATAGAACCAGATTTTAATTACTTTTCATAGAAAGTTACGACTTTTGTTTAAACAGGACGTTGTCGGGTCACAGAGGTATTTTTTTAAACTCTAGTGAGAATACTACAAAAACTGATTGCATAATGAGTACCTATTCATGTAAATGACTCCCCAATGACCAACTTTCCAAGAAAAGAGTTCAGACATGAATGGTGCCATCGGAAACTTTAACGTTGACCAAAGAAAAAGTTTAATTTAGGTACACAATGGTAAAACTTAAGTTGGCTGCGCACCGATTCAGATTCAAAGTGGATTTCGGAATTAATTCGATTCTTGTAGAACTTCGGCATCTGGTGTACTTTTTGAACTCTGATTTCTCGACTTTTATCTATATTGAAGACCCTTTTTCATTGTAATCTTTGTTATGAGTATTTTAATGATATCAAAATTGTTAAGCCCTAAATCCTTAATGTGCTTATATTAAGTAATATTGGCTGGAGAAAAAGACGTAATGAGATTTTTGCGCCACTCTTTTCTACTGAAGCTCCTGCCTCCAATGAATGATGCGTTAGTTTTAAAATTACATACAATTGTATACCGATATTCAGGGAAACCCCCAAAAGGGTAGGCAGGGCCTATTGTCGCTTAACGGGATGTTAGCTGGGCCCCGTTCATTAATATGAATAAATAAAATAAAATATGAGTAAGATGAGGTATGATCTTTAGATATTAGATGTTGGTAGTTTTCAGAACAGCGGTAAACTTACTTTATTTATTTGATTGTATTAGATTTTAAGACTTCATTTGAAAAAAGCCGAGATGAGTTACTTAAGGCATCCCTTTCAATCTCGTATCTTTTTTGGAAGCCGCGTTAGAGTCACCGACCGGCTGTCTGACAGATCCCCCCTATAAGAGACACCGACAGGCTGAAAATTCTTGAGATAAAACTACTACAGACAGTTTATCTGTCTGTAGTGGTGGACAAACCTTGACCAATTCTAAAAAAGAATCCATTTCCTTTTATTTCTTGATTATGGTACCGCTCATATCTCTTTCATTGTTGTTAAGAAAATATTTCGTGTATAAAAATTTGACGAATTTAAATGATCCTGTTGATCTTTAAGACAATAAAGTATGTTTAATTTTATTTTTAGTGCGAAAATGCATTTTGTTACCGACGTAAGTTTTAATTGGCCAATACTATTCGATATCGACGTGATGACTGTGTCGTGTAGTAGAATGACTGACTGACGGACAATCCGCTCCCCCTTTTAGAATCACGACAGGCTGCCTGACAATTCCCCCCGATAAGAGTCACCTACAGACTGACAAATCTTCAGAAAAAACCACAACAGACAGATAAACCGACAAACCTTGACAAATTCTGACAAAAAATCTTCATTGTTGTTCAAAAAAATAGAATTTTCATTTTGTGTGTTAAAATTTGACGAATCTAAATAATCCTGTTGTTTTTGAACAAAATAAAGTTCATTTTATTTTATTTTTTAGAAATCTAGGGCGTTTCAAAAACGCTTGTCATGAATAATGAAGGCATCACTATACCGCCTTTTTAATTCATGTGTAATCATTAAGTAAAAACCAGCCAGTCAAGTTTGATACAAAATTAAGAGGCTAGAAGTGTTCTTACAGCAGGTCACCATACACATGCCAGGCATTGATTCGGCACAGTGGAGTACGTCATAAACAAAATGGTTTTTGAGAGGAGACCTGAGTATAGTCATCATTATACATCATCTATTCTCTAATAAGCTTATCTCAACATTTATACTTATCTGTTATACTCACCTATACGGTAGCCATACATCATCTTATGGATATTAGGTATGTATTTACAAAAAAATATACATATAAATATGTTTATCTGTTCTTTAGTATCCATAACACATGTTCTTATATGAGATACTTACTTACTTACTTTGATACTTACTTTGATACTTCTCTTGGAGCTAAATAATTGGTGTGATTGTAAGAGGATATTAATTTATTTTATCACTGAGTCCGATACAGCCAGGCGGAGTCTAGAATCCAGTGCAACGTTAAAAGTTGAAACCATTACTACTATGCATTTCCTGCGCACTCATAATACGCTTGCTCTAGTCTAGACATCTGCTTTACTTTGTAACTACGTAAAACATTATTATCCTACCTCAATGAATAATGATAAATAATGAGGAAAGATATTATT
Organism: Musotima nitidalis; assembly: GCA_949126915.1. NCBI lineage: Eukaryota > Metazoa > Arthropoda > Insecta > Lepidoptera > Crambidae > Musotima > Musotima nitidalis. The sequence goes on along the minus strand of OX421418.1, from coordinate 13,781,137 downwards.
GTAAGGGCAACCAGGATAATGCATATGCATTATCCCTTAGGGCCCAGGGTCTGCTCACTAGTCGAACCGGATTTGGCTGAATTTCAGTTATTACATGGAGCGACTCCTGTCTGACCTCCGCCACCCAGAGACTGACTTCCTAAAAACGACTGCCATAGATGTTCATGACAGCCGAAATCAATAGTTTTCCGAAGCACGGAGCAAGCGATAATTACGCACATATCTCCTAAAATTCATAGGGTTTGAACCCGAGACCCTCTGAATTTAAAGGCTGTTATTCTCGCCTCTGGGATATCGCCGCTCTATATCCTCACCCTGTGATATTCTAAAACATTATATCCTCTGTGATATACTAAAATTGCGTGACTGTACACCTCGTCCCGACACCGAATTGTGAGACGTGCACGTAGGCCCCTCGGCCCTTATAAATCGTCTCCTGTTTAATGAGTTTCCTTTGTCGTTAACTGTTAGTCCCTTGCTAATAATGTACCGATATCATTTCCTATCTAACGCTTTACAAAATCTGCATGCATTTTGTTGCGGTCATATATTTATTTGAATCACTTAAATCTTTGTTGTGAAATTGTTTGATTTATATAAACAAATCTTTGTTATATCGACGACATTATAAGGCGTAATGCAATGAAAAAAAAGGTTTAAAGTAATAGTATAGTTCTTCGGTAAATATGTCAAGCCGTTGGTCCCGGCTGTCATGAACATCTATGTCCGTCGATATAAGGAAGTTCCTTGGCCAACTATAAGTTGAGACTTATAGTTTTAACTAAAGCAACCGGGATAATGATAGGATGTGATTACATAATAATTATTACGGGTAAAACGGAAAATCACCTCTTAGAAAGAAAAAACACAAATTACTACCAAGGACACGATTGTATCAAGACCTTGATATAAAGTAGCGTAATTATATTCTGCAAGAGTATGAAATACGTATCGTCGGATACTGCCAATTAATTCCAAAACCGCAGACGCAGTTAGTCCACTAAGTTGCCAATAAGACAGTCTTTGCATACGACGCCTGGTCCCATTCAGACCACTTGCTACCACCGCCAGGGGGCAACGGTAATTAAAGCAATTCAGAACGGTGTCCCTCCGCGACGATGTGTTAATTTTACCAGCAATTTATTGTCACCCTAAACAGTTAATTTGTCCTTCACACCTCTGACCAATTAGAGGGAATGTCAATATGGTTTTAATGCGTCAACTCGGCCTTTCAACAATTAACGAGTATGGATAAACTGTCGTAGGGCATTTATTTTCTGTTTTATTTACGTTTAGAAGATTAAGCTTTGATCTTCAATTAATGTAACGGAAAGGAAAATTAAATAAAAAGGCAAGGAGGAAAATAAGGGCTAACACTAATAGGTATGAACTTACTGTCCTTTAATGAAGTAAACTCACAGAGCTTCGCCTGAGTCGAATACGGCTTTGTGATTATTATATTTGAGCCGTAAAAAATATCACATGTGTAATATTCAATTTATAAACTCACTAGCGACCCGCCCCTGCTTCGCACGGGTGGTATGCTAATATGAATAGTGACGTATAATACATAATTACAGAATGTCTCTATATAGGCCGCGAATACCTACCACCGCCGCAACCATAATTTTTCGATTTAGCGTAAGTTTATTCGTTTGATATCTTGTAAAGTACTGATCGAAATTACATGATGTACAGCACAAATTTAATCTATGTCTAATGTCCAAGCTTACTAACATGATTATTTAGATAAGAATTAATGTCATACATACTTAAAATGGCTTCGTTAATAAGCCATTATTTTTAGTAAAAAGTAAAAGATAAAATTGGTTATTGTGGGGTATTCTTGAGAGATAGACATATACCATCGCGGACTTTTTTGAAGAATTTTATAAGTTGTACAATATTGAAGTACATTATTTTGATTAATCTCGTATGGTTTGGCCAGCGTTTGCAATATAAGCGCAAAAAAGTGAGTTGAATTACGACATCACATTAGAAATCTCAAAAATTGACAGTGTTCCACTACTATATTATGCATGTATTATACATATAAACCTTCCTCTTGAATCACTCTATCTATTGGAAAAAACCGCATCAAAATCCGTTGCGTAGTTTTAAAGATTTAAGCGCATATAGGGATATAGGGACAGAAAAGGCGACTTTGTTTTATACTATGTAGTGAAGTCCAATAAGCCGTTTTTGCTTGATTAAGAGACATACCTACATTCGAGCAAACAAACTTTGTATATGTTACTGGCCAAACCCGATTTTAGGACAAACTAGAATAGCCTAGTATGGCCGGTAACATATACATGGTATTATTATCGTTAGTTAATTACATAGCTTGTTTCGTACACTTTATCATTTACATTTTATCTTTTATAATTAAGAAGGATCATGGCCCTCTTGAATCAAAAGCATATTTATATAATAGGTTGGGGAAAAAGTCTTTTCGTATTTTTGTATGAAAAGTCAAGACATTTTTTTCAAAGTTTATTTACATTTATTTACAATATATATGTACCGTTTTGTTGAATAACTTTCTGCCATTTTGTGGGCAGAGACATTATCCCGTTACTGTAGAAACTTTGGGACTTCTGATCAAAAAAACGGGACAAATAGTTTTGGCAGTCCTCTCTTGAGGTCAACCTTACAGAACCTAAAGAATTCTGCAGAGACCGAAACAGGTGAAAATCTGAAGGCGCAAGGTCAGGGCTATATGGTGGATGCACTAGGACCTCCCAGTCGAACTCTCTTAATTTTTGCTGAGTGGCTAAAGATGTGTGTGGTCTAGCGTTATCGTGATGAAAGACCACACCCTTCCTGTTGATCAATTCCGGCCGTTTTCTCTCGACTGCTTCCTTTAATCTCATCAGTTGCTGGCAGTAAAGATCAGAATCGATGGTTTTGCCGGGCGGTAAAAGCTCATAATAAACAATGCCCTTCCAATCCCACCATACACACAGCATCACCTTATTTCGTGTTAGGCCAGGTTTGGCCACAGTCTGTGAAGCCTGGCCAACTTTCGACCACGACCTTTTTCGCACGTTCTTGTCGTACGTGATCCACTTTTCATCGCCAGTTATCAATCTCTTCAAAAACGGCTCGGTTTCATTACGTCTCAATAATGAATCGCAAATGAGTACACGGTTCATTAAGTTTCTTTGAGTGAGCTCGTGTGGCACCCAAATATCGAGCTTTTTTGTATAACCAGCTTTCTTCAAATGGGTCAAAACTGTTTTGTGGTCAATTCCCAGTTCTTCAGCTACATCGTAACTACTAATATGCCGATCTTGCTCCACTCTTTCAAAAATGGCGTCCATTTTATTCGTAACAGGGCGACCAGAGCGAGGTGCATCTTTAACATCAAAATTTCCGGACTGAAAACGTTTGAACCAAATTTGTGCTACTCTTACTGACACTGCATCAGGTCCATAAACATCACAAATTTTTTTCACTGCTTGAGTTGCATTTTTGCCTTTTTTATAATAAAATTTTAAAATGTATCGAATTTCTTCATTAGATTCACTCATTTTTACGGAGAGAAAAACAAATGAAAAATAGCGGGAAACAACTTTTTTTTATTTTTTTCTTTTCTTTATAATGGAACCTTTTTAATGTTACCAAAACCAGCCAGACACAAATAGTACAGTCAAAAAAAATTTATAATAAGTTTATACCTACGTTATGCGAAAAGACTTTTTCCCCGACCTAATATATCAAAAATACAGTCGCATATTAAATCAATGTTCCATATTCATAATAAAGTACGAAACTTCTTACACAAGCAATATAATCTCCTGTTATATTACTAAGCAATTGAAGGAGTATTTAAAAAACCATTAAGCTTCGACTTTGATTACATCGAACGGACAAAGATATGAATACAACATTGTAATAAAAACAAAACGCTGAAATAAGCTTGTACAATAGGAGCGAAGGGCAGGGCAGAAAATGGGGAAATTTCGGCATTGCTATAAATTAATTCGTACAGGGCAGTGCAGTTAAGCCTCCATACATTTTAATTGCTTCCATTATCGAGCGTTCAGCATACGGAGCCCTGATGACAACGAATCCCCCCCTATCGTAATATTTTGATGGAGGACCACTAATTTGTTAGGATTAATAATGACGGTGCGTTTGACAGTACGAAGTGAGTTTTAAATTATGATGGGACTTAAAAACGTACGAATGAAAACAAAAAGATGAAATAGCCTTACAGATATAGGATAGAGGTAGGTGTTTAAATAGGGTGTGTAACGGTTGATATAATAACAAAAAATCTAACGTTCACTTGACATAATTTCACTAAATATAATTTTGTTTAATATAACGATCAGTTGTCATAATGAATTGTAGTTATAATTTCATTTCATCTAATTTCTTTTGATATAATGAACATTTCTTATAATGCACATATGACATTTTTTTATATAGCTACCGTCGACTAATTAGGTTAAAAGAACATGAGGGAAAATTATATAATATGAACTTTATACTAAATGTTATTATATCAAAGAAAGATTATATCATATATAACATTAGATCATATGAAATTAGATTATTTGTTATTATAGCATATGAAAATTATAACATATGAACGTTATTTTAAGTGAAATTAGAGCATTTGTTATTATATCAAACATTACACACCCGTTTAAATACAGGTCTGTGAGTGCAGTTTTTGAATTACTAGTGTAAGCCTTCGTTAGCGACTTTTTTTAACAATATTGGTTGCGTCTCTTATCACCACTGATACATTATTTGTGATGTGCTTAACATACCAACGTCAATAATTTCATTATATAAAAAATATTGTGGTTTGATTTAGCGGGTGAAGGTTTTAGAATCTCCCTTGTTTCTTGCACCAATTTCTAATGGAAAAGGTCTTCAAGCCTATTAAAGTGAAACTGCCAGATAATGGAAGCTTTTAATTGCCTGTGAAATAATGACTTACGCATCAATTTTACAAAGACATTAAGAGGGTACCTGGTGACTTCATCGATGCACAAACCTAGTCGACATAGCTTTTTTTCATATTCTGCTCATAGATTACTCACCAACAAAATCGATCAAATAATAAAATTAAAATATTTACCAAACGTAAATATAAATTAAACGCAATCGTATAAATTATCCAACGTTTATTCACGTGCTCTTTCGCAAGTAACTAATGTATTCAATATGGTAATTTCGTGTAAAATTTATTGTTTATGGTGTATAAATCAAAGCATCTGATTAATAGGTTGACAGAGTATACAAATTGAAATTAATTTCAACTAAAATCAATCTGTTTAACGCAACTTGTTCACCAATACTAACATGAAGCCAAAAAATATTTTGGTTGTATGTTATTCTGATAATTTTAATGACAAGTCCTTATCCTTTATTGTACATTAAAAAATAAATAAAAGAAAGAACAAGTTCATGGGTTCATGGGTTTAAAAGAAATCTCTTCCAGCCAACCTTACCTGTAGTGTGAGAGATAGTTAGCGGGCAATAATATCATATTCACCTTCATGCAATGATAATGAATAATAATGATAATCATAATAGTCATTACTATTGCCAGAATGATAATTACATTTATTCCAATCCTTTACTTTTATTGGGAATATAATAAACTGAACCTCTAAAAAATACTTTTTTGATCATCAAAAATACTGATCTAGCATCTAATAGGGGATTAGGTGCTCCATCAGAATTTTTTGATGTACAAAAAGGTTAGGTTAGGTTGGTAATTTAGTAATTTTGATGACACATTAAATATGAGCCCTTTTATTGTAGCGTGAACACCATACATGCCAATATGCATTGTATACCTTAGCGTAGCGTAATAAATCTCCAATGCCTACTTTTGCTTGACCACCCGGCCTTACTAAGCTACGAGCGCTACAAACTCATATCTGCCTTATCAAATCCACTACTAAACATTAGCCTCCCCAAAAAAAAAAATTCTAGTGGGGGTATTTGCCCCTAATACACCGTAGGCAGGCGGGTTGGTGATCGCAGTTCAAGCCAGTACTCAAGATGACAATGCTGCCACCAATCGGTAGGATTTGTTTTCGTCGACTATTGAGAAGAGAGAGAGAGCACTGTTCTAGGCCGGTACCACACGGCAAATACAAACTGCATAACCTATTCAAAATCTCTGCGCACACCTTGCCTTCAACTATTTATGTGTTAAATATATTTAACATAAACAATTAATTTCCCAAATTAAAATTTAATCTCATAAGGGATTAAACCTAAGTTTGAAAAGAGAATCTAACACATATGAACCAAAAAGTTTACAGTCAAAAGCTTGTAACTATTACAAATTTCCAACTTTAATTCAAACATAACTTCGAAAAACAAAGTGATATTACAAAGCTATTAAATTCAAATTACACAGCTTCAATGGGCTACAGCTCGAAGCGTTTGAGGTTGAGATTATTTTATTATATCCGTTGGATAGTAATCTGGAAAAGCAAATCCAATCTATATTCTCTTTGCACCCCTCTTTTTGCAGTCTGCTCTTTGTGACGTTAGGAAATATATTGCAATGAAAAATCCTAGCTAGACCGATGATTTCTTTTTAATCAATTACTCGTAAATTTATTTCATCAAAAATAACGATTCATATTTTTTTATTTAACATATATGAACAGATTTAGTAAATACGCATACGAATAAAATATCGTTACATTTAAGTACAGAGCAAACATTGGCATATTTATTACCTCTCTACAAATTAATCGTTGAAAGGCGGCTGTTACCAGATGGATTCGTTCTGCAGGAAACTAGGATGGCTGGCGCTCTTAAGGATAGGAACATGTTTAACGGTGGACGGTCATTGTCCGGTTGATTGTTGATAAATATTCCTAAAAACCTTTCATAATCCTTCTAGCCCCAGGCAGAGCTTTTACTTTAACACTAGACAACGAATAAATATTCACTTGAGTTCCAACTACATACTTATGATACACAGGAAATACCCTGCTGAATTCGAAAGGGAAAATAAACAGCATATACATATAGTAGCACAAACATTTTTAAAACAAAGTCTTAACTCATTCATAATCACGCCTTTCACATTTTCACTATAAGTTTTAAATATTTTTTCAGATTGTTGGACATGGCATATAATTTAATATCGCCGAATTAATATCTATAAAACCTCCTCTGGGCCATCACGCCTTCCTGGCGCCGTCCCCCTACTAATTTCAAATATTCCCCTCTAATATAATATTATTATCCCTGTCCATCTACCCCTCGTATTACTATGATATTTTTATTCCCCAAGACACATCTTAACATAGTACCTACATGATATTCAGTAACGCGGAAAACTAGGGCCAAAATGGGTTAAGTTTTTATCAGAAGTGTGTCACAGAGTAAATGAACCCTTTTTCTTTGGAAAGACAAACTGAGAAAAGATAAAATGTTTCTTATCGGACATTAAAAGGCTGAAAGAAGCGGTATAAAGAAAATGGCTCAGGTCCCTTAGGAAAAGTTTGTGAGACGAAGAGCTCCCGTCCACTGAGCCAAATTAAAATCAAGACATTGCAAAGAGACAGTTTTTTATATCTGCGATACGTTTTTAATCACCGACAAAATGTTTTTTTTGTTTTATTTTTTTAGTTTATATACAAAAGTTGGCCGCTTCAGAAAATAAATCACAGGCTTTTTAACAATCGAGGAATCAGTATTTTATACATAGCACATAGTAACTATTTTCTAATTGTAAGGTAAAGAATTTGCTGCGGGACTGTTCGAAAGGGCCTCTGCCTCAGGACGTAGCAGGCTCAAGAAGGAACATGGATGGTTTTTAGTCAGTAAGTCAATAAGTGTGTCAATAGTCAGACACACCCACACTCCATCCACAGCGGTAGAAGGTCTATAGATGATTTTCCATCCAAAAAAAAAAGGGTGAAGAAATTACTATGCATAATATGAGACTTGTTAATTCCGGCTACGCAATGTGTAAAGGCAATATAATCAAATCAGGATTTATGTGACATAGTATGATCATGAATCTGATCAAATTTTAGTATTACTTAACATAAGAACACATATACGCGTAGACCACATACACTTGCGTAATAATTAATGTTTTAGTAACGGTAGTTAAAATGTGCAACATTGTTTATGGAGACCTTGTATCTCAGTCTCCCCGTGACCACGAATAACTGTAAAGTATTCGAAACGTCGGGGTAACAATTGTTAAATACACCAATATACAATCGCGTAAATAGAATAAAACAATAAAGAACACATATGACTACAGGCTGAGAATCAAACTCACGACAACAGGAGCGGAAAGCAGGTATACAGATCAGAACTGCACGGCACACATTTATTTTTACAAAAAAAAGGTTCACACGAATTAAAAGTACTCTCCGATAAAAGCCGTTTGAATTCAAGCGAGAAATGTTATCTGGCGAATTAATCTTGGGAAGTTTCCCCGCTTTTGTTTCTCCAGATGCATCTGCAGAAAATTTATTTGTGCCCCGAATTGGAAATAGATAAGTCGGCCTGAGGAACCCTTTGGGTGTCGTTTGGGTCGGAGTTCAGACCTTTCCAGCGTTTACGGAAGGGAACAGGTAATTACGAACAGTTTCCTGTGTTATCTCCGCAAATATTCTTTCTGGGATTTCAAGTTTCCAGTTAAGTTAATAAGGCCTTTTATTAAGACAGGATACAGATATAATTCACGTAGATAGAACTTCTTGATTTTACGATTATTATATTTTTTTATAAAATTAGAAAGGTTAATTAACATTCGTTGTATCCATCTAGAAAAGTATGATTAGAGTATCATTACTAATACAAAGAAGTGTTTCTTACTAACTTTGATTAGAATGTGCCTGAAGGTGTAAAATTGTAACAAACTTCCTTTACTAAGCAAAGCAGCTCTTGTTATTTATTATATAAAACTTTTTACTCTTTGTGAGACAAGTTAATCGGAAACGATAAACAAAGTTATTCAGGATTCACAGAGTTCATCCTTGGGTAGGTGATTTTTTGTGTGGTATTTAATACTAGTTACTACTTGAAAGCTTAAGTCACAATATGAGAGTTTATTAGACAACTCTTTGTTAATATTTCACAAAATATAGCAATCATTTCAGGCTACTAACGCCGTATTAATGAGCAACAGTTAAGCACGGTGCGAAATTAAAGTAATTAACGGGCGACAGCACGTCGGACCGCAAGCTTTTTGTAATTTCAGTGACAAATGAACAGCGGCCTGAGTGCGCCTCTGCGCGGATTCCGGGGGAAAGTTGATTTTGATGCAAAGAATAAGCAACGTAGTAAGACAAATGTTTGAGAGGAAAATAGAAACCTTTATAGGTATCGTAACTTGACTACAAGAAATCTAACCTTAATATTTATTCTTCTTAAATCCCTAATCGAATAACACGTGTATATATTAGGTCGGGGAAAAAGTCTTTTCGCATAACGTAGGTATAAACTTATTATAAATTTTTTTTGACTGTACTATTTGTGTCTGGCTGGTTTTGGTAACATTAAAAAGGTTCCATTATAAAGAAAAGAAAAAAATAAAAAAAAGTTGTTTCCCGCTATTTTTCATTTGTTTTTCTCTCCGTAAAAATGAGTGAATCTAATGAAGAAATTCGATATATTTTAAAATTTTATTATAAAAAAGGCAAAAATGCAACTCAAGCAGTGAAAAAAATTTGTGATGTTTATGGACCTGATGCAGTGTCAGTAAGAGTAGCACAAATTTGGTTCAAACGTTTTCAGTCCGGAAATTTTGATGTTAAAGATGCACCTCGCTCTGGTCGCCCTGTTACGAATAAAATGGACGCCATTTTTGAAAGAGTGGAGCAAGATCGGCATATTAGTAGTTACGATGTAGCTGAAGAACTGGGAATTGACCACAAAACAGTTTTGACCCATTTGAAGAAAGCTGGTTATACAAAAAAGCTCGATATTTGGGTGCCACACGAGCTCACTCAAAGAAACTTAATGAACCGTGTACTCATTTGCGATTCATTATTGAGACGTAATGAAACCGAGCCGTTTTTGAAGAGATTGATAACTGGCGATGAAAAGTGGATCACGTACGACAAGAACGTGCGAAAAAGGTCGTGGTCGAAAGTTGGCCAGGCTTCACAGACTGTGGCCAAACCTGGCCTAACACGAAATAAGGTGATGCTGTGTGTATGGTGGGATTGGAAGGGCATTGTTTATTATGAGCTTTTACCGCCCGGCAAAACCATCGATTCTGATCTTTACTGCCAGCAACTGATGAGATTAAAGGAAGCAGTCGAGAGAAAACGGCCGGAATTGATCAACAGGAAGGGTGTGGTCTTTCATCACGATAACGCTAGACCACACACATCTTTAGCCACTCAGCAAAAATTAAGAGAGTTCGACTGGGAGGTCCTAGTGCGTCCACCATATAGCCCTGACCTTGCGCCTTCAGATTTTCACCTGTTTCGGTCTCTGCAGAATTCTTTAGGTTCTGTAAGGTTGACCTCAAGAGAGGACTGCCAAAACTATTTGTCCCGTTTTTTTGATCAGAAGTCCCAAAGTTTCTACAGTAACGGGATAATGTCTCTGCCCACAAAATGGCAGAAAGTTATTCAACAAAACGGTACATATATATTGTAAATAAATGTAAATAAACTTTGAAAAAAATGTCTTGACTTTTCATACAAAAATACGAAAAGACTTTTTCCCCAACCTATTATGTACAAGTTTGCGTCTTTATTTAGAACAGTAATTTAAAATTTTGCTAGGTATGAGCAGATAATAGCAAATATTAGTTCTAACATTATTAATTTCGCTTCCATATTATTATTTCTTTATCATCATCTATCTATGATCATGCTCCTGTCTCGCTCTCAAATGCTTTATAATGGTGCAACAACAATCGTCCACTTTCCACAGGTGCCAGGTGCTGCAGGTCACTATCACGTACCGCATTTAAACAACTCTAAATTAACTTATCAATGGATTAAAAAAAAAACTAATTTCATACAGTAATGAATACGCTTGTAAGCTATGCGCGTAACTAGTACGTATTCATTAAAAAACAGTGTCTTATATTCGATACAAATACATTTCACCTCTACGCAAAATAATCTTTGCCAATAAATGGGAAGCGTTGGAGCGCGTTTCCGTACTTTACGCGGAGTTGAGTAAATGCTCTCTTACAGGGGCCTATTCATTTGGAATTTAACATGGTGTTTAACTGAGAATTCAACCTTACTTTATAATATTCATTTCTACATTGTAACTTATTCGCATTAACGTTTAAGTTCATTGAAATATTAATCATGGCATTAAGTCATGTGTAAAGATATTTTATACTTAAGGCGTATGAATATTTATCATCATCATCATCTCAGCGCCATGAATTCCATTACTGATTAACTTTATATTAAATACTGGCCGTGTAGTGGCTGTAGAACAGGCTTCCTGGCAAAGTTTTCTCGTGAGATTACAGCATTGAAAAGGGCGTGACATTGTTTTAAATCGCGTGTCAATCTTGATACACTTAGTTTAAAGCGTTCATAGGCTGCGGCGACCACTTTCCATGAGGTGAGCAGCATGAAAATAGGTATTCATGGTACAAGCTCTATTGATATGTGGCTTTAGAGTGCTGTCTTGCATATACAAGGGCATGCAGACAGATTATCTATGAAACTAGTCATATAATAGCAAGACAAAAAAAATCTATAGCCAAAGAAGAACAAAAGATTTTCATTCTGTACGCAAGCCTGAGAGGAGGTAGCCTATCTGTTCTCTGTACACACAGCTAACACAACGCAAGCACTCTACAAGAAAGGATGTAAAGTACCTCAGCGCTCGTATGTATTCAGATCACACGTTTACATTTCGCCACTTTCGCGAAATCAAAGTAAAGCTCAAAGCAAACACTCCTTGAAAATGCGGTGTAAATAATAAAAAGGTGCGCGATGGCACCTGAGAGCATTGCGCGGACCGGCCTGTCATATTCGCCTGAAACCGCCCATTTCCCCTCCGAGCGGTTTATTTCAGATTCAATATGCTCTGGGGATGGGGAAAGCCTTGAAATATTATGGAGCATTGACATTCAACAGTGCACCGCTCCCATTTTTTCAAAAAGGATTTGGATAAGTTAAGTTTGGTATGTGGGTAATAAAATATGATTTTACTATCTTACATGAGAAGAGGATTCGGATTTTTATGTATCGTGTTATCGCATTTGTTATACGACGGATAGTAAGGCAAACCACCTGCTATTTATCGACAGCAATTGTAATGTCCATTTCGTATTACACGCGTATTGGGTTATGGATTGTAATTTGATCACATAAACAAAAATAAAGTTTGTCATCATGTATGAACGCGAGCCGCCACTCAAAACCAACTAGCCACGATCAACCGAGTCAAAACGGATAATAGCGAAAAACGGCGAGCGGACAACAGATTACCTAGTTCCTCTAGAATTACGAAATGCTATTAACCATATTAAATTAAAGCTAAAATCTAACTTCCTAAATTTGTATCAAATCATAATTATTATTTTTTTCGATTTTATATATAAGGCGTTATTTTAATGTAGTTTGTCATTTTTTTTTTAAGACTTAGCCTTATCAAAATTTTACGCACTCACTATAAAGCAATAATTGGTTTTAAATCTATTTGCTTTTTTCAATGTAGTTTTTTAAATTGTTAATTATATTCAAAAAAAATTGTTATGCCAATTTTCCACAAATTGTTTCATCAAAGAAAACATAATTGCAGATTTTAATTAAATGATTTAGAATAGGCTTCCATCCGAAGCATTTGTAAACGTCACCTAAATCTATAAGCTGTTCTATTGTGGCAGCATGCTGCTTGAAGACGTTGGCATGTTAGTTAGATTGCCGAGTTCTGTCTCCGCCGTGACATTTAAATAAATAGGTAGAAGTGATTTTAGATAAACTGTAACGAATGAAGTAGTACTAAGGGAACCTGCCATGACAGTCAATAAAGTTATAAGCAACTGATCTAAATGTAAAAATAAAAAGACAACAATAACCCGATAGATTTCAGAACTTCTTTCACGCTGGGCCCCCCGGGCTAGAGTTACAAAAATAAGGGCAATGCTTTGATTGTTATTGTACCTTCCAAATTTAACAACAAAATCTCATGAACCTCAACTGATTTGACAGGTGAGCCCTCGGCAGTATAACTCGAAACATATAAAAAATATTCTGAACGAATCTACTCCCAATGTACCCAATTTATGTATTAAATTCAAGGAATCATTAATAGAACTAATAAAATTCAGCTTGAAAGTTGTTTCATTCTAGGTGGGCACTCCGTAATTCTTTTCTTTCTTTTAAATAATGGCTTCGTGCGTCTAGCACATTTAGCCAGTGTCAAGTAAGGGATATATTAATTATATATAATTTATAGTAAATAAGAATGAGTGGTGATAAAGATGATAAATCGAAGATGAAATACCCATTAATGAAGTTTTGTTTGATTTACCAACACTCATGTATGGTCACAAACACTAAACGGTTAATAATCCACTGTTATTACACATAAATGTTAGAAATATCAAAAATTTTAGAAAATAAAACAAAACTGCAGACATGACGCTTCATTTTCCCGCAAAGAAGTCGACTGCCATATTTAAAGATTTTTTTACATTAAAGACATTTAGAAACAATATCCTGTAAAAGTGCTCGTGGAATGTGGAAACCAAATATTTATTCACCACACCACATCCACAGAAACGATTCCATAACTTTCTATTTACTGCGCAGTATGCTTATATCTAAAAGCAAAACGACAAAGAATACTTACTATTCACTAAAATACCATTAGTAAAATGAATAATGTCCAGCAAAAACCTAAAGGCTCTGTAACTTAACGATAGCAGCCATTAAAAGTAGAAAAACAATGTTTATGTACTCTTTCTGGGAACATTTTGCTGGAATTAAAACGCAGCGAGCGTTCCACAGTAGGAACGAACACTGGGAAGTGGGGCAAGTCAATTTTAAAATGCAACATCTGGGATTCTTGGCGAGCCCGTGTTTTTCAAGATTAATATGAAATGTTTGTCGTCGCTTAAAACGTGCTAACGCGAACCGGAGTGTTTCTACAAACTAAGATTTGGGAAAGGCCGCTTGAGCAAACACTGGCCTTGATTTCTCTTGATTAAATCATAAAATTATTGAATCATAATATATATAGCGTTCACTAATATTTCATATGAATACAAGGACTTGAGAAAGGTTCTGGTATCAATCTGTACAATAATTAAGATAATATTAACTATGATGGGCCCTTAGCCTTGAAAAGCTGATGTCGACATAAGATTTTCTCTAAACATGCCAAATTCTAGGTCATACTCTAGATATACCAAAAAGCTTCTCACTATGGAAATCACTCAAATAAGTTGTAGCACAGCAGTGTGTCTTTTATTTTTTCGCATTATATTTACCTTTTCTTAAAATTGGAACCTTTTCAAAATAATCTTTCTGACTTTCTGAAATTTCTTTATTGCTTTTTGAATAATTGATGAGAAAAACATTGGAACAAGTTTGCTGTGTAGCTACCTAATACCAGACATGGGGAGGTATGACAGAGCGATAATCGGCTTTTCTCAACGTACGAAACCATCTAATTGTGGCCCTGTCCCGCGGGACCCCAGCCAACAATACGTTTCGACGGGAGGAAGCTTACGATACAACGATGTCTGATGGGGAATGAACAAGATTGATTTTTGATATTTTATGAGGAGTAGAATCGTACCTTTTCGCTCGTAATGCAGAACTACCTCGTGTCTCGACTGAAGAAAAAGAAAAATGTTTATTTAATGAAGAATGGTTACATGGAAAAGAATGATTATAATTAAATTACAGTTAATTGTGGATTTTTCCTCAAACATTTGACTGATAACTATATACTCTTGAACACCTTACACCAGCTTAGGATTAGCTAAGTAAAACTTTACACCCAACATAAGCAGAGCTTGTCCTATGGTAGAAGACAATGGAGAAACATAGAATACTTTTTTGTAAGCACATAGGATAGATGGACCAGATTGACCGATGATCTGTTTAAGACGGCGGAAGTCGGAGAACCGAGGAGGTTCTAGATCGCTCGACATGAAAAACCATTTGGGGAGGCCTTCGTTCAGCAGCTTGTAATGGCTGAGGTAATGGTGATGAAATACATAAGAAATACCTAGACCAAGACAAATGTTCGTTTCCATGTACACAGCACGACTCCGCATCATATAGGACGTCAACCTGTCGTGGTATGATTATTAAGCAATATATATCTTAACGTGAACGAATATAAGTAAAGTGATTTTTTGGGTTCGTGGACGAAAAAAAAAGCTTTAGAGAACTCTGCTGGCTGTTTAGCTCATCATCATCAGTTCAGCATCGTACCATCACGCAGGATGTGGTCATTCCACAAAACATGCCAAAGACCATGCGAAGACAACTTTGAGATAAAGAAAAAAAAAGGATAAAACATATTCTTTGTTAATGGTAATTGGCTAAGTTGATTAAACTGATTAAAATAAAGAAATCATTTAATAAACGTTTCATTGTTGTTGCCTGTAATTTTTTCATTAATTCCAATTTATTATTACAGTGATATTACTGTTCCAACCCAACTCATGCCAGGCTATAAAGTCCGCAGCCAGTAAATTGGACGGTGGTACAACGTTTAGCTTTTACAAAATCCTCTTTGTTCTCGATTTCTCTCTACTGCCATGCCTCTATTACGATATGTCAGTTATTGTGGTAGTTGCGGCAATATGTTGTCGTATGGGTTCCGTGCCTCCGCACAACTTGCTAATATGTTTGCATTTAATTTTCGCGAATGTGCTGAATTGAAATTTACTTTCAATTTGAAATTTGAAGCAAGGCAAGGGGTTTTATATTTTTAATATACTTAGCCTTATCGTTGTTCAGAATTTAAACTAGCATTTGAACTTTAATATGTTCCCTGGTAATTTAAAATGATGCACTCAATATATTTTTCTAAATAATCCTTCTCGACTTGGTTCGTGAGTGAGGAGGCCTTTACTCTGTAGTGGGATGTTAATGATGGTCTGAGAAAATGATAAAGCAACATATTACATTTAAACTTTTAATAACTTAACGTTTATTATAGGACTGTATCGACTGCTTACCATCAGGCAGCGTGTGACAACAATAACAGTTATGGCGCCAACGCGAAAGGAGACACATATCGGCGGTATAATATTTTTCAAAACTTTTGTAAATTCGAGGTTTTATTTGTAAATTTAGTGGATTTTTAGACATCACTTCTTCGGCAACGTACATAAGTTTGGGAAAGTGCGTATTGCAGTGAATTGTGACTATCCAAAATACCCTAGAAGGCTCTAGTTACTACTTTACTAGAGTGTGACTCTGACTTGACTCGACTATGACGGACTTAGTAACAAAAACGCTGCATTTTTGCAAAAAATTGATTGCTTAATTTACTTTATACACTGGCATATATATTCTAAACGACTGAGCCCATATTTAAGGAAAAAAACCACAACAATATCAAATTACATATTATTATAGTGCCTGTAACTTTACAAACCCGTCTTCTGAAAGCTAGAAATATTGAAACAAATTTCACTATCTACATATTTACTTCAATGCCTTTTAAGGCAAATTTAGGTACACTAGTAAAAAGTAATTCAATGTTCTCTACTTTATGACAAACTTAGCTTTAACACCTACCCTTATAATAAAGTTTAGTTTCTCATGAATTAGGTATACCTTAACCTTCTATAGAATTAAACATATAGGTAGTAAATAGAGAGGGTGTACAGAACAATCGCAATCTGCATAGGAAGGCGATAATCGCTCCATCGTGTAATACGGATGGCTTTAGATATGCATCACCTGGGGCTTGTTCCACTTACCGCCGCTGGGTTGGTCCTTACTTTAACAGTCTATCGGTTACAGTTCCCGGGAAGGCAATAAGCTTTTGTTTTAGAGTGGATTAGATGAGGTTTCCAGTGTAAATTATTTTAGATTTATGGGTGTGTAATCGGGATATAATGAAATGGGCTGGATATAATAATAATCCTTTATTGCACATAAAACATAAATAGTTTACAAAAGGTATAAAGGTATAAAGGTATAAAGGTATAAAGGTATAAAGGTATAAATATATAAAAGTATAAAGGTATAAATATAAGGTATAAATATAATATAAATAAAATATAAATATAAAGGTATAAATATAAGGTATAAATATATAAAGGTATAAAGGTATAAAGGTAGTTTACAAAGGTATATAGGTCTTTTGCAAATCATAACATAAACTTTTTAGGTAATCTGTTCCTTTAAATGAATATTAAGACATTTTATGTACCTGTTCCTATTTATTACCCGTATCTTTGTTAGTAATTTGCTCCTTTATTACTGTATTTGAATTGTTTTTTTTTAACTTTACTTGGGAAATCCATTTCTATATACTTAATAAATCAAATCATTAATACATGTCACATTATATGATACATAGATAGTAAATATAATAGGTCTACATGTGACGCCCTGCAAGGACACATCAGTTGGGACGATTAGTTACATAACAATAATTCATTTTTTTAATTTTTAGGGCGAGGTCAGATCGGAAAGTTTTTTGTAACACCCCCGTAGTAAATGTCTATAGAAGCAGTCGTTATTAGGAAGTCAGGGCCTTCTAACATGATGGCTATGGCTTAACCATAGAATGTTGATCTCCGCAACCCAGAAGGGATTGCCGAGATCAGACAGCAGTCGCACCATAAAATAACAGAAATTCAGCCAAATCTGGTTTAACCAGTAAGCAGTCCCTGGGCCCTAGACTGAAGTCTGTGGCAACCGGGATAACGCTAAGATATGATATGCTGATGTGAGTTTACAAAACCCTTGAACTCTTAGTCACCCATTGCTGAATGTGCGTTTCTTCCATAGTGGTTACCTTCACCCACAATGGAAGACGGTCATTTGATGATTTTCCATCAGAAAAAAGGAAAAGTAAAAAAAGTGTTCTTCTATGGTGCGCCAATTCGATCGGTCTAATGTAGGTATGAATGTACTACACATAATACCAGTTCCATTTTGGAAAAAAATAGACGTATTGACGCTGTGTGACTGTTACGAGAACATATATTATATTTACTGTATTTACGGTGGAAATATTGTAGTCCAACCCGATCATTATATCATAGGCTTAGGTCCAGGCTGGCAACTCTGAAAGAGGTGGCTTTTCCCAAAAGTAGGTCACGAATAATAATTAACTAATATATATTGTGTACGATCAAGGAGATGTCATCTTAATACAAAGACAGAATTCATTGCGTACGGAGTACCTCACTTCATCATCATCATCACAGCCCATTAACGTCCCACTACTGAGCACGAGCCTCAAATTCAAATTCAAATTCATATTCATTTATTCAAGTTTGGCTCAAAAGAGCTCTTATGAACGTCAAAACTTAAAAACTAGCGCGCCCATTCACTGCGGGCGGGCCTGCGGGGCTGCGGGGCCTCCTCTCACATATCAAGGTGTGAGGGTATTGAGTACCTCACTTCACGATTCAGAAATTACAAGTAACTGTACTCAGTTGAACTGTCGGTATACTCACCTAAAGCTTCCTCTTAGAGGTGTGACCCGGTTCGTGTTTAATAACCAACTGAGCTCTCCACAAACTGTCGTGAGCCAATCTTTAACAAATTATTTTGATTTTTAAATTAGGAAAAACGTGTGTGTAGTTAAATATAAGCTGACAATTATCTATTGAACCAAACTTGAATAAATTATTTTGATTTTTAAATGAGAAAAACGTGTATAATGAAACTAGAAATCTTCTGTTAGTACTAAATTCGTTTGACGTGATAAATTATTATCTTTTATTAACACTTAGCCGAACCCCTGGTGCCAGAAGGAACGTAGCTAGAAGTGATCAAAGTAATGACATCAATGATGAGGCCATAACGGTTATGAGTTCCGAAGTGATGACGTAATGCGGATCACAGCTGCGCTCCCGCCGTACCTAACACGTAAACCTATAAGAATCCATGTTACGTACGTGAAAATTGGCATGTGACGCATTGTATCATATCATGTATGTACAAAATTGTATCGTATCATGTTCAGTATGAAAATAATGTTAATGAAAATAAAGATTGTTTGACAATTAACTACCTTTTAAGACGAGCCTTTTTTTACTAGAAAAAAACAACTCATCCGCGGTAGCCTGAATGGGATTCGAATCCACAACCTTTAGGTAACCGAGTTTTATTCAGGACAATTTGATTTCTTATATAGATTGTAAATGCAAAGTATTAAAGTATTAAAACTTGAGTACCTTCTTTTACATTTTCTTTGATGTCAAAGAGTTTGATAACAGAACGGTCTACGTTACTGATAAACCAACTACAAATAAACTATTCCTTTTTAGTTGTTAATTTTCAATAGAAATAAAATACATTTTCTTTAAACTTAGTTTTTGTGAAAAATTCATTAGTTACGGTAAGAAGTGTCCGCTGTTTATAACAAAAAGGCATAGACTAAGTTTTCCAATATAAAATTTGTAATTTAATTGTAAGTAAAAAAAATATATTTTATGTCTCTCAAATATAACAATATTAGAGGTGTATTACCCGTTCAGTGTTAAATGGCTGAACGTAAATCGGAAAAAATTTATAAACTTTTTAAATCCTTTGAGATTCCATTCCATCCAAATTATGGAAAAATGCCTTCGGTGAATTTATTTTACGGGATTCAGACCGTATATATTACACATATAATAAGACAGTAAAAAATGTTGTGTCTGTCTATTGAATATATTTTTCTAAAGTTTGAAAGGCTTCATAACAGACTTTACTTCATCATCATCATCATCATCATCAGCCTATACTAGTCCACTGCTGGACATAGGCCTCCCCCAAATCGCGCCATTTTCCCCTGTCTTCGGCTTGCCGCATCCAGCATCTGCCAGCGACCGCTCGCAAATCGTCACCCCACCTGGCGAGTGGACGTCCTACACTACGTTTGCCAAGTCGCGGTCTCCACTCAAGAACTCGTTTACCCCATCGGTTGTCGGTCCTTCGACAGATATGGCCAGCCCACTGCCACTTCAGCTTGCTAATCCTGTATGCTATGTCGGTGACTTTGGTCCTCTGTCGGATAACATCATTTCTGATTCTATCTCTCAGAGAGACTCCGAATTTACTTTACTTTACAGACAATATTATTTTCGACTTTACCGACTTTACTTTACAGACAATATTATTTTTCAGGGCTTTTACAGTTTGTGTGCATAGACATGAATATTTGTTGTTGTTATATAATATTTTTTTACACTGAAAATTTAATTGTTTAAGAATAAGTAACTATTAATGTAGATTGTAGGTGCAACAACAAAAAAAATAACCATAGACTCTGTCGGGCACAACAATATTATTAGAGAGGGGGGGAATTATTGTATTTATCTGGTATGTTTTCCTATGTTGGTATTTTAAGTCTATAACACAAGTTCTTAATGATACTTATATTTTAATTCTTGTATGACTAGTATAATTTGTACCTACTATTCTGTTTATTTTAAACTTATTCATTTACTCAGATGATGATACCCTTAAAATTCTCAAGGCGCAGACCCTGAGCTTCGCTACGCAGATGCTACGAGTAATTGGACTTTAGTGTGAACTAGTTTACAAGCAGTCAGCACTTTGGGGGCTCTCTCCAGAACGAGGGAACGACCCAAATCATCTACTTACACGTATTCCTGCAGGGTTTATTTCAAACATTGTTTACAGAAAAACTCGATTAAAAAGCTTACATAAGTATTACAGTATTTACCAACTTGGTTGGGTTTTAATAATACAACAACCACTTAAAAAAATACTACTTCCTATCTAAAATTTGATACGTAATGGGACGTGTTGGCCATTTTATCGTTCAAATGTAATGTAATATAAACATCTGTTGTACATACATACATCAATACATAATGTCACGCCTCTTTCCCGTAGGGGTAGGCAGAGATCACAACCTTCCACTTGCTACGATATTGGCACACACTTCTAGCTTCATGGATTTGGTCATGGAAGGTCTTACGTGGTCTTCGGCTCCCAACACTTCCATTCACTTGTCCATTATAAATCACTTTCGTTTGTCTACTTTCATTTATCATGATTATA
The DNA here is from genome assembly GCA_949126915.1 of Musotima nitidalis. Classification (NCBI taxonomy): domain Eukaryota; kingdom Metazoa; phylum Arthropoda; class Insecta; order Lepidoptera; family Crambidae; genus Musotima; species Musotima nitidalis. The sequence continues at coordinate 13,759,967 of OX421418.1, read as the reverse complement.
CATACAAATACCTTATATCTCATACACATACATAATCTCTGCTTAGTGGTAGAAATAGGACAGAATGCTGTAGTGGTTAGGCTTAGAAGTAGACACTTATTAGTGTTTCGCTAGTTCTAAGCAGACACAGTCCATCTAATCTAATTTGTGAGTATGTGTGGATGTATGTTTGGTACTCTTTAACGCAAAAACTACTAAACAGATTTTAAAAAAATTTGGCACGCAGATAGTTTATAACCCGGATCATTCCCGGATCCGATTTTCTAGAGGAAACGGAGACATCGCGGGGCGGTGCTAGTATCATAAATCGGGCCAAAATTAACTTCAAAGAAGTAGTAAAATAAATAATCTGATAAAATTTAAATAATCTGAGAGTTATGGTTATAGTGACAAAGTACTAAAATTATAAACTTTTGATGATGCTGCAGTCAGCTCTATATCTGTACAGTACAGTGTATATAGTCTGTCAATCAACCCTTTTTTACCTAATCTCATCACAAAGTATATACAGTTTAAAAATAATTAATACAGCAACCATTTCACCTGGAAAAACAAAAACAAATCGTAACTCTGAAGTTATATAAACTTGAATAAACTCACTCGTAAAAGAAGTTAAGCACGTGCTGGCGACCAAAAAAGTAAATTAAGCAATTGTACCGTCAACAAAGTTATACTCATGAAACTTTTAAACATAAAACAAGGAGTGTTGAAACAAATGCTTCTTTTTAACTTCGGCGTATTCTAAGTTTCCTTCCCAACCTTTTCCGAGCACAAAACACGGCGCCTTGCAGTTATTACGGTACCTTTGTTAAAGGCACTCATAGCCTCTACCCTCCTGAATTTAAATGGAGAATTATTTTCAAGTATTTTTCGGTAGAGAAGTTTTATTGTATTGTTTGATTGCATGTCACTCTGACAGATGAAGGAATGGCTTCGAAATGGCGCCTCTTTTGTGGCCATCGCTGCAAGTAATGTCGACGTGTCTTAGATGGATGAATTTATTAAAAAGTTTACAGCGACGCCTGGGCGCTCTTAATGGTTGCTAAGTTTTGGTTCAGCAAGAGTCTCTAAGTTACACAATGGGTCTTGGATGCTATTGCTTAAGATTTATTTCAGTTGTAATAGAAACTTTTTGAATAATCACTTTATTCGTATAATATGTCAAGAGAAGTTTCTAATTCTTGTGTAATGAGTTCGCTTACTGGTATTGAAATGGAACTTAAACTATTTAGATATAATAAGGTGAGAAGAGTGGGATTATAATTAACATTTTAAAATTACTCGTATAATCCAAATACTATAACTTTATTATTTAACTGAAAAGTAATTATAAGATGGAACAGAAATTTGTACCTGTCAAAAAGGAGAATATCTGTCAAAATTACGTATTTAAGGCGGTTAGCCGAGGTTTACCCAGAATTAATTGACATTTAATTTTAGAAGTGCTTTTTACTTGAAGAATTTAATTATGTTTTATCTTTTTTTACAAAATAAACTCCCGTTTTAAACTTATAAAAGCAATTATCATGCCACGGGAACATTCGAATAATTTTGATAAATAATGGAACATTACGGATACATTGCATCTCCCAAAAAAATTGATATTATATTACTTAACACGTTGAACGCCAACCGTTCCAGACACAATAGAAAATCTACTGTTTTTCGGCCCTTGGCATTTAAAGACTTAACAATTTAACGCTTCAAAAACGTAAAGTTAGAAGTTCACAAAGATAATAAAATATTGATACATTCACTGCTACAGTTCCCGGTTTATTAAAATTTTAACTTTTATTTGAGTTCGAATACATTCAGAGAAACTATAAAACTTCAACAACCGGGAGACCGAATGTCTAGCGCATAGCAAATGAGATCCGACATGAATGCAGGAAGATAAATTATATCTGAAGTTATGTTAATACCTTAGAATAATTATACCTAGAAGCCCAGTACGCGTCGTCAAAGTGAGGCAACTCAAACCTAGCCCTTTTGGCTAGGTTCGTTACGCGGCCCGTCAGTGCTCAAGGTCGTGTCGTATTGAAAACTACTCCTGATATTTTTATTAAAAATGACGGTTTGCGCTATGAACGGATATCACAATACGTCGGAAAAGCACAAAAAACATATTAATATAACATTACACGGGTAAATTTTGCGTTTGAACTTAAATCATTAAGTAAAACATTCATTATAATGAAAAAAATAATTTCAATATTTGTTACGTGACAGTTCATAAAAATGTTGCCATTGGGGGGAAAAAATCTCCTACATTTTGTTGTAAGTGAAACACGTCTCAATTAGACAATAATTAAATTGCTCAAAATGTTATTTGACAATTATCTGCTACTACCTTCCGCCCACGACTTTGTTCGCGTGGAATAATTTCTTTAATATACGATAACACAAACATATTTTTTTTTATTGATTTCATATGGCATAAATCACATCTTAAAAAGGTGTAATAGTTTTATTTGATTATGGCCTATCTACATAAAACAGTTGATTAACTATTACAATTTAACTCTAAAAATCTTAAATAAATATTTAGTGAAAAATTATTCACCCCAGGCAGGATAAATATATATACATTTTTTATGAAATTATAAAGTAAGTGGTTTTTCACATAAACTAAATGCAATAAATAGCTAAGCTAATGTGTAAAAGTTTCAATTTCCCTACTTTTAGGGAACATTGAATGAAATGACAACATGATTTTTTTCACTGTGTGCGTTTCGTCGAGCGTAAATACAAGTATCTTACGCACACATAGATTTTTTTCTTGCCTCGCTTTTGAAAGACCGCTTTGGAGGGAACTATCGTTCTAGGTGTTATTATTCTAAGGTTAATACCTTGATTTCAAAAACTTTATAAATGTTTGTAAGTCAAGACCTTTCTTTTTTTTCATTTGCTACACAACCAAGAATGTTTGGTAAGGTAAGCTGGTTTAGGTATATGCTGATTTTGACAGGTAACATTATCTATGTTGTTGTTATTATTATTGTAATTTTTTTATATTTTTGTTTTGTTTTTTGTGTATGTGATACCTACTGTTTGATCTAATTGTTTGTGTCTTGTTTTTTTTTCAATAAAAAATATTCAATACATATATATTTTATGACAATTACACCAATTACTTAAGTTCCAAGATAAGTATTATTAAGAATTTGTGTAATGGATACTAAATAACGAATAGTTTTTTTTCAATACATAATAAATATACATAGGAAAACACCCAGCTAAGGACTGAGCTTTATGGGCGCCATTTAATTTTAGTGTACGTTTCCGACATTCTCTTGTGACCCACGCTCGCCTAAGAAGAAATTATTATCAAAATAATGTATGTTTTTCTTATTAACTCATCAATTATTATATTCGTATATATAATTGTTAAGAGACAACGAGGCAGTTGACCCAATTTCAACAAATTTAACCAATCGCGGCGCATACGTTAGCCGGAACTGCGGCCCCCGCGGGAGAGATAGTACCGTTCGTTACGTCGCCTCGCATCGGGTGGCACTGTTCATTCACAGTCAGAATCTCTCTTTACCCCAACATGCCTGAATAGTGAAAAATCAACCAAATATCAGTCAGGTAAAAGAGCTAAAAGTAAAAAAGTAAAAAAAATTGTTTATTTCATAAACTATTATACATAGTACTTGAAAACGTCATGATTACAAATGAAAAAAAAAATACAATCGAAATAATATTACACTAAATCACGAAGCTTAGATTCACTTACATGCAACAAAACAATTTAAAAACAAAAAATAATTAAGTGTAAGTGAATCTAAGTGCCAGTTCCGAGCCACCGCTCTGTAAGAAGAACTGGCAAGAAACTCACAGGCTATGCTCTTTTAAATATGTCCATTAGTTTGGTACTAGAATTACAATCTTCATTTGTCTGTGAAGCTATACAATGCAATATAACATAACCTTGACAATATTTATGTTTTCAAGTCATTCATATTAGAATAGCCTGTATGAAACGGCAGTTTAATCCCAAGCATTTTTATCTGCCATATAGTCTTTAATAGAATAGTATCCCTTTGAAGACAGCTTGTGTTTTATTGTTAATTTAAATTTATTTAGGCTCAATTGCTGTATGTTGCTTGGGATTTTATTGTAGAATCGTACACATTGACCTTCAAAAGATTTGTTTATCTTTTGGAGCCTAGTGGCAGGTACGGCTAGTCAACATATCTCACTAATAATAAATAAATATTCTTTTACTCAATTATTTAGTTCCAAGATAAAAATTATGAAAAACTTTTGTTATGGATACTAAAGAACGGATAAACATACTTACATACCTTTTTTTTGTACATACATACTTAATATACGTAGGAAAACACCCAGACCAGAACAAATATTCATGTTCATGCACACAAAGATTTGTCCTGTGTGGGATTCGAACCCACGACCTCTGGAGTGAAGTGCAGGTATATTGACCTCCACGCCATATCGGTTGTAATAGTAACAGCAACTACAACCTTCCGACCGATAAGACGCGGCGATAATTCGAACTTCATTCACTTAGCTCTAAAAATTGTGAGTTTCAACAATACGCTGTTTTATATATACGTGTATAGTAATTATAGAATAAAATAAAATGATTTATTAATTTACATGTTTATCCGTTGACTAGAGCCCAAGCTCTGTTACTTTCGCGCTAATAGCTGTATGCGAGATTTTATTTAGTTACGCTTTTATTTAGTAGCTAGTTTACGCAGTGCTTGTTTACATCAATGCAGGCACTGGTTGTGCGAGAAGTCTAAGAAATTCCTTCAATATTTTTATACATTGTTAACTAGCTCCAAAACCTATACTACGACTTACCAGACTGTGCAACAAACCGTACGGTTTTCAGCACAGTCTGGTAATTATACCAAAAATGTTTGCTGAAAAATTGTTTACGATTTATGCCTACTAACATAAGAAAAGTAATTAAAATCGTTCGAGTCGTTTCGAAGGAGTTTAATTGCAAACACCGTGACATAAGATATTTATATACTTAAAAAGTCACAGTTGATCGTCATTAAAAATGACTATAAATCTGATCGATTTGTTACTATTGTAAGCAGAGATTCTTTATTTTATTTTTATTTTTATTTATTCTGGCACAAACAGTCATTACAAAAAAAATACATTAAATAATATTAAACATGTGAAGAACAACGAGTGCCGAGTAAAACATTAACCGAAAGATTTCTGCAGCAGAGATTCTGCAGCATATTCGCAATAACAAGGAGAAGTAAACGAATTTAGAGGAACAATTTGAACCCACGTTTGCGAATCCCAGGTATAAGGGTAGTACACCAGTGATGGTCCCCAAGGCTGTCGTAGCCGTCACTCGTGGTTTTAATATGACAACTTTGTTCGGCGAACCCTTTTCATAATGACGGTGTTTTTTTTAATCGCTAGAATAATTTTCTTTACACAACTCACTCACCCAGAGAACTGTATGTGAGAATGTGGATTATGGGCGTTGTTGCAAAGTAATCTAAATTATTTAGGTTTCTTTGGCGCTGTGCTATTATGCAACTTAATGTAAAGTGGGCCTCATATGTTTTTTGATTTGGTGAATAATTTTTAGTGTACTGTAATTACTATTACGTAAAAAAGCGGTGACAGCCCAGTGGCGAGACCCAAATTAGAAGTCAAATTCTGAATCCCCTTGCCCCGTGTCTCGAAAAGCACGTTAAGCCGTTAGTCTCGTCTGTCCCGAACATCGTTATTAGGAAGTCAGAGTCTTCTAACGTCCTGACAGCTGGTTGAACCATAGAACAATTACGCTTGTTTTCGAAAGTGCATCGCGTGCTATTAATATAACCTTGACACTTTATCAAAACCTACGAGTATATAGCACGTGCACAGCTCTGGTGCACCCTGGAGTACTGTTCCCATATTAGCCTTCGTATTCGTATTCTTCTATTATATTGAGATGTTTAAGATGTATATTGAAAGAAAGAAACTAAGGACATTGCACCTTTAAAACATGACACAGTGTCGGAACTAGAATAGTGGGCCAGAATTTAATCTAAATGCGCCCAAGGAGGGTACATAACGCGTCGCGTTATTGTGTTCGCATGTATTTACCGGTCTCAGGTGCTGAAGAAAATTTTCAATCAAATCGCCGCGCCGCAGGAAACTCTCCGACTGATTGACGACAATGCTGAGGAACATGTCACTGGTGTCTCGTTGTTCTTTTTGTTATTTTCTTTTCTATGTAAGGAACCTCTTTGGAAGTTTTTAGAACAAAAATAGTAGTGTTTTTTATTCAAATAAGTATTCGAAGCTTCTTGGCGGGAAAGTGAAACGTCATGTCTGCAGTTTTGTTTAACTGTCTAAAATTTGTGATAATTCGAACATTAATGTGTAATAACCGTGGATTATTAAACGTCAAGTATTTGTAAACTTACATGAGTGTTACAAGTATTTGTAAACATCACTTTTCAAATTCTCTCAAGAAGACCATGGGAATGTCATTATTGTCCCACATCTTTACTGAGGACTCAAGGGGTTTGGGGGAGGGCATCTCATTTATCATCTTTATCACTACTCATTCTCATTTACTATGTATGAAATATTATTAATATGTTTATAACTTGGCACTGGCTAAATGTGCTAAACGCACGAAGACATTATTTAAAAGAAAAAAAAGTATTCGACGCTTCCAATATATAGCAGGGACTTCTTGGCGGGAAAGTGAAGCGTTATGTTTGCAGTTTTGTTTTATTTTCTAAAATTTGTGATATTTCTAACATTAATGTGTAATAACGGTGGATTATTAACCGTTAAGTGTTTGTGAACATACATGAGTGTTGGTAAATCAAACAAAACAGTGCAACATCACTTTTCAAATTTTCTCTCAAGGAGTCCATGTGAGATCTCAGTATAGTCCCACATCTTTACTGAGGACTAAAGGGGCTTAGGGGAGGGTATCTCATTTACCATTTATCATCTTTATCACCACTCATTCTCATTTACTATGAATTATATATTATTAATATATCACTTACTTGACACTAGCTAAATGTGCTAGACGCACAAAGCCATTATTTAAAATTAAAAAAAAATATACAGCAGTTTCTATATGGAGGGAAGAATTATATGTACCTACTCCAACTCGCCGATTAGCGACATTTCTGAGGAACATGTCACTTTTGCTCTCCTTATTTTATAATTTATTTTTTTTGCTTCGGAAGGAAACTTTTTAAAATTATGAATATTGATTTTTGTTTACTATTCGTTAAAAAATTTTTTTTTGTTAGCGACATTGCTTGAGGAACATGTCACTTTGTTCTCCTTATTTTTATTTATATTTTTGCTGCGATATTTTTTGTTATTTTACTTTAAGCAATATTTTTTGTTTCAAGAACTATATGCGATCTCCATATTTGTTTTTATTTTTTAATTTAAGTCTACACTGTTCCTGTTTTCATATAGTGCGTCTAATTGCATAAACGACGCTGTGACATAGTAATAAATAGAAGTATAACATATCAATTTACATAATTAAGCCATATGACAAAACTATCAGAGCAACCCGTTGAGTTGCTAAGTAACTAATCTTATGTAAAGCCACACGCGGGCTTGTGCCACAAACTCCCGCTAGGGCGCGCCACTTGTCTACAACTTATTGAGTTTGACGTTGCCCACTCGGCCACCGCGCCACCAGTTTTGAACTTCTACCACCAACCAATTTACGGTTATTACTAAAAGTTTTGTTAGGATTTGGCCATGCTCTTACTTCTGGAACATGCTTATTATTGGATATGTAACGTTTTCTCTAATATTACAAAATACACGATATAAACAATATTAAGCAATGCACTGATCGACTTATTTAAGACGTGGTGTTATTAAATTTAAAATAAAAATTTCAAATTTAATTATTTTATTTAGTTAAGGTACTACTATATCGGTATTACTTACTGGAACGCTCGTAGCTCCTACGGGTGATCGTTTGTGTGGTATTTAATACCAAACTCTTTGGATGGAATCTTTATGATGGAAGGTTCCCTTAGTGCCACTTTTGTGGTTACGGCTTCTGGGGATCTTTTCAATATTCACTGTGTGTGTTCTGTATTGTTACATTTGATTGATAATTTAAAAGAGCATAGCCTTTGAGTTTTTTGTATGTAAGTGAATTTAAGCTTCGTGATTTCAGTGTAGTAATATTTAGTTTTTTTTTAGATATTTTGCTTTGACGTTTTCAAGTGCTAATATGTAATAGATTATGAAATCAATAACTTTTTACTTTACTTTACTTTAAAACGCTTCTGAGCTTTGGAAGACCCGGTTATCACTATATATCATAGTCGTTAAGCCATGTAAAAAGTCTAATTGTACGGATATAAAAAAGCCAACTGCAATAGCTCCGCGAGGTGGAATATGATTTAGGATTTGTTATAGTCTACGCAGCATGTTAATGGAGGTCCGTGCTGAGTAGACTATAAAAAATCCAGTATGAGTTTGGATATCCTTATAGGCTAAGATGATGATGACTACGAGTCAGAAATCTACCTAGGAGAAACTATTGTTAACAGTTTTTAAGAACTTACTATTGCCCAAATATTTATGTGTTCTTTTTTGAGATAACTTCCCACTTCAGTTAAGGTTGACTGGAAGAGATTTCTTTTAGAAATAAGTCCACCTTTGTATATCGTCTATTTCACATAAGACTTTTTTTTGTAATTGTTTGTTGTTTGTGCAATAAAGAATATATATATAATATTCTATGTTATATGTGAATGTCCTTACATATCTTGTTATTATATTTAAAAGAGTTAATGACCCGCTTTGCATCCTATTTATTACGCTGCAATAAAGCTTTAGAAAATTACTATTAAAATTTAATCCTTATTATAACTGTCTGCGAATTTATAAATTTCTGCGATTTTACAAATATATCTACTAGTAATTTCACTAGTATCTTCACAGCATGAGGTTGCAGTTAGAAATTAACTGTATTGTTAATTTCTTGTTACCGTGCTTATTGGAAGTGCTCATAGCCGGTCGGAAACGATCACCAAAGTACAGCAGAGTTTACAGAGGTCAGTTCTTGGATGGGTGACCGTTTGTGTGGAATTTGATATCGAGCGCTTCCGTGCTTCGGAAGGCACGCTAAGCCGTTGGTCCCGGTTATCACTAAATGTGGTAGACGTTAAGCCATGTTAGAGGCCTAATGGGCTGCTTCATAAATTCTAACAGCAGGACGCCATACACCTGCCTTCGCCAATCCGCACTGCGTCAGCGTGGTGGAGTATGACTCAATACCCTCGCACCTTGGTATGTGAGAGGAGGCTCGTGCTCAGTAGTGGGACGTTAACGGGCTGAGATGATGATGATGATGATGATGTGCTTATTATTATTTATTTATTTACAAAGTATATTGTATGACATATAAGTTAAAAAAGATGTCCAACAAAACTGTTTAAATAGTTTGACTGAAAGATCAACTTATTCATACTTATTTATCTAATTTCACTGTCACAGTATGGAGCGCTCTCTTTTTTATCTTACTGGTTACCTTACTACTGTGTGGTACTTAATGTGTGAGTAATCAGAAATAAGATTATCTACGAGAAGTGAAGTACACCAAATGCTTGTTCTGTTCAAAGCACTTTGCTATCAAAGGCTGCCCATTGCCCGTCCTTTGACTAATGCTTAAGCTCCCGTATTGTCATATGCCACGGCGTACATTATATCAAAATTGAGGCTTTTACAATACACGATAGTTGATATCAGCTATTGCTAATTTAGACATAGTAACATTATGGTAGATTGATGGCTTTTCAAACAATAATTTATAATATGAATAGTGTAAAAAAACCCATTTTTGTATCTTGTCATGGGGGCGCGGGAACATCCGCACTTAAACCTCTTATTCGGGGCCATTTATTTAGTTCTTATGCAGAATCATTGTCATCACCTGAACCCATTTTCCATAAGTAAGTACGCGAACAGGAACGTGGGCAGCACACCAGGTAGATGATCGGACAACATGATAATGTTTCGTAAGACTCTCGTCTGTATTTATGCAAAGCTCTAACATTAAAGGCAAATGGAATAAGACATAGCTACTTTCTTCGGGGATTCGAGTCTTCTCTGTTATAATTGCTACACTTAGTTAAGGGATAAGCGGTCAGTTTGACAAACAACAAGTTAAATTGGGATAACATTAAACAAATCGTATTAAAATGTCGTTGACTGTGAAGGCCTCAAATGCGAAGCGTAATTAAAATTTCACTAAAGTGAAGCTACACACTCGAGTCGGTACGTGTCTGGGAATAATTCAGACGTAGAGATTCCCCAGTTCGTCACACTGACTGTGCGCTTGGCCTGCTATGTTAGGCATAACAGGTCATTACAGGTCCCTTCTGAATTGATTCGTACTACAAGGGCATATGGTGCAAATGAAAGTCAAAGTTAAACCGACTACTTCATGCTAAAGTCTAATAAGGGACACTCCGCTTTTAGGGAAAGTTACTGTTAATATGTTGGTTATATCTTTGATTTAAATAAATAGACTGCAGCTTATCTGATGGTAAAACCTAACTACGGTACAAGCAAGTGATGGTTTCAAATAAAATATTTTGCTATGATTTCCGCTCAACTCTATGTCCCAAAAAATCGAGAAACAACACGACACGTATTTCGACGTCTACAAGGCATCTTCAGGTAAGATATCAGATAGCCTCAGAACAACGATGTCTTCACGACCACCGCTGAAACGAGATTCGAGTCGTCAAAATAACAGTTGCGCGATGAAGGATTTGGTGGTGCAATGCATGAATCCACGATTATTAATTCGAACCGGATGTTCTATGCGAGAGAAAGAGTAAAAGTGGCGCCATCAGTGACATAATTTTTTATTTTATTTTACATAATGGCTTCTTGCGTTTAGCACATTTAGCCAGTGTCAAGTAAGTGATATATTAATAATTTATAAATCATAGTAAATGAGAATGAGTGATGATAAATCGAAATTGAAATACCCTCCCCTAAACCCCTTGAGTCCTCAGTAAAGATGTGGGACTATACTGAGATCTCACATGGACTTTTTGAGAGAATTTGAAAAGTGATGTTGCACTGTTTTGTTTGTTTTACCAACACTCATGTATGTTCGCAAACACTTAAAGGTTAATAATCCACCGTTATTACACATTAATGTTAGAAATATCACAAGTTTTAGAGAATAAAATAAAACTGCAGACATGACGCTTCACATTCCCGCCAAGAAGTCCAGTGACATTTTTTTTTTCTTTTAAATAATGGCTTCGTGCGTCTAGCACATCTAGCCAGTGTCAAGTAAGTGATATATTAATAATATATAATTCATAGTAAATGAGAATGAGACATGATAAAGATGATAAATGGTAAATGAGATGCCCTCCCCTAAGCCCCTTGAGTCCTCAGTAAAGATGTGGGACTATACTGAGATCTCACATGGACTCCTTGAGAGAATATGAAAAGTGATGTTGCACTGCTTTGTTTGATTTACCAACACTTATGTATATTCGCAAACACTAAACGGTTAATAATCCACCCTTATTACACATTAATGTTAGAAATATCACAAATTTTAGAAAATAAAACAAAACTGCAGACATGACCCTTCACTTTCCCGCCAAGAAGTCCAGTGACATAATTAACATTCACAATAATTAGGTTGCGTTCACAAATAACTGACACGCGGGAATTGTCAGTGGATTTCCGCAAAGTAACACCTGAGTAAATAAATTATTAACTATAAATTTATATTCGAATCAGTTTTATTGTATGTGAAATTATTGAAATCTAAATTGACAATAAAATGGCACGATAAAAAAATGTGCGGTGGTTACATCTTACCATTACACATTTGGACAAAAATTTATCCTTATTTTACAGAAAAAAAAACCATAGGTACACAAAAAGTCTAGTAAAATGATAATAATATAGGTTCTACCCTGAATCGAATTGTTTCATGATTATTTTGTATTACTTGAAATACTTCGGATGAAGTTATTGGCAGTTGTGATAGATCCAAGTCTTACAATTAACACTATAATCTGTCACAACAAAAATTTTGTTTGTTTACATTATTGTTGGATTATATTGAAAAAGACTATACGCTACATTCCTCCGAAGTCGAAGTGAAGTTCTTCTAAAAAATATTTATGTAACTATTCGTTTTAGCTACATCATACTGGCCGATGATAAGCATAACTTTACACTGAATCAACACATAGCCTAAACCACTGTGCTAGATATTTGGCAACATTGCGTTTACTGCCTTCCTGAGCTCCTCACCTAAAGAGAAAGAATTAATGCACATTAAAGAACATTATGAAAGTTCAACCCCTGATGACGCGAATTGGCTAAAAGACAACATTGCAGTTACCAACCAATATTACCATATTTTAATTAAGGATAACACGGATAATAAAAGTAATCGAGTTCAACAAAGTTTCCCACAAATGAACAATATAATTAATTGACGCATTCTCATTAATTACCCAAATCTTTCTTCTCTACTGTTTCATTGTATTAATCAGTTCATTTCCATTCGGAGGGCGGGGCATAATTTGTTATCCACGTCAGAAGAACAATGGCTTATTAAAACCGCAAATGATGGGGTGGGTATTAACAAAATAAATAGCACCAAAGGATTGCCGAAAGATACCCTGTCAGATGTCATTGTGCGAGCACAATAGGCTTCTGCGGGAGATTTCGCGAATGTTTGCCTGAAATTATTTTTTAAAGTCTGGTTTATCTAGTTTTTTCGCTATATTACTGTTGCTATTGTTACCGTAACAGACTTTTTCGGTGCAATGAGTTCGGCTACGAGTTTGTATGCTAATGAAACAAACTATTGTGTAATGAATAAAATAGATTAAATATTAAATTTAATTCATTTTAAATATGAATAAAATTTACGATTTTATTGAACCGCCTATACAGAGTTTAGAAATCAATAAAATATAATTACAGTCGACAAGCGCATGAGTTTACTGCATGCAAAGTAAGTACTGGACTATAATATTGCGAAAACAACGTAATGGCCAGACAATGATTGTGATTTTAATAAACCCACACCAATACGATCAATGTCAGTTTTGGGCGATTAATAGTAGAAATTTTATCAAATCAAATCATTTATTTGCTTCAAAAACATGGTAATTACATATATAAAACCAAGAAGACATACGTTTTGAGTGATTAAACCTTCTAGTATTTGCACTCTAGCTGGCTATAGCTATATATAAAATAATATCAATTCTAATCTCTAGAGATTCCGGTATTAATTAACTATATGAAGACGCAATTAAGTGGAGATATGAAACGTGTCCTCCGGGGTCCTAAGCCGTACAAGTGACACCTCGAACCGTCTGAACCCTTATAAACGTCTGCTCTCGGACAAGGGTCTGGTAAGTATATAAATGTCTCGGGTGTTGCCTTTTAAAGTTACTTGTAAACATTTAGAAACCTCTTACTGCACACTCTACTCAGTCTTTAGGCCGTAAATTCCGTAGCTTATCGACATAATTTGCATATGTATTCTGAGCGCGACATTTCTACATCTTTTCAAAATACATAACACAAGAGTTACTTACGTAATAATTTTTCAACAGCTCGTTTTAAGGATCATGCATGTGAAGCCACAGGCGACCACTAACTACATAGTATTAAACAAACTCGCTTTCCTCTGTCCGTCCCTATGTAGAACTTTAAAACTACACCATGGTTTGATGCGGTTTTTTAATCTATAGATTAATATTCGAGAGGAAGGTTGTTAAGTAGGTTACGCGGGCGAAGTCGCGAGCGTCCACTAATATATACTATTAAGCGATATACAAGACATCCCATTTGTAAACAGTGATTATCATTAGGCTCATTCTTTCTACCAATAATTACTTTGTTTACTCATTTCGAATATCATTTTATTTTTATATGAATAGGGCTATTCAGGTTAATCTGAAATGATGTTCAACTTGTAATGGAATGAATAAGGGTTAATTAGCAAACAAAAAGTAGTATTACTCGTCTATTTCCAATTCCATGAAATGATACATGAAACTACCGCATTGCGAATGGGAAAAATAAAGTGATATCAAACGTTGGTGGCGTACGTTCAATCTGTGAGCGTCACGCAGCCGTCACGCAGTCGCACCGTCACGTAGTCGCTCCGTCCCGACTCCCGGCCCTTGACGCACTCACTGTCGTGGACAGACTAAGAACTGGATTTTATACAGATTTTTAGGAGAATAAGCATTATCTTGTATATATAAACATGGTTTTGTTTAGAGGCATGGTATACTATGAGCATTTACGATATAGAGCTAAAAATAGTCCACACACACAAATATAAGAAATTGCATACCTATTATTTGTTTTATTACATTTTATGAGTTACACTGACATCATATATGTAAAAAACTAGATATGTATTATATATTGTTTTCTATTTGACAAAGCGCTCGTAGCTCTGCGGTCTCGGTGGTCGGAAACGATCATGAAAGTACAGCAGAGTTTACAGAGATCAGTCCTTGGATGGGTGACCGTTTGTGTGGCATTTGATATCGAGCGCGAGCCATGCTAGAGGCCTAACGGGCGGCTTAAAAAATTGGAGTATGACCCAATACCCTCGCACCTTGGTATGTGAGAGGAGGTTCGTGCTTAGTAGTGGGACGTTAATGGGCTGTGATGATGATGATTTGACAAAGACGTTGGTGGCGTAAGTTCAATCTGTGAGCGTCACGCAGCCGTTATAAAGTCGCAGCGTCACGTAATTCTTGTACAGAATAAGAACTGGGTTTTGTAGAGATTTTTAGGAGAGATAAGCATTATTTCTGGAGTCTTAGACCATCAACATCTCTTGAACACGAGCATCCTCTCATGAATCCAGATGAGGATAGTTCAAGTTATACTCCACTATGCGAAACCTATGGATTCGTAGTCCCACAGACAAACTATGCAAATATTTTGTTGGGGCTACTGTATTATCAATGCCTAACTCGATGTTTGTTTAATAAATAAATAATAATCGTATGGGTTTGCAAATAAAGTGGTAGAGAAAGCTTGAAGGTACGACAACTGATAGAGCGATAAGGTTCTTCAGTGGCGACTGGGATTCGAAAAATGTAGTAAAGAGTGGCATCCCGTCCAAAGTACTCTGGTGACACGTCCAGAGACAAAGTCACAAATGTATAACTACCGTCACTAAAAAATCATTATTACACACGTTCCGATTCACGCACAACGAGCATAAAAGTGGTATGAGATATCATTTCTTCTATAAATAAAATTTATTAACACATATTATCACAGACAATAAACAAATGAAGGTTAATTTCAAGGACGGCTAGGAATTAGTAATTATTTAAGTATCTACCGTATTATATTGTATGTTAACAAAAAATGTAAGCCAGATGATGCAAAAAACCTGTGCCATAGAATACGTCCCTGTACGGTTCTCAATTTGCCTGCTTGGCACACGCCTGGCATTCGCAACATGTCGCTTATGGAGTCAACATTTACGGCCAACGTTACAACTGTCATGTCGCGAAACGACAGCCTCCTCCGAATCACCAGGTGTCACTGCTCTCCGAATTGGTGGCTGTTCTCGAAGTACTTCTGTTGTCGTACGTGACAGTGTTAGAGGTGCTGGGATATACTAGCTTTGTTTAAAAATTATGCTAGGTACTCCTATTTCGTCAGATCAAATTTCTACGCCTTACCTTTTTTTCCAATTTAGCAATATATTTATTGGAAGCTGAAACGAGAGATTCTTGTCTCGTTGGTCATGACGACATGGTTGTTCTGAGGCTCCTATCTTACCTAAAGATGCCCTGCGTAAGGGCGAAACACGTGTCGTATTAAATTGTTTCTCGATTTTTCGGGAAATTATAGTTGCGGGGGAATTTTTACAAAGATATTTTTAATCCAATATTTAAGGTGTATAGGGATTCTACCAAAACCTGAGGTGCCCAAGCCAACCTCACCTGCAAGTGGTGCACAACTGATCAATGGAAGAGGCTCTGGCGAACATTTCAGTGCCCGGTAAGCGGCAATAGGCTCGCCACCTATTACGTGGGACCAACTATATAATTGGCGAAGTGTGGGCGTATAATATGCGTGAATATATGTATGTACATACATACAAAATACATATTTTGAATCCATCATTTGCTGTATATATTATAATTTAATATTTTTTGTTCGATTAAGTCCTAACTGTGGGTCAGCGCACATCACCATTCGCCTTCGTCATTGCGCACTAGTTTCCCGTAGTAGTTTAGTCTACATTCAATTTACCTTGGTTTGCGAGAGAAGGACTAGGAATTATAAGAAAGGAAAGATTTTGACGAACATTAGCTAAATAAGGTTAGGGTTAAAGTTGGTTAATCAACCAAACAAGGAGCCCTTTCAGACAAAACCAGTGGTAATTGAATCTTGATAGGAATACTATAGAAGGGCAAAAGCTCGCGTCTTTGATAACATCCAAAGCGAACTGTCTACAGTTCGGGGACAGATTTTAGATAACGATCGAGATTTACTGCCTTACGATCTCTTACCAAGGGCTACGTTTTCAAAGTAAGAGTATTTTGGTGCAGATAGAAGCGAGAAGTAATTGTATTACAGAAAGTTTTAGAATGACTTCATGTTTTTAGTAAGTTTTTCTGATACTAATGAATCAAGAGATTCCGTGTGACACCGGCCTAGGATAGTTTCATGCCCTCTTATTTCACAGGGAGTCGTAAGCGTCTACTAAGAGCATTCCTACCGGATGATGGGCAGCAGCGTCAATCTGCGAACTGGCTTGAACTGCGTCACCAACCTGCCTGCCCAGGGTGTAATCTATTGGGGAGGCCAGTGTCCAGTAGTGGTTTTTACAAGGCTGATATGATGAATAAGGGAAAGTAGTTCTAAACATTTGTATAATACACTTGTGCTGATTGCACAATAACAATATATTTATGTATTATATCATCACCCATCTAAAGATTGTGTAAAGATATGTGAAAGCCAAGTCATACGGAGTCACAAGTGTCTACCTACTAGGTATTTGCATCGTTATTACATCAAGAGAGGTGACACACTAGCAATTTTATTGCCGTTTTCACGGCGAGGCGAGATTGTCGCAAGATCTCCCAGTTGCTTGTTACCGCTTCTTTCATTCAAAAACTGATCTGACGAGGAATAATACAGTTAGGTATGTTGCTAAAAAGACATTCATTGAGATCATTTTAATGGGAACAAAAAAGCCTAAATGGGAGTTTCATTGAGTTTATGCTTAAACCGACAGCGTTTTATCGTAAACGTGGTAAATTTTATCCAAGGAAGTTTTAACTACACCTGAGAGTAACCAAAATATTTTTGGAGATCGCCTTACCGATGAAAGGGCCTGAAAAAACGCATGTGTGCCATATCACTCAGTATAAGAACAATATGATTATAATTCCAAATGGCCCCAACCATTACGTATTTATTTGAAACGACCTCATACAATCGAGAACGAGGCTTTGTAATGTTATCAAAACCAAGTGGACCACCTCAGGCAGTTCAATGTTTATTGAGGACACAGGGAGGGCCTAATGAGATCATAACATTTCGGCGCAGGTGGGCCCTAGAACTACCTGCCTTCCGAAGGTTCTTGAATATTCCAATTTCTCGACAGAGGCACAAGGAAATTATTAAATAAATTCTCTTGCTTATTACGGTGTAAGGTTCAGGTGTTTGGATAAGCATATTCTATCTGCTTAGATTAGGTTTTGTAATTTGAATTATGGATTTTTAATTATAATAAATAAGTTGGAAGTTACAAATCATTAGATGTAAGTTTTTATTTAAAAATACGTAATTACATGTTTAGAATACAGTGATTAATCATTTTAAATACAGATTTATCCGGCGATTTTTTATATATTTCGCTGAACATGAACACAGTTAAAGAATTCAAGTAGTGTCGGGATAAAATAGCACAATAAAAAGAAATTGGAGTTTTAAAAAAAAAATATTTAGAATGTTTCACTAAAAGAACTACTTTTGTGTAATAACTGTAATTCAGCCAAATTTGGTTCGACCAATGAGCAATTATTAGTCTGGGGCAACCGGAATAATGGTAAAAAAAACTAAAATCTCACAACTAAAATATTAAATAAATATGTACGGAGAATCAGACCCCGCAGTTAAACCGTACTCACGGTTTTGTGGGACTATGTTATAAATAAGTTGTTATAGCCTGTACTTACTGAATAAATAAATAAGTAATGATAATGTGTGAATTATGTTTTATATTTCGCCAAAACTTCATAGAGCCTTCCTATGAAAGAGTTTTAGTAGATAATATCGATTACAGATGTAATTGGAAACTCATGTTTGTAAGTGACTACAGTGCTACGAAAGGCAAGTTGTCTCGGATACCAAGCTAATTGGACACTTAACTCCTTACGGACTGAAATCGACTTAGCATCATATTTATGAAGCAATCCCATATTTTTTTCTCATATCGTAGCTTGCTATTATTGCTAGTAATAACTGATTGGACATTGTAAACACGTAGCACGAGGTGTTAAATTGTTTTTGTAAAAACTATTAATAAGTATAATTAATCCATGAAACGAAGCTATTGGAAGCTATAACTTAAGTAAAAATTCAATAAAAAGATAGTACAAAAATTTGTTTGTTATGATATTTAATAGCTCATTGAGATGTTTGTTGAGAAATATAATAACGGAAACCAGTCTACTGGACCATATGATATGTGTTCTAACTATAAAAGGGAGCATACATGAAGTCATAAATTGTAGCGCCACTTCAGGTTAACGATATAGACGAGCACGTACGTCGTATTTCAGTCAGCAGGTGCGGCGACAATTTCCCACAACACTACTCATACAAATTTAATAAAACCTTTCCGGATTTTGTACAAGAGTTACACTTACAGTCCGCTTTCATCGATAGACGCAAATGCCAAACATTGTCGAACAACTACGATGCAGGGTAGGAGTTAAACTAACTCGACTGGTCTCCACCTTGTCGTGGTGAGTACCTCCCGGTAGGGCACAGGAGGCGCTAAGGAAAAGGTAACACCCAGAGATTGGCGACTCTGGGTGCCCTAAGTACTGACTACCGGGGGAAAAACTAAGAGGGACCTATGGAGGGCGCAGCGGGCGGGCCAGGAGGGCCCGTCAAGCAGCGCCAGGAGGCAGCGGGGGCAGGGGGCCCCAGCTGTCTAACCATGGACCCTCCGAGAAGTCGGCCACACACGCTATGGTCGCACAAAGAGGTAGGAGGGGCGCGTCCACTGCGCCTCTCTGAGGAGGTCCTCCCGGTTTTGGTCCGGGGGACGTAGGCCGCGGGCAGGGTGTCCTAGCTGCAACCCAGGTACTGGCCCCCCGCCTTTTTCTCAACAAGCGGCTGCTGGCGGTCGCGTCTGACGGTGGTAAGTCCCACACACCTCTCTCTCGGTCCCCCTTTGGCCGGGAGACAGTGCGTAAATGCATTTTGTTACCGACGTAAATAAAAAATAAAAAAAGGAGTTTAACTAACTCCCGGATTTTTAGTCGCTGCTCTAAAGGCCAGTAAAAAACACACTAATGAATTTTTAAAAGGCAATTAGATCTTGACACTTCTATTATAACGGTCTGTTGGGTCAGTAGTAGGTATATACATTTTTAGTATTCTGAATATCAATCAGTCTACATATATAGCAAGTTTCCTATAGAAGTATAAAATAAAGAAAATAATCGATCCATTCCGTCATTACGTATAAATGTACCATAGCAAATTGCATTTTGTCATTTATATTATCATTACTATGTTCTCTAAGTAATATCGCAGTGCAGCAATATTAGACAGAAAACTTCACAATACTACCGAATCCGAGAATCCATTAGGTGGCACGCTGGCCTGTACAATTTACCCGTTTTTTGGGTATGAAAGCCTTCCAAGGGCGGGTAATGGGGAAACTTTTTCCCTTTCCGTAATTGTGTGGGATGCAAGGTAATAAATAACCACAGCCGGTGGGCCTCTGATTGAACTTGCTAATGAATGAAGGATCGGGAATTCGGAAATCGAAACCAGGAAGAAATGCCCCCTCCGTATGAAAAGGG
Source organism: Musotima nitidalis (assembly GCA_949126915.1). Lineage (NCBI taxonomy): Eukaryota > Metazoa > Arthropoda > Insecta > Lepidoptera > Crambidae > Musotima > Musotima nitidalis. The sequence goes on along the minus strand of OX421418.1, from coordinate 13,739,865 downwards.
AATTTTTGTTACACTGAAAAATGACTTAAGTTTGTGGAGCAGCTTGGATTGCCCGGATTGAGCTCACAATTTTTGTTCAACGAAATGCTCTGTTATATTCTCGGATGAAGTGATTTATCTCGCTTGTTATTTGAAGTTGACTCAGTATTGTTTCCTCTTTATTCAACGCTAAATGGCCGTGCTCGTAAAATAAATGGTGCTTGTAATAACAATTATTGTTATGAGAAATGTTAATTTCGGGTCTTGTGATCTTTGTCTCAATTCAAATGAAGCAGGATTCTATTTAAATAATAAAAGATTAATTAAATTTAAAAAAAATACCATTTAGAAATTGAGCAACTAGAAAATTATCGCCGCTAATTATTATTATTATATTAGGTCGGGGAAAAAGTCTTTTCGCATAACGTAGGTATAAACTTATTATAAAAATTTTTTGACTGTACTATTTGTGTCTGGCTGGTTTTGGTAACATTAAAAAGGTTCCATTATAAAGAAAAGAAAAAAATATAAAAAAGTTGTTTCCCGCTATATTTCATTTGTTTTTCTCTCCGTAAAAATGAGTGAATCTAATGAAGAAATTCGATACATTTTAAAATTTTATTATAAAAAAGGCAAAAATGCAACTCAAGCAGTGAAAAAAATTTGTGATGTTTATGGACCTGATGCAGTGTCAGTAAGAGAAGCACAAATTTGGTTCAAACGTTTTCAGTCCGGAAATTTTGATGTTAAAGATGCACCTCGCTCTGGTCGCCCTGTTACGAATAAAATGGACGCCATTTTTGAAAGAGTGGAGCAAGATCGGCATATTAGTAGTTACGATGTAGCTGAAGAACTGGGAATTGACCACAAAACAGTTTTGACCCATTTGAAGAAAGCTGGCTATACAAAAAAGCTCGATATTTGGGTGCCACACGAGCTCACTCAAAGAAACTTAATGAACCGTGTACTCATTTGCGATTCATTATTGAGACGTAATGAAACCGAGCCGTTTTTGAAGATTTTGATAACTGGCGATGAAAAGTGGATCACGTACGACAAGAACGTGCGAAAAAGGTCGTGGTCGAAAGTTGACCAGGCTTCACAGACTGTGGCCAAACCTGGCCTAACACGAAATAAGGTGATGCTGTGTGTATGGTGGGATTGGAAGGGCATTTTTTATTATGAGCTTTTACCGCTCGGCAAAACCATCGATTCTGATCTTTACTGCCAGCAACTGATGAGATTAAAGGAAGCAGTCGAGAGAAAACGGCCGGAATTGATCAACAGGAAGGGTGTGGTCTTTCATCACGATAACGCTGGACCACACACATCTTTAGCCACTCAGCAAAAATTAAGAGAGTTCGACTGGGAGGTCCTAGTGCATCCACCATATAGCCCTGACCTTGCGCCTTCAGATTTTCACCTGTTTCGGTCTCTGCAGAATTCTTTAGGTTCTGTAAGGTTGACCTCAAGAGAGGACTGCCAAAACTATTTGTCCCGTTTTTTTGATCAGAAGTCCCAAAGTTTCTACAGTAACGGGATAATGTCTCTGCCCACAAAATGGCAGAAAGTTATTCAACAAAACGGTACATATATATTGTAAATAAATGTAAATAAACTTTGAAAAAAATGTCTTGACTTTTCATACAAAAATACGAAAAGACTTTTTCCCCAACCTATTATAATTGGTCCCACGTAATAGGTAGTGAGCCTATTATCGCTTGCTGGGCACTGTTATGTTACCCAGAGCCTCGTCCGTTGATCGGCAGGTGCACCACTTGCAGGTGAGGTTGGCTTGTGCTTTTTTGGTCTTGGTTGGATCTCTATACACCCCCACACAAAAATAAAATATCACATACATATTATAAAATACAAATAATAATAATTAAATTCGTTTATTTCACAACAATGGTTTAATTGTGAGTAATGTACACAACTTGAAAACTAGTATTAGTAAAAACAATAATAAAAACTAAAATCTAACAAATCAAAATAAAAATTATCATCATAGATTTTTACAAATAAATATGTAAAGCATATATATATTGTAAAATTTAATTTATAAAGAAAATCAGTTATAATCAGTAATCTATAATTTATATTAACTTAAGCAATTAAATATACATGTGACAGAGAATCGCCAGACAAAATTCTCACTGTAAGAATTCCTTTTGTACCCAACTTTTCTTACAATTGTAGCACTGCCACGTAACGTTCAGGGGTCCGAAACCTTAAGGATACGTAATAGATTCTGTCAAATGCCAGCAGATTTGTATTCCAAACTTACAGATTACATGTCCCTGAAAAATAAATAAAGGGACACTTCTAAACCGCATCTGCCGATATCACCAAAGGGTTCGGCTCTCTCGCCGTATCAATAATTCCCTACAAGATATGCATTAAAAAATGACTCGACTTCAAAGGGCGGGATGTTTTCCTAACAAAGTGAGGTCGTGAGCTGGGCTACAATGAGACGTTGTAGACCCTTGTTTTTCTTTGCAACAACTCTCTCAAAACACCGGCCGGCCATGTTGATACTAGCGGGGAGTCTAGTTTTAGCTGTTTAGATAGCAATGGATGAATATTGATAAGACTTTTGCAAAAGGGTAACTTTTCAGCTCCCACGTGCCAAGACTTCGGTTTCTAACGTAGTCTAGACAATTCCTCTTGAGGACGTGATGGACATATTTTACATTGCGTTTGCTAGTAGCAATGAATTAACAATTTATAAAATAATAACAAATATAGTGTCTTTCAAAGGAAACAAAGAAAATCCGTATGCAGAAGAGATAAAAGGAATTCTCCTTAGGAACTAATTTATATGTTCTGTACTAACAATTTTGTTATACGTAGCATTTCTGACAAGCGTAATGTATGACTGACAAACAACTGAAATTTATAAACCTACTTAAACTGTTTAGCTGAAAGAGACAGCTTTTTTAAGCAGGTGGTGTTCATTTGTAAATTTTGAGCCGAAAATGAGATGCATTTTTGTATGAAAACTAAACCGCTAAAGTTCTAATAATTGATATTAGTTGTGTTTTTAAAAATAAAGCGACAAAGGTAAGATGGAGGAAAAACTAACAACTGAATGGGGTTAAATAGGCTTCGAGTCGGAAGTCAACTGTCAGTTGTCTATAAAAAAGAAATCTAATTTAGTAAGACAGCACGTTTGACCGACTATAATGAGTAGTGTAATGAGATATATAACACACCATACTGACGTTTGATGATATACCTATATGAAATTATCCGCCTGATATAACAAGAAAAGAAATAAATTGATCATAATTCATCATTAATATCGCAACCATGAAACGTCCTCTGCTAAACATACCTCCCCACAGATATAGATAAACAATAGATAACGCAAGTATCATGACTTCCTCCCCGACTGGTCTCCACCTTGTCGTGGTGGGGGGGCTGAGTACCTCGCGGGCAGGAGGCGCCAGGGAAAAGGTAACACCCAGAGACCGACGACTCTGGGTGCCCTTAGTACTGACTACCGGGGGAGAAACTAAGAGGGACCTGTGGAGGGCGCAGCGGGCGGGCCAGGAGGGCCCGTCAAGCAGCGCCAGGAGGGTCTTAGGCAGTGGGGGCAGGGGGCCCTTGCTGTCTAACGACAGACCCTCCGAGAAGTCGGCCACACACGCTATGGTCGCACAATGAGGTAGCAGGGGCGCATCCACTGCGCCTCTCTGAGGAGGTCCTCCCGGTTTTGGTCCGGGGGACGTTGGCCGCAGGCGGGGTGTCAGAAGCTGCAACCCAGGTACTGGCCCCTGCCTCTTTCTCAACAAGCGGCGGGCGTCATCGGAAGATTTTTAGTGGTATTACTGCTGGCAGTCGCGTCTGCCGGTGATGAGTCTCACAGCCCCTTTCGGTCCCCCTTTGGCCGGAAGGTAGTGCGTAAACGCATTTTGTTACCGACGTAAAACAAAAAAAAAAAAAGTTTCATGACTTGTATTAAAATAAAGCGTGCCGACTTTTACGTCTACCTACTGTAACGTCGCTGCCGATGTTTCATCATCGCAGCCCATTAACGTCCCACTACTGAGCACGAGCCTCCTCTCATATATCAATGTGTGAGGGTATTGGGTCATACTCCACCACGCGGACCCAGTGCGGATTGGCGGAGGCAGGTGTATGGCGTCCTGCTGTTGGAATTTTGTAAGCCGCCCATTAGCCACACTACTAATAAATATTTCATACATGAAATTGATCATGTTACAGTATTAAAAAACATCAACAGACTTACCTCTAAGATTGGTCGGGGTCGGACACGCGAAGTACATGCATTTGCGTTATCAATTATATATTTATGTCTGTAGCCCATTAAATTTCTACAATGAGCGATCATGAATCGCCTGCATCTATCGGCTTCCCGCCGCCTTGACCAGACAATCGGTCCATCGGGTGTAAGGCCGCCCTCTACTACGTTTGCCGGTTCGCGCTCGTCATATTGACGTCCATATATGTACTGCATTATTAAACTATTCGATTATGTCATGCTTAGTTAATGAGCCTAATAATACACTATAACAGTTCCCCATTAGATATGTATTTACATACCAAATTCTGAATGTTCCAATATTATGATAATGCGCAACTGAACTATAAATTATTTGAATCATTGTACTCGTGTTTACGTATCGTTAAACGAACCATTAAATTAGCAAATACCAGTTATGAACCTTATTTGTGTTATTTCATAGAAGTGTAAACTACTACGAACAGGTAGTTACTTTGTCTACAATTTGCATAATATTAACAGGCATTTAACTGTGTCATGTTCGACGATAAATGTAGCATTGTAGACTCAAATATTTTATGCTTTTCTATTGCGATTCACGATTTGTGGCGCCTCTAGCAGACGAATAAGTCGCATTCTAGTGAATCGCGCAAGGTCAGCTGCGTCTACGGCGCTCTAAAAGCATTATGTGGACCATTATAAATAATTGATATAACGTCGGGGATAGTGCAAATGCGCATATCTAGCATTAGATACTTCCGCGTATTTGACAAGTGTAGCTTATTTAAGCTAATCTGCGTAATAGTCGCAGAGACTAAATTATGAACTTTCAGGAAAATCTTTTCTTTACAAGAGATTACTTAATTACATAATGTGTAAAAATTTGCCCTAAACTAATTGAAACATTAGATCTATTGCAGAAACGCACACTTTACGTATGATAGTTTCGCGAATATGCACTATCCCCGCCGTTAAGCCGGATTAATGAAGGAAGGAGGATTATTTGATGCACTCGTAGCTTTCCGGTACTATAGATTGTCGGAAACGATCACCAAAGTAAAGCAGAGTTCATAGTCATTGGACTGGTGACCGTATTTAATATCGAGATATTGATCCCGGTTATTATTACATGTGGTAGCCGTTAAGGCAAAGAGGCCTCATAGGACAGCTTTAAAAATCAACAGCAGGACGCCACACACCTTAATTCGCCGCTGTCCGCCAGCTATAAGCGACAGGCTGCGTCGATGGGACGAAAATGGGGTGAGATAATTATTATGATAATGATTATCTATCTAGATTAAAACTGATTTTGTTAAAATCTTTTGATATGACTTGATATCTTACACACACCCTGTAGGCAGTGGCGTAGCGACGGGGGGGCAGAGGGGGCCATGGCCCCGGGCGGCAAATGGAACGGACTCGGCGCCTCACCACGATTTTTAGTAACAAAATTTATTTTAAAAGTATCTCAGTTCGACTATATCCATGGTGAAGCTAACAAACTTAGCAAACATATTGAAATTGACACTTATCGTATGTAACAAAAAGAAAAACAATAAAATATACTTTTTTTTTAAATTGTATTGAAAGGGCGGTAAATTTACAGTCGGCCCCAGACGGCGAAAGCCCTTTGCTACGCCACTGCCTGTAGGGTGTACAGATCCTACTATCATCTTTGGAACCTAATATAACCTCAGCTCCAAGTAGTGCACCTGCGGATCAACGGACGAAGCTCTGGCAAATATAGAATTTCCCGGTAATCGGCAATAGGCTCGCCACCTATTACGTGGGACCAACAACACAATTGGCGAAGTATGGGAGTATAATATGCCTCCCTTCTACTACCCCTTCAAGGAAACAGGCGTGATTGTAAGTATATATGATATCTTACACAAAAATACCCAAATATGTTATTACATATTTCAGAGTATTTTTGTTGCTGTGCACGAGAACTCACGTTCAGTTTGGCTTAATCCAAACGAACTGAAATCAGCGGACTTCGGTTTGCCCAGTAGGTTTTGATTGGTTTTATCCCCAATCTCTTCTAGACGTCATTTTCCATTGTGCAATAAATAAACTCAATATTAAAACGCTAGATTTTGAATAAAAGCTACTTTATCTTAAGAAAGTGCTATCTGCACAACCAATGATCCTAAATTTCCAGGTTGTCCAAATGATTTTCCGTGTAAACTCCGTTGAAGCCTCTAGAAAATGGTCCACTTCTTTATTGTAACGGTACAATTATAACCTGCATATTGTTGATTTTATATGCAAATAATTTGACTTGTCAAATTTGTAAAATATTTAAAAAACATCCTTTATTTGTAAAAAACATCCTTTAAGATCGAGTAAGAAAATACAATTTAGTAGCCATCTTTTTTCAAAACAATTATCAAAAAAAACTTATCACTAGCTTTATAGTAGTTATGTTTAAAACCCAAATATAGCATTTAATAACAATACTAAACATACCAACAATATCAATGTCGCAAACATTAATCATAGCACTGCTAATTAAAATTCATACACAGATCATTATGCAGACCACCACGCGAAATATAGATTATTAGTTTTAATAATTAATCAGACCTAATACACCATTAGCCGACTGTTATGGACCCTGACTAGATAAAACTGAATTGAAATAATTTTACCTGATGTTCAATCGGTCCTGCCTTTGACAACCTTTGTGCCAAGGATTTCATTACGGGAGCACCATTTTCAAACAGGGAATTGAGAAAAATTAATCTGCCTTTTCGATGAATCGACTGTGGATAATAAACCCTTTTTTGTTCATGGATAAATAATGAATAATTTCGGTATATTTGTTCCTCGTTTCAATCGTCGTGGTTTCGATTCCGCAGAAAAATATCTATATGCATAAACATGGATATTGGTGTTAGTCTGTGCATGCATTATAAGAGTAAAAGCATGTAAAACAAGCAAAGCAAAACCTTAGCAATATTTTCCATGTTAATTTTTGTAGCGAGATTTCAACTTTATCTATATTGCAATTGTGCGTACATTCAGCATGATAACCATATCAAGTAACATTCAAAGCGCCATTAAGATCGACAACGTACGTCTCTATGTCAAAAACTTTACGCCGTGTTCCTATAGATATCGCATGCTTAAAGGAACATCGACCCATTAATATTAGGTCGGGGAAAAAGTCTTTTCGCATAACGTAGGTATAAACTTATTATAAAATTTTTTTGACTGTACTATTTGTGTCTGGCTGGTTTTGGTAACATTAAAAAGGTTCCATTATAAAGAAAAGAAAAAAATAAAAAAAGTTGTTTCCCGCTATTTTTCATTTGTTTTTCTCTCCGTAAAAATGAGTGAATCTAATGAAGAAATTCGATACATTTTAAAATTTTATTATAAAAAAGGCAAAAATGCAACTCAAGCAGTGAAAAAAATTTGTGATGTTTATGGACCTGATGCAGTGTCAGTAAGAGTAGCACAAATTTGGTTCAAACGTTTTCAGTCCGGAAATTTTGATGTTAAAGATGCACCTCGCTCTGGTCGCCCTGTTACGAATAAAATGGACGCCATTTTTGAAAGAGTGGAGCAAGATCGGCATATTAGTAGTTACGATGTAGCTGAAGAACTGGAATTGACCACAAAACAGTTTTGACCCATTTGAAGAAAGCTGGTTATACAAAAAAGCTCGATATTTGGGTGCCACACGAGCTCACTCAAAGAAACTTAATGAACCGTGTACTCATTTTCGATTCATTATTGAGACGTAATGAAACCGAGCCGTTTTTGAAGAGATTGATAACTGGCGATGAAAAGTGGATCACGTACGACAAGAACGTGCGAAAAAGGTCGTGGTCGAAAGTTGGCCAGGCTTCACAGACTGTGGCCAAACCTGGCCTAACACGAAATAAGGTGATGCTGTGTGTATGGTGGGATTGGAAGGGCATTGTTTATTATGAGCTTTTACCGCCCGGCAAAACCATCGATTCTGATCTTTACTGCCAGCAACTGATGAGATTAAAGGAAGCAGTCGAGAGAAAACGGCCGGAATTGATCAACAGGAAGGGTGTGGTCTTTCATCACGATAACGCTAGACCACACACATCTTTAGCCACTCAGCAAAAATTAAGAGAGTTCGACTGGGAGGTCCTAGTGCATCCACCATATAGCCCTGACCTTGCGCCTTCAGATTTTCACCTGTTTCGGTCTCTGCAGAATTCTTTAGGTTCTGTAAGGTTGACCTCAAGAGAGGACTGCCAAAACTATTTGTCCCGTTTTTTTGATCAGAAGTCCCAAAGTTTCTACAGTAACAGGATAATGACTCTGCCCACAAAATGGCAGAAAGTTATTCAACAAAACGGTACATATATATTGTAAATAAATGTAAATAAACTTTGAAAAAAATGTCTTGACTTTTCATACAAAAATACGAAAAGACTTTTTCCCCAACCTATTATATAGGTAAGGTTTGAGTTACGTACTTATACAGTTTTTCTATTTCTTACTGAGATCGAATCAATGTTAATCAAACGTTCAAAACACAAGCTGAATTACTAATTAATAACTCAGTATCAATTTAAAGCGCATACAAGTAGGACAAGTATTCTTTAGAAGATCTTCTTTTGTGATGTCCCAATAATCGTCTTTTTTGAGTTAAGTCACTATTCCACTAAGCATGCGATATGTCCACCAGATTCTACCGTCGTGCTCAAAAATAATGTGTTTTTATAGAACAAAATAAAAGGTTAACAAGCTCCCCATAACTGTGCTAATCTGTCTCAAACACAATAGTTTGTTATAACAAGAACACCCCATCTTTGTGTCGCCCGAAAATATTGCTCAACTAAGGCAATAACGACGGCCGTTAGTGGGCAAACTTCTACAACTTTGCCAACTATTTTTGCCCATCATAATAGCCTAAGTTTGTGGTGGCATCGGACAATATGTTGGCGATTTTTGTGTGTTTTATCTTTATTTTTTTAAGAGTACAGTACATAATTACAGTTGTTTTATATTAGTTTTATGTCAATATTAGGTTTCTTGTTATGATATAAATTTAACGCAGCTATAGCCTTCCAAATTAGCATGCGCTGAAAGAAGAATCCCTCATTATTATTATTATTTTTTGTTGTATTTAGTGTAAACTGTAAGTTAGTTTTGTTGGCGTCCTATTTTATTGTTGTAGTTTTTAATGTTGAATCTGGCCCCTGCTGGATTGCCAGCATGCATTGCAAATACTGAGCAGGGGCCTTTTTCGATATCATGCAACCTGAACGTGTCCTATGCATTGTTTTATTTCTTTATTATGTTGTGTAATGTTGAAATAAATAATTTTTACATTTCATTATTATTTTACATCGTGAAATTCCGAAAGGTCCGTCCGTCTTTCTATAATCAGAACATTGCCGTGGCAGGAAAATCCATAATCACCTTCTAGCTAGAATTCTAAAATATTGGGTAGCAAAATTATGCTCTTGAATTCTACTAATATTATAAATGCAAAAGTTGTGAGTCTTAATGGATGTATGTTTGTTACTTTTTCACGCAAAAAAAACTAATTTGATTGAAATTTTGCGCACAGATAGTATGTAACCTGGATGAACACATAGGATACTTTTCTTCCCGCTATTCCCATGTGAACAGGGACCATCGTGGGGCGCTGCTTGTTCACCATAATTATGTATTCAGCATATAATAATCATTTACTTCATTAACTTTTGATGACCGATATGGCGAGTATACCCGTACTCCGCTCCTTGGGTTCGATTCCTACACAGGACAAATCTTTGTGTGGATGAACATGAATATTTGTTCTGGTCTGAGTGTTTTCCTATGTATATTAAGTATGTATTTAGAAAAAAAAAGAATTTATGTATGTTTATCGGTTATTTAGTATCCAAAACACAAGTTTCTAATGATACTTATCTTAGAGCTAAATAATAGGTGTAATTGTAAGAAAATATTTATTGTTTATTTGTTCACAATATTTAAAGTAGATAGTTCAAAACATTTATTGGCATATTTTTTGTTCAAATAATATACTTCTTCCTACTAAAAGACCTACAGTTATCTAACCTTTAATAACATATCTCTGTATTATCCAAACCACAGTCCCATTTCGTACGATACTCCATTGATCCCTGTTTATATCTCATTGCAATATCGTTTTTACGTTAGTAATAAAATGAGGCTTAAGCCATCCGATTTTATTTGATGTGGAGTAGAATACGATACGACTCCATACAGTATTACAGGGACCGCTTACTTCCAAACAATTGGATGTCTAACGTATAGCATCGGTGGAAAAACTGGACACTATCTCGCAGACAATGTATTTCTTAGCTCGAGTCCACTCAGCATTGTCTTGTTTTGCGGTATCAGATGTTATTGCTGTAAGTACTTCCATTGGTGAAGATCTTATTAACTATAAAGCTACTGCAAATTATTGCAAATGATTTCCACTTGCTTTCCATTAAAGTTTCATGTTTATCTATAACGCAAGCATAGTACCAACGTTGTTTTGCAGGAGTTTTAGGATAATATTGTGTAAAGTTCTGCATAATCGTGTAAGCCGACATCTCGCAACGTCTAGATTTTGTAAAAAAGGGCCTTAAAACCGTCAAAAGAAGTTAAAACCTTCGTTAATCACGTCATTTGAATGCGAATTGCCGTTTATTACAGAGTTACAGTTGCGAATATTGCGTAAGTAGCGAGAGTTTCAGTCTTAGGAGCAGCTATTTCCGATAGGACAAAATCTCACTCAAAACCGGTTTAACCGGTTTTTTGACAACCGATAAGAATACCTAAATCTATATTTTTTCACGACTAGTACAAAATTATGAAACTTTTACCATATAGTCGTGTTGTGAAAATGTAAGTCGACTGTCGCTACTTCTCATAGCTAGTTACAGTTTGTTACATTTATTTGTTAAGCTTGCATGAGTGGCATTTAAAATCAAGGCAATTGATTTTAAATGCACTTCTATGCAATTCTAACAATGCACATTAAGAAGTGATAGCCGCAACCAATATCTTAAAAGAGCTAGAAATCATTGAACTGCAGGAGGTGTGGTGGAAGAGGTTTACTCGTACATAAATTCATACATTCACGCCTGTTTCCCTGAAGGGGCAGTATTATACGCCGACATTTCGCCAGTAAAATATTTGGTCCCACGTAAAATGTGGCGAGCCTATTGTTGCTTACCGGGACCTTTTATGTTCACCAAAGCCTCTTCCGTTCATTGGCAGGTGGACCACTTAAAGGTGAGGTTAGCTTGGGCTCCTCAGATCTTGTTAGGACTTGTTACACCCACTTAGGTTTGCTCATATTATCATTCTCAAACCTGACCTGACATATATAATGTGACTTTCATCAACTTTTGTATAAGGTATGAGAACAAAGCGCTGGAAATATAAATCAAAGCTACGTATATTTATTAACACACCAAATCTCGTGACGCGTAAGCTTGATTTATAATGTTAAATGTACCGCGACCCGTGTCACTCAATTTGTACTATAAATAATAGTTTCCATCCGCCAGTCGTGTGAGGCGGATATTCGCAACTGTGACTCGAATAGCTAAAAAGTTAAAGCTTCGGGATTCTAGGTCAGAGCAGCCTTTGTGTGGGCTAAACTTACTGTCCTACTTTCTACTAAAATTATGCAATTTGTGAACTTCGTAAGCTTTAAAGGCTGGATGGAAATAGCTGAAAGAATAATGTCGATCTTTTTTAACCCACTATTAAATTTTAGTCGGAAAAAATCCGAACCCGAACTAGGCGGATCTAAGCTGACATCAAAACGATGATTCTTCTTCTTCTTCTTTTTTAAATTAATGGCACTATCGCATCAAGGGTAGTGACGACAATTCAGCTAAAAATGATGATGATGGATCAGGTAGTCCAATGGTCTAAGTAATAATCAAACCCTTGTGTGTTGAGTACAGGTGTACTGACCATCTCTTTCATTGTATTATCATATCAGTCGTCTTTTTCTAACTGATATCATCGCCAACATAGAATTAAAGTTTTTTTTACAAAACAAAGAGGTACAAGCTTAATTATATATAGCACCTCCTTAAACGAAAGTTTTATTTACGACACACGCTAATCCGCAAAAACCAGCAATAATCACCGTAGTCATAAGCAAGACGTGTTCGCCGCTACAACTATTTGAAAATCTTTTTCCTGCACGTGAGTAATCCCCGGGGCAAATGAGTAATTATTTCCCCATTACCCCGCGAGTGGCGGCAACTGTAAATAAATTGCCTGGGAACTCGCTCATTATTTATGTTTTTACCTGGCCAAGTAAATAAGTAGAACGCGATATTTCTGGAAATTATTCTGTAGCGGCATTCTCGGGTAACGTGAGATGGGAATCATGTGCCTCTATTCATCTTATGTTCGTTTTTCCTTGTGAAGGAAAATTTTGGCAGATGGCTCACTGATTGGGGGTGATTAAATATAAGCTTTTGTAATAAGTAATAAATATATGAGTTTGAACATTATTATTAAAACATCTTAAGTAGGTAATGGTTGGTTGGATAAGGATCGGTTTCGAATATACAAACGATCTACACGTACGAATATACACGTACGTATTTTCGTAAAATTTTCAGACACGAGTACTTAATGTACTTCAGGGGCTATTTTGCAGAAATCTGTTGTTTATAAAAGAGGTGAAAATTTTAATTTTTTGTGAATTAAAGGCTACTTATTTGTAATTTTCGCGACTTGTCTGCCTTACTTATCTAAATTTAATTTGCTCTAAGTGCACTGGCGAAGATAAGTAAATGCAATCCACAACCAAAGAAATATAAAGTGAGATTGCATTTTCTTAATAATGTAAATATAAAAAGAAAATGTAATGTTTGATATTTTTTATTTATTTGCAGTAAAGAGTTTAAATAAAATGTTTTATTTATAATAATAATTTCGTATAGTTATAAAATGAATTTCCAAGCACCTACCGTTTCCATAGCATAAGCTTCAAAGCCTGCAATCATACTAACAGCAACTGGCTTCTTCTTTCCCAAATAAGTCTTCACAACTCAAGCTGCAGTACTAAGGCGCGTTAGTTTTTAAGTTAATGATATTTTAACTAAACTGTTTTGGTACTACTTGATGAAATTTACGTCGTAGTTGTACACAAATCATAATTTTATATGAAACCAATAGGAAATCAGAAAATAAGACTTACCTTTTACGAAATGGCTTAAATCTAGCCTCAATTAGCTACCTCTACGTCTACCTAATAAATAATTAAGGTAAATTTATAAAAATTTCGACTTATCGCCCACATCTCGTTATCCCGAGACATATTTGTTTTAAATCAGACATGCCTAGTAATATCAAAAGTAATTAAATAAATCTGACATACCTAGTAATTTCAATAGTAATTAAGTAAATCTGACTTGTCCAGTAATTTTAATAGTAACAAAGTAAATCTGACATGCCCAGTATTTAGTTTATTAGTCATGTAGTATCCTTACAAGTTCTACTTAGTATGGGCTAGATGGCGCTTTGGGAGATTTGTTTACTTGCCTGGATTTAATAAATTAAGGCAAGTTAACAAAGCACCTCGGTCGTGGTTTCCGGCTATACCTCCGTCAGCGTCTCCTACTTCGTAGTAGAAACTTTCGGTGTTTGAGAAAAACTTATCAAGAAAACTTTCAAAGAAATATTGCATGCATTAATTATTAACTTAGCATAAACTTGTGTATAAAATGTACGAAATTATTCTTACCGAGAAATTAAAAAAAAAATTAAATCACGTATTAGCATATGTGAGTGACGCTTATTATGTTACATCTACTGTTAATGATAAGTAGGTGTTTACGAATATGACGCATAAACCAGCCATAGTTTCGCTCAACCATATTTTAAGGAATGTGACGGACGGAGCTAACTATAAACAACCATTATCATCTCAGCCATAGAACGTCCACTCCAGAACAACGGCCTCCCCAAAATATTTCCAAATTAAGCGATCCTGAGCGCCAGCATCCATAGGCCTCCCGTCGCCTTGACCAGATCATCGATCCACCCCGTGGGAGGCTGTCCTCTACTACGTTTGCCGGTTCGCGGTCGCCATTGAAGAACCTTAACGCCCCATCGGTCGTCGGTTCTTCGAGCAATGCCCATTGCCAATTCAGCTTGCAAACTCGCCGCGCTATGTCGGTAACTCCAGTCCTCCTACGGATTTCCTTATTTCTGATTTGATCACGTAGGGACAGTCCGAGACTAGCTCTCTTTATTACACGCTGAGTGACTTTGACGTAACGTTCATAGCACAAACAATTAGAAGTGTCCGCTACAAACTTAATTATCATAATAAAAAAAGATTACCAAAACAATTTAAATGCCATAAGCCTTAAATAACAAACTCGAAATGGTTTCGGAATCTCATGGGCATAGATTTTCTTATTTACATAACGAACTGCCTTTTATTCTGTTTCAACATCCATGAAAATCATATCACAAAATACCCCTTCACAAATTAGAAGTCAGTTTCCGTAGATACCATTCAGAGGAAATTAGCGTCATCTGAATAGCATGAATAAGGTTCCGCATGAACAAATTACCCTAAACTGCTCTATTTAAAGCCGAGTGTACCAACCACACGAGGCGGAGCTAAGCGATACTCAGGGCCTTATTCAGGTTCAGGGTAAGAGGTGTATAAGCGGTTTAGAGCCTTTACGCCATCGGTGTGGCAATGACTGTGGTGTTATTTCACTGAAATACTATCTGGCTTTATCGCCATTCTAATCTCTATTACTTAGTCAATGATTCCAGAGTTGAGAAAATAATTAATTTCGGGGTCCCTGGGATCTTGCTCTAATTGAATTACTCAAATTGATCCTGTGATTTGATTTTAATCATCATCAGCGAATTTTCGACCACTGCTGGACATAGGCCTCTTTAATGACACGCTACTGAACTCAATCTTCAGCTCTTCGCCTCCAACAGAGTTCCGTGCATCGTCACGATGGTAATCAATAACCAAAAACATTGAAAACTCTTTTACACTTTAGGTATCGTTGACACTGCGATTGTGGATACAATTATAAGAGGCCGTCGAAATGGCAAAGTTAATTTTAATGCCAAGGATACTATCTCGTTATCCGGACCTGGCTGGATCTCAATGAGAATTTTCTAAAGGGATTCCCTCGCCCCCTATACCTGCTTACTAGTATGGATGGAACTTTCTCGAAGTTTCTTAGTTTCTTCGTGTATAACTTCATTCCTCGTTCATGAAGTCTCCTGAAGTTTACGCATATCGTTATCCTGTATTCAAGGAAGCGTCTAAATTATTATGAATAGAAATTAAGTACAAGCTGTACTTAGTTACATATTACAGGATTCGGAACACGCGGAACATGATAACTTCAAAAATTAAATAACAGTAACAAGGCACTATGTTAAATATCAATTTCAAACAATCAATGGCCATAACTGTAAGACATGAAATTTATGCAATGCAAATTCTTGGTACTTCTTCTCACTAAACACACGCAAGTTGCGTACAGTTATTGGATTTTACTACCGATTTGCGTTCATAATAGAAAAGAGAGCTTACAAAATCAAAATTCTCAAACAGCAGTATGAGCTGAAACTTGTTATTTTAACTATGAGAAATATACGTTCATACGAAATATTAACGACCTTCATCTGGTACTCTATGCAATAGAAAGATTGATATAGCTAACCAATAAGGTCCCATAATAAGCGCATTTTTTAAAGATATGAGTGTACGAGCATGTACGTTCGTGAGATTTAACGTGTCTCCAGCTTTCAGGCAGCATGACATCAATGACCACTCTATCCGCCACAAATATAGTCCATTGAGAACGCTCACCATATAACCAACCCAGCACAATCATAGAGTTGGTCCACCCATGTATAGTTACTGTCTGTGACTTTATTGACTCTACGACCTTCTCATAAAGAAGTGACCACAACACACAGGGAACGATTAGTGCAAAGAAGCATATATTAGGTCGGGGAAAAAGTCTTTTCGCATAACGTAGGTATAAACTTATTATAAAATTTTTTTGACTGTACTATTTGTGTCTGGCTGGTTTTGGTAACATTAAAAAGGTTCCATTATAAAGAAAAGAAAAAAATAAAAAAAAGTTGTTTCCCGCTATTTTTCATTTGTTTTTCTCTAAAAATGAGTGAATCTAATGAAGAAATTCGATACATTTTAAAATTTTATTATAAAAAAGGCAAAAATGCAACTCAAGCAGTGAAAAAAATTTGTGATGTTTATGCTTATGGACCTGATGCAGGTCAGTAAGAGTAGCACAAATTTGGTTCAAACGTTTTCAGTCCGGAAATTTTGATGTTAAAGATGCACCTCGCTCTGGTCGCCCTGTTACGAATAAAATGGACGCCATTTTTGAAAGAGTGGAGCAAGATCGGCATATTAGTAGTTACGAGTAGCTGAAGAACTGAGAATTGACCACAAAACAGTTTTGACCCATTTGAAGAAAGCTGGTTATACAAAAAAGCTCGATATTTGGGTGCCACACGAGCTCACTCAAAGAAACTTAATGAACCGTGTACTCATTTGCGATTCATTATTGAGACGTAATGAAACCGAGCCGTTTTTGAAGAGATTGATAACTGGCGATGAAAAGTGGATCACGTACGACAAGAACGTGCGAAAAAGGTCGTGGTCGAAAGTTGGCCAGGCTTCACAGACTGTGGCCAAACCTGGCCTAACACGAAATAAGGTGATGCTGTGTGTATGGTGGGATTGGAAGGGCATTGTTTATTATGAGCTTTTACCGCCCGGCAAAACCATCGATTCTGATCTTTACTGCCAGCAACTGATGAGATTAAAGGAAGCAGTCGAGAGAAAACGGCCGGAATTGATCAACAGGAAGGGTGTGGTCTTTCATCACGATAACGCTAGACCACACACATCTTTAGCCACTCAGCAATAATTAAGAGAGTTCGACTGGGAGGTCCTAGTGCATCCACCATATAGCCCTGACCTTGCGCCTTCAGATTTTCACCTGTTTCGGTCTCTGCAGAATTCTTTAGGTTCTGTAAGGTTGACCTCAAGAGAGGACTGCCAAAACTATTTGTCCCGTATTTTTGATCAGAAGTCCCAAAGTTTCTACAGTAACGGGAAAATGTCTCTGCCCCCAAAATGGCAGAAAGTTATTCAACAAAACGGTACATATATATTGTAAATAAATGTAAATAAACTTTGAAAAAAATGTCTTGACTTTTCATACAAAAATACGAAAAGACTTTTTCCCCAACCTATTATATATATATATATATATTTTAAAGCTCTTTACAAAACAAACTCAGCTTTTAACACGCAAATACCTCCAACATTCAAGCGGCGGAGTGGAGCGTTCTCTTAATCCCTGCACGTGTCTATTATTTCCTCATCCTATAGTTTTTGACTATTTTTCTCTTCGTATATTGGCTGGTAATTAAAAGCTAGGCTATACTGTGTACTGGAAACTCAGCATAATAGATTATTTTGTTTGGCGTTTCACTCATATTAATATTTTTATATTTGCTCTTCTCTTATACCATTATATACGTTATATTACTTTGTTTTAATGTAATGAATCATGTTTGAATTTGTCTTTCATTCAGTAAGTAGTTGTAAGAAAAAGGAAATCTAATTTGTGCCAATAACTCCCGCCGAACTAAAACAAAACAATTTCACCTGCAAAGCGCTCAAAATATCAACGTTAACATAATTAAAGTGAAACAGACAGGCGCATAACTAGAAGAAAAGCAATCGTGAAGTTCCGCCAATTCGCCAGAATAAAGAGAGTTTCAATCAAACTTCCCCGTAATACAAACTAAAAGAGTTGAACCTTTGCAAACATCACCTGCGCTCGGCTCCCCAGCGTAGACTGCCAGCTGTGCGAGACCCCTTATTATCACACTTTTATTATATAACTTCACTTATAATTGAACTAAACGGGAATTTCGGAATAAAACCTTAATTGATAATATAATAAATTGTTTTTATGATATATTAACCAGAATTATGAAAAGTGCAATTTTTGTTGTGACCATTGCTAGAAAAAAAAATATAGTCTGTTAGGATACAATGGTTCTTCTTCTTCGTAACTTCGTAGTTTTCCGCAATCGGACATCCAATGCATCCATTTTGCGTAGGAAAGTGCAAGCTGGATTACAACAGCCGCCCAATTCCTTCGGAAATCCCGTCAGCGCCTTGACGTCGCTGAAGGCCTCCCTGCTCCTGCCGCTTAAGAGGGGCGTTGTGTGACGAGCCCTCCTGGCCTGCCCGCTGCGCCAAGGGCTGAGAGTAGCGGATCCTGCTCCCAGTCTCGCATAGACTTCGCAGTAGGAGCTTCACCCATCCTTTGATGATGGGCCCGACCGCCTTGAACCTTCAGACAGTCTTGCTTGCCTACGGTTACAATGGTTATGTAAAGCCTTTCTTAGCAGCTCCGCGGAGGCATGTTAAGCTGTTAGTCCCGGTTATTAAAATATCGAGTAGTTGTTAAGCCATATTAGAGGCCTAATTGGGTAGCATGAAAAATTCTAACAGCAGGACGCCACCTGCCTCTTGCAATCTGCACTAGGTCCGCCAATCCCAGTCTGCGTGGTGGAGTATGATCCAATACCTTGGTTCGTGAGAGGAAGCTCGAGAATACGTTAATGGGCAGAGATGATAATGGTGGTTATGATTGACCTTGATTCAGCAACTCTCTACAGTTCTAGTTAGTTACTTCTCATATCATTATTTAGCATAATTTATTGAATGAACCAAGTTACAGCTTCCGTTTGTCAATGAAGTCCCATAATTCCCTTACAAAGCCGAACTAATTACGGAATATGTGTTGTTATTATACATGTATAATTAATTCAGTATCAATTACTAGCCGTGCTCCAATCAATCGAGTAAATTGTTATAATTAATTTGATTTGACACAAATACAACTCCCTCGCTTCTCGAGATGACCGAGACCCATTAATTAAAGTACCTAATCAATACCTATGCTTAAGTAAATCATTGGTTTTAGTACTAAGTCGTTGACGTGTCTGTGAAGTATTAAGTTCTGGTATCATTATCATAATAAGTAGCTACTTAAAAACTGCCATAACAAGACAACTTGTGAGCGAGATATAGAATCGTGACATAGAGTAAAACGAAAGGAATGTGCTTACTTTTCAACATGAAAAATTCTCAACTTCACTCAGTCAGTCTTAAGATCTTGTTTTTAGATGTAACGTATGTAGTTTTTCACTCTGTTATAGGTTTATGGACTTCAGAACCTGTACCCAGAGGTACCAGCCCAAGCTCAGTAATAGAACGTTAATGAGCTAAGGTAATAATGTATGTAGTTAAGAATGTACTTTGCTTGTCTCGACAAATGAAACCAATATCAAAATTAAAATGACTGAAGTCAGTAGATATATATTTATATAAATATTTTTTGTGAATGCAAATTAAGTTGCTTTGACACAGAATAAGAAACTTATTTTCTACTACGATTACGAATTTTCAGATTAGTCACTAAATACTTTGCTGTCTTTTTTTAAACCATTTTCTTTGTATGGCTTGTATATTAGTAGGCTAGTTACGAGTTGTTAGTTTTTTCGGGATAAGAAAACACGTAAGTAACGGGATGAGATTTCAGTAATTACTAACTTTTATTTTAAAAGTGTCTAAAGAAATATAATGATAGGTGTGTGTGGCCTTCTATATAGATGGTGCATACACCGCTGCCTCATACCATTACATAATATATTATGCTTACATAAATAAATAAAAATAAGTTCTTTAAAATTGCATCTAAAAACAATAGTTATTACAGACAATAAAAGCATGCTTTTTTCAATCTCACGCACTAAAGCCCTTTTTCACACACACAGCATTCATGTTTTATGATGGCATTAGTGACGTGTCGCCATGCAGTAGGCCTGACAGCCAGCTAGTCAACGCAGCCCTTCATTTCGCGAGGGCGGCGCCGCGCCGACGTCCGGACATGTTTATTTTTCATTTCCGCCCCGAGTCCGACCGGACCCCCTGCCTGCAGGCTCATACGACCCTCTTCTAGCGTCCAAGTTATAAGAGAGAGTGTGCTTAAATTAAGGCAAATTGAGATAGCATAAATAACATAGGATAATTTCAATGTATTTTTCTTGCATATCTATAATATTGTTTGACTGAAAAAAAATTCGTGAGCATGTCTTTGTTTATATACTTCTCTGAGCCCTGTTAACTAACAGTTATGTTAACAGTGCTTAATTTAGAATATTACAGCTTATTTACCGATACAACTTTTTACTAGTTATGGATAGGTGTATCGTTTTTTTAATCATATTACAAAAAAAATCAAAAGAAAAGATGCTATTCTCAGGCACAATTTTAAAATAAATTTAATTTTCAATTATTACACAACAAGGACAAGCCATGGGCCAAAGGTTGCAACCCCACAAACTGGGATTTAACTTTTCACTAACCCCCCTTTCATGTCTAAAAATAATATTAATATAATATTACGTTCTCTGATAAACGCAACACCAAATGTAACTTTTCAATGGACTAAATAGCAATAGCATAGTTCCGTAAGGCTTCTACTTATAGGGCGTCCCTAAGCGACGTAGTAATTTATCGACGACTTATGCCCTATCCATACAATTTATACTTAATTATCTAACTTCGTCTTCATTTGGCTTTAACGCTTATCTCCTGTACTTTGCACCAAAGACGTAACATCAGTGCAACGAAGCCAACTGAAGAGTTATGTCCATGTGAAATGGTCTGAAATAATATTTTTAATTAGCCCGTGAAATACGCTCGTCCATTTGCCAAGAACCCATTCGTTAGACATTTTAAATTGAATCATAGATTTTTTCTATGTAGGTATATAGATGTAATGGTACTAACCACACTTTTCTTTTCACATTCTTTTTTTAAATGAGTTATTTCTTATACTGTAGCTTTTACTAAAGAAATGTCATTGGTACCTTACCTACGTAATGTAATTAATGTCAATTAAATTTTTTATGTGTTAATAATATATCTTCATTTTACCTACATCCAAAACTAAAAGGAATTAAATCACACATTTTTTTATATTTAATTATATAGGTACTTACGTGTGTTACAATTATGAAGTCAAAACAATACGTATTGTTAACCTACATATTGTTCGAAGGTCTTCTCTGTATATTAGTGTTTTCTACTACTTTTTCTAATAGGTACTTCTTTGTATGACTAATTTATTTATTTACCGTTTTTTCCGAAAATAAAGACATAATTAAAATAGTGAATTCAATGTATTTTTCTTGCATACAATATTTCTAGCCTTTTATGGCTGCGTACATCTACAAGGTAAAGTAAAATAATACCTACGTATCATTACTATATATCTGTTTCAATAGTTACATGCCCATTGAGCTTGGCACATATCTACCTACACAGATATAATTGAATAGTCTCGTCCCTTTTCAGGAACACCGTGATATTTTTTCGATTGCTTCTACATAGTGTGCCGTCTCCGGCCAATGTGCCGGTTCGTTTGTCTCAATCTCGCAGCTCGACAGGCACGTAGCGTCGTACGAGACTGAAATAAAACGTCACTAACGCCCTGCCGTGGCTAATACCAATCGTTTCAATTCAATATTTAACGCATATACCTTCTCTGTAGGTCTGTAATGCAGGCGACTGAGATTATACATATACCTTTTCGACTTGCCTCCAGTTTGAATAAATGAATAAAAACGAAAAGGTGTATTCACGACTGAAATTGTACACAAGAGTCTTTACACATATAATTTTCTTCTATTCACATCATAATATGATTATTATATTAGGATGACTCCTAGCAGGGTAAATTAAACCCCGATATTCAAAACCCCTAAAACTACAGTACGTAGGTACCTAATGGTTGGTTGACCCAAACTCACTGACTTCTTCTTAATAACGACTGCCTGTCTGAATAAGAAGTTTATGACGAACAGAACCAGGCGATAAATACGCACATAACTTCGAAAAGTCGTAGTCGCGCGACGGGAGTTTAAACCCAAGACCCTAATTGCAGTACATTGGTCTCACCACCAACCAGGTTGGGTGTGTAGGGCTCCTACCAAGATCTAAGGATACCCCTGCCGATCAACGGGCTCTGGTGAACATAAAAGTATCCGGAAAGCGGCAATAGGCTCCCACCTATTACGTGGGACCAACAATTAAAATGGCGAAGTGTGGGCGTATAGTATTCCTCTGTCAACCCCTTCGGGGAAACAGACGTGATATTATGTATGTATGGTCTCACCACTAGGCTATAGCTGCACTATTTCTTCTATTCACATTATACATACGAAATAAAAAAATATTTAAATTTTTCCACAAATTCGAAACTTCCGTCACTTAAACATCAATTACTTATTTCATTCGTATGTTCGGATTCACACATACCTATATATATATGTTAAGATTTTGCATTTGTTAATTTATCTTTGGACTTTATTAACTATAATAAGGGCAAGCAGATAGATAGTAGGTACCTACACTCCGGCTACCTTCTCGAAGCTAGGATATATTTTTGTTTCAATAGTCACAGATTCTAGGAACTAACAGAATTTCCATAAGGATAACGTGATTTGTTTAGTCTAGTTTAGTTTTAGGGTTGTGTTATTAGATATAATAATAATAATTCTTTATTTAAGCTACATACATTCATAACAACAAACATATACAATTAGATATATTTACAATTAAAATTTATATCTCTGTGCCTGAACTAGATAACTTAATATCTGTGCTTCAGGCAGCAGCGCTCTTCCCTTTACATTTACTATCTAAGACATTTTTTAAAATTCAAGAAAACTTAATAAACGATACAAGTCACATATAAAATGAAATAGTTAAAATTAAAAAGAAGAATTGAGAGCATGAGTGTGGTGTTGTGTGTCCTCCTTGTGTGTTACATGATAGTGTGTGAATGAGTGTAGGAGGAGATTTATTGAGGTACATGAAGTAACTGTTCGGTTTTATCATAGTTAAGGGTTAATAAATATTCAGTTCATTAAATAATATTTTAATTAATTATATATATATATATATAAATAAGGATCCAAGAACGGAAAGTAACGTTTTGCACACTGGTGACTAAAAGTTGGTATATTGGGGAAAAGTATATCTTTGCGTCGTTTGTATAATATGGCGGTTTTATCAAAACTAAAGCTAGAGTGCTGTGTCATGATAATAAGCAGGATGGACAATTGGCGAACTGAGAGAACTTCCCATGATTCGTATAAAATATACATAGGGAATAAGATAGGACGAAAGGTGCTTACTTTAAAAATAGCTCTTTGAGCTACTTCACGAAATATATTTATAGTTTTTGGTGCGCCTCCCAAGACAGTGATGCAGTACCCCAATAAAGATTGCACAAGTGCTAAATAGACCTGTTCAATTAATTGTCAAGGCGCCACATGTCTTAGGTTTTTGAAGATATAAATTAGCTTTCCTAGGAAGCATTAGGCTATTGGTTTGTAACCAGTGACATACTCTATTAAAGCCAGATTAGGCGATTTCGTAAGCCTCCTCACAACTTTTGGCAGAAAACACGAGTGCCGTATCATCCGCGTAAGAGACAACCTTTCCACCTAGCAAATTAAGGTTGCAGAGATCGTTTAGAAATACAAAAAAGAGAGTCGGCCCCAATAAACTGCCCTGAGGAATGCCATATGTAACAGGTAAGCCACTACTCATAACTTGCTCAATTCTAGAGCACTGACAGCGATTTGAGAGACAATCTTTGGTTAGTTTTCGCTGTATTCCTCGAATTTCCAACCCATCCACTTTATTAAACAGCAGGGGCGCAGAAATCGTATAAAATGGCATGGCCAGGTCCAGGAATATTCCTATTGTTTTATTATTAGAATCAATATTTCTTACTACATAGTCTACAAGCTCATGAACCGCATCAGAGGTGGATTTTCCTGTTGTGAAACCAAACTGATTGTTTGATAGCAGATTATTCGATTCCAAATACTTTATTAGTCTGTTATTAATTACGTTCCAAGAGCTTGGAGACCGAAGGGAGTATAGAGTTTGGCCTATAATTTGAAAACTTATCCTTAACACCTAATTCAAAAATAGGTATGACGATAGATTTCTTCAAGACCGTTGGAAAAATGCCTTCGTTCAGACTGAGGTTGAAAATGTGTGTCAGAATCGGAACTAAAACATGCCTATCATCCTTTAATAGAGAATTAGGGATGGAATCCCATCCAATAGCACAGTGGTTTTCAAAGTCTAAAATCAAGCGCTCCACCTCTTTCTCATCGGGGTCCAATAAGATTGCAATGATTGAATTTTTTTCAGACTGCAATGAAAAATCAGTGAAATGTAAAGGATTTTCACAAGTCACAATTTTCTCCGCCAAATTTTGTCCAACTGTGACAAAGAACTAATTCACGTAATCCACAGACATTTTGGGGATGCCCTATTTACTAATTCTGAGGCGGAATTTTTAATTTTCGATGTATTTGCAATATTTTTGATTGCGCCCCATAGTTTTTTGTTGTCTTTACCAGCTGTTTTTAATAAGTTAGTCTCATAAGTAATTGAAAGTTTTTTTATAATTGTGATAGTTATTAATAGTACCTATGCTTGATAGTTGTAGCAAAAAAATCCATTGAAATATTGGCGTCAGTTGAATCAAGGCTGGAGATACCCCCCCGACTGGTCTTCATCTTGTCGTGGTGGGGGGGGGGGGGCTGAGTATCCCCCCGGTAGGGCGCAGGAGGCGTACAGATTGGCGACTCTGGGTGCCCTTAGTACTGACTACCGGGGGGGAAACTAAGAGGGACCTGTGGAGGGCGCAGCGGGCGGGCCAGGAGGGCCCGTCAAGCAGCGCCAGGAGGGTCTTAGGCAGCAGGGGTAGGGGGCCCCTGCTGTCTAATCATGGACCCTCTGAGAAGTCGCCCACACACGCTATGGTCGCACGCGGAGGTAGGAGGGGCGCGTCCATTGCGTCTCTCTGAGGAGGTCCTCCCGGTTTTGGTCCGGGGGACGTAGGCCCCCCGCCTCTTTCTCAACAAGCGCGTCGTCGGAAGATTTTTAGTGTGTATTACTGCTGGCGGTCGTGTCTGCCGGTAGTGAGTCCCACACACCTCTCTAGGTCCCCCTTTGGCCGGGAGACAGTGTTGAAAACACCCAGACTAAAACAAATACCTATTCATATTCATGCACACAAAGATTTGTCCTGTTTGGGAATCGAACCCAGGACCTCAAGAGTGGAGTGCGGGTGCAGCTATAGCCTAGTGGTGAGACCATACATACATAAAATCACGCCTGTTTCCCCGAAGAGATAGGCAGAGGCATATTATATGCCCACATTTCGCCAATTATATTGCTGGTCCCACGTAATAGGTGGCTAGCCTATTGCCGCTTATGGGGAACCGCTGGGGAGTCCCGGTATACTCATACATATATTGGTCGTCAATTTAAAAGTGATATAGTTCCTTTTTTTACATGAATCTGAAACCAAATTTAATCCCGTACCTAACTTAATTTACAACTGCTAGGGTTGGCTGGTAGGGATCTCTTATAGAGATAGGAAAGTCCATCTTTGCATTTTTATTTTTAAATCCTTTTTGTAAACTGGTTATATTTTATGAGCAATAAAGGATTAATAATAATAATTGTTGCAAAGTTCACTATCAGCAAAAAGATCTCTAGATAGTGTTTAAAATGGTGAGAGGCCTTTCGCCCACAAGACATTGGGTGGCAGAATTATTTAATATTACTAGCCGCTACCACATGCCACTTGATTTCTTTAAACTTTAACCATTTAGCAACGACGAGGTATCGACGCAATTAAGATGTAACAACTATCTTTATTGGTGCTGTTTCAGCAACTTCTGTCTTTAAAAGTTTTAATACAATCACAAAGTTTTATAGCAACCCTTAACCTTTTAACAGGCAGAGCACGTTGAAAATATTCATTGGTTTTCCACCTTAAGCTAACCGCATAAGGTTCAATTTTTGGTGGCCATAAGTATATTGACCACTGCCTGGTAAAGGGTTAAGCCAGTCGACGAATGGTTAAAACATTGTTGAATTATTTTCTTTTCGTGTATGTCTTATCGTTGTAGTACTTTTACGGATTATTAAATATTGACACTGCATTCCACTCCATACTTATACTCATACTCCATACACAAACCACATTTTTTTAACAATTCAAATGATTCGCTGTTTTGCAATATGGCTCGTTGCTTTAAAAACTTCCAACTTTTTTCCGATCATGTTTAACTTATTTATGTCTCAATATGTTATCGTAAAAGTATAATAATAATAATAATATAAGTTGCCCGCAGGGCAGCTTGTGGCGAGCTGTTGGTGAGTGGCGACACCACGGGCGTAAATCCGAGTGCTCCAGAGGGTCGGACTGCGGTCTCGTCTCCGGTTCGCCGGAGTGGGCCCCAAGAGGCTAGCAGGACCCTCGCCCCTGGTTTGCCTTCATTGGCTGTCCAGGGTGGAGTCGCAAGAGCTACATGCTCGCAGGGTGGAAGTGAAAGATGCATAAGTCGTGAGTTGGCGCACTGTCCTCTTGGGCAGTGAGTAGAAAACGGTGTACACCTCTCGACACCCTGAAGCCGAGGATATCTATGTTGCGCTCCTGCCGTTGCACTACGGCTATTTTGGAGTGCCCATTTAATCCTCTGGCTAGTCACCGCCTGCCATTTAAAATCATTTGAGACTGATGATGACGGCAGGTGTCCGGTAGTCTCCTCTATCCATAGTCCAATTTACCCAGTCCTCCAGCTTTCAACCCAATATCCCGGCCATAGTAGATTCCATCTTATCCTAATAGTACTGCACCAACCGGGGATTGTCCTTAGGTGTATTTCTATAATGCACATAGGGATAATCGCCGGTTGGTGTCACATAACCATTAGATTAAAATTGTCTAAGGGGCCTCTACGTGTTGGCTTCGGCCCCACGCATGCCTTTCAAATGTCCGGGTCACCATTGGCCCGAGATCGGAAAAAGACAAACATAATAATAATAATTTTTATTTCAGGCAGAGCCCATAGTATTAGTAACAATTATAATAATACTAATGTAATAATAATACCTGTATCAAATGTTTATTTTGTGTATGCATTAAAGTAAAAAAAATTTTTCTTATACACAAACGATGTTTGCTTGTATGATGACTAAGTAATTAAAATTGTCACAAATAAAGTTAACCAAAATTTTAGCTACACATATGTCAGCTTCCTTATGCAATAAAAAAATATTTGGAATGTGTGAAAGAAAACTTCATAAGAAGTTTAATAACTTTCTGATGACTTTTTATGAATTAAAACCAAAGGATAGATAATCTAGTGAATACAAACACAACAATATAAACTTTAACGTTTATTCAATTAAAAACAACCTTAAAGTAATAAACGCTGGCTTATGTTATGTTCTGTTACCAGTTTTGTTATAGACGTGTTCTGGACCAAATTTCTTTATATTTTGGCAGATAATTGTCTTTACTCTGTTGACTGGGCTGGACTGCGAAAACCTTAGAACTCCTAATTTTAAGGGTTTTAGCAGTCCAGTCGCTTGCCACGACCTGTCATTGCCACTGACACTGTCGATGCCATCGGTTGTTAGAATGAAATGCCGTCCACAGCGTAATCAAACTCTGACAGTCGCGTTTTTAACGCTAAGACATTTCGTGGTACCCCACGATAGCTATTATTTTAGCTAGAATGCCTCAATTTCGCGAAATAGGCCGTACACAATACTCACTGCAATTAAATATTTAGCTTAAAAAAATATAAGTGACACTACTTCTTGTCGTTCTAACAAATAGAAAATTATATATCATAGCTATTTGTTGACAAGTTGTGATCTAAACAAGACATAACGGAATCGTAATGAACTCCGATGAGAAAAATATCTAAAAACTAGATATATTTGCAATGAGTCAAAGAACAATAAAAATAATTACAATTAAACTTTGAAATATTTCTGGAATTTACTCGATTATCCCACTGCATAAAATTAAATTATATATATAACTGGTTGTTACACTTTCAAGTTCAGTTTTGTCTATTCGAGTCCCTTTTATATCTTTATTTTATTTACAGAATTTTACAGAATGTCTGGAAGATCACATAGAATAATCTATTAAGTACATTTATTTTTTGTCATTAAAACCACTACTAGTTTTATAGAAGCTTGAACACAATATCAGCCAGCTTTTTAATAAGTATGTGGATTAATAAGTTAAAGAGAGCGAAAATACTTTATACAAGTTAAGATTATTATTATTCGCAAAGAAATATCCCGTAAAAAAATATTATTTATATTAAGTAATAGTCTAATAAGAATAGTTTAACGTTCGTCTATTATCACAGTTCAAAGCTTGTGGAAATTAACTCAGAAAATATTTTATCGTTTTTACACGCACATTTAAATCTTATGTGTTTAGGGATATTTTAAAGCCCCACGTTTAAAAACAATTGTGTTGTTATTGTCACAAAAGATTTAAAAACGTGACGAAAAGGACTTTATTATGACACTGGAAAATAGCCTTTAACACAATTTATGTAAAGGCACAAAGCTGCGCGCAAGCTTGCATATGCTCTCGCAACGCCGAATCAGGCTTTGAGTATTTCCTTAGATTATTAGGTGATGTCTTTAACCCAATTGTTTATTTTTAACTTGGATCTTTTGTATTTAAATCGCTTAAATTTAAGGCAATAGGGAAGTGGTCCATGTATTGCTTCCAAAAATGAACCTTGAATTTTGATAAAATAAGATGGAAAACTAATGAAAATTTTTAACCAGCCCTGGCTCAAGGCTCTCTTTTACTAAAGGTCTAGGTTTTCTCCCTTCGCTAGATAATTAGGACTAAAATGCAAATGTAACATTATAGCTTTACTAATACATATACAAATTTAAAAGATAATTATATAAAAATCATAATATTGTTTCTAACACAATCAGTTTGATGAAGATTGAGATATTTAACATCTAATTTAGTTCTAAAATAGAACATTTATGTGCGTGTGTATTTCATATAACATTATTTATTAAAAACTACGGTGTTTTATTAATATCATCGCAATTCTGAGGAATTAGTACAATTAATAATGCAGAAAATTTTCATTTGTTCTTAAATTTGTATGTACTTAGAAATAAAATATATACCTACCTGAAACTTAATTGGTTTTCTCTAATCATACTTCAAATATAGATAGTAGGTACGTACCTATTTATGTATATTTAAAGTGTACTTTAAATAAATTTAGTATCAAATTATTAATTTGAAATAAGTTGTCACATGCCAGTCCACTCGATGTCACTAAAGTCGCAAAGTATCTACTAATTACTTATCACTCATGCAATTAACAATTATTTGACATTAGAGCTATTTATAATCATAAAAACATACAAAAATAAAACGTTTATATATTAAAATACAAGTCAATACCAAACTACTTTAAACTATTGGCATCTGAAAATTAATTAAAGATTTGGAAATGTTCTTTGTACTAGAAATAGAGTCGTAAGATTATAATGACATGAGTAAAATATTTAAATAGATATGGTAGGTTTAGGATCCGTATACCGTATACTTTACATTCGTTATTTTAAGAAATTTGGAACAATATTTGGAAATATTCTATAGAAAATTAATCCGTAAAATAATATGCTTTTTGTAATTTCTGAAAAATGTTAAATATTTGTATGTAAATTTAAATGCTTTAGAAAATGCTGTTAACTCAAATGTTCTATTAGTGCTTGAAATGTTCAAAAATGATAAATGTTAAAATGTTTTTTTTAATAATACAATCAAGATACATTATTATATAATTAAATGTACAACAGTAAACACATTAAAACCCTTTAATGTAATGTATTATATAAGATTTTTTATACTACTAAAAATTTCTCCTTGCAATACGGCATTGCGAAAAAATTTGTTATTGAAATAAATATACTAACAATTTATAAACTAAAAACTTACGGCTTAACTCTCAAACGGTGCTACGATACACATATTAGTAGACCTAGGCGTAGTAGAAATAAATAGGTACGATATCTACACACGCTATAAGCAACCTGCCTACTTGTTTAGAGCCTTAAACTAAGCCTAAACTTTAGGCTATTTTCGCTCGCTTGAGCCTCAAGTTTGATAGATAGATTGATAATTTTTTTATGTAAAACTTATTATGCGAAGTTGGCTTTTTTATTTGTTTCTGGCCATGACCTAGGGTCCTTTTTTTCTGAACTGAGTATACATAATCATAATTCCCGATGGCTTTATCCGACCTACGTTGAACTCACTATGTCAACTCTGAAAGACTATGCCAAAAGGTAACAACATAGGATACTTTACTTTGAATCTAAAAGTAGTAACTAAAATAAAAGCTAAGTACAAATTTGAACACACATAAATATCAATAAACAAATGGCCATTCACAATAAAAATAAAATAAATACAGATTATTTTACAACTATCTTTCACTGATAGTAATTTAATAGATGGCAATATATATCCTATTTAACAATTTTTGTATATATCTAATAGGCAAGTTTTCAATAAATAGCTTTAATGAGAATATAAAGTATGTACTTATTCGTTTTTCTCTAAAATATCTATGAGAGGTACATAGAATCGTAGATACGGTTGTGTTTTTCTGAAATTATATGTGTAAACAATACTTAATACCTAACTGCACAAAGAGTTCTTATCATTTTCAATATGTAAAAAATAATGTATTGATACCATTCTATCCGTATTAAAATTTACCCCAAGCTTAAATATAACGCAAAAATATGAATTTCACACCTTTTCTTTTTAAAGTTAAAACCCTATTATCACTGGATAGGAATAGGTAGTGCAATTTTGTCAGATTTCACGACGTAATCTTAATATGGACATACTATACTAGTATAATTAACTAGTCCTTAACATTCAATACTTTACAAAAAAAATATTTTTATCTAAACGAATAATGTATTTTTACAGAACTTATTACTCTTATTGATTCTTAATTCTTATACAAAAATCCTTGGAATAACTCGAATTTATTTTCAACCACAAAAGGGCATACTTAGAATTTTTATAAAATAATAAAAACAATTGTACAAAATTAGTTGCAAATATTAAAAACAAACCCAGCTGTTTTTAAAAAACAATAATTAAAACAAAGAAATCTACTACTCTACAAAAAGATCCCGCAGGTGTATACTATTATAATGAACCTAAATTGCACTTATACCTATACCTACCACTTGTTATCATAGAAGACTTGTCAAAAAACTTTATACTTTATTTTATAACACACCTAATTTTCGAACGAAGTCTGCTGCGATGAAGACCATCAGGTGTGTCAATTAAAGAATAAAAATGTATTTGTCCAGAGACATTTTTACACATAACTCTCATTAAGCAAATCAGTTATAATAAAAAGTTATCATAAAAAAAATGTTGTTTTTTAAAAATTGCATAGTTTAAAAAATACTACTCTATTTTTATCGGATATCTCCGTCGCACCAGGCTTCGTGGGAATATTATTTTGTGAATGTGAAAATACAAAACTGTTGACATCGACATGGTGTAGAGCGAGCAATTTAGTTTAGAATTTTTATTTGCTTCTCAGCAGCAGATTTTATAAGACAAGTTTTTACTTTTTATAATTTTATATTCAAGTCTATTTAGTCTTATAAAAAATAAAAGCGAGAGAGAATAATACATATATGTAACTGTGTATACACAAGAATTTTATGTTAAGAGAGTTCAAATTTTTTTTTCAATTTTTTAAGTGCTTGCATGTATTTTACATATATTCGTCCATAAGTATATAAAAACAAATTAGAGTAATCGTCTACAATATTGTGATTACTTAAAACATCTGTTAGTAGCGGCAATAAATGCACAAAAATGGAAAGTACACAATAATTTAAGGAAAAACTAAAAGCAACAAACAAATCTCCAGGATTTGCAAAATTTCAAAAATGAAATTTTTCTGTACTCATTATTTTCATTTAATGAAGTCCAGAGAAACATGGATAAAAATATCTTATGCCTTGATACATCAAACAAGAAGCATCTCTAATGAGCAAATGCGATAATTACTTATTGATATTAATTCTATCAATTGACAGATTGATATATATTAGCCATTACATTAACCCTTAACTGATTTCAGACAGTTTTCTTATCGTCATCGACTTGTTATCAAAGCTTCAGAAAAAAACGATGTTTCAAAGTGAAAGACTCCTGCTCTAGTAAAGAGGCAATGCAAATTTTAAGGGGCGTTCACAAGTTCACGTCGCTGTCTTTTAGTTCCAAGCATGAATAAACTAATTTAAATTTAGAAGGCAATAAAATCGTTTAAATGCATTATGCACTTACGGGTTGACATAATACATAAGCTTATATGACACCTATAGATAGGGACTATTATAGCAGTCTTCCACGACATTACGACAAGATAGCTTAATATATAAAACTACTATGCCATACCACATTATCGATAAAACAAGTTAAACGTAATTGTATCATATACATTACGCAAATTGCAAGACACGCAAGAGTTGTGTCTGTTCGGCAACAGGCAGTGTATAGTGGCAACATTCATTATTAACAAGCATTTAATAATAGTCTTAATTACTATAACAACATACATTACAATATATAGTAATCTAAACGAGAAATAAATGTCCAACATTTCCTCAATCAACATACATAACTGATAATAGATGTTACAATATAGCAGTTTTGTTAAAGACCTTGAGTTCGAAATATTTTTTTCGAAATTGAATATTCAGTTTAAATCTTATTGGTAGAAGATTTTTATTCGGAATACTGTCTTAACATTATGGTCAATTTACAAATTGTGGAATTTCATTCGGTACAATGATTTTTAATCTTTTTTTAGACAAAAAACCTTGATGTTATGCAAAAAAACATATAATGCAACATCCAATTGCCTAAGTTAGTCTGCTCACAGTTTCAATAGAACAGCCCATTGCATTGTCATAGTTAAATTACTAAACTAAGAATGCTTGACCATTATAATAGGTGCCATGGTCCAAATTCAAAAGGTATATTCTGACCAGATTAAGGCTGCGTTTCCACCAGAGATGTGCGAGGATGCGTTGCGAGTAATGTGTTTGTAGAGAACTCTTAGAATCAGAACTCACTGATCGAACAGTACAGCGTATAGGCGCATATAGGTAAATGAAGCAATTCTATTGGTTCATAACAAACACATTCCTCGCAACGCATCCTCGCACATCTCTGGTGGAAACGCAGCCTTAACGTTAAAACTCTTTTCATTAAAGAGTCACTTGCAAATTATCTGGCAGAAATCTATCTAAATAACGCAAAGCAAAAGCCTCAAGTTTTTTCTAGACATTTCTAGACAGTTTTGTTCCACTAACCATTTAACACAATCACAAATATTTGAATGATGCTACATTTTTATTTCAAACCCAATAACATTAATTATATTAACGTAACAATATTCAGAAAGTTTGAAATGTATTAAGTAGTAAGTTCGCTTTACATATATAATAAGTAACAATTTTCCAAATTCAGTTTCTAATGATGACTTTTTATTTTCATTACACATTAAATTAAACAACCAAAGTAAAAAGGTGATAAACAACTCACTTAGTTTGATAATTAAAAATTATATGGAAAGACTTTTGGTACTTAAATTCAACTTCTCTATAATGCATGACTAATAAACATTTTTAAAATGTTAAATACTTATCATACAACTCTTATATTGGCATTCATTTGTCTTGCCTCGTAACCTCAATAGTCAGTCCTTATTAACTTTATTATAATATGGATTTGCTTTCATTGTTTGACCAGTTGATAAGAGTGTCAGTGTTGACATCCTCTATATCTAATAAAAGATTGTCTCTGTCCTCACTACCAGAATCTCTCATACCTTTAACAACTTCCTCGTCGTTCATTTGTAGATTAACATATGACATAGACTTCTTTTTTTGTTCAAGGTCAAATATTTCTAAGTCATCCTCATCATCATCATCAGACTCCATGGTTAGTGGAACTCGAGACAACTCCATGTTATCTCTCCTATCATCTGATTGAAGCACTCCGTAACGGAATTGATTGGCATCAATAGTGCTATGGCTGTTGTTGACTTCATTTTTTCCTCCTTTTCTTCTGAAATTATTAAAAACAATGTTTTCAGTTTTTTGTTACCTGTCATAAGGTAGTGATGCATCTGTAAGATCTTAGTTGAAACATAGAAATATAAAATAATCATAAATCCCGTATCTTTTCTTCAAATAGCTCTGCGTTAAATATATTAAGCTACCCTTTGAATAGATGCAGCTAACATAATTAGTAACAGAAAATAAAAAGATAGTTGCAAAGAATACAAGACATTTAATCTTAGTTTATTATCATGTTTTTTATAACACTGGCATGGGCTCAAACATCAGTCCACCTGATGGAAAGTGGTCAGCACAGACACTCAGAATACCAGGGGCATCACTAGCACATTGGCAGCTCTTGAATTTATTTAGCTAGTATTTTCCTTCGCTTTAGCATACTTTTAACTGACAACTATGAGTCATGTTCATGACAGATATTAATATGAGTTAAAAGTATGTTACAATCACCTGTAGAACACAAAGTATGCAACAGCCAAAAGTGCAAATCCACCAAAGACAATAACTCCTCGCTTTACAACTCCAGGCCCACTCAAGTCTATAGTGTCAGTAGTTGTTTCATTCTGTTTTGTAGTGTTTACTGCCGTCTGAGTAGCCACGGGACTAGTAGCTTTTACTATTGTAGTCTTGTTCTCTGAAACTGATAAATATTATCGTTTTTAAATCATGGCTTCTATATTCTTACAATTAACTGATTTTTCTGTTTCTCCTTATTATTTAAAATTTGCGACAGAAAAACAACAGTTTCTACAGAATTGAATTTGAAGCATAAAATTACAGAATAAATCAAACCTTTAATTGTATTGGTAACTTGTTTCTGATTCAATGTGTTATTAGTTGTTGATATTGTTTCAGACACATCTTTTTGAACGGAATCATTTGGTTTCGGAATGGTAGGTTTAGCGGGTACTATAGGCACATCATATCCTGCAGTCTGTCCAGAAATTGGCGCAGTTTCAACTCCACCACCGCCTTCGTTTGCTCCCACTTGTTCGATTTCTCGTTTGCGTATTCTCATCACACTTGCAGCATTGTGTAAAGAAGGCCAGTAGGAGTATGATGCGCTGCTATCGAATTCCTTATTCACTATCAGCCCAACGTCATTCCCACTGGTTCTCATAGCTCCCAGACACAATAACAAACCACATATGTATATCATTTTTATTTATGATGTGTTATAGAAAATTGGCCTAACACATGAGATTATCTCCGTTTTGTACGCTGGATGTATGTACTATATTTTATCTTCAGTATTCCAGTCCGTTTAAATATAGTAATATTAAATATTTAGCAAACAACGAAAATAATGAGCAATCCGTGAGCAATAAATCGGACAGCGGCTGTCATTGATCTGTCAAGTTGTCAAAAGTACAGTACACAGCTTAGGAAAAAGAAAAGCCACTCTCACGGTTTTCGGTGCAAAAGACAGCTTATCTATTACACCATCTAATTTTCTAAAAATGCTAATAGCTATTAGCTAGTAATGGAATTCTAATATACGGGCTAGCCGCTGCTGAGGAGAGTTCAGCTGTATTATATTTTAAATAGCAATTCTAAATCCATCGTACAATAAATAAAAAATAAATTTAACAGTTTGACGAAGTAAATAGTGCAACTCAAATTAAACGCTTACTTGGGTACCATAGCATAAGCAGAAATTTTATCGTCCTTACTTTTAACCTCCATAGACACTCGCATGTTTACTCTTTGTCTATGAAAATTCTAAATAATAGCTTCGTGCGGTTTGCACATTTAGCCAGTGTCAAGTTAGAGATAAATTAATATCATATAAATTATAGTAAATGAGAATGAGTGGTGATGAAGATGATAAATGGTAAATGAGATTCCCTCCCCTAAGCCCCTTGAGTCCTCAATAAATATGTGGGACTATACTGAGATCTCACATGGACTACTTGAGAGAAAATTTAAAGTAATGTTGCACTGTTTTGTTAGATTTACCAACACTCATGTATGTTCACAAACACTTAAAGGTTAATAATCCACCGTTATTACACATTAATATTAGAAATATCACAAATTTTAGAAAATAAAATAAAACTGCAGACATGACGCTTTACTTTCCCGCCAAGAAGTCCTATGAAAATTCTACCATGCTCAATAACTGTTTTCTTTTGTAGCATCGTGCATGATATATAATTAATAATGATCATGTCAAAACTATTGACCCTGGTGGAAACATGCGGTTCACTTATATAGCACAGCAACACAGTTTTCACATTGTACCGAAATGTTTTAAGCATAACTATGCCACCATTGCACTTGCCATAGCGATTCTCAAAACGACGTTTATGGTCCCTACAGTTTTCCACACTCACTACACTATTTAATAAAAAATATTAATGTAGACACGACACGATTTTATTATTATGATTTCTGTATTTTTATAATTACTTTATGTATCCGATCGTATGACTTTTTTTTTTATTCCACGCAAACGCATCCGAATGTATTATGATGACGTGACGGGAGTCTTCAGGACGTGGCTGACGTTTCATGTCTTGTCATTTTATTTGTCGTCGCGATAATTCGAAAAACTCCTGCGCTAAAATCCATTAGCTTTGGGTTGCTATTGTTAATATTACTAAAATGTAAGTTATCACTATTCAAGCGATATCTGTTTACTTTCGTCTAAAAGTATTGCATAGAATATTAAATTTACTTTTGTATCTCAATTGCAGAAAATGGATCAAATTGCAAAGTTTGTAGAACCTGGTAAGCAGTTTGCCAAGGATTCAATTAGATTGGTGAGAAGATGTACCAAACCTGACAGAAAAGGTAAGTTTAGTAAATTTCACTACACAAAACTAATACAGCTGCAATGTATAGGGCTGTTATGGTGTTAAAATCGAACATAATTTATTATATGTTGGCATCAAGCCACCTATTGGCATCAAGTCTATCCGTATTATTATCATGTATGATGGTGAGAGATCAGGTGTTTCAGATATATAGATTAAAAACAATTTATAACTTATTTTTAGAAAATTTTTCTCTCTGTTGGCAAATTTTAGACAAGTTTTATTCATATTTACCAATTACCCTCTTTCAAAGATTATTGGTCCATAACATATCAATAAACTGAATTGTTAAAATATTCTACAAGATAAAAATTTGGTAAGATGGTGAAGTAGGTCAGGTCCATTCACTTGGAGTAAGACATTTTCTAAGCACTTTCTAACTATAGATATATATCCACACAACTGCATCCTTGTACTTCTGTTTATTTTAAATTATTCTATTCTTGCATTAAAGTCACCTCACAGACTACACATTTTAAATGAAATGATTTTTTAATATTATTAAAATTGGCAATAAGGGTACCACAACACAAAGGGGAACAATCATTCCTAGGCATGAATAGGAATGATTGTGCCCCTAGGGCTAGGCAATGCAATACACAGAGTGAAAGTATGTAAGTAGTAGAAGGTTCCAGGTGGAAGGCCATTCTTTTGAAGGCTTTAAAGAAGTATTTACTTGAAACAGTGAAGAAGTGACTTTAAAGTAGCACATGAAATGTTGAGCTTCTACGAAACGTTTAGAATTATTCCTTATTCATAAACATTGTGACTATTTATTCTTGTTCTCGTTGTTACTTATTATGCATGATAATATTCTGCCAAACAGCTGTTCTTTTCATGTGTTTTGTTGTAAAGGGTGCTTAGGCTAGTGTAATTGCTAGGCATATGTGACAACAAGAAATATTCTTGGATAACATCATTGTAGAATGCACAAAAGGATTTTCTTAAATGACACTAAAGAATATGAACTGTCATCATTGAGTAAAATGAATGTTCCACATTTTTTTAACCATAAAAAATACCATTTTATATGAAGTAATTAGGCAAAATATGAGGCAGTTGGACAAGCAGCCTTTGGGCTGCTAGATTGGGTAGATATTTGTATCTACCAGTGCTGCAAATAGATTGAATCTTATCTATACTTGATAGCCTTAAAAAGCAGGCTAGACTAGATGAAATACTGATTTCAATACCAAATTTTTATGTGAGCCTACATATTTGTTATATTATCAGCGCATTAGTTTAATATTACATACCCAGATACATACGCCAATAAGTAGACTCATACATCATAGCGCATATCTCGCCAATATATTATTAGTTCTAAAGTAAAAGGTGCGAGCCTATTGCCGCTTACTGGGAACTTTTATGTTTGCCAGAGCCTTCTCTGTAGATAGGCAGGTGCACTACTTGCAGGTGAGGTTGGCTTGAGCTCTCTAGATGTTGGTAGGATAAGGGTAGAGTAAT
This sequence comes from Musotima nitidalis, assembly GCA_949126915.1. Lineage (NCBI taxonomy): Eukaryota > Metazoa > Arthropoda > Insecta > Lepidoptera > Crambidae > Musotima > Musotima nitidalis. Next base: position 13,701,173 of record OX421418.1, on the reverse strand, counting down.
ACAAACAAATCAGGACTTTCACAAGATAAGCCAATGAATACACATGTTAATAGTTAACAGTGTGAGGTAATGGCAGAAAGAAAATTATCCAAGTGTAAATCACACAGCATAAATTGATGTTTTACTAGATTCATAGTTTGATTTGATTTTTTACTTTATCCTGATTAATAAAAGTAGGCTTTTGGATAGTCAACTAACTTAACCAGTTTTTTCTGCAATAAATGATTTTTCTATAATACTCAACTATCTGCGTAACTTTTTCAAAAAATATGAGATGTATGTGAATCGTAGCATTTAATTATTTAATTCTTTTGTGTTGTTACAGAGTTCCAAAAGATTGCCATTGCCACAGCTATCGGTTTCTGCATCATGGGATTCATCGGGTTTTTCGTGAAGCTGATACACATCCCAATTAACAACATCATTGTTGGATCATAAATCTCTAGTTTATAGCTAGCCTAGACATAATTTGTACCTGTAAGCCTGCACATAAGTTAATTTTCTCTAAAATGATTTTATTATTTCTCTATAATAAATTATTCCATTTTTATTTTGTCTTTTTTTTTGGGTGTTTTGTAACAGTACAAACAAATATTACCTTTGCTGATTTCATATTTTATTAATTTCTTTTATTTAAAGTGTATGATACATTATAGTTATACAGTTCATAAAATAATATGGAAGGAGTGTAGAACGATGATAAATAAATATAATCTTACAATCACACCAATTATTTAGTTCCAAGATAAGTATCATTTAGAATTTGTCTAATGGATACTAAAGAATGGATAAGCATACTTAAATACTTTTTTTTGTATATTCATACGGAACACCCACACCAGAACAAACATTCATGTTCATGCACACAAAGATTTGTCCTATGTGAGAATCAAACTCACAACCTCAGGAGCAGAGTGCAGGAATTCTGACCTCCACGCCATTTCGGTCGTCATGATATTTATGTACAATTTCATTATAATTGGTACAAGGTTGTAATAATTATAAATCAAAGACAACATTCTAGTCCATGGCAAATTCACAATAATGAGTCAACATGATACAATCAAGAGACTAGGATCATTTGTGTACATTACCAAGTGATGTTAGTATAAATGAAACAAAATGTGTAAATATTTCCGCGTCATAAATAAAGTAATATATTTTTTTTGCAAAATGACAAAGATATTTAAATACTTAATTACTAGTACCCACTGGTGTATAATGCAATAAAACTACAAATTCTCAATTTTAATGTATAAAAAAATAATAATATTGTTACAATAATAATTATAACAGTAACAGTTTCTAATTCTATAACTTAGTTAAATTATTTAATTGCATTGCATTGCATTAGAAAATTATATGAGTTGACAGTAACTTCTGTACGTACCTACTTAAACAAACAAGTCAAGGTCAAGTGTAACTTTGATTTGATATTTGTCAAAGATGCTTTGAAACTTGTCAAACTGAAGCCAAAAATAAGTAAATATTCATTAATTTAAAAAAGAAGAAAAAGTAAATATTCAGAAAGTTTTTTTTTGTCAAATAACAATAGTATTTTTGATACAGCAGACTTAACTTATTTTTATATAAACAAAGATCAGCCTAAAAGGATAGCTTAACATTAATACACTATTCCTATGTTCAAGTCACGATCCTTGAATTTTGAGACATTATACGTCATGATTATTCAACCACAATGATATTTTTCTCTGTTGCGAAAGTCAAACGGCACTCGCTCCGTGTATTAACTCATATTCAGCCAATTCTGGTTACACTGGCGAGCAGACCCTGGGCTCTTACCTTAAAATGATAATTCTTAATTTAAAATGATTTGCTAAAATGCTCTGCGACTCTGATCAGGGGCAAAGGGTTGTAAATGGCCAGGCTATAGTTGAATAAAGGAATAGGGCGTAATAGTATCATTCAGTCAAGCGCTTTTCTGTAAGACGTGTATGTAGAACCCTGGTTGAGGCACTTCTTCCAAGGGTTTGAAGTCTCCGTAGATCTGGTGGGTGGCACCATTATCGAAAGCTTCTTCCAGCATACTTGAGAATTTCGACAGCTTATGTGGGTAGTAGCACAACCGGAACTCACTGGCAACAACATATCTTTAATAAATTCGATTTCTCGGAATTGAAAATAAAATATGAATTTAATAACAAACCTATCGCCCGCGTTACCTACAGTGTATCGCTTCTCACAGGAACCATTTTTCCTATTGCGATAAAAATTTGCTTAAGCCTCGCTAATGAAAAATATGTACCTATCTACTATATCACATACACAAGCGCTCGTAGCTCTGCGGTGCTCGGTGGTCGGAAACGATCACCGATGTAAAACAGAGTTTACAGAGGTCAGTCCTTGGATGGGTGACTGGCTATCGAGCGGTTCTGTGCTTTGGAAGGCATTTTAAGCCGTTATTACCGGTTATCACTAAATGTATTAGTCGTTAAGCGAAGTTAGAGGCCTAATTAGGCGGCTTAAAAATTTCTAACAGCAGGACACCATAAACCTGCCTCCGCCAATCCGCACTGGGTCAGCGTGGTGGAGTGTGACCCAATACCCTCGCCATCTCGTGTTCAGTAGTGGGACGTTAAGGTTGACATGATGATGGTCACATAGGTACATTGAACAAAATGGCCCTCACCACACTTAACTAGAGGGAGATACAATTTTTTTACCCGTTTCTACTCTACTCAAACTCCTGTCGCGCATTGAATGGGCGCGTTAATTTTGAAATTAACGTTTATTAGCTTATTGAGCCAAATTTTAATAAAAACTACTTTGACGAATGACCAAGGCGGACAGTCGCCTTTATACTTTTTTTACGGGGAAACAGCTGCAGTCAAGTTTATTGGACACTACGATGTATATAGGTACACACCTTTTCTCCGAGACATCTCCATCTGTTGTGTCGATGCAGTAGTCCAAGGTCACCAGCTCTGGTTTTCCGCGTACCACCAGCACTGACGTCTTTATGTCCACGGGATACTTGCACTGCAAAATGAGATCAAATAAGGTCAATCAGAAGGAGTAAAGCTATTTGGTGGAAGTCGTTTATTAAAAATATATGCTGCTTAGTTTTGCTAGTTTAATTAGTAATGTATTATCATGTAAATAGAAGAAAACATAAGATATGCTGCAGTAAGGCAGCCCCTGCAACTTCCGTAGAATGCCCCATACTGTTTTCTTTGTAAGAAATACATTGTAAAGTAAGCCGTTAGCTGCACAAGAATTTTTCATTAAAATCTTTTACCTATTGCTGGTAAGATTAATACACCATTAATTGTCTTTAAGACCAGATTAACTTAATCATATAGCCTTACTCACTTTCATTAATTCGGATAAAGCCCATATAGCGACTCAATATTTAATATTCATGCAAAGTATTATGAAATTAATCCAATATGTATATACGTACGTTATAATAAATGGAATGTCCAGGGGTGGCGCCACTGTCGATCATAGCGTCGTAGTTCCTATGGTCGATGAACAGTAGGCCGCCCGGCTTCAGGCACTGCGCGAAATTGCGCAGGCACATCATTTGCACACGCTGAAAGTTAAAAAAATATTTTACCAACCATTTGAAGCTTTAGGAGAATCCTAACTGCCTCAGTCACTGGAATGTCAGTTGAACAGTCTTATAATGTTGGGGGTCCACTAGCCTTTGATGTTTGTGTGTTTCATGATACAAAAGTTTACACAGGCTAAAATTAAGAATATTCACACATACCTACATCATCTATATTGTAGTATAGCAAAATTCCCTTTTTAGCATAGGTATCTTTTCATGAAGCGTGTCAAATGATAAAAGGTGGCTAGACATTCTCACACATTTTGAAACATATGCATATAAAGTAATATGGATTGCTCTACCATACGCCAAACATAAAAGAAAACGACTAACTGTGGCTATAAGCTGTAGGTTTTAGATAACTGTGCATACCTGGTCGCCAAATTCGTCGAGTAAATGAGCGAAGGAGTTGCCGAGACAGATGACGGCGTCAAACTTCATGCCAGGCAGGAAGCCAGCTACGTCCTGTGGCAGCGTCTCCCAGTTGGCTTCCTCTATAACTGTAGGGAAAGAATAAGATTGTTAACTATAGGTAGAGAAATGGTTGGCAAAAAGATTACGCCGTCTAACTGCCAAGGAAGAGCGAGCGGCAGTGTCTCAGTCCCATTTGTAGAAAGATATTAGATAGTAATCTAAGAGTAAAGAAGCAATTACCAAAGCAGATTATGGTATAGACTTTTTTTATATACCACAAGGTAGCATTCATGCATGCTGCCCACCTACAGGGACATCACTAGAGACCGTTGCCGACTCATTAAAAATCGTTTAACGGCTTTTTTGAAGAGGCCAATGCTGTTCTCTTTTGGGAAAACCTTCCCAGGCAGCTCATTCTACAACGCAAGGATAAGCGGCAGAAAGTTTATTTCTTCTCGTTTTTCTTTTATATGCTGGTCCGGTAGGAATAAGGCGAAGAAAGAAGACCTCAGTTGATTTTGCGAAAGTATTACTAGATAGTGTAGTGCTTTCTAGAGCAAAAAGTAGCTACTTTTTTATTCTGATTAAAAGAACCTCAGAAAAGTAGAAATACGTACTCCACTCGTCGTATTTTTTGTCGGTCCTGCGATCCCATCGTGCTTTGAGAGCATGCTTTAACATCTTGTCAGAAGCGTCCACCGAGACCACTTTGAACCCTTCCTCTACCAACATCATTGAGTCAATCCTGTAAAGAAATATTTCATGAAAAGCTTTCGATTTCATAATTGACTCCGGTGTCAGAGATCTATTGAACCTCTGGCGCAAACAGACCTCACAAACAACACACTGAAATAAGAGTTAAAGAAGAGGTTTAGAAGCAGTAATTATGCAAATCCGAATGTCACAGATAATATAATACTATACTACTAATGTTATAAATAAATGCTGTTTTTGGAAATTATATAGCGCTATTCAAATCAAGAAGGCAAACGATCGCGTGGTCCTGTACCAACCAGATGAACGATCAAGTGAAAGACTCATCGTCCTCCAAATTCTACGCGGTCGTGAAAGACGCGCTGGATCGGAACCGGTGGAAGCAGATCATCCGCTCCAGATGTTACTCCGATGCTAACCACGATCCTTAGACACGAGGGACCGACTATAGAGAGAAAGATTCAAATCTAATTAATAAATTTTTTTTTGTTACTAAAGGTACATTATAACCGTAAGTGTTTGAGTTGAGTTGTCATAAATGACCATGTAATGTTCGAAAAGCTTTAAGTGATATAGAGAGGTATTATTTTCTATAATCTTTGAGCAGCAACATATTGACGATTAACATTTTGAAAGTACCTAATTAAAATTTGAGGCTAACTTAAGGTACTGCCCGTAGTCTGGGCAACATCTTCAAAAAATAAGTAGGTACCACAGGTAATATTACGTTTGGTTGGATAGATTACTTAGGTATATAGAGCAGTCTTGAAAAGTTAAATCGATGTAATATGCATGTATATCATAGCATTATAAAAAATAAGCTTATATAATTGTATTATTAAATAAAAATAAAATATAATGATAGTTTTGGCTATGTTTAAAGGGGTATCATGAAGTACTCAAACATATTGTAAGATCATTATAAACACATCTATAAATGCAATAAACAATTTGACTTTGATAAACGCTTTTGAACAAAAACACTGTATTCGAGAATACCATGTTTTGACACGACAGAGAGGTCATCGTATTCTCCAACAAACAGCCAAATGATAACACACAAAATTAAATAATAAATTGCGTAATTTTTGACGCCGGTGTCCAAGATCAAGAAAATATTATTTATCTCATTGTTACTTATAGCTTTATATCTACCTACTTTAAGTGTTTATTAAATAACGTTGTATTTATCACTATTTTAAAGCGCCTTTAATTGGTTTAATTGTGTTAAAATATTTTTATCATCTCAGCACGTAACTACTTATGCTTGGTTTTCAGGTCAAACTTCATCACACGGACCCAACCCAGTGCATATTTATGGCTGATTCAACCCGCCTAACCGGCCCTGAAAACTGAAAACTTGGCTTAACGTATACCAGATACTGATGACGGGACCAACGGGGGACTAACGTGACTTCCCAAGCTCGGCAACGTTCGCTCAATATAAAATGCCACTCGTTTTTGTTCGCGATGTCCTATTTTAATTATGTTTAGTATATTTTTAATTTGAAGTCATATCATTTATCATAATCTAGCATTTTCCCGGTTGCCCTAAACTCAAGCTTAGAGCCCCTGCGCACTGGTTTTACCAGTTGGCTGAATTTCAGTTATTACCTGGAGCGACTTAATATTTGTAGTATCCGTAGTTAATACACTGAACTAATAGATATATACTACTAAATTAACAGAAGGTAATATTAACAAATAGCATATGAACAAAGGAAGTAAACGTGATAAATTTTCCAAGGAATGCAAATATGTAGATATTTACTATGATTATCCTTTATAGGTCATTAGGTATGATCTAAAGGAAAATTGAGTATATTAAACATATTATTGTACTTCCTACAACTACTGTTTTCCCGTTGTTACTACTTAGCAACTGGATAACGTTATCATGCAAACAATATCAACGTATTCAGAGAGATGACGAAGAGCGCCCTATGTGGTCTTCAGTGTTTACTTAATTTCATTTAATACCTACTTCATATTAAAAGAGTAGCAACGACTTTTAACTATTACCCCTTTAGGCACCAATATAGGGCAGGCCCTAATATTAGCACTTGAATAGCACAGGCCCTAATATTAATGCAGGCATTAAAATTAGCACTTGAGTTATCGCTAGATATGCTGTACTGAAAATAAGGGACTTATCTAACTACTTTCGTTCACTAATATCTATAGTACCGCGTCGCTGATTTTCGTTCACACAAAATAAGGTATTAATCAAACTTAAACAACTCAACCCCTACTAATTAACTAATTAAGAGCGCACCGAGAGCATCGAAATACGGTCCGTTTGTCTGTCACAAGTATGATCAGCATATAAACGCTTGCAATACTAGGAGCGTTATTGGCGCGTTGCCCACCATTTAATAACCGTATCACGCTTTTCATAAAGAGCCTCATGCTATACATATCTTTCAGGCACCTCATGTCTCCGTCTCAGATCAACCGATTTAGGTAGACAGTTTAAAATGGGAAAATGTGTATAGGGTAGGTATGAGTAACAGCGAATATTAAAAACTAAGGGTAAATTTTCTGTCTTTTTAAATTTGCACAGTTATCGTTGATTGAATTCTCATGCGGATACTAGCGTTGATACGTTATACTTTCGTTGATCGTGGTACTTTGCTTACCCAGTTCCGCAAGCAATGTCGAGAACGGACTTGCATCCATGTCGCCGAAGAAGACCGATGAGAAAGCTTTTGTAGTTGTGAGTCCGCTGCTGGCTGTCTCCGATGAATTTCTTCCACACCCTCGCTGCCTTCCCGTCTGCGTACTGGTCCTTCACACCCTCAGAAGGGATACCCTCCGAACGAGAGTGGAACACCTTGTCGGCTGACATGGTTCTTTAGCTGGATATGAAAGGTGATGTGTTAATAACCACGCAAGAGGCCACTTTTTTTTAAACACTCCTTTAGAGTGTTTAACGACTTAGCCATATGCTGATCAATGATGGTAGAGGCTAAGACAAAATTCAATTATTACAATTAAACGATCTTTTGTTTTTTGTCACATCGCAAAACATAGAAATTAGTGCTGCTCTAATTTATGTTAGTGATTAAGAATGCTCGATACTCGCAGAAAGTGGTATATTTAAATACGATTGATTACGCAACGTATAGGTCGATGCATTTTAAAAGGTTAAATTCCTTAAACATTGTCAGGTGAAGACACGCCAAGATATGAAAGCTACATACGTGCTCTACGTACAGGAACAGTAAGTTTTCTTCAATCATTTAAGTATACATATATAATAAATATTCTCTTATTTCCTGTCTTCCAGCAGTCGTTCGCAACATTGCAGAATAAACTAAGCAAGTCATTCATTTGGCAGCTCAGAAATCCTGATGTGGGTATTATTTAGTTCCAAGGTAAGTATCATTAAGAACTTGTTTTATGGATACTAAAGAACGGATAAACATTATAAATACTTTTTTTTGTAAATACATACTTAATATACATAGGAAACACCCAGACCAGAACAAATATTCATATTCATACACACAAAGATTTGTCCTGGGTGGGAATCGAACCCACGACCTCCGGAGTGAAGTGCAGGTATACTGACCTCAACGCCATATCGGTCGTCAAACATTTGTTGAGTTGTTTCAAGTAATTCCTTTCTTATTGCATGTGGTCTTCAACTAAATTGTTTGTTTTACTTAGATAATTTTAACATGTGTAATTACTTTTAAGTAATAGTGTAAGCAGATACTGGTTATCCTAACTAAAATAAATAAATTAACTTGAAGCCCATATTAAGTACTTACCTCTACAATAATGTTTGTGATTGCTGTTTTTTATTATTATTATATTATGGGACATAACATGAAATAATTTTATTTTAAACATATGGAGCTTATGTTTTAGTCAAAATAAATAGGTTGGAAACTGTGCTTTAAAAAAAAACAATGAAGCTCATGATTGGAAATCACTAAATAGTATAAAATAAACTCGCTTTCCGCAGCAACACAATTGGAAAGTGTGGGCGAATAATATGCCTCTGCCTACCCCTTCGGGGATACAGGCATGTATGTATGTATGTTTTATCTTTAAAACTCATTATATCTCAGCATTATCCCGGTTGCACCAGACTCAAGCCCAGGGTCCAGGGTCTGCTCACTGGTTTAACTTAACACTATAGATAGAGTGATTCAAGAGGAAGCTTTATATGTAGGTCACGCAAACAAAGTAGCGTCTGGCTAGTAATCGCAATGAATACTTTTGCATCATCAGATGACTATTGGTATTTAGTATGTATGTACGTACTTATGTCATTTTATCTTTGTTCGTCACGTAAACAGTTCCAATAAATAAGATAATAGAGATACAAATTCACTTGTGATAAATAAGATTCAAGCTGCTATTTTATTATAAAAACAAGAACCTAAGTATTTTTTTCCCGTTTCAAATATGGGCATATTTAAAACGGGAAAAAGCATTTAAATACTCTTTTCCGTTAGTTCAAAATCTCACGAAGTGAAGCTTCAAAATCTACCACGTAATCTCTTAATAGGAAAACGTTAACTCATACCTTCTTGGTTGGTGCAATGCATGGTGCTCTATCTCATTATCGGATTGGTATCATTACTTGTGTTAAGAAGACTAAATCTACATACATAAACACATTTTTTTTAGTAAATACATAAGTACATAAGGAAACACCCAGACTAGAACAAATATTCACGTTCATGTTTATGTACACAAACATTTTAAAAACAATTACTCAATGCTACTTTTCTGTTCGCCGCAGACTCTCTTGCAACAAGGAATTACACCATGGGACCTAACCCACCTTAGTATATTGTAAAACATAAGGTTAGTTTCCATACAAGTTATTTTTAAAATATGGCATATGAAATGAAAATGCCGTGAAGTTGTAAGTATGTATGCAGGTATGCAGTCAATCAAGGTTCAAGTCCAATATTGACGTTTGTGCGCAGAAAGTTCGTTTTTTTCGAAGGTCCACGAATACATTTGCATTATAGGTATTCTGGCCACGACGACAGCTTTATGCCATGTGTAACATGTACATTACTGTGATATTTATGACAAAAGATACATGCATGTGCAATAATTTTTTTTCACAGAATTTCTAAAATAATCTATTCTACTAGGAAATTTAAATAATAAGTTATGACTTTTTTCAAGAGTTAAAGCCCAACATATTGAATCAATAAATCTGTCAGTAGATACTTGTTGTTTTTGAGACGTAAATGCCAACGCCTAGATGATGTTTGAACGCAAAAAATGTTCGCATCATTCATTGATAGCATTGAAGCGTCATTTTAAGATAACGCAATGTCTATGTATCTCTATTTAGCTATGTAACATAACGTTAAGAGGCCCGTCGCCATATCACATTTATTATTAACGAAAAGTTACCTAAATTTATGCAAAGATAATTATTTGATATAAACTGTTATCGGAACTGTGTAACTTACGAATGAGTTTGTTCCCTAATAAACACGCAATAAGGGCTTGGCGTATTTATATTGAATTTGGAGAATAGCTAAGTTAATAAACCTGATGTGTATTTTTGCACAGAAAAATTCCAAATTCCCTTCCAATAAAAACTTTTTTGCACAAAATCGCATAGAGCTCTCTTCGCTTCTCAGCATAAGCTGGAGGTGTTCTGTGAAAATCCAAGAGACTATTCATAAAATCAGATAATGGGGCCACTACTACTACTACTAATTATTATAGCTAAGTAAAATTCTAGGTTCAATTTTACAACAACGAATCTGTACCGAGTCCTTATTTCACAAATGCAAAAGTAACTCTGGTACGAACCTATTTAGATGATATTTGGTACAATCAGCAAGACAAGCTAACACTTTTTTTCAAAACTTTCTGTCTTTTGAACAAGAATAACGGTTGATTTTGAATTGTGCACTAGGCACTTGCAACATGTACGTACGTAAAAAAAACTCGTAGGTATCTATTCTTCTATGGAAGCCAATTATAGTTGACACCGAGTTAAATCCCTGTAACGATGAATCTGTACAATCTCGAACCCTCCATTAATACAAGCTTTTTAAGCTCACCGTGAGGAGTTAACGCTATTATAAACCAAGCGGTCGAAACATCGTCTGAAACGCGAAATGTCCTTCATACCAAAATTCCTGATATTTATCTTTGTTAACACGAAAAATATGGTATTTGACACAGCAAATCTTTCGTGAAGCTTAGTTTTACACGTGAAAATTTACTTTCGTTTAGATATACGAAAGTTTTTGAGTAGATAGATACGTACGTATTAACTTCAATAAGGAAAGGGGTTCAGCTGTTCATTAAAAAAAATAGTTCTCTTGTCTTCAATTCTACACAATGCCTGATCACTGTTATCTTAGCAAAAAAATAAGGCTGATTTTTAAAATCATTTTAAGCCTAGCACTGATTTATAATTTCCATTTCAACATTGCCCCATTTAAAAAATTTTACACAACAATAATGAAAAAAAAAATATTTAACAAAAAGAGATTAGTAAATATTGCTCACATATGTGACACTACGAAGCACAATCTCAATGCAAAATATAACGTATCTGTATATCATTAACTGGAGAGTTCGTGAAGTCAGCTCTCACAATCTGCGTAAAAGATGGTTATTGAGAAACGTTGCATTGCATCATACAAATTGCAGTACAGTTATTACAACCCAGCATCTAGATTATAACATTTAATGTTGTTGAGGTAGGTTTAAGTAAGAAAACTTATCTGCTAACATAAATATTTTTCTTTTATTTTCTTTCTTGTTATTACAGAGAGAAGATAAGAAAGCTTCTCTATTTAATTTTATTCTATTTTATAAGAATATCAAAGGTATTTAGTATGCTTTGAAGAATATAAAAAAGTACTTTTTACTGCGTAGGTACACAATTCTACGAGAGCCCCAAATTATGATCATTAATTACTTACGATAAAGCCATAATAAGTAGAAGTATGATCGGAAGAATTGAAATAACAGGTATTTTACACTGTGAACTGAGTCTATATGTTCGTATAATCTTTGTTATATTTCAGCATATCGCGTAACCAAATAAGAAATAAACCGTATCACAATAATTCTGTATGGAACGTGTGAAGTGCATATGATGTAAAGGCCGACTTACACGTGACGCGGTGTTAGTGACAGCTCCTGCTCGCTGACTGATTTATTCTGACCAGCAACTCGATTATAAGTATAATAACTGTCGCTCAGTTTGCAAACGCCTTACATTATCACGAGAAGCGGAATTTTAATACCGGTTAGCCAGTTGCATCGATATGATGCTGTTAGAGCACGCTGAACCTAAGTTTATGCGAGAAAAATAATGTTTATCTCATTTATGACACCATCGTCGCATGTGTTGTGGGTTTTCCTATATGCATTGTTTGTAACCTTGAATGTGACATAATATACTTAGATGCAATTTCCTAGGTACAAGTAGAATGTGATTATTGACCTTATAGGAATAGTGGCAGATGATTCGATTCATATTAAAAGTACACTTCCTTCTTTAAATATTATAAAAGCGAAAAGTACTCTAAAACTATTTTCATTCAGTCATATTTTTATGAAAACAGCTAGGCTACGCTCAATTGATAGGCTGAAACTGCCTACGGTACCTATATAATATTAAAAACCGTAGGCCATAGGCTAGCTCCGTGTTTTTCCCTTTTGTTGCCCTAAACGCCTTAACAGCTGGGCCAATATTGATAAAATTTTGTGCGCTAAAGTAAAACCTTCGAGATGACATAGGCAGTAATTTATTACTTGTGAAAAAATATATAGTGTGTCAAAGTTTTCTTTTGTCTTTCGAATAAGCTATTATGTGTGCGTTTACCACTTTAATTTAATTTAATTTAGCTGGCTAAAAGTTAATAGCTATATAAATAATATTTAATTCATAGTAAATAAGAATGAGTAGTGATGAAGATGATGAATGGTAAATGATATGCCCTCCCTACTAAACTCCCTTTGAGTCCTCAGTAAAGATGTGGGACTCACATAGACTTCTCGAGAAAATTTGATAAGTGATGTTGACCCACACTTTTGTATATTCACAAACACTTAACGGTTAATAATTCACCAATATTATATTACATTAACGTTCGAAATATCACAATTTTTAGAAAATAAAAGAAAATTGCAGTCATGACGCTTCACTTTCTTTCCAATATGTCAGTGTAAAAGTTAGAACATGCTTGTAATCGTTTATTTTTAATTAAATACTTAGCTATTTCTTAATTTTTATTCATCATGATCATCACAACTAGCAGTTCGGTTCGGTTAGCAGGCGGCGGAACGAGAGAGTCAGTGTCCCAGGCGATGGACGCTCAAAGCTAGCTTGCAGGCGTTTAGTAGTACGATGGATTTTGGATGGTTTTTAGTCAGTAAAAGCCCGACTCAACCTCCCGCCCCACCTACAGCGGGAGACCGTCATTTCATAATATACATCCGAAAAAAGTAATTACCCGCTACTTTCTTAGTTCTTGTGCCTCCTGCGTCCACCAGCTTCCCTTTGCCGATGAACCGATCGGACCGATGAATCCTCAATAGGATAGAGTAGAAGGCCTCCTCAATACTATAGGTAAAATCTATGAACGAATATTAAATATTCGTCGTTGAATATTTATCTTTACTAATAAAATCATAATAGACGAGCAGTTTGGCTTTCGTGCCAAACACTCTTGTATTAATCAAGTGCACCGCTTCACGGAACACACTCATGTAGGCTTCGCAGCACGGCGCCCCATGCCTACAGGAGCAATCTTCCTCGACGTGGCGAAGGCCTTCGACAAAGTCTGGCTTAGTCTTAATTTATAAGCTTCACCAAATGGGAGTGCCGGACCGTCTCGTACACATCTTACCTGTCGAATCGTACCTTTCGCTTTCGCGTCGAGGGAATTTACTCCTCCCCAAGGCCTATCCTAGCAGGCGTTCCCCAGGGATCCGTGCTATCCCCACTCCTCTTTACTATTTATGTTAATGACATCCCCCGAACATCCCCGGGTGTGGAACTCGCTTTATTCGCGGAAGACACAGACCTTTACTTCTCGTGTAGGAAAACATGTGTCCGTTCAGTTATGATATACGCATGTTTAGTTTTTGCCCATGTGAGTCACAGAACTCTTAACAAACTACAAATCATTCAAAATAGATTCTTACGCATGGCCATGGCAATCCCCATGTAGTTAAAGCCTCCAATTACACTGCCGAGAGGGATGTCCGTCCGGCCGCCAGGAGACCTAGGCACGTTCTAGACCTTCACACACCGCACTTAGTCAATCCACAAACCAACACACCCTACAGCGCGCAAATCACCGCACCCGCCGCAGGGCGCGAGGACCCGGACAATCACACTACACCCGCGACACATCAGGTTTAGACCTGATCGCTTACCACAAACAACCACGACATCCTGAGCTGAGGTTCGGGTCTACAAGAGACCGCCCTTAATATGTCGCTCTTCAATTGAAATACTTTAAGTATTTAATCTAGTTTTGAGGCCCTCAGTCTCGCCTTCCCCAATCCATTTTGGTTGCGCTGTAACGGCCATCAGAGGCATGCAGCATTCACACACAGCCGGTCGGCCGGTCGGGTCATCCTGGCATAACCTACTCGCCGGCGAGATGTATCTGGGAGTTAGCCGGCTGACTTAGGACACCTCCACGGCGGTGAACCAAGTTAGCTAGCGTGAAGTATACACATCTGGGAGTTAGCCAGCTGGCTTAGAACACCGCCACGGCGGTGAACCAAGTTAGCTAGCGTGAAGTATACACATCTGGGAGTTAGCCAGCTGGCTTAGGACACCGCCACGGCGGTGAACCAAGTTAGCTAGCGTGAAGTATACACATCTGGGAGTTAGCCAGCTGGCTTAGGACACCGCCACGGCGGTGAACCAAGTTAGCTAGCGTGAAGTATACACATCTTCTTCAAAGATGCGCTCCGGAAGCGCACGCAAGTGCATGCGTGGATTGCAGATTCTCCATGAATAAAAAAATATATATTTTTTTTATTATTTAGAATAATATTTGAAGTTTTCTTGTAGTATAGCATATTTTTACTGTGCTCGAAGTTTCTACTATGTCGAGTGAAATAAGTTCTGATTTCCGTACTCGGATTTCAAGCAAAAGTCTAACTCTTACAGGCTCAACCTTAAACCAAATTATATTAAAAAGATAGGCTAGCACAGCACTAAACAATTTTTCGTAATAAAATTAAATTATCTACCACTCAATAGATGTCTCAGAGGACTTCTTGACGGGAAAGTGAAGCGTCATGTTTACAGTTTTGTTTTATTTTCTAAAATTTGTGATATTTCGCACATTAATCTGTAATAATGGCGGATTATTAACAGTCAAGTATTTGTGAAAGTACATGTGAGATCTCAGAATAGTCCAACATCTTTACTGAGTACTCAAGGGCTTATGGGAAGGTATCTCATTTACCATTTCTCATCACTCATTCTCATATACTATGAATTATCTCTTTTACTATTGATATATCACTTACTTGACACTGGCTAAATGTGCTGGACGCACGGAGCCATTATTTAAAAGAAAGAGAAAGACTTCTTGGCGGGAAAGTCCGGTGTCATGTTAATTGCAACTTAAAATAATATTATTTATTATATAACAGCCTATTTGTTAAATTGAAATTGACCATGATTTGTTAAATTTTCTAAAATTTGTGATATTTCGGACATCTATGTTTAGTAACGGTGGATTATTAGCCGTTAACTGTTTACGAACGTACATGAGTGTTGGTAAATGAAACGAAACAGTGCACCATCACTTTTTAAATTCTCTCAAGAAGTCCAAGTGAGATCTCAGTATAGTCCCACACCTTTATTCTCAGGACTCAATGGGCTTAGGGGCAGGGCATCTCATATACTATTTAACATTTGTATCACCACTCATTCTCATTTACTCTGATTTAAATGTCATTAATATATCTCTTGCTTGTTACTGGCTAAATGTGCTAAGCGCACGAAGTCATTATTAAAAAAAATAGATAAACACACTGTTGACGTCACGGAACAGAAAAAGTTGACGTGTGTCAACCATAGACTAAACTCTCAGATGAATGAATAGTAATCTTTATATAGCGCTAGACGCACGAAGCCATTATTTAAAATAAAATAAAATAAAAATCTTTATATAGGGTGGGAAAGTGAAGCGTCATGTCTGCAGTTTTATTTTATTTTATAAAATTTTTGATATTTCTAACATTAATGTGTAATAACGGTGGATTATTAACCGTTAAGTGTTTGTGAATATACATAAGTGTTGGTAAATCAAACAAAACAGTGCAACATCACTTTTCAAATTTTCTCTCAAGCAGTCCATGTGAGATCTCAGTATAGTCCCACATCTTTACTGAGGACTCAAGGGGCTTTGGGGAGGGTATCTCATTTACCATTTATTATTTTTAACACCACTCATTCTCATTTACTATGAATTATATATTATTAATATATCACTTACTTGACACTGGCTAAATGTGCTAACGCACGAAGCCATTATTTAAAATAAAGACAGAAATTAAATGAGAAGGCTTTACATAAAGTGCTAGTCTGTGTCAGTTTGTTTTTTTTTTGCTTTTGCTAGATAAGGTTTCGGTCCAATTTACATTTGAGTTCGCTTTTTATTGTAATTTAAATATTAAACTGACCACTTTCAATTTAGCAGTGTTCTAAATAGTTTGCAAATATTTCTTATATTTTGGTGTTATTAAAAAAATGGATCGCTGTTTATTGCTGCATGTTTTTTTGTTTATTCCATTAATTAATGGTAACAACACAACCAATGGTAAAATCGACGAAGTGCATAAAATTGATTCTAATAAAACTAATGAAATTTTTAGTAAAAGTGGGTCTATCCTGCCGAAACTTATACCACTACCTACACTGAAGAAGAATGATACAAATCTCATGACCTTGGAGAAGGAAATTGAAGTACCTAAAGTGAAGTCAGTGGTGCCTCGCAAAGGAGTAGTGTACAATGCTGAAGAAGAAAGTGTAGTGAATGCTCATAAAGATAGAATTGACACAACCATCGCCAAGGTTGTGACCTCTATGGAGAATAAAGATGTAGGATACATTTCTTCTTCTACCACTCATCTATTGCCACTCCTTGATGAAAGTGCTCAAACCAATCAAGATGCTGTACACAATGTGTCATCCACTAGTACAAAAGTACCTAAAAAGCCCCTTGTCCTTTCATATGAAGCCCTAAGTGAAACTCAGAAGAATCTTCAAAATGATCACTCTGTGTTACCAAAGGTTAGCACATCAGTAGAGACTGAATTAGCTGATCAACCCCCTACTCCTATAAAAGCCCATATTGTCAGCTCCAGCAGACACCCGGGGATGATAATGCCTGTGGTCCTCACAATGTTAGTGGTGCCGATGTTTGCTGTTCTTGGCTACTTGGCAGTACGCAAAGGTCAGGAGGCTTGGAAGAATAGACATTACAAAAGAATGGACTTTCTTTTAGATGGAATGTATAATGATTGATTCCTTAAAAAAATAAGTGTTGCGCAAAAAACTATTTGTCTTAAGCTGAACAATTTTTACAATAATTCAAAATTATTGAAATTAAAATTAAAATGATTACTTTAGTTTTATACATATTTTTGTCAAAATATTATGATAATGTAAAGTAGTTGTAAGAAATTATTATAGTAATGTCGGTGCTGATATTTGAAACTATATGATATTATTGTTATTGTTAGGTAAACTAAATATTTTTTTAATGTTTATACATTTTTGATATGCAATTTTTAATATATAAAATGTCTTCCTTTTTAGATTTCCTAATATACTACTTGTTTTTAGTGTTAGTTATAATGTTATTGTGATATCTTAAGAATTTATTTATTATGTTAAAAATGTTTGTAGATTAATCTTTTTACTTGTTATGAAATTCAAAATTTGTTATGATTTTTTTTCTTTTTGTCGTTCAAGTTAAACCAGCCACCACATCATTTTTATTTTTTTCTTTTAATACTATTTTCATAATTTTATGTCTCGATATTCTGAACAGGATAGATGTGCATTTATTTATGTTACCAGAAACCATTTAAAACAAATAAAATTAAGGTAAAATATTTTATTTCTAATTTTGTATAATGCAATATTTCTAAAGTTGTTATTCCTTTTTTAAATTATCAATGTGACAAATAGTTATGTAAAGGTAATATAAAATGATATTATATTTCATATGATATGTGATTTAATTTTTTTTAAGTACAAGGCTTCTAAAAAGAATTTTTATGAAATGTTTTATTATGCTTGCAAAATTCAAATTTTTTTGATAAAACAGTAAAGTTGATAATTTGAATGCTCTAATGTAAATGGTGGGAAATTTATTGTTCTGTGCTGGGTTTCTTTTTTTGTTTCTACACACTTTATAGCTTCTATATTTTGAATTTAGGTCAAGGACTACTTTTGCTGTGGAATGACTTGAAATATTGTGCACCTTACTTGCATGGGAAAATGTCTGTCTTAAAGATATTATAATTTAATTTTCATTAGCAAATTAGTTTCCTGTCATGTCCATTGATGTTTTTCTGATATCTATTTAAGGAAAAATTTCTTAAACCAATTTCTATTATGCAAATTTTACTATCGAGAATATTGTACAATCTGGACCATTTGATGCGGTCACTAAATGAGCGTGAAACGATTTAATAAGGATCGCAAGCGTATATGGGCTGAAGTGACCGCTTTTTATCAGAAGAGCAACATACTTTAGAGGCACCTTGTGATATAAAGAAATAATAATTTCTGCCGCTAAATAGCACGGGGTAAGGCTAAATAGGCCGTAAGAACACATTCTGGGTGCCCTTAGTAATTACTACCGGGTAAGGAAACCAATAGACCTGTGGAGGGCGCAGCTGGCGGGCTAGGAGGGCCCACCGAGCAGCTCCAAGATGGTCTTAGGCAGCGGAGGCAAGGGGGTCCCTGCTGTCTAACATAAGTCAGCCACACATGCTATGGGCGCACACTGAGGTTGAAGGGGCGCGTACACTGTGCCTTTCTAAGGTGGTCCTCCTGGTTCTGGGCCGCTCAAACCAAGTACTGGCCCCCCGCCCCTTAACAAGTGGCGAAGTTTTTTAGTGGGTATTATTTCTACTGGCAGTCGCGTCTGTTGGTGGTGAGCCTCACACCCCCACTCGGTTCCTCTTTGGCAGTGCGAAAATGAATTTTGTTACCGACGTAAAGAAATGGTTTAATTGGCCAATACTAATTGATATCGACGTGATGACTGTTGTGTTAATGTACACTAATATTATAAAGAGAAAAGATTTGTATTTTTGTATGTAACGAATAAACTCAAAAAGTACCTACTGGACCGATTTTAATAATTCTTTTTTTATTAGAAAGCTACATTAACATTGAGTATTTGAGTAACATAGGCTAAATTTTAATTTGGAAAAAAATAGGGTTCTGTAAGATATTTGGGTTTTTCGGACACAAAGTGTAAAAAATCATCCAGAACCGTTACTTATTTTGCGTACGCTGCCTGAACTATAAAAGATAGAATCACAAAATGTACGAATTAGTTGTAGATCTTATAAATATCTACTAAAAAGTCCGCGACACACTTTACCTATCTATGTTAAGTGAGGCACAAAAACCATTTTTTTTATTTAAAAATCTTGAATTTATTTGGACTACATTTAAACTTTGATTTGAAAACGCATTTATTTTACTTTTGATATAAATCCTTATCAAAACAAATTATTTCATCAATAAGTGCAATTTATGTAGATAATATTTGACTTCGAATAATCAAAATTGAACGTTTGGTTTTGAAGTTATGGCGATATTAAATTATTACGATTTCTGATCGATTGACGTAAAAATAATTTTACGTCAAATGTTGTTTATAGAGAAGCTCTACAATAATCGCTTTAATGATCTGTCCCAAAACAACGGTTTGCGCTCCGGGACTGCCAGTAGGAGTGAAAACTTAGTATTAAAATTACATTTAAATATTTTCATCATTAACTACTTTAACATCCACATAAAGAAAATCTATGCAGCCTGCGGATAATTACTGCGTCGTCGATGTTAGTGTCGGTGTCTGTGAATTGACCTGGGAATCATTTTGCTGACCGTGTCTTTTCTGGGTAGGCATTTTGCAGCGGTAACCCACATCCACGCGGGCTGAGCTGCGGGCGACCGCTAGTCTAGTAAAATAGATTAAAACAAAACTATAACTTACATTAAAAGTCATGTCTATATTTTTTTATTAAAATCGAACTTTTATTGAATTATGTCATTACTAGGAAATTTAAATTGCTTTTATTGCAATTTTTGCGTGCAATTTTTAATTATAAATAATCTATTTGTTTTAACTCTATTCGTGAATTCTGCGTACGTTACGTAGAACGGATCAAAGTTTTACTTGACTTTACCGACTTTCAAATGACATTTATTCACATTTGACATAACCAATTAATATTTCTGTCAAAACAATGCAATGAAAAATTGCAAAATACTAATCTGCGAGCGCAAAAACGGAGTTCTCACTTATATTTCATTAGTAAAGTGTTGTAAAACTACTATGTAATAAAGTTCCTTTATACCAAAAGTGAAAATCAAAATGCGAACCCGTAGTAACTCCGGTGTTCGCTTAGATTACTATCAAAGAGTTGTGCATAAGTTAATTTTAGATTATCAGCAACCCGTGACTGGCCTATTTCCTGCTAGTCCTCATAATGATCATGCTTGGATCAGGGACAATCTGTACTGCATATTGGCGGTATGGGGCCTTTCAATGGCCTTCAAGAAAATTGCCGATCAAGATGAAGATCGAGCTAAGACGTATGAGTTGGAACAAAGTTGTGTAAAACTGATGAGAGGTATGTAATAACACATCACTTACTATAGGAAGTCAAATTATAAAAAGTCGAAATCACTATCGTTTAAATTAATTTGCAGGTCTACTGATGGCTATGATGCAACAGAAAGACAAAGTAGAGAAGTTTAAAATAACTCAAAACTCTTTGGACTCCCTTCATGCCAAGTATTCTGCTACTACTGGGCGCACTGTTGTCAAAGATAATGAGTGGGGACATTTACAAATTGACGCTATATCATTGTATTTACTTGTACTCGCTCAAATGACCGCCTCTGGCTTGCAAATAGTATTTTCTTTAGATGAAGTAGCTTTTATTCAGAATCTAGTGTTTTACATTGAGTCTGCTTATTGCACACCGGATTATGGTGTTTGGGAGAGAGGTGATAAAACTAATCATGGCCTTCCAGAGCTGAATGCCAGCTCTATTGGTATGGCCAAAGCAGCATTAGAAGCTATGAATGAATTAGATCTCTTTGGAGCTAGAGGTGGTCCATCAAGTGTCATACATGTTCTGGCAGATGAGGCTCAAAAATGTCAAGCTGTGTTACAATCTATGTTACCTAGAGAATCTAACAGCAAAGAACTCGATTCAGGGCTACTCTCCATTATAAGTTATCCAGCATTTGCAGTAGATGACCCTCAACTAATAACAAAGACAAGGGAGGCAATTGTAACAAAGTTACAAGGAAAATATGGCTGCAAAAGATTCTTAAGAGATGGACACAAAACCCCCAGAGAGGATCCAAATAGGTTGTATTATGAGCCATGGGAGTTGAGGATGTTTGAGAACATTGAATGTGAATGGCCACTATTCTTTTGTTATTTGATTCTTGATTATTGTTTCCAAGGTGATAAGGGCAATGGTAATGATTACATGCAAAGATTAGAGAAGATCATGATAAGAAAGGATGATGGAATTAAGCTGGTACCAGAACTGTATTCAGTGCCAGTAGAAAAAGCTGACCTGGAGCAAAGTGACCCTGGATCTCAAGAGCGCATACCTCTTGGCAGATGCCCATTTATTTGGGGTCAGTCTTTGTATATTTTGGGGAAACTACTGCAGGAGGTAAAATCTTTTAATATTACAGTAATGTAATACCTAAACTTTATTCGTAGCTCTTTAATAAAATTGGTATGTCTTCTAGGGATTCCTGGCTGTAGGTGAGCTAGATCCGTTAAACAGAAGACTTTGTTCGGAAAAGAAACCAGATGTTGTTGTACAAATTGTGATTCTTGCTGAAGACAATGAGATTAGAGATAAGCTTTTAGAATATGACTTACACGTCCAAACCATAAGTGAAGTTGCTCCTATTGAAGTACAACCTGCTAGAGTATTGAGTCATCTGTACACCTATTTGGGTATGTATCTTATTATCTTTACTATGGTAACTATTTTGTGCTATTTGATACAATTTTTTTTATATTTATATACAGGACGAAACAAAAAGCTAGGACTATCAGGCAGAAAATCACGTGATGTTGGCATATTAAGTACTAGCAAACTGTACTCTCTTAATGACCGCATATTTGCATTCACGCCACAGGTAAAAATGTGATAAATTATTTTAAGTATAAAATTCAAATAATTTCCTTTTTTTAATATTTTTTAGTTCTACTGATATTCGAAATTATTATTAATTATCTTTGTTCCATTGTGTATGGGTTCATTACAATTATTCACTTCCTGGCTATATTAAATTTTAACTATTATATCTGCATAAAATAGTAATTTTATGAAACATTCAATGGTTCGACTCTTTTTGAATTACATTTACAATTATAAATGAGATTAAGTACATACCCTGTAGAGATAAATAATTTCTATAATAATATATAAACTCATAATTTTACTGTTAAGGGGAATATTATCCCTATTACAAAATTTTAATTATGCACTTAAATAATTATCAGGGTTAAATTTCAACATATTGTGACTTGTATTATAGAGTTGAATATTATAGGGAAATCTAAATAGTAAAAATATTGTGCACCTGTTTGGAAAAGCAACTACTATGGAAGAAAATCTTTTATTCAACCAAATGCTCTCCTCTCACAAAGAGAAATGCTCCCCATGGATGTAGCAGCAGCATTATCCTGCGTACAGACTTGAACTGTGATCATTATGGGCAAATATCCCCAATAGAATGTAGTCTATTGGCGAGGCCAATGTAATGTTCAGCAGTGGACTTTATAGGGCTGATACAATGAACCAAATTGAACCAGTTGAAATTAAATTTTAATTCCTTCATATGATTCACCTGATCAAAAACCCTCAGTGCGAAATACTACTAATCTCCTATGATTTCACTAACATTTAAACAATTTTCTTTGATTTTTTCTACAGTAAATGTTAGAGACTTAAATGTGATTAAGGGTAGATTTATTTTTATCCTTATAGGGTATGTGTTTGGTTCAAAAAACTCAATAATTTTAATTGTACCTTAAAGTCTTTTAACACCTAAGTTATTACTATTTTCATGCACTTAATTAATGTTTTTTTTATTTCATACTAAATATATGCTTTATCTCTAATTTATCAGACGAATGTGCGTCCCATAAAATAATAATTTAATTACTATTTATGTTTGAATAGTTTTCTGACATGCAACGTTTCTACATTGCTTCTGACTATGAACTGATGGTTGACACACTCAAAGCTGAAATTAATTTCTTGAAGTCTTCTTGGCAAAATCTACTTGGACGTCCTCTTGTTGTACTGACTTTAAACCAAGCATATTTAGGTACTGCTTTTTATGTTAAATTTTTCTGTGGGTTTTTGCTTGCTGGTTTGGATTCCAAAATCATTGAAAGTATTGTTACCCTTCTCCTATTTTCTTATTGATGTATTCTATGTTAATAGTTTATTTATTTATGTATGTATGTTATTATGTAGATTTTATTTGTAGTTACTTGTGACTAATAGAATTTAAATTGTATGTATATGTATATAGTAGATATCTCCATCGCCTACTCACTTTGAAAAGAAATCAAAGGACCATAAAGCATAATTATGCAGAAATCTAAGCATGATACTCCAATTGGTCCAATGGATAAAGTTTCCTTAAATGATCAGGCGCCAGAGACTATCTATAATTCAATTTATTTTTATACAGTTGATAGTAATTAATCGCTATCAAGGACAAAGTCGTTGTCCTTGTTAGTTTGGTGTGATAAAGCATGGGTGTGCCATAGAACTTCGACTACGAGGAGTACTACATGTCGCGGGACCCGGCTCTGCTCGCCAGCACTTTCACAGCTAACGTCGCGTTCCTGGGCATGAGCTGGAAGCAGATGTTAGGCCGACCCACCATCACGTTGCTTGCCACGCAGAATATGTTAGGTAAACATGACTCATTGCTATCTAACGACCTTTTGACTACTACGGCATAGCATAACCTGAGTATACGATAAATATCTATTTTATATGTTCGTTTTTATTCAATTGTTTATGTTATATTTATATTGGAAAAAATGCTACAAATAAGTTTCACTACATAGGACATGTTGGGGCTACGTATAATATATAAATTTTAATAACCTAAAAAATAAATTTCTACAATGTTTACAAAGGCGTGACGTCATAATAGAAAGCACGTAATCAAAAGTGCAAAACAGAAATCAAAATTATAAATGTATATAAAATATTAACGTGTCATTCGTGTAATCATCAACATTTTAGTCTGTTAAAGTAAACTAATAGGCGCTGCTCTCACTAAACATGGTGTGAAGGGTTCATTCCATACTTCATTACGCTGGGTATCGCAAATTGGCGGAGGCATGTTCGTGGCGTTAAGCTGTTAGGTTATGTAAAGCCGTCCAAGTGGGTCTTTATTTCCTTAACGTTTTACCACATTTATATTCTCATATCTTTACCTGCAGCTTCACATCATATAGTAATTGTTAAGGGCCATAACTTATATGTAAACATTGTTTCGTTTGCTTTAAATGAGTTATGTGTGATCTATGTACTATACATATTTGATTCTTTAATATAGTCTTATAAGCGCTTTGGAACTTACCCGTTAGCTTTTAACATATTTGTTAAATAAATAACTACATATTGTCATTATTATATTTCCTTCATTTTTTATAATTCATCATTTAAATATTTTATATCATTATTACTATAACTACCAGAGTTATTTAATTTTATACAAACACCGCATTCGTTCATTTTCATTACTTTAAAAATATTTGGAATGTTGCTTTCTCAGCCATTGTAAATAAAAGTCAAAATCATTTATTTAAGATTGGCTTATTAACTCACAAAAAAATACATCTCTCCTACACAATAACGTATAAGATTTCCTTAAAAGGGTAAACAAAAAAATCTTATACATTTGGTGAACCACAAGTTTGGTGGATTGCTTTTTAAGCACACAATTTGAAGTTTATAAACTTTAAATTTATTTAATATCAATTGTTTTGATTAAGTCCTTGTAATATGTATATCATGTATACATAATTATAAATAAAAACAATCACTTTATCACATAAGTCAGAATTAAGACCCAACAGATTTATTGACTTAGGCAAATAATACCCCATCACGGCTATTGGGTTGGGTTCGTGGCTTATTAGCTGATAATATTTGACTAACATCACCTTTTTATTAGTTAAGTAAAGTGCTTTAATAACCTTTTTAAGTGAATTCCAGACCAGGGAAAAATTCCGATGGCAATGATAACCACAATGAAAAAGTTAAAATCCGGTTACATTAATGGTACCCGGGTGACACTGGGCCATCTCGGCGATTTTCTTAGCACATCTGCTATCACCAACTTGAGTTTCCTCGGGAGTCAAGAGGAGGGTTACCCTGACAGTAAGTACTAAGTGACTAATGATTGATTTCTTCTTTTTTTTTAGTGCCACGAGGCGTAATTATGGTCACCTGATAGTAATTAATAATAAAGTAATTAATAGTAAAGAACTAATATAATGTTAAGAAAAAATAATGAAGTCATATCCCACCTGCAAACCTAGTGCAGAGGCAAGTAGTATCGTTCTGCTGTAATATTTATTTAAATTTCTCAATAACGTGACTGTTAGTCATCCATCCAAATATTGACCTCATTTCCAGTATAGGTATAGGGATCGTACCAACATATAAGGAGCCCAAGTCAACCTCACCTGTAAGTGGTGCACCTGCCGATCAACAGGCGAAGCACTGTTGAACGTAACAGTTCCCGATAAGCGGCAATAGGCTCGCCACCTATTATGTGGGACCAACAATGTAATTGGCGAAATGTAAGCGTATAATATGACTCTGCCTACCCCTTTGGGGAAACAGACGTCATTGTATGTATGTTCCAACTATCTTGTACCGCGGAACGACGAGCGCTCCGTAAACGTAATTTCTATTAATTAAATCAAATATTGTCACTCAATCCGTTTCAGAGCTTAACCCACAAGTCCAGAGCTACTTAGAAGAACACCTTTTGAAGTCATTCAGTAGCCGAGTGAGTTACTTACCGCGTCCAGCCAGCACACGGAACGCCCGGACACTGCGCCGACGCATGTCTGTGCGTGGTGCTATCAAGAAGACGCGGTCCATTAACGTTGACTGTGAGTTGTTTTTTTTAATATGTTGATTCAAATAAGAAGTTGGTGACGGGGGTTTCTTCTTCTTCCTCGTGCAGGCTTTTTCCGCAATTAGACGTCCCATGCGTCTATTTTGCGTAGGAGGGTGAAAGCTGGATTACTCCCGCCATTCCAGTTCTTCCAGGAATCCTATCAGCGCCCTAACGTCGCTGAAGGCTTCCGGAAGGCTTCCTGGTGTCTTCAGGTACCTCGCCCGTCAATCAGCCACCACCCTGCGTTCCAGCAAGACGTGTGCGGTTGTCTCCTCAGTCCCCATGCATGCTCTGCACTGAGGACTGTTTGTTATACCTATGTTAAAAACCTGCTTTTGAGCCAGTTTATGAGTAGTGGCAAAATTGGTTCTGGGCCGTATGGCTTGATGTTAGACCCTCTTTTCGCTAAATCATCCGCAATGTCATTACCTCTATTGCCACTATTGACGGGGGTTTAGTAGGCAGTTGAGTTAATTGCCGCGTCCAGATAGTGCACGCAACGCCCGAACAGTGCGCTGACGCATGTCTGCGCGTGGTGCTATTAAAAAGAAGCGATCTATCAACGATTGTGAGTTCTTTATCTCTAATACGTTGAGACAGAAAGAAGTTGCTGACGGGGTTTAGTGGTCGATTGAGTGACTTGCCGCGTCCAATTCATAGTGCATGCAACGCCAGGGTACAGCGCTGTCGTCAGTGCGTTTTGCTATTAGATTTAATTTTATTAAGACGCTATCTATAAATGTTGATTGTAAGTTATTTTTCTCTAATCCATGAGATACTAAAGGGATTCAGTCAACACTTGAGTTAGTTGCCGCTTCCGTATGGTGCACACAACCCTAGATACTGCGCCGATGTATGTCAGTGCATGGTGCCATCAAGATAAATGAGAAATCGCTGAAAGTATTCAGGAAACAGTCGAGTTTGCTGTAACTAGTCTGAAAGAGGAACGTTTGATATGGATAATAATAGTTTTTACAATATACCCTATAGATTTTTAAGACTAGTCCACTTAGCTTAGAAAAAACTAGTAAAACAAGTCGATGCTCACGGTATAAAATACTAAACCTACGCTATTAAACTTATTCGAATGGTTTTTGTAACATAAGCAGATAAGGCGATCTGCAACTTATCTAATGTCCACAATATTATGAGACGTCATATTTTTTATGTTACCATAGATTAAAATCAATAACTATCTATTCTACAAAAAAAACGTAAGCTTTAAAAACTTACATTTAAAAAAATACAATATTTTTTCTATTACAGCTGATACTCTTGGCATGGAAGGAGAATATGTGGGGCCTTGCCTAGAGAAGAAGCCATCTTGGCTTGACATCGACCCTCTCGGCCGAAGCCCATCACCAGAAGAAGCTCGGAAAAAGGCTTTTACTAAGTAATATCACATATTTTTAATTACCTAGATTTTTGTCATCATTATCATCATCGAAAATTCTTATGTTAACACAGGTGAACTTTCTAAATTTATAGACTTAATGGTTATGTGCGGCTAGAGTAGATTTTCTAATGTTCGACACTGACTACTGTCAAAGTAAAGATTTTGAGGGACAGGTCTATAGTCAGGATAGCGGACCACTACACTTAGAGCGGGTTCATAAACACAGTATTATCCCATACCAATATGACGCCGCTGATCATTACTCGAAGTATTATTTCTCATTTTCCTAGTCGATCCGATACATCCTGGTGATATTATAATCAGAAAAGCCTGCGTTACAGTAGATTAACCTGCATATCATACAAGACTTTAAACGACGATAGCCCAGTGGCGAGCCCCTTAGACTTCAAATTCAGAGGGGCTCTGGTTCAAACCCTGGTCGCGCGCACCTATGACTTTTGGAAGTTATGTGCTTAATTATAACTTGCTTCGTGCCTGGGATAGCAAGTTACGCGGTTGGTTCCGGCGGCTTTGAACATCTATGGCAGTGGTTATTAGAAAGTCAGTGCCTTCTAATATCCTGACGTTTCCCTTTGGATTGCGGAACTCAGACGGCAGTCGCTCCATGTAATAATAAAAATTCAGCTAAAACTGATTAGACCAGTAATCAGACCCTGGGCCTTAAGCTTAAGCCTAGGGCAAAAGGGATATGATGTATGGATCATACATGACATTACCGAAATAATAGTCTTATTCAGAGTAAAAATTGTCTTTTTCTTGCTTCAGAGGGACATCAACGACTAATTTAGGAGTTACAACGCCTTCAATCGAAGTTACTAAGGAGCCGACCCCGCCACCACGTAAAGAGGAAGGTGATTATATTTTATTAATACATAGTAGTTAATAAGCCAATATAATAGCTACGTTGTCTTTTTGGAAAATGATGCACTAAAATTACATTAATAAAGTTGGTTAAATATCAAATTAAATCAGTAAAAAGTAATTAAGCAAAAAACTTAAATTTTTGTTTTATTGAAAACATTTATTCAGTACTTACATAATTAATTCTGTCAATTATACCTTTCAGCTGTAGTTAACAAGAACATAACGTCGATCGTCCGCAACCGGACCGCGTCAGAATCACAGACAATGTACGCGGAACAGGAGACAGACGAACTGATCACGATGTTGCGAGAGACCGAGAGCCTCGACGAACAGGGCGACATTCTTCAGTATCTAGTGGATACACATGGACTGGACTTTAACACAGGTATGACTTTATATCCCTGATATCATGAACCACGTTCAGTACCTAAAAAGGTGCTATCTATTATTTCACCCTCCATCCAGCCATCTGTCAGCGAACTGTGCTTGGGTAGTGGAAATATTTTTAAGTAGAAGTTCACTGCTGAACATAGGCCTCCCCAAATGTTTTCCACAAAAATGATTAATGTCACCTTTCAAAGAGCCATAATTTTTTTTCTATAGATGCATAAATAATTTTATAAATTTTTTTCTTTAACTATATGTTTATAGCTTAAAGTAGCGGACGTCCGTCCGCTAAGCTAAAAAAAATAAGCTATAAGATTTTTAATTTTGTTTAAATAGCGGTTCCTTTGGTTAAAAGCCAATCCAATCAGTTTCCTAATTGGCCTTCTTTCGCAGGCATGTTGGAAAACGGCAAGAACGTAACAGTAAAAGACCTTCTAAAAGTCCTATACGAAAAGGCATGCACTCAGAAGCTTTGGGGTCTGGTGCGCCATACGGCTGGCATGCTCGGTAAGAGAGTGGAAGACCTCGCCAAGGCCGTGACGGATTTGCTCGTCAGACAGAAGCAGATCACGGTGGGAATGCCGCCCACCAGCGAGCATACTATTACGGCGCCTCTGCCTGAAAACGAGTTGAGGCATCTAATACATTTGGTGAGTTTTTAAACTGCTTGTACTATGGGTATTATGTAATTACTTACATACATACACACCTGTTTGAACAAGAGGATTACAAAGCTGATAAGACGCGACCTCTGAAGCTCTAATGCTCGATCGATGCAAGAAGCGATTGAGCAAAATCGGGGATCAAAAGTCTTTTTCCAGAAGCTGGGTGGGAAAACCAGCGATTCTTGCGGAGATTGAAGGTTTCTACGGTGGTTTTTATACATCACAAGCCTCCAGACTTCTTTCCGACTCCGAGAATCCTAGAGCCACTCTTACCCGTCATCACACTGAAGATCTGCCAGATGTAAGCCTAGACGAGATCGTGAGAGCTTAAACACGTAAAAGCCCCTGGTGAGTACGGAATTACAACGGAGCTTCTGAAGGCAGGTGGGACTCCTGTACTACAACAGCTGCAGCGCATTTTTAATTCCGTCCTCTTTTCAGGGAGAACTCCGAGGGCATGGAGCAGGAGTATGGTCGTTCTGTTTTTCAAGAAGGGTGACCAAACCCTTTTAAAATACTACAGACCCATCTCGCTCTTGAGCCATGTTTATAAGTTGTTTTCTAGAGTCCTCACGAACCGTCTCGCGCGTAGACTCGACGAGTTTCAGCCCCCGGAGCAGGCCGGGCTTCGAGGAGGATACGGCACCATGGACCACATTCACACAGTGCGGCAGATTATACAGAAAGCTGAAGAGTATAATCAGCCCCTGTGCTTTGCGTTTGTAGACTATGCGAAGGCTTTTGATTCCAACGAGACCTTGTCTGTTTTGGCGTCTTTGCAACGATGCCAAGTTGATTAGCGATACATCCAAGTAATGAGATCGATTTACGAAGCCGCGACAATGTCCGTCCAAATACAGAATCAGCAGTCTAAACCTATCCCACTGCATCGCGGGGTGAGACAAGGGGACGTCATATCCCCCAAATTGTTTACCAACGCTTTATAAGATACGTTATTTCTAAGATAGACTCTGCACTGGAAAGGATGAGGCATCAACATTAACGGCGAGTACATTTCACACTTAAGATTTGCGGATGATATCGTCATCATGGCTGAAACCGTGCAAGACTTGCAATTTATGCTGGTTAGCCTGGCTGATTCTTCCGCACGCATCGGTCTCCGGATGAACTTTGTCAATACTAAAGTCATGTTCAACGAACACGTGCATCCGGAACCCGTTGCATTAAATGATATTCCCTCTGAAGTTGTTCAGGAATAAATCTACCTTGGGCAAACGATACAACTGGGTAAGAACAACTTCGAGAGAGAGGTTCGCAGAAGAATCCAGCTAGGCTGGGCAGCATTCGGTAAACTTAGTCGAGTCTTTTCGTCGCCAATACCGCAAAGCTTAAAGACAAAAGTCTTTAATAAGTGCGTCCTACCTGTCATTACTTACGGTGCTGAGACGTGGACACTAACGGTGCGACTGGTCCACCAATTTAAAGTCGCTCAGAGAGCGATTAAGAATCGGATCAGAAATGAGGTAGTCCGACAAAGAACACCGTCCGAGAAAGCTACCGTCATAGCTCATAGGATTAGCAAGCTGAAGTGGCAGTGGGCCGGTCATATTTGCCATAGGTAAACGGGTCCTACAGTGAAGACCACGGCTCGGTAAGCGTAGTGTGGGACGCCCTCCAGCTAGGTGGAGCGATGACATACGCAAAACGGCTGGCAGCGATTAGAGAAGAAGAGCTGAAAATCGAGCTCAGTGGCGTGCAATTTGAGAGGCCTATGTCCAGCAGTGGACAAATGTGGGCTGATGATGATGATACACTCCTGTTTCCCAGAAGGGAATTGATTTTTCGGTCCCACGTAATAGTTGGCGAGCCTATTGCAGCTTACCGGGAACTTTTATATTCGTCAGGGCCTCGTCCGTTGATCGGCAGGTGCACCACTTGCAGGTCAATGGCTATACTCAATTGGTTATATGAAAACTACTTTTGCAGCGAAAAGCGGATGTTCTCGCCTATGCTTTATCAGTCGTACTTGGACAGTACGAAAGGGCTGATTAGCAAACTTATACTACTAACTTCAAAGGGACGATGTAAGTCATGCGTTTATTGCAGCGATGATGTTGACTTTTGAATAACATTTAAACAGAACTAGCCGTTGTCTGCGCTGGTAAAGTTGTTGACAAAAGAAAGACATTAACTATGCTCATACGCGCCAGCGATGCGTCACTGGATTGCTATGGTCACGCCACACTTCGATTTGTACCCGATAAATGTGTTACTGCGCATTTAAGGTCATTGTTCAACTTAACAAACATACATACATAATATCACGCCTGTGTCCCTTAAGAGATAGTGGCATTTTATACGCCCTCATTTCCTACGTATATATATAGGGGTACCCTATACACCTGTTATTTGTTCAACTTAAGCGCCGTGGATTATACACCTGATGTTCTGAAATCGAGCATACAGTAAATAATGCTATACACTACAGTTCACATATGTGTGATATTTGGCGGCACATACCATTTTCCTAATTAAACCTTACCATAACATAAACTTTTGTTGCATGCAGACATTTCGCCATGAAAAGTATGAACATGACTCTAAAAAGGTAATGTGCGTTGAATTAGAAATGAACACTACACTATTATACATACTTTTATAAGTTATGTTTTAATAATAAATATAATCAACTATGTGATTAAAAAAATTATAAAGGTACCATAATTTTGCAATTCAAGAAATAGCTACAATACATTAGTCGAAGAAAATGTTTAGTAGATGAGGAAATAAATTTATTTCAAAATAATTCGACAACAAAATGTATTTTTACCAATCAACAAAGGGACTACTTATTCACTTGTTTAATTTATTTATTTAAATCTGTTTTTATAATGAGTAAATTGTGTGATCCAGGCGTATGGAGATGACGAAAGTACTGCGATGTTGACACAAGAGTTGCTGGTGTATTTGGCTATGTTCATCCGCACAGAGCCACAGCTATTCCTGGAGATGCTTCGTCTGCGTGTCGGCCTAATCATACAGGTTAATAACATCAAATTACACTACTTGGGTTGTTTGGAAAACCTACTTTTATAAAGCGTGAGAAGTCATGATAAAAAGATTTTAACGTTTTTATTATTACATTGAATACAACAAGAGGTGCAACATTTTTGCAGCTGTGACAAATTTATGACTTAAAATAATCTCAAGTAAAAAAACAAAAAAAATATCTAAGAAAATCATTCAGTGCTTAAAATCCGTCTCCACGCAGACTTCGAATGGTTTGTAATACATTATTATCTCTTAAGTGAAGGGTATCATAAAAAAATTAAATATGTATTGTCTTTAAGATCAACAGGATCATTTTGATTCGTCAAATGTTTACAAACAATATGGAAATTCAGTATTTTTATAACAAAAATGAAAGAGATATGAGTGGTACCATATTTAAGAAAGAATATGAAATTCAATGTCTCTCCTTCCGGCGCGCGACGTTTGTCCATTACAGACTAAGTGACTAATTATTCAAATTAGTGTACACATATAATAAACTTTATTTCTTCTGCACATCTTAGCTAGAAAATAAATTGAGTCGTATAAAATCAAAGTCGGCAATGTAGGTTGCTGGGTGAAAATGAGATAAATATATGGCAACACTGAAAATTCAAATGTTTACCAATTCTTTAGTCGCTTGAAAATCATATACGGCCATAAACCTTTCAAAATCGCGTTAGAAAACTGATTTTGGGATCAAAGACGGACATCGACTGGTCTTTGAAACCATAATCGGCAATCTTTCGCTGTCAACCAATCAGAGGTCTTGTAGAAATGGCGTTTCAAAATGGCGGATTCTGTTAATTACATAGAAGATGAAATCTATCAGGATCAAAGACGGCCATCTTACCGTAGTTTGGGTTCAAATACGGCAATCTTTATAAATTCAAAACCAAAGTCGGCAATCTAGTAAATTAAATGTGATTTTAAATCTTATTGCTTAACTTTCACACATATTTTTGACTGTCTCTGGTTTAGTACATGTTACAGTAATATGAACAAACATTTGTCATTAATGACTATGGATTAAAATGAAAAATAACTGTTTTTGATCAACTACCAAAATTTAGGTCAACCCTACTTTGCCGACTTTGATTTTATACGACTCAATTGTAGGCATAATTTTCCTATAATCCTGAACAAGCTAAGCCAGTGAGTTATAAATAAGAATGTGGTTGCATCTTCTAGGAAGGTTCTTGAATTTTAGAGTTATGAACTAAATCGAACTAATTGGAATCCATCTCAAATACGTATGTTAATTTATTTGTAGGTAATGGCGACCGAACTATCGAGAACTTTGTCTTGCAATGGGGAGGAGGCTTCGGAGCATTTGCTTAACTTGTCACCTTTTGAGATGAAGAATCTCCTCTATCATATTCTCAGCGGCAAGGAGTTCGCTATCAATAGCGGTAAGTAAATTTTTGATTGATACAAAATTGGGACCCATTAGAAATAAAATACTTAAGAAAAAAAAACTATATTGGAATTTCGTAAAATGTTCCTTTTTTATCGTAAAATTTATTGTTATTTAAAATATTTCCCAAATAAGGTTTAGGAGAAATGGAAAAAATTATCTCTATCTGGATTTCTATAATACATTTCTATTTGTCTAGTTAGATAGCAGCTAGTTTTGAATAAGTCGTTTTGTAAGCAAGTGATGGATTAAAAATATCTTTGTAACAATTCCCGCGCTACTATAATTTCCCGAAAAATCGAGAAACTATTCAACACGACACGTGTTTCGCTCTCTCGTTTCAGCGTTGGTCGTGAAGACATCGTTGTTCTGAGGCTCCTATCTTACCTGAAGATGCCCTGTGTAAGGGCGAAACACGTGTCGTGTTGAATAGTTTCTCGATTTTTCGGGAAATTATAGTAGCGCGGGAATTGTTACAAAGATATTTTTAATCCATCACTTGCTTACAATGGATTTCCGCAAAGTAACGCCTGAAATTATTTAAGTCGCTTTGTATATATTGATCCTTTTTTTTACCTTGACATTTTGACACAGTTCCAATCAAATACGAATTTAGATAATTATTCAAAATGTTTGTATTTATTTTGCAGTGAATTCTTTACACGTTGTAAAGGATAAAATCAGCAAAACTAAAGGCGAGTCATGTCGAGGTTCTACTTGTGTACCCTGTTTTGTTTTAGAATTCATTTTGTATTTGTTTAAATCCTCGTTTGTATCCAAAACCCCTTGTCGGTTGCATCATTAGTTTACTAACAGATAATTTTACAAATTATAAATACATCAATCAAAGAAATATATATAGGCACCTAAAGATTTAACTCCGTTATTAACTTTTAAACTGTATATTATTTGCATGCATCCATTTCTACTAAAATTCAAACATTGAAAATGAAAGTTATATTTATATGAAAAATCTGTCTCATTACCTAAGTTTTTACAATTTTACTTAACGCTCGCCCTGACTCTTCAACTTGTACGTGAATCGGCTGATCGGCGAGCTCACTAGTTCCAATGTCGGGTGTTCAGTCACTGGAGTATCCATTAATAACATTAGCTACGCGGATGATATGGTGCTGATGAGCCCGTCGATCGGTGGATTGCGCAAACTCCTTCGTATCTGTGAGTCGTATGCCGAAGCCCATGGGCTTAGATACAACCCTGTAAAGAGTGAGTATATGGTTTTTAAAGCGGGCACTAAAACCTACTCCTCTACATTGCCGATCACTCTCTGTGGGTCAACATTAAAGAGGGTTAGCAAGTTTAAATATTTGGGTCACTGGGTGACGGACGACTTGTGTGACAACGAGGATATTGAGAGGGAGCGCAGGTCGCTGTCTGTGCGGTGTAACATGCTCGCTCGTAGGTTTGCACGCTGTACTGAACCAGTCAAAGTTACATTATTCAAAGCGTACTGTCAGTCGTTCTACACATGCAGCCTCTGGAGTCGATACACGGTGCGTGCATACAGCGACCTGCGTGTCCAGTACAACAATGCGTTCAGGGCGTTGATGGGTCTGCCACGGTTCTGCAGCGCATCTGCAACGTTCGCGCAGGCGCATATAGATGATTTTTACTCCATTATCAGAAAAAGAAGCGCATCGCTGCTGAACCGCTTTCGGAGTAGTTCTAACGGCATCCTGAGCGCATTGGCTGAACGGTGGGACTCCCCTATATTGCAGAGGTGGATGAGCCTACATTCTAGCTCAACACCTTATATTTAGTTGCATTAAATTTTAAATAAATTTTGAATTAAAATTTTATTTATCTGATCATTCTCTTTCACTTTTTATTATTAATTTGTATTATTTTGTGTAATTTGTAATTTAATTTAATGTAATGTAATTTCTTTTTAATGTGTTATTATGGACTAAGTCTGAAATAAATGATTTATTATTATTACCGTTTGGTTAGCACAGAAATCTTAATAGTGTGTTATTATTCAAATTTCTATGTGTGCCAGTATATGCCAGTGTGCGCGATGAATGGTTCTATATAAAAAAATTTACACATCCACCAAACCTGTTATTAACATTAGTTAGATATAAAATAATGTATTAAATTTTAGATAGCTTTTAGTAAAAATAATATTTTTTGGAACTTTCAGTTGGACGCGGCAACTTCTCCATAGTGAGCAATAAATCCAACCGTTATGGGAAGAAATCTCAAATAGTGCTAGAAGGCCAGTCTCTACAAGGAACTATTGACGACAGTGAGTATTTTAAGTATTAGTATTCTAATTTAATTTCCTTCTATGAATTATTAGATGTTTTGTCTTGAACGAAAATTTTCTTACGTGATTGTAATTTTGGCTTTAGCCGCATATTTTTTTGAATAGCCTCAGAGGTAAAAGGTTTCTTGAGAGTTGTAAAAGAAAGTTATTCGAATAATCATTAAATATTCTTATAAATCATAGTATAAATAATATAATTTTGTTGTAGCGCCCATAGCAGAACCGGACCGGCAGGGACAGTGGCTGCGCAGGCGCAGACTGGATGGTGCTCTCAACAGGGTCCCGCGTGACTTTTACCCGAGAGTTTGGGGAGTATTGGAAAGGGTAAGAATTTTATACAGTCGACTTCCGTCCCGGTAATCTGACACCTGTCTAAGTTCCCTTCCCCCTCCATAATCTGACATGACTTGCTGTTGAAAGTAGGTACAAAGAGTTTTTTAGTAAATCTTCACTAATCTAGGTAATGCATCATTGGATTGCAACTTATACACGCCTCTTCAGATAGAATCTTGACATTTTAATCTACTATTTGTCGGTTTACAAAACATGTACTCCTTTTAAAAAAAATCCTGATATGATGAAGATGACAAAACTTCCTCTAGTAATTTATGACTAAGAAGTAATTACAATCAACCTAATTGTAATTACTTCGATAACATAACTACTTTTATTCAAGAGCATTGTATGTGTGATTGTTATAACGATTTAATGACTAAGTATCAGTAGCAATATTGAGACATTTTTAATTACCTACATATTAAGGGGAGGTGTAGTATCGGATCTTTTGTTCAATGGTTCGATTCTTACAAATAATAAAAATGATGCTTTTGCAGTGTCAGGGGCTAATAATTCAAGGAAAGCTTCTGCAACCAAATTTGACTCAAGAGATGACGTCTGGAGAATTGAAATTTGCGCTGGCCGTCGAGACAGTGTTGAACTCCATCCCGCAACCAGAATACCGACAGTTGGTGGTGGAAGCGTTGATGGTTTTGACTTTGGTCGTAGAGTACAAGGCTGTGGACCATTTAGGAGCGGTTATTGGAGTTGAGAATCTGGTGCACAAAGCCAATCAGATATTTTTGGAAGATCAGGTAAGGAACTATTTATGTTGCTAGGTGAACATACTTTTGTATGCTGGCAATGGCAAGCGTAAAATAAAACTAAAGTGTTTGCAATCAATGTCAAATAATTTTTATAACTAAAATTTCTTTGTCAGTTTGTTGTGGCTAATCTCCGAACAAATCCTATAAGCTAATTATGATTGGTTGATCGCTGTTATTATAAGCCTAGTTAAACTACTTTTTAATGCACAAAATAAAAAAGGAACTGGAGATTAATAGAAGTCGCGACTGGCAGCTAGTTTTAATGAATAATAATATGCATTATGAAATTCTAGATGCGATGCAATGGTGACGCTACTTTGTGCTGCGCCAAAGTCGGTGCCGGTGGAGGCGCATTGGTGTGCGGTGGCGCTGCGGGTGTCTGCCAGCACTTATTTGACAGCGCACCCAGCGGCAGCTACGGAACCATGACGTATCTAGCGCGCGCTGTTGCCGCTCTGCTCGCGGACCGCATGCCACACGAGCCTGTGCAGTGTGCTGTCACATAGCGGCTACGTCGCGTATCTAGCGCGCACTGTTATCGCTCTGCTAGCCGACCGCACGCAGGAGCGTGCTGTTACAAAGCGGCAACTATTACGTAACTAGCGCGCACTGTTTCCGCTCTGCATGCCGCACGAGCTTGTGCGGTGTGCTGTCACAGCGGCAACAACATGAATTTAGCGCGCGCTGTTGCCGCTCTGTTTACATCTTTTTACTGTTGTTATATTAAAATGGTATATTAATTAATTTTTCAGTTAGATGACAAGCTGTGAACTAACATAATGTAGCAGTGTTATTATTATTAGTTAACTAAAAATGGTATAGGTGTTAGTAGATTTAGACTAATTGTTTTTAAAGTTATGTGGCGAAATTCTAAGAATTAGTCAAGTAATTATAGTATATTCATATGTCTATATAATCAAATCATTGTTGTAAAAAAAATTATATTGTTGATCAATGAATAATTATTTTTTTATATTATTTTTCTACAAAAGTAGAATGATAAATTTTACATTAGAAGAGATAAAGTTTATCATGTTTCCGTTGTGGAATTATATCTTTTCTATATTTATTGAGTACCAATTAGTTTCTTTCAATTCAAAACATATGGACTAAATGGAGCTATAAAACAATATTTGTTAATAAGTGTGCGCAAAATAATTTCCAATCAGTGCCATTCATATAACATAAGTTATTCAATTGTTTATAGCTAAGATTTAAATATACAATGAAAAAACAATTTTACGATTTTTATTCTTCATTCCTCTGTTATATAATTAAATCAGGATCTATATGCAATAAAAATAAAAAGGAATATATACTGCACATCTATCTACTTCAAATAAGTAATATGTAATATTACATGTCATCTATAACACAACAAATTTCTTAAAACAGTTTTCTATAACAATCACTATGCTTCATCCTTCTTGCCGAATGGGTTCATTTTGGATAGCCATGAAGTTGTAGTCCTGAAACAAATGTGTTTTTGAGAACTGGTCAGTATAAGTATGGTTTAGACAAATAAGACGTAAATTCTGAGGTCTGCTACCGGCCTATAATTTTTATCTGTCGGGAAGTTGTAAGAGTCAACGAAGAGATATCCTATCGGATAATGGACAGCAGCGTCATCCTGTGTACTCGCTTAAACTCGATCACCAACCCGATTGCCCAGCGTGGTGATTATACGAAAATACCCCAAATAGAATGTCTATTACGGTTACGGAATTTCATACTATTGTTTCTCTGTTTTTATAAAAGAAACATAAAACTACATTTATAAAATTACAGATCAATTCAGACATTGTAAATAATAGAGTGGTGAGCCAATTTCATTAGCACATGGTGATTATTTTTAGGAGCACTCATACCTGGCAAGCGGAATGAGTGATCCAATTGTCTCAACAAATTAAAAACGAGACATGCTAACAAATTCTTAATAAGTTGATAATTTTTTTTTTTAATTTAAGAAATACATATTATGAGTGCAAAGTTTTCTAATTTTTAATGGCATGGCATTTCTGATCCATTCTATTGACTTTATTGAATGGGATAGAATCCAGGTTTAACAATTTTTTTAGCATACCATAACATTTTAATAAACTTAAATTTTATTCTAGTGACTTTAAATAGAATATCTCTCACACATCACTATTACTTACTTACTACACTATTTACTTATTTCTTAGTTATCTTCAAAGGGATACTATTCTATCAAAGACTATATGGCAGATAAAAATGCTTGCTGCTTTTCATATAGGCTATTCTAATATGAATGACTTAGATAGAACATGAATATTGATAATGTTATATTAAATTGCATTGTATAGCTTCACAGACAAATGAAAATTGTAACTAACCAATTGATAATTAAAAAAGAAATAGCGTTTCTTGCTAGTTCTTCTTACAGAGCGGTGGCTCGGAACTGGCACTTAGATTCACTTACACTCAAGTATTTTTTGTTTTTAAATTGTTGGGTTGCATGTAAGTGAATTTAAGCTTCATGATTTTAGTGTAATCATATTTCGATTGTTATTTATGATTAACAGTGGTCGGAGTAGGTATATTGAATTAAGGTCACTGACATCAAACGTACATGTTAATATGGATACGCCTCCGAGTTTCCGGATTATTATGATAAAAATACCGAAACATCGAAATTATTACATGAAACTAGTTAAAAATGTATCAATACTCTCAACGCTATGCTGCTAGTGGCGTAGATGACCAGAATTTAATAGTAAAAAAATTGGTTGCCTGTAAAGTCGGTATACGGGCGAATGTTTTACGTGACAACGACTTTGAGTGGTAAAATAATTTTAATGTGAATATTCATTCGTATAGTAGGAAGAAGGATGAAATAATAGTAACAATTTAAAACATTTGTTTATACAAAGAATTATATTTAAAACATTAATTTATACAAAGAATCTCGCACTGAATTTCATATGTCCATGCAATGAAATGCATGTCCATGTTATGATATCATGACTATTCATGACGCAAGTAACTAAAATCAATATACCTACTCCGACCACTGATGATTAATTTTGACTTTTTCAAGTACTATATAATAGTAAATAAAATAAAAAGATATTGAATTGAATCTTAGTTCTCTTTTTATACTAGAGTATAATAAGAAAACTAAAGACTACAATACTAACGATAATTCTTCAGTGGCTGTCTGGTTAGCTTCTATCCCTGCTGCTTTTAACTTCTCAACTAGATTTTTCCTATATACATTCTTTAGAGGAACTGGTCTATTGGCTGCCTCCTTCTGCTTAGCAACTTTACATATTGCCTCGTACCACGATAATCCATACCACTCAATCTCTTCAGGTGTGTACTGTAAAAAATTATCACTTTGTTAATGAAAATTTAAAATTATTTTTTCAATTTGGTCTCTTATAGAGAAGTACTAATGAATGTCAAGACAACTTAAATCTAACACCCATTCTCTATATGGGCCGGAGCATGAGTGGAGAAGAATTAGGCAAGAAACTCTTTAAGGTTGCCCCACCATCAGATTAAATCCTTTTAAACAGTCAGTCTTATATGTTTTGCTATTGATAATTTATAAAATAGAACAGAAAACTGAATAAAACAGTATGAATTACGATAAAATGTGAATAATGTAGAAATTCCTCTCTCCTATGCCCTCATATTTGTTTTATAATCAAGCATAAAAACTATATTTTTATGCTATGATTCCAAATAAGAAAAGCAAAATCGAGTACACATTATATTTAAAATGTAGCCATTATCAGTTTATTCCCATCGAGTTTAATGTATTAGCTTGTTTGAATAATATAAAAATAATGTAAGTATTATGCAATAAATTAGACAATAAACACCTACCGAAGACAAATAAGTTTTATATTCATCATATATTTCCATTTGTTTTTGAGGGTTATATGAGTATCGTGGACAGCCATTTACTAATTCAGTTAATATCTGTTGTTTTAATTTCAATGCTAACATTGAAACTAGTTCACAGGCTGGGGTCTTCAACAAATAGTGGTCAAATCCATAATGATCATTGATAAGACTAATGGTACGGTCAGTCACAGTGACAGACAAGTGGGTGTTCAGAACCTCTGAGCGAACCACAGTTCGTTTTAGAACTGGCACCCAATAATGCGGCACTCGACGTTTCATCAGATCACGCTTCTGGAAACCTGAAAAGGAATGCGAACCCATAATATGACAAATGCGTTTTAATGACCATATTTCAGCATAGCATTAGACAAGCATAGCTACAATAACCTTATTTTATTCAAGCTAACTAAAAATGTTCTATATATTGCCGAGTATTATAGAAATTATCTTGTTCTAGTTTTGGTATGCTAATTAAGGACAATGATAGCACATCATATTGATCAATTGATATAGCTAGTTATAAATAATGTACATAAAATATATAGATGAAAACAATTAAGTACCTTTTATGATAGCTTCGCCGCCCCATATTCCTTCATGGAGCTCAGCTGGATGTTTCAATGGAATAGAGATGTTCTGTACTGGAAGAGTTTCACCCGTGAGCTCGTCGCGCTTCCACTTGCCCTCCTGAGGCACGAAATGTACTGCAGCAGGTTTCAATATTTTCCATTCTCTCCAAAACTTTTTATAAGCAGCAGGCAACTCAGATGCTATTCCTATATCAAATCTATTTTTTTTCTTATAAGTTTTAGATAGCTGACGCACAGTAGACTGAAAAAAATTGCATATTCCCATCAATTTAGATGTACGCGTAATATAACCTTCACAAATAAAAAAATATTGCGTATCTAAGCGTTACCTGGATGCGAGATGATGCCATTGATTATTACTAATATGTTTAATGACATATGCTATTATATATAATTTAAAACACTGAAAAGAATTTCAGTAATATATTTTTTTCATCTAAAAAGGAAGAAAATTAATGATCATGAATTTTTTATCTGTCAAATTTGGCACAACACAAGTTGTTCTGTCAGCTCAAGCCTCAAGTGTCATACGAGTTCTGACTTTTTTCAAGTGTAACTGGCTTATATGAATTGTCTTGAGTCTATAAAAATAACATGTTATGGTTATCACCACAGACCATTAAAGTTCCATTACTGAGCACAAGCATCTCTCACGAACTTTTGACGATTTCAAGTACTATGGAATAAAGATCTTCTGAGTTTGAACCAATATGAGATGAATTTACCCTGACCCTGACTCTGGCTATTGATAAAAAACAATTTCCTGACAGTACCTACCAGCACAAGAATGGGTGAGAATTTTGTAAATTTTAGAGCTATTTGTTAACTTTTTAGAAGGTCAAGACATTTAAAATGAACAATCTAAGGGACTGTAGATTGCACCATAATATGAGCTTAAAAATTAAGAGGAAATATTATTGCTTCAATGTTAAGAATGCTTGTTAACTTGTTACTTGTTAACTTATCGATGTAAGCTGCAATTTATTCCTAAGTTCGGTTTATTATGATATACTCATAATAAAAACTCATAATAGACATGAAATATTTTACCAAGAAAGTATAAGTGAAGCTAAGAGGAATGAAAATTTAGACTCCGCAAAATTATTTAACTAACTAAGGTGACGTGTCAAAAAATAATAATGGCAGTTCGAGGTGGTGGCAAAATATTTTGTTATTTAATTTAATTCTTCAATAAATAAGTGTTTATTTTAATTAAGTGGAAACTGTGTTATCTTTATTGTCAGCACCTAGAAATAATTACTACATTATTCATGTTCTCGGAGTGTAAATTATGGCAGATACCAAAAATGTCGATAAATCCCCAGATGGGGAAC
This sequence comes from Musotima nitidalis, assembly GCA_949126915.1. NCBI lineage: Eukaryota > Metazoa > Arthropoda > Insecta > Lepidoptera > Crambidae > Musotima > Musotima nitidalis. The sequence goes on along the minus strand of OX421418.1, from coordinate 13,658,074 downwards.
CATTGGATGATTCCCCTAATATAGCAACTTCAAGAAGTGATGTAGAAAGTAAATCTGGGATCGAGAGTGTTAACATTAACAAGGTTAGTTTGTTTATACTTATCACGTACGACATAGTGTATTTTATGTGCGGCCTTCACATTTCTTAAGACACAGTATATCTTGCGAAACAACTTGTTGATTAAGCTGAGAAAACCACAAAAACCTTGCTTTAAAAATTATGTTATGTGTTAATTATTTTCCTTAAAATATATTTCCTTCTTTCTAGTTGAGTTGTCATGTTCATATTATTAGTTGTTTAAGAGTATATGGCTTTAATTGTTATGATAGGGGCCTTCTTATATATTTTAAATACCAATTTTGTTAATACAGACACATCGCATGACATCATCAGCAGATAGACAAGTCAAGTATGAAAGAGCTCAAAAAGCATTAGAAAATGCAGCACTTGTATCAAAAAGAATCAAGGAACACAGGAAAGCCACAGCTGAATTGTTGGGAAGACCTTTTGGTAAATATAAATAAAATTTTAGAAGTATTACAAAATATATATTTGCACTTTGTTTTTAAACAATTATATGTAGATACTCAGTGAACTGTAAACAATAAGTTATTTTACCATTGTTTTTTGATAGAATCTGCCGCAGGAAAATCTTAAATTATATAAAAGTAAATAACAAAGCTTTCTATTGTGGGTTTGCAGAAATAATATTGGATAGGCTACATCAGTCTGGTGTTGTGGAAAATGTTGTATGAGAACTATTGTCTGGTATTTATGAGAGAACTATAAATATATTCTTAGGCTGCAATGATAATTATGCGATATTGATGCGGTTTTACAAAACAGCTGAAAAATTATTATTGAAGATTTTGCCATAAGGTTTAATTTATATATGGAATATGTTTATCCCAATCTAGCAAATTGTTTAAAAAATATTTCAATAGTTTATAAGCATTATCTTGAATAATTTCTTTATCAATAACATACTTAGCCCAAAAAAAACATCTTAATATAATGAATTATTTTATAATAAACGGAATAGCTAAACAACTTAAATACACTTCCTAAACTTATGAATAAAAGATGACTTCCAACTGTGGGCCCATGGGTAAGTTGCCAAGAATTCTAGCAACTTTTTCTCTTTGGATTGCCATGATAATAAGCGTTTGTTTGTAACCAGATGCGTCAATAAGGCGAGCATATAAATCCCTGACAACCATATATGATTGCTCAATGCTTCAACACATCTGATGGCAGGGATTTAGACCGGACTCCCTATCCCTGACAACTAAAATAAATCTCTAAATATATATAGTTTGTTTACATATATTTTTAAATATACAAAATACTCAGACTAGAATAATCAGGAATATTTTTTTTTTACTGAATGGAATACACAAGTCCCATAGCTTTTGTATGTCTTAGGTATGAATCAGTTTTTCTAAGTGGTTTTTAGAATCAATATTTGAGTAAGACATTGTCAAAATCATAATTATGTAGTTGTGTTTTATGTCATGGCTTAACAAATATTATTTAATTGATTATAGAAGATGAAGATGCTGGAGAATCTGCTGAAATTGCATCCACCGTAAGTGAGAAAACAGGTTACTCTGCAGCAACTGACACCTCCACCACCATGTCCGTTCAGGAGGCCTTAAACAGTAAGCATAATTTTTTATTGCTATAACAAATAAGCTTATGAGCGGCGACATACCAGTAGCGAAACCTTTAAAATGAGAGGTTGGCCAATTAAAACCTGGAGGCGCTGGTTTAAATTCGAAACCTATTGCTTATCGAAGTTCCATAATTATCATTCATTGCTCTGGGCCTCGGAAAGCATGTTAAGCTGTCAATCCTAACTGTCATGAACATCTATGGCAGTGGTTCTTAGGTCAGTGCCTTCTTATATCCAAACACATTGTCACAGCAGTCCAACACACATATGCTTCCGCCAAGCACTGCCTCCACCACAAGTTCATATTACCCTCTCACCTCGGTTTGTAAGGGTAGGCCCGTTTACAGTGGGACATTTATATACTGAGATAATAATTTATTTACTAGCTTTAAAATATGATTCTGACTGTTGTAAATCTGCTCTTAACATTTCTCCTGCATTAGGTTCAGCAGTATGCACTCTATATTCAGCTGGCTAGTGCTCTGTTGTGATATATCTAACATTTAAAAAATATATATTGCCATACAATACAATTGATTACACTAAGCAATATTTTGGTTAGTAATTAAAAAACAATGCAATAAGTATACAAATTAAACATTTTAAAATTAAGAGTCACAAGTCAGTCTTTTAATTTATTTTCTAGATCTATCTATAATATTGTGATGTAAATATAAATTGTGTTGAATAAAAAAAGAACTAGTTTAAAGCAAATCAAATCACACTTGTATAATATCATAACAGATAATTTGTTTATTTTTTGACGACCGATATGGCGTGGTGGCGAGTATACCCGCACTCCACTCCTGAGGTTGTGGGTTCGATTCCCACACAGGACAAATCTTTGTGTGTATAAATATGAATATTTGTTCTGGTTTTTCCTATGTATATTAAGTATTTATTTACAAAAAAAAAAAAAAAAAGTATTTATGTATACGATATCCGTTATTTAATATCCATAACACAAGTTCTTAATGATACTTATCTTGGAACTAAATAATTGGTGTAAGTGTCAGAAATATTTATTTATTATTTATTTATTATTATTTCTGTGTTTATGTGAGTTTTTATTATTTCAGTACCTGGCATTAGTGAAAGCTTAGCAAACACCTTAAAACAAAAAGAGTTATTAATGGAAAGAATTAAGCAATATAAAGAAATTAGTAAAAGACCAATGAAATCATCAACAACAAAAAAAACTTCTATTGCTGATAACAAACCCAAGTCTCAAATAGTAAGTAGTACTTAAGTTGAATTTTGTACTTGACTCTTCCAAGCTTTGTAGTATATTTAAATTGAAATGAGTTATTTTAATTTACAGAATTTAGAGACAGGTAATGAAGCTTCTCATCTTCTAAATACTATAAAAGAGAAAGATAATGCATTAAGTGTTATGCAAGTTAAACTTAGAGCAATGGAAACTACAATTGTTGATCTGCAAGAGAAAATTAATGAGAAAGACCAAATAATAGAAGCTAAAAATATGGCCACTACACTTATGTCTGATAGCTTAAGCAGAAAAGGTAACAAAACACATTGAGTTTATCCTTTTTCATGTTGAGACAAATCATCAATGTATAATTTCCTATTCATTTTCTATTTTTTTTTATAACGTACGAATCTTTTAGCTCATTTAGCCAGTGTTAAGAAAAAGATATATCAATAATATTTTATTCACAGTAAATGAGAAAGAGTAAATCATCATTCGTTTCATTTGAGTCCTTAACATAGATGTGGGACATATCCTAAGAATTTTAAAAGTGATGTTGCTCTGTTTAAAATAAAATAAAACTGCAGACATTACGCTTCACTTTCTCGCCAAAAAGATAATCTTCCATCCATCTTCTTAATCCTTAAAATGTGCTTTATAACATGTATTTATTTCAGAGAAAGATTCATTGATGCTGCTGGAAGATACTAAACAACAAATGATAAAAATGCAAGAAAACTTCATAAGTATGAAAAATGAATGGAAAGAGGAAAAGCAGAAAATGTTAAAAGATTTACAATTTAAAGAAGAAAAAATAAAAAGTTTAGAAGAAGCAAATACAATTTTAGAAAATGCTCGATTTGAAATATCCATTGGTCATTCAAAGTTGCTAGAAGAAATAGATAAGAAAAATAAAGAAATCTTACACTTACAAGAAACTATAAATACTCTATCACAAGACAAAAATAATGTTGTAGAAACAATACAAGAAAAAGAAGATAGTGAACAAGAGAAGGGATCTCTTGAAATCAGTCAAATGGTTGAGTTGACCAAGAAAGTGGAATTATTAGAGCAATTGAATTGTCAAATTAGGCAAACTAACATAGAATTAGAAAATAAACTTGCAAATATTAACATAGAACAGAAGCCAACTAGTGTTTCTTCTCCTAGTAAAAAAGGAAGTCCTCTTCCGACACGTAAAGGTGGAAGGAACACTGCCTCCAAAATGAAATCTCCCTGGAGTAATTTGGGTTCAGAATCTTTACATGAATCAGATAAAAAACCTAATAAGAATGAAATTGTGAAATTAGAATTTTTGGTGCAATCATTAAACAAAGATATTTTGGATAAAGAATACATAATATCTGAAAAAGATAAATTAATATTAGAGCTCCAGGATTTAATGAATTTTAAAGATAACACTATATTAGAGTTGAAATCATCACAGAAAGAGGTAGTTAATATTGAGACTGACATGGTTGATATTGGTGATATTGAGAAAAATAAACCTAGCTCACCTTTTGATTCTGAAGAAAAAGACCCAAGTTCTATTGATAATATATCATATAAAGAACTAAAAGAGAAATGTGATGCTGCCCAAAAACAAATAGTGGCTCTTAATGAAGAAATTGAAATAGCAAATAAAAATATGATTAAAGTGAAATCTAATCACAAAGTGAAATTAAAACAAATGCAAAAAACAATGGATAATCTTAGTAAAGTATCAGATTCAAACGCTGAAATTATAAAACTCAATGAGGAACTACATTTGCTATCGCAAAAAGTAGCTGAACTTGAAGAGGAAAAGGGAAACTTGCAGTTGCATTTAGTTGATTATGATAGTGGAAGATGTAAGTTAGTTTAATAATATCTGATGAGAAACTAAACTCTAATTCTATTACAGCTACTATCTACAACTAGTGTGCATTACGTCAAGTGCCAGACTAAGGTCTTCTTCCTAGTTTTACAGGACTGGCCTTCTTTGCGATACCGCTAATATGCATAAACCAATAGGCCGACAGATAAAACTTAGTTCGAAAGGTACTGACTCCGAAACTAAGCCCAACAAAGTTGTTCAGCTGAGACGATGATGACGTGAGACACTCATCAGTACCCTTTCCAAAGCTTGTTCCGTTCTCTTTTTGAGACATGTGTCACTTCCGTAAAACATTACTTGCCACAAACGTATTTCTTATATTTCTTAGTTATAAATTCATCACCACAGAACGGATCTGCTCATAGCTTTAGGACTAATCGCAAATACACAAAGAAAATAAAAAAGTTATAAGTTTGCACAGATTTATCTGCTGCAGTATACATACTTAACGAAAACCATCTGCTTTACAAAGTTACAAGTTAAAACCAAATAGCGAGCTTGCAATTTTTTAACAAGCATTTTCAGCTATAACGTATTATTATAATAGTTTAATCAATATATATTTTAAATATAACCCATTTCAATAATATTTTGTTTTTAGTAACTGATTCTGATATTTATAAAAGAATGATTGAACTGGAGAATGTATCTGAGACAAGACTTAAAGCGATCAGCGTACTAGAAACACAGAAATTTGACTTGGTTCAAGGTAAAGTATGACTTATACATTTGTAAATCGCTTTTATTTGCATAAAATAAGAAAATTCTAACTAAAAATAATATATTGCAGAACTTCATATTTTGCAACAGAAGAATATGGAAATGGAAGATAAATTAGCAGACCTGACACAACTTGAAAGTGAACAAGTTTGCTCGGAAATGAAATCAGTTCAACTGGAAGAACAGATCGATGAAATGATTGCTTCACGTAAAAAATTAGAACTTATTATTGAAAACTTAAAGTTAGATACAGAACAGCTTAATAGTACGATCGAATTATTAAAAGATGAGAAAGAACAAATTGCGCAAAGATTAGAGGGGTACGTTCAAGTTAACTTGGACCTTACTGAAAAACTTGAAAAGTTAAGCGCTGAAAAAGTTAGCTCAGCGGAATCCATAGAAATGGTTGAGTCACTTACCACACAAGAAAAATTGGAGCTAGAAGAATACAACAAAGGTATAGATAGTACAGGTATGCCGACTATGGAAACTTATAAAGAAGACGCGTTACACTGTAAACAGGTAAATGTAGAAAGTTTGATCGACCAAATTACTGAATTAAATAAAAAAATTAATCTGTTCACACAAGAGCGCGAGGAAGTTATGGATAAAATGAATAAAATAAATTCCGAAAATGAAAAATTGCATCAAGATATAATGAATTTAAATAAACAATGTACTACTTTAAAGGAAGATATTGATGTGCTGTCTCTTGAGAAACAAAAACTACTAATATTGAACAAAGAAATAAGCCAACAAGTGGTAGATTTAAATCGTGAAAGGCAAGAAATAATAAAAGAAACTGCAGACGCTACCCGACCAATTATTGTTGAAGAATCATTGGAAGTAACTGCTGATCTGCTGCAGGATGAAAAAGGTGCATCGGACAAAGGAGTCAATAGAAATAAGAATGTCAAACAGTTAACTAAAGAAATCCTTAAATTGAAAAATATCATCAAAGAAAGAGAAGCTGAAATCGCAGATTGCCACATGAAAATTTTATCTTTAGAAGAACAACATCAAAAGCAAACGGAACTATTACAGTCCAATTCATCTATTGAGTCTAAACTAAAAGCTTTGTCAGAAGAAAACCAGTTACTGAAGGATAAGTTGTCAAATGCAAATACTATAGAATATGAAGAAGTTAAGCAAGCAAATAAGCAAATGCAAGAAGAATTACAGAAAACTCACAAAGAATACGCTAATAATATAACTGTTCGAGATGCTAGAATAAACGAGCTGGAAAATCTTTTATTAGAATATGAGAACCAAATATTTAACTATAGTAACATGTTACAACGAAAGGACAAAGAGATGGTGGACTATATTAACCAAATCACTAAACTAAATGATGTATCTCAAAAGTTGAAATCTACCATTGATGTGCTAGAAGAAGAAAAATCTAAAGATCAAAATGGTGAATTGATAAAATCATTAAACAAGCAAATATCTACATGTCAGAAAAAACTGGGTGATTGCGAAGAAAAAATAAAAGTCTTGGAAGAAGAAAAGCTTAAGTTACTATCTGCAAAAACTTGTTTGGAGAATAAAAATATCCAATTAGAAGCAGAAATAAAAACCATGGAAGAGACACTTCTTGAAAAACAAAATCTTATTAAAGAATTGCAATCAATTCAAAAAAAACATACAGAAGAAGTGACAGCTGTAATGTTACAAGCTAAAGAACGTGATGAAGAAATACATGAGATTAAATTGCAATTAAGAAAAGAGTCAATAGAAAATGAAAAATTGCGAATGGAGTTAACAGATAAAGAAAAGATTATGGAAGAATATTCAAAGGTTGTTAATGAAACTAAAGAAAAAATGGTTAATATTTCTAATGAGAAATCACAAACAACTGAACAGCTTACGTTGTTAGAATCAAAAAATAAAGAATTAATGGAAAAATTAAAGAAATTTGCTGTAGTGATAAAGAAAAAATCCTCCTCGTATTCTGAGTTAGAATCACAATTTCACGACCTTCAAAAACAACTTGAGGAGAACAAACAGTATACAGAAAAACTGTTAATACAAGTCCAAGTTTTGCCTGAATTGCAGGAAAAAATGAGATATGCTGAAGAAGAAATAAATCGTTTCCACAATCAGAAAAAAACCCAAGATTTACAAAAATCGGAAGAAGTAAGGCATCTGAAAGATGATATACAACAACTGGAGCAAAAGTTAACATCAACTGTTCATGAATTAGACTTAGCGCAAAAAGAACTGTTGAGTGTTGTTGAAATTAACACTTCTTTTAAAAAGCAAACTGAAGTTTTAAATAATAAATTGGTTGAATATGAGATTGAATTAAAAAATAACATGAATATTTCAACTAAAATCACTACTCTCGAAAGTGAAATCAATCAAAAGCAAGCTCAAGTTACGGAACTGTTACAAAAGCTTGAAAATCAAGAGCAGTTACAAATCCAATTACAGTATGGGCATGATGCGAAAATTCAGGAACGAGATTTATATATTGAAAGTTTGGAAACAGAAATGAACAAATATAAAAGTCGTATATGTCGCCTTGAAGAAACAATATCAATCATGGAGGATAGGAGACATTCTCTGGAACGCAAAGCAGATCAGCTTGATTTTCAATTGCAAGAGAAGCAAAAAGCTTATTCTGATCATACTACTCAAGAAGATGAGCTTGTAAATAGGTTAGCAGTATTGATGGATCACGATAGAGTGGTCGATAAGCAACTTCATGAAATCGAAGATGAAAATAAACAGCTACAACATAAAGTACAATATCTTACTGATGAAAATAAACAATTGAGCATGTCTATTTCCGAAATGCGAGAGCATTATAATAAACTTTTGGAGAAAGCTAATAAAGCCGAAGCTGCTGAATCAGAAGTTTTTAAATATGAGTCACAGTTGCGAGAATATGAATTACAACATAGAAGGATTGCACAAGAACATAATTCCATGATAATGAAAAAGAAACAGGACATTGACGAATTAGAATCAGAGTTTAATACTCAGATTGAAAATGCAATAAAAGAAAAGAAAATTTTAAGTGAAAAGTATGAAAAAGTTAATGAGCATATTGGTAAATTAGAAATGAAGCTTCAAGAATATGCGAACGATAATAAGCAACTACAAGTTAACATCGAAGAGTTGAATAGAGTCAATCAAGAACTTCATGAAATAAAATCAGATAAAACAACAATAGCTCCGGATTACACCGATCAATATATCGCGGAGATAAATAGACTGAATTCTATAATAAATAAGAACAACAATGAAATCGATGAACTAAACGGTAAATTACATAACAATCAAATAACAAACGCTACAGCTGTTTCCAACTTCGAAAGTAAAGTAAATGATTTAACAAATAAATTACAACAATCAACAGAAGATGTAGATGTATTAATCAAAGAAGTGGACACTCTAAAACAAGACAATGATCAACTACAAGAGTTGTTACTTCAAAAAGAGGAACAATTAAAAGAAATAAACGAGAAGAAAAAAGTTACAATCGAAATGAGTATTCCTAAAACAGAAGGAATGGTTATTTCATCGACTATTGAACCTCTGAATGTAGAAGAAACTTATAAATGTAATGTGTTAGATCTAGAGTCTCAAATAATAACAGATGATCAGATAGATCGTGAAACCAAACCAGCACACAAAGAAATTTCTGAAGAACACAAACAAGCCGAGACCCAATTAAATGAAGAGTTAATTGTTCCTAAAAAAGCTTATCTTTGTTATAAACAAGGGGATAATGTTCCTGAAATAGACCCGTTCAACTCCGATGAGGGATGGGGATTAGGAGAATCTGAAGATGTTGGAGAACCCTTAAGTACGTTACCTAGCTTTCAAGAGCAAATACAAATACTCCGAAATGAAAATGAGTCATTAAAAAAAGATCTTCATTCGGTGAACATTAAGTTAGCAAAGGTTGTGAAGAAGTACAAAGAATTTAAATCGCACAATGAAGTACTATCCAATGAACTGAAACTGTCAAAACAGATTTCACAATCAACATTTTTGGATAATGCTATTGAAGATGAGTTGCGGAACAATGTCCATGATTTAGAACAAAAGTTACAAGAGCTAAGTTCTCACCTATTAAAAGAAAGACATGAAAAGGAATCCGTACAGAAACAAAACGAAATATTCATTAATGCTAATGAGAAACTTACTGAAATGAAGGAAAAAATGGATAACGAAATTGAATTATGGAAGTACAAGTTTAAAGAAGCTAATGATAAAGTATCCTCGTTGCAGTGGAGTGATGACAAAAAAGATCATTCGGATCCTTCAATTGACTTAAGTAATCCCAATAAAAAAAATGATGGTGTAAGTGACGAATTTGTAAAACTTGAAAAAGAAAATGACGAGTTACAAATCATGGTAGATCAACTTACATTTGCGAATAATGAATTATTGACCAAAGAAACTAGTCTCAGAAATGAAATCAATAATCTTCAGTTGCAGATGCAACAACAAAATATAAAAGATGATCATCAAAATAATATGTTGGAATTAGAAAGCAAAAACACAGAACTAATAAAACAAATTAATGTGATAAATCAAGATTTAACTGCACTCACATTGCGTTTTAATGAATCTGTAGCAAGTAATGAATATTTGAAAGACAGTTATAACAAATTACAACATTTGTATGAAAACGAAAAACAACAGTTGCTTGAAAAATGCAAATCTTTGGAAAATGATCTTAAACTCGCAAAAGAATTTGAAAGTAAATCTGCAATTTTAACATCTGAGATAAACTTACTAAACGAAAAATTGAGAATACAAGAAGTTCAAATGCTGAATGACGATAATATAGCTAAGACAGAAAAATACAGAGAATTAGAAAAACAAAATGATATTTATAAAAGCCAATTAGAAGATATTCAAAATAACATGCTACAATTAGAACACAAGAATTTAGAATTAACAAAGATTACGGATACAGCAAGTGCCAATTTCAACTCTCTTGATATACGTTACAATGAATGTTTACAAGATAATGAAAAATTAAAACATGTATATGAAGAACTACAGCAATTGCATAACCATGAAAAAACAGAATTAATTAACAAATGCGTCGCTCTTGAAACCAATTTAAAATTGACTAACGAGCAAAGTATGGAAACCAATATCAAATTACAAGATTTAACATCTGAAATTACCTTATTACAGGATAAATTTAAACTCCAAGATCAGGGCAAGTCACATAAAGATAGCAAAATATTAGAAGAACAATATGAAATAATCAAATGTGAACTAGAGAAAATTAAAACTGTCAATCAATCATTGGAATCTAAATTATTAGACTTTGATCATCAAATTCAAGAATTAACTTCTAAAAATCAGAATTTAAATACAGAAAATGATCAACTTCTATCTACTGTAACTGAATTAAGGTCATCTGTCTCTAGTGCAGTGGATCAACGTGGTTTTGAGATAGCTGAGTTATGGAAGCAACATTTAACTCAAAGAGAGGCAGACTTTCTGAAGACAGAACAAGAGTTAAGAACGGAATTAAATAATTATGAGAATAAATATGAGCAATTACTTGATAGTTTTCAGTCATCTAACCAAGAAGAGACTAATAACGTTATATTCATGGAACAAATCACTTCGCTTCAAACCAAAATCCAAGATAAAGAAGACCGTTTGATCGAACTGCAAAGAAAGTATACTGATGTTATTAATCAATTAGACTTATTACGTTCAGAACTTGAAGATGAAAAAGTCTTGCATGAAAACAAATTGCTTTCTCAACAAGATGAATTTGAAAAAATAATACACGAAACAAATCAAAAATATGAACTTGATACGAGAACGTATGAAGACAAGTTTAAAGATGTTCAAAATGAGTTAGTTAATACAAAAGTGAAAAATGAAGAACTTAATGAGCAAATAAACAGTCTAAATTACGACAAAATGCAACTAGAAGCTACTTTCGTAGATTTAAATAATAAGTTGCGCGTTAAAGAAAGCGAAATTCAACAAAAAGCTCATGAATTTACAATAGCTTTAACACAAAGAAACGAAGAATTTGATAATGTTAGAGAACATTTGCTGCAATATGAGAAAAAAATCGAAGACTTGACATATGAGAAAGAAGCTGAGTTGGCTGTTTTAAGATTGAAATTGCATGACAATATAGAAAGTCAAAATCAAGTACAAACCGCTTTGAATGCAGAGAAATTAGCGATTTCCGAAGAATTAAACAGGAAAATTATAGAATGTACAAACCTTAACAAACAAATTGCGGATTTGAATAGGATGTTAGAAGAACAGTCTTCGAAAGCTAATGAAATGCAAACTGTCTTAGAAAATCAAGAATTGGAGATAGTAACGCTAAAAGACGAGATATTTACCTTACAGCAAATTATTAAGAAAACTAGTACTAAATTAGAGAAGCATGTAACTTTTGCTTCTGACACTAAAACAAGTGCAGAGGGCGATAGTTCTGATCTATTGATCAATAAAGAGTTGTTGGATGCTGTCCCACGGGCAGAGCTTGATTTAGCATTATATATGTTGCATCAAAGAGATGTACGTTGTGAGGAACTCACCATGGAATTAACTCAGTTATTGGAGGAAAGAGATACCTTACAGTTGAGACTTTCTGACAGTTTGCGTTCTAACGAAGAGCTAAAGTCACGGTTTCGACCGGCTGAATTGAATATGTCTAGTGATAGTATAGATGCAGTTTCGGATTTGCCCAGCTTCGGTATAGAAAAGGAACAGTACTTTGTAGATACACACCGTGGTCAAACCTCGAGAAGTAGCAGTGTCAGCGATGTTGATCCAGAAAAACCAAAGCTACAAGCTAAGTAAGAAAAGTTTAACTTAATTTAAACACTGTTAAATACTTTTGATTTGTAATCCATTATTCTGATCCTATAGCTATTAAGATTTAATTTATTTTGAAATAATTATCTGACTTTGTCCTTTTCATAGATTATCCGAGTTGCGAACGATGAAGTATGGCCGTGACGTTAGCTTACGGCAGGAGAGTGAGCAGAGACAACTTGGCCTGCGCTTGATGCAAAGAGACGTTGCCAACTTGCCGCCCGAGGCTGTCGATCAACTCGCGCAGGCGCACCATACACTTAGTGAGTTTTTAATAGTTTTATTTGGACTTGGACTGAAAAGCAATGCACGTCCTGTGATATCCGTCTTTCCTAGAATGTCTGATATTTTTAACGAATTCAAAAAACAGTTTTACATACATTAATATAATTCAAGCCTTTTTCCCCAAAGGGGTAGGCAGAGGCATATTATACGCCCACACTTCGCCAATTATATAGTTCATTCCACGAATTAGGTGGCGAGCCTATTGCCGCTTTCCGGGCACTTATAATTGCCAGAGCCTCGTCCGTTGATCAGCAGGTGCTTGCAGGTAAGGTTGGCTTGTCGTTCTCTTAGTCGCTTTCTAAGACATCATCATGCAAGACAGGGGTGGTTTGAAAGAACCGCTTCCGCACACTCAAGCAAAACTAAGGAGTTTTCAAAGTTTTTTTTGGTTTAATATACACTGGTCATTACAAAAATCGACCTACTCTGTTTTTGAGGTTCGTGTTGAACACTTCGTAACTTTTTTGGGTTAGATGTTATTGAACAAATCTTTCACGTCAATATTCCTTGTTTCCGTATCTTGCTCTACTCTATTGTACCGATTCTTAATAAACCAATTTATTGTTTTAGCGCGAGATTCGCAAAGCACTTCAACGGTGCTGCTAAACTGGTTAAGAGGAAAGAGTACTCCAAAAGTGGTGCATATGTGAGTGAATGGATGATGTTTCAGAAAACATAACAAATTAGTAACCGCTAATATTGTATTTACGAATGCTAGATTTTAAACTCGGATATGTTATTTTGTTTCTTTGTAATTTAGATTCTACCATTAATTATGTGTTGTTTATTCTTTAGAAATATATTGCATTTATAATAAATATCTTCCACCACCTTTCATATTAACGGCGCAATTTTAAAATGTTTGAGAAAAACATTCTTGTTACAAATTGTGCTCATTTGCCTGTTACGAACTTGCCCGAGTAATTGTAATCAACGTATGTTAGTTGCCTTTGTAGTACAAAATTTTAAGATTTCATGATTAGGTCATTATAACAATGAGATTTAAATGACTTTACGCGGTAAGATTTGGTCATGTATTTTTGGAAAAGTTACAAAAAATAATGTAAAGCACTCGTAGCTCCGAGATATAAGGTTGTCGGAAACGATCACAGAAATCCAGCAGAGTTCACAGAGGCTTTGCAGTTAGATTGATATTTAATATTGCTACTAACATTTTGTTTTTAATGGCGCCATGTTAATCCATCCATCACAATTAGCCAATAAACAATTTTTATTAGACCACCACAGAACTAGACACACCTGCTCCCGCTAATCCGCACTGGATCACGTGGTGGAGTATGACATGAAATCTTATTTAGTGCCAGATCCGTGTCTCGTAGGTTTATTACTTTTAAGGTGTAGCGCACATCGAGAAACGTTTGTAAATCGACCAAGAGTGCTCTGGTCTTCACGACAAACACTTCATGTGAACGGTATGGCTTATACATCCGATGAATGGTGTTAATATTTCATTGGTTTCAAAGGACACAAAACTTACCGCTGAATTATAAAGATTTGTCTTCCAGTATAGAACTTACTTTATCTGTAACATTATACATATTCTGAAAGGTAATGGAGTGTAACTAGTCATTAAAAAACTCTGTTTACCTATCTTTTAACACATCAAGCTTTCAGCTTATTAAAAAATCAGGTTCTAATGCAGTTGTGTGCTTTAGAAGAGTTACTTTGATCTTTATGGAGAAATCTGTCGAGGATCTAATGTTGTACACTTTAGGCGTACTAGTGCATGCCTTCTACGGAATAACCCTTAAAATTTAATGTGCTACAGGTACTTTATGTCTGCGAATTTAAATAACAAACAATCGGTATCGTCACTTATTAAACTTGTCAATTACCCGCATATTTATAATAATGAAAATGTATAGTTATTACGCGACAGAAGTAGTCGAGCGGGGATTTTAATTTCTCTTTCGCTTCTCATTAACTGTTTTCACAAAGGCAACAACTTTGATTACTTTAGTAACCTAACGCGACCACGTGGCAAGTATACCGATACGACAACGATGCATTCCTCTCATTTTAATAAAACCATACAGAATCATCTTTAATCATTTTTCTTATTGTTTTAATGCACCAATTTTAATTGTTATCACTAATTTAAAATAAAGCGTTGTGGGTGCGCAAAATGTATTTGGAAGTATTAATTAAATATACATTTAGTGCCTTCTTATTTGTAAATTGTAAATGGTACCCGGTTCTAAATATGTGTGTATTCATATAATTTTTGCTAATAAATAAATTAATTATGTATATATAAAATATTGGTCTAATGATCATGGATCACTGTAAATGACATTGTAAATTTGTTTTTGAAAATATATGTTATCCCGTCATTATGTTAAATACTGTGGTTTTATTTTTTATTTTATAATAGTTCGAAAAGCTCTTTGCTCTGCGGTATTAGGTGGTCAGAAACGGCCACCGAAGTATAAGTAGTAATAATAGGGCTGCCATTCGTCCAGGGCTCCCCTGATTTGTCCTAGTTTGAATGGCGTCCGAAGGCCGCCCGGCATGGGTTTTTAAAAAGTGTCAGACACTTTGTTGTCAGAGGAAAACCATTTCTTTAAGATAACATTTGTGACAAAAAATATTTATTCAGAGGTCTCCGAAGAAAAAAGCTATAATTTCCAGGGTTTTTCAGCCCTAAGTAATACAGAACCAGGTCAGACATCGTATGGGGACACAAATCTGTGACATAATATGGTCATCATGATACGCATCCAAAATTCTAACGACTAGGTTAGCGTGATGGAGTATGTGTGGTTTTTTTACAGTGACGCTTTCGTCAGCGCGGTTAGTAAGCGTCCCTGCCCACGAGATTGCGTCTCTTGGATCGTTACATAGTTTAACCAACAGTTTTACATAGCATACGGGCCGCTCTTACTACCCACGGAAAGCGTCAACGTAAAACCACACTAAGGTCGATTTTTGTTGTCTTGCTGAAGTTCCGAAGTGGTACGGAAGTCGTAGTCCACACGACAACAAACAAAAAAAATAAAGCGCGTGGTACGGTTGCCGCACCGCGCGCTTTGTATGAAAACGAACGACTGTCCGTGCGCAACCGCAGCGGCCCTACACGGACGTCCAAATTCAAAACGACCTAAGACCTGAACCCCTGTTACCTTACTTTGTGAGAGGAGACGCGTGCTCAGTAAGGGAATAATATTAGTCAAGATGATGACTACCTAGCTTTTTACCCGTATCATTTAATCGCGCTCTATTCTCTAATTTTAATTGGCAAGTATTACCTCCAAATTTCTAATCTTAATTTAACATCATAAATCTGTGATCTTAATGATCCTACCTATTTAAACAATTACGATGCGTCTACAAAGTACTTTCATAGTTCGGCTATGGTCCAACTTACACTTGGAACTATGTATTGTTTATTAATACCTTTACAAAATTTATTATTAATTCTTATCAAACATTCGATTACGAAATAAGACCATAGTTGGTAATTAGTTTTTTAAAGACTTCTTGATTTATTATAAAATTCTTAATCAGCCGACACTTTGGTTTGTGATACAATTAGCCGTCCTATTTTTTTTCTTTTTAATAATGGCTTCGTGCGTCTAGCACCTATAGACAGTGTCAAGTAAGTGATATATTAATAATTATATAATGTAATGAAAATGAGTGATGATAAAGATGATAAATGGTAAATGAGATACCCTCCCCTAAGCCCCTTGAGTCCTACTGATGTGTAATTTCAAGGCGTAAGGGCAGAATAGGTGTAGAAAAGTCATTGGCGTGTTACAGAATTTGACAGAAATAAAGCAAAACCTTTGTATTAAATACAAAGGTTTTACTTTGTACTTTGCAAACATTAACGCAACATAAATGTGCTTATTGTTAAAAAATAAATACTAATGTGTCAATAGTGCTCTTTTAAATTTTAAACACCAATGAATGTTTTGTATAATTTCGCTCACTAGTGCATTTTACAATTAATTAAATCGAAATTCACCATAGCACTTATTGTTTAAATCTTAATTCTTTTGTAACGGTTCGATCTTTTATGCCATGGACGGCACCGGTGGCAGATATAAAAAAGTATACGCGCATAGACCGAAAATAAATGCCACAATTTGCTCACACTCGCTGGCATAATGGAACATAGACCCATTAATAGACAAGTTAGATTTACGTTACGTAGTCTTTTTATTTTTTACTGAGATCTCATTAATGTTAATCAAACGTTCAAAAGACAAGAAGAATGATTAAATAAAAAACCGCTTTTAAATGTTATGCGTCAACAAATATGATAACTCATGAGTCTCATGACTCATAACATCATTTTTTTATGATGTCCCAAAAATCATCTCTTCGAGTTACGTCAGTATTCCACTAAGCCAGCGACTTGTACATATTATATACACACTTTCTCACTTTTGCAATTATTATTATTTTATCTGCTCGTCCGTTCCTTACTCTGTCTATGATTCAGGGTATTCTGTTCAGCATGGAACTGGTGATCAAAAGCCATGCTGCCTCGTCATCAGTAACCGTTTTCGATATGGGCAGTTATTTCAATGACTTGGATATTTGGTCTTACATGAAAATTATAAATGAATTGATACCATTTTTTTTTCTTTTCAGTAATGGCTTTGTGCGGTTTGCACATTTAGCCAGTGCCAAGTAAGAGATATATTAATAACATATAAATTATAGTAAATAAAATGAGTGGTGATAAAGCTGATCCTCCCCCTAAACCCCTTAAGTTCTCAGTTAAGATGTGGGACTATACTGAGATCTCACATGGACTTCTTGAGAGAATTTGAAAAGTGATGTGGCACTGTTTTGTTTTATTTACCAACACTCATGTACGATCACAAATACTTAACGGTTAATAATCCACCGGTATTACACATAAATGTTCGAAATATCACAAATTTTCGAAAATAAAACAAAACTGCAGATAAGACGCTTCACTTTCCCGCCATCCCACGCTACCATTTTCAAGTCCTGTGTTAACGATTTTTTTTAAATTCTCAGATTAAAGGTACCAACTATTTTAAGAATCCATAATGAGATTGACCTGGGTTAAGCAGTTGGTGCGTTATTTTTATTTAGGGTCCCAACTATTAATCTTTTTTACAATTAGGGTATTTTAATATCGTGCGGATTTTATTACGCACGCGGGATTGCTTTGCAGTCCGCATGCGTGACACCCGCAAGTTTAAGTTTTTATTTTTAATGTGTAATACTGTATAATAAATTAAACAAAATAACCTTTTTAAGAACGCTTTTATTTAAATGCCCTAAAAAAGACATAAATTTTAACTGTCTATTTATAGCCTATAGATACAATTCATAAAAGCTTGTGTTAATTAACTAGTTCGTAGGTAATGACCAACTTATTCCGATAAGTTTACCCATATTGTAGAAATGCATTAAAAATGACTGTTCCGCCATCTTGGATCGTCCGCCATATTAAATTCAGAATGACGTTACACAGCTAATCGTGTATTGTCATCCAATTTAAACGTGCATACAAAATTTCAGCTTAATCGTTTGAGAGTATCTGCTTCAAAATCGGATCGCAAGATTCCACCCGAACATCCTTACATACATACATTGCAAGTTAAATAAAAGCTTTTAAAAATGACACATGCATGGCACGATGTTAGAAGCACTCTTAGATAGCATACGCAATAAAAACAACAGTCTTAATTTTTTACATTTTATTGTTTCTTTTTAAGTATTTATTTACATCTCGACCGCCTTAAACTCCAATGATAAACTTAAATTATTTATCTAGTAATCACATATAAAATCAAACTTACGCATTGTCGCTTGTCATAACATATTTAGAATCTTGCTTCTTAATTTTACATACTTAAAACAGTGCAATGAATAGCAAAGATCACTTTGAGCTTATTGCTCTAATTATATACAGTATGGGAAGTCATCCCTAAGCTTATTTTACTTCATAACAAACATACTAAACTTCTTATCACACTATAGTAAAAGCCAGTTCAAAGCCAAAAAGAAGCATTATTTAAAATAAGACTAACTTTGTAATGCGTATATTTTCCCACATAATTTTACATACACCTAAGTATTAAAAAATATATATATTTATGTATATCAACCTGAGCTGTCTGGAAGTGGGCTACTCAGCCAAAACAGCCAGACTAAACAGGTTTCTACACACCTTTATACCTTGTAATAAGAGTCAATTCTCAACTGACCTGTTACGAGGCCTGTACGTATTCCACAACCGAAACAATGATCTTATTAAAAACAAGTTAAACAACATTACTATGAGAATATAATTACTTACTTGCTTTCAACTGCTTATCTACATACTATTGCTAATATTTTTACGAAATACTATAGTAGTACATAGTGTTACTTATGGCACCACATGCTTAGAGCATATTAATAATTTTTAGTTGTTAGGTACACTATATACAATATGAATTAAGTAGTTATATCTACATACATCGCAATAGAACAATTAGGAAATACAGGCGCTGAGGCATACTATACTATAAAAATCAAATACAGTAGAGTTTATTGCTGTTAACATAATAAATATTAATAAAGAAATAAATGAGAAATGATGTGGGATCAGGGCCATGAAGAATTTTAAAATTTAAAACCAAAAGAGACTGTAAACATCGAGTACGCGAGAGCATAGCCGGAGTTTTTATGCACTTCAAATCAATGACATAAAGTGACTGTCCAATATCATTTATCAATCCTCTCCGCCGAGATTATTTTGGTGCAAGCTGATACTAAAAAATAAAATGTTATTTATTTTTAAATTAAGAAATACCAAAATTATATTACCGTAAGTATAGGGGGTGTAATTACAAAATCAAATAAACTCGACTGTACCTAAGTAAGCAAAATAATAATATATTGCCTGATTTCCCAAAACTAATGGAAGACATCGGAGTGATTCCTTGTTAAACTTATTTAATGTAAATAAACTAAAACTAGTCGGTGTAATAATAACAAAACGTGATACACATAATATGTATCTATATTAAACTACTAACAAATAGGTATCATTTACCTGCTCCACCCGTACTTAGAATAGATAATGTATTCCTTGTTACCTGACAAAACATATCACAATAATAACAAAAAATCTATATGAATTTCCATTTTCAATCATTGCTCAACATTAAGTACGAAGTAATGTTACATTTGACTATTGTGTAATAAAATGATTTACCAATTTTTTTGCATAAATAGGAACGATATTCTGATTAAATGACTAAATGCAGCTATTCTATACATCTTATCAACGAACTCTAAATCACATTCTTTTTTTAATTTTCTTATCTTAGGTTCATAACTTTACATAGTAACTTCTAAGTTAACATATTATGACTGGAAGTGACTATGATATGAAGTTAGATAACTTTTCAATTGTATCACATTAAAAGTTAAACTATCATTGTTGGTATAATTGTCAAACAGGAACAAAGATTATAATTCCCTAAATTAAAGAAGAGAATTATCTAAATTGAAAATATACAGCCCTTTGCCTAATTTAAATCTAATTAATAACCTATAATTAAGATAGTTAAAGAGTTTACATTTCTGATCAGCGGAATTGTAAATTTGATGTGTGTATGATAGTATCTATTTATACTCGACTTTTGTAGAAGTGAATAAAATTATAATAACAAGTAAACATAATAATTGGGTATTTTTTACAATAGGTATTTAAACAAGCGTAGTTTATTGCCTTCCCCGAAATAAATGGAATCTGATTATTGTGCATTTTATCACACACTGTCAATTACATAACATTCACAAACACTGAGATGGTCAGCAGTTTCGTCTGGCTAAGTCAGTGTCTAATGTGTACAATAATTGTTTTTCTTTTATACAATAATTTGCTTACCCCCATTTTTTTCAGGCGCAATAATATTATGTTCTATCTAGACTGAACTTTATAAATTCATCGGATTACAAAGTATTATATTATTATGTAACTTATATAATGTAATTAGGAATTTAATTATACTTATATTTAGTTAGATAATCTATTACTATGACAGAGCCTATCACAACAACTATTTTGATAAATAATGATTTTTGAAGTGAATCAGTTCATTTTTCATTTCAAATATTGCGATGAGCTAACTTTGGTCCCATTCAAATTTAAATTTCGATTAGCATAGATAGTAACTGCGTGTAATGCTGACGCTGTTGAAGATATAGAAATCAGCGGAATTCGCTATCGGCCAAAATCTTTTTGGTGTGATTTAAAAGCCGCAATGTTCTCTTTGATTTGCATTTAATATGGCAGGTTAATTCCCTGCGTATTAGATGTGCTATAGATACAGGGTAAATGCGAGAACTCTATGAAAAGAGTAACGTGAAGTTGCCTATGAACAATACAAATGAAACAGAAGCTCATATCTTAAAAATACAGAGGTAGATTGTAATTATTAGAATCTTTCAATATATTGAAAGATGCAAAGTTAACTCGTTCAATGGAACTTTCCAAAGATATAAATAGCTTAGGTGTTTTTATACCTTTACCATAATTTTTTTTTCTACAGGAAGCTGTCTCAGCCCCCTGAGAACATTGAACTCGGAAATCGCGCCAGTACTAGTGCGCACTAAATCTATACAACATATAAGTAGGTACTTATGTTAGACACATGCCATTGTCAGTCTTGGTATCAGTCCTTCATCGCGGTTGCACCCCTAGTTTAAAGTAGTTTCGTACTAACGCACCGTAATTAAAGCAATAGTGTTCTTAAAGTGGTGAAGTGGCAGGAGCACTTAGAAATGCACGTCTCTGACATCGGTGGGAGTGGCGGCGTTACTGTGGCTCTTGTCGTGGCTGGGAGGGGGCGTCCACCCTGACGCCTCCCTCATCTGGCCGTTTGGGACAGAGATGGCCCGGTCCTCAATCATACCCTGGACCATCTCCTCGATCTGTTCCAAACAGGTCTGGAGGCATTCCTGTAACAAGAGACAAAATGTTAGCTAATTGCACACATGTTTTGGATTGCTAAACTTTATTTTTAGTCCATCGAGTGCCACTATTCAAGCATTCAATTCGGTCATACGTAATAGCAAAAAGGGAAATTGGACAGACTTTTGGAAACTATTAGTTGATTGATAGTAAAAAATACAAGCACAATGATGTGATAGCAGAAAAAAAGGTTTAATAACTTACCAAGTCAATACGAGTGAGGTCGTGCAGGCGATCCAAATGACCGTCCAGGGAGAGGCCTCGCAGGGCCGCCGCTATACTGCAGGCTGCCAGCGTGCTGGCTGAATACAGGGTAAACTGGTAGTCTGCAACAAATAAACTTACTGTCAGACACACTTACTATGGTACACCAAGATGAAAATAAACTAGGTAATAATTATCATCCTAAAATTTGATAAATCCTTTCTCTGCAAGATTATTAGACTGTGGAATTCTCTGTCGGCGCATGAGTTTCTTAGCTTCTATATTCCTGGGTTTTTTAAGCAAAGTGTGAAACGGCATCTACGAAGGCCGTTATAACAGGGCGCGCTTAAATTTAGTTAAGTAAATTGAACATTTAACATGCAATATGTATGAAGTTGTCAGAACAAGATATTGAGTTATTACAAAATAAATCATTTAATTAAGTAAATATTTTCATTATAAACTGTGGTCAGGTAGGCCTCGAAACTGAAGCTATTTTCCTGTTCACATAACACATTTTCCATGAACTTGAAATAAATATGGAATGCTAGAGTTGTCAGTTTTGTTAGTAATTTGGAAGTAAACAAATTCTTTGTAGAAGGGAATGTAACTGAAAAAAGTAAAAGTTTCAGTTGGCGCTGCGAAAACAGATATTAAAGGAGAGGCACATCCGCCAAAGGAAGAAATGTTAATGCTCTCTCTTTCTCGCAGGTTGTCAGTCCCTCCGTGGAGAGGGCAGGCTCAAAGGAGCCGGCAACCGCCCTCACGACCGCATTCCACAGCCTGCGCCTGCGCGGCCGATTCACTCGAATATTTCTCACGGGCTTACTTTGGCGAAACCATTATGTGTATGTATGCGGCCGTACCTACCATGAACCAATTTGGGCTTGTCTCATGTTAAGGTAATTTGTTATTCCAAGTGTTTTTAGAGTTATAATTAAATTTGACTCGAAATTGCGTGTCTTCAAGGTAAAATTCTATAATTTTAAAGAAGTTTATTTTCAAATACATAGTTCTAATTCCTTATATAGTTGAAGAAGTATATGAATATACCCAGTATTTCCTCAAACAAGTAAGCTGTATTTAAGGAAGCAAGTTACTCCAAAGATCACTTGCAAATCAATCTACCAATCATGAAAGAGTCTAGTTTTGTGAAATCTCAAGTGTAAGAGTTTTTATATTTTTTCATAAATGTAGATACTATAATCAATTAGTTTAAGTAGGTATATTAAAAACATACTAAAACTACAATGTTATTTCTAACTCTGACAACAATTGATAAAGGCTTATTATCATTGCTACCATATGCTAAAATAATTATGTTATCTGAATTCAAATTATCTCTAAAGGTAATCAGATACTCAATGCCTAGTACAAAGTTTCTATAGCCTTGATTAATAAAGTATGATGGTGTAAGGGTTGTTTTAAATGTTAAGGAGGCAGTTTATATCGAGCCTATTCAGAAAGAACATAAGCGCCAAAAGTCTCAGAAACTGTTTTATAATAGTTACCTAATTGACAAATGTATGAGACTTTGGAGTACTAAGTCAAATCTTAGCTTTAATTTAGTAAACAATTAAAATTGCTGAAAAATATTTTGAGAAATATTTAAAAAAAACCCTACTCCTGTAAAATATGCAAAATGGCGTTTATGATCTTGTTCCTGAAAAGACTCGATATGCAGTTAAGCTGGTACTACTCCAAGAATAACTATTTTCCTAAGTCAGTTATTTATCTTACCGCTAGCGCCATCTATTGTATTGTGACGTTCAAATGAAGTCATATTCATGTGGGTCCATTATGGCCACAACGCACTTTGGTTTTCCACATACCAGGAATAAGAATGTTAATTTATGTACCAATTTTAAATATAAAAAAATAGGTATTGTCACTAATACGAATATAAAAAACATCTGCATAAGGACACTTAATTTGCGTAAAATATACATTTAGAATTTAAACTAAAGGCACACAACACTGATAAACTTTAATGAGCTTTGGATACAACGCTTTATCAGACCATAGTTAATTTAGCAGGAAAATCAGCTGTTTGACCTTACCCATATCTACTTCAAACGAACGAGCACACTACCTACTCACAATAATGTTTATTCTTATTGCACCACTAACTCTGTAAGTTTTTGTAACCCATGGAATCTCGATGTTCCCACGATACTACATAAATAATTACGCGAGTAGAGTATAGTAAATCGCAAATGGCTCACAGACAGCCACGAGGACTCCGCACAATGCCAGCGAAGCCTTAAAGGGCTTCCATTCATCATTAAGTAGACTCCATTATACAGGCCAATGCATGGATATCGAACACTCTTTCAGCTCATTTAAAAGATTTATTTTCATTTTTTTTATTTGCATGTCGGCATACCGGAGATAAAGGAACGGGCAGAGGAACAAAAAGACTGAGACAGAATGAACAACGAGAGCGGCCGCTCACTCGGAGCATTTGCATAATCTGATGTTAATCAAACTGGCGGCCTACCACGCAGGCCTCCGCCACGACACCGGCGACCTTGTTACCAAAACGTCTTTACTATTGTTCTGGTTTACCGAATAAGTGAACAGACACTGCTTCATTTGTATACGTAAACTTTCGAATTTCAAAAAAGTGAGACGAACGTTTTTCGAACTTTAAGTAAAACTTACTCCTGGCCATATTCATAACATTATTATTTACGAAAAACTATTAGTAAGTCCTCAGTACTCATGCAGCAACAGCAGCTTAATAACAGTATGTATTATTTTACATACTAAATATTCTGTATTTAATCTAGCACAACTTCCAAACGACTGAGCAATTTCTTTCTTAGGTAATTATTATATATTTTTCTGGGATTTACTCATTGTTTACCTACTCGTCTACTCAAATAATTTGAATTTAGTGCAACATGACCCTAAACAGGCGTGCTCAAAAGCAGTGACATAATGGCTATTTTGCCCTTGAACATGAAGTAAATGCGGTAATAGACGATGCGGGCGGTGGCGTGGTTCTGTACGATTCGCGAGGTGAACGCTCTGGCGAGGCCGTGAGGCGGCGGCGGCGCTGGGGCCACCGGAACAAACACCCGAGCCGGCCCCACTGCCGAACTCGCGGGCTCAGCGCGCGCCACTTGATAACCACTCCATTTACTTGCCTTCGCATTATTTTATTTTCCCTCATTCATACATACATACATACATAATGTCACGCCTCTTTCCCGTAGGGGTAGGCAGAGATCACATCTTTCCACTTGCTACGATCTTGGCACACACTTTTAGCTTCATTCACACTCATTAACCTCCTCATACACGCCCGTCGGTTTAGGGTACTTTTGACCTGCCCTTTCTCTAACATTTTTTGTATTTGGTCATGGAAGGTCTTACGTGGTCTTCCCCTCCCAACACTTCCATCCACTTGTCCATCATAAATCACTTTCGTTAATCTACTTTCATTCATCCTCTCAACATGACCAAACCATCTAAGCATACCTTTCTCAATTCTTGTCACTATATCTTCTTTTACACCAGCTTTAACCCTTATCACTTCATTCCTTATCCTATCACTCAATTTCACACCAAGAATATTTGTGAGTGCTCTCATCTCTACTGCATTAATCTTACTCTCATGTTTCTTCTGCCATAACCAACATTCGCTTCCATACATTAGTGTAGGTACCCTCATTCAATCCACGCATAACCTTCACCCTTAGACTGACATTCAGTTCTTCCATTAAAGAACTTGCCCTCGGGCAAAGTCTGTCGGCGTAGGGACAAAAAACTTTAAAACTACAAAAATAAAATAATGTATCTCCGTTGATACAACTCCTCGAAATATGTCAGCTTTAAAATAACCCATTACAAATTTAATATCCAGCCAGAGTTATTATTCCAGCGAGTAAATTGTGCCATTCAAATAATGGTGCATAATAATGCAGTCTCAAGTCGGGCCCGCGACTCTTCTACGAGCTCGTAGCCCGGGGGCAGCCGTTCGCCAGCATCCTATTAATCAGTCTAAAGAACAACTTGAACGAGAACCGCGTTCCGTTTAGTTCAATTCATTTTTACCGTGCACTAATAATTGAGAGTGCCAACTTTGTGTGAAAGAAAACACATCAGATTCAGGCGATATCTGAGTACCTAGTGAGAGAGCTGAAGCGTAAAGTTCTCCGGCAAAAAAATCACAAGACATCGGCGGCGAACAACAAAAACCGTTGCACAAAAACATATGATCCCATGAGGGCTGCGGGGCGGCGGCGCGGGGCGCGGGCGGGAGTCCCGAGGCGTGCTGGAATGCGCTCGGGCAGGCGGCGTGGGAGGCACCGCGCCGCCCGCCGCCGCCAACCGACCGGCTAATACACACAGCCCCAGCCCTCACACCACACAACCCTTGCTGTAAACAAACTATTCTAATCTCGCCCGCCTCTACTCTGGAGCTCACAGCTGCTAGCTGGTGACGATTGTGTAAGCGTAAATGTGGCCGAAAATACTTTTCTAGTAGTCTGGCTTCACAGAGAAATAGTTATCTCAGCCATACATTTCCGTAGGTTCAGTGACACAACTGAGGGGCCGTTTTGTCTTCGTGACGCGGAATCTAGATGCTAATTAGTGTCTGCTGCAAACAAAACCAGACGCTAATTCATTCTATACATGTTTTTATACTTACCTGCTTATCGAAATAACCGTTCCACTTCGCGCTTTTACTACCTAGTATTAAAAATGAACATGAGATGTTATTTACAAGCGAGTAATTATACTTGGCGAAGTTAATAGTTATTTTTCGTAGATTGAACAGCAGTAATTAATGTTTTGAGCCATATATCATTTTTCACTTTAATGTAATGTAAATAAATAAACTATTTGACACCTAACATGAAAGCGACGATACGTATACCGTAACTGTTCCTTTCCTAATGTCGTTTAATTTTCTCAAAAGACAAATGTCAGTGTGCGTTAACCTTTGAATTTAACTTATTCCTGTGTTTCATTTATTCGTGTTTCTTTGTATGTCTTTCTTTAGCTTCATTAACACTCATTAACCCTTTATAACATTCCCTAACTATGACTTAGAAAAACCGTTAAATCTTTACCTTCATTATAATGTTATGAGAGTTTACTGACTATTCACTTTTGGCAGCCAGTGCAAAGTCTGCGCATACCGCTTTATCATGTCGGTGTTGACGAGCCCTCGCAGGCAGTAATACTCGAGTATAGGTAGACTAGAGTTGGTACTGACCTCTGGCAGCCAGAGCGATGAATGTCTGCGCGTGCCGCTGCACCATGTCGGTGTTGACGAGCCCTCGCAGCGGCAGCCGCGCCAGCAGCAGAGACAGGAAGTCGTGGGCAGTCACCCCCGCCACGTCCCACTTTAACTTTGACAACACTAGCAGCTCCCAACTCTGTTGACAACGGACACAAATCTTGAACAACAAGTTCACAATTGACTAACTATTAAAAAACAGAATAGGTATGCAATCTTTTTTGGCGTTATGTAAGAGGTTTTAAAACGTAAGTGGGAAGATTTTTTGTGTTTTGGTAAAGCTGAACTAAGTTTTGACTGTCATGTGATGACGACAACACAGGAGATGCACTTTTGTAAATTTATTAAATTTTTAGCTTCATTTTACATAGCATACGTAAGCTAAAGAGGCATTCATTATGTCTGTTTGAGAATGCATAGTGCACCTAAACGGCTACAAAAAACAAAAAGTACGAAAAGCTTTTAAGTTTTTAAAAAACAAAGTTACAGAGCATTGTAACAATGACATTCAAAGTCACAAATTTCACTATTCATACAAAATTCACTATTCATAGAATTTGTAAAGCTGCTGGGAAAACAACAGACCCAGGCGAACAACAGATTAAGATTTGTTAAAGAAAGTGTTAAGTCTAGGACAATAAAGGGTGCTTCCGCTGTGCAATCGTGCATCCGTTCTACAATCGTAAATTATACCGAGCTTCACCCAACTTCCAGGAACGCAGTTATAGAACAGCTCACACGTTGTTATTATCAAGGGAACAGATGTAGCTGCCTTATACAAATAATGGATATTGATACTTATACCACAACGAATTATGTTACTTTGCGCAAAGTTTTAATTGAGATTATAGTGGGGACCGGTATATGCTATCAGACTTTGCTACTATCGTAATAGGTATTAAAATATAAAACACAAAGAAACATTGTAAGAGCTACAAAACTTTTTTTGCTATATCAGTGTTTATTATTTCGTCGACTTGACATCTACAAATGAAGCCGACCTAGATTAAATTAATTAAAAGTTACACACACAAGTAATTGTAATGGTCGCTCATATCGAGGCGGTTAATTTTTATGAATAACTCGATTATCGAATGTACACATACACCCACACATGCGAGCGATACTTGCATGTCGTTGACAGATAATACTCATGTTTACTTAACTCAATCGGCGGGGTCGGCCGCACTACTCGCCTGTTAAACTCTTTCCCAGGCAGTTTTGTGACCCACGCAGAGGGATTAGAGTTCGATGTCGTTCAACGAAGAAGTTTGCTTAGGGCGTTTCGGAATTCTGTTCGAGATCTTGTGAATGAATGAAGTCTCATCACGGGAGGGAAGTCGGACGAAATAACTCCGCGTGCCAGACCTGTACAGTACTATTATGTATTCTCTGGTGCAAATGACAGTGCTGATGTTACTTGGTACAATTAACAACGTTTGTCATGAAATGGTCGCTTTACAAATATTGATGTTGGTAATTAAACAATTACACCGAACAATAAAAGGTTTAACGGAAGTATAATATACGACAGAAAGGTGAAGACTAGAATGGTGGTATGCGGGTCGACCGCGAAATGAAACAGCTTTCGGAGAAGCTGCGACCGGTCGAAGAACACGAAAACAATGCGCTCATAAAGCATTCACCGCAGAATACGCCGCTGCACGCGATGTCAGACGAATCATGTCGGCGCTATGTCCCTCGAGCTGCCTATTCAATAAAATATGCACGATAACTTTGTACAATGACATCATTCCATATGCGAGCGCCCGTATCAGCGGGGCCGGCGCGGGATGGCTGGTGCGCTGAGGTGTACTGGGTACTTAGGTGTAGTCGGTGAGTAGGGAACCCGAGACGGAGGAATGCGGCCGTAAATTTACGGGCTGGTGTTCATTAGAAGAGGTGGAGCGAGCTCCGCCGCAACCGAGCTGCGAGCGCGTTACGGCCAATAAAGCGAGCTATGCAAACAAACAGCCCGCGACGCGCCCGCTGAATTCCTCGCTCGGTTCCCATGCTTTATCCAATTTCATCGAACGGTCAGCGGTGGGACTGCGTCGCTTTTAAATCAAACAATGAGTCCGGTGTCGCGTGGCCACCGCACCACACTCCTGAGACTAAACAACTAAGGAATTTTCCAGTTGTGAATGAGAATTTACACAAACGACTAGACTATCCTTCTAATAGCTTGTGGAATTGAATTAAGATAAACCAACTAACAGAAAGTATAACCTATCCTTTCTTGTCTATTTCTTTTTAATATTGTAACTTAAATTAAATAATTAAGAAGTAAAGAAAAATATTATATCGATAACTTAACTAAATAATTAAACAACTTTAAGACAGAAAACTTTAGTTACGATCCTAATCTGGTCTTCGGTTCACATCAATAAATTTTAATGTAAAAAAATGCAACTTGATCCTGTTTCCCAAAGTGAGATTCCTTGCACAACATACCATAAGGAAGTCTAAAGCTCAACATTTCTCAGGTTACTATTATGATACTGATCTGTCGGAAGCCAGACAAGAAGACTTTGAATACTAAGCTGCGCGAGTCCGACGTGAATCGCCTGCGAAAATTATTGATCACTTCTAAGGAAAGTCTTCCTAAAGAATGTAATATTTATTGGAATTGATAAATATTGCGAATGTGTGTTGATTTCATCGCAGTCGTCGGACAGCACAATGCCCACAATGGTCGCGCCGCGATTCGCCTAACCACAAAATTTTCATTTTTTCTTCTCCCGCCGGCGGAGGCTGGCTGCCCGCATAGGCTGACCGGTCAAACGGGTGAGCACCACTTGGAATTTTATTGCATTCACAGGCAATTTTAGCCGATGATTACAAAGGAATATCTTTCACTGCACGTTTACAGTTATAGTCTGACTTTATGGCGATTGTAATGCTTGCTTCGTCGTAAAGTTTTATTTTAAACTATGATGTAGGTATAATAATTGTACTTCTTTGTTGTAACACTGGATCTTGCAAATAGACGTGAGAGTTCAGTTTCTGAGATGCGGGAATGGAGCATTTGAGTACCGTAACGATTAGTAAATTACCATTCGAAGTTAATATTCTCCTTTGCGGGAACGAGTGGGCCGGACGTATGCAGTAGCCCGTGAGATCGGCAAATAGCTGCCCGCGCTAATGTGCCCATTTTGTAAACAATAGCTTTAATTTACTTTTTTGCCTGTAAGTATTGTGTATAAGTGGCCAAGTTATATAGTGCTGCCAGTATTGTATCTTTTGTGCCGTTACTATTTATGTTTCAAGTTTCAAATCGAATACAATTAAACACGATTAGAACGAATGTACTTACAAATATCTACCACATATATTCATATTTTTGGGACAATATTACGGATAATCTTCGTGTCACCAAACGTCTTCAAAATTAGTACAAATGTTTGGGCATCATAGCACAACAAATATTAATTAATAACGATTAGGGGAGATTAAATCTTCCATCTCAGCCCAATAAAAAATAAACATACTTAAACATAATTATTAAAACACATACTTTAATAACAAAAATGATCAGCAAAGATATATAGCAAAAGCAACAAGGATCGAAAAGGCTACATTACTTGTTACGAGAGTATTAATTTCTTCTGTCAAACAGACACCGCGCGGGTCGTAAACGTATGCCTCAATTATAATATACGTTAACGGTGGCTCGTATGTGGGAACGGCGGGACCAGACAGGCTTCAGAACGAGAGGTGAAGCCCTCGGCGCGTCTGGATGCCAAGGCGCTTGCTTTTTTGCTTAAGGCCCATGGCTAGTGGGCAATCGAGCTTGCCGCGAATTACTGGCCAGATCCTCACAATTCATCATTTACTAATAGCCTTTTTTATTTCTATCCATACTAAGAGTACCATATAATTCTTTAACTTTTTTGATGGCTACGAATTGAATTGTTATAAATAAGAGATAATATAGATATGCAATCGCAGAGAGATAAGCGAAAACGTTGAAATGTGTGAATTACGAAGAAGTTTGACTGCAATAAGGCTGACTACGAGATTCGTAGCACGTAGCTACGACGTTGCTTGCTACGATTATGAAATGTAGACAATTAGTATATTAAGCGTTACATGTACATGTGTGGGTTGGTTACTTAGAGACATAACAATAGTTATTTTTACAAATATATTTTCTCGTTTTAATTGCTGAAGCTATGTTTGATGAAAGAGACTTAGTTTGTGAACACGTTAGGTTATTAACCAAACACTGATAGGCTACCGCCTTAACTAATAAGTACTTAGAAGTATATCGATACTTGGAGAATTAATCTACTCAGGATAATAAATAAGCTTTTAGAACTTAACTACAAAAGGCATACACAACATAATCAGCATTAGTAATCTTCCCGAGTCAATGATATGATATGTGAAGGATGACTCAGTAATTAAAATGTATTATTGATTCGTTTTAGATGAGTTTTTAGGAGCAGCAGCCGACATTTGTGTATCAACACTTTATTTGGACGTATTGCTCACGATTGTTCGGTAAAAAATTCGTGAAATTGATTCGTGTAAAATTAATGATTGACACTGAGATGGGATTGATGTGTTTATGGTTGTACTCGTAGACGAATGTCGACGACCGGATTTAGCGTTGAGGTTAGAATAACTGCGCTTTTCAAGTCGTGGGGTTCGATTCCTACAGTATTTGAAATCTAATAATATAACAAAATATTTTAAGACATCTAACACAGCGCCACCTAGTCTTAAATAAGGCAGAGTAACCGCTCGTACAAATAATGCATACTAGAAAACGAATAAACATTTTATTTAGTTTGTTTGTTAAAACTTACATATAAAACATAGAAAAGGCCAAGATTAAGACAAATAGGCTATTCATATTTTATAATACGACACATTTCATCTTGAGATCTCTGTTCTAAAAGAACATAGCAAAAGCATAAAAAATATTTTAAAAAATGTTGTAGCTTGGTTTCTGCCTCACCCCAAATGGGATATACTAGCCAGATATTTATTATTATTATAATCTGAAGCCTGTCTAGCCAGCCAGTTCGATGGCCAATAACTTAAGACTATGTTGTGAAGATCGGCCGCGAGAGGTCGCCTCAAGCCGAGCCTCGTGAGAAAAAATAAGCGGCGTGGTTAGCCAGTAATTGGGCTGATTGAAACGCGGGCCGTTGCTCTTCCAAGAACACTGGACGGCTTGTTAAGGACTTTGGGGGACACTGAATGCCGCATTCCTACTTTGTGCATGTCAATATGCAGCAAACTCATAATACCTGACGCTTTAGTCGATGCTATATTTAGATTTTGCTTTCTGGTTGTAAAATTGGCTATGTTGGAATTTTGAGGAGGACATAGTAACAGATCTGATAACTTCGTTTGAACTTAAGAACGAAGGTGTAAGTCATTATTGATTTTTAAAGTAGCTTTTTAACATTAACAAATGTCACTACCCAAATGTTCTAAGGCATAGACAGCTTTTTACCGTCTTACATCTGTCTATAGCAACTACTTCCATAAAATATTGTGACTTTGGTAATTACATTTACCCTTTACGCTTATGTAGTGAGAATTTTAACTCAAAAATCACACATTCTAACATATATTTACTGGTAGAACCTCATTTGCCCTCAGCGTCAAAGTTTCATAGTGACAAAAAAGTTTTCTACAAAACAGGTTGGAATGCACGAAGATGCGCGTGCACTCGTTATCAACGCGGGCCTAGCGGAGGCCCCGACGGGTGGCGCCGCGCTCGCCGCCCGCTGCACTAAGACCGAGCGATACGAATCGGACCAATGCCAAATAAATTTAATACGCAGACGACGGACTTTTTCTTTGATTAAAAAGATTTTAATTCTTTGCCGATACATGTTTTTCCTAGCTCCTGGGTCTTTATGAGTGGGTGCGCTTGTTACCGTGCGTACTCCACGGAATGTGGAGCGCCCTTGCGGATTACTTTCCATCAGGCATTATGACGTGTAACATAAGGACTACTCATACTTGTTCAGCTGTATTCAGCGTGCTCATGAAAACAACGATTTTGTAAAACTACGCATCCGTTCAGCTTTCCGTGGTTATTCTGAACGTACGCGTTTTCATACAAAATCGTCTTCGGGCTTACTCTGAATAGAGCTAAAGAGTCTTCTAGTCTGTATTTCTATGGGAAGAATAGTTAAAAATACCCGCGTATTTTAACAGATTTGCGCATTTGCGTTTAAACTTTACATGCTTAGAAGATGAGATCATGTACAGCCTATATCGGATAAACGTCTGCCGTCTGCGTTGGCCTTACTAAATAAAAAGTATTTACAACTTGTGACTTTAGCGTGACACTTAATGCTAAATTAAGCGTGAAAGGCATTTAAAGACATATAATGTAGGTACATACATCTGCTTCAATAATTAAAAAGTGTAGTTTCGGTATTGCAATTCACGTTCTTACATATTGTCTCTTTGCGTGAACACATTCGCATAAATAATGGTGACATCAAAAATATTATCAACAGATTTTATCAAGATGATTTGAAATTGAATTTAAAAAAAAGTGTTTGTTTAGATTTTTATCTATTAGCTAGACAAATGAAGTATAAATATAATGTAAATTAATTATCTTGCTAGAGAGAGAGGTTAAGGTTATGCTGATATGATAAATTTGGTATTAACAGTTCTATCATTTATTTATTTTATTATATTTCATTCATATCATTCACGAACATACTATGTATAGGTTTACTATCTATAAACTATTATTTATGGACTCCATATAAAAAGTATTTTTTAATTGATAGTAATAACGATTCAATTAATACATATTAATAGCATTGAATGTGCATTTTCAGGGAATAAATAGGTAACTACACTGGAGTAAGAAATTAAATAATTATAAAACTTCAATATGACGAATTGTAATATTTAAAACGGCTTTATTAGATTCTCTTAAAGATTATTAAGAAAGAACAATAAAGTCTGAATTTTTCGTGTAGGTGTGTGAAGTATTATCATTGAAACGAAATAGTCTAAAATTTCAATTTTAATAACCTACTCGCGTATATCGAATATCAGTTACAAATGACTTAGAAACCCATTGAGAATACAAGATGGCATGAATGCGGCCAGTCTGCAGTGGTAGATGCGAGGTGCATGCGCGGGCGCATCTAATGCAAAAAGAGACCGTAACAAACACTGCCTAATTAGATCAGCTGTTCAACAGCTAGGCGAAGAAATTCATTAAAACTTCTTATTATCTTTTGGAATCAAGATCACTAACACTGTTATTGCTTACGGTTAAGTAGACTTGTTACTTCTACAAAGTAATGTAGTAAAACAAGTATGGACCACATCGACATCAGTTTTAAACATTTTCGTGATGTGATATTTCATTCGAGTAGCCAATGAACGCCTATCCGTGAACATTGGAAATGAACAAGTGACGAAAATAGAATGTTTAAATAGGTTTTTAAAACATTTGCACCTAAATTATAATATTTATTTTATAATATAAAAAAATTAACTTATTCGGATGGACGGAACTCGTTTAATACTCTGTTGCAAGATTAGGTACAATCGTCAAAGCTATCACCGCCTCGTTTCGTGCATTTAGTGTTCTTTATATTTTATGGGCTACTATGGATTTGGGTTCAGGATTTGGGTTCACTTATTAACTCTGATGTCATCGATATGCCTCGCTTATAATGTCTCCACGAGGACGGCCAGAGAACCACTCTGTAAAGCTGCTGCTTAACAATATGTTGAGAACGCGAGTGGTTCCATCAAGAGCTATAAAGAACAATAAACGATCGCTTGCAGACACACCAACGTAAACTTAGATCACGCATGGACACGTTGCTAATTCAACTGATATTTAAAACTGAATGTGTCTTCTAAAAAGTCCCAAGTCCCACCTCACACTAGAAGAATTGAAACGCCACACAAGAAGGAGAGGTCAGTGTTAAAAAAAAAAAAACTTACGCATAGATCACTGAGAGTAATGCTGTTGGCGGTGTAGAAGATGAGCAGTTCAGCAGGCAGGCATCGCGAACTGGGCTCCCGAAACTTCGAGGCAAGCAGCAGACACGCTGTGCCCAGCAACTGAACCTGACTCTTTCTCACTGCACACGT
The DNA here is from genome assembly GCA_949126915.1 of Musotima nitidalis. NCBI lineage: Eukaryota > Metazoa > Arthropoda > Insecta > Lepidoptera > Crambidae > Musotima > Musotima nitidalis. Next base: position 13,622,938 of record OX421418.1, on the reverse strand, counting down.
ACTCAAGAATCTGTCCAAGTACGATATGGCCAGGGGGAACACCTCCTCCTGACAGTTTTGGTCTTCGCACACCTGGAAAAGAACATTTGGGTTAAAATATGTACTGAATATGAAACGGTGCTAACGTCTAACGAGCTTTTTGTGCATCAAACATAGTAAGAAAGTAACAACCAGTTTGTTACTAACAAATAGCTGTTTTAGTAATGATTATAACACAATTATTACATAGACCTTTTGGCTTCGACCTTCGATGATTTAGTATTATTATCCCTCCATGTTCTACCTGGAGAAACAATACTGAAGGCAACAGGCTAATGGTACTTTAACTAAAAAAAAGCTATCAAATCATGAATAATCCGGTCACAAACGAAATTTCATGAATAGCAACAGTCGAGAGTTTACTACACTTTTTACAAAAAGCTTAAGTTTTCTTAAGATTATTGAGTCTTCAGAAGCACCGCACCCAGGCCGCATAGAGCTTATCGTATGGAATTCCCGATAACCTATATATAAAATTGAAATACACGCTCATTGCGATAATACGCCGCGCATTGCTTTCCTGCAGTGACTTTTGTTATCAGTAGGAATTGTGGTTATACCTACGTAAACGCAACGCAAGTAGCTAATTTGAGTGTCGGAAATGACCCTAATTCTCCCTGTTCAGTTTACACAACGCATGTAAGCAAATCGTCGTGTTTATAGTAGTTTTATGTGGTGAGAAATAGGGAAAATAGAAAACGACTGGTACCGATATTATTGTTTACCGAAGTACCTAGTATGTAATAGCATTGATAGGTAATGTCGATGTGGCAGAGGCGGGCAGGGCGCGTTTGTTCGCGTCGCTTCGCACGCTCGGTAACGTGACTGCGATACGAGTCCGTGCCGCTCGACGCTCGTGCACTGAGAACGAGCAATAATCAACGCGACATACTTGCACAGCTGATAGTCTCTCACGGTTGGTTGACGTTCTCCTTGGTAAGACTACGTCAGCTGATTGATACGTATGGTATCCTATGTGAAACTGATATTCCCTCGAGGCATAGTCACGTAAGAAAAGCTTGCAAATTGTAAAATTAGACGTCATTATTCGACGAATCCATACACGGACTTAATAAATGCGGATAGGTAGTACTTTCTGATAATTATGCTTAAAACCTAAAGTTTCAGATATAACTTAGTTGCAAAAAAGCTTAACTCATACGGAATTAATAAGTCAAGCTCAGCTGTGGGGTCACGCATGTAGAGTTTAAAAGTACATGCATAATAATGATAGTTAACAGCTGTATTACTCTGTCTAGGCTTTTCGAGTGGAACGATGTGAAGCAAAACCCAGGTAGGTAGGTACCCAGCAAATCGACCAACTAGGTTAAATAATATGCAATGCAACGGACTCGATATTACAATTTTTACAGTTAGTTTCTCTAGAATGGGCCACACCAATGCATTTACAATTTAGCACCTAACTGCATTATGAATTCCTAAAACAGTTAATGATAAGGAAATATTGGAATAGATGATACTACATTGTGATATTAATACCAACACTTGGTATCAAAACACCTCTTTTTTAGAGAGAATATTAATGTTTTGTGAAAAATGGTACGAAACTGTTATTTGAATTCATTATAAAAAGAAAAAATATATGTAGAGTTTCATTACCGATTGGGTACAATGAAAAACCCTTTCTATAGGCGAGGCGAGCAAAGCCGCGGGAAACAGATAATACTTCATATTTTAAAATTAGTTAAAACACTTAAAAATCCCTAGTATGTAAGTTGCGAGTATAATTAGGTTAAGCTTTTGCATTATACATACATACTGTCACGACTGTTTCCCCTGCATTATGTTTGCTATTTAAATTATTTACTTTATTTAATGGACTTTATTAAAAATGACATATTTAATATAAACTGGAATTCTCTCTGCTATGATGGACTTACAATGGTGAATACTAAAATGGAATACTGTTGCTAGCCAGTCGCTAACAGTGTTTATGAAATATGTACTTATATACTTCTTGTATCAGTATGGAACGACATTGTACTATTAAAGATACCCATCAATAGTACCTAGTCATGTGGTTGTTAAGTAGGTAGATGCCTACCTTACCAAACTACCAGTTTCATATTTTTAAACGTGACTAAGCAGCGCAGGTACCTTAATATCTGTGATAAGGTGATAATATCGCGGCGATCTGGACGCGTTTAACGATTATATACGTAATTACATTCATAAGTAAACGTTAAGGTGTCATTGACCGTGTAGCAGTGGAGAATCGTTTCGGTCTGCTTGTGCCGTGGTGTGGTATGCGACTGGTTTAGTTGTGGCGAGTGGAGACTGAAGCAGAGGCGCCGTCGCCGGGATGGGAACAAGCGCAGCGTAGGCGCATCGCGGCGTCGACGGCCGGTGACGTCAGCGCGCGTAGATCTCGCGCAATTAGTGTCTCGCGCGCCGGCCGGCCTGCGCGGCCCTCCACGTGGCCTCAGCGCCACTTTACAGCTGATTCGCTCTACATTACATTTACCTAGCTCCTATTATCTACTTCAGTGAACATGTAACACAATATAAAGCTACAAAAAGTACCCATGGACGTAAAATAATCAAGATATAAATTACACATTGAACTCCTAACCCTACCTATGTTTCAATGTATTCAGATCAGTAAATGGATACGTTTGTTATGATGATTTATATGTTACCAACACACTATTATTTGCACTATGTAAGTTTTATCTGCATGCTTATTAACACAAGATAATAGCACGCGTCCGGCCGGCGGCGTCAGCTGAGTATGTCAAAATCAGCTGATTATTCAAATAGAACGTGCAAGCGAGCGGCGCGGTCGGCGACCGAGCGGCGCCCGCGCCCGCCGGGGCCCCTCATGGCTCATTCAGCTGACTCCGGCTCCCCGACAGTGTGGATGACCGTCATTAAATCAAAATATTACTATCTATTTCTAGAATTCAATTCCAATTCGATTAAAGCGCTTTGAAATTCTTATAAGATTTCAATATGTAAACTTAAACGTAATCAGCTGATCGAGTAAACAACGTTGAAATAGTTTAAATCAATAAGGTAGATAGTAAAAGGCCTGAACACTTACCAAATAATTAAGAAACATCAATTTTGAATGTCACTACAATTAGGTTTTTAACACAATCACGGCATCAGATTGGACTATCTATTTGCATTGCGGACAGGGTCACTGTTTTACTTCTGCGAGTCGGTACTGGGAGACTTTCGGTGGCTATGGCATACGAGTGCCACCGGGCTCGGCAGTCCAGGCGAGGGTGTAGACGGTGTGTGGACGGTGTACCTACACGTGGCCGGAAAACGCGACAAAATGGCGAGCGCTCGGGCACGGCACGGAACGGCAGCGCGGAGTGGGTGCGGCATGGGCCGGCGTGCGGCGCGTGCGCTCACCTCTAGCATCCACTCGGCGACGACGCGGCGCATGTGCGGGCTGATCTCCGTCTGCACGGCGCCGAAATAGTTGGCCGGGATCGCGTACCGCTCCTCGGTGCGCAGCAGGTTGTCGAGCACGCGGCGCCGCAGCAGCACCGGGTCCGGCAGCGCCAGGCGCGGCGCCGCCACGCCGCCCGCGCCGGCCGCCTCGCCCTCGCTGCAGGGGCTCACGCGCTCCGCGCATAGCAGCTCCATGTCACACCGCACTGCGGCTTATTGATGGCTAGACTGGCGTTCGCGGAGTGCCGGCGTGTTTATGTGGACAGCTGATCGTGCGCAGGCGAGCAGCGTGCGTCAGCGTTGAGGAGTGTTGCGACGGCGAACGCCCGAGTCGCAGTGAAGCGAGTGAGCGGCCAGTTCGCGCCCGGCTGGCGAACATATGATCGGCGGGGCGCGGGGAGCGGGCGCGGGGCGGCGGCGCGGGCGGCCGTTGAGGCCCGCACGCAGGTTTCTCCCGATTCGACGTTCGAATAATAATACATAACGTCATGTCCTCCTGCTCGCTCGCGCTTGGCTGTACTCTTCCTTCCTTTTCTAAATAGTTCTGAAATAAGACGGATTCCAAAGGTAGAACAGGTACCTGCCTATGCCTACATAACTTAATTTATATTAATACGAAAGAGTAATAATAGTTAGCATAAAATTTACCATCGATAATAATTACCTTTGGTAACCGCAACACATAGCTTGAACTACAATACGAAAACTTTTCCGTTTATCGACATTTTAAACCATATTTTTTATGGAGTAAGTTTATTAATTGTTTTTCAACTGTCACATGAATAGCCGAAAAAGTTTCACATTTGTATCAATCCTGAGTTAAAATAATATAAAACACAAACGATCCCCACAAACTAAACCGATTGCGTTTGGCCATGATGACTGCTTTAGGAATTAAATTTCCTAAGATCATGAATTTTCCAGATACAAAGATCCCACTCCCGTTTACCGTTGAATTAAGGCATTTTCAATTACGATAAAATATACAAGATATACTTATTAATAACATATATTACAACGAGGGCGTCATAGTAGTTTAGGCTGTATACGTTGTAATTGTAAGTCCTAATTTGCATTAGAAATAAAGGGTTACACCTTAGAGCCCGAATTAAAAAATACATAAAATCTGCTTAACTCCATTTAAGAAACATAATATCAAACTAATCTCCTTAAAAATAAAATAAAATAATAAAAACATCCTTCATAAGTACTTTCATTATGACAGACATTCATACAAAACTGCCAGTCAAGCCTAATTCTCTTGAAAATCAATAAAACTTTGTCTATTAATAGCTATAGTGAAATAGCAGTCCGCCTCGTTTATTAGCTTCTAATGTGCGTATGTAACTCATCAGATCAGCCTTAAATGTCCACTGCTGAACATTAGTCTGTCCAATAGATAAGATTCTATTGGGAGTATTTTCCTATAATCACCTTCCGGGCAGGCGGGTTGGTGATCGCAGTTCAAGCCAGTACGCAGGATGACGCTGCTGCTGCACACGACCCAACAACTAAAGTATTTCACTAACATCATCTCAGCCCATAAACGTCCCACTACTGAGCACGAGCCTCCTCTTACATACCAAGGTGCGAGGGTATTGGGTTATACTCTACCACGCGGACCCAGTGCGGATTGGCGGAGGCAGGTGTATGGCGTCCTGCTGTTAGAATTTATCAAGCTGCCCATTAGGCCTCTAACATGGCTTAACGACTACCACATTTAGTGATAACCGGGACCAACGGCTTAACGTGCCTTCCGAAGCACGGAAGCGCTCGATATTAAATGCCACACATACGGTCACCCATCCAAGGACTGACCTCTGTAAACTCTGCTGTACTTCGGTGATCGTTTCAGACTACCGAGCACCGCAGAGCTACGAGCGCTTCCTTTCGCTAACAGCTGTAAAATAAATAATATTTAAGTGTCTATCTGTATTGTCTGTACAAAACAAGAACTTATTAAATGCTTATATTAATATTAAAGAAGTACGGCACTACAAGAAACAGACAAAAAGCAATGCCTTTATTTCTGTCTGTTTGTTGTGACAAATCTTTGAAACAGCTTGATGATATTTTTTATGGCAGATATGTTTTAAGGAGTAACTTAGGTCACTTTTTAATCAAAATATACCGGTGTCGCGGCAGGCGGTAGTTAAATAATTTAATACTAGTAGTCAAGCATTAGTTAAGTACCTACTAACAATAATAAAGTAATATTAGGAGAACTTAACATTAAAACCAGAAAAAAAGAGATATGCCTACTTAGTAATATTAAAATGTTTATCTGACCGTTTATTTTCCTTATATTTTATTTGTGTTTGTATTCATTCTTTTTATAATTTTAAACGTGAGCAAAGATTAGATACGGTTACTGAAGTCAAGTAGGTACGTAGATACTGTACCCTGTGGTAAATATTGCACATCGACCTTAGAAAAAGGAAGTCGCTTTACAGCTCTGTACAGTTCACGTGGGATTTAAAACAAACCAGCAATAAAGTTTTATATTTTTTTCAATAAACTAAAAATGTTGATAAACGATAAATCTAATAAGTGGTGTTCGTCCAACCGAATTCGGTTATTCCGAAATGTGATGATTTCTAATGTGCCATAATTATCGCCGCCTGTATGTATTTTATAGGTACAGATTTTCATAGCAAATACAAGACTTGAGCATCCGGTCATGTGCCAATTGGTTCAGAGTTCAAATCTCACTTGCTATGTAAATCTTATTAATCCTATATAATAAAATGGAATATAATAAAGTAAACCTCTAAAAAAAGCTTTTTTGATCATCAAAAATACTGAGTGAGCATCTAATAGGTGATTAGGTGCTCAATCAGTAATTTTGATGTACAAAAAGGTTAGGTTAGGTTGGCAATTTATTAATTTTGAAGACACGTTAAATATGATCCTAATAAAATGTATTTTACAATAGTTATCTTATCACGGGAACCACAGACTGTTCATGGCACACTTTAACCCTTAGGTCGGATCTTTTGTGCATTTAATAGTTAAATAATTGCTTTAAGTTTACAAGGGGTTAAAGGAAATATCGAATGTTTCGCATGTAAGGCTTAAAACGTAGGCTCCCACGGTACCTACGTAAAGCATAAAAAGCTGTTGTGAACTTTTAAATCTATTATTGTTTTGACAGTACTAATAAAAAATTACAAATAGATGATTCTATAAGAAGTCATCTTGGTTTAAAATTAGTTTTTGAACTAGGTACTCAAAATGAAATCTAGGTATTATCTACTACTACTAGCTTATTCGGGTAGGGTATAGCACAAACCCTCTCGTGGCCTTAGTGGTCATATGAGACTTAAAATTAAAAATGTGTCGTAGGTAGGTACTTACAAATGAAGAAAAAAACATAGTTTCCTAATTAAAAATACCTATATCCAAGTTCATAGTAAAATATCTATTTCAAATATCTACCATTTTTATGCGGTTTTAATTTTTTACAAAACGCCGCGGCTGTTGAGCAAAATGATTTTGCGATATCTTATCGAAGAATCCTCACGCCCGCGCCAGGTCCCAAGCATGTTTCCGAGTCTTTTCATGTGAACGCTTTTTAAGCTCGTTACGAAACAATTAAGGTGTTATAAGAAAACTTACAATGGATCGTGACGCTTGAATTTTATTTAGCTCCAGTGTGCTCTAGAGTCAACGTCCTTAAAACGGTTACATGTGGTTCGTCTGTCGGGAGGCGGGACATCAAGAGCGCAGTCGTTCTTTTTGCATGGCCAAAATTCGAAGGTGCGCGAGTTTAGTTGCGCCCGCGCCTGTGCCTGCGTCCTCAGCCGCCGCGATTCGGGCCGCGGTCATCGCAGGAAGTACGCTATAACCGCGCACCATTAATCACCGGCTGGCCGGCTTCCTCCATCGGCTCACTGGGCCAATATGAGGGTGACACTTTTATTGTTTCGCTTTTTTACCTTTTGCGCCGAGTTATTGCCTTTCTGGAATGTGTAAGCACATACACTTCGATTAAGTTTAAATACCTACCTACTTGCCTCGATATTCCGATTAGTTTTACCAATGATTCCCTGAAATTCTAAAACAAGATTTAAAAATTTCCTACTTTTTTTGAACATTGAGCTCAAAAATAAAATTTGAGCACATCAGCATACTTATATTTCACATTTATTTCCTCCTAATAGGAAAGGAGGGATGATTCGATAATTTTTTGTTTATGTAACAAAAAAAATAACAACTTCAACAATTTAAAGATCGCCTAAAATTATACAGATACTCTTTTTTTCAACTGCTAGTGGAGGACGGGTCAAATTATGTTTGAGAGAATACAACAAAAGTGTGAAGTAATCCAAAATGAGTGTAACACAAGTAAAGAAGATAGGAACCACGCAACTGCATGACTTTTTTGTAATTTAATTAAAATACTAATTACGCTCTTTACTTTATGACGAAATTCAATTCCGTTTTCACAGAAAGGTACCCTTTTAACCTTCTAATGAGTAAAAAGTTATTTGCAAGATCCAACTTAAGCATCTTTCCTATCTCGTTAACATTCCATGTAGCATTTGAAAGTTTTCGAACGAGACATTTATGGTTATTTAGTTTTAGCTACTTAAATTACTATAAATTAAATTTAGGTGTATTAGTTAATTAAATAATAACAAATACTAGCAAAATTTCAGTACCTATGTTTATTGTAAAGAAAACATTTATAAAAAACATTGCCTGTCTGTGGGAAAAAGACGACATTAAGTCATTAATTATGCTGATTCGAATGCCTGTGCGCCAAAGCGGATTCGAAGCATGATGCTTCGAAAGACCTTTGACCGGATACGAGCTTAGCATTTCCTTACGTGTATTGAAATAAGCTAACGCGCAAACAATGAACAGAATTCCGAAATAGCATAATACGCCGCCTGTGCGAGTGGGACATCACTGTTTCTCGGAAGCCCGAGGCTGTATAAAGGAGCGCGGCTAATGGAATGCACCGGTATAGTACACGGGGCCGACAGTAAAGCACTTTCAAGCAACTCTTTAACTTTCAAATCAAAAGACAAATAGAAAACAAATGACTGATGAATAAATCCAGAAATAAACTATATTTGTAATAGTCTTTTCTTCTCAATACAAGTCACTCGCTGTGGATATTAACCGAAGAATTTAATCACGAAAACAACTTTCTTATTGTAAATACGAATTGACTATGTAACAAGCAAGATATCTAAGGTCTCCTGCACTCAACTTGATATAAATTCGAGTAATCTTTATGAAACAGTTTTGTGGAAAATATTTGTAAGGCTGATGATCTGCAATTTAGGGACCGATATGGCGTGGAGGTTTATATAACTGCACTCCCCTCTGAGTTCGTAAATTCGATTCCCAAAAACAATAAATATAAGTGAATACGAATATTTTTTAGGTTATAAGTGTTTCCTTTATATTATAAGAATGTACGTATTTACATAAAACTAAAAAAAGTATAAAAGTATGTTATTCGTTGTTTGGTACCCACTAGTTTTAATTAATAATTTAATTAATAATTTATTTAATAATTTAGTAATAATTTACTATCTATAGTAAGATGTGTAGCGTAATTTAATAATCTATTTAGTCAATTATTTATTTATCTAGTTATGAATTCAAATTACATACAAAGTGACTTAGATTATAATTGCAGCTATTTTGTCTCCTGAGATACGGGGAATATAAGCGTTGTTATGTTAAAATTAATCAAAAATTAAATAATAACGATTATAATTTTGAAATTAAAAGGTTTTTTTAACTTTAATTTATACCAAGCATCTCAAGAAACTCACCACAGAATACAGAAGTCTATTTTTATAGACTAGATAAAACAACAACGAGAAAAAACATTCTCTCTGTCTCTCTTTTAAAATGATACTTTATACAAAATGCAACAAACTAGAAAGATATGACTCATTTAAAAGGGCTTGTATCTTACTACAATTTTTTTTGGTACAGTTACATAGCTTTTCCTGTATGATATGATCTCCATTAAGTCATTACCTCATAGCTAACTACTGTTTTTGCGTCTCTTACATCGTTATCACCAGCTAGCCCTATCTATGTCAGGCCTAACTACCTAGACAAAACAAAAATTGCATTATTTTTATTGGTATTCATTACAATGCCTTTTATTATTTGCATTTGCGCGTGTTATGTCCGTAATTATTTTTTTATCAGCTGATTCTGATAAAATCAGCAATGTTAATGGTGGTACCTTTAATTGTAGCATATTTATTGTAGAATTCGTTGTTTGTCAAAACGGCTAGGTGGATTTTACAGAATGGAAAATAGTTTCACTTCCACATAAATCAAGTTCAAGTGGAACGGAGTTCAAAGATTTGTCAGATTACATTTTTATTCTTCTGAATAGTTATGAAAAACTTAGTAAGAAGTTCTAGTTTGAGATAGATAGTTGGTATATTATATACAATATCGAAACAAAGCGTTTATCTATGTGTCTGAGCGCGATAAACTCAAAAGCGACTTGACAGATTTTTATAAATGTATGGAGTGAATCATAAAGAAGGAAATGTGATATTGGAAAAACCTAAAGTAGCATAGAATATAAGAGGTATAATCAACATTGTCCAATTTATCATACTTACTTATAATATAAGGAAGAAATATTGTTTGTTTGTACTGAATAGGCTCCGACACTACTGGATTAATTTGAAAAAATACTTCACTTATTACAGTTGTGAACATGTTACTCCCAAATAATGCTTTGTTATTAGCGATTTAATAATGGATACCTACTAAAACTCTAATAATGTACCCAAGGTGTAAAATATTTAATAAAAAGCAAGCGAAACTAGTTCCTATACAATTACTTACAAACTGCCCTAATTTTTTTGTAGATTTACACGATCTATGGTCTTACTGCGACATTGATATTACTGTCATTCACTTGTTATTGTTAATTAAACATTCGGACAATGATTGTGAAACAACATTTTGATTATTCGGTAACATACCTAATGCCGAAAGAATTTGCAATACCTACTTAACATCAATTGACAGGTTGCAATCTCATCGTATCGTTGCCTTTTAAGGCACCACCCACTATTTTAGGATTTGGGCCTCCATCCACGAACTATGATGAGAGGACACCAGGAGCATCCAGTAGCATCATCATATCAGCCACTGCTGAAAATTAGCCTCCCCAATAGATTATATTCAATTGGAGGTATCTGCCCATAATCACCACACTGGGCAGGCGGGTTGGTGATCGCAGTTTAAGCCAGTACGCGGAATTACGCTGCAGCCCATATGATTTCTTTTCTTTCTCGTAGGGTTTCTCTTCGTCGACACTGACGACTCCCAGTGAGATGAGAAGGGATGGCACTATTCAAGGCCGGCACCACACGGCATCCAGTAATATGCCGAAGGGCAAAGGGCCTACAACATTTGATGACTATTATCACATACAATAATAACAGGAATCAACGTGCCTTCCGAAGCTATGAATCTATCGGTAACACATGTCATACAATTGATCACCCAACCAAGGACTGACCTCTCTATGAACGATGATACTCTTAGAGCATTTCATATATGTGCAGTTGGTACTACAAAAGTAACTTAAGGAATAGTAAATGATAATCTTATAACATACAGTTAATCGCTGATTAATATGATATTATTGGTAAATTCGTTATACATAAAAAAAGCCAAAATTTGTTTAAATCGCACACGATTACGCGAATTACGACCGGTATGGCATGAGGATCATCATTTGCTTTATTCATTCCTTTGGGTTATATTTGCTTGTTCATAAGGTCGTGGGATCGATTCATACACAGGACAAATATTTGCATCGAATATTTGGTCTTTTTGGGTCTAGTAAACACTTGAGTAATTTCCGTATGTTCTCATTTAAAAAAAAGTATTATACATAGTTTACCGGTTGTCTAGTGCCAATAGTACAAGCTCTATTTGGTTTAGGACTAGAAGCATAACATGGTGCGTAATAGTAGTCAGAAGAATTATAATGATAACTTCACAGTATAATTAGTTTAGTAAATTTTCTACGTGGAGCGCCGTAGGTAGAAGAATGCAATACTTTATAAATAAAACAACGATGATAAGTAGCTTCTGTAAGCTTCATCATATAGGTATAGGTATTGCATTTGAGTCATAGTTTGGCAGAAATCCAAAAATAGTGGGTAAGAAACAAACATTGTATGTAAATAAAATGTGATTTTTATTTGGAAACCACTTTTTTACCACCACCAGAATAACAACACAATTCTTTTCATAATTACGATTTGTTTAAAATTTGGTTCACAATGAATTACGCATTTTGACCTTCAGTGTCGTGATTGACCGTATATTATACCAGTACAGAATCCATTGCTTCATATTTACTTTCACTCGTCTTTGGCTAAAATTGTCTTATATTAGATTAGACCAAATTTTTTTTATATCTTTAGTAAACTATGGGCACTATGAGACGGTTTGGTTGAAGCGTAAACGCTTAACAACCGAACTCACTTTTCCATTCATATTTATAATTACTCTTAGAATATAATTAACAGATTAATAAGCAAAAGAAATGTTTTTACTAAAATTATTGCCATTAAATTCGTTTATCTAATTTGTTAGTTCTGAGCCATTGTAGCCACAACATAAGACATTGTACAGTGAGTTCAGACATTCCACAAAGGATGTGTTTGTATTGTAAGTGGTTCTGAAGCATGTGTCGTCCGACGGTTAGCCGGGGAATGCAGGAAACAATAGAAGATCGGCATGTATTGCCCAAAGCCCTCTCATGAATGCGTTTCGTTTCCTTCACGTTGAAAAATGTATTCCACCTTATGACCACGTTACGTGCGACATTCCTTGCCATCGGACATGTTAGACGTTGAGCAATCATATTAAGAAAATGTCATACTATTCTTGTTTTCTTCTATTCTTCTTTTGACGACCGATATGGCGTGGTGGCGTATACCCGCTTTCCGCTCCAAGGTCGTTGGTTCGATTCCCACACAGGCGAAATATTTGTGTGCATGAACATGATTATTTGTTCTGGTCTGGGCGTTTCCCTATGTATGTTAAGTATTTATTTACAAAAAAAAGGTATTTATGTATGTATATCCGTTATTTAGTATCCATATCACAAGTTGTTAATGATACTTATCTTGGAACTAAATTATTGGTGTATTTGTTAGAAAATATTTTTTTTTCTTGAATATGATATTGCCGAAATACATTAGAATTGGAGTACCTTACAGTTCGGTACCGACTTTATTTTAGACGTGACACTATTAATAATAAATATTCTCATATAATCACACTAGTTATTTATTGAGATTCAGACCTCGTATTATGGATACCAAATTTTAGGAGTGTGGTTATTAAAACGTAATACTATCATTATTTTGTTAAAAACAAAAAGATGCCTATAATAATTACCTACTTAAAATATATTATGCTAAGACCCCTTTTCTTTAATTATCTTACTACCTTAATAAGGTCCAGTTAGCTAAGGTGTAAATGTCATAAGAAATTAATTCCAATTAAAGAAGCCCGGAAGTAACGCTACAACCGTGATAGATGCAGTTGTTCAGTTTAATTGGCAGGTCGTAAGCAGAAGCTGTCGGGTGCCGCGACTGTTGCCCGGGCTGGATGCGCTTGGATGCGGATGGCCGGGCGCCTGGTGCATCCAAGCCAGCTAAGGGCCACTCACCCGAGCTTACTTCATGTTACATCTTTTTGCGCAGAAGCTTCATATTTAGGATTCCGTAGTTGTCTAGTTCACAAGTTGAAAATAAATAAAATAAATACTTTCTGACAATTACACCAATTATTTAGTTCCAAGATGAGTATCATTAAGAACTTGTGTTATGGATACTAAACAACGGATAAACATACTTATATCCTTTTTTTTAATACATACTTAATATACATAGGAAAACACCCAGACCAGAACAAGTATTCATGTTCATGCAAACAAAGATTTGTCCTGAGTGGGAATCGAACCCACGACCTCTGGAGTGAAGCGTAGGTATACTGACCTCAACGCCATATCGGTCGTCAAAATGGTGTTTATATTTGATAAAGCTCCTAAAACATAAGGAGTTTGCTCCTTAGATTCGAAATAAAATTTTAAAAAATGTGATATCTAAATATAATAGGTTGGGGAAAAAGTCTTTTCGTATTTTTGTATGAAAAGTCAAGACATTTTTTTCAAAGTTTATTTACATTTATTTACAATATATATGTACCGTTTTGTTGAATAACTTTCTGCCATTTTGTGGGCAGAGACATTATCCCGTTACTGTAGAAACTTTGGGACTTCTGATCAAAAAAACGGGACAAACAGTTTTGGCAGTCCTCTCTTGAGGTCAACCTTACAGAACCTAAAGAATTCTGCAGAGACCGAAACAGGTGAAAATCTGAAGGCGCAAGGTCAGGGCTGTATGGTGGATGCACTAGGACCTCCCAGTCGAACTCTCTTAATTTTTGCTGAGTGGCTAAAGATGTGTGTGGTCTAGCATTATCGTGATGAAAGACCACACCCTTCCTGTTGATCAATTCCGGCCGTTTTCTCTCGACTGCTTCCTTTAATCTCATCAGTTGCTGGCAGTAAAGATCAGAATCGATGGTTTTGCCGGGCGGTAAAAGCTCATAATAAACAATGCCCTTCCAATCCCACCATACACACAGCATCACCTTATTTCGTGTTAGGCCAGGTTTGGCCACAGTCTGTGAAGCCTGGCCAACTTTCGACCACGACCTTTTTCGCACGTTCTTGTCGTACGTGATCCACTTTTCATCGCCAGTTATCAATCTCTTCAAAAACGGCTCGGTTTCATTACGTCTCAATAATGAATCGCAAATGAGTACACGGTTCATTAAGTTTCTTTGAGTGAGCTCGTGTGGCACCCAAATATCGAGCTTTTTTGTATAACCAGCTTTCTTCAAATGGGTCAAAACTGTTTTGTGGTCAATTCCCAGTTCTTCAGCTACATCGTAACTACTATACTAATATGCCGATCTTGCTCCACTCTTTCAAAAATGGCGTCCATTTTATTCGTAACAGGGCGACCAGAGCGAGGTGCATCTTTAACATCAAAATTTCCGGACTGAAAACGTTTTGAACCAAATTTGTGCTACTCTTACTGACACTGCATCAGGTCCATAAACATAACAAATTTTTTTCACTGCTTGAGTTGCATTTTTGCCTTTTTTATAATAAAATTTTAAAATGTATCGAATTTCTTCATTAGATTCACTCATTTTTACGGAGAGAAAAACAAATGAAAAATAGCGGGAAACAACTTTTTTTTATTTTTTACTTTTCTTTATAATGGAACCTTTTTAATGTTACCAAAACCAGCCAGACACAAATAGTACAGTCAAAAAAATTTTATAATAAGTTTATACCTACGTTATGCGAAAAGACTTTTTCCCCGACCTAATATGATATCATAAATGATGTCTAAAAAAATGTACCTATCATTTCTAATGGTAAATTTTTGAATAAAACAATGAAATTGAAAAGTCATAAAAAAAAACTTTTGTTGATGCTGATATATAGTCGAAAAATAAGAAAAGCTTACCAGAGATTAATAGTGGAACGTTAATGGTCTGAGGTGATAATTATGATTGTTGTACTGTTTATCCGGAATGCGACGAATATTTTACAATGATTCCAGGTTACGGGGAGATGACAGAAGCTTCTAAACATATATACTTACTTACAGTCACGCCTGTTTACCTTGAGGGGTAGGCAGAGGCCTATACAAATTTATATTTTTTATTACACTTACACCAATTATTTATTTCTAAGATAAGTATCATTAAGAACTTGTGTTATAGATACTTCATGACGGATAAACATATATAAATATAAACTTTATATACATAGGAAAAGACCCAGACCACACAAATATTTATGTTCATGCACAAAAAGATTTTTCCTGTGTGGGAATCGAACCCACGACCTCGAGTGCGGGAATACATACTCGCCTCCTAGCCAATACGGTTATACAATAAGTATGACTGTGAAATAAATGTATGATTAACATACATGAATGATTTAAACACCTATTAAACGCCCACAACAATATCTTATATTATTATACCGAATCTAAAATCCTCTTTTAAGTTTTCATCTTCTATTTATATTTAACATTGTGATTTTGGCGAGTTGCCAGAAAATGGATTCATGATCCATGAGTATTGCATTTTAATATAGTTAAAACTTTCCTTTATTTTTATAATTAAAAACTAGTAGTGACATAGGTCATAAGAATATATTATAACTACATAGTAATTTATTTATTTATTGAGAAAACCAACAGTGTATACAGTAAAACAATTGATATAAGTACTTAAAGCTAGTATGGACAATAACAGATTTCCCTAATATAACAAACAATGTGAGTGGTAAGCAAAGAAACTATTACAAGTAATAAAATATAAAAGAGGCAGTTGCTGTGTAGTGCTAATAACTCCTGGTAACTCTGGCAGTTATGTGGTAATTAAAGAACATGAAAATGTTATAAAACTAATCAATATAATTAAACGAATAAAATAACAATGTAATAAAAAAGTAGCTTTTATCTGTCGGCCCCCATGTATGCTTAAATCTTTAAAGCAACTGATTTGGATGAAATTTTATTTAAAAGAATAAAATAGGTCATGCGGAGGAAGCGGCTGCTAGTAATAATATAAATGAAAAACTTAGAAACCACTGTCATAGGTTAATGTCTGTCTGTTAAATCAAATTACTCTGTAACTACGAGTTGTCTGACCAGGCAAGTTGAACTAACAATCATTATATTCATACAACATCACTTCTATTTCCCCGAAGGGGTAGGGAGAGGCATATTATACGCCCACATTTCGCCAGTTAAAGTGTTGGTCCCTTGAGCCTATTGCCGCTTACCGGAAACTCGTATTGTACTCATATGATCCCTATACACCTTCGTATCATCATCGTATCTTATAAAGTCCACTGCTGAACATTGGCCTCCCTAACGGATTATATTCTATTGATAAAACTTGTGATTATTATGTGTACCTATATGATAAATTTGGAATTTTTAGTAATATTTGAGGTATCAAATGTTGTGAATATTAAAAAATAACTGCATATCGTAACACGTTTCTTTAAGTGTTCCGTACTTCCGAATAAAAACAGAACCCATATAGGCTCACTCGTGTTTCTGTCTCTCCGGATGTCATAGACAATTTTCATCTGAATAGCCGAATCTACAGGACCGATTAAGTTGAAATTTGGGAATCGTGAATCTTAAATAACGCATTATTTTTATACAGAAAAGAAGGGAACCACAAACAATAATAAACTAAAATATTTTCATTGACTAGAAACTTAAATAAAACTACAATGCACTAGACTTACTCAAATATTTTAAATACTATATGCTCTTGTCATTATTTATAAAATTTGACACAATCGGGAAGGATCGAGTGGTCGGTCATATTGTCACTGTGATGAATATAGTGTTATAAGCTCATCGTAACTTCTATAGATTTTGTGAATGACGATCCTGGACGGAATGACCTCGATATTCTCGATATACCTAACCAAATTATCAATATGTATTAGGTATAAAAAAATAGTTTTTCTTTACAAAGTTTAATAGAGGTTGGCTACAATATTAAATATTGTAATTATGAAAAAAGAATTGTATAATTTAATAGGTACATAGTATAATATTAACTGCGCTGCTCGTATAAATAACGTGGCAAAAGATTTGCAATTCAGTGAGGCCGAGCGAGGTACTGGATAGTAAGTAGGTACGTCCTGCCCTTGAGTAAAGCACATATTACCTATATCCAGCGGGCCTCAGTCAGCGCCTCTTTGGAAAGGATGGTCGCCAGTCGGCGGGCGGCTGCGCGGGCGCACGCAAAAAGCGGCTAGAGACAACGCGAGCGTTGACCCGCGAGTGTTTACTGTCCTTGAAATGCGCGGGGCCTCTCGCTGCCTCGCGGAGGGGGGGAGGGCGTCGTGACGTCACCGGGGAGGTGCCGCTGGGTTTCAGGCGGGAGGCCGCCTTGCTTTGAAATTTTTTCTCATCCTTTTTTCATGGCAATGTCCACAGCACAGACAGACATAATAAAAACGAGAAGCTAGGTATAAAGTTAATAAAAACTTTTCGCCTCATTGCTAGAATCATTTGCTTGCATAACACGTCCGTATTTTCGATCATTTTCCCCAAACTTGTCTTTTAAATACAATTTGGGTATTAAAGCGTATGTTAGGTTTATCAAGAAAACATTTAGAGACGCAAGTGAGTTAATTATACTGTTTTCATACCTACTAAATCTACGTAATGATTTTTATTTCTGTAAACACAATTGTTCTGTCGCACTTACATAGACCAAAATCACTTAATATTCTCCTGCTGCCAAGCCCATAACTGTTCCTGACAACGACTGATCTCTGACATCGGGTAGAACGTCCCTCCCATTCCATTGAACTTCTTAAATAATTATTAGAATAACTTGATTTTGAGCATGATTTCATTATCACCAAGTATCTATAATTTACAATATCGTTTTTACCTACATAATAATATAATTGTCATTTAATACAACTTGATAAAGCAATGAATATTATTATACTTAAAGGTCTCTACGAATTTTACAGATACAAGATTTTATTGCTTTTTAACATGCAATGAAGGCTATTCATATTTAATTAAAGCTTGTTCGAGGATCCGTACTTCAAATATCTGCCATTTCGGTGCTGTGAGCTATATTTTGTCTTTAAATAGGTGCTAGTTAGCAAATTACGGGGTATATTGGTATTAACTAGTGCTATCTTGAGTTGACCACTAAATATCAGTTTTTATAAGCAGAAAACGGCTAGGCGTGATCTTAACATTTCCGGTTGGTCTCAGGATCATATAAAAAAATAAAATATAGTTTAAAATTTTGTAAGTACAAGTTTTAGAGATGATTACGGTGACCATTTTCCGTCGCTAGAGTGACACCTTTTTACAAAAAACTTGAGACTATATAAACTAATTTTTTTTAATATGTTTGCTTACGAATATTCACATTCTGTCAACATTTTAACATCTAAAATCACAGTTGATGCTAGAGATTCCCAAAAGAATTTCTTCAATAGTACGAAATAAGTAGAAGTCATTATTTGTCTAAAACAAAAAATATTAATCAAGCAAACTTACAATATAAAAAAGAATGATACACAAGATATACGTATAGTATGCTAAAGTTACCATTATATCAATTACCTGCTGTAGGTAATATTTTAAAAATTACAATTGATACAACGAGATATGCGGAGTATCATAGTTTACGGTTTAAAGTCAAAAGGTACGAACGAGCACAACCCACCGCCACACACGTTGTACAGTATGGACATTGACAGCTTATGTCATTTTCTTACAATTTTATAAATAAACCATACATTTTCAGAAATTCTATAAGGAATTTCAGTAGTCGATAGCAACTCACTAGAGTGGCAAAATTCTTTGAACTGTATCAAAAAAGTTGTCTAAGAGGACTCTTTACTTACGCCATGTTTTTATATGAATTCCAATCTTATAATGCTGTATTTTGTAAGAAGCGTAAGCGCCTCAGTTAGTTCCTACCATTAGGATCTATTACCTACTGATGTACCTGCATTATTCACACTCCACAAACAAAACAAAAGTTTCAGGAACACAAAGCAGGACTTTTTTAAGCCGCTTAAAACTGTACAACCTATAGAGCTAAGATTTAATCATAAGTTTCAATTTCTTTACTGGAAATTAATTTTTGAATAATTATTAATAAACGTCATAGTTTAATGGCAAATTTGCCAGTCAGAGAATCCGGAACCGGGATGGTAAGTACTGTACGTGGCAAGGGTCACTGACCACTTCTCACTTCTCCAGACACTGTGTCCTATAGAGCCTACTGCCTAGTTATAGGTCGAGGGAGGCTAAGTTAATCTAAGTCGAGGGGGGTCCCTCGGCCGTGAGACGAAAATTGCTAATTGGTAATATTTTCGTCAGGTCTAGAATGAAACTAAATCTATACTTAAATACGAAAATTTTATTGATTGACGAAGCGATAGCATATATTTAATATGTCGATGGAGTGAATACTGGTGTTGCAAGTTTGAGTATAACCGTTAATTTGTCGCCGCCCGCTTCTTCATATGCGGTATGATAGGTGGTCATAATTGGCGGGGCACATGGGAATCGCTCGCCACTCTATGGCAAACCCGGGCCATAGGGTGACCGGTCCTGGAGCCACATAGCTGGAGCCCTGCTCGCACAGTTTTTGCCACCACGGCGAAGGTCGGCCGCCGAGCCCGAGCCACGAGCGGTCTAGCATTCCAACCGCTATGAATGAATAGTCGCTCGACTGGTCTCGGGCGCATACTAAATAACTTCAGATTAATTTGACAACAAACATTTAAGTTTGCAAAAACCGGAATGTACGCCGGCAGCCGGCTCGTGGGAAAGGCGGACCGTAACGTTTGTCTCCGATGATTGTCCGATCAATAAGCACCCACCTACCTGTCCGGTTATGTTCTTTTATTTTACGCTTTTTATTGTATGTAACCGTGATGTGAGGCCAAATTGCCTCGAGATTCTTTTTGACACGAGATCGTGTTCGGACACGCAATCCTGTCTGTAGTGCCCAAAGAGTAAATTAGTTAGAGCATACACTGGCGTTTAATTACATATTGGCGCGCTGGTTAAGAGATAACGGTCAGTTAACGTTAACATGCTAATTAATTGAATGGATTTAATGTTCATTTATACAGTATAGATAGATAGATAGATAGATAGACTTTAAATGCACCTTTAAAACAGACTAGCTATAGAAAAAAAAAGATTTTTTAATGCATGTTAAATTAAATAATGTATTTTATTGAGTCAGGAATATCCTTTCAATATCTTGAAAAATATATATCCTGTCCTTCATCCTTCCTCTCCGTTGAATTTGACAGGTTATTTTACTTTTTACTACTACTTTTATTACAAATAAAAAGCTGCTATAATATCATCTTCTGATATACTCCGTCAAAGTTAGGGATAAGATATAAAAGCATAATTAAGCATTATCCTCAAGCAGTATTAAAGATATATTTATTTTCAATTCAATTTATTTCTGAACAGCATCTATAACAATTCATTTGTTTATTCAAATGCAAGACATGTCTGAAGTAATATTGTTCATTTGGTGACAGCCTCTCTGTAAAAAAGAAAGACTATGTTAATGGCATCAAATACTTTGACACAAGCGAAGACGAAATGAAAATGTATTATTAGTGCATGCATTCCCATCTGCCAAAACATTTTAGTTGGGATCATAATCAACGATTTGCCATCTTAAATTTATTATTAAGCTGTCTGTCCGGGGAAGTAGTATTCAAACTTTAAGAGCGTGATATATAGCAATTTTATCGATGGAAATACCTCTTGCTGTCCCCCCTTGCAAAATTACAAGAACTTGTTATTTATTTTTTTATAGGTATGTACCTTGCTTGACACTGATAAATAACAATTTAATGATTTGAAAGGGTTCCGCTTTGTTTCAATCGCAGATAGTTTTTGATTCAGATGTTCAGCCTATTATATAGTGCTTATAATTATTATTACTGGCCCAGAAAACAACTTTTTGTAGACTTATAAAGTCCTAAATGTATATACAATAACTTGATGAGTTTATTTTCTCACCTAATGATTCTCTACTCAAGCTCGTGCCCGCCCGCAGCAAATAGTCGCATTCGTTTTTTTTTTATTAATACTGTATGAAGACAATCCAGACTGTTTGATTTTAAAATACATATATACGAACACTGAAACTTGTTCATTTTATATTGCTTAATTTGACGAAATATTACCATACAAACCATGACGTTTGTTTCGCTATGATTTTTATTATGCTGTGATGGTATTTACTTTTATGTAATGCATTAGTTGTTATTCTGCCGAGTTAATCGAATAATACCTGGAGGTACTTCAAACACTAATACAGCCAGAGTTGCCAACGTCCGTGGGTCCAAAATTTAAGCTTTTGATCGGTCTAAGCGTGATAGACAATATATTTTTTTTACATTTATAACTTTATTTACTATGCATCGAAACAAAGTAAGTAGTTAAATTTTCTAACATCTAGCTTTTTTGCTATAGTAGCCTCCTTTACTTTCATTTATAGTCAACACCTAGGCACAAAAGCACAATAACAAAATATCAATTTATTATACTGCCAAAAACAATTCGCGCTCCAAGTTTGTAAAGCACAAGGAATTTGATTGAGAACCCGATAACGTAGGGCACGTATGATAGGTTTATTAGAATAACCACGGCCGGAAACGAACGGCAGTAAAACTTATAAACATCACGCTGGATGACCTTGGGCCCATGGGCAGACGCCACGCTATGGCGAGATGTGTGTGGCGTCACATTTGCCAACACCGTGCCACATAAAAAAGCTAAATACTTTTCGTCATTTATGAGAAAAAAATCTAATGACATCTACCATTTATATATTACTAGCGACCCGCCCCAGCTTCGCACGGGTGGCATGCTAGTATGAATAGTTACCTTTACTACATAATGTCTCTAAAGGCGGCCGCAACCATAATTTTTTCGATTTAGCGTAGGTTTATACGTTTGATATCTTGTAAAGTACTGATCGAAATTACATGATGTAAAAAAAAAATTATCTATGTTTAATGTCCAAGCTTACTAACATGTTTATTTGGATCAAAATTAATGTTATACATGCTTAAAATTGCTTCTTATTTTTAGTAAAAAGTTAAAGATAAAAGTGGTTATTATGGGTTATTCTTGAGAGATAGATATATACCATCGCGGACTTTTTTGTGGACTTTTGTAAGTTGTACAATACTGTACTACATCATTTTGTCAAACATTACAAAAAAAACCGCATCAAAATCCGTTGCGTAGTTTCAAAGATTTAAGCATACAAAGGGACAAAGGGACAGAGAAAGCGACTTTGTTTTATACTATGTAGTGATATTTATACGTCACAAGTAAATAATGGGTCGTTGATTTACAAATCTATGATTAAAATTATAAAAGAAATCGTAATATCAAAATCTGATTAACCTCAAACTACTAGTCAATAGGGTATTTTTTGGGTTAAAATGGTCTACTGGCAATATTTTATTCCTTCATTTTAGATCTTGTATACGTAAAAGTATCTACCTACGGACAAAGATGGTCTCATGATAGCGAAACATGTAAGTGCAATTAAAATTCTTATTACTGGGCTAACTTTAAGTCATAACGTCTATATTATCATGTTACACTTGGCTCTTTACTAACTATACATATAACCACTTTAATTTGACAAATTCGATAGAGAACCTCACGTATCCTCTATATTAACGTAACTCTAAATCTGTAATCGTGGTTACCTTTAATATTAAAGCATATGTTAACTGCTGAACTAACTTTAATTAATTTAATAGACAGATAGAGCAGGAGAAAGAGATAGGATTTTTTAATATATAATATTATATCACCAAAGTCGTCAGCCTAATTTTCAAACTGCTTATGTCCTTTTGAGCAAACTTATTTAAGCTTACTTACTTAATAGGAAGTAAAAACTGTTTATTTCTCATAGTTAAGGCACTTATTGAATATAGATGTTATTTCAATTCGTTCTTAACTTATTAAACATTAATTTATTGGGCTTGATTGAAATTTTACACTAGATGGAATTCAAAGTCAAATTATGAATTTTTTAAAGTTACGCAGTTTTCAAATTAGACTGACGGTATACTGCCTTCTCTGATATATATAACACAGGACTTTATCCTATTACAAAGTAACCACAATCTTCGCCCTAGCTGTAAATACCCGTAAAAGTAAACTGACTGACTGAGTTACAGCCAATTCTTCAAAGTCTAAGTTTTTTATTGCATTCATTTGGGTAACGATATAAGTTCATAAATCTGAAAGTGTAACATGAACCTTATGATATGATACAATTGACAAACTTATTAATGGTGTAAAGGGATCCTACCAAGACATAAGGAGCCCAAGGCAACCTCA
This sequence comes from Musotima nitidalis, assembly GCA_949126915.1. NCBI lineage: Eukaryota > Metazoa > Arthropoda > Insecta > Lepidoptera > Crambidae > Musotima > Musotima nitidalis. The sequence goes on along the minus strand of OX421418.1, from coordinate 13,599,443 downwards.
CCTGCAATTGGTGCACCTGCCGATCAACGGACGAGGCTCTGGCGAACACAACAGTGCCCGATAAGCGGCAATAGGCTCGCCACCTATTACTTGGGACCAACAATGTAAATGGCGAAGTGTGGGCGTATAATTTGCCTCTGCCTAATCCTTCGGGGAAACAATAATAATAATAATAAATAATAAATATTTCTGACACTTACACCAATTATTTAGTTCCAAGATAAGTAACATTAAGAACTTGTGTTATGAATACTAAATAACGGATAAACATACATAAATACTTTTTTTTTTTGTAAATACATACTTAATATACATGGAAAAACACCCAGACCAGAACAAATATTCATATTTATAACACACAAAGATTTGTTCTGTGTGAGAATCGAACCCACGACCTCTGAAGTGAAGTGCAGGTATACTGACCTCCACGCCATATCGGTCGTCGTATGTATAGGCGAGAATGTATGTATAAGTCCATACATCCAGCTGAACATAAGTAAGTCTCCCCAATAGATTACATTCTATTGAGAGTATTTGGTCATTATAACTACGCTGAGCAGGCGGGTTGGTGATCGCAGTTCACAGGCGTGAATGTATGTGTGTAACAAAAAGCTATAACTATAAAAAGGAGGAAAATATGAACAACCGTACACCATAGGATGTCACGACGCCGCTGATTCTCCTTACCATCCTAGGACACCTTAACACCCTAGTATTACTACGCGCAGCATATATATTTAACATTTTTGACCTAAGTTTAGTTCGAATATTTATATGGCCACTTAATATAAATGATTAGAAGTCTATTCTGGGTGAAGTTGTTAATTAACCAATTGATTACGTGTTTTCTTGAAATAGGTTTAATTCTGTCAATTAGATAGTTAGTTTTGAGCGCAGTCATGTTGTAACAACATTTCAATTTAGAACGGTATGTCTAATTAGTTAATTATACCGTAGAAGAAGTATTTGGCTGAAAGTACAATAGTCTAACGAACACTCGCAGGGAGGTAAGGTATTTTCTGAGAATGGCGAGACCCTGTCTTCGTGAGAGATATTGATCAATGAGACGCGCTTAAAGCATAAAAATGGCCCAGAGAACCGGTTTGAGGCAATTCTATGTGATACGTTTACTTTTTCAGTGAATTGTCTTCGGTTTGTATAGACTTCCATTCCATGGCATGCATGTATTATGTTAAATATATAAAATACATAAGTAATGAAGTAACTAACTACAACTTAAAAGTCGTAAGATCTTAATCTACTGAGTAATTTTAACCTGCTATATGGGTATGCAAGTGTATTATTTAGCGCAGGCTATATGACATATTATAGAATTTTATTATCCGACAGGGTTTACATACGAATAAATAATTTCCACACCTTTTTTCTAGGTACATTTACATTGTTAAACTAATATAATACTCTTAACGCTTATTATTATACTTAATGGTTTGAAAATAAAACTTCTTGACGTAAATTAATAGCTTTTTCATCAATCAATAATCTAAGTTGAATATTAATTTCTTTAATAATTAGAGAAAATGTATTTTTAATAATTTTAAAATGAATTAGTTATAATTTCCAAGTTAATTTTTTTTTTAAAAAACATATTTTTTATATTATATTTATTTTTAGTGCCGTTGTCTTTCATAACTTCTGTCTTTGTGTATGTTCCTTATGTGCATAAATTGTTAAATAACTAAATAAATCCGAGATAATTATTTATCTGTGCCTATTCATCTACCTCCATTAATATATGTACTATTAACATATAGCAGCCATCCAAAAAGTTTACAATAAAGATCGTTAAACTGAGTGAGAGGCCGCAGCCATCAGGCGACGAGGTCACGAAGTAGGTAGATTGGCTAGCTCACATTTAGTTTTATGAACTCAACTTTGTAAGTTGGTTTTAAGTACTCCGAAATGATATGAAATGAATATTAAATGAGTTATATACTCTTTATGACATATGAGTTCATAAACCTTAATTAAAGGCACTACTGTAGGTACACTTTGGCTTATGAAACTTGAGTGACGAGTTTGGGGAGACATTTTTAAAACCTTCGTAAGGTTTTGTAAAGTTACAGATCAAATGAGCATTATCAGTTAATAATGTGATGTAAGATAATGATAGAGAGTTTTTAGAACTTTTAATTTGCAGTTAAAAGTTCTGATATAATATTATTAATCTTCCACGCTATGTTATCTGCCATGCGTAGTGTGTGAAGTAACTTAATTAAAGACCACTTATGTACCATATTTGATGTGAAATAAAAAGCTTTTGTATTTTGTCCAATTGCAAGGTGGTTACAGGACCTGGTAGAAGTCACTGGATCAAGATAGATTGATGGATTGGTCACATTGGAAGTTTATAGGGAAGTATTTTTAGTAGTGGACGTCACTTGGCTGATGTTGATGATATTAAACTCCGAAACTTTGATGGGACTCTCAATGATAATGAACTTATGTCATAAAAGGAAATATGCATTATATTTTCAAATAAAATTATCATATACCTATGGGTCGTGCAGGTGTAGGTAATCATGGGTGGTCACTAGTTTATGTATAAAAATCTTTACATATTTTTACAATAATATCATTTGTAGAGCCATTGAAGGTAAAATATTTTGATAATAATTTAACAACTTTATCTTTATCGACAAAAATGTTGTTTTAACGTCATGACTGAAATAAAAATATATTTTATAGGTTCTTCACCTATATTGGTGGCAGGGTACTTAATTTATCAAAGGATTCCTCTCGCATAAAAGTATAGTGGGTAATCGACTTCGTGTAACCTATTAAGAGTCCGGTATGATACCGTGGGAAAAGTAGCACGCTTTTAAACTTTAAATTGCTATTCAAATTGAATCATATCTATTAGCATTTTGAAGCCGGACTACGGGGACCGACTAGTCGGACCTCACCTAGCTTGAAAATAGTTATGAATTATTTATTTTCGTAAGATGATATTAAAAACTCGTCGACAGTTGTAGAAATTATAATACTCAAATTCATTTATTCACACTAGGCTTCTTTTAGAAGCACCTGTGAAAGTTACATAAATCCAGCAGCGCCACCTTGCAGCGGAGCACCAGAGTGGGACCTTGCTACGGGAAGAAGCTGGCAAGAAACTTGGCAAGGTTCTGTCATCGACCGTGTTATTAACATAAATACTTAGTTAAGTACTTAAAGTAAAACTGATATTTTTTAAAGTCATCATCATCATCATCATTTCAGCCATCCGAAGTCCACTGCTGAACATAGGCCTCCTCAATTGCTTTCCACGTAGATCGATTCTTTGCCGCCTGCATCCACCGGCTCCCCGCCGCCCTGACCAGATCATCGGTCCATCGCGTTGGGGGCCGCCCTCCACTACTTTAGCTGATTCGTGGTCGCCATTCAAGAACCTTAACGCCCCATCGGTCGTCGGTTCTTTGAGCTATGTGCCCCGCCCACTGCCACTTCAGCTTGCAAACGCGCTTCGCTATGTCGGTCACTCTAGTTCTCCTACGGATTTCCTCATTTCTGATTCGATCACGTAGGGACACTCCGAGCATAGCTCTCTCCATTGCACGCTGAGCGACTTTGAGCTTTCTTATGAGGCCCATAGTCAAGCACCAAGTCTCAGTCCCATACGTCATTTTTTTAAGTCATTGACTCATATATAGGTTTATCTAGGCAAGCAATAAGAAGTCTAAATTGATATGACTAATAAAATGGCTTCTTTCTACTCTTATTACATACTGATGTATGTGAATGAATGAATGAATGAAGATTGTATTTCTAGTACCAAACTAATGGACATATTTAAAAGAGCAAAGCCTGTGAGTTTCTTGCCAGTTCTTCTTACAGAGCGGTGGCTCGGAACTGGCACTTAGATTCACTTACACTTAATTATTTTTTGTTTTTAAATTGTTTTGTTGCATGTAAGTGAATCTAAGCTTCGTGATTTAGTGTTATTATTTCGATTGTTTTTTTTTTCATTTGTAATCATGACGTTTTCAAGTACTATGTATAATAGTTTATGAAATAAATAATTTTTTACTTTTACTTTTACTGTTTATATGATAACAGTACGAAAATACATACCTTATAAATTGGTTATACTCCTCGGTTATATTGTAAAACCAAATCGTCTAAATAAAGTCGACAAATAATAAAACTAATATGAATATATATGTATATATGTTGAAGTAATCTTAATACCGTCTCGTGCAAAGATATCGAGACATATGGGTTTAATATCGAATTCATTAATTTAGACATATATTTACAATATACATATCTAAATATATACAATTACACATTGAATTAATTTCTCAAGGAAATAAAAATGTTGTTTATTGTTAAGAAGTTTACTTTGCACATAAAAATATAAATAATAAGACACTAAAAATGGTATGTGCCGCGTGAAACTATGTTCCGGTAGTCGTAAATTTCAGAAAATATTACTTTGAGATTGACGTCCTGTCATTCACTACGGACTATAAGTTACTTTGAACTCAGTACTTTGATTGTTTGTAGTTAGGTACGATTCAGATATAACGAACGCATTTGGCTATGCATTTAATAATTCTGGATGCACTGGAGTCATACAACACACCAGTACGCCACGATTTTACGCGCGCACAGCACTGCATTGTTATATTATTCAGATTTCTTTGACTTCGCCACGGGCTAATTGTACCAACTGTTTGAAGCGAAATTTCTAAAGTGATGTAATACTATCGCGAGACAGGAAACAATAGAATATCAACTAAGTCTCGACACCGGTGACTTGTACAAGTTAATTCATTAATCTGTTAAACTAGATTCGTGAATTAAATGTGATTAACCTTGGAGCATTCATGTGAATAGAATAGAGTATTTATTAATTTGTAAGGCGTCTACCAAATGAAAAACGAAAGTCAAACAACGTTTTTATCCCACCCATATGAATGCCGAAAAATTGCACAATATCGTCATACACTGTACATTGACAGATTTGATTAATTAATATATATTGTTAGACAGTCAGTTAATAAAAAAGAGAAGTAAATAAGAAATTAATTCATAAAAAACTAATTAAATAGAATTATTATATTAACGACGCAAAATCCATTCGTAATCAATATTAACTATTTACTTATTTTTAATTACCTAGGCACTAGTCAAACAGTTATTAGTGAATTTGTTAAAATGATAATATTTTACTTGAAAGCTGATGTCCTTAATATTATTACCAGAGCCTTATAAAGTAATAATTGGATTCTGTTAGCCTCAGGCCTCCTACTAAAGGTAAAAGGGATTGATGTATGATTGTTTGATACAAAGAAGTACCATTTAGGTTTATAAAGTTAGAGCAGGTTTAAAACTAGTGTTGTCACTTTCATTTGATAAGATGAAGACAGTAACGGCACTAGTTTAAAAGCTGGTCTAACTTCAGATCTCATTTTGTAACAAGCCCTCAAGTGTTTAAGGTACAGACATTTTCTTTAAAATAATCTTTAATGTAATGCGTCATTCACAAAAACATGACGTGCGTCTGTGTGTAATAAAAGGTCAAAGTATATGGTTAACGTGCAATAAAACAGCAGTTTTCGAGCCAAACCTCATGACAAGCACATGTTGAGAATTGTGAGATCAAGGAGTTGTTTGCCGAGATCATTGGATTTCTTTACTGTGGCCATGAACCCCAAGAACCACGTTCAAGTCATTGATATCATGTTTAATTAGATTAAATATTTAATTTATATAAGATTAGCTTTAGCCCGCGACTCCGCTTGCATTAACATCCAGATAACGCGTCTCACATGAACAAAGTAGTCCTAAAAGGGTTTTTTTATATCGTTTACTTGAGATTGAAAAATGAAATTGCAGAGACAGTCTCCGAGATGAAAATTATTCTATGTCCTTTATAGGGTCTCAAATAAATTCCCATATTTGAATCAAATCCGTTCAATGAAATAAGCTTGAAATGGAAACAAACATTATTACTTTCGCATTTTTAATATTAGTATGGATTAATTACGTCGTCTGGACAATGGAATCCGACAAAAAAGCCACTTTGCTACCAATTCCATAAGCTCAAATGCAGACAAGATGATGGAATTTCACGCAAAAACTTGATAACTTCGTAGAGGTATGGAATGCTTTATCTGTTTAGTTATCAAGAGCCCACGCTTCGGCAGATGTTTGCCAAAAGATGTTGATAATTTTTGTGATTTATTAGCTAAATTTAAGTCCAAAAAATTTTAAAATGTGGCAGGGAATGAATATAATCTATAAGTTATATGTTAGTAAACTTATGTTCCAATGATGTTTCTGCAGTGTCGCGGTGTTGAGTGTCTAGCATTTATTTGTGCATTATTCAACTCTACTTTAAAGAAGACTTTGTTAATTAGTACAGTAATTACACGTAAAATGTTGAACACGTCAAATTCGCAGGCATTACTTAGTTATAATTTTTATTAAGCTAATATGTGGATAATAATGCTAGTTTATACTATAATTTAAGTCAAAATAACAATAACTATTAAGTAAAAAAAAATTATTTATACAAATGCTTTCTTTCACATATAAAATAAAACAAACGAAAAATAGAAAATTTTTATCTCGACTTGGCGGGAGACCAATCAATCAACTTCTTCTCGGAGCCTCTGAATGAAACCTATCTCAATTAAATTTCTTGAATTATTAATTTTAAGTTACTTATAAGACGTAATTTTTATTACAAAAATCAAAACGTCCGGTTAAATCACCCGGTTGACAACGCGGGCTTAAAAAGTTGGAACGCAAATCTCAAAGTACTAGAAAGATTCAGCTCATGGAAGTCCCCGGTAGCTCAGTGGTTAGAGCAGCGGAACGGTCCGAAGGTTTGATTCCAACGCGGGTGACCGCGGACGAGTTGATTTTGCCTAGTAAATTTTACGTCTCATAAATGAAATTAAAATATATTTATTTGCGCTGATGGGAACGATTTCCGTTTCAATTTATAGTACAATGCTGAAGTCACTCTAGTGAACTGGGAGCATACAGAAAACAGTGTTGAACAAACATTGACAAAAAATAACAGAGTTTTGCGAATTGATAATCATATCCTTTTAAGTTCAATGAACTGTTGTACTGTTACTACTACTTGGTTCTGTATAATACTATTTGTAGAGACTTATCTAATGAACGACAGGAGAAAAAAACGTAACTTGATAAAGTTTCTGGGTCCATTCTTCTCTACTCAAGCTTCTGCCTGCAGGAAATAGGCGCTATAGTCATTTTTATTGGCTCTTTAACTTAATGTTCATAAGAGCTTAATTGTCCTATATCGACGTGGACTTTAATGTACATACATACACTTCGCCTGTTTCCCCGAAGGGGTAGGCTGAGGCATATTATACGCCCACACTTCGCCAATTATATTGTTAGTCCCACGTAAAAGGTGGCGAGCCTAATGTCGCTTACCGGGCACTGTTATGTTCGTCCGTTTAGTAGAATCATTACCAAGAGGCATAAAAATAAATAATAAAAGAAGTATCTAGTATCTGTCACATTTAAATTCATTACTAAGCAAAATTGTCGCCAAATTATTCCGGTTTTTCTTGTAAAATTTCATGGTTCGTAAAATTAGCCCCTGCCTATTAAATGATTCAATCTGCTATGTACCTGGGGCCTCAAACGTACAGCGGTATCCGCGATCGTGACTTCTGAAGCCGATTATTAAAAGACTGACATTTATGACCTGGTTATGATTTTTATCTATAATAATTATATCTTAAAACATCCAACAGCCCCAAACTAAGCCGACCTTGTATTATGGCTAAGTACCCATGATGTAGTATTGGCACATCATGGCTACTTATGTTTAGTGTCAACGGATGTAGTATATTATTCTTAACAATATTTTATTTATTCAGCATTGGCTGAAATAATTATGTTGAGATACTTATAATACATAATATCCAGATTAAGAAAAGTGTCCATATGCGTGCACACAACTTTTTATCATGTGTTGGAATCGAACCCATAACCTTAGGAGCGGACTGAAAAAACCTCGTCCTACTCTACCAATGTCCATTTACGTCATCAGCCCATAGCAGAGCACTGCTAAACATACGCTTTTCCAATTTGCGATCCTCTTTAGCCGTTAAGCCACAATCGCCATAAACATATAACTAATAGGAAACAATAAACAACATAATGCCGTGTGGTACCAGCCCAGAAAAGTGCTCCCCTTTCTTACTTTTCCGAAATCCTACCGGATGATGGGCAGCAGCGTCCTTCCGCGTGCCTGAACTGCGATCACCAACCCGCCTGCTCAGCGTGGTTATAATGACCAAATACTCTCAATAGAATGTAATCTATTGGGGAGAGTTATGTTCAGCTGGATGTATGGACTTATACATACATTCTCACCTGTTTCCCCGAAGGGGTAGGCAGAGGCATATTATACACCCACATTTCGCCAATAATATAGTTGTTCCCACGTAATAGGTGGCGAGCCTATTGCCGCTTGCCGGGCACTGTTATGTTCGCCAGAGCCTCGTCCGTTGATCGGCAGGTGAACAACTTGCAGGTGAGGTTGGTTTGGGCTCCCTAGATCCTTGTAGGAACCCTATACACCGTTATGTAAAAATGATGTTAATCAATAAATAACAACTCAGTCAATCAAAACTTGTAAACCCAAACTAGTCACGTTTTAAACAGTTACATATCGAAATGTGAATCGCATTACTTTGGAACAATGATCTATTTTGGGAACGCGTAAGACCTAACGCCTCCTTTTCGGTTCAGGCGCCTGCGACCGTAAAACCGGTTTGTTCTGGAATGGATTCGCTGAACAACAAAAACATTGATTTTATTTTGGGAAACAGCGACCTTATCAACATTCGGTTGTTAGAAATTCTGGACGGTCAATGCGTTATGCGACTTACCCATAAAATTAAATAAATCAGCATATGCCTTGCATATAGGGCATCCCTATTTAAAGTAGAGAGCTGAGCTGCGGTTTTCTCTAGTGGCCTAATGGCCTAGTGGGTTCACTTCTTAGATATAGAGTGATATTTTGGGGTAACGGCACTGAGCGTGAGCGAATATTCAAGGCGCAAAAAAGCTGCATAAGGGCAATTGTAAAATCGGGAATGGAGATAGTTGTGTCCCACATTTTAAAGTCCTAAAAATATTGACACTGCCTTGTTTATATATTTTAGAAGCCGCAATATTTGTAAACACAAACGCAAAGAAGTTTAAAAAGATAGCACACCAATGAAAAAACCCTACGAGAGCATGCTAAAATGTTAGCTATGCAAAACAGCTCTCTTTCGAAAAAGCATACTAAGCTTTACACCTCGTATTTACAATAAAGTACCTGAGAGCATAAAAAGTTTAAATTTAATTCAGTGAGAGTGTTCAGATAACCACACTTGGTTGACAAATGTTATTACGCCACCTAGGATTACTTAAATGACTAATAAGTGAATTTTACTATACTTTTCTTGACATTTAATTTACAATTTGACATATTTCAATTAATTATACTTGACCATTTAATCTTTGACAATATTGTAAACTGACATTCGTGCTTTGTATGTACTTCATATTAATTACTAATGATAGCAACATTTGTATTGTTGTTATTATTATATCTACTTGCATGTAGTTTTTGCATGTCCCTTAGGACAAAACATGCTGATCCAGCTATTTTAACTCAAGACCATTTGTATGTAACTACCATGTTTTTATATAATTTGATTTGATTCACGTGTTTCATACTTGTGGGAGCTTTTAATTAACTTTATTTAATATATCTATATACTAACGTGTGTAAAGTTCAAAGTTAAATTTGCCTACTAAAAATTTGTCGCCTGCATCAAGAAGTCAAATTAATGTAAATTTAATTACAATCGCTTTCAACATTATAATATAGGCATTGTATTTGTTTATTTTACTTTGTTTACACTTTTTGATAATTATGCAAAATTAAACTTATGAAATTACTTTTAGTAGATAAAACATTTTTATTTACAACCAGAGAACAAGTTACGACATACATAAATAATTTTTAATTTTGTTCTATTTCCCAATATTTGCCTACCAATATAGCCTTAATTAAAATTAAACAAAGTAATGCATAATGATTATAATCTTCCTGATTACGAATTTCTGCAAAAAAATCTCTCTATGGGTTTAGGCAAATGGGGGGAAAATAGTTTAACTAACTCAATATGAATCCGTAATATGTAATGTAGTATTATGATAATATTATAAAAACCCATTTAGTTTTACGTCAGTAATATTTTAGTTTGAACTCAACTAATTCTTAGACCGAGCTCTCAACCGATAGGCTGCCTACGTTTCTGTAAATCGATAACCCTATTCGCGCCTCAGAACATCCGGATTATAAAAATAGCATGAAGTTGAAATTTCATATGGCACCAACCTGTTAACATTTGCAATTCATATGACACGTGTTCCAATAGATCTCCTAGGCGCCACCGCATTGTAATTCTCCGTCTAAACTCCAAGGTACGTCTGGATCTACATATTTATTTTGGAATATAACTGTAGACGCTAACAGATTATGTATGTTCATAAACAATCAAACTACTTATTACATTTTCTGCTACCCTAAGGTTCACTAGCGGAGACCATTTAATGTCTTAAATTCATTTTTTGTATTACTTAAAAGGTGTCTAATTAAGATTAAGTAAATTGTTATTTCATAAGCTGTTTTATGATTGCATTAACGGCACTCTAAAAATCTTTGTTCATAAATAAAATACCACTTATTCATCATAATAATTTAATTACGATATTAAAGAATTTGCATCAAAAAATAATTTTTGATTTCGATAGGTAAAGAAAACCTACATGTTTATGATAAAATATTAGGAAAATTAGACGATAAAGTGCTCAAAATTAATTACTGTTTTGCCGTTTAGTAGCTTACGTACCATGTAGCAGAACTTTGAAATACATTGCCATTTGCGTTCGTTATATCTACATCGCATCGCACTGCAAAAAATAAATGCACTGTGTAAATTATCCGACATATTGTTTGTAACACAGAATATTAATAATTTTAGCTAACATATTAATTTATTTTTCGCTGTCCACAGGTAATCTGCTGCATCACCAGAATTAGATTCTAGGATATTTTGCTCGGGCTCGCCACGACAGTGGCGGTAAGTCCCCTCTTTGAGGAGTGGCTAGAGAGGCGCCACGGCGCGCTCACCTACCGCCTGACGCAGGTCCTAACCGGGCATGGCTGCTTCGGTAGGTTCCTGCACAGAATCAGGCGGGAGGAAACGTCCGGGTGTCACCATTGTGAGGATCGGCCGGAGGATACAGTGGAGCACACCATCGCGGTCTGCCCTGCTTGGGCAGAGCTCCGATGTGTCCTTTTAGCGGCGATCGGCGGCGGCGATCTCTCGCGTTCGGCCTTGGTGGAGGCCATGGTCCGGAGCGAGAGAGAATGGGGGGCTGTCGCCTCCTTTTGCGAAGCAGTCATGCTAGCAAAGGAGGCGGCAGAGCGAGAAAGGGAGAATATCACTCGTCTCGGTCCCAGCCGCCGCGGTGGACGCCCGAGACGTCGGGAGCCGCGAGACGACTCTCGGACACCGTAGGCGCTGGCTTGTGGGCGGCGAATAATGGGTAACTCGCCGCCCGTCCGTCTTCCATAGACGACAAGCCGCGTCGATGGCGCGTTCGTGTTCCACGCGCGCCTCAAAGAGATGTCAGCACACCGAGGGGCCCCATAGGGGCCAAGCCTGCCGGGGTTGCGGGATTGTTCGAAAGGGTTACCGCGGCCTTGGTGTTACAGGCTCAAGAAGGAACATGAATGGTTTTTAGTCAGTAGAAGTCTGACACACCCTCCCGCTCCACCCACAGCGGGAGAAGGTCATTTGATGATTTTCCATCCCAAAAAAAAAAAAGGGATATTTTGCTCATAAATCCAAATCCATGTATGTGAATAACTTAGACCATAGGACAAACTTTGAATTCGTGAAAAAAAACAGCTGTTCCATACTAATGAATCGAGACTTTTATGTAGGAAACAGCCGGTTTTTTTTCTCGAATACGAAGTTTGTACTATTAATATTATAAAAGTTGACTGATGTGTAGAATATTTCTTTATGGGGTTTGCGTAGCCAGTACAAGAAATATTTAAATGAAAATGTGTTGTTATGCCCTTCACTAGCCATGTTATTCCTGATGAAAAGAAAAATCGTGTGATTATAAAGGCTGTCTCAGTAAGAGTGCATTTTTTCACAGATTTGTGATATTTTGATTGTATTGTAAAGAAGACATGTTCCGATTAAGTATGGAATAAAATATCCGTCAAATGACCCCCACGGCTGCGATGACAGACCATTACTTTTTTCATTAAATTTTCCATTACTTTTGCACAGAGATGTGGCTGTATCTTACCGAGTTCAGGAATTGTTTCGGGTTTATTCGCATAAACCCGTGATTTCACAAAACCCCAAAGAAAAAAATTGCACGGATTAAATCGCACGATTTTGGGGGCCAGTTGACATCAGAATTTCGTGAGATAATGTGTTCTGAAAATCGTTACTGCAATAAGTCGATTGTTTCATGCGCGGTGTGGCAGGTTGCGCCGTCCTTTTTATTTTTTTTATTTTTATCGTCGGTAAAAAATGCTGTTTACGCACTGTCTCACGGCCAATGGGGGGACCGGGAGGGGAGTGTGGGGCTCACTGCGGCAGACGCGACCACCGCAGTCCTACCCACTAAAAAACTTCCGACGACGCCCACCGCTGTTGAAAAAGGGGCAGGGGGCCAGTGACTGGGTTTGTAGCTTCTGGCACCCCGCCCGCGGCCAACGTCCCCCGGATGAGAACCGGGCGGACCTCCTCAGAGAAGCGCAGTGTGTCGCGCCCCTCCTACCTCCTTGTGCGGCCATGGCGTAACTGGCCGACTACTGGGAGAGTCTATAGCTAGACGAAAGGGGCCCCCTGCCCCAGCCGCCTAAGACCCTCCAGGCGCGGCTGGACGGGCCCTCCTTGCCCGCCCGCTGCGCCTACGGCGCTGTCGACCATCATTCGCATGATGGTCGGCAGCGAGAGAGCGACTCCACCCAGAGCCGCGGTAAGAGTCGCCCGCGGCCCCGCCCACGCTGGGCACTCCACCAACGTGTGCTGCGCAGTGTCGACTGCGCAGTCACAGTGGTGGCAGCACCGGGTCGATTCCCCCCCGGCGACGTCACACAGAAACTTTCCGAAACAACCGTGAGGTTGCGCCGTCCTGCTGAAACCACACGTTGTCTAGATTCATGCCGTCCAGTTGAGGTCTGAGCTCTTTCCTGTAATTTGAGGAAATAATGAACAAAATATAATATTGCTCTAAAACAAATTTAAATAACAAAATTAATTAGTATTCACTTTGATTAGTTGGAATAATCTGCGGAGTCTTATCTGTGGAGTCGGTGTCGTTAATGCAAGTTTGTAACGCTTTATTTGCATTCTCCGATACTGACTGAAATCGGTTTTAGCGTTTAGCCAAAGTCTTTTTTTAGATTTTTTCATTAATAATGATTTTGTATAACGTTGATATAATTGGGTAGACAACACACAGGCATGTCCCAATTTCCATAAATTCTTGAAGAGTTCCTTCCATACACTACCGATGAATAAAGAACCACCACCAAAAAGAAGAAAATATACATCTAAGAAGAATTTATTCTAAAGCAATTCGTAGGATTTCGTTCGTAAACGTCATATAATTTTGAAACAATTTGAAATGTACTATATATAATATATATTATATGATTGATGATTTATATATAGATTTATGTATTATATTAGGGTTATATATAACGCAATCATAATTATCTACTTACAAACTAAAAAAACTTATCATTATCAATCACTTTTAGCATGTTATATCCGAGGGAAGTTTAAAGAATTTTCAATAAAACAAAAATAATATAATTTTTTGCGTTAAATTATAATATAGACAATTGACAATTATAATATTTTTGAAGTCATAAATGTGAAGAAATACCTAGTAAACTCCCTCAACTACTCATAAGATGAAGCTCTTGCTATTAGTAAGTACACACTAGTACGACACCAATTTGTGGTAAGGCACTCACCTTTATGTTTAAATAAAAATGAAGAAGATTCATACAACAGATTATCGTAATAACAGCGGAGGTGTATATTTATTATCAGATATGAGTAATAATGTGGTTTGTTGGTCCTATAAACGTGTCATTTGGCGGTCGGTCGGACGCGATTCGCTATCAAACGCACCATGCCGCCAGGGGACTCGGGCCTTGAGAGTTGAGACGGTGGGAGAGTACCTACTCAGTGTTGTCAGAATATAGTTAAAATGTTACCAGCGACATTATTCTTCCACATATTACAACATAGAAACGACATTTACTATAACTAAATTATTAAGTTTCAATCAGGCCGATTTTAGGTTTCTCTTATTTTTTTTTTGATTACGTTTAAAGAACCTACTTTTATCACAATAATTTGTTTAGGGTGTGAAGATTACCAGGAATAAAAAGGAGAAGCAAATACTGATAAATTATATGTACATATATTGAGTAAGTATCTTATGTTTAAATGCCTAGAACCCAATTTTATGTAATAAAATTGTCAATAGAGTGGTCAATAATAACAGCGTATTACCAACAAACATAATAATATCCTTAATTTTGTTAATCGCATATTGGTCGTACACAAGTTTACTGTGGACAAATTACGTACATCATTCATTTTCCGACATTTACGAGATGTATCCAAAAGTTGGCAACACCAGTAAATTTGGCGGGCCTCAGCCAGGATTCAGACTCGCCGGCTACATATTTGCTCGTTCAAGACGCAGGCAATCGAGTTTATCTTCGTGATAGCTAACCGCCATTTACGTACGTGGCAATGTAACGTGACAGACAATGCACATACATTTATTTATTCTTTTATAACAGATTTTATTATTTTTATTTTATAAGTACAAGTTCGTTTTGAATAAACAATATATTAGGTACCCTACGTATATTAATTTTCCAACATCTACAAGATGTATCTAAAAGGTGGCAACACCAGTAAATTTAGCGGGCCTCAGCCAGGCCTCAGACTGCCGGCTACATATTTGCTCGTACAAGACGCAGACAATCGCGTTCACCTTCGTGATAATCGCCATTTTCGTACGTGGCAAGGTAACGTGACATACAAAGAGCCCAAAGCGAAAAACGTAGCGTAACTTATTGTTCAGAGAATATTGCCTTGATACACTTTTATTAGCCTTTAATTCTCTAAAGTTTATAGGAACTTTATTAAAACCATAATGTCGGGTGATTTTTCATATAAATAAAATAATCCTCTAACTAAATAATAACTTATCATTAAAAAAATATGTACTTCAAATTATAACATCATGATTCAAGTTTTTAATAACTAATGTTCGCACAATAATAACGCAAAATCAAAGGGATAAAGGTAAATTTTCAAGATCGGCCATGAAACCATTTATACAACAAATGTTAATGATGCTCACATAAACTTAGTCACTAATTCTACAAAAAACATTAAGATTTATTATTACCGAGCTAACCATTAACTTACAAACTGTAGAGCGTGTAAGAGACAAAAAGTTGAAATATTTAATTTAGCTCTATAAAGTCTTATTTATGAACTAACGTCAATTTATAAACTAACGGCCAAAGAACTGCGCGCAAAAATTTAAGAAGAGAAGAGTTCGACAAAAATCTCGTTAAGTTTGGTTTATCCGCAATACAAAAGACAGTAAAGTTTGATAAGTCTACAGAAAGTTGTGTTTTGCTCCAGATTAAAATGACTTTTTAGTACGTCGAATATAAGAGTTAAAGCAACATAGTAGGCCTTGCAGACAGTCCCCACAGGCAGCACTAGTTCACGAGCATGATGTAGTGTGAAACCATGACCAGTCATGGTTTCACTCAACTACTTTCTTACGACTTTCCGTTAGTGTAAAATTAAGATATCGTAATTAATACCCGAAGTAAGTTCTAATTTCGGATCGTTCGGAGGGACCCAGTGAGGATTGGCGGCCAGCATAGCCAGTAACTTGGTTCAACGATTATTACTTAGAATGATAACTGTGACCAACGGCTTAACGTTCCGACCGAAGTACGAAACGTAAGTGACTCATGTGACGGAAGCGCTTGCTGTCAAATCTCACACAAACGATCAACCTACCAAGGACTGCCCTTTGTGAACTCTGCTTATCTTCGGTGACTCGAGAATATCAAAATCACAGGCAAAACGATATTGCCAGTGACCAAAATAGACTTTAGGAAAAATATATTTATCCCATTAGGATCGCTATAGAGAGAAGAAAGTTTAATGGCTTTGTAGGGTACTCTATAATACTAATTTTATGGTGGAAACGGGAACATAGTATCTTTAGTCCATTTAAGGCTTTTTGAAATGTGAAAAATACTTTTCCAATATAATTAAATTACATACATACATAATATCACGCGTCTTTTCCCAAAGGGGTTGGCAGAGGCACACCATACGCCCAAACTTCGCCATTTACATTGTAGGTCCCACGTCATAGGTGGCAAGCCTATTGCCGCTTACCGGGCACTTTTATGTTCGCCAGAGCCTCGTCCGTTGATCGGCAGGTGCACCACTTGCAGGTGAGGTTGGCTTGTGCTCCTCAGATCTTGGTAGGAGCCCTATACACTATATGATTAAATTAATATTTGCTAAGTAACGCGGTACGTTAAGAGTATGAGTGATAGGAGCTTTAACTGGAATTGTGGTGTTTTTAATAACAATATTCATCATTTTCTCTTTCATCGTTATTATTCCCTTTGGGACTTAATAAAACTATGTTAGATCCTGTAAAAGAGCATTAATGTATCGACTTACGAGAGTAATGAATGAAAGTATTGTCCCTAAACATTAGGCAAAGTACTAAAAGCCGCTTATCAGGCGATCGGTATGCTAAAGTCATCCACATTGGTTCCATCGCCGCCAGCATGGGGGCGTTATCACAGTACCTATTTGACGTATTAAAATACTCGATTAGTCACATTTTACGACATAACTGAGTGTAATGTTGCGCTAAAAAATGTATCGCGTTACAATAGTAGACACTTATTCCGAATAAATTAATAGTAAATCGATTTAGCGGAATGTGAACGACATCTGTGGATTGAACTAAGTGGAATCGCAAAAAGTTATAGTAGAGTTAAAAGGAATTCGTGCGGAGTAATTAATTAAGAGCTATTTAATTGTCGATTCTCCATAAACAATACACTGGACAGTACTGGGCCCCAGTTGAAGGGCGTTCCTTTCCCAAGGCCACGAATCGTTTCCCTACCTACCTAAGTGATTGTGTTGTAGTTTTCATTAAAGTAATTGTAAGGATTCTTTTGCGTGTTCGATATCGTTGATTTTCTTTATGATACGTAACGTGATAGGTAGGTACAACCTTTTTTGCTACCTAGACCTTATTTTTAACAAAACCATTTTAACTTACTTCCTGTACTGAAAAGTATAAAATATTCTTTCTTATAAATATTACAGTATTTCGGTTTTTAAAAATATTGATTTAATTTAAAATAAAATGGCTAACGTAATCAAATATAGATGTGTTCAAATTACATACTAATGATAGATCTTTCATCTTTTATGGAATAATGGCACAAGTGTCGACAATTCAGTTAGTAATATGGCTAAAAATTGTGAAGATTGTTAAGAAAAAAAAACTATGTTAAAAAAATTATATACTGTATGTTTCAAAAAATGAAAATAAAATATAAAGAATAATGGTTTGATGTAATTACGACTAATTAATATAATAAATTTTATATAGACTTAATAATTTAGTTTAAATAGTTTTAAAATTGCCGCTACAGAAGTAGTACGGTTGATGACATTCTGAAGGTTAGCTCGCAAGCAATGATGATCTCATTGCGATGTTTAAATTTTTTTTCTTAAGTGTGGCATCATTTCAGTACGTTCAGATCTAGCGGCTCCGAGTTGAAAATATAAGTAAGATATTCTGTTTTTATTGTCTGTTTCACATTGTATTGTGTGTTACAGATATGTGGAAAAAAGTTGCTTGGCGACTACAGCTTTTTCTCCATAAAGTTACCCTATTCAACGGCCTAAAACTGAAGTCTAGGCCTCAAAACTTTGCTTTAGAACCATCCTAGAGTAAACTTCAGTCAGTATTTATGCCACAACTGTTTAGCGTGTTGGTTTAGAGCAAGTTGACAGCGAGTTCATACCTCAGTGTTATACTACGGACATTTGTACTTAGTCAAGTTCCGTATGTTTACCACAAAATAATCCTTACATTTTCTCTTTCATATTTAATTTATTCCGAATATCCGTTCTCAAACATAACTTAAATCTTAATTCATGATTGAAGGTTGAAAAAAGCCCTGAAAGTGTAGCCGCTTCCTATATCATAATAATCATTAACCCACTCAGATCAGGAGGTCTTCTGCCGAACATAGGTCTTCGTCATAAGCTTTCAATGTGACCAATTGCCTGCATCCAACGTGATCCTGCAAGCTTTATCAGGTCCTTCGTCCATCTTGTAGGTGGACATTTCATGCTACTTTTCCTATCAAATCACTTGATACCCAGGGGTTTCCGTTGTAAATACAATCAATCACACCTGTTTCCCCGAAGTGGTAGGCAGAGGCATATTACGAATGTCCCACGTGGCGAGCGTATTGCCGCTGATCGGTAATTTATATGTTCGCCAGAGCCTCGTCCGTTGATCGGCAGGTGTGCCACTTGCAGGTGAGGTTGTCTTGGGCTCACTAGGTCTTGGTAGGATCCACCCCGACTTTCCCCCGACAGGTCTCCACTTTGGCGTGGTGATGGGGGGGCTGAGTACCTCCCGGAGTCCGGGAAAAGATAACACCCAGTGGTCGGTGACTCTGGGTGCCCTTAGTGCCCCGGGGGGAAACTAAAAGGGACCTGTGGAGGGCGCAGCGGGCGAGCCAGAAAGGCCCGTCAAGCACCTGCTGTCTAACCATGGACCCTCCGAGAAGTCGGCCATACACGCTATGGTCGCACAAGGAGGTAGGAGGGGCGCGTCCACTTCGTCGCTCTGAGGAGGTCCTCCCGATTTTGGTCCGGGGGACGTTGGCCGCGGGCGGGGTGTCAGAGCTGCAACCCAGGTACTGGCCCCCCGCCTCTTTCTCAACGAGCGGCGGGCGTCGTCGGATGATTTTTAGTGGGTATTACTACAGGCGGTCGAGTCTGCCGGGGGTGAGTGTAGGAACACACCTCTCTCGGTCACCCTTTGGCCGGGAGATAGTGCGTTAAAGCATTTTGTTACCGACGTAAATAAAAAAAAGGTCTTGGTACAACTTCCTTTCTTTGAATTAAGTTCATACTCGACAAAAATAAACCCTGCTAAGTGTCGTCACCATCATCACCATTCGAATTGGTGGTGCTAAATTAAAATAATACCCACTGAACGCAATAAATTATTGTGAGGTATTTTACATCAATTTCAATTCATTGAGTAAAAATAGTGCGAATATAGAGAGGGTTTATTGACCGAAATTGCGGAGACAAGAACTATATCCTGTGGGGTCAGGGGTCCAGGCGCCGCGGCGCGCACTACTGTGTACACACATCCTAATAATTCTGGATATTATTCGTGCTTATTATAATTATAGTAAGAGTTTATAAGTGTAGTGTATATTTTTCTAATGTTATAACAAATGACAGCCTATTCCACTATAGTCCTCATCATGTTACTATTACTTACTCCATTACTACACGGCACCTCTTGAAAACCAAGGAGATTCAGGACATACCGACTCGGACCCAGTAAGTATTAGCAGTGATAAGTGCAAGGCGTCCTAGTGTTACATTTTCTTAAGCCACTCCATTGAGCTTCTACTCTGAATTGACTGTTAAATAAAACCGGGACCAATAAGCTTAATGTACCTTTCGATAAACTAAAAATAAGCGCACATATAAAAATGTATACTCGAACGGTCACCCAATAGACTCCGTAATCGCTGCTCAACTCAACGATTGTTTCCGACCTTACATCGCGGAGCTACGAGTTCATAGATTTTGCTCCATTTCCATTCTAAAATATCATAATGTATCTAAGTGACACATATGTTATCACTGTCTTATAACATCTTCAGCAAGCATCATTCTTTTTTAGGCTAAGTAATAAGAATATAATTAACATCAAACCTCAAACATCTATTAGGAGCACCTTTACAACGTGCCTTCAGAACATCTTGTTCGTTTTGTCAATTGACCGGCACTAGATCTCGGAGGGTAGAAGAAAGGAAAATCGTCAAAAAGGCAGTGAATTTAAAAGCGTTATAGAAGTAGTAGTAGTAGTAGTTATATTGTAATGTAAGGCTTTAATTAAACACTCATCACATTCACTTCGTCAACAAGTGCTGAAATCATTTCATATTCTGTTGCTACTAGTGATGAGCCATTCCCGGAACGTTCCCAAATTCCTGGGAACGTTCCCCGGGCACGTTCCCGTTGAGTGGGAATGACTGGGAACGACTTGGAAAGTTTGTCTAAAAAGTTTTATATTTTTTTTTAAACTATATTTTCACTATGTGAGAAAGTAAATACACCTTCTTACATAGTCATAATTGAATTATGTCCTTTCATTGGGAAGTTTCCCGTCATTCCCGGGAATATTCCCGGGGAATGACGGGCACGTTCCCCAGGTCTCTGGAAACGTGAAATGGGTGTAATATTATATTAATTAAAATGCAGTATATATTCATTATTTTTATTCGAAAAACATAGACATGCATTACTTATATTTGTTAGGTAAATACAATTTGTTTTCAAATTCTACTTAGTATGTAATCAAATGCAACTTTTAGTAGGATAACAAAATTTTAATAATTTTCACCTCGCATTCTAGTGTGGTAGCTAAATTCCACAGAATATTTAACTACATACATAAATAATTATCACGTATATATTTAAATATGTTCGTAATACATACATATTACGAGTATAATCAGTCTTATAAATCAACAATTATAAATTACTTCAAAATTTAACAAATCAGTCTTATGGATTAGCATTAATAAAATCACAAAGTTCAATTTCAATAATAACAAAATTATGAAATGGCTATTTTAATTTTACAAATCACATGCCATTTCATATACTAACAACTTAATGCACCTACCGGTGGGTAAATATCATTTCTTTTTGACAGTGGCCTAGTGGGAGATTACGAAAAATTAATCATCGGAGTCTGAAGAGAATAGGTTTCTTATAATTCTTTTTTTTGCAGAATTTGTATTAATATTGGAGGGTCCTGGCTTATTTACATCAAAAATTTCTGTTTGACTGATTATTATATTGGAATCATCGGAATCTGAATCTAACCTAAACCTGGGTATGCCAGGGTTGTTAAAAAGTAGCTCTGAATTTTCTGTTTCTTCCATTGCTAGTATTGCTACATCAGAAAATTCGTCTTCAGAGGCAGAATCTGATACCGATGATAAATTATAATCAGGCAGTGGCCTTTTATTTTGCGGGGTGTGTTTGTTAAAGAGTTTCCAATTGTGTGATATGAATGTAAGTTTCCCTGCCCTGTTTGCCTTTAAACGATTTCGTTTTTTCGTATGCATATTTGAAAATGTGGAAAATGATCGTTCCACGGCTGCAGAAGTAGCAGGAACTGATAAAATTTTTATGGCAATCTTACCTAAAAGCGTTTGAGGAAATAAAGTTTCCCACCATGATAATGGTGAAATTGATTGTGCCGTAGTCCAAATAAAATTTTTATCCCACAAATGTGTTCGGCCTTTGTATTGTGATAATTCCAAAAAAATATTAGCTGCAGCGCTTGTATCTATTGTATCTTTTTCTATATTTATAATGAATTCACAGCCCTCAACATTCTCTTGACTAGATAATAGTGCTCCTTGATTTTGTGGATCCAGAATGGCAGCTGCCAAATGGATTGGTTTAAGGGCATTTATTTTTCTATTTTCAATTTTTTGTTGTAGAGTATGTACAATCTCTCCGAAAAGTATTCTTGTGTTAACATGTTTTAACACTTTTTGTATTTCCTTGAAGGCACGGTGCACTAAGTGTACTCCGTAATAATCTCCTTCTAGTGTTATAATCCATTGAACGATCGGCTTTAAAAAATATTCAAGTTTTTGTATTTCGTCCCAAGTATCTTCTACATAAATCAGGTTTCTATGTTTTGTTAATAGATTTGATGTATCATTTATTATCATATTCTGTAATATAATTTTAGAATTGAGAAAGCTTTGTAGACATAATAAATAACTTCCCCATCTTGTTTTAACAGGCAAATGAAGACTACTGTTAATAGACCTATCGTTTGCAACTTTACGAAACTCAGCAGAAAGGATTTGTGATTTAGTAATAGTTTTGATAATTTCCACAATATTTATAAACAGGCTACGAATTTTTGGAACCTTCAGTACATCTCCTATGAATAAGTGAAGTGTATGTGCTAAGCATCCAGTCCAAATAGTATGGTCATATTTTTCATACAGTAGTTTTCCAAGTTTAACCATATTACTAGCGTTATCTGTTATTATTGCAAAAAATTTTGATGCACCATATTCATCCATAATTTTAGAAACTTCCTCACATAAATATTCAGCAGTATGCCTATTATCGGTAGTTTCTATAAATTTACAAAAATAAGGTTTGGGGGCATATAAAATAACATTCAAAATAGATTCATTACGGATATTGGACCAGCCATCGATGCCTAAGTGAATTACACTAGCTTGTCTTACTTTATTTATGACATCACCATTTACTGTTTCATATTCTTGATCTAACAATGTTGTAGCTAACTGTTTTCTAGATGGTAGGTTGTACTGTGGGTTCAACATTTGAAATGCTTCTGTCCATAAAGGATGTTGTAGAGTAGAAAATGAAATACCGGTCACATAAACGGCTCTTGCAATTGCTTGATGTATATTTATCTAAAACAAAAATAGTACATGAGTTCTAACCATACTATGTAGTAAGTAACACGACTACGCAAAACCGGTAGACATACCTAAAAAAACTATATATACAGTAGAACATAGAACATAATTTTACTACTACTAACCAATACCCTACTAACCAATCACAGCGCTATCATAAATGAGTATTGCTCCTGCGGTCGTGCGGGACTTCGATAACAACTTGCACCCATCCCATGACTCACCGGCGCAATAGCAAATCATTAAAAAACACCTAAATGTAATGTAATTAACCCTAGAGTGCTCGCGCTATGAGCATTTTGCCACTCACGTCCTTCTTGTTAGTATGATTCCCGCTCTGCGGGAACGTTCCCGGGAATAGGGAATATTCCCAGGAATGTTCCCAATGGGAATATTCCCAGGAATGTTCCCAATGGGAATATTTCCGGGAACGGGAATTTGGGAACGGCACATCACTAGTTGCTACTTTGAGTTAATTTTGGTGGGATTCAGAGCTATTATTTACAGCTTATAAGCTGAAATTATAAGCTAAAATTTTTCTAGTTATAACTAGAAAAATTTTCAACTCTCTTTCTCCGCTTCCCCTTCATAAGAGGTATGACTTTCTTATTTATTGAGTTTCCGAGTTAATAGCCTGATACGTGGCGACAGTAGTGGTGACCGTGGCGCGGTCACTTCGCACGCTCCTCAACTCAATGGTTTTAATTGACTGGAGCCCGGCCTCTGTGGGTAACGGACGCGAAACGTCACTCCGCCTTTGTCACACTGCAGCGCTATCGATAGTATTATGTGTGTTGTCATAAAAGTGCCTAATTTACAATGGACACATGGCCAACAAAAAATCATACTAGCCATATACCCCACAACTTTCCGTCTGTGTTAAGTTGAAATTTAAGCTAAATAACAGAATAGTTCACTTAGACATTAAAACCCACACATAATATTTATAAAGCTGAGCAGTCGGTGTCATGTTTTTGATATCGATTAGAAAATCGATCTGGCACCGAGTGCTTAATTTACGTTAATTAAGCAGTGTTCTTAAAGGTCTCGAATCCAGTTAGTGTAGGATTTAGAATGCTGTGTTTCTTTGTTTATGGCCTGACAATTTGTGCAACTTGAAAAATTTCTAAAAGGCGGAAGCTGAACTAATGCTTCCGCCAATCGCATCTGGTTTGTATAGTCACAGAAAGCACGTGAACATATCCTTTATCTTAAATTGTATGAGGAGGCCTTTATCTCCAATGCATAACACTCTATTTCGGGTATCTGCCAATAATCACCACGTAGGACAAGCGGGTTGGTGATCGCAAGCCAGTACGCAGGACGACGCTGATGCCCATCGTACGGTAGGATTTCTGTTCACCGACTGTTACAACTCCCCGTGAGATGAGAGGAGGTGACACTATTCTGGGCCGGTACCATTCGGCAAAATCCCAATAGTGGGATGATAATAAGCTAAAACGATGCGGCAATGTATTTAAATTATTAAAATTTCAAACTTTAGTCTATAAGTTGGGAAAGTGCTTGAGATAAACATTAATTATCATAAGGATAAACTGATAATAATCATGTGGCATAGAAATACTTGTAGCGAATAAAGCAATATCAAGCTCTATGCAGCAGTAAGTAATAAATTATTACGCAAAAAATTCATCAAACATCTGGCGCAGCTACGATCGCCAAATTATATATAAATAGCATAAGGTCTGTGAGGACATTGAACTTCACATCTGAGAAATGATAAACAAATATAGAACCCCTGTACTTTATGTATTTTTTTTCGTTGTACTGAATGGACAAATACATCACATTAAACTTTATATTATCAACCACTGAGATGTCTTCCATACCCTCCGCCGTCTATCTCACAGTTGTACTACGCTACGGTCGAGCTTTACATGCAGTATTCAGAGTAATCTATCATAAAACAATGCATTAAGGTTACTGAATAATTAATTGATATTGCTCTTAAATTTCTGTTATAAACCACTATTAGTAGTCACCAAATCAATTTCATGTTTCTATTTATCACATTTTACTTTATAAAAATCTCTAGTTGGCAAAGTGTTCATAATTTTATATTTTATTTGAATTGCGGTTTATTGTGCTATTTTATACCGATGTTTTTAATAGGTACTTACAATCGTGATCACGACTAACATGGGGTTGATGAGCGAGATAAAGATTATTTTTAATGAGTGTCCTGCAAAAGCACTTATAAAACGAAGTACAATAAAGAAGAAATTACATATGCGTTTAACTTACTCTTTTTTCCTGCCTCAATAATATCAAAGCTTTCCTTCTAATTACTGCTTGATAGATTCTCTAGCCATTTCTTTGGAATTATATTATAATAAATTCTATAAAGAACACAATATTTTTATTTCACAAAGAATTATATAGCCAGAGCCTTAATTTAATAACCATGCATTAAAACATCAAGTAAATCACGCCGCTGTATGTTTCTGTTTATCTCACATCATAATGATACCTGTAATGTGTTATAATTTCGTTCACGTAGACATAGTTTTCTAATTGCACGTTGCCAAAACTCTTCCGTCTGGGATTGCAGACTGACATTGAACTCAGGTAGATGGAACACTTTAATTTTGGCCAAAGGCGGGTCGTCGACGCTAAATTAGACGCCTGTTCAAACATAATTAAAAAAAAAAAGCCAGAAACATTTGTTAGTTAGTGAAGAAATAAAATTTTTTGCCAAAGTAATTAGGCAAAATCGCGTACATATACGTGGAGCTCTCGCGTACATATTTCATGATTCCGCTTAAGTTTAGTTAAAAAGCACTAGTGAAAGTCCCATAATATCTATTCACCAATTCCAGTCGCTTGCACATGAAACTGATGCTTTTAAGACTGATATTGCGAGAAATTGTATACGATATTTGCTTAATTGTTAGTCGGATTAATTCCCACATGGGACTAATATTTTACAGCATGAACATTACGACGGTTACGATTATTGAAGTGCTTGTTTTAAAAATAATAAGTATCCTTATGAGTATCACTATTAGCATCATATCCTAGCATTATTCCGATTGGCCCAGAGTTAAGCCCAGGGTCTGCTCACTGGTCTAACCAGGTTTTAAGTGAACTTCAGTTATTATATAGAGCGGCTGCCGTCTGACGTCCACAACCTAGAGTCATTGTTCAAATATGAGAAGGCATTAACTTCCTTATAACGTCTGCCATAGATAGTTATGACAGCCGGGACCAACGGCTTAAGGTGCTTCCCGAGGCACAGAGCAAGCGATAATTACGAAAAGACATATAACTTCGAAAAGTTATAGGAAAGCTACCAGGGTTTGAACCCGAGACCCTCTGAATAAGAAGTCTAAGAGTCTTGCACACTGGGCTATCGTCGCTCTATCTTTATGTTATAATAATTAACATAAAATTGAGCAACACAGACTTACCTTTTTTTTGTGAACTATAAAAATCTGTTTTACACTACCACCGTTTAGTTTGGGGCTATTCGGCATTGTGTGACATGTCAGAGGTTAAGTATTTATATCGACATTAGTAGGAAGGTTTTGGGATACTATAAAGGAATATTTAGAAGATATACACTATAAATATCTAGCTCTCTCTTTAACATTGCCTGTAAAGGTTCTTGTGTTTGTTTGCCCTGTATATTATTGTAAAGCTGCAGTGTTGGAATGTTTTGCAATGAATCAATTATTAAACGAATACTAACGCATATATCATTTGGGATCGCAAACTTTCAAGAGCGGGAACTTGTCACTAGAATACTCAGATGAGAAAAAAGACAATGTTTTGTCTGGCTATTGCATTGTACATCGGTCAGTCTAATAACTGGAACGACCTAGAATTCCATAGAACAAATAGCTTACAGCATCTATAAATTAAAGAAAAAATTATAACGCGCTTTCCCGGTGTACCCTCTTATCGCCGACCATCAAAATGGAGCGTTCACAAGTGATAAACATAACTGACTTATATAAGACGCGCCAATATAAATACTAAACAAAGAAAACAAAACACAAAGGAACAATATCAATCGGGACTGACAGATAGAGCCTCCGGCACTAGTT
Source organism: Musotima nitidalis (assembly GCA_949126915.1). Taxonomy (NCBI): domain Eukaryota; kingdom Metazoa; phylum Arthropoda; class Insecta; order Lepidoptera; family Crambidae; genus Musotima; species Musotima nitidalis. Next base: position 13,572,419 of record OX421418.1, on the reverse strand, counting down.
AATGGAAAATGGTGATCATTACAAGGCACACAAGGTTTTTATTCCCAAGGCCCTAATTTCGCGGCGCGCCGTTGTCGTAGCCGGCGGCTGGCACCGTGATCACGATAGCTCGACACCTTTGACGGTATTATTTCTGTATAATTTACTTCTCTAAATGTTTTAAGGCAATTATTAACATTAAATTTTTGTTTTTTTTTCTTCTTTGTTTTGACAAGGTTATGCAATAGTCTATAAGCCACAATATAAAGCGATACTATTGTTTATTGATTTAAGTTATTTCCAAGCAAGTACCCTACTTGTAAGCTGAGAATCACATTGTAGCAGTAGGTACCGCTTAACTATTGCAGTTAATATTAAGTTTTATATTTAATTATGCAAATATAAATTTAAATATAATAACATTATATAATTCTAAAGTTTAATTGGGTACTAGAATTAGCTTTCTAACGCCTGTAATTTCGCAAATAATGGCAATCGATTGCTAAAGAATGTATAATTTTATTAATTTTACAGTAAAGCACTAAAATGCTTATGATATAACTAAGTCCGTTGCGTGAAAGACAATGAGTTTATTTTCATCACATAATAACAACAAAATGTTCCCAGAGTTCTCAGACTATTATGGAAAATAATATTGCTATTATACAATTTATGATGATTAGGATAACCTTAACATTTAAGTGTTTTTAATTTAAAATATTTATTTTAAATGCTACAATTATGTTTTAGTCACAAAATAAAACGACCAAACCGTCCCTTGCCCCAGGCTTTGTGGTGACGACAGTTTTTTAAACCTACGGCGAACAAAAGCACACATACAGTCTATGCTATATACGTACTCAAGAGGGTGTTGACTCAAGTAATTTGCACACCAATTGATTGTATTACGTGTGTATTGTACCAAACTCCACCTAACAATAGATTTTATTTCCGTCTTTATACAGAACTTCATTGTCGCATTGACATTTACCATTAATAAATTTAACTTTACAAAGTCTGCGAACAATGTGTTGTGGTGTGTATCAACCTTAACATAGTATATTTATTATAGTGTGTACTAACCCTAATAATCTGTATTCTTTTAAACACTTTATATTATGTGTTTTCTATACAATAAAGCCAGTATTGTCTCAACATTCGGTGTTTCAATATCTCTCAAATATCCCCGCCTTACATGGCGACCCTGCCAAAGTCCGGGCAGCGGAGCGTTGTTTAAAAATTCCTTTACCGTATAAGGATTAGACTAAAGTTACAATATGTTCGATGCGCGAATAAGATTCGATAATCTTTCACACAATTTCACGCGTTATCCGGTAATAAGTGTTATCAATAAAGAAGATGGGTACCACTAAATCCAAAGAAGAAGTGATAATTGCCCAGAACGCGGCTGGAGGCAGCAACCAGGCCTCGGTTGAAGAAATAAGGACACATATCGGGACTACAAATATTATCCTGACGGTTATACTCGCTCTGATGATGTTGGGCTTACTTTACGGTGCATATCGCATCTATAGGAGGTGTCATCTCCAGTGGATTGACCAGCAATTTCATCACCATGCGCTCCGTCGGTCATTTCTACGCGCAATACCTAAAGTTTCCGCGGCTGAGGTCAGTGTATGAGTGAAAAATAATAATGGGCATTTAGTGAAGTGTAAAATACAAGTGCGGTTAATGAACGTGGTAATAAATATAAATAACTATATGGTTCCAGCGCAGACATAACGTTTTTCATATGCCGGTTATAACTATACATATATATTCGATAAAAGTGCAACGAACTATTAAAGACAATCATTCGCGTTTCAGATTACGTTAAAAGGAGGTACAGTTAGTATAATAAAATGTATTCTGTAGTACTTATAGTGGTAAGTTATGGCATCTATCTTAGAGGCATTGTGTAATGAAATTAAAGAGATTAGAGTATATTTGATTAAAGTTGGTTCAAGTCGTAGAACTGAGAACTTACTAAATAAAAAACTTATTGAGGCAAATGAGATTTTTACGAGATATACTAATTATGTATCTGAAGTATTATATGATATTAAAAAGGGCAAGATCTCGAGTAGTGATTCCGAATTAATTCAGAAGTATATTGAGAAGTTCCAGTCTACATATAGCGATATAATTGATTTATGCAAACCTTGTCAATTACAAAGTGTTGCAACCATGGCTAAGTTCGATATTAAAGTTGCTATAAATTTGTTACCACTCATGACGGATGAGGAGAATAATACCAAACAGTTAATTGATAATATCGAATACTATAATTCTATTATTACAACTCCTGATTGCAAAATGCAATTAATTAATTTCATACTAAAGAGTAGACTATCCCAGACAGCCAAATTACGATTGGCTTCTAATTACGCTACTGTAGAAGATCTTGTAGCTGACATGAAGAAGGTTTTATTACCTCAAAAATCAGCAACAGCAATCCAAACTAAATTAAATTCCATAAAGCAGAACGATTTAAGTGTCCAAGACTATGGTAGACAAGTAACCGAACTTTTTGTTAACCTTACCATTTCGCAGGCCAAGGGCAACTCTGAAAGTTACAATTTATTAAAACCAATTAATGAGCAACATGCAATTAAAAAGTTTGCTGATGGTTTGCGGAACCGTAGACTAAGCACAATAATAACCGCCCGAAATTTCAGCTCAATTCAGGATGCTGTGCAAGCCGCACAAGATGAGGAGACGGCGTCGTCTGCGAGTTCTGGTGAAGTCTTTGGTATGTACCATAATCACAGAGGTTCAAGGGGTTTCAGGCAGAATTTTACGAGAGGACATCGGGGACATTCACACCCAACATACTCGCAGCGAACACCACAGCGAGGCGGCACTCACAACTACATCGGCGGACGTCGGGGTGGATCGAATCGGCCCTCTAACCAGCGCCAACAGCTGCATCAGGTGCCTACGCGCAGTCGCCCAAACAGAGGTAGAATTTATTATAATAATAACAGAAATGAAAGGATGCGCAACAACAACATTAACATATTATCTGAGTCGGAAGTAAAAGCAGAAACCACGGAAACAGAAAATAAGTTTTTTCGTGACTAAAATTTTGTCATGTAGCAGTAATTGCTCTATTAATTTTTCAGTAAATAATCACGTGTATAATTGGTTACTTGATACGGGCGCATCCATCTCGGTCGTAAAGTATAAACATATATTAGAACATCAAATTTCATATTACGATGATAAGATTTCTATAACAGGTATAGGTGGTAAAATAACAACTCTCGGGTATTGTTATTTAAACTTAGACGTAAATGGTTATCAACTGAGACATAAATTTTATGTGCTCGACTTCTTACCAATTATGGCGAATGGCATCATCGGTCAAGATTTCATGACTAAGTACAAGGCGATATTGGACTTTGATCATAATATAATAACATTGACTGCGTCTAATATTAAGATTGATTTGTCGTTCTCTACATTTAATTACAAGCAATTAGAAATTCCACCTAGGTGCGAATCAATTCATTATATTCCTACGGATTTTACAGATGAATGTATAGTTTGTGCGTCGGATATCAGCGATGGTATATATTTAGCAATTTCCGTTACCGAATATTACCGAAATATTAGATTCTTTATCAGGATGTATTTACTTTAGCCATTTAGATTTATATCAAGGTTTCCATAATGTAGAACTCGATAAAAACAGTAGAAAATACACAGGTTTCTGTTCAGGACGATACCAGTTAACAAGAATGCCTATGGGGCTAAAAACTAGTCCATCCTCGTTCTCACGAATGATGACGATGGCTATGGCGGGTCTCACTTATGAAAAATGCCTCGTATATCAAGACGATTTAATAGTATATGGTCGAAATTTATCTGAAAAGTTAAGAAATTTACAAGATGTTTTTGAGAGGTTAAGAAATGTCAATTTAAAACTTAACCCAGTAAAGTGTGACTTTTTCAAGAAAGAAATGCTTTACTTGGGACACGTAGTATCTCGTGATGGCGTTTTGCCGGATCCAGGAAAAATTGAAGTTGTTAAAAATTACCCCCCTCCAAAATCTGTGGACGAGGTCAAGCGTTTCACAGCCTTTGTTAATTATTACAGAAAGTTTATACCAAATTTCGCGGCAAAAGCCTATCCATTAAATAAATTATGTAAAAAGAATGTGCCTTTTGTGTGGGATGAGGAGTGTCAAAAATCGTTCGAAACGTTAAAACAGTGTATAATGTCTCCCCCAGTGTTACAATATCCAGACTTCTCAGAAACAAATCAATTTATAGTGCAAACGGATGCCTCGGGTTACGCAATTGGTGCGGTTTTAAGTAATAGCAATAATAATCCTATTGCGTACGCAAGTAGAACTTTAAATACTGCGGAACACCGTTACCCAACTATCGAGAAAGAATTATTAGCAATAGTATGGGCTATTAAACATTTTCGCCCATATCTTTATGGTCGTAAATTCAAAATAATAACAGACCATCGTCCTTTAATTTATCTATTCAATATGCGTGATCCGTCAAGTAGGCTTATTAAATTTCGGTTAATATTAGAGGAGTACGATTTTATAGTAGAATACGTGAAGGGTTCGGATAACGCAGCTGCAGATGCATTATCTCGGATTCCTACTTTTACGTCAGAACAATTAAAGAATATGAGTGAATATCAGATTAATGTAACGACTAGGGCACAAGCTCGAAAACTACAAGAGTCTCCCCGTGACATGACTTCTAACTGCAATTGGCCTGATCAACCAAGTGTTATTGGAAGTCATACGAAACCGAGGGAAGCGGTAGAGTTGAGATTTATAGAAAAAAATGAATTAGAGAGTTTAAGAAGACAAAATATAATAAATGTGGAAAGAAACGCGTTATGCTATGTAGAAAATAAGTCAACAATTTTTATTAATTCCGACTTCCAATCGCGATTGACGCGAGCCGCCTTCGTGAGGGAGTTAGAAATATTATGTAAAGAGATAAACGTCGACGAGATTTATATTTTGAAAAATAAGAATAATAAGATTTTTGTTGATAAATTATTAAATGAAGTTAAATCACTAGGAAATAAGTGCGCACTAAGATTTTATATATTAAACGACGTTCAACGAATAGATAATGTAGATGACAGGAAGGTCATTTTGAATGACTTCCATCTCTTGCCCACAAGTGGCCACGCGGGCATGAGAAGGATGTTCAATAATATTAAGAAATATTTTTACTGGTCAGGTTTAGAGAAAGATGTGCGACAATTTGTTAAAAAATGTGAGAAGTGTCAAAAATATAAACATGCTAGAATGGTTAAGGAACCAATGGTTATTACTTCTACGGCTAACACCGCATTCGATAAAATATACATAGATTTAGTAGGACCACTAGATAGGGACTACAATAATTATTCTTATATTTTTACCGTGCAATGCGAATTAACAAAATATGTTGTTGCTCACCCTTTAATTTCAAAACAGGCGGAGGAAGTGGCTCAAGCCTTAGTAAATTGTTTTATACTTAAATATGGGATACCCAGAGCGATAGCAACTGACAGAGGAGCAGAGTTCATGTCTGCAGTATTCGAACAGGTTTGTAAACTTTTAAAAATAAATCACCTTAGTTCCACAGCTTACCATCACCAAACTATAGGTGCATTAGAAAATTCTCACAAACACTTAAACTCATTCTTGCGTATTCAAACAGATTGTCATCCAGAGTCATGGAGCCAATGGCTTCCATATTGGTGTTTCTCCTTTAATACTTCCGTACATACTGAAACTAAATTTACTCCATTCGAATTGGTATTTGGAAAAGTCTGTTCGCTACCAAGTAATCTAAATAACAATATAGTAGAGCCATTGTATAATCATGACAATTACCCTAATGAATTAAAATATCGCCTACAGCTATCGCAAAAAGAGGCAAAAGAGAATTTACTCAAAAGTAAAATAGCTAGGAAATTAGTGTATGATAAGTGTATTAACCCCATGGTGTATAAACCAAATGATTTAATTTTAATAAGAAATGAAAATTCTAACAAAATGGAAAGCATATATTCAGGTCCTTATATTGTCGTCAAAGATATGACACCAAATGTACAAGTAAATAAAAATGGTAAATTGGACATAATCCATAAAAATCGCACAAAATTATTTACACCTAATAATTAATTTTAATATGTACACTCACTTCTATTTATATAATCAAATATTATAATCATTGACAATTATTAACAATGTTATGTACCAATTTTTATACGATTGACTATATTCAATTTAAGTATTAAGTTTGAAAAAAAAAATTACTTTGTATTTTTTTTTTCATTTATGGTAAGGAGGTGTGGTGTGTATCAACCTTAACATAGTATATTTATTATAGTGTGTACTAACCCTAATAATCTGTATTCTTTTAAACACTTTATATTATGTGTTTTCTATACAATAAAGCCAGTATTGTCTCAACATTCGGTGTTTCAATATCTCTCAAATATCCCCGCCTTACAGTGTGACAAATTGTTGTGTGGTATCTATTTTTTAAAGTGTACACTTCAATTAGTCGAGCTTGTCTTTATTTGACATTTATGTTTCACATTTTGCTAATAGGTCTGTTTAATAGGAAACTTGATTACAATATTTTACTCGTTAGGTTTTGTGAGATAGAACACTGAGATAGTTACAATAAGCTTTCATCGTGACTGTGTGAATTTGCAATATTAATCCTTTGATCCTCAATTGAAATATCAAAATACGGTAGGTAAGTTTGCTTAAATAATAATTATTAATAAGAGTGTGTGCACAATATTATATATTTATGATAAAAGATGGGTAGCAAAACAAAGGAGAAAGCAAGGTTTAGCTAAATCATATATAGACTTTAATCTTTGAACGACTAAAAATTAAATATAATATTTATTTATTTGAACAAAATGTTTAACATTGTTTAAACCCGGCTCAGTGTCATAAAAACCAACATAGGTTTTACTGAACACTGTCATTTACTACAAGTATAGTAATAGACTATTATGTTGGTTGGTAAATAGACTATTAATAGACACTTAGAAGAGCTAAATGTAGTTAAGTAATATTTACATGTTGATAGTACAAACCTATGGCGTTCAACTCGTTAACTAAGTTTATTTTCCAGTCTTTCTAATCCTAAATAAAAGTAAATTGACGAAGGCGGTGTCGGAATGGCTAGCTTGGGTGTCGGTAATCACAATGAGTACCTACATGATGAAGTAATTAGCAGAACGAAGGGGGCATGTGGCGAGACGCGACGCGGGGGTCGTCGGTCGTGCGGTGCCTAACATAACACGCGCACATGGCAGACTCTACTCCGACTAGTAAGGTTGCCACTCGACTGAAAGATGCAGGTGTAAAACTGAAGAACTACAGCTAAAAGCGATGAAATAATATAATGGAGCTGGTTGCTGACATTACACTTAAAAAATAAAAAGTACTGTTATTAGGGGTTAGGTACATAATTATTACTAACTACAAGTGCGATTGCTATCGATCAATTACACAAAATACATAACCAATCAGAAAGTAAACAATTATTATTATGTTCAAGGTAAGGTTATTTTAAAAACATAAAATCTTAATTTCCAGCGTTGATTTCCTGATCGAGCATTGAGTCCTATAAATCTGAAAAAATACAAGTGTTAATGTAAATAATTAGTCAACCCTATGATCCTTGGTGCTCGCGACGCGATAAAAACGCGTCGACGAGTCGTCGTCGACGGGCGGCGTGAGAACGGCGTGCGACACGTGGCCCGACACCACTCATTCATGCATTTGATTCATAAATATGTGCTAAGCCGCGGTCAGAAGGCCTGCTACATATCGACTATGTCATGCATGAGACACGCACACAAAATCTTTTTTATTTCTACCACAAGGTGGCTTTCCATGCAGCCCACCTGATGGGAAGTGGTGATATCGGTATATGTGCAATATCAGAGGCATCACTAGCGAGTAGCAGAACCTTAAAAAAGCTCTTTTTGAAAAGCCCCATACTGTAATCTCTTGAAAAACCTCGCCAGGGAGCTCATTACACAACCCAAGGGCTCGCGTCAGAAAGTTTCAACTCAAATTGAGTCAAGTGAATGAGATTTTTATCGAATTCTTTAATAACCAACCGCCCTGCGCAGAGCCCCCAGGGCATTTATAACGCCATCGCATGATTGCAAGTATGGCTTAAATATTGAAGGCATTCCTTGCAGGTTTATTAAGTCAATATGCATTTAAATTGTCTTCAAAATATTTGATACTTGATTATTTGATACTTGATTAGTTAGTACGCAAATTAAAAAGATCAGAAAATGTCAAAATGTATATAGATACTCTTTTACTTTCATAAGCAAGTTTTATATTAAAAATACTTGACAATTATGATCAGATTTTAACTTTTTAAGTAACAGTTTGATTTTAAGCGCTATATAGATTCGGAATCAAGCCGATGCGCGTTGGTCCGTATTTTCACTGTGACTTATTGGTATTCGTATTAAGTTAGATGCCTAATTAGACGACTAGACAATTTTTTAAAAATATATTTGGCTGAGAATGAAGTCAAAATCAAAAATCAAACTTATAAGAATTAAGTTTGATTAGTGATCGGATATGATAGTGAAATTGTGAAAGACTTCGAAGTTGCAACGTGCTTAAATCCTATACTTGACGACCGATATAGCGCGAAAATCAGTATACCTGGATTTGGCTCCTAAGGTCGCGGTTTCGATTCCCACATATGTTCTGGTCTGTGTGTTTCCTATGTATATAAAGTATGTATTTACAAAACGAAGAAGTAAGTTCAGTATGTTCGTAATGATATTTATCTTAGAACTAATTAGTTGGTGTAATTGTTAGAAATACATATAAAGTTAAAATTATTGTTTGATAGTAATTTGGATAATTAAATAGGTTACATCCAAAGTTGATAACAATGTTAAACTTTAGGAACTATTAATGCCTTAGCATCATGGTTTCCGCCATATGAAGGCCACTGCTCATGGCCTTAGCTGTCTTGACTAGTTCATAGGTCTTTCGGGTGTTCATGGCTGCAGGGTGCTCAAGGTACCAACAAGTTCCAGGACTTTAAAGTACTGTGGTATCACTTACTTACTTATAGGAGCATTAGGGACAAAATAGCACAGTAAAGGAGTATAGGCAGAGGCGGCCTTCTGTATACGTATCTATTCTATGGTTTGAACAAGCTGGTATGCGATCACATTCAAGCCCCTTCCAGCCTTCATTGAGGTATTTATAATTGGCACAATTAGCATAGCAACTGTCGTAGAATAATTGAACGTAATAGAAATGTAAATTATTTATAAGTATACTATGAAGGTGAATTTTTGATATTGACAACTGATATGTCGCGGAAATCGTACCTGCAACCCACTCTAAAAGGTTATGAGTTCGGTATTCGCTCACGACAATACTGAAGTATATCGTCGTCCTTCAGTTTTTTTTTGTGATTTTATTCTGATAAGTATGTAAAAGTATGGCGGTGTGTGAGATGTAAGAGTTTATTTTTTCATAGGATTTTTAAATTAAAAAGCGATGTTCACGGAACAATTCTCAAATTGCCGGGAAACTAGTTCCCTATTTAAAGTCAAAGGCGTTGCATGTTATTTTAAAACTTGTGTTATATTATTTGTTTATTTAGTTTGTAGTACACACACAGATACAGATAAATAACACTGAAGACAAAAACTATTCGACACAGGGCACAGCTTATTCCTTAATGGAACGTTTATTACGAGTATAATGGAATATATGTAAGTAACATAACCTTATTCTTGCTAACATGACTCATTAAAACCGCCTGAAAGGCCTTGTGATAGGCGTTGTAGTCCTTAACATACAAAGTGATAGCGGACTATCTGCGGATAGACTGTGATACTGGTTTGAGACTGGATACAATGTGAGTAGGTGACCTACGATCTAATAAATTAAGCCCAGTTCCACATAACCTTATGTGAAACTAGACATTTACTAGACTTTGATGAAAGGTTCCCTTAGTGCTTGCTACCCAGGTTTCTACGAGGACTTTTTATCTGATTTTTCTAAAAGTCTCAGCGAGAGACAGAACCTTACCGAGTTTCTTGCAGCAAGCTTACCTCGTAATCAAGTGGCGCTCTTAGATTTACTCAATACTCAATGTCTTTATTGCACTCCATATGTTACAAAGATGTTATTTATAATATCACAGATACAATATGGACCCTGTAGGGTATGGTAACTTAGATGAGAGGAGGATGCTAGCTTTTTATATTTAGATTAGTTTAAATTTAGATTATTGTATTCGGTTTTTTATACAGTAATAATTATTTTGAAAAATTAATTAATTCTATACCTATTAAATTAAATGTATATTATATTGTATTATAAATGGTAAATATGTTATAGTAAAAAAAGACAGTCAGCCTAGTTCACAAATGTTTCAGAATGAAGCTATGTTTGAAAAAAATCCTTTCATATTTGTTGGTTAACGCAGATTTCTATATACGTTTTGAAAACAAAGCTCGTGGTAAACGCTCCGATCAGACAGTCTGTTAGTACGAGGCTGCGAAGTGTATTACCAGTGATAGTTAGGCTGGGCGGTCGTAACGAGCCGCGCTCAGGCGAGGCCGCGGCCGCTCTGTAATCCCATAGCCGGTGTCGGCTTACGGGCGCCTCGCCGCCAATTATCATATTCCAACTAAACACATAATATTGTGCACGCAATTTTAAAAATAGCTCTTGTCCGCTCGACCTCAATCGGGCCTGATTTATCGGTCGGCCGCTACCATGGAGTGTGGAGCGCCGATTCCGACCGCCGATCCCGCCCGTGCGATCCACTCATTAATGCACCGCTTTATTGTTATTCAAATTATTATGGTCTATTGCATTATAAATATTTTAAGAAGAATTGACATACAAATATATTCTATGAAAACTAGTATTAAAAGAGCTTTAGTCTTATGCAAAAGAATTTGCTCAAAAATTAATTATTCATTCAAGATCAAGTGTCATGAAAAAGCATTTTGATAGCAAAACATAAGGCCCCTTTTTACGAGAAGAATCAGGCAGCAATTTGCCCAGACATAGAAGTGCAAAAGGAATATTTCAGCATAGTCAAACAAGTAACAAACACAAACAAGTTGCACAAACAAATCAGATTTCTCTTATTTTTCTACTCATTGCAATAAATTTTGTTTGAATGTAGGTACTAAATTTAGCTCTTTATTTATATATCTTACCCACACGATTATGTTATTTGTTTAGTTAAATGAGCAAAAAAAATATTTGTACATATCTATGCGAGCCCCCACGCGATAGACCCATGATCCGGTTAAGGCAACGGGACGCCGGTGGATGCTAGCGGCTAAGAATATTGGAGACTGATAAGCAGACAGACTTCATATACTGACGATGATTTTAGTACTTTAATATATTATCCCACAAAATTTTAGTTTTAACAATTAAACAAATAGTTTATTGCGTTACATGTGGTTTAGGTATAGAATGTTACAAAATATTTAATTTAGTTCACCCTGCAAGGGCAGTACTGTAAAAAAAAATATATCATGCTAAAAATCATCAGTATATAATGTAATGAAATCAAATAAGAAATTTAATTTTCTTGAGAAACAAACTAATTATTAATTTACCGTATGAAATTATTTTATTAATTATACAAGAAATAAGTAACTGCACAAAATTCAACGCCACTGTTGTTGTGAAAACACTTTCCTCTACACACACGCATGTATGTACAGTTGGGCAATGTCAAACGTGTCACCTTGTTATAAACTGCGAATCTCTGTATCGACCAACAAATTATGTTTTAGCCACAGTGAAATGACACGTTTTTAACACTAACTTTTAGAATTTCTTTTGGACGCTTATTACACTTTCACACATACACGTAGAATCACGCCTGTTTTCCCGAAGGGGTAAGCACTATACGCTCACATTTCGCCTATTATCTTGTTGGTCCCACGTAATAGGTGGCGAGCCTATTGCCGCTTACCGGGGAGCCTCGTCCGTTGATCGGCAGGGGCACCACTTGCAGGTGAGGTTGGCTTGGGCTCCTTTGGTCTTACCTTCTCCTTTGGTTTTGGTTTACTAACCCCTATCATTAATTTACTTATAACCTACTTACATGTTTTTTTAATATTTTTCTAAATACGCGAATTGTATTGTTTTAAAATAATTCAATATCTTTAACCGTATTGTTTCCTGACTTCAATGATAATGCCAGTCAACTTAGAACTGAAAAGATCAGAAATCGAAAGTTATGAATAAAATATGGTTAAACGCCAAAATTCACCTTATATGTTTGTACTATTTGGTTAGGTGCATAAAACAATATGTCGTTTAGCCTTGATGTTGGTTATTCGCGAAATTGAATGAATAGATTTTCGTGAAATCTGTGGAAAATTACAACTGTTACGTATTGTATATATTATTACACCAGCTTTAAATTGAAAAATATGACGTAAATTGAAAAATACTTACACCAAGTGATACTTGATTTTGAAAAGGAAGTTCAATAATGTTAATATAAAAAAAAAGTTTACCTTATGGTATTTGGCTATTCTATTCGTTTAATTTATTTAATCGTCTAATAATATTTAAATAACCAGTCCTGTAACCAGGCCTAATCATAAATTTTATAATATTTATTTGTCTTATAGCTATTTAACTGTAATGTTTTGTTTGTCAATTGTAAAGAAACTTAGATAAAATTCATAGACGGCGTTAATTAATTAATTAGCCCCACACTAAGCACTGCCTGTCCTGTGGCGGTCAAGTGTACGTTAACAAATGTTTAGCAGGTGCCAGCAGTAATAACAATTACGAAATAAATTACAATAATAAAATAAAAAGAACTGTGGCATTAAATATATATGCATTCAATAAACATTGATTTAATTAAGCTAGTTTTTAAGTTTTGAGGTTCATAAGAGCTCTTTTGAGCCAAACTTGAATAAATGAATATGAATTTGAATTTAATTTGAATTTAGAATTTAATTTATTTACATTTTTTTTATATATTATGCATAAATAGAAAAGTGCATCGTGTTCGCATTTGTTTTTACTTTGAAGGACTTTGTGAAAATATAGCTTCACGTTAAAAGAAGTGAGCGAATCTTGACCCCTGCAACTCACAGTGAAGATTTCTTAATATCATTTCAAAACTCTAGAATACGGTTGTAGATATATATACAAAACAGTTAAAATTATAATAAGGTTCAGCAAACAATAAAAATAACTTAAAATGCCTCTAAGAATTTTCTGGACATATGAACTAGATCTACACCGGCTTGCAAAACTAATAATTCAGGTAAGATATAAGGTATAGATTTAAAACAAGTCTAGTGTGGATGTTAGTGTGTATAAAGGACTATCAAAGGATATGAGGAAACCACCGCAGTGCCAAACTATCCATCGGCAAATATAATCGGCTTCACGCATTACTGAGTTTCGACTTAATAAAATCCGTCTAGCTAGAAAAAAATACAGGGCACTTAGAGCCTTATAGACTGATGTCAGTATTGAGAGAAGTGTGTTGCTGTGCTAATTAGGAATTTCTGAAATGGTATTATCATGAAGGTAGACAGCCGTATCGATCACTATCAAGTTAATATTAGTTTAGATACGAAATATAACTAAATAAACACATTTAAGCGATCTCTTTTCAAAAGCGGTATTTTTTGATTACTTTATTTTCATTTACAAGGTAATACCGAGATTATAGGTTCTTCATAGACAAAGACGAAATTCGTAAAGTGCGTTTTATTAAGAAGTTAGTGTTAACAAAGATAATTTTATAACCAATTGTTATTACTAATTTATGCACCAACATAGTTTGTCTATGCTTAAAAATATAAATGCTAACTATTTCTAATAAGTTTTTCCGTTTGGGAATTCAATGACAAGCATGAAAGCGCACTATTCCCCTGTAAAAGGACTGCAGCCCACAATTACGGGGGAATGTAGCCGAATAATGATAACAAAGCTATTATGGAAGCTATGAATAATGCCCCGATATTAGACATTAACATAATATTTTTTGTCGCCTCCTTTGGTGGTGGCCGCGAACAGGTACAAGCTATGAGGGTGCAGAATTCTTTGAATGGACATGACTTAAGACTCGACTAAACGAGAATATACTTATCTGAAACAAGATAAAGTTCAAAGTAACTTCACGGCTTTTTTGTTGCCTAAAAGAAGTATGATTGTAATTAATTGGTAGAAGATTTGTACTCTATGGGGTACGAGTAGAGAGCAAAATCAGTTGTCGGTGTGGAGGTGCGAAGGTCGGCGGAGCTACTATCAATCAGCACGGCGCCATTGAGGGTTGGCCGAGGCTCGTGAGAAACCGTAAACACTTACCCGCTTTATCTGATAGAATTTTTTTTCGCTCAGCAGCGGGTCCAGTCAATTGATGGATTGCGCCGTTACGTGGTTTATTTTTGTTACCGATGCTGCTTAGCATTAGAAGAGACTAATTTATTTGGAAGGGTTTGACAGGCATCGCATTAAAATGATGCAAATCGCTGGTGAAAGGAATGCCTTTCTCTTATCGTTGTTGATTGTTATAAATTACTATGTCTAATACAGGATGGGTCGTTTATTCTTGGGGCATCTTGTCCTGTTGGAGGTCTAGATCTATTAGTGGTCTCTAATCCAGCGGAAGTAAGAGGTAATAGAGGATGGTCAATGTTTGTTAAGTTTAGATTTTTCGAGAAAGGGCTCTTTATTTTGGAATGGAGGTGAAAATTAATTGTATCATTTCTTTGAAACTGCGGAGACGATTGATCTGTTAAGTTCCATTGAGACATGGAGCCGGTTGTAAGCGTTTTAGAATTGAAGGCAAATATTTGACGGGACTGTGGTCTGGGCGGTCTGGCGCACATGTGCGCATAAAAAACCGTGTGTAGTGCGCGGGGAAGTGTGTTGACAGTGCGCATAGCTGCGCCCGCGCCGCGACCACCCGCTCGGCCTCCTCGCACCTCACATCCTTTGTACTTTAGTTCTCATTTCCAAACTTTTACTGCGACCAATGCGTGACTAAATGTGGCCAACACAAACATTCAGATCCCACTTTACATTCAAGAGATGTTTAAAATGTGAAAATGATGAATGAATGTCCTTGTTAAAAAATCTCTGGTTTATGTGAACTGTTATCAAAGAGGAAGCAGTTGTTCTATTTTAATAAATATTTAATTTTGGGGAACTCGTGGGTATCCCAGAGCCAACCGCAATCGTAATGACGTGTAAATCTCACTGATTAGATACCAACCCTGGGAACTGCCAACAAGTCGGCGGCACGACCTCATTCCTCGGCGACCCGCGCTCGTGGTCGTATCCCTTTCACTGCGACTTTATCTAATTTGGTAATGGTAAACAGTCCCGGGGACCTGGAGAGATCTCGCTGAGCTCACACGCTCTGCTACCGATCATTAGGCGCGTATTGGTGCGGTCCACAAACAAACCCCTAATTCTGTTTACCTAATGAGATGTGTCGACTGCACGCAATCCATTCTCACGATCCAACACGTGAAAAAAGGAATTCCCAAAATTTTAACGCAATAGATACATTGTCTCTACATAAACAGCGGTAAAATTTCACTGTCAATGAAAAAACTAGCCTCAATAAGTATGGAGAAGGCGTTTGTTTTTCTGATTTTTTTAAATATGATTTACCAACCTAATGGATGTTAAATTAACAAGAATAATTACTTACATCGGAACAATTATACGTTTGCATCAATAAAAATAAAAAAAAATCAAAATTTTTAAAAAACTACATATTGAGGAGGGAAATCAAATTGGTATACAAGACAAGGCTTGTTGGTAAGGCAAAACAATACACTAGCTAGAACATTTCTAATCAGTATGGAGGACGAGTTCACTGAATTATATTTAGTAACTAGGGTAAGCAAGACCGCTAGTAGCTCTTAAAGTCATCTGTTATGTTCCCAAACGAGAAAAATAATTTATTAAGGGTAATTTGTTTTGTATTTTTTGTTTCTTTATTTCCTGCTGTACAAATATTATTACACTATTTAAATAATTACCTAGGTACTTAAGTATTTACTTTTTTATTTACATTCAAGTATGTCGGTACCTATTGGTACGTAAAAAAATCATCAAGGTAATCGATAAGGTATTTTGTAAATAAAACAGAAAATACAGAATCTTGTGCCACACTAATCGGCCCCCATTACCTAAGAATGCCCATTCGCCGGCGGGGTGCACTTTACGCCTCCTTCTCAAATTGAAAGGCAGCCCGTCTTGTTTTGGCTTCGGTATTTTGTAAAGTCAACCGATAAATTGTTTTACCTAACCCGTTATTAATATATAACAATAACATTTAATTATTCCCGTGTCTGTGAAAAATTAGGACCTTCCATCTTTTGTCAAACAAAATTTGTCAATCTGTGTTCCTTCCAAAAATAACCAATCATCTTAAGACGATTATTTTTTCTCTTCTCTATGTTTAAAATAAATTGTATGTACTATGATGACGATTTGATTACATACTAAATGAAGCAGTAAACATTTGTGATAATCATATAATTTACTTAATTTCTTTAAATGTGTATCGAACCAAAAAATCCATGACAGTTTGTTTCTAAGTAAACAAAAGATCAATGCCTATAAAGAAGGTAGTACTTATTAATTTGCTTTTGTCTAATGAATGTTCCGTACTTAATGAAGATTTGATTTGATTCGTAACATTTCATTTCAGCTTGTATGTAACTCAGTGAAAAAATCTATTAGTAACGTTTGCCTTATTGCAGCACACTGTCGGAGTAACTAACTAAATTTGTCGGTGTTTAGTATGAACACTATTTTTTAAGATTATTATTTCGCATTTTTATATGAAAAGTAAATTTTAATTATATTTTAAAAGCAATTCTTACTTATTGGGTACTTGGGCAAAGAGTTTAACGAGCAAATTGAGTCAATGTATATTACTATTTTAACAATAAAAGCTTGTAAAAAGCAATTCTCTCAAAACTTCCCAAAACGATGGATAGAAAAAATGGAGTAGACACAATTAGAAATGTTATTTCCTTGTACCTTAAGCTCTTATTTTACAACTACACTATTGATTCTATGCCGCTTTAGTTCGATAGAATATAATAGAATGAAAATGTTTTTTTAGATATTTATTTTTTCTTATAAGTAATGGCTTTGTGTGATTGGCACATTTAGCCAGTGTCAAGTTATGATGAAGTGGTGATAAAGATGATAAATGAGATGTCCTTCCCTAAACCCCTTGAGTCCTCAGTGAAGATGTGGGACTTAATGAGATCTCACATGGACTTCATGAGAAAATTTGAAAAGTGATGTTGCACTGTTTTGTTTCATTTACCAACACTTATGTTCGTTTACAAACACTTACCGGTTAATATTCCACCGTTACTACACATTAATTTTCAAAACATCACAAATTATAGAAAATAAAACAAAACTGCAGTCATGGTGCTTTACTTTTCCGCCAAGATGTCCAATGAAAATGTATGTCAATGAAATTAACAGCCAATGTCATTTCCATACTAATGTCAATTTGCCTATATTCTTTTCGAAATTAGAATTGTAGTGGTCTAATGCATTTTGGCAAGAGATGCACAAACCGTTTTTATACAGTGTCTCTTAATTTACGATCTTATGACAAAAAGACAAGAGACTGATTAACCGTCAGACGTTAGGCCGACTTGGTAATGACCCTGCACTGCAATTATTACTCATTTGCTTGTCTCTCTAATAGTCTAGCTAGGATGCAAACAAGCCAGACTAAACGGCTGGTGGCGTTCTAATTAAGAGAGAGCCATTGCTAGGGCTGGGATAGTGACAACACCAAAATTAAATTAACTGAATTGAGTGAAGTTATTGACGACAAAAAAAAACAATTTGCTTGTTGAAGCAGACAGACTCGACGCGAAGTGAGTCACTGCGCAATGATTATGCGACTCTTGCCACCGCCTTGCCCAAATTGAACGTGCTTGTTTCCGTTATTTCTGTTTCTGTACATCGCTTCATATATTTACGTATTGGCACAAAGAATCGATTCAGAATATAAACGTGACTTGGTGATTGAATTTAAAAGTTAGAACTTTTTATTGTTTGGTTGGAATTCTGGCTCTGAAGTTGTTGGTATTTTATTGAAGCTTAGTCGGTTGAAAAGTTTAGTACTTAACTTAAGACTTCACTTCGTGTGACTACAAAACAAACTTTGGGTTCGCGAGCACCTTTCAGAATCTGAATGTGGATGAAATACCTATTTTCAGACGCTTTCGTTATTTATGTATTCACAAGTGAAAGATTTAAATTATGTTTTATGGGGTAAAGAGAATTAGAAGGCTGATTTTGGTTCACCATTAGGCAAATTACATGAATTTATCATAAATATCATAATGTAGTTTTATGGGACAATAGTGAGATTTTAATATTTAAAAACTATTCACGCAGTAGAAACCACAGACGAAGTCCTTAGCTTAACAAGTTTACAAAAATAATTTCACTGGCCGGAAAGCTTTTTCAGTGCCAAAGATTTTTCAGAATTCCCTCACTTTTGTGTCTTGTAGCGCATGTGTTACGATTGTAAAATGTTGAGGCTTGAACTCATTACCAACTGCAACTGTTACCTAAAACCGACATAAATATATAAAATCATATAGAGTCGAGGACGTATGACAATGGAAACAATGTTGCCTAGTAACTCGAGTGCGTAATGTCGCAAAAATGTTGATCTCTCTAATTAGCACAGCGCTCCCAAGACATCTTACAAATATTTTACTGATCTGTTCATGTTTCTTTAAACGGGCTCTTCGCACAGGGCAATGTCCTTAGAAAACTCGGCCTTAACAATGAACAATTAGACTA
This sequence comes from Musotima nitidalis, assembly GCA_949126915.1. Lineage (NCBI taxonomy): Eukaryota > Metazoa > Arthropoda > Insecta > Lepidoptera > Crambidae > Musotima > Musotima nitidalis. The sequence goes on along the minus strand of OX421418.1, from coordinate 13,553,565 downwards.
CTTTTCAGCAGCAGTTCATTTACGTAACCTACTTTTTAATTCTACTCAGAAAAGTCATCCCGATATTTTTTGTAGAAGTGTGTAATTAAAAAAAAACTGTTTTTAGATTTCTTGACTTGGCTTAAACAGACATCAGACATCTACGTTGACTATATGTGTATGTAGTTCTAAATATTACGTCTTTATTTTATTATTATCTTTATAGGTTCTGGGGCTGTACGAAAAAAAAAATATTGTTAAATAGCTAATAATTAATTAATGTAATTTTAATAGCTTGATATTGGCTATATGATATTCATACTGTAATGTCAACTGCCGCCCAAATAACAAATTTCAATTAAAATTTTGTACGCTATATAGTTATTGTTTCGTCTCACAAATCAAAATATAACGTAGCGAACTCGTGAAACTGTCAATGCTTTTGCTTGGATTTTGTTTGGCTACGGATTACTACAACTAGAAATCCGTAAATACTGTTTATCATAAGGTTTTCTAAGCAACATTAATTTACAACCTTTCTCAAGATATGAAAACTGCGGTATTTAGACACAATATCAATATAATATGTAGGTAGAACTGAATTTTTGTGTGCAAAAAATTAACCTTTAGAATAATCTACCAGAGATGAAATTTCCTTGTACGGTTGACCTTCGATATAGGTGCATACTTTAGTACTATGCTGCGACATTTATTACGTTAAAATAATAAGCTTACAACTTACTTAATTAGCATTCCTATTTAACAGACAAATTATCCGTTACCTCTGGGGTCGATAACACTTTTCTGATATTGTCAGAGTAACGTTTGTCAAAACTCAGTTCTCAGACCATCTCTGCCAAATGAATAAAAACATAATGATTCAAGTGTCAAAATGTTATTAGACTTCATTGTTAAACCAGTCAATGTGTACGAGTATAATAGGTGACTAGTTTTCGTGCGTCATTCGGATTTCTCTATTGTTGTCTTTATATTGACCAATAACAATACTTCTGGTAGTGACAGACCGGGGTGACAAGGATATTCTAGCGCTTTACGTCATACTGCGTTCCGATTTTCAAGTTGTTGTAGATAGCAATACTACTAAGCATCAATTTACTCTTAATTTTTTATGTCTGCCGATAAACAGTACCTACAGCATAAGTACTTCACTACGCTCGTCACCCCAAGACAACAAGTCTTAATTGTTTTTAAGTAAATAATTATGTACGGTCAGCAACCGCACATTGTACTCTGGCCTAGTTTGTATTATTGCACATTAAGTTAATTTATATAATTTAGAAAAATCACGTACGCAAGTACGTCAGTTATCGGTTTACCATCGAGCTCGCTTAACATTTTTTAACATTTTAAACATTTAATTTTAACATTTTTTTGTAACATTATTATAATCAACTTTTATTAAACATTTTCTATCATAAACATTTATTTAATTGAACATTTAACATTCAACATTAAATGTAAAGGCATCTGCCCTTACATTTTGGTCCTTCGAGCATTTAGAAGTAGAATCAGTGCCGTGGTATAATTCACTTGTGCGAACATTTGAACATTAACATAACAGAACATTAAAATCAGTGTAAAAACTAACATTAAGTGACTGTGAAAGTGGTAACAGATCGCAGAGCAGTATAGCAACAGGCGGTAGCTGCAAACCCGGTGAGCACGTTCCATTTTAACTACCTTTTGGGAAACTTGGCATATTCCGTGTACACCAAACTCCGCTAAACAACAACAATGGCTTCCTACGATGACCTTCTTACCAATCAATCTACAATTCTTGATGCAATTAAAAAGATCAAGGATAATTTTATGAAAGATGGTCCCTCGCGTAAAACGTCTCTTGAATATCACGATGATAGACTTAACAAGCTAGAAACTTTATGGAGCGAATTTAAGAAAAACGACGTTAAGTTATCATTATTTGATTGCGAAAAGTCAGGGCCTTACTACGAGAATCGTGTGTATGATCGATTAGAACAACTCTACGAAGAAACCAAGTCTATGATAAACAAGTCAAAACAAAGATTGTTAGTTAAGATCGAAGATGAAAATCTTGGCTTCGTTACTCAACACCAAAAACACGGAGAAAGCAGCGCTACATGTACTCAAGAGAAGGATTTAGGACAACATGACGACGAGGAGACCCCACATAATAGTAGGAGAATGTCAGACGAGAGAAAAGACGTAGACCAGCGTACAAGGGACATAATGAATGAACAGCGGTCGAACATTAGAGCCTTTGAGAGGGCGGTAAGAAACATGGATCTGGAGAACGTGAAAGAAAAGTGGCAACTTGAAGATAAGTTGAAGACAGTTACACAACGCTGGGAAAAGGTCGATAGTACCTACTGGAAACTCGACAACATCTTGGACGACACGAGAGCGTTTGAGACAGATTACAACAGATTAGAAAGGCTGTATGAATTCAGCAAGGAACAAATAAACAAGAGAATTTGGGATAGCAAACATCAGGAAAAATCTACGCCTAAAATTGAACTTCCTACGTTCAGTGGCAGCTACGCCCAGTGGACAACATTTAAAGATTTATTCATAGAAATCGTCCATCGCAACACTTTCATCTCTAACGCTCAGAAAATGCAACATTTGAAGTCAAAATTGAAGGGAGAACCTGAGCGATTGATTCAACACTTAAACATTAGTTCGGACAATTACGAAACCAGTTGGCAGATTCTTCAGCAGAGATACGATAATGAGAGACTATTATTCACCTACCAGGCTAACATTCTGCTGAACCAACCCAACATACAAACCCCAACGGCGTCTCAGCTGAAAAGAATGCATGATACTACTATCGAGTGCATCGAGGCTATCAAAAATTTAAATTTTGATACCTCGTCGTGGGACCCCTTGGTGGTTTATATTTTAATGCAAAAGCTGGATCCCGAAACAAACCAGTTTTTTACAGCAACATTGGACAACCCGAGAAGCATGCCAGCTTTAAAGGAGTTCCTGAAATTCATTGAGACCAAATTTATGTCACTGGAATCAAGTCCGTATCGCCCACGTAACACAAACAGCCAACATCAAAATAATCAAACGAAAACAGTTCATAATGCAACATACAGTAAGCCTAAATTGCAACATCAAAATACTCAGGCAGAAACTAAAAATTTAGTAAAAACATTTCACAACAAAAAGACATTTCATAATTACATTATAACTTGCCCTAGATGTAATAAACAGCATGGTTTGTATAATTGCAAAGAATTCTTAAGCATGTCACCAGAAGAGCGTTTGAAAACTGCTAACGAGTTACGTGTTTGCTTAAATTGCCTTTTTAGCCATAGAGGCGAAAAATGTATGTCGGATAAAAAGTGCAAGCACTGCGAAGAACCGCATAGTAGCATCTTGCATGACGCAATTGAGATTGCAAACTCGCGCGGAAATAAATCTAATGTAGGTCAGCGGTTAAACACGCACCTAGCGCATGACAACTCTAACGAAGTGCTGCTAGCCACAGCTCAAGTTAAGGTGACAGCTATTGATGGTACTACAGTTACCTTACGCGCCTTGCTAGACCAAGGCTCTCAAGTGAGTCTTATTACAGAAAACGCTGCACAAAGATTACAGTTAAAGCGGAACAAGATGAGCGCGGTGGTATCAGGCATTGGTGCTTCAGCCACCACCAAGTGCAAAGGCGTGCTTCATCTTAAATGTCAAGCGTTATACACCAACTTCAACATTAACATTAATGCACTTATTATGAAGTCTATAACAAACAAACTGCCGAGTAAAACAGTTGATATGGATCATTTTGAGCACATTCAACATTTACAACTTGCTGATCCTGAATTTAATGTGTCTCAGGATATAGATTTATTACTGGGAGCCGATGTTTATTCGGAAATTCTGTTAGAAGGGCTCATCAGATCAAATACATCATCCATCATAGCTCAACAAACTCAGCTAGGATGGGTAGTGTGCGGCAACTACACACACAAAACATTTAACTGTCATGTAGTTGTCAACAACATTGAAGATCTTGCTCAATTCTGGGAACAGGAGTCATTGCAGGACGACAAGGCAAATACGGACCCAAACGATAAGTGCGAACAATTGTACAAAGAAACAACAACACGACTGCCTGACGGGAGATATCAAGTCCATCTCCCTCTGAAGGACAAGTTCGATGAACACCTGGGAACATCCAAGCCGCAGGCCATCGCCCAGTTTCAACAATTAGAGCGAAAGATGGCAAGAAACCATGCTTTTGCAGAGGAATATGCAGAATTCATGAAAGAATACGAAGAAATGGGTCACATGGAACAAATCAACACTACACACAACAAGATTGAGTACTTCCTACCACACCACGGAGTAGTGCGACCAGGCGCTATAACAACAAAATTGAGAGTCGTTTTCAACGCGTCAGCCAAAACAAGTACAAAACACAGTCTCAACGATTTAATGGAGGCAGGACCTAACCTACAGAAAGATATTCTTAGCATCCTGCTGAAGTGGAGACAGTACAAATATGTCTTTACATCCGACATTGAAAAAATGTATCGCTTTATAGCGGTACATCCTGAACATCAACCCTTACAGAAAATAGTGTGGAGAAATTGCCCACAACAACTGCTAAAGGAATATCAACTGTGTACAGTTACGTATGGCACTAAGGCCGCTCCATTCTTAGCGCTCCGAACACTTCAACAGCTGGCGTTGGACGAGGGTGACAAGTACCCGGAAGCAAAAAACATTTTACTCAATCAGTTTTTCGTCGATGACGCGTTATTTGGTAAGGATACCATAGACGAGGCTCGAGTTACGAGAGACCAACTAATAAATTTATTAAAAGAAGGAGGGTTCAACCTTAGGAAGTGGTCAAGCAATGAACATCAATTGTTAGAAGACCTGCCAGAACATATGATTAGCCCTACAAGTTTCAGCTTCACAGAGGCATCAACATCAAAGGCTTTAGGGTTGGCATGGAATCCGAAACAAGATAAATTCATATTTACACCCACGATCAAAAACAAAAACAACACTGAAACTAACAAACACTCAACAAAGCGTCAAATCTTAAGCGACATATCTACCATTTTTGATCCGCTGGGATTGCTCTCCCCAATAACAATCAAAGCAAAAATCCTGTTTCAAAAAGTATGGAAGCATAATATGGAATGGGATGATGCAGTTCCCGACGACGTAGAACAAGAATGGAAAACACTTAAAAACGAGTTAATAAACATGCAACCTTTCAAAATAGACCGTTGGCTTGGCTTGAAAACGAGCGAAGAATGCGAACTACACGCGTTCTGTGACGCATCGGAAAAAGCGTTCGCCTGTGTTGTGTACAGCAGGGTCCCAGCGGGAATACTTAAACATCAAATTTCATTAGTTGCAGCGAAAACAAAGGTCGCTCCAATTAAAAAACAACAAACACTTCCCAGACTTGAGTTATGCGGCGCTCAGTTGCTGGCTCAGCTGGTTAAGAAAATAAAACACTGCCTTGATAAACCGAACATTAAAGTAACTGCATGGACGGACTCCATGATCGTGCTTGGTTGGCTGAAAGGAGATATCTCACGATGGAAGGCCTTCGTTGGACACAGAGTACAGGAGATAACATCGGTCGTGCCCGCGGAGAGTTGGAAACACGTAAGATCGGAGCAGAACCCGGCCGACTGCGCTTCACGAGGACTATTACCTTCTCAGTTACATAACTTTCCTCTGTGGTTTAAGGGACCCGAATGGCTTAGCTGTGAAGACATTCCTGAAACATGTGACACGTATATGACCCCAGAAATAGAAGTCAAAAAGGTGCATATAGTTACGTCTCAAACTACAGACAACAAAAACATTAACATTATAACACAACTCCTTATCAAGTACAGCTGTATTATGACTATAATACGCATCGTGGCTTGGGTAATGCGTTTTATTACAAACTCATCACGAATAAATTGTCACGGGGCAGCCCTGCCCATGAATCACCCGTCAAAACAATGTAATTTAACACTCGCCGATATTCGACGCGCTACTTACATAATAATTAAACAAGTGCAGAATGAACACTTTGAACAAGAAATCACGGCCATAAAAACAAAAGGGAAAATTAATAACAACATTGGACTTTTAAAACTTAACCCTTATCTAGATGATAACAACATTTTACGAGTTGGAGGGAGATTACAAAATTCCAACTTACCCGAAGACACAAAACACCCTATTATCATACCAAAAAACAGCAAACTGACGCAACTTCTCATTGACCGGGCGCATGCCACAACGCTACACGGTGGAGCGAGATTAACATTAGCTACATTGAGACAAAAGTATTGGATAATAGGAGGAAATAATACTGTCAAAAAACACCTACAAGGCTGTGTGAAGTGCTGTCGTTTCAGACCATCAAAACCTTACCAATTGATGGCTGACTTACCCAGTGAGAGGATAACGCAATCACCACCTTTTTATCACACAGGGGTAGACTTTACAGGATTTGTTGACGTCAAACTCAACAAGGGCCGAGGTGTAAAAACAAGTAAAGGTTACGTCGTGGTCTTTGTATGCATGACAACAAAAGCGGTACATTTAGAACTCGCGTCGGACTTATCATCCCAAACATTTATACTTGCGCTTAATCGCATGATTGCGCGACGAGGCTGCCCGAAACACATGTACTCCGACAATGGAACAAACTTTGTTGGAGCCGAAAAAGAATTAGCTAAACAACTACACATTGCTCAAACATTCAACAACGACACTTTGTCGAGAAAGAATAGTGAAATGGGAATAGAATGGCACTTTAACGCACCGAGCTGGCCGACTGCAGGCGGACTCTGGGAGGCTGCAGTTAAGTCTATGAAATACCATCTAAAACGAGTTTTAGGAGAACAAAAGTTAACATACGAGGAGTTCCTAACACTGCTCACCCAAATCGAAGCGTGTATGAACTCTAGACCACTTTGCCCTTTAACAGAAGACGTTGAGGATATCGACTACCTTACACCATCACACTTTTTGATCGGCCGACCAGCAACTTTCCTACCACATGAAAACATCGAAGAGCAAAACATTAGCATTCGACAAAGATGGCAGTTGCTTAACAAAATGCAGCAAGGGTTCTGGGCCAGATGGTCTTCTGAATACCTGCAACAACTTCAAGTTCGAAGTAAATGGCTACATAAAACGATAAATTTAACAATCGGGGATATTGTCTTAATCAAGGAGGACAACCTGCCTCCAGCAAAATGGGCTCTTGGCAGAATACAAGAGGTTCACCAGGGAAAAAATAATCTGGTTAGGGTTGTAACATTGAAAACAAAAACAGGCTTACTAACAAGACCAATAACAAAATTAGTTAAACTCCCGATACCAGAGTCTCAAACAGAAAAACCTGATACCGACACCTCTAGTATAACAAACCAGGATAATAAAAAACCAACATCAAACAATAACAATCAAAAACCACCATTTAAATCAAAGAAAACAAGTACCAGCTTGCTCTGCATGCTTATAACATTATTAACATTGTTTCAACCTTCTACACAAAACAGTAACGTCATAAACATCACGCCGTTTGAACCAAACAGAGCTATCTACTTTGACAAAATCGGCAATTTACAAACCGTGCATGACGACTGGAAGATTGTTACCTACTATAACATGACGTCATATTGGCAAGGCATAAATAACATACATAGAGTTGTGAAACACCTTGGGGAAAGGTGTGAGCAATTCGATTATAAAACGATGTGCAAAACGATTATGACGGAATTCGAACAGGAACTAAACGAACTTGATCATAACAATTACATGCTGGAAACACACCATGGTCAAACAAGAGGACGCATCACCCGAGGTCTTATTAATGGAATAGGCTACCTTGCAAACAGTCTATTCGGTGTGCTGGACGAAAGATTTGCAGCGCAATATAAACAAGACATAGAAACATTGCATAACAACAGAGACCATTTACTGAAACTGATTAAAGGTCAGACATCAATTATTGAGGCGCAAAACAACATTTTAAAGAGAAACGAAGAGTCTATGATTACCCAGTTCAATCTTTTATCTCAACACCTCAACACTACTGACGACTACTTACGAAAATTGGGTAAAGCTGTTCAGGAGGAGGAAGAATTGAACTACTTCAACATCATGGCCACCACCACCTCAATAATGTTGTCTAAGTTGCGACACATCCAACACATGCTACTAGACACCTCAACTAATATTCACAATGGTCACGTAGATACCAGACTTCTACCCCAAAGTCAGCTCTTCCAGGAACTGAACATTATTTCTGGACAGTTACCTCAGCAGTTATCTATACCTGTGGACAACATTCAAACCCAACTAGCAGATATATACAAGCTACTTGAGGTCAAATCAAGAGTATTAGAAAATTACTTCATCATAGAAATTACATTGCCTCTAACAGGTGACACACCGTTTACTGTATATAAAACAGTTCCGATACCGATGAAAGCTAACAATAAGACGTCGCTTTCCATGAAAACAAGCTCCGAATACGTTGCAGTTAACATGAGAAAAGAAACATTTATGCAACTCACAGGCAGCGACCTTGACCGTTGCATAAAAATAGAACCAAGCACATATGTTTGCTCAGTCAACAAACCAACACGGAACATGAGGAGTCATCAAATTCCATGTGAAATTGGAGCCATAACAAATATTACTATAGCAAAATGTGTATACACATCGGAAACTTGTAATAGTAACTGGACACCATTACGTAAACCAAACACATGGCTGTATGCCTGTTGCACGGAGTGTCAACTACAGATCATATGTGAAGGTCGCATGACTTCTAAGGCTATACATTCAACCGGCATCTTAGAAGCCAAGGAAGGATGCATAATAAGAAACAATGAGGAAACATACCACACACAGGTCTATTACACAAATAACATTTACGTCAACCCAGAGATACCTTTATTAGACCTGGAAGGTATCAATAATCTCACATCTTTGCAACCTATTGATTTATCACTTCACCAACCAAACACACAATTCATAAAACACGATTACGACAAACTTCATAATTCATTGAAGGAATTAGAAGAACAGACAAAACAGACTGAAATGTCTCAACACGATGTACACCAATACATCGTGTCATACGTCACGATGGGGCTACTGATCCTGTCAGCATTCGTCGCGGGAGGACTCTACGTGTACTGCAAACGCCGCGGCACCCTCGCCGTCAACAATGCCAACACGACCACCACAGTACCACCACCAAAGCCAAGAAGGGCAGAAAATATAGAAAGGACCGTAAACAGGAGTTCTTCTTACGCGACACCTCATTCTTTTAACATTTAGATTTTCTTACTTTTCAATTTTTATATTTTTTGTATAATTTAACTTTAACTATTAGTATTTTAAAATACCTTATTTAACTTTTAACCTATTAACATTATTTTGTTGCCCCGCCAAGATGTACGGTCAGCAACCGCACATTGTACTCTGGCCTAGTTTGTATTATTGCACATTAAGTTAATTTATATAATTTAGAAAAATCACGTACGCAAGTACGTCAGTTATCGGTTTACCATCGAGCTCGCTTAACATTTTTTAACATTTTAAACATTTAATTTTAACATTTTTTTGTAACATTATTATAATCAACTTTTATTAAACATTTTCTATCATAAACATTTATTTAATTGAACATTTAACATTCAACATTAAATGTAAAGGCATCTGCCCTTACAAATTAATTGAAAACATTTATTACTTCTTTTCACATTAAATAATAATATGTCCCAATGACAAAAAGGACTACCACTTAGCTAATTACTAAATGGGTCAGTGTAATATCAGTGCCCGACTGTACTAGCTGAAACTACTTCCATTAAGCTGCACTCATACTTGGTAATTGAATGGCCCTTTGCTATCCTTTCATATATCTAATAGGGCGTGAATTAACTTACGGTAAAACCTTCCGGTCCGGGATTTTTTACATCTTGTTGTATAGGAGCATAACTGTCGACCGCGGATGTAACTTTTTAGCGTCGAGATTTTCTGCCATCCCCGATCCCTGATCAAACATCCTCGGAGAGAACATTTATTTACTCACCAGTCCTGTCGCTCATAATAACGGAACAACTAAGATCAATACATAAATCCATTCCGTGTAATTCTCACAGTTCGTCCCGTGCGTTGTTGGACTTCATTCCATTCGGCGTCTGTCTCGCTCGCTTCGTTTGTACGAGAGATAGTGCCATCTCTTTCGGAGACTTTGAATAGAACCGCCCTTGGCTGCGGTTTCCGAGAATTGAGCTCGTGGCATTTTTTAGAGCGCATAATAATTTGATCGGGAAATATTTATGGAAGGGGTGTTCGGTGCGGCGCGGGCGCAGGCGCGGCGTCGACGAGTCAATTACCGGTGGTGGCGGAGGCTGCGCGGCCGTCCGCGATGGGTGGCTCTCTAACAACCTGCCCCTGACCCTCGCTTCCATTACCACAGAATTTATTACTTTCTGACGTCAAATGAGGAATTTCACACAGTTTTGATTTCGTTTTTTTTAAATTATTACTGTGATATGTATGGTAATTCTATAGAATTGTCTTGAATTGGCTTTAACTCTTTAGTTAAAGACCGTGGTAGGTGCTTAAATATTTTGAATTACATTCTTTCGAATAAAAATTAGATGTGGTTCGATGGTAAACGCATCACTTGAAACCTGCCCGATTTGGTTATTTAAAAAAAAGATGACAGGACTGTCAGACTAATCAGGTGTCCATAGAATTTTTTTCGAAAAATTATTAAACTGTTTAAACCGGAAAAACCGAACGCAGACAAAGTTCATACTGCCACAATAACGACTAATGGGTCAGCTTGTTTAAAAATACACCTTAACTATATAGTAATAAGAATTACTTTTTTGTACTCTCTAAGTACATTTTATATGTCATCATATTTATTTTTATATGAAAATAACAGATTATTTCTAAGTTACATACAAGTTTTTTGTTTAATAAACTTTTAATTTCCTTAAGCGGCCGAGCTAGAAGAACAGACGAAGATAAATTAGCAGGAAAGCAAACTTCAATGTACTGTATTTAGCGAAATACCTAAACATTGCAGACCTAATAACTGTTATATGGAGTTAATAATAATATCAGGATTGAGTTTTAGATAAAGCTAACTGTGAATATCGGATTTTTACTCAGCCTACTATCAGGAGAAAGTCTTCCTCGTGACGTCATTGCTTTAATTTAAAAAAGAAGATATCTCGTTTAATAATTTCTTATAAATGATTATATAGAATTAAGCAAAATAAGTGTCCGAACGGTCGTGAAATGTCATTAGTATGACTTATCAAGAACATTTTATTACACAATGCCTGAACAAAGTCAAAATGAAAGTCGTAGCATTGTGCTACGAGAAACTTGCTACGGAATTCGTAGCAATACATAACTTGATGTCTACATAGTTAATAATAATAATTATTATTGATATATAATTTTAACTAGCATTAATTCATTTAACTAATTATATAGCTTGAAGATTATGTCATATACAACATTAAAAGCCTTATGAAAACATAATATTAGAAAGTAAGTTTATTTAACATATATATTAAGTTTATTCTTAATTATTTATTCTAAATAATTTCATCCTTATTCAATGGAAGAAACAGTGGTATAAAATATCCCAAACAATTTTTTTATAATGTTTCATAAATTTACTTAATAGTGATGAGATGGCCCTTTGTGATACCCCCCTCTCATCTAAACTATTACCGGATATACGATACATTCCTTAGGAAGGGTTAAAGAAGAACTTATCTCTGGTAGACTTTGTTTAGTGGGACCCTTTTCGAAAATTTATTGTATTTGAGATAATGTGTTTTTTTTATTTTTATGTTTCTTGAATTGGCTTGACACTCTACCGCGTGTCTAGATACAGATTTTTAATTTAGCAACTGCATGTAGACATAGTGTACATATTTTCAAAATAAACAGATTAAAAATGTTTGTAACTGTACTTCACGGCTTTTTGTTAAATATACGCTTAGAAAAGTAATAACCCAAACACCAAAAACTTTAATTTATGTAAGATATATTTTGCCCTCTAAAATCTATCAGAAATAATCTTTACCTCATGAAATCTATCAAACATCAATATTATAACTGTTTAATAAACAAGGTGATGAGAACTGTTTACATAAACATATTTGAACAATTTTTCACTGTACTCAACGGCTTTTTGTCACATATGCATATGCATATATGTGACAAAAAGCCGTTGAAAAATAATAACTCAATCATAAACTATACAGAAGCTTTTATATATCCCTGATATTACCCAGAATGAGCATTACCTCATTTCAAAATACTGTATAGTATTCTCCGCTATAATGGCGAAACTCTCCCACTTAAGTTTAAATTGCCAATGGCCTATTCGACAGATTTTTGGACACGACACAGGGTCAACATCAGTTATTGTATACATACTTATTAAATATATAAAAATGTTAGACAAATTTCATCTAAGACATTTAATAAATGGAATACAATAAAATATATTTTAATCACCAAGTCAAATTATCCCATACTGTAATATATTTATTTGGTTTACCAGTTTCTGCACAATTTTATAAAGACGCCTGAATCAATAAATTATTCTATTTATAATACATAAACTTTATGGGTAATGTAAAAATAGTTTAATGGTAAACTCCACATGCTCCAATTAAATCAAAAGCTTTGCGTTAGATGAAATACAAAGTAAATAACAAGAAAAAGATCATATGATAAATTGTTTTAATGTAGATATGCCATCAATGGCATCTGTCTATTAAATTAATTACTCAATGTAAACTCTAATAGGCACTATTAATTTGTTATTAACGTACGCAGCGGAATGCACTAAGCCTTGAGTTCTCAATTTTAAACATGTCTGTTTTTACTGACGATATGCGACAGGGACGGATCTAGGTTTACACAATGTGGGAGGCATTTTGAAACATGTTTATAACAAATAGCGTCCTAATTCGTTAGTAGCAAACTTACGCTAGTGTAATTAAACGGCATGCGAGGACCAACGGGTCAGTTATGTGGTTGGGTGGTAGTTATGTGGTAAATGTATGATATGAGTGTTTATTTTTCTTCATTAAAATGTTGTTCACTAAGAAATTTCTAAACAATTAGAGGACAATATTGGTATAAAGACATTTTGGGACAGGGTCCCGAAGAGATGTAAAAGACATAAAATAGCTTTTATTTCAGGCAACAAGTATTTTTTTCTGCATTTTTAATTATTCACAGACAGTGTTCACTGTTTTTTAAGCTACAAATGATTATTGTGATAATGAGCCCGCCCAAACACGCCTGCTTTTTAGTAGTGTGAAAAACTGAGACGCAATGTCTAAATGGAAAGAAATTATAAAACTTTGTATTTTTTAATACAGTTGGCAGTCCCTTCCTTGGCGCCCTTTCCCTAAATACGGGCCTGTTCAGAGACAAGATAAATAAAAAGGCGATTGGTTTAAGCAATTATTGCACGAATGTGGACACCTACAGACAAAAAACCGTGCAATTTACTGCTCGTACTTGTGACTACTACCTTCAAAAAGTATTTTTTTTATTTTTCTGTCAGTGAAAAGCATTCTTAACATAAATGCAGGTACAAAGACTTTATTTATTTAAAAAAATACTGCTTATTATATGCTTATATGTATATTTAAAGAGTTATGAATTAATAAACAATTCAGGTGTTAAAGTATGTTTTTAAAAATAATTATATAGGGATCCTACTTAGATCTGAGAAGCCCAAGCCAAACTGACCTGCAAGTGGTGCACCAGCTTAACTAACGAGGCTCTGGCAAACATAAAAGATGATCAACCATATAATTGGCGAAAAGTGGGCGTATAATATGTATGTATTTGAAAATTCATATCTGAAATTGTTTCAGGTTTTTTGGATATCAATAATTATTCATATCCGAAAAATAATAAGGAGTTAAAACTGAGTAACTATAACGTTTATTTTCAGCCTCCCACCCGATGATCTGGTCAAGGCAGCGGGAAGCCGGTGGATGCAGGCGGCACAAGATCGAACAACTTGGAAAACAATAGGGGGGATTTCAAATTTCTGAAATGATGATGATGATGCTTTTTACATTAGATTTTAAGTCGACATTTAAATATATACAAAATTATTTTTTAATCCAACAATTTATACTTGATACAGTTGAAGACATTAAAAAATGTTTTCATAGCTATAGATTTTTAGTTGTGATTGCCGCCATACCTAATTAGATTTAAATACAGTATTTCTACATATTGAGCGTTTAGATTATGACATAATTTGCTAAAATAATAAAATAATGATAACAAGTTTTATAAAGAAACACAATTTTCAACATTTAAGAGTTAAAAATAAGTTACAAAGTAATTAAGTGTTACAGAGAATATATAAACTGATTGAAATATGAACTGAACAAAGTATGCTGTCTTGTTTCAATAAATATTGATTCATTTTTTCTACATTCCTGGAGCGCATTTGTAAAGGTTATTTAAACCTAATACAATCTTATAAGCGTAAGATACAAAAAATTGTTAGGTAATAAATTAAACAAAATATTTACAAGTACCTATTACCTAAAGAATCATAAAGAATTTTCTTGTGACTTTATTTTATTTCTTAACAGCAGCTTTATAAAATAATACCTAAGAAAAACGAAGCACATACTTGAAGTTCTACTTAAATAAAGTCTAAGTAATTCTGATAACCTAATAAAACTTTTATTTTAGAGCAACTAGCACAAACAATCTGAAATGTGTGATACGGTGCAAAAGGTTATCGGAGTAAGTTGATTTAATAACAATGTTTAGCAAGCAAGCTTGTTCCGGTGAAGTCGGTAAGTCGGATAATAATACATTACAGTGTGATAAAATAGGCGGCAAATGTTACCGCATTGGAGTAATTCTGGCAATTTGTCGCAAAGGGTGCGGGGGCGGCCATATCCGGCGTGCATGTGCAAGACAATGCTGAATGGAGCCATTAATAGCAGTCAATGAGTGCGTAAGGATGAGGACACATGTGCACCAGCGCCGCCCGAACCCACATGCGGCAATCTTACATTGTCTTTGGCTTATGCAAAAGGACGGAACTTTACGTTCATTCATTAATTTGTGTAGGATTTCGGAGAAACCCCCTTTTTATGGGCCGGAACAAAACGTTATGTTTCTTAGAACGGAAGTAGATTATGCAGTCGGACGATCGTAAACACATCAAATGAATACTTTGTGGCATTTTTATAACTCTTTACATGTAGTATTTTAACAATCATCGATTTTGGTAATATCTACATAGAAAAACAATAAAAAGAAATGTTAACGATGACATCCACCGTCGCATATACACCGGGAAGGGTAACCTGAACCTGTTATTTCTTGGGCACAACCGCAGTTACGTGAAGAAAATTGTTATTTTAGGATTATTGACCATTTTAAGAGATAATATCGCTTCCTGCTCTCTGTTAGCCGGTGCTGTTAACTAAATAAACTGTGTAAGATATACCTGCAGCACAATAGCAGGTATTTGCAGCCCTGACAATTAGTAGGACGAGCAGCGTGACCGTTATATTGTTGTTGGTGCGACGCGCTGGCGCCAGACACTCCTGCTCTATTGTGCGCCACCAATTGCCCATTCCATCACAATGGCAAGTCAGTGTACGTCCTGGGAGGCACTTTAGAATATCTGCTTTCAGTCCTTTTGGAGATTGAGTCGGAAGGATCTGCCGAGGTGGCGCTTCCTCGAAACACCATTGATAATGCACTATTTGAATTGCTATACTTTACAAAGCGTGAAACTGTCCTGGGGGATCATTTGTTGAATAGAACCGAAACACAATATTTGTGGTTTAATCTTTGGTATTGAGTTTATCAGTCTATCGACGGCCGGAAATGATCTGTCTGGTCAACTTACATCCCGACTGTTATCGCTAGAGTGCTCAATAAAATCTATTCAGAACCAATGATTTTAGTTTCGAACTTTGATGTGAGCCACCGCGTAATTTGCAAACACGAGGCTAATCAAGCTACCCGCATGGGGTATGGAATTGGATGACTTAATTGTGGACATAAATAAATTCGACTTAACAAACGGCTGGTGATACATTTACGCTCACAAATAGTGGTCACGTGTCTTGAATTCGCTACAATTGCCTTGCAATGCGAAATTAGGGGTCCCCTGATTAGCTGAATGGGGTGAGTTATGAACTGATTATTGCGTTATATACGTATTATGTTTGCCCGTAACATGAACCGACCCCCAGGCCCTTGTCTCTTCAGCTTTGATGGGTAACTGAGTGCGGGTTTCGGGCTAACAATTTATAATTACTCATTCTGACTCATACAAATCATATGTTATGGATTTCAACAATTTTGTGCAACAATAGCGATCCGAACGCGCGATGTTATAAATGCAAAGGGTTACTTACTCTAATGTCATATCTATTTAACGAAAATTAATAAACTTAGAATAATAAAATGTTTCTATAAATACTAAAATCCGCTATGCCAATACTTTGGTTTTAAGTAAAATTATGTTAGATAAAACAAAACGATGATCACGAAACAAAAGAGTAATTATATTCTATTTATTTTAACAGCATAGTAACTTAAAGAAAACAAAAGATTTTATTTTTGTTAGTTTTTACATACAAGGCTGCCGTAATTCCTGTTAAATTATGGATTAGGGAAACCCAGCGAGCAGTTTTGAGTTATACAGTTAATAAGTTCTCGGGTATGGGTAAACAATAGAAGGATGATTATGTGGAATATTCTATAGATATTTTTAATGCGCAAGTTTAACAAATGACAAAACAAATTTACGCTAATAACACATTCCTACTCAACTGTTTAAAATAAAAAAATGTAGTGAAGATAGCACTGGATAAACACAACATGAGCTACTATGAAATCATGTATTAGATTTATATATAAAAACTTTATTGGTCACATACAAAACAAATTTACAAAATAACACAATCTGGGCAAAGGCTAAGAACGATCTCTTTGTACCAGTATTAGGTATGTCGCAGTATCCAAATTTCATATACATAACCATTACCTATTTAAATAAAACCCTCCTGTTTGAATAACTTGATGAAGTATTTGACTTTTTTTTTCTAAGGATGGGTTACATTTACATTACTGAACGGACGTATCTTATACATTAAATATCTTGATCAACAGGCACTACATGAGCTTCCATGAAATCAAGTAAAGGTATGTCGCTGTATCAAGTTTTCACATAAACAATTATTATTAATAAACTCTCATCAAAATGCTCTATATTTTGTTTCATCGTCAGTATGTACTTGATAAATTTCAACGACGTGCTTTATGCGCCTTGCTTTTTTAAATAAATTTGTATGACATTCTTTTATATATCATTTTTAATGCCAATGTTTAATATTACTTAAGATGTTTAATATTACAGAATGGACGTATCTAATACATTATACATATCTTACAGTTATATGTACGTAGCTTAGTGCTCTGTTTCCCATGGCTGTTGCATTTCCCATGCACTTATCATTCGGCAGGTCAATGTTTTGCGATAAGGCTTGGTGCATTGTGCCTATTGCCTATCGTGGGTGAATCTCGGTGTATACTTGATATAGAGACGTATTTATGCAAGAGATGCAATGCAGGAGAATTTATTACCGACATTCCCGAGAAATAAAAAGTCCTAGCGTAACAATTGCCTTAGGTCGAAGTAGTTAAAACGTTTACGTTACGAATCGACCATCGGATCGATATCTGTTTTCTTGGCTGTGTAGTCCATTTTAATAATTTTGAAAGTTATTTTTATCAATTGGATGACCGCTATAGAGTCAGTATACCTGTGTTTGATTCCCATACCTATAGGGCAGGTATTTGTGAGAACGAGTACGTACATAAACCAATTTTCTTTTGGTCTGGGTTTAACCTTATGTACCTACTTTGTTTATCTGTAGTATCCATATTGTTTTACTATGAGCTTCAGTCCTATCTAATTATTTTTATATCCCTTATATGTATTATGTTGAATATGTATTCACACACATAGTAAACACATTCTATTATATCCAAGATCTAAGATTTAATTACGACTTTTCTTTTTAATGTTTCAAATACAAAAGTAGAATAATACCTACGTGAAATCAAACAAAGCGATAAGCAATTAGGTTAATACAAAGGCAGCCGAATAAAATACAGCTTTGCAACAGAACAGCTTTGAGGTATTCTCACATTATGCGCGCACGCATACAAACACGTAACAAAATAAAACGTATGAGACAACATTCCCGGCGAATGCGGCTGCACATTATATTTGTGTTATAAATTTCACGGGACAAGGGGCCACGACAAGTGTTTACATAGTGAGATGGAATTTCGTGACGGTATTTATAGACCTTCGCTGCTGGAGTAGACCTGATTACACCAAAAAGCGATTTCCACAATTATTAATTGTACCCACTTTTTGCTTTGGAACTATGCCTGTTTTAAATAAATACCTTTAATCTATTAACAAGCGTACAGAGACAGTGTTGGTATGTAATTTATTACAACAAACGTTCTCTCAGCAGGGGGTCCCGCTTTGGAGAACATATCGTTGAGAAATGAAGGGATATCATCAGAAAAATAAACCACTCGCCGCAAAGTGCCGAGATAGCCGATCATTACGAGCACGTCGAAATAGATTACGGCAACCTTATTGTCAGCTTCGACATCAGCTCATCGTCTGTATATAATTGATTAGCATACACGTATAGATATACTGCTTACTGGAAGTGTATGATCAGAATGTATCAGGGCTTATGTGGTTATGTAGCCTCAAGTACTGATTTGCTTTCATGCCATTTTTATAAAAGCAATTTGTGCCCGCCCTAGAGGACAATTGAGCGTGGGAGCCGGCCCACAGTGGCCGCAGACATCCCCTAATGGATCCACAAAATCATCTTATTACTATTGTATAATTGTTGACATTTTTTCCATTCGCGACAACAATGAAACTAACCGCCTTGCACAATGGTGCTGGAGACAGTTTCCATTACTCCCTTTTGTATAGGTCATTGCAGTTTTTGCAAGGATTCGTACCGTGAAATACTCGACTCGGTCGTATCACGTTACGGTGATTATTTATTAACAGAACACATATTCTAGATGTGAATCAGGATTAAGTACATAGTTTTATTTATTGTGAATAAAAAAAAATCTTTTTTACAAAATTTATATTTTTATTTTTTATTACTTATACATAAGTAATGGATTTCTTACATTCAATGTTAACCTATTCTTTAGTGTTATGAAAGATTGTAATACGATAATAGTTGAAATGAGAATCAAAGATTTTGTACCATTTTGAGTTATATCATAATGACAGCTACCAAATAAAGATGCAGGAAGTGATCTAGTCAAGTTTCAGTGGAAAGTCTGAAGAGGACGAGCTGGGGCCGGTAGGGGCCGGCGGCGCCCCTGGGTGCGCTCCCGGGGCGGCGGCCAGGAATGCGAGCTCGCAACTATCACACGCCCAACATGAGTTGGATCTTTTTTAAAGAGCACAATTCCTGGAAGTATCTGCGAGCGGCGGAGGCTGGCGCTCGCCGGCCATTGTGCCGCGCGGCTAGTTTTGATCTTATTGTTAATGGGACGCCAAGTTTTTTCAACGGTGCTCGGAAAAAAGGTATCATCGGACCCCAGCGGAAACGTTACGGACCCTTGTGAAGTAAAATGGATATACGTTCTACGAAGAAGGTGTTATTTTAATCGTAGGTCGGGCTTTGTTGTTCAGGAATGTAGATAGCCTGTCATAATTTTAATGGGCGATTTCTCAGACTATTCGATTTATTCATGCTGCACACGTCCTGAATATCATCGCTTCTCCTGAAGTTTTTAATGCCGGATTAATCGGTAACTTCATCAGAATATTCCTGCCTCCATGTCACACTAATAACACCTTTATAAAGATATCTTTGAGCTGTTAAATATATTCCCGAATAGTGATTATCAGATATCGCGTCAATAGGGGCGTATTGATCATATAGCCATAGAACAGGTCTCTCGGCTTTGTGGGGCCGTGCTTATAAAGGCCAACTTTAATGAACAAACCGCACACGAAGGCTTTTATAATGACATGATAACCGACGGCGCGGCCGAGATACAATTCGACCCGAAGGCCGGCGGCGGCCTCCGCGTGTGTTCAAATCTAAATTTTCAAGTTTCGCTAACACTCGCCATATGTAGATATGCCATAGTATGTAAAGATAAAAAATTGGCAGACATTTACCGTAACAGGAACTAATAATACCAACAACTTTAAATGTTTAGAACCAAGGTGAACGGTATACGCAAATTATATATGAAGTGTAAGGTTGTATAAATAAGAACTACTATTAGTGGAGAAACAAAAATATAGATATAAAAAGAATTACGAAACGAAGAAACATTAAGATATTGAGTAAAATTCTGGTACACTTTACAAAATAAATCGTGCTAAACTTAAATCGTCTCCAGTTTCCTTAATTATTAAAACTTAAGTGTATATTCGATGATAAAACCCACCGAGGCTGTTTTTTATACCTCGCCGACTCACAGAATAGTGCAAAATTAGACAATAGGACCTTATTATCATATAACAAACTTTATCAAACTCTGATTCGATTAATGTACAAAAATAGATGGCACATTGGTTAGACACAAAACATTGACTACTTTTTATCGAGAATCAAACTTCTTCGATGTTTTATTATAAGAGTCAGGCCACCCATGACCTTACAGTTATAAAACTTAAAACGGATAATACACCCAAATCCACCTCGTATCTTATGTTAAACTTAAATTATGCCCAGCATCTTTAATCACTTTGGTGCGTTTATTTATACTTTTCAACGTGACTATGGTCTGGTCAAGGTTACATTATTGCTACTAACATATAGCTCTACATCCCTATCTTTCTTAAACTTATTTTTACAGTATTGTTTTCAAACAAAGATATTTAGTAGTCTGCCGCACCAATAGTTGTTTTTTGGAATTAAAATGGTAACTCTCTAAACTAGCCTCTTAGTCACAGTGATATAGTTCTCTCTTGAATGTACATTCAACAGTATCATTGATGGTACAATTGACACTGACATATCCAACTAATACCATTAACGGTACATATCGTTGTATGGCAACTATAGTATACGTGTTCTATAATGTACCTATAGGCATTTTTACACAAGGCCCTCGGGCAGCGCTCCATAAAGCATAATGAGCGGTTGTTAAAATTATGAATGGAACATCTTCTGAGAAGCTTTGTGGTGTGCGTTTGTCGTATATTCCCTTCACACAGACACACCCACTTCCAGGGCTGCGCATGAGCAATACAAATCAATACTTTGACATTATTTTATTAAAAAAGCATTTTATTGCGCCCAGCTTATATATATTAGATTTTGTCTTCAGTTTGGGTGTATAGGGATCCTACCAAGATCTAAGGACCCCAAGCTAACCTCACCTTCAAGTGGTGCACCTGTCGATCAACGGACGAGGCACTGGCGAACATACAAGCTCCCGATAAGCGACAATAGACTCGCCACCTATTACGTGGGACCAACAATATAACTGGCGAAATGTATAATATGCCTCTGTCTACCCATTCGGGAAAATAGGCGTGATATTATGTATGTATGTAGGTATGTTTGTCTTCAGTAATAGTGTAGATCAAAATTACTATACATAATTTATACATGTCACAAATATTAAATTCAGGACATTAGTTAGTGAAAGGATAATAATGTTACCTTGCTTCATAAGAATAAATTAATATTAAAAATTAATGAAACACTGTTTAGTCAAACAGTGAAATTGCATATGGATAAAATCATCAGAAAATAGCTGTAGTATTTGGCTATACCTGTTGGTGAATTGTAGACACCGAAGGTATCGAAAACCGTAAATATTGAACTTCAGCTTAAAATTTCACGGGCGTCTAGGAACCAATTGCTTGTCGGGTAAAATATATAATAATAATATATATCATCATCTCAGCCCATGAACGCCCCAATACTGAGCACGAGCCTCCTTTCACATACCAAGATGCGAGGGTATTGGGTCATACTCCACCACGCTGACCCAGTGCGGATTGGCAGAGGCAGGTGTAAGGCGTGCTGCTGTTAGAATTTATCAAGCCGCCCAATAGGCCTTTAACATGGCTTAACGACTACCACTTTAAGTGATAACCGGGACCAATGGCTTAACGTGCCTTCCGAAGCGCTTCCGTGCTCGATATCAAATGCCACACAAACGGTCACCCATGCAAGGACTGACCTCTGTAAGCTCTGCTGTGCTTCGGTGATCGTTTCCGACCACCTAGCACCGCAGAGCTTCTAGCGCTTTGATAGATAGATATACGGGACATGACGACCGATATGGCGTGGTGGCGAGTATACCCGCTCTCCGCTCCAAGGTCGTGGGTTCGATTCCCACGTAGGACAAATATTTGTGTGCATGAACATGAATATTTGTTCTGGTCTGGGCGTTTCCCTATGTATATTAAGTATTTATTTACAAAAAAAATAGTATTTATGTATCATCCGTATATTATCCGTAATTTAGTATCCATAACACAAGTGATACTTATCTTGGAACTAAATGATTGGTGTAATTGTTAGGAAATATTTATTATGATATTTAAAGGACAGCCCTACCCAACACTCCGGTATTTCAAAGGCTGTTAGCGAATGCGCCCGCGCCCGCTACTCCGGTCAGGAACGAGATTAGCCGACCGGGGAGGCCTCGATATTTTTGAAGGAGGGAAGTAACCTTAGACTTTAGAGCTTTTAAAAATAGAAGGCGCCACGCGCTGTAATTTTTATGAATTCGAGCTAGAACTAGAAAAATAGTTTTTTTATGTTACGCCCAATAAAACATACAGTAAAAATAATACCAATTTTAATGGGTATTGCCAGTAAGGTCCCTGGCTTTGTATTAGCTGCAGCGGTGATTTTCCGAGAGATGATTATGCAGTGATGAAGATCTTCTTCCAACAGATATTTCGTATCGTTCATATGACCAATTCATAAGATTCAATGTAATTTCAGACAATTTGAAGGATTAAAAAAACGTCGCAATTAACGCAGAAGACAAAAAAGTGTGTTAAATAGTTAGACACAAGTTCAAACGTCACGCACACACGTGTGTTGTTAAAAGAGCACGCACACATAGAGTTATACGAAATTTCTTCTTTCAATAACAAAAAGAAATAGGGCTTGTAGCTATCAGTATGCCCTTATCGAAGGTAATGTATTTCATAAGTCGGTATGTATATAGAGAAAACCAAAATATTTCCAAAGATTTATCCGTTGTTCTAAGATCATAAGTCAAAGCTCTGCTTAGTTTTAGGGCTAGAAGCGCATGAAATCTGACCAGAGATTTTAGCTATCGGAATTAAATATTGATAATGACGACACAATCCGATAAAAAAGTAGGTACCTACTGAATAATCCAGTGCATAGTACTTACAACTCCCATTGACATGATCCATGAACGTAATAGGAATACTGCTTTAATGAATTTAGTTCCTCTATCTTGATCGATGACAGCCCAACTTTATTATTGAAAAGTAATATGTACATAACTATGTCGTATTATAATATATCATCTTTGTATGGGTGTTAGTATTAGGTACCTAATGCTTTACTGGTAAAAGTGGCAAATTATGCAGTTTTTGTAACTACTGCTTCGAACAAAAAAGTTGTACGAATTAATAATAACTGATGTCTCGGCGTGACATCAGTTACTAATTCAGACAATGGTAGTAAAGTGCAAAAAATTGGTTTATATGGCACTGTGTTTACAGGGCGCAGACCCTGGAGGGGCGCAGAAATAACCAGACTAGTATCTACTTTTATGTCATGCATGGTGGCTAGTAGGTATATTTTGTTTTATTGCGAACATGGTGTAGCGCGCCCTATTGTATCTGACCTGTATTTTCAGAGCCTGGGGGTCTACCGCCGAATTCGATAGATTACCGGTAATCCATCTAGATCAAACTTTGTTTTGCGTTCATTAATCAGTACCGGGGAATCTGCCGACAGCCACCTCTCATTCATGACCTTCAGTCCGTGACAGACCAATAGGTTATCTCATATTTACGTACAAAAAGGTTAAAGCGGAAAAGAGACAAGTATTATGTTAGTTTAACATTAATTCTTATTGTCATTTGGTACGTACAAACGTCAAAAAGTTACACAAGTCATCGAAGCCCAATCCAAGACCAATTAAGCTTGAAAGTGTGAGAATTCCCAGAGAACGCTCACAGGTATACCAAACATATGGGAGTTTATTAAAGGAATTTTAAAGCCCAATTACTAGCGAGCCGACACCATTAACAATGTTATTTATAGCAAGATGAATAAGTTGCGGCTTTTTAATCAATCATGGGGACCCAGAGACGTCCGGTCCCCACCGCAATTGTTCAATAAGCGCTGATCATTCCGGTATAAACTATGCATTCAATATTGCCTGCATTTAAATGAAATTATACATCGGTTTATAAAGCGAATGAAAGCGGAATGTTGTCCCACATGCGGCCGAGTGTCCACTGCGCCAGTATTTAAGTGGACGTTGGTAATTCGGTCCTGTACGTAATTTATCTAAAAACCGCACAATAAAGACGTTTTGGCGAGATAAGCGTGTCGTATTTAACTGGTGGTATAATCATTAAGTCTTAAAATTGCTTAATAAAGACATCGCCCATGATTCGTTATACCTAGCTTAATAAAAGAATATGATTGCACAGATGTCTCGTTATAAGTTATGCCTTTTTATTATCGTGAGCTGAACTTTTAATACTATACTTTATTTTTCAGTTGGATCTCAATTAACCTTGGCAATCCCTGTATAATCCACCAAGCATCACAATTTAAATGAACTGTTTCATTGTACTAATTACTATATAAATATATAATAAGTGGATGATTCAGCGCTTATTAGAAGGACCCAAATTTTATAATTATTAAAAATATAAACAAATTTATCATAAGTAATGAAAAACATCGCCACAGTAATGACTAAACCAGATCATCAAATATTGTTTTTTCTTTTTAGTTGGATGTTTTAAAAGTTTACATTTTATTCATTAGGTAAATAACACATATTCAATATTCATAACCAAAATGCAAGACTAGTTTCGATATTCAGTCATTTGTAGGTTTTTGGTATTTATTGTTACAATTTTTGGGTGTAACATAACTAATGAAAGATTAATTACACAATTGCAATAATAGATATTAATACTTACATAATATACAATTTCGGCAAGAACAGCCCATTGCTGGCAAGTATTCAAAAAATCATCGTAAGACTTCAGCATCACGTAACATTTTATTTAAGGTAATTAAGTGGTAAGTTAGTACCCATACTTAAACAGCGGAAGCTTTTTACATAGAAAATATACTTTAAAAACAATTAGGTCTGAGGCTAGAAGCGTTGTGGGGGTTGGTTGTCCTAGGAATATTTATTTCTTTAATCAAAACGATCCTGTTTTATTAATGCAAATTTAAAGTTTTGGGATTCCATTTCTCTTTGTTGGAGCTCGCTGTGAAAGCAGCTTTGTTTTCAGTTCATTAAGCGACGGCGGCGGGACTGATCTCAGTAGGCGAGGCTGGTGAAGCTCGCTGCTCGCCCCATTGCACTGGCTCCAGCCCGACCGGCCCGAGTGGAGGCACCGACCACCACCGGCCGACGCACTCGCCCAAAAAACACCCCGACGTAACATAATATTTCCCAAGCAGCCTTTATTTATTAGTGAAGTTCGCCATAGCCGGCGCCGCGACAACTCCGCTTCCCAGAACTGAGAGTCGGGGCGTCGCCCCAAAGCCGTTACATCTATGAAAAAACAATATTTATGTCGATGAAAAAGTCGGGCCACGATCCGTATTTATGTGAACACCGTGAGATATGCGCTTTTTGTTCGGCTCGGTTTGCAGGAATCCGCAGGTACGGTCTACTAGACATCATTCGCTAATTTGTCGGTCAAGTGGGCGGCTCGCAAGGATGTTAGCGTTTCAGCGAGGAACTTGAATGGGCGTAGACAACACTCAGGAAATAAGCATCAGCTCTTTATCAAACCGTGTTTTTCATGTTATTTCTAAATAACAAAGAAACTACCTCTTTATCAATTTCAAATGAATCTTGTTTTACATTTACAATTAGACACATTTCTACTGATTGGCAAATTTTATCAAAAAGCTTAAATCACTGGACATGTGTTAATTATAGAATTTTTCTGTTTAGAAGTTTTTGTGAAAATTCAACTCCTGTCGAGAAGAAATAGGCCAATCAGAAAAAAGTCCTAAACAACTTGAACATTCCTTTCTCCTACAACATACATATAGGACTATTAGTTGAAACCAACTAATATATGTCCGATAGGAATGGGGACTCGATTATGTAAGGGACTGGTATCTTCATTGAAATTATGGTAAATGTTTTTAAATTAAAATATGGGTGAATTGACTTTAGGTAAACAAAGAAGTAGATACTGTTGTTGTTTACTTTTGGCATATCTAGGTACTTAGTTTGAACCCTGTGTTAAGTTATTGAAGTCTGTATTTGGAAAGGCTACACCAACCACCTCAAATCATCTGTCTTTTCGTGACCATTGTACCGTCGGGAAGAAATAATATAATAACCGAGTAAATTGAGAACAGTATAAGTGTTCCTCAAGTCATGATAACTTGTAATTGTCACGGTTTGAAAGCGGCGGCAATGACAATGTTTAACGATGACGATTACTGCTCGCCGCTGTGCTCGATAGCTTTTTCCAATCAATTAATTCAATACTATAAAAAGGCAGGTAGGTACCCCTGCTCGTTTTGAGCTTAATAAAAAACCTGTATCTACAGGGTGAACTTAAGTTGTCTGCAATTATATCCCCATATCCGACTATTAAAAAGATAATTATTGCTTTTTTGCTACTAAGTACGTAACCCACTCCGTAAATTCAACATTTACAATAAAATAATTACAACTTGTTTGCTTACATTTAACTGTAGCGAGTAAAAATTAAATGATAGAAAATCAACGGTAAATAAGTATGGTTTAAATATCATTTTTGCTAATTTCATTTAGACTGAATCCAATCGTACCATCGCCATATCATGAAAAGAGTTTTCAAGCTTTCCATTGTTTGCGCTCAAACGAGTACACTTTACAATTTATTGGACTAGCTTTTGTGGACGACTCAGGAACCAAATTAAGTTACCCAGTATAACTTTATATTGCAGCTCATTTCTTGACGATCATGCACACAAAGGAGTATATTTTTTAAAGCTTTTTTAAAACAAAAGACAATGATTTTACTTTAACTCGGGGTTTGTTAGTGGACTATTTAGGCAGATAGACCGTAATTTATACTTACCATCTGGTAAACGTGTCATGTCTACCAACTTCGAAAAATTTAAAAATATTTATGATGCAACACTGTTTTTACAGATGTACCTACCACCTCTTTCTTTGTACTGGAGCAAACCTAACTAGAACCTAGACTGTCGGAATGTCTTAAAAGTAAAGGTTCTTCGCTACATACCAAAAGTCGTTTAAAAGATTAAAACTCTCCTTTAATATTTAGAAAAAAATCAGATCTTTTATACCAAATGTGCGAAATTTACATTGCAGAATTTCACATTGCAGAATTTCACAAAATGCTAGCATTCAAACATAAAATTTACAAAAATAGCAAAGTTTTGCGGAAGTTACAAGTAATCCACCTGTATAAAGTAGACAATTTGAAGTGAAAAGAAAGTGCAGCGTGAATCGTGAATGCACTTGACACCATAATAAATGGAGGAGCAGGCGCAACAAAGGGCGCGCGGGACCGCGGCGGCGGGCGCTAAGCCGATTGTCGCCGCCCCGATATAATCCGTTTTTGTTGCTCCGACTTATACAAAATATCTTTGTGCTTCCATACTAGTGAGCAGTGTCATGTCAACTGTGTCAAATTAACTGGGTGAGATTAGGCTTCCCAATAGATACTGATTAAAATGTCATGGGATATTATTGTTGTATGAAATTAGGGGGGAAAACTATGGAAGGCCACTAACAATGAGACACATTATTTCTTTGTTTAATGGATAAATAATTCAAGCAAATTGTTTAGTAATATTTTGTTTTGAATGAAACTTTTTGAATGAGTTCTATGCAATGTGTAATAAATTGCCTATTAACTAAACACAACTGACATTGCTTAAACATTATCTTAAAATGAAGAATAAATTCGTGATACCAAGATGTTCCTAGTAAGTAAATTTTTTGTAACTGGTGGAAAAACAAAACTTGACGAGGTTCTTGCCTAATTCTTCTCTTCTCAAGCTCCTGCCGCAGTAAATGTTTTTTAAGTTGACATTCAGTTTTATGGAGCCAATCTTGCATAAATAACAAAAGACGTGTGGCACTCGGAGACTGCCGCGGTAAAGCTATTGCATAGCATTTTTTATCAACTTATGCAATTATAACTATTAATTTATTTTATTTATGCAGAACTTTTTCTAAGCAAAACTTGAAAGTGGAAGCAGGCATGAGTCACCAGATTGCGAGGCGAAGGGGATTACGCAGTAACGCCGATACAACTAATGCCACCTAAAGGGTGATATTTCAAAGTCATTAAAAGTTCTGCTATTTATCGATAGATGGAAAAACTAAAAAGTATCACCGCTGTGCCGGTCGGAGTGAGGGGTGTTAGGTTTTTTTCGTTACGGAATTTCTGGGTTCGGTCTCTATGCTCAAGGCCCGCGATAGAAGCTATGCAATAGCTTAAAAAGTTTGCTTTGACCTTGAGTAGGCCCTAGTATCTAATACACAATCACACCTTTTTCGATCACATCTTTTCACTTGCTACGATCTTGGCACACACTTTTAGCTTCATTTACACTCATTAACCTTCTCATACGCTCGTCGGTTTAGGGTACTTTTGACCTGCCCTTTCTCTAAAACTTTCTGGATTTGGTCATGGAAGGTACTTACGTGGTCTTCCCCTCCCAATAAACAAAAACCAACTATAATTACTTTGACTTATACCTAATGGAAACGTATTTTTTACACAAATCTGTATCAATTGAAGTAAGTAACTAAGTAATGTCACGTTTTGCTGTGAGCAAAGACCTACGTGTTATATTTTTTTCAAAGACGACGGAAGTGAACATAAATAAATATCTTGGAACTAACCGATAAATCCCGTGACAAATTAAACGAACCATGAGCGTTCGGACGACTTTTAGATTAACTGGTTTACAATCTTTGGTCCTAAAACTCTGGCTAGGATGGCAGCATTTACAGCACATAAAATCGATTCAAATACATAGGTAGTTCAACATTTGGACACAAGATGTCGTAGTAAACAGCAGATTTTGTTTTAGCAAGTCTATGCCGACTGAGAGGCGTTAGCATAGCAACCAGGGGGCCTACCGCCGAGTTCGATGGCAATCGATTATAAGGCAAAATTGATTTCGAAACGATTCTGTCGTACCGCCGAACTCATGGAAATCGAAACAAAATGGCGTTCTCGATTTAGACACAAATTTTGAAGGATTTACGTGATATTTGACAGTACATCGGTACCGCCGAGTTACATGGGTTTCGTTTTTAGCAAAAAACGCCCGCGCGATCTGACAGTTGTTATCGAGCGTTCTGTAGTAGTCGAGTTCAATATTTTTTTCATGTTTTCTGCTGTATTTTGTTGCTGTTTGTGTTAAAACTATAACATTTTTAACTATTCAATCATTTCTACGTGTGAGGATTCACTATAACACTTTGTGGGCTCCTGCTGAAGAAGACCATCTTCAAAACCTCGGGCGAATCAATCGCAGAATACTGCAAGATATTATCTAGCCTATGCTTACCACATGAGTCACAGGTAAACACACAGCTATTCCTAATAAGATTTGTAACATTAATTTGGCCAGCAAACCTTCTGATCGTTGTATTCCAAGTTTATTGTTTTTTGTTAGAGGTAAGTTTATACATAATGTTCGCTTAAGTAAAGATGCAATTCGCACATAATGCTTTGATTTAGGGCCATACTTGACATAGGGCCAACTTTCTGCGGCAATGCAACTAGAGATCAAGGTATCATAGTAAATTAAATTCAATATACACCTGTGATACATAAACTTGTAAATAAAATTATGTGCTACTATAACATATTATACCTGTGTGTGTTTGTTGCAGATATTGGCTGATCTCCAGTAATTAGAAACACACAGTCAGCAACAACTATAAACTAAGCTGACAGTTTCTAATGGTCTAGCAGAGATAACAAATGCCCTAAATGAGCCAAAAGACTTGAGGATATGTTTCAGGACCAATAGAAATGTAAGACTATGTATGTAAGTTTTCATTATTTCCTTAAATTCTCACAAATGAACCACTTAATGTTACACATAGGGAGAACTTTTTATATGTACTTTTAAACAAGTTACTCATAGCACCATGTTAAACCTAAATTCCTGTACAAAATTGTGTTTATATCTGTGTGCTTATTTATTAATTTCATATTAAACAGTTCATTTATTTCCATGCTACAATTACTTACTACTAACATACTACAATTTAGTTCCATGCTTTTACAAGCTTCAAATATAAAATTATATGTCTGATTATGTGTTATATTACAGGTTAAAGAAGAATTACAAACCTTATATGAAATACCAAGAAAGCAGAACGATCTTAGTAGAAATAATTAAGTTGAATGTTATGGATTTAATAAGTTTATATAATATTTAAGCTGAATTACCTCAGGTGAATTATGTTAATTAAGAAGATTTTGTATGTAAGTAATGATCCTGAAATATTTCAATTAAAATGTTTCTCTATATTAAGCTTGTCTGTACATTATTAAAATGAAATATTTTGGTTTAATTATGGTATTTAAGCCACTTCAAATGTAATTTTTTATAATTATTATGACATACTGCTATGAAAATGTATCTATGTATTAAGCTTCTATGTATATGGTGTTATTGTTGAATGTATTTCAATACTTATAATTTACTCATGGCTCCAGGTTATGTCAAAATTCCAAACAACAATGTACACACACACACACACCACAGCCCCTTGTTAAACCTAAATTCCTGTACAAAATTATATTTATGTCTGTGTGCCTATTTATCAATTCGAATTAATCTATTTATTTATAGTTCCATGTTATACCAAGTTTCAAGTACAGAATTATTTTTATGGCTATGTGCTTATTTATTAATTTCATATTAAACAATTTATTTATAGTTCCATGCTATATCAAGCTTCAAATTTAAAATTATATGTCTGATTATGTGCTATCTTACAGGTTAAAGAATTATTACAAACCTTCATGAAATACCAAGAAGGCAGAACGATCCAAGTTAAAATAATTAAGTTAAATGTTATGTATTTAATAAGTTTATGTAATATTTAAGCTGAAATACTTCAGGTGAATTATGTTAATTAACAAGATTTTGTATGTAAGTAATGATCCTGTAATGTTTCAATTAAAAATGTTGCTATGTATTAAGCTTGTCTGTACATAATTAGGATGAAATATTTTAGGTGAATTCTGGTATTTAAGCCACGTCAAATGTAATTTTTTATAATATTTCTGAAATATTGCTATGATGTATTAAGCTCCTATGTATATGGTGTTAATGTTGAATGTATTTCAATACTTATGATTTACTCATGGCTCCATGTTATGTCAAAATTCCATTTGAAACCCTCACTTGGATGGGAGTAAATAATTGCAAACTCCAGAAGGTTCTTGCTAATTTGATATTAACAATTAAACAAATTATTTTGTGTTTTATTTCAATTGTTGTACTTAAACAAGGTACCACTAAACATTTCAAATAAAAGTCTGGTATTATATTTTATAACATAGGTATGCTCTTTAATATAGTAATTACATTTTATCTGCCTTATTATTATTGTCAAAGATCCTTTAAGATACAATCAATTTAGTGATACAACCCGTATAATATTTCTTTTGTTTTCTATTTGAAGCGAAAAGTTAACGGCTTCCAAGGTTCAAGTGCTTGCTCCATCTCTATGAAAAGACCAAGAAGGGGCATGCATTTTAAGTCGGTTTTCTGAAAAGAAAAAAACAATTTTAAATTTTTAAACAGTAAGTGATCGACAAACAATAGAATTACTAGAAAGATTGGTCCTGCTGATCTGGGCTGGACTGGGACTGCTGGTGTTAAACTTGTTAACTTATTCAAGATGTTTATGCTTCTTAAATATATTTTAAAAATAAGTAAAATTAAAAATGCTAAACACTACACGATAAAGTGATAAGGCATAGAACACTATGATCCTTCAAGTCACATAATAGTAAATGTTGGTTTTCAATGCTTAGTCACCTATATAATTACTTTCTGCCTCACCACATATTTTCATTCTGTCTAAATTGATCAGTGACTTCATGCACCATATTTGTATGATTATTGAGTTTTCATTGCAGTCGAGTAAGATAATAAAACAAAATTATGATGTTTAGTTTTAGATGTATGCAAAAGGTCTGTAATAGTCCTTTGAAGTCAAATCAATTAAATTAAAAAAAAGTGTATGTATTGTTTTCACTTTCTGTATTCTTAAATTGACAATATGTAAGTACTTACATCAAGCCTTTTTAGTTGGGATCCCACAGAGTCCCAGATAGATGTCCAAATGCTTTGGTAATAACTGAGCTTGGCATCTCAAGCAACTGGTGGCAAAATCAAATTATGTTGCAAGTGAACTTCTTCATTACTCAACTGACTCATGTTATTGCACTGGCATCTGAAACAAATCAAGCATGACGATTCAAACACCAACTCACTATTCAGCTATGTTCATTAAATGGTTCAATAATAACAAAAAACGATTACTTACAACATTAAATAGGTCCAACTCCTTACTTCAATAAACTTATTTGTGGACATAGGGTTTTCCAAATAAATTAGCGATGGGTGCGACATTATGGAAATATGAAGTACTGTTAAGTTCGCTCGTTTAAATCTCTATTTATTCGTATTCCTCATGGCTCAGGGTCTAGATCCTCATGTGTAGGGATGATTAGTGATGAAGCACACAATAACATAGCTTCCTTACATATTAGTCTTCCGTCTTATAGCGTCGCCGAAATGTTGCGTATCATTTATTGGTACCTAAGTACATTGTTATTCTTTATGGGGCGTCTAATTTCACTTGTTTTTATGTGTTGCTGGTTACTGAAGTCATATGTATTTAAATAAGTAAAATACAAGTATATAAATACGCCTTCGGTTTATTGTTGTTTACTTTTTATTTTTAAACTTGAGACTAGATCTAAACTGCGTTTCGTTATCCGTTACTGTTACGTTTTATAGACTTTACAAAGTGATTAGTATAAAATAACATTGTTTTAACAAAAGCCACATACAAACTCTATCTGTGTTTTTGTTTTTATTATATTACAAATTGTTAATATTCAAATAAAAATGTGTCAGCAAAACGCAAAACATAATCATTTATTAAATTAGTCACTTCACTAGACTACCTATTGACAGATCACGGACTGAAGGTCATGAATTACAGGAGGCTGCCGGCAGATTCCCCGGTACGGATTAATGAACGTAAACAAAGTTTGATCTAGATGGATTACCGGTAATCCATAGAACTCGCCGGTAGGCCCCCAGGGGGCCTACCGCCGAGTTCGATGGCAATCGATTATAAGGCAAAATTGATTTCGAATCGATTCTGTCGTACCGCCGAACTCATGGAAATCGAAACAAAATGGCGTTCTCGATTTAGACACAAATTTTGAAGGATTTACGTGATATTTGACAGTATATCGGTACCGCCGAGTTACATGGGTTTCGTTTTTAGCAAAAAACGCCCGCGCGATCTGACAGTTGTTATCGAGCGTTCTGTAGTAGTCGAGTTCAATATTTTTTTCATGTTTTCTGCTGTATTTTGTTGCTGTTTGTGTTAAAACTATAACATTTTTAACTATTCAATCATTTCTACGTGTGAGGATTCACTATAACAATTTGTGGGCTCCTGCTGAAGAAGACCATCTTCAAAACCTCTGGCGAATCAATCGCAGAATACTGCAAGATATTATCTAGCCTATGCTTACCACATGAGTCACAGGTAAACACACAGCTATTCCTA
This sequence comes from Musotima nitidalis, assembly GCA_949126915.1. NCBI lineage: Eukaryota > Metazoa > Arthropoda > Insecta > Lepidoptera > Crambidae > Musotima > Musotima nitidalis. The sequence continues at coordinate 13,519,416 of OX421418.1, read as the reverse complement.
ATAAGATTTGTAACATTAATTTGGCCAGCAAACCTTCTGATCGTTGTATTCCAAGTTTATTGTTTTTTGTTAAAGGTAAGTTTATACATAATGTTCGCTTAAGTAAAGATGCAATTCGCACATAATGCTTTGATTTAGGGCCATACTTGACATAGGGCCAACTTTCTGCGGCAATGCAACTAGAGATCAAGGTATCATAGTAAATTAAATTCAATATACACCTGTGATACATAAACTTGTAAATAAAATTATGTGCTACTATAACATATTATACCTGTGTGTGTTTGTTGCAGATATTGGCTGATCTCCAGTAATTAGAAACACACAGTCAGCAACAACTATAAACTAAGCTGACAGTTTCTAATGGTCTAGCAGAGATAACAAATGCCCTAAATGAGCCAAAAGACTTGAGGATATGTTTCAGGACCAATAGAAATGTAAGACTACGTATGTAAGTTTTCATTATTTCTTTAAATTCTCACAAATGAACCACTTAATGTTACACATAAGGAGAACTTTTTATATGTACTTTTAAACAAGTTACTCATAGCACCATGTTAAACCTAAACTCCTGTACAAAATTGTGTTTATATCTGTGTGCTTATTTATTAATTTCATATTAAACAGTTCATTTATTTCCATGCTACAATTACTTACTACTAACATACTACAATTTAGTTCCATGCTTTTACAAGCTTCAAATATAAAATTATATGTCTGATTATGTGTTATATTACAGGTTAAAGAAGAATTACAAACCTTATATGAAATACCAAGAAAGCAGAACGATCTTAGTTGAAATAATTAAGTTGAATGTTATGGATTTAATAAGTTTATATAATATTTAAGCTGAATTACCTCAGGTGAATTATGTAAATTAAGAAGATTTTGTATGTAAGTAATGATCCTGAAATATTTCAATTAAAATGTTTTTCTATATTAAGCTTGTCTGTACATTATTAAAATGAAATATTTTGGTTTAATTATGGTATTTAAGCCACTTCAAATGTAATTTTTTATAATAATTATGAAATACTGCTATGAAAATGTATCTATGTATTAAGCTACTATGTATATGGTGTTATTGTTGAATGTATTTCAATACTTATAATTTACTCATGGCTCCAGGTTATGTCAAAATTCCAAACAACAATGTACTCACAGCCCCTTGTTAAACCTAAATTCCTGTACAAAATTATATTTATGTCTGTGTGCCTATTTATCAATTTCGAATTAATCTATTCATTTATAGTTCCATGTTATACCAAGTTTCAAGTACAGAATTATTTTTATGGCTATGTGCTTATTTATTAATTTCATATTAAACAATTTATTTATAGTTCCATGCCATATCAAGCTTCAAATTTAAAATTATATGTTTGATTATGTGCTATCTTACAGGTTAAAGAATTATTACAAACCTTCATGAAATACCAAGAAGGCAGAACGATCCAAGTTAAATGTTATGTATTTAATAAGTTTATGTAATATTTAAGCTGAAATACTTCAGGTGAATTATGTTAATTAACAAGATTTTGTATGTAAGTAATGATCCTGTAATGTTTCAATTAAAAATGTTGCTATGTATTAAGCTTGTCTTTACATAATTAGGATGAAATATTTTAGGTGAATTCTGGTATTTAAGCCACATCAAATGTAATTTTTTATAATATTTCTGAAATATTGCTATGAATATGTATCTATGTATTAAGCTCCTATGTATATGGTGTTAATGTTGAATGTATTTCAATACTTATGATTTACTCATGGCTCCATGTTATGTCAAAATTCCATTTGAAACCCTCACTTGGATGCGAGTAAATAATTGCAAACTCCAGAAGGTTCTTGCTATTTTGATATTAACAATTAAACAAATTATTTTGTGTTTCATTTCAATTGTTGTACTTAAACAAGGTACCACTAAACATTTCAAATAAAAGTCTGGTATTATATTTTATAACATAGGTATGCTCTTTAATATAGTAATTACATTTTATCTGCCTTATTATTATTGTCAAAGATCCTTTAAGATACAATCAATTTAGTGATACAACCCGTATAATATTTCTCTTGTTTTCTATTTGAAGCGAAAAGATAACGGCTTCCAAGGTTCAAGTGCTTGCTCCATCTCCATGAAAAGACCAAGAAGGGGCATGCATTTTAAGTCGGTTTTCTGAAAAGAAAAAAACAATTTTAAATTTTTAAACAGTAAGTTATCGACAAACAATAGAATTACTAGAAAGATTGGTCCTGCTGATCTGGGCTGGACTGGGACTGCTGGTGTTAAACTTGTTAACTTATTCAACTTATTCAAGATGTTTATGCTTCTTAAATATATTTTAAAAATAAGTAAAATTAAAAATGCTAAACACTACACAATAAAGTGATAAGGCATAGAACACTATGATCCTTCAACTCACTTATAGTAAATGTTGGTTTTCAATGCTTAGTCACCTATATAATTACTTTCTGCCTCACCACATATTTTCATTCTGTCTAAATTGATTAGTGACTTCATGCACCATATTTGTATGATTATTGAGTTTTCATTGCAGTCGAGTAAGATAATGAAACAAAATTATGATGTTTAGTTTTAGATGTATGCAAAAGGTCTGTAATAGTCCTTTGAAGTCAAATCAATTAAATTAAAAAAAGTGTATGTGTTGTTTTCACTTTCTGTATTCTTAAATTGACAATATGTAAGTACTTACATCAAGCCTTTTTAGTTGGGATCCCACAGAGTCCCAGATAGATGTCCAAATGCTTTGGTAATAACTGAGCTTGACATCTCAAGCAACTGTTGGCAAAATCAAAATTATGTTGCAAGTGAACTTCTTCATTACTCAACTGACTCACGTTATTGCACTGGCATCTGAAACAAATCAAGCATGACGATTCAAACACCAACTCACTATTCAGCTATGTACATTAAATGGTTCAATAATAACAAAAAACGATTACTTACAACATTAAATAGGTCCAACTCCTTACTTCAATAAACTTATTTGTGGACATAGGGTTTTCCAAATAAATTAGCGATGGGTCGCATTATGGAAATATGAAGTACTGTTAAGTTCGCTCGTTTAAATCTCTATTTATTCGTATTCCTCATGACTCAGGGTCTAGATCCTCATGTGTAGGGATGATTAGTGATGAAGCACACAATAACATAGCTTCCTTACATATTAGTCTTCCGTCTTATAGCGTCGCCGAAATGTTGCGTATCATTTATTGGTACCTAAGTACATTGTTACTCTTTATGCGGCGTCTAATTTCACTTGTTTTTAAATGTTGCTGGTTACTGAAGTCATATGTATTCAAATAAGTAAAATACAAGTATATAAATACGCCGTCGTTTTATTTTTGTTTACCTCTTTACTTTTTATTTTTAAACTTGAGACCATACATAGAGAAATATAATAACTAGAGATCTAAACTGCGTTTCGTTATCCGTTACTGTTACGTTTTATAGACTTTACAAAGTGATTAGTATAAAATAACATTGTTTTAACAAAAGCCACATACAAACTCTATCTGTGTTTTTGTTTTTATTATATTACAAATTGTTAATATTCAAATAAAAATGTGTCAGCAAAACGCAAAACATAATCATTTATTAAATTTGTCACTTCACTAGACTACCTATTGACAGATCACGGACTGAAGGTCATGAATTACAGGAGGCTGCCGGCAGATTCCCCGGTACGGATTAATGAACGTAAACAAAGTTTGATCTAGATGGATTACCGGTAATCCATAGAACTCGCCGGTAGGCCCCCTGTCTTATTAGAATTATATTTTAACCTTGGTATTGTCCAAAATTATAATTTTATGAGGGCCTGCTTCTCAATCTGACTTTGTTTTTATTATTGAAAAACCCCCCTGCGTATATATATAGTCCGGGTAATTTAGACATTCGAAGTTACAATCCAGCTCAAATTCGGTAGGATTGTTCAGAACACCATTAAGAATAAAAAATTTAAAAGTCCCTAATCGATCCGAATGAAAGTACAGAAAGTAAAAAGACTCAAAAATGATATTTCACGATTTTCAGCACAACGATTAGTTTAATAATAAAATTAGTCGAGACAAAAATTGTAATTCAGATAATTATCTATAAGAAATATCACCATACCTTTATCTTAAGGTAGGCCGTTTCTGAGAGTATAATGATTCAGAACAGTTGAAAAGATTTTAATCGTTTGTCGTTTCCCCACCATATTTAAATTATTATTACATCTCAAAAACAGAGGGTCTCAGGAAAAAAGTATTGTCTTAAGATTTGTCTCTACAAAAGTTAAGATACTATTTACTTTTTTGCTGAATATCGCGAAAAGAAAAACACTTCTGTGATCTAAGGTCACCCCCCCGAGTAATTTTTTGCCATTTCTCAGATTGGTGAAGAATTTTTAGATTTCATTTATGATGGTGTTTTGGGCGATCCTACCAACTTAGAGCTGTGTCAAAATTATTATAACTTCACTCCTATTTGTCTTTCTAATTTGACCGGACTACTATTAAAATAATTTTAATTATAATTAGTGTTATATTCTTTGTTAATGTTTGTATGTCTCAACGACAAAACATAGCGCACATATTTAGTATGCAACACCTTGATGTTAAATACCTATGTTAACAAACCAATAAATTATATTCTAATTGACATAAGAAATTAGAGCTGGCATGGCCAATAACAAGGTTTTATTTCTTACCAAATTTCTTTGTTCGAGTGCTGATAGTCTGTGAATGGTTTCTATGACCAGTACGTGTTGTTCGGGAGAGGACAGGAGAGGGCGGGTTTCCCTAATATAGAAACATGTAATTGTTGAACATAGAAAAATAACAGAATAAAAAACAATGTCTACATGGGAGACAGTCGGTAGTTAAAATGAATTATTTAAAAAGACGATCAAGTAAAGTAGTCGTCGTCCTTCAAGCTCTATTCTGTAGTAGCTTACCACGCTCCTGAGAGAGAGAAAGCTTACTAAAACTTTAGGTTGAGATTACTTTTTGTTGATAAAAATCGCTTTACTGATTGGAACGTTTTCAATTCATCATCAGCAGCCCAAGAATGTCCATTGCTGAATATTGGCCTCTCCCATATGCTTTCAATAAGACCGACTGCAGCCGTCCTGCATCCTACGTGATCCTGCGGTCTTTATTAGGTCGTCCATCCATCTTGCAGGTGGACGTCTCACGCTACGTTTCCTATCAAAGAGTCTACACTCCAGAACATTTCTGCCCCAATGGCCGTCAGTTCTTCGTTTATGTGCCCCGTCCACTGCTACTTCAGCTTGCTAATTTTATAAGCTAGGTCGGTGATATGAACTTGAAACCCCGAACATAGCTCTCTATTCTATGTTGTGCGACTCTGAGCTTCCTCACAAAGTAATATTTTTTTTCGTTTTAGGCACTGAGGTGTTGAGGGCTCTTAATTAGTTCTAATTGGCGGGGTTTTTAATTTGTTTGTACTTATTTGAGGAGTTGGGTACAACTGGTTTACATAGTAGCGTGCACACCATACACGTAAAAAATCACTACATAAAATACCTGACACCTACTTTTGCTCGATAAATAGTCTGCACCCATCCTCTGGGAGGAGGTTATATGGCCATAGAACCGACCAAACTCTAGCTAGGTAAAGGTAATTGCTGCTTTCAAGGCGACATCTGGAGTCGGATACCTGTGTGCTTTCGATGTGATTACCAAAATGGTACATATCTAATATGCAGATGTGTGTTTTCTTTCTCCTGATCTGTTCTAAAACAAAGAACCAGAAAAAGAAAAAACCTCAAAATTGCAGAAATTTTTTTTTATGAAAATCTTTCTTATTTTATCTTAGGACATTAGCATTAATATTTGTTTTAGTCTGTATGTTTCCTATATATCTTAAGTATGTGTTTACAAAAAAAATAATTATGTATGTTGTTTCGTATCCATTCGTATCCGTTGTTTAGTATCCATATCACAAGTTCTTAATGATACCAATTTTGGAATAAAATAATTGGTGTGATTGTAAAATAATTATTTATTCATTTTTAGTTTTATAAGTTTGTCATAAAAGTGTCTAACGGATGCTTTGTGATCTTAAATTATGCATAGTTTGCTTGTTGGTTTTATTATATTTTCTGTAATATTATAAAAACTATCATGTAATTTCATAAAATTATATTTCAACATATCATTGACAATTACAATTTGTACAATGCAATACACTTTTGATTTCCTGTAAAGGCATACGTATTGCTCTGAGCTCCTGCTTTATCTGGTTATATGCACACGATTTTGACCTTACAGAACGACAGACATACACCAACTGATAAAAACCAATACTATTTTGCTATTATGATATTGACGACCGATATGGTGGTGAGTATACCGCACTTCACTCCTAAAGTAGTTGGTTCTATTTCCATACAGAACAAATCATTGTGTGCATGAACAGGAATATTTGTTCTGGTCTAGGTGTTTTTCTATGATTATTACGTATGTATTTATAGACAAAAAAAAGTATTTATGTATGTTTATTCGTTATTTCGTATCCATAACAAAAGTTCTTAATGATACTTATTGTCAGAAAATATAAATTATGGGGAATCACTATCACTGCCCGAATAATTGGCTAACAACGACAGTCCACTGGCGGCTGTTGCACTGGGTTTATTGTCACCATCATTTTTCTTTTCTGCTTCTGTATTTGGATTGTTTGTGACAGGAGTTGATACGCTTGTATTCGCCTCGCCTGTTAACGTTGAATTAGGCTTTTTGCTTCTTACTAGATTATTCAAAGCTGGTTTTTTAGTCAGTATTCCTACACTTCTGTTCCATGACTCTGTCTTTTTAGTCACCGCTGGTTTCTGAGGCAATAGTTCAATTTTTGCAGCTTTAGCTGGCGGTGGTTCATCTTCGTCTTTTACGTCTTCAATAATTTCTTCTGCAACCACTTTGGATCCTGATGTACTACCAAATTTAATGGACCTGAAAAATATCCACAGACAATATTATAGATTTTTAAGTTCTAACTGTATATAGTTTAGAAACTTCTACATGTTTTCACTGTAACCTAGTTCCAAATGACAGATGTCGATGTGGACCATCTTATTATCATCAGGCATCTTATTATGTGGCCAAAAATAAATCGATAGTCATGATTATAAAGGGCTCAGTAAATGGTTAAATACACAACAATTACAGTATTTATAACTCGGGACGATCAACGGACGAGACTCTGGCGAACATAACAGTGCCCAATAGGCTCGTGACCTATAACTTTGAACCATTTATACAATTGGCAAAGAGTAAGCGTATAATATGCCTCTGCCTACCCTTCGGGGAAACAGTAGTGAATGTATGTATGTAAAAAACTAAATATAGCTACACTGAAATCACAATGCTTAAATTCACTTACATGCATTAATGCATGCAACTTAGTAATAATTGTGCAAATCTAATCTTAGCTGGAGAGTGCGTATCAAGCTTTCTGAAACGAGAAAACTAAGACGTCATGGGCAACTCAGTCGCCGGCGGGAGTTTATGACTGCTTCTAATCGATTTCAACTTGTATGTGTATATTAGAATAAAAAGTCAACCAGATCATTGTCGTGACCATCCCCTATTGTACAGGCTCAGCTCAGTTTCACAATACATACTTACTTGACAGTGATGTAAGGTTCCCTTAGTGCTACTTTATTGGTTACAGCTTCGGGGGACCCTTTCAGTTCACATTTTCACTGTGTGTGTTTTGTAAAAAATAATAATGTAAAAGAGCATAGCCTGTGAGTTTCTTGTCAGTTCTTCTCACAGAGCAGGGGCTCGGAACTGGCACTTAGATTCACTTACTACTTCACTCACTTACTTCACCTAATTTTTATTTATTTGCATGTAAGTGAATCTAAGCTTCGTGATTTCAGGGTATTAATTTTTTTTTTATGTATTTTTTGTTTTGACGTTTTCAAAAGTGCTATGTAATAGTTTATGAAATAAAGAACTTTTTACTTTTACCCTTAATTCAATTCTCGAGGTGCTACAGAGATAACAAAATAAGACGTTCAGAACAATTACTAATGCCCTATGGTTTGCACGCAATTCAGAAATAAGAAAAGCGATATACATAACCTAAACACAAGGCATAAACTAGTTGTACCTGCCACTAGGCTCCAAAAAATTAACAAATCTTTTAAAGGTCAATGTGTGCGATTCTATAATAAAATCCCAAGCAATATACAGCAATTAAGCCTACATAAATTTAAATTAACAATAAAACGCAAGCTGTCTTTAAACTATTCTATCAAAGACTATATGGCTGATAAAAATGCTTGGGATTAAACTGCCGTTTCATACAGGCTATTCTAATATGAATAACTTAAAACATGAATATTATTAATGTTATATTATATTGCATTGTATAGCGTCACAGACAAATGAAGATTGTAACTAACCAATCGATAATTTAAAAGAGCATAGCCTGTGAGTTTCTTGCCAGTTCTTCTTATAGAGCGATGGCTCGGAACTGGCACTTAGATTTACTTACACTTAAATAATTTTTGTTTTTTTTTTTAATTGTTTGGTTGCAAGTGAATCTAAGCTTCGTGATTTTAGTATAATTATATTTTATTTGTTATTGTTATTTTTTTATAATTTTGACGTTTTCAAGTACTATGTAATAGTTTATGAAATAAAAAGTATTTGATTTGATTTGATTTGATTTGACATTAATGTAGCACTAAATATAAAAAGCGTCTAAGGCTACACTCAAATGAGCTGGCCAGAGATCTCCTAAATGAAGGCAATCGGATGCAGAGGCTGAAGCGATGGCATATTCTTAACTTAGATCAGATAAACAGAAATAGTTCTTTCAGACCAGCGATTACAGTTAATAGACTGATTATGGCTTACATGCATAGTAAAATTAAGTGTAAGTGAATCAAAGTGCCAGTTCCTAGCCACTGCTCTGTGATCAGCACTGACAATTTGTAGTTGATTAAAATTTATTTAGGCTTAATTACTTTACTTAAATCTTGGGATTTTATGGTAGAATTGCATTTATTAACCTCTAAATGATAGGAGAGCCTAGTTGCAGATACAATGTGAGCATCCCATATAGTGAAACCAATGGGGTACCACTCATGACAGCCCGCATAAATGACTTTTTACCCAGTATTAATAAGCTAGAAAGTAAAATACATACTTGATAAACTCGTTGTCTTCTTTTTCTTCTCGCGCCTTTCTCTCCTCCGCAGTTTCGGGGTGGTACTGTTTAAGCATACCCTCATAGTCCACCGTGCGTTGGCGTCGATTTAACTCTTTAAGTTCCTCGAGACTCTCTAACAACTCGATCTCCTGCCGGCTCTGTTCTGTTCTATACTCTGGGAAATAGTAATGAAACTGATTAAAGACCAAAAAACACTAAAATTCTTTTCATTACTATTTATAGTGGACAGTGACACAAACGCAACTCAAAGGACAGTTTGTCAGAATGTTTATAAGCAATATGAGAGCAATTTCAATGAAAAATTATTTAAGACTTCAAGTAGTTTTTCAGCATGTATTTCTTGAAATATTATTGTATAAAGAAAGTAACTCAGTTGATTGTAGACACCACTAATGAACAAGATAGATGTATACATCCTGCATGAGCAAATAGATGGCAACAAACAGTGGTTTATGTAAAAAAAAAGGTATTATATTAATATTTCATGTATTTTGTACCCGCTTTTACTATAATTTAAACAATTTTATTTAAAACTATTGCATATCTAAATATTTATATTAAGTTCTAATCTCATTTCAACCCATTAACAACCTACTATTGATCATGAGCCTCCTCTCACAAACCATGATTGCTCTAAGATGATAACAACTATACTACTAATAACTGGGATCAATAGATTATATTGCCTTCCAAAGCTCTTAACACGTTGAACACCAATCGTCCCGGCCACAATAGACATAACTTTGGAAATTGTTTTTTTCATACTACATTGAGGTGATGCATGCCACCTCATTTGTATTGACACATAACATGCCTTGTATGCGAGTAAGTAAATTTCTATAGGAATAGTATTGCTAAAACTCATTTAAAGGTTAGTAACTGGCACCAGTGCTGTGTGGACTTAGTGCCACCCCCTCTCATCTCTCGGGGAGTCGTAGAAGCCGACAAAGAGAAATCCTACCAATCAACGGGCAGCAGCGTCATCCTATTTACTGGCTTTAACTGCGATGACAGCCCGCCTATCCAGTTGGTCATTATTGGCAAATACCCCTAATTACCCCTACCCTCTAATAATATCTATTGGGAAAGCCAATGTTCAGCAGTGGACTTTATTAGGCTGACATGATAATGATGATGAACTAGCATCTTACCTAATAATTTCATAGGATTATTGGCTTCTTCCTCTTTCTGTTCTTCCTCTTCTCTCTTAGCCTGCTCCTCTGCAAGTTTTAATGCCATGAAGTTCCTAGTGGCACCAGCTTCGATTTCATAATCTGTATTCTTAGGGTCCGTCTTAAAAGATATCTCTTGCAGACATCTTGTACACTGGAAGTAAAGAAATAAATATAAATATTATTTTAATTATATTATGTACAATATAATTCAGAGCATTTCAAAATTAATTATTACAAATAATCAATTCCAATAACAATTACTATGTGTGTCACCACTACAGCACTAAATAAAACTACTAAGCATGGAGGCATATTAAAGTATAGGGATATTTTTTCCGAAGAAACTTCAGTGGCATAGTTGTGGCCAATCATTGTTAGTGACGGAGTGGCCTACAAATTATCTATACAGTAGAATGATGCATTTTAGAATAGTAGGAGAAACATTGTATTAGGTAAACATAGAAAATTATAATTATGTAAGAATCATAATAATATACTTACATACAAGTTTAGTAATGTATGTATGGTGTTTTTACATGTAATTACAGCTGTATAAGATCAAGTAATGTTGCTTGATGATATTTCTTTGTATTTTTACACATACCTTAATGTAAAACCTGTAAATTCTGATTCCTAAATAATCTTCGTTTTCTACGTCCTCTTTCCTGGCATTAAATTTTTTGCCTTTGTAGATATATTCACCACAAGTTGCACAACGCATATTGAATGGAGCCATAAGACGAACTGTATATTGGCGATTTTTAGCCAATTTCATACGAGGAATTTTCGACGGATCAAAATCCGGAGGATAATATTTCTGTAAAATGAATATATAAGTCAATATTATTGATGGGATTATCTACATATATTTAGATTGAATCCATAATTAATAATTTGTAGTGTATAATACTCACATTTAGTACTTTTCTTTCAGACATTTTTGTTTAATTAGTATTTTATTCTAATAACTTGTGTCTTTTTAGGGTTATTTAGGCCCGTACTGTCTTATCATCAACAACAACTGAAATACCTATATGATATGACATTAGGGGGTAGGTAGGTAGGAGACTAATGTTGACAGTTATTTTTCTTTTAACTAATGGCTTCGTGCGTTTTGCATATTTAGCCAGTGTCAAGTTATAGATATATTAATAATATTTAAGAGATAGTTAATGACAATGAGTGGTGATAATGATAATGATAAATGAGATGCCCTCCCCCTAAACCCCTTGAATCCTCAGTAAAGATGTGAGACTATACTGAGAACTCACATGGACTTCTTGAGAGAATTTGAAAAGTTATATTGCACTGATTTATTTGATTTACCAACACTCATGTACGTTTACAAACACTTAACGGTTAATAATACACTGTTATTACACATTAATGTTCGAAATATCACAAATTTTAGAAAATAAAATAAAGCTGCTTCATTTTTTCGCCAAGAAGTCTCCTTCTTGACAGTTAGAACAAGTGACTCTGACAACAATCGCTTGATGTGCAAAGAATTATTTATAAACAACCTATTAAAAGGCGGCGATAGCCCAGTGGCGAGACCCCATGCCTTTAAATTCAGAGGGTCTCGGGTTCAAACCCTGGTGACTTGTGACTTTTCGAAGTTAGCTGCGAAATTATCGCTTGCTCCGTGCCTCGGAAAAGCACGTTAAGCCGTTGCTCCCGGCTGTCATGAACATCTATGGCAGTCGTTATTAGGAAGTAATTATTGCGTGTGCATTGGGTGAGCACCCTCTAAAAATAAATAGAAATGTATTCACCATTTAGTACTAAATGGTGAATACATTTTTATTCATTTTTAAGTGTGCGTGTGCGTGTGCATTGGGTGAGCACCCCAATGCACACGCACACGCACACAGTGCCTTTTAACAGACTGACAGCTGGTTTAACCATATAATGATCTTTCCCTCTGGGTTGCGGAGGTCAGGCGGCAGTCGCTTCACGTAATGACTGAAATTCAGTCAAATCTTTTTGAACCAGTGAACAGACCCTGGGCCCTAAGCTTAAGTCTAGGGCAACCGGGATAATGCTAGGATATTATGAACCTATTAAAAATAGAACACAACGATTGCATTGCACTATATTTGCATTGGATTAAAAATGTACAGTACTCACCTCACACTTTAAGTGAAAGATTTAAGAAACGGGCTATCACACTTCATGCACATCAAAAATATACTTCTAAAAGAACTAGTGACCGATCGATCGCAGAAACGATTACTTTCTTCCATTTCAGCAGTTTTTACGGCATCCTCATCAAAATCGTATCACAACATAAAATAAAAATCGGAAAGTAGTGTTAAGTAGTTTTTTATTTACCATCTTGTTATTGTATTGTAACATCACAACAATGACGCGGACATTGATTTATATTCACACACACTAACACTTTTCAAAATTCCTTCCAAACTTGTTTTCAATTTAAAAAAGCAGATATTTCCTGTAAAAGAAATAATATTATTTAGAATCTACTTTCCATAATAATATTGTATTATGTGTTATTGAACAACAAATGAAGTTTCATTCGCGAGACACAGTATAAGTACAATAAAAATGTATTTCCCATTTCTCGCCACCATATATTAATTTAAGTAACTAAAAATCAGTACACAACAATTTATTTACATGGGGGCAAAAGAGATTGATTAAATACCTACCTTAATTCAATTTTTATTTTAACCAAAGTTGCTTAATATCCATTATAGTTCGTAAATAGTTTTTACGGTGAAATAAATAAATAAATAATAAATATTCTCTTACAATCACACCAATTATTTAGTTCCAAGATAAGTATCACTAAGAACTTGTGTTATGGATACTAAAGAACGTATAGATATTTTTTTTTGTAAATAATATATACTTAATATACATAGGAAAACACCCAGACCAGAACAAATATTCATGTTCATGCACACAAAGATTCGTCCTGTGTGGGAATCGAACCCACGACCTCTGGAGTGGAGTGCAGGTATGCTGACGCCATATCGGTCGTCATAAAAGGTAAAAGTAAATAAGAGCCTAAAAATTTCTGCTTCTAATAAGTGCATACCCTGGCTAGGGCTAGCAATCAATGACGTGTCAGTCTGTGATTATTTTAGGATAGGTATCGTAACCTGTTTGATGATGACACACTAACTTCTACTGCAGCCAGGCACAAACACGATTATTACAGTCGTAGAGATGAAGCACATTGCACGATAACATTAATAGACTCAATTACCGCTCCCGCCGGCTGCCAGACTCAGCTAACTCATGCTCGAGCGCGGCGATCTTCTCCTCGTGTCGAGTGCGCTGCGCCTGCGCACGCCGTTGCTGTTCTTCTAGCGCATGCACGATCTTTTCCAGTCGGTGTATTTGCTGCTGTTTGTTCTCCAGGGTCACAAATAGCTCCTGGATCTCATCAGCTTTTGCAGCTATTTGCTTGTTGACCTGCAGTTATTTTAAACATTTGAGGCTCAGGTACTTTAATTTATTCGAAAAAATTATACAGAGGATAGTATTTTGTCTTTCAAATACTACCTTGTTTCCGCAACATTGCCTGAGTGACACTAAATTTATTGCATTTTGAGGGAATCATAAATATTCGGTATAATTTGTAGCAGTTATTGAATCATAATATAGAAATATTTTGTATAAGAGAAACTATAGTTACCAAAAGATGCGAAGCCACGTGCTACAACTAAGATGTCGAAGTTAGAGCACATTTATCTTATGAATTGTGGTATGATATATAGATAAAGAGGTGCGTAATGCGGAACTGTGGTTATATTTAAGAAGATTAAGGAAGGCGGCGATGTTTGAGTTGGAATGAGAGCAGTTGAACGTGAAACAAGCTGGACAGAAAATAAAGTGTCCAAAGGCAAATGACGAAGAAGACAATACATATTAATCCTTTACATATTAATTACAAAGAAATTAGAAGGTGTAAGGTGTCTTAGATATAACTAAATTATTCTTGCTATCTTAACTGAATACTTACGAGTTATGGATACACATCCCGTGAAATAATATATAGCAATAAACACAATTGGAGCTTTAAAAAAATATAACAAAAAACATCTTACTTCTCCTACAACGTTCATGCGATGCTCCAAATCTTGTTTTAGAGCAGCCAGCTCTCGGCTCTGTTCAGTCTCTTTGTTCTTGAGCATGTTGATTAGTTCTTCCCGAACCTATGTAAGATATTCTATCAAGTACTTGAAAATATTAAAAATAAACCATTAAACAAAATAAAAACAATGATAGTTATAGACTGAAAATCCCTTGAACCTTTATGACTCTTGCCTGGGCACGTGATGTTTTGTCTTGCTGTTCTAGTTGCTGCTCCTTTTGAGCCAGTACTTCGGTTAGGTCGTCATTCCTGTGTACAGCTTCTAGGAGGCTCATTTTTAAATTCATTATCTAAAAAGATAATTTTTATGAGGAAAAAAGATCCGTGTTCAGTTGCATCAATAACTTGCTGCATATTTTTATTTCCATTGGTAATTGCCATTGGTAATTGTGTACACTTTTAAATAGGTCATTTCCAAACGGCTAAGATATTTTACCTACTATGTAGTATGGTGTATGGGTTTTACTTGGTCTTTCTAAATTGATCTGCTCTTGCGCATGTAAACCTATAATACTTATCATCTTATCTATAATGTTATGTCACATGCGATAAATTATTTGATTTTATGAAAAATAAGTAAAATTTACTAAAACACGAAAACTAAATTAAATTTATAAGAAATTCTTTATTACATACCTCCTGCTGTAGATCTTGGTAGTTGATGCCACTCTGTGTATCCTCACCGTTTCCCAAAGCACGATTATGTGCTTGCAAATTTTGCACATACTGCTCGTACTGTATAACTTTGTGTTCACTACAAAACAAATCAATAAATAATTTGAAATTAACTGTTTACTTAGCTTGATTATTTATATACATAAATGTCAAGAAGGAAAATTTTGTAATCATTATTTACTTGAGTTTTATATTTTTTGTCAACTCTCGAATTTGCATATGCATCTTGCTAATGATTTCTTCTTTGCTCAAAAGCTCTGCGGCCAATTTTTGTTGCATAGCTACTTTGTTGTCCGTATCCTGAAATAAGTTCACTTTTTGTTAGTGTTCAAAAATATTGCTTTTGTCTTTAGCAATATTTATCACCTGATGATGCCGAAAAAAATATGTCGGGGACATAAGACTGAAAAATAAAGAAACATAAATTCAAACTATATCGAAATGTCACGATTTATCAAAAAAATATATAATTACCGTAATCTTTGACATTGTTTCTAAAAATCTAATTTTCTCTCGTTTACACGCAGTCATTTCCTCTTCTGCCATACGGAGCGTTTCTTTGGTTGCTTGTAACTCAGCCCATAAGTCAATTTCTCTTTCCGTGGGTACATCTTATAAAAGAAAAAGGGTAAGTTAAGACCTATTTAAACAGCACAATAACCTTTTAATGTTTCAAGTGTTTTCTTTTTAGGGCATACAGGGCTTACCGATATCTCAATAGTCAAGCAAACCTCACCTGCACATGCTGCACCTGCCGATCAATGGACGAGGCTTTGGCGAATATAAAAGCTCCCGGTTAGCGGCAATAGGCTCGCTACCTGTTACGCGGGACTGACAACATAGATAGCGAAATGTGGGCATATCCCCCCTGCCTTCAGGGAAAAAGGCGTGAATGTATGAATGAATCACCTTTCAATATACGCAACAAATAGGTTACTACACAATTTCAATTTCTCATAGCTTACCAGGATTAGGCCTGCTGTTTTCGAGTTCTGTAACCTTACTCCGAAGTTCTTCGATGGTTTGCTCATTCTCCTTCACCGTTGCATACAAAGTCTTCTTCTGTTCCTCTTCTTGTTGCGTCAGTACTTTTTGCTCTTCTACGGAGCGTTTCATTTCTTTTAGCTGACTAGTTAGGTCCTGGATTGCAGACTTGTGTTGAGCGGTTATACTTTCAATTTGTTCTTTTAAATCTGTAACCCTATAAAATCAGTTTCGATATACAGGTAAAAAAATATTAAAAAGATCCAGGTTATCGTAATTATGAATATTTGATTTCGACTACAAACCTATGCTATGTCCAAACATAGCATAGCAATCAATGCCATTTTGATTTAATCTACTGTTACACATGCTGATTACTAACAACACGAAAACATGCACTATTTAGCAATTGCTACTTAATTAAGTTTGCTCAAATATCAACTGTCGTGCGATTTTTGCTGTCATGCTACCTGCAGCGCGGGTGGAGAGGGGCGTGCTTTTAGCGCGTGTGAACGGGTTTGTTTGCTTGTTGAGCATGCTAGTATCAATTTAAGAGAGTAGTCAAATTGATGGGGTAGCATTGGCACATAGTTTTTACAACCCGCAGCATCTTCTACTCGCATTTCTGTAAAGCAATTGATCACTTGCTCCAAAGTCCTATCTTCTAAATCACGGACCCAAAACTTTCTATTTTTTTCTCTTTTTGCCGAGCTGATATAAGTTTTAAGATGCATTGCATCGCCACAGAGAGCGAGAGAGCACTCTATAAAATGACATGTGTATTGGACTGTTTGCTATGAGCATGTTTATTCAGAACATACTTAAAACCAGCATGCCTATTGCTAGCTAACGTAACTGCTCATAAGCATACTCGTATTGGGCATACTCAATAGCGCTTTTTAGCAGGCTATTTTACGCAATACCTTTTTTGCAGTACCTTCAAAATATAAAAAAAATAACTTTCCTCCGTTTAAAGAATAATTCAGAACAGTTTTTTCGCGTACAGGCTTACAGGTGCGGTGGGTTTGAATTACAATTTTTATTATTCTTTATCAAAGTTAAAAGTGTCGTTGCCTACGAACTTTTTATATTTACTTACAATTTCTTCTCGTAAAGATTTTTTGGAGGTTAAAAAACTTATTAGACAATGATATCAAACTGTAATTTTAACTTAACTATAATTCTCTTTTAACATTTAGCAAAGCTTTTCTTTTGTTTCTTTATTTTTATTTACTTGTGAAGTCATCATACGAGTCTGGCTGAATTGTCGCCACTACCTTTGATGACATAGTGCCATTAATTTAAAAAAGAAGAAGAAGAAGGTGCAGTGTGCGGGGGGCTTTTTCATAAATATCCTGGTAGTTAACGATCATATGATCGTAAGATTGCTGATGACATTATAGCCATATAAAAATTGAAAAGACAGTGTTTGCTTACTGAGTTTGTAAAATATCACGCTGTTGTGCAATTTGACTGCTGGCCACTTCACCGGTCTTTAGGGACTCCTTGAGCTTTCTCGCCCGAGCTTCTAACTGCACTTCTTTTTGTCGGCTCTGTAAACATTTTGAATTTTTATGACGCCGCATAGGAAGGATTTAATAATAATAATAGTCATTTAAAAAGTCAACAAGATTTAATATAAATAATAATAATAAATATTATCAAACAATTACACCAATTATTTAGTTCCAAGATAAGTATCATTAAGAACTTGTGTTATGGATACTAAACAACGGATAAACATACTTACATACTTTCTTTTTGTAAATACATACTTCATATACATAGGAAAACACCCAGACCAGAACAAATATTCATGTTCATGCACACAAAGATTTGTTCTTTGTGGGAATCGAACCCACGACCTCTAAAGTGAAGTGTAGGTATATTGACCCCCACGCCATATCGGTCGTCGAATATAATTTTAGTTAAAAATTATATATATTTATATTGCTCGGATTTTGTTCGGATTATTGTCAGATACTATAATGTGTTTTGATTGGTCCATTCCATAAAGACCGAGTACACATACCCGATTTTCTAGTGTCTTGACAGTGCCGATCAGGCGGTGAGGCTAGCAATGTTGGCCCCTGCCTCACGCAGTTGCCGGTTCAATTTGGAAATGCGAGCGCGCCTGCCGCAGCTGCGTCTTCGTTACAGAGATATTTGTCCTACAGGGATGCCTCTTCATGTTGCCTTATCTGTATTATTGTAGCTGTTACGTACCTGATCTTCGAGTGTTTTGACGGTGCCGGTGAGGCTGGCAATGCTGGCTTCTGCCTCGCGCAGTTGCCGGTCCATCTTGGAGATGCGGGCTCGCGCCTGCCGCAGCTGTGTATCCGTCACAGAGATCTTGTCCTTGGTAGCCATGCGCGCCCCACGTTCTTCTTCCAGTTCCAATCGCGTCTCCTAAGGCATTAATTATACAACGTAATTTTCATTTAAGAATGTACTAAATCAATAATTAATGTGATGATCGCTGTTAGCGGTAAGACCGCCTAGATTGGTTTTTAATTGTTATTTGACAGATGTAGTTTTCTATATTTTTTTGTACTATAATCTCTCTATAAATCTATAACAGAATCTATCTATATATCTACGAAATTTATATTAACTGACGACCGATATGGCGTAAAAGCGAGTATACCCGCACTCCACTTGTGAGGTCGTAAATTCGAATCCCACACAGAACAAAACTTTGTGTGCATAAACATGAATATTTGTTTTGGTCTAAGTATTTATTAATATAATATGTTAAGTAAGTATTTACAAAAAATATTTATTTATATATGTTTATCCGTAATAATATCCATAACATAAGTTCTTAGTGATATTCTTATCTTGGAACTAAATAATTGGTGTAATTATTAGAAAATATCTATTTATTTATAAACTGTGTAATACACAGTCAGTGAACTGAGAAAGACAGTGTTGTCTTGAGCGATAATAAAGTTCTCTTCCGGTTTTCATGATAAATAAATTCTAGAATAAATATTAGCAAAATTAGAAGGAGACTTATGTGTCCCAAACTAGTAGAAACCTGTACCGTGGTCACCCAAACATAATAAACATGATGGCGACAGATCAAAGTAAATCATTCATATAACTAAATTGAAGTAAAAAAAATTATGAGTTATTTACTCAGAAAAATAAACACAACTTAGGCATATGGTTAGTAAGGTTTGTGTGGGTAGTGTGACTCATCCCCCCCGACTGGTCCACTCCACCTTGTCGTGGTGGGGGGGCTGAGTACCTAGGAGAGGGCGCTAGGAAAAAGGTAACACCCAGAGATTTGCGACTAAGAGGACCCTATGGAGAGCGCAGTGCGCGGGCCATGAGGGCCCGTCAAGCAGCGCCAGGAGGGTCTTGGCAGCGGGGGCTGGAGCCCCTGCTGCCTACACGCTGTGGTCGCACAAGGAGGTAGGAGGAGCGCGTCCACTGCGGCTCTCTGAGGAGGTCCTCCTGGTTTTGGTGCGGGGGACGTTGGCTGCAGGCGGGGTGTCAGACGCTGCAACCCAGGTACTGGCCCCCGCTTTTTTCTCGACAAGCGGCGGGCGTGGTCCAAAAGATTTTTAGTAGGTATTACTGCTGGCGGTCGCGTCTGTCGGTGGTGAGTCCGACAACCCCATTCGGACCCTTTTGGCGACGTAAAAAAATAGATAGTGTGACACAGTGTGGATGTGTGTATATGAGTGTGAGTGAAAAGTGAATGATGAGATGTTTTAGGTGTTTAATAAGCTACTTTATAATATTAAATTCAATCATGATATTTACTGACCTCTAGCAAATTAACCAAATCAATCTGCTTTTGGGGACATTCCATGATTTGCTGTTTTAGGTGAGCTACTTCCCGCACCAAACATTCTCCCATGGATACCAACACATTTTTTTCTTGGTACATTTGTCTGTTAAACAAAAATGTCTTAAGATAATAGCTATATATATAAACTAAGTAGCTTTCACTAATTTCTAATAAAATTTTTGCGTTAAAATTTTCCAATGGTAATGGAAAATCAGCAACTAGCAAACGTTTCATACAGGCTATTCTAATATGAATGACTTGAAAACATAAATATTGTTAAGGTTATGTTATATTGCATTGTATAGCTTCACAGACAAATGAAGATTGTAATTCTAGTACCAAACTAATGGACATATTTAAAAGAGCATAGCCTGTGAGTTTCTTGCCAGTTCTTCTTACAGAGCGGTGGCTCGGAACTGGCACTTAGATTCACTTACACTTCATTATTTTTTGTTTTTAAATTGTTTTGTTGCATGTAAGTGAATCTAAGCTTCGTGATTTAATGTAATATTATTTCGATTGTTTTTTTTTTCATTTGTAATCATGACGTTTTCAAGTACTATGTATAATAGTTTATGAAATAAATAATTTTTTACTTTTTTTTTTAGTAAACGGCCTTCCTCATGTTTGACCAATGATCTGGTCAAAGCGGCGGAAAGTCGATGAGAAAAGTCTCCGCGAAATCGATCGATATGGCAAACAATTGGGGAAGCTATGTTTAGCACTTCTGGTACTGACGATGATCACGAATTGATCAGCAGACCTTAGAAGAGTAGTGGACATTGGTAAAATAATTAGTTCTTGCCTGGATAGTTGCATGATGGAGTTAACTGCGGCAACAGCGCTGTTCTTGAGGTCTCTAAGTGCATCGCAGAGCTCCAGTCCTTGCTCGTTGTACGTGCCGATGCGTTCCACATACTCCACCATATCATCCCCCTATAAAGTATATTCCATCATGCGATATTTTAAAAAGAATTCCAATGTAATACATGTAATATTCTTATATTTTAGGCTCAGTCTAGTTTCATAACAAGTTTTTTATCAAGGGCAGGAAAAACGGCAGCAATAACTTATATGTCTTACTTCTTTCTCAAAGACTTCCTTGATCCAATCAATGATTTCCTGGCGTCCTGTAAAGGCTTGAAGGCACAAATCCGCGAAGCGCTCGGGAAACTCGCTTACTTTTGCATCCACTTCATCCAAGGTGTGCTTATCTAAATTAGGCACATAATTTGTTAAGTAACTTTGGATGTCTAAGTACGACAAAACTTGGAGCTGCCTACGGCATAATAAAATATCATTAATAATTATCAGTTTTAAGACCAGAAAAAGAAAAGAACTTTTTTTTCATTATATTGAAAAAATCTTAATAAAACTCAAAAATAATTAATAAGTTAAACCTGAGAAGTGGTTATCATTTTTATTATTTTTGAGTTGCGCTTACAAATACAATTTTGTTTACGTTTAAAAGATTTTTATGAAATATTTCCATGCGATAAAATTGAATAAGTGTCCAAAACGGTTTAGTGTAAGAAGCAGAATATTTGATTAATACCTACGTTTTTTGAAAAGGTAGATGAAAATCATAAAAAATTGATTCACCCAATGAGGCAATGTTCCCCAGTAGTTGCGAGGCCCCCGTCGCGGCGGCAGCAGCGGCTGCGTCGTGGCACAGCCGAGACACTTCTTCGGCAGCCCAATCGGCCACATTAAAAACCACAAGCTCTTGTTGTTGGACCCCCTCGCCACTCCCTAAACCTTCTTGGTCCATTCGATCTCGTAGCCCACGCAGGCAGTTAAAAGCTTCCAAAACAGCTTGCTATGAAATTATTCAAAATAGTTTAAAAACAAAAAATATTATAACATTCACTGCCATCGTTAGGCAGTCAATGTAAAGAATTAAAAAAAATGCTTTTGTAGAAGGACAAAGGACCTCACCTGTTTTAAGTCTAGATCCATTTTCATTTTCCTAAATTGTTTCAGTTTTAAGGAATATATTTGTTGCACGTCTTCTTCCCTAGTAGGCGACTGTGGTGGGCTTATTGAGATAGGAAGATGACTTTCAGTCTTTATTTTTACAGGTGTAGATGTAATGCTTAACGCATTCTGTGGTTGGGGGGTTTCAGGACGGCTCACTGGAGTTCCATGAGGTGGACGAACTGCATTTTCTGAGTGGATGGGGAGGGCAGGCGTCTGAGGTCGGCTAGAGTGAAGACTTCTTGGCGTTTGAGGGCGGCTTGAGATTACTGGGGTATGCGGCTGACTGCGTGATATATGCTCTGAAACAAATTATTTAAAATATCAGTATGCAATACTCGTATAATTTTCAATAAAGTTATACCATTCTTTAAAGCATCTTACCATAATGCCCCCCTTCCGAGGTAACAGCGCCAGTGAATTTAATATTTCTATCTCGAGACGTCTCTACTACGTTGACTGTTAAGTTCTCGACGACAAACGCATCATGTTCATGCTTCGTGTTTACCTGACAAAAGGACTTTTAAATAACATACGTAAGCGTTATTGCTCAATCAATAGGTATATGTGTATACTCGAAATATGTAATTCAAAGTTGTGTTAGTTACACCACTTATAATTCGAGAAACGCTGAACAAATTTTCATACTGTTTGTGTTTTTAGATTCCTCGTCGTCCGGAATTGAATATTAAGTGAAAAAAATCAGTGTTAATTACATGTGAGGCATTTTTTTAAATTTTAAATATAAACTAACGTGAGTGAGTATGTTTCGGTTTGGCAGCCGAAGTTACTGGGGACATGCTGTCCAGTATAACCTAGTTTCTACAGCAGGATACCTGTGTAGGATAAAGCAAACTTTCCTGCTGGTCTAGTTGCAAAAACCTTGCGTAAAATGAGAAATGATCTCGCCTCTGATCTGTCAACTAATTCACTTTGTGGATCAACCATGATACCCGTATTAGGCAATGTGCTATTTGCGAATTAATTTGCTTGACGTGCGCAAGAAGGGGTACTTAGTGGGCTTGATGAGATACCGCGGTAATCCTTTTTAGTATTTGAGCTGCGGAGTAGGCTACTGCGCTCAAAACTTGGAAAAACGGATCCTTGTTTGACGATATGGCTTTCGAATTATTTTTCAGCTCATATATTCAGTTTGCCCTTTTTTTATGCAGGCGTGATTTGATATTGAAAGTTTTTGTAGAGTGTGTGGATAGTACATATGAAATGATAGAATTACAAACTTACATCAGTTTTAGATTCCAATCTAGAAATAGTACGCTGCGGAGAACATTTCACCTATAATCATAGTATTCAATTAGAAACTGGTGTTATTTATACTTAAAGTCTCATACAATTATTATCTACTATTTATTCGAAGATAAGTAGTTACTTAGTTAAAGTGTTACTGATAAGACATTCTTAATATAAATAGGTAACACCAAGACTAGAACGAATATTCGGGCGTACAAGCACACAAAGATTTGTTTCGTGTGGGAATCCAACCCACGACCTCAGGAGCGAGCTGCAAGTATATCTCGACACCATATCGGTCGATGTAATATCTCCATAAAACAGAAATAGATATATAGGCAGCATATTAAGAATACCTACTTCATATAAGCCGATTTTTCCATCGTTGTAGAAAAGATATCACTCAGACAAATTACTGACTCATCAAAAATAAATATCACAAGTAAAGTCGTGAATTTCGAATATCCGAGGAATAAAATATAACTTTAGATTGAAAAAGCGACCCTTAATGGAATTGACCACAGCTTCCGATTATAATTACGTTTATGTCTTTCAACTTGAATGATAACGAAGAGTTAAAATAGATTCGTTATCGGGTTGGACCTTGTAGGGTGGCTGCGTTGCTGGTAGTGCTGCGTTGTTGGGTGGCTTCTGCACTGTGGGCGCTGCTGGTGCTGGAGGCAGGCCGTTCCGGTTGATTGCAATGCGGGCGCGAGCGGCTGACGCGGCCGTGGGCCGTGGAATTAGCCGCGGATGGCTAGCCGTGTCTGGTGATCATCATATATTAGCATTATTTCGGTTGCCTTACACTTACACTGAAGGCCAAGGGTCTGCTCATTTATCTAACCAGATTTGACTGAATTCCAGTTATAACATGGAGCCGAGATGTATTTAATCATATATGGAGAGAGTATGAATGGGAAAATATGTGAGGGATACACTGACCCTTTAATAAAGACTGCCATAGATGTTCATGACAGCCGGGACCAATGGATTAACTAACTAAAGTGCTTTCTGAGGCACGGAGCCATCGATAATTACACTCAAAACTTCAAAAGTCATAGCGCACTTATGACCAGTGTTTCAACTAGAGACCCTCTGTATTTGAAGTCAATGGGTCTCGCCACTAGGCTATCGCCGCTTCAGATTAATTAGGTATTATTAATATTAATATGTTTGTCTTTTTTCCGATCTCGGGCCAATGGTGACCCAGACATTTGGAAGGCATGCGTGAGGCCAAAGCCAACACGTAGAAGCCCCTTAGACAAATTTTAATCTAAGGGTTATGTGACACCAACCGGCGATTATGCCTATGTGCACTATAAAAATACACCTAAGGACAATCCCCGGTTGGTGCAGTACTATTGGGATATAATGGAATCTACTATGGCCGGGATATTGGGTTGAAAAGCTGAAGGACTGGGTAAATTGGACTATGGAAAATCTTAAATGATTGTAAATGGCAGGCGGTGACTAGCCAGAGGATTAAATAGGCACTTCAAAATAGCCGTAGTGCAACGGCAGGAGTGCAGGCTTCAGGGCGTCGAAAGGTGTACACCGTTTTCTACTCACTGCCCAAGAGGACAGTCAGCCAATTCACGACTTATGCATCTTTCACTTCCACCCTGCGAGCATGTAGCTTTTGCGACTCCACCCTAGACAGACAATGAAGGCAAGCTAGCTGCGAGGGTCCTGCTAGCCTCTTGGGGCCCACTCCAGCGAGCCGGAGACTAGACCGCAGTCCGACCCTCTGGAGCACTCGGATTTTTACGCCCGTGGTGTCGCCACTCACCAACAGCTCGCCACAAGCTGCCTTAATTATTACTATTAATTATTCAGTTCAGTTCTATAGCACATCATCGTTGGTGAAACTGCAAATTATCTCTTCATAGTCCTACAACATGGTGCTCTTAAAAAAGGGCGTGAAGCGGTTGTTTAATATTCGGCCACGCGCTAGTATCGCCCCTGGTATTGCAAGCTTCCATAGACTGTGTCCAAATGGTCACTATTTACCATCAGATGGGCGGCACGCCAATTGAATTGCCAATTTGATATGTTCAGGTCAAATTTAATTGTGCAATGTCATCTTTTATTTATCTATGGCTTTCCAATAGGTAGTTTAAAGATTCATGTCTAAAGTTTCATCTTCAGAAGAATTAACGAACATGACGATGAAAGACAGTAACAATACGGACGCTGTACCTATTATTTATCATAATTTCATTTATTTTATGGACATACTGGCATACTGAGGTATTGGTAACACAACAAATAATGTAAAAGAAGGCAATTACTGTACTGTAGACAACTTTATTACTGTTGTTAGTATACTTACAAGACTTTTCTTTTTGCACCTTTGGCGTAGTCGCCATTTTAGCCACTATAACACACGCCGCCAAAAATAGAATTACTTATATTAATATGTAAAAAAAGTTAAAGCCAAACATAACAATTTTGATATTTGCGTTGAAAATTTGATTTATATTATTGCAGACATCACAGATGATGTTCTAAACTTGAAAATACTTTTCATAAAACTGACACACATAAAGATATGTCTATGTCTTGAAATCTCAAAAAGTATAATTACAGTAAACTAGGTCTGGCTATGATCTTATTGATCAGACTTCTTCTTTTCTGATACATAGATGAAATAGATCTAGTGTTTTTATACTGTTCTGTCATCGTTGCGAAATTCCCTTCAATTGCGAATTAGTTCCTTTTGGTCAAAATTTTAATGAAATTTTTGTATCTTAAATAGTCAACAATGTATTATTTATTTACAGTATAAAATTATGATATATATATTAAAGTTATGTTAATATGTCAAAGTTAGACCGTGAAGCCAAACTGCAGGGTAAGAATATTGAAAATGAACTCTTAAATAAGCAGAGAATTAGTTTTTCATTGGTTTTCTGGTTTAACGCAACAACTAACTAACTATACAGTACATTATAAGGTGGTAGTATTATGACCAGTGTCCTATTAGGGGTTAAGGCAAGAGAAGGTGCCTAGGCACAACAATTACCCTGAACCGATGCGTAGCTGAATTACATTATGGCTTTAGCTTTATGGTGGTTATAACATTGCCAACGACTCCGACAAAAAGTAAACTTTGCCAATATGTCAGCAGTAGTATCGGAATCGTGGAATTTTATTAAAATCTTTTTGTACAGCATATAAACAAATCGGTGACCCGCATAAATAGTTAAGTTCTTACTGTTGCAAATGGCTTCCATCACTTCGCCTTCGATTATAAAAATATAATAAATATTTATCAGCAGTTGTGTAGTTTAACACAGTTAAAGTTTGGATAAATACCTGGTTTCAGAGATTATCTATTTACAAACAAACAAACAAATTTTACCTTTTAGTTATATTATGTACAAAGATGTTTGCTGAAAGGGTTGGTATATGATTTATGTAGAGAACAGCAAGGATATCCGTATTGAAACGTCCACACTTAAATGCTACTTGATTCCACTCTTGAGTAACTAAGGTACTTTTACTTTCTCGTGATTTAAAATGTGAGACGGTTGGTTAGATTGCAACTATTGATCTTCGTTTCAGACCTAGCAGATGCAGCGAGGTCGTTCAAGTGCCGAATTCCGCAGCTGAAGGTTCCTGCAGGCCGCCTGTCTATGTCACAACAGAAGCCCAAAGTCTCATTCTGCAATAAATCTGGGGTAGGTTAGCCGTGTTCTATCGGTCTAGAATAGTGCCACCCTTGTCCGTATGCAGAACGACCACCTTTCCGTTTCGGCACTAGCAGGACGACAACTAACGTCTAAATTGATAGAGCCAATACAGAGACCAAAAAAGAAAGAGAGAAATAAAAGCTAAGATTTAATGCCCACAGGTAATGACTTCTCAACAGTCTCGTACTAGCAGCAATTTTGGAGCTAGGCCTTATTGGAACGATGTAAGTTTCACAGAATTTTCTTCGCCTATCTTAAGTGCTTATTTATAAATATTGGAAGTAAAATAATAATGTTGACCATTTATCTATCAGCAGAGGAGTTGGCCGAAGTCTGCAAATAAGTTAAGAGATGAAATAAAGGCTCCGAATCACACGTTCTCCGCCACACATTCGTCTCGGTCGGATCGTGACCGACTGGTTGCACCTAAAGTACTTAAGCTGATATTCGATTCTTTAATTCTCATATATCTATATGTTAAATATATATCTATATGTTTAATAGGTGCAGACGCGGGCAATAATATGTTTACACGTGCCTTTAAATTTAGATCTTACTACATAGACTTAAAACCAAAAATAAAGCACTTTACACTTTATTGCAGCGGACTGTACAGTGTTTTAAAAATTAAAAAGTGCAACGAAATGCAATATCAATATTTCCGTGCACTGACATTCGTCAAATGATATAAAATGGAAGTCAGTATACCTGTATTTGCATCTAGATCCATGTTTTCGCCATAGTCTCATACCCATAGTCTGCTTAGTTTGGGAAAAAAACCGATGTGTGAAACCACTGTTTTGTCTAAGCTATGTCTAATTTTATGTTTCCTCTTTAACCTAAAGTTGATTGGAATAATCCATTGTTAGCAATAAGGCCGCGAATTGTACAACACATTTGTATTTAACGTTTATTTATAACTTTAGTGCTCATTAATTTATTTTGAAGTACATCAGATACTTATAGTTATATAATGTAACAGATACTTAAAATATTATCTGTATAAAATTCTATGTATGAATATAAAATGAATGAAAATGGACTTCCAAATTCATAAAAAAAATATATGTGATAGTTGGAAATGTAATACAGAACTAACTAGAAATTTTAAACTCGAAGAATGAGATAAGTATGTAGTTTGTTTTTATTGCACATTTCTCGAGAATAAAGTAATAATAAATTTTTTCATAATCCTTCAACGACAACAGAGGCAGACTGTGACAACGAAAAGGCCTTTGAATGATGGTGCCTCTTCCGTTGCATCGAGTAAACCAACAAGAAACAATGTGGTATTAGTACCAGTAGATCAGGTATGAGAATTGTTATGACTTATGAGTAAGTCATATAATTTCTTTTTATATTTTCGTCCAAAATTAAAACGCTAATTTTTCTTTTCAAAATTTTAACAACTT
The DNA here is from genome assembly GCA_949126915.1 of Musotima nitidalis. NCBI lineage: Eukaryota > Metazoa > Arthropoda > Insecta > Lepidoptera > Crambidae > Musotima > Musotima nitidalis. The sequence continues at coordinate 13,491,105 of OX421418.1, read as the reverse complement.
AATTAAGGTTGGCTTGCACAACACTTCAAAATTTTGGTTTAAACTTAATTTAAATGTCATTGGATTGGAAGTTGAGAGGGTAGAACGATGTTGTAAACAGATTTAGTTCTAATTAGGATTCCGTTGTGTAAGAAACTCGAAGGGCTAACAACACTTATTCAGCTCAGCTTTTGTCCATAGAAAAACGTCGATTTTGTATGATGAAGATGCGCACGCATTCGGAATTTTCTAACGAATATAAAAAGCTAAACAGCGCTGAATAAGCGTGATTGGGCCCTAATTGTTATGTTTAGCTAACACAGCGAAGAGTTGAATTGACCACTAACCTAATGGCCGCCATAGACATTAATTAATTATTGATGTAATTAGGCTAGTCAGTATACAGAAATCATCATCATCATCACAGCCCATTAACGTCCCACTACTGAGCACGAGCCTCCTCTCACATATCAAGGTGTGAGGGTATTAGGTCAGACTCCACCACGCTAACCCAGTGCGGATTGGCGGAGGCAGGTATATGACGTCCTGCTGTTAGAATTTTTCAAGCCGCCCATTAGGCCTCTAATATGGCTTAACGACTACCACATTTAGTGATTACCGGGACCAACGGCTTAACGTGCCTTCCGAAGCACGGAAGCGCTCGATATCAAATGCCACACAAACGGTCAAGAATCCAAGGATTGACCTCTGTAAACTCTGCTGTACTTCGGTGATCGTTTCCGACCACCGAGCACCGCAGAGCTACGAGCGCTTCTATACATACAGAAATAAATTATTAGTATGACGTTCAATTTATTTGATCTAACAGGCTGATTCAAACAGTTAGATGAAATTGTCATGAATGTCTGTAATAAAATTAATTAATTCAATGAAAACGGCTTAAAGAAATATATATTTTCGTGTTTTTATTTAATCAAATTGTTTAAAACAGCCTGTTTGATCCAATTACTTAAACGTCTATGGCAGCCATAACCCAAAACAGACCCTAACACTATGTTCCTTAACAACATATTGCTTATTCTGGTGCAATGAGAACTACTATTTGAATTAAGAAATAGAACAAAGACAATTCAAAATAATATATTGTGACCAAGTTACGACTTAGTTTTTATAATAACATGTTAGAAACATTTACTAGTTACACACTGTAAACCAATAACAACAATAAAAATGTATATTGTTTCAGCCCACTAAAACTGTTTACACAAATCGAACACTCATTAACCTTCCAGATCAGGTAATTGCATTAATTTTACGATATTAACAGGCACTTCACTTTAAATTGACCAACCTTAGAAATCACTTAAAAAGTCCCCATAATGTTAAATTATGGTTAAGGACCACTTAAAACCTTATTGAAACAAAAAATATATCGGTTTAGTCATTAGGTAACCACGATGCCATAGATAGACGGAAATACACGTTACAGGAGTCAAGTAAGAAATACTTTTCTATTTGCACTGAGGCAAAAACATCAGACTTTGAAAATATTCTCAAAGTCGTGTAAGTTAAAAAAACCTAGGGTGCGTCCACACCTGGCAAACGTGTCGCGAATGTGCAGCTCGCGAGCCGCTATCGAACTGACCTAGAGCTTCGTGCGTAATTTTATATTCTTGCGCCACTCCTACGCCGCCCGCATTTGCATGAGAGGAGATAAAAGAAAGAACAGAGGCGTACCAAACCATTGCAATAACTGCATCCGTACAGCCAGCGCGCTGATCGCGAGATGCGCATTCGTGAGATGTGGATGCACCCTAAGATATAAGGTGTTGCTTTTCAGGAAACTATTAACAGACATGAGGATCTTGAACTACAGCAAAGTGAAGCTATTGAAGGGACACGAAACGATTTGAAGGTTAAAGGTAATTTTAATTCAGAGTTTGTCTTAACAAATTATATAAGTACTAGAGTGAATCTATTCTGCGGCCTAAACTATATTAGATACTATATAAGGTCTAATTTATAATTTTGGCTATCTTAAAGATTCTTTATAACATTACAGAATTTACATCACCACAAAACGAAAATGTAACAAAGTTAAAAATATCCTGGCAAGAAAAAATTATACTGTTTGAAAAATTGAAGAAAGAGTTATACGATCGACAGGTTTGGCAAAAATAATTAATAACGTTAACCCTTATCTCCACGTATCTAGACGTATGTATGAAAGACTAGAGCGGCTTGGACTCATCAAATATGTCCTTTTACAAGGCTACAGGATTTCTATGAGTTTAGCGTTATTATTAAGCATTACATTACACCTAATCAACAATTTTCAGAAAGCAATAACGAATTTATATGCCACCATGGGTGTAGCTCATCAGAAAATGTCTGCGATGGGACATAAGATGAATTTGCCACCTGCCAAGGAACTACAGATTATGAACATTACTAACATGACTCCCGAACAGTTGCTACAGCTGTGCGCAAACCCACATTCTTGTAATATGAATATTGTCGACGGTATTTTCTTTTTTCTTTTATTTCGATTTTGAGAAATTATACTGTGCAACAAGCACGATTTTTCGCAAATATATAATTATATAGATATAATCTGATAATATAATCAAAAATAAATTAATTCACCCTACTATAAAACTGGTAATCCATGCATTTGCTTACAAACTTATAATAATAATTTTTAAAATAATCTTTCAGAAATTGCCATTTTTGTTTTGATATTGATATGACAAGTACTTTAATAACATAATAAGTATATAAAAAAAACATTCGGAGCATACGTAGCCAAAACGTATAACGAAGTAAAATTTATGTTTACAGACGTCTCACCATCAACTCCTATACCAATTGATAAATTAAACGATGTAACATCAAAATTGGTTAGTACATGCAAGCAGACTTTAGTAAAGAACAAAGAAATTATTGATGCATTAGAAGCTTTATTATCGTCACCAGAAAATGTAAGTTAGAATATATATATTACTCAAAGTTCATTACACATACATAAAAAGTTATTTATAGTATTGCCCAACTGCATAATAATATACTCGTATGTTTGTTGGAGATGTAGGCTATTGCAATTTTTTATTTGTACGTTTACACAAACACAATTGATAAATACATAATTATCACCAACCAACTTTATTCTGTTGTGATAGTTATGTGTTATTTATTGAGAAAACCAACAGCGTATATAGCAAAACAATTAACAAAAGTACTTGATGAAAAGAAACAAGTATTTTTGAAAATTGGTTTCATAATATAAAAAAAGGATTTTCATTAATAATAACCGAAAAGTAGGCAAAACTGAAGAATAAAATAATAAATAAAATACAACATGAACTTGTTAAATTAAATCATATATGACAAATAATGTCTACTTTTTCGGGTTTCTTGGGATTTTACATAGCTTGTGTGAAATCTGTAATATATTAAAATATTATTTTATAATAAACCGTTTAACATTGACAGTTTCAAAATTTTTAAACACATGTTTCCAGGGTATAAATTTTAAAACAATTGTAGTAAAAACTAAAGAGTTTTTGGCAGAACACGAAATGCTATCTTCAGCATTTGAAAAAACAAAAAATAATTTTATTTTGGAAATAAATGGACTAGCAAATTTTAAGAGGTATATATACTTTATAATTAACTTGATATTTTAACCCTAACGAAAATCAGTCTTATCTATACTAAACTTAGAACGACTTAAGTCTAAATGTTTTTTTTTAAAGGATGTCAATGAAAGAAATAATGACTCAAAATATTCGTAATGAGCAGTTGACTTGTGAGATATCCGAGTTGAACTCTCAAAAAGACGACCTTCGTAAGCAGTTACACGAAGCAGAAAATCGTAGATCACATCACAGTCGGAGTAAAGTTGCTGTATGTAATTTTAATCTTTATGTAGCTACATTTTATTCATCTTTTAGTTGAGATTTATTGTAAATCGTATTGTGGCCATCCTGATCATGTCATTTCATTTAAAATGACAAAGATTTTGATCGTGTGTTACAATCAAAAAATATTTATTATGTCATTTCATCCAAAATGTCAAATTTATTAATTAAGTCGTGCCATCAAAAATGTCATATGACGAAAATTATCATGCATTTCAAAGATGTCATTACTTGGACTTGTGGTTGCTTTGTGGTTAAGGTTTTGATGAATCGGCGGGGTAAAGTTTTGATGAAATGAGTTATGTGTTATAGTATTTATTTAATCTTAACTTAATTTTCCAGGAATTAGAAAAGCAGTTAAGGGAGGAGAAGTGTGAGAACAAAATAATAAAAGATCGTTTAGCGAGGACGACAGGCCAGTCTAAGATACAGACAGAGCAAGTCTCACTGGTTGAAGCAGCATTGGAGCAGGCCCGCTCGCAGTGCAGTACCCTCGAACGCACTGTCTATCAACTGCAGAAAGAGGTAGGCAAAAGTCTGGATTTTGAGTAGGTGTAGGTGTAACTCTTGAAATAATTTCATATTTTCGATATCGGGTAAGCGTAAACTTTTACCCCCCAGCACCAAACTGACACCAACAATTATACTAGCTATAGGGTTTTACTTGTTATAAACTCACCACGTAGGAAATCAATAATACATATAGAAGCAGCTTTTTATTAACTTGTTTGCAAGTTCGTTTTGGTGGGTTTGAATCAGAAGGTATGTCGTGCAGTTAGCATTTTTTTTAAAGGCATCAGCTAATTCCCGCACTTTTACATTTGTTCTCAATCTTGTCTGCCGATTTGATCTTGGTCTGGTCTTATTTTAAAAATTTGTAAAATTTGCCAACATGGCTTTTTTAAGTTCACCAAGGTTTGTCCTTCCAAGTGATGAGTGAAGAAATGTTACTTCTACTAAAACCACTATCACCTGAGTTATTTATTATTGTATAGTAACAGCGTAAATAAAAAGGAAAATGTATGCTCTGCTTTACCAAAAAATATGACACATATGCTGTGAAGCCCGATATCATCGCGCTCTAAAGGTTCGATTCCCACTCAAGACCCTATGATGCATTTTAGAACGAGAAGTTGCACGATGACTACAAAGTGGAGTTTGCCAAGTTCACGGAATGTATCAGAGAAAACGCAGCACACTTGGAAGACATCAGTGAAGCCCGTGAAAAACTGCAGATAGAGTGAGTTTTAGTGCGATTCGTCTGCAATTACTATTAAATATGATTTGACCAGTATCACGATAGAACGTATGACTATGAACAAAAAATTTCGTTATTCATATTCAAAAAAAGTCTTGCTCCATCAGCTTTCTTGTGTATCAATGCATTATTTGAATTTCTCAACCACATGAATGCCTGCCAGAGTAAATTTGTGATTGATATATTCCTAAAAATAATGTTAATGCTTAATATTATCGCCGGTTATTTGCGTTAATTCTATTACAGAAAAGAAGAATTAGAAAAACGTATAGATGATTTATCTTCGAATTATAATGAATCAATAAGCAATATAAAAAAGGAAATCAGTAGAAATGTTGCTAAAATTATAGAAGCAGAGAAGAAATATGAAGATGAAAAGGATGAAAGAGCAAAGTTATTTGAAAAGGTAGAGGCGTTGTGTGCTCAGCTAGTGGAGTCGGAAATGCGGTACAAAGATATATGCAAACAATTACAGGAAAAGGACTTGAAACTGAGTAAGATTTTTTTATGATTTCAAACTGTGCGTTTTTATATTTGAAGCTTTAACTTAACTAAATTGTTAAGTAATAAAATAAAAGACAAATATTTTCAACACTTAAATTTTACATAAGCTCTAAGTTATTTAATTACTTAAATTTATATCATATTTATTAAGTGCATAATCGTTATGTTTGAAGGTGAATCTTCGGGGTTGCAACAAGATTTAGACTCCACAAAGCGGCAATTAGAAGTTGCTAATGCTGATATTGAAAAGTACCGCGATCGCTTTACCCAGCAAAGTGAAGCTATAGCCGACATAGAAGTAAACATTTAATTTTCTAAGGTTTTGACTAAAATGATGTTAATTAATTGGCCTAATTAATACATTCTATGTATATCGGCGTAAGTAGGCGTGATAATATGTCTGTATATGATGTCACGCCTTATGTTGTCCCGCCTTATTTCATTTGAAATAATATTGTGCCAATCAAAATTAAAAACCAATATAAATACAAATATCAGGAGCTATTTGAGTACTGCAAATTAATGCATATTCATAATAAGGTTGGGTATACGTTACTGGCTGAACAATATTTTAATGACAGGCTCCAAATTAAACCAACTCAAGCCAGAGTTACTCGCGTGACTGATCCCACGAAACATGTCACTCCAAATTGCAACAACTTTTATGGAAAGCGCAGATTATGTTACATTGTGCCCTGTTTATTGAACTCACTGCCTGCTCAAGTTAAAAGCCAGATAAATGAAAAAAATCTTACACCTAAATTAAAAGTGTACTGGTTTGTAATTCTCATTTCACACATGGATAACAATAGTGTTGTTGCGGAATTATAGATACGTCAAATTGATGTTTACTTTGTGTAATTATTATTGTTATTATTATTATTTTTAATTAATGGTGTAATGTATGTTATAGCTGATATCATGAGTATCCGATGTACTGTACAAAACTTACTGTTTTTTTTTTGTACATCGAAATTATTGTATTTGTGTAATGTATGTGTATAATGTAAACATAAATAAATAATAATAATAAATATACAGAACAACACATACGGCGGGAAATAAGTTATTTCCCGTAGAGACAGAGATCCTTCCACTTACTACGATCCTGGCACACACTCTTAGCTTCATTTAACCTTTCCATACAATCCTTACACTCCACGTTTAGGGTACTTCTGACTTACCACCGTTTTGATGAAACAAATGATAGATACTTACTTGTAATCTAATTATATGTGACAAAGTAAATTTAACCTACCCAATAAATTTTCAGCGAAATCTCAAGAACTCGATAAGCGTAGAAGATAATTTAAAAAGAGATTTAAAAATAAAAGACGGATATATTACAGAGCTTACCAAGAAAATTGGTGTGCTAGAAGATCAGTTGCAAGAAAGGTTTTTTTTACAACATTTGTTGATTTTTTTATATATAATATTCATATGTAAACTTGATTTTTAAATGTTATTTTGCAGTTCTAATAAAATGAACAATTATGAAGAACAATTATTATCGCTGAAAAAACACCTTGCACAAATACAAGAAGATTTTGGCGAATTTGAAAATTTGGGTGAACTCCACAAAATAGTAATAGTTCCCTCATTTTATTAAATTAAACACAGCGACAAATGTTTATGTAATTTATTTTAGTTAAAAAAACATTAATTTCAGGCAGAGCCTTTAAATAAAACTTATATCCCTGGCATTCGCCACAACCCTTGACTTTTTCGTATTTCCAACTTCCATACAATTTCAGGTCAACGATCAACGAACTGAACTATTTGACAAAACAAGACAAAATGACGAATTAGCAAAGGCATTACAAATGAAGAATTTAGAAACGGAGCAACATCTGGAAGCCATTACGGAAAAGGATTATTTATTAGACCAGAAAAATAAGATGATAAAAATGCTTTCCGAAAAAGAAGAAGAACATGCCCATATCATAAAATTACTAAAAAACAATCTTCAAATGAGGACAGAAGCCGATCACGATGTAAGTATTTCCCATCAATTACCTTAGTAATTTGAAATAAATTACTTACAACTAGTATATAATATTTATTATACAGCTTACACGCCAAATATCCGAAAAGAATACTGAAATGGAGATCCTCGTAACAAACCTAGAAACAAACAAACAAAAAATACGACAATTGGAAAATAGTATTATATCATTAAAAGATCAAATGCGCAAAGTGCATGTTCAAAAAAGAAAAGATCAAGATAAAATAAGAAAACTAGAAGATAAACTGCTCGAGTATAAAACTTATAAGGAAAACACCATGAACATGGGCCCGCCAACTGATAGTTTAGACAGTATCATAAAAATTCTGGAAGAAGAGTTAAAAACTCCACTAGACCCTCGTTTCAAGGATATTGAAAAATTGCGTGATAGTAGTAAAGGCTCTATTGGTGACCACAATTTACGTTCGAAAATAGAAAAGAAATATGAAAAACAGGATACTGAAAATGATTTCATAATTTATAAGAAAGAAAATAGTCCAACAAATAATTATTCGATACAAGCTTATAAACCCTTCATTAATAGTAATTCAGAGCTCCGAAATAGTGGCTATAAGATGCAATCAGGAAACTGGGCATTAAATCCAGAGACTGTACAGAAAGTCTGTAAAGTACCTCAAACCGTCACAGACAATATAATGAGAACAAGGAAAAAGGAAATTTACTTGATAAAAAATGATTTGCCACATTTCTTTGCGCCCACACAGCTAAGAGAAGATAAAAAGTGTAAAATGTTCAAAATTGCTAGTCACAAAACGCAGTAAGTACTCAAGTGATATGTAAATATGACCTAATGTGGATTTTTACAAAATTATTGTGATATAATATGTTACTGTTGTTCATTTGAATTAATAAATATTTCATGTCTATTTATATCTTAAGATTGTTTATTGGCTTGACTCTTAAAACTTCATTTGCAAGAGAATTTGGTTTTTAGTAAAAACAGTTTTTTGTCTAAAATAATGGTTTGCGTCGTGCTGTACGTTATTTGATAGTGTACATACATAGTGATACATAAGGTACTAATAACAGGAAACAAAATACATTTTAAAGCTTTTCAATAAAATATACTGCAGATGCAAAACAATGCAGCGCGTTAAAAGATTTTTGAAATGTCTGGTAACTGACATACGTTTAGTCATAATTAGTAGCCCAACAACGTTTAATCATCTTGACATTTGGAAACAAATAATAATTACTTTAGGTGTTTACCACAGTTTATTGATTTTAAATGAAAACAGACACAATAGAAATGTAGTTCACGCTACAGAATATTCATGTGCATGAAATAACCAGACTTGAGCTCTTGCTGATGGAGGTGGTCTCCGAATTGTCTTTGGCTTGCAAAAGCGAGATGTCGTGCTCAAGTTGTGCGCGTCGCCGCTCGAGCTGCGTGCGCACGCTGCCAGCGCGTTCCAGCTGCAGGCTTTGTGTCAGCACTGCGCTCTCCAAGTGCAGCACGCGCGCTCGTTCCGCCTGCAACGCGCTCCACGTCTCGTTGCTGTGCGTGCACATCGAAGACAGAGATCTCTCTACCTGCAGTAAAGTAAAATAAGGATACTTATTTTTATATTCATATTCAGAGCTTGGACTTTTCCTAATAAGTTTCTACAGAGATATTTGGAAAACATCAACAACCTCGCAGCACTATATAGCTAAAAAAATACACAACAACTTTTATTCTCCGACTTATGATACCATTTTTGGTGCACCATGCATCTTGCCGACAATGTGTCAGAATCGTGCCGCCAATATGCGATAAGGTTTCCAAATGTACCTACTGCGTCGCATTAAACGATGTTATCCGCTACACAGCGAAACTGAAATTACGAGCAGTTCCAGCACAGGATGTGGGATTATGCTCGTCCTGCTACACGAACAGTACGCGAAAAGAAGAAATCTCGGAGATCTTTGAGGCAAACTCAAGCAACCTTTTTTTTTTAAATAATAGCTTCGTGCGTTTAACACATTTAGCCAGTGTTAAGTAAAATATAAGATGCAATATAAAGCAGAGTTTACAGAGGTCAGTCCTTGGATGGGTGACCGTTTGTGTGGCATTTGATATCGAGCGCTTCCGTGCTTCGGAAGGCACGTTAAGCCGTTGGTCCCGGTTATCACTAAATGTGGTAGTCGTTAAGCCATGTTAGAGGCCTAATGATCGGCTTGATAAATTCTAACAGCAGGACGCCATACACCTGCCTCCACCAATCCGCACTGGGTCAGCGTGGTGGAGTATGACCCAATACCCTCACACCCTGATATGTGAGAGGAGGCTCGTGCTCAGAAGTGGGACGTATATGGGCTGAGATGATGAAGTAAGATATACATTTATAATATATAAATCATAGTAAATGAGAATAAGTGGTGATAATGATAATAAATGGTAAATGAGATGCCCTCCCCTAAACCCCTTGAGGCCTCAGTAAAAATGTGGGACTATACTGAGATCTTACATGGACCTCTGAGAGAATTTGAAAAGTGATGTTGCACTGTTTTGATTCATTTACCAACACTTATGTACGTTCACAAACACTTAGGTAACGGTTAATAATCCACCGTTATTACACATTAATGTTCGAAATTTTATCACAATCGGCACAAGCGGGCGATTCGCCTTTTAGTATGAATGAACGGAACATAGACTTACAAACGTCATGACAGAATAATAAAAGATGTAACCAAACTCGTAGAACAAATTTTGTTGATTATGATGTTAGCTATAAAGTTCTGCGAGGTGGTTGATGTTATACACATAACCCTGTATAGGCGTAATAGCGTCCCTATTTAGGCAAGGAGTCGTAAATTTTGCGCGTGCATACATTCGATGCAATTCAGCCTCGCTCATAAGTCAACAAAACTATGGAAACTGGGATTGCAATATTTTATATAAAATGTGCAGGATTAAGGTCTTACGCATAGATGTCTTAATAATATAACGTTAGAAGGGTTAAGCGCGCGTAAAATCGCAGGCGTACTACATCTTATAGCACCAGTGCATTATTTGCCGTTCAGCTGAACTTTTAAGTACATCGCCAATTACGTTCGTTATATCTGTAAACGTACCTTACTATAAATAATAAATAACTTGTAGTCTGTACGACAGAACATCAATTCTCGACTGCCGCAGATTTTAGGTTTAATCAAATAAAGTATTTTGTAAATCAGTGTACTAATTCCAGAAACCGTTATTCCATGCATTGGTTGCTTATTTCGTCAGTTATTCCATACATTGTTTGTGTGTTTAGCAATATTAATATTTTTAACTTGTATATAAATGCATTTTTCAAAGCCCATAAGTTATCAGGTACATCACCAAAATCAGAACCTAGGGTATATGTAAATCTTACTAATATTATAAATACGAAAGTTTGTGAGTATGGATCTATGTTTTTTATTCTTTTACGAAATAACTACTTGACCGATTGTATTGAAACTTGTTAAAGAGTATGCCTGCAGTCCTGGACGTTCGTCACTCAAGTAACTAAAATTTTCAAATAGGCAACATGCGTTCAGATAGTTTCTAGTATCTTATTATATAGATTTCTATGAATGATACGTGTGTCATCATGTCAAAAACATACCCTAAAACTAGTACTCCTACAAGGATTAAGTATTTAATTTCAGAGATAAAATTATTCTGAATATTACATTAGAAATATCATATTTACCGAAGCGAAATCAGACGGTCTAACTGCCTGTGGTTCGTTGAGTCCTGAGAGCAGCGCAGACATGCGCGTGCGCGCGCGCGTGATTCGCGCAAACAGCTCAGCCGCACGCTCGTGCCGCTCCAGCATGAGAGCGCGTGATGCCGCGGCAGATACAAGCGCCGCCCGCTCCTGAGTCTGCGATTCCACACGCATGTGCAACTCTAGAAGCTATAAGGAACATTAATAGAATTACCCTATCAACTTCTCCTGCTCTGAATGTTTATTTTTTTGTTTTAGTTCACGTGGGTTTACAGTCCCTTACAATCGTTCATATTGCTAAATGACACCACTTAAAAAGCTACTTCGAAAATATCATGGCAAAATGGAATAATAGGATAGCTTTTATACAAAATTTTACTGTGTAAAGAATATTTAACTAGTGTACCTCTTTCTGCAGGTCTTGATACGGGACTTCATTGGAAAAATCATAATGACGCAGTCGTTTTACTTCAAGTCGTAGAGATGTTAGCTGACTCTCATAACGTTTGAGTTTTTGTACCCTAAATCAATGTAATAATCAGTTAATATTATAAATAGCTTTTAATACATTTAACCACTCGTATTTGAATACGCACATTTGTTTTTGGTTTTTATTATGATCTTCAATAGTTTGCTGTAGTTTTCCAATTATTTGCTCTCGATCTACTAGTTCCAAAGCCATTTTATCCTGAACACTAGCACAGCCTTCTCCTTGCTGAAAATAAAGGATAGAGAAATAAAATGTACGAAAAAAATACATACAAAATATTCAAAATTTTTCACTTACTGCAATTCTCGATAATGAGTTAAGGAAATTGTCCTTGTCGGCTCTGCTTTGGCGTAATTCTTCTTCCATGCGTGATAAGGCGTCTCTTGTAGTTTGAAGTTCTATCCATATTTCGGTTTCTCTATCTGATGGTGTATTTTCTGAAGAGAATAATGTAGCGAATTCAATGCTGGATTTTATTTATCCTCTAGACAGTACGCTAAGTGTTGTCCTACCTACGTCCCGCTTCTGGCATTCTGGAGTCTCTTACAAACCGAGATAAGATTTTACGAGTAGGATTTACTCTACCACGCGGACCCAGTGCGAATTGGAAAAACCGGGGTTGAACGTCTTGTAAAATTGGCGACTAACTTGGCTTGACCACTACAACAGCGTAGCGCAACTGAAGCGCTCTATATCAAATGATCACTAACCACAAACTGACTCTGGTTAATTTGTGATTATCAAGTCTTCGAGCGCTCTAGGTAGACAGACTAGACTGTATATTTTGCTGCGAATTAGAAGTTAAATATTATGCCAAAATACTCGGTTCAATATTAAAACTGATTCAGTAGATAATTATGAAATTTTGATTTCGATACCAACAATACATTTTAATGTGTTGATTGATTGATTGATTGATTGATAAGTTGGTATTTCCAAATTACATCAGGCTACTAACGTTTAGCAGGAGTATATTCCAAGTATCGTCCACGATCTTGGTCGAGAAGTTTTGCAGATTGTTCAGTCAAAGCGTCTATTTTTTCGTTTAATTCCAGTACACGTTTCTCTAGTTCATTTGCTCGTGATTCTGCCGCTATTTTGGTTTTCTCCTAAAATATACATAGTTGTTGTTAATGAAATATCGCTCAATCGGATATACTTACTCATGATTATATTATGGCGTCTACTTTAAAAAAATGAAAGGAAACCGTTTGTATAATGCAATCATATAATGAAAAGAGACGAAGATCCTTGGACGACGACCGCTTTTTGAGAAGATGAAGTGGACATGGAACTTTGCGAGCTTGGAGCTTGCAACCGGAAGGCGACAGCACAGGACCGGGACAAATGGCGTATCGGAGGCCTAGACACGCTTCGAATCATTGAGCCATTGGTGTAAGTAAGGATTCCGTAAAACTGTACCAATATAATACCAAATACCTGGTCCAATATTTTTGTTTGGAGCGATTCAGCGCGGGCTCTTAGTGCAGCCTCGCGAGATTCCGCTGTTCGTTCTACCATGTCGGCATGTTCTCGAAGTTCCTTAACTCTAAAATCATAATAGTATCAGATCAACGCGCACTACAGTGTACTGTGTGTAGTCACTACAATGTTTTAAATACAGTGCTTGTACCTCATTTCCAATGCATCTCGCTGAAGAGACAAAGTCTCGATTGTACTTTCCCCGGTCTTCGATACTTCTATTAACTTCTTGGACCTAGCATCATAACTTGTTTCTCTATGGCGATACTGAAAACGTAACAATATATTATAATATTATAAATCAATCTCTTTACTTAATAATATTACTTACTTTTTGTGACAGAAAATATTAACAACGTGTATTATGTGTGTAACGACACAGCAGAACGAGCAGGTCTGAATTCACTGATCAAGTGATGAGCCACGACATCGGATTAATGAATTTTAAATACAAGGAATTATGAAATCTTTTGTCTTTTTTTTCATCCCTGTAAAAACTTCCCTTTTGTTCGCAAACAGTATTTTAATTACTGTTACTGTAGTAGTTTACTTTCGCAATTTTGTTTGACATGCCTATATAAAGTTCAGTGTAGATTTTTTATACCCCCGAAAGAAGACATTTTCTGCCTTTACCTAAAAATAATCAGCAATGGATAATAAAATAATGACAAGTGATTTCCTATTATATAAGAAACTCTGAAGGGGCTCCGAAACCATTTAAACCAAAGAACAATGTTTCCTTTTGGTTTGCGGTGGTCGGACGGCAGCCGCTTCGTGTCAAATTCAGCCAAATCGCAAGTCTAGGCCTCAATCAGGATAATGCCAGGGTGATAGTGATTTATTTATTTATTTATAAACTACGGTCTAAATCATCCCTAAGAGTTCTTTCGGAAAATTGATATTTTAACTACTTACTGCCTCGCAGTTTATCTTTAACTATATTTTGTTTGTACGGAAAAATATTAATAATTATTTTAAGCGCTGTGAACGTCACAGCTTTAACACTAGAAATAAAAATAAACTGTTAAATCCGTTTCTAAGACTTCAAAAATATCGGAAGTCTTTTATGGGGGTAGCAAAAGGGGGGTAGAAAAAGGGGGTACTACAACAAAATTCCGCAGGACATATTGGATTTGCCCTTACAAAAATTTAAATTAGCTATTAAAGAAAAATTGCTTAAGAAAGCATACTATTGTACGCAAGATTATATAGATAATGAAACGGCATGGCTATAAATTATATTTATCATAAGATAGACAATGTTGTGGTCTGTAAGCTTATTATTTTTTATAATATTATTATTATTTTAACTTTGATGATGATGGATAATTCCGAGTAATTTTGTCTCACCAGTTTTACATACCAATTGCTCAAGGTCTTTGTGTTTCCGGCGCATGGTGTCCATCTCTGCGTGCGCGTCCTTTAGCTGGCGCTCAAGGGCGGACATGCGCGTGCGCGCAGTGCGCACCTTGTTGTCAGCCGCGGCCACCGCCTCCCTCAGCGTCTCGCACGCTGCTCGCTCCTGTGAAAGCTCTTCGGACAGGGCCTGGAAACCGAGCAATAGATGACGAGATAAACAAGACAGTCACATGATGTTAACGAATTCGCCTGTTCATAATTAGAACATTTAAGTAACACTGTAATGGTCTCTTCATTACCAAAGATTCGGTGTGAAGGGTTTTTTTAATTTAAATTTACGTAACATATATTCTCTTGTGTTTTGTGTTTGAATCGAAACATGGCGATCTGCTCGTTTTGGGCAATGAGCCATTCTTGTGTTTTACGTACCACGTAACATATATGATTTTTTTTAATGATACCGATTCCAGAATGTCGTATTTTGTAATTACGAAATACAACATACTACTGTTAGTAGGTCACAACATAAACGATATGTAACCATACCTGGTATGCGGGCGTGGCGCATACCACGTTCCGCTCCTTTATTTCGCCGACCTTGTACTGTTCCTTCTTTGTAAAATCTTCAATTATTTGGTGAAATGTCATATTTTCCTTTTGCAAGCGATCAATTCTCTTTGCCATCGTTTCTCGATCTATCCACGGTACCCTGAATATAAAAATTATTTTAAAAAAAAAGGTTTAGAAAACGAATGGCTATTTGACTTTTTGACTTCTTGGCGGGAAAGTGAAGCGTCATGTCTGCAGTTTTGATTTATTTTTAAAATTTGTGATATTTCTAACATTAATATGTAATAACGGTGGATTATTAACCGTCAAGTGTTTGTGAATATACATGAGTGTTAAATCAAACAAAACAGTGCAACATCACTTTTCAAATTTTCTCTCAAGGAGTCCATGTGAGTTCTCAGTATAGTCCCACATCTTTACTGAGGACTCAAGGGGATTAGGGTAGGGTATTTCATCTTCGATCATTCTTGATCACCACTCATTCTCATTATAAATTATATATAATTAATATATCACTTACTTGACACTGGCTAAATGTGCTAGACGCACGAAGCCATTATTTAAATGGAAGAAGAAGAATGGCTATTTAATTTTTATAACCCTTTATATAGCAAAATAGCAGTTTTTCATTGTGTAATAGACACGAGTAAGAATTTCCTTTGTTTCTGATACATAACGGTGGACATTGACTTTTTTTTAAATGAATGTTCATTCATTTCACGTTAGGTACAAATGAGTAAAACGATAATAAACTTATTCGCGGTCGAATAAAATATATATTTAATGGTATTATCAATGTTTTTTTGTCAGTTTTTTTTAATATTTTTATTTTTATAGTCATACCTTCCTTTTCAATAGAAAGTACCTATATCGACTACAATCTTAGTCTAAGTAAAGACTAATAAGTATTTTTCTTTCAACTTAAACTTCTACATGTTTTAAAATAAGAATTTGTCCATTATAACACTATTCTTGTTGTCTCTATTAAGGCGAAGACACTTTCACAATGTGTTGTTGAAAGTGACGAGTAATTCATAATTATACGACTTTTTATTATTATACGACCATCGCTAGTAAGTCGCCGGCCGCGTGTAGAGACCCTTCACGCGCACCGTGCACGCCGCACAGGCTCCTACTTTTCGCGCGCTGCGCTTAATCGGGGAAACGATCGCTCAATACCATGATTCAAATTTATTTGTTGGCGGAATAGGGAAACTTGCAAATGTAGCTTATAAGTATTTTAGTAAATAAGTGACATATTAATTCTTATTTCATTATTATTCTTAATTTGGATATTGTTATTTGAATTGTTGAGATGAATTTATGTAATTTGCTAACTTTAATATTGTTTTTTACTTTTTTGTTATCTGGGTTTTACTTTATTTTTGAAAATTATTGGTTTGTGTTATGATTGTGAATTGTGGGTGTGTTGGACTTGATCTGTTAACCTTCATTGTAATATTGAATAAATAAATTAAATTAGTACTATAAATGGAATAATAAATATTGTAAAGAAAGATAAAAATATTACTTTGCCAAATCAATACAGTTCTTAATTTTGGCCTTCATGTTTTCAGTGATGCCTTTGATCATTCGTTCCAACTTTTCGGTTTCATTATCTAGCTCTTGACTCTTGGCTCTCCATTCCAAATTCTGTAAAACAAACAAGACTAAGTTAAAATGAAAAATAATCAGAAAATCCCTGACCCAATTTGAGTTATGGACCTAAGGTTGACGATTCATGTGAGGTAGGGGACGTGGGTGAGGGCTAAACTAACCCTATAGGAAAAAATTGTCACCTTATATTTGGGTGCACTGTCACTGAGTGCGACGCGATTCATATGGAACTTGTTACGAACTGTAGTAACGAGTTCATTTCGACGCATCATGATCTCTTCAGCGATTCGAAGCACTTCTTTTGGGATTGGACTCAACTGAGCAATCAGTTGCGACAACACTTGGGGACCTATCAAAAATAAAACAAAATTAAGCCAGATAATAAACATTTAAAATTAAACATTATTCCTCTAGTAATAATGTTAGGCATTCTAATGCCTAGATTAGAAAACCCTTAAAAAAAATTAAAATGAAATTTACAAGCTGGGCGAACTGCATGGCCTGGGGTCCACTCGGGCTTACTTTGTCGATTTTTAAACTTACCTATCCATATCAATTAGTTGTACCTGCCACTAGGCTCCAAAAGATAAACAAATCTTTTAAAGATCAATTGTCATTGATCAAGTGTGCGATTCTACAATAAAATCCCGAGCGACATACAGCCATTGAGCCTATATAAATTTAAATTAACAATAAAACGCAAACTGTCTTCAAAGGGATATTATTCTATCAAAGACTTTAAGGCAGATAAAAATGCTTGGGATTAAACTGCCGTTTCATACAGGCTATTCTAATATGAATGACTTGAAAACATAAATATTATATTGCATTGTATAGCTTCACTGACAAATGAAGATTGTAATTCTAGTACCAAACTAATGGACATATTTAAAAGAGCATAGCCTGTGAGTTTCTTGCCAGTTCTTCTTACAGAGCGGTGGCTCGGAACTGGCACTTAGATTCACTTACACTTAATTATTTTTTATTTTTAAATTGTTTTGTTGCATGTAAGTGAATCTAAGCTTTGTGATTTAGTGTAATATTATTTCGATTGTTTTTTTTTCATTTGTAATCATGACGTTTTCAAGTACTATGTATAATAGTTTATGAAATAAATAATTTTTTACTTTATTTATTTATTTATTTATTTATTTAAAAAGGAATGCTTACAGCTAAACATATAGATATTCTTATAACTATCATTTACACGTAACAGGTTTATATATGCAAGCCTTTACTAGCATTCACAGCATTCTTGCAACAACATTATAATCTAAAGAAAAAATATATATATAACTAATCTAAAAACTATGCTATTCACTAATTAACAGTTATTATTTACAATACGTTTGTCGTGCGGTCAAGCAGCATCGATACTACAGTTTTCTTAAAAACACTCTGAGAACCGTCAAGCACGTCCAAGTCCAATGCCTTCGCATTCATATTGTTGTACGTATTACAAACCCTAGCCATAGGATGATGACGACCTAGGTTTGTCCTAGAGGGGGGTATAGTAAAAACTTTAGTAAGACGTTTTCGTGGATATCGTCGAGGAACAGTTAGATTGATGCAGGCTAGCAGGTCGGGACACGAAATTTTACCATGAAGTATCTTGTGGAGGAATAACAGATCCGAGACAGTGCGACGATCCCTAAGAGATATCATGCCGAAGAAAGACAATCTCATCTGATACGGAACTCTGTGGTAAATGCCTGGTGAGACGTAAGCAAGGTGTCTAGTAAAAGCTCGTTGTATCGTTTCAATTCTTTGCGATGAATTAGTGTAAACTGGGTTCCAAGCAACAGATGCAAACTCAAGCCTACTGCGGACGAGACTGTTGTACAGGATTATCCTGGTCTCCCTCCGCTTAAATCCGTGTAGGTTTCGTTTTAGAAAACCGATCATTTGTGCTGATTTCTTAACTATGGCGTCAACGT
This sequence comes from Musotima nitidalis, assembly GCA_949126915.1. Classification (NCBI taxonomy): domain Eukaryota; kingdom Metazoa; phylum Arthropoda; class Insecta; order Lepidoptera; family Crambidae; genus Musotima; species Musotima nitidalis. The sequence continues at coordinate 13,472,319 of OX421418.1, read as the reverse complement.
GATAATTAAATTTTAGTTTACTGTCTATAATAACACCTAGATCTCTAACCCTATCAACTTTTGTAATAACTTTACCATCCAATGAGTATACTGAGTTAGTAAAGTTAATTTTTTTAGTGAAGCTAATGTGGAAGCATTTGTCGGGGTTTATAGTCATTCCATTATTTTTGCACCAGAGGTTAACACTATTGAGATCGTCCTGCAAACGTTCCACGTCTGAAGAATCTGTTATGGTTAAGTACATTTTTAAATCGTCAGCAAAGAGCGAGACGTTACTGTGCTTTATGTAAGTCGTTATATCATCAATGAAAATGAGAAATAAGGTAGATCCCAAGTGCGATCCTTGGGGTATGCCAGACAGAGCATAGTATGCATCAGAGTCGTATCCAGCCACACTAACCACCTGAGGTCTTTTTGTTAGGTATGAGCCAAACCAGGTTAGCAATGATCCTCCGATACCAAAGGATTTCAACTTTAGCATTAGTACGGGATGGCTCACTTTATCGAACGCGCTGCTGAAATCAGTATATATTGTATCCACCTGTCTACCTGCATCAACGACTCTTGAAATATTAGAGATCATAGCTGCTAAGTTTGTATCTACCGATTTCCCATGTCTAAATCCGTGTTGAGAGGTTGATATGCCATCATCCACTAGGTTACTGATATGAGGAAGGATGAGAGACTCAAACATTTTGGAAAAACATGATAACATGGAGATAGGTCTGTAGTTGTCCACATGAGTTTGGTCGCCCTTCTTGTGAATTGGCACGATTCGGGCTCTTTTCCACTCTTCTGGAAAAATTCCTTGCCTTAGAGAAATGTTAAACAGGATTGTTAGAGGCTCCGCGAGTGATCGCCCGCATCGTTTTATAAATAAAGGTGGTACATTGTCCGGACCGGAACCCTTGTATTGATCGAGAAGTTTTATGGTTTTCAGGACATCTCTCTCCGTGAAATATAATTTTGATAATGACTTTCCTGTCGATGATTCGGTAGTCAAGAGATTCGGGTTATAAGAGGTACTATACACGGAGGAGAATTGATCTGAAAAGAGTTTGACGATTTCGGGGCCCGAGGAAGCGGTTGAATTACCTTTTTTCATTATATTTGGAATCGATGACCGGTTATTTCGCTTGTCTTTAATGTATGTCCAAAATAGTTTGGGGTTTCTGTTAATATTTGACTCTATATTATTTTTATAGTTACTCTTGCATATATTTACTAGTTTATGACAACGTTCGCGAAGTAAATGAAATTCGATTTCATCGCGAGGGTTACTAAATTTACGAAACCTCTTTCTAATCCTGTTCTTTTCAGCAAGTAATTTTATCAGTTGCTTACTGAACCAGTTTGGATACTTGGTAGAACGAGCCTGACGTTCGGGGGTGTATTTTTTAATAATATTGAACAATGTACTATAGAATACCGAGACCGCCTGGTTCACATTTACATTTCCAAAATGTCTTACTTACTTTACTTTACTTACAACCTTATCAAGTCCTCTGCTGAACAATAGCCTCCCGAATATTTACATTATATTGAGGGCATTTTGCCACCACGATCATCATCACCACGCTGGACGGGTTGGTGATCGCAGTTAAAGCCAGTACGCAGGATGACGCTGCTGCCCATTATCCGATAGGACTTCTCTCCGTCGACTCTTACGTGAGATAAAGTGGGGATGGCACTATTCTAGGCCGGTACCACACGACACAACAAACTTATCTAGGCGAGTGTGTTATATAGTATAATAAAATTACTTATTTTTCATAACAAACTGATAGTATAATTTCTTCGCGGGATAACATACATTTAACCACGTATTTCATAATGTTTGGCATATGTACCTACAGGACCCTTACCACTCAAACGAGCAATTAACAAGATTTAGAACATTGCCATTACATACCTACATCTAAATTTGTCATATAAATAAAATTACTATTTTCTTTTTTCAGTCGATTATTGGTCAAACAGTCAACTATAGTATTTCGTTAAAACGCACCCTACCGCTTGAGCAATGAAATATAACAGAAACAAAGATTCTAAAAAGCGTGCACAATGTATGTTATATTTACTTGATTGGGTTGAAAATTTAAACATTATTGTACAATTGTTATTTTTTTATTATGTACATACTTGTTATATATAAAAAAACATTCAAACCAATTTAATCTATTTCTGTGACATGAATGTGTATGAAATACTCCTACAGAGTTCTTTGAACATATCTTTTGTTACGTTTTTATTTTAGAAGCATTAGAAGTTACATTTACATTTTTATTTTAGAAGCATATAAAGTTACATTTCACGCTCTATTTCGACATACAATTTTGGCAAGCAATTCAACAACTACAATAAAATAGTACTAAAGTTATAAAATCACTAAACCATTTTCGCCCGATAGGTTTTTAGTTTTCACATAACCAATATTTCGCTGGTACTACTTTGATTAACTTTTGTCTTGATTAGGATGGGACCTAAGAGCCTTCTCTATCCCTTAAGTATTTAGGAAACTTGCTTTTTCTCTGTGTTAGTTGGAGAATTGACCTTAAGAATGATACATACCAATATGTCCGCTTATTTCGGAGTTGAAGGGCGTTTCCAGGTCTGCCCGGACGAGCAGTAGCAGATCGTGAGCCGGCCACCCCGTTACAGACAGCACCCGTACGTCACCACACTCATCACCCACTATACCCACTTTAGATTCCAGCTCTTTCAGAGATGCGTATTGCTCCAGAAACATATTCTGAAATTATATAAGTGACATTCTATATCCAGCTATTTCGTGCTTCAGAAGGCACTTTCAGCCATTGGTCCAGGTTATTACTTGGCGACCGATATGGCGTGGAGGTCAGCATACCTACACTTCACTCCAGAGGTCGTGGGTTCGATTCCCACACAGGACAAATCTTTGTGTACATGAACATGAATATTTGTTCTGATCTGGGTGTTTTCCTATGTATATGAAGTATGTATTTACAAAATAAAGTATTTAAGTATGTTTATACGTTGTTTAGTATCCATAACACAAGTTCCTTATGGTACTTATCTTGGAACTAAATAATTGGTGTAATTGTCAGAAAATATTTATATTTATGTATTACTATGTAATTAGTCTTCGTTAAGCTATAATAGGGGCTTGAAGAATTCTAACAGCACACACCATCTCCGCTGTAACCTAAATCCCTATTACCTTTGTGAAAGGAAGTCTATGCTCAACAGTCCCGTGTTAATGGGCTGAGATGGTGTATAATAACAATAACGTCCCTAAGTAAAATTAAAGTAAAGAATAAGTGCAAAACTATTTTTCTACCCATTGAAGATAAGCTTCACTGCTACATTCATCTAGAGTGTTAGATATTAAGGATTTGCCTATATTGTTAGTTTATGCATGCAAAATATTTTTAATTAATCTTAAAGGACGCACATCCGCTGGGAGACAAAAAAACGTTATAACTTAAATTGTGTATGAGTTCCCGTGGCTTACAAGCTTAAAATTAAATATGCCTTTACTTACTTGCTGTTGAATTAATTTACTTCGCAATTTAATGAAATCTCTTTTTTTCATAATCACACATCTGAGGGTTTTGTTCGACGCCGCCTGTGATAGTTCAGGTTGTTCCCTATCTGTAAAACATAATGAAATTCCTTGGATGAGATCAGAAACAGTCTAAATAGACGGGCTACTAAATTAGATTACATGGCGCATACGATTTCAAGGAGTGACAATATAGTATTCTGCGCAATGCCCAATATTAGTTTTCGTAATATTTCAGTCATGGTGACCGCCTATACCACTTGCAGTATTTGTACCTCTTCTTTTCATTTTATCCTTCTTGTTAGTTCTTGACATATCCTTAGGGATATCATGAAAGATTCAAAAGTCAAAAATCAATATCTTTGTTGAACCGTACATGTAAAAAGATATAAAACATTCTTAGACATTTCAACATTATAAAAAACCAACCAACCAAAAAAGATTTGATTAATTGTAAAAAATAAGCTTTTTCCTAATGTAGGATATTAAGGGCCAGTATCACAATTTCCAAGTAAGTTACCATCATCGTTTATTTGACGAGTCCATATAAAACTGTAATTTTAACTGCCGAGTATCACCTACGTATTGAGACATTGTAAACGGGCCATACCACGTGTAAGTGATGGTTACCAGATTTAATTTTGGAGCTGGCGTTGGAGGCAGTGTCATTCTGCGTGCTGAGCACGGAGGTGGCGGGCGAGAGGGCGCACCCCGAAGGCACCACGGGCGGCGGCCGGGTCGCGGCCCCGGTGGACGCCGACACCGGCACCAAGGGAGCATCGTTCAACGACTTTCTCGAAATTTGCTACAAGCAAATCGACCGTTTTAAGGTATTCTTTTCTGAACTGTGTGCGTGCTTACCATAAGACAGGATGTGGTCATCATGATGAGTCACAAAAAAAACATCAGTTTTTACATCAGTCGTTAACTGACCAGATTAATTTATTCAAAGTCAGTGGGTGAGCTTACGGTTTCGACTGAGCAGTTCACAATTGATATAAAACTTCTCGGTTTTGGGACCGTTGAGATCTTTGCATGGAATACTCCACATTTAGTTTTATTTTAATTTAATATAATTTATTTAAATTGTTTTTTAAAGACAAGTATATATATAAATATAAAAGCTTATTATAGATCTATATGACAAAAAGAAAACAAGTAGACAAAGATCAGTAGAAGACTCTATCTCAACCCTTAAGCTGTGGTGAACATATTCCCACCAGAAATTGAACTTTATGGAAACAGTTATGGTAGAAAACCAATAAAAATTTTCAATATGTTCTGTCCTTGAAAGGGTTAATACTTAAGGATTTCAACAAAGAAAAGTACTACAGTAAAGTCTACTTACTCTCTTTTTACATCAAAAATTAAACTGGTATAAGCAGATATGTTTTACTAATAAGCAGATATTATTAAATAGACTTTCTTAATAAAAAACGAATACCAGCAAATATAAAACATATTCACTTGAATATGCTGTATGAAAGAAATAATATCCTCAGACATATCACAGAATTTAGCCCCTAACTGCGTTTTCTACGGGTAAATAGAAAGTGAAAACTTTACTTCAATACTTTTAGAACTCACGTTTGATGCTGAGAGACTTTGGCATCGTCTTTCATTTTCTTTTCTTGGAACTGCAATCTAAAACAAATACATTTATATAAAGTATTTCCAACTGAGATATATAAACTCGCATACAACTTCGAAAATATATCCATTATATTTTGTGATAATTGCCTATCTTCGTACTTTGTGCAGGCGTTAATGTTAACGTAATTTTTATCGGGTCACCCTGTTTATCTGCTCGTTAGCCGATAAGTATACTGGCGATGGAGGCCTCGGTATTACCTACCTACGAACCAATCTTCGATTCAGATAAAACAGTTATTCGCAAATTGGTTATGGTTCTTTTTTGCATTGAAGTTGACACGCATTCGACATACCTTGCTGTCAAAATAAAATAAAACAAAATATGATTTAGATCCATGCCTCGAATTTATTCTCAGAAATCAAAACATCGCTGCAATTCATTTTAGTATGGGTGTTTTGGTACCCATGGGGATCCGTAGTCTAATGGAAAAAACTGAATTTTTATAGTATTTACAATACTTGTGTTAATGTTAGGAAGTGGTTTAGGATTGGATGCAGTCGTCCTATTGTAAAATCGGGCAGATAGATACAAAGCCAATAACCTTGCGCCTATATCAACTTTTATATTCGTTCGTTCTTTATTCGTGTAATGAATATTTGTTGATCCACGCAAAATTTTACTCGACGGATGTACCCCTTTTTATACCCTGCTTATAAGTGTTTAAACGGTTTTATCAAATCAATAGGAGGTAATAATTCTAGGTTAGTAACACAGTGGCTGCAGATAGAGCACGGGCCTCTTTTTAGAAAAAAAAAGAATAGAAATTCCTCATAACTTCGACTTCACCACAAGTGTGAATTTAGAAAACTAAGAATGATTTAAGCCACCTATCAGGACTATAAACTCGGCCTTACGTCTAACACCTAAAGTGTAAGCTGTCCGGTAGACCCGACCAATGGTATTAAACATCATACAAACGTGTAGTATCTATCTATTACAGTATACTATCCAATGCCTGACCTCTGTAAGGGCTGCTACCTTAGATACTAGTTTCTGATGAGGGGTACCTCATTCACTCTAATGCTGCGACTAACGCAGTCACCACCACAATGAAGGGGGAGCTGCTCAAGGATCCCTACGTGATAGAACAAGAAATAAGAAGATCCGCAGAATTTCATCATTTTAGATTCTTGCGTATTTACTGATTAGCTGATAATATTACAGGATTAAAGTGGCAGTGGAGAAAGCACGCAGTCGAAAAACCGACAACCAATGTGAGGTTAAGGCTGTGTCCCCAGTAGGCAAACTGTTAGCGGCCGACTGAGTTTGCGGCGTACCGATTTAGTACGCCCTTCCATATATTTGAAATGGAGTGTCCACAGTCTGCTAGTTTTGCGCTCACTATACGCAGTTTGCAGCGTCGGTCTCTCAGTCTTGCAACTCAGTCGGCCGCTAACAGTTTGCCTACTGGGGACACGGCCTTAGGCTTCAATGCTCACCCCCAAACAAAACGTAGTAAAGGTTGGCCTCCAACCCGTAGGACCAATTATCTGGGCAAAGTGGTAGGAATGTTCAGATATGAATACTCATTTATCTTAAATATCATCCTATAACATAACACTTACTTTTGAGATTTGCGTCACTGGGCCCACAGAATGCGACCTTTTGTTGATTGCAGACTGTACACGTTTTTTTTTCGGGTTAGCATGTATATCTGTAAAAGTACATCAGAGTATTAAAGTATATACAGACTATTTACCACTTATCTTCTATTGAAACAAGATATCCAAATTTTGCGCTATCAAAGACGGTAATCGCAGAATATTTATTGATCTGCAAGCCGCCCGTAACATGTGACTAACTGATAAAAATAGTATTGATATTGTTCCCATCTTCGGGACGGTTCCGCCAAATATCTTCTTGATACACATAAAAAACTGCTAAGTCGAGCTGTACCTATTACTGGGGATTATATTTTATTTATTTAGGATAAAAATAATTAAAAAAGTGCTGGGGATGCTGAGGTTCTAGGCTCCCCTCAGAGTCTTCTATTGAATATTATAATAATTACTATGAAGAATGATCTGTAGAAATTGGCAAGAAACTCGTCAAAGCTTATAAACTGTCTGTAATATTTACTAACGCGACACAACAATAAAATAATATATTGGGGGATTTGCCCATAATAACTACGCTGGGCAGGCGGGTGGGTGATCGCAGTTCAAGCCAGTATGCAGGATGGATTTCTATCATCCTGTAAGATTTATCTTCATCGACTCCCCATGAGATGACAGGGTGTGGCACTTTTCTAGGCCAGTACCACACGGTACAAGGAACAGTATAATAAATAAAATTCTGCCAAATTTGGTTAGACCAGTGAGCAGGCCCTGACATAACGCTAGGATGATGATAATTGATGGATACAGTACCGAACCGAGGCAAACCCGTTTTTAACATTGTTTAAATTTTTTAAGATTTTACAACAATTTAGTTACTAAAAATTAAGAAAGTAATATATTTTTTACATGTCAGTTAAAATGTTGACTTCTGTCTATGTTTATTTACTTTTTTAATAAAAATACCTACTAATTCGTTTCCAAGATATGTAAACTTCTTAGATCATAAAAAATGGGATTAGTGGTCTGTTTTTACTTTTGAAAGTTATTTAAAAGTGAAAAAAGTGCTGCTAAGACATATCGTTCCATGCATCAGTACTTTCTCTGTTCTCACGTAGTTTTCCAAAGGGGTTATTTCCAATAGTCCCCTATAGCCCTGTCTCCCGGGGTGACAGCTAGGAATTCCAGGATATCCAGTTGTCACCGGGATGACAATTTTTTCAGATGTGGATTTGAGACAGTAGGTCTTCAATGTTATGACCTTTTAAATATTCCTAAAAAAATATTACTCACTAAATGGCAAGAATTGTGGAATAGTAGTAGTAAAAAAAAGGCTACTACTTCTATAATTCTCAGCCATCCATTCCCAATAAACCTTGGTTTTGTAATTTAAAAATATGTCAAAGACAGTTGTTTCGGTCATGTGCAGATTACGTATTGGCCATTGTTGCACTCCCCATTTTCTAAATAAAATCAGAATACGTGATAATTCAATTTGTGAATGTGGATTAGGAGATGGTACTTTGGATCACATATTTTTTGAATGTCCCAGGTTTTTAAATTACATTTTTTATAATTCTTTGTCAAAGTTAAAAGTGTCATTGCCTACGAACTTTTCATATTTACTTACAATTTCTTCTCGTAAAGTTTTTTTGGAAGTTATAAAATTTTAACTTAACTTTAATTTTCTTTTAACAGTTAGCAAAGCTTTTCTTTTGTTTCTTTATTTTTATTCACATGTGAAGTCATCATAAGAGTCTGGCTGAATTGTTGTCACTACCCTTGATGACATAGTGCCATTAATTTAAAAAAGAAGAAGAAGACAATTTGCGCCGCCTGTTCCCTTTGAGAGTTAACTAGAAGGGACAAATGGGAAGTTTGTTTACTTTTACTTTACTTTTTTTTTTACTTTACTTTACTTTACTATCCGTTATACAGTAAAAGTTATACAGAATCAAATAAAAAAAATGTAATGTGTGTCATTATTTTTTGTACACAAAGAGCAAGAGAGTTATTACTTACAGTGACGGATTATCACAGCGATGGAACCTTTAAAAAGTTGTCCAAGACTGTTTGAACATCTATTAACGATCACCATACATGATATTGGAAGTTCTGTAAACAGTACAAACATCGTGTCATTTCGTGACACAAACGCTCTAATTACTTTTGGTTAGAAAAATAAGATCGAATTAAGAAACAGATTATCGCCATTATTATAGATTTATTATTAAAAATGACCAATTAAGACAGAGCAGCGAGTTCAGGGCACCGATCTTACTTTTCAACAACCAAATTCACTCTCCAAAACTATCCAACTCGATCAGTCGCTATTCCTCCAAATGCACCGCAAATATCTATCAAATAGCTAAGTCATGAGATAGCGCCGCGACTCGCTCGAGTCACATGCTCTGCTCTGATTGGTTTGTAATATTTTACAACAATTATAATATTAGCAACTTCTATTACATTAGCAATGTTTTAAAAGTGTGATCAAATGTAAGAAATGAAATTAAATAAAGTTTGGATATTTAAAAAGTAATTGAAAGTAAGCAAACAATATGCATTAAAACAACATTAACTTGACGCATAGCTTCCTCAGACATATACAATACATTCAATTAATATATAAAATTTTAAGATTAATTGCATAAGAAAGCACAGTGTATAATATAAACTAGACAACTACTCAATAATATTTTTCAATTACATTACAAGCCCTTGAAGATAATGTTAACAAATGATGACAAGCCCACACGTGTTTTACAATCAATCAATAATCATAATTGACCTACTTTCAGCTTAAGCTCCTGTTTGAACATTAGTAAACACTTCATATAATCCTCAAATAATTCCATTAATCGTTTACTGCGTAAACATATTGATTACCAAACGACGTATGTGAACATAGGGTCATATACCATCCCATACATACCATCTTAATATAAAAAGAAAAGAAGTAAAATACACATATTATTTTTGAGGTTAAACTAATTAAGTCAAGTGGTGAACCTAAGCTGCTATATCGACTTCCTTTAAATTTAGCATAGGTGTCGCCAAAAATGTCCAAATCTGTAAAACTGTTCTGAAGCATATGTAGTATAAAATAAATCATATATAAAATATACTTTATTGTCTTTAAGATCAACAGGATCATTTAGATTCGTTAATTTTTTACAAACAAAATGGAAATATAAATATTATTTTAACAACAATTATAAAAATATGAGTGTTATTATAATCAACAAATAAAATCAAAATGCAATCTTTGTCAGACTTTGTCGAGATTTGTCAGTTTTTTTTTTCATTTTACATAATGGCTTCGTGCGGTTTTCACAATTAGCCGATGTCAAGAAAGAGATATATTGATAACATATAATTTATATTAAGAGAGAATGAATGGTGATTAAGATGATAAATGGAAATGAGATGCCCTTTCCCAAAACCCCTTGAATCCTCAGTAAAGATGTGAGACTATACTGAGATCTCACATGGATTTTTTTGAGAGAATTTGATAAGTGATGTTGCAATGTTTTCTTTCATTTAGGTACCAAAACTTATGTACGTTCACAAACACTTAATGTTTAATAACCCACCGTTATTTATTACACAATAATGTTCGAAATATCAAAAATTATAAAAAATAAAACAAAACTACAGACATGACGCTTCACTTTCCCGCCAAGAAGTCTGCTGTCAGTTAATCTGTCTATTGTGTTTATTTTCTAAAATATAACAGTCTCTGTATTCTGTAACTCTGTAGTCAGTAACTGCACGATCAACATGTGATGTAAATCTGAATTCATTGTCGATATTAATGCAACGGTCTCGAATCTCACCAACTTCATCCATTGCAACGACTCCGATCTCGTATGCTTGAAGTCCATAGCAGCTCTACCACAAAACACAAGATCTCAAGACATAGTAAGCTCATTTTGTGTGAATCCTAACGTGTGTAAAAAATGCCGCGGCGAAATTTTTAATTGTATTTATAATTTTGGGCCTCATTTAGCCATGGCCCTAATATTAAGTCTAGGGCAACCGGGATATGATGGTGAATCCTATCTTTGTGCACTATGGTGTAATAGATGTAAAGACACCATAGTTGAACAAATTATAGTTATGGATGGTAACCGACCGGTACTGAAGACTGAGGCTTTCAAAAAAACAACGCTGACCAAACACATCGAAAACAGTATGTTCGTTCCAGTTTAAAGATAGTGCTGCCGTTCGCCGCGAGGCTGTTGGCTTGTTTTCCTATTTTGCGAGAAGAGATATTTCGGGCGCCAAGCGGGACGCAGCGGCAGATCGGCCGGCCGTGACCTCTTAACGCGATAATAGAATACAGCGGATATAAAACAGCGAAACCGTATTTTTTTTCGCAATCTTAATAATTGTCGTCCACTGCTGGACACAGGCCTCCTCAATGGCACGCAACGAGGCTTGATCTACAAATCTTTGCCACTTAATCAATCACTTTCGTAGTCTTACTTATCCCTATTGTAACAATATTAATAAACTATACACATTAAACTATACCAAAAAATATAATTGCCAATATTTACAAATAATATTGGTACTAGAAAAAGGAAAAAGGAAAAATGTATAACATATAGCACACACACAAAACAAAATAAACATTTGTATTCATAATCCATTGTGGGAATCGAACGACCTTAGGACCAAAACTATTGTATAACAGAAAAGTAATGAACAGTGAATAATATTTCTTCCTTTTTGACTGTAGCGAAACTTCTTAGCCCTCCCTCTCATGTCCTGGGAGTCGTAAGAATCGACGGAAAGAATTTCTATTGCATGATGGGCAGCAGCGGCATTCTGCGTTCTGACTTGAACTGCGATCACAACCGGCCATTATAAAGTACTTAATATCTATGATAGATATGGTGATGATGATACGTCCTAGACTTAAAAATTTGGCTCGACATGAGATTTTGTGGTTTATGTTATTTCATTTGTTTATTTAATATTTTCGCAACTAGATCATCCCTTAGCTTAAGGGTTTGTGTAGGAGAGGGGGATTTCATGTTCTAGAAGAGGTCTGGTCTTCTATGGTAATAATGGTGGTGCTATGTTCTGAGGAGCTTTTCGATCTCACCCTTTCCTCTCTTTTCCTCTCCCAAACAACGCGTGCTGGTCTTAGAAACCATCCACTTACTGCGCAGACTATCAATACTTGAACCAAGAGTCGAATGAAAAGTCGTTCCTGTGTAAGGCCATTAAGCTCTGGAATTCTCTGCCGGCAAATTTTTTTTCTAGTCCTATAATCCCGAGCTTACTCCACGGTATGAAGCGACTTAATTTTTTGAAACTGCATCGATTGCTTACCATCATGAAGGCAGGAAGTAGTCATTGCAAAAGCTTTGCTTAGCTTGTCTTGGTGCAGTCACTACCATGCCTCTAAAAGTACGGCATAAAACATTTATAACGTTTAGTTTAAGTTCAGTTAGTAAAGATTGGTAGTGACCAATAGTAAGTAGTGACTTAGCAGTGTAATAGCGTAAGCACGATAAACATTTCGTAGTCCATAAAAATATTATTATGGATAACCGGAGATATATGATACTTTAAGAAGCAACTCACCATCAATCATTTATTACATAATCTACCTAATCATTATGTTTTATTGTGTGTTAATAATCGTTATTATTCATATTCAATTATTACTGTGCTCGAGTTTGCTTGCACTAAATTCATGGACAACTCAGATACGAGCGGATTGATTAGATACAATCGTAGTTTTTTAGTGACCCCAAATTCGTACTCAATATTCAGATAAATGAGGTTGACTTATTTTGGTGACCTCGAACATGTATTTATTGGCACTGTTTAACATTCATTTTTAGAACCGTATGCATGCCTTGCCTGATGAACTAATATTTTAGTACACAACAATGGCAAACATATCTTAAAAGCAAAACGTTAAAGGGCCGCAGTTTTTACACGGATTTTTTTAGCGGCGATATTCAAGAGCCTACCAAAGAAGTTTACTACTGTGGTCTTGTACCCTATTGTTTTTTTAAATAAGATTCGTCCCCGCGAGCAATTTGCACATTTTGTACCTACTAAATATTATAATAAAGTATTAAAAATACTCAATAACAGATATTGTTGTAGACTACTTAAAATAATTATTTACGACTGTAGCTATCTTATCGTTAGTGCGAGGCGATTAGTATGAGGAGAATTAAAATAGTTGAACATCGCCACTGTAGGCCTGCGGATCATTTGCAAACGGGTGTTAACAATTCACTGTGTTATCGTTAGGAAGGCTCCGCGATAAGACGCGCGAGAAGCCAGTCCGTGCGCCGACGCAGCCGCAGCGCCCGCCCTCGCGCGCCGACCTCCTCCCAAACTAATAATACGAAACGTTATACGACTGATATGTTCGTGAAACCCGATTACCGGCGAGTGTTTAATAAACTTTAGTGTTGTTGTGAAAAAATATATTTTAACTTGTGCGGAAGTAAGAAAGAAAAACAGCAAATAGCGTGAGTAAGTTTCTCAAACTTTGTTGCGAGAATATCAGTTGCGTTTCGACCGTTATTGCTGAACAAATATAGATTCGCCGTTAGCGTTACTCGTTTGCCGTTTCGGCGCTAATGTAGAAAAATAAAAATATATCTCGTTCGAGGCCTGTCGTTATGTTTTTGTGCGCGCTGAGCGTTCGTCGCACGCCGACGCGCGGCTGGCGGCGGCAGCGTGCGCCCGCGCATGTGCTGAACCGCAACAGAAACTAACACGCAAATAATTTCTCTGACCTTTCTAATTTCTCTGACCTTTTTGAGGTCTTTTGAACTTACCATGTCAATTTATCATACTTTATCAAATATATAATGAAACATTTACTAATAATTTGAATGTAACGTTTTTATTTAAAGTTTAAAATGACTACTACTTAAAGCAGAAGATTACTAGTTTGTGTTTAATAATTATTTATTTAAGTACCACCACTAAAGCAATTAGTTTGTTTTATTGTGTCAAATATAATTTTTTAACATAGTTTGATGAAATAAAATAACGATTACTTACCTAAATGGTATATGATAAAAATTAAACAACTACGTAGTTAATTAGTAAATGTATTTAACATAGTATCAATTCTTTAGCTTCTATTACGTAATTAAGGTCGTTACCACCTCTAAAATTTTAAAAATAATTTAAATATTAATTGAAATAATTTTTTTTTTGTTGATATATTAAAATTTAAAAATAAAGTAAAATGTTCAAGTGCATAAAGTTGATTACAACTAAAATAAGTGATCGAAACACAATACTTTTTCTTATCAACATTATATAACCAATTTATCATTAAACCACATTAGGCACACACCGCATAAGGTTCTAATTATAATAATTTTATTTCTTTGAATAAAAAACATTGCGTATCACTTAGTAACAACCCTAGCCAGGTTACTGAACTCGACAATTAAAGAGCTTACTTAACGATAAATATGTGATAATGTTTGTACATTTGATAACGATCATAAATTTGTAAAATATAAATAACTCTGCAGAATGCATTTATTCCGTTGACTTTATCCATCATGATTTTGGATCAAAAGCCCATTTTCTTGTTTCTCTCATTAGAGGTAATAATTTATGAATATGACAATTAAGCAGTCCATATAGCATAATACTTAGTGCGCATATTTATACTAATGCTAGTAACCTATTAAAAAAGTAACCTCATTGATATTTCGAAGGTCCCGGCAATCTGTATTAAAATTTATAAAATCGGTTTTAGTATTGTTTAATAAATAAATAAACAATCACGACTTGTATACTATCGTTGTGAAGTAAATAAGAGCATATTGAAGAATGCTTAAATACTTTTTTCTAAGGTCTGTAATAGACAAACAAATTTTGCCTGATTATTATGTCAATAATTGCAAGAGTTGCACGTACGGAATGTGTTGTGACAGTCACAGGTCAGTCCATACTGACTCTTAATGCGAAGCACTAAGGTGTGTACAAACGACGAACTGTTACGTTTGACCAGTACCCAACTTTACCAATCTTAGTAAATTTTTAATGTTACTACTTTTTTAAATGCTTAGAAGTTATTAGTGCCTAGTCCTAAATTTTTAAAAGCAATTAAACGTGAATTGTCAATAGAAAATTATGTTAACAAACAATATAATTAAAGTGCATTCATAACTTTATCATTAACTACAACTACGAATACAACAATGGACCATTCCATTACAACTATTATTGTCATTTCTAAATTCCATGTCACACTTCTACACAATTTCGAACGCTTGGCAATTATGGTCGTTACTTAGCGATAAGATTTGTAACAATAATACGATGGAAATGTCAAATTCAGTAATGTTAGGTACATTAATTAATAATTAATAACTATTAAAAAAATAAGGTCCGTTTATAATAATATGATGTATGTTTTGTGTGTACATAAATTCTTTATTAAATAAATAAACAATATACAAGCTGGATTTTTTTTAAAGATGAGAAAGCGATTCCAGTACTTGTTAGTACAGTTATAGAAGTGTTAGAATTATACAAATGATAGAATACCTTATTCGTATCGATATAAACCTGACTCTCTGTATTGAGCAACAGCCGACCACAGATGTACAAAAACTTCAATCTCATAGTAAATAGAGCGTAAAGTTTCTCTCACAAAATAGCGTGAAGTCAAAAGTTTAATCGCGATTTATGATATACCTCCCGTTAGTTATATGCGTTTTATTTTATTTAACAGCGACCGCATGGTATAATAGACGCCTCAATGTTTCTTAAAAAGATTCTTCTAACTAATAAACAATCAGTATATATCACATTCAGTATAGGCATTATCTCCCGGTTGCCCTAGACGTAAGCTTATAAGCTTATGACCCGGGGTCTGCTCACAAATCCTAAATCACAAATTTGGCTGAATTTCAGTTGTTACATGGAGCGACTGCCGTTTGATCTCCGCAACCCAACCCAGAGAAAAAACATCAAGCTGTCAGGATGTTAGTTGGCACTGAAATGTTACTAGGCACTGACCTCCTAATAAAGACTGCCATAGATGTTCATGATAGCCGGGACCAACGGCTTAACGTGTTTTACGAGACACAGAATAAGCGATAATTAATTCATTAGCTTGCCTTTTCACAGTAACTCTTTTTATGAAATGAAGTAGATACAAAATTTTTGATAAATATTAAATCGACGACGCGACGGCTTGGAGGCAAGTATACCCCTATAAGTATACACAGGACAACTCTTTGTGTGCACTAACATGAATATTTGTTCTGGAATGGATGTTTTCTTATGTATATTAAGTATGTAATTACACCAAAGTAAAAGTTAGTATTCATGTATGTTTATCTGTTATTTAGTATCCATAACACAAGTTCTTAAAGATACTTATTTTGGAAATAAATAATTGGTGAACCACTAGTAGAGTTATAAAAAAGGTTACTTCCCCTTTCTTCGAAAATATTTAGGTTAGTTGATTGATCTGTTAATTGCTCCCTATGAATAAACTCTATTGGCACCATGGTCGAGCAAAAAAAATCTCAGTCTTACGAGATAGTTATTTATAGTCGATTGTTTAGTGAAATATTATTATGCTGCGTTAATGTGAAATGATTTCTAATTAAAATAGATGCACTCAGACTTGGAGTTCGTTCACCTGGGACTATTTCCACGCAAAAATGAAGTAAATCAGTTTAAGACTAGCGACCTAGATCTGGCCATTCCATAAATTTCTTCCGAAAAATACTTCGACGCGCTCTGTAGCGAAGCTAAATGGAACAAACGAAATGTTGAAATCATACTATCGAACAAGTAAGTAAAATGTAAAGCATAGTGTTTTTTTAACAGGAGGTCATTCAACTCGATCTAATATATTTTTCTAAATTTTCGGCTTTCGATTTTATACGAGCAAAAACAATGTCAATAGAAAGAAGGACAAATGTATAGAGATTTTGACAATCAGCCGTTATATCCGCTTTTAGCTCCAAAGGTCATTCTAACTAATAGTAGAGAAATATTTGTGTGTATAAATTTGGACCATTTGTCTTTATCTAAGAGTTGTCTTATGAATAAATATGTATTTTCAAATAAAAGTCACATAGCATGTGTATCATTTGTCTAGTAGTCATTAATATTATGTTATATTCATGATGCATAAAGATATAATAATTATCTATGACATTGTTGTAAAAATTATTCCATTAAAGGTATTTTCAAAAAATGTACTCTATTTGTGTAAGGGTAGTTGATTTTAATCACTTCAATTTGGAGGGCCTTTGTCATCAATGGGCTTCAATATGATGGTTATGTCTATTATATAATAGCTATGTCTTTAAGGTTCATCTAAATAAGTCAATCCACGCTTATTTCCCTAAATAACGCTGTTAAGACAGTATTACTATATATAAATAATTGGGTTACTTTATGATTCGTTACAGGAAATTAAATAATTTGAAAAACCGGAACAGTATCTGTATGTAACTCAATAAAAGCTTATTTTGCCGCAATACACGACGATGAATATGCAAATTAATTTAACACACTTGCACTCTACAAAGTAATACATTGCCCAGTTTGCGGACATTTCCTTCAACTACTCATAATGAAATAGAAAGTTGATAACGAGTACTCAAGAGCATGAACTGCGTCTACGACGAGTACACAAAGGTTGCACTCGAACGAATACCGTGGCTTCAAATTGCCGGAGACAAGCCATTATGTTGAGTGCTATCTTCCTCGAGTCAACCAATGGAAACCCACTGACGTACTTCACTAGTCGCCTCAATTAGTGACATCACACATCATCATTTATAGCCAAAACTACAAACGCATCATAATTTTTTTGCGCTAACTAAATGTAAAATAAGTTTGTTATTTAATACGCAAAAAAAATTGGGTGTATATTATGACTTTTTTTTCACTTTGATATTTTTGGTCATGTCTTAATTACACGTGAAAATTATAAACATAAAATAAAACACATTTACAGGATTAGTGTCGCTTAAATCTGTGTTTTAATAAATCTATATTGTCATTAAATTACTTATTAATTAATAATTGTTAAGAGAATTTTTTTTTTGTTTGAAAATTCTGTTTTGAAATTATTATAAAGTTATTAGTTTATTATAGATACAAACATCTTTTTAAGCCTTGGCATTTAATATATATAAATGAATCTTGCTTATGGCATGAGTACAATTTTATCAAAATATTTTTTTGGATAGAGAAATAAATTCGGTGGCGGTATAATAACTTTGTCGAACATACAACTTAAGTTAGTGAGAAATCTCTAGTCGGTCCAGTGTGTGCAAATTGAATGGACTTAGGTTCCCACGCACTCCTCCTCCATATACGGTGACCCCGTTAGGTGATGCTGTGCCATGACAACTTTCATTGGACTGCAGGCTAAGCGAGCAAGCAAAGTTAAATAAAGATACACCATTTTATCAATAATCAAACGTTTCTTAAGATATCTACCTACTTGACCTCTTAAAAACAAAAAACCTTCTTAGAAAATAGGTTTGCACTTAACATAGTCGATAACTATACTTTCATCCAAATTCTTAAGTTGTAAGTTATATTTATTTAATTTGTAGTTCATGTACAAATAAAAGTCGAAAAATATAATATAAAAAACATTGACGAAGGTATAGAAAATAAAGGAATTAGGAGGTTTCCTAAAGGAATTTCTTCCAGCAGATCGAGGAAGGAAAAATATCAAAGATAAAGAAGACGCGTGCACTTACTACATTCACAAATCAAACAATCAAAACAAGTTAACACAATATAAAACTAACTAGAATTAAAATATTATAACTTTTTCTTTTAATTTATCAATATTAATTTTGGGAGTGACGTCAATACAAGTTCATTGGACTGCCTTGTGATACGAGTCCAAAAATAGCTGAAAATATTTTGTGTTAATAATTTTATTGAGAGCTAATAACTAAATAGCTTTTTCCATTTAAGTTGAGAGCATGGCTATTGTCTGTTTAACTTCTATGAGTCAGTTACAACATCAGTAAGTCTTTCCACATTGAAATGTTAACTAATGCCTGTAATGTATCTGCACCCATCTCGTTGTGATCTAATGTTAAAAAAATCCTTGAAAAACTATTAAACAATAGACTTAAATCTTACTTACAAACTAAGCACCGTACTGTCCTCTAATCAGTATGGTTTTCGGTCGGGAATTTCAACGTCTAAAGCTGTACTGTACATGATCTGGTATCTCATATAAGTAAAGAGTTAGACTCTAAAAGGAAATGCTTGGGTATATTTCTGGATCTGAAGAAGGCGTCGACACAGTTTCTGTACCTCTTTTACTAAGTAAACTTCAAAACAAAGGGATCAGAGGATTACAGTTGCGTCTTTTTCAGAATTATTTGCAGGACAGAAAGCGAATAGTAAAAGTGGGTCAATCTGTGAACACTGAAGAATCTATTAGTTATGGCGTCCCGCAAGGCATTGTCCTGGGGCTTACTTTGTTTTTGATTTACATTGATGAACTGTGCCGCCTGATGATCACTGATGCTCGCATTACTACCTATGCTGATGATACTGTAATTGTTTTTTCTGGGGACAATTGGAGCAGCCTGAGTGGGTGGTTTGGCCGGTTTGACAAAGAATCCAAAATCGCTACCAAATGGTTGGATAGTAATCTGCTCACATTAAATGAGACTAAAACCAAAATTATGACATTTAATAAAAGTTTTAATCAAACCGACCAAATTAAAGTTAAATATCATGTATGTGGAGATCTACTGGAATGTGGCTGTTCTTGCCTATCCTTTACAAATTCAATCCGTTATCTGGGAATCATACTTGCCACCGCCTAAACTGGAAAGAACATGCCATAGCCTAGGTGATTTAGTTCCGAGGTGAACAAAGGATACTAATATATCCACTTTGTGCAACTGATATTGCCTGGTTGCACAAAGTGTAATAACGCTATAAAATGTATGAAGTTAACGATTTGTTGCAGGTTACCATGGCGATGAAAGAGTGGCTGCAATGGCTGCCGCCGCCGCGCTCGCTATTAGCGCTACTCCTGGCGGTGGCAGGCTTCTCGGGCCGGCTGTTCGCCTCGCACTTCACGCACTCCCCCACCATGCTAGTCGACGCCTGCCACTCCCTATGCCGGCTGGTGGGGCTCATCACCACTCTACTTGCTTATAAGGTGATTTTCTAATTGGAACATTGAATACTTCAAACATATTATTTTCCAACAAACTTACTTCTGGACATTCCTACCAAAAGTTAAGTAGTTAACGTAAAGTTATGATATAGTCAGTGTGATGTGTGTCACTGACTAATAATGTTATAGTGTTATAACAGAGCCTCTTTACGGTTGCTACTTTTGACGATATCACCCGGCGAAGCAAGATCGTGGCACACAATACCATAACATCTCAATGAAATTATCGCAGCTAAATTGCAGCAACACCAGAGGTTTTATTGTACCATACAAGTATCCACTTTGCTATCCCTCCTAGTGTATTTTAAGGAGGTCAGTAAGGCTTTTAATATTAAATAGTTGCAAGTTAGGAATGTTAATGTTTTTTTTAAACCCTGTTTTTTTGTATTTGGCAACAGTACGAACGCTCAGATGAGAGCGAAGGTCGCGAAGGTCGTCTACGGAACACATTCGGTTGGGCGCGCATCGAGGTGGTGGGCCGGCTGTCCGTGCACGTGCTGTTCGCGTCCTTCGCGCTTGCGCTCGTGGTGAACGCGCTGCAATTGGGCGTGCACTCGTCGCACGGCCAGCCGCCGCGCTACCCCAAAGTTATCCTGGGTGGAGCAGTCATCGGGCTATTGCTGCATGCTATAAACTATATGTTACTCGCTGGTGAGATATTTCTGTTTGTTATGTTGGCATCTTTCATCGAATTCCAAAAGGCAATTCATGACAGCAGCCTCAAAAATCTATTTTCCTTTCAGGTTAAATAATAATAAATTAGTTCAATTAAACACAATAAGGTGAAATGTTGATGTCACTTTTTCCTCACATCAACGATTTTATTTAACACATAATACAGTACATTCAATGAAAAAAGTATTTTCGGTAGGAAATAAATTTTATTTGGGTACTAATACAGTTTCACCAGATATCAGGACAAGATGTCGCCATTATGATTATAGATTTAAATATTGTTTTTTTTACATTTTATTAATTAGAAGGAGTATTCGAACTTCGTTAAAATAACATAATTTAGTTTTTATCTCATTATAAGTGAACATTTAAGAATTCTTATCATTAAGCTTAAAGTAATAAGTTTTTAAGTAAGGGTGTGATAGGCATTATATAATTAAGTAATTTTTATTTATTTTAACATCAATGGATTTACTTCACAATAAATAACGAATTACCAACCTAAGTATATACAAAGATGTACTTCATGCCAGTAAGTTCGTTCGTGACACTCCCATGGTCTGCGGGCGCGGGGAACGAAAGGCAGCAGGGGGTAGGGGGTAGAGGATGTCTTCAGTCGCGGGCCGTCGGTGCTGACGGCAATACGTATTGAGAACGGTCGCACGTAACAAAACGCACACGATATTAACATATGAAGATGAGTCCGCCGATAGGCAAAGTTATTGGACGTAAAGCTAAACAAATTACTTACAATGTATATAACTATTTCAAAAGTCGCATAGATGATCCAACTTCGTCTGAATTTCAAATTTTAAATCGCATTCCAAAAGCGGCGACTATTATGGAGACATGAACTCCGAAAATTTCAAAAAATGGTTAAAAGACAACTGCTGCCTAATATTCCAAGTCATTCTGTGATAGTCATGGATAACGCAGCGTACCACTGTACACAAATTGAAAAAAAACCAACAATGAGTAGTACAAAAAAGGTAATGCAAGATTGGCTAATAAAACATAACGTTCCATTTGACGCAACGTTGCGTAAATGTGATTTAATTATATTAATTAACAGCCAAACATTACCAAAACAATATACAGTGGATCAAATTCTAAATCAGGGCGGACACACAGTACTTCGTTTACCTCCATACCATCCCGACCTCAATCCAATCGAGATGGTATGAGGTGATATAAAAGGAGACTTGGCAAGGAATTATGTCAGTTCAACTTTAGATCAGAAGAAAGAGGCCCTTGCAACCTTGTTTGCTAATTACTCTGCTGAAAAATGGACAAAATGCGATGATCACATAGTTAAAAATGAGGATTAATACTACAACGACGATCGAATATGTGACGATGAGTTCAAAAGGTTTATTATATCATTGAACGACGATTCTGATAGCTCGGATTACGACAGCGAAGATAGTTCGGAACATAACAACGACATGGAATGTGATGACAATGATTAAATTATGTATATTTTTTTGTTTATACTATTTTTTTAAAGATTGGTATTAAACATAAAAACAAACCATAAATTGTTTAATTTCTCAGAATTTTTCAACTCCTTGCAAATGTACCTAAAGTGCTCCTATTTTTATTTTTTTCCAAGAATTAGTAGTTTTAATAAAACGCGAGCGATGTCGTGGGCCAAAGCAAGTTATATAAAAAACAAAAAATTCTATTAATTTAGGCAATGAAAGATATTTTTTAGGGATATCTTCAGACATATTCGTAACGTAATTCGTACCCAGTGTAACGGTCATCGATTATTACGCGCGAACCATGGGAGTGCCACCAACGAATATGTCAAACTATAGGATAAATCATCTGGGCTTAATCTTTTTCGACTGATAAATTCAAAACTGATGTAAATCTCCTCAGTTTTAGAATCATAAAAGGCCAGCTTAATCCATGTCTCTGTGCATTCTTCCCATTCTGTTGCACTACACCTCAACAACAACCCACACATCAACGGCCACTCTTTGTAAGTTCTACCTCATATCTTTTTCTAATGGCCAGTTTTCTAAATACTTACAATTTAGATTTTGAACTTTGGCAGTCTATTAACGTGTTCTTGTTTCAATACGGACAATCCAAGCCAAGATAATAGGAATTATTATTTTACAAATAGCGGATTGTGTTAAGTAAGTGGGTAGCTGTTTTCAAACAACGCAATTATACCGGTAACTGCGCGAGCGCGACGTAAGCCAAAACATCCCCATTGTTACTTAAATGTATATTATTCAAGAAAATAACTTGCGAAATTGATATTAATTTCACACTTCTGACTTGAAAATAGTTACTGAGATTATTGCTTTCGTATCCAACAATATTGTTATTGCTTTTACTAGCTTGTAGCTTGAAGTGACAAAACAATATTAATTTAATAATTAGTTTTTTTAATATGTATTTATAATATGTTTTACAACTACGCAATTAATCCGATTTTTTTTAATAATAAAGAACACGTTTTGTTATAACTTGTTGACAATTAAAAAAATAATTCTTAATTTTATTTATTAGTGTTAATAGTTAATATTCCTATACGTGATTTTCTTTTTGGCAACATTATTTTGTAATTTACTCCTTTTCCTTATAATATCATTATGGAAATCAAAGCTGCTAAAATTTCTCAGTATTTTTTTTTAAATTTGTATCATGTCAAAAGTTGCACCCATTTTCACTATTTTGGTTTCGTGCATTTATTTTGGGTAAGCACTGTTACTAGACCTTCATAACTGAAATTAAATATATTTTTTCTGTAACAATATTTCCCTATTGACGGGAATGTCAAACATCTTAGCTCTTAAGAAATGTCAGCTATAAGTCGCGATCCTAAAATGAGCCGGACTTATATCATTAATTACTTGTTTTACAGATCCTAAATAAATAATAAACATATTTAAATACTTTTTTTATAAATACATAGATACTTATCGCGAAGGTCAGGATCTTGATGATATAGATTATCACAAAACTTATTCTTAGATGCCAATAATCCGGTGATTTGCGAAAATCCAAGGATTTTTACAGTCTGATTTTCTACAACAATAAATTATCCTACGACACATATTAGAATGTCTTGTAATAAAAGTCAACATTGATGTGAACATGCGTGTTAGTTAGTTAGTCAAAGTTAGTTTTAGTCATAGTTTTGTCTTTAAAGCGGTATAAGATTTCTTGCTCGTTGTGGTAGTTTGCTAACAGTAGGTACCTAATGCAGCTATTAGAGAAGATAAGCAGAATCTGAACTAGAAAGTAAATAAGGCCTCTGATAACTGTTAGTGTTGTTTTGTTTATTTCATAATGTACAAGATTCCGATATGTGTATTATAGTTTTTAAAAGTAACATCCTAAGGAGTTTATTTTGGTCTACGTATGGTATTATTCCGTAGGAGCTAAGATTTTTTCCGGTGTCAAAAGTATTGATAAGGGTCCTCATTAAATTGAATAGTTAGGGAAATAGATAAATTTCAAATGAAATAGTTTATAAACAGAGAGTATAAACTTATCTCTACCACTCGACATCGACTCTAGCACTTGTTAATAACATAGTGTACATTACAAAGTTAAGATAAAGTTAAGTTACAATACTATACTAATCACGCCCAATACTTCTACTAGACATGAATATGATACATGACTGTCATGTGTATGACAGGTAGAGACATCTAGTAGCAACTTTTGCTAAAATAATATTTTTCATGTTAACAAATTTAGCTGCGCTACATATTGTTTCAAAGTTACCAATGTCAGCCTTAGTGTATTAAACAGATAATTTTGAATTGCAACCTCAAAACCACAGCTTCCGCTCGAACTACATACAGTAAGAACCACTAAATAGCGCAGAAATATTATACTATGCAATTAATATTCCATGAACTAAGGTAAATTATGAATGAATTGTTTAAAGCTTTAACGATATTTTTCCTTTTATTGTAACGTGAAACCGTCAGTTCCAGCTAGATTGCTAATAATTATATATTTACAGCAGTTTTTTAGCTTGACCCCTTCCTGGGGTAGTCAAAGTAGCAGAACAAGTTAATTTGTATTATATTATCTGTGGTACAAAGTAGTACTAAGTATTGCGTTTATGTAGTAAGGTAATCGACATAAAGCCATGTTATCAACTCATTTGTAATAGTATCGTCAACACATTTTGTTAAGCTTTAAGCGCTTGTGTTACTAGTGTGTAAGTAAGTGTGTGTAGTATTTCGGCAAAGATTGAATTCAGTACCAACTGGTACTTTGACTAAACTTTCAGTTGTAGGCCATTTAATAATATAATTTGTTTTTTATTGTAACTTGTCATAATGACCACATCCTGCCTGATTGTAAGCAGTCGATTAATTGCAAAGAAATAAATGCGCTCTATACCTACCGTAAAATGAGCACGGGTACAAGCGCCTCACTCATGGCTGAAATGGGTTTTCTTTCACGCCGCACTTAAAAGACCCGATTCTTCAGGAGCTAGGAAACACATGCGCGGGCAGGAAGCTAAATGTCTTTACATAGGATCGACTTACCAAATTCCATACCTTAAATTAATCTTACATTCAAGGCACGTTCGGATACAAAAGTTTAGATTGAATTAACGATTTATCTACAATGCAATGGCAATTCATTTTTCATTATCATCATTCAGCCATTAGAAGTAAACATAGTTGTCCCTAATTATCTTCAACACAAAAACATGTTAGGGCAAACGGCACCTTATATTTAATTAATTGTACCAGGTCGCGAACTGAGCTACAGCCGCCGGTTGAGTATGACAGAAGGTGGTGGAGTTATCCTAAAAATGGGAGCAGGAGAACCAATATTAGCGCACGCACCTACTGATATTGCAAGTAAGTATCGAGTACATATCTATCTCATATTTTTCTAACAGAATCTACGACGAAAAAGTACAACAAAGATAAAAGTGATCAATGTTTTGTTAATCAATGGTCAATCTGACGTGGTCAAGTTTCGTCCAAATCCATTAACCGTTTTGTCAATTATAAGTCATTAATATATCATTAATGTCCAAAACAGCAGCAGTTATTTTTCAAAAATAACTCTCTACTTCTCGACTCTTAACGTAAAAATATGGGAACAAGCTAAGGTAAACGCTCTCTGGGAAGGCATACATCTCTTAGATTTCTGATCCTTCTTCTAACTCTCAAAATATAAGTAAGCTTATTAAGTGTCGACTTGACAAAATCAAAGTTCAAGCAAAATGACTCCAGATGGAAGACTAACAAAACGCCCTCTTATAGAAGAAATAAAACAAACTACACAGAGATGACTGTACAAAGTGTTTTAAGCATTATTCTTTTTTATACATTCATACTCACAATATTTTAAGTTCGTTAAAACAACAAAGTACCTAACTACTAATTACAAAAAACATATACATATTGCCAATCATAATCATTGAGCTACCATAAAATCGATTGATTCTGCTGCTGTTAATCACGGTAATCAAATCAGTAACGGTTAGTGGATAACCAGAAGCTGACTTGTTCTTACTAAGTAAACAGTTCCGACTTAAACGGAACTGGCATCTGTGGAATATGAGTATTATATGAATATACTGAGGTATTCAATAAAACTATACTTATAGATTCAATGTTCATAGATGTTTCTTCTTGTTTCCAGTTTTGTCAAATGAAAACTAAATTAAACTAGGCACTGATATATATAAAAACAGTTATTATCGCTGTAAATTTTCAGCTTTTATTACCATCGTCATCTCAACTACTAAAACCAATTATTTTAAAGTTGAAATAAATAGATTAAAAACTAATTTTATAAAATTTTCATTTAATTAAAATTTTATTACTGGTTTAGGTTGAACTAAGACTCTGGCCAGTAATGTAAAGAGCAAAGTTGCAAATTTACAAACTTGATAACACACGCTACACATAATTATGTTAAAACTTTACCGCACAAACAAACAATTGCATTATGTATGAGTTACGACAAAGTGACCACACGTGGGGCACGCGTAGTTATTCAAGTGCTCTGTTTTTGGTATTCATCAGGTGACGCAATATTAATTGACAGTTTGCATATTGTTTAATCGTCTCCAGTGTACAAACCATAGGAATCTAAATTATTATTTAGATCGTAATAGGTGCAACAAACTGTCATTTTCTTTACAGTCACATAACAAATGTTAACAGTCTCTGTGTGACTATTTTTATTTTATTTTCTATAGAAAAAGTTTTCTGCGTTTTAACGCAGCTTTAACTTTACAGACCTGATTTTTAGTCAGAACCTAAAAACCTAAACCTAACGAGGCTAAAGGCTAAAGTTTATACAATCCAATAGTCTAAGCCAAAAGTTTGTATATGGTTAAAAAAACACTGTACACAGTTTCATAGTTGCGTTCATAAATATGCAGTTCAAATCTTTTACCGTGCCATGACTTAATTGTAGGTACTTATTAGTATAGATATCCTTCTTCTTGATCTTCATTTTAGGGTGGATATGATTATCTTAATTTTAAGGTGGCTCTATAAGTTCCCCGTGATTACAGGCAGCCTGTTTGTTATGGGTGCTGGCTTGACACTGGAGTGGGAGTCCGAAATCACGCCCATCGCCGACCCGGCGCTCTCAGCCTGTGCTGCCATCGTTTTAGTCATCCTCAACTATCCTTTCAGTAAGTGATCTTTATATAGAACTTTAATAAATTGAACTTATGGAAATGTTATAATTCGATTCTTTGTAAGACCATTCGGCTTAAGATTCTCTGGAGAGTCTACACCGCTCCACCATCAGACATCATGTGGTCATTATGACAAGTCATATTTTAAAAGGGCTTTGGTGTATTTTTTAAGTGCAAGTACTTACCAGAATTATGGGGTAAATCAATTACTTTAGTTGAACGATGATTCATTTATGGTAGTTAATTTACGTAATATCGACTTTGGTTTACATTATTTTTACTATAATATAAGCGAGCCATCAAATACTAAAAACATATCACAGCCCATTTAGTTTGGAACTCATCATGTTATATTTGAATCTAACTGTAACTATTTATTTTCTATGCAACTTGATATGTTGTATAATGATAATAAAGAATTTAAGCTAGATAAAAAATACATACAAAATCTAAACTATGTTACTCAAAGTTTAGTTTTGGAGCCTAATCAATGCAAATAATCAAAAATTTCCTCTGTATAATATTAGTGTGACGAGAATCAGGACAAAACGTATATATCCTACGGAATTCGAAGATGAAATTTCCTAATATGCAACTATAGAGATAAATATATATGAATTTTGTAAGTCTGTACTACAGGCCTGTAGTACATAATCATACACCAAAATCAAGACAAATATAATGATAATGCACACAAATATTTGTCCAGTGCTCGACACTGGACAAATATTTGTTCGACTTTCCGAGTGATGACCGTTCCTGGATGACTGGGTATACATGTTGTCGTACAATCGTGAAATCGGGCAGATCGTGATAAAGCCTGGTAATGCTCAGGCCAAACCAGGTTATCTAAAAAAGCGAGTTATCAGAAAATGTTCCGAAGAGACGCTTTTTTTTAATCAATTCTCCTTGGATTTAAGAGACAGCTTAGAAAGGATTTATTATCATAAATATTCGGTATAGGGAGATTGTGATTGACAAGACGCACATAAGATATATGAGGACAAATAAATCGCAGGATATCGTGTTAGAAACTGTCTTCATTAATTTAATGGGAAAATCTCTCTGCTACTAATTTATTGATGTAAATATCATTTTTGTGTTCTATACTTCCATTGTAATCATTTCGTCTCAGAAAATAACTGTGCACATCCTTCATCATCCATCTTTGGATATTATATCTCATGTGTGTTTGGAACAAACTTACGCGAACAACTAAATCAAGTAATCGTCGTGGTAGTCGACGCAGACTGAATTAGCTAGACTGGGCTTGACGGTTGTTAATCTTCCCTCGTCCTGCATACCTTATTATATATATTCCCAAAACTTAGACCAAAAATTCACGGTTTAATTGTGAATGTCGTACGATTTGACCAATTTATCAATCGGCCTGCGAAATATAGACTATAATTATTTGTTCTAAGTACCTACTCAGTGTCAGTTTATTCTGAATAAATATAAAAGATAGGTAAGTAAATATCTGTATCTAGTATCAGTCATTGACTGAAAAACAAAAGTACCTACCTCTCAGAACTTTCTTCACATGTTTGATAAAGTGAAGTGGAAATATGCTCGATATTGTATTTTATTGCCAATACTTGCTTTACTTTAAAACTACATCGTAAAATTACTTTCAACTA
The DNA here is from genome assembly GCA_949126915.1 of Musotima nitidalis. NCBI lineage: Eukaryota > Metazoa > Arthropoda > Insecta > Lepidoptera > Crambidae > Musotima > Musotima nitidalis. Next base: position 13,443,391 of record OX421418.1, on the reverse strand, counting down.
ACCTACTTATAAAACACGTTAGTACTCTAGAGAAGGAATTATAAAATTTCAGTTTCGAGTATAATTTGACGCTAACGAGATGCGAAGACTGGAGAAAAATTAGTGAGAACAATGTCACATGCTTGAAAATAGCTTTTAATAACGATCGTTCAATCGGTTTTTTGCAGCCTACAACAATTCTACGTTGTTTATTGCTTAATCGGTTAAATATTAATAGATATTTGATACCAATAGTCTAAGATATATGGTGCTCAGCGCTGGCAAGCGTTTGAATTATTCAATCATTTAATAAAATATAAGTATCGCTAGCTTTATTTCCTAGGTACACAAAGTAAAATAATCCAAAATTTTGGCGGTAAAGAAACGCTGCTTTTCAAATATACATACCTATATACATAATATCACGCATGTTACCCCGAAATGGTAGACAGAGGCACATTATACGCTCTCATTTCACCAGTTATATTGTTGATCCCACGTAATCGGTGGCGATCCTATTGCCGCTTACGGGGATCTTTTATGTTCGCCAGAGCCTCGTCCGCTGATCGGCAGGAGCACCACTCGTAGGTGAGGTTGGCTTGGGCTCCTCAGCTCTTGGTATATGCATTTATTTATAAATATATTATTGTTCAGTGCGTAGTGCTGGCTTGGTGCTCCTGCAGACTGTGCCAGAGGGCCTGGGCGCGTGCGAGCTGCGCGCTGCAGCGCTGCGTGTGCGCGGCGTGCTCGCCATACACGAGCTGCACGTGTGGCAACTGCACCGCGACCGAGTCGTCGCCACTGCGCACGTCTCTTACGCCTCGCATCAGGTAAGAGGTTTCAAGAAGGATAAGCAGTTTTGAGCACTAGTAGTTCCGTGAGTCAAATATCACTACAAACTATTTCTTAAATCGGTGATCGCCATTTCTGCTGGTTTTCGTTCGTTCAGCGGTACGATATAACCATATCGAAGCTCGTTTTTTTTTTAATCGATGCTCGGTGGTCGAGATAAAGCAGATATTGGATTTTGTTTACCTAGGCATAGGGCGTGCAGTGCTTGTTTCTTGTTTTTGCACAAGATTAATTAAGATCTTGTTAGGATATACATATTACATATTTGACGATGGCGTGGTGGCGAGAATACCCGCTCTCCGCTCCTAAGGTTGTGGGTTTGATTACCACGCAGGACAAATCTTTGTGTGCATGAACATGAATATTTGTCCTGTTCTGGGTGTTTTCCTATGTATATTAAGTATGTATTTACAAAAAAAAGTATTTATGTATGTTTATCCGTTATTTAGTATCCAGAATTACCAGGAGTTATTAGCACTAGACAGCAACTGCCTCTTTTATATTTTATTACTTGTAATTGTTTCTTTGCTTACCACTCACATTGTTTGTTATATTAGGGAAACCTGTTATTGGCCACACTAGCTTTAAGTACTTATGTTAATTGTTTAACTGTATACGCTGTTGGTTTTCTCAATAAATAAATAAATAAATAACACAAGTTCTTAATTATACTTATCTTGGAACGAAATAATTGGTGTAATTGTCAGAAAATATTTATTTATTTATTATATTACCTATACATATTCAAAATCTTAAATGCTCGCCTCAGGTGTGATATGTCAGTTCAGATTTATTTCACAATGTGTTAATATGCGTAGTAACGTAAAAAGTTAGACTTGACCTGTGACCGACTGTACATTAGCATAAAATGTATTAGATCATTTTACCGAAAGGCAAATATCAAGAACAGAGGCAATGAAAAGAAAGTGGTTTGTAACCGCCATCGCCATAGCGTAGCGACATGCTCAGTCAGAAGTAACTAAGTAGACCTGCCGAGCTAGCTAACCTAACGCATTACTCAAAAGTTTCTCTCGAGTCAATTTTCATTTTCCATTTTGCTTTAATAAATAAAAGATTAACGCTAAGTAAAAGCAGAAATTTCTTTATCATTTATAACTATGTCACAGTAATTTCGTCTTAAATAAAAATTGTTATTCGTAAAATAAACTTCTATAGGTTATTTTCCATTCCCCAATTACATTTTCTCTAATACACGACTTACACGCAAAACCATGAAAAAAAAATTGGCTACGTAACCGCTTTTTTAATGCATACCTAAGTAATGTTTATTCCCTTTGATGTAAGGATTGTTACCGTAAGTACATTCAAATCTGTTCAGGCGTTTAAAAGATAAGAACGGAAACTTACTTTATATCAATATATTATTCTATTAAAGACTATATGTCTGATAAAAATGCTTGGGATTAAGCCGCCGTTTCATACAGGCTATTCTAATATGAATGACTTAAAGCATGAATATTGTTATATTATGTTGCATTGTATAGCGTCACAGACAAATGAAGATTGTTACTAACCAATCGATAATTTAAAAGAGCATAGCCTGTGAGTTTCTTGCCAGTTCTTCTTACAGAGCGGTGGCTCGGAACTGGCACTTAGATTCGCTTGCACTTAAATGTTTTTTGTTTTTTTAAATTATTTGGTTGCAAGTGAATCTAAGCTTCGTGATTTTAGTATAGTTATATTTTATTTGTTTTTGTTATTTTTTTATAATTTTGACGTTTTCAAGTACTATGTAATAGTTTATGAAATAAAGTATTTTTGACTTTTTTTTTTTTTTTTTTATCTTTTTGCTTTTTTCAGGATTACTTACAAAGCTCAGCGCTGGTAGGTGATTTATTCAAGCGTCATGGAATCAGCTTGGTCACGTTGCAGCCTGAATTTCCTTTTGATAATTATGAAGGTATAGATTATACTTATAATTTACATGCGTAGTGTACTGTGTAATTTACTTTTTTTTTTATTGTAGTGATAGCGGAACACATTACCATATCCTAGAATTCTCCCGGTTGCTCTAGACTTATGCTTAGAGACCAGGATCTGCGCACAATCTAACCAGATTTGGCTGAATTTTAGTTATTACATGGAGCGACTGCCATCTGGCACCACTGTTAAACAAGTTGTCAGAATTTGAGGAGGCACTGGAGGAAAGTGAAGCGTCATGTTTGCAGTTTTGTTAAATTTTATAAAATGTGTGATAATTCTAACATTAATGTGTATCTCATAACGGTGGATTATTACCCGTTAAGTGTTTGGGAACGTACATAAGTGTTGGTAAATCAAACTAAACAGTGCAACATCACTTTTCAAATTCTCTCAAGAAGTCCAAGTGAGATGTCAGTATAGTCCCGCATCTTTAATGAGGACTCAAGGGGTTTGGGGGAGGGCATCTCATTTACTATTTATCATCTTTATCACTTCTCATTCTCATTTGATGATTTATGTCTTATTGATATATCTCTTACTTGACACTGGTTAAATGTGCTAAACGCACGAAGCCATTATGTAAAAGAAAAAAAAAGAGAAACATCATTTTATGGTTAAACCAGTTGTCGGGATTTGAGAAGGCACTTTTCTATTAAAGACTGCCATTGATGTTCATGACAGCCAGGACCAACGGCTTAACGTGCTTTCCGAGGCACGGAACAAGCGATAAATTTAAAAAAATATCAGAACGCAGCATGAGAAATACTAAATCCTTGCTGTGTTTGTTTACGTTATTTATGTACCTACTTACTGAAAACCTGACTAAAAACTTGACAAGTTTCTTGCCTAGAAAAAAGGCAAAAAAACAAGTCTAATTTTTCCCAATCCAAGCCCCAACCGCTGTGAGAGCGATAATGTTTATATTCTTATGGTAGGTATACAGGATGGTAAGACTGAAGGTCCAAATTTTTTTTAAGATTAATCATTACTTTGTCTGTCAGAAAGTACCCCTTAAATGTTTCGCGGTCCTAAAATCTTATAGTTTTCGAGTTATAAATTTTTCCTATATTTGACCTAAATTTTTTAAAATATCCTTAAGAATAAAAAAACAACTAAAATATCTTTTACGTTGAGAAATTTTAGTTGTTTTTTTATTTTATCCTTAATCACCGACCACTAATCCTACAATGGTTGCGTACTATATAAGTAATGAGCCAGTACTTTACACTTTAATGTTGCATGCCTCAGAAGAATATGAACAGTCAAAGTCGAAATAGTTGTTGAACCACATACTTTTATCAACGATTCTAGTATTTTTGTTTCCTGTATTCGAAATAAACTATTACTGATTAATGATTACTCTCTTCTTAGGCACAGACGAGGAGAGAAAGGCATGCATTGATCTCGCAAATCTGGCCTGCATCAGCCCCTGTGCAAAGGAGTGCACGGCGCCACGCTGCTGTGAACCCCCAAGGAAACCCTCAATCACACGCATTTAACTTGCATTTATTGATGTAAATATATGTAAAAACATAAAATAAAAGAGCCTAGTTCAATGTACTCATTAAGAAATAAAATCTAGTTCGCTCAATTTTCTTTAGGTTTTTATAGGACTATAGGACAGATATATTTTGTTTTGTAAATAACAAAGTTTATAGAGTTTTCCGTAATAGTAGCTGGTTCGAACAACAGTATATTTTTACTATGAAAGCGATAGGAAAACATATTCGCCGTTCCGGTATTACAAACGCACCTACATTATTACATATTTTTTTTTACGACATCTGTAAACAAATATATCGTTACCTATACTTTTAATAGTTTGATACAAGATATTTTTTATGAAATGACAATGCATTTTTATGCGTCCTAATAGCTGTATGCGGCTAAACTATATAGTGTAGGAACACTAAAGAAAATATTTATTTTTTGACGTAAATAAGATGAATATTTTTATTTTTTGCAATTTTTGAAATATATGTTTGTATTGTGATTATTTTATACCTATCGTCTTGACGATAGACAGTTCTTATTGTTATATAATAATACAGCACAATGAAATTATATAAAAAAAATGATTTTGTTTTTAAAAACCAAAAAGTTTTTGTAGCAAGTACTAATGAAGGAATAGCGTGGTGTTATAATAAAAATAGACACAAGTAATATAAAATGATTTATTTGAAAGTGTAATGGAAGTTTATAACTTTACACTGGTGAAGTAGGTAACTATTGTTTAACAGTTTGAAAGGTGGCGTACAAGCAACTGTGATTGTTCGTAGACAGTATTATGTTAGGAAAGCTAGATAGAAAATAGACATAAGATTTTCATAATTATAATTAGATTAAGTATTTAACTGTACAAATTTTTTGTTAATAAAAAATAAAAATATAGTTAAAAAATTTCAATGTTTCTTTTTCGTGATAGCAATATGTTTAAAAATATTACAATAATAATTTAGTTTAAATTGAACTGAAACCCAAAAGATGCAATAATAATTTTAAAGGATTATCTGCAAAATGTTCTTTGAGCTGAATTTATGCACACTTTTTAGCCGACACGATATCAATGTCGATTTTGCACATCTTCATAATAACGTTAACGTAACGTAAAAATTCAGCTCACTAGGATTTTCCGCAGATTTGGGGTTGAAATGCCTAAAATGACTGGACTATAATTATTAAAATTTCATTCCTCAAAGTATTTAAAATAACATTTTTGGTGTAAGTATTGCTTTTAATAAAAGGCCGTGTACGTACAATTGTTTTACTTCGATAAAACTACTATATCTTGGAAACAAATATAGATAAGGTATGCTTATTAGTATCTTCAACATCGATCTACACTCTGTTTAAGGAACTTCAATCTACTAAATAGTCTATGACAGATAAAAGTTGTAGTTAACGAGATTATATATTGTAATTCAGTAATTTTTACGATAAATATTGTAAAGTCCTTCAAAACTTCCTAACTCCTTAACCAACTGTAGTCGAATTCAGCCAACGAATAAATTTGGCATCTATCCGACAACTTTTAACTTTACTTATGTTTTATGGTCGTTTTTTCAATCTCCAGTTGAATTTGTATGTTTACAAATAATATTAATAATAATTATTTTCACATTACACTTACACCAATTATTTAGTTCCAAGATAAGTATCATTAAGAACTTGTGTTATGGATACTAAATAACGGATAAATATACATAAATACATTTTTTTTTGTAAATACATACAGACTTAATAAACATGGGAAAACACCCAGACCAGGAAATATTTATGTTCATGTACAGAAATGAATAAAATCATCGGATATTAATTGTATAACATACAAATTTAAAATGCGCTTGCAGACAATGCAATGACAGATCAGTTACGACTATAGTGGTGACATTTATACGTTGATATTTTATCCCATTGAAATCTTTTATCCAACGATTGAAAAATCAGCCCACAAAGTAGGTAATCATCATCAAATTGCATCTACAAGTCGGGTTCCCTGTCCTGTTGTCAGATTACAAGTTGGGTTCTTCTGAGTTGAGAAAATCGTCATGATCCATCAGTTCCTCTGAGTAGAGAAGATTATCATATGAATAATCATCATAATTTTTAATGTTGTTCATTGTCAGCAAGTAAATGACGACACTGTGACGGCTTGCAGCTGCGACTTTTCACCAGTTTGCGACATTGCTCGTAAGACTTCGACTTATTCTGGAAAATAATAATTTTATATTAATATTTTAGTTATTTCCCGTCTTATCAAGCAGGATGATCAAAAACAGTTGCATTTGGCGAGTCATCGTAATGAACATATCGCCAGCCTCAACCACAAAGACCGCGCTGCCTGCAGAGCGTAAATATTCAAAAGGAAACACCAAACATCTCTAAGCTCTTTGAAACCTTTTTGTTACATCAATCATTAGTTGCAGTACTAGGAGAACATATAGTTTTATGATATCTTGATATAAATATTCTTAAGTTTATTTTGACTTATATATATTATTATAATTTTAATGTGTATGTAGTGTAATTTAATTTTAGATTCGTTTTTTTTTTATTAATAGTATGGTTTAATTCCTAAGTAATTGGTTTATTATTCGTATAATAACACGTGGCTTAATTTGTGTCCGATTTATTACAACTTAAAAATATGCAATACTTTTACAAAGTATCCAATAAAAGAAACAGCTAAGTATAATAATTTCTGATACTGTACCTTTACTAGACGATAGTTGAGCTTGACGCCATAGTTACAACCACCGAAGCACTCGCTCCAGCCAAGCCATGGACCCAACACACATTTTGCACCATCTTGAATAAGACAATTAGTGAACCGATACTGGCAACTTTGTTACATATCTTTAAAAAACTACATATGACGCTTTACAATCAGCTAGATTATAATTATTGTTGCAGGTTTGGGAGTCGCCAATTTAAAGTACAATAAATTGTGTCAATTCCATTGAACATACATTAGATACTTTAGAGTATGACAAAATTAGATTTAAAATCACACTTCTTAATATATTTTATTATAACCTGTTTAAATTGATAATATTAAATAATTATATGAAACATTGTTACATTTTAAGTTCTATTTTTGATTTATTAAAATTTACTTTTACGGATTTAGGAAAAAGAGAAATTATGACATCAAATCGAAAATTATATGGAATAGTTGCAAAATTTACTTACCATAATAAGACGGTTCGTCATTTTGTATAACTTCGTTGTCCTCAGCCGACAGTATGGTTGGTTTAAGTTTCTTGATAATAGCGTCTGATGTCGTCGTAACCGGTTCTGTAACTGTGTATAAAATAAAGAATTAAACATATACAATAGACATCATATAGCACCAAAGACGAACATTGGTATATATTGCTAATACCTTGGCAATCAAGGCCATGGTTAAGAAGTTATTTCGGATTTGGATTTAACTCAACCAATTTTAAAAGAGAGTTCTACGCGTAATAGTTTTGAGGTTAAAATAACATATCTTTTTTAAACTCAGTTTAGTTAAAATAACCTTGTATGGAAAACAATGGAATAACACCGGGTCAGAAGATCCCCAGCCGGTAATGCAAACATTGGTATTTACCAGTTGATTGTAAGCGCTGTGTTGCGATGCGATGCGTTGGGAAGTAAAGAATCCGGGAACTTAAATTAACAAAGACAAAGTAATTGACGTGATAATTTAGTTACGGCTTATGTCAAGTCCATACATTCGGTACTTATCGAACTTCGTCATCATTTGTCACATGTTATTTCGTCTAAGCTTCTTTGAAATATGTAATTAACATACAATAGATAACTATTAATTACTACTTATAGAACTATTAATACGAGAACGTGTAATACCTGATTTAGCTGTGGTAGTAACATTTTCAGCAGTTCTATTCTGACCGCAAACTTTCTGACAGCCTTGCCTAGTGCGGAAGTTGTTGGCGTTACCTCCGCAGGCACTGAAGCCGAAGGGCTCGCAGGAGTTGCGCGCCGCATCGAAGAACCAGCGCTCCTCGTAGCCGCGACAATGGCCCACCACTAATGGCATGTTGCACACCTCTGGAGTACAACCGAAAATAAGTCATCATGACAAATTTCTCAAATCTAAACGGCTCTAACGTTGTTTATCACATATTTTAAACAATTCTCATTTTAAACGGTGACCATAAGTTTATTTTCCGAAAATTCTATATTATTTTGTGTTCTTCGTTGTGTATAGGTTGGGAAATAGTTTATGTTGTTTTGTCCAGTTTCTTCCAAGTTTAGGCAAAAAGTCTCAAAATTTTTATTCAAGTTGGAATAGCAACCTAATATTATCAGTACCTTCATCGGCGTTCCAGCAGTCTAAAATTATATGTAACTAGCAAACTATATCCGCGGTAAATGTTTTCTTAAGAGAAGGTTACACCCTATAGAACTCTGTATGTATAATTTGAATTATCCAAAACACTTTCTTATTGCTCTTCTGCGTACACCACGAAATCTTCTAGGTTTGGTTAGGTAGCTTACAGGGCAGAGTTGGGCAAGCCACCTAAGCTACGCCCATGAGTACCTTCCCATAAACATCATCTTAAATGAAATCTTGACGTTTTTCTAAAATGTATTACTATGCATGCAGTTAACATAATAATTAACCGGAATATCTAATCTTTAATGTGATATTAACAATTGGAACATTTGCATAGGATTACCTGTATTAATTACCAGATCGTTGGTCCTCTTTACTAAATAGGTACTTATTGCAATAGCAGTCGAAGCAATTCTAGGGTATTTATATTGAGAATACCTGGCGGTTTATGAAAATCAGCGCACGAAGCATCTTCACCGTCACAGAGCGCTTCTTGCTGGGACAAAGTAAACTGGCACTTGGTTAGCTGATCTTGGACCAATGCCTCGAGTTCTGGGTCCTCTGCAGTGAGATTTACTGACGGAGATTCCTGTGAAAACAGGATATCTACACATCTTTCCAAGTACCAGACTTTATAATTTACTAACAACTAAGTCAGTAAAATCGCTTAGCGAGTTATGAGAGTTAGGGAATCGAATCAGGAATGTGTTGATCCGGCGAGGAACTAAAATTCCCGACATAACTCAAAGGATTAGCAAGCAAGTATTAGCACTGAAGCGCATGAAGCACATGAAGCGCTCGTAGCTCTGCGGTGCTCGTTCGTCGGAAACGACACCGAAGTACAGCAGAGTTTACAGAGGTCAGTCCTTGGATGAGTGACCGTTTGTGTGGCATTTGATATCTAGCGCTTCCGTGCTTCGGAAGGCACGTTAAGCCGTTGGTCCCGGTTGTCACAAAATGTGGTAGTCGTTAAGCCATGTTAGAGGCCTAATGGGCGGCTTGAAAAATTCTAACAGCAGGACGCCATACACCTGCCTCCGCCAATCCGCACTAGGTCAGCGTGGTGGAGTAAGACCCAATACCCTCACAGTAGTACCGACGGTACTACTTACGTCGCGACGTAGCATAGTGTAGAACGTGGCTAGGTAGAGCGACGACACATGCAAAACGGTTGGCAGCGGTTGGACGCGAAGAGCTGTAAATCGATCACAGTGGCGTGCCATTGAAGAGGCCTAAGTTCCGAAGTGGACGAACAAGGCTGATGACGATGATAATGGAATTGGTTTATTGTTCAGTTCAATCGTTTGTAGAGGGCGGCCTCCCACCTGATGGACGATGATATAAATAGCAGCAGATAGAACTTTTATGTAGAAATATTAATCGTCTAATTGCCAAAGAAGATCTAATAAGGCTGCTTTTGAGATCGTGGAAAAAATTTGGGAAGGCATAAGTTAAGACGGGGAAATCTAATATTTTTTTTTTTAAACTTTACCTTTTTAGGTAAGTACTAATCAGCTAGTAGATGGAGTCTCCTTTTAGACAAAGACGTCTGTATTAGGAGGCACCGCTCTTCCATTACAAAGAAAGAATAAATTATAAGTTACTAATAATATAGTTATCTAATGGCTGATATGATGATGATTTCACTATAAAGTTATTGTATACAAGATAAAGATTACCAGTTGCTGCAATTCTGCGAATCGGCTGTTCCACTGATGGACCAGCCTCCGAGAGATTTCACCCTGCACGCGGGTATCCTGCGAGAGATACACCCGCGTACGAATGCGACGCCCACGCCCGCATCTGGCCGAGCATGGCGACCAATCTCCCCATGGAGTCACTTTGCAAGGCCAACTTGGCTGGTCCTATCAGAGAAAAGTATTGTTCAAGACACTCAAGTATTTGTAACGTAAACGGTGTCGTATAGTCAGCGGCACGTATGTTGAACAAAAATGGCGGTTTCCTGCGTAAGTATAATCGTAGACAATAGAAGAATAAGGACAGAAAGAAAGGCAGAAGCGCAAGTAATACGTCGCCGCGTTGCTATAGATACGGCCACTTCCCATGCCGCAGCACTTCGATTGGGACCTGATAATGTGTTACTGTGCATGTAAGGCAATTGTTTAACTTAAGTGCCGCGGATTTATTTACATAAAAAATGCAAGCCAATTTAAAACGGCAATTGTTTTTGCACGTTTATAGTTCACTTCGTTAAAAAAAAAAACAGAAGAAAATATTTACGGTGTAATTACTACTTACCACGTAAAACCAATCATAATTGGTTGAATTCGTTACGTTAGCTGGCCTGCAATAAAAAAAAATAAGTGAATTTATTGTAAATATGTGACAATTTAACAATAATAAGGTCGTTTCCAGTGTAGTATAGCATGGCTTGTGTGAGATATTGGACAAATATAAAAAGGTGTTACATTGACACTATAGTATTGAATGATGTGCAGAGCAAGAAGGCGTAAGGTGATAAGACTCTTTATTGCACCTTCATATGATTTAGTTTGACAAAGTGACATTTAAATTCTGTTATGTAAAGACATAATTAATAAAGATTCAAATCAGTCAACATTTTATTACGTCCTGTTCATAAAATGGAGAATATGTTGTTAATACAACACACATCACATCAGCATTGATCACTCGATACAAACAGAACACAAGACTATAAATACTTGACGTCAGTGCAGAGTTTTGAATGGAAGTGGAGCTGCTTAGGCCACCTCTCAACCCTTATTTACAAAAACAGAAATAAATTCGACTCTTCACACGCGACCTTTTCGTAAAGTCCAGAATGAAAGTGCACAGTTCCTTAGGCCACCTCTTAGTATTTGTTCAGTGGCAATAACTCACTTGTAGCAAGGTCCGGCTTCACATGGCATGGCTTGGCTAGTTGGCGCGCGCGCTCTGAAGCCGGTGTGGCATCTTTTGTGCGCGCGCGGCACTACGTAGTTGCGGGAACGTGCGCGCACGCCGCAGCCCTCACACGGAGACCACGCTGACCACGGAGCCAGCGCGCACGGCCCGGTTGCGGCCTCCGCTGCCGGCTCGTACTCCGATATCGCCCTATATAATAAACACCATAGCTCAGTAACTTATTAAAAGGCTACTAAAATAACACATCTGCCTTAATGGTTTAAATTTACAAGTTATGACTTAAAAACTCAGGGTTTTCATGGGTTTACTCTCCGTAATATCAACTTCACAATATAAAAAAGTACAAGCGCGTGTGGACCATGACACTGCCTGTAGTCGGTGCGGGGAACCCAATGACCTTAGAATCTGAATATCGACAGCGGTCACTAGTTACCCAGTATGTTCTTCTAACATGCAGTGTGGGCCATGACTCCGCCTATCGTCAGGAGGGGCAACCCACGGTTAGGATCTGAATATAGGCAGGCATATCGCTTGTCAATTGTTCCCAATAAGTCCTTAGTTCTACCAACCTACAGTATGTGCGTGGGCTGTGACACCGCCTGTGATAGGTTTGGGTCAAGCCACGACCTTAGGATTTGCGTATAGGCATTGTTTGTCAAATGTTTAGTATCCAGTAGGTCCTTCTAACCTGCAGTGTGTTCGTGGGCCATGACACCGCTTGTAGTCAGTGAGCGGCACCCGACAGGCCTCCGCGAGCGCGCGCGGCGGCCACACATAGCGCCGCTGCCTGGCCGCGTGACCCGCGCCACACGTCACGCTGCACGGGCTCCACGCGCCCCATACGTGGGTAGCGCACGCCCCGCCGCCGCCGACCCCGCTCCCACTAGACCCGCCGCCCGAGATCGCATGACCAGCATCGGGACTTGTGCTGCCAGTCTCTGTTAACAATTACGCAAGTCTAAATTCAAAATGTCCAACAAGCAATATATGTTCTATTGCGTCTGAGAACAACGGCGTTCAACGTTAATAATACCGGTGTGTAATACATATTTGCATCAGCCTTAATGAACAGTCAAAAATATCCAAAATTGCACGTATAGCGGCATATAGGCTTGAGGGTCTTGAGGCTTCACAACAAATTATATTATTTACCTTTAAGAACATTCAGAAAGTGCCAAAAACTACATTTATAGGTTTTTATCCCCAAACGAATGTACCTATATAATATGATTACAAAAAAAAAAAAAACCGAAAAGGCGCGTATATACCTACTGCCCTACCAAAGCTATCAAAATCACTTAATTGTATTAAAGCACCTTTAATATGAGAGATAGAACCCGATGAGCCAAGTATTTGTCAATAGAGCACTAGTTGACAAAACTAAAGGTCAACTTTGGTTTCATTTCAGTTCAGTTGGAGAAATTCTCTAATCACTTCAATAATACATCAGCATACAAAAACCTGTTCAAAACTTGTATAATGATCAAGTGTCTCGTTTCAGCGTTGGTCGTGAAGACATCGTTGTTCTGAGGCTCCTATCTTACCTGAAGAAGGGCGAAACACGTGTCGTGTTGAATAGTTTCTCGATTTTTCGGGAAATTACAATAGCGCGGGAATTATTACAAAGATATTTTTAATCCATCATTTGCTTACAATGGATTTCCGCAAAGTAACGCCTGAATTAATAAATTATTGTATAATGATTACTTAAAGAACGAATGTAAGCTGAGATAACTCTACAACGAATATATTACGGCTGTCAGTCGGTTCATACTTAGCCTGGATATGATTCGTGCTGTTCTATATCAACTAAAAAACAACAAAGCAAACGGATCGACGAAGTCACGTCAAAACCTCAGAGAACTGGCGGAAAGCCGATGCTTAAAATCCTCTGAAACTTTTTAATTGAAATGTCAGATGGCTTAATTATGGCCGCCATTTTCATGATCTACGATCTAAGTATTCTATATGTTGGTATTACATTTATGTTATCTGATAACATAATAACTCATTACATCTAACATGTATAATATTTAATTTTATTTGTAGGTAGTATAAGTAATATCGTAAATCATAATTTTCGAAATGCTTAGTTGATGATAAAGTGTTGATATTGCAATAATTAGCATGATATACTAGATGTAGTAGATGTAGATTAGTGTAGATTTTGCTTTAATAAATGATAGAAGAAGGATTAGGGCTGTCAGAATGTGTTAGCAGAATGCCAATCCCAGTGGCGAAACCTATAGACTTGAAATTTAGAAACTTATGTACACAACGCAACTACGATTAAGGTTTGACCAACAACATTTAAGATTTTCGTTCAAAACAACACAAAATGGAAGAAACTTATATTGGCGCCCAACATGTTACCAACTAAAAATAAAACTTACTGGAGGCATCACAATTCTTCTCGAACAACTGCAGGCGGTTGAGCCTTAATCTAGCGAAGGGGCGCATTTCGCCACTGGCGCTATAGAACGGTGAGCGCGGATCTCGGGGCCAGTCGGGGCGAAGCGCTCTCACCGGCGCTGGGGGCACCGTGGGCTGGCGATTAGACTGTCCAAAGAGACCAATTTAAAGATTTCTCAAAAAGAGTGGTTCGCTTTCAATACAACTGATATAATAAGAGTTGCAATCCGTACCGCATAATTTGAACAAAAATATTGGATGCGCAGTAACACATTATCACTTTCTGTCTCTTTCTTCGATAGTACCCGACGACTATCAACATTTTTGTCTAACTGACGTGCCTAATAATATAACTACTTGAACATTAGGTCACAAAAATGTGTATGTAAACAAACAACCTTATATGTGCTTATTTCACGTCAAAAGTAAAAAATCTTATGACAAAAGCTGATATTTTATTCTTTAATAATTCTTCTGATTAAAGAATAAAATATCACACTCTTATTAAACAAGTTAAGAAAATAATATTTATTACTATGGACGATCGTGCGCAAAACGTAGATACCTACATTGACAACTGTAGTCTATGTATCTACATTTGGCAAATGGTTTGTTACAGACGATAAAAAATCGTGTGATCTGTTAAAGTACACTCAATTAAGGCGAAGCAGTTTTAATTGACACAAAAAGTCGCAAAATTCGATTCTGAATAAAAAGCTTATAAAATAAACTAAAATAGATATAGAAAGAAACTAGTACTCACCACATACGAGATTCCACTGTCAGTACCGGCATCATACGGATACAGAGATATAGTAGCGGAGCTAGACCACGTACAATTAATGTTACAGAGCTCTAAGGCGGAAACTCCCACTATCCAGTCTGGTGAAGGCGACAACTTTGAAGCCAATGAGACGAGGTGGTTCTTGGCATCCACTCGGAACACGGCGAATGTGTTCGACATGCCAGGACTAGAGATCTGCTGCCATGATATGCCTCGGGCTTTTATGATTGTACGGATACGATCGCTCTGAAAGTTATAATATTTGGTACACTAATAGTTTTATTATTTTTATAGCAAAAAAGTATTCGTTTTATTATTATTATTATTTATTTATTTGATACACACTTATAAATATAAATACAGAAAAACTAAGAAACATTGGGTACAGGGCGCAGCTTATTCCAAAAAGAAATATCTTACTTAGGTGAAGCACCCGCGAAGGCATTTAATACTTAGAAATATTTATTATTCCAAGAAATATAGCAGCATAAATTTTTTTTTAAATTAAGGCGCGTCATTTTTGTTATAACAGTTTCAATATTTTACGGTTACTAACACACTACTGCTTACCTGAAAATACATAAATAGTGAGATTTTTCATTTACCTCCGCTTTTAGCTCCTTTTCCAATGCAGTTGTAGCTCCATCCTCCGCTAATCGCCTCAGGCCACCACTGGCAACCCGTCCCTCTTGCCATACCCTGTACTGGGCAGTATGCGACGCACCAATCACATCCCCAAAATGTGCCTGGGCAGACTCAGGTGGGAACTCGTGAGAATGTGTGTTTCGGGACCACAAGCCTTCGAATGTCATCTATTGCAAACAAAATTACCACCAAACCATTTACAGATGGTTTTGAGAAAAAGATATCACTGTATGTATCTTTGTTTACACATATTATACAGTTACATATGTTATAACAAAATGATTTATGTTCTGCAAACAAAAAAATATTTCAATAATAAATTTTGCTCCCTCGTCAATATCTACCGTTAATGAAAAATTCAAGACAGTATAAGTTTAAAATCGACAATCGATCGTGCCTTGCTGACACAAATGTCTAAAGAAAGATCAAATAAATTAAAATCAAACAAAGGATTTAATAAATATTGTGTCTGATCCCAAATACCGTAAGTGATAATGACTCATACGTTGACTGAACTATTTCTACAATGTATCGTACAGATCAATAACAAAAACGGTAGTCTATTTCTTTTCCAAAAATCGTTTGTCCGAAAATCAAAATACCTAACGCCTTTGCTATAATCATCACTATCCATAATGTTCTAATATACGAAATTTAATAATGCCTTAATTAAATCTACAAAAAATTCTTGCTATAAAGTCATATGCCCAAATTGTTACATAGTATAATGTAGGTACGTTACTACGAATGGAGGTTTATCATAATATTGGTAGTCCGAATTATGGATAAACCTCGAACCTAACGTCTACTCTATTAAATATGTTAGTATTATTATTTCATAATATATATACTCACTTACTCCTCTTTTTGGATAAGGTTGAGGTTATTATTATTTTCTTACCATTAAAATTAATTTTATTATATTTATTACTTCGCTGGGCAATCTATTATTATTGTAGAATTTGTACTTTCGGACTAAATAATGATTATAGAAAAGCCTTTTATGTAAAGACATAAAAGGTTTTTCTCTAATTTATTCTATATAATTAATATTAATAATATAATTATAATTATAATAATTATATATAGTTATTATAATTATAATAATTATAATTATAATAACTATATAATTATTATTAATAATAATATTAATTAATATTATATAGAATAAATAATATTTAGGGACTTCGATTTTAGGGCAAGTGATATTATGAGACATTTAGTTAAACTAATTATCATTCGGACCAATAATGATTAGGTCACAAAACATTATGAGATGTAAGATTATGGATAAAATACTTATGAGACAAAATAGAGAACCAACAAAAACAGTACCTCATACTTAGCCTCATCACAAGCGCAGCACGGTTCCACAATAGATGGCTGACGCGCAAAGCTGGCAGGAGCAACCGGTGCTGCGCAAATTTTGCGCGCAAGTACCGAACCATTGCCCTCACCTACCGGACTAGCGCGGGCGCACAGTCGTACGCATGCATCCGACACACGCAATGGTGCGTTCCATATTATCTAGAAAATAAGACAGAATCACCAAATTGTACTCGCATTTAGAGAAAATCGAATATTACATATTATAGAAAAAAAATATCCAAAAGATGATCAAAGTTAAAAATAAACTATACAGTCAGCTTACTTACTTATCACGCATATTATATTCGCACACTTAATTATAAGCTTATTCTTTTCACCGGTCCGGTGTAGGAGAGGCTGGTAATCTGTCATACAGGTCTCCTAGTATAGATATTTTTTTTTTTTAAATAAAGATAAATAAAAATAAAAAATTCTTGGACATAATAGAATATCTGAAGCGACATATAAATGGACACGCGTAGGTATCTATTGTAAAAGCGGCGTGTTTCCGTATTGCATGGCGCTATGAATACTACAAACTATTTGACGCTAACTATATCCAGATCAGTAGTTTAATTTCAGTATCAATTTAATAACAAAGAACCTGAATATACCTGAATATCCGTTTTAGGATGCGCCGTAGCATTATTAACAGCAGGTTTGCATGCGTCGTGCGGTTTCGTTTGAGCATCAAAAGCCTGGAACACTCCCAATGTATGGTTGTCGGAGGACTCTTCACCTTTTCCCAACTCCTCGTCTGGTTCCACCCAAATAGTGAAACCGACGAACGGTGTAGGACCTTGGCCGCTATCCACTCCTTGCAGGGACACTAAAAAACTCTCGTATTAAAGGAGCTAACCAGAAGTACCTATTATTCCAATTTGAAATTATTATAATTTTGTCTGTTTTCTGTGACAGTAATTGGTTTGCGTGAAATTCAGTGTACGGGCCCACAACTGATTCATTATCCCTACATCCACCGTGATTAGATGACACCGAACAGAGAACAAGGCTATACGACACACGCACAGATGACAGTTGACCGTTGGAAGTCTTTAGCATACAGCACGCAGCCTCGGTAACACTTACCGGTATAAAGCTCCCCTGGTAAGAAAAGGTCAGGTTCGCCAGCGATGCCCAGGCGGTAGAAGGCGTCAGCAGGCTGCGCGTGTGCCGGCACGCGCTCGCAGGCAGGCGGCGTCGAGGCCGGCGTGGGCGATGGTGGCACAGTGCTTGCTGACACTACTGCCAGCCACGCCACAAACGACGGCAACATGATTCTTTTACCTATATGCGAAAGCATGTAATCTAGTCTTAGAAGATTTTAACCCGCTGCTGGAAGATCACAGCCCACTAAAGTCCTACTACTGAGCACATGACTACTCTCATGAACCAATGCGCGAGGGATTCAGATCATACTCAATTACACGGTTCCAGTGCAGATTGGCGGAAGCAGGCGTCCTACTATTAGATTTTTTAAGCCGCCCAATATGGCCTTAACATGGCTTCCCTTTTGCGATATTATTATATAGGCAGTAATTACCGGGATCAACATCATAACGTTAAACCTTTCGAAGCGCGAAAGCAGTGGATAATTAATACTATACAAAACAGTCACCCGTCTAATGACTGATCTCTGTGAACGCCACTCTACTTCGGTGATCGTTTCCAACCACCCGTGGAGTAATGGAGTTATAACCTGCAAGGAACAGTCGTAAATACTTGAAACTTAAAATGGGATGAAAATAAGTGGAATGATTTAGTAGAGTAACTACAACTTTTAAATATATCGACGCTCCAAATGGCGCGCAGGTTAGTATAATAATATCACTTTTCCTTTTAACTTTGTGTATTTTTCACATTTTGTAACATGATCTGCGAAACTCTTTAGCTATACTGCAGGAGGAGAATACTTCAAAACAAAAATAATGACTTAAATTTTTCGAAAACAGTCTCTCAATCAAAAAAACGACCAATTCAACAGCACTTCACACCGGAGAAAAATAAAAACAATAACAGCTTAATTACACTAATAGAACGGCATACGGACATGGCGATACTATAAGTGTGACTTGTTGACTAAGGAACCCTTATTTAAGAACAAAGTCCACATTCAAAAACCTTTATTTGTTTATTAGTTGTTTATTTTATTTGTTACAAAAATCGAGCAAAATATTCATAGTCAGCGTTTACCTAGGGAGATAAAATCAAATATGGATGAGACTATTAATAGCTAAGCCACTTTCCAGCATGTAACCTAAATCTATCAATTGGTGTATAGAAATAGGTAGCGACAGTAAGAGGAGCATGCCCAGTATTGCAGGGATGCAGCTGCACAGCTCTCAGTTCAGTAATGCCTAATTGATTATCAACAAGTGCTTTGTTTGCAAGTAGGCTTTAACACAAACATAAAGCTTTGCTTATTGTTTTTGTACCTAGTTATGGTTTTTTTAACATTTTCAGCTTGATTATTTACATATAGAGTGAGAAGGAGGAACTGCAAACGATTAAAAAATAAATTGAACTAATCAATCTAGTAATTTTATTTTAATAATAATTTACCTAGTTTTTAAACTAACTTCAACTTAATAAGTACACTATTTCACGTATGCTTATTTAAAAACATATAAATATGACAGGAACTAAAATCACTAAATGCATAAAATTGGCAGGCTTTGTTTGACGGGAAAGGTAAATATAGGCAGGTCACTAACCTAGTTCAATACCGCTTTCATAATAGGTACTGATTATTTCCTATTTCTGAAAACCGTCTCTTTGTTAACTGTACTTTGGAATTGAGTTAATTGGCTTTTTATTTATTTTGATCCCGATAACAAAGGAGGGAGTGTTGGGTCGAGGGTAGCCGACGCGCGCCGCTCGTCAGAAGTCGGCGGGGACTGACGCCCGCCCTGGGAACAACCTCTAGGCGGCTATGTGCCTAGCTATAACTTTAGTGTGCAATCCTTTAGATTATGAATGCAGGCTACATGTTGCGCTTAACTTTTGTGTTATTTGTAGGTAATAGGGTTAAAAGCTAGGAATTTAAAAAAAATATTTAGATAGATAGATATACTCTTTATCGACCAAAAATAACTTAAAAACTACAGATCATAATGAATATTGAAAACAATGAAAAAGGCCAGTATAGGCGGTCTAATCGCTAAAAGCAAATCGACCCGACGCAAAGGAGAGAACAGGAAAGCAGTAGGCAGAGCACATAATCTTTCAAAAGAATAAACACTAAAACTATTTGAATATATATTTGTTTGTGTTTATATTTATGCGTGATTATACTTAAATACATCCACTGTTATCAATTAAGCCATTTCATTTAACAAAAAAATATTTAAGAGGGTCTCCCGGTTCGACACCATTCATTACGACAAAGAGACGACAAGGTGATAAAAAAGTGAAATTTTAAATTTGCGACATAACACGCGAACAGGATATGCCGTATTAACAAACCATTTTAATAATGGTTTTTATTTGATTTTTTGCTATAGAAAACACATTACAAAGTTTCAACTGACGAGACACTACGGCTCATTCATGAGATTATTTCTTCCCAATGACAGATATACAGCTGGTTAATATTATTCGGCTATTAGACCCGTAGTAATAGAGCACTGTTAGCATGGTGCACCTATAACTATTTAAATGGTAGCGTAACACCACTGCGTGGTGGGGTAGGTATGAATTAAATAATTAATTTCACCTTGGTTTCTGAGACAAATCCGGAGTCCAGTAGTGTGGGCATCATCCACCAGTATTGTAGAATTAATTCAAACCTGAATATTCATGATATATACAAACATTTCTTCCGTCATGATTTCAAAATTAAATACATGAAAAATATAATTACTTCATTCTGTGTAGACCTGTTAGCTAGTTTTAATTATCATAAAACTTTTTGTTATAAGACTTAGAATACTTAAAATAGATAATTTATTGATTCAGGCGTTACTTTGCGGAAATCCATTGTAAGCAAGTGATGGATTAAAAATATCTTTGTAACAATTCCCGCGCTACTACAATTTCCCGAAAAATCGAGAAACTATTCAACACGACACGTGTTTCGCCCTTACACAGGGCATCTTTAGGTAAGATAGGAGCCTCAGAACAACGATGTCTTCACGACCAACGCTGAAACGAGAGTGAGCAGCTGAGCGTATTCGAGCGTATTTATACCCTCACCCACTTCCGCCTTTGTGTTTAATTATTTCTAGATTTTCCAAACAATGATCAAAACCTACTGCTGAACGAACAAAATACGTTCTCTAGATCACCTCTATTACGTATGGTTCAGAAATTTCATAACGGTCACTCTGACTCAGACCGCGATGACGTGGCGGACGTTGATGGCGGAAGTGGGTGAGGGTATAAATACGCTCGAATACGCTCAGCTGCTCACTCTCGTTTCAGCGTTGGTCGTGAAGACATCGTTGTTCTGAGGCTCCTATCTTACCTGAAGATGCCCTGTGTAAGGGCGAAACACGTGTCGTGTTGAATAGTTTCTCGATTTTTCGGGAAATTATAGTAGCGCGGGAATTGTTACAAAGATATTTTTAATCCATCACTTGCTTACTTAAAATAGAATCCATCCCGGGCACAGAATTCCTCCTTGCAAATATTTCCATTTTTTCAGTAATAGACAACACAGAAAACCCCTTATTCTTATTTTATTAAAGCACACATTACCAACACACATCATAGAGCTATAACTTTCCATAATCTACACCAAAAACTAACTTATTTGATGTATTTATCAAAAATCTATGTATTGAATCACTTACACTCAATAAAAGCGCAACTGCAATAATTTACTGACCAGTTAACCGCCTCAAACAAGAAGACCCTTTACAAACAACAATAATACTAATCCTTGCGGCTTTTTAACTCTAACTGGCAATCCTTTAATAAGCAGTGCTTACAAAACACTATTACACTCATTTATTTCACGGACACAAACATAGGTACATTTATGGCGTTCTAGACCAATACCGCTACAATATCGCTGAAAAGTTATGAATGAAAATAAGCCAACAGTAGTACTGCTTATGGCCATAGCTAAGAGTAACGCTAAGCGCTAGTGAGCAATGAAATCGGTTTTATGCTGATAGTAATATGTATTGTTATGCAGGCGACAGTACGGTACATGAGCGGTACTTAGGACATCCTGCAGCATAGCAAGCTGATATCCTGGTGGAAAGGCAAGACTTGGTGGCCAAAGTGAACCGGACTCTTGATCGTGTCTCTCAGTGGGGATCTGAAAACCGGGTCGAGTTGAATGCCACCAAAATCCCAGGTTTGTGCATTCTCGTCCAAGGTTACTTCCTTCCTTACTCCTCCCTCTCTTCAGTACCCTCAGTTGCCCATTTCGGTGGACCTTGACCAATTCATGGTTCATGGCATGGTTATCGGCTAGGACTTAACCCCTAAATGCTACATCGAGGGTGTTATTTCAACTGCCTCCCGTAAGATAGGTATCCTCAATAAGGTGAGGCGGTTTTTCACTATGTGGAGTATTGTTTCAATCTTTCTGCTAAGTACCTTCTCGACCCACTTGATAGACTGCAAAGGCGAGCGGTTCGCATTATAGGAGACGCTGGGGTTACAGCCTCTCTCGAGGATATACAGCTACGTAGGGGCATTGTCTCAGTGTCTGAGGAGCTTTTCGATTTCATCCCGCCATCTCCTTTCCTCTCCCGAACAATACGTGCTTGTCCTAGAAACCATCGACATACTGTGCCGACTATCAGCACGAGAACAAAGAAATTTGATAAGTCGTTCCTGTGTAAGACCATTAAGCTCCGGAATTCGCTGCCGGCTCATTTTTCCTAGTTCCTATAATCCCAGGTCCTTTAATCGGGGCGTAAAACGGCATTTTAGCAGGCCGTCATTGATGGGTGCGCTTTGTATCGTGCCTACTCCACGATATGAAGCGCCTTAATTTTTTTGGACTGCGTCGATTGCTTGCCCTCAGGCAAGTTGTATCATTATGACGTGTTATATTTTTAAAAAATGGATATTTGTGCTACCCATGCCGTTAAAAATATATAACATCTAAAACAATACCTAGATATCAATAAATCCAATGTCTTCAAGGTTCGTGCTTATCAATCCATTTTTTTTCTAAAATTTCTGAATGAAGCATTTTTAAATAATTTATAAAGAAGACTAGTGCCCAGTTGATGTTGAATTCGATATATAAAATAACAATTGGCTCTCCAAGGAATTATTTAATAAAAAAAGACAATTCATTTTAAATATGTATTTTAATAACTAAATAAATTCTACAAATAAATAACCTTCTCCAACAATACAGTGAATGAAATAATAATATTACAATTAATTTTACATCAAGCAATACAAAATAATAATATAATTAGTGTGGACACCTTTGGTTTTTAAATTGACTATATAAGTTATGAATAAGTAAAACTACTTAATAATTAACTTGTCTAAAATATAATTAGACGCACTTATAATATATATAAATAATACACGATTATGTATTTTTAATTAAAACTACATACAATAATAAAGCGATCTAATTGAAAACTGAAAGATATAAAAAAAAATGTTACTTAATAAATCTTTTAATTTTAAGCTATTATTTCATATAAAGATAATATTTAATTTAAGAGCTCATGGCTCCGCGGGACTAGGCAGTCGAAAACGATCAAACGAAGTTCATAGTTGTCAGTCCTTGGATGGGTAACCGCTGGTGTGGCATTTGATATAGAGTGCTCCCGTGCACATAAAACCATTGGTCCCGGTTGTGTGGTTATCGTTAAGCTAATGTGAATTTAAAGAATTACGATATCTACAATTTTTTCATAAAACATGGTTAAAACATTCTACAGAATATAGAATTAAAAAAGACCTCCACTCATGAAAATGTATATGTACTCTCGTGCGTACACTTAATCCAAAATTTTAAAAGAATAAAGTTGATTTCGTCTCATTGGTGAATAGGCAATTTTAATAATATCTAGTAACAATTAAATTAAATACCAATTAAAACAATCGCGAAAATTAGTCCAAAACTAGCGCCCTTATGTATTACAAAAATACATAACTGACTCCTTAAATAAAAATATCAAAAATAAGAAATTATTCATTAATCGCCGTTTATATAATATAAATTTATCACAATTTAGAAGGGCACAACGCTGAATTCCGAACAAATAGTGTAACGATCTAGCTTTTCTAATAATATCAGGGACTTAGTGGTAAAATAAATTACACTAGACAATAACTAGTATTCTATTAGTGCTAGAATTAAAAGTAGTGACTCTTATGATAAGACAATAATGGCCACTTACACTAATATTAAATCCAACATGATGAAAAAGTCAATAATCTTTACAATAGGCGTAGTTTTCAAGTGATCGGACCAAATAACCGATACTACGTTATATTGTCTGACCTCCTCCCGGTTAACAGTAGTTTAAGGGTTTGTTCTGAAACCAGAAAGACGCATTTTCTAATCCCGCCTGATTCTGGTAGGAATTTTCCTATGTCCGACTGTGAAATTGGCGCCTAAAAAACATCAGAACCAATAAGTACATTGTATACCTACGAGCATTTACTGGGTCTACCACCACAGGAGCCATAGATCTTACTTACGACACAAACTTTTCTATGATTTACTTTCGAAGTCCGAAACAAAAGTTATTATGAACGAAAGCAACATATTTCTCATGCTGGAAGACCATTTTCTTAACATGGACACGACTCTTTGTAGAATTTAAAACCTGCACATTCACATCTTTTATATTATATTAAATGTGTTCCGCCGGCTGCATTAGAAACCTTTATGGAATCCTACGTCCATTCAGAATCTAATACCAATATTTCTCGCCTTGGAAATGGTTTAAGACTGTGGCCTAGTGGGGTGGTTTTCTCTGAGCTCAAGCACGTGTTCCACCGGCTGCGGGCGCCCATCCGGACCCACTCGCGCCGGCTTTACCACGCCTTGGGCCATCATCTCGTCGAACAATTTCACCAGCTTCATCGCTTCGTACTCTTTCTGTAAACACCAAATTTTATGTGAGGTTACTTTGCAGGTCAATGATTGTTAATTTCAAACAGTATAAGCCGTCAATATTTGACTATAGTATTTCACTACATTAAAGATAAATTTATTTCTGCACTAGTTAGTAGTATAAATATTTACTCAAAAAAAGTAATTTAATTGTAATTCAAAAGTCTTCGAAATACAAGTGAAATTGCACGCTATTGATCATGAGGAAAAGTATAGCATCCCATCAATCAATCATCTGGTTAGAGTGATCCGTGCCATAATACATTTTAATTGGGTACTTAAGAATCTTTCTAAGAGGCTTAACTTACCTGCTCTTCCGACATGCCTTCCATAGGATTGGGTCGTGGCGGGCGAGTGCAACCCACAACTGGGTCTATATGAGGCTGCGCTTGCAGGTACTCCTCGGTATCAGAGTCCTCTCCGCTGGAACTGCTCGCGTCACCATCGGCCCCTTCTCCCCCCACGCCGCTTACTCGGCCCATCAGACCCCGTTGTGCAAGGTGGCCCGCGGCGTTTCCGAATCCAGTGTACTTCACCATCCGACCCACTACAATAAAAGTAACAACATAGATTATAAGATGGTTGGTGGTCGGCACAGATCTATCAATATGTAGGTATGTAATAAAAGGGAATGTGTAATCCCATGATTACACGACAGCCGTTCGAATTTTTTTTAAATTTCTGACCACGCGCCGTCTGTCAGTGTAACGGAAAAATTATCCTTCGCGCCAATACTTGTGTGTGATACAAAAATCGTTTACAATAACAGCAAAACAGCGTGAGCAAACACGCGTTTCTGAGACACATCAGTAAAACATAATTTGATGTGTTCTTATCTCGTGAGTTAGAGAATGCTTCACTCATCCTTATCATGTTTTTCATATACATATAATACTTTTAACACGTTTGATGACAATTTTAACGGCTCTCAATAATCTCACCTTTCTCTTTGCAAAGCACAAAAAGGAACTCCGCGACCAAATCTCTGACCCTAGAGATTGGTGTGGTGAGCAGCTTGCAGAGCATGTTTCTTAGCGTGTCACCGCGCTCAGGCGGCGTGGACACGTCTCGCAATGGCGGCAGGACCTCGGCCCGCAAGTAGCGCCGATGGAGCCGGCTAGAACGTGCGCTTCGCACCATCACCGTCAGGATTGGGGACAGCTCCTCGAATTGCTGCTCCATGGCCTAGCATAATTTAAGTCTCTATCAGAATTGTTTTTTTGCTTAAATTCTATATCAGTTGGATGACATTAAAGTAGGAATCCTAGGTAGTTCCCCCCCCCCCCGAACAGGTCTCCACCTTGCCGTGGTGGAGGGGCTGAGTACCTCCCGGAGGCCGGGAAAAGGTAACACCCAGAGATTGGCGACTCTGAGTGCTCTTAGTACTGACTACCGGGGAGGAAACTAAGAGGGACCTGCGAAGGTCGCAGCGGGCGGGCCAGGAGGGCCTGTCCAGCAGCGCCAGGAGGGTCAGGGCAGCGGGGGCAGGGGGCCCCTGCTGTCTAACCAAGTCCTTCGGGAAGTCGACCATACACTCTATGGTCGCACAGGGAGGTAGGAGGGGCGCGTACACTGCGCTTCTCTGTTCTCTGTTTTAGTCCGAGGGACGTTGGCCGCAGGCGGGTGTCAGACGCTGCAACCCAGGTACTGATCCCCGCCCCTTTCTCAACAAGCGGCGGGCGTCGTCGGAAGATTTTTAGTGGTTATTACTGCTGGTGTCGTGTCTGCCGGTGGTGAGTTCCACACCCCCTTCCGGTCCCCTTTTGGCCGGAAGGCAGTGCGTAAATGCATTTTGTTACCGACATAAAACAAAAAAAAAGTGATCCTAGGTAGATGAAAGAATACAACAATAAAAATAATATGTTGTCTTATTCATTAAAATATACATACTGTGGTTTGTATGAGGCGAAATCTCAATAATTCCACAAGTGATTTCAAAGCATCCATGTTTCTCCCAGAAAATGTTACAGAACTAACATCATTACTCTTTAACTCTGGTGTTAAATCAGAAAAATACTTTGCAGGTACACTGAAAAATAAATTATTAACATTTATAATTTTATTGTTTTTTTTAAATCTTATCAGGTTGAAGAGAATGGACTATTTTTAATAGGCAACATGAAGGAACATTACTTAAGTCTGGAAAGAGGTTGCTTAATAGATTAAGGGCCAGTATTACAATAGCTAATTAGGAGGTACTCAGCAGTAGAAATTACAAGATTTGTAAAAAAATTAACACTATTCAACTGCTTACCATGTTAAGATGTTACTAACGTGACTATGTAAATCCATAGTTTTGGCTTTATCAGACGTGTAAGAACACAACAACCTTGTCAGGATGGGCATCAGTTCTGCATACACATTTTCTTGACAATTGTCATCATTTTTCTCTGTATCTGTTAAGACTGCCAAGTTGAACTGTGCTTTTAATATTTCACAAGCCACAGCAAGAACATTTTCCTGAAATATTGTGATTTTTTAATGAAGTTTATCCTTCCAGGTGATCAAATGAACAAATTTGTACCTACTAGGTAAAGTTTACATTTCTATTAAATATTAAAAATCATAAATATTTTATTTGCAAAAAATTAATAGGTTAAAATGAACTTTAAACTCATTAAAATCTAATTTACACTTTTAAAATAGTTTTGTATATTAAAATAATTGTAATTACAATTGGAGTAATCCTTATAACAGAGATATATTTTAATAATAATAATCACCTGCAAGTAATAGCAGTGGATTCCTGCTACAGAACTACCATTATTTTCAGACAAACTGATTTTATTTTGGCATCCCTCTGTACCCTCAACAATCTTTCCCAAAGCGTCAGTCAAGTAATAAAGCCCATTCAAGTCATGCTTGACCTTATTTCTGATATCAGCCCTAAAGGCAGTCAAAATGAAGAGTAACTTGACATCATAGAGAATAACTTGGTTCCTAAATGGATTATTCATGAAACTTTTGAGTCTTCCTACCAATGCTTGGGCAATACTTGTGTGTGCACACAAAGCCCGAGCCACTTCACTATTATAGGCTATGTTACAGAGACATTTTGAAGCTTCAAGCAATATATCCTTTTTTGACATTTCAGGTGGTTGTGTATTAACTTCTTCAGGTGTAACAAAATTATATAATCCTGATTTCTCTATTAAAACTGTGATCCATTTTTCACACAGCAGTTTGTCCAAGCCATCTTTATCTCGGCTGTAAAAGAGGTTTACATTGAAATTACAAACTTAGCAATAATAATTATTATAGGTCTTTTTATGAAAGTACTGTGTATTTTCTTAAACTGAATTACAAAAGAAAAGGTTCTTTTTAGGAAATGACTAGTATTTATTTAAGTACATGCTTTTTCTCATTACAGATCAGCCTAAATTTCCTGGCCATATCAAAAGAAGCAATTGCAAGATCACAATAGATATTGTTTGTTGGTCATTTTGATTACAGAATTATGCTATCTGTAAAGTATATTTTAAAAAATTGGACAATACCTCAACACTCGGACAGCTGACAAGCACAAGTTTTGGATGGAGTCAGGGCTGTCATTTTGTAGATGCTGAAATAAAGCAGTCCACAGAATAACTCTGTTATTATTTTCATTTAGCTTGGGAAATGAGAAAACCGCTTGACTCTGAAACAGAATAAAGAAATATTTTTTATTGGAACTGAATGGTTAACTTCCTGAAACGAAAATGAAATTAAAAAGGACATACATTTTTTAAAAATTCTTCCAAAACTTTTGTCAGATCTGCAGAATTATTACTTTTACTAATTAGTTCAATGTCTTTCTCATTCATTTTGAATTAAATTAAGCAGAAATATTTAGAGATGCAGTAAATGAAAGTTGCTGATATAGTACAAGCCTAGCCTACTACAGCCACCACACAAGATAAGCAAATCGGTATTTAAATATTCTAGCCAGCATCAAAAAGTGGATTCTATTTTCACTTGTGTATTGTTTTGTATTTTAATCAAAATCATTCAACCGAACCAAACCACTGCACTGCAACTGAGCACAACTATAGTACATGTATGTACTGCCGACGCTGTAATATAGTAACACGGCAGTTAAAAATTATCATCTATTGCAAATAACTTAGGTGTAGTTACGTTCCTGAATGTTATGCTTAACATGTAGTTAACTGTACAATAGAATTAAAATGACTTTTGTACTTTTTTTTATTTAAGACAGGTGGTACTATTCTGCCAAATCTTCAAAGTGTTTTACTTAATAGGTCTGTTAGCTAGGCAGACTTATTTACATATCAAAATTCATTAAATTCAAATGTATTTTGTGGTAAGGAAATTCAACCAGAGGGGCAAAATGCACATTTTAGTACATAATAAACTATATAGAAACACTATTATATTTTAACTGCCTTTAAATATTACGCATGGACGCTTCGTAACAAGTGGGATATGTTTTTTATTTTAACCTCTGATGTTATGACTGGGGTTTAATCACCAATTAAACTATTACTTGAAAAGGCACCACACCTTATATATTACACTCATTGCACACATTACTTTAACCACTGTATTGGATTTGAAGTTGTCTAGACTTCTTGGCGGGAAAGTGAAGAGTCATGTCTGCAGTTTTGTTTTATTTTCAAAAATTTGTGATATTTCTAACTTTAATGTTTAATAACGGTGGATTATTAACCGTTAAGTGTTTGCGAACGTACATGAGTGTTGGTAAATGAAATAAAACAGTGCAACATAACTTTTCAAATTCTCTCAAGAAGTCCATGTGAGATCTCAGTATAGTCCCACAACTTTACTGAGGATTCAAGGGACTTAGGGGATTTCATTTACCATTTATCATCTTTATCACCACTCATCCTCATTTACTATAATTAATATGATATTAATATATCTCTAACTTGACACTGGCTAAATGTGCAAACCGCACGAAGCCATTATTTAAAAGAAGAAGAAGAAGTTGTCTAATTAATGTCACTGTCGACTTCTTGGCGGGAAATTGAAGCGTCATGTCTGCAGTTTTGTTTTATTTTCTAAAATTTGTGACATTTCTAACATTAATGTGTAATAACGGTGGATTATTAACCGCCAAGTGTTTGTGATTATATATGAGTGTTGGTAAATGAAACAAAACGGTGCAACATCACTTTTCAAATTTTCTCTCAAGGAGTCCATGTGAGATCTCAGTTTAGTCCCACATCTTTACTGAGGGCTCAAGGAGCTTAGGGGGAGGGGATCTCATTTATCATTTATCATCTTTATCACCACTCATTCTCATTTACTATATTTTATATGATATTAATATATCTTTAACTTGACACTGGCTAAATGTGCAAACCGCACGAAGCCATCATATAAAAGAAGACAAAGAGAATGTCACTGTCAAAAATTTCAAGACTTGAGATATGCTGAAAAACCAGGAATTATAGTTTCTACTTTTAGAAATTGTAACAATTATTCACTTACACGGGCCCAGAAATGGCTACTTTGGCTTTAACGGGTCACTTTACCTCAAAGATCTTTCGTAAGTTAATTTTAGTCGATTCTCTATTACTTTGAAACTCTTACATAATTCATAATAAAAACAACAGTTTGGGGTACGATAAGTAGATAAAGCCTTATATTAGTGGATAACTAGGTCTTTAAGCCGTTGTAAATATATACTTATTTTTTATTATATATTTTAAACAGCAAAACATGGGTCTATGGGAGTTGTTTACATCAAGTCGCAATACAGCACAGATGGCAAACCCAATTTGGCTCTTTACAAAAGAGGAACAGGCGGCCGCAGCAGCTTCAACGGAACCGTGGCTACTGTCTTCGGCTGCACTGGCTTTGTAGGCCGCTATGTCTGCAACAAACTAGGCAAGATTGGAACCCAGGTTAGGTTGTCTTACTATTGTTATTGTTGCACAAATTAGTTCATAATTCTATTTACTCAATATATCTTTTTTACTTTCACAGATGATCTTACCATATAGAAGTGATTTTTATGATGCCCAACGTTTAAAAGTTTGTGGAGACTTAGGTCAGGTACTTTTTTCCCCATTTGATTTACGTGATGAAGAGTCAATTGCCAAAGCTGTACGCTACTCCAATGTTGTGATCAATCTTATTGGCCGTGACTATGAAACGAAGAACTTTAAATACAAAGATGTGCATATTGATGGAGCTCGCCGCATTGCAAGGTACATAGACACAAAATTCATAACTTTGTTTAAAATGCATGTTCAAGGAATCACTATTTTGTTTTTATTTACAATGCACTTATGAATTTCTTTTTTATATGAAGCACATTTTGTGAAACACATTCAAAGCATATTTTCGTGAATTACTTGTATTTTAGTTTTTATGTACATACTATATTTTTTAATTTACTCCTAAAAACATTGAAAAAAACTATTTAATATCTAGATACAATTTAATTTATATTGTTTCATTGACTTGATAAATCATCATTGGTTAGCCGAAAACGACAAATGTGATGCACATAAAGCTTACAAGAACTCACATTTTAACAACTAAAATTGTGTGACATCCTATTTGCCTCCTTATAAAAAAATTTATATTTACTAAAAATATTAAAACTCAAAGTTGCCAAATCAGTTTTAGCCTGACAGTATGTATAATAATATTCTAAAAAGTACTTATAAAAATAACTTGGTCGTTTTATAGCGTCTGTTGTTTTTAATAATAATTATTTAATGTTGACGACCAATATGGCGTGGTGGCGAGTAAACCCGCATTCCACTCCTGAGGTTGTGGGTTCCATTCCCACACAGGACAAATATTTGTGTGTATAAATATGAATATTTGTTTTGGTCTGGGTGTTTTTCTATGTATGTTAAGTATGTATTTACAAAAAAAAAAGTATTTATGTATGTTTATCCGTTATTTAGTATCCATAACACAAGTTCTTAATGATACTTATCTTGGAACTAAATAATTGGTGTCTGAAATATTTATTTATTTATTATTAAATAATAAATAAATAATATTTTTATTTATTAATTAATTTTAATATTTAAATTTTTTCATTTAGTTCCAAGATAAGTATCATTAAGAACTTGTGTTATGGATTCTAAATAACGGATATACATAGGGAAACGCCCAGACCAGAACAAATATTCATATGCACACAAATATTTGTCCTGTGTGGGAATCGAACCCACGACCTTGGAGCGGAAAGCGGGTATACTCGCCACCACGCCATATCGGTCGTCGAAATATTATTATTTATTTAATACCTCACATATTCTAGCATTATCCTGGTGGCCCTAAACTTAAGCATAGGGCCCAGGGTCTGCTTACTGGTTTAACCGCATTTTGACTGGATTTCAGTTATGTAAAGTTGTTTTTAATACCTACATAGTTATTAAAGTAAAAGCTAACAAGTACAAAACACGGACTACACTTGATAATTGTTATACTTTCAGAATAAGTCGTGAAATGGGAGTGGAAAGGTTTATCCATCTCTCATACCTCAACGCTTCAGATAACCCTAAGCCTCTGGTATTGAAAAAACCCTCCAATTTCAAAATAACCAAATTTATGGGAGAGTGTGCTGTGAAAGAAGAATTCCCAACAGCCACTATTATCCGTGCTTCTGACATTTATGGATCAGAAGACAGGTTTTTGAGGTAAATTGTTATGTCTAAGTTTACTAAGGTTGTATTTTTAGTTCTTAATTAAATAACTATGAACCTTAAACACTATTTGATTTGACATAATGTTTGGGTCATAAATGCCAATCCTATGTGAGAATTAATATGTGTCTTACATATGAAGTTTACATACAATAGTCCAAGTGCATCCAAGAGTATCAAAAATATTTTTATTTATTTATCAAATTTGGCTGCACTTGTGAAAGCCACGTATATTTAGAAGCGCTACTTCAGATCAATAGATAATACATATAAAAATGCGGGGCTAATGGAAACCATTTTAAACCATTTTGCCTAGAGTTAAATTGTAGGCAACAGTCATAGCTTTTGATGTTTGTGTTGAATGTAACTATAGCAGAAAATCTGTCAGCAATTACCAAAGATTAACCTTCCTTTGATATTTGTGCCTGATCTTATTATTTAAGTTTTATGTTGTTTGGTATGTTTTTACTATTCCAGAGCTTTCGCTACCGGGTGGCGTCGACATGCCCAAATGCTGCCTTTATATAAGAATGGAATGGGTACAGTAAAACAACCCGTGTTCGTATCCGATGTAGCTCAAGGAATTGTTAACGCCATGCGTGACCCAGATACCAGGGCTCAAGTTTATCAGGCTGTAGGGTAAGTAACCAATTATGCAGTGTATCTAACAAAAAGGCATACATCATGCATGCAGACATGCAGCATGTAAGCGTGCAAGCATACATGCAGCATGCATAGTTTCCGTCTCGGCTTCGGCGCTGCGGGGCTCCGGCGGTCCCACGCGAGCTTTTCGTCGCAGATGGTTTTCGCTCCTTAGCTCGCAGGCCGCCTCGCCCCTCCGCGCCTACGCGGGCTTATATTGCACTCTAGGGTAGGGCAGACAAGACTACGTGGAGTCGGGTTAGCAGCGATTCGCTTCTGTCAATTAATTTTCTCAATAAAATTCTATGCTTTTATTCCAACAAATTATTGGCACATTTCATTTTAGATATGCTAAAATTAGAGCTTTTATAAATTTGGGAAATAATCGTTATGCCAAAATAAAGTTATGCCAAGATAGTTTAGGCTATTTTACATTGGACATTCTAAAATTAAGCCTTTCAATCCTTAGGCCAAACTATAATGGTGGCAAAACAATTTTTAGGCGAAACAATAATTGTACGTTTTAAGTTTAGGCCAAAACGGTAACGGCCAAACCATATTAGGACAAACAATTTTAGGCGAACCAAAGGGCACCCATTAATACAAATTAAGTAATAATGTAAGTTAAATATGCATATAAAACTAAATTAATTTTTAAAAACAGTTCAGACATGCTTTTATTATAAAAAATATGCATGATTTTTTTATTCCAGACCTAAAAGATACTTGTTAGCAGACCTTGTGGATTGGTTCTACGCATTGATGCGAAAGGATGAAGCCCTCTGGGGCTTCCAGCGTTACGACATGAAATATGACCCAATTTTCCCCATTAAAGTTGCTTTGGTCAATATGATTTCACCAGGTTACCCCTTCGGCAATCTTCACTGGGAGAGCATTGAAAAGGTACATTTTAATGCATGTTCCTTAACCTCTACCCTTGTTCCTAAGTTCCTTAAACCACCAGTAACAAATGCTTTTTTTGTTCAAAACCCAAATGATTTGTTAAAAGTTAGTTATTGTATTTGATTTGTACCCAATCAGGTTACATGACTTCGACAATATGGAATCAAATGACAACAAATTTTGCCAAAATGTTATAACTTTTTTTTAAATTGCAAATTATACAGAAGTTAATTTTATTTCGATCCTAACATCTTTTGAACCAAATTTTTTTTGGGACATTTTTTAAATTCTGGTATCTACTGATGTACAATACAGAAGGTAATATAAATCGACCTGAACGTCTTTTAAACCAAATTTATTGTAAATATTTTTTTATGGGAGTTTATAAAAATTTTGGTTTCTACTGATGTATCATATTTAAGACCAAATTATTTACTAGTTTTTATTTTTTCAGGAAGCAACAACAGACGTTGTTAACAATGCTTGCCCCACTTTGGAAGATTTGGGCGTGTGCCTAACCCACATGGAAAACCAAGTGCCATGGGAGCTAAAACCGTTCCGAGCGTTTCAGTACTACATCGACAAAATTGGGGAATTCCCAAAACCTCCACCACCTAGAACTCAACCATTTTAAACACTATCTTTCAATAGCTAATCAGAAGTCGTAAACATAAAATCGATCAGCAAAATGTTTCACCGTTTTCTATTATGTAGAAGTTAGTAGCATCCATAGCATTCTTATTAATAATGATGGACCTAAATAAATTATTTTTGTTGAACAATACATATCCTCTTATTTTATAAAACTCGAGAACTGATCTCATTTATTAGAGGGTCAACATCACGAAACAAATTCTAAGGCATGTTGACGTGCGCAGAGTCAAGAACGTAAGACTACGCTATGGATAAATAAATAGAACATGGAAAATTTTATTTCTTTGCCAAATAGCTGAAAGCTTTGTCTCTGTAAAGCTTGTAAGTATACAAACTCAGTAGTTTCATTGAAAAAGCCATAATTAATTAGACATAAGTAAACTTCTAAATATGGAGTCTCGCTAGCAGGTGATGCTCAGCCGCAACGCAGGTTATATAATTTTTAACAAGTTTGCTCTTAGAACTCTTTCAGTCTCTCTCTCTCTCTTTAGACGTTTCGTGTCATTCTGCTCCAGTGCCGAAGCGGTACGATTTGTACTGCGCACGATCGTATGAAAAAATGCGATTGACGTGCAGTCGAGACTACCATTTCTCAAAACTACTACAAAGCAACAAGCGGAAGCCAGCGCTTATTATGCCTTACGATTATATACTTCTAGTATTATTATTCTAAGCCTAGAGCTTTTAAAGACCGGGCGTTCCAATAGTCGCTAAAACTAGATATGTTTATGGAATACGCGTAAGTACCGTGGATTATATCTGCATTGCATTCCACAAAGTTTAAGATTAGACTCTCGACTCCGCTCTTTGACTTTTTTTATTAGGAATGATTATCAGTAGTGGCATACGTCATTCGGTCTGGCTGGCAATTTGTTAACTGTGATTGCTAAGCACAATTAACAAATTTAGCTTTGTTTTGAGTTACTGTATACAACAAATCTACACTAATATTATAAAGAGGAAAGATTTGTATGTAACGAATAAACTCAAAAAGTACTAGACCGATTTTAATAATTATTTTTTCATTAGAAAGCTACATTATCACTGAGTAACATAGGACAATTTTAATTTTAAAAAAAATAGGGTTATAAGATATTTGGGTTTTTCGAAAACGTGTGAAAAATCAACCAGAACAGTTACTAATTTTGCGTACACTGCCTTAATTATAAAAGATAGAATTACAAAATGAACGAATCAATTGTAGATCCTTTATATCTACTAAAAAGTCCGCGACACACTATACCTATCTATGTCGAGTGAGTCACAACCATTATTTATTTAAAAATCTAGAATTTTTTTGCACTACATTTAACGCATTTATTTTACTTATGCTATTAACCCTTATCATAATAAATTATTTCATAACTAAGTGCAGTTTATGTAGATAATATTTGGTCTCGGAATGATAAAAATTGGATGTTTGGTTTTGAAGTTATGGCGAAATTAAATTATTAGTCTGCTGCACGGCGCCCTATCACGGGTCGGGGCTCCCGACCATCAGTGTATTTTGTTACCTAAAAATAATTTAACTTCAAATGTTATTTATAGAGAAGCTCTACAATAATCGCTTAAGTTATCTATCCCAAAACAGCAGGTTGCACTCCGGGACTACCGGTAGGAGTGAAAACTTAGTATTGATTACATTTTAATATTTTCATCAGTAACAACTTTAAAATATGCAGCCTGCGGATAATGACTGCGTCGTCGATGTTAGTGTTGGTGTCTGTGAATTGACCTGGGAATCATTTTCACCGTGTCTTTCCTGGGTAGGCATTTTGCAGCGGTAACCGACATACACGCGGGCGGAGCCGCGGGCTAGTGTGGTATATAATTCGTCACCTCCACGGCGAAAAACTTTTAACTTCTATAGAGATGAATATTTTAACACCTATGTGGTACAATATAAGGTGCATTTTTAAATAGAAATGTCAAATTTACAAAACAGCCGATTTGTAAGTTTGCCGTGGAGGTGACAAATTATGACCTAATATAAAAAAAGCTTTGCCAACTGTTATGTGGCCATGTCAATAAAACAAATGAATTGATTAGATTTTTTTATTAAACTTATCAAGGTTCAGGCCTGCCTCGCCCAAATCCTCCTCTCTGCAAAAGAAAAATGGAAATATTACACCAATTGTTTAGTTCCAAGATATGTATAATGTATAACATGTATGTATAAGGTTACTAAATAACAGATAAACTTACATAAATACTCTTTTTTTGGAATTTTATACCTAATATAAATAGGAAAACACATAGGAACAGAAGAAATCTTTTGTAAGCAAGTGATGGATTAGAAATATCTTTTGTAAGCAAGTGATTGATTAGAAATATCTTTGTTAAGCAAGTGATGGATTAATAATATCTTTGTAACAACTTTGTACCGCAGAACTATAATTTACCAAAAAATCGAGAAACAATTCAACACAACGTGTTTCACTCTTGCACACTGCATCTTTAGGTTTTCTTGCCCATTATTTAATAATTGCAAAATAATTATTGTGATACCCATCATCATTCATTGTGAAATAATAACAATTTGTTGCCAAAATAAATATAAATTGGCAGTTAGTTATATGAGCAAAACCAATAAAAAAAATATAAACTATCCTTTAAAAAGAAGAAGTACAACCCATCAAATTTAAATCAATGCTTTTAAAAAACCAATGGCAAACGAAGTTCCTAACAATTTATAAGATTGAATATGAAATGAGAAATATTAGATTTCAAAAATGTCATGCTAGAAGATGTTTTTTATTAAATGATTTGCTGATTATGGTTTTCTTGAAACCATTCTGTAACAATATACATCTTAAAGGTCGAGGAATAACTGCAAGCTAAACTTTTATGACATACATAATTTCAGACATTTCATATCCTATCTGGAAATGGAAAACCATACCTCAATTATTTTTAGGAAAAATATATCATCACGCTTTAGCCCCAAAGGTAGGCAGAGGAATATTCTTTGAAAAAGAATATTTGTATTTATTGTAACTCAATTATACACAAAATTAAAACTAAGTTTACAAAGTCTGCACTTTGTCAATTATCTTGTTGGTCCCACATAATAGGTGGCGAGCCTACCGGGAACTTTTATTGTCGCCAAATGTCGTCCATTAAACGGCAGTTGCACATGGAGGTGAAGTTGGCTTGGGCTCCAAAGATATTGGTAGGATCCCTAACACCCAAATATATAGACATAGTAAAGTTCACTTTTCACTTTCATTCCGGAGGCAAGTGCAAGAAGATTCTTACATATGAGTTGTATAAAATCAAAGTCGGCAAAGTAGGGTTGACCTAAATTTTGGTAGTTGATCAAAAACAGTTATTTTTCATTTTAATCCATAGTAATTAATGACAAATGTTTGTTCATATTACTGTAACATATACTAAACCAGAGACAGTCAAAAATAAGTGTGAAAGTTAAGCAATAAGATTTAAAATCACATTTAATTTACTAGATTGCCGACTTTGGTTTTGAATTTATAAAGATTGCCGTATTTGAACCCGAACTACGGTAAGATGGCCGTCTTTGATCCTGATAGATTTTATCTTCTATGTAATTAACAGAATCCGCCATTTTGAAACGCCATTTCTACAAGACCTCTGATTGGTTGACAGCGAAAGATTGCCGATTATGGTTTCAAAGACCAGTCGATGTCCGTCTTTGATCCCAAAATCAGTTTTCTAACGCGATTTTGAAAGATTTATGGCTGTATATGATTTTCAAGCGACTAAAGAATTGGTAAACATTTGAATTTTCAGTGTTGCCATATATTTATCTCATTTTCACCCAGCAACCTACATTGCCGACTTTGATTTTATACGACTCATATGACACTATGCTTCAACTGCTACTATTTAATACCATATCATCTTGGTTTGTGAGAGTACTGTGCTCAGTAGTGGGACATTAATTAGCTAAGATAATGATGTCTGATTACACAGGTAGAAAATATTAACTTACAAATTCGACGCCAGCAGAGCCAGGGCCAACATCAGCTTTCTTGTCGTGAGGAGCACCAGGAGTGGTGGGCGCCCGGCGGTAGGCCGAACGGTCTTCACCAGAGCGTGCGGGCGCGTCGGGCCGGCCAACTGTGCCGCGACGAACTGTTTCTGTGCGCACGGACCGTTTCAGAGTTGCTGGTACAATTTCCGGAGGCAAGTGCAAGAAGATTCTTAAATATTCAATGCCCTCGTTTGTGAGGTACCTGTAATGTAATTATACAAAATTCTTCATTTTTCAAGCCAGAGTAAGTATGTGAATACATTGTTAAGTTCCTGCTATATTAGTAGCTTGTTTTAGGGGTAGATGGCACTGTGGGATATGACCAAAATATATTTCTAAAAGTATATGAAAATATTTTATTGTTATTGTTTATCTGCACTTCTCATTAATTATATTTCAAAAATACAAAAAAAATACTACATATAGTTTTATAAGATAAAAGGTTAACCTACAAGTAAAGTAAATAAAGTGCCAGGTGACAGTTATAGCAAAACAAAGTGAAATGTCTTCAAAGCCAAGAAGAGTTCAGTCCTTAGATGAGTCACAGCAGTTTGTGGCATAGGAAATGAACACTTCCATGTACTGGTTAAGCCAATTTAGACTCCCTAATGGGTGGATTGAATCAAGCTAATTGGGTTTTAATGGTGATGTATATAAAACACTATGGATTGTTTAAAAAGGCCAAGCTTAGTAGTGAAAAGTAAATAGGGAGATATTTTGATAGTACCTGGACCTTAAGATTTTATCAAGCTAAATCATACAATAAGACTCAAATTTAAAAGAGTATGTGTTTATCACAAACAAATAATGTACATATCATTAGTTGAGACGTGTTAAATGTACAAAAGTAACACATTACAATATTATAATGATATATATTTTGAGTTATGTTAGGCAGCGACCCGGCTAGAAAGGACTTTTAAAAAAGTCACGGAGAATAACCGATTCACAATTGAAATAAAACAGCGGAGTGTTAAAAAAAAGATGCTGCAGTTAGAATATTTTTTGTTTGTTTGTTTTGACTATAAGTTCCAAAGTAAAAAATATATTAATTACTATAAACTTACCAATAGAAATGCCTCCATGCAAACTGCTCTTTTACATAGCCTCTAGACTTCAAAGACTGCATCGCTTTGATCACTTGGAGGTTAGGAATCTTTTCTAGATCTGGATGTTTGGGTGCATGATAGTCTTTTTTGGCTACCATAACCCCCTCTTTAAAGAGGTACTCGTAAATTGAGACACGGTTTTGTTTTGGCATCAACATCTTGAAGTGCTTGCCTGAAAACAATATATTACATGAACTATGTTTAGGTTATAACTGGTAAACTTAACAAAAGTACACGAAATCAATATAATATTATTTTTTAGACATGGAACTTCAAAATAATCTCAATGCAGTGCACATTACAAGGATTAATTTGTACAGATTTCGACGATATTTCGTGATTTTAAAATAAATTTATACCTTTCGACAACTGACAAAACCAAAAGAATCAAAACGTCACTTTGACAATACCACCATTTATTCTTTTAATTTTTTGTGTGTAATATAATGGCAATCCATAAATCTATACGTCCTGCCAAAAGACAGCAGACAAAAATAAATTATATTAACATAGTACATAAAGAAGCGCTCGTAGCTCTGCGGTGCTGGTAATGATCACCAAACTACAGTTTACAGAGGTGAGTCCTTGGATGGGTGACCGTTTGTGTGGCATGTGATATCGAGCGCTTCCGTGCTTCGGAAGGCACGTGAAGCCGTTGGTCCCGGTTATCACTAAATGTGATAGTCGTTAAGCCATATTAGAGGCCTAAGAGCCGCCTGGTTTAAAACAATTTAACAGCAGACGCCATACACCTGCTTCCACCAATCCGCACTGGGTCTGCGTTTTGAAGTATGACCCAATACCCTTGCGCCTTAATATGTGAGAGGAGGCTCGTGCTCAGTAGTGGGGCGTTAATGAGATGATAATAATGAATACACAAAAAAAGAATTTTTCAAACGAATTTATCACTTGGAAAATTAGATTATAGATATGTAGCACAAAAAAAATAGGCAATATGGGTATATACAATTAATTTTAAAAAAAATATTGTCATGAACTTATAGCATAGACTACTAAACAACCAGCCAGCAACAATTAAAATAGTCAGTTACAGACTTATTGTCTATAGAAACAGAGCTGACTGACAGATGACAGACCTGACAGTAGGTAGCTGGTAGACCGACAGACAGAAACAACAAGAAGATCAGCGATAAATGATAATTAAATAATATATTTTGTAATTTATTTAATTCTTTATAAATTTGCGCATTGCTTGTATTTGGAATATCTTTTATTAATTTGTGTCGTAAAGCCGTACAATGTTTACTTTTCGTTCTAAAATTCGTCTATGTGCAATTCATGCTAATAGGTTATATTTTTCTTCATTTCAAAATACAAAATATTTAGCCCCATGTATTTTTGGGAAAATTGGTAAGTATAATATTTATTTTTATGTTTTTCGTAATTTTCTTCTTGGCGTCGATAGCAATGTGAGCGTTCTCGAAGAATGCTTTACCAGTTTTAAATTTCGGTTAAATGCAACTATTTAGAGATCTACTTCAACGGTATTCTGAATTCTGAATCCTTGTGACTCGAAATAAGAATGGTTAATATGGCTAAACTTTAAATAATTGTAACACTGCTTATAAAATAAAAATACCACAGCTTTTAAGAAACAGCCTGGTGGCAAACGGTATAGACAGCAGAGTCTTAATAATTGGGCCCTTTTTACCCTTTGGGTATAGAAATATACAAATTTACCCAGCTGATGATTAAGAAGGAAATGTTTCCTAAGTAATGCATGTTTATTTCTCAAATCACATTTTAGTGTTTGAACAGGAACAAGATAAGGTATTGCTAGAATTAGTGTAGGTCAATAATGATTTAAGGAAAATATGTAACCTACCTTGGTAGATAGTTATGTTTTTTATTTTATGGCACAACTACAAAGATCTAATTTTTTGAAGGAGGTTCATTCTCTAGTTGCCTTCTCTCAAAAACCAAGGAGAAATTAGTTTTTGCTGAGCAGACCTTGGTTGGTATACAATTAAAACAGCTTTGATTATAACTGGTAGCTTAATAGATGAGGGATGGCAAGTTTATTAATATGTAACATTTTCTTTTTTAAGTTGTATGAATTGTTGTTCTTGCTTGCTTTGCTTGAGGTTTCAAAATGTTTTTTTTATTTCTTCAGAAAAAACCACCATTCATCATTCCAGCAAGAAACTATTTAGCACAGCGGCAGAACAGGCTGAAACACTAAAGGGAAATGCAGAAAAGAGAGAGTTTCAAGCAGAGACCAGGATGTTATTAGACATTGTTGCCAGATCACTTTACTCAGATAAAGAAGTAAGTGAGGAACAAACCTATACAGTGATTCACCCCTACACTAATTATTTACTTTCAAGATAAGTATCATTAAGAACTTGTGTTATGGATACAAAATAATGGATAAACATACATAATTTTTTTTTTGTGAATACATCCTTACTAATATAATGAGAGAAAGGATATAGGCTACTTTTTATTGCAAAAAGGGGGTTGTAAATGCTACCCAAAGATACTATTCCACGCGGACGAAGTCGCGGGTAACAGCTAGTACTTAATATACAGAGGAAATCACCCAGACTAGAACAAATATTCATGTTTGCACTTAAAGATTTGTCCTGTGTGGAAATCGAACCCACGCCCTCAGGAGTGGAGTGCCACTCCTCTCGCTATACTTGCCACCACACCATAGGTCGTCAACTTTATTGTCAAAATTGAGAAATTATTACCGTTTTTGAGTTATATAAAAACAAGTGGCTCCCTAAGCAATTTGTGGTATTGTTAGGTTAGGATACACAACTATCTAAAAGCCTCTCCTTGTTGGGAGTCATAATAACTTGCGTGTCATCAAGAATTTTTCAATACTATCACAAGTTGCGACTCATTTGTCACATGTCTTAAATCTCCCTGTGACAATTTGTATGGTCCATATTAATTGTAAAATTATTTCCCATAGGTTTTTGTTAGAGAATTGATTTCGAATGCAAGTGATGCATTGGAAAAGTTTAGATATTTATCTGTGAGCGGTACTCCGGAAGCTACAAAATTGGTGGAACTAGATCGTCCTCTTGAAATAAAGCTAATAACTGACAAACAAAATAAGACAATAACATTTCAGGTATATATTAAGAAAATTTTATTACCTTATTTACATACTATAAATTAGAATAAATATATAAAAAAATTTAATGTGCAATCCTTATGGATGAAAAGCACTGGGCATTAATACATAAGTCCCGCACCATGTTTGTAGTACTAATATAGTCTTATGATAAAGATAATGATATTTTTTTTAAATTTTATAATAATAATTTTTTTTTTAATTTTGTTATAATAATTTTTTTTAAATTTACTGATAAGAATTTTTCATAAAAAATATATGACAACTATCTGATAGGATTCTGGAATTGGTATGACTAAAGAAGAACTAACACAAAACCTGGGCACTATTGCTCGGTCTGGGTCCAAATCATTTATTGAGGAAATTAAAAACAAAGGAGCAGAGGAAGCTAACTCTATAATTGGCCAGTTTGGAGTTGGATTCTATTCTGCATTTATGGTGGCTGATAAAATTGATGTATTCACTCGGAGCAGCATATCAGGTTCGCCTGGGTTTAAATGGTCATCTGATGGGTATGTTATTGTTTGAAATAACTTGCATTATTTATGTGTAAAGTATGTGTCCAATATGGATTTCTTTACTATACACCAGTGTCAATAAATAAAATAAAAAAATGTACTTAATAATAATAATAATAATTAATATATATATATTATTATTATTGTTGTGGTCATTGTTGAATTGATCCTCTCATGTCTTGCAATGTCTCATGCAAAACAGTAATTGAGTTGCATAAAATGTTTGAATAAAACCGGCCAAGTGCGTGTCGGGCCACGCGCAATATAGGGTTCCGTAGTCACCCTTTGCCATAATGTCGCTATATGAACAGGTTCAGCTATTCCCCGATAGATATCACTACTACGGTATGAATGAAATTTTAATACATTTAATACAAAAATTTATTTGATTGTCGTCCATTACTCGAAAACCAGTAAAGCCTACTTAGCCGTGATAGTTTTCCTTTTAACTTCATTATATATACTACTATTGTGAATTTATTCAGCCACTCTGAAAGTACCGTTTACCTGGTGGGGGGGGCGGATACTGAACTCTATCAATTTTTTCCACTTTAAAGCTTAATGTTTCGAAAACGGATCCCTAAATCGAAAAATGGTTTTAAGAAACTCGTATTACTTTTGAAAGACCTTTCTAACGATACCCAACATGATAAGATAGACTCGAGAAAAAAAAATCATTCCTACTTTACGTGTAGGGGCGGTACGTTACAAA
The DNA here is from genome assembly GCA_949126915.1 of Musotima nitidalis. Lineage (NCBI taxonomy): Eukaryota > Metazoa > Arthropoda > Insecta > Lepidoptera > Crambidae > Musotima > Musotima nitidalis. The sequence goes on along the minus strand of OX421418.1, from coordinate 13,399,330 downwards.
ACAATATTTTTAAAAATTTTATTCTACAGGTTTGTCGACGTGATTAATATGTATACCCACACCAATTTTCAGCTGTCTAATGTTAATAGTCTCTGCGCTAACCCGCGGACGGACGGACGGACGGACGGACATGGCGAAACTATAAGGGTTCCTTGTTTACTACGGAACCCTAAAAAGGAGAAACCTCTTTGAAGCAAGACTTTACAGATTGTTTCTAAATGTACTTATTTGTGAGTTAAGTATACTTAAAATATCTATGTGAAATTGGTATATTAAATTTCAGATCTGGTACATATGAAATACAAGAAGTGGAAGGTGTGCCTATAGGAACCAAAATAGTTGTACATCTCAAACTTGATTGCCGGGAGTTTTCTGATGATGACACTGTAAAAAGTATGTATTATAACAACTCTCATCTAACCAGTTTTTTTCAATAAGCTTTGATAAAATATTTATTAATGTTGATATAATACTAACGCGCCCATTCCCTACAGAGCTTGAGCAAAGAATGTCTAAAAATTAAAGTTTGTTTTTCCGCTAAAACAAATTTAATAATTATTAATAAAAAAGTAAAGATTAGGTTATTAGAATTTTAATAGCAATAAATCAAAATTTTAATAACCTAAATGCCTAATATTTGACTTGTGGACAGGCACCTATCTTTTATTACTTTAATATTTTTAATAATGTAGATTATTATACAGTTACAATATAGTTTAAAATCATTCCAAATAAATTACACTTATTCATCAAATTCTTTGTTGTGTGATCACAGGCATAATCAAGAAATACAGCAACTTTATTGGGAGCCCTATTTTATTGAATGATGAACAAGTCAATTCCATTAAGGTATGCTTACCAAATATACGTACATGAACATGCTTATAGAACTTTTATTATACCATTAGGCATTGAATGACCATTCTGCTATTTATGTTATATCTGTCACCGTAAAATTGTAAATAACGTTAAATTATAATCTATCCCGCGATATTGTAATCTGTCGAAAAATTGTGATCCGAACCAAAGTGCTCACAATTTAACGCATTATTTTTCGATAGATTATAATCTATCGAAGACAAAACGTCAAATTGTAAAATGGCATGCGACAGAACGCACCTCGCGCTCTGATTGGTTGAACTTCATGTTCCCCGCTCAGCCGCCCGTCGTCGCCATCTTCGGTTGTTATTAGTCAAATTCATTTGTTGTGAAATGTAAACAAAGAGTGTTTTGGTGATTTAAAACAGATTTCGTGTTAATAATAATAACGCATTGTATTATAGTAAGTTGTAGGGAGTGTTAACGGACCTGTGATAACCTAAAGAAGTGCAGTTAAATAATAAATAAGAGAGTGGTTGGCTGGTCTTGATGGCAAGACCAGCCAATCATGGACAGGCTTTAAACAGTTGACAATTTAACGCGCGACAGATTGTGATTTAACGGTTTGTCTTCGATAGATTATAATCTATCGAAAAATAATGCGTTAAATTGTGAGCACTTTGGTTTGGATCACAATTTTTCGACAGATTACAATATCGCGGGATAGATTATAATTTAACGTTATTTACAATTTTACGGTGACATATCTATAGTCACAAATTTCATTTATTTTATACACTTTGATGTGTGACGTGTGGTACCGGCTAGAATAGTACCAACCCCTCTCATCTCACGGGGAGTCGTAAGAGTCGACGATGAGAAATCCTACAGAATTATAAGGAGCAGCGTCATTCTACGTACAGCGTGGTGATTATGAGCAAATTCCCATAAATATATTAATCTATTGGGAAGGCTTACGTTCAGCAGCGGACTTTATTATAAGGCTGATATGATGAGACACATTGATAGAGCCTAAAAATAACATACATTCTTATAGATTTTTTTGATACTGATTTTATGGCATTCTGTTATTTTTCTTTTATTCATTTATCTGTGGTCACACGTTTTGTTTATTTTAGCTACTTTGTTTGACGGAGCCTAATAATTCACACACTCAAGTTATTTTTTTTATATAGGAGTATTGCATTTCCGCTTTTTGTGTGTTATCCATAGTCACAAGTTGTATTTATTTCAGCCACTTTGGTTGATGGAGCCTAAAGAGGTAACGCATGAGCAACACACAGAATTCTACAGATTTATAAGCAACTCATATGACAAGCCCCGATTTACATTGCATTACAAAACGGATGCTCCTCTGAGCATTCGGTCTATTCTGTATGTACCTGAGGGCAAGCCTGGACTATTTGAACTCTCGCGGGATTCAGATGTGGGAGTAGCATTATATTCAAGGAAAATTCTTATAAAAAGTAAAGCTGAAAATATTTTGCCGAAGTGGCTGAGATTTGTAAAAGGTTAGTTATAGTTGAAATTCTTGTATATATTCAAATAAGGAACGTGGGCGTCAACTTGCAACATGGACAAACGATTTAAAAAGTCTTGCAGGATAACGTTGTATGCAGACCGCCTGCTATAAGTCGCATTGGAAGTTTCTGGGGGAGGTCTATGTTCAGCAGTGGATGTCCTTGAGTTCTATTTTGCGTATGTAGGTTGATACGGTTTGCGCCTAGAAAAAAATAAGCACTAATTTACGCTACTATTATATTACTCTTTTATCTTTTCAGGTGTTGTTGATTCTGAAGACATTCCTTTGAATTTAAGCCGAGAAATATTGCAAAATAGCACATTGATTACGTAAGTAAATTGACGCAATAGATCTAGGTCAAATACATATTCATATTACTTATTATTTGTAATATTATATTTCAGAAAATTGAGAACTGTATTAACAAACAGATTCCTCAAATTTATGATTGATATCTCTAACAAGGACCCGGTGGGGTATGAGGCTTTCTATAAAGAATACTCACTGTTCCTGAAGGAGGGTATTGTTACTGGTCAAAATTCTATGGAAAGGGTAAATAATAGTTATTATTCCTATTGAATGCTGAGCGGTGCAAAACCACTCGCTATCGGCACTTGTTTACTATGTTAAAAAAAACTTTACACGGCATATTCTTAGTTTGTGGAATGAGCTCCCTGGCAAGGTTTTCCCTAGAGAAAATCTTTTAAGGGCATGAATCGGTTTTACATTGCCGGCATGCGGTAGTAATGCCCGCGGTTTTGCAAGCATTCATTGGCTCCGGTGATCACTTTTCAAGATGAAAGCAAGCGAAGGCATTCGTCTGGTGTAAAAAATAAGTTGTAGGATTAATCCTACAGTTTAAATTATTATTTAAACTGTAGGATTGATCCTACAACTAAGCAGAGTTATTTCTGCTTGATGTTTCCGGTTTTCATAGCTAGAGTGGTTTCCGTTTGAAATTAATTTTGCAACTTCACAATATTAATATGAAGTATATTTTAGGAAGAAATCGCGAAATTGTTACGGTTTGAATCGTCAAAACTGGATGCCGGCAGTAGGACTTCATTATCGGATTATTGCGGCCGCCAGAAAACGGAACAAAGGACTGTCTTCTACTTAGCAGCGCCAAGGTACTGTCAGATTAATTTCCTCAATTATCAAAATTATCTTCAGCTCCTTGTTTTTTTTTTGTGTTATCAAAATACACTAAATTCACATTGATTATGTCCATGACTAGACATTAAATTAGTACATACTTCATACATTCACGCCTGTTTCCCCGAAGGCCCGAAGGGGTAGGCAGAGGCATATTATACGCCCACACTTGGCCATTTATATAGTTGGTCCCACGTAATAGGTGGCGAGTCTATTGCCGCTTACCGGGCACTGTTATGTTCGCCAGAGCCTCGTCCATTGATCGGCAGGTGCACCACTTGCAGTTGGGGTTGGCTTGGGCTCCTTACGTCTTGGTAGGATCCCCCTCTCAGTCAAAAAAAATTTAAACTACAAAACCGATTCTAATTGTTTTTACTACATTAGAATGCTACATTATCCCTGAGTAACTTACATACATAATATCACGCCTGTTTCCCCGAAGGGGTAGGCAGAGGCATATTATACGCCCACATTTCGCTAGTTATGTTGTCGGTTCCACGTGCCGAGGTGGTGGAGGAATAGGTGGCGAGCCTATTGCCGCTTACCGGGTCAATAATAATAGATAAATGTATCAGAATTATCTGGGTTCCAGTTTTGATTCCCTCATTTTGACGGACATTAAGTGGGCATTTGTTTTGACGACCGATATGACGTGGAGGTCAGTATACCTACACTTCACTCCAGAGGTCGTGAGTTCGATTCCCACACAGGACAAATCTTTGTGTGCATGAACATAAATATTTGTTCTGGTCTGGGTGTTTTCCTATGTATATTAAGTATGTATTTACGAAAAAAAAAGTATTTAAGTATGTTTATCCGTTGTTTAGTATCCATAACACAAGTTCTTAGTGATACTTATCTTGGAACTAAATAATTGGTGTAATTGTCAGAAAATATTTATTTATTTATTATTTATTTGTTAGCGAGCCTTTCTGGATCCCTATACAATGCATTTATATGAACAGACTATATTTGTATCATGCTTGTCGTAGATTTTTAGAGCACAGAGCCCTAAGTCAGCCCCGACATTGTCTCACCTACTATTTCTAAGACATGACATCGTATTCGCTCCCGTATCGAACGTTGTCTCACCCCGCACACTGTCATAATTTATTATAAGTATGTTAATATAACAGTTTCCTGTATTAGGAACTCTCGGTAAGTGACAGGTCTGCCCATAATCAGAATAGTGCTACATATTCGCGCTTAGCACTATACTTGTTCCCCTCGAGAGCAACAGCCTATAACAAGAACACACTACGTAAAACGGCCACTCATACTTGCGTTGTGTTCTTTCTAGTTGTGTGCCTTGCAACATGCCCATAATCTTAGTTTAATAAGTAATGTGTCTTATTCTATATTACATTTTGCAGCCGTGAATTAGCACAGTCGTCGCCATACTACGAGTCTTTAAAGAAGCGAGATGTCGAAGTTCTGTTCTGTTACGATATGTATGATGAACTTGTGCTCATGGAGCTTAAAGAGTTTGGTGGTCGCCAATTGGTGTCCATAGAAAATGACACACAAAAAGATTCATCTGACAGTGCAGACACGTTAATAGGTATGCCAAAATCACCAGTTTACTATGACTTATAGGATGAATAATGCACTGAAATACCAATTGAGTACCAATATGCGAAAATTATAACTTTTCGTCGTCCTCTATTTTCAGAACATTAGATATCCATAGGCACTATTCAATTTTACTTTTATTAAATCTTTGCAAAACTTTAGTTTTCTTGTCTCATGCCGTGCGTCCCAGTTACATCCACGTTTAGGAAAAAATATTTTATTTTGCAGGAGGCGATAGTTTGCAACAATCACAAGTAAACGAACTGATATCATATCTAAAAACCAACCTCGCTGGCAAGGTTTTCGAAGTGCGCACCACACAGAGGCTGCAGTCCCACCCATGCGTGATCATCGTACCAGAAATGGCAGCTGCCAGACACTTCGTTCGCACGCAGGCGCAGAATCTCAGCGAGGAGAACCGATTTGCCCTTTTGAGACCACAATTAGAAATAAATGCTAAGTATGAACCTTTTATGTTAATTTAACAATCATTTTCCTAATAATGTAATTTGTTTTTAATTTAAATATTTTTAACCTATCTAAACATCATCACTACTGGGCTCAGACGTCCTCTAAAAACTAGTGAGAGGGATTTAGATCATATTCTACCACACTGACCTGTGTTACTACATCTGCTGATAGGCTTGGAAAGAATTAATCATATTAATTTTTTTTAAATATTCAGTATTCCACAAGAAATGGCCGCTCGTCTTCTTTATCTATTAAATACTACACTAAATTTGCCTATCTACAACTGTTGTCAGTTCTTCGACTGAAATTACCAATCACTGCCACTTCAGCCTGCAAATCAAATAGTATCTTATAAGTGATGGAAGGTTCCCTTAGTGCTACTTTATTGGTTACGGCATCTGGGGACCCTGTGTGTGTTTTGTATTGTTATATTTGATTGATAATTTAAAAGAGCATAGCCTATGAGTTTCTTGTCAGTTCTTCTCACAGAGCGGGGGCTCGGAACTGGCACTTAGATTCACTTACACCTAATTTTTATTTATTTGCATGTAAGTGAATTTAAGCTTCGTGATTTCAGTGTAGTAATATTTAGTTTTTTTTATTATTTATATTTTGTTATGTGGTTTTCAAGTGCTATGTAATAGTTTATGAAATAAAGAACTTTTTACTTTTACTTTACTTTACTTAAAGCCTCATAGCCTGTCCAGGTGACGCGATTTACTAGAGGTTCATACATTTCGTCCATGTGGACGCATGTAATGCACGTGCATTAGTGCGTGTTGCCATACATACATTATTAGTTATTTGGAAGAGGTTTAATATACGCTATACGCAACAAACCTAATTAATATTATTGTTTCAGACACCCCATTATCAAAAAGCTGCACAAGCTGGTATCATCAGATAAGGAACTCGCCAACATGGTGGCCCAGCAACTGTTTTCCAATGCTATGGTGACTGCAGGACTTGTTATGGACCCAAGAAATTTAATTACCCATATTAATGATCTCTTAGAAAAAGCTTTAGAAAAGCATTAATTGTTTTTTTTATAGTTAAAAAATATATATATTATTATTCCAAATAATCCATTTATTTTATTTATAGAAATGTAAGGTTTGAATATTTTTTAAACTTGATCCCAGGCGTGCAAGCGATATTGAATTCTTAGTCTTAGAATAGACTTTATTCAGTGTGTGTTCTATCGCTTCTGTTCTGCAGAACTGTTTGAAACGATCGTCGAACCGCTCTCTATCGGCAGGGAGTTCATCCTCACACTTTAGAAATGACCGGTGCGCGTAAAGTGCGTTTCAAAAGAAATTTTCTGCCGCGTATCTTTGAGTTGCAGTATGAGGTACCTGGCGAAAATTCCCAAAAACCTAGTGTTGCAGGCGTCCATAGGCTGAGGTTGTCACCATCAGGTGGGCCGAATGCTTGAGTGTATACCACCTAGTTGTATAAAAAAAAACTTAATGCCATGAATGAAATTGGTAGATAAGTTAACTACAACGTAAAAAGAACTGCCACTTATTTAACCAGTAGACATGTAGGAGAATGGAATTATGTAAACTTCACTAGACTGTATTGTAACTAATTCACTGGTCAATAATATAATACATGCAATTCACGAGCTATATTACCACATTTATTCCACAACAACATTTAGGCAAAAAGTGTTCTCAGCTAATCCATAAGGCTACGTTCACAGGGCGATCATAGATCTTTTTATCGTTCACGGTTTTATCGTATAAGATGTACGGTTGCCACGGCCTTTTGATTCGATTTTGCAGGCAAGCCCACTGGTGCGTACGAATCTTGAAAGGGCGATTCGTGTAAACGAGACAACATGATTATAAACGCCACTCGTATTCTCGCGTGTCGTATTCGCTAAAAACCATTAAGAGCGGCGTTCTAGTATCAACACCGGTACGGAAAAAATAAATTTGGAACACTACTTTTTCATAAGGACTTCATGTTCGACATATTATTAATATCTACAGCCACTACTATGTTCCGTTAAATCTCGTGTACGGTCTTCGATCAACAATACAACTAGATAACGGGTCAGAGTCTCAAAAACGACCGAGAAAATAACGCCTCACTTCAAAGTGGGGTCTTATTTTCGAGTTAGTTCACTTGTAATTGCGCCAACGTGCGGAAGTGCCACAATGCCTCAGTGTGTGTTCAAAAACTGTGGAAATAACTATCGAAAAAAAATGTATCGGACGGAATATCGTACTTTCGGTAAGTAAATATAATTTTATAATATAATAGATTAACTATTCGCCTTTTTAATAACATTACACTATTAACTTTGTAAAGCCAACCTACGCGCCTAAATTGGCAAATGTTGGCGCGTGAGTTCGCCATAACTTGGTTGTAAAAGAGAACAGTGCAGCTTCTATTTCTTATCTCTTTCTGTCATTCATGTCGTAAAAGCGTAAGTGAATGTTGACACAAACAAAAGCATGCTTTATGTATTCCAGATAAGGTGTAAGTTTGATAAAAATTATGAAAGCTAAAAGTCGTTTTGCTCCATTTCATAGGGTATATACCTATATCTATTTATTCTATAGTCACTCGGTGCCATATTTGAGTTCTGTTTTTGTTCGTGATGCGTTATCTAGTTGTATTGTTGATCGAAGTGTACGGTAGATATATGGGAAAGTGAAGGCCGTGTGAACCTTGGGTAATAAAAATCATTATAACTTTTTGTACTTTTAATTTATCTTTCCAATATTTCACGCGAAAACGCTAGCTGTCATAGTTTTTAATCGTGAATTCAAACATCATCTTTGCAGGGGAATGTCTATTAACTTTAGCATATGAACTATAAAGTTTGTGAGAAAATAATGAGACATAAATAATTTAAATCATTGATGTTTTGCGTAAAACCAATAGAGAAAGATTCCCTTCCGGGGCCGAAAACTAAAATAGGATAGGATATAAGTAATCGTAAACATCAACTGATTTAAACAACCATAAACTTAAATTTAATTACGCACAAATTGCAGTGTGTCACTTCAGATCAAGTATTTTTTTACTGAGTGTGTCACCCAAAGGGTAAAGTTTCCGTAGTATTATTATACTTCATGGGGTAAAGCCTTTACCACGGCGGATTAACTATGGCTGGGCCCCTTTACCGTAAAGGGGCCCAGCCATGGTTAATCCGCCCGTAGACTAAATAGGTCCGTGATTGAACGTTATTTAAAAAAAACTTTTGGATCTGCTTTTGCTGGTCAGCCTAATGAAATCTATTTTTAAGCAATAAAGTAGCATAATAAAACTAATGATGATAGGTTTCCCAAAAAATACTTTAAAGTAGTACTCGTAGGTAGTATCTGAAGCAGAAATTTTAACCGCGAAGATAATTATGATTATCTGCTATTTAAATGAATGATTACCATGTTTTACTCCCTAGTAGTAAAACATAACAACATAATATATAACGTGTACTATAAATTAATAAAATTCTATATAAGAAACTTTACAATTATGTTACTACTAACTGCCATTGTAACAATCTAAACTGGTAACTAACCAATTTTCATAGCACTGAAATGTTTACATGTATGTTAGTATAAAAAACTAACCGCGGAGGCACGAGTGCCTGTACATACTACGGATTTAGGTTTTGAGTTTATAAGGTAAGCAAAACTAATAAATGGGCGAACATCCGCTGTAATAAATAGTTCCAAATCCTTCTAAAATGGCGCTAGAGTAGTAAGACACTATGCAATAGAATAATTAAGCAATTTAACGGAAGGAAATATGTTTAATAGGAACTAAGTTTACTTAAATTTTACCACCTTCTACTAAAGCGTCATCGCGTTACCCTAATTCAATAACTTTTGGCCGACACTATTTGTAATTTACCTCTACCCCTCACAGATTTAGGTTTCAAAATAAAATACAACCATAGACAAACTAAAGAAACGAAACGCAAAAAGAGCAAGCAACCTATTGGAGCGGCACCATCATTTCATTTGCCCGCTTATTTTTTCTAACTTCTTGATTGATCGACCGTACAACAAGCGAGCTAGTCGGTCGGTTGGAGTTGGTAGCTAAATCCCTCATCTCTGCAACAATTGCGGTTGGCATTTTGCCGCTTTATTGATAGCATTCGCGCAAATTCGACGCCTGAATATACTTTATAGTTATTGACTGTGTTATACATGTGTTTTGAATTTTAGCTTACATTTGAAACAAAGGTCTTTTAGTTTGTTTAGTCATGAGTGATATAAACAAATTGGAAACGGAAGATGAAAATAAGTCTCCTGACAAAAAACAAATTGAAGCCGAAGAGAAAGAGTTAATGTTAAAATGTGAAGAAAAAATAGATGCAGGCGATGAACAAAATGCCGACGGAGGAGGACCGGTCAAAGCGGCGCTTTCAGGAGATATTACAGAGCAGGGCCGTGAAGTAAAACCGAAGTTTATACCTATAGGCGCTATCAAGATGCCAGGGTTTTTTATGAAAAACTCCGACAAAGACAAAACCAAGGTAACAAATCAACTAGGTCGATAAAACATTTTGTAAATTAATGAAAAATCTATCAACTATAACATTTTATGTCATGTACCTGTAGGATGATGAGGAAATCCAAAAAGATGCTGACAATGAAAAGACAGATGAAGAGCCAAAAGTAAAACATAATCGTCTTCAATTTCTGCACACTTGTCCATTCACAAAGTTCCTTCACAAGACAAATGGTATGTAACCTTCTGTCTTCATATTTAAGCAACATTATAAGGTTGTTTTGGTTGCAAGTCACCAAAATTTCTTTTTATATCAATAAAATAATACAAGCTTATCTAAGTGAGTATGAAAGGAGAAAGTAGTTATAGTTCTTTTATTCCAGGAATTTATATTTTATATAATGTTGTATGATTTTTTATAGTGTAATAAGTTACCTTGACTTTATAGGAGGTTTATAAATAAACATGTAGTTTATTATTTCTACAGATGGAGAAGACAAGCAAAAGAAGTGTATCTTTAACATTAAATATCCAAAGTTTCTTCAAAAAAGGTCTGAAGCTAATCACGACGCAGCACTTGCTTCTATGGAGACTTTGGAGGATAAGCTTGACACCCCCAATGACGGAATGGAGAATGTGAAATTGGATGTGGTATGTTGTAAAATCATTATAGACCCCTTTTCTTTAGTGTAGTCATTGTAGTATAGGTAATATTTATATTTAATTATCATTAAAAATTCAAAATAATTACAATAATTTTAAAATAAACACAAATCTATTGTTCTTACTCACATATAAATTTTTATTATTATGAGTATAACTACAACATTGTACTAAGGATTACAAAAAATTGCACTATGCAAAATTTTTACTTTAAAGTGGTTTAAAATAAAAAAATGCTTCTGTTATATGAAATAATGCCATGTTGATTGCACAAATTTAGCTTTAAATACCACATTTAGCGCTTAAAGGTTTTTTTAAAATATGCAGTCTAACCTTAATTTATTGATCAGTTTATTATTATCGTGTCTAAAAATTTTATTCATTGTAGGAGCCTGCTGAAGGAAAGGTTGCAACTAAACTTCCATTGAAAGAGAGGATTCGCCAAAAGAAGTTTATAATAGGTAATATTTACAATAGACACTGTAGTTTTATTTTATGCTACAAAAGTGTGTGCATGCCGAGATATATATATCCCTTGTTTGAGAATTTGTGCCAGCTCATTCCCTGTTGTGCAATTTCGAGTCTAATTCAATAGCCATGCATAGGAGTATGATAAAATATTTTTTTATCACTTCACTACTGGGTCTAAAATAAACAATTATTATCGTTAATATTTATGACTTGAGAAAAATACAATAACCAACATTGTTTTTTTAGGATACCAAATGGATACAATACACAAACCACCTTCATTCATCTATATTACATATAATATTATCTATTCATCATACATTCCATCCTGTTTAAACACAATTTGCTCTTTTTACAACAAGCTTGTCACTTTTTATAATTATCATTAGCTGACGTTTACTGTAGTAGGTATATCAATTTTCATTTAAGGCAACTTGTTAAGATGTAATCTATTGAAATATACACTAAAGATTATGTTACAGGAATATACAATTCCCAAAATTTCCATTGTTTATAAATTCATCTATTACTCAAAGGGAATAATCAGTAGATTATATTACTGAATTCCTTTTACTTGTTTATGAGAAAACCTTAAACCCCGCTAGATTCCTTAATTGTTTTAAGACATTAGACAATTTGGGAATATATTTTTTTTGCTTCTAGCTTGCTGTAAAATGAGCCCAACGGACTTAGGATTTATAATTGGTAAATTAATATATTATATTTATTGTCAATAATATTACCTAGTTTATTTATAAAATGAGAATGAGGTGATATGTGTATTTCTGATATAAAATCTATTATGGCATAAAGGAATACTAATCCACTGTTAAGTCTGGCAGATTTTGGTCTGATTATTTTTTATAGCTTACTGTGATGCGTATTTGTACATAAGTAAATAATAAAATTGTTACTAACATATTGGGCTCTGCCTGAAAAATAATTTAAATTGCTTACTCTCGGTAAAAAGTGAATCTGAAACCTGCTTGCCGCCTTTAATATTTTTAAAAACAATGACAATTATATGACATAATATTCTTAAATATATAGAATGATAATTTTTTACTACAAAATAGTACTATTTTGAGGTGATTTTTTTCAGTAAAAAAAATATGTTATGATATTGTGAGTTGTATAAAATTGTATTTCTTCTAGATGATATAATAGTGTGTGGAGTGGCTCTGCTCGTTCTGGTGGCGGTGGTGACCGGCATAGTGGTGTGTGCGCAGGCCGGGCCGCCGGTGCAGCGGCCGCTGAGGCTCGGCCGGTACATGACCACCATCACCTCTTGTGGACATGTCGAAGGGTCAGTTACATTCAATTGCTTATATGTTAATCAGATGCCGTTGGGATGATGGAAAGCAGCGTCATTCTGCGTAGTGGATGGAATGTGGTCACCGACCCGCCGGTCCAGCGTAGGGGAGGCTAATGTTCAGCAATGGACTTTATAAGGCTGATATGATGATGATGTTAATCATTGAGTGTGAATTAGCGGCACCTTCAAAGGATTCTACCACCTAATGTCTAAGGGTGCTGTAAAATGCGACTAAAAAAATTAACTACAATCTTTTTTTTTTATATAAATAATAATAATAACGCAAGCTATCTTCAAAGGGATACTATTCTACATTATTATACAAAGACTATATGGCAGATAAAAATGCTTGGAATTAAACTGCCATTTCATACAGGCTGCTCTAATATGAATATGGATGACTTAGAATGTGAATATTGGTAATGTTATATTAAATTTCATTGTATAGCTTCACAGACAAATGAAGATTGTAACTAACCAATTGATAATTTAAAAGAGCATTGCCTGTGAGTTTCTTGCTAGTTCTTCTTATAGAGCGGTGGCTCGGAACTGGCGCTTAGATTCTTTGATACTTAAATATTTATTTGTTTTTACTTGTTTTTTCGCATATAAGTGACTTACAGATGTATTTCACAAGTCCACCTCATAATGAGATTATTTGTTTTAGAATTCTGGATGAAGGAGTATATAAATTCTACAATATTCCGTATGCAGTTCCACCAGTTGCCGAAAAGAGATTCACTTACGCGCAACCTTTGACTGATATCAATATGTGCTGGAACGATACAAGGAAAGCACACAGCCCTGGACCACTCTGTCTACAGTTCTTGGAGAATGGCACTATCGTTGGAGAAGAAGACTGCTTGACCTTGGATGTGGTGACCCCTCATGTGCGATATGATTCTCCTTTACCAGTTGTAGTTTTGATAGGAGCTAACTCCTTAGCCGGTGGTATAAGCCCAGCCCAACCGTCCGCATTATATGCCCGCACAAAAGAAGTTGTGTTCGTCAGACCTAATTTTAGACTCGGCGCTTTAGGGTTTTTGGCTCTTGATATTTTATCAAACTCCAAATATCCACATACATCGGGAAACTACGCAATCAGTGATTTACTAGCCGCTCTACAATGGGTCAAATACAATATCAAACATTTCGGTGGGGACGCGTCATCTGTAACTCTACTGGGTCACCGAGCTGGCGCCACGTTGACTGCCGCTCTCACCACAGTCACAAAGGCTCAGAAGCTTTACACTAGAGCGTGGCTGTCTTCTGGTTCTGTTATATTTCCGGGTGAACCGCTAGAGCAATCTCAAAAGAATTACGAGCCTTTTAAACAAAGAAGTAAGTGCAACGATACCGATTGCCTGCGGCGGATTAGTACTACCGAAATTTTGTCCGCCACTCCAGATATTTGGCACGGCAACAACATAGGGACCTTGCCTGCGACTGGGGAATTCCAACATTCGTGGCTGGTTTTGGATGGGGATTATCTAAGGGTACACGCATACGAAAGCTGGGATGCACAAAAGGAAGCTAAAAAGTCAGGCAAAGATAAAGTTTTCAAGCCAATGGTTTTCGGCACTACTTTACATTCGGGACATTCCAATTTGCTTCAAACCAAACATTTGAATTGGACATCCGAAATCGTGGAGCAAATGGTGAACGACGGTATAATCGGCCAGAAGAATTTGACAACGGCCGTGTTTAAACATTTCAATGCGACGTACACCGGGCTAGTGGAGTTGATCTCTGCGCTGCGCACGCTGTGCCCGATGGTGAGCCTGGCGCGGCTGCGGCTGGCCACGCCCATGTACGTGGTGAGCGGCGCGGGAGGCCTGGCCGCCGTCGACGCCGACGTCGAGGCCATCCTCGGCACCTTCGACTCGGAGACCCCCAAACAGCGCCGCTACATGGCCGCCATGCAACAACTGTTCTACTACTTCGTGTGGCACGGACATTTGCCAGGGCCCGAAACTTGCCTGATCGACGTCGGCCAAGATTTGCTCCCTCTTCATGGTTTACCAGCTTGCGATTTGCTTATCCAAGAAGACCTCGTGCCGAGGTATGCACATATCGATTGAATATCATGCTTCCTCACGTATTTGTTTAAAAGTAGGTCCTATTGAGGTCCCTGTCGCCAATTTTCTCTTACTTTATCTCTTCGGTCACATCATTGAACGGAGCCCTGCCGAACTCATTATGCGTTGGAATGAGCACCTGTGCTGACTTACAAAGTCTGTTGACGGAGATCTTGACTGCACCTACACTTGTTTGGCTGTCATTATAGTGATAGAATATTTAAAATAGGGATTAGTATAATCAATGTTTAATGATAATTCCTTGTAATAACTTGCTAGTCTGCTGTATTTAACCCACCTAATTCAAATATTACATTGATCAATGTATGTACTACAACACTTATAATTATAATTTTAGCTACAACCTACAGGTCTTTTGAGAAATGTACATTTTTGGATTACAGTTTTTACAGTTATCTGAAGACTGATTTTATATCCAACGTGATTTTAATAATAATATACTTAAGCCATAAAAGTATTCTCATAAAAATATAAATGAAAATATCGTAAAATCTCACTTAGCATGTAAGTAGGTAAGCATTTCATAAGTATGTGTTTTTTTGAATAACTAAAAAATACAATTAAAATTTGTTGGTCTGAAAAATCTTAAAAATTAAAGAATGGTCTGAGTTTTTGTGTGTTGTTAATTTAAAACTACAAAAAATAATTGAAATCAAGGATCAATCAAAACAAAAACTGCGTTAAAACATTTTCGTAGCATAAAATAATAGTAGTTTGAAAAATACTTATCATCAGCTTATATTCCTGCTGGACACAGGAAACTTCAATGGTACGCCACTGAGCTATAAAAAACCATTAACTATATGAAAATCAATCAGCTAATATCTCGTACTTTAGTAGTTATTGTAGGTTTATTTTTGTATGAACTATTATTATAAGGCTTAGGCCTAAGTAAGATCTCAGTGATTGACATCTAACAACATAATAATAATAATGTATTCTTAAGATTAGATTGTTTTAATTTTAAAATAATGTGTCATAAACTGTCATTAGCAAGTCAAGTTTATGGAGTAACTTGGCGGTCCCTACGTATAAAAGGACATGTCTAAAACTAAGGTTTACAGGAGAGTGAAGTAAAAGTTGAACACGCTCTAGAAAAAAAAATTGTAAATATAACAAAACATTACGTGATTAATATATTTATAACTGAAAGTTTTTTTTTCTAGAGCGATTTCAACTTTCATTTCACTCTCCTGTAAACCTTCGTTTTAGACATGTCCTTTTATACGTAGCGTATAAAAGGACGTAGGACCATCGAACTGATTGCTAGCGATGGTGACTGTGCAGCCAAAAATTCATTGTATTATTGTGATTTTTTTCAAGTCTGATTTTTAATCCAAAGAGTGATTATGTTTAGTAATAAGCTATTTTTATATGTAACTTTTGTGTTGATTTGCTTTTAGGTTAGTGTTAGTCGCAACATGGTTTGGTCATAATTAAATTTGTCTTAGAGTCGATATTCAATTGCCTGTTGAAAACTAACAATTTAATAAATTATAAGACAACCGAATATAAAATATTATTACAAAAATTTATTTGGTAAATTGATGTTAATATTAAGAAATTAATATTATGGAATAAATCTTTTCATCTTAATTCTTCGTGTGGACAGGAACCACGTTATGGTTCAAAATATAAGCCAAATATTGATCTAAAATCACAATTTGAAGTAAATGGTTACCATATTTTTGGTCCAAACCTTGCTGAATGTTTGTAAACCATAATTTTTTTCACGATTTTGTGCTAGTAATCCCCAAAATACTCAGGTGATATTATTATTGATTATTACTAGCTTGTGTATTCTTGCCAATGCTTAATGTATGTAATTTGTGAATGCACCTTTATAATAGTTGTCGAAAAAGCTTTTGCATTGTTTTGTAAATGATTTGAAATAAATAAATGTAAGACTGAATTTTTTATTATTAAGTATCCTTATATATTTTAGTACTATTCCGTAATTGTAGGGTTCAGCCAGGATATTTTCTTTTCTTTTAAATTATTCTTGGGTTACTAGCCGAGAAGTATGCGTGGCTGCCTCTGATATGCAATAACGGATGTATAAGTAAATACTTTACAAATACATTTTTTTTAATTTATGCTCACAATTTTTATTATTCCTGTATGGAATCGAACCCACGACCTTAGTTTCTTTACTGACGTCCACGCAATATAGAATAGAAAACATGTATTGACCACAAACACAATGAAATAAAATATCGGTAATGTTTAAACTTGAGTGGGCGTGTGCATTGAGTGAGCAGCCTCTAAAAATGTATTCACCATTTAGTAAAAGGTCTAAAATAATCCTTACTAATATTATAAATGCGAAAGTAACTCTGTCTGTCTGTTACTCTTTCACGCCAAAACTACTGAACGGATTTAAATGAAATTTGGTATACAGATAGTCTAAACCCTGAGAAAAGATATAGGCTACTTTTTATTGCGAAAAATGCTACCCAAAGATACTATTCCACGCGGACGAAGTCGCGGGTAACAGCTAGTTGTAAATACAATCTTGCATTTTGTAAAACGATAGAACCAAAAGGTATTTAATGTAATGTGTGCTCACATAGAGTAAGCCGTATCTCCGTATGTAACGAATTTACAAATACCAATAGTGTACTAAATTTTTCAAAAATATATTTTAACTAGGGTTTTAAATTTCAGTTTCACAAGATTCGTAATAAAAAAATTAAAAATAATTTCTTGTGCTCACCAAAGCCTTACGTTATTAAAAGGGCCGATATTCTAGCGAATTAGCAATTTAATGACATTTATAATTTGTATTGTTTTAGTTGACTATAAACATGATTTTGTTAAACATAAAACAAACCACTATCACTGTGCGTTCTTCAGTGATATTTTTTGAAACTGCTCATCCAAACCTCTTATGTTCGTGAAGTGAAGAACGTTTATACCTCTTTGTAACTAAACGCTGAAAAAAAAGTAAACATGTAAAGTTTTAGTAAAAAAAAATACAAAATGCTCATGTTCATTCATTTTAATATTTTTATTCATACATTTTAATATAATAAATAAATATTTCTGATACTTATACCAATTATTTAGTTCCAAGATAAGTATCATAAAAAACTTGTGTTATGGATACTAAATAACGGATAAACATACATAAATATTTTTTTTTGTAAATACATACTTAATATACATAGGAAAACACCCAGACCAGAACAAATATTTTATATTTATAAACACAAATATTTGTCCTAATATTATTATTTTGTTTGTACGGAATTCTATACAGTAGGGTGTTCACACGTTACAAAATAAAGAGAATACTATTTTAGACCTTTTACTGAATGGTTAATATATTTTTATTCATTTTTGAAAGGATGCTCACCCAATGCACACGCACACTTAACTTAACATTTGTCAGAAATTGTTATTCTCGTATCATCTGTATTTGTTTAAATATCCTTGAACAAATCACAAAGTGCTTATAGTCGCAACTAAAGGATGATTCCACCAAACGGCTCGCACCGTATCGGAAAGAATACGAAAAGATGCGAATCTTTGCTTTTGCTCTAAACTAACGACGTTTTTAAGTATTAAAAATTAAATAACCTTTGACTTTTTTAAACATCAACTTGTATAGACATGATACTGATTTTACACATGATATTCAAACACAGTAATTTTTTATTTTCTGAATAAATTTATATCTATTATCGCATTACGTCAGCAGTGCGTGCAGTTTCGAGAATAGTGCACCACTGCACGTTTCGACAGCCTAAAAAAATAATGACACTAGCAATGCAAACCATGATGTGATGCGCGGATCTCACTTGAATTGATAGCATGCTTCAAATAGTACTTGAAAGGGTGCCTACTGAAAGTGTTATTCGTGCCGTTATGTGTTTGTATAAAATAGTGCAATATGGGTGTGTTTCCATGTATTGCTGCATTTCCTACTGACTTTTCTCAGTGCAAACAACGGCGGAAACGACTCAGCGGGACGAGTTTTTACAAAACAGGCGAGGGATAAATGCTTTGGATGGAGGCAAAGGCGGCTCGTGACGTTTTTTGATAGGTGTTCACAACAAAAAAAATTAGAGCTTACCATTTATTTTATTGGTACAGGAAATCCATTCGCGGGTCTTTTTGGCAAGCAAAGACACTTGTAAAAATCAGATAATGAATTAATTAACCGTTTTTCTAGTTTTCGTACTACACTTTTGAGTAAGTGCAATAACAGGCCTTGGTGGCCCCTTATTTTTCAGTTCGAGACGCATTTCAAGAGTCTTCTCACAATTTTTAATAAAAAAAAGTCTTCATCACTTTCAAACGCATCTGTTTCTGTCACATTATCACTTTCACAATTATTTTCAAAAAAGTAATTGTAATTTTTCTTAACCGAGATATATATAGCAGTATTTGACATTTTAAAATTAAATTTTTCACTGATTTCGGAGTAAATAGGATCGCAAGGAGAGGGCAAGTCATTTTTATTTCGAAAATACTCATAGTAATTGTTTATTACGTCTCTTTGCGTTTCTTTATCAACTGCACTTTTCCTTCCTCTCTGCATAGTTCACATTTACTAAGTGCACACAAACACTATGTAACACAACGATGTTAACAAATTAATTGATTAATTTTATTGAAAAATGAATGACATGTATGCGGTAAAAAATTCAATAATTATGAGGGTAGTAGTATATTTTTATCATCGCAAATTTTAAGAAACAGACGATAATAATTTATTTAGCAAGTTTATAAGAGAATTCAAATTTTAAGCTCGTTTATTCATTTTACTATTTCTTATTAATATTATTATATGATTTAATACATTCAATGTTTTTTATATAGTGTGTAACAACGGTAACATACAAAGTAAATACTCCTACAGACTAATAAGAATCACACAAATAAGTAACATTGCTGCTATAATATGCGCAGGCGTACCCGATGTAGTGTGTATACCTTTGATTTGTAAACCGTTAGCATGTGGATAAGATTTAATGTTATTTTATTTACCTACCAATAGACTACTAAAATCTGACATATAAAAATCTAAAGCATTTTACTCCGTTTATTTGCCACCCGCCAATCAGACATCAGCTTGGCGGCGGATTTTGTTTTTCGTTTCATATCGTATTGGTAATACTACTAAATATTTTTGCTTAGCTACTAAATACTACTAAAACTCTATTAAATAATACTACATGTTTCATTCGATTTCATGACTTCCCACCCGCCATTCTGACGAACACATGTAAGTCCACTCGGAAGATAATAAAGATTAAGGGACTTGAAAAGCAGTATTATATATACACTACTTTAGTTTTAAATATATATCAGAAATATGAAATTTATCGAAAAAATGTACTACTCTATTTAGTAAGTATGTATATGTAACTATACACACTTAACTATTATCTATTTGTTAAGAATACGTACAGTATACAAACAACATACATTATCGCTAAAAAAAAAGAGTAAGGGGAGCATGATGTTTAAAAAAAACGATAAATTAAAAACTGTTGTCAATAAATTTATTGTAAATCGCCAATTAAAGATTATAATAATTTAATGAGGGCAAAAAGTAAAATATGTACTGGGGTACATGTAAGTCGTTATAACTTAAATCAATAAATAGTAAAAAAATATATAAAATACTTAACCGAGACGTAGGCCGATATAATTACAAAATTAACAACCGAATTAAATATCAATGAACAATAATTTATAAAAGGAAAATGATTTTACATCACCATCCAATTTGTTTTAGGCACTTATACAATTAATTAATAAATAAGGAGTCAATTTTCGTTTGTGTCATTAAATAATAAAAATTAGTAATTACGTTCCCTTAACGGAGAGATTACAGTTTGAACATTTTCCTTTCCGATTTTATGTGCTTTACGTATAACAGAAGGCGATTTCGGTAAAGACTGAACTTGCTCCAAATCTTTTTTCAGCTTATCAATAATAGACGACTGTTTGGCCACTGTCATAGTAAGCTCTTCATTTTCCTGGCGAAGCAGGGAGAGTTCCACCACTAGCGACTGTTGGTCTTCAATCTGAAATAATAGAAACAATATTTAAGTATAAAATCAATAATTATAAGCAATAGTCGCATTTCCGAGATATTAGGTGATCGGAAACACTCATCAAAGTAGAGCAAAGGTATGTTCTTGAATGGGTCACCTGTCTGTGCTTCCAAAGGCAAGTTAAGCCGTGTTCTTTTTTATTATTAAGCCAAGTGGAAGGCCCTATTGCCCCATGTGGCTTGAATAGTTTTAACAAGAAGACGTGTCACACTTGCTTCCGCCAATATGCACTTGGTTCGTGTGGTGACCTGAATACCTTGCACCTTGAATCTTGAGCACGGGCCTTCATGCTCTGTGGGACGTTAATGGGTTTTGCGGTTAAGCCAGTATGGTACACTCTTATCGGGTCGCCATCGACAGATCCTGCATCAGTCGCAGAGGGTCATGGCGACCCGTGTCGTTAGGGAGTATCGCACCATCTCCCATGAGGTGGCATGCGCGCTCGCCGGGTCCCTGCCATGGGACCTCGACGCCGAGGTTCTCTCGGCGGTGTACTGGCGTGGCGCGCAATCCCAGAGCCAAGGTCTCCGCCCCGCACCGTACACTGTGGTGCGGTGGCGTAGAGACGCTTAGAGGCAGGCTCTGGGCTCATGGCTGCGGCAGCTTTTCGGGAGCGCCGAATTTCGTGCCGAAGGTTCGAGGCGCCGTATCCTCGAGGCGGTCGGGCCCATCTTAGAGCGATGGGTCGGCCGTCGGTGGGGGTCGATGACCTTCCGACTCACGCAGGTACTTTCCGGGCACGGGTGCTTCGGGAAGTAGGTATCTGTGTGACGTCGCCGGAGGGGAGTCGACCCGGTGTTGCCACCATTGTGACTGCGCGGTGGACGATGCGCAGCACACTGGTGGCGTGCCCTGCGTTCCTCCCTCTCTCGGTCCCCCTTTGGCCGGGAGACAGTGCGTAAGCAGCATTTTTTTACAGACGATAATAAAAAAAAGAAAAAAAAGTATGGTACACTCTTGGGTCACTAGCAAAAGTTTACAGCTGAACGCCACATTTCGCGCAGTTAAAATCGCTGTGGTGGTAAAAGAGCTTGCGATCCGACATAGTTCAATCCACGTTGACGCACAAATTGAGCAATATTGAACTCTATTGGTTGGTGTTAAGAGCGTCGCCATGCGTCATCGTGGATTGAACTATCTGTACTCTCATCTAGTCCTACCTACTAAAACCCCGCGGTATTTCTGCTCGTCGTTACTAGGATAGCGAAGTTTGCCCGTGGAATTTTCTCTGATAACTCAAGACCCAAGCCGCGCTTATTAAAGAGGGTCTTTTTAGAGCATTTAGGTAGATGACTTCACCCAGATGTACCCACTTTTAGGGAGCAAAGATGGTCATAGCACTCTCAGCCGTCTCCTTTTGCATCATTCCAACCTCGCAAAAGGTAGTCTGTTGAAGTTAAAGCTATAGATAAAAGTTATTTGATACCTGGTGCTGATAGCGGTCGTTGTCAGCCTCCAGACGCGCGATGTCAGCGGCGGCCCGCGACAGTAGAACGCGTGACTGCTCCGCCGCGGCTGTGGCTTGCCCTGCGTGTTCCGTTGCCAACTCGCACAACATTTTTTTCTTCTCAACCTATGTACAAGTAAACCATTTATAACACCAGAAATGAGGAGATCAGTAGAAGAACTACTGTCACCGACACGGCTCAAAGGATCAGCAATAAGCAGTAATAAATAATAATACCGTCTTAGGAATGAGTATATTCTTCATAATAGTTGCCACTAATATAACCTAATTACAAAACTGATTTTGCTAAGCAGCAAAAGCAGTAGGTACTTACGCAATAGAAACCTAAAAAAATTGCATAATTTTTATGCAATGTTGTAAAAAGATGAATATTGTTAAAGATTTAAATGTATTATACGGTGTTAGAACTAATAATAGAGGAAGTATTTATTTTCATAGCGTAATATTTGCCCAGTTCGAGATGCTGGTAGTATTACAGCAAAATAAAAACATTGACATTCATACTTCATTAAGAAACTATATTGAGTTATAGAAAAAAATAAAAAATTAAGTTAAGATATGTGCATTAACTTTCGATCTGAAGTTACTAAGATTGCACATGATTAAATCAAATCAATTCCACTCACCTCATCACGAAGTTGCTTGATTTGACTCTTGGATTCCTTTTTTATGAGCTCCACATCTTCTATAAGTTCATTCTTGATAGAGCCCAGTTCACGATAGGCCTCCTTTTCAACATTTTGCAAACTCTCTATCAATGTAACATTGTGTTCCATAATTCTTGTGTGCTCCTTGGCTAGAGCTGCTTTTGATTTCAAAATATTTACCAAAGCTTCCTTGTACTCATTGCATTCTAGAACTGAATTATTTAATGTAGTTTTGTATGTATCTAGCTCATTATTCAAATCTTCCTTTGATTGTTTTAATGATTGCATAGTGTTCTCCATTTCTTCAAGTTCGTTATCAGATTCCCTCAATCTCATAGTCAGGACCTGAACAATATCTCTTGTAACTGAAAGTGACATTTCAAACCGGCTCTTCTCTCTAGCAGTCTTTTCTACTTCTACTGTTAATTTGTTTATTTCATTTTCATACTCAATTATTTTCTTTTTCGTTTTGTCTTGTAAATCATCCATTTCATTAAGGATATTTTTCTTATCTGATTTCAAAGCATCATTTTCGAGTTTTAAATTCTTTAATTCTCTGTTAAGTTGTATTTTCTGCTCTTCGGTAAGAGTGAGACTATACTTAAGATCACTAGTTTCCTTTTCTAAATACTGAATCCTATTTTGTTGCTGAGACCAATGTTCCTGAATTGTGCGTGTGCGTTCTTCAAATTGGATTTCACATATCCTTAATTTCTCATGAGTTGCTTCATTAATCTGATCAAGTTTGGCCTTAAATTCACAGTCCTTTAAATTCAATTCATCTTGTAGCTCTTCAATTACAGCATCTTTTTCCTTCAACATTTGATTTTTGATTGACTCAATTATTTCATCATATTTCGCTGTCAGATTTTCTCTATCTGATTTATTTTTGTTGATTATGTTTTGTTTTTCTTCTTCCATTTTAGTCTTTAAAGCGTCAAGCTCCACTTTATACTCTCGTCGAATGCTTTCATTAGCTTCCAAGGCTAGGGCATGATGGCCCTTAACCATTTCTAATCTTTGATGAGTTTCATCTAGGCGTGATTCTACAGATGTTAATTTGTCTTGCAAATCTTTGCATAGACTATCTCTGATTGTGATAACTTCTTCGAGTGCAGACAGCTCCACTTGCTTGTTACTGACTTCTTCTTCAAGTTTATCACACTGTTTTTCTAATTCAAATATGATTTTTTTTAAATCTTCAATGTTGGATGCTTCATTAGCTTTTTTAGTTTTTTTATCACTTTTGAGGTTCTTGCCATTCAAATCAATTGATTTAAATTTTTCATTCATTTTATGAAATTGATTTAACTCCATTTTTAATTCTTCAATTTGTTTGTTATATTCCATTATTGTGTAATCTTTATTCCTAAAAACAGTTTATTAAATTTAGAAACCACACCCTATATACCAACTAAGATTAGAATATTACGTTTTCATTAGGATTTAATAATGCATCATTTAAATAATAAATGACTTTTCAATTTGAAATGTAGTTTTTAAAACAACTTTCTTACCTTATTTCTACCTCTTGGCATCTCAGAACATCTTCTTGAATTTGACTTTCTTTTTGGGTGGGTCTGGCATCTTTACAATAATTATAAGTCTTTTTAATACTGCTGTTGGGTTTTTTATTCGATTTCACAGGTTTTGGCTATAACAAAACATGAAATGTATGATTTTAAATAAATTATGTTAACAACTCACGCACTTCTATCTCCAAATTAAGCAAAGTTTGTAGGTATTATCAATATTTTTTTTTAACCATAGGTAACTTTGAGACTAAGACAAATGTTTGTATTTATTCACTTCTTGTGTGGGAGTTGAACACACAACAATCAAAGTGGTCATCTTAAATGTGACAGTAATTTAATATAGTTTAATAGGGTACTGAAATATATAACTAAAACTTACTGTTGCAAATGACTTAATACTTGGCACGGAACTGCATTGGGACCGTGTGTCCACACAGCTTTTGGTCTGGCTGACAACAGAGGGCAGGCCTGATTTTTTCAGTTTTGAGACAGAACTAACAATTTTAGTGTTTGTTTTATGGTCTTTATCATTTTCAGTTGTTTTCAAGTTTTTGAGCAGCGATTTGGGAGCTGTATCAGGGCATAAAAAATTTAAATAAGTACAAAAGTTTATTGATTTTCTCTTGTGTGGGGCTCAGAATCGAGACCACTTTACCACATAAGAATATATTAGTAACCAGAATTTCAATTCAAATAAATAATAATGTACAGACAACTTACCCAAATTCTAGCTCTAAATGAAGAAGAGCTTATGGGAATTAGACAGGGTATAAACATTTAACCGGAACCTAATAAGTTAGCAATTTTTATTTTAGACCAACCATGCGTCTGATGCTTAAAATATATAGATATATAAAAATCCATTATGTTCTGAATAAGTAGCTACTAGTATACATGTTTATATCATCGATATAAATAAAAAAGTGCCATATAATAAAACACACTTTTCATACATATTAGTTAAAATACCTACTTAAAATTGAAGAGTTGTCTGTCTGTTTTGCAAATCTTATAAATGGTTGCACGAATTTGGAAAACTGTTTCGTACTTGGTGTATTATACG
The DNA here is from genome assembly GCA_949126915.1 of Musotima nitidalis. Lineage (NCBI taxonomy): Eukaryota > Metazoa > Arthropoda > Insecta > Lepidoptera > Crambidae > Musotima > Musotima nitidalis. Next base: position 13,373,962 of record OX421418.1, on the reverse strand, counting down.
TGTAAACTACTTTGTATCTCGATAAATTAAAATCTACGTGTCACGCGGACAGAAGATACGGGAGCAAAGAGATTTAATATAGTTAAATGTCTTTGTACGGGAGCCACCACTAATTATAAACTTAGTGATCAATCTCATAATTGAAAATAAACGGCTTATTAATAGTCATGAAACCAGACAGACAGGATCATAAAATTTGTAGACCACACAAGGAAAGCAGCAGGCAGATACTATGTCCCATTACTACTGCATACGTTATAAAATGAATTATTGATTTTTTCACACATTTTTCTGGTATAGCTTTAATTCAGCATAAACAAAATAATACTTACCAAGGGGTTCGAAACGCTTTGCTTTTGAAAACATATTTCTATTGAACTAATTTTAAATAACTATAAACGTATAATTTAAATTCGAAACGAAAGAGAAATATTTAAAACTTAAACAAAATTAACTTAAGCTAACGAAAGCTACACGCTTGGCTCACTATTTCACTAACTTCGGGCGCGAAAATGCAACAGCCAGCTGGCTGGTCTATTGTTATTGTTGAATTGATTCATACGAAGTACGAACGAATGAACAATTTGACCGTTACAGTGACGACGTTTCTTTACAGGCAAGCCAGACAGCACAATAGGAGCGCCCCCTAAAATTAAAAAAATCTTAATCGACTATCGAATGCGCCCTCTGTCGGCTTAACAAAAACCTATATAGGTAACTGAAAACTCTTGATTAACTCGTGTTTTTTTTAAACTCAGCAGACTATTTCAGTATATTTAAACTTCATGATTGTTATTCTAAATCTATCATCTTGTAGGATATCGCATTTTTAGCGTCGCATCTTTGTAAGGCCGCCCTAGTGACGGTTGTAACTAATTGTCAGTTTAAAATTCACTGCGCGTTATTAAGCGCAAAGGGCCGAAAGACATAGCCAGCGTTGCGGCGATGCAGCGACTTTTCCGACTTTAGCGGCGCGACGCCGCCGCACCGCAGCGCTAGCTAGTTCCAGCGTTATGACGCCCTATTGATAATGATTCAGTTTGTTTTAATCACTTTTGCAAAAAACACGTATCAGTCATACCGGAATCAGTTTTAAAATTAAAATTTCTGACGTTGACTTCGATTTATTTATATCTTTCGTATAATTATAACAGAGATATGTCTTCTGGATAACAAAGAAGTAATTAGTTTCTTACAACGATCCATGGCAGAGATAAGTCTATCCCATATTCCGTGCTCACTGGACAACTACCTACATAATAACTACATCCGTCATATTGTTACATTTGACGTTTTGCTCACTGTACAACTACATAATAAAAAGTAAGTTATGTGAGAAACATACGGCGTCAAAAAAACCGCACCTTTTAAAAATCTTCTTTACAATTTCATAAACTTATTTAAAGGAAAGTGATGGTTATCATTAGAAATGTGAATAAAAGGAGTATCTAAAGCGTCGGTCGTTGCAAAAAAGACACACTCGTCTCGTCTGAGAAGAAAATAGCACTCCACTGCTCAAAGGTCCAATCGACGTAGTCACGAGCAAACTGCAAGCGGGCTCGCCGATGCGCTCCAGTCAATTTTGGACCCGTAGCAGCTCTGCGGGGCGCTATCATTTTCTCCTTCAGTCTTCTTCTAACCGTAGAGACGCTCACAGTGCGTCTGCGGACTGCCTGGAGCTGCTGTTGATACTCAATAGCGTTGGAGAAGCGATTTCTTAAAGAGTTCGACACCAGAAAAGAAAAAAAAACTCGTATTTGCCAGTGTCGAGTATTTTAATGAATCAAGTTATTTGCAAAAATACAGCATTTTCGTCATTTTATCACAGTTAAAGTCAAGTTTGTATATTTCTGTGTGTGTACTAAATAAATAAAAATAAAGTCCGTCATACCCCAGTAAAGTAGTGGAGACTTTACTAGAGGCTTCTTGGGAATCAAGAAATCAACATGGAAAATCACAGTTCACTGCGTTAGGTCACTTGCCAATATTTCAGTACGTTGCCGAAAAAGTAATGTCTAAAATTACACAATTTTTACGTAAAAACACGTATATTTGCAATGCTGCGATTGCCATTTCACCGAATGTGCTCATCAGACTAATCTTTGAATACCAATGCGGTAGCCCTAGCCTGCTGCTTCATACTCAGCTTATCTGAAGTGTTAGTAATGACCTTTTATGTAAATTATACTCATTGTGTGCTAGGTATATCAATAATCATGTTTTGATCTTTATTTCTTCAACATTGTTTCTACCAACATATCCAACAATGCACAGAGCCATTGTAGAGCGGTACCTACAGAATACTGTCATAGCGGAGAGACCTCCCTTCAGAAATACTGGCACATCAATGGTTTTCTGGAATTTATCTTGTTGTATAATATATTACAACGGAAAACTACTACTTACTACCATTTTTGATATGAGGTTGCTATTTCTCTTCACACCACACTATGCCTATCCTGTAGCTCTCTAAAATTTGCGAGTATTTTTTTCACACGCGCCGATATCGCTACTATCTCCCAGAAATCTCAAGATAAGAGTGATTTAAGTCATCCACTACGCATGTACCTACTGCTGTCAATTAATTTAAGCCGCGCGGAGTAAGGCCTCTGACTTGACTGAACTCATACAGTAAAAACCCAAAGCCTTGCGAAGCACGTATAGACGAGCGAGTTTTGGCATTTAATGCCCACTTAATGTCCGTCAAAATGGGGGAATCAAAACGAGAACCCAGATAATTCTGATACATTTATATACTACCTAATTTCTAGTATTTTCTACCTTAACAATTGTAAAGTTTAGCAAGGTTTCCCTTTTTTTAAATTTATTATAGCATAAGTTACTCAGGGATAATGTAGCAATCTAATGAAGTAAAAATTATAATAAAAACGGTTTTGTAGTTTTTGGGTTTAATTGTTACAAATATACAATAAAAACAAATCTTTCTTCTGAGGAATATTAGTATGAGTATGATGACTGAGAGGGTACCTACCAAGATCTTAGAAGCCCTGGTCAACCTTACCTGCAAGTGATGCATCTGCCGAACACAGACGAAGCTCTGGGAAACATAAAAGTTCTCGGTTAGCGGCAATAGGCTCGCCAATTATTACGTGAGACAACATTATAATCAACGATATGTGGGCGTTTATTATGCCTCTGCCTACCCCTTCGGGGAAACAGGCGTGAAGGTATGTTGATGACGACCGATATGGTGAGTATACCCGCTCTCCGCTCCAAGGTCGTGGGTTAGATTCTCATACAGAACAAATATTTGTGTCCATGAACATGAATATTTGTTCTGGTCTGGGTGTTTTCCTATGTATATTAAGTACATATATATAAAAAAAATTGTAATATGTATGTTTATCCGTTATTTAGTATCCATACCACAAGTTCTTAATAATACTTATCTTGGAACTAAATAATTGGTAAGTGTTAACAAATATTTGTTATTATTATTATGTCGGAAATGACTTAGAGTTAATTTTAGTATAATGTTAGTACATTTTACTATTAATAATGTATGTCTTATTTTTTAAAGAGTAAATTGTTATGTGTTTTTATCAATCATTAAAAAATTAAAGGCTTAGTTTAAATCACACAAGTTTTGCAACTACTAACAGGTCTAAACACTGATAACAGATGGCGCCATACTTACTTTGCGTCGCGTCATCGTTTGGTCGAATGCTAGTGAACATATAGCGGTAGTATTCTATTAGTAAGGGTAGTAATTATCCGTGAAAGCGCGAAAGCGCGTAATTTGAAGAGTTTTTGGAAACAATGTTGTCTTGATTTCCGAGATATCCGTTGTTTAATTTATTGATGATGAGGGTTAACATTGTATAAATGACCAATTATATAATGTAAGTAAAGGGTCACATATATAAGTAGATTATTATTGAATGTTTTAATATACTTTTCAGATGACGTTTCGGTAAGGTAGGCATTATCGTTTATAGAGGTAGTCTCCTAAACATGTATTAGTCAAGCGGAGGTCCAAAGAAAGGGCACCCGTTTTACGCGGATCATGCTTAGAGAATTCGGGTACCCCAAGGGGTGTTCTGTACCTCAGGTTTATTGGGGCATAGGGATAAACAATTGATCATAAGGAGCAAGAATAAATCTTATACTTACAATCTTAGAAAAATAACACCTAGACTTAGAATAATAACAACTAGAACGATAGTTCCCTCCAAAGCGGTCTTTCAAAAGCGAGGCAAGAAAAAAATCTATGGTGCGTAACTAAGAGATGTAATATAGTAATCAAAGAGATTTAATATAGTAATAGAGCGGCTATTAGAGACTTTTCCATACAAAAAATTTGAGCTGGCGCGGAAGTAGCGCTATCTAACGTTGAAAAGCAAAACAGCATATTAAAAACAATTAGAATAAGTTTTACCTACTCCACGGTAGGCGTCGCTTTGCAGTAGGGATGTTCTAAACTAAATTAATTTCATTTTATCCTTATCAGTCACCCTTAATAATTAACTTCCACAATAGAAAATACTAATGAATTCTCTCTATTAGGCATAACTATAGATAGTAACTTAAACTGGAAGACCCACATTAAAAACCTTCGATAAAAAATAACCAGATTCTCCTATGCCCTTCAATAAATTAAAAGAACAACAGATTTGCAAACAGCTTTAACTACATACTATGCCTATGCATATGCAAGGTTTAGTTACGGGATTATTTTGTGGGGAAGTAGTACTGACACACCTTCTCTTTTTATTCTTCAAATGAAATAATTTGAACTTTGGCAAACATATAACATAGTATAAGTTATAGTTATAATAAATTTATTTAAATATGTGATATGACAATTTTAAAAAAATTATGTAAAAATATAAATAAATAAATAAAAAATAACCTTCTGTGAAACGTTATGGAGTGCCATAAACATTGATTTGATAGTTTTACTATTATAGTGTATAACAGTCCCCCAACGCAATTATTATTGAATCAGAATATTCCTACTTATATCAAACTTATACTTACAATTTAAAAATATTATTTATTACATTAATTGATAAATAAAACGACATCACTTGAACATCACTAAATCATCTACTTCCGCATCGACAAATCCTAAAAGTAATGCTTTTGCTTCTCACCGCTAGAGGTCGGCAAAGGGCATAAGTAATGTTCTAGAACAATTTATTAAAAATTATTATATAGTCTGATTATTGAGTAAATATAAAAAATACTTACGAAAATAAACTGTAATCATGTTCAGCCTTTTTACCATAACAGGATTTGAAATATCGCAGTACGCAATTTGGCATATTTTCTATAAAATTTGTCAAATCTGTTCCCGCACAAACACGACTACACTAGAGGGCGCATAAAATCATACTGAGCGACTTGTTACCACTTGGTAATAAGTTGTGGATTACAGTTTTGATCTCAATGTCCTGTCTATAGTAATAGTTAAATGCCTTTGATAGCAGTGTTGGCAAAAAATTAATCTGATTAACAATTACGATTAAAAATTTAATCGATGTTATCACGATTAAAACTAATTAATCGTAATCGAATTTGCCCGATTACAATTATTAATTGTAATCATTAATCGTTAATCTCGATTAAAATATATGATTATCAGAGGGAACAAGTTTCAAATTAAAAAAAAACAACTAGTTAATCAGATTTTGTATTTGAGGATTTATAAAAATCACAGAAGTCATTGAATTACTAATTGTTACATTTTGTAATTAAAAGTTTATATAAAATTTACTTAGATAAATGATTTAAATTACATTTCATAATCACTCTCTTCTCAAATAATTCGTCAGACATTTTGTGTGACCTAGGTATATTTAGCATGGTTGCAAAAGAAAATATTCTTTCAACAGAACCGGAGGATGGCATGGGTGTGTTATATTTAATAAATACTGTTTTTAAAATCGTATAGCGTTCTAAAAGTTCCACTGCTCGACTACTTTCAGCGAAAAAATTGGAAATAATTAGGTCCGCTCTTTTTCTTAAATCTATCGTGTCAGCTTCACTACCAGAATCCGAGTGAAAATCAAAAAACTCATCGTCTTTTTGCGAATTACTTCCCTGTTCTTGGTTTTCAGCATTCATTTCCGGACCTTCCAATAATTGCGCCTTGACCACTGATTTCAATAAGTTAATACATTTTAACTGATCAGCAGGATTCAGGCACACCAACCACTTGTTCTTGAATCGAGGGTATGATAACGCTGCAACGACTGCATGTCTGCTTATTTCACTTGAGAGGTCAAAAAAATGTTCATATCTGCTTTCGAGACTTTGTAAATATTTTATACAAAGTTGTTCACAATATTTAAAATTGTGTCGTGTAAGCTTTTGTAGCTTTTTTCTTAACGCATGTAAACATGGCATTAAAATGCCGTAGAATGTGTCATCACCTTGTAATATGTCAAGAGCGTTTGCAACTGGTGCAGCACATAACAGGTGTTCTTCGATGTATTGAAATTCACCATCTCTTAGTGGATTTTTAATTTCCAGTGCTCTAGTTAATTGTAAGTAGTTACCCTTAATTTTTAGAATTTGTTTCAAAGCATCATAGAAGCTGTTCCACCTCGTAACGCCGGGTCGCGTGAGTGTATGTCCAAGAATATTTTCTATTATCTCCGCTGATTTAGGGCGACCGGCCGCACTCCACAATTCGTTGCACTTATCAATGACGGTTAAATGTATTTTTCCAAGAGGTGAATTTCTATCAGACAGTAGGGCTTTCACATCCGCACTAGCTATCAAATTTAATGTGTGTGCATTACACCTCATATGAAATGGCAGGGTATGATCTTGTTGAAGTTTATCAGAGTTTTCTATACTATAATCTTCTATAAACAATGGATTGTCAAGCTGGCTTACTTCTCTCGTATGAAGCTCTACTAAATCTTGATTTGGTAATGACTCTATTTCCAAATCATTTTCGCTATCACTAGATGTATACTCTTGATCTGATCCACATGTTTCTGTATCTATGCCCATTACCGAAGTTTTTTTTACACCAAATATTTTAAAAGCTTTGACAAAATTTGAACCATTGTCAGTTACACAACACACTACTTTTTTACAATCGAGATCGAGATCTTCAAATATCTCTAAAAGCAAATCTCTTATGCGATCAAAAGTATGAGATCCCTGAAATCGACGGCAAGCTATCGCTGCTGATTGTCTTTGTAATTGCGTATCTATCCAATGACCGGTTACTCCTAAGAAACTTCTTTTCTTTGATGACCATATATCAGCCGTAGCACACACATATTTTGTGAGCGATAATTGATTTTTTATATTATTAATCTGATCGGATGACTGTTTAATTATTTTATTTCTTAGAGAACGTCTACCAGGTAGTTTAATTCCATCATTATTTATGTTTAAGTGCTCTATCATTTTTATGAAATATGTATCCTCTACAGCTCTTATAGAGATCATAGAATGAGTGAAAAAATTTACCAAATTACTCTCGAACACTTCCTGTGTTATACAATTATATGTGATATATTATATGTGATATAGGTGTTCTTGTAGTTTCCCTGTTGTTTTTTGTGGATTGGCTTAAAGCTTGGTTAGATCCTTTATTTTTCTTGAATTTATTTTCCTTCATATATTTCTTGTACTCGTCTACAACGGAAGAACCGTGTTTGCGTTTTAAATGACCGACAAAATTTGATGTGGTTTTATCATATCCTTTTACCTCAGTTTGTTGTTGATCCGGACATTTCATACAAATAGCGACAATTTTTTTATTAGAACATTTCTCACGTAGAATGCGGTAGAAAGTACCATCAAATAATGGAGAAGATGACAATTCGGTGTCCGTTCTTGAAAATGAAGTCTCGATGCTTGAATTATCCGACAAAGACGTTGACGGCTTACCACAATCATAATTATTTGTACAAACAGTAATCTCCTCATCCGAACTCATCTTAACTATCACTTTTGTAGTTTAAAAACGATTTAGCATCGAAATGTGTTAACACGTGTTAGACGCGCGCTGATAGGTTATGTTCTATTGTCACGATCTCACAATAAAATGGCCGCTATAGAATGGGCGTACAACGCCATCTTTTGAATTTGTGACGGACAGCATCGATTACGATAGTTGATCGTTAGTTTGTAGTGATGGCGCTAAGTGATTTTTTTCTTAATAAAACAAACCTTAATCTGCTTAATCAAATTAATGATTAACGATTAGCGATTAACTTAACTAATCAGGATTACGATTACTATTTTAATCGCGATTAATTTAATCACGATTATGTTTAAATCGATTAATTTTAATCAAATTAACAAATCGATTGCAAAATTAGTCGATTAATGCCAACACTGTTTGATAGTAATAGAGCGGCTATTAGAGACTTTTCCATACAAAAAAATTTGAGCTGGCGCGGAAGTAGCGCTATCTAACGTTGAAAAGCAGCATATTAAAAACAATAAGAATAAGTTTTACCTACTCCACGGTAGGCGTCGCTCTGCAGTAGGGATGTTCCGTTTAGAATTCGACGTATCGATAATTTTGAAGAAGGTTAACCAAAATCGGTATAAAAAACATATAACATGAATAAGCAAGTGACAATTAGAGTAGTATATAAAAATTCTGGTGTTTTCAATTATTCTTATTATTTATTTAGTAAAAGTGTTAACTTATTAAATTTAACACTACTAATTAAAAAACAATATGAATTAACATAAGTACCTAGATAGTACCTATTGACAACACTCATTTTTGAAATAAACCCACCCCGCGAACACTAATCATAAGTAAGGCTTTTTATACAATCCCGTAGACCCGAATCGAGTTTACTTCAAAGCAATATCTAACATTGTTGTGTGGTTGGATTTACGAATCAATACGTGAGAATGGTCAGGTAAAACGTTTCACTTTAACAGCCAGTAGTCAACGTTCGATAAACATAGACTGCAAAGTCAAAAAGCAAGATTTAAAAAAACTAGCTTTTGTCTTCTATGAAGATTAGTTATAGAATATTTCGTTGCAGTCTTTCATTTTACCTTATTATCCCCATGATATGTGTACGGGTTACCGCACAGTAAATAAAATGTCAATGACCCGCTAATTAAGGTCACTTAGAAACAACTTTATTGGTATTTACGCACACATTTAACCAACATTATTTTAATTGCATTTTAATAAATCAGTATTAGAACGACTTTCATTGGGTTCTTTTCGTACTTTAACCTTCCCTAATCATTCGCTCTCATCTCATCTTATAAACTGTAACACACTACAATATGATTTATGACTCCAATTTAACAACCTATTAGATATTGCTCGAAGTGGACTCTTATGTGAGTCGATTCTGGTGTCCGGAAGTGTATTTTGGTCTTGACAATCAATCTTGTAAATTGTATTACCTACCAATAAAAAATAATCAAATAAGATATTTAAGCTTAATTTAAATCAACAATGCTTAAGTACCTTGAAATAAAATGAGTTTTGTCAACTTTTGTCTTTTAGACTTTTTCTGAACACCAGGGTCAAACTTTGCAATAAATCGAAATTTAATATTAGCATATGTTTCTATTATTAAATACAGTCTATGATTGAACATCCCAGGGCTCTCAAATGAATGAATGATTAACCCCTCAAAAACATTCGTATTCAAAAATACTTTTAATACTTTAGTTGTAATAAAATCAATATTGTGCTTTGCAGAGCACCTTTACCATCGTTTTCATTAACAAGTTTTCTGATAAACATTTCTGCGGCTTTACACACGTCAAAAACACCTTTAGTAGAGTAACATAACCCACCCATATCTCTTATTGTAATTAATTTATGAAAATATAATTTCCTGTCTGAAACCAAACTTGATACACACATTTCACATTTAATTTTTTTGCTTAGAATACGAGACACGTAACCAGAAATATAACCAATAATTTGATAGGCTCCTACTAACACAGATGTATCATTTAAAACTCCATTCAAAAATTCGCAAAAGTTATCTGCTATGAAATCGGTTTAAATTTCTTTTCTAAAGTGTCGTCTAATTGAAAATCTTCATTATCAACTGCCCTTGTTATGTAAGTTCTATATTGTTTCTACGGAAGAACAAGTGAGTATGGTAAAGTTATCCAACGGAGCACAGTTTCCTGAAAAGGAATCGCGTAATTCTAAATTGGCTAAAATCTTTTTGTATGCTGCCTTGAATTGTTTTACATTTGGGTTGTTGTTATCACCCCCGTGTCTTCTTATGCACCCAAAAAACAATTCAAGGTGGTCCTGACTAAGCCTATACGTTGACAAGTATTTAATTTTATGTATTTGTCTTTACTATTCTTTCAAACAATATTTGCAGACTTTGAATGTCAATTAAAAATCCCAAAAAACCAGTTTTATTAATAGTAAGTACCAATAGTTTTTTAATTAATTTCATTATTATTTTATTTGGGAGATATCTGCGCTTTATTTCCCTCTTTATTTTTATGTACTGTTTCAGAGATAGTATATAATTTTTAGCCAGTTCCAAATATGCAAAAACGGTGGATATATTTGTAACGCTTAGCGGCTGCTTAAAACCATACTTTCCATATTTGTTAGTATTCATTATATCAAATATATCGTTTAACACAGTAATAAATTTTACAGTAGCAGATGCATTTTCAAATATATGTCCTGTTAACAACTCGTTGCTAAGTAATAAGGCTTTAGCTACACTTCTACTTAATAGTTCAGTGGCTAATCGCACCTTCATAATTTCGTTTCGGAAATATATATGTTTGCTTGACAATTTGTTAGTAAAATTTAATTGTTCATTTGTTTGTAGTTATTTAAAGAGACCAATAGAGACCATTTTATGTACTCATTTTCTGCATCGTAAAACATCTTTTTATTTTCAAACGTGTTCCTGACCAATTTTATCATGTGGCTAGGGTCGAGGAATATTACAACACTCTCTTGAGTATCTGGGTGTGGAAAATCTGTTTTTAAGTTATCTGGGTCATTTAATTGACATCCCAAAATTTCTACAGTGCTCAAATTGGTTGGAGCAACATCAAAAGTCATACTGACAATGTTCACACCTGACTCGTGACATAAGCTTAAACAATTCTTAATTAACGCAGCTTTATGTTCAGCTGAAATGCTGTTTATGAAAAAATATCCCACTGGTATTTTCCAATTTTGGTCTAGAGATACTACCATGAATACAAGCGCTTGAGAAGCTATTTCGTCCATTTCACCAAAACCTATGTTGACAAAACCTTCATTTGTTTTGGTATTCCATAACTTCTGACCTCTTATAGAAATTTCGTCAAAAACTAAAGAACAAATTAATTCCTTTCCCGATTTCATCCTTTTTAACTTCAAAGCGTGAAACGACTCATTATTAAAACTGGGCTGCGCATCTACACTGACATACCATCTACGTAATGTTCTCACGTGGGGAAAAACATTATTAAAAGATTTTCTGACTTAATTGTATGCGGAGGGTGAATAATAGTTTCTGCAGTAGCTTTAAGATTATTTGTCACGTTTTTTTGCAAGTCAAACTTTTTTTCTAATTTACTCATTAAATCTATTTAATTATTTTTTTAAATTTAGCCTGGTGACGTATTTTCTGTCGTGCAATAAACAAACTTGCTTCTTCAATGCAATTTTTCTCGGAGTGTCGAAGATTGATTCAGAATCTGATACACAAACACTGATAGGTGTAACTCTGCGGGCGTCAGTGTTTGTTTTAATGTTCTGAAATTATAGGAAAATTGTGATTTAAAGAAACGTTTGAACATTAGTCAGTGGCCGTCTATGCATTATAGTATCTGTTTATTAGGTTTGACTACTACGAATAATCAAGAAACCAACAACTTACTTCACTGTAAGGTATTGATCCTTTTTTTAAAACTGCTCGACCTCTCTTTCCAAAGTGTATATCATCTCTTCTAAAATGTTTAGAGCACAGTTTAGATGCAGCAGATGGTATCCAACTTTCTTCTGCTCGTTCCATTTGCACAAATCGCACCCATTTTTCGCGTGCTGTATTATTAACTGGCGGAAACCTTCAATAAGACAATTATTGAACAATAAGTATTTTTTCGAGAAAAAACCAATATGTCTATATGAAATGACAATGTGTCTATCCTCACTTCTTGCCACAATATTGACAGATTAAGTGAACAACTATAAGATATTTTTTTGCAAAATTTCAATATGGATGAACGAACTCAATCTTGACATCAATTATGAGAAAACTAAATTAATTACATTTTATCCTTATCAAAAGTCACCCTTAATAACTAACTTCCACAAAAGACAATACTAATGAATTCTCTCTATTAGGCATAACTATAGATAGTAACTTAAACTGAAAGACCCACATTAAAAACCTTCGATAAAAAAATATCCAGATTCTCCTATACCCTTCAATAAATTAAAAGAACAACAGATTTGCAAACAGCTTTAACTACTTACTATGCCTATGCACATGCATGGTTTAGTTACAGGATTATTTTGTTTGGAAGTAGTACTGACACACCTTCTCTGTTTATTCTTCAAATGAAATAATTCGAACTTTGGCAAACATTGAACAGACTGACACTTGCAAGCCCTACTTTATAAAACTTAACATACTAACTCTACCAGGCATTTATATTTTAGAAATATGTAAATTTGTAAAAAATAACATCACCTCCTTTTACAAAACGTGGAGAAAAACCAATAAATAAACTACTAAGACACAAAAACAGATTAACACTTCTAACATGACTCTACACTCCAATAGTCCATAATAATATGTTATGTTAATAAAAATTTATAATAAACTCCCTGAATTAATAAAACAGAAACCTGTAACGCTACATTTGTGAACATAATCAAAGAAATATTAGTAAATAAGGCCTACTACGACATAAAAGACTATATCAATGACAAGACAATAAAAAAATAAGTTATAATAAATTTATTTAAATATGTGATATGACAATTTAAAAAAAATAATATAAATAAATAAATAAAAAATAACCTTCTGTAAAACGTTATGGAGTGCAATAAACATTGATTTGATAGTTTTACTCTTATAGTGTATAACAGTCCCTCAACGCAATTTTTATTGAATCAGAATATTCATACTTATATCAAACTTATACTTACAATTAAAAAATATTATTTATTACATTCATCAATAAATAAAACGACATCACTTGAACATCACTAAATCATCTACTTCCGCATCGACAAGTGTGGCGAGATCCTAAAAGTAGTGCTTTTGCTTCTCACAAAAGTAGGAAAGTTGAAACTTTTACACTTTAGCTTAGCTATTTATTGCATTTAGTTTATGCGAAAAACCACTTACTTTATAATTTCATTAAAAATGTATATATATTTATCCTGCCTGGGGTGAATAATTTTTCACTAATTATTTATTTAATATATTTAGAGCTATAAAACTCTTAAATTGATATAGTTAGTCAACTGTTTTATGTAGATAGACCAGAATCGGATAAAACTATTACAACTTTTTAAGATTTGATTTATGCCATATCAATTGAAATCAATCAATCAATGAAAAAATAAAGACTTTTGTGTTATCGTATATTAAAGAAATTATTCCACGCGAACAAAGTCGCGGGCGGAAGGTAGTAGCAGATAATTATCAAATAACATTTTGTGCAATTTAATTGTTGTCTATAATCAGCTCGGCGAACCGTGATCCCTATGACAGTTCATACTAGTGACGGGTCGTGTCGATATACCGCAACTTTTTATAGGTAAAGGTGTGACTTGCATTCAGCCACATCGATAAACATGTTTTTAAAATATATTCTACATTACTATAATTATAATGCTTGTTATATTTACAAGTATCGTGTATTTGTATATGGGGTTGCCAATATTCCGATGCAGAGGTAACATGGTCGGGCCTTCAAATCCGTGAAAACAAGTGATTATCACGAAGAGATGAATTTTGAGAATTTCAAGAAATGGTTCACAAAACTATTAGACAATTTAAACGAGCCCCACTACATTTTAATGGACAACGCCCCATACCACTCTGTGCAAATTAATAAAGCGCCTACCGCGAACAACAATAAAGGCGAAATAATAGAGTGGCTGCAAAACAATGGTGTGGCAGCTGATACTCAAATGCTGAAAAAGGAATTAGTTAGATTGTTAAACCTTCATAAACAGCAAACAAAGAAGAAATATTTCTTGGATGAGATGGCAAAATCAAAAGGGCACACCGTGATTCGGCTACCGCCCTACCACTGCCAATATAATGCAATCGAAATGATATGGGCGCAGATCAAAGGTGGGTTGATTTGTATTTATTTTAACATGTTTTTATTTAGGTCACTGGTGACTGTCTAGTCGGCTAGTACTATTTAAAGCTATTTTATTTCACTAGCAAATTGCATTTTTATCCATGTGCTTATATCAATCACATACTTTTAACGTACAAAATTATGTACTTATAATGTACTTACCCCGATCTCGCTCTTTGACTTTGCATCATTTTCAATCTAAACCATTATTGTTTCAGGTTGTGCAGCCAGGCTTAACACCACTCCGCCATTCACAGCTAATAAAATGCTTACGTTGCTACAAGAGGCATGTAGTCAAGTGACTCCGGACAATTGGAGGAAAGTGGTTGAAATGACGAAAAAACTATGCTTAGATGATTGGAATCGAGACGTGCGGTACGACAATATAGTAGACCAGCCGTTTTTAATAAACATAGGAGAAAGCAGCTGCAGTTCGGATTCCGAGTCTGAGACGCAATCGGTGACATCATTGTCAGATTCAGATTAATGTATATTAAAAAATCATAAACAAACCGCTTTTGTTTTATTTGAGTAGGTATATACAATAAATTTGTTAAATCTCCTTTATTTTATTATCGCAAACAACTTAAATGATTATAAATCTGACACTAAGAGCGTAGGTACTCTATTGATGTATTTTGTACACTCGTTTCCATTTTCGATATTTGTTTATCGATACTTTCCGCACTAGTCGATATCTTCCAAACGGAGTAACTTTTGCAGGACGTCAACGTAGTCTGATTGAGATAATTTCTTGTAAGTGTTAATAATTATTATAATTCCAACGGGATATTATTGTAATTGCATATATCTGCCTAAAATTAATAAATATCATTTTTAGACACCGCCAATTCGATTATAATATAACGGTGACGCTACTACAAGGTTGTGTCGTGGGAATAACTGTCAGTGTCATAGGGATCAAGGTTCGCCGAGCTGATTATAATTGAGACGTGTTTCACTTACAACAAAATGTAGGAGATTTTTTCCCCTTAATGGCAACATTTTTATCAACTGTCACGTAACAAATATTGAAATTATTTTTTTCATTTTAATTAATATTTTACTTAATAATTTAAGTTCAAACGCATAATTTACCCGTGTAATGTTAAGTTAATATGTTTCTTGTGCTTTTCCGACGTATTGTGATATCCGTTCATAGCGCAAACCGGCATTTTTAATAAAAATATCAGTAGTTTTCAATACGACACGACCTTGAGCACTGACGGGCCGCGTAGGCGCGTAACATAACAAACTTAGCCAATATGGCTAGGTTTGAGTTGCCTCACTTTGACGACGCGTACTGGGCTTCTAGATGTAATTATTCTAAGCTTACAATATGGCTTATATTTTATTTATTTATTTATTGCCTGTAGTTAAATACATGATACCGTTTTGTTTTTGTGGGACACAAAAGATTATTTTTATAACACATTACTTACATTTTGTAAATCATTAATCTCTTCGCCACTTTAAGTCCTTTGGCAGGGCACAGCTACGCGGATAAATGGGGAAACAATGAATTGTTGAAACAAATTTTTCTCGTCAGCAAGATCAGAAGACACTGACGTGAAAGATGTGTGTATTTATTTGTATGTTTGTTATGTATTAATGAATTATAATATTTGTATGTCTTAATGACAAAACGTAGCTAACAATTTAGACTTAAGATCACCTATGTACCTACACTATACGTATGTTTAACAAATCAAGTTTCTGATTTTTATAATAACACATAACCCAGAAAAGTTACAAAGTGTTCAACACGAACCCAAAAAAACAGAATGGGTCGATTTTTGTGATGTATTAATGAAGACGTTACATATAGAAGTAACTTAAAAATCCAAATGAATTTTCTGATTCAAGATGATATTAGCTCAATGTGTAAGTACCATAAAGTCCAAGATATTTCACTTCAGTAACTCTCTTAGTTTTTGGACACTCACACCTAGTACAACCAATTTAATTGAGTTTGTGGGGAGTGGATGACGTGCTCCTCACTAAAGATTCCCCACGAGTTTAAAATCTGACTTAGGCTAAGTACGATTGTCAATACTTAAAAAGATACAATTTGTCTTTTCCACATTAAGAATCAGGACACTTGAGTTCAGCCAATCCATTACCCTTTTTAAACCTGTTTCAGTGGCAACTTGTACTTCATTCCATCTATGTACAAACAAAACAATAGCCGTGTCATCCGTACAAAAAAAGAAAAAATAAGAAAAATAACAAGTTTACACAAATATTCATTATAATTAAATATTACACATTACATTGAAGGTGGAGGGGGTGGAACAGGAAGCAATGGCGGGGGTGGAGGAACGCCCATCATTGGTGCACCTGGAGGTGGTGGCAGCCTCATACCATGACCCTCCCACATTTTTGGGGGAGGAGGAGGCATACGCAAAGGCTCTATCTTGAATGCGAACTGCAAAAAGAATTGTTTTGTGTCCTTATTCCAATGAGTCCAGAATTTTGAATCATGTTTTTCAACTTCTCTGCTTGGAACCTTGAAGGCAATTGTTTCATACGGCTCAGCAGCAAACAACAAGTACTGCCACCTGCGGTCTGGTGGCTCAATTTTCTGCTCATATGCTGACATAAAACGATGCCTGGGTTGAACACCTTCAGCAATTTCTAGAACAACCAAATGTATTATACATTTAAAATGTCTGGTCCCATTCTCTGTCAATCGCTGCAGTACCTTACAAAAGGAATATTACTTAACATAATAATAAAAGTAAAAATACCATGTCAATGATTTCATATTATTGTCACCATTGTTATACTGTGCACTACACTCATGAACTCTTGACAAACCTTTTCCGTTTAACATACAAGGAAAAATCAATTTGAAAATCATAATATTATGTAATAATAGGCTAACCTGGATAATCAACTTGGAAAAGTAAGCTCTGTTGTCCATTCTCAGGATCTTTTTGTTTGGTCACCCTGTATCCAGGACGTCCAATTTTAACAAACTTTTTTGGTTCAATCCTAGGCTTCTCAGGAGCCAGCTGTTGAGGAGCCTCCTTGGCTTCCTTGGCAGCTCTTCTTGCTAAATTAGCTTGATGTTTCTTCCCTTGGGTATGAGCCAAGTAGCTACCCTCATTGTTGTGAAGTGTTAGACAAAGTTTACACTCATAGGACCCTGTGAAAATTAAATGATCAGGGTTTGTAGAAATAATATTGGCTGAACTAGAGTAATGTTAAAAATATTATAACGGGTTGAAAAATCATAAATATTAATAACATATTCAACTTGGAGTGAAAGTTTTTCGTCATCTGTTTGAGGTTATAAACATTGGTCAAAGAATAAATTTCTAAGGAGATAAACATACCCAAGTGGTTTTTCATAAAATAGGGATCCTTGTTGAGATCGATTGTCTCTAAAGCCAATTGCCGAAGCCTCTCACGCCGGTCTCTGTTGCTTTCCGACCATGATGCTACACCTCCACCACCAGTCTTTCCTCCAGGTCTATTTTGGAAATCCATTCTGTACTTATACTTTTGGTCCTCTTACAAAGCAAATTTATTAACTACTTCAAAACATTTATTAAACAGACAATGGAATATATTGGCATTACAGCAATGAGCAAACAACCACAACAAAATTCACACAGAGTAAATGTATGTATATTTTGTCAAGTACTTACTACTTAGTATACTGACATTGACATTCCGTATAATATAATCATAATATACAAGGCTAGGTCGCTATTTTATGGATTATTAAAAACCAGCTCGTGGACCCAGAGCGGCTTACCGAAGTCCGGTATGTGTATGACACTCTGCTGTCAGAATAGCTTACAATTTGGAATCCTACTAAAGCAATATTATTACAGCACTACATATTATACTACTGCTGTAAAAACCAAACATGACGACAAAAACTTTAATTTTACTGTTTAAGAAAATATTCCTAGCCAGGGTATTCAGTTTGTGGTACGTGACTCAGGTGCTCGGTCAAGAAAGCTTTAAAAGCTACTGTGTCTAAGAAATATTCAGCTGCCAGGAACGACAACTTTTTTTTGAAAAACAAAGTGTAGTCTCTTTCTAGTTAGAGTTAGTAAAACGTATTATTTGAAAGAACGAAGTACCGTAGTATTTAAAAGAAATACATATAATAAAATTCAGGCAGTACTAGTGACTTCCGTAGATAAAGTTTCAACCTCTCCTTCGTGCATTCTAACGATAACCAATTAGTACCAATAGTCGCCACCATACATCTCTAACGTCTGCAGTGAAGTATGCAAACATATACTATCTCGTATTTTGTCACGCGTTTGGTAGTTAGTAAGAGTGAGATAACACACATTGGGTGCTTACATGTTTTGATTATATTCTGTGTGATCTTAACTTGAGTATGTAAAGCGTATCTATGCTTCTCATATGAAAAATGTTTTATATGCTCTGTGAAAAAAGACTTATCAATCCTCCTCCTCTTATTAGTTTACTTTACTCTGTTACGGAAAGCGTCCGTCAGTCAGTCAGTTGATGTTTGAGGATTTTAGAATTCGTTGGTTTGTTGTGTTTGTTACACAAAATTGCCAAAGGACTTAATTTTAATTTGAAATAGGTTTAATTAAATACGTTTTATTGATCAAATATTAAATTTGTTATTTTAAAATTATTGTTCTGCTTGTGGTTAATAACAAGCAAAGTGTTGTATACAAGATATTGTCATGAACTTCGCAAGTTCTTCAAAACATTGACGTGTTTTTATTTGAATGATTTGAGAAATTATTGAACTACAATATTGTGGAAGAAATCTTGTGTCGTTTCTAAAGAAAAAAAGAAGTCTGTAATAAATAATGACCAACTATAGAAGTGTATCTATTTGAAAGTTAGTGAGTGACAACATGCATGTTGTAAAAGTGTTATGGACGAGTTGTAGTTATTTTCTCATAGTGTTTTTATCGCATTTACGGTGCAGTACTCGAGTTTGCTGTACCTAGAGGCATAACTGATCAGGATGAAGGATTTAAGGTGAAGTGGTGAATTTAGCACCGTGGAGCACCTGGTGGGAGGTGGCGGCCCGGGCGGCCTGTTGCCCGGCGCGTCGCCTGCCCAGCATCCACCGAACATGCTACAGCCCATGGAGGAAATGATCCTTCCACCTAAGAGACAAGCTGTAGTTGATAGACTCCGGTAAGTCTTTAGTTTAACCCTTTAGTTTAACCCTTTTCTATAGTTACCTTAACAAATTATTGCTTAGAGCATAGGCTCCCTTTAACATTCTTTGCATAACCCTCAGTAACTCTGAACATTAGCATAAGACCATCTCCATAGTTCTATTTAGTTTTTCACAATATTTATGAAAGTTTGTTAAGGAGTATAGGTTGCTGTGCTTGGTTGAGGTACTGCTAAGTGTTTGGTAAGTGTACAGTGAGTTTTAGCAAAGCACCTTTGCTTGGATTATCATTTGTATAGTTGCATTGCATTGATAGCTTATGATAAGAATTAAGGTCTCTTCAAACCGTTGGCCTCACATTTCCAATTTGGTTTTTAATTACTGTTGACTAAATATAAATATAAATAAATATAAATATCTTTATTTGCTATTAAATAATACTAGCACTTACTATTAGATAAATGATTATTTAAATAGTATTTTACTTAAAGCTTGTTAGTCTAGTTTTGGTTTAGTAATATTTTTTTTGTTGAATGATTTGTTATACCTATTTCATACTGATAATGTTTAAATTATTTAATGTGTAACTGCAGTTCTAACCAATAATATCCTAGCATTATCCTGGTCGCCATATACTTACATAGGGCCCAGGTTCTACTCATTGGTCTGACCAGATTTGGCTGCTTTTCAGTTCTGAAGTGCTGTCCTAACCCAGTTAGGTTTAATGTTCTTATTGAAATCAAAGGAATAAGTCCAAACATGAGATACTGCCTGTAAACCATTGAGGAGTTCCATCTCTATTATCAACTGTAACTTCCATACAACACTACTCACTATGCATGTTTGCTATGTTTCAATAGATTCAGTTCAAAAATAAAAATTTAATCAAAGGGATCCTTAGGAATGCATTTATGAAATCATGTTAGTTATAAGAAATCACCATCATCCTTGCTTCTTATTGACCTTTTGCGTGGTCCCTCACAAGTAAAGTGTGAGATATTCCCAAATCTATATGACCTGTCATTTGTGATCCTGGTGCAGATCTGCATGGGTGGGTGTGTGGAGTCATAACTTAAATCTGGTTAGACCAGTAAGCAGACTCTAGGCTAAGTGGGCAACCGGGATAATGCTAGGATATGAGGGTGTGTAAAGTCATACTGTGTGAATTTTATAAACTATAACATGTATAAAAAATTACATGTCTCAACCATTATTCATTAATAAAATCTAAGCTGTAATGTCTGACTAAACCAAGCATGGCATCTCAATCTTACTTATGCATTGCATTGATGCCTTACATTAAGGATACGGGTCTGTTTAAACCATTAGTATTTTAGTATTCATTTTTGTTGACTATTATCTAAATTACACTTACTATTTATTATAAAAATGATGTTTATCATACATATGTTTCACTCTTTAACATTAAAATATAAACTATAAATAAATGAATATTTTCTGACAATTACACAAACATAAGTAGGTGCCATTAACAACTTGTGTTATGGATACTAAATAATGGATGAACATACATAAAAACTTTTTTTTGTAAATCCTACATATGTATTATATATAGGAAAACACCCAGACCAGAAAAAATATTCACATTTTATGCACACAAAGATTTGTCCTGTGTGGGATTCAAACCCACAATCTCAATAAAGTAAAATTATTATTTTATAGGCCATGTCAATTATTTGTAATATAATTAGAAAATATTTTATTATATTACACAGCAAGTAGGAAGTTAAAAGTATAGATTTATAGTTTGGATTATTTACAAATGTTATAAATAGCACAAAATAAGTTTTGATACCACCTTGTTGTGCCTTTCACAAATCATTTTTTTTTAAAGAATTCTCCACTCAATTACATTAAAAATCAGGTAAAGAACATCAATAAATTGGATAAAATTAAATAGTATGTTACTTATGTCTTCAATTATTATCAAATTATAATTTAATTTACCACAATAGGCATCTACCTTACAATGTAGTGTAGTTGACTACACTCGCAAGTGCATTTAAAATTAATTACTACAAAATTAAACTCTCATTGAATATGAAAAAGGAATAGATTCCTAAAACTAAGGTCAATATATATCTGTCTCTTTTCTTTAGTGATGTTGTAGCATTCCTAAACGAACCTTAGAGTAACTGATTTAAAGATGCTTTAGATACTAATTGTACATACATCTTTAACTATCGAATTATGATTCGAATTACATATACACAACTATTTGTTTTTCAAAGTTGTTTGATTGTGAGGAACTGCGTAGCTGCATTCAGTTAAACGTTTGTTGGCAGGTACATAGTAATTCTCTAATCGAACTTACGTCTCAGAATATAGGGAGTTCGCGACGAAACAGTTTGGTAGAGTTGACTTCTAGTCAAATGTTTCCAAACGGAGTAAAATAATATGTAACAATAAAAATATTTTGCTAAAATCATATTTTTTTTTCTTAGGAAAAGGACTCATAATGCCTTAAAATTGTACGATTCTAAAGAGTATACTTAACTGCTATAGTATATTAAATAGGAAATGACTTTGCGGAATGTTTACGTAAACCCACCACATGTTATCAAATGATTGCAAAATGAATCGTTGAAGATATCATCACGCAGTATCTGCGATTATTGTATATGCCTGTGACAAATCTCTTCATTGGTCTATCGAAGTACATTACAATAATACCACGATTTTTTTGACAACAATAAATAGTGCAAAGTGGTACAATACAAGATAATTGAATCATAACTATTATGAGAAAATTAGACTCGCGAGTTCAAACGAAAGCAAAGACGCTCGAAATCTCTTTGAGAATTCAACTTATATTCTTAAACGTATTTCGTCTTGTCGCTCTTTTACTAATCTTTTTCTTAATACAGTCAGTTTTCAAACAAAAGCTTACTATAATAGAAACGGATTTAAATATAGAAGCTAAATCATTACACTGTGAATATCGCATGCGAAATAAATCGATGTCGGTCGGTGGCATAGTGCATGCCGATTGCCGTTGCCGAGGTAGGTAACGGTACCGAAAGGCCAGTTGCATTGCGCCGCATAAACGTTACTCGCGTTATTTGCATTTCATCTAGTGCACCTAGCAACCCAACAACAATTAGTTTTATGTATTTTTAGCACTAAAAGCTACTTAATTAAAAACGATTATAAAAGAGATGAGTCGTTTACAAAGGTCAACCCATGGATTATAGCTTCTGTGGAAGGCATATTATTTGTAACAGATGTCAGTATTAAAGCAAGTGGTAATTGTCAAATTATTAGGCGCTATTGGACAGCTGTATACGTTCTAATCAGCGGTCTCTAATCTTCTGTAGGTATCGACTGATCCCATAGATAGACCCTCGGGTTTTTTTTTAAATGCTCATCAAACAAGTCCGAGGAACTACGAATTAGCAGG
Organism: Musotima nitidalis; assembly: GCA_949126915.1. NCBI lineage: Eukaryota > Metazoa > Arthropoda > Insecta > Lepidoptera > Crambidae > Musotima > Musotima nitidalis. Next base: position 13,351,124 of record OX421418.1, on the reverse strand, counting down.
CAATTATACCTTGCTTTAAAACTAAAATAAGCTGATCATCTCTGACAAATCTGACAAATTCGGTTCTTTTCTAACCGCGTCTAGTTTATAGGGTTGGACTGATCGTGTAATTGTGGCATTACTTGACTCTTTTCAGAAATCAGATACGGAGACCAAAGTACCAATCTAAATCTTCTTATTATGTGGACCACATCGTTTTCCTAACCTTTCAAGTGACTGATAATCAGATACAATTGATATTCTATTGTTTCCTGTTACTTGGTAGTCGTCTGCCACCTCACATATTAATATCAGTCCAGGTGTAGTTATGACGAGGCACACAAAAAATATAGTTTTAGGTTCATTGTTGATAAATTAATAAATGAGTGGCGTGACGTGACTGCCGTGTCGGCTTCACACACGCAATAGACATGCAGCATGTCCCTACCATAGCCCTTTTTAACCATGACCAAGGAATAAATTAGCCTGACCTGGTAAATATTAGGTTAGAACTAGCTTTCTACTATTACAAATTACAAAAAATGTCATACTTATAAATCTTTCAGTATGTGCAAAAACAGCTACGTAAAGTCCCATTTGAAAAGCAGTCTGTCTAGTCTATTCCCAGAAATTAGTCTGTCCTTGAGAAATTGTTTTTAGTAATTACAAAGCAGACTTTGTTGAAATTGTAATCGTTCCTAGGCGAGCGGAAGATTTCTCAGAATTACAGGAGTTCGTGGTTCAAATACTGTTTCCCCTGCGCGCACCCACTTATAATTAGCGACTTCAATTAAATTTCGAAGGCTTTTAAGTGCTATTGCAGATTACAGGTAGATCTTTAGAAGTTCGTCTACCCTCTTGGCAACTTACCATCGAATATATAAATATATGACACTGTTAATGGACCTTCCCTTACGAACGATATTGAAAGGAATTCAAGTCATACATACTCCACCACTCGGACCCAGTGCCGATTGACGGAGGCAGGTGTATGGCGTCCTGCTTTTAGAATTTTTCAAACCGCCCATTAGGCTTCTAAAATGACTTAATGACTATCACGTTTTAGTGATAACCGGGACCAATGGCTTAACGTGCCTTCCGAAGCAAGCAAGCGCTCGATATCAAATGCCACACAAAAGATGGGGGAAAGGGACTCCAAGGACTGACCTCTTTAAACTCTGCTGTACTTCGGTGATCGTTTCCGACCACCGAGCTACGAGCGCTTCATGGGCTTATTATAAATCTGACTTCAAATTGTACATAGTAAATTTTATAGTAAAACGGTTTAAAGATTATTTTTATTATAACTACGATAACATACTTCATTTGTTTTAGGCGCTCTCTATCGAACAGTTGTGAAATTACAAAAAAGATCTTTAAGCACTCAATGCATCTTTATAAAAGGAAACATGTGACATGGTTAACTCGATTTTTTTTTTTACATTTACGTCTTTTAAGAACTAGATGTGCGAAATATTTAACTCTATTAATTTTATAATTCTCTATTATTCTCTATATATTTTTTTTTGAGATTGATGTTTTTTTTTTTGCTGCTGAAATGAAATGTTGTGAAATAATGTGTATGTATTTATATGTGAAAATATAAAAAAAACGCCTTTTACCAGTTTATTAAGACATCTGTTACTTAACTTAAGAATTTGTATGTGTTTAGTTTCTCATGTACCTACTCTGATTTATTTCTTTTTTTGATTGCTTACAACTCTGTTTTGCATTCTAAAGCTTAGAGTAATATGTGAACAATGTTACTGGTTATACAATTATTTAATACATTTGAGTCATATGCTGTACACTAGTTTTAAGTGTTGTTAGTAATATATTAGGTCGGGAAAAAGTCTTTTCGCATAACGTAGGTATAAACTTATTATAAAATTTTTTTGACTGTACTATTTGTGTCTGGCTGGTTTTGGTAACATTAAAAAGGTTCCATTATAAAGAAAAGAAAAAAAAAAATAGTTGTTTCCCGCTATTTTTCATTTGTTTTTCTCTCCGTAAAAATGAGTGAATCTAATGAAGAAATTCGATTCATTTTAAAATTTTATTATAAAAAAGGCAAAAAAGCAGTGAAAAAAATTTGTGATGTTTATGGACTTGATGCAGTGTCAGTAAGAGTAGCACAAATTTGGTTCAAACGTTTTCAGTCCGGAAATTTTGATGTTAAAGATGCACCTCGATCTGGTCGCCCTGTTACGAATAAAATGGACGCCATTTTTGAAAGAGTGGAGCAAGATCGGCATATTAGTAGTTACGATGTAGCTGAAGAACTGGGAATTGACCACAAAACAGTTTTGACCCATTTGAAGAAAGCTGGTTATACAAAAAGGCTCGATATTTGGGTGCCACACGAGCTCACTCAAAGAAACTTAATGAACCGTGTACTCATTTGCGATTCATTATTGAGACGTAATGAAACCGAGCCGTTTTTGAAGAGATTGATAACTGGCGATGAAAAGTGGATCACGTACGACAAGAACGTGCGAAAAAGGTCGTGGTCGAAAGTTGGCCAGGCTTCACAGACTGTGGCCAAACCTGGCCTAACACGAAATAAGGTGATGCTGTGTGTATGGTGGGATTGGAAGGGCATTGTTTATTATGAGCTTTTACCGCCCGGCAAAACCATCGATTCTGATCTTTACTGCCAGCAACTGATGAGATTAAAGGAAGCAGTCGAGAGAAAACGGCCGGAATTGATCAACAGGAAGGGTGTGGTCTTTCATCACGATAACGCTAGACCACACACATCTTTAGCCACTCAGCAAAAATTAAGAGAGTTCGACTGGGAGGTCCTAGTGCATCCACCATATAGCCCTGACCTTGCGCCTTCAGATTTTCACCTGTTTCGGTCTCTGCAGAATTCTTTAGGTTCTGTAAGGTTGACCTCAAGAGAGGACTGCCAAAACTATTTGTCCCGTTTTTTTGATCAGAAGTCCCAAAGTTTCTACAGTAACGGGATAATGTCTCTGCCCACAAAATGGCAGAAAGTTATTCAACAAAACGGTACATATATATTGTAAATAAATGTAAATAAACTTTGAAAAAAATGTCTTGACTTTTCATACAAAAATACGAAAAGACTTTTTCCCCAACCTATTATATGGTGTAACTGTTGTTTGTTCCTAATAAATAAATAAAAAAATCATACTGGTGCTATTCCAGTTCAGAGCGTCTTCGGAATCATACCTTTTGGGTTAAATTTAAATAGCAGGCTGTAATCGTTTTCGTTTAACAATGATATCCAATATCGAACAATCAGGCAGTACTTATACGTAATTTCCTTTTCATATACCGAAATCAGCAGTGGATACGACTGATAGCAACCAAAGAGAAATCCTATGCGGATTTTATAATATTGAAATATTATAAATGATTTAATTTAATAATTTAGGCCATAATAACATCATCCGTATTCCAACGGTCATGAGTCAAGTTTCTAATTTTCGAAAAGGTGGATATGGTCCGTAACTCTATGCACAGGATACCAATAGGCTTGGGGCTATTTTCGGAGTATTCAGTGTTCTAACTCCTAGAAGCAAATCTGCTGCTTCATTTGAGAGAACCTAATTTAAGTAAATTCTATGACTCTAAAGCTTTGCTGTTAGCGGCTCTCTCTCATAGTCCTTGGTCGCCTTCCAAATTATGTGATTATTTCTTAGGTTATATTCAATTAAATACATTTTAAATTTCCCTTATATTTTCAACTTATTGCAACGTTCTCTAACTATCTTTAACTTTTTTGTTATATTTAAAAAAAAGTGTTTATCGAACAATCAACAAGCGGAAGCTAATTCCAATCGTTCTACCTTCCGCTTGCAGCGTTGCCCTCATGACCTACAGTTTATCGCCTTCCACTAAATAGTCACAAAAAGTAAAGCCCGTCAATCGATAATTAAATAGTTCCCCACACTAATTTTCAATACCTTTTTCAGGATTAAAAGCTATTCCAGAATTAAAACTATCCTGCTTTCCAGGTTCTTAAATGCAAACTGCTTCCATATCTTTAAATCACTTTAATCGTAATAAGTGTAAGCTTTAAAAGGCAAGGGCCAGACAAATTGAGTTACTTCTGCTTTTATTATACGAATAAATAGTATGGAAAGATGCAAATGAGATTTTCGAATTCAGGTTTTTTACATGGACGAAAGTTATAATTATAATTATAACTTTCGTCCATGTAAAAAACCTGAATTCGTTCGAATTAATAATTCGAATTAATAATTATTAATGAAACTACCGAACCGCATGTGGTGATTATATGTCCGACGCACATAGTATTGAAATTAAATATCTGCTTCATTTCAAAAAAACTTTTACATTATCATTATTTTAAAAATATTACTTAAGTAGATAAAGAAGGAGAGAAAGGGAAATTCACCGAGGCGTATCATCGGCTAGATAGCTGTTGGATTGTCGGCAAGAAACCGGGAGGGTGTAGTGCACACTGGCGGTGTCACTGACATAGCGTGACATACAATCGGGACTTATCGAAGGCGTTGTTTGTGTAGCGACAACCGGCGCGGCGCTCTGGTCAATGAACCAACTGCCAAGAAGAACCTACTGCTTTCTAATTACACACATACATACATATCTTATCTTGCTTCATTTATCCATAATTAATTAGCTCTCGTGAAATAAAAAATACCCTGTATAAGCTTTGACACCGCCGCAGGCGTGAAAAGATATGAATATCTCATATAAATTTAAATATAAATAAATAAATATTTTTCTGACAATTACACCAATTATTTAGTTCCAAGATAAGTATCATTAAGAACTTGTGTTATGGATACTAAACAACGGATAAACATACTTAAATACTTTTTTTTTGTAAATACATACTTAATATACATAGGAAAACACCCAGACCAGAACAAATATTCATGTTCATGCACACAAAGATTTGTTCTGTGTGGGAATCGAACCCACGACCTCTGGAGTGAAGTGCAGGTATACTGACCTCCACGCTAAATCGGTCGTCGCTAGCTTAAATTTAAAACCATAAAATGAGTATTAAGTGACGATTGTTGTTGTCATATCGATATCGATATGACAACAACTTCAAAAGAATTTTCAAGCTTCAAAAATTAAAACCGAGTTATAAATGTATCGTTAGTTTTTCACGTAACCTGTAGGTTGTTAACCCTACTAATTATTTTAATTGAGAATGTTTGTGAGGGTGGCTGATTGTTTGTTGGTCTTTGACCAGAAACTCGGATTTATATTTTTATTCCGCGGAAAAATACTAATTCCCATTGGGAAAATTATTATAACACATTTGCCTAATTTCACGTCACCTGCCGCAAACCAGAAATTTAATTGGTAATTTGTTTTCGATCTCTAATCAGCTAACCTATTAGGAACCGAACAATAATTTCTGTTTTTAAGAATTGACCTGATTGATTGATATAATATTGTTATCTTGCGTCTATGCCACGCTTTTTGACTATGCCATCAACGAATTCCAAATAAATTTAACGATCTAAAAATCTGACATTGAAAGCTATTATTTTAAAGTTTTGGTTGCATTTTCGCTGGCGCTTTTGTAACATTATTTTTATTGTTTTTTTAAAAATATATTTGCCTTGACTTTTCTCTCGTAGAGAAAATGAGAAATTATTTATTCAGTGTAGAGCACTTATGAAAGTCAATATAATGCTAGTCTCGAAATTATACTGCTTTACCATCATATTAAAAGAAGTCTGCGGTGTGAATGATAGAACCATCTTGGATCAGTTAAAACAAATTGGAAAAGTAAAGAAGCTTAAAAGATGGGTACCACATGAATTAAGTGAAGCAATTCGCAAACCAACAAACACGCGTCGACTGCTACGTCTCGTTATTCAACCGTCATAATAACAAGGGGATTTTGAATCGTATCATTATTTACGATGAAAAATGGATCCTTCCCAATTGAACCGGCCAAATCTTGCCCCAAGGGAAAGTTGACCCAAAAATGGTACTGGTTAGTATATGGTGAACCAGCGTTGGTATCATCCACTATAGCGTCCTAAGATTTGGTCAGACGAGTACTACAGAACTGTATTGCCAACAACTGGAAACCATGATGGAAAAGCTAGCCGTTTAACAACCAAGATTGGTCAACTGCTTTAGCCCACTGCTGTTCAGGACAAAGCTAGACAACACACTTCAAAACAAACGGCGGCGAAACTAGAGAAGCTAGGACTGAAATGTCTCCGTTATCCACCATACTCCCCGGACCTTGCTGCAACCGATTACCATTTTTTTTTTAGGAAATTTGGATAATTTCTTAGTTGGAAAAAAATCAATTTAGATGAGGCAGTCAAAAACGCCTTCAAAGATTTAGTTATTTCTCGCTATTCCAGTTTTTTCAGCAATGGAATCAATAATAATAACCTCCCTATAATATGGAAAAAGTGCATAGATAATAACGGTACATACTTTCTTCACTTTGATTGATTTTATAATCAATTCAGCAATATGACGTCCACAGCTGAATAGATGTGGAAACATTGAGCGATCCTAAGTCGCCTGCATTCATCCTTAATTTATTTGATAAAGGATGAATGCAGGCATTTAAAAAAAGCAAAAAAAATTGGTACTGTTTACCTTTTTCCAAATAAAACATCAATTTTATATGTAGGGACCTAATAATAGACATTAATTGTCGTATGGAGACGTTAATATTTTTTTTAAAGAGATATGAACACAAAATTCTATTATGTTTAATAAAAGGCCTGTTTACTTTCGATCTAACACCGCATTTCCCGAGCATATTTTTCTTTTCTACTATTAGAGAAAGTGCAACACTAGAGCAGCAACTAGGTACATGCATAATTAGCTTCCTCGGAAGGTGAGGTTGCAACGACAGATCGAGGGAAGCGCCATAGACATACCATTTACTTTCTCGCTACTGCTATTTAGTCAGGCTCTTGCATTATAATCTCTATATAGTAAAATATAGCTGTACTTAAAAAAATTATATGTCCCGGCTAAAGTCAATAATAGGATCCATATCCTACTACTTATATCGTTATTTATTGTTTTAAAAATTATTGACAGGGTTTTATTGTTTATTCTCACGTTAAAACTTTACTTAGTGTACAAGTGGGTTCGCTCACGTCCATAGCTAGTCGGCGTGGTTTGAACTCTGATTATTTGTCCGAACGCTCAAGACAGGAGAGCCCCTTCATCAAAATCGATAGTTGTTTGGGCGTGTAATCGTAACAGAAAGACAGATTAACGTTCCCATCGAGATTATGATATCGTTTGCTATTAGGTTAGTTTTGTATAGTCGATATTTGTTGTAATCAAACAAATATCACTCAAACTTTACAGACGCCAAAACGTGAGCTTAGACTAGTTTAAACTAAATCTCTGTGCGAGAAATTAAAACGTTATTCGCTCGCTACTTTCTATTGAGATCGAATTTTAAAGCTATCTATTTTTACTGCCTGACTCTTACGTAATAAGGAAAGAGTTCTTCAAATTAAACTAATTTAGTCTTATTATGATTTTGTACCTATTTAAGTCGATTTAGTCGTTACTTACTTGAAGCGAAAATTTCTATTTTACGGAAAAAAAATCATTAATATTGTAAATGAGAAGGAGAGTTTATTTGTTTTCACGAACCTTGATGAAATTTAGGCATATAGCTACAAAAATCGTCTTATCTCACAATGACAACCTGATGTATTTTTTTTAATTGAGTAACGTTTTTTTTTTAGAAAAAGATCCAGTTTACATATTTTACCGATTTTTTTGTAATTCGGATTTCAAATGAACGTTTTAAGTTGTAATTTTGAAAAATTGCTGCATGCGCAAAAAAACTCATATACCTAGTTTAGTTGTGCAGTCGGTGTGAAGGTCGGTATAAATAATAATAATAAATAAATAAATAATATTTTCTGACAATTACACCAATTATTTAGTTCCAAGATAAGTATCATTAAGAACTTGTGTTATGGATACTAAACAACGGATAAACATACTTCAATACTTTTTTTTTGTAAATGCATACTTAATATACATAGGAAAACACCTAATACCTAAATATAATTGGTATACCTTTTTATAGCCCCAAAAGACACCAAGCTTAAGCACAATGAAATAATATTGATGTGCATGCACTGGATCTGGGTGTTTTCTACTGCATAATATTCATAGTGCTTAAGGTATTTAAGCCTGTTTATCAATTGTATTATGTATCTATAGTACAAGCTCTGCTTAGTTAGTAGCTAAATATAGCAGCGTGGAATGATTGTTACGAGGGTATTGTTATATACGTAATCTAATTTTATTCAATTGGGGTAGGCAGAAACCTTGCTACAAGTATTTCAAAGTGATAAGCAAACTAATATCTAGATCAGGATTTCCCAACCTTATTTTCGTCGAGCCTCCCCGGATTAAAATCCCAGGATTTTCATGCCCCCCCTATAAATTTTAAAGACTAATAAAACTCGCATTATTTCACAAACATTTATTTGTGTTGTAAGTTCTACAAAATTAAATCCGATATATTTTTTTAATCAACGTAATTTATAAGATCTTATAATAAGAGTACTATGAGAGAAAAATAGATAAATACTAATGAGATACTTGAGCTTGCATTCTCTGTACCAGTTGGTCGATCCTAGGTTCAGTTATTGCCAGAGCTATCATTAGGTCACTATCGACGGCAAGACGATTTCACTGCTTAGTTTTTATTGAAATCAGAGCAGAAAAACCAGAAAACACAAACGTCTCACGCCCCCCTTGATATCCCTCTACGCCCCACCAGGGGGGCACGCCCCCCTGGTTGGGAAGTCCTGATCTAGATGAAACGTTTCAAATGAGGATTGAGAGGTGGCTAGCCCTTCGACCGCAATTAAACTAAACGAGATCAATTTTCTTAGTCGCCTTTTAAAACACCCTAGTGCAAGATATCGCGTGTTCAAATTCTTTGAAGGATTCTCGATATTGTTACATTCATACATTCACGCCTGTTCCCCCGAAGGGGTAGGCAGAGGCATATTATACGCCCACACTTCGCCAATTATGTAGTTGGTCCCACGTAATAAGTGGCGCGCCTATTGCCGCTTACCGGGCACTGTTATGTTCGCCAGAGCCTCGTCCGTTGATCGGCAGGTGCACCATTTGCAGGTGAGGTTAGCTTGGGCTCCTTAGGTCGTGGTAGGATTTCTATACACCTTTATTGTTATATTATGATTATGAGGTACGCGAGTGGACATGAGACCACGTGATTTCACTTGGCCTGGAAACCGGTAACTTGACGGGCGACTTTTAAGTGAATTGCATTATTGCCTAATTTGTATTACTCATTTAGAAATCTAAAAATAAATTGCCAGAATTTTGCTATCATTATTGGTGACTGGTTTCTCTGACCTTATAGGTTAATACGATAATACAAATATATAAGTGTCGTAAATTAACTGAAATGCATACATTTTATTCCCCCTAACTATTAGTTATAATACAGGACAGACGTAACAAAAAACTAATTTAAATAAAAAACCAACATATAGACTGAATGTAGAAGGTTTTTTAATTCACATAATGGTATGGTTTATTCGTTATTATCATTATTATTTAACTATTTATTCCGAGATACCCCAGACGTACCCCAATGGTTTGTAAGATATTCGATATAAGGATTTTGCTTTACGAGACAGCCCCAAACCCGTATACAGGGTTAAGAGATTTTGTCATGAGTGTCTCGCGTGTAGATAAAGTAATAATTAATATGTAATACGAGTTTGAATGATACACAATTTCAACGTTCAGCTGATATCGAAACATCAGATGACGTAGCGCACAGACTTATTGTTTGTTAGCAGGTTATGCAATAAGTTACATAGCACATCGAATCGGTTACCTAAGTACCCACCTATTGCAGGGCTATACTTTGTGGCTCACTAGCGTTAGTAGCAGAGCATCGTGAACGTAGAAGCACGTTTTACATTATTGTACTAGCTTGAATTCTTATCTACAAATGAAATTTCAACGAATATCTCATAAAGTGACGCGTCGTTGTTTGCGATAAGCCAAAAGACTATCAGATCACGACTCTTCTAAATCTTAGCAACAATTTTTGAGCGCTAGTAAGAAAGTTACCATATAAATTACTGAAAGAATGTTTTAATTTTCATACTTTATTACCAAATATTTATATACTTAAACTAGCTGTTGCCTGCTACTTTGTTTTAATTTCACCCCATACATTTTTAAAACGCTCGAGCTTTTTTATATTTTTTCGTTCATCCCCAACACGTCACCACTTAGAGGCCTGTATTTTCAAAAGTGTCAAACAAATACATATTAAGTAAATTAATTTGTTATTGAACGGAAACGGCTTGCGATTAGTCGCCGAACAATTCTCACTTATGTTGTATACATGTATATTTTTGTTATTGCGTTAATTATCAAACTAGAATTTTATACATTTATTTGGTTGGTGACGCGAAGTGACTTTACTTATAACCTTGGACATTTCATCGTCAGGGAATGAGCTTCTACTGGTATCTAATGATTTTTTTGTGGCAGACGGTGTCCGCATTAACATTTGCTCAAGGTGACCGTACTCGGAGTTGCGGCTGACTGAACATCATTGAAATATTGTACAGTTTGTTGCTTAGGTATATTGTTTATTCAAAACAGGCTGGGCATCGTACACTAGGTACTCGCAAAAGCATTAAGTAGTATGTTAAGTATGCAAAACGTTATTTAATAATGATGGTATATCTGGTAGTAATTGCATTTATGTGTCTAGTTATTTGAGGTGTTTTTGTTTATCAAGACCTATGTTGCTCTTCAAACCAAATGACATAGTAAATAGAGTACGTACCCTAGAGACGAGGTTGATAAATTTCTGTTAAAAAAAAAAATCCTGTCAATTAACTGTTAATGAGGTATTTAGGGGCTTAGCGGTCAACGTCTCTGATTGGCCGGTCCAAGGTCACCTGTTTGAAAGTGAAAGGGTCAGGCAATAACACCAATACAAAAGAAAGAGATGCAATCAAAGGCATGTAAGTGATTTGTGCACTGATGGGTTTTGACTACGTTTTGCGCTTTAACAACATGTAATTACATGCGGTTTGTTGTGTAGTGATATATGTTAGGGAGGTGTTAAATTAAATACAATAATTCCAATACCATGGAAGTGAATTAGGAATGTTAAGATGTAGTAAGAAAATATTTGCTTGAAACCTTTCTCTGGGATTTGGGAGGATTTTAGCGCTGTATAAGTTTTTGACGATCAATATGGTGCGGAGATCAGTATAACGGTACTCCGCTCCTGAGGTCGTGGATTCGATTTCCACACAAAGTATTTAAAAATGTTTATCCGTTTTCTAGTACCCAAGTAGTAGCACAACTTATACTTAGTTTGATACTAGATGCAGCTGTGTGAGATGACTAGAAATATTCATATATTTCTAGAAGTAAATTTAAAGATTATAAAATTTCTAGAAGTAAATTTCGCTAGAACAATATCTATGTAGATCCTTTTTAAATAGTTGTAGTAAGATTTCTGCCCATACCATATATGGTATGAATCTTATCCTATAGGATATAAGGGCGTGATATTTTGTATGTAAGTTATTTAATAAAAATCTGACGTCTGTTTTTTATTTGTTGTAGCCGAAGGATAGAGACCTACCGTCGACGACAGTCAGAATGCGTGCCGAGGTTTGATCAATCTTTCACCGGCGCATGCGAGCAGCAAAACTTGGAGACGAGCGCTTTGCAGAAGCGTTACCTCGAAGGCAAGGCTAAGCGACAGGCAAAGAAAAGTGAACGCAAGCCAGATCTACCTGCCATCAGCGGCGTCCATAGCAGCGTGCACGTGGTAAGCTCCTAGCGTTGTTTATTTTTCTATAATTTTTTTTTAATCGTCTTATGGCAAGTTAAGTCGTTGCCGTCTCGGTTATCTCTATAATGTGTTATATTCCTTTCTATCATGTGTTAGCATTTATGTCTATAAAGCGATAAACTAAATGTCGAAATATGTCCCTTATGTTCTACGTTTCTTATTTTAGTGCTTAATTTTGATTTGAAGTAGGGTAATGTAGAAGTGAAAGCGACTCATGGTCTCTGCCTGCATGGCGCACTAAGCACACGTCAGTTTAGTATAGGTGTACCTCGGGCTCGGATTGGTCTATAGTGCTCAATAACACATAATACCCTATGGCATAGGCATTTAATACTGGAGGCATATCCATGAAAACAATCCTGTAGATCTCAATTATGACTTACTTTCTTGACTGATGTAAGGCTCTTTATTGGTTACGGTTTCTTAGAGAACTTTCCAACCGATTTATCTAAACGGGAGACTGAACCTGGCCGAGTTCTTCTCGTAGCAACCTCATTCTCTAGTGGCGCTCTTAGATTTATATGACGTTCACAATGACTTTTAAATGAAGCCGAGCTCGAATACATGAATTTGAATTTTAAATCATGTCATCGATAAGAATGAAATTCCAAAGTATAGAAAGAGGCTAAAGATCGCGAAATCTAATCCAATTCACGATAATAATAATGACTTTCAACTGTTGTTAAAAGTGATAGCATTGGTACTACTAATAATAATACGGTTACGCGTTCATTGATTAAAAATACCATCGATTAGCGTGGAGAGACAGCACGGCGGGTGTAGCTGACCTGTCACGGGGGCCTCAACCTGAGGTTTAAGAAAAAAATACCGTTCAAAGTCAATTCACGTAAAGTTTTTACTTAAAATTTTAAAATAATGGTAATTTTTTTCAGCTTTAAGACGTTTACATACATACATACAATCACGCCTGTTTACCCGAAGGGGTAGGCAGAGGCATAATATACGCCCACATTTTGCCAATTGTATTCTTGGTCCCACGTAATAGGTGGCAAGCCTATTGCCGCTTACCGGGAACTTTTATGTTCGCCAGAGCCTCGCTCGTTGATCGGCAGGTCCACCACATGCAGGTGAGGTCAAGCCAGCCTCCCAAGGTCTTGATAGGATCCTATATGCGACGTTTGACTTTGTGATTTTACAAAGCCAAAAACTGATACCCATTTGTAGCCAAGAAGCTATTCGTAATACTTATCGTCAAATTCTTTAATGGGCGTAAGTCGAAATCGGTCCAAGAACCAACTGTTCGTCGGGCGTAATGACTATTGCATTAGCTTGACATGATACTCACGTACGTCATAGGCGTTTTATTAAGGATTGGAATGATGATATAAAGATGAGCGCTATGACTCTTCTATTAAGTAATGCTTTGTCGGTCAATTGAAATTACCCGTAGAAAATACTTTATTCTCGACACTATGTAGTATTTTACGTTGACTTAATACAAAAAAAAATAGAAATGTGGTGTGTTATTTTTTGCCGATATAACGAAGGCTAAAATATAGCAAAAAAATAACTTGCTATATTTTTAAAGACACCGGATCACCACAATATTTTATACCCATCGTTATTAATTGGTGCAAAATATTTAAATAATACTACTACTACTACTTTTTTGTATGTTAAATCAATAAAATAGCACAGCGGCGTGATATTGACACTGTTTATTTTTCTTAGGTGAAAACGAAATCGATAAAAGGCTACCACGATACTACTAACAGCGTTAAATCAATCCTCCAAGGCTACACCGAACTCTGTTTTTTTTTATCCACCGATATCATACCTCCATCTAAAAAAACAGAATATGACCTATCGTCTAGAATAGGTACTCTAGATATAATAGAAAATTATTATTAATTTACGAGCAGTATGTGTGAAAGACATTTTTAAATCGGTTGTCTTATCATCTATCTTCTGATGATCTATCATTTAACAGTTATTTTTTAACTGGCAATAGTTTTCTACCTGACGGAAATCATTGATTAATCAAATAGAACACTTATTAAATTGACCCTAAAAATCTCGCGTTGTCTCCCGCCTAGATGACGATGACACTTAAATTTTATTCACAGACGTAGAATCATGTATTCTCAATTCAGACTTTTGTCCTTACAAGGTTAATACCGAACCTGACACATTACCTACCTGCCTGTCTAACACCTAAGATTTACTTAGATATTTTATTGTATACTAGCGGTCGCCCGCTACGCTGTCTGTGTGACCTGCAAATAGGTACTTTATTGGTTTATAAGATAATTATTATTACTCTTTAGACATCTATCTGACAATGAAAACCCTGTCAAAATCGATCCTGATGTTTCGGAGGTTAGCTATAACAAAGAGACAGACAAAAACATTTGAATGGTTTATTAGTATTACTTTCGTATGCATTTATTAAAAAGCTTCTAGTTTGACATTGCAAACAGGCACTCCAGATTTATTTATTTGTATAGATTTTTAAAATGGTGTTATAACGAAATATTTCTACTAATACTACTGCTAAGAGTAATTAAATGTAATAGTTAACAATTGCTAATTATGCACGTGGTGCTCGCGACTCAGCGCAGCCGGATGTCACTCGACGTCAATTGACTTGACCCTCTGGCATCGACATCCCGTGTCTCCTGTCTAGGGTAGGGACCTAGTAGGGATGTCCTAAATCGTCACATATGAACCAAAGCTGGCTTTCGAATTAAATATAAATAGGTACGTGTTCATGGGAATGATCAAGATCAAGACGTAAGGGCTGTTATAAATCCTGACAAAAGCTGGCTTTTGTATTAAATAATAATCTGTGTTAATGAGAATTTTCTATAATGATCAAGAAAGTATGTTTTAATCAAGACAAAAAGAATATGGGTTCGTTCTTGCTAATCTTGTTTATATATGGGACAGATAATAATTATAAAGTAATAGTAAGAATAATCTCCTTAAGAAATACCTTATAGTACTTAATGAAATAACAGTCAATTCAAGACCATATTGCCAGTGACATCCCGTAGAGAATGAAAAAATGAATCTGATGTATCACATGGTTGCCCTATGAACATTGAACATTGTTTGTACTTTAAGTAAGACAGAAATAAAATTATGCACCTCGCGCTATGAAGTAACTTTAACAGTACTGTGTGCAAAAAAAATTATAAATGCAAAAAAGTTTTTTTATTATATAATATTGAGATTATTACATCAAGCTGAAAACGAATTAATATAATGCTAGGGTCTGTTTTTGCACTACGTAGGAAATAAAAAAAAAACGATGAGGTCGATAGTATATTTCCATACAACTTAACGTTTTGATTTAAACTTATCTAAAATGCGTTATTTTCAAATAAGTGTAGGGTTTTCTCGATAGAATGATTTACTAGTCTATGGTTTTTAACAGTTTATGTGCTACAACGATTCGATTAAAAACCTTTTACGTTGCATAATGTTCTTTTAAAAAAAAAATCATAGGCTCACAGCACAGCCCTATGTCATTCTAAAACCGATTATGCAATGTTAGACATAAAGCACGGAGCACGCACGCGACAAAACATCTATGATTATGACGATTCGTGTACAATTTTATAATCTGGCTAATATAAGGTCAATTCTTTTAATTATATCATTGCCACTGTCTTTATTGTAATCTGCTTATAATTTGATTTGGAAGTTATTGCTACTAAAAGTTTTTGATGCTACACTCACAAAAATATATTAAGAGATCTATTTCTGTGCTATCACTCCTTATGTGTTATATTATGAAGGAGTAAAAGAAGGAGTTTACTAAGGTAAAATTATTAATTGTTTTCTTCTATTTGTGATTTAAATTGCAACTTCTATAGAAATATAGAGTCCCCTGGCCCTGTCATCGAAATCAATGTAAAGTATACCCGTAAACTGTGTTTTATTAGAATACTATTAATGTATTTTAGTTTCAAAATTATGTTTTTTTATCCAACTCTTACTTAACAATTCAACATACATAATGAAAATGGCTATGCAAGTGTTCTGTGTAAGATCTGATATTAATTACAATTTTAAATTTTCTTTATACGTAAGAGCTGGTGATTTCTCTGCATTCCAATAGTTTTTTATCAGTGAAATTTATTTATCTTAATGTTCTACTTACTTCATGGTTGAGTTCATTAAAGCTCATGACATGAGCTCTACAATGAGCACGAGCCTCGAAGACACGCCCGTAACAAACAAACGGAGCATATAAAGTGATGTAATTTGTGATTGTTGACTGAATTTTGCAAACACTACCATCGACATATCAAACCTTATGTACCAGGCAGTAAATATTGCACATCGACCTTTTACCTTAGGAAGTAGTTTTACAGCTCTATGGAGCTCACGCGGGAATCTAAACAAAACAACAATACAGTACTATGTAAATTATTTTAAGCGATAAATTTAATAGTTTTCACACATGGAAATTTGTATTAGTTACTATTCGGAAATGCCATGCCGATGTGCAATATCTACCGCAGGGTGCTGTACACTATCGAGCCGTCTATACCGTCCTATCAGCGTATTACGACATCGCTATTATCCTTCTATGCGACATGCATGATGCACCTGAGAATCAGGCCTCAGAACTCAGCACAACGATGAATGGTTTTAACTCAGTTAATAGAATATTAACCGTAAATAACTGCATGGTTTGGAGTATAGATAGGTTACCTATACATTTTTTATCTACGATTATTGAATAATGTAAGATTGTGTACACTGTTAGTTAACCCAAATAAAGAGAAATAATAGGTAGGTCATTATTCAGAGATATTGAAACAGAAGCTACAGATTTTAATTGTTGTGGGTACAATGATGAAAAGACTTCAAACAGGTCTATCAATCTTTCGATTACGATTGACTTTTTAAGATTTTCCAATATATTCGTCTTTAGTAGACCGAAATAATAAAAAAGTACAGATGAATATAAAACCTACAACATTTTTCAATACATACATAATACCACGCCTGTTACTCCAAAGGGGTAGGCAGAGGCTTATTATACGCCCATATTTCGCCAGTTATATTGTTAGACCCACGTAATGGGTGGCGAGCCTATTGCCGCTTACCGGGACTACTTTTATGTTCGCCAGAGCCCGTTCGTGCACCACTTGCAGGTGAGGATGGCTTGGGATCCTTAGATCTTGGTAGGATACCTATACACGTTGGTAGGATCCCTATTTAACTCTTTTCAAACCGGCTAAAAAAAGCGGTGTAATACGGATTTAAATAAATTTTAAGAGGAGTTTTCACATTTTCTTGTTTTGTATGGATGACAAATCATTTTCAAAATGCCATATATTTTGTCTAACCTGTTAGCGGAGTTGCTCCATATTCGCACTTTAGATCTAGACTTTGAGTTTTCACTATTGTTGCGGGATTGTACGAAAGGGCTACCGAGGCCCCGGAACATAACGGGCTCAAGAAGAAACATGGATAGTTTTTAGTCAATAAAAGTCTGTCACGCCCATAGGAATCTTAATAATAAGACACTGGTAAATGATATGTGTTCCGATAGTTTTACGCGACATGTTGTCAATTTGAAAATTTAAATTCGAGATTAACGTTGCTGTCATTCACTACGGACTACAAGTTATTCTTGAACACAGTACATTGGTTGTTTGTAGTGAGGTACGATTCAGATATAACGAACGCAATTAGCATTGTATTTAATAATTCTAGATGTACTGGTGACATAATATATGATACATCAGAACGCCAGCGATTTTATGCGCGCACAGCACTTTTATTGTTATAGTATTAAGATTTCTATGGACACACCCTTCCGCTTCACCAACAGCGGCTTACATTTAACTTTGATGATTTTCACTAAAGAGTAGTTTCGAGATTTCCTTTTAGGTAAGCTGTAATTTATCATTATTTATTTTATTCACGTAAATGTGTTTTTAAGGCAACATAGTTGTGACGAGAGAGTGTTTTGCGTGTCTCATTCTCTTGATTTTTCTCTCGACCGTGTTTGCGCAACATTTGCATTGTCTTAAAGTCGGAAGTTACAGCACTTTTATTTTTATTTTGTATAAACATTTTGTACATTCTTGCTTTAATTTATGTAGGTAGGTACAATATTTTTTTGAAAACTGAAATATATTTTTATTTCTTATCAACCACCCACATCTCTAAAATGTGTGTTTGAAAAATATATAGCCGCATGTATTAATGAATTTATAGAATTTATTTCGTAAATTGAAATGATATTGTCGTAATGACGACCATATAATTTTGTGTATAGTTTGTTACTTATAATTTAAATTGTTAACTTACTCGTCACTTAGTTGTTTACCGAATATTATTCATGGAATTGATAGCCGCAAAGTAAAATCTTCTAAGAAGGTATTCTACATTTAGTATCGTAGAATGGACCGCGTTAAGCAGCAGGGCGGCTGTGATATTGTGTAAACTGCGCATGCGCAAGTTTCACAACAAACGCCTCGCATTGTCTCGCGCCGTTCACCGCGACGACCTCCGCTGGCGGCGCGCGGCCCGCTGAGCTGTTTTCTGACACATTTTACAACTATTCTCAATTCGACACATAACTAGTTTATACCAAAAATCATTAGAGATTCGTAAAGCCTATTCTCTCGTTCGAGACGCCTCGAACGATTTCTATTTTTGCTGATGGCTGTCGGAATCGTTCGATTGACTAATTGCCCTAATTAGAATAACATGTACCGCACGTTGCTTAAGTATCTTTGTCGCGTATCTGTACCAGTGTGTGTATGTGCCAGCACAAGGCGATTCGTTTGTTTACTCGACATGTAAGTCAGTTGTTGCGGCATATCATTAGCGTTCATCTCATTATTATGTAAATTCATTAAAACCAATGCTATGTAATAAAGTAGGAATGGCATTTTTTAATGGCATTATTACGTAATTCATTAACGCCACCATTTTTCATACCTGGTTTCTTAATAGTGAAAGATAGTGCTCCTAATGCACGTGTGCAATGCAAATAGGTAATACTGACACGTGAGACACGTGATTAAATCATTTACCAGGGTCGATCATAACTACACCTATTATTGTGCAAGTGCAAGAATACAACAATGTTTCTGTTAATGACATAGCAAGGATTCATTGTAAATTCTTGGAATATAATAAGGTCTATCTTCTATGGAACGATCAGTATTATCAGCAATATTTGTACCCATCATGTTTAATAGTTTGAGAAACAATACACGTACCTATCGTTTAATCATGTGTTAATGACTTAAATGTAAGAACATATTTTTATATATTGACAAAAAGTTTATTAATAATTTTAATCATAGCTGCGTCGATTTTACAACAACCTATGGGATTCATCCAATTATAGTCATTTCTGTTTGTAATTGTGTTGTCATATAACTTCCTTTTGTTTGTGTGCAAATCCTAGTACGGAAGAGAACGGGCGGACGGACGGACGGACGGTCGGCCAGTCCAGCCGGATATTAACAGTTTACGTGGATTCGTCGCCCGATCACGCCCATACCGCGCGCTCTTCGCTGATGTCATATGTTTTCAATTAAAATGTATAATATGTAAATATATGTGCAAATGTACGGTGATACTGGAACAGTGTTTTCTTCACTAAGAATATTTTTTAAACAGTATTTTGAATATAGAAAAATAAATGCTAACACAACGATAGCTAGGCAATAGGCTAGATTTGTAGAACTTGGCGTGGGAGGCGATGGCCTCCTTCTGCGAAGTGGTGATGTCGCAGAAGGAGGCCGCGGAGCGGGAGAGGGAGCGGGATCCGCTCTCTCTCCGGCTACGCCGTTGGCGCAGCGGGCGGGCCAGGAGGGCCCGTCAGGCAGCGCCCGGGGGGTCT
Source organism: Musotima nitidalis (assembly GCA_949126915.1). Taxonomy (NCBI): domain Eukaryota; kingdom Metazoa; phylum Arthropoda; class Insecta; order Lepidoptera; family Crambidae; genus Musotima; species Musotima nitidalis. The sequence goes on along the minus strand of OX421418.1, from coordinate 13,331,436 downwards.
TAGGCGGCGGGGGCAGGGGGCCCCTTCCGTCTCGCCATAGACCCCCCCCCGAAGTCGGCCAGTTACGCCATGGCCGCACAAGGAGGTAGGGGGGGCGCTGCAAATTGCGCCTTCCTGAGGAGGTCTCCCCGGTTCTGATCCGGGGGACGATGGCCGCGGGCGGGGTTCCAGAAGCTACAAACCCGGGCACTGGTGCCTCGCCCCTTTTCAACAGCGGTGGGCGTCGTCTGAAGTTTTTTAGTGGGTAGGACTGCATTGGTCGTGTCGGCCGCAGTGAGCCCCACACCCCCTTCCGGTCTCCCCCTTTTGGCCGGGAGACAGTGCGTAAGCAGCATTTTTTTACAGACGATAATAAAAAATAATTAAAAAAAAAGATTTGTAGAACTTTAAATGCTCCGTACTTATTTTGCTCTTGAGATGTTTGTGGGGTGTATATATAAGTACATTCTTTTGTTGCAGCAACAAAAATTTGGATGCGGTGATTACGAGCCACCGGCGAAATTACAATGTGGTGGAGGCGGTACGGGCGGACCAGGCGAAGCCCTCACCAAGTTCTCCGTAGAGATAGTGCAGCAGCTGGAATTCACCACGTCTGCGGCGGACTCGCAGCCGCAGCAAATCTCCACCAACGTGACCGTCAAGGCACTGGCTAACGCGGTGAAGACGTCCAACTCGCCTCCACCCCAGCAGCAACCTCCACGAGTCCCTTCGCCTCTCGACTGCGAACGGGAATGCAAGGCCGAGTGCAAGTCCGAGGTGGCCGACGACGAGTTCGTGGGTCTCGACGAGTGCGCCGCGGCGTTGGAGCGAGATGCGGCATCGGCGTTCCCGGTCCTGGCGGATCTGATGGGAGAAGACGACGGGGACGATACGTTTGAGGACCTGATCACGGAAATATCGGGCTACCCAGAGTTCATGAAGGACTTCGATCTGGACGGCGGGAAGTTGAACGGCGGCCTGGGGCTAGAGCCGCCGGAAGGCGAGCCGGCGCCTCGGGCGTACGGCGGGGGCGGGGGTGAGATGTCGCCGGCGGCGCAGACGCTGAAGCACATGGCGGAGCAGCACCAGCACCAGCAGGCTGCGGGCGCAGGCGCGGGCGGCGACTGGGCGCGCTACCGCGGCTACGGCGGCTACCGGCCGCGGCCCGCGCCCCCGCCGCAGCAGCCCTCCATCGACCACCTGCACATGTCGCAGCAGCAGCAGCTGCACCTCTCCCAGCCTCACCATAACCTCCAGGTACGTCATTTATTGTTTTTTATACAATTTACTAGCTAACCCAGCAAACGATGTTTTGCCATATAAATTATTTCTAGGAAACTTCTAGTGTAAAAAAAATAAATAACTTATTGTAAGTGTTGTTATATGAGTGAAGGGGGCATAGAGCGCTGTGAACAACAAGGGAATTGAATATTTTTATTATAACTACAGTCACACTGAGACAGTAAAATTGTAAACGTTACTCCTACGCTTGATGCATAATAAATAATAATGTCTGAAAACCGTGGTGGGAGTTATTGTGCGAGAGAAACAGGAGACTGGCTTCAGTCTCATCCCTACTCCGTGCTACTTACTGGGAAGTGTCACCGGTATAATCTGACAAATGACTGTTGACCCAGAAAAAGCGAGGAATATTTAAAAAATAATCTAGCACTGGCACTAAGTATAGCAGGAATAAACTGACTTCTGGATAATTTGCATCAATTATCGAGCGGGATAAAAAAATATTAAATTACTAAAATGACGATTAAAAAATAGGGGGTGGTAATAGAAGAGTGAAGATAGATTAAATATTTATTGCAACGAAAGACACACATGCATATAAAACAACAAAAACAAAATTACAATAATAACAAAATAAACAAATTGTAATAACAATAAAAACTAAAAGTAAAACAATCGCAAGTGTGCATTTGTGCCGCAGAGCTGCAGAATGGCTACGGCTCAGTGGGTTTTTTGCTAGGTGAGAGCAAAACACTGATTTTCGCTTTTGAGAAAACTGTACTACGAACAGTTTGGGTTATATGTATTATTTAATGAAACATGATAAAAAAAATAATGTTATGGTGGACAACCCTTATCACATGGGGGTATTAAAATAGATAGTAGCAGATTCTCAGACCTACTGAATATGCATATAAAACTTCATAAAAATCGATCAAGCCGTTTGTGACACAAGCATTTTATAATGGGTGTTATTTAACGTGTCTTCAAAATTAATAAATTGCCAACCTAACCTAACCTTTTTGTACATTAAAAATACTGATTGAGCACCTAATCACCTATTAGATGCTCACTCAGTATTTTTGATGATCAAAAAAGCTTTTTTTAGAGGTTTAGTTTATTATATTCCTTTTATAATAAGATAGTGTCACCAATCAAGCATGCGACCCCCACCTGATGGAAAGTGGATACCGCAGCCTAACGTTTGTAACTCCATGGCTACAAATAGCTATTTTCTATTATTGCAGTACTTGATAACATACTGGCACTAAGTACACTATCTCGCTACACGTGTAATTTTGTAATCTGATCGGTGAAAGGTGACTAAGATTTGATTTGATAACTAAAATATTCTTTATCAATAAATATTTGATAGATTAAAAACATCTACTAATAAACGATTACCGATCGGTGATTTTAATTTAAGTAAGTACATAGGTACATAGCAATTACTCTTGTTTATTTGATCTTAGACGTATGTCAAGGTATAGTGAATATATTAATTATAATAAAATTGAATGAATTTTAGAAAAAATAATATCTACAGAACCGTTAAAAACGATCAGATAAAAAACTTCTTTACTTTCCCGCCAAAGTGGCGGGCGGGTACGTTTAGGGTGGGAGTAGAGGTAAGATTGAGGTACCCGTTATTGTTGCATTATTAAAAGTTGGTTGGGAAACGTAATCATCATTCATGCCATGTTTTTTGCACGCCATAAAATGTAGGCGATGAATTGAGTTTAGTAATTGAAAGTCTTCTTTATTGGGTAATTCGTGACGCGAAACGACATAAAAAACATGGGAGTCTGGTGTAGTATCGACCGGCGACAGCGTGCGCGCGCTGCCCGCCCGCTGACGGTGACGGCTATCTCGATGGCTGCGAGCCGTATTGTCTGCTGTCCTACTCTAACCATGCAATACGATAGAGATAGCAAGAGTATTGCCATTGTAAGAAAATTGAGTAAAGGTTTTTATACCAACTGATGGAGAACTCGACCAATTTTATGGGTCTTCCTAAAATGTGCATTTCCTCATCGCCGCTAAGTTGCCAATCAACCAACCAACCTGCGTTTCAGGCAGGAGCTGTATGTACTGAAGTCTCTATGCATTGACTATTCATTTAATTTTAAGCCTCCATTTTATGTACTTATTGCAGTCGTTAACGATTTGAAAATAATTACGACTGTTTTGCCATTAACTCAATACAAACAAGTAATCGAATAGGTTTTATTGTCTTCATAGTATGACTATGGCATTTAGGTATATATCATTCTGTTTAATGTTTTTAACTTGCGGATTTTAAATTTAACATGCGAAAACTTATTCTTTTAAAATTCAAGTTATATACTACTCGATTAAGGTAACAAAATACATCTAAATGTTACTAATATAATAGCAATCAATTAAATAATTTAACAATGGAATCAGTTGGTTAATTGAAGCAAGTAGCAAGACTTCAAACGAAACCCCTCAAACGTTATACTGACGTGAAATCATTCGTAAAACCTACTTCGTCGCTGTTACAAATAAAATGTTTGATAATGGATCAACATGGAACGTTATAGCAAGTGTCGACCGTAATTTGCCGTCATTTATTGTAGTTTTGATAACGAATCAAACACTACTTTGAAGACTCTTAAAGGGTTTTTTTCAAACTTTATTCTCATATAAATTGCGACTGTACGTTCTTAACTCTATACGCGTGCGCTTCTGTTATTCGCTATTTTGCGAACATGCAGATGTTTCAAATGCCACATGTTGGACTTATTAAAACAATGCCCTTGTAAACAAGACATTATGTCTATTATAAAATGTATAACAAGTACACACAATGTAATTATTTGTACCATTACGTCCCTGCGTAATATGTGTTACCTACATATTGTTCATATCAATTAAGTGTACCTATGCGATAAGCGGTCGGAAAACTTAAACGATGCATAGAAGTATATTCTTCGTTTTTTTATCGAATGCACAAAACAACAGTATAAAATTGAGACAATATTTCTTGGTGGTAGGGTAATTTGAGCAATTATACGGTTAACTTTTGACCTCTCAGAGTAGACGAGCAGCTATTTGGAACCAAATTAATCTACACAGGGAAGAACTCTCGAGTAGCTGTGTATTGTTCCTGAGAATATCTAAACGATTTGAAATAAACAATCACAAAGTAAAATTCAAATATTGATACGTTTTAATATAAGTTTTAAAGTTATTTCTATATGTTCTAAAAATTTGTTGTTAAAAGTCATAAATTTCAATCACACTTACGTATTTTTCGCGTAAAAAGCTGACTTTCTGACTATGTATCTAAACGGCGAGAGAAAAGATCTGAGTCGAGAGAGGCCTTTTAGAATGTAGCCGGGATTATAATGGGGCTCTCCACCCTATGGGGACACGTGGTCTCGGTGCCCCGACTAGCTGCAGGAAGCAATCCGGCCGTGTCTCACTCTTTTTGTTTGATTCATACACTCGATGTCATCGGCCGCAACGCCTTGCCCCTCGTCTAAAGAGAACTAAACTAGTATTTTATCTAATGTCACGCACAATGTGTTGTGGGGTTTGTCTGTTGTGTCTCAATGTAGTAAAATTACACTCAATATCTTATTAATTCTTTAAATGTAAAATTATGTGTGCAATGATGTGCAATGCATAAGTGTTATAGAGAAAGCAAAACGGATTTGACATAATATGTAATAGTAAAATGTAACAAGGTAGTTTTCCTGATTTAACATACAAGAAGCGGCCATATAGATTTCTGCTTTGCGATATATGCTATGAGACTGGAAAACCCTCGATTTCCACGGAAAAATATGTTAGAAACAAAACCGAATTGTGAAAGCTACTCGTGGTTATAAATAAACCGTTTAATATTGTTGAAATAAAAAATCTGTTAACTTATTAGTCTTATTACCATTATAATTAATTGCTATTAGTTTAATATGTAACTGTAGCAGTTTCCCGCCTTTAATCAGGAACAGAATAGCATTTTATAGATGAAATAATTTTTATATAGGTAATGTAATTCTAGAGATATACACATAGATTAAAAGAAACAAAATTAACCCTTATATTATATTGTTATATACTATCTTCTGCTCGAGTCTTCGCTTGCCTCATCATCATCCCAGCATTCATCCTTGTTTGACGCTCGCCACACGCTAGGCAAACAGTGTCTAACCAGATTTGGCTGAATTCTTGGGTTGCGTGACATACACGCATTATTTTTCCGTCATCATCAAATCGGAATGAACTCACACATAATCTCTAAAGAACCCAATACATATTTTATTATGACGTGGATCACTCCATCCATTGCTGGAAAACGGAGTATGAAAATCTTTTTAATCGTTTTTGAGTGCGTTCACACCGCCATGAACCGACTTTGTTTTCTAATACGGAGAGATTTCACTCGGTGGCAGATTTATATTTTCACGTCAACTTGTACTTTATAAAAGCAGTAGACTGCATAAGTTTCGCATATCATTTCGTGTTTTCTATTATTCAATACGTTTAAAAGAAAATATTTTTTCCAGCTTGACAATTACAACTAATCGTAAACTATGTTATTAAGAAACATCCAGAAGCATTTTATACAGCGCTCTCTCATTTCCAAACTCAGCAAACTTGTAAAATTGTTTTATGGGCAACCTACCTTAATTTCAAATACACACTTAATACACTTAAAATCATTCAGACCAAAAAAAATACCCATAGTCATGCACACACATATACATAATTTTCGTGATGAGAGTTGAACCCACGACCAATGTAGAACCCAACCCAATGTATACATACAATATATACGCGCCACATCAGTCTGTAATTAAGACATTTCCATGTTTCATAAATCAATTCACTAAATTTGAAAAGGTACTTTATATTTGAAACGAATTCTGTCTTCTGGCCGAAATAGCATTATTTCTTAGGACTCTTTTTAGTATGTAGTTAGAACTTATTCAATACTAGGCGTGTGGGTTCTAACTACATTATAATCACATTTTCATTTCATCTGGGTCTGGTTTCATGAATAAACTATGAGAATAATAACCTTGATTCTTGAACCCCAATCAGAAAATTCATGCTAAGTAGACACAAGTGTGACGTGAATTATATTGAATGAGATTATTATAATGTACCCAAGGCTGAAATAGACTGTTACATACAAAAAAAATCGTTACCGTAAAGGATAAACGTTTTATAAATAATTTTGTTTCACCTTATTAGTATAGTGATAATATTTAAGAAATGTAAATTTATATTATACATACTGAACCCCACGCACATATCGCTTAATGGAATAGTGACTGAACTCAAAAAAGACGATTTTTGGGATATCACAAAAGAAGATCTTCTAAAGAATACTTATCTTGTCCTACTTGTAAGCGCATTAAATTGATACTGATTTATCAATTAGTAATTCTGCTTGTGTTTTTAACGTTTGTTTAACATTGATTCGATCTCAGTAAGAAATAGAAAGACTGTATAAGTGCGTAACTCAGACCTGACCTATCTATTTATGGGTCGATGTTCCTTTAAGCATGCGATATATCCCATTTCGGCTTGGCAGAAACCTAGGTATGATTATTTAAAAGGGATTAAAATTGTTGTATTTCGCACGGAGTTCTCTAGATGAAACACCTGAAATTGTGAGCGGTGGGTAGCTTTTCGTCCACATTCACACTAGACGACATCCATTATAAAATAAACAGGTATACATTCCTCTTTCCTCGTTGCATTTGCTCATCAGATTTGTACAGATCAGCCTTCTGATTTTCTTGGCCAATAAAAAGGCTTTTTCCATAAAGGTAGATCGAAGCCCTGCGCCGGGCGTGGGCGTCCGTGACGTAGTTGTGTGGGATGAGTTATTTTCGTCGCTACTCTCGCAAGGGACTAAATGAAATCCGAGGCACCCGAGGTCCGTACGTTACTGTTATATATTGAGCCATACTATATACCCTAGCCTGCTATACCTATACATAATTCTATACCTCGCTTCGTTTGTTTGAAACTGCGCAACGATTTTGAAGTGCTTGTTTCACCATTACTTCGAGAACTTTCATTTCAGTATTTAAATACAATATATTTTTCGTTCGTTCAGTGATTTAATTCTACGAACTCGCGTCTTGCTGAAATGAATTATTATAACAGGATGTATTGGTTACTCTTTGTCTAATAGGTAAAGTTATTCGCTCGTCACTTCTTTTGAGGTTAAAATGTCTGTTTTTATTCTGTTATCTAAGTTACGCATGTATGAATATCACACGAAATCTTAAGATTCTTTACAATAAATAGTATCGCACCATGGCCATCATTTAGAAAAGAAGAAAGTGTTTAATGTGTAACGATTGACCTAATAGCACTCGGGGAAAAGTGGAAAAGTCACTTGTAGAATAATTAAATCAAACTAGAAAGTGATTGTTTCACAAACTGCTATGTCGACTTATTTCTCGTATACTGTAAATATCTAGTGTCATTTTAGTTTATATTTAAATCACTACTAGATAAATTGCTCCGATATAAACTAAGCTCAATATCACTTTCCTAATTGGAACTTAGAAGTGTATCGAGGACTACGTATAGCGTTAGTTATTCCGCTTCCCCACCTAGCGGCCACCCCGTATCGACAACCCTCTATATTCACTTTAATTAAAATAAGTATTGGAAAGGAATATATGGAAGCTTCTTTCAGTTAACTCCAATAGTGCTGGCTGAATAATGTACGCTCGGAATGCGTGATATGCATACGAATATTAAGAATTGTGTTAGAATAACAGTAAACTCAAAAGGAACCAAATTCCCATGTAGCGAGTAATTTTTGAAAAATAAGTAGAATACAGGATTACGAATTAATATAATATAGTTAAACTACTTTGTTTTATGACTCATGTTTAAAAGTTTGCACGCCTTACCCATTTCCGTCAAAGTTATGTATGATAAAACAGGCTTGGCGATCTTTACCTGAGTCGGTATTAGTAATCCTTGGGGCCATTTGAAAAAGCGATGTGCGACCAAGATATCCGAGGTGCCGTTAGTCCGTCTGGCTTCACAATACGGCTTAGCGGCTTCAGCACGCATATTATACTTGTATTGACAGAGAATAACAAAAATTGCGGGTGCACCGGACGGGAGCGTCGGAACAGGTTTGGCAGCCCGCGCCGCGTCGCGCGCTGCCCGTGTCGGTGCCGGCTCGGCTCACGGCTGGCAGCTGTCATTCGCTGCGTGCGAGTGGCGAGCGTCTCACTCCACTCATCACAGCCACACGCCAACCATTCCATACCAATCAACTCATATCATAACTCATACTTATGCTCCTATGGCCCGGTCGCCGCACCCGCCGGCCACACGTTTCGCGGTCACGAGTCGCTCTTGTGTGGCCTACCGCTCTCGCCTTACCGAACTTAAGTGTGGACTGCTTATCTCCGATAATAAGATCAACATAAATACAAAATACAACATATAATTTAAACACCTCAATGTTTAATTGTAAGACCAGTTGCTTTGTCAAACACACAGCTTTGTCAAACAGCAATTATAGCTATTTTAATCGTATATTTTCTAAACGAACACAGTAGCTTGAGACTTCCTTTTTGGGGAGCAGATTAAAATGATGCCAATGGATCCTTTATATCATCGCACTGCTTGCTGTATAAAGAATGGAACGCGAAACACAAAATTTGTTGTGATTTTTATGGTGAAGTACCTGATGGACCTTCTAAAAAACCTACAACTTCTATTACCATCATTTCAGTCCAAACCGATAGGTGGAAGGGGCCATGTCATACTTATGTACTAGTATAAGATTTATAATTTTATACACCACTCGGAGTTCGGACCCATTTCAGTTTGACGTAGAAAGGTGTACCCAATAGTCCGATTAACGAATAACAAATTTCGTTCCTCGTTATCACTACATATGGGAAGAATGTGCCTTCAAAAGATCAGAAGCGCTCGTTTTTTAATGCCGTAAAGCAGAGTTCACACTGCTTTACTTCGGTAATCGTTCCTGAGGCACAAGTGCTTCATTATATCGTTTTAATTCCTTAAAATAATTATATTTCAATAACATTTACTCCATGTCGTATACATACATAAATATATCATAAAATAACAACACATTTACGATGGAAATAACTGGCTTTTCGTTAGTGATATAACTTATTTAAAAACTATAGTTGATTCTGATTAACCTTGAAGATTTACGCCGTAAATATATTGTCGCGTGTGTCATACACATACATAGCTCAAAAAATACAAGAATACGATGCAATCGGATACGTCTAGTTGCTTAATAATGATATCCTCAGAATTTAACTGGTTTTGAGTTTTTCAGAGAATACTTTTGTTCTGAGGCGGAACAAAACAAGATTGTTATTTAGCCAGCTTCTGGACAGTATGGCGACCCGCCGAGAATGGAGGATAATTAGTAGTTATAAAAAAAACTGTAATAAAATCATTAAAAAAATCGCGTTTTGCTTCTTTATTAAATACTATTTTTCTAATAATTAATTTGTTTGAGTTTTTTTTTGGTACGAGCGTCGAGCAATGTAGTCTCCTAAATATAAACTCAAATATGTAACAAAAAAGTACTTTATCAAGTCTTGCGTAGGTACTGGTTTGAAGTAAAAGATAAATAAGCTTTATCTTGATTTGCATGCCTACAGGGAAACCCCCGAAGGGGTAAGCAGAGGCATAATTATATGCCCACAACTCGACAATTAAGTTGGTCCCACGTAATAGGTGGAGCGCCTATTGCCGCTTACCGGGAACTTTTCCTTTTCTTCGCCAGAGCCTCGTCTGTTCTTTGGCAGGTGCACCAGTTGCAGGTGAGGTTGTCTTGGGTTCCTCAGATCTAGGTAGAATCCCCATACACAAGCAAGCAATTATATAACCAATTTTTTATAAAACCTAATATACCAAAATGGCATCATTTATGATTAGAAACTTACTCAATTTTAACGTACGGATTGGAAGTAAAATATTATATCATTATACTACATATTTAACAATATAAAGACAGGACAGCTGGTGCCATAGTATGGAACACACAGGGCAAGACAGTTATATCTTACGTAGTTATGTTTTTAAACCGACTATAGTATTTCGCGTCGCCATACCGCTTACCGGTAGCGGTATCTACTCCACATAACAGAGGTTGACTGCTAGGACGCTTGCTTGCGTATTTTAATCAACCGAAGAAAGAATTGTCCACGCATGCTAACACATGTAGCTTGATAATATCTAGACTTAGATAGAGTTAGTACATTATAGAACCTCTACACTAGTTTGCTAGACTCTAGATAGAACATTTATTTAGATTTGAATTTGTATATATTGTTGTTATTGCGTTGACTGCGTTTCTTGATGATTAATGTACATTCTAATTTTAAGCATGCTATTTTCACCTGATACTAATTGTGCATATAGCTAAAAATTTTGTAAAATGTATAAGATAAGAATTGATGTAACAATTGTTGGTAATCTTAATAAATAAATAACAAAGCCTGAAATGAAAGTTCTCGAAGTAATGGTGAAACAAACACCTTAATTTAAAAACCCATTTTTTAAAAATTAGTAAGTAGTCTAATACTTACCTACTAATATCTGGTAATCTCAAAAAATAGAAGAATAGAAGGCGAAAAAACAGTTTTTCTTTACAAAATAAGGTTTTCTCGTGCTTGCATTATAAAAAAGAAAACGCTTAGGCTACAGTCATACTACTTACATAAACGACGGTTAATGTATCTTTATGGGCATGACATTATTAAAAGAACATATATTGTTTTATAAAAATCAAAGGAATGGTCAAAAAAGATAGTCATGTAAAATATAATATGTTTAACACAGCACAGTAGTCCTATGTCTATACACAAATTAAACGACACTATGATAAAGCACCTAGCTTAAATAAAATTGGTTAGTGATTTACGGCATTGATATAATATTATGTCAAATCGGCAGTTAATAGAATACTTATAACTTTATTTTATCTTTTTATATCATCGCAATAACTAATAGTGGTGTATGTGTGCTCCTACCAAGATCTGAGAAGCCCAAGCCAACCTCACCTGCATATGGTGCACCTGCCCATCAACGGACGAGGTTCTGGCGAACATAAAAGTTCCCGGAAAGCGGCAATAGGCTCGCCACCTATTACGTGAGACCAACAATATAAATGGCGAAGTGTGGGCGTATAGTATGCCTCTGCCTACCCCTTCGGGGAAACAGGCGTGATATTATGTATGTATGTAACTAATAGGACCTCCCACAATAGCCATGCTGAACGTTATTCCAAACTGCCACGGAATATTAGTCACCTAACTCCTAGCCATGTTTTGTGTTTTCAAATGTACGCAATCTCACTACGATTTCTATGAAAAGTGATAAGAACATACTTATAAGTTACCAGAAATATTTATTTGCAATATATACATTATATATGAATATTATTTATATTATATTTCACGTTTTCAATATGGTCTGGGGGTCGGTGTACTATTTGCCTTTGCTTCAATCGACGTAGGTTCGATATTCACTCTAGCCAGCTTCGATTTTTATGTTTTTTTTTACATTTATAGCCGCTTTGTTTACTAGGACATATTGTCTGCAATATTTTTTTTTAGATGGTTACGTTTACTTTAAACGTTTACGTTTTTGGTATTTATGTATTTTTCTCCGTGGCAAATTTCTAGTTTAGTACAATTTTAAGTCATATCTTTATATCCATAGAGTTAATAAAGGAGAGGCCATTGTAACCATTGGGACGTGGTAGCTGTATCGATCCATCATTAACTGGCATCGTAAATTTCCTTTTAGACAGATTTTTGGGTCAAAGTATGGGAGGGACTTTCTTATAACCAAAATAGTTCAGGATTCAGACATTCTTTCGAAAGTTTTCGACAAAAGTTTGATTGTTTTCACAAGCATCTATATGCTTTAACATTTTAAAGTGTTGTTGTTATGTGATAATTTTGAAGTACATATTAATCGGAGAAAAAAACCAACGGTTATTAGTTAAAATCATAGGCTGAACTCTCTGTTTTCCATTTCGGAAAGTTGCCGCAGCGCTCTTTGACCCGTTGTCGGTTCTATTGTGCAAGCCATTCCTTTCACTCTATAACTCCAAATATCATTGTAATACTGTGCTTGTCAGCTAAGGATATAGCATATAGTGTCTCTCTACAAGACACAAGGACAACAAGGACTTCAAGCAACCCAGAAATCCCTCGTACATACACAACAAGTGTTGCATAGAATGTACACTCTCTACACCTACAACATATTGGTGAAAATGTTAAGCTCGGCCTGTGGAGATTTGAATTTGTATCTAAATATCCTGTTAGAGTTCCAACTATTAGTCTACCTTCTCAGTTGTCCCATAGGTACCACACTGTTATGATGTAAATACTAATAATTGTTCGTGATAGGTATCAGCGGCGCAGCACATGCAAGTGAGCGGCGGCGGTGGCGGTGGCCACATCTCAGTGGCGGCACAGCAGGGCATGTACGCGAGCTTCCAGCATCAAGGCAATCCTTCGCCCCAGCACCACCAAGGTAACAATCATTATTGTAACTAGTAATACTAGGATGCCCTCGAAATTGTCCAAGTGACCTCTAAAACTTTGATATTTTTCCGCTTAAATAATATCCGCATAAATGTTGTACAATTTCAGTCAAGGTACGAGTAGCCGTTTCGGAGATAGGAACAAACCGATCGATCGAAAAGACGATAGTTATTGTTAAAAATACAGCTATTAGTATGTTTTTCTTTTCTTTTCAGAAACCTATATATAAAAGTAAGATTTACGTATTAATCATAATCATTAATAGTAATCTTATTTAATTATTAACATTTTTAGTAAACATTTTAGTTATATAATAAATACTCATCATTAAGTAATCTCGTGTCAGCTTTATCTGACGACCCAAAGTCCTGAATTAAAATCTGTTAGAAATAACAGGAAGAGAATGCGCTGTGCTATGCGATATCAGATTTGATTAATATTAATAGTAACACTAACACGTAAGAATTTGTAGTTTCCATTAAAGTAATCTGTTAAAAAAATATAGCAGCTAATAAATAAATATGATGTTGTGAAATAAAGCAACATAAACTGAAATTATATATAAATATAGCAGCATATAACAAAAATACTGTAAATTATAAGTCGATATGTTATTATAGGGTTATATTGAATACTAGCAACTTCCCTTGTGTTGACCATTGCTCCGCTTTAGGGGTCTAATTTCCAAGCAACACTACGACACGTTTTCGAAACAAAAACATTGCTTATTATATCTATCTTCACAAGTTTTATTCATTTAGTTTTAAAAAATCAAACGTTTTTTTTATATCTTTAAAACTTAGAGCACATAATATTTATAAAATGTGGCTAATTCAAATATCCATATTTCTACTTTGGTCAAATGCGAAATTTTCAACAATCCTTTTATAGCGGATGCTAAGCATTGTACACGGAACTGCAACGAAAAACTGTAAACAAACTCCAATGTCGATATTTCATTATTGGAAGCTTAGCGGTTTTGTCTACGTTGAAGAGTCAAATTCTCTACTTATATAATTGTACGTATAGAAAAAAAGTATTACAAAACACAAGTCCACAATGCATAGATGACACGTAGTGCGGTCTTATCAGATTTTGGAACACTGACTAGTTTGGCAAGTCCTTGATATTATTTTCGGTAAATTGAATGATTACTCATATCATAAAAGTATCTTATTATGTAGTCGCTGACAATGACTCACGTTTGATAATTATTTTTATTCATTGCAAACATCAATTAAAATTTTCTATAATTAGTAATTCTAAATCTGATATTGGCTTTAAATAGAAATTTATGAAACAAACATGCAAGCGCTCTATAGTCTTTTTGTTAGAGTTTGAAATGTTTATTTATCTGTTTATGCATTCCATTAAACGTCCAAGCCAAAGTAGAGGCGAACCACGCATGAAGAAATGTGAGTATGTAGTGACGATGACGCTGCGACGCGCTCACACAATCTATGAGTACCTATGTGTTGTGTACGCGAGAAAGTATTATCGCTGGCTCACACCAACACACGCCGACACTTCAATGTGTAGTGTTCTGTGATTGAGCCGAAATGCTAAACTGACGAGATGATTCAATTCTGGACCGGGTATTCTCAATAATGAATCAACACAATAAATTATGAAAAGATTTACATGCAAGCGACTGCTGATTTACTATCTATGTTATGTTTCATTCGATATGTGGCTTCCGCGTGTATAGGTAGCTGTGTTGAGATAGCATCTTGTGGAGCTTCAAATATCCGAATGGAATCTGTATATGAGTACGTATGTTAGGTTAGTATGCAACATAGCGTCAGCGTCGGTATGTAGTGGATGTAACGATGTGTAGGTCTGTGAGGGCGAGGGGAGGGTCCGCAGCGTAACTCATTCGCGGAGGTTGACGATCTGCGAGAATGCGCCAAGTCTCGGGCTCGACCCATCCCCGACACTTCGTGTTTACTGCTCCCACTGCTAAAACTATTGTTTTCATCCATATATCAGCTTGGTAATATACGTGTTAAATATTAACTAAATCACACAACTACTATAAAAATACTTTTGTATATTTAGATTTGTTATCGACATCTCATTATGAACAGGATATTTAGAAAGAAATAATACTGACATAAAATGATGTTTCTATTTAGGACTCATCTCTAAATAGAAACTTAAATTAAGCATTAAGGTAAATCACTACAAATATAAAAGGTATCACAGAAGGTAAGGAAAGCCGATATTTTTTTTTTATATCCCTAAATTTTTATATTATCTTATTGCATATTACAGAAGGCCAATCAATAGAGGCAAAGACATTATAGAATATTAAAGTTAATAAAAAACGTTTTGTCTATTATTTGTTTGATTTTGTGTATTATTCGATATCCCCCTTTTGGCTAATACAAATTTCGACTGTATTTAAAGCCTTTTCATGACATCAACCTGACAAACAATAGATTTCTGGAGTATCGTAAGAAATCTATAGGGTACTCGCTATATTTTTAAAATATTCCAGATATGAATTCCAATTAAATTCCTACAGATGCAGTGATTCGAATTGAATCCAACAACTGCAAGTAATTAATTTGTCATTGGTTATTCCGGGAGCCATATTGTGGTAACAGATGGTTTCAACAACCACTCGACAAGAATCCACGTGTCAAAAGGTCACGGGATCGAAATGCATTAACTATAGCTTTAAATTTTATCTTAATACACAATACACGTAAGGAAAATCATTGTTACTCAGTTTTAGGCGGCATTGAGTTGAAATAATATCATTTATTACTCCTTCAAATGCGTAAGTGGGCAATAAATGCAGTTTCTAAACTTGTATATTTGGGTATCTGTAGAAATCTTATAGGTACATACACTTCATTCATTAAAATTCTTTCAAGATCGGTTTGTGTTACAACTTAATTCTTTGATATGGGTAATTTTTATAGCGCTCTCCTGTTGATGTTTTTAGACTTAGCTACGATATTTTTCTTGCAGTTGGAAATATTATGCAACGTGTAATAATTTAGATTAGGAATTTCGATTTAACAGGAAACACAAATATTTATTATTATTTTCATTGAAACAAAAATAACCCAAAGCTTTGCCGACCTGGAATTCCACTGCGCTATCAATTAGTGAAAACCCAATAAAAATAACTGTTATCAATTTGAATATTCCGTTATATTTTTCATATGTATATAAAAAATAACATATGCGATAGGGGAATTTAAAATTCTTCTTTTGATTCGAAAAGTTTTAATAATTTTTATCCTACCTATCAGCCGCGCTAAGCGTTTCTTTCGAATCTGAAATGTTCATTATTTAATGCTGTCAGCTAAAAGGTCTTCCTCCCGGGACTGATTTGGAGATGACGAATAGGTACATTGCTTTCGCTTTTATACTTCAACCGTTTTGACAGAACAAAATATTTATTCTTTTGTATTGTATAAGTTTTCGAGTACTAATGAAATACTCACTTACACTTAAATACTGAACATAACGTTGTTATTGGGAATACGCAAATAAAACATGTTTGACCTAAATTCAAGTTAGAAACACCTTAATTTACTACTCTTAAAGAGAATCTCCGAACAGAGAAACCTTTCAAGGTTTCCATGCACGGTAGATGAAAATTTTATTATGAATATCATCAGCTCAAAGACGTCCACTGCTGAAGATAGGCATCCCCTAGAAACTTCTAATATGGCTTCATTCAACATGATCGGTCCGTCTGTGGATGTCACACGTTTCGTTCTTTATCAAAGTTCTCCATTCCAGACCTTTTCTGCCCCAACGGCCATCAGTTCTGCGTGCTATGAATAAATAAACATATAAAATGTGCTTGTTTTGGTTGTTTCCCAGGGAATGGGTGCGATTCGTACTCGGTGTCGCAATCGCAAAGCATCAACTTCTCACAAGCGATGCGAGCGCGGCAAGCGGGCCAGGCGCCGCCGCAGCCGCCGCCCGGAGCCGCCCAGCAGCCGTTAGGTTAGTACTTTTATTATTTTCTAGGCTAGACTAGCGACTTCATCTGCGTGATCTATCGGTACTTCAATATTTTCTGGGTTAAAAAGGTTGTCTTGCAACTTGCCTAAATTACTCTTTATAGCATTATATATATGCCAGTGAAAATCCTTTCGGTGAGAGAGACAAAAAAAAAATACATTAGTAAATATATATTACGTGTGGAACTTAAAAGCTTCTCAACGTTATTGTATATTTTTAATTTTATCAGTTTTTTCAGATTTAATTCACCAATGTTTTTTGAAACAAACCTAATCTTTAAGTATTAAGAATATATACATAATGTCATGCCTCTTTCCCGTAGAGGTAGGCAGAGATCACATCCCTTCACTTCCTACGATCCTGGCACATACTCTTAGCTTCATTCACACTCATTAACCTTTTCATAAATTAAATATTAAGAACAGTATCAAAAATAGCCAGAATCGCTTCAGCGGTTCTTGGCTTGTAAGCGTAAGTCTAGGACGCAATCGGGATAATACTTGATAATAATGATATTGTTAATATTTTAAAAACATAAAATTACAGGTGTGGCAGCTGCGGGCATAACTCGGGAGCAACAGGCGAAGATGCTCCAGCAACAGCAGCAGCAAATGCTCCGCGCGCAGCAGCAGATGAGGCCGCCCCCGCCCGAGTATAAGGCGCGGTTTGCGGCCGCCGGCGGGGGCGTGGGTCCCGGCATCCCCGGCGGCGTGGGCCCCGGGCTGGCAGGCGGCGTGGGCCCGGGCGGCCCGCGGAGGCCCCCGCCCGCGCCTCGAGCCTTCGCCCCGCACACGCGCCAGTACTCGCCCGAATGGCGGCATGTACTTATGCAGCAACAAGCCGCGAGGCATCAGTTTCCGCATCACCATCAAGGTACATATGAAATACGTTTTGACGACTTATGAAGTGGAAATCAATATATCTATAGATAGTTCAATCCACGATGACGCATGAATTGAGCAATATTGAACTCTATAGATTGGTGTTAAGAGCGTCGCCATGCGTCATTGTGGATTGAACTATCTATACCTATCTGTATTTTGTTTCTAAGATGCAGAAACGTGCGTTTAACATCCACACAGACAAATCATTGTGATTTTATTGTGTTCTTCAATAAGCACAACGCAGAGTGTTTTTTTTATTGTTGGTCATTCGCGCTATGTAAATATAAAAACTTTTCTTTCCATTTTTATTTTGTATGAAATGTTGTAAGCTTATAATTTACATTAAAACACAAAATCACAAGTTTTACATTAAAACACAAAATGATCCAAAATTCATTTCGTTGAAGGTTGAGGAGGACATAATGTGTCGATATGTGTTGTGTGTCGATTACTTTGGATAATAAACACTTCAACTTATAATGATGTATGTTGTGTAGGAGGTGGTTACGGCATGGGCAGCGGCATGGTGCAGCAGCAACAACAGCAGCAGATGCAGCTGCAGCAGGCGCGGCTCCAGCAGCAGCAGCTCATGCAGCACCAGCAGCAAAGGTCAGCACTCTTAAATGCTTAATGCTTTGGAGTACCGACAGGGTTCCTGAACGTTTAGTATTCTAGGGAACCCAAAAGGTGCATACAAGACCACCACCATCATCATTACATACTGCTGAACAATAACAATAATAGATTTACGACCGATATAGCGTAGTGGCGAATATACCCGCACTCTGCTCGCGTCGCTGAGGTCGTGGGTTCGATTCCCACACAGTAAAAAGCTTTGTGTGCATAAACATGAATATTTGTTCAGGACTGTGTGTTTTCCCATGTATATTATTTATGTTTTGACAAAAAAAGTATTCATATACGTTCATCCGTTTATTAGTATCCACAACACAAGTTCTTAATGATACTTATCTTGGAACTAAATAATTGATGTAATTGTTAGAAAATATTTATTTTAATAAAAAAAACCCCTAAAATTTAAAGATATTGGCCCTTAATTACTTGAGTATGTGGTTTGGAGGCACCGTCGAGAACATTGATTCGTTTCAACATAGGCCTCCTTAATAGTTAACTGACGTCATTTGCCCATAATCACCACGCTGGGCTTAGTAATAGTGCACCCATCAACTAACAGAATTTATCTTCGTCTCCCCATTAGATGAGAGGGTGGTACTATACTAAACCGGTACCACACGGCACGGATCATACTTAACTCATAACGTGTGACCAGTCAGCATACAACAAGCTTAGTAATCCGTACCCAAAGAGTGAAAATGTAACATTTTTGCCAAACCGCTGATCCCCTGTTCAATTGTTAGTAGTAGTAGTAGTATTTACGAATTACTCGTTTTAGATAAGAATAGCGTAGTTTCTTGTATGAGAAACACAACGAATAATGTCGACGTATATTAATTTTAAGCTAATATTTGATTACAGGGTTTCAAACCAGCAGCAATCTCCTATGTCGCATCTCATCATGCAGCAAAACCAAATGATGAGCGTGCAAGGACAGGTCAGATTCATTCAAGTTTTGTGACATTTTAGTTATTATTATTCACATTTAAGTTAAAAAAATAATTATTAAACGGCAAAAAAGGCTGATCCGAATTTTTTATTTATTTATTTATATTTAGGTACACGGACTGATTATTATCATTAAAAATTAACTACGACTAATAAAAAAAAAATGCTAGTACTATCCACAATAAGTGTACACAGCATGACTTATAAATTATTAATAATAAAAAATAATGCTAATATCTAACAATTAAATACTAACGGGAAAATACTGAGAATACTACATACGGAAAAAAAACTTATCTATTTGGGATTCAAAGTGCATTTTGCGTGTCAAACCAAAAAACTATTTCATTTGGATCAGTCTACGAAAGCTTTTTGTTTCATTAACCTCTCCTATATTATTAAGTTTTGGTAAATTGTCTATGAACGTTTTGTTGTTAGCGATTGACCTAAAAGCATTTTACATTGGTTTGTAAGAGGTTGCCTTAGCCCAATACTGGCTCGTTATTATGATGGCATTGTTACTGATAAGAACGCTAAATAATACACGGTTGTACAAAAGATAATAAACCTTTGCCAATTCTGTCTCAAGTCTTCGAACGCCAAATGACCGACTAACAATATTGTGACTTCTATATTCATTTTTCAAAAATACATTCAAAAAGTACTAAGATAAATAATATTGTTTTTAGATGCCGAATATTCACATGAGCCAGTCGCAAAGCATGTCGATGCAAGGAGGCATGAATGCGATGGGCGGGCCGCTGTCTGCTGGGGGCATGGCCGGCGCTCCGGGAGGGGGCATGGGCGGCGGTCACACGGGCGGCGGTCACACGGGCGGCGGGCACACGGGCATGGCTGGCGGCCACACAGGCGGCCTGGGCAACGGCGGGTCATACGGCTCCTACCCAGCACCCGCCGACTTCAGCCTCGACTTCCTAGACAACATGCCTTCCACCGACGCCAGCAACCTCACCGCCCAAGAACTCCTAAACTCTTTAGATAACTCTTTTCTCAACGACATACTATAAATCCTTACCATGGCTTCCTATTACGCTGTCTCCAATAGTCAATTAGCGCGTACTTTTTATATAGGTATTTGTTTCCTAGTTAATCTTTTTATAGTCGGCTCGTTTTAGTGGTTCTTTTTCATTTATTTTATATCAGATTTTAAAATTTTCATAAATAAATTCAAAACCATATAAGTACATTAGTACTGTCCTAAAATAACAGAAGACTAATAATGACAGATCTTGGCATAAAATATTAAGCTCGTACTGCTAAACAAATTTTATAATTCTAAAATGACCGACTATGTTAGATATTATCGCAAAATAAGATAATTATGACCAATATAAATCAAGCATTGACCAAAGTTATCAAACAGGAATTTGACATCAGAATTTAGTGTGGCTACAAGAAGGCATACTTAATAATTTAACGTGTACGTGTAGTTGAATTTTAAATTTAAAACTTCCGATGTCTTTATAGTAATTTCGATCACGTTGTTTTATAGACTATTTATTGTGAAAATATCCCATTTCATAGTATTTATAGCGCGTAAGATTGTTAAATAATTAATTTGTAAATATTTTATTATATTTAAAAGAAGTTTGTTTAATATTATTTCACGAGTGAACGTTGCAGCACAGAGAGCCAGTCACATGCGACAGCTACGATTCGGCCGCAAAGTTATACATAGTTTAATGTATATTTATTGGAGACATTATAGTAGTCTATAAGTTGAAAAGCACAAATGCCATTAACAATCAGTTATTATTATTTATATACAAGCATATTTAATATTTTATTTCAAATGGCTAAATTATGGGGCAATACAGATTTACAGAAATGTATACAAAATATTTGATGATCAATCAAGGTTTATATATATTATCGGACTTCCAACGGTTTCTTCTCAAATTTACACATTATACGATTGCTATAAATGTCTCTCCGCCTGGGGATGACCCGAAGATTTATATTTTATTTTAAGAAAAAATGTGAATTTTATGATTTTAAGATCATTCCTGTACCTAAGATAGTAGTTTACTGTGATGACGGTCTCAATGGTCAATAGGTAATA
The DNA here is from genome assembly GCA_949126915.1 of Musotima nitidalis. Lineage (NCBI taxonomy): Eukaryota > Metazoa > Arthropoda > Insecta > Lepidoptera > Crambidae > Musotima > Musotima nitidalis. The sequence goes on along the minus strand of OX421418.1, from coordinate 13,310,110 downwards.
TAGAATCAATTATTATAAAGATATAGATTATTGTTATTGTTAAGGATCTCATGTATCATTTTGGGAGGGGTATGGGGGATTCTGGAATATCTAGGATGTTGTTTTATATATTTTTATCGCTTAATTTCTTTATGATTTTCGGTTTGATTAATTCTTCAGCGTTTGCACAGGCCAAATGGTTAGACGCACTTTGTTGTTGAACAACATTGTTAATCTCACGTTTTATTTTACGTTATTCTGATTTTTTTTATTTCGAATTTACGTTAAATGTATATTTATTGAATTAAAATCTAGATCTCTATTGACGGTAAATTATGATTTTGACACGCAAAAATATTTTATAATAAAACTAGGTACAATCAGTGTGGCGTAAACTAAAGACACGGCTTTAAAAGTGCAAATGCTCCGCTCTCTGTTAAAACTGAAGTTCTCGTATGAAGACGACATTCCAGAGCCATTGTTAACAATGTTTTAACTTTAGGACCAATTTTTGAACATTCTTTTGAAATAATATTACATAATATTGAAACAACTTTTTTGTTTTATTTATTCATCACTAATACTTATGCCCTATATACTAAGTACTGAAAAACCTATTTCTTAATTATAATGTTACTCTTAAATTAATTATCGTACAAAAAAGTGTTTGTTGTTTCGGAGTAAATACTTCAGAGATTATTTAACACTAATATAAAAAATGCGTAGAGATAATTATATGGACAAATCTCTTTTACTGGTTTTTATGAGTGAAAAATTATGACATGAAATAGTATATTAAATATGACACTAAATATTTACTACAACGTAAATACTTGCAAGATAAGTTACGAATAACCGAACACATGCGAAGAATATTCACTTTTGTAAATTTAAATGCAATATGGCACATTATTGTACTGAAACTGCTAAGATTGTGTTTTTGTCTTATGAATTGAAAATTACTTCTTGAAAACAAACAATATTTAAAGGGAGTTTAAGCGGCGTAGGAAATTGTAACTGATGATGAATTTCCTATTTTTTCACCACATGATGGATTCAGCTTGATGCTTGTTCAAGTAATCGGAGAATTTTTCAAGTTTTCTCTCCAAAGCGTTTATCTCCGAGGCTAATTCTCATATCATTTCATTCGGCTTACTGTGAAAAATCCTAGGGTTTCGCACGCGTGGGCTGTAGAAGTTGTTTGGCTGGATATACCTTGCTGTAATAGGCTCTTCATTTAATCCTCCCATTTTGGTGTCATATATGTTCTGGTTTGTCTTGTTGTCAATAGTTTTCATAATAAACGCATGCATCTCCTGTCTGTGTTTTCTGATCCGAATACAGGAAAATACAGTGCTTAGAAGTATTCCGAGTTTTATGAGCGCAGCTATGAATAATGCCAGCATGAATATGAAATATTGTTCTTGGTACCATTCTTCAACGGGGGCGAGGCAACCCTGTAAATAATTTATGAAAACCGATTTATATATATTATTTGCTTAACATACAGTCATCATAATCGAAATAGGACGATTATCTGGTCAGGTCGGCGGGATGCAGGCGGCGAGATCGTTCGACGATATTTATTTTATTTATTTGGGACACAATTGGGGAGGCCGAAGTTCAGCAATGGACTTCTAGTGACCGAGATAATATTTGCTTTTGCCGCGATGTAACCGCGTCGTCTATTTGCGGACTCTCATATAATTTGACCCAGGAGGCCTGAGTCACAGAAGAGGGACTTTAATGGCGGGCCCAAGCGAGCTGCCGTTATTTTAAGAAATAACGCTTAAAATTAGTTTTTACAAAAATTCATAAATTTTTTATGACTGGCCTTGAATAACTGTAAAGCTATTGATTTCTTTATTTTTTATTTATTTATTTATTAGGAACACTTACAGCTAAACATATATATTTTACATGCAACACTTAAAATCAAAGGACATATATGCAAGCCATTACAAGTATTCACATCATTATTTTTTACTTATTTCTACTTATATTTTTTAAACTTATGACTAATAATCAATATATTTTAGGAAAATATGAAAACTTCTCAGGTTTAGTCTCAATAAAAAAATTATCCTGATGCTGGGGCAGAATACGTGTGTGGCCTTAATCAGAGTCTTTTACACCCTGTATATGGCGTTTTCGGTGCTACCAATTTTTTGACGCTGACTCTACAAGAAGCATTACCGGCACATGTCTGAAGACAGCGTTGGGCTTGATCTCCTGGCACCTGGTGAGGTTGAGCGGCGTCGGGTTGAGGTACGAGGGCGGACGGTGTTGCACGCAGCAGCTGGGCGGCACGGTAAGTCCGCGCGGGCCCAGCCGCCGCAGCTGCCATGATGACATGTCGTAGTTGCGGGCGTCCGACATGCCGCAGCATTCCAACTGGAAACATGACAGAAGTACTAATGATCTTCAGCGAAGATTTAACTCATCGTGGAGTCGGGCTTCGAGCGGCGATACGTAGGTATGAATGTTAATTTATTGATTCAGGCGTTACTTTGCGGAAATCCATTGTAAGCAAGTGATGGATTAAAAAATATATCAGCGTTGGTCGTGAAGACATCGTTGTTCTGAGGCTCCTATCTTACCTGAAGATGCCCTGTGCAAGGGCGAAACACGTGTCGTGTAGAATAGTTTCTCGATTTTTCGGGAAATTATAGTATCGCGGGAATTATTACGAAGATATTTTTAATCCATCACTTGCTTGCGTATGAATGAGTGATCTAAATGTCTGCCGGTCTCCTAGTGATCACGAATTACCGTAAAGGTATCGAAACATCAGAGCAAAAGTTGTGCTATAAACCGTGGTTTTTACTAGCGTTTGAAATAGGACAATACTTTTGTCTCAATAACTAATGTATCTGTCATTCTCCTAGTGACCACCAATCAATATTTAGTAATATACACTGATTAGTACTATAAACTGATTTATTGCGGGCATCTGAAAAGCTGCAGCGTTGTAACTGGAAATAGGATAACACTTCGTCTAAATAAATATCTCGTTAAGTCTCCCCGTATAAAAAAAATGGTTGCCTGTAAAGTCGTTTTTACGGGCGAAGATTTTACGTGACAACGTCTTTTTCTCGGTAGAATATTTATTGATATGAATATAATTAAATTGCACAATAGGAACAAGGAATTGAATGAAAATAAGAATTGCACAAATTTTAACTATAGAAATATATTTTGTTTACTAAAACATTGTACACTAGTGCTGCGCGCGCGGCAGACCGATCATAGTTGAGTGGGAGAGAGACGCAAGGCATTCGCCGGGCCTCTCTCTCGTTCGGTGACTCATCGTAACGTTACCGAGCGTTACACTTTTTCATAAGTGACTCCCAGCCGCAACCTAATTTAAGACGTTGTCACGTCAAAAAACACTGTAAAGGATCAGATTCGTTCGGGACAAAACATACATAGGTAAATAATATCACGCCTTCGTACCTTGTTGCCGCGTTTAAGCTGCGGTATGGATCAGTCTCATTTCATTATAAAAAATATGCTTTGACAGCTTTTTGACTCAGCAGATTTAAGACTAAACTAACACGTAGACATGTAAGTTGAACTAAAATGGCAGTTGTCTGCCCAAGTACAATCGTAGACAAAAGAAAGAAAGAGACAGAAAAAAAATGCACAGTAAAAAGTAAATAAGATGCGTCGCCGCGTTACTATAGTTACGCGCCCACCCCCATGCCTCATTTCGATAAAGACCAGATACCGTGTAACAATAGATGAGAATACGAGGTCATTGTCCAACCGCGGATTGTAACTACCTGAGTCTGTGCAAGGTCCAAGGCGGCGGTGAACTGCTCGTAGTCTGGTAGAGCGTAATAGGCCTGCAAGGCTCCTACGGCGCCGCCCCGCGCCGTGTGGAGCCCCAGGCAGCGCGGCCACACGCCTGCCGCCACGCCGCCCGCGCATTCGCACACTAGCAGCGCCAGCACCAGCAGGAAATACTAGGACGATGCAACACATAACATACTGAATTAAAAGTAACTGAAGTGAGTAGTTATTTTAGGACCATAATCCCATCTTTAAATAGGGTAAATCCATATAAATCTAAATAATTGTTATATTATTAAGATTTCTATGGGTGAATGTAAGGTTTCACCTAAAAAGAACGTTACTACTCATAATAATTCTGGACTACACAGACTCTATTATGTTAAGCATTACAAAAATCAATTTTATTATTATAGACCTCAGATCAAGTAAAAAAAGGTAGATACCTTACGACTAATAACAAAGTGAAGCCATATTTTTAACTATGTGTGAGTTACTGAAGTGTTGCCACTTTTTGAAAATCTTCCCAGATATTACAAGTATAATAATTAATTAATAATAAATATAAGCGATTTATGTTAGTAAATTTACAAGAATTAATTTACCCGGTAATATACCAAATTCAAATTTTCTAACCATTTTTGCAAATTTCAGCTCTGTGCGAATTAGAATTTTAATTCAATTAAAACACTTATTGTAAATATTATTACAATTATAGTATAATTTGACATAATGACAAACAGACGCAAGGCAATAAGAAAATTAGAATTTTTATAGACAGTGTGAACAGAAATGAGCAGTTCATTGTCATGTACTTATAGTAATTCTGTTGAAGTTCGAATTTTAAATTACTATTAGATACTATTTTTTTGTTGGTAGTTTTTATTTATTATCTTATTCAGCTGCAGCTACGTCCTTCCTCCCCGTTCAAACTTTGTTGTGATAACTAAGGCCAAGGATTATCACGCCTTAACCCGTTTAACCGAAACAAAGATGTGCAGTAATCAGAAATTCTTCATTTCATAACTATTACATAGTACTCACCTATCTGAAAACGTCAAAATGAATTATAAAAAAAAAAGAAATATGACTACACTAAAACCCATTACAGAACTAAAAAATCATAAGTACCTATCTAATGTTACCTTCCTATTTGTTTTTCTAAACTTATCACAACATCGATTCAAGTAGTTTATTAAAATTTGAAAATTGCACAAATGACAAAAGAAATGAGAGCAAAGGAGTTGTAAAGTTATGAAATAGAAATTATACGAGCCATGTGACCAACCAATCACATCGGCTAGTTGGTCGGCATGGATGGCAATCATACATTTATTATCCACCCATCTTTGACGGGAAGCGTTTGCGTAATAAATTACTGTGTTAGTGAATTAATGTTTTGTTTCACTTCTCACAGTGACAATGGGTTGGCTGCATTATAATATTGTAGAAAGTAATACTTTTTTACTTAGATACAACTTTGAAGAGAATTGTCGATGCGATTTTAATAATTTTTAATCCAGTACCTCCTTATGTACGTTTATTACTCATTTAATTACATACATAACTTCACGCCTGTTTCCCCGAAGGGCTAGGCAGAGGCATATTATATGCCCACACTTCGCCAACTATGTTGTTGGTCCCACGTAATAGGTGGCCTATTGCCGCTTACCGGGCACGTTCATGTTCGCCAGAGCCTCGTTCGTTAATCGGTAGGTGCTCCACTTGCAGGTGAGGTTAGCTTGACTCCCAGGATACTGGAAGGAGCCCAATACACCCATTTAATTAACATATTCAAAATAACATATGCCTAATTAAATTAAATAAAAAGGTGTAGGACGTGTTTGGGTTTTTGTTCATCACACAGGAGTAAGACGATCAAAATAAATATCTAAATTCATCATTTGGTACTAACCTATCCTACTTACTTATCTATTTTTCTTTAATGTTTAATTTTTTGTATGATATTTCCGGATAGTTAAAATTGTGTAATGATTAACAACTTTATAATACAACTATGTAAAATTATACTTACAATAGTCAATATGACATATCCAGGCATATGCGTAGCCCAGCAGCCCATAGCCGCCGTAGAACAGACAATCAGACCTGCAGCCAGAAGAGCCAACGCGAGGTAGTAGAACGGAGGCTGCTCCAGATTTTCCTCTGGGGATATCAGCAAACGGGACAGCAGAAGTCGTTGAGAGTCGCAGAGGAGGACGAATCCACATACTACTTTTAGGAAACCACTTGCCTTAAATGAAAATAAATCTTTTTTAATCACACATACATTTTGTCGAGCCTTATTAGCGTAGGCAAAGATCACATCCTTCCACTTGCTACAATCCTGGCACACACTTAGCTTCATTCACAACCTTCATACACTCCCGTCGGTTCAGGGTACTTTTCAACTCCCAACTCCAAAACCCTCTCGACATTTTTATCACACACAAAATAGAAATTCAATCTTTTGTTTATATCATTACTTATAATGAAATTACAGTAATTTTATCACAAAATGAACAGTTAAAGCACTTACAAAAAACACGGTGTTAAAGAACCCATAGAGAACTTTAGCACTCGCCACTTTTTTACAAGACATTTCGTTTGGTTTAATTAAACGCAATATTTAAAAACTGGAAGAATTAGCGGTTCGGCGAGCACGCGCGAGTACGGAGCGGCGTTTCGAGCATGTGAATAAACAACCAATGTGAATAGATTCGCCGGTTTTAGGGAGATGCGGTCCGCTGGGCAGGTGGGGTGACTAATAATTAAGGAAGTTTTGTTTAAAATTAATGCTTCAGTTGCTTCAACACAAATATGTGTGAATATGAGATGAGCGCTCATAGCTGACGTATGGTCGGAAACAATAATCGAAGTTCTCAGAAGTCGGTTCTTGGATTGGTGACCGTTTGTGTAAAATTTTATATCTAGCGTTTTCATGATTTGAATCGCACATTAAGACGTTAGCCCCAGTTAATGTATATACATAATTAGTAAGTAAGTATGTAGTCATTGTACTAAGTTAGCACGACGCGACGCCAAGCCACCTGTACGCATCAAGTCTTCGTGGAACAAGTGAGACTTGAATTTCGTTAGTTAAGTTTGTTTGGCTTTGAAGAGACGTCGAGTTCAGAACTCCGATAATGAGACAAGAGTTCTCTCATCAAGAATATTTGTCATCCTTAAGGCCAACGCAGCAGCCAACATTTTGTCTTTTCTAGTCTTTGTGTGATCTTTATTTCTAAGAGCGCAAACTTTATGCATTTTTTATGGTCTATATTCATATAAATATAGATCATGCACAGACTAGAGAGGCCAAAAAGTCCGCCGTCTGAGTTGGCCTTTAAAGTGAATCGATAGAATAACTGCAACTCACATGTTAACCCTTCAACGGGTAAAGCTAGTTATAATTGCCATCAGTTGTCTGCCTTAACTACACTCGCGAGCAACCAAATCGACTCAACCGCACATACATGAAGAAGAAGAAGAAGAAGAGAAGAGCCTGTGATCAAATCATCACTATAATTAAAATTTTACGTGGTAGAATAGACTCTCCTGATCTTCATGGTGAGCTGTGTCGACTTTATGCACCCGATAATTATTATAGGAGCAGGAAACATAAACTGTTTGCTGGGCCTACCTGCCGAACCGTAGCCCGCTCAAAATCACCCATTCCGCGGACACTCAACGCACTTAATGCCATCCTGGAAGCAGCACCCGACTGTGATTTGTTTGCGGATGGATGGCCTGAGATTTTGTCAGTGTGTCTGAGGTATTGTGAGAGAATGGGATAAAAGAAGTTTTTAAGTGTGAGATTTTAATATTATATTTAACTTTTACTGTTTTTGATAATTAGTGTAATTGGTGTATTCCGTTCTGATTAAATAATTAAATAAATAAATAAATAATACATTCAAACATTGCGTAAGCGTTTACGTTTCAAGCTTTAAAATAACATTTTGTTTTTATTTAAATTTTATATAGTCGTTTGGTACAACCGAGTATGCTCGCAAGTGTAGATTCAAGTTTCAATTTAGGTACATTTATTGTACTATACCCAGTGGTCAATAGAGCAGTCTCTATTAAGTGTAGCAGAATGTGCAAATCACAAAGTAAGAGTGGTCTACATAGTAATGAAATTGTGCTGCTCTCGCCCTTCATTCACAACTTTTTGCGTCAGCTAGCTAAATCACGTAGCAATGTAAAAGTTAGGAAGAGATGCAGGGCTAAGACCAATATTTAATTAATTTAGGCGGGATCTTACGTCCCCCACGCCCCGCGCAGATTTTAACACTCCCTTCGCCACGCGCATGGTTTAATGCAAAAGTGTCAGAACAAAAACTACTTTTAATATCTGATTTATTATCTTTTCTCATCTTTCACTATCTATATGTATACGGTGGGTACTGGAAGGAGGGTACAAATCTAGTTTATCCAGTGACTTGTGAGTTTGACTTCGAATATGGACTTTGTCCGCGCGCTAACAACATTTTAAATTACAACACAAATATAAAAACGCATAGACAATATATTTACATACGTGTCGTTAATAAAAATAAATTTTGCTTATTTCATACAATATGTTAAGAGATAACTTTAAAATTCAATATCTTTCTTCTTGAATCCTCCACATGCGTATGGCGACGATATGATGTCATCTTGCTCGCGTTCACTGCTCTCCTGGAGTTCTGAAGAAAACAATATTTTAAATGTTAATAGCAGTTAAAAAACAACTTTTTATAAATAATTTAAAGTTTAATTACTGTATTCAATGCTTTAAGCAACATTGGACTTATCGCAGAATAAAAATGGATCCTATGTTAATAACTTCACTAAAACTTCTAATAATTTGGGAAAATCGATGATTGATACATATCCGTTAGTTTTTCAACTTTTGACGTTACTCGCCAGTGTAACTCATAGAGCTACAAAGCTATTCCGTTTTCGACTCAAGTTACTCTATTCGTTTGACACCGCTATGGCTGTAAACTTTAGTAAAAATTCACTGCCATAGTGGTGATATTGAAAACATATAAGTGGCCTCTAACATGTTTTAGCGACTACGAAATATAGTTATAACAAGGACAAACCACCTCTTAACGAGCCTTCCGAAGCAAGGAAGCGCTCGATATTAAATGCCACACAAACTGTCATCTATCCCAGTACTGACCCCAGTGACGACGTTTTACTTTAGAGATCGATTTCGCCCTAGTATTGCGGTGCTATGAGTGCTCCTATAAAGATATAAGAAAGGTATATTTGTACCTGGAGGTAGATGAAGCTTTTCTATGACAAACTTCTTTCTCTTCAGTTTAAATGACAAATCTAGACTTGGAGGAACAAAAGGCACCATTGAGTTTGGAGTGCTGAGTTTAGTGATGTGGAACAGTCCATGGTAGTCCTTGTACACTGGATTCGTTTCTTTGTTAGAGCCAGTAAATGATTCAAGTCTAACAGCATTATCTATAGAATACAGCAGTCGTTTCATTATGTGGTCATCCTGGAAGATAATAAAACCTTAAAATAGTATTTCATTAAAGAAAAGCATGGTTCTTGTGATTAAAAATAAACATTAAGGGCGACACGACGTTATAATTGGCTGAGATTTTTATTTCAAATTATTGTGCAATTTAGCCCAATTTCACATATGAAGATTCTTATTAAATATTTTTTTACTGCCCATATCTTTTACCTGCAGTATAAAATGCGCTCTAACACTCTTTGATAAATAAAAGTAATATCAAAATGACTTATTTCTAAGGGTAGCTTATACAGAACAGCAAACATACAATGTTGGTAACAATGATTGCAGTAGTTAGATTTAAAAAAAAATAAACAGAATGTGTAACTTACATCAAATAAGTGTGAAGGAATGGTAATAAATGCAGATGCAGTGGTGTCTCTCAGTAAAACTCTTAGGCAATATATAAACTTTACTATGTCCTGGCCGTAACATTCATGGACACCCTCACAATCCATTGCCATCCATATTGGAGAACCCAGAGATTGGATATTTATTCTTAGAACATTGTCTGGTTTATTGCTATTTTTATAATCCTTCACTGTGTCCTTTATTTTATTTAGCAGGTCATAGTACAGTCCATTTCGGAATCCTAATGCTGTAAAGATAAACTTAAACATAAGTTACATATTGTTTTTTTACATAAAAAAATTAACTTAGGTCTTCTTAGGAAAGAACATTCTTGTTAGCCTATACATACACAGCTAGGAAATTTAGGTTTAAATAAGCCAACCTTTTGGCTAGTAAATTAGTTTTTTAATAATTATTTGGGTTCTGTATTATGCAACTCCTATATTGTGATCACTAAAAAAAACAAATACACCATTTAACTACAAACTACCCTAGTGTCTAGGAGCAAGTGATCACTAGCAAAGTAGCAAATAACTGTTCCAAATGCATATCAATTGTTTACTTAACAAGCAGTGGTTGTCATTCGACTTTAAAATAAAGATTAAAGTGTTAAAGTTAATTTATGAGGTGACAGGTGACCATCAGAGAGTGAAAACTGAAAAAACTCTGAAAACCAATTGCTTTAGTAGCACATTAAGGGTCCTGGATAGTAAGCTTTTTGAAATGATTTTATTAAAGGCAGCCATCACATGACATGTAACCCTAATGATGGTAAGAACTGTGTTATAAAACACTTTGGGCACTCCATATTTAGTAAGTTTTATATGCAGGCACATTTTGGGCTTTTCTTAAAAAACAAAATTGTTTTGGCTACAGCAGCATACTTGGTACTCACATGGATGAGTCAAATATAAGAAGTTTTTAGCCAGTTGCTAACCAGATAAGTTTTAGCACCAAAAGGACCCATAGACAGCATTTGAACTCTTCTTCAATAGAAAGCTCACAAACACACACCTCATGAGGCAGTCCTAGCAATTTATTTTTCTCTAATGTCAAATAGATTCATTCAGCATTATACCTTTCATGTTATTAGCAGCATCAGTATTAAGATGGCAGTATAAAATATTGCTGTTCTTAATGGTGTTCCCATCAATGTGTTTACTAAGGTCGAAGTGGTGGCCAAAATGAGTATTACTCCCAAATGAAGACTCCACCTGACTCAAACCCTCATAACGCCATGCTATCTTCATTTTGTCTATGTTTGATGTGTTCTTACTTATCTCATCTTCAACTTGATCAGAGCTTGGTTGGGGTAATTCTTTTACCTAAAATATAATTAGTTATAAAATTTATTCATGCTGGATGTCATTCAAGTGATTTTCATGATCTGATACAGGCTTACTGCCATTAACAAAAAGAGTGTGACACCAATATAGTATAAAAGTCTGTTTTTATTTCTACAACTGTTATTGACAAATTTGAGATTATGTTTTCATTTTATTTTCTTTGGGACAACAAACAATTTTACATTATATGTTAATGGTAATTAACACAATAGAATTTGTCATTGAGCAACCATTATCTATTCTTACTATTAAAGTGAATTGTTACCACAGTGTGACAAATAATAACTATGTGTTAGTCTAAGGATTATTACTTACTATGTTCTGAGGATCTTCATCAGCCGAAGCAATAAATAAATTATGTTTGGAAACAACTCCTTCAGAAAGAAAATATTTACTCAACACTCTGCTATAATTTCCTAATATGTCTTCCTCTGAAACGGATATATTTATCACACAAAATATTAAGAAACTTAAAGATTGATTGAAAAATTTGGTATTACATACTAACCTACTACAAAAATAGCACCTGTAGGTAAACCACCTCCTGAAATAAAATTATACAACATGTGATAAATTATATTTCGTCGGTGTTTAATACATATATTTTTTTAACTTTACCAATTATATGATCAAGTGAAGGTATTCCAGATGAAATAAACAATAAGTTATTTTTTACTTTAGTGCCATTAATATTTATTCTTTTGTCAGTAACTTTGTGAAAACTAGACATTGTTAATGTTTTACAAAAGGTAAAGAATAAAGAAGAGATGGATTCCCAGTACACTTATTCAAAATAATAAAATAGTTAAAAATAATCGGAATAAAGTTATCAAAACTTCATTTCACATGGAGTTTAATCAATTTCGAATTCTTATTCTAAGTTTTGACACTTAGATATAGAGCGCAGTTTGCTTTAAAGTGCACCCATGTCGCACAACTCGGAGGCTTGGACTTGTTGGGGTTTAGTTGACATTGACACTTAACAGTTTTGACTCTAGCTTTCAGCGGCATCTGTGAATCACAGGCGTAGTCTGCAAACTACAAGTCTTCTTCTTCCATTTAAATAATGGCTATGTGCGTCTAGCACATTTAGCCAGTGTCAAGTAAGTGATATATCATTTATAGTAAATGAGAATGAGTGGTGATAAAGATGATAAATCGAAGATTAAATACACTCCCCTAAACCCCTTGAGTCCTCAGTAAAGATGTGGGACTATACTGAGATCTCACATGGACTCCTTGAGAGAAAATTTGAAAAGTGATGTTGCACTGTTTTGTTTGATTTACCAACACTCATGTATATTCACAAACACTTGACGGTTAATAATCCACCGTTATTACACATTAATGTTAGAAATATCATAAATTTTAGAAAATAAAACAAAACTGCAGACATGATGCTTCACTTTCCCGCCAAGAAGTCCCAAACTACAAGTCGATATGAATATTTATTTTTAATGTTAAGACGAACAATATAATATTATAATACCGTATACATAGAAACGTTCACTGGCAAGGCAGTCTGGACTGAGAAAAATAACATGATCAAATAAAATAAGTAGCTTGACACGTTTTGCAAGAAAACAGCGTAAAGTTTCTTAAAATTGTTCCTTCTTTATTTTTTATTTTATTTTAAATAATGGCTTCGTGCGTCTAGCACATTTAGCCAGTGTCAAGTAAGTGATATATTAATAATATATAATTCATAGTAAATGAAAATGAGTGTTGATAAAGATGATAAATGGTAAATGAGATACCCTACCCTAAGCCCCTTGAGTCCTCAGTAAATATGTGGGACTATACTGAGATCTCACATGGACTCCTTGAGAGAAAATTTGAAAAGTGATGTTGCACTGTTTTGTTTGATTTACCAACACTCATGTATGTTCACAAACACTTAACGGTTAATAATCCACCGTTATTATACATTAATGTTAGAAATATCACAAATTTTAGAAAATAAAACAAAACTGCAGACATGACGCTTCACTTTCCCGCCAAGAAGTCTTTAAAATTGTTGAAACCATCTTGATGAACCAAAATTACAATTGATGACAAGTCAATCCAATAAGGTTTTGAAAGTAAGGATCATTCTTTTCTATTTTGTCTACAGAGGAACGTGTTCTATGAGGATGACAGTAATAAATTGACATAAGTTTTTTATCTTTTACCTAATGAAAGCCTAGGAGTTTTCGGTTGCACTGCATGTGGCAACAGTTTGACTAAAAAATATTAAATACAGTTGAGCCATGTTGTCCGTATCTTGTAGCAGTCTTAGACCTGTCAAATCTGCATGAAAAGTAAATGTCAAGTCAATTCGTATTTTCGTATTGAAAGCTGTCATTTATTGTTTTGTTGGCCGTGTGCGTGTGGTAATGGTGTACGCGTTGATTTCATGACAAATAGTTATTCAACTCTATTACTTCATTGAAAGTTTGAAACTATTAGCACAATGCAGAGCCCAGCCGTTTTTATGGATATATCCCTTGAGGATCAAGTAAGTATAGACTTAAAAATTATTCATAACCTAGCAACTATCAGTATTAGAGATTGTAGAAGCGCTTTTCGTTTGCGGCTAATTGTCTTACTTGTTTTACTTCGTTTCATCAGCCCACAAAAGCTTGCTGAACACAGTCTTCCTTTATAGTTACTTGCAGTAAATGACTGCCTCTGGGTCGATGGCGTCCGAAAATTTCCTTTGCACATAACCCGACTCTTATTATGTGGATCTTTTTCGATAATCTTGTCCTTCATGCTATTAATTTCTGTGTTGTTCTTTCTATAGGCCTTAGAACTACGCAAGTATTTCAAAAGTCTTGGAGCAGAAATTTCGGAAGAGAAGTCTGTAAAAGGAATTGAAGACGATCTCCACAAGATCGTAGGAGTGTGTGATGTCTGTTTCAAAGAGCCAAATGAATCTGATATAGAGGGTATATTGAACAGCATTGTATCCATCATGGTATCGGTAAGTTACTTTATATTTTTGTATAAATAAGTAATGTTTCAGTGATGCTCTATGATGCACCATCAATTGTTGTACAAATATAAATTTTTCACGATAATTTATGAAAAATGACAAATAATACTTGTACTTCCAGATTCCTTTGGAAAGAGGAGAAAATCTTATTCTTGCTTTTAGTCAGAGACTTACTAAAGCTCCTGGTCCCAGACTAGGCATGGTGGCTCTTCAATCGTAAGTATAAAGATTTCTGATTATTTCAGCAAAATAGCATCACCCTTTAATTTTAATCCCTTATTGTAATTTTTCATATTGATTCATAATTCTATTTTTATAGTTTATGGCGTTTATACAACAATCTTGAGGCTAACTCCCCACTCCGCTACCATGTGTACTACCATGTTATCGAGCTGGCCTCTCGTGTGGGATCTGTGAAGGATGTGTTCACTGGTGTGGAACAGCTGCGGAAGGAGTTTGTAAACTGCCCTCCTTCTAATGAGCAGATGCAGAAACTTTACAGATTACTGCATGATGTATTGAAGGATCAAAACAGGTCAGGGCCTTTACTTGTATAACTTACAACTGTAACATTATTGGTTTCTTATTTCAAATGGTAATACAACATAAATTGCCTGTAAGATTGAATGTAGGGTTCTTTATTGTAGGCAATATAATAGTATTTCTTCTGAAGTTATATTTCAAGAGGTGGTCACACCACTGCAGTATCCAACATTACAATTCCAATGTTTTTATGCCTATCAAATAAATTTAAAACTTGTTATCTAATTAAAGCAATATCAACAAATGCGATACAATCTAAAATTAAATTAAATCTAAGAACAACTAAACACAATTTAAGAAATAAATTTAAAATAGATTGTAATAGGTTGGGGAAAAAGTCTTTTCGTATTTTTGTATGAAAAGTCAAGACATTTTTTTCAAAGTTTATTTACATTTATTTACAATATATATGTACCGTTTTGTTGAATAACTTTCTGCCATTTTGTGGGCAGAGACATTATCCCGTTACTGTAGAAACTTTGGGACTTCTGATCAAAAAAACGGGACAAATAGTTTTGGCAGTCCTCTCTTGAGGTCAACCTTACAGAACCTAAAGAATTCTGCAGTGACCGAAACAGGTGAAAATCTAAAGGCGCAAGGTCAGGGCTATATGGTGGATGCACTAGGACCTCCCAGTCGAACTCTCTTAATTTTTGCTGAGTGGCTAAAGATGGGTGTGGTCTAGCGTTATCGTGATGAAAGACCACACCCTTCCTGTTGATCAATTCCGGCCGTTTTCTCTCGACTGCTTCCTTTAATCTCATCAGTTGCTGGCAGTAAAGATCAGAATCGATGGTTTTGCCGGGCGGTAAAAGCTCATAATAAACAATGCCCTTCCAATCCCACCATACACACAGCATCACCTTATTTCGTGTTAGGCCAGGTTTGGCCACAGTCTGTGAAGCCTGGCCAACTTTCGACCACGACCTTTTTCGCACGTTCTTGTCGTACGTGATCCACTTTTCATCGCCAGTTATCAATCTCTTCAAAAACGGCTCGGTTTCATTACGTCTCAATAATGAATCACAAATGAGTACACGGTTCATTAAGTTTCTTTGAGTGAGCTCGTGTGGCACCCAAATATCGAGCTTTTTTGTATAACCAGCTTTCTTCAAATGGGTCAAAACTGTTTTGTGGTCAATTCCCAGTTCTTCAGCTACATCGTAACTACTAATATGCCGATCTTGCTCCACTCTTTCAAAAATGGCGTCCATTTTATTCGTAACAGGGCGACCAGAGCGAGGTGCATCTTTAACATCAAAATTTCCGGACTGAAAACGTTTGAACCAAATTTGTGCTACTCTTACTGACACTGCATCAGGTCCATAAACATCACAAATTTTTTTCACTGCTTGAGTTGCATTTTTGCCTTTTTTATAATAAAACTTTAAAATGTATCGAATTTCTTCATTAGATTCACTCATTTTTACGGAGAGAAAAACAAATGAAAAATAGCGGGAAACAACTTTTTTTTATTTTTTTCTTTTCTTTATAATGGAACCTTTTTAATGTTACCAAAACCAGCCAGACACAAATAGTACAGTCAAAAAAATTTTATAATAAGTTTATACCTACGTTATGCGAAAAGACTTTTTCCCCGACCTAATATTATGCCTAGAAAAGCTACGGGAAAAAACACTGTTAGTTGAGGGGCATGCATCTTTACAATAATCTACCAAATTACTTAAAGGAATGTGCAAATATTTGTATTTTTAATATTATTAATGTCAAACTATAAATTAGTAAGGGGTTGTGAGTACGCCCAGAGGTATTATTATTATTACCTTATTATACCATAATTATGTATCTCATTATGAGTCAACTTATTGTTTTTATGAGAATAAATGCCTTCAACCTAACATTTTACTGCAAAATAGTTACATTCAATATTTTTGCATGACTTCTGTCATCAGTGGCTAGTTGATTAACTTTCTCTGTATTACATGAAAGTTATATGCGCCAAGCACTGGGCAGTGCCATGTAGGACTATGGTATGTAGTTCATTAGGAACAAACAAACAAAT
This sequence comes from Musotima nitidalis, assembly GCA_949126915.1. NCBI lineage: Eukaryota > Metazoa > Arthropoda > Insecta > Lepidoptera > Crambidae > Musotima > Musotima nitidalis. The sequence continues at coordinate 13,293,572 of OX421418.1, read as the reverse complement.
TCTTTCGAAAAGATCATATTTTATATTCTGCATGTAATCTACACATTTATCTCTTATAATATATTTGGGAGACTTGTAAAAAAAATTGAAATACCTGTGTTTGTAGTTTTACCCATTTCATTATAATTTACAATAGAAAAAACGATGTCACCAATAATCAGCTAGAAAATAAATTAGCCCCTGCATGAGTACATTGTTAAAATGTTTTGTTATAACACAAACCTTTTTATATTTTCCAGTGAACTAGCATCCAAAGTGATGGTTGAGTTACTTGGTACTTACACAGACGAAAATGCCTCATATGCAAGAGAAGATGCCATCAAGTGCATTGTGACTGCACTGGCAGACCCCAACACATTCCTACTTGACCCTCTGTTATCTTTGAAACCTGTCAGATTTTTGGAAGGAGAGCTCATACATGATCTCTTGAACATATTTGTATCAGAAAAACTGTCGAGTTATCAAGCATTCTACCAGAATCACAAGGAATTTGTCCAATCTCAAGGTAATGATACTAAGAACACTTGGTATAATGTGTTGATTTTTTCTTGCAATAATTTTGTTTGTTTGTTTTCTTGTAAAAATGATATAATTAAGAAAGGAGTAAAATTATTGGTAAAAAAATAAGAACAAGATAATAGATTACTTAAAATAAAACAATGTTATTATCTGAAGTATAGGGAAGGAAAAAACATACTGTGCCAACCCCAGCTAAACTGAAAGCAGGAAAGGACAATGATTATTATTCTCATTTTAAAAATAAACCTTAAAGTGCTTCAATTTAATGTTTTTTTTATTTACAGGACTGAACCATGACCAAAATGTTAAGAAAATGAGGATATTATCCTTTATGCAAATGGCTGAAACAAATCCTGAAATCACATTCGATGAGATTGTATCTGAACTTCAGATTGAAGAGAAAAATGTTGAAGCATTTGTCATTGAAGGTAATTTTAGCTAATAACTTTATGTATGTATTATTATGGAGTCATTAATTGTAAAAAATACTATGAACATTATGTAATATTGTTCATTTTTCTTTTAGCAGCAAGACTGAGACATGATGCTAATATCCTGGCAGTTTGTTTAACTCTGTTTCCCTTTGCGGAGGTCAGACAGCAGTCGCTCTATGCAGTAACTGAAATTAAGCCAAATCTAGTTAGAACAGTGAGCAGACCATATGTCATTAGCGTAAATCAAGGGCACAACTGATGATGAGCCTTAAAGCTAAATTATTTCTAAATATTAATAATAATTCTTTTACAATCACATCAATTATTTAGATCCAATATAAGTATCGCGAAGTATTGTGAAGCGCTCGTTTTTTCGTAGCTCTGCGGTGCTCGGTGGACGGAAACGATCACCGAAGTACAGCAGAGTTTACAGAGGTCAGTCCTTGGATGGGTGACCGTTTGTGTGGCATTTGATATCAAGCGCTTCTGTGCTTTGGAAGGCACGTTAAGCCGTTGGTCCCGGCTATCACTAAATGTGGTAGTCGTTAAGCCATGTTAGAGGCCTAATGGGCGGCTTGATAAATTCTAACAGCAGGACGCCATGAGAAACCACGACCTCGGGAGTGTAGTTGTACTGACCTGTATGCCATATCAATCGTCAATTAGAAGACATAATGTTCAAAAAAGTGTTTTATAGAGTTGATTACCTTACACACTCTGTTAGTGTCAAGGTAGTTAATAATAATAAATATTTTTTTTTCTTACTACAATATACAGTTAGAAACAAACAGTTTAATTAGTGTACAATATTTGGACAAGTTTATATTGTAGGAGACTGGTGCCTAAGCTAGGCTTTAGGCCTGGTTTTCAGGACACCAGGTTCCCACCCCTAACATTTACATTTCTTATATTATGTATTACAGTGTTAATAAATAAATATTTCTGACAATTACACCAATTATTTAGTTCCAAGATAGTTATCATTAAGAACTTGTGCTATGGATACTAAACAACGGATATACATACTTTAATACTTTTTTTTGTAAATACATGTAAATGTAAATAGTATGTATATACTTAATATACATAGAAAAACACAGACCAACCAACCCAGACCAGAACAAATATTCATGTTCATGCACACAAAGATTTGTCCTGTGTGGGAATCGAACCCACGACCTCTGGAGTAAAGTGTAGGTATACTGACCTCCACGCCATATCGGTCGTCAAAAAGTACGGTAGTGTTACAACGTAGCATGAAAAAAGTTGAATAACAAAGAGCTATTTCTAATAAATTTGTATCAACATTCCAGTATTGAAGACCCAGCTAGTCCGTGCCCGCATGGAGCAAGCGTCCCGCCTGGTGCGTGTGTCGTGGACGATGCACCGTACCTTCGGGCGAGCCCAGTGGCTGCAACTGCGCACTGTGCTGCGGCAGTGGCGCACCAACGTGCAGCAAGCGCACGAGGCCATGAAGGCGGTCACAGCGGCCCAAATTGACTACCACGCGCAACAACAGAAGCAGCCCGCCTAAGGCTAAGCCATCTCAACACTCGCTACATCGGACACATGAGTGGCATGCGATCAATCTGTAGCTTCATGTATTAACACGTTGAACAATAGACAATCTATTGTTTGTCGGTCAAAGACTAGAGCATTTGCGAATGGACTTACTTAATAACACTATTCTTATCAGCTTCGTTACTGTTAATGTTAATAGTATCAGTTTCGCCACTTAGTCCTATGAGTGGACCATTGTTGCGTGAAGAGAGGTTCTTCTAAAGTGGACAAGATCCCTAATTCCCCAAATCGGCTTTGTTTTAAATATATAAATTAAATTTTCGATTTGCTAATGATGTTTATAAGAAAATCAGTAGTAGTCGATGATAACATGTCATACAATAGTATCTACCCAATACTAGATGGGTAACTAATATAATAGGTAAAGATTTCCTGTATAATCAGGTTGCAAGTAACAAAGTTGTATCAGAAGTTAATGATTTATCGCATTGTCAACTAACAAGAGCTTCAACTCAATTCATTATATAAATTCGTTGAGCTTGAGTTCTTGTAAATGTGTCAGTTCCATCAACTTACAGAAGCAATATTATAGAATCAGATGCAAATAAATTGTATAAAACTAATTGTACCTATGTAATACATAACTTAGTCAATGGTATACTATGAAAAGTGAAAGCCCAATTATTCTAATTTCTTTGTATTATGGAATACATATATTGTAAAATTGAGTAAAGAACCACTTCAAACCATGTCCAGATTGATGAGTTGTTGAATATTCAAGGATTGGCTTAGACAAATTATTAAGGTTTTGTAATAAATACTGTAAGTATTATTTAAAAGTGTTTTTTTTGACATGTTCAATGATTACATCCTGCGTGATGGTAAGCAGTCGGTGCAGTCTAACAAAATAAAAGAGCTTCATACCGTGAAATAAGCACGGGACAAAGCGCACCCACTCATGACGGGCTGCTAAAATGCCGTTTCACGCCCGGCTTTTAATGCGTCAAATGTTTTATTTAAACGGTCTACTATACATAGGTGCCGTGTGGTGCCGGCTAAGAATCGTGTCATCCCCTCTCATCTCACGCGGAGTCTTAAGATACCCCCAATAGAATGCAATCTATTGGGGGGGGGGGGGTCAATGTTCAGCAGTGGACTATTTAAGACGACATGGTGATGATACATATGGAATTTGTATTCGTTTTATTATTTCTAATTCAGTGAGTGACTTGATTTATAAAGATATGCTCGTGGTGTGCACTGTTTTATAATTTTTATGAAATCGATAAATGCAACAGCTATAATACTTTTTTTTTTAACAATCTATCAATAATTAATATTCACACAAAAGCACTCTCAAAATCAACAATAGGTTGCACAAAAACACAAGATCTCAGACACAAGTTATGTTTCATGTTTACTCTATGGCACAAATAATCTATTAAAAGGTTCCTTTCGTTTGACAAGAGTTTGTTATTATAAAGTAAGAGCGCGAAAGAAAGAAGATATCACCAGAAAACCTAAAAAGGAATATCTTTATAGTTTCTAAGATAAATAAAAAAGATAAGGGAGATAGATGGACTACGATTATGAAGTGCCCGTGGGCCGGCTGCGTCACGTGTTCCGGTCGTTCGTGTGCGTGGCTCTCACGACGCTGCTAGGGCTGCATACATACGCGTACTTCTGGGGCCCACAGGCCAGCTTGGACGGAGACTTCTCCGACATTAGATACGTCGTCATGCAGCTGACTAGAGGCCTCTCTGAGGTGAGTTCTTTGTAACATTCAAGGCAAGTGTGCCCTGATACAAATGAAACCCTTTTTTTATTTGACGCAGACATTCGTCAATTCTCAAATAAAATTTCTACATTCTTACATGAAGACAACATAGATAATGTGTATCATCATCATCATTTCTGCCATTTCAAGTCGACTGCTGAACATAGTGTGATTATAAATGATAATGTATATACAGCAGTATGTGAGCCGTTGGTTGGCGAATAATTTCCGTTTTCGTTACCGTCTATGTGAACTCTGGTCTCTGTGTGCCGAGAGAGCTATATAACACTATATGAAATTGAATATTGCCTATATGCTCCGTCGCCCATCTAATAAATTTCTTACAACTAATTAGTGGAGTGCAGTATGGTACAGGCCTAGAATAGTGTTACCCCCTCTTATCTTAGTGGTAAGAGTCGGCGAAGAGAAACCCTACCGGATGATGGGCAGCAGCGTTATCCGGCGTACTGGCTTGGTACTGCGATGACCAACCCGCCTGCCCAGGTTGGTTGTGAAATACCCCACACTAGAATGTTATCTAATAGGGAGGCTAATGTTCAGCAGTGGACTTTATAAGGCTGATATGATGAATACATCTTACAGAAACAGAAACAGAAAAATCTTACAGTAGGTGAAATACACCCTCCCCAGTCAATCCATTCTGATCTGGTTTGTATTGTGAGGTCAAGCCAATTTTAGGACTTTGATGAGCAGGGAGTTTAATATTATAAGTATATCAAAATTGATGATACAAATTACATACAGACAGATCGTATTTTGGTAAAAAGGCTAGGATATGGTTTAACCAATTAAGCATCATTCAGGAGAATATTTAATGAGTGACATAACGCAGGCTTAATTTAAATAGCTTTTCACATAAATTATCGGGATATAGCGAATATTAGGGCAATTACGAATACATACTTATACCTACCATAATAAATCCAGGGCCTGTCGATAAACTGATGCGCATCAAAGGGATTTGTCGCGACAATCGGCTACATAATAATTAAATAAAATAAATAATATTCTCTTACAATCACACCAATTCTTCAGTTCCAAGATAAGTATCACTAAGAACTTGTGTTATGGATACTAAAGAACGGATAAACATACTTAAATACTTTTTTTTTTTGTAAATACATACTTAATATACATAGGAAAACACCCATACCAGAACAAATATTCATGTTCATGCACACAAAGATTTGTCCTGTGTGGGAATCGAACCCACGACCTCTGGAGTGAAGTGCAGGTATACTGACCTCCACGCCATATCGGTCGTCAATAATTGCTTGCTAATGTAGCACCACCATGACAGGTGAATCGCAAACACGAGCGTCTGAAGGGTGAGATGGACCGGCTATCGACGGCACTGCCCGCGCTGTCGGCCGCTGCTGAGCGCGCAAAGGATGCGCTGCAGCCGGCCGCGCCGCGCCGACACGACACACAGGCTCTCCAACATGGTGACTATGATCGACAGGTGTGGCTAGGGCACTTCTTTAATTTTCCTTACGATAAATCTGTGATTGAATAGCGAGCTAGATCGCTAGTTTGCTACAGCCCACATCCGAGCTCGCCGCGCCGAGACGAGACATGGCCTTCCAACATGGTGACCATGATTGACAGGTGTGTACCTATTTCGAGGTATGTTAAATATTTTTATGGATGGACGAGATGGACTGCTAGGTTGCCACATATGACAGCGCCTAGGACGCGCTGCAACCGGCCGCGCCGCGCCGTCACGACACGCAGGCCCTCCAACATGGCGACTATGACCTACAAGTGTGGCTTTCGAGCTTCTGTACTCTAGTTTTCAATAGTGACTAGGGCCCAGGGCACAAAGTGTGTAGGATATAGTGACTATGATTGATGGGCATTTCGTGCTTCTTTAATTCACTTTACTAAAGTTCTGTGGTTGAATAGCGTAATGGACTGCTAGTTTACCACGTCTTGGAAGCCGATTTCATAAATCTGATCTGATTAATTGAAACTTTGCAACCGACCTGATTCTGATGATGGGGTCTTAGGTGGATAGCTCTTTAGTGACTTCTCTAGCCCTACCCAACCATCATCGATTTGGCCGCGGGCGATCAAAGAACGATCGTCCTTTTAGTGGGGAACACAGTTCACACCTCTGCTTCTCTTAGATTGTTTTAAAGAGTTTCATAAATCATTTTGAAACAAATTTATGCTAACAGATTGCAGATTATGCGCTTGAGTCAGCCGGTGGTCGCGTTCTAGACACCGGAGACACGATAGAGCACGTGATGCACGAGTCCCCGGTGAGCTGGGCGCTGCACGGGCTGGTGTCGCTGGTGTGCCGTAGCTGCGTGGGCGCGCGGGCGCTGATCCGGCCCGGCACGCTGCCTGGGGAGTGCTGGGCCTTCAAGGGCTCTCGCGGAGAGGTCACCATCAGGCTGCTGGGCATAGTGTACATCACTGGGTTCAGCATTGAGCATATACCTATACACATATCTCCAACAAGGTAATATTTTAAGCTCTGGTGTATTCGTAGATTCGATATTTTCTTTTTAAATATGTGTACCGGCGAAAGTACAGGCGCCTATTTTGCCGGTAATTGGAAACCGATTGAGTTTTTAATCTGGTTTTCAATACTGAACTGGCTCTTGTCTTAACTGTCTCTCATCACGTTTAATTCTAACAGTTATCTTGTCTTTTCTAAAGGTTTATCTTTCGAATCATGGGTCTAATCATCAGTTCTTTGAAGTTATATTGTTGATTATTACATAACGCGTATACGTATACTACGGGCTACGTATGGTTAAATATTTAATCTGCAAAATAATATTTCAGAGAAATATCATCAGCACCACGTATTATACAAATCGAAGGATTAGAGTTCCGCTCCGACACCTACCCTCACGACTTCGGAAGCTACGAGTTTGACAAAGATGGCAAGTCCATCCAGTACTTTGACGTGATGCACCCGTCGAGTAAAGGTTACAATATGGTGCGTGTTCGTGTGCTGAGCAACTGGGGCCATGCGGGGTACACGTGTGTGTACAGGGTGCGGGTGCACGGTGAGTTGGCCCCGGGGCAGGCTCCGGCACCGCTCACGAGTGACGATAGTGAACTAAGAATCGAAAACGAATAAAGTTCTTGTATACTTGACTGTCCTTTCCTTAAATATTGTGATACACCTGCCTACAAACAGCAGGCTGCCTCTCACAAATCAAGGTTTCTTTAGGTGAACTCACACTCTCTTGGTCTTCCAACACCCAGATCCCTATGGTGGTGGTGTCCTGCTGTTAGATTTTTTCAAACCGCCCGATAACAAGAATAAAGGTGCCCAATAACTGGACTGGACTACCACAAACCTAATTTGATAACCGAGACTGCAGTTGTTAACATATCGATTAATGAAAAGGCACATTTACAATGCAATTCCTAGGAAACGTGTACAATTCCTAAAATAGATAACCCCCTAGGGCACCACTAGTGGTAAAAGATCTGCTCTGGTAAGCACGTGGGACATCGTAAAGCATGTCACGAGCTAATCTCTGGTATCCCGACAACGACAGGAGGAAATATCACGGGGTTTTAGTGGGGAGGACCATCCAGGAGTCCCATATAACTTGCTGCAGATAGCAAGTACGCACAAAGCATTTTCCAGGGACAAAAAAAATTTGAACTATTAGTGGTAAAATGAAATAATTTTATTGTGAATATAGGTTACAATACAGATTGTTGGAATTGTTTTGAATACTACAACCTTTAGAGGCATGCAATATTAAGGTTTTTAAAATACATACATTCACGCCTGTTTCCCCGAAGGCATAAGATATTCCCACACTTTGCCAATTGCATTGTTGGTCCCACGTAATAGGTGGCGAGCCTATTGCCGCTTACCGGGCACTGTTATGTTCGCCAGAGCCTCGTCTTGTAGGTGAGGTGGGCTTGGGCTCCTTAGGTCTTGGTAGGATCCCTATACACCCTGTTCTTAATATGTTTTTAAAGTACCTAATCACAATTCAGGCAGCAATAAGCATTAGACACTTTAAAAAGTATGTGTTAAAGTTTCTGTTCTTCAAAAATTGAATCTGTGAATGAATTGATTTGAAAATGTATAGTAGCACCTCTGTACAAAATAATATGCATTTCAGCTTTAAATGCACCAACCAAACTGATTTCTCGCATACTTTCAGACAATCTATTATACAGGTGGATTTTTTTTAATACTGTACATAGAAAATTTTACGTAAAGAAAACATTCCTTTATTTTTGAAAAGAAAGAAAACTGTTGTTGTTCTTGAGCTTGAGCGAAATAAATGCATAAAAATATAAAAGTACTAAAAATTTTCGTCTATCTGTATGTCTGTTTGTTGCGGCTAATTTCTGAAACAGCTACAAAATCTTATGGAAGGATATTCACTAACAGATAGCTGATGTCAAAACCCTACTTTTTAACCCAAAAAAATACTAAGTTCGTGTAGGTCACGCGGACGAAGTTAATTTAATAACAATTAAAGTACCTACTCTAAATAATGTGACTAGCAATTCACAGCTGACCCTGCCTTAAAGCTACTTGAAAACAAAGGAGGTTAATAATAATAGCATTTAAATTAAACTGTAAACATGACAACAAAAGGCGTCACAGGCGGTCGCAAGTTTATAGTTAAATTTAATTAACCTTAGTGCACCTAGTTTGGTACTTTAAAGTTTTTTGTGTTAACGATTCCTGGACACATATATTTATATGGTTTATTTATAGGCATTCAATGTTAAGAAACCCTTTTGCACAAAAGCCGCTGGCAACTTTTTTTTGCGATATCCATTACTTTGGAGCCATTAATGCCAGGTGCCCGCTGCATTGTACCTTGCACAAAACGAGAGAAAGCCTAGACAATAGTAGATGTTAATCTCGATGTCCGGCAGCTCAGCTATAAAAATGCGGCCATTGTGCACTGTGCGGTGGACAATGCGACAAAGCCCATAAATTAACATGAGCGAAGTGATCATGAGCCCCCGCTGCGCCCGCACTAATGGGTTGACCATGCACATGTAGGACTTTGCTGCTGTTTCTCTATAAAATTTAACAAAAAAGTTTTTGTTTGGATTTATTTCGTTTGGTTAGGTATGCTTATTCTATATTAACTGATTCAGTGTCAGGTATATCTTAATAGTAACATAATGATGTGTTTGAGAGAATTCATAACAATGTTAGAACACAATGTCGCGTTAACGCTTTTGAATTTAAAGCGCTTAAGTTCTAGGTTCACGTCAAATCAACATGTCATGACAATGTCACATCATTGTAAAGAAACCACGCTTCACCGTCTGAAGAAAATTTGCAATAATTTTCAAAACATATTTATTTGTTACTTGTGTGAGCTAGTCAAAAACCTAGTAGAAGTGCAAAGAGACTGTAATTTTACCTATCGAAATAACCTCCTTATCGGGTGTCGAACGACCGACTACGGAAATGAAACAACCAATAGCATTTCAATTGAGTCTGAAACCTGTTGCTCAATGGGTTAAAATATAATGTTAAGCTTCGCCAGCATGAAAAGGAATTTCACAATAAAGTCTTTATCTTAGGTAGGTATTTTAGGTCTAATAGGATATAGGGGATAATATAATCTAAGAATAGACTTTGTCTAACGTCCATGACTCCATACCTAAAGTTTAGGCCAACACGCATTTGATCCTAGAGTGTAAAAATAACAACTTTGCAGTCGCAGATACGTATATTTGGGAAAAAAAAATAGCGAATTAGACCAATCGCGCCTACATGATACAGGGTAACTTAAACTACTTGGTAATTTAGCAACAGCAGTTATGTCAAGTTTATACATTTTATACTTATCAAACTCATTTAAAATTATCTAGAACTGCACATCTAGGATAGAACGTTCTGAACAGTGTGTAGTAAAGCTAAAATACTCCATTATAGTAGCTCACCGTTATGTAGAAGATGATTTAGCAATGGCAGTTATGTCAAGTTCATACATTTTGTACTTATCAAACTTCGTTTTCTGGTTACAATCTCATTAAGTGGTTCATTTCCCTTCACCCGTTAAAGCGTGACTGAAGAATTCGTACCAAAAACATTTTGTTAGCGATTAGCCGATGATTTTTTTGGTGTAATGGAGTGTCAGTAGCGGCGAGAATGATCATATTACATGAGCATCTCAATACAGAAGACAAGCAGAAAATCAGCGTTCATTACGTCCAGCGCGCCACCATTAAGCACATAAATGTGCCATCACACTAAGGGGCGAATTTTTTCCTCAAGTTAATTCAGCAAGACCTTTCTTTCCCTTTGACAAATAGATAGAAGTCGTAAAGGGTGAAAGCATTCCTCCATGAAATGTATCCTTTTCTCCCGACGCCGCCTACGTGTACCACTCAATATTAATGATGTGATCTTAGTTCAAACGTCTCTCGCTGTCTTGTACTTGACAATTATTAATGGTCTACATTTGTGTCCAGATTGTTTGCTCATCTATTTACGTAAAGTTAGCACACTGAATAAGCAACTGTCCTATCTACGATTTGGAGATAGATTTTTTATTTAGGATGTAGCGAAAAATCCGTATTAAATATTGGCGTATCTTCTCCCTGTATTACTATTGAATAGCTAACTACATAGATGCCTACGAGTGCTAATTTCTTGAATCTTTTATGTGTTACTCCATGATTCCACAACTTTTGATAACAAGGAACTTTTTAACGAAATATAAAATAAAAAGCAGTTGTTGTTGGCATAGGTTTGCTATAGACTATACTTAGTTCGACCCTATAGTCACTATAGGGTCAAATGCTTTCTGGGTTGTGTTTGACCGGTATGTGTGACCGTGCGATTTAACGCCGTGCGATTTTTTTCTTTGGGGTTTATGCGAATAAACCTAAAATACATGAGCTCAAATCGGAAATCCAACGCGTCATCGGTGAGGTACAGACACATCGCTGTGCAAAAATCATCGGAGCCTTGGGGGGTCATTTGACAGATATTTTATTCCATACTTAATCGAAACATGTCTCTTTACAATAAAAAAAAATATCACAACTCTTTCATGAAATACTTGTTTTTATTTTAAAATGAAAAAGTGCACTCTTACTGAGACACTCTTTATAAGTAAACTTCAGTATGTAATAAATTTTTTACAATTAGTTTTAACCTAAAATTGTGATTTTACGTAGATTAAATCGATAATTTAAATATTTTTACTAATTTAAGTAAATTTTAGTATCCACGGAAGTTCAGCGATGCGACATTTATTTCGTGTTCGATATTTTGCTGATTGGTACCTAATACTGCACTAAAAATAAAACGAAAAACTTAAGCATAGTAATACTTCTGTAGATAGATTAACACTCCACTTCCTATTAGGAAGTATAAGCATTTTATCAATGGGAGAATCAGGTGAATGGCGGCGGAGGCATTAATAGATGTCTTACAATAAGCACAATACATCATCGGGCAAAATATTTGACAATATTAATATTTCTGGAGCGTCGCCCGTGAAAGGCTTGCGAGAAAGGATTACCAGCGAATAGTTTCACGGTTGAGATGAGATGCCGCGCGATAGAAAGCCAGGTCGCTTCCGCCTTGATTGGCCCTAGTCATAAGCTGTAGCGGGCATAGCGTGGGTGTAAAGAAAGAAATATTTATTTAGTTCTTGAAAAAAACATTTACAGTGGTAAAAACTAAAAGAGCTCAAACGGGTACATTTTAGAATGAGTCAATGTCAATATACAAGAGACATTTAGCCTTCACAAGCCCGTACACAGCCACTAAACGTGCTTGCGTTGCAAACTAACAAAATTTTATTTACGCTATTAATAATTTTAGGGCTATGTATAGAAAGAGCTTTTACCTTCGAAAGTCAAAAAATACTTACTTTACTCTGCTACGCGTTACATGTGGTTTTCCGCAGATTCATGTGATGATTCATCGCATAGACGCTAATAGGATATGGGACATATATGGGCTAACTACTTGAGAAACCCTACTACAAACTATAGCCTTAACCTAAGCAAAATGGAAAATTGAAATGACAAAAATATAGAGTTATTACATAAATTACTTAATTTTTTTTAGAACTGCACATCTAGGATAGAACGTTCTGGACAGTGTGTGGTAAAGCTAACTAAAATACTCCACTAAAGTAGCTCACCGTTATGTAGAAGATGTAGAGATCTAAAATAGTTCAAAATCACTTATTCTGAATATGAACTGCAACTTATAGCTTGCTTGCAAAATAGGCTCATTATCCTGAACTAAAAAGACTATGAATTGGTAATAGAATTTCATATATTTTAAAATTAATTTTGTATATATGGCAAACAAGCGTTTAATTTGGACCACACTTTCTACGATACTATGTGCGTAGGTGTCGTTAAGGGATGCGTTTTAAATAGCTTCTAAAGGCTTTGTTCGAAGAGACAGGCTTTGTCCCGTCCCAGGACGCTCTCGTGTGCGCATCGGTGACTTCGCCAAATAACCTCCTCAGGAAATGCGATTTTAAATAGCGAAAACATCAGAATTACAAGTCATCGTGGCACACTCCATTGCCTTCGGGCAAAAGGGTGTCGCGTCCTACCCTTTCTTGTATACGCTGTTTTATCTAAACAATCAATGTAAAACCCATTCCTAAAGAATTTTGTTGTTTGAGTTTGTTTCTAAATAAAGACGGTTTTTATAGGGATTAATCCGTTGCGACATTTCTTTGACTGGATCGCCGGCAGGTATATAGATTTAGCTTCCATTCTAGTAAAATAATACATACATTTTATCATTTGTCCGCAAGGAAAAGTAGGTATTGTGTTTTACAACAAATCCTGTTTACTTCTTGATTTACTTATTATTTTAGGTCTTTCAAATTTGGTATTGGTTTTAATTGTTCTCTATAATGCAGTTAGGTGCCAACACATATTATACGTCATAGTAAATAACAGATCTGCTTAAAGTATAATTATTATTTGGCCAAAAAAATTAGGTATACATGCGCTAGGTATATAAAAAATGTTGTAAAAGAAATGTAGAAGTTCCTACAGCAGACGTTAGAAAAGGTAACATAAAATAACTTTCGGTCATTTTAAAATTGTAAACTGAAAAAGAAAGAAAAAAACAAAGTCACACAACTATGTATTTGTAGTTCAGAAAAACCTTTTTAGTAGAGCAGAACATTAATTACGCTTTTTACAAATCAGGAGTGTAAGTAGTTTATACAGTCTTTTCTGTAATATTTGGTTTTATGTAACTAAGTACCTGTATCACGGTATCTTAGAATGATATATTTAAAGTTATTAAATATATCATTCTGAGATACCATTTAATACTGAATTTATTAAGGTTTACAGTTACTGTCATTATAGAAATCTGTAGTACACGATGCGGTATAGTTGTATTTATTAATTTAGTCTTCTCATCTATCTCTGTGATCAGAACCGCTTTTTTTATACATTTTACAGAATATGGTTAGAACCGACGCTGAGACGGTTTTCGTGTAACGGTTTAAAGCCAAGTTCGAACCTTGTCAATGCACTATGGACGTGACCCCACACCCGTACCCAGCAATTGCTAAAAGTTGAACGTTTATGTACGTCTTGTTTGTATCAAATATAAAAACATATCAAATCAATATTATAACAAAAGTGTTTTTTAAAAGTAAAGCGCTCGTAGCTCTGTGGTGCTCGGTGGTGGGAAACGATCACCGAAGTACAGCAGAGTTTTCAGAGGTCAGTCCTTGGTGGGTGGGTCCGTTTGTGTGGCATTTGATACCGAATATTCTCACACCTTGATATGTGAAAGGAGGCTCATGCTCAGTAGTGGGACCTTAATGGGCTGAGATTATGAATATAATAAATTTTAAAAGTCATTTATTCATACTATATATAAGTAAGTAGAAAAGTGTAAAAACTTCACCTGTGTACGAAATAAATACGTGTTCCAGTGTTGTTTTTGATTTATTTTGTCTTTAATTTTATAGTCAGAAAATTTCTCCTTCAGGTCGCTAGGAATTAATTGGATACCCAATATCTTAGAATTATACCAAAAGCGCAAGTCACGCGTGTTATTTGAACCGGTGATCAAACTTAAGTGTCCTAGTCGTCACGAAACATTTGTATAATTCATTATTATTTTTGAGGTATATAAATATAAGCAGATGGCTTGTTGGCCTATGTCAGGTTACATTTTATGTCACACTGATCTAGGAATAGAAAAAAATCAGACTGAGCGCAACTAAAATGAACTCGTGTTCCCCAAGAGGGGCCCCACTCACCACGGCACGCATTCTTATGCACAAACAAAACGATATTAATGAAATTATTTGTGTGTATAAATATTTTTCAGTTACTGTCATAGGTCGTTCGGTTAATGCTATTGTGTATAATACTTAGGGCATAGGGAATTATTGTCCTATGATATAGTTTCATAAGTTTCAGAAAAGAGCAGACCGAGGAAAATCTAATTTGAAAATATTTGAAGTGAATATTTGAATTTTTGTATAACTAAACTTACAAAGATCAAATAAAATTAACCTGTTTGGCGAGACAGATAAATAAAATTTTACTCATTGGCGACACAATAAACTTTGCAAATTGTCGTAATATCTTCAGCCCCGTGGGAAACGGAAGCCTGCCTGACAACACTGTAACCGCTGTAAAGTATTGCCATTTAGAGCCTTTACGAGTAGGCAGCAATCCAATTATACAACAATCACGAGTGTAATTCAAAAGTTGTTAATAGGTTGTAATAGCCTGAATGCAAAAGCTATTGGCGATTCGTAAGTAATAAGGTGCGCGAAGGGTTGCCGCAGGTATGGCCGTATGGCGCGATCGGCCCTTCATAATTTAGAAAAAGAGCCATTTATTAAACTAGGGCCCTTAGTAATTATCGGAACTTCATTCCAACATATTCGCTACCTGCGGACAATTTGCCACTCGCCCTTTGTCTGGCGGTGTGGCGCCCTAAAGGGTTTTAATTTTAAATGCAGCGTGTAACTATTACACCCTTTTATTCGTAAATTTCTTTTTCGCGGTGGTTAGCTTGCAGTCCTCGCTGGACGCAATATGGCGTCGTTTTTTCTTGTCGCAGGCAAGGGTGAGCCATTAACTGGGTACAACACAGCCTTTGTTGCGTTTTTGCGGTTGATCAGTAATTAATTTTCTACAGAAATTATTCAGTGGCATTGTTCACGTAATTTGTATGGTTTGGTTAACGCACGTGTGAATGTTGTAATTATAATTTACTTATTTAATTTCCAGAGTAGGCTTTCAGGTCGCGGCCGGTAGCCAGTAGAAATAAATCTACAGGTTTAAATTTTTTTAAATCTTGAAATTGTATTTGTCCTATTACTTATATAATTTTTCAACAATCTGTTGTAGAGAAGATATGCCACCAATTCTATTAATACTATTTATTGCAAAAAATATTTTACACTTTAGTCGCCTTATATAAAGACAGGCTTTATATAGGTAAGATGTTATGTACGACAAAGATTACTCGCATACGATTTAGGCGTTTTATTATAATCGAGTCACTTATTATAAAACGCTTTCGAAATTATATTCTTGATCGTTTGAGTAAGTTAATAATATTATGTAAAAATAATGATAATACTTTTGGTATAGTACCTAATTTTGTTTAACTAATATCTATACATTTATAATGAGCTAACATACGATTGTCTATTTGTATCCTGGTAATCTTCAATTAATTATACCAATTTTTAAAATTATTTAACTCACAATATAAATACATACATATCCCCTTAGCATCACACCATTTATTTAGCTACAAGATAAGTATCATTAAGAACTTGTGGTATGGGTACTATAGACGTATAATTACCTAAAAAACATACCTACATACATACATTTTTTTGTTGTAAATATATACTTAAGAAAGATTTGTTCTGTGTGGAAATCGAACCCACGACCTCAGGAGCGGAGTGCAGATATACTTTACGGCATATCGGTCGTCAAACATTTACATTATTCATCATCTCATCAGCTCACTTCATTAACGTCATACTACTGAGGACTGGCCTCATAAACAAAGCTAAAAGAGGGACAGAGGTCCACAGCGCAGAACCATTACGGATAGATTGGCTAAAGCAACTGGTATGGCGTACTACTTAAAAAAAAAGTCGTTTTTACGGGCGAAGATTTTACGTGACAACGTCTTTTTCTCGGTAGAATATTTATTGATATGAATATAATTAAATTGCACAATAGGAACAAGGAATTGAATGAAAATAAGAATTGCACAAATTTTAACTATAGAAATATATTTTGTTTACTAAAACATTGTACATGTAAACTTAAACTTAACTAATTCCTATTTGAGTGATTTTGTTGAGGATAACCGATCATAGTTGAGTGGGAGAGAGACGCAAGGCATTCGCCGGGCCTCTCTCTCGTTCGGTGACTCATCGTAACGTTACCGAGCGTTACACTTTTTCATAAGTGACTCCCAGCCGCAACCTAATTTAAGACGTTGTCACGTCAAAATCAACATCGCAATTGGGCCCTTCACTTGACTTAGTAATAACCGCTACCACTGTCTTAACGGCCTTTCAAAGGATGAAGGCTCTCGATAATAAATGCCACGCTAACGGTCACATACCCAAGGACTATTAACCAAGGCTTGTGATCTCTTTCGATCAACTAGTCTTTTAAATTTACGAGACCTTCCCATATTGGGTTAGAATTTATTTCCATGATATTTTATATGATGTGAGCGAACCGTGGGCAGTAGACAATTAATAATAAAACATATTCTAAGAGATGACTGACGTCATTATGAATGTAGGAATAATTTTATCATTGGTCCGAGTAACGTTACACCGTGAAATTAGCAGGAGCCCAAGCGAGCGTGGGCAAACAGCGGCCTGTCCATCCCGACGTTTGTCCGCAAACACAAACACGATGAATACGCGCAGGCTGCTCGCCAGAATCGCCAGATCGCGTTACCGATACTAATATTCTTGTTTATTTATATACCGAGCGCTATCGGCCGATTCGCCCTCTGCGACTAATGCGATGCAGTTGCTATGACGACTGTGCTGCACTCTCCCCACACGAGAGGTCGTAAACAATAAAAAAAGAAACACAAAACTCACTCGTGCCCACCCCGGCTCCTGGCGTCGCGGACGTCCGAGAGTTCCCTCCTTTCAAACATAATTTATGGTCTTTGGGAAATAAACATAAAAAATAGAAAAGGAAAAACGACAGCACGCACGATAAAAAAGCTCGTCGTAAAAGTGAGAGCGGGGTGCTTCTCCTTCCCCTCGCCCCCCCTCTCCCCCTCCCCGCAACCCGCGGGCGGTAACCCTTCCGCACCCGCCCCCGGCCCTCAAAGGGTTAGGGCGGCTAACCCTTTCCCTCTCGACTTTGCTATGTAAGCGCTCGCTTTCAGATTCTAATGGAAATACATTTCGATGAGGCCATTGGAAACGGTTCGAGATGCCTATTTACTAGACTGTTACTGTGTCAATTTCTTTGATTTGTTTTATGATGTTGTACAATGATGTGTACGTTGCTTTAGTTTTCAACTTCTTCAGAGATACACAGATATTTAAAAATATACTTAATTGTGACACAACACACTTGGTTGTCATTGGAATTGTTACAGACCGCATTTGTATTTGCGATTTCTAACAAACTGTTAAAATTGGACATTGAAGATGTAAAAATAGATTTTACTTTGGTCTAAATTAACTACTGTGTGGGTTATTTTAAGCTCAAAAGCCTAATCGAAGTATACAAAAAAAAATTGTGCCTAGCCCTGCAGTTATTGACACATTCTTATAAAATTATATAGAGCTACGTTGTAAAACTTTCCAGTGGATGTCTCATTAAAAAGTAACAAAAGGTTATTTCTAAATTAAAATGTTACATTTGGCTTCTGACATACAGCTTTTTATTCGTTTCGAAGCATATAGAATCATTTAAAATGTATTTTTTTACATTTGGCTTCTTTATTACAGTTTTTTACTCGTTTCAAAGCGTATAGAATCATTTAAAATGTAGGTATTTCTTTAAAAAAGACACAATAAGCTGTTATAATATCTCCAAATAGTAAAAAAAATCCCCAAAAACGTGATGGTATAAGCTCGAAGCGTAAGAGTCGATGAAACATTACAATCGGGAATTCGTGATGTCCGATCGGGTGATAATGTCTAAAAAGGCGTATTCCCCGTAGGGTCGTTGCCGGACCGCGCCGGCCGGCCGTCGCCGCGGTCGGTGACCGTAACGAGAGTTTGATGTAAATGCGCCCTCTAGCAACCCGTACCCCGCACCCGCCCCTGGCCCTGATCTTCGCCCTCCGCTCAACATCAGCTGCACGCCACCATCAAAAGCTTCCCTATGAGTTTTCTCAAGAGACCACTGCCGATGAACCAATAGTGCCCCTTTATTTAGAGCAGAAGCTGTAAATAGCTAAAGGCGCATGCTGTATTATATCTTCGCATATTTCAATGATGACGCATTATCAGTACGGGCGAAATGTCAGTACTGCAAACCTTTTAACATCACCCTCTGAATATCAAACCATATGGTGACCAACTTTTAGATAGTTTTATAATGTGCTTAATTGGGATAAGTTGTAGAAAAAATTGGGCCTCATGCACAACTTACGTGTGTGAAAATTGACATACAGTGTTCTCATGTCTATTTTAACTCGCCAAAGTACCTTACATTCAATGAATTTATAATAGAAGTTATTTGTTTAGATACTCGTTGCAAGATCATAGATTACATATACTTAGGGTACTTTTTAATTATTGTGTTACACTATTTTCACCCAGCTTTTCTGATAATTAAACTTCAGTTAATGATAACGATGGTAACGGTGTTTTTATATCAAATGATTAATGATTGTAATCATAAAGAAACATTAAGACTAACATATACGATTTCTAGTAAATATAAATGCTAGTCCACTAAATGCCTTATTAAAAAACAAGGTCTAAAGTTTAGCCAGGTTTAAAACAAGTGCTATCACTGTCTTTATTTTATCAAGTGAAAGAGACATTACTAGTTTTAAGCCTTGCTTAAATCGTATATTTTAGTGTTGATGCCGCGGTAAATCAAGACAAAACCTTTGATTTTTTATTCAGTCATATCCATTCATAGATTTGGTGGTGGTAGCCTGGGGTCGAAATATTGACATTGTAAACATCTGAAAAATAACAAAGGGACATGTAAAAGCAAACACACATTAGTGAATTCAATGTGTATATCCACAATCAAAGGTTCATTTTATTTACCTCAGTTTATCTGTAATTTCTGCAAAATATTAGGTCCGACTATAAGAATTGGTTTGTATCCTTCCTACGTAATTTTTTAGTAAGTTTCCGGACACCGAGCGCCGCCGCCGTTGGGCGCCGCGACGCGTTGCTTTTTGGCAATCTTATTTATTGGCTATATCTAAACTTGGCTCGCCCGAGGAAAACTTCCACCACACTCATTTCCTGTGGCCGGTTCATCGAACGAATCATATTTTTTGGCACGCGTGTCAATCAATACAAATCAAACATTTAGATGTGTGGATTCAGCCAGCACTATAACTTCCCCATGTTTAGTAAGTTTTGTTTGCTTGGTATTTAAAAAAAATATCAAGTCATGAAAAACAAATTAAAAAGTAAATTTTGAATATTTTTTGAGCCAAAGTTAAAAAAGCGAGGCTTAAGTAAAACAGAAAATAATATTCAAATTATATTCTGCCTGAAACCAAGTAGTGATAATTTATAACGTGCACTCAAGGCAGTAGCAGTAGGCTGGGTGCCAATGGCAGCCCATGCTTAAGTCGAAGGGTCCGATTTAATAACAGCTGTTTTTATGCCCACAGCTCGTTTTCGGACCACTACAGTTATTTAAATTCCCGTTTTTGTTAGTTACATTAAGTTCTACACAAGAGGAGATGTCGGCCGAAGGAGGGTACGTGTCCCTTCTTGTCTTGTAAATTGGGGGTCACACAAAAACCGTTGAGCCCTTACCGATCCCATAATGTCCAGCCGCTCATTCACCGCGTTGAAAAAGTTCGCTTTTGCCATTTTTTTCTTTTGATGTCCGTTTTACGTAAATAACAATTTGCAATTTTTTGTCGTACGTCATCGGACGATAATCACTGCGTACTGGATATAAAATTTGGTAAAAAAAGTTAAATTTGAGGGGACGATTAAAAACACATGCGCGAGCGCGTCAAATCTTCAGCCGGCGCGCGATCGCTGTCCCGGGATGCATTATAGCTTTTTTAAGCCGCCGGTAGCTCGGGGGAAGAGTAATTTTTAAAAATAAAATCCACCTTTTTAAGCCAAAAACATGTCCCCACTGTTAAGTTCAATTGTTGCGTGTCAGATGAGCACGAGCGCGATTTTTATGTCTGGAAGGGATTTTTTATAGCGTGGTGTGTGCCGCACGCCCGCCTGCCAGCTCATGTTTGATAGATAGCAGTTGTCTTGCCACTCGACTGACGTTCTTCAAACCCCTTTGAAAGGCACGAAAGTTTGATTCGGGTGTTTGAAGTTTGGCTATGAAAATATTGAATATTGCCAGGGATTTTGAGGTTAGGTTAAACTTGACCTAATCTATAATGCCTAAATTTGTGAGAGAGTGGACCACTGTGGGAAAGCAGGAAACAAAAGATTTTTTGTTGTGTTACATACATATTTTTATTCTGAAAAAAAAAATAGACTTTTACTGAAAATGGAATAAAAGAAATGAAATTCTGGCCTCTCCAATTTTAGATGAGCTCATATTTTTACCTCTATTAATTTAAACAATATCCGATCTTATAATATGACTTGTACCTGTATAGATAATGATATCTCTGAAATTGCGTCATTAAAAACACAGAGTTCATAAAACCTATTTATTAGAGTGGACCATTCGTAAATAGTTTCCCTTCGGTGCGTAAGCCTCGTATGTACAAAAAATATACGGTTTCCGTGGGCGACAACGAAAGAGGTGAACAAGTCGCAACTACTTTTTACTCCCTTATGAGGGGGCGGGGGCCCTCTCCCTCGAGATGAAAGTTTGTGGGGTTACACGCGTCCCTGAGACAACAAACGCCGTACTTACTTACCTAACATTCTATAACTTTAATTGCGTCTTTTCAATCAATACTTTCATGGAAACCGTCCGAATGTTGAACTGAGCTATTGCTTCGATTTAAAACATTTAGACGGAATTCTTGATGTTTCAAATTTGTGTAAGTATTTATATTTAGTGTGTAGTTTTAGAGGTGAATTAAAAATAACTTAGCAAGAAATAAAATTTATATGTGTAAATTTTTTGATTATCAAGTCACTTAATTTAAGCAATAACTTCCATTAGTATTACACACTACAAATATACGTTTACATATTTTATTTTGTAAATGTATTGACATTTTAGATTAGAGAACATCCAGACTAGGATTTACGGTGATGCGCTCATGTACATGACCTTCGTGTTAATCGAATTGAAACTCCTTACATATATTATTCCCGGTTATAAGATTCTAGATACCGGCCCCTTTATATACTTCATACTTACACGCGAGACCGCCTCTAGCGGATTAGCAAAATTATTGATGAATCATGCATAGACTTGTGTGTGAAACAATATTACAAATAATAACTGCATTGTAGTTAGGGGTAATTTATAATCGTCATCTTTAGACCGGTAACGTCTCATTACTGGTTATGGGGCCTCTTCTCTTGTGAGAGGCATGCATGTGGTAGTAGGACACCTAGGTACAAACCTAGGGGTCCTATTACCTTCCTATTATTCAAGTCATACTCCACCACGCGGAACCAGACAGGGCAGAGATTTGTACTCATAATATGCATCGTCAATATGTAAGCTTATAAACGTCCCACTGGTAAGCACTGACTTCCGCTCATGAACCTAGGTAAGAGGGGTTCATCCTCTACCATGAGGACAACCCAGTGCGGATTGGCAAAGGCAGCTTATAGTAACTGTTGACCTATCAAGACGCGGCTTTCTTGACACATCTTTTTTCCATAAACACTCATTTCAAATCATAAACTATATCTTCGATTCTCAGTTATGAATGGTCATCAAGTTATCATTAACATTTTGATAGAGTTCATACAGTTTTACATATTTTTGTGACTTCCTATACATATATAAAAAGCTTAAAAACTTGTTTAATAACAGACATTACTTAGACACTTTATATTATGGAAAGTTATATTATTTCTGATTAGGTTTGAGCTACAATTTATTGAAGCAAAATCCGGAAGTTACCCGGATTTGCTTGTGTTAATTAATTTGTTACATAATTTAGTTCTCGTGTTAGCTGCCATTTTATCTGTAAATTATTAAAGTAATATAATTATATAGAGATGATTTTATTATTTTTAACCTCTTGGTTCTAGAACAAAATCAAAACCACGCGCTATCCGTCCTAGCTATCAGATTTTGATGCGGGACTGTTCGAAACGTTTACCGCGGCCCCGGGACACAACAAGCTCAATAAGGAACATGGATGGTTTGACACATCTTTCCGATCCACTAAAAGCGGGTGGAAATATATAAAACCCACCAAAAACATTAAATGTAAAAAAATGTCAAGTCTCTCAATGCAGTCTTTGAAGCCAAGTCCTATTCAAATTATTTTGTAGTTATAAATCAAAATTTAGTAATTGTACTAATAGTTTTCTTTATATTATAATTATAGTGACTTGGCAATGAGCATAAGAAGAAACAAATAAAACGGCATATTTTAAGGAGTTGAAAGTTACACACACCGCATGCGTAAACATTAATATCACATAAAATAATTTTCTTTTAATTTATTGATTCGGGCGTTACTTTGCGGAAATCCATTGTAAGCAAGTGATGGATTAAAAATATGTTTGTAACAATTCCCGCGCTACTATAATTTCCCGAAAAGTCGAGAAACTATTCAACATGACACGTGTTTCGCCCTTACACAGGGCATCTTCAGTTTTAGTTTATCCGTGTCGTCCCATACCGAATATGTATATATATTTCCACCCGAAAAAATTTAAAGCTACCGGGTCTTGCGTCGGCTTTGTTTGGTGGCAACACTTTTTCTCAGTCTGATTAGATAGCGACCACTCTCCGTCTGAACTCTGTAACCGTGTCCGTCGGGCATTGAGTATACTTTCAGTTTATTTATTTATTAATAATAATAATAATAATAACTTTTTATTTGCACAAACATGGTATACACAGATGATACATTTGATTTACAAGAAGCGCATGTTTCGCCATCACAGTGGCATGCAAAAGTTTAAAATAATGATGATAAAATGCAATGTTATGAATTATTCAATTTTAAATAACTATTTGCTTCAAGCGGTTTTAAGTCACAATATTAAAAACAATGAAATACAATGTGTCAATAAGTAATACAATTAAAGAATGTTTACATTACATAAGAGATAAATTTATCAAATTAATAATCAAGTCATCATGTCAAGATAGAAAATAAATAAATTAAATTAAAGAAATATAAAATTGTATGTCAATTATGAAAACATTCTGATAAATTGTAAAAACAGTTCTCAATCAGCCACTGCCGCAAAGCATTGATGAACGAATTGGTAGGTAACTGCCTAATATCTAAAGGGATCCTGTTATATACTTTGATAGACATGGCGTTACAGTTTTTCTTGAAAAACGCACTGGTACCTGTTGGTGCTACAAGCCGAGTTTTGTCTCTCAAGCGTAGCTTTGGATTAATTTTTATTAAAAATCCACAGCTTTTTATCTAAATTCACAAAATTTTATTCTAAAACATACAGCAAATAACAGATTTTAAATATACATACTTACATAATTTGTATGCAAGAGGAGATACAAAATTTTCAACCCAAAAAGCTTTTTCTCACGCTAGCAAAATACAAAATATAGACAATATAATTGAATACATACAACAATTAGGTAAATGCAATTAGTTATGGCTGAACATCTGAAAAGTCCAAAGTATGGTAGTATATTTATCCGGTATTTGACGTAAAACTAGTTACCGCTACCGTATGATACCGCTTTTAAGTAAGGAGGTACGTGTAATTTCTGTTAACTAGAATAATTATAAAAAAACTTTAAAGATGATCTTTTTGCAGTTTCAAAATAGTGCGTCATAAAGACAGTCATCATGACAACAGTCGTCATGATTTGAGTTTACACTTAATCAGTATCTACTACTATTACTACTAGCGGCCGCCTGCGACCTCGTCCACGTGACATACATAAAATCCTTTTGAATCACCTAAAAAATAATGTCACCCCAATGTGGACAGAGATAGAGGTAATTTTGTTTTATACTACGTAGTTATTATACTTACCCACTAACATTATAAGCTCTTGAGTAATTTTATAGAAAATATCTTTACAGTTCGAGCAGCAACTACCTATGTAAATAAAACAGCAACTCACACATTTCTCAGAAGTTTCAGCTCAAGAAAAAATATGAAACATAATTATATTATATCTTCAGACATTTTAAATTCGTAAAGAAAATTTGTGTTATTCGTTACATTAGGTACGAAATTCGACATAGTATATGGATAGGAATATTCGGAAATAAACAATTTTTGAAACTTTAAGGAGTTAAGTAGAGTCTCCTAATGTTTTAAAGTACTTTGTTTATTTGTATGTTGAGCATCTTCTACATATTATTATGTCTCTAGAATTACTAAAAAGTTTTAATAAAATTATTATTTCTCAATGAAAAGTTTTAGTATCTTTGTTTAACGCTACAATTATGTTACATATTTTGATACGGTACAAATAATTTCTATTAGTCATATATTTAACATTAGATATTTGGTTTTTAACATGAATAACAATTCGATAGGTCATTAAAACTAACAATTCAAAGATAGAGTAGGGTGACTCGACAGAAGTTGGAGAAAACGGCCACTATGGGCTAGCAATAAAATTACTAATTCAAACACATACATGCGCAGCGGGCCGACATGTGCGCGTAATCGCATGTGTGTAGGGTCACCATCTAGCTGAAAGTTCTAGAGACGTCTGGTCTTCATATTTTGCTCGATTTTTTGACGGAGAACTGACTAATCAAGAACGAAAATAGTTTGCTCTTATCATGATATAATCATTTGAACTCCTTTCAATAAAGTGTAGTGAATTAATTTCTCACTATTTGACTCAGGTATCTTATCTCTCGTGGTGGGGGGGCTGAGTACCTTCCGGTAGGGCGCAGAAGCCGCTAGGGAAAAGGTAACCCCCAGAGATTGGCGACTCTGGGTACCCTTAGTACTGACTAGAGGGGGGGAAACTAAGAGGGACCTTTGGAGGGCGCAGCGGATGTGCCCGTCAACAGCGCCAGGAGGGTCTTAGGCAGCGGGGGCAGCGGGCCCCTGCTGTCTAACTATGGACAATGCGAGAAGTCGGCCACACACGCTATGGTCGCACAAGGAGGTAGGAGGGGCGCGTCCACTGCGTCTCTCTGAGGAGGTCCTCCCGGTTTTGATCCGGGGGACGTTGGCCGCGGGCGTGGTGTCAGAGCTGCAACTCAGGTACTGGCCCCCCGCTTCTTTCTCAACAAGCGGCGGGCGTAGTCAAAAAATTTTTAGTGGGTGTTACTGCTTGCGGTCGTATCTGCCGGTGGTGAGTCCCACACACCTCTCTCGGTCCCCCTTTGGTCGGGAGACAGTGCGTAAATGTATTTTGGTACCGACGTAAATCAAAGAAAAAAAAAGGTATCTTATCTCTCATGAAGGTAGAATCGTTTTAGGTCATCATCATGTGGTTAATGTGGTGAGGATTGGCAGAGGCCGGTGCGGTTAAAAAAAATTATGCTTCAATAGAGATGCTTGAACTGCGATCACCAACTCGCCTGCCCAGCGTGGTAAATATGGGCCAATACACCCAATAGAATGTAATCTATTTGGGAGGCCAATGTACAGCAGTGGACTTGATAAGGCTGATAATATAATGATAGAGCTTCTAGTGATACTAGATCTAGTGACTAGCACTAGTGATAATATTTTGTTCTTTTGTAAATACATACTTCATATACATAGGAAACACCCAGACCAGATCAAATAGTTATTCATGCACACAAAGATTTGCCCTGTGTGGAAATCGAACCCACTACCTCAGGAGCGGAGACCAGGTATACTGACCGACTTATCGGTCCACGCATTTATCGGTCATCAGAATGAAATGACCTGTCACAATTTTAATTTATATTATTTAAAGCCCTTATGCCAATGTTACGACTTTTACTATAAAATTTTCCTATGTATATTAAGTATATATTTACGAAAAAAAAAGTATTTAAGTATGTTTTTCCGTTCTTTAGTATCCATAACACAAGTCCTTAATGATACTTATCTTGGAACTAAATAATTGGTGTAATTGTAAGAGAATATTTATTTATCTAATTATTATGTGGAAATATATTTATGTTCCTATGGTAACCCTACATGTATGGTATCCAGCCCCTGCGTCCGGCGTCCGACGCTGGTGCGACGCCGACCCCGCTCTCGCAAAAAGCGGACAATTGCAGCGAGGATCGCTTTGCATAATCAATAGCCGACCACCATTGTGTCCGGGTTGGGGTGAAGTAAATAAAAAGCACGTTGCGCTTATGTACTGCATTACTTTTGTAACAGACCTTCTTGTTATCTGAACCAAATTTATCCGTTACTAAGTAAAAAAAAATATTTATGCTTAATACGTATCATAATCATCATCATTTCAGCCCATTAACGTCCCACTACTGAGAACGAGCCTCCTCTCACATATCAAGGTGTGAGGGTATTGGGTCATACTCCACCACGCTGACCCAGTGCGGATTTGCGGAGGCAGGTGTATGGCGTCCTGCTGTTAGAATTTATCAAGCCGCCCATGAGGCCTCTAACATGACTTAACGACTACCACATTTAGTGATAACCGGGACCAACGGCTTAACGTACTTCATAATATAACATAATACGTATGTCAGTATGTAATTCATCTTGTAAGACATAGATATTTTTTATGAATACTGCTGATTTTACTTACACCAAATTTCTTACTGAAACTTTACATGTAGTCAAACTCTTCTACTTTTAAATGTATGCGAAGATTCTTAAAATGTGTTCAAGGCACATATTCACGTGTACGATAGTACTGCATGATAATCCAAGTAGTAGCGCTTTAGTAATGCAATGCTGAGCAATGTTAAAGAATGCTATAGCTTGAGAAATTACGGATCATGAGTGTGCAGTGCCAATTAGATAGATAGATAAACAATTGAATGCACACAAAAATATAACAACATTTGCAACAACAATACATAATAGCTAGTGGGCAAAGGCGGCCTTATCACTAAGAGCGGTCTTTTTCAGGCAACCTTTGCAATAATAAAAAGATAAAAAAAAACAAAATAGATAGCGCGCAACTCCACAAAAGTTAGATTATTTATTAGATGACACTGTTATGAATATAGGCACAAGTATCCCTCATGTATGGTGAATGACTCATTTATATCGTAACTCTTTGAAATAAATGAAATCTGTCCATCTAATGCATATTAATACGTGCCGTGTGGTACAGAATAGTGCCACCCCCTCTCATCTCATCCTGCGTACTGGCTTGAACTGCAATCACCAACCCGCCTGCCCAGCGTGGTGATAATGGCAGATACCCCCAATATTATGTCTTGTCTTTTGGGGAGGCTAATTTTCAGCACTGGACTTAAAAAGGCTGATATGATGATTGCATATGAATCACTGTTTGCATTTATTAGGTGGACACTTATGCACTAATGTATATTATAATTATATATTTGGATAAGTACTTATATGAATTTATTTTTTGTTAGGTAGGTAGGAGTAAAATAGGTAAGGATAAAAGGTGCTAACAAGAATCGAGAAGTGTCCGTGAGCCCGCGTAACCTGTGAGAAGTTTTATTAGACTCGAATAAATCTTGACTAAATTTATTGGTGAATATCTGTGTGTAGGAAATTGTTAAAGTGATACAAATAAGGGCACCATTTTTTACCTGCCCACGCTGTATTGGAATAAAACCTTCTTCTGAGAAACGCGATAGGCTCCGCCGATAGCAATTCAGAAGTTTCGCTACGTTTGAATTAAATTTAATTCGTTGTCTTTGATATATTTTCCTTTAGGACACGCATCTATCTTATAAATTTAAACTGAGATCGTTATAGGAGATGAGCTACTTAGATTTTAAACAACAGACACATTTATTAACGTTTCAATGATCTGTTGACATCGTTTAAAGTCAACAGATTTAACACAATGCCTGTGAAATTAATGTCTTGAATAAATAAATAGATTAACTAAATTAAATTGAAGTTATTTATCAGATTTAAGAATATATTTAAATAAATATCAATAGTAGCGCTGTATGAAAGGTCTGAGAGATTTAAATATATTTTGCCAAATAGAGAATCCTAATGATAAATAGACTAAAAAATACATTTGAATATGAAATGAAGATTTGCATAAATACACATGATTATTATTAGGAATGAGAATGAATAAAGTTTGCAGTAATTTCTAGTTCTTTTTACTTTACTCTTTTAAACCGTCAATCACCTTTTGTTGGCGATGTCGAGTTCTCCAAAAATACGGAAATCATCGGGTGGAATATTTAGTTTTGTCATCGATTACGCAAACTGTTTCAAGGGTGCCCAACGAACGTATATTGTGAAAAAATATGAGAGCGTATATAAAAACTATTGCAGCTGTCGGGCGGCACACATGCGAAATGTAGCGACGAGCCGCCCGGGCGCGAAACGACGTAAGCGCCGAACGGTTTGTTGGGAGATGAGACGTTGTCGAGAGGGGACGCTGCGGGCGAAGGGTGACCCTCGTGCACATAGCGGTCTCGGGGAAGGGTTCCGGCCTCAATCCGTGCCGGGAAGGGTTCGCACGGCGGCGGAGCGGACGCCGCGCCGCCGACGCGCAAGCGCACGCGAACTCGCAAAAAAATATCACAATGCACACAACAACGCTGTTTTTGTTGTTAATACGGCGGATTGTTCGTAAATTTTCTTTCTTCGCAAAAAATGTAATATCATCAACTCGTTCACGCCCGGCCTTTCAAAGGGAGCTTTTGAAGAGGGAACAGAAAAATTGTTAAAAACTAGTAAAAAGTGGGTCAGAAAGGGGTGCTTTTGAAACTAGTAATCACTACCTCGCGTCTATCGATTGCCGTTATTATGGGAAAAAATCCTTTTTGAAATCGACAGTTGTGAATTAAAGTCTTTTATTATTTGGGATAAAATAAAAGCGTGATATTTTCATCCAACAAAGAAATGAAGGGTGCAACAGTCCAGCACGCATTCATTCGTCTTTTAATTATTTCAATGCATTCGATTGAAATATAATCTTTTCATTTAAATTATCAATCAAGTTAATTTAATTGAGAGTAGATTTTATAAATAGATAAGTTGACAATGACCCATACCCCACCTGATGGTAAGCGGGGGCTACAGTTAATTTAATTGCGGGTATTTAACATACACTCTCCAGATAAACGACTACGCTCAAGGTGCTTCCATACTTATGATGTTACAGACTGCTAACTACAGGTTGTCCCATTGAAATTAAGAAATCTCACTACTAAGTAGACTAGCGGTCTCCTTTTAAAGCTTAATTAAACCTTTGTGCTGTTCGTGCTCGGAGTGATACGACTACTAGGAACTTCTTATTTAAATCTATTTCCCGTATCTAGAATTACTTAAATTTTTATGTACAAAGTCAGACAAATCTTTGGTTTGGGTGTTTGCTATGTATAATAACTATGCTTTTTCAAAAAAAGTATTTTGTTTATCCGTAAACTAGAATCTGTTCTGAGCTTCGCTAAGTTTTGGATTAGAACATCTAAATGTGGTATTTCCAAGAAAATAGGTATATTTATTATACTTGTTCATCATCATAACAGCCACTAGAAATTTACTACAGAATCTAGGAAAATAGGCGTCCTCAATCGTTTTTGATGTCGAGTTTATCGAGCCGCCTGCATTCACCGACTACCCGCAGTCCTGTCCAGACCATAATCCTTATACTTGTTACCAGTACATACAATTACCATAACTATCAAAACGAGAAAGTAGCTGTAATTAGGATTCTAATCTTTATTCGACCAATCGTTTATCAACTCCAACTTTTTTCTGCTGTAATGTAAAGATTTATGTCTCCCCATTTTCCCCATTTTTTGGTAAAAACTGAAATCTCAATTATTTATAAATTAGTTTCGCGGACAGCCGCTGTTCATCCCTTTATTGAAGGTACAATCGACCATAATAAAAGGGTAACGTCGATTGTTGGCTGGTTACTTTTTTACACATTTTTTATTTATTGTCATTGAACGATTTATGTTTTATCGGTTCCTATTCATATAATTGTGCTAATGGCCCTTGAAACCACTAATATCTATTAAGGAGTTGATGACATAGGCTACTATTGGTATATATTTATGTATTATGTAAATAAAGAAATATATTAATATATATCTTAAATACGATATCACTGTAATTATTATTAAAAATTACATACTTTGGTCTGCTAGAAAGAGTTTACTTATGGGCTACTATACAAATTAAGTTTATTTCTTTGATATTATTTTCTACGACTTCCCATCATAATGGAAACAAATATACACATACATACTTGTTATATGTGAAACGATACATAAACCTTATCTAATAAATAATTCATAAATAAAATAACGTTAGCATTAGTTGTTTGTACAGGTCTGTGGGTCGTTAAAACCTTTTGTCAAAGTCACGATAATCCCACCGAGATCTCGTCAACCCTTTCTGCGTCAATTAAGCGAAATGCAACATTGACGGTCGCAGTTCGGTGAGCCAACCCTTCTACCTGCCGGTGCGGGCCTGTGTACCGATTACACGATACTTTCACGGTCGTCACGGTAACCCTTTTGAGCATTTGTGTTTTTTGTACATACACACTACCAACATATGCACTTGTTGTTTAACCGAACAACTTGTCAGTTTGAGCTGGGTATGTTTACCGAAAAGTTTCAATATGGAATTAAAATAAGCTCAGATTTGTAAGGAGTCTTTGAGAGAGTATGTATGTTAATATTCGTAAGTAGATATAATTAAAGTTATGTGGTCAAGGTTAGATAACAAGAGAATTTACTTAAGTGAAAAGAAAAGGAATGGAATGATACTTATTCAGAGCAACATCGTAACATAGTCAAACTATATAAATGAATTTTTTAATTTAAATGAAACCTCCAAAAGAGCTTCTCGCATTGACAATATATTTGTCTAAGTATAATTATTTAATGTAAGTAATATATTTACTAATGTTAAATTTAAAAAATGTAACTAAAGAACCATATGACTTGTTTTTTAGTCGAGCGTGGAGAAAACGACAGTGAAGCGTCAGGTAGGGTTAAATTTCACTTTTTAAGTGTTTTTATAGAAGCAACCCTTTTTCCCTCGACACGCGCGCTGTTAAAAGGATTATACGTCGTGAATAGACATAACTAATATTTTAGAATATTGTCTAGGGTAAGTTTTTGTGTTAACTAAAAAAAATATCTGATAACTGTGACAGTTGAGGTCGAGACAGCTTTCTGTGGATACGATGTTTTTTATAAACACACCTGTCGTATGCATTTTAATTGATTTTATGAAAGCGACACATCATAATTTTTTTGTAGTAATTTTATAGGAACCTTTTATTGTTTTATTGATATGACGCATTACTAGCATATTGTTAATTTAATGCACAATTTGTACGATTTCTATTAGACAACTTAGGTTTAAACCACATATTCAAGTATGATTCCATTGTTTGGGTGTTTTAGCTAAAACAAAAAATTTTGGCCGAATGATTAGACAGAATCTAACAATGAACGTACTTTCAAAACGTAATCACAGGGGATAGGATCCTCCCATTGCCTTTCCATAAAGTTTTCTCATGTAATAGTATCAGCGAACCCTGGCCCGTAAGGTGGCAACCGGGATAACGCTTGGATGATGATGTTCTCCTGTTATAATGAAGTATGAATAAATGATTAAAGAAATTGAATAAAATCAGTGTAGACGCGCCAAATTTGTTCCTTGCTCCTGTAAATTTAGTCAAACTTGGTTGATATATCTGTTTCTTGTGTCATTTATTGTGCCGAGATACATCCCTCCATAACACTGTACACTTTATGAAAAATAAGGTATACAACAAGCTTTCTGAACTCTTCATAGTCCTAAACTTAATGTTATAAAAAGTAAACTCTTTAGGTTACTAAAAATGAATTTTACGATGGGAATAATTTATTTGGATAGCTTGACATAATACTTGAGTTTATTTTGTTTGTATTTTAAAATAATAATGGAATTTAAAGATTTTAGCGTCGATGAAGAATTGATTACATAATTAAGTTAGTTAATACTATCATTAGGTTTCTTTTGCTTATGTGGCAAAAACAGAAACTGAATGTTTAATCTTCATGTAAATTAAAAATAAACTGTTACTTTTACTATGTGTCAGTTGTTTTGAAGACTGGTGCTCTGGTAGCCACCGATATGTAAGGCTATGATATAGATAATTAAATTACTTGGCACATGAGACTTAACAAATACTTCGTAATGTGTACATTTAAATTATCACTTGCTTTTCGGTGTAGTCCATCAGAGATAAAGTTTATTACCTTTACGTGAGTATAGGGAACCCTTCCTAATATATCACAATAATCACAGCTATATTTTCAGAACAACAAGAAGATTCTAGGACTTAAAAATGTTTATATTTACTTACACGGAAGAGGTCATTATGTCCTCAGTCATATCGACTAGACTACCTATTGTTGCAAGATGTAGATGGTTTGGAGGCAGTTCACGGCCCCGTCGATAATATATTACGTATGAGACGCGACCCGTTGCGTAATTCTAATTTATATAATTTATATACTACAAGTGTACGAAGTTACGCAAATCAGATTCAATTCATGAAGTAAATTTATCCTTTTTCATAAGAAAAAACCTAACAATTTTGATAATTGTAAAAATCAATGTTTTTAGTGATTTTTACAAAGAAAAAGGTATGGATATGTTAGAGTTGACGAGTAGACAAATAAGGTAATTTTTTTGTTGGTCACCTACTAGTACCTAGATGTTTGTAAAATTTTAGCGCGATGTCATATTAATAGAGCAATGCGGTCGCGTGATATAAGTCCTATCGCATCGCGTAGCTTTCTAACGCTCATTTAAGACATAAGGAAAATACCTCACTTACGATAATAAACAATCGAACATGTGTTAAAAATAAATTAAAAATTGATTTTGCTTGAAATTCATGGCCTTCGTCTTTTATTCAGTCGTCCAGAGTCCAGAGGTGAAACGTATTATTATTAAACAACCGCACCTGATGTGATCGTGTTTGACTACGAACGTACATTAAGAGGGATGTAAAATTTTACTTTAAAATAAGTATTTTTTTTATAAATTTTAAATAATTTTACATAATCCACTATAAATTTCCAAAAAGGTATATTAAACGGCAGATGGAAAGCCACATTGACGTGAAAAGGTTATCGATTACCGTATGATCCAATTAATCGATATGGAAACAATCGGCCGTCGGGTCCTTAACGGCACCCAAATAGCTCTATCAGTATCCCGTCGAATTAGGGTTATACGATATCTGAGCTTTTTTCGAAGGCACACGTCTGCTTTACCCCTTTTTAATCGGATTTCTTTGGCGCGTGTGCTCAGTTTTTTAGTGTCTTGGTAAAAAATACAATCCACCTTCCTGCAGCCGTTGCTGGGGTGATTTTTTATGCGCGGACGCAGGCGCGGTAGGTGAATGTTTTAATTAGACAGTTCTCTATCCACAGCTAATAATTGTGAACGTTCATTTATAACTCTGTTAGCATAAGTTAGCAGCGGCCGGTGCGCAGATAGCATCAAGGACTCTCGCCTCCAGCCCGCTCCGTACACTCACCGGAGCCTAACTAATGCGTTATTATAATACTTTTTTATTGTACGTTTATGAGTTAACTGCTCTCTTGATGTAGTCAAATGTATAGTCATACGGTGGGAACGTATTTTTATTCACTAATTAGATCTGGCGGTATATGTTTGTGTTTATTGCGTAAAATCTGTCATAATAGGAGTTGTAATTTGAATAATAACATTTATCATGGTTTTACGGTGAATTATTCTATGGCGTTAAACATTTCATGAAAGACATCGATTCGGGCACTCTCTGGTTTCTTTAATAATTATCAGAGGGTAGGTATAAACTTACTGCAAACATGAATCAGGTCGAAATAACAGGTCATCTGAAATCTTTAACTGGCTACTGCAGCGTCTATAATAGTAGGTTCAAGGGTAAACGTAAACAGGGCTTAATCAAGTAGCTTTGAACTGCATTTCCCAATAACAAAAAAAAATGAAAGCAACCCCATTTGTGCAGTAGAAGTTAGTTTTCATCGTCATATGGAAAGCGTCTACCATCCAGTCCTCCTGAATACCATCGCAATGCCTGATATTTAGTAGCTTATAAAATTTGTAGGTAGATATACAGTCAAACGAAATCACAGATGAAATCTCCATGTAAAATTTATTCGAATATGTTGTAATCAGAAAATTTTGCTTTGTAGACATTACAGATAGGCGTACGACTTACCTACACGTGATCGTCTCGTTTGTCTGACTCGATAAAATAAAAATCAAAACAGTTCGTGACTTATTTACCGCTTAGCTGTTTTTTAAAATGGCAAAACCTACAGTCTTCCTGCGAGATGTATAAATTAAAGAAGTACCTATATCAAAGTAAATTAAATACCTCGACAAGTCTTAGCACAATCTGTATCATTTCGGAAGTGCGCGACAGTAACGGGCTCCGAGGAATGGATCGCTCGAAAAGCCTTGGAATGTGATTAATATTCAAAACGTAACAAGGAGGGATTGTAAAATAATAGCAGTAATTTGGGCCGCCGCTGCCCGCCCGTTCCCGGCATTCCTTGATAAGATATGCATGGAAATATTTCTGCTTTATTACATTTTTTCAAGTGACTCCGTTTAAGATTAGAATGTCGTTAATTTCTCTCACTTGTTTTATAACTGATATTAATTCAGACCGTTACGGTATACTCGAAACGATAGCGTTCGTTTGGAGTATACCGTAGGCCTATTAGAGTCATCATCTTATAAGTCTTATTAAGTCCTGGGGGCCTACCGCCGAGTTCGATGGCAATCGATTATAAGGCAAAATGGATTTCGAATTGATTCTGTCGTACCGCCGAACTCATGGAAATCGAAACAAAATGGCGTTCTCCATTTACCTATTGGTCTGTCACGGACTGAAGGTGGTTGAGGTGGCTGTCGGCAGATTCCCCGGTACGGATTAATGAACGTAAACAAAGTTTGATCTAGATGGATTACCGGTAATCCATCGAATTCGGCGGTAGGCCCCCAGCGCTGAGCATTGGGCTCGCCAATAGATTATATTCTATGGGGGTTATTTGCCTATAATCACCACACTAGGCAGGCAGGTTGGTGATCGCAGTTCAAGTCAACAGGATGACGCTGCAGCCCATCATCCGGTAGGATTTCTCTCCGCCAACTTACGACACCCTGTGAGTTGAGAGGGGGTACTAACCCTCAAATCGGCTGCTTGAATTTCCTTAATACCTAACTGTTGTTTAACTTACAAATGGGTTTTAAAGAGAATAAATAAATACATAATTGTAATTTGAGCTACGGACCTGTTTTTATGTCAGACGGTAACCCTATCATTATTTTCTATTAAAGAAGTATAGTTTTTTACGCCGAGGAGGATGTCAACTGCTGTAATTAGGCGGTTTGTAATTATAGCTTGTTAGTTTTCCTTCTTTTTTAATAATTTCAACGGGTCCGCCGAGTAATGTAAATTAATTTAGGTCCATTTTCTAATTTGACTTTTAAAAATAATTGTAGGTCTTTTTACGTAATACGTTTTAATAGCAAGTAGTTATTGAAGTTACAATTCGTTAGGGTATTGGGGAGATTTGAGTCGTTTTGGCAACCTGTTTTGATAAGTAGGTCTGCGCAACAAAAGAGCAGTAAATGGGTGAATGCAAACTGCAACCTCCAAACGCAAAATAGTTCATTTCTGCGTATTTGAATATTGAAACAGTTTGCATTGTACTGGCAGTAAAATATAGAACGGCGTAAAAAAAGGTTTTAAAACAAACAGTTGAAAGGCGTTTCGCAAAAGAATATTTTATAGAATTCGTAACAAAACTGATTGCAACTTTTTTTTGCGTAAAAGATTGCGTGTCGTTAAAATATCACAACGGTTAAGTAGCTAACCTTAGTTAGCTTTTTACAACTTTCGTAAGAAATGGAAGCATATTCCATTAGTTTAGAAATAAGACAAATACTTCATAGACTTTTTTATAAACTAACAAAGAAACATTTCTTCCTCTAAGAAGAAAATACTAGTCTAATGTTTTTTTTGTTTTTTTCTATTACTTTTTCATTAGCAATGAAAACAATGAGAGGAAAACGCGATATGTTCACATGTGAGCTCCCTTGCCGAATGTGTGCGAATGGGGTGCGGGCGGGTTGCTCCCGTTGCTAGGCAACCGTTTGTTTTCGCACTGGGCGGGTTAGAAGGGGTAGCGTGATTGATCAGCCTATCTCTGCGGAATGCCTACCGCCCGCCACCGAACTACACACACATCAACATTCGTACGCGACACTCCAACTTCTTACTGGGGATTATAGATAACACTTTACTGCCAGACGATACATTTTTTATATTTTTACTTATAGATTTATCGTTTTACGGGATTTATTATTCTATCTATATTTACTTGGAATAAAGTATGTATAAAGTCTGATAATATTGAGGTAATTTAAGTTTACAAGCTATGTATATTATAAGGTCTCCGTTTCCATAATCTGATATTTGAGCAGGACCTCACCGTGCACTAAGTGAGCATAAACGAAAAAAATCTTTAGTTAACCTGAATGAAAAAAATACAGCACAAAAAAGCAAGGTTATGATACGTTTGACATATATTTATATTTATATATATATATATATATATACATACCTTGCATTACATTGCATACCAACTGTTTATATAGTTTGGCATTCCAAATAATATTACGTTACAAAAAAACTGCCCAGAATTTAAAATCAAAAATACGTCCTTGGTAAAGTCACGGTAATGACTAATTACAACTTGACAGCGCTTACATATTTCGTAGAACCTCTTTTGTAAAATATCAGTTATTTGCACAAAAGTAGATGCATATTTTAATGTCTGAGTTACTTTTTGACCACATCTCATTGTCTCGCGATCCCAAACCCGTCCTTCTGTCGCTCTAATTCTTTATTACAACAATGGTTTTGCAAACCACGCTCACGGAATAATGAAAAATGAACTCAAACTCTGTTTGGAGTTCCAGAAATTGCATTTTTATTGCGCAAAGAAATATAACAATTTAGAAAACGTTAAAAAGTTGGTCTCGAACATTCTCAGTACTAGATTTTAAAATAACTGGAAAACATAATTGACTTCGTATAAACTATTAACAATATAGAGATTACGGTTTTATTTTAATGCTTTTGGTAATTAATATTTGTGTGCATAACAGAAGTCAGTATGTTATTTTTTACAGAACTGGCGCTTGAGCGCTCGGGATCGAGTTCAAAACGCGCCTAGACACTGCCGATGTTAACCGACTCGAAACGCAGCAATAAGCACACAGTAAAGCAATTAACAGAAATCATTAAAACGAACATAGTAAAATACTCTGTAACAACGTTAAACAAGTATCTGTTGCATTCATCATCATCATCATCATTTCAGCCATTCGAAGTCCACTGCTGAACATAGGCCTCCCCAATTGCTTTCCACGTAGATCGATTCTTTGCCGCCTGCATCCACCGGCTCCCCGCCGCCCTGACCAGATCGTCGGTCCATCGCGTTGGGGGCCGCCCTCTACTACGTTTGCTGATTCGTGGTCGCCATTCAAGAACCTTAACGCCCCATCGGTCGTCGGTTCTTCGAGCTATGTGCCCCGCCCATTGCCACTTCAGCCTGCAAACGCGCTTCGCTATGTCGGTCACTCTGGTTCTCCTACGGATTTCCTCATTTGTGATTCTATCACGTAGGGACACTCCGAGCATAGCTCTCTCCATTGCACGCTGAGCGACTTTGAGCTTCCTTATGAGGCCCATAGTCAGGCACCACGTCTCAGTCCCATACGTCATCGCTGGCAACACACACTGGTCGAAGACTTTCGTCTTGAGACACTGAGGTACTTTGGACGAGAAGATTTTGCGTAGTTTCCCGAACGCAGCCCAACCGAGCTGGATTCGACGATTGACCTCTTTCTCGAAGTTGGACTTACCTAATTGGACTTTTTGTCCCAGGTATACGTACTCGTCGACAACTTCGAGGGCCGAGCTTCCCACTATTACTGGGGTAGGCACAACATGGATATTTGACATGATTTTGGTCTTATCCATGTTCATTTTAAGACCTACCCTTCGGGAAGCTCTGTCGAGGTCTCCGAGCATTGTGCCCAGATCCACAAGCGACTCCGCTATGACCACTATGTCGTCGGCAAATCGAAGGTGAGTCATATACTCGCCATTAATGTTGATGCCGTAGTTTTCCCAGTCCAGTAGCTTGAAAACATCCTCCAGAGCAGCAGTGAACAGTTTCGGTGAAATGACATCACCCTGTCTCACGCCTTTCTGCAAGAGGATAGGATTCGTGCGCTGGTCCAGTACTCGTACGGACATGGTGGCGTTTCTGTATAAACTCCTCAGAACTTCGATATACCGATGATCAATGCGGCATCGCTGCAGGGACTGAAACACTGCCCAGCTCTCGATCGAATCAAAGGCTTTCTCATAGTCCACAAACGCTAAGCAAAGTGGCTGGTTATACTCCTCGGTCTTCTGTATAACCTGCCGCAGCGTGTGAATGTGGTCTATGGTTGAAAAGCCTTTTCGGAAACCGGCTTGTTCGGGAGGCTGGAAGTCGTCAAACCTTTGACCGAGACGGTTCGTGATGACCCGTGAAAACAACTTATAGACGTGGCTCAGTAGCGTGATTGGCCTATAATTCTTCAAAAGGGATTTGTCACCTTTCTTGAAGAAAAGGACAACCACACCACTGGACCACGCCTGTGGCGTACGTCCCTCGAGAATGACGGTATTAAAGAGCTTCTGGAGTACCTTAAGTACTGGTGTACCACCCGCTCTCAGAAGCTCTGCTGTCATCCCGTCTTCCCCCGGTGCCTTGTTGTTTTTTAGTTGTTTCAGGGCCATCCTAATCTCGTACAGGCTGACGTCCGGGATGTCTTCGGTGGTATGTCGAGTTAGTTTGGCTCTAGGGTCTTTAGCCAAACAAGTAGCGGGATCTTGCGTACTGGTATACAACTGTCCATAAAACCTTTCGATCTCCCTCATAATCTCAGGTCTCGACGTGACTAGACTGCCTTCGTTGGTCTTCAGCTGTGTCAACTGACTCTGACCAATAGACAGATCCCGTGCGAACACTTTTGAACCCCTGTTCCTCTCTATTGCATCTTCAATACAATTTGTATTGAATTTGCGAATATCGAGTCGCAAGGATTTCGAGATCTGTCTATTGATGAGCCGGTAAGAAGACGCTTCCGCTGAAGACTGCAATCGCATGTCTCGTCGCGCTTCCATGAGATTAAGAGTTTGAGTCGACAGTTTATTGGTTTTAGTTTGTCGGGTCTTATAATGTTTGGACCCGACAACGTGATCAGTCTCAACCAGCCCGCCGCTTATATCGTCAACGGTTACGCAGTTCTCCAGACCTGCGAAGCGATTTTGAAGCTCGAGCTGAAAGTTCTCGGGGTTTTGAATATGGGCAGCTGAGGGTCGGAGCGTAGACCTCATCAAACGGGACCTTTCAAGCTTTATATTAATATTCAATGTGCCCCTTACCATTCGGTGATCGCTACCGGTTTTCACCCTGGCGATCACAGAGACATCATTGAATATTTGTCGCTTAGTGGTCATGATGAAGTCTATCTCATTCCTCGTGAAACCATCGGGGCTCAGCCAGGTCCATTTCCTGTGTGGTGGCTTCTTGAAGAAGGAGTTCATCATAAAGAGGCCCTCCTTCTCCATGAAGTCAGCCAACCGCTGTCCCCTATGGTTCCTTCGCCCTATTCCAAATTGCCCCACTTTCTGCTCGTCACCGCTTCGTTGGCCTAGCCTTGCGTTAAAGTCTCCCATAACAACCGTGTAGTGAGTCGGTGAAGTATGAATGGCGGCAGAAATGTCATCATACAATATCTCCACGTCCTCGTCAGGGTGTGCCGAGGTCGGTGCGTAAACCTGAATTACCTTCAACGAATACCGTTTGGTGATTCTGAGTATTAGGTACGCTACCCTGGTCGACACACTCCGAATAGACACGACGTTGTTACGGATAGACTTCCGGACGATAAAACCGACACCACCTTGGGACAGGCGATCGCCCTCCCGGTGGTAGAGCAAGTTGCCGGACTTAAGGATTACCGTATCCTCTCCCTGTCTACGGACTTCGGATAACCCGATAATGTCCCAGTGCAACCGCTCTATTTCCTCCTCCAGCTCGTCAATCTTCTCGTCGGTCCTCAGTGTGCGCGTGTTATAAGTTGCCAGGTGCAGAAGTCGTCGTTTTGGGTGGTAGCCGGATCTCTGCCGGTGATTCTTAGCACCCCCTGCCCCGCCGTTACCAAGACCGCTACCGTAATCTGGAATAGCGGGGCCGCCGGGGACTGGGGGCCGTATACGCGTGTGTGCCATTTTCCATTTGGGGGTATTTGCCCATAATCACCACGCTGGGCAGACGGGTTGGTGATCGCAGTTCCAGCCAGTACGCAGGATGACGCTGCTGCCCATCATCCGGTAGCATTTCTCTTCATCGATTTTTACGACTCCCCATGAGATGAGAAGGGGTGACGCTATTCTAGGCCGGCGCCACACGGCCCATCTGTTGCATTACTAGCCCCGAAGTACAAGCTTGGCTTAGTTTGGGGCTAGATATTGCCATGCAAGATGTTCTAGGATATTTAATTAAAGCCTATACACAACAATCGGTCTCAAGTAAAAAGCGTGTAAGGAACATCATGTCGAAAATATTTTTTTTCTCTCTAAATAAAATGAATTTAATTGTGAATATAAATGTATGTACATAATTAGCAGTTACATTTGTTTTAATAGTAATCCAACAAAAAATCATTTTGGTAATTCGCTTTTTAGGTGTGTACTAATATAACTAATACTTAATAGTTATTAAATCAATATCATTTCCTATTTTCCATGTTTGTAAGAATATTAAAAAAAATATAAGATACAAAAATAATATCTTTCATTATAAATAAATAATATGATGTACAAAAAGACATATCTAAACATATTGTACTGTTGGATAGTCATAGCTGAGAGAAAAGTGCGGATCGACGACGCGACGCGGGGCGATCCATCATCGCTGACCACTCGCCCACTCCCCTCACTTTTCACTTTCTCTACATATTTTAAGGAGAATAAAACTTTCCTTTTGCCTCCACATTTTCCTTCCCACCTACTCGTAATAGAGTCCCTGAATATTACTTGTCACGTTATAGTTTACCTCAATTTCCCTTTATCTTAAACATTGTAATGGTGTTAAATGGCGATTCCTTGTAAGGAGCTTTTCACTGTCAGTTTTCACCGAGCTTGGCTAACTTTTAGTGGCAGGCTGTCGTGTGATGTCCTACTTTGTACAACTACTTATTGATATCTGAAAGTCGAAAGCTTTGATCAAGGTTGTGACACATGAAAATGGTACACTTAAGTTTGTCCCCAAGTGTTTTGGTAAAATGCTGAAATTATCTCACGATATTCCATTTGGCACACTATTACGTCTAAACTCTCTTTTTAATGTTTTTTAATAAGCTGCTAAGATAGGTTTGAATCCAGAGAAGATGTTTTTTTGGTGTGTTAATCCAAATCCTGCAGTTTTGTTACCTAGAAAAGGTAATGATAAATTTTGAACTATTTAGCCTGCATATTTTTTCTTTTCGTGTGCTGACATAGCAAACATATACTGGCAATATATTTATTTATTTTGTATTTTTTCACTTTCTTTGTACTGAGAAGTTGTTAAATTTATGTTATTTAAAAACAAAAGTTATTTAAAGGTATATTTGAATTTTTATATCTAATAAGGCAAGGAATGAACATATTGTATCTAGTTACTCCTTTTTTAACTCATTGCATTGCTGTAAAATTTTGGTTAGTTCATACAGCGAAGAAGCACAGAAAGATAAATCCTATAATTGTTACAAGCGTTTTAAGAGCACTTCAATAGTTATTATTAGTATCTACAATCCCCCATTACATTATAATAAAAAAAGGAATATAATAAACTGAACCTCTAAAAAATACTTTTTTGATCATCAAAATTACTGAGTGAGCATCTAATGAGGTGATTAGGTGCTCAATCAGTAATTTTGATGCACAAAAAGGTTAGGTTAGGTTGGCAATTTATTAATTTTGAAGACACGTTAAATAACACCCATAAAAAAATGTATAACCATATACCTAATTATATTAAAATCCACACTAGTCCAATCTGCTACAATAAAACATTGAAAGATTTTCTTATAGGTAAATGTTCCTACAATTTAATGATAATAAAAATACCAACCAAAGTACTGGATTGTTTCAACGCTTTCGTTAATTTATAGATAATAGATATTATACAAATCATAGTGTTTCCTAGATTTTTATATTGTTAGAATTAGTTGTATATTTTACATAATTGTTAAAAGTTGTAAACAAATGTTCTATTTATGTTACATAGTTAAGCTATTCCTCTCAAATTTCTATGCCCTAACAGGGCGTTACATGTAGACCTACCTTGTATTACCATCTTATGTACTATGTAAAGTGACACGTACTAAACGATTTGATTTGAAAATCATTCCAATATCTTTACTCCGTCTATTAGAACCATCCTGTTATAATGCTATGCTTTGACGAGACACACACTCATACTAACTTATTTACGTATAAAATTTGCTTTGTTTTATTTTGATAGCTATTAACATGCTCCCTTGTGAAAAATCTTGTATATCACAGAAAGGATACTGTTGTTAAAACACACATACTGATCTATTTAAGTATTAAATTAGCATCACCTATGAAGTGACAGCTACTAACATGCTTTCTTGTACAAAATCTTGGATACTATTGTTGCAGACAGAAATAGTGACGTAAGCCGCGAGCATGATTAGCGGGAATTCCACAATTCATCTTAAACCCGCGGGGTTAGTGCGGGCGCAGCATCGGTCGCATCGCTCTGTCTATAATAAATGAACGCGGGGGACTGGGCAGCCCCTCCCTCAATCAATATGATGGACTCTACTGCGAGGGGACAATCGCTCACTGATTTTTTCCCTCGCTGACAGGCTCGGGAGGCCGCGTTTTTGCGCCCTCCGCAGCGGTGCAGGGAAGGGAGTCCCAATTAATATTTGTGCGCACTGACCAGCCTTCATCGGACGCACATTTTGTACTTAC
The DNA here is from genome assembly GCA_949126915.1 of Musotima nitidalis. Classification (NCBI taxonomy): domain Eukaryota; kingdom Metazoa; phylum Arthropoda; class Insecta; order Lepidoptera; family Crambidae; genus Musotima; species Musotima nitidalis. The sequence continues at coordinate 13,249,817 of OX421418.1, read as the reverse complement.
CGCTGCCATTTCGATTCTCGAGTTAAATTGTTATGGCTGTTGTTTGTTTGTGTGTTGGTTATTAATAAATATAATTGCAAAATGAAAACGAGTTTGATTCTAAACAAAATGTTAATATTTGACAATCTTTAAATAAATACTACGCACATAATTTAACAAAATATGGAAGAACATACAAAATCTCGTTTTTGTTCAGCATTTTGCAATCCATAAGAAGTAATTAAAAAGTAATTACACTTGATTGCTTAAAATGTAAAGCCACTCTCGAAACATCTCGCCGCGCCGTTTCAAAACACGCAAATCTTAATCTAAGTTTAAAAATTTCTTCGGGAATCGGCAAATTTTGCACTAAGTCATTAAAGTATGAAACTTCGGTCATTTTGCTGGCGTTGCTTAAAAGCCTTTTTAGGCGGAGAAAAGTAATCTTTCATTAGAGAGAGGGGGGCGGGGGAGGGGGCTAAAACGGAAGTTCTCTTTGAAAGGAAAATTACACGACGGATATGCCGCGCCGCGAGATGGATTTTAATTACATCGAGCGAAGTTGTGAGAGCATAAGTTTGTGCGAACTCGGGAGTAGGTACGGCGGAGCGCCGATACCGTCATCGATGGGAAGCGCTAATGGCCACCATATCGCCATATATTTCGCTAATCTTTCCACTCTTGGAATGGATGGTTGTAACAGCGACTAAGTCACGTTTGGTGTTCTTACAACAGGCGCCTATGTTAGTCTTATCTGTTTTACATTTTAAAGAACGTCTCCATGAAAAATTAGAGCTATGCGAATGGAACCAATTTTTGGTATAGTTTGGCCATGTTTTTTAAAATTGTTGAGTACGAACGAAAGATAAATTCACACAAAATATAGTATAACCAGAATTGGTATACTGCTGCCTTACAATATCTTTTTTCAAATAAGGTCAGGCTAGGCTGTATCTATTCATGATTTATGACTTGGCTGACAACCGATTGACAAGTAATAAGATAAAAAAAACACAGCACATACTTTTGTTGACGTACATCACAGATATTAAACAAAAATGGCGACTGACTCTAAGAATGAGTGGAAATGTGTTTCAAAGTCATAGTGGACCAAGTCTAAAGAGAGTGAAAGCTATAAGATACCGTACTATTACTGACTAGCTCCCTCCCGCGGCTTTTTCAAGGGCAACTTTCTCGTCACACATTGATTAACCATTTTTGTAGCGATAGATGATTTTGTCAGGACATGTTCGAGAGAAGGTTCTAGACTAAACAATAAACGAACTCACATTTGCATCTATAATATTTTTATCGCTTGCCAGGAAAAGAAATAAAAAAATAAGCGTACGTCTATGGTTCCATTTATGTGTAATAAATTATGTTTAGATAACAAACTAATTGGTTCAGTATTTTTGGTTCAAAACCGTAAAATTCTAGAAATAAGGACCAGCTTCTGCCTACGCCTTCACCCCCGTGACTTGTAGACTTTTTTTTTGTTTTACTTCGGTAACAAATTGCATTTACGCACTTTCCGGCCAAAGGGGGACCGGAAGGGGGTGTGGGACTCACCACCGGCAGACGCGACTGCCAGCAGTAACACCTACTAAAAATCTTCTGACGACGCCCGCCGCTTGTTGAGAAAAAGGCGGGGGCCAATACCTGGGTTGCACACCTGACACCCCGCCTGCGGCAAACGTCCCTCGCACCAAAACCGGGAGGACCTCCTCGGAGAGGCGCAGTGGACGCACCCCTCCTACTTCTTTGTGCGACCATAGCGTGTGTGGCCGACTTCTCGCAGGGTTCATGGTTAGACAGCAGAGACCCCCTGCCCCCGCTGTCTAAGACCCTTCTGGCGCTGCTTGACGGGCCCTCCTGGCACGCCCGCTGCGCCCTCCACAGGTCCCTCTTAGTTTCGCCCCCAGTAGTCAGTACTAAGGGCACCCAGAGTCGCCGATCTCTGGGTGTTACCTTTTCCCTAGCGCCCTCTGCGCCCTACCGGGAGGTACTCAGCTCCCCCCACCACGACAAGGTGGAGACCAGACGTAGACTTCCGCATCCCAAAGAAACTACACATTTCAGGTTACAAGTAGTTGATATCCGTGTCCAAGATCCCTGTTAATTGTATAAATATTTCATTTAAAAACCAGTCCAGTAGGCTAGACAGGAAAGCGTAAAATTATACTCACTTTCAATTTTACAATGTTGGCAAGGGCCAGCATCAAGGCGTATGTAAAACTAAATTTTATCAAAACCCGTGTAGAGCCTTAAAAAGCGTAATAAACAAACATACTTTTGTTATGTAAAGGTTAGTAAAGATAGGAATATCTGACGATTCATTAACCTAACGCTCGGGTTCGTTAGCAACTTGTACATTAACACTCCCGTGATCAAAACTCATCGGCTCCGATCCAACTAACTTGAAAGTCCATTAAAAGAGGACTTAGCTGTTGGCTACAACTTCTCCAGATAATGATTAATAAAACAAAGACATTTTCATAATTGAAATGTTCTTTTGTACTTAAATGTAATAAAATTGATTTGAGAAATTACACATAATAATTTAGCTGTATTTAAGGCTGAGTTTTAGAGATATATATTAATAAATCCACTATTAAATATTTTAACTAATAAAATTCTAACTCCAAAGTTGTTTGGAGCAAGAGCTCCTCATTTGAGCATTAAATAAAAAATAAATGGTAGGTTTAATTATAATTATATATGAATATATATCATAAAATTTTATATCATTTCAAATATCTTACATATCTTTAGGATAAGTTTTGACACCAATGGGGAAAAAGACACATCGCGGCGCTATATTTTATTCCAAAAGTAGTGTAAAATCAAGTGTTTATGTGTACATATAGTGTATTCTTATACATAACTTCTTCAGCAACGTACTCAAATGTAGGAAAGTGAAATATTGCAGTGAATTGTGAGTTTCATAATACAGATCAATTAATCAAGGGTAATCAACATATTCCAAAACTCCCTGGAAGATTCCAGTAAAGTCTCCACTACTTTACTGGGGTATGACTGCCTTGACTCGACTATGACGGACTTTAATTAAATTTACTGTTCTGAATGACAAAAACGCTGAATTTAAGCAAATTATTTGATTTATTAAAATACTTGGCACGGGCACATCTTAACGTTACGTAACGTTACTACGTTGTTAGTACGTTTTAAAAATAAGTTTTGTGGTAATTACTAGACGATATATGTCAGAGATTTTTCAGTTTGTCAACTATTCTGTTAAGTTTCTTTTTTTTAAAAATAGGAAATGCAGTTTAAGTAAACAATTTCGTTAATGAATAATATGAATTACTTTACATCACATTAAATAGTTGGTCCCACGTAATTGGCGAGCCTATTGCCGCTTACCGGGAACTGTTATGTTTGCCACAGCCTCTTTCGTTGATCTGCAGATGCACCACTTGCTGGTGAGGTTGGATTGGGCTCCTCAGGTCTTGGTGGGATCCCTATACACCCAAATGCAAATGGGATATATAGGCGTGCATTAAAATGTTTATCTATCGTATATCTTTTTTAAGCCTATAAGTCTCAAATTTAACTACGACAAAAATCAATGTAGTGGGAAGTGAAGTAGCCGATACGAGTTATCGTCTAAATCGTTTTACCTAATCATGTTTTGAAGAGATACCTATAGCGTGACGAGACGCGTTCCGAATCGGCACCGGCAGCTATAAGTGGTATAACAGTCACAGGGTGCGCTAAAAGGTGTTATAAATTGGACGCTCCCGCGGCTCGCGCTATGGAAATGTATTGCGCTGTTCGAGCGTTAATCAGAGTTCAGTCGCCATTAATTTGATTAGGGTTAGTGGGCGCGGGCCTATCAATCCGGCACATTACCATGTCGCGGCCAAGGGCTGGTGCTCGCTAACTTGTAATTAACTATTGTGCAACAACTTTGGATATGGTATTAATTAAAAAGTGTACTGGTTATGGTATCAAAATTTATTTTGATATACAGTTTCGACCTTCATAATAAAGCAATGAGTATTTTCGATTTTATAAAAATATTTATTATATTAAGTATTTAAACATATGGTATGTTTAAACACTGTAAATTATCTAGATCCTGCAAATTGCTTGAAAAACTTTGATTTTACATTTTTCTTATGTATTTTTTTATATATTAAACAAAAAGATGCAACTTAATATCTGTATGAATATATCTCAAAGTTATAGTAAGCCATTCAGAATGAGCTAATTAGAAGTGAAACCTTTCATGTGACTCATCCATCCACCTATCAAATGACTTCAAGATAAGTCATATCATAATTTTCATGCGACATCAACACTGATTTAAAATAATAATAAAGATTAAACTTTAACATAATTTTTTGAGCAAGTTATTTCACTTTTACATGGAGTTAGTAGTGTCCATTACCCGTTAAATTATAATATAATAGTTAAGGCGGTAGTAGACGACATTTATTTTATTTTATTAGGACAGTTACAGAATATATAACCTGAAACTAAAGTAACCAGCGACGTTATCCACGACAGAATGTAAAATATATGAAAAGAAAACTTAACTTAATCAATTATAGACTTATTGCATAATTTAAAATATAACACTAATAAATATAATAATATTATATCCTGGGATATAATAAGGTTGATAGGATAAGATTTAGGTACATATACATTTAATCAGACATACAGACATCAGTGTTCAAACATCGCTGAACATATTAAACATGTGAGCTTTGAAACTTATCACGACGCAACCTGGACTATTAACATTGTAAATAACCTTTTTTAGACTTATGGAATCTATATAAACTGCGACAGCCCTGGTTCTTTGTAAAGATTCGACCGATTCGTGTTTAGCACTTTTAGGTCAATTAGGCAGAGTCGCACCCGCGAGCTCGCTCCACTAATCAGCGCGGGCGCGGCTAACTTTACGCCGTGTTAATTTGACTAATGCCCGCGGATTACGCGATAAACCCGGCCCGAGCTTTGTCCCACTGCGCACTAAAACCCACCTGCACATCCATCAACTGTAGCTCTACCATGTGGTTATTTTGATTCATGGATTCATTAATTTTGATTCATTTGTTATAATTCTTCTTTAGTAAGCGTTTTTATAATGCTAGCCTTATTCTTATGTCTTTTTATGTGGGAAATCTTAACCAAATAAAAATTAAATTTTTTACATTTTATTTGTTGTCTTTTTTTGACTTGGTGATTGTGTCGTTAATAAAACAAAGTGTACGAGTATTTATACATTTCTACATAAAACGGATGTGAAGGATTTAACTCGCGGTTAATTAAATTGTTTTAAGACTGCAAGTTTACACTTTTAAGTATGAAAAAATAATTTAAACTTCTAGTAACAAGTGGTTACGAGGTGGCTTTGTAAGTATATTAGTGTATTTCGATACTAATTCGGAGAAGACAGTTTACGGTGGAATCTCGAGGGAGAGTAAAAAAAAAGAGAGAAAATAAAAAAAAAGATATGCTAAAGTTGGTTTTTCCGTTGTCTGCCTATAGTACAAACTGAAAGCTCTACTTTCTTTGAGGTGTATGCTCTGTGCAAAATCTCCGAGGATATTATTTTCAACAAGAACCGTTCCAGGAAGGTTTTTTTCATTTTGGCAGAATTTTTAACAAAATAGTTTACAATCATGGCCTAACACAAGGTAGAGCTATTGCGCATGATTAATTTTGTTTGTGTATGCCAACTTATCCCTTGTTTACAACGTTTACCGATAATTTTTGCCCATATTTTTTCATACAAAATATTCTAAAAGCATTTTTGCTTTGATTAAATTTGGCTCCGATAGAACACTTCTCATGTTTCATACCATATGTTAAAATAATTTAATACAAAACGCCTATTCACTATTGACAGGAAATTGTGTTGGCCAAGAAACTAGTCTAAGTCTATTTGTGACATGTACAGAGTACTAGCCTGCAAAAACTAACTGTTATAACTAAGTTAAGTTAAGTATATAAGTATATTTTTAAATATTTAAACGTTTATTTGGTATATAACAATTTAAAAAAATATCTTAAAACTAACAGCATCTAAAGTAGTACCGTGGTATGGTCGTATATATAAATCAGCATAATGTCGCAACAAAGATTGTCACGACGCTGGTATTCTGCGGATGCGCCGGTAAGATGAGGTAAATGTCTTCACATTAACAAACTAAGAAATAAATATAAAAAGAGTTAGTTTAGTTTACTTCTTTCAAAAGAAATTGATAATATGTACCTACTATGAAACATTTTTCTTCCCTAGTTATCAATATAACAACTTCTATTGTTTAACAGAAATAATAATTTAAATGTGTACCTAGTATATTTCAGAAAACTTTCTGTTCATCATATCCTAGCATTAGCCCGGTTGCCTTAGACTTGAGCTTAGGGCCCAGGGTCTGCTATTTTGCTCTGATCTTGATTTCTTCTACTATGGTTTGTCTAAATATTTATTAACTAATTTAAGAGCTATTTCGGTTTATGTCGTGCTTCTTAAATGACTAAAATATAATTTTAATGGTTGACTCATTTAATTAAAATTATCTACTGATCAAGTTAAACTTAAGTTAGTTGACCAGACATACAGTTTCCTAAAGTGAACTTAATTGTACAACAGCGGTTTAATTGAGTTAACACGATGATTATAATTCAAGAGACATGCGTTGTAGTAGTCGCGGCTGTCATATGGAGCTCAGAGGAGCGAGGTGTCGTGTCCGACCGCAATTAGGAATACTACTTAACCAATTAGAGTTGAAACAATCGCCCACATCGTGTCGTGACCAGTGTGAATACGCCCCTATCGCAGGACAACACTCGCGCTTTTTGTAAACCACTTTACATTAGTAAAGGCTCCTCATTAATGTTTCGATTATTTACAAAAAAAGAAAAGTCGGAACTGTAATTCATCCGTATAGGGGACAATTTTATGGTTTCATAACCGTTGTGTTATTGTTGTTTTGGGAACGCTATGACGTGTCGCGCGAACATTACTAATTCAGTATGAGCCGCTGGGCAGCTTTACTCCAATCTATTTTGTTTGGAACAGATTAAAGTAATTTGACTTAACTATTCCATTCATTATACCCTCTTTTGTTAGCGTCATGTCTGGTAATGCCACAATAGGTACTAATAACAATTTATAACATCAGTTAATTGTAACAAAATGACGCAATAAGCGCTATTATACAAATTATAACTATTATTTTACCTCCGATCATGTTATTGTGAAATTGGTTCTTCTTGAGTCATTGTTAGGAATTTATAGAAAGAAACTTCGTTTCTGGTGAATGTATAAGATTTACAGACGGGTTAATTCGTGGATGCTCAGTACGTGGCTCGATGTCCTATGTGATTTAATTTTAATTTCGAATGCTGCCGTGGTACGGAAGACACGTTAATATCTTGGCCCCGGTCATCATCATATGTGGTAGTTGAATACTCAAATACTTACTCATTTATTGGTTATACAACATTACACGTCACAGAAAAGAAAATATGCATAATTATTAGAATTATAAAAGTTCAATTAACACGCTCAGGGCCAAGCCCTTTATGCCAATACTACCAAATTTAACTTCTTTAGATAACATTTTTTTTCTAAAACCAAACAATTGAATTAAGAAATATAAATGAAATTAATAAAAAGAAACGGTCAATAAATATGTAAATTAAAATAAAGCAAAATGTCATTTTAGATTCATACTTAATTAAATTACATGTAACACAATACAATTAAAATTATAAATCTTAAGAATTCATTACTTCATGGTTGGTAAACCATCTTCTTAAAAAGTTTACTGACAGCCGGACGCCACACCCACTTGCTTTTGCCATTGCACACAGGGTTCGTCTGCAGAAGCATGACCTGAACCTCAGTTTGTGAGAGAAGGCCTGTGTTCAGTAATGGGACATTACATAGCTGTAATGATAAACCTTTAGACTTTCACCTATAGAAATGTAACAGCATTTGAGTTTCATAAAGGCTTTAGGAAAGTCGCCGGCCACACCTCAAAATAATCATACCTTCCTTAGTTTTAAGAACCAAATCTCTCATAATTACTGGTACATTTGTAAAGTAACTGGCCGTCGTATTATTACTCTTTATTAAAACAACTAAGCACACATGTGTCAGTAAAGCACACACACATAAACACATAGCAATGGATTAACGAGAGCTAATAACGTTGGAGGAAGCACGTCTCAGTAATAAAATGTAAATCGGCAACAGCGGCGATAATTTGTAAATATATGTCCACAAAATGTTACGTACACTCGTGAGCTAAACTTTAAATCAATAAACTGCCGCATGTTTATTAAGAAAATCCCGTAATTTTATTTTACTTTATTAGTACTTGTACTTCATTTCTCTTTCGCTTTAAGTCGAAACTTTTACTTGAAACCTTCACATTACACATTACACAATTACATTCACCCGAGCCTAAACTCAGCGGATTTGGTGGTAATAATAAAGAGTTATAGTAAATTGTATTATAAACAAAAATATTCCATGCAAGCAAAATTTTATCAACTTATTAACACGTTAGTGTTGTTGTGTTTAGGCGCGTGTCTAATAAAATGTATATTTATATTTAAGGGATAACTTCACTTAACCATTTTATATGCGAGTGTACTTTTAAAATATAGGCAGTTGTCTCCAATTGCGCGGGTAAGGGAGGGGTAGAGAGTTACGGGTGATTCGATAGACGCATGCGGGACTATTTATCTGACCGGCGACATGGCGGACCGGCCCAGCCATGCCCCTGGACAAAGCAAAGATTGCTGACAGAAATTAAGAATGGGACAAACACTGCAGTTCGGCTGTAACGGTCATGGGGTTGCTTTCCCTTGTTCTAAAGTTCGCAAGTTAGGCTTTATTTTGTTTTGTCTGTTTTAATGCAATATATGGTACACATAAAGAAAAACTTAATTACTCGTGTATTTTATAGTTTAGTAACTGGTTGATTTGAGATTTTTTTAATAAAAATTATGAACGGTACTTAATTTGCGAAGTTTGTGAGTTCGGTGTTAATAAATGAAGCTAACAAATAGCTTCAATAAATGTACTAGGAATGTTCCCGTGACCAGAAATGACTATATAGTATTTGTTGGAACATTTCAATTACTTTATAGTGGGGTTAAAACAATTCAATAAACCGCAACTTAAATCCATAATTAATGCGTTTTATTTTGAATTAAGATTTGCACAACAAAAAGTTCGCAAACATTTTTGCTATTAATTAATGTCATAAAATTTTATTAACTGAATTTTAATAATGATTGTAGACAAGAGTCACAAGCAATAATAATTTTGTGACCGCTTTAATTGCTTCGCAGTGAGCAGTAAGACTCATTGCTAGTGTTGTGCCGACGAAGACGAGTTCGGCTCGTTGGGTGGCCGGTGGGCGGAGCGGCCAACTGTCGCGGCACATGCGTCTTTTATCAACTGTTACATGACGTTGCCAATCTACAGCAATGAATACTTTTATGTATAATATCTAATAACTAAATCTAACAAACAGCTAGTGCTGTAAGCAGCGATAGGCCAGTGGTGAGTCCAACAAACTATAATTCAGAGGGATCGTGTTCAAAACGATGTGCTTTCGAAGTTATGAGCGTAATTATCGCTTCCTACGTGTCTCGGTAAGCACGTTAAGCTGTCATGAACATCTATGAAAGTCGTTATTAGGAAGTCAGTGCTTCCTAATATTCTGTCAGCTCGTTTTAGTCATAGAATTATGTTTACGTCTGAGTTATGAAGGTCAGACGGCTGTCGCTCCGTGTAATAAGTGAAATTGAAGTAAATCTGATTTGACCAGTAAGCAGACCCTGGACCCTAAGCTTAAGTCTGGGGCACAGCCGGGTGAATACTTGGGTGATGAATGAACAAACAGTCCACTAAGGGCCTGTCTAACAATAGCTGAATAAGAGATATTCAGCAGTGAATGGGTTATCTGTCGAGTAAACGCAAATTCATTAGACATTGTGAAACAAGTCCTTAAGTTAAAATGTCAGGTACTTCTTAGTTAGCTCTTATCGAATGACGGCACTAACAATTTCACATGATACTATCACACGGAAATAAAAAAGTACTACCTATGAAACTAACTTCTATATTTAATTATTACTACTATATTTACTAATATACTTTACTAATTGACCTGTTTAATAATCGGTGACATATATTATCGCAAAAGTTGTATGTAGTTTGGAATATAATGCATCATTTGTAAAATAATTACTACTTACTAACAATGTTGACCAGATTAGTGCCGTCACAAGCAAAAATTAAATTTTGCGATAATTAACTTTAACCTGATAATTTTTGCTTGTGACGTCACGAATCTGGTCAGCATTGCTATTAAAATGCTTCTTATTTTTTTAAGAAACAGCAAATTTATTTACATAATAAAATGGTCTTATTTACATATTTAAAGTATTTGTACCGTTAATGAATTTCAATCAATCTTAAAACAATGCGACTGATATTAGAAATAAAAATACATAATTATAATATTGGTTGAATAAAGTTGTGATATCTAATTAATTAACTAGATAGACTCTATATCTGTTTTTAAGTGACTAGCCCTATACTTCTTCTCTGATAGTTACCAAATGTATCCTCACAAAAAATGGATTAATTTATGCGTCTTAAAGTGATTAAGAGTCGCTGCGCGGCGTCCAATTAAACGGAATCATAAATCAGTTTCCAATAACAATGCCGGCAAGGCCCCGCCTCGCGCCTCATTGGTCGGTTAACCCTTCCAGCGCCAAAGGGTTATTATTAGGCCCCTACGCGGAGCGCGCGCGCCGCGACCGCCTCTTGATCTTTTACGTTTTTTATCGGCCCGTTTGTTTGTTTTTTACACCACGTATGATGCATTCGGATTGGGTGAAAGGGTTACCGTATAAATAAATCCGACACGGCGAACGACGACTGCTCATCCGCCTGCCATGCTGCATATAGGCGGTGCCCCTTCGCGAGTGAAAGGGTTGCTTAATTGTTAGCCTTTATGTAAAAGAAGGGGATCATGACAGGGGTTAAATAGAAAAGGTTAATGTGTGAGCACATAAAGTCATATTTTGTAGCAGTATATTGAGGGATTGATAATGTATAAGCATGTAATATATTCAGTGCGATTTTTCATTCAACAGAAGATAAGTTTTCTTATAAGTCGGATATCGTTTCATACCTATTAAAAAGTTTTAGTACATGTACAAAAATATTATGAATATTCACAAATGTTAAAAAAACATGCACTTTCTAGATTAATCAAATCAAGAGCCTGCATGGTATAATGCTCTCTAGTTGATGGTGGGGCTGTAAAGGTGTTACAGCTGGGGACTAACTGTGGAAAAATCTAGTTAAAGGACTTGTAATAACTGGTCCACACGATGGACATCTATTTTAGGTTGGTATTCTACCACTTAAGGAAGAATCTATGCGAGATTGTAGGTTATCTAGTAAGGTAACTCAAAGCCTGCATGATAGTAAACATGGTTACTACCAGGTATTATTTATAACATAAAAAGTGATAGGGTATAAATATCAATAGCATACATATACCTACATATTACAAGCTTAATTTTTGCTAGATTGTCTGTGCATAATAGCAGAGGATATTATTTATATTATTTACTCATACTTACAGCAAAGCAATTTAATAATCGAGAAATTGACACTTAAATGGGTTGTACAAATTCTAAGCGTTGTATGATTTGCGCAAATTTGGCATAGAAGATAAACCGTTAATCCGATGACTTTTAAAATTAACTTTTATTGCTTTAGTGGCTCTGTGTGGCAGAAAGGTGCGCCGCAGAGTACGTGTTTCGAAAGAGGCCCGGCGGATTACACTGCAAACACCTCACGCGCTCATTTACGGGTTTTGGAGTTGTCAACGCGGTTTTAACAATCGTTACACCTTTACGTCTTCATTTACAAGGATTAAATGCAATTTAGATAGATGGATTTACAAATAATACGTAGTGTAACTATACATTTACAGTACAAGAAATGAATGAAATTTCGGTACACAACTACTGAAATTGCATTCAACGCTTGTACGAAAATAACATATGAGTAGCTGTTCCGTATAATTAATTAATTATATCAATATAATAATACTATAGATGATTTTTAAGTGAATAAATGAAGCCGCAAATTTTAAATGTTTGTGAACTAATGAACAAATTACATAATACAAACAAAACGGAGTACGGATTTACCTAAAACAATATCTCCTTAGTTGGGAACTGGATGGGACGTGACATATCTAAGTTTTTTTTTCTCGTTTTATCGTATAGTCCCGTTAATGCTTTGTAGTAAGATTGAAGTGCTTGTGATAATAGTTGGTTCGCAACTGTAATACCTTATTGGGAGGTTTGAACTCGGTTAGAAGCTTGAGCTAGCAGATTTAAAACAGAACCCTCAACCACCGTTTTACTTACCAAAGTTGTAGTGTGTTTTTAATAAGAAAAACAATTTTGAAATGGGTTATCCCAGAACAAAAAATATATGATTTACTTCATCAGTACCAGTGCATCTTTTGCGACCCAAACAAAGAAGCCGAAGTGAAATTATCTTACCAAATCTAAAGAAGCGAGAAAGAAGCCGCATAGCAAATATGACTTCAACCCAACAACCCTAATATTTCAGAGCGGAGTAACGTTCTCTTGACAGTTTGCGGCGGTTCCATAAATTATCTATTAGCCGAACATCACTTGACGTTTCCACAAAGGACTTATGTTAACTTTTGTGCAACTGAGCTTTAAGGGCAACAAAGACGAATTGGTGTGGGCGAACCCTTCCCCACCTGCATTCCCACGATGCCTGAAAGTCTATAGAAAGTGCATCGCAACGCATTAGAAGGATACATCAAAAAAAAGTTTGCGCAAATATAATTTCTATGTCAAACATTATAAAATTTCACCCAGATATGGGTTTGATTTGAATGTTATGGGTGCGTGGGAAAGTAGCATACATTAACAACAAAAGTTGCGCAGGTCCTATTTTTTTCATCATTATAACAATACCCATATGTTACTTATATTTTGTTTTATTGGTAAGGGACTGTTATGATAAAAGGGTTTTTATGAATGTTAACTAATTTCTTACAAGAAAAACTTAACTAAAAAAAATACCAAAGTATCATTCATATTCATTCTTACATACATACATACATTAACGTTTATATGTAAGTTGCATTTTGTTTTGTGGTACTTATTGTTTGCAAAAAGATTTCTCATTTTATTCTATTATAATAATAATCACCGATTTAAAAGTAAATATATTTTTTTAAGACCCGTTGCATTATATTTAATAATAATGAACTTAAAAAAGTAAATCACTATACTTAAATCAAAAACTTTGCACGTAGCACTTTTAAACACCCGTTGACTTTAATATTTTTTCAATGACATACACAAGTCAATACATTACATTAATTATGTAGATTTAAAATGTAGCTAATATTGAAAAATATCGCATGACATGATTACAAAAGTTAAATGTTATCTGTGGTAGAGGTTCCCAATTTCCCGGCTGTTCTTTGAACTTAGAGATAAAGATCTGAAGTCTGAACGATCCATCGAAGAATATCAAAGGGAATTTTGTAAGGCTTTTTTTTTTTGAAAGTATATTGAAATTTGCAGACTCTCTCTGTTAAGTAATAATTAGATATTTAGATTAACAAAAATTTTATCGGATACTGGTTTTACTGATAAATAATATTTACACATATTAGAAAAATAAATCAGATTCCTTGAAAAAATAATGTTTTTTGGCAAATTATAAGCTGTCACAAATATAAAAGGCTGTATGTTTTGGCGCCAACGTGAAAAAAGACAATAGCGAGCAGTTTTTATTTTCCAATACTGGTGTATATTCGAGTTTTAATGTGTCAATATGAAGGTTTTTTAGTCGTAAATTCTTCGGCAACATGCATAAGAAGCCTCTAGAAAGTCTTCACTATTTTACTAGGGTAGCTTGATTTATCAAATAACTTGTCACTGGCAATTACTCTAAATGAGTGAGTTTATATCTAAGGAAATAAAAATATATATCAGCTAGTACTATTAAGTTAACAAACATCTTGTATAAATCTTTTTGTTTTCTATGATGTGTTCTATCATCAAATTATAATATTATTAATATTATATTATTAAGTACATGATATATTCCTTTCCACAAACTTGTAAGGCTCACACGCGTTATCTCTAGAACTCAAATCTACATTTAAGCCACTTTCTATTCTTCGTTTTTCACAAAACTGTATCATATTTCTTCATACGAATGCAAATAATGCAATTGATGGTCTATCGGTTAGAAAGGCAGTATTCCCACGTGTGCATCGGATCCTTTCGCAATCGGGGCGCATCTGACGTGCATTATGCGCACAAAAAGGGCCCGAAGGTCAGCGCTGGGCCGCTCGCGTATTGCGTGGACCCTTTCACTCTCGATCTGTACCTGCGCTTTTTTCTCTCTTCCCGGAATCTCGCTAGGGATTTCAGTATATTGGGTTCTCAAACTTTACTTTGTAGATATTAGAAGTAAACAAATTAAACCCTTCGCGCTTTGATAATAGAAATATGCTCTCAATTCAAACTTGAAAGTAGACTTAGTTAATATGTTAATGTTTTATTGTTATTTAGTCGTACCGGCGACAATGTGGACAGTCACTAGTATCTTTAATATATAAACTTCTTGCTTTTTATAACAATCTATATCGACGAGCTTCTTGTTGGTTTAAGAGTCATCCTCAATTTCAGTTTCAACTCCCATTTTTAGTGTAAATTGTAATTTACAATTTACGTAGGTGCCTTTTAAGTAAGGATTAACCCTTTGCAAATATGTCAGCTAAGTGATAATTAGGTACTATCCAATGTTATTTTGTCGATATAATTACAAAACTTTATAAAATGTACAGGAAAGGCGAAGAAGCAATAAAACGTTACTTACCTATAAAATAAGTTGCGGACGAACAAGCTATAGACGTCACAGTTTTAGAAACAGTGGGGCTCTTAAGAATGGGCTGCAATATTTTGCAAATTCTTCTATTACCGAAAGGGCCTTTAAAATAAATCAAGTGAATATGGGATAGTCACAAAAAAGCGGGTTAATTACTCGCCTTCGGAATTCATCGCTTCCATGAAAGGATGGATAGTTTTTAAGATTGCGCCTACTGAGTGTGCGAAGGACCACATACATGTGTGTGGTGTGAAATTGGAGACAGCGCCATCACAAATGATGGACCCCAATGATTGTTCAATACAATTTTTCATGTTTTTGATTCTCATTTATCGGTTGTTGAGGTATTTATCGAAGGTTTCACAAAATATCACTATTAATATATGTAATTGGTTTCTGCAGTTCTAAATCAAGTTGTTATTAAAAATTCAATTACCATTTCACTTTAAGAATGCCTTGAGTGTATCAAGAAATAGGTATGCTTCTTGTTTTAGGTACCTAGGTCCTTTGTTTTTTTAGTAGAGCCTGTTTTTTTATTAATGACTACAACATGATAAGTTTTATTTAAGGTATCTGAGGTGAGAGATCTTGGGGTTACTCCGGACAGCAAATTAATACTTTCTTCACATGTTGAAAAAATTACAACAAAGACTTACAAGATGAGGGGGTTCATATTCCGTCAAAGTACTGAATTTAAAGAATCTAGTACCATGGTGTTACTTTATAACAGTCTCGTACGGTCGCAACTTAAATATGCGTCGACGGCGTGGAACCCCCTACACTTGGTTTATGTTCAGGCTTTAGATAAAATACAGAATAAATTTACAAAACTAATGAGGTAACAATTTAGTGATTTTCGCAGTCATGACATTGTGCCCCTTTCCGTGCGGCGCGAACATAAAAATCAGATGTTTTTGTTCAAACTGTTACATAATCACGTCGAATCGCCATATTTGCTTAGTGTGTTATTTCTTTATTGTCTTAGAACAAATCTGCGCTCTTGTGACACTTTCAGTCTTACAATTAGTCGTGCCAGGTACGCGGGAAACCGCTTTGGGAATCAGATCAGTCACATTGATATCTTTATTTCCAATATTGGAATTTGCGTGACACGTAGTCCTATTAATATATGTATGTGTATATACATACAAACATACATATTAAAATTTTTATATATTTTTTAATATACTGGACTGGAGATAAGATAGCATATTTAAAAAGGTTATAAAGAAGGTTCCATATACACCGCTTTTTCTTTCTGAATATTTACGAGCATTTTTCATTCAATCTGTAACTGCCGGGACAACAAACTAATAGAGTTGATTCTTTTCGTAGTGAATGAAAGCGTTTAAGGTAAATTGTCAGTCATAAAAGCTCCGTCAAAGACCGAATGACATACATAATTTAACATTATTCAGTAGATATATTGTCTCCTAAAGATCATGTTCTAGAAAAGGAAATATTACATATTTTAGGTGATGTCACTCAGAAATATCCCTTTTTACATAGATATATATGTATCCGAATAATGTTCTACATGGGTATGCATATTGATAATATTTTATTACCTTAACTAAACTCTTACTCAATTATTTTTATTGAAATCCAAATAGTTTTTGCCCGGCTTCGCCTTTGTTCGCAGGTAAAATACCTTTTTATAGGTCGGTAGCAAAAATAGAGAGAACATTAAATAGAAATGCGTTCTCTTATGTTGCTGTTAAAGTTTAAATTTAATGTTTATGATTCCTGGCGGTTATGTCTGGTGATTTGGCAATGAAAATCGATATCTGAGTTTCGATCATTTATAACTCGCTTGTGACGGGCAAACAAAACGATAGATCGACAGAAAAAGTATTGGAATTCGAAACGGCATGGAGTGGAAATGAAGTATTATTGCAACACTTGCACTTTCGTCTGCATCCTCGCGGCCTACCAGGAACACCATGATGGATCCTATTTCTGCTTTATGTTACATTCACGCTTTTATTCTTTTATGTGGCTTTTTATGCACTTGTCTTTTACCAGTATAGTATGTTATTCTTTTAAACTTATTATATATATAATTATTATTTTTCCAATTATCGAGTAAGGTGACGCAGAAAACCTCTTACTTGACCAAGCTGCCAAGGTATATCCCTGATTCAGTATAGTATTTACGTGGACAAAGCTGCAAAGTTTTTTTATCCAGCTATACATTTTTCTTAAGTTTAAAATTTATTTGCAGTTAATATGGTTATGAACATAAAACAATACATAAAAATATCATTTATTTTTACCGATTCGCGGCATAACTGGTAGACTAATATAGAGATATAATTTATTTTAAGAAGTAACGAAAACAAGAACGTAATGCTATTGAACTGCAAAACGCTCTGTGACTCCTCAAAATGGTAATGAATATGCCCAATACCTTAATTAGAACCTGTGAATTTGACTAATAATCTAACATTCATGGGTTTAAAGAACTTATTTCTCATAAAAACATAATAGTTCACTTAAAATTCGCCATTGCGTCGTGTGGATAAAGTTTCTGATTTAGGTGTTATTCTCGATGATCGGCTCACTTTTGAACATCATATTGACAAAATAGCCAAAAAAGCCTCCTCATCCCTGGGTTTTGTTATCCGTAGTAGCTCTTCTTTTACCACTATGAAGGCCATTAAGGTACTTTATTGTGCTCTTGTAAGAAGTCATTTGGAGTACGCCAGTGAAGTGTGGAATCCTAATTATGCTGTGCATTCAAAAAGGCTGGAAAAATTACAGAAAAAATTTACAAGGTATCTAGGTTTTAAATTTAAAATTCCATATCTTTCATATAAACGGCGCTGTGCGAAATTTCATTTACTTCCTCTTGATGTGCGTAGAAACATTTTTGATCTGCGTTATTTATTGAAAATTGCTCAATCCAAAGTTAATTGTCCTGAACTTCTGTGTCAACTGTATATTAATGTACCTCCCCGACATTGTCGTCCGAGATATCTACTCCATGTTCCAACCCACCGTAGTGTTTATCGTGGCAACTCCTACTTAATTCGCGTTAGCAAGCTTTTTAATTCAACTCATAATAATCATTCTGATACCCTCGATATCTACTGCAGCAATATATCTATAATTAATATAATTCTGTCTGCAGACTACTTCACTTAGTATAGGTTAGTGAATTTTTATGTTAACTGTTTAAATTGATTATTAGTCTAAATTAAAATGTACATTTCTAGTTAATGTTAGCCAATTGTTATATGTGGAGGCTTGTTATTGGCTTTTAGAATATATGTTTTTAAAATTATATAGCAGTGTTAGCTGTAAGCCCCCCAAAGAAAATAAAATAAAATAAAAATAAAATAAAATGAGATACAACAGATATAAATCCAACAAAGAGGTAAAACCTAAGTGGTGGAGCGCAGCATTCTCGGTGTTTACCGATAAGAGAAAATCTTCGCCAGATCGAGGTTGGGGGATTTATTAGTGCCAAAGTTAAGTAGCACTGGGTCAGGTTTGTCTGAAGCCGGCAGGTAGGCCAGACTACATATCCATTGGGTTCATGACCACAATCGCAAAGATGGATTCCAATGAAACGGGCGTGAACTAGAGAAAAAAAGCTACAACAGTTCGATAACATCAGAAAAAATATCAGGTCACTAGAGAATCAGATAGGCAGTCAGATTTTTAAACTCTGAAATAAAATTAATATTGGCATTTTAAAATAAGTTATTACAGGACTACTCGGGAACCCATTCGGATTTGGTCGGATTTTTATACAGAAATACATAATATCTGAGTGGCTTACCAATTACGATTAATAAAATTATATCTTACGTTAATTTTAACTTGTTGTAAAACGTTTTTTTTTAAATAATTGATTTCTATTAAGTGACCACTTGCGGCCGGAAACATATTCGGTCCATTTGAGTTATTTAGCTGGAAAGAAAGTTTCATTGTAAATCAAATCCAAGGGGTTGGTTGGTATAATTTCGTTTGCTTAGACTAATTTATCTTATGTATTCACTTGCGTCTTATTGTTGGACTTCGAGAGCAGTGACGGCACAATTGGTTTAAAATGGTTGCTTGTCGGTGCTTTGGTTCTGTTACCATAACTAGCAAACGTCGGGTTCGATAATGGCGTCGAACTGCCGCTCCAGTGGTCCGAGAGACCGCGGCGACGATGTACTCGGACACAAAGAATATGTTACAGTTTTCGCCGACAAGAGTTTTATTTGAAGAGTTTATTTACATCATTGCATGGTTGTTGATAATATAAGTCAGCTGGGTAAAGTGGATGCGTGCTTTAAATTACCTTTGAAAGGAGTATGTTATTGTAATGATTTATTCACGGCGTAATATATTACTAATAATTTACAAACATATTTAGATTACAATAAAGAATATAGTATCCTAGGTTTAAATAGAACTTCGAAATATACTAAGATAATTCATTAAATTGTACCTTAATTTTTTTAATAACTGATTGTTATAGTGTATATTTTGACTTTTTAAAACATTTTGATAGAAAGTTTGTCATACGGATTATACGTTTATAGTTTGAGTTGAAACTAGTTAGTTTAACTTAGCAAAAAAAAGAGGTGAAATATGTTATACTTAGATAAGCTTCACTCATGCAATCCGTAGAAAATCGTATAATGTTACAGCACAGTGCACCAATTCTGCACAGTCTGGTCGTACTACCGACAGCGGGTCTAGAGGACCGCGCGCGAACACTTTCGCCCGAACATGCGCACACGTGCAGATTATGCGTTTCAAAGGATTTTTTACAATAAAACATATGCCGCTTTTTGCTTAACCCACTTTAGACTCGATAATAACCTTCTTACCTACATTTGCTTCGCCTTTTGTGGAGAACAAGCCGCCGGAATAGATACATGTTTTTGAAGACGCATATCAAGTATTTTTTTGAGAAAAAAACTAGCAGTTAGGAGCATTTAATCATCAACATTTTGTAATAAATTCTACTTTCTTTAAACATATAGATTTTACATTCTTTAAAGAGAATAAACATATTATACAAACATTTTGACAGAATAGCTGGCCAGGCTGGCTGTTGATATTACCAAAAATGATAGAATTACTTACAAAAATCTATTAACATTTAGATACAACTTGTAATAATACGAACGATGGTACATCTAACAAGCTTTTTCATATATGTATTCTTGGAACATTTCGATTAACGCATACATACATGCATATGATACGCCCCCACTTCGTTACGTTGTCGGTCCCACGTTATAGGTGGCGAGGCTATTGCCGCTTGCAGGGATCTGATAAGTTCGCCAGAGCCTCATCTGTTAATCAGCAGGTGCACCACTTGCAGGTCAGGTTGGCTTGGGCTCCTTAAATGCTAGTAAGACACGATTAACACTGTTCACTTTATTTAAAGGCTTCAGTTTAGTATATTACATGTAGTTCGACAGCACCCTTTACACCGGAACGCAGTATCGCATAAAGCGTTACTATTTGACGCCTGACTGTCTGACATTGTGATAAATAAAGATCAAGATCGATTATGCAGGAAACAGTAGAGAAGAGTTACACACCCACGAACCCGGAATTGTTATACAACACAAGTATTCACATGTGTTGTATGTCATGTGACTGTTTATAAGATTTTACATTATCATATTTCTCATGTCAAATTTGATTGCATCAACACTAGGTCAAAAGCATTAAAGCTCAACTTTAACATGACCTGTAAACGTAAGCTGAAACGTCACATAGATTTCTGCTACACCACGGCATACACAAAACCGAATACCACGCGAAGGCGCTATTTTTATAAATGTACAATTCTACACATCTATCTGGTTATAGTTTGTGAAAACATTGTCAAATGAACGAAAATAAAAACGAACACATTAAGTTAGAAAACAAATACTTATCTAAAAACAAAGACAAACAATAATAACCTGGTCGAAGGTTCTCTACGAGTGGGACGAAACCGAGAATTATGAAAAAGTGGTCGAGTAGTTTATGTTAACACGCGGCGAGAATGAGGCGGAAGGACCCGCGTACAGCATTCAGCTTGTGCAATCATTTCAGGGCTGCTTCTATCACTATTGGAAATTAACTATCAGCGTAAGTTTATTTTTTTTTAATATAATATGTTTTTTTAGTATTAAAGTTGATGTCATCACATTCGAGCATATCTTCAAACTACGAATAATTTACGATATTTAAAAAAAAAGTAGTATAAAAGCTGATATCATCACGTTCTACTTCTGCAAATATTTTACGAGCATATCTGTCTTCATCACAAAAATTGTAATGATTTAACACTATTTCGATTTCTATGGTCTCCATACCATATCAATTAATGTTTTTAAATAAAATATTTATTTGTAGTATCAAACCTGATATCATTACATTCTGCCACTTCTGCATATATACTTAACATGTGTATTTACGATTTATTGAGCAATAAAAACAATTTTTATTTTTTTTTATTTATACTGTAGGTACCTTGTCCTTACTTACATTAGACAATTTAAGATGTTTTAAATTAAATCATTTCGAAAAAAAAATATTTAAGAAATATTTTATTATTATCGCTATGTTACATTTACGTATTAAAAGGAAGGAAAGTATATTTATCCTTTGTCTTGTTCCCATAGTACAAGTTCTGTCTTAAGGGTAGGTATATAATGCGAAGTGCGATTTATTTATTTTTATATCTTGAATAGTTGGACATTTGAAAAGCCTTCTTATATTTTGAAGCTGTAAAATAACTAAAATATGTATTCAATTCAATTCATTTATTGCCATCTAAGTGTACATAATGGTCTTAAGAATTACATGTGTTACAACTTAGTTACCTTTATAGGTGCTGCAATATATAATAGGTTGGGGAAAAAGTCTTTTCGTATTTTTGTATGAAAAGTCAAGACATTTTTTTCAAAGTTTATTTACATTTATTTACAATATATATGTACCGTTTTGTTGAATAACTTTCTGCCATTTTGTGGGCAGAGACATTATCCCGTTACTGTAGAAACTTTGGGACTTCTGATCAAAAAAAGTCAACCTTACAGAACCTAAAGAATTCTGCAGAGACCGAAACAGGTGAAAATCTGAAGGCGCAAGGTCAGGGCTATATGGTGGATGCACTAGGACCTCCCAGTCGAACTCTCTTAATTTTTGCTGAGTGGCTAAAGATGTGTGTGGTCTAGCGTTATCGTGATGAAAGACCACACCCTTCCTGTTGATCAATTCCGGCCGTTTTCTCTCGACTGCTTCCTTTAATCTCATCAGTTGCTGGCAGTAATGATCAGAATCGATGGTTTTGCCGGGCGGTAAAAGCTCATAATAAACAATGCCCTTTCAATCCCACCATACACACAGCATCACCTTATTTCGTGTTAGGCCAGGTTTGGCCACAGTCTGTGAAGCCTGGCCAACTTTCGACCACGACCTTTTTCGCACGTTCTTGTCGTACGTGATCCACTTTTCATCGCCAGTTATCAATCTCTTCAAAAACGGCTCGGTTTCATTACGTCTCAATAATGAATCGCAAATGAGTACACGGTTCATTAAGTTTCTTTGAGTGAGCTCGTGTGGCACCCAAATATCGAGCTTTTTTGTATAACCAGCTTTCTTCAAATGGGTCAAAACTGTTTTGTGGTCAATTCCCAGTTCTTCAGCTACATCGTAACTACTAATATGCCGATCTTGCTCCACTCTTTCAAAAATGGCGTCCATTTTATTCGTAACAGGGCGACCAGAGCGAGGTGCATCTTTAACATCAAAATTTCCGGACTGAAAACGTTTGAACCAAATTTGTGCTACTCTTACTGACACTGCATCAGGTCCATAAACATCACAAATTTTTTTCACTGCTTGAGTTGCATTTTTGCCTTTTTTATAATAAAATTTTAAAATGTATCGAATTTCTTCATTAGATTCACTCATTTTTACGGAGAGAAAAACAAATGAAAAATAGCGGGAAACAACTTTTTTTTATTTTTTTCTTTTCTTTATAATGGAACCTTTTTAATGTTACCAAAACCAGCCAGACACAAATAGTACAGTCAAAAAAATTTTATAATAAGTTTATACCTACGTTATGCGAAAAGACTTTTTCCCCGACCTAATATATAATATACATAGTCTTAGTAGGTAATAGGTTTTTATTTACACAAAAAGTATATATTTTTACAAAATTTTGTGTTTGTATATTTAACATTACAACTTATAACATGCAATTAATAATATAATTACAGTTACTTAATATTAATCATTAATTAAATATTAATCATTGTAAAAACATATAGGATGTAAATAATAGTCGATATAGGTTATATGTGTTGTTTTAAGGTATTGGTATATTGGGCAAAGGACGGTAGTTAGTAAGTAAACGTTGTCAGCCCTGAGGAGGTTGTTTGATGCGGATCCCACGGTTGCTGTAACCGGAGCCTCGCGTCCGCGGCTTCCGTCCGGCTTTTAGCGCGTCTCATCGGTCACCAGAGACACTTCCCCCTGCCCCTTCACCCTGCACCTTCCCGCGGCCCCCGCTCGCCCCCTTCCCGCCCATACATCCATCAGAGCCGACACCTACGAACAACAACACAGAGAGCCTTACATACGCGTTATGCTATAATAACATGTGTAACAGAATCAGCCAGGAATTAACGCGGCTAGGTGGCAGATAAAGGGAGCGTCGAGGTGGGCAGCGGCCAGCGGCCGGCGGGCGATTCTCCTCCCGAACGTCATTAATATTAATTAGGCTCGGTGGAGCCGTATCCCGCTCGAAGCGCGGCTCTTTGCTTCTGACTCGCTGAGAAAATTAATTACTCGCAATCTTTATGTTCCAATTATAAAGGCCTTCGCAACAAATTAAATCTGTCCGGAGCAGGCCTCTTTTGAGAGAGGTTTCACTCTCTTTGTGGGTTTGATAAATGTTCCTTTGCAAAAATTCTTTGAATACGCCGCGTTGTAGATATTTCAGTTCATACCCTAAATGAATGGCTGAAAATACTTAAATCATAGGCTTTCGTTGAGTTACCACAATGGAGCAGCGATTCGGTTGCGACCTCTCGTTACAATTTCAATGGGATCGTGCTTATAATTGTATGTTATGGCAAGTCGCCGTGGTGCAATAAAAGCGAAATCGATTCCTGTGTTCCAGCTTTTGCATAAACGTGTGCAACTTCCGCATTCAGGGAGCAAAAACGAAATCCCGGAGAAAAAACTAGCAAGTTTCTCTTTCATCGGAGGTAAAATATTTAACGGCCGTAACCGGATATCTTGACGAGGCTCTTGGAAACAAAGAAAAAAACCACCAACGTGTTATTACGCGAAACCAACTTTTAATAAGCCCATTTTTTATTTTGCATCGGTTCTGGTTATCCATTAATTCGTTCTTAGTACAAAAAAATATTTGGCCATGGCAGCGCCTCGGCGTATTTGAATAGTTGCGTGGCGCCCATTGTTGTGGGAAGATGCGGAAATGGGATATTTTCTTTCGCGAAATATAATATTCCTTTGCATTATGTTGACCTAATGCAAAAAGTCTCTCCAGAGTTACAATAATTGCGCAAACAACAATACAATGTTTGTGAGCACGTAATGGAGGCGATGTGTGGTTTCGTACTTCTTTGAAATTATTTTATAAACCACTATATACATGTTTTTATTTATAGAATTTAAATTTTATCTGAATACCCGCAGCATACCCGTTATGTGAAAGTAGATAGCAGATAGCAATATGTCATTTCTTTCACTCACTTAAAATTAAAATCACCATAACAATACCAGAGATACAGGACTGAAATTGATTTTCGGTCTTTTGCTTTAGTCTGCCTCTCTGTTCCTTTCATCTGCCTGACACCTCAATAACGTCACACTACCGAGCGCGGGCTTCCACTTACAAACGAGTGTGACAGGGACTTAGGCATACCCTACCGGGTGGACCTTGTGCGGATTGGCGTAGGCAGATATGTGGCGTGTGACTTGTCATCTTATCATCAGGTGAACTCTCGGCATCTATAAAAACCGTTTTACTTATATGTACATCCGCAGGTATTTATGTATAATATTCTTCTGTATTAAATTAAATTTTCTATTGATGTCACCAACAACTGATAGGTGAATTTCCTTTTTGGCCAAAAAATTCGCATTGACATAATTTTGAGTGAGGCACGCCTACACAATGACAAAATGGTATTAAATGCTCTTTTTCAGAATCAGTGTTTTGTGTAAGTTTCGGTTTAGTGTCACTTTGGACAGCACGATACGGCGTGCTGTCGGCCCCCAGAGATTTGCGACGTCAATCGCTTAAATTAGCCTTGTCATATTTTGTGGCCGTGAATTTTTTGTCATTCTTTACTCTACTGTCGGTACAGGTATTTATGTCAAAAAATATTTTATTAAGTTCTCAGTGTTTATGACAGAAAAGAAAGCATTCTCTAAGTTAATTTTTTTTGCTGCGTCATCAGATTACCATAATGCACTCGTAAATTCGTTCACTCTCACTTAATCACGCAAATGAAGAGTCAGTTATTCACAAAACACTTGCAGCAAGAACGATCCTTCTGTGGGTGCGAACTGTCAATACTATCTATCGCGAACCATATGTGTCATTACAAAAACTATACATAATGAATTTCCTGTCAATAACTGACCATGTTTGAGTGGCTGTGGGATCTTCGGGCCGGCGCGAGATTAATGAATTTTGAATTAGATACGTCCGAATTGAATCCAAATTGGACTTTACAATCGGAAGTGCATTGAACGGTGCAATCCGTGATAGATTATTGCAAAAAGATAAAAAAACGCACCGTCCGTGGCCGGCCGCAGCTGGCCCGACAAATGATATTTTTGGGTAATCCGATTTCGTACATTTTTATTGTGTTTAAAGTGAGTTTTTGCGTTACTAAGTGTTTATTGAACTCTCGTTATTACGTTGCAATCATTTTACTTAAAGTAAAACTCAGACTAAGAAAAAATCCGTGTTCAAAAAGATTTAGTATAAATTGTATATTGCTTACAAAATTACTTGTTTCGTTAACTAACGTGCATTTCTTTACTTATATACCTAGTAATTGGATTTAAGGCGTTACGCTTTAATTTTATTTTTAATAAAGAGTGAATTACGGTCTGTTATTGAATAAATCTCTGAGAATCTTTTTATGATGTAAGTATTTCTTTATGTCAATCAATTGATGGAACACCGAAATCTTTTCGTTTTGTCGAAAGGGCCGAGAAAATTGTAAATAGAGCCGTCGATAACAGTTGATTGTGTTGTGATTTGTGTACGAAATTTACCGTCAAAGCAACTCGAAGAGGGTTTGTGGAGTTGGTGGCGTCAGACGCAAGGCGGTGTCAGCGGCAGGACGCCAAAGGTCGGCCTCCCTCACTCACTAGAAAGGATTTGCCGTGTCCGCTGCTCCTGGGCCGCGTTCACACTCAACTTTATCTAATATCCAGATTTATGTAAAGTCTTATAATTTCAGAGCTGTTAAAAGGTAAATTATAATATTTATACTTATTCTTCTCGAAACCTTTCTAATTGTCTTACAATCACACAAATTATTTATTTCTAAGATAAGTATGATCTTAATCATTCACTTTTGTTACGAATACATACTTAATATACTATAAGTTCAATCATAGGAAACAACAAGACTAGAACGAATATTCATGTTCATGCACACAAAGATTTGTCCTGTGGGGTAATTAAACTCAGGACCTCAGGTGCGGAGTGCAGATATACCTACCTCTGTTCCATATCATTCGTCATAAAAATATTAAGCTCCTGCGCGCTGTAAATTGTGAAGTGCGAGGGAAGGATTTGACGGTTTATTGTGCCATAATCAAATATACTTTTTTAAGTTTGAAAAAAAAAATTGAAATGTAATAAATTTGCAATACGTCTAACATATTTAACAAATATGGAAGTTTAAATGTTTACGTAATTAGTACTACGGCTCAAATACGGTTATTACAATATCGTAACCTGTTACAATACCAACATCAACATTATACTTGTTGAATTGAATTACCTAAGCTTGGCACACGTATGATATAGGTCTTCACATTTTTTCATTTTTGTTTCCGTGTGATAAACTTGTAAGTCACAGAATTGAGCTGATAAATTAGTAAAATAAATTGTAAAAATAACTTAAACACAACTCTGTCCCTTACCTTATTAACATAAGATTAACGACTTTTGATAAGGTCGTGGGTTCGATTTTTACACTAGACAAATAATTAGGTATGTTTATGTGCATGAACACGGAGCTATAATAACACTTGGTAACA
This sequence comes from Musotima nitidalis, assembly GCA_949126915.1. Classification (NCBI taxonomy): domain Eukaryota; kingdom Metazoa; phylum Arthropoda; class Insecta; order Lepidoptera; family Crambidae; genus Musotima; species Musotima nitidalis. The sequence continues at coordinate 13,222,591 of OX421418.1, read as the reverse complement.
TTTCATTTACCTGAAGTTACATATAGCGAAGCACTTACTTCCTAATTAAATAGTTGTGTAATGCACTTTCCCTATTTTATATCATCATAATATTAATGAACTACAACTATAAACGTAACAAACATTCGATTGACAAATATAATATAAAAAGAGGTAATTTACAACAACAAATTTAAGTAACATGTTCTCAGCAAATAATCAGTTTCATTTCTTAGTTTTACTGCTCGGTCTTATAAATATTATTTTATTTTTTAGGACTTCACATGTCAGGATATACCTTTGTAATATTTAAACGAAATTTGGATAGAAAAAAAATTCAGAAAAAAAGTTTTTAAAAGTGTCACTGTAACTTCAGCTCTAGCGCGCCCCAGGTCGCAAATTGCTGGTTTAAATATTACGTGATGTTTATAAAAAAAATCGAGTCCAAGTACAAAAATAGAATAGGTAAACTTCTTCTATTATGAAATAAAAGTAATAATAATTATATATCTCTGCGATGATTTTAATATTTCGAGTGAAAATAAATGAATATTAAATAATGAAATGCTCCGCCAATCCGCAATAGGTCCACGTGGTGGATTATAACCTGAACCACTTTTATATTGGTGCGTGGAGTAGGCAGTGCTCAGTAGTGGGACCATTAACGGGCTGGAATGATGTTAATGAAGAATGGAATGAATACTTCGCAAGTATCGTGCGGTTAACATAAAGCATGAAGTAATATTTCTAAAGTAATACATACATACATATATACATTTGCGCCTGTTTCCCCGAAGAGGTAGGCAGATGCATATTATACGCCCACACTTCGCCTTATATAGTCCCACGTAATAGGTGGCGAGCCTATCGCCGCTTACCGGGCACTGTTATGTTCGCCAGAGCCTCGTCCGTTGATGGGCAGGTGCACCACTAGCAGGTAAGGTTGGCTTGGGCTCCTTAGGTCTTGGTAGGATCCCTTTACACTAAAGTAATGCTTCTGATTAATATAATGGCAATCTAATGTCACTCCAACATCATTAAAATGAGACTTGTCAAGGTTTTGGTTTTCTATATCTTGCGAACATGCTCCGAATACTATGGACTGCCAAGATAACAAATGGGTGCATTCTGAAACAGCTTAGCATAAAAACTATACTGTCGACCAACTTTATGTTACCAACATATTTTGTGGTATTTCAGTCACATTGCCCGCCGCCAACCAGATAATATCGACAAGCTAGCCGTTGTCGGTAAAGTGGAAGGAAAGAGATCTGGCGACCGATCACCCAGCCGATGGTGTGACCAAGTTACTTCGCACACTAGGCTCTCTGTTACAAAAGCCCTGAGAGAAGCCGAAAACAGGACAAGGTGGAGGGAAATAACTCGAAAAGCAATGCAAGCCTTACAAGGGCATGGCCTTGAGATATGAGGTATACGAACGAGAATAAGTAATGTCACTATGACATTTATGTCAGCTATATATCAAAGTAGGTAGTATCAAAATAAACATTCTAATAAAAAAACTAAATATTGATCAATTAAATATGTTCGTTAGTCATCGATTCCTTATAAATCTATATTCTTAAAAGAAAATCGTGTTAGTTTCACTATTTATAAGTTAAGAACTGCTTCTGAAGCGATTTGGCTGAAAATTGGTGGAGTCCGACTTTTTATCCCGTTCCCATCGGACGTGGTATAACAAAACGCAAACGGGACGGTTACAAGCTGCTTTATATTTTTCCGCGGGAACTCGATTAGAAAAAGTACCTGTAGGTCAAAACGTTATTCATTTAGTTCCATAATGAAGTCTTGTAAGCTACTTGATCTTTAAGAAGCTGGGCAGTTTAGTAGAAAATTTAGTGTAGGGAGGCTAATAGGGAGAAGATGTCAGACTGGAAAGACTTATTGGAAGTTTAGATAGATAGATAGATAGAAAATTCTTTATTGTACACCAAATTAAAAATAAAACAAGAAAACAGTTGCAAAAGAAAAGTGATACAATTGGCGGCCTTATCGCTTACAGCGATTTCTTCCAGGCAACCTTATTAATTCTTTCTTTTAATTAATTCTTAAAGGGGGGAAATATTTGTTATAATAAAATTAAAAGTGCTAAGGTTAGAGTTCGTAATTTCAATTTTATTTAAATATAAAAGAATATACATTTGCCGTTTGAAAACCAAATCCATTTGGGGTTAGAGGGAGGAAAAAGGTAAAATTTATTTATTTTATAACTAGGAAGTGGAAATTTTAAAATAAGCAGGAGAGCAAATACTTTTTAGCTTTGACTGCACTAATTCCTAGTCGGTATGACCTAAATTGGTTAAAAAACACGAGACGGTTTAAGTAAATAAAATCCTGTCATACATATTTGAGTTGCACTATTTAATTAGTTTATACTTTTTTTAACATGGAAGTATATTGTATGAATAAGAATTTTCGTAATGGGTTATACAAACTGTTTTCACTTAAGTTTTTAAAGAATCTGCAAATTATACTCAATTTAATTTCCCAATTTTCACTAGAGACATCGCCAGACCAGTCGCGTGCTCAGTGAAGTCCCCTAAAATTACATCCCTTAAAAATACAAAGTTATGGAACGGCCGTTGGGTTTTATAATATCTTTTATGCGAGGACACACCTGGACGTCGTTTTATTTGTGATCCCGTGTCCACGGGTCAAAAAATGTTCAATAGCTGATACGACAGACTCCCGTTACATAATCGCTCTCTAGGTCACTTTTTATTTTTTTATCTTTTTTGGGTAAAAAACGGCATGTGCTCAACAAATTATGCATTTCGCTGCTTCACAATGCAGGCTGCCTGTGCACAATGGGCCGGCCGCCGCGGCACGAGAGCGCCATAATTGTGTTTTTTTAAAAACTGCGAGATGTCAAGCGGTTCTTTGTAATGCTGTGGCGTCTCCTCACCGCGTAAGGAGTTTTATAACAAATGTCGTGTTTGATTACTGCCGATGGCGAAGCATCTTTTTATAGAATTTAATAACGTCATCCGATTGCTATTTGTTATGTATCTATCATTATTTTTCCGTGAATAGATGCTGCCATTTGAATAGGTACATTTAATATAATAGAAAATAATTTATTACTTAATTGACTCTGAAAAACATTTTTTAATTGGATCGATGTTTATTTTCTCATGCGTTTTAAATGTTAAGGGATGTTTAATTTTTTTAAAGTAAAGGAAAAGTTCTAATAGATGGTTTGAGGTTGACTGTTATTTAGTCCATCAGTCAGTTTTAGTAATTTAAAACAAATTCTCTTCTTATCCCATGACTTAGTTGTTAAGTAGCATGTGCCGCATAAAGCAGGTTTTCATTTGAAACCTAGTATTTCGTGAAGCGATAGGTAAGTACTTCTATCTAGGTGTCATCTTTCATAAAGAAAACTATCGCCTAGAATTAAACTTTGTACTGCCTTCTGGGAAGAAGGTAATATAATATAATAAGCGTGTATTTGAGACCGTGTCCCGTCACACATATAAATCTCCAGAATAGGATAAAAAGGGTCCACGTGTTCTAGTTATCTATTCGATTGCATTGACGATCAATGTACGCAGATAAGCGACAGGACGAGTCCCTTGTTTGCATCAAACAAAGAAGTCCAACACGCTAAACTTATCGTGCGTTTGCATAGGGTCTCCACAAAAAATGTAAGGCGATGTTATTTTTGAATTTGTGCAAGACATTTGACAGCGGACGAGACGAGTCGCGCGACAAAAGGTGACAGACAGCTCCGTGGAAGGAGTGACAAAGGCCGCGTGACGTGAAAGACGTTATGAATGGGATCAGGGGAAGGAGTGATCGCGATGGCCATGCCACCGCCCCCCGCGCGTCGCAGGCTGCTGGATGGACCTCCAGAATACATTGTCACATTAATCCTGTGTGGGTAGTCCACGGACAGTAACATATTGACTTTTCAGTAAATGTACCCTAATGAAGATAGCTACTTATTTACTCTGTATGCAATCGCCCGATATTCAATTTGTACTAGGAAATGTAAAGTATTCTTTAATTCATTCTTGAATACATTGGTTTAATTTTAAATACATCATGGGCTCATGTGACAATAAACTGGTTCTTTTTACACTAGCTTGATGTTTTTGAACGCTATTATAATTCAATCTTTTCTAAAATACTATCACAATATTGTTTTTATAAAATTGAGGACTGAAAAATTTAAGCTCTGGTTAAGACAAAAGTTATATTATTCGTCGTATCTAGAGAATGTAGTTGTTCCACTTTATTTGAAAGATGAGTTCTTCAATATTTCAACAACGAAATAAAAAGAAGAGTTCGGTAAGTGGAAACTTCCACATAACTCACATTTATGCGGAGCGGCCAGCGTATCGAGTCGCCGCCGGGATAGTTCGGCAAGGACAATTCTTTTCCGGAGAAAAAAGGAATTATTCATCACACCCGGAAGGGGAGAGTCGTGACGCAAGCGTGGAATAGCCACCTGCTACCAAATGAAAGACTTAACTCTCAACTTTTTCCCTTTACAATTATCATCCGTATATACTAACGCTTAGTGTACATTTTTGCCTGTTACCAAAACGACATTGAGTATTTTGATAGATTTGGAAGGGTCCAGTTGACTGTTGCCAGTTGCAGAATCAAAAGTTTAAACGGCGGACGAGAACAAAGGGCTCGGACTCGGACAGGGCGAGGCGGCGGGGATAAATATTCAATGCGAATCCTTTGGAGGCGATATTTCATACTTTATTACAGAACTATTGTCGCCGGCTCTCACCTGCGCGATCTACCGGAACGATTCTCAGATAAAAGCACAAGAATTACGTATGAGATGATCCCTAGCGGACACGAGAGATGTAACGGCATTCGGCGATCCCTCGGTAATACCAGAGAACACATAACAATTAACTGCTTTCAAATTTTATTTTAAAGTATTAATACAATGGTGTCATGTTCATCAAACGCGGAAACTGGGGACATAGCAAATCATTATACAAAAGTTTTTCAACAAACGACCGCGTAATTGCACAATGAGTTTTGCAGTTGTAATGCAATTAAAAGATTTACAGGTTTTTAATAAAAATATAATAATTAGTGCAACCGCCATTCCCATCGCAGTCACGTCACTCCACAAACGAGTTTGTAATCAATCATAAGATTGTTGTAAATGTTATTGATACTTGATCAAACGCCCTTGCGATATAATAAAGCAGAACCAGATTTTGTGCAAACTTTACCCGGATTTACATTAAAATCACACGCGAATAGAAAAAGTGGCTAAAACTGGAATTCATTGTGTTCGATTGATTCGTAACGGCCGAGCGCTCGATTATGTGAATGAAATATTCACAATTTTTGTAAATTTGGCGTCCCCGGCTCGCATCTGTCGTTCACACGGAAGGGATCGGAACAGCAAACTATGTATTCAAATACAATAATTAAATTTCTTGATAATACCAGGTTGTGAAGTTTAATACCACAGTCAATTCCAATTATTTTGTAAGAAAATATTTTATATTAGGTATAGTTGTATAAAAAATAAATTGTTAACAATACTCATTCAACTCAAATGAATGTAATTCCTTATAATACTTTATATTCGTGCGAGAACAATTAGCTGAAATAAATTTGCGTAATAACAGTCTCGACTAAAAACATATCCTTGCTGAAGACTGACCTATCTAGACTTTACTCCCATAATGTTTTTTATTTACATTGAAGTATACTGATTAAGTAATTGCAAAAATAAACAATTACAGTTTTTTGCCCATTCTCTGTGATGTCGGACGTTAAAAGCGTATTCGACCTCGTATTTTTACGATGGCCTCACTTATTGTTTTGGGAGCTCGCTACCATTGTGGATGGGCAGTGCAAAAACTTTAGCAAGGCTTTATCTTTGTCTTACAATGCAGTATCGTAAAACCGGGTTGTGCTCCAGTTTGCGAATCGGCGAATATTCACATTGTCCAGATAACAACGCAACAGGACAAATGGCTTACGCATGTCGGCCCTCTTTGTTGCTGGTTCACTCCTTTGTCTACTCTCACTTTTAACGTGACGTTTTGACATTGAATACAGCAACTATTTGTGTTGCCAATACTACCTTAAAGGACGGCCTTGAACTAGACTAACTATTTATCTTTTCCGGGGAACTCGTCGTCATTTAGTTCGGTAATTACTTATTACATTTTATTTTAAGTGGTATTTTTTACAATAAATACTTTATTAGTCATAAAAGACAATCTTGGTTCTACGTAGCAGTTCACCTAATGAAGAAGAAACTGTAAAAGTACTTGATTTCTTAAGCCAGAGTACACAAAATTAAAATGAAATATTAATTATGAGTAAACGAAGAATAAACCAACTATATATAAGTATTATTCGTCCCATTGCAATAATGCTTGCTAGGCAATTAGATTTGATTAGTGCCAAACCAATCTGAAGCCACGAAAACTACTATTTAAGAAAACCTAGGCTGACCTTTTATGTGCATGCCTACATTTTCTATATATGTGTATATGCTAATGTTTTGTTCTGCAAATGTGAACTCAGGTAAATGTATACACAACTAGCACCTACAAAGAACGTTAAGTTGCAAAAGTATAAATAAAGAAAAATATTTATTGATTAGCACAAAACAAAGAAACGGTAGAATAATAAAGTAATAATAAAAAAACACATTAAACTACAAAAAAAAATCGAAACATAAAAGTGAATGTGAGTATAACATCTTATCATTGTACTCGGCGACTTGAAAGCTTGAAAATTGCAAGGGTTGAACTACTCACAACTGGTTGTGTTGCCAATAAAAGACCCTTTTGTGTGAAAGTGGGTAAGAGTTACAAACAAAGACCGTCTGTTGCCTATTAAGCATCGCGCAATAAAAGGAGAGTAAAAGTGTTGGCAAATTTTACGAAATTCTTTCATTTCTGCGCAAAGCGATGCGTCCTTGAGCTCGCCTCGGGAAGGCTTAATTGTGGTTTCACGGCTTCAAAGAGTTGGTCCCTTCGAGGGGGCGAAGGGGCGCGGGACGTCAACCTTCTCGCAAAACAAAGAAACTCTCTCGCCATCACTTTCACTACAGACCTAAGCTCGTTTAGTGTCGGGGTTGATCTCGATGAAAGTGTTCTACCAAATGTATTATTTGATTGAGTAGGGTTTTACTTGACTTTTGCGTAAGTTTGTCATGTTTTTCAAGTTAGAAAACATGTTACATAACCCACCTTAATGTAAACAGTAACTACAATCTTCAGTCACAATTTTGGAAAAAATTACTTTGACGACAACATTAAGGTGGTCGTTGGCCAATCGGACGCAGAAAAAATCCTATGACAAGACATAGGAATTTTAGACATAGGGGTATATATATACTGCTCAGCCATTGAGATTCGCTCTTGAACTAAGCGGTCGCAAAATCAAACAAAGTCTTGTTTCATGTCTTGTCATAGGATTTTTCTGCATCCAATTGGCCAACGATTATAACCATAACCATAAGATTATCACTCCTATATCATACCCTAGCATTATCCATCCATTACCCCGGTTGCCTTAGACTTAAGCTTAGCTCACTGGTATAACCAGATTTGGCTAAATTTCGTTATTACATGGAGCTTCTGCCGTCTGGCCTTCGCAACCCAGAGGAACACATCATTCTATGATAAAACCTGCTGTCAATATAGTAAAGGGCACTTACTTTCTAATAACAACTGCCATAGATGTTCATGACAACCGGGACCAACTGCTTGATGTGCTTTCCGAGGCACAGAGCAAGTGTTTATTACGCACATAACTTCGAAAAGTCATACGTTAGTACTAAGGTTTAAATCCAAGACGTTCTGGATTTGAAGTCTATGGGTTTCGCTACTGGGCTATTACCACTGATACTGAACTGATACAGGAAATATAAGATTATAACTGACTTGCGGTAATGTTGCCGCCAGTCAATGACGTGACATCGAGAAGTTATAATTAGAAAGGAGGCTAGCGGCCGATAAGGAGAATCCATCAATCATTGGTGATCGCTCCGTTGTTGTCTGGCCGGAGATCGAGCATCTTCTACGTCTTGATAAAACGACTCTATGACATTAATGTAGATAGAAACTTTATAAAATTAAGTCTCACTAGTATCAGTGAATAGTGTATATATGTAGGTACACTAATTTATGGTTATTAATGACAATTAAAATAACTACTGTTAAATATTCTTTTTAACTCTTCTATCAATGTCTTTAAATAGACAAAATAAATTATACTATTATTTATGCCATGGCAATGGATATAATTATTATTATTTTATTATGGTTATCTTAGTACTAGCCGGGAAGTAAAAAATAAATATTCTCGGACAGTTAAAATAATTATTTAGTTCGAAGATAAGTATCATTAAGAACTTGTGTTATGAACGCTAAAATCGTATAAACACTCTTAAATACTTATTAATTGTAAATACATACTTATATTGATAAGAAACACCCAGATTGGAACAAACATTCATGTTGATGCACAAATAAATTAGTCCTGTGTGGGAATCGAACCCACGACCTTAGGAGCGGAGTGCGGGTATACTGACCTCCACGCCATAGCGGTTGTCAAGTATAATCAAGTAATGGACTTGGCGCTAATATTCAAGCTGACCCTGCTTAAAATGTAAATCGTTATCAGCAGGCAGTTAAAATTGTTAGCCCTATGATACCTATCTAATTTATAAACCAATACAGCGGCCCATCACATCACAATCGTTGACATTTGCGGATATATGTCAGGTAATTAACATCATGATGTTGATCCACGATAAGCAATAGCACCTGCTTAATAATATTTATTTGTCTGCAAAAATGTCAGAACAGAGTTCTTATTGTTGCCTAATTTATAGATGGCAAAGAGCGAGGGTCTGGTCCGGGAGCAAGGTGCGGCGTGTGCCAGATAACAAACTAAACATCCTCGAGACAGAGAAACTGCATTACGATAGAAAGAGACAGCCTATCGTTTTTTATCTTAAATACTTCCTTGCACTTTTTATATGCAGGCAGTTTTCTGCTGTATTCATATGAGTACGAAGGGTTGTTCTTGTGTAGCTAAAGAGGCACGCGACAGCAGCAGGTGGTGCTGGGAGCAAACGGTCTTAAAAAACTAACAATCTCTTCCCCGTGCTTTAAAAGTGTCTCTAATAATAAGCTCTTGTCTGAGTTATCATCAGACAACTGTGACAATAAAGCATTAGTCAGCGACTACTAGTCTAAGTAATAGAGAAACTGCAATGGCTTCATTAATTATGCAATAATTTACTAAATATGTAAATGCTTATTTTTAGTAATTTCCGCTAACAGTTATAGTGAATGTGGGAAAAAGTTATACCATGTTTGGATTACCTACTTCATTATCAGCTTTATTTTTCAGATCTTAGAATTATATTACTATACTATTTGGAGGGTAACAATAACACGGAAGGGTTAATTTTTGCTGACATTTTAAAAGATCATCAATATCCTCAAACAGTTGACATAATGCTGGCAAAACATGTTTTTGCTACTGTTAAAAAAAATATTTATATCAGTTAAGTACGCATGACCTACGGTAATATTTTTATTTAATTAATAAATAGAACAATCAATTAAATACTACTCTACAAATATAAAAAAAATCTTTATAAAACTCCACGCTTATATAAAATTATAGATTCACACTACAATGTTAAAAGAATCAAACAATGTTTTATTGCCAATTTTGTTCTCCACAGTGATAGTTTAAAGGTGAAACAGAACCCTGATCATACAAAAAGATCTCAAACATTTTCTATGTAACGAAGCTTAAAGTAGCTTCTGTTCCAGTAGCGGGCAATCGCGCAAATGAATATATAACCCGGGGGTACTGTCAAAACAAGAGGGCTATATCTCTATTCTAATAATAATCCCGTAGATAAGTTACCCGTCTACATGCTTCTTTACGACGGGATAAAAAGGCGAGGGGCGGCGCGTGCGGCGTGCCCACTAAACTGGTAAAAATAGTTTAAGTGTAAAAATAGCGGGAAGGAACACAATAAAAACGCTTAATTTACGCGGTCCGCCGTCGCAGCCGACACTTATGCTCTTTATGCATGTTGTCTTTGAACCAATAATTACCACCAGCCGAAGGACAGCCGAGCAAACTTCCTTAGGAGCACGCATGCCTCCATAACTTAAGTTATTTTTATCGCGCTGCTAATTGGGAATAATGAATATATTGAAATTTAATGAAACTTCATTAACGGTTTAAATTAAATTTACATTGCTTTTTTACCTTAAATAACTTATATATATATTACATCCGATTTGAAATATAGGTTCTTACCTCATGCATCCTTCCTTCCATGAAGCACAGGTACTGTTTAAAGTTATATAAAACGTAGGTAACAATATATCTTTCTCAAGGGAGACAGACAGGGGTCTAATCTATCTCTTTATCCAATTAAGTTTAGGTGATAAGCAGTGAAAGAACAAACAATTTACGCCTGCAATTTAGCCTGATATTTTTAATTAAAAAAAAGTCATAGGTTAGCTTTGTTCCAAAAAAAGTACATCAAAATCGGCATGTATTTAAGTATGATTTTGTTACAGACAACAGCAATAGAGTATTTAATACTCATTTTTATTGAATAGATAAAATAATGAGAGAAATTGGTTTTTTGTATTTTTTTTGTATGAACTAAATTGTTTATGTGACATTCACTGGTCACTATTAATTGTTTTCGGATATTGTAAAGTCTTTGTTCTAGGAAATAAGTTCCCAATATAGAAACTCATTATAGAATGTAATCAGTAAATAATGTAATTAATGATTTACTACTCATCAATTTGGTTAATTTAAACCACTTATAAAATAATTTGATATTTTCTTTCTTCAAGTATGCTTTGTTAATTAAAATTAAATAAAAATTGACCTGTTTTAGACTTTCGTGATTCTTAATATAGGCAGGTTTTGTTGCAAATCAAATAATAATATGTATAATAATGTTTATGGTTTTAAATATGAATGTGACTCTTTGCATTGCTAAATTAATATGCACTTAAACATGGGTTTCAATTCAAATTCATTAGTTTGTTTCCAAATTATAATGTACAATAGGGTAGCAGCAATAGCTAGCTCATAGTGGTGAGGCCAATAGACTGCAATTCAGAGTGTCTCAGGTTCAAACCTTGGGTACCCATGAAATTATGTGCGAGATTATCACTTGCTCCGTGCCTCGAAAAGCACGTTATTTTTTTTATCAAGGTAGTCAAAAACATATATGACAGTCGTTATTAGGAAATCAAGGCCTTCTTATATTCTGACAGGTCTTTTAATCATGGAATGATGTTTCCCTCAGACGGTTTTCACCTCGGTGTAATGAACTAAACTTAACTAGAGCTACAGCAACTAAAATTCAGCCAAATTTGGTTTAATCGGTAAGCAGACCCTGAACCCTAAGCTTAAGTCTAAAGCACAACCGGGAAATAATAGGTTATTGACGATGGTGAACATTAATGTGTCATTAATTGTGTGTAATAATTTTCTTATGAGGGAACGGAACATTTTGAAGCGCAGAACGCAAATAGTAAAGTAGTTATTGTTATCTTACATTTTCGCGATTATTATACGGTTATAAATATATCATAATTTAAGCAAATGACTGATATAAAGTAAATTAAATAAGTATTATAATAAAAGATGGCTATTAACATGTTTTATTTAGTAAAAATAAGTGTAGTTTCACTATTATTTCGTTTTCTTTTCCCTGTTAAAAACCTTTAATAGCAGTACAAATCCCTTCGTGCGTAAGTCGCACTCGCGCTTGGCCAGTATTTATACTTGTGCAGTAAAGTATTTTAAGTAAGTAGATACTCCTAGTTTTGTCTTGTAAATAATGTGATTAGGTAATTGGTTAACTTTAAGATAGTAACCACAATTAAAGTGATTTTTTATTACAACAGTTGTAGTTAAATAGACAACTTGTAGTTGAACAAGTCGACTAATTCCTGTTAGTAAATTGCAGTTACCAATAATTATTGTCATTAGGAAGGTCATTTTTTATTGCAGTTTGACTCTGTATGTTACGAGAAGTATTAGTAATACAGAAATGAAATGATACCAAAGATTTGTGAATAAAGAATATAGCTACCTAAGTGCTTCAGTTTGTGGTTTTTTGTTATATATTCGTAATGATAAATATAAAATAGTATGTATAACATACACGGCCAAACTTATAACATATTTCCACATCGCATAGGCAGAAGAATTACGTTGTTTTACTTAGAGAAATTTTGTAAAAAACAATTAAAATTATTAAGTGTGAAATTAACTAAATACTTACGTACATACATTCACGCCTATTTCCCCAAAGGGATAGGCAGAGGCGTATTATACGCCCACACTTCGCCAAATACATTGTCGGTCCCACGTAATAGGTGGCGAGCTTATTGCCGCTTACCGGGCACTGTAGTGTTCGCCAGGGCCTCGTCTATTAAAGGGCAGGTGAACCATTGCAGATGAGGTTGGCTTGGACTTCTTAGGCCTTGGTAGGATCCCTATACACCCTATACCACCCTTAACCAATACAAAAATAACAATATCATTTTAAAACAAACATTTCGATTCAAGAACACAAAATACATATTTTTATATTTAGAAATTAATATATTTATAAAAATTAAGATATCATATAGCTTTTTAAATTTTTTGTTAGTCGCAATCCCATATAATCCAAAGAATAATTAAGGACCTAAGAAATATGTAAAAAACTCATAATATATTTTATTATGAGTAAATTGTAAACATACTATCTTATTGAAACATATAAATTTTTGTATTTTTTTTATAAATCTGTATTTGCGTGTATGTGCGTAAAATTCTATTTTCGCCTTTTAAATACATATAAATTTTGATTAGGTCAAGCAAAAGCGGCATCCGTTAAAGTCCACGTTACAAACATTGAATGTAAACAAAAAACCTCTAAATTCTAACAAGCTTATTTAAAGCTAAGTATAAAAGTCAATTTATTAATATTTTGCTATATTTAAAAAAAAGTAAACCTTCAAGATATATGACAATTTAAAGGTAATTTCTTTTTTAAATTTCAACTCAGACGCTCTCTTTTACTTTTTATGTATTTTGTTGCGGCTGTGATATTTCTTCCAATACTGGTGTAAATTCGAGTTTTAATGTGTAAATAAAGTGGGTTTCTTTTTCGGCAAGTGTAGGAAAGTAGTATTTATTGTAAATTGTGATTTTCCTTGTTAATTCTAAAACTTCATAGAAACCTCTCGAAAAGTCTCCACTACTATGACTTGACTGTGACGATCTTTACTTGACTGTGACGAACTTTACTTTAATTAACGACTAAAACGCTGCAAATTGTTGCAAATAACTTGAACTATCAAATTACTTGACACAAGCAAATACTATAATCGATAACCACACTAAAAGAAAAGACCCAAATGCAAAAGTATATCAAATTCATTTTAAATGTAGTATATTATTTAAAATTATTTATGTACACGTTTCGTAATTGTGATGCTCTATAGTATCAGAATAGATTATTAAAAACGGATTACGAAAAAAATCTATATAAGATCCATTCGACAGACATTTTCAAAAACTTTCTCGAGTAACATAGGATAATAATAGCCTTTTGTCGAATTAGTCGAAGCTGAAGAAACTATCGTCCCAAACGGGAGCCGCTCGTAAACATAAAAAGTGCTTATGTGGCGCTCGTTCGAGAGGGCTAAAAAACCGCGCTGGCAGGAACATAATGTAGTAGCGGCCATAAAAAGGGAATGCATTGCGTGCACACGTGGAGTGCAGCGGGGGGCAGGCGATGGGGCCCGGGGGGGATGCGTGCGGGGAGTGCGGCTCGGCGCGGGGCAGGCGGGGGCAGGCGCCGCTGGAGGGGGAATGGGGTGTGTTTACCGCGGAGGGGCGGCAGCGCTGCCAGTGTTGTGGTAGGTCACGGCCGGCGAACTCGTGCCGACCACCGTCATTCCCGATCGCGACGTCGCGCCGACGTAACATGCCAACTAAATTAAATTGCAACTGTTAATCAAAATTCAATCCCCTTAATAAACATTTAATATTTTATTTACAAATAAACATTTTTAAAGTGGTGCGAATAAATGCATATATATCTCGTGATATTGGTGTGAGATGGCCTTGTCGCTGCAGTCGACGCAGAATTCGAGAGGTTTGTGGATGTTTTGTTTAGTCGCGCCCCGCTGTCTCCGGTCGTCTGAATCTGAAGGAAGTGCATGTGTGAAAAAGTTTTGAAAGTTAGCGGCGAGCGGGTGCCGGCATGCGTGCCGCGCGCGCCGCCATTGGCCGCGCACACATGAGTGTGTGTATTTGCATCCGCGAGCTTTGCAGATTCAGTGAACCGTAGACGGCAGCGCGCGTAGCGGCTTGCTACGGCGCTACAACGTAGCTCCTCGCCAAATTCTCGTAAAAAGTGTTTTTATTATTTGCATACATTATTTTGTTCACTAAGGATAAGGATTTTACTTCAGTAAGTACATATTCCATTCATAGCTGTTTATCAGTGTTTATGTACATTAAAGCTTCTTATAACTGCACATTTAAACCAGCCCTTTTCTGTATTTGACGGCTTATCTTTCACTATCGTTTAGTGTACGAACAAAGCTAGTTAATCATTCTTTACTGGACATCATTAGAGCCTAATAAGCGGCTTAATGAGTCATCTAATCGTTATCATTTACTAAGTTCTTTAATCTTCGTATACAATTCATCTTTTTTTATTAAAAAAAAAATTAGATATCTTATTCCTATTCTAGTTTGTTGTCAAACATTTTTGTATAACTATGTGTGCACCATAAATGTGTCACTCGTACAAACTTCACAAAATTACCAGCTAACGGTATGCCACTTAATTATTAATTAACTTAAGACACTGAAATAAAAACTGAAGACGTTGATTTGTGTAACTTTTAGCTTTTTTTAAATCCTTCCCACATATTCCAAATTGTTCCTAAGTATTTTGTGAATTTAGTTTTAAAAAAATCACAAATACGGGGAGTCTCAAGAAGTATATTTTAGTATTTTTATTGTTGACATCACACAGTATTATCACATCCATACTTTGGTCTTTATATGTGTTTTGCACTACTCTTATGTTCTTTATTATTTTTTTCTTTATAGTTAAGTGGCATTTAACCGATAATGGATAACAAAATATATATTTACTGTTAATATTGATTGTTGAATTACCATCAAAGCTATCATTAAAATTTATAAAGCAATAGGCACGCCCACCTATTACGTGGGACAACAAATTAAAATTGGCAAAGTGTGGTCTTATAACATGCCTCTCCATGCCTGCCTGCATGCATGATTGTATGTATGTTACAAACAAAAGATAAAAAGCCCAAAATTCGGTGAGGAATATGAAAAAATCACAACATACTTTTAACCGCAGCCAGGTTGTGCGAAATAGTATCGCGCGAAATACTTACGGAAGACTGTGTTGTGTTTTGGGTTAAAGAGCAAACTGCAAATATTTTTCTTAAGTACTGGTGTTCAGGGGTGAGCCCCAAAATACGAGGCTAATCAGAGTAACACCTTACCAGTTACAGGAATATTTTAAACTTCAAACGCCTTTTTTTATACTTATATTTTATGAAAAAAGTATCATAGCTAATATAGTAAATTTTACATATGTACAAATAAAATACACTTTTTCCTTACCTATCCTTTAACATGTTTTAAAGAACTTTTTGTCTGTGTCTAACCATAAAAGAATAATTAGCATTGTCAGTATAATCTTTTGTAATAATTGTGTTCTAAACAAGCTGACATAATTGTATAAAAATATGTAGATATGTTGATATACTAAGACCTCAACATATTAAAATTTCACATGGGCACAGACGCGGTTACAAGCTAGTGTTCCATAAAAAACAATTAGAAAATTGTATTCGTACGTACTTTTTCATGGAATTGCGCCAGGTTGTACTGAATTTCATGTAACTTTTTGTATAAATGCAACAAGTATGTTATAGAACAAATATGCCGATTTATATATCTTGAACATATTTTTATATAAAATACTTCTTGTATATAATTAGGAACAAATTTACATATACATGCACAAAAAAATTATATAACAGTCAAAGTCGAAATTATTTATTCAAGTTGGGCTCATTTGAGCTCTTATAAAAGTCATAATTACAAAACTTAAAAACTAGCGCGCCCTAGAACTAGCGAGCTAGTAGTAACATGTTAATAGCTATTAGTCAATAGCCTTAATAGCTGTTATTTGAAATCATGCTTTATTTCATATAAGGCTGTCAATATTTAGGTACAAATTTAGTTGGCCTATTAGGCTTGACGGCACATAGAAGCCATATAAGGCCACGCGGGCAGCTCTTATAACCCTAAACCGCCGAAACCGTAGCAGCTCAGTAATCTGTGCGGCCGCGGGTTAATCTCCTTACGTGACGATTACTCGCCTTAATTAGGCCGCGACACACGAGCCTTAATGCGTACAACGCCAACTCCTTCTACCATTACACAACTAAGTAGTTCATGTACTTTTATAAATTTTACAGTAGAAAGGTTCAAAGATTTTGTTGCAATACTACGACAACATATTCGATTTGGTGTTTGGCGCTCTCTATCGGCAAGATGTTGAATTACAAAAAAGATCTTTTAGCATTCAGTGCATCTGAGTGCATAAAAGATCTACATAAAAGAAAAGTTGTGGCATAGTTAACTCAATTAAAGATTTTTTGACATTCAAGTCTTTTAAGAACTAGATGTGCGAACCAATTTATTTAGAAAATAAAACACTTTAGGGCATAGTGAAAGATGTTCATAATGGATAAGCCCCCATTAGCGTTTACTATTCCATATTTAATTGTCAATCGACTGACAACAGAAGTAATATGAAAAAACTTTATATCATTTTTAAATGTTCTTACATTTTCTAATTTGGAGTATTATACCATCCTTCTCCCGACAATAACAAAGACAATAAAAAAGAAATATCCAATTAGATGCAGTCGTTCGAAAATTGCGCGTATATGTACATACAAATATATTGTTTGGCATATGAATGTCTGTAGGTGGAGGTGTAAAGGGATCCTACCAATCCTACGTTCCGGTGGAAAGGCTGCTGTCGAATTACATGTAATGTACGAGTACTAAACTGAGGCCTTGAAATAAAGAAAACAATGTTAATCGTGTCCTACTAGCATCTAAGGAGCCCAAGTCAACCTCACCTGCAAGTGGTGCACCTGCCGATCAACGGACGAGGCTCTAGCGAACATAACAGTGCCCGGTAAGCGGCAATAGGCTCACCACCTATTAAGTGGGACCAACTATATAATTGGCGAAGTGTGGGCGTATAATATGCCTCTGCCTACCCCTTATGAGGAACAGGTGTGAATGTATATAAATGATAACATTGTCTCACAAAACTGTTAAAACAGTTTGAATGTAGAATCAATAACCATAAACAAGAATTAAACACATTAAATAAAATCTTAGCACTTGGAAAACTATAATTCTAACTGCCGAGTATCTCCTAATCAATCATTGTGAACCAGGTCTTAAATGTTGTTTACCGTCATTTGAACATTTCATTGTTAAATTAAGACGCGCATTAAGTTCATTAGGCCTACTATTAGCCACAAAAGACCTGCTTATTCGTATGCGTCAACTAGGTATGTGAAAAAATGTACATAAATAGTGTTTACCAATTCTAGGGGTATGTAAGTCCCATCTACAGATAGCTTTGCCCCGCTAGCCCTAGACTTAAGATTAGGGCCCAGGGTTTGGTCATTGATCTAACCAATTTGGTTGAATTTGGTACTATTATTACACCAAGGTGACTGCTGTCTGATCTTCGCACACCTAGAGAAAATACCTTTTAATATGTTAATAGATAAGATAATTATGTCGTAGAAAAATATCAATTAAATTATTTTGAATAATTTATTATGCAAAGAGATGCCCTGAGTCACTAAAACAATATTCACATTTAGGCATATCACATATTTTAAAGGCGTGAGATTGTGATTTAAAAAGTAATAGCATAATGTGTGAGAATTCCACAATGGGTCGGCACTTATCGGTGCGGCCCTTGTCTGTAATGAGCTATGGAGTGGCGGCCGCGGGCGACTCCATAAAAGTATTGACTATGGGTTATTGACAAATATTTATGGCGTATAAAGAGGGGATAATTACAACTCTTTGGCACATAAAAAACGTAGCACGGAAGGGTGCGCCGCGCTGTAAAAATTTATCACCGACATTGTCGCCTGCCCCGGCCCTCGAATAAAAAATGCCTTTCAACCATTAAGGTTTAATCTATACACTTGGTAGCTTTATGAGCTAACATTTACGTGATTGAGATATAATAACGGTGTTCAATATTTAGTTCATACAGTGCTATGATATTTTTAATCAAGATACAAATAATTTTATAAAAACTTCGTAAATTTATGTGGTTAGTATGAATGTCACGTTCGGCCGTTGTTTTAGGTAGGCGTCTAGAGCTCGTTACGGCCCTTCGGCTCTATTTACTTTTTAAACTTTTACATTAGGGTTGATATTATAATCCAAGGCACATCGCGAAGTGCGGCTCGTTTCTCGTCGGCGAAACAGCGAGAGGAATGTTATTAAAAAGTTATAGGGATAAGCCCGAGCTACGTGCCGCGCCGCCGCGCCGCGCCTAATCACGAACTTTAAAATTATCTCTAACAGCACTCGCTGAATAATGATGACGTCTCATTATAGAAATATTCATAATGTGACATCAAAAACAAATTCTGAATTTCATATTATCAGATTAAAAATAAGGACGAAATGAAGTTTCTATCAATTCCATCTTATAATAAAGGCGCCTGCAAGTACGGCGCGAGTACACAAAGCCGGCACTCGAGAAGACGACGACAAAATGTTTAGCTTCTTTCAATTAAGCGGCGCGGCGTCCGAGCCGCCCAGAATTAATTCGGAGCTAAGTAGATAATGTAAAGAGCCCCCGCCGCACCGCTTCACGCCTCGAGGAGAACTTTCAATTACGATTTTGTCTAATTTTAATTAAGTGCTCTCAAAAAGGCTTTCTTCACTGAAATTAATATTTGAATATAATTTGGGCGGAGCGGCGGGTGGAGCCTGCCTGCCGCTCGACTAATAATTAATTCCATTACGTGGGCGAGCGGGCCGCGTCTTCGGACTCCCGCACACTACCAACTTTTGCCAAGTATTTAACAGTTTCATTAATTTACAATTATGCTCGAGCGTCCCGAATCGGGTGAAGATGATCACTGAAGTCGGTCGTGATTTGCGCAACAGGTCGGGGCGGAAGCGACCTGCGGCGGTGATTGCGACCAAATGTTTCCTCCGCGCTCACACTTTTTGCTATCTTTTTTGTCCTCCTCTGCTGATAAGTGCGCTATCGATAGGTTCGAAAACGATGTTTGTTTAGGCTAAGTTTCGATAGCGACGGAAGTGATCTCGGAGTGGAAAGTCATCTTTGTCTCAGAGTTAACTTTATAAAATTGTTATCTTCTGGACTCGCATAAAATTTTATTCAACTCTTATTCAATATTATCAGCTAATTTAAAAAAAATATTTTTTACTAAACCAACGCAACAAGAAATTAAAAATATTTTTGTTTTGTCCAGCAGGTGTGTCAGTAAGGCCGCTGTCGACGATGCGTCAGGAATCGCTGCCGATGTTGGCGGAGCGGCTGCTGGCGCACCGAGCCGCCGCCGCGCTGGTGGCCGGGCTGCCCGCCGAGCTGTACTCGGGCGCGCTGCTGGGCGCGTGGCCGCCGTCGCCGCCCGCGCCGCTGCTGCCCGCTCCGCCGCCTGACCTCGAGCGCGCCCGCAAGCGCCGCCGGACCCCCAAGCTCGATGACTCCGCGCCGCCCTCGCCACCCTCCTCGGGCTCCTCGCCCGGCGCCGCCGACCCCCCACGGGACAAACTCTTCACCTGCAAAGTCTGCTCGCGATCCTTCGGCTACAAACACGTCCTTCAGAACCATGAGCGCACCCACACCGGGGAGAAACCTTTCGAGTGCGGGGAATGCCACAAGCGATTCACGAGGGATCACCACCTCAAGACGCACCTCCGTCTCCACACGGGCGAGAAGCCGTACAGCTGTCCGCACTGCCCGCGCCACTTCGTGCAAGTTGCGAATCTGCGGCGACACCTCCGCGTGCACACCGGCGAGCGGCCATACGCGTGCGCGCGCTGCCCTGCGCGCTTCTCGGATTCCAATCAGCTAAAGGCGCACGCGCTGGTGCACGAAGGTGACGCGCCGTTCGCGTGCCGGTGCGGCGCGCGGTTTCGGCGCAGGCAGGCGGCTGCGCTGCACCGCTGCCCCGGCGTGGGCGAACCGGACATGAGTGCTGTCAGCCCCCCGCCGCGCTCGCTGCCCACACCCGGCGCCGATTGGCGCTGGGACGAGTGGCCCGAGCAGACGGAGCCCGAGGATCTGTCGCTGCCGCGCCGGCCGGCCACGCCGGACTCGCCCACGGACCTGCGCATGCACTCCGCGTAGTCCCCGCGCGCTAAGCGCCGCTGAGCCGGTATACGAGTTCCTCCCGCGTAGACCCGCGCCGCTGCCGCCGCCGCCGCCGCCCACCGACGCGACGCCGCCTCACGTCGCACATCGGTCTCGCTCGCTTTGTTCGATATGAAATATTGCTCGATAACAATGCCAAAACTGTAACGGCAATTAACTCGATATTTTTTGCCACTTTTTCTGGGTAGGGCGCTACCGACGTAGTCTTTTTAGGTAGTCGTCCATTTTGTTTTTATGTTTTTGCAATATTCGCCATAAAAAGTACTTTTTTCATCTGTGTTACAGTTTAAAACTTTATTGTCGGACCATTTGCATAATCGCAAGGCGAGGTGAAGCAAAAACGCGAACATTTTGTTCTTTTTATTTCGCAACTTGCAAAACATAAAAAGATCTCATTGCACAAAAGATATACTTTTTTGATTTATTGGGAATGCTCATTGTTTCTTGAATGCAGAGTTTGACAGTTCCGTCCGTCATGCTCGACATGCATTTATTTTCAATGAATGTCCTTTGTGACGGCCAGCTCCACCTACGACTAGGAAAAGCGATGGACTATCGTGACTATGACTCATATTTCGACATTGATGTATAATTCAATCGGCAGTCATTAAGAACCCATTGATTGGCAACTAGTTTTGCACAATGCCAGTAATCATGCCGACCCTGACCCGCCCGAGGACCGGTTTATAATCACCCTTATTATTTACACAATTCTAAGAACGTCTTTGTAAGAATTTTCAAAAAATTGCTATTTTTTTGGCCTCACTTAAGAAATTTGAAACCTATACTGGTTTAATAGGGGAGAACTGTTTGGAATCAATTGAGCATGAGCCCTTGAGTGTGAGTGTCGTCGCGTGAGAGGTAGCGGCGAGCGGGGCGCGCAGACGAGCGCTGCTAGCTTCTGTAAATAAAGCTCTATTTCTAATTAAATTATTTATTATTCGGTTTAATTATAATTGTTTCTCGGGTGTACTGTTCAGTCCACATAGAAACAATTAAATAATGTTAACGATGTATGTAAATAAATTATTTATGTAAGAATATTCTGTAGTGGGTCGCATTGGGTAAATTTAGGTAAAAAGAAAAATCTAGATTATATATTACCCAAAGATCTCACAACGGACTCGATTGTATTTTAAAATATATTGTATTAATGTGAATAAATATTGTTCTTAGGGCCACACGCTCACGGAATTCGAAATTTGTTAGATATACAGATATTTCGGTATTTTTAAGGTGAGCTACAGTCAGATATATTTAATGTGAAGTTTGTACATAGCTTAATATATGTGCGAATGCCCTGCGCGTGCGGCCCTCGCTCCAAGTATTATTGCAATTTGTTCTACGGGTATTAGTTTCCTACTAGTTGTAGTGTGTTTATTTTGTTTGTTTGTCCGTAACCGATGAAGTGTTGTTCTCGTGTGTAGCGCACATGATTCAATGGATTGTATTTAGGCTGTACTGATTGTTGATTATTATTATTTTATTTCCTAGTTAGTAGGTCTTCGGATGTTAGGGTACTTTAGTGTATAAAAACGAAATATTGATACGAAATATTTTTCCCAAAGAAATTATTGGTACAAAGTTAATGTGTACAAATTAAATATTGATAAATATAATTAGGATTCATAATTAGGTACATGTTATAATGTTGGTGTAGTTTAGCGAAGTAAGGCGGAACGTGCCATCACCTACCTCACCGACTGCGGCTACTGCGGTAACTGCGCCAGGGTATAAATCCAAAGTTCTTGGAGTATTTTCTATAGTTTATCTACATAGAGATAGATTTACGAACATAATAGTAACTGAAAATAACGACGTGTGTATACCTTTTGAGACTGATTTTGTTTGTTTGCTTGATATGTTTAAATGCACATCTAGTATGTTTTTATACAAAACTATTTATCGGTAACTATTTCGCTCGTACAGTTCGCTGAGCAGAAAATTTGGTTCGTAAACAAAATAGATTGTGTAAAAACTAATCCGTCACAATACAGCGAAGTTGTTACCGAATATTGCAATTATTTAAGTTCCTATTAATTTAATAATGTCAATTATTATTGGTTGCTTGTTTATTTTGATTAGTTAGACAAATATTTAAATGGTGCCATTTGTTCTTGTGAAACATTAATTTAATAGTAAATACAGTTATTCTATATTCCATATAATAAGAAGTAACTTAAATCTACCTCAACATTAAATACAGGTCTCTACTTTACCTAGACATACGACATTTTAAAACTGTTTTCATTGTACCAAATACGATATATTATAAGATATAAATGTGACCTAGTTATCGTACGAAATATATGTATTTCTTTATGAATGTCCAGTACATAACTAATCAATAAAGAGATGTTTGTTATCTATCACTGTATTTTAATGTTTTATTACTCCCGAATGTTAACCGATAATAGGCGGGCTGGAATGCAACCAACCCCTTCCCCGAACACCTTGTACCATTTGCTCATTATTTCTAACAGATCTACGGCAATTATCGCTGGTTGTACTTAAAAAGAGAATTCTGGAGGCGAATACAAATAGCAATCCGGAGCAGCAGACCACCAGTCACACTATGAGTGATTATAGCTATGACTGTAGTCCATTCGGAACTCGACGACATTGTTGCTAAATGTCGCGTATAACTTGTTCATATAAAACAGATGTGAACCTTGGGTTTCAGATTAAACAATCTGCAGTTTGCAGTACCTTATGATATTGCATCTATATTGAGAAATAATTGATACCAGTACAAGTGTCTGAGAAAGCAATAGCGATACATGGTAAGAGTACAGTGGGATATCCTAAAATTTAATTTAGATAACTGTGCACTATGTTTAAGTTTATAGTCTAATTTGTAATAGCAAGAAGCTCCGACAAGGTTCTGCTTCCCTCTTCTCGCAGTAAGCTCCCGTCATAGTAAAATGGGGGTCTTAAAACTGGCGTTAACCACTTAAAACAAACCAAGACCGAATAAACAACAACAACCTTATCAAACATGCATTTAATGCCCGCACATTAATAAAAAAACTGCATACATTTACTAAAAGAAAAATATCAAAAATTATTAAGTGCCTATTGAACTTAACAATTTATTAAAAATATAATGCATACTTAAAGACTAATGAAGTAGATAAAAACATTCGACATACGAAGTAAATTTTATTTAAATCTAATCTAATACACTTCTAAAGGTCTAACTACACTTATTAAGCTCTGTTCAGCTTTTGCCTATAGAAAACAATAATTTTGAATAATAATAATAATAATAATAATAAATATTTCTGACACTTACACCAATTATTTAGTTCCAAGATAAGTATCATTAAGAACTTGTGTTATGGATACTAAATAACGGATAAACATACATAAATACTTTTTTTTTTGTAAATACATACTTAATATACATAGGAAAACACCCAGACCAGAACAAATATTCAGATTTATACACACAAAGATTTGTCCTGTGTGGGAATCGAACCCACAACCTCAGGAGTGGAGTGCGGGTATACTCGCCACCACGCCATATCGGTCGTCATGAATGTCGTGAATGGAAATACATACGCACTTGGAAAACTGAACAAATAAGACCGCCTTTGTAACCGAGCCAGCAGACACGGAGTTCAAACCTTAACAAAGTGCTACAGAAGTCGACTCACTCTTAGTAGAACTTTGAGCTTACCACGAGGTGAATATGTGGTTATAAAATCATTTTGAAACAAATTGTACTACAACATCAGTTACAAGCTTTAACAAACCTTAAAATTTAATTGGCATATTTTTATCCCTTGTACGTGGAAAACGCATTTTCATCAATTGTTGATTTACTAACCGAAAATGAAACAAATCACTCACCCCTATTAAATCTTAAAGAAGATAATATTTTTAGACGAGGAAAGGAAATCTTAAACCTTTGTAGTCAGAGAGTAGAGTTGCGTAGTTTATCTCAGAAATCTCGTAAGTAATGAAGACTGTGGCTCTGCCCGCAGCGGCACCCACGCCTTAACGTACAATTGAATTGTACATTGCAATTTATTGAAAATAAATTAATTGCAATGTTCAACGTATTTTGTAGACTGTAATAGGACTCTCAGGAATTACCTTCAAGATCCATCATGAACAGAATAAAAACCTTTGCCTATCAACTTGACACATTGTTGTATGACTCTAATTGATTTATGGACATCTGCGACCAAAATAATAGGAATAATAAATATTCTGTCGTATAGTCAAATAAAATAATATTTCTTATACGTCTCTTCATCAGCCCATTAACGTCCCACTAATGGGCAAGGCCTCCTCTTCCAATCCCAAAACTAAATAAGAAATTTGGCTCATATTCTATCACGCGGACCCACTGCGAATTGGCGATGGCTGTATGCTGTTCGATTTTTTGAATCCGAAAGTACATTCATTTTTGTTATTTACATGTATATATAACAAGAGCTTTGAATTTTCTCGTTTTCTGTCGCTTCAATTGCCATGTCGAATAATTGGGCTCCGTTTAACGTACGTTACATTAACTAATTTCTACTGTTAAACCCAAACCAACTGATGCTTATAGCAACTATGATAGCCCACAGTCTCTTGGCTGTGGGAATAACAGACCAATCAGACTCATTCTGCAAGCAGGCGAAGAGTCACAGGTACACAACAGATATTCTATAGACTTCTCTTGGTTTTCACATTTATTCCTCAACGGTATAAACTAACACGGAAAGTTAAAAAAAAATCATTTTCGAACACGATTTTTGTAATTTATGTGCAGCAATAGGCCAATATATATGTGTGTGGAATGCCAATGTATCTATCATAATTCCCACTCTACCTGTAGCGCCGATAAATTTATACAGGATGTGTTTCTTATATGTAGTACTACTAGTAACTTTATAGCACTATGAAAGTTATGTGTAAATATTTTAAGAATGTAATAATTAACGGCTACTCGTAACTTATGAAAAAAAGACAGGAAGTCATCAAACCTTAACTCAAAAAAAAACTATATGTTTGACTGATAAACAGAGGCGAATCTTAAGAAAAAAATTATATTTCTTTTTTAAAATTAATTTCAACAAATTTTGTACTACAGAGTACACTGATTGTTATTGTTATAGTTGTTCTTTTAATTGGATAGGATTAGAAACAAAGTAGAGGATGATTGATTGCTCGCTCAATCTGAAACAAGCCAAATCTGTTAAAACTTCCCTCACATAATTGGCTGGACAAACCATGTCAGAAAGAAAGAAAGAAGAAAGAAAATAATTTATTCTGTGACACATGATACATTGGTTTACAAAAATACAAAAATAAAAATTAATAAACACATGTGGCACCGAAAAGGCTTATACTCAGCATATGCCGAGGGGTCACTATGGCCCCGCGGCGCTGGTCTTCCGTACAAGCCTATAAATACTACGTAAGTAGGACAAACTTAAAACTATGCGCACCAAAGTTAAACATTTCAACATAAAAAAAAAAATTGCATACATAAAACACTCACTGACTGACACAACAATGTCACTGACTAACTATTTTCATGACACACCGATACGATGGAGACCTGAAATTGACCTGATGATGGGGACAGAAGACAGTTCCCGAAACTTTTTAACGGCTTACAGCAGCTTTGTTTTATTTATTGCTTTTCTCTTAATTTGGTCTTTATAGTTGTAAGAGTTTAGTTTCCATCAAGAGTTTGTTTTTATTTTATTTTTAAAATAAACATGACGTAGTTGAAATTACTAACTGTGAAGCAAATTTGGAAAAGTTTGAAAGCGGTTTTGCAAATTATTTGTGATACAGTTCGAACTGGCTGGTACTTATAACTTTTAAGTGTCATTGCTTTTTGGAAGGATTCTTTTCTGTGATAAATGTATATTTTAATTTATAGAAGATAATATCATTTACAAGATATTGGTATGTACAAGAATTTATATTGGCAGCCAAATCAAACAGCACTTAAAGAGTATGGAAACCTACTGGGAAATAAGATTGTGTAAGAAATTATTCTCAAAAAGCTTTTGTGTATTTTGTTCATAATTTATCTATATAGACTTTGTCCGAAATAAAAGAATGTTTTAACACATAGTAGAATAATTCCTTACGTCTGTCACCTGTAACGATTAAAAACAATGTACATATACAATAATAATGACGGCATTTCAGTACGAGACGGAGAAGTATTTTATATTTTTTTTCTAAGTACCGAATAAAGAGTATACCAATTTTATTGGTGTTGTTGTTGGTGCCGTGAACAAAACACAAAATTTGTAACAATTAGTAGTCAAAATTACTTGATGTTTTGCCTTCAGACCAGCCTACTTAAATGGCAGAGGATGACCCATGAATCCTGTAAAAATAAGTTACTTAATGGTTCTTGAAAGTGGGACACTCTATATGTGGTAGTAAATGTTTACCTAGGTATGTAGGCGAGCTGCGAGGCCGTAATTCAGAACCGGCACGGCGCCGCATAGCTACGAGACAAACGCACCGGAATCCGGTTGGTATTTATTAAATTAATCGCTACCCCTGGCGCACCCCCCACCCTTCTCTGAACCTACCACCTACGTGACACTCCTTCGTTGTCTTAGTGTACATTACTTAACCAAAAGGAATGGTGCGTCCACCGGTGACATCGAAGTATTTGACGTTTCCTTACGGGAAAGATTAAAAGCTGCTAACAATATTGAAGTAAATAAAAAGTCTTAACAAAAATTAACTAAAATAAAAAAAAATATTTATAACATTTTGAAAAACTTTAAACTTTAACTTTAATATTCAAAATCGCATGAACGCCTTTAAGTAAATTATTAAAAATTTATGATTTTTAATACAATTATGTTTGTTATATAATATTATCACATAGCATTTTTTATGTCATTTTAAGATTTCTTTTTACTGATAAAGTAAATGATACAAATTTAGTAACTGAAATGTTCAGACAAAGATCCTTACAAATAAATTGAATTTTGATAACCAAGTACCTACACCATTAAAGATAAATGTTCTTACACAGTGGAAATTATATTTGATTTGTAAATTTGTACTTATCGTATCGATTTGTAAACAGATACCCATTTTCACAAACAAATTACTTTTCTCTTGTGAGAATTTAACCTACGACTGCAGTGCAGGTATCCCAACCTCTGGGCCATGACGATCACTCGCATCATACTACCCATAGTAAATTTCACGCTATTGTTATACATTCTCTCATTTGCACATAGGGGAGAACAAAATATCCGGTATTGTTTAATTATTAAACAATGAGAATGAGTTGTGATAAAGATGATAAATGAGATGCCCTTTCCCTACTACCCTTCCTACTGAGATCTCACATGGACTTCTTGAGAGAATTTGAAAAGTGATGTTGCAGTATTTTGTTTAATTAACCAACACTCATGGACGTTCACAAACACTTAGCGGTTAATAATCCACCGTTATTACACATTATTGTTCGAAATATTTTTTCTCAACAGTCCCTGTTATGATTATGGGCAATCGTGTCACAGGTGAATACTTCTCTTGCCATTCACAGCAATTGAAATAAATATTTCCGTTATCACATGCTAACTGACTTTAATGAAAAGGCACCCTGTCTTCACAACAGTCACTAAACGTGATTACAGATAAGTTTATGTAAAACATCGTTCTGTCTCTCAAAACTTTAAACAAATGACTGAAATGCAATGACGTTTTAAATCAAATTTAGCTTAAATCATATTTAGACCTGGTGTGCAAGCCGCCCTTAGTAACAGTTATCCTACGCTGGTCGTTAAAATTTCAATATAATAATTTGAATTATAATATAGTAATGCCTGCCTAATCACCGGTGTCATAAAATAGAGCATTTTTCTTTTATCATCTTAAAATTATTTTATATTTTAGGTACATTCAAAACGTCAGAGAGAGCACTTATACTCAAACAACACAGATTAATCATCTCGCGGGAGAAACTTGCAAAAAATTAAAGTGCTCTCACTTTTACGTGTATCAGACATCTAATAATTACGCCGAATTTAGGCATTTGATCGCAAAAACTATGAGTATTATTTGAAAACATATTATATATAGATTTTATATATATATTTCATTTGTCATCATAATAGTGACTAATATTTGACATAAAAAGTTAGGTGAAGGTGAAAGACCTTATTTAATATAAAAGTAAATAAAAAAAATATGAACGCCGTATAGATTACACCCAAGTCAGCTGGGACAGCGTTCAAGACTCGCCAAAGTGCTACAGTCATAAAATCCCTTGTACGAAAAGTGTAAAAACAACCACAACGCGGGTTAGTGGGAATATTAATGATGTCTTCTACACCTTCTCTTTTATTATAAACCTTAATAACTTGTTTTCTCCCTCTTCTCTTCTTCTTCTTCGTCGTGCAGACTTTTTCCGCAATTAGACGTCTCAAGCGTCCATTTTGCTTGGGAGGGTGAGAGCTGGATTACTCCATCCATCCCAGTTCCTCCAGGAATCCTATCAGCGCTTTAACGTCGCTGAAGGCTTCCTAAAGGCTGCCTGGTGTCTTCAGGAACCTCGCCCGGCAATCGGCCACCACCCTGCATTCCTGCAAGATATGTGCGACTGTCTCCCCAATCCCCATGCATGCTCTGCACAGAGGACTGTTTGTTATACCTATGTTAAAAAAAAATTCTGTTAAAGCTACCATGACCCGTTAGAGCGCTTGTGACCAGGCGCATTTGAGGTTTATTAAGCTGCATCAAAATTTTGGAGAAGCGTGGTTCGATCCCCGGTAGTGCTAGTCTAGCTTGCTCCTCCAAGCCTGCCCAGAGAAGATTGTGCAGGTATGAAGTATGTTCATTTATTCTGCTTTTGAGCCAGTTTATGGGTAGTGGCAAAATTGGTTCCGGGCCGTATGGCCTCATTTTAGACCCTCTTTTCGCTGAATCATCTGCAATGTCACCCCTATTGTCACTATGACCTTTAATCCATCTGAGGATTAGTTGATTGAGATGCCCTACTTCGTTTAAGATTGTATGGCATTCTTTGACAAGACAAGAATTTGTAATACTATGATTTAATGAATGTAAAACAGATTTGCTATCTGAAATAATAATAATACGCTTATCTATTACCTTTCTGTTTACTATTGCCTTTGCCGCGATGAGCACTCCCACGTTTTCCGCTTGGAACACAGTGTGGAGCTCGCCGAGTGGCATCACAATGTTAATATTTAGGTCTTCAGAGAAAACTCCCGAACCTGTAGGTACCTTTTCTTGCCTACGAACCATCCGTGTTTATCTCTCTTTCTCTCTTTCATCTCTGATCATCTAGATCTATGAAGATCTATTAAGTTGGATATCATTTTTCTTATCATAGATAAAGGCTTCTCTCTCTTACCTTGATTGGTGAGAGGAACCGTACACAGTTGTGGGACGTTAATAGCTTTAGATAAATTTAATGATAATTAATAGCTTGCTAAACTCTAGATAGTAATTAATTGTGTGAACATGAACTATGTACATTAATATGTCTACTCCCAATTCACTTTTTAGGGTAATCATGCAAGCCACTTAAAAATTAATGATCAATTACAATAAGTACCTACTTCAAATAAGAATCGAGACATAAAATACATAAATACACTTTTAAAAAAACAACAAATTAAGTCGAAATAAGTTGTGTGCGAAGTGAATCGCGACTAATAGGTGAGTTATGGGCATCTCGCGGGCGCGGGAATTATAATTTAATTGTAGAAGTGGCAACTCCCCGCGCCCCGGCCCCCGCCCGACCTACCCTTTGCTTTCGCCCTTCGTTACTGCCGCACGAGACCTGTGTTGTAACTCGGTTTTTTTTTGTTTATCATTTACGTTTGACGAATGTGCAAATATTTTTGTACGTCTTTTGATCGATTGTTTTTTGTAGATTGCATAATTACAAATTATACATACAAGACTTTGTTAATAAGAAAGAAGTTTAAATGCAAAACAAAGAATATTATCTAAATTAACAGGTACTATTTGATATCTCCTGAGTAGGTATATAATATTTTTGACGAATGTTTTGTCATTCAAACTATACAAAACAAACAAAGGTTGAATACTTAGAACCATCTAAATTGGACAAATTTTGTATAAAAAAGTTAATTTGTGTCTGTTGTATATTACAAATGTATTTTTTTTTAAATTTTGTAATGAATTTTAAAGAAATGTTTTATAATTAAACTACTGTTTGTGTAAATGTTCATAAGACAGAGACGATGTTTGTTTGAAGTGTAACTAGGGTACTTCATTTAAATCTATAGTATTTTCCGCAAAATTCTACTTTACCCCCTAAATATATTTTAAGCCAAAATAAATTTATTAACCCACTATATGTATAAAGCATTAATTAAAAAAACTCACAATGTGAGACACAACTGACCAGTGTTACGTTTTAATTAGAATCAAATGAATTGTTTGTTGTTAATGGAATATAAACCACAGTAAAAAATCATTATAATTCTTTTAGCAAATAATTGTAAATTTTATACAAAGTCGATTATTGATTAATTAAGTTACTACCCGATGGTACTCAATTTTATACTTTCTGTTTTTTCTCTAGGTAGGTTGCGTTCAAAGGAGCTGGCGGGGCGCGAAGTGCGGGGGCGCCCGCGGAGGGGGGGCGGCATTAAGGGGGAGGCGAGGGGCCGCCCTGGATACTGAGAGGAGTTTTAACCAATTAATTTTGTTCCTCAACGCAAACTCCGCTATATAATAAGGTATAAGAAGGCATTAACTGAGGCGCGCCGATAGCTAGCCCGGCCGGGGGCGACTTCGTCTTCTCCTAGCCTCTTATAACGATGTTTTATTTCTTGTTAAGCTCTCTGTTTCTCCACTTTTAATATTTAATGGTATTTTCATGGCCCGTGTTTTATAGCACATTTAGAAATTCCAGACATTATTGACGATTTTTCATCGGCTATGTTGTTTGGCGGGCGACGTATAATTTCATAATTTTATGATGGAATTATTAACAACCGTAAATTAACGAAGCGGTGCATACTTAATTTTATCGGCAATGTTTGTCTGTTTTACTGCCGAAGTGGCACGGCAGCACTAGTTTATGAGGCAGGCGTCGATGGATACATAATGTATCTGCGTAATGTTAAGTTCGACACCTGCATACCGAGAAACATCGCCTTTGTTTAATGCGCCATATGTCTCAGCTCGCCCGTGCTCCATCCGCGATCTCTGCTACGGTTTAAATATAAAACACCGAGAAGTCATAAGAAAAAACAATCTTCCCCTTTACCAAACCGTGACTAAACACGAGAAAAAGTTTCACCATCTCTCATTTACTCGAAATGTGGAGATTTTAAAAATAAAATCCTTTACAAAAACATTAGTGATCACGCCTTGTGCTCGCGCACGTCAATATGACGCTCTTAAAAAACAGTTCTTAACAACGGTATTGTGTTTTTAAAAAACAGGAACGCATCACAAGAAAAAACAAACCGCAGAATACTGTTAAAAAACAGAACGCAGCACGCGAGACACCCTTTCCCTTTTGCGACGCGCGCTACGTTTTTTACTTTTGTCTAAGTGAGGGTTGTGTTTTTTACCGCGATGTTACGTATAAATTAATAACTGAACGTGCTCATAATCTGCCGGCCGGAACACTTTCGGCTTTGTTTCTTTGACGTCGGATAGTGTGGTGCATTCATTTGTTTTTGTGTTGCGGTCGCGGAAGCGAATTGGGCCTATTGAATGCGGCTGCAGCCACGACTGCGACAGGTGATCCTATTTATTATTACCCTTTATTTTAGTATGATTTTCATAAGACATTAAATTTTAACGACACCTATATTAGTGGAACATAGTAAGTTAGTATAAAATAAATTACAGCAGAACGGAGAACAAATATGGAGTATATATATAAACAAATTAAAACTTAAACATACAACTTGAATCAACAAAATAAGAAATACATATTTGCAAAAGTAACAACTATGGTAGCAACATCACTCTATAGATTTACAATTATTTTAATAGTTAAATGAAATAAATAAAAGAAAATAAATTATCAATAATGAATTGTAAATTCAAATTCAAATTCATATTCATTTATTCAAGTTTGGCTCAAAAGAGCTCTTATGAACGTCAAAACTTAAAAACTAGCGCGCCCATTCACTGCGGGCGGGAGCTTGATCGTAAAAGAACGGGCAAGAAAATCGTCAAGGTTAGTTTTTTCTCCCGCCAGTTACAAGAATATGTACTTAATAGTAAAACAATTTGACAAATCTACAAAAACATGTGTTCTGCAGTCACATGATTTAAAATAAAAGAAGAAAATAACTTTTTATTTTAAGTTATAAGAGTATGAGTACGAATAAACATAGTAGACATGAGCAGACCAGTCCCCACTGGCGGCACCCGTTCACGAGTATGACGCATGAACCAGCCATCGTTTCGCTCAACCATATTTTAGGGAACGCAACGACCCGACGCATGACGCCACCACCGCAAAGACATTTGAGTGAGCATGACATACTCAAGCTACAGGATAAACAAATTTTAACAAAAATAACATTATATTAATTAAATGTGCTGCAAACCACAAATATTTCTGGTCTTATGAAAGATATCATTTACAGCAATTCAGTCTTAATATCTATATAATCATTTGAACAATACTATGCGTTCCTAATCAAAAAAAGTTACGTTAATGTATGACATTTAATTGTAAAAGTAAAAATTATTAAACTACGAAGGTTTCCACTCAAGGCTGATGTATACAGGTTTTGAGGTAATAATAAACTTGACAATATATCAATGTCAGTGTTACAAAAATATAAATTGGATCCTTTCTTTTGCACCGATAAAAAAAGAGTTGCCGGAAGGCGAACCAGGAAGCGACGAGCGTCTTCGGCCTGAAATGTGTTCCTCGGGTTTTTTTACTCCCAAACCATGCAACAGTTGCCACATTGCAGTTGTAGGCCATTCCAACTAAACACTATCATCATTTTGCAATTTAAAGTTAGTTTACTTGTATTAAAGTTTTTATGACTACCTACGTTAAATAGCTAATTCAATATAAAACAATATGTGGGGTCTTCTGGCGATTGACACGTTGAAATGGCATTTGGTATCAAACTGTTCTTTAGAGCTTGGCAATTTTATTTCGAAGGACCGAGCTTAATTACAAACACTACTTTAATATACCTTTTACATAAATTGCAGGATTATATAGATAATAAATATTTACTCGTAGTCATTGCGTGTTTTTATGTTTTTTTTTTCCTGAACTCGAAATGGTGTTTATACTTATTAAGATGTACAATAAACAATGTTTCACTAGGAACTGGATATTTTAGATAACTAACTCAATAAGTATTTTGTATATATTGTAGAACAAAAAATACTTTATTTTTATTCAAAATTACTGACACATAAGATTATGATGAAGAACGCATCACGGTTTTTAAACGAATAAATATGTACGCATTTAATATCAATGCAATATTAATTAGTAAAGTTATGTGCCACCCATATTATGTTGTATATTTTGCCTTACTTTCAAATAAACCTCACATACAGTAAACATGTAATAATATGCTATAAATAATTTAATCAAAACTTTTAAAATCCTTAACACAAACTAAATTACACAATGTAACATTCATAATTATGTATTCACTCTGTATTTTCAGCGAAAAAAGTCTTTATAGCTATGTCTCTGTAAGAAGTAACAATATTGTTGAAAAAAGTGTTTGAATACCTTTGTAACTATTGCAGAATTGTGTACCGGGGCGAAAGCGTTGCGTATCAATAGATGCGAAGCGAGATGGTGGTGGACCTTGCACGTGTGCCGCACTCGAAGCTCCTACAACAATTACAGATTCTTCCCGCTCTATTTACCCTTGCCTTATACCCGTCATTGTGACACAATGACACATTTCTTATTATTCAATGTATCAAGTCGATTCGAACAATTATTATGTAAGAAATATCAAGTTCTAAGAAACGAGAGAAAATTATAGTTTTAAATTCAGGTCACAAATGTACCAAATTATTTTTTCTAAAATCTGAATATATTTGATTTTGCATATTGTATTGTAGGTGAAACGACCGTATGCTAATAGTTTAGTTTAGTTTCGTAATAAAATAAAAGAATAATATATATAATAAAGAATATGTAGCAGGACTTCTTGGCGGGAAAGTAAAGCGACATGTAAGCATTTTTGTTTAATTTTCTAAAATTTTTGACATTTCAAACGTTAATGTGAAATAACGGTGGATTATATTAATCGTGAAGTGTTTATGAACGTACATGAGTGTTGGTAAAAGAAACAGAACAGAGCATAAACACTTTTCCAGATCCCAGTATAGTCCCACATCTTTAATGAGGACTCAAGGGGTTTAAGGGCGGGCAGCGCTCGTAGCTCTGCGGTGCTCGATGGTCGGAAACGATCGCCGAAGTACAGCAGAGTTTACAGAGGTCAGTCCTTGGATGGGTGACCGTTTGTGTGGCATTTGATATCGAGCGCTTCCGTGCTTCGGAAGGCACGTTAAGCCGTTGGTCCCGGTTATCACTAAATGTGGTAGTCGTTAAGCCATGTTAGAGGCCTAATGGGCGGCTTGAAAAATTCTAACAGCAGGACTCCACACACCTGCCTCCGCCAATCTGCACTGGGTCAGCGTAGTGGAGTATGACCCAATACCCTCACACCTTGATATGTGAGAGGAGGCTCGTGCTCAGTAGTGGGACGTTAATGGGCTGTTATGATGATGATGATGAATATATCTATAACTTGACACTGGCTAAATGTGCTAAACGCACGAAGCCATTAATTAAAAAGAAAAAATCAAAATAAAGTTGAACGCCATAGCTCAGATGTACAATAAAAACTTATTATTTTTCGGTCATAAGCTATATCTAATTTTAAATAAAGTTAATCTTATTTTTATTTTATTTAAAAAATTACTTTACATAGATCACACTATGTGATTTGAAATCTCTAATTTCTATACTTTATAAATAAATTAAATTATAAAAGTGGAATACTTAGTTTTGCAGGTTACTGTATTTTTATTAAAACCGCCATGGTTTGATACTTTTAATTTTCTAGGCACTCTAGATGCTTATTTAACAAGTTTAATGCGGAGCCGTGTGATACCGGCCTAGTATAGTGCCACCCCCTCTCGTCTCACGGGGAGTCGTAAGAGTCGACGATGGGCCGGATAATGGGCAGCAGCGTCATCTTGCGTAAAGGCTTGAACTGCGATCACCAACCCGCGTTGTTATTATGAGCAAATACTCCCAATATAATGTAATCTGTTGGGAAAGCAGTGTACTTTCTATGGCTGAAGTGATGAATGCGAAGAACAAATATGTAGGCTGGTCCACAATTCTCAAAATCATTACTCAAATTGATCAATCTTTGAATTTGCGCTAGCCGATTTATTACCCGCGACGGTATATTATTCGTTCAAAGTGAGAGGTTGTTTGTGTGTGCAAACGAATGTTCCCATATATTTCCAAAACGGTTCGACCGACTTAGATACGGCTTTTTGTAAAGGGTTGCTGATTTATCGGCGATAGTTTTAGATATGTGTTGTGGTGTTAACTAGCTCCAGGGCGAAGCTACAGAACATTATGTCTTCTCAAAAGGTAGCGTTTTTATTTTTTATGCAGTGGTAGCTATTTGTTTGGGCGTATAGGTTTTGATGCAATTGGTACTGAAATAAAACTTTACTGATTATACAATCCTGATACAACTTCATTTGGTTACTATTTATAATATTGGCACAAAAAATAAAGATAAATAGAAAACTTTGATTCTGACTCACAACCAGGAGACGATCATGAAGCAGAAAAACCTAGGCACAAACTTTTTTCCAACACTCAATCAGTTACGTATGCCTAATTGAGTTTACCGCGTTTTACCGCGATGAAGCTTATTTATTTTTAATTTTATTATTTATTTATTTAGGTCACCAACAATTGCAGGATCAATTATTATCTACTACATTTTACAAAAATCTTAGCTTAAATACAATTAGAAACAGGTGAACATAATATACTTAAAATTAGAAGGTACAGTAATCATCATAATGTGAACCAACAAGAAACGCAATAACGATGATAATATATAGATTATTTGTTAGAGCTTGGTCCCAGAAACAGGAACTAAACTGGACTTTGATGGTCTTAGGAACTGCTAAGGCTGATAAATTATATTTATTGGTAAATGTAATAAAATGTGCAAAACTTACAATGAAATAATTAGTGAACTTTTTCTAGGATCAATTTATAGATATTCGTTGGTTAGACCGGAATAGTCGAATGTTCTAAAGCTTGAAAAATTTATAAAGATCACCAGAGATGTATTGACATATGTATTGTGCTCGAAGGATTATGTAAAAAGTTACATAATAGGAAATAAAACTAATATTGTAACATCTAATTGCAGTAACAACGAATATACTTATATTAAAGTTGTTAAGATTACTTACTAGATTCCATCATGCGCACTTTAGGAATGCAAACTAAGTTTTCGGGAAAGCACTAACGAGTCTTTGTTGGTAAATAGCTCCTTTATAGGAATGCTAAGGGTTAGTTGATAGAGCGGAAGATCGTCGTCGGTAACTATATGAAAAAGAAAAGGAAACGAAATCAGGAATTCTTTATTTTTCATAAAATATTACAAAGTACTTGAAAACGACAAAATGACGTAAAAAAACGAACTGAAATCACGAAGTTTAGATTCACTTACATGCAAAAAAAATTAGTGTAAGTTAAGTGCTAAGCTAAGTGCCAGTTCCGAGCCACCGCTCAAACCGCTTCAAACGTCGTTGGAAATTGCTAAGGAAAAACGAAAGTTTGTTAACCGTGTTTTAGTTTTTTATATGAATAATTTAGTTTCATTTACAACAGAACATAACAAGCATCAGGCTGATTAAGGCACCGATTTAAACAACAAACAAAATACTTAAGAATATTTATATTTTTTAGGGGTTGAATGTAAATACATTTCTTAGCACGTCTTATTAAGTATATACGCGTAAATGCCAGTTTAACATATTTAGTTTACAAAATTTTCTTTAACATATTTAGACGTATGTGTTTATAGAATTATCCTAAATTTGCTATTTATAGCATATAAGTAACATAAATAACCATTCATGTAAGTAGTTTATACTTTAGTCTCATAAAAAATCAAGACACTTCATTACTGTTTTTCAAAATTTAAAATAAAAATATATTGCAGGTAGGATGTATTAAAGAATTCGATTCACATGAATGAAATTTCACTGTAAAATGAATCGATATAAATTCAAGTACTTATTGTGCATAACGTGTGACATCATCCAAGTGTTTACACAGAGCACTCCACTCCAGGCTGCATTCACTGATGCAATAAAAAATCCACCCGCGCGCCGTCACGCACTATCTTTTATTTTGATAGAGAGCTCGGGTAACCGCCGCCATTGTCCCCGTTCAATTTGATTATTGATTTTTACGCTAAATATTCCCTTTTTCAAAAATATTCTATTCACAGCAATTATGACTTCCTTGTAAGCGTTCGTTGGATGCTCACAAAGGCTCGACTCTCGATGCGACACAATGTCATTAATAACCCGTATAGAACTTGTCGTACTTCAGGATTATTCGCTCGGATGATGCAGTATCATTTTGATAGATCGCGGATTTTTATATTCGTTTGTTGCATGGCAAAATCGGGTTAAAATGCAAGTATCATCGCTTAAAATCGCTGACGCATGGACGCATATTATTCGACGATCGACATAAATAATGTAACGATATACTGAAATAAAATATTTTGTAATACTAATACTAGCTTCCGCGGGACATACATTTTATCAGAAGCATGGACATGCATTTTTCGATTACTTCAAAAAAAAAATTATATTTCATCTACAAAAAACTTTTGATAAATTTTTTGCTAACTCTATTTTAGTAACTATAATGTTTTTTTGTTTGTTAAGAAAATAGAGAACAAATATCTAATTTATTACCGCATTAATATTTGTTAATGAGCATATTTAGCAATCCGCATAGAAGAGCTATGTAAGTTTTATATTAGGCTTCTAAAAAAATAATCGCCTCGTAAGCAAAACAACTCGTTACTTAATTTGAAAAGAGATATTACCTGGAACATTTGTAATGCGTTTGCGGCGTTCCACTCCGCCGACAGAGGTGAATAGCAAAGCAGAAACAAGAATCTGGTTTCGCACGAACTTGTTTACGTAATCCCTTAATCTCGCGAGTATCAGTGCACAGTAGCCGATCACAAATCGCCACTAAAATGGAACATTGCCCGATCCACGGCATGTCGACAAAGCCGTTTGTTTGTGTCCGGCGGTGTTTGTGTAGCATCACCTCGGCTACTGGGTTTGTTTGCATTTAATCCGTTTGCAATAGCCTTTCTCAGATGTCCCATAATAGTTACCTAACAGTCGGCAACGTTTCGAATGATCAATAGAATATTTTGATAGCTGTTTTATCTAAGTCCCTTTATCTTTTTTCTAGCTTAAAATAACATTTTGTGAGGTTTGTATTAGTGTCTGAATTTCTCTAATATTTATGTAATAGCTGTGCTCGTAATTTCAGGTGATTATCAGAAAAAGTTGAACTCTGTATGGAGGAAAAAGACGGTCGGGATAAAAGAAAGGAAATAATACAATTGCAATTGTGGCTTCAAAACTTAACAGATAATAAGTAACCTATCAACAAATAATCTACTTTCTTGAGGAATACCTATTAAGCAACCTTTTTTAAGTTGTGACATACCAATTTTTTTATACCCAAAATGCGTCAATTTTCTTGTTAAGAAATTGAATCCGAATGCTGAGAAATAAGAGTTATCAAAGTAAACTAAGATACCGCAAACAAGGTCTGTTTATGGTGAAGCTATTAGATATAATTAAAGAACTCGTAGAAAAGCCTCGTGTACTAATGAAACTCTATCTTTGCGAAATCAGATACCGCTGGCTCTTCGGGAGAGAAAAAAATCGGGGCTTTTTGTTGTTTTCCGAGTAAAAAGTAAATCGGGGGCGTCGAGGCAGCTGCCTCTAATTTTAGAGTTGCGAATGTTGCGCTGCGGGGCGGGCTGCGGGCGAACCCTAACATTTCAAAGTTTTATTTCAAAGTACCTACTTTCAATTCCATATAAATTTAATTAAAGTAATTATACTAATCCAGAATATGGTTATATTAGCGAAGGTCACGGTCCGCTCTTCGCCTTAGCCTGACTTGTCATAGTGACTGCAGCTTCAAAAGTCAAAAATTATTTATTTCATAAACATAGCATACATTACATAGTACCTGAAAATCTCAAAATTTAATATAAATATTTAAAAAAACAATCGAAATATTATTATACTGAAATCACGAAGCTTAGATTCACATATATGCAACAAAACAATTTAATTTATTGTCTTGTCAACACTCGATACAGCTTAAATAATGAGAGCACTACTTGGATATCCACGCTAACAAACTATGTTTATTTGTTATGTTTGATGCAAGGCAACGTACATCAAGTTTCATGATTTTTGGTATTTAAGAAAAGTACTACTGGACTCAGGCCTCTTACATACCTAGACCCTGTTGTATGGAATCCAATTTTGTACTGTTCCTGTAGCTCACGCGAACAAAATCACAGGCGGCCGCTAACAATAAGTAAGTAATCATTTATACCTTTAATTCTTTTTGAGTATTTATTTAGAAAGAAAAGAAACAAAGAAAGATAAATATTTATGCAATACAAGTTGCAAGAAAAAAATTAAAAATATAATATGACTCGTTATAATTTGCCAGATTATATGCAGTCGATGCTGTCCAATATATGAGAGAGCTCCTTACTTTGGACAAAGCACGCAAACAATACAAGCGTAACAACTCATGACGGCCTAAATGAATACCGTTTCACGCCCGTTTAAATATATAAAGTTCAGTTACTCATAATCATCAGGTGTGAGACGTCGTGTGCACAGTGCAAAGGTCTGCCCGCGCCACCTCAGCGGAGCGCGAACAAAAACGCAAGACGAGAACAGCAAAGGGCGGCTTTTTTGGTATCCAAAAAAGAGTTGAACAAAGGCTTGGTGGCTGCTGCAGCGCGTAACGGCTTGCAACATTATACCGGCTAACACCTTGATCAATGTGGGTTACTGGAATGTAGAGCACCGGTGTTAACTGTACACTATTTTACTCAGATTGCCAAAAAAATTCAACGGGTGTCGCGCAAAAACTTGCACCATCCGGCATCTGACTGGTTATTGCACCGTATATTTGGTGTCAGCTAGAGAGATTTCAGCACACAAAGCGAAAACTTTGGGTAATGCAAAATGGATACTAGGTCGCAAAACATTTTAAATTTTATCCAAGCAGTTTACTCTAAAACAAAAAGACGGAAGTTCTCAATTTTTTTTGTATTTTTATATGTATTCTTCAAAACTGAGGAGTTTTTCAATTTTTCAATTATTATCCTTTTCTCTAAAGGCACTGGGAATATGTTAGCATATTTATGGGAATAAATTTGAGAAAATTACGGAATATCAATTAACTTAGTAGATAGTATGATCCCTTAAATCAAAAAACAAAACCTTTTATTTTTAACAGTTAACTCAAAAGTTAGACATAAAATAAATGAGATTAGTCGAGTTGAGTCCGCATCAAGTCATATCCCCAGTAAAATAGCGGAGATTTTACAAGATGCTTCTCGGGAGTTTTGGAATCAACACGAAAGCTCATAATACACAACAATATGTCCTTTCCTATACATTGTCAAAGAAGTTATGTCTCAAAATCCACTATAATCAATATAGTAATAAAAACTCAAATTTACACTAGTTTTGGTACAGAAAATATCTCCGCGATGCGTCTTTTCTCGCGTTCGCGCCAAAAACTCCCACTGCAGGCTGTTAGTGACAGATAGTTTAGTGAT
The DNA here is from genome assembly GCA_949126915.1 of Musotima nitidalis. Lineage (NCBI taxonomy): Eukaryota > Metazoa > Arthropoda > Insecta > Lepidoptera > Crambidae > Musotima > Musotima nitidalis. Next base: position 13,181,146 of record OX421418.1, on the reverse strand, counting down.
AAAGAGAACCACATAATTGACATCTCAAGAAGTTCTTCTTCTACATATATCATTCTTGTATCCTACAATGTCTATGGTTATCAGAATTATTTTATTGCTATAAAACATTGTACATTTATTTACTTATTATGGCCTATCAACTAGATGCATAAATGTGTATTACTTAAAAAACATAAGATTATGAACAATGTGTACATATGTATGTAAATTGAAGGTATATACATATTGTCATCTAAGACTGTACAACTAAAACAAATGAGCAGAAGGAACGACATTGAGCTGATTTTTTGAATGTAAATACATACATACAATCACGCCTGTTTCCCCGAAGGGGTAGGCAGAGGCATATTATACGCCCACATTTCGCCAATTATATTGTTGGTCCCGAATAGGTGGCGATCCTATTGCCGATTACCGGGAACTTTATGTTCGCCAGAGCCCCGTCCGTTGATCAGCAGGTGGACCACTTGCAGGTGATGTTAGCTTGGGCTCCAAAGATCTTGCTAGGATACACGCCCTATATACTCATAGTATTGAATGTAAATAAGCTGTGATAATAATGATGTTTGATTGTGATCACTGCTTTGTAGATAAAATTACGAAATATAACGTTTTCTTGACATTACTAGCTGACAACAAATTATAATTACCGAAAACACATACCGCAAAAAAACCTAACCAAGAATACCTACCCATATAACAGTTTCACAAAAGAAAGTATAACTCACAAAAACGTAAACAAACTCCATATACCTAATAATGCACGTATAAGTACTTGTTTTTGATTGTACATTTCCTAACAAATTGTCTACTTCAACCACGACCTTGAACTTGTGAAAATCAATAGTGCACATGACTACAAGTGCGCTTTCATAGAGTCAGCTGATCTCTTGTTAAAGTTCAACGCACTCTCCATTCTTCTCATGGCAGAAAAAAATCATTAGCATAACAAAAAAATCGTTGCAGTGTGTAGAGAAAAAACTCAACCCGTCCGATGCGTCGCGTGGCAGGTAGGTTACCCCACACAACCCTTTAGAAAAACGCTTACAAAAAATACTCAGGGAGGCGAAAGGATAAAAAAGGGTTATTATTACGCATGCGCCCCGGGGGATCAGTGCCCTCGTTTTTCATTTTAAACTGCACAACGAATAAGCTTTATTTCTTTTTTTAATCAATACCCGAGATCATAAAATTTGCCTAATCTGTATCTTTTTTATACGCACAATTTATTCATATAATCTGAAGCTTATGATCATAAAAATATTTAAAATTATTAGGAGTAAAGGTAACTTCAATAACACACGATGATAATGAGTAGTACAACTTTGCTATTTAATTTGTAATGTCTTATTATTCTATAAATAAATCTACGTAAAATCCCACAGCCATTGATAAATCTCTTCGATTTTGCATATATTAATTAAGAAAGTAATAATATTACATCAAGTTTACACCTAATAGCCAGTTGCGGAAGTAAATGTGACAGAATATTTAAAAAATAAATGCCGATAATATTCGCAAAAACATTAAAATAAATCCTTACAAAATATTAATAACCGTTCTTTGCAGCAGTTCTAGACGTATTTATGAAACACTGTAAATTAATATAAGATGAAGATTGTTATTTTGAATATAAATTATATTATATAAACTCTTATGTTGCCACAGGAGTAGGCATAGACAATCAACCGCTACTTTGCACGGTCTTTACATACTTCTTTGGTATTATCTCCATTCATTTTTCCAGTCAAACTTACTCTTTTATTGTTACCTTTGTGGACCCCAGCTTTTCGAAAATATTATCGATCTAATCAGATCTGATGAGTTTCTTTAATTTCCAGTACCTTTATATACTTATACCTCTCCTTTGTTATTGTCCGGTGAATCGTAACATTTTCTATCTCTACAAGTGGTTCACTTGAATTAAAAAATAAACATCATTACCACAAAACAGTAATAAAATAACGGAATAGATACTTTTTTTAAATAATTACGGGTGCCCAAGAATATCCAGCTACTAATGAGAAGATATTCAATGCGACAAACGTATATAATTCGATAATAACAAGCGGTAACAAAAACACGAGCAATGCTACCAAAAAGCGGAGTGAAACTATAATTAAGAAAGATAAATATCGTTTATTACTGTTAGGAAAGTCGATTAGAAAAAAACTACCCCTTTCACCCCACAATTTGTAACCCGTACAGTGGGCGCCGCGCCCGACACGCATAAAAACTCACGGCCAGCTCGCTGCTATGGAGAACACTTTTGCTTCTATATATCGAACTTGTTTTACATATAATATGTGCAAAAGTAGTTGCAAGCACGTATTTTATTAAATAGATAGATATACTCTTTATCGACCAAGAAACATAAAAACTGCAGATTACAATATCAAAAAAAAAATTAAGGTTAATCTAGGCGGTCTTACTTCTCTCTCAGACAACCTGAAGCAAAGGAGAGAACAGGAAAGCAGTAGGCAGAGCACACAAACTTTTAAAAGAATAAACACTAAAACTATTTGTTAAATATGAATAAAATACACAAATATATAAAATATACATATAATATTTAAAAAACTGATACATACAACTAAACAGATATATTCAAAAAGTAAGACTTCACCCTCTCCTTAAAAGAGTTTAATGTCTGAGCCTGTCTGATGGAAACAAAAATATTTAATTATTTTATGAATTGTATAGCAATACAGACATTGATTGACTTTTTGATAGGATTAAATATAACTTAATTATTCTTCAGGTTTGACTATCAATTTGTTAAATTGTCACTGAAGAATTGGTATAAATTTTTGCCAGAGTAATCATAAATTTCCTGCACTAATGGGCTGCTCTATAACCGATACCAACTTGTGAACAGAAAACAGATACAAGTATACAAAAAATACTCTCAGTTGTCGTGCAACCTTCGTGTTGGTGTCTAGGCCTCTCAGCATAGGGCTCGCCGCGATCGTGGCGGTAAGACCCCTCTTTGAGAAGTGGCTAGACAGGCGCCGCGGCGCTCTCACCTACCGCCTAAAGCAGGTTCTAACCGGGAATGGTTCGGTAGGTTCCTGCACAGAATAAGGCGGGAGGAATTGTCCGGGTGTCACAACTGCGATTATCGGCCGGAGAACACGGTGGAGCACATTACCGCGGTCTGCCCCGTTTGGGCGGAGCACCGACGTGTCCTCGTAGCAGCAATCAGCGGCGGCGACCTCTCGCCTTCGGCCCTGGTGGAGGCCATGGTCCGGAGCGAGAGAGAATGGGGTGCTGTCGCCTCCTTTTGCGAAGCATTCATGCTAGCAACTCAGCTCATCACGGTCCAGCTGCCGAGGTGGACGTCTGAGACATCGGGAGCCGCAAGGCGACTACTGGCCACCGTAGGCGCTTATGGGCGGTGAGTAATGGGTAACTCGCCGCCCGTCCGCCTTCTATAGGCGACAGGCCGCGCCGACGGCGTTTTCGTGTTTCAAGCGCGCCTCAAAGAGATTTCAGCACAGTGAGGGACCCTCGGAGAGGAGGTCAAGTCTGCCGGGGCTGTGGAAATGTTTAAAACGGTGAACGCTCAATAAGAAACATGGATCGGAAAGAATATCCAGCTACTAATGAGAAAATAAGAAAAATAAAACATAAATAAATAAGAAAAATAAAACATAAATAAATAAGAAACATCGTACGTAGTCAGTAAAAGTCTGACACATCCTCTCGCTCCACCCACTGCAGGAGATGGTCATTAGATGACTATGCATCCTAAAAAAGAATACTCTCAGCACAAACAACCGCATTTATAAAACGTCTAAAAAAGGTCTGAACGCAGGCCCTGACCAAGCTCTTGGTGCCAAAGATAATATGAGGTAAAAGTGTGTGAGATGAAGTAATTGTGAGAACTATAGCCCAAGGACCAAAATCTTGTTATCCACACACCAAGACTTATTTTAGGTTCGCTGCGCCATCTTAAGGCGTAAGTTAAGAATATCATAAGTTATGAATTTCATTTGTATTAGATACTCATCATCTTATTTTTTGATTATTAATCGACTTCTTTGATCGTTTGTTTCCGTAGTTTATAAGTAGTAGTTTTCTTTCTTTTATTTTAAATAATGGCTTCGTGCGTCTAGCACATTTAGCCAGTGTCAAGTAAGTGATATATTAATAATATATAATTCATAGTAAATGAGAATGAGTGGTGATAAAAATGATAAATGGTAAATGAGATACCCTCCCCTGAGCCCCTTGAGTCCTCAGTAAAGATGTGGGACTATACTGAGAACTCACATGGACTCCTTGAGAGAAAATTTGAAAAGTGATGTTGCACTGTTTTGTTTGATTTACCAACACTCGTGTATGTTCACAAACACTTAACGGTTAATAATCCACCGTTATTACACATTAATGTTAGAAATATCACAAATTTTAGAAAATAAAACAAAACTGCAGACATGACGCTTCACTTTCCCGCCAAGAAGTCAAGTAGTAGTTTATAAAATAAAAAACATTTATCAATTCGATCTTTCATTGATACCGATTGATAATTAATCGAAAGCCTTTTCCACACTTTATAGTCGTGCGGGAAAAAAATGTTACAGTTACATAACGCTTTTCCATAATAATAGAATCATTATCGAAAACAGAAGAGCGGGCAGCTGATTTATTGGACGATAATGGCCGCTGTCATAAATAGCTTTTTACAAATGGATGTTTTTTAGGCGCGCGTGCACTCACACACCGGGCCTTACACACTTTTTTATTAACCCTACGTCAAATTATGCATGCAGGTTATTTTTTTATAATTAACACAAAAGCATCCTTAAAAAACCAAGTTTAGAAAAAACTGGAGTCACCTTTTGTCGTTGAAATTAATTAAAGCAATGGCGTTTGTTCAACCAATTGTTGGAGCAGACAACATTTGCATATTAAAAAATGTAATGGATCATCTAGGGCGATTTTATCGGTACCCTAACTGGTTTTTTTTGAGTTAACCATAAAAAAATTGTTCTTATTACAATATCAGTCAAAGTTTTTGGGTAAAGAAACGGTTTAGTTTACAATACAAAAATCTTAGTAAAAAGTATATTAATCGATTAAAAAAAGCAACACTCACTGGCTGGAGGATTTGATTGATTAAAAACAAACAAACTCAATAAAACATGGTGTAATTGCGGCAGTGATCGGCAACGGCCGTCAGACACACATGACGTGACCTTGACAAATGCACACACCATTTACTGTAGTACTGAAACCACACTGGCACTGTGATTTATCGTGCAATTTGCAAACAATAAACTTGTTACTATTGATACTATCTAAGCAGCGCCCGTTGGACGGACAGCAAGCCTCACGACTCGAGTAATATCCCAGCGCACCATAATGACTTAAAACGACTTAAAATTCAGCGTTTCCCCGTTGAAAAAAAGAGTTAATATTGATCGTAGATTTCTCGTCGTGGGGTGCAGCGGCCGGCTGAGTCACCCCACGGTTTTTTAACTCACCCTAAGTTATATTTTTTTGTAAAGCCCCCCCTTCCCTCCTCCCTGGGCCCGCTTTAAAGGATGAGTAGTCTCTATGGAAACGGCTCGATCTAATTTATAGGCGGGAGAAAGTACGGATTGCTTAATTAAGAATTTAAAATGTGTCTACTAAGTAATTAATTAGAAATTTCCAGTCTGCGAACTTAAAGCTCGCGATGAGATTTTCGTTTATTATTTCTTTTGTTGGAACGTGCTCCGTAGAGCTATTAAGATTTTAATTAAATATTTAATGGAACAGAGAATTAATTGTTTTACTTAGCCTCCGGGATTTTGTTAGCGCTGTACAGCTTTTCTCTGAAAGCACTTTAAGAAAGTCGCAAGCACCGGACGAAAAACAAAACAAAGCATTGTATCGCCTTATTTAAATGAAGGACTGATGTGCCGTGAGCGTGAGTACGTAGGCGATAGTTCCTCGTGAGGGTGCGAGGTGTGTGGCACGGAAGGGTTGGCAGCGCAGGGCACGCGCGGCTCTAAAAAGTGTGGGTCACGGGCGCACGGTGAGGCCGCGGCCGCGGGCGCGGGTTAGTCGCCGCTTTTTTGTGGGAGCGAACGCGCGTCACTCCCTGCAGGCGCCAGCGCAGCTGATGTAGGTGAGACCATCATTCTTTTTCATTGATTATAATGATAATTAACCAATTACTTTCCATTGATAAAATTAAATCGCTTTATTTGTTGCATATGTAAGATAAAAACATTGGACAGTCCTATATACTCATAAAAGTGCACACTTACTTCATTATATAATAATTGTGAAATATTGTTGTAGAATCACCTGTTCGTACAAATAACAAATACAATAATAAATCACCTTTTATAAAAAAAATATGCACGCTATCAAAAATGTTTGGTTTGGTTTTAAGAAATTTTAATTTTAATTAAACATTTAATCTTAATTCAATAAAATTGGTTACCTGTTATAAAAAATGTCCATGTACAAAAATTAAAACTTTAGTTTAGAATATTATTATGGATATTTTTATTAAGTATGAAACTTAAAAGTTAACTTTTACTGTATAGTTTATTTTCTTCTATTACGCTTTCACTTAATGGTGGTACTAATTGTCTGTGGCATAGTCATAACTCTAAAAAAGTCTGGAATTAATGAAATGATTTTATTACTTTTTATAACGAGCATGAATTGTACTTGAAGTGACTAAAATACTGACATACGACTGCAAAATTTATCAAAGAATTTTAATTGTGTCTGGATATTATCTTTATAAGTTAAAATATTTCTAGACACTTCATTATTGGATGCTAGAGAGATGGTTAAGACTATATTCTACATTCCGCTCTTAATCCTGGGAGATTGACGTTTTAGGTAGTTTAGAATGTTTTGATACTTGACTGTACTACTAAGATTAGTTTTGTGCTCTGTCTGAACTAAATATTATGTTTAATTATTGCCAAGAACGTACTATAATTTATTATAAATAGATTATTCATAGTATTCATACACTTGGAACAAAAACCTAAAAGGAATCTATGATTATGTAAGCATTGCGCAATATCTACCAAATCTCTTCTTGTAAGTAAAGATAAAGAGAAATCCTCTCCGCAGTGAGCAGAAGTGAGCAGAACAAAAGCTCATAACGGGCTACATCGACACGTACGATTTGCTGATCATAATAATTAGATCTTGCGGGTTAGGCGAAAAAAACAATGGCGACAATGCTGCCTAATGAGCCATAAAGAAGAAAACGATACGTAGAGCAAGCCGTAGACAAAAAAGGGCGCGGAGGGGAGTAGGCGAGGGGGGAGGCGCGGGAAATGGCGGGAGAGCTAAATTAATTTGCGCGCTCCCGCCAAACAAAGACCCGCTAATGGAACGCGCCGAATGGAAAAAATGCCACCGTCCGCTCTCCGACAACTTATTTTTTTTTACCAAATACAACCTTTGACTTTCTCGAATGAATAACATTACACCCGTCGAAGTTCGGCCGCGGTGGCTTTGTTCCGATTTAATGAGGAAGAAGAGTCCGATACTCGCCTCGCTTAATTGTTCACTCAAAACAAACGACCTCTATTCTAATTGTTTGAATCAAAAAGTTATTCTATGTGGAAATAATTTAATAAAAAATGATGTTGCATTAAACAAAAGCTGAGCGCGCTAAAGACGCGTTCGTTGATGTTTTTTAGGCAAACATACTTTTCTGACTACGGCGCGGCGTAGCAACTAATTTCTACAGCCCCAGATACAGTTAATGTGAATTATTGAAAATGTTAGTTTTATGTTACAAGTTATTTTATTATTTTATTAAACCCAGTGTCGAGAAGACACGGCCGTTCACCTGATAGAAAGTGAGTCGAATGCACATATTAATTTGATTGGAGAATCCCGACTAGGACTGCAGTCGTTACCCAAAATATTGTTAAATTTTATTTACTTAATAATTTCAGCTGCTGCCCTTTATACCGTTAAATATTATACTAGGAAACATTACTTTTTACCGGCAGATTAATTATCTTTTCTGTAAAAGTGCTACCTACCACTAGACACAGAGTCGACTTCTACTACTATTTAGAAAGAAAGAATAAATGTTTATTCAATATAAGTAGTACATTTTACACACTAAATAACATACAATAAAAGTACGAAGGAGGTATAAGGTATATATTCTAACATATTTTGATAACTTGTATTGAAAAGGTGCCCTCTCAGCATTTGTCGGACATTTTGGTGATGTCACGACGCAGATCTTCCGAAGGCACATCTATTTAGTATTTTATTGCAGGGCAGATCATATTTCTTGCTAAATCAGGGTTTAACAATGTCACTTTAATAGTTCCTTGTTATTTTGGGATTATTATCTAGATACTCATACTTTGGATTTATGTGTACACAATTAAGATTAACTTTATGTAATCTTATTTAGTTCTTATCTAAAGAGTTAACATATAACAAAATGCAGATATTGACGAATATATACGCGACGTTACATATTAAAAACTTAGTTACATGTACTGTGAAGAAACAATAACACTACAGCATGAGGTTCAAAGAGGGAAAACCTCTAAATAAGCATACAAAATAGTGATAAACCTCGTGTTGTTTACGGAGATACACCCCTGTTCAGAGGACGTACCTATAAAACAGACAGATGAAGTATCAACCGTTTACAGCCATCATAACATGAGCCACCTTACAAAAGAAATTTCGCGTGCTTCAGGTCCAGCTAAAGATCAAACTGTTAAACTCGATGGGCTGTTGACTGTATCTGTCTGAGTAAAGGTATAATTTTTTTACGTGTCCACCAAAATACTTAATTAATGAAAGTATTTTTTCCTTTTTTTTTCATAATTTGCACGAAACTTCTTAAGAAATTGTTACGTACCAAAACTAAGCTTTAGAAATCAAAGCAACTATAAGAAAAAAAATATTTATTCATCGATCTACTTGTAGTATAAAATAGCACGGCAAATTAAAATAGTAAAACATAAGGTACCTACTTATGTAATAAAATTTCACATCTTTTTAATGGCGTTTGCATTTTTTTTTTATTAGTAATACAATGATTTGTGTATCTATAATTTTTATCATCACTACAACTCTGCACACACTAGTAGCTAAAACTTTACCACTCGTGTATTCATACTATGAACTTAAATTTGTTATGTATAAATAAACGGAAATGTTCGTTGAAAAAACGAGAAAGATTCTTTGGCGAAACAAGTAAAATAGATGTAACCATATGACCTTATTTCTGTCACGCATGAAAAATCATGGACAAGCGCAACAAGTAACTTAATTTTTTTTTAACTAGATCTTTAGGAGATCTAAATGTAGACTTTAACATTATAGAATTGTATGTTTATGTTAAAAAAATAAAGAATTAATTTAATTTTGGTCACCTAATCGAAACTAAAGTTATTTCAAATGTTATTTGACTTATTATTTGGTTATTATAAACCTTATTATTTGGTTAGGTTGTTGTGTGGAAAGTACCTAACGCACTTAAATTTGATCATAAAAAAGCAGGAAGCATCAGCCTAAAAAAATATTAATTATAACATTGTACGCAGTTAATAAAAGCAGTCAATTAATTATTAATATTAATTACTAGGACGCCACTTATCTGTTAATCAACTGGTTTTATACTGTGTACGGCCGATATCGTTAAACGTTTTACAATTAAAATCAAATCATTACATACCCTTAGATTTATTCATATGATACTTTTCATTGAGCAAATAAGTATGCAAAATTATATTAATTACACATATATAAAATTTCAATAGTCCATATATTAAGACGAAGAAGAATAGTTACGGTAGTTGACAGTAGTTGTTAATTAAAACTTCGTGTCAGCACATGGCCCGCATGTGATAAAGGTAAAGGGAAAGGATAGAGTGGGTTGGTGACAGAGATGTGACAGAAGTGAGGCGGGCTTGTCTATCTCGCTATCAGATGCGACCTGCCGTCCGGGAGAATGAGCGATGCTATCTAAATGTACCGACTCCGCTCGCCATTTTGTCGCGAGATGAAATTAATGCCGGCGCCATTACTCCAGCAAGACTTATGCGAGCCCAATTAAAAGTTCCAAACGTTGGAGACGGGAAATTAGTGGAATACGCTCACATTTATCAAGACATCAACGTTGCCTCGCGCCACGCGAAGCTTCCCAAATTTAAATTAGAGACGATTTTTACAGCTACCTCCCGGAGGGGGCGATGGGGTCCGAAGGGGGGGCGCTACCCTTTCCTTATAACGAGGAAGGCCTCATGCATTTTTATGTGCTTCTTTTTTCGCCGGCGTTTTAAACAAGGGGGTGAGCGAGGGTGCTTGGGGTGAACTTTTTTATTCGCGTCTTGATAAGTTAGGGTTGAAATTAGACGTTCGAGTTTCGCCCGCGGAATTCATAATGACGAAAATTAATAAGTTTTCTTTTGAGGGTCCTTACCACGGCGGCGCTCGCTGAATACCTATAAGTACGCAAATTTTATTTTATGTGATTGTTGTTTGTACGATGTCTACAAGAGTCTTTTAGGTAATATATTAGACAACGTGTAAATCACTCATAGATGAAATTTTTACCACTTTATATAACACAAAGTATAAATGAATGTGCATTAAATGCAAGTGCACATTTTGAATCAAAAATCACTTATGGCAGTAATGCAGCATCTTACAGTTATAAGACATGGAGAAGTTATCTATTTACCGCAATCCTCAGCAAGAACAACAATGCAGCGAATACAACTTGAACCACTTCATGAAAACAAACGGAACATGTTAAATCCAATCCAATATCAATAAATTTTGAAAGTAGGTAACCTACAGGTTTGTTTTTCCGTACATAAATAGTGTCGGGAATGTGTGTGCTCGCGGCAGCGTTCTGTTACAGTAAAATTATAACAGCGTAACATTTTGTTCCTCTTATAACATATCTATTATATGAAAACGTTTCTATGTTTATTTAAGTGTTTGATTTAAGAATGAGCTCATTTGTTCTTCAATCAAATTTTACACACACTTAGTTCTGAGACCCTATCATTAACCTATAATCTAAGTCTATCTCTATTATTTTATAAAATAATAATGACTTTCTTTGAGAGTATTGCATATTTGTATGCAAAGTTCTTCATCATTTGTTAAAGGCTATATAAGTCAAAAAATAGTATGATGATATGTAGGTAATATAGAATCATTTTCGAAGTATATTACTTAAAATTACTCATTTATTTTTAATGTGTGTGAAAAATTGAATGACCGAGGGTTGGTAGATAAGTTGATGATAAATAGCCAATTGGAAAGGAAAAACACGTTGCGCCTACCTCAGATCAACAGGGAGCAGGACAGAAGAATTATGATCTAGGATTATGTCAATGTCGAATGAATTCTGCTCTATTGTATTATGAGGTAGCTATTAAACCATAGGACTTCTAGGAATGGTTAGATGCTATACAAATGTAGAAATAAGGGTGATGTTGATATAAGCCTCCTTAAGAAGTAACCTATTCGTAGTAAAGAAGGATGATGACTTAACATAGCAATCAGGGTACTTTCTGTCTCAGTAAAATAGTGAATATACTTTATTGTGCTGGCGAAGCAGGTTTATATATAAATGCAAACGATGTTGTGTAATATCTTGGCAACCCGTTGTACTGGATTTGTGACAAGTGGCTTCGGTCAAGAAGTAATTGCACGGATGGAGTACGATTTCACCAAAATGAAACTGGCGGAAAACAAACTTTATTCTGTGTTATGATGTCCTAATCAAATTACCTTTTTTTGGTTAGTTAGCAAGTTTGAAAGCAATGTTGGAAAAATACTACTTTGAGTCATGTGGGGCATTTTATAATTCCACCAACACTTCGGAAAGTAAACCAAATATCCCAATACTTCCCTTCCACCCGGACCGCGAAAGCGAACAGTCGTGTAACTCATTTTCAAAATTTCTTAATTTTTATTTATTTATATGTGAGTTTAAAAAAATACAACAATAATAAGTCTGCAAGGTACTAGGAGCGCATAAAGCTAAAGTGTAAGCGGTGTAAGAACGAGACAGCATCAGCTGAGACGGAGATCGATGCGCGAGCTACGTACGCAGCGCAGTCGCCGAGTGCAAGAGTACTACACAGCGTAAGCCGCTTGCCGCGATCTACAAGCGAAAGCGTTTAGGCTGCGGGTTCGGACGTGGTCCAAGTCATCTGATACGGTCCAGGTTATATTGTTTGATTATCGATTTTTTTGTTCATTTTTTTACAAAAATGCCACTGAAACGTACACCGCCCAGTACCCCTACAGAGGAACTAGCAGAAAACTCCACTGCTGCATCTCGCTCTAGATTGTTGCTGCCATCTGGATCTTCCCCTGATCTATCTACGATTGGGCGTGATAGCAACACTACTACGCGGTTGAAACGAAAGCGTGAGAATTGTGACTGCATGTCTCGCCTGGATGAAATACGCTCACTCTTAACGGCGTCATCAACTTTAACAGACAACAAGTTCTCTGCATTGCAAAACGCCATTTCTGAAATTATTGCCCAAAATACCGAGATAAAAGAGTCCATTACGTTTATATCAAAAGAGTACGACGACATAAAAATAAAAATCGGCAACTTAGAGTCAGAACGTGATAACGACCGGCGTTTCATTAATCAACTGGAGGATAAATTGGACAATTTGGAGCGTCACCTATTCTCTACTAAAATAGAAATTAGGAACATACCCCCAAAAGAGGAAGAGAGTAAAGCAGACCTGTGCGCTATTGTTCAAAAGACTGGCGACGTGATTGGTCACCCCATAAAATTTAATGAGATAAAGGATGTATTTCGCGTTAAGAACAAGAATAACTTAACAACAATAAATGTGGACTTCGTAAGCACAGTTACTAAGGATATAGTAATTAAGAAAGCACGTAAGTTTAATAGCGAGAATAAACTGAACAAGTTGAATACTATACACCTTAAAATTGAAGGTCCCAGCAAGCCTGTATACATATCAGAAAAACTTCCTCCAAAAACGCAACACTTGTTTTACTTGGCTCGCAGTTTTGCCGAAAACAATAACTATAAATATTGTTGGACTTCGTTTGGAAAAATTCTAATGCGTAAAGCGGACGGGGATAGATATGTAGTCATAACAAATGCAGCAGATATTGATAACCTTGTTCAAAAGAAGTGACAATTAACTTACTGTAGCTGTGGATTTTGTGGGAGGAGATTTTGTGTTTTGTTTTACTTATTTTTGTTTGTTTACATAACTTTTATAACCTGTAAGTATTTATTTTATACTAATGCGCACTTACACACAAAAACACCGCAGTCCAATGATTTATTTCTGCACTATTTTGTACATTCATTGGGTACTCAAACCACAACATTGTTTACAATTAATATAGTTGCAAATCTACATAAACACACTTTATTAACACCATCTATTACATTATACACTGTCAATTCGATTTACATTAAACAAAATTGGTCTAACCTAATTCTTGCTAGAACAAAACAACGAATAGGGCTATTATTCTTTTATTTGATAAACAAAAAAATCTGTAATGCTTGTGTAAACGTTTATTGTATTCTATTAAGTATTTCAACATACAGATATAGCTTAAACTTCTATATGAAAGAACATTATTTAAATGGATTACGAGGCGTATTAATACAATTTGAAAGTTATTTCTTAATAACATTAAGCTGTGACATAATTATTTTCAAAAATAAAATTCACTCCGACTAATACTACGGTAATGGAAGATGTCGACAATCAGGGCATAGAGTGCAATATATTGAGTGATCCCACAGACTGCCTACAGCTAACGTCTGGTTCTAATAATAAGTCGTTTTCAATCCTGACAGTTAATATAAGAAGTATAAAAGCCAATTTCGATATTTTTCTCCTATTTCTCGCTAAGTTTCGCAAATTGATTGATGTAATAGTACTCACTGAGTGCTGGACCAATGAACACTTATTACTACCTTCTATAAATAATTATAAAATATTCCAATCCACTATGTACCTTAATCAGAATGATGGGGTGGTGGTTTATGTTCGGGAAGTGTTCGACGCAACTTCGTTTGAACCAGATTGTTCTGAGGGCAACTGTCTTGTAATAAATATTTTGGATGAAATATGTATTGTCTGCACTTATAGACCACCTAGTTTTAAAAATCCATTAATTTACTTAAACTCCTTAGACGAAATACTAAATAATTGTAGTAGAAACAAAAATATTGTACTGACTGGTGACTTAAATCTAGATATTATGTCAGATAATCTTAATGCTCATTCTGCAGCATATCTGGATTTGATGGCAAGCCATGGGTTAAGGCAAGGAATTAATTGCCCCACTAGGCAGTTTACGTGTCTGGACCATTTTATGGTGAAAACTAAGTCAAAGGTCTACACTTTTGTATTCGAGCAACTGACCGACCATTCACCTATTCTGCTTTATTTTGACCATTCATCCCCTCCCAAACAAACCATATTTGTTGAGAAGTCCGTTGTTAATCTCGATGCTATAAATGAATACTTACTAAATGAATCTTGGACCGACTTATATTCAACAATTGATGTTAACCAGGCAGCGATAATCTTAACGACAAAGTTAAGAGACATTGTGAATGCCAACACTACGGTGCAAAAAATTCCAAAGCGAAACCGACCTTTAAAACCGTGGATCACTATAGGAGTGGTCAAGTCTATAAGAAAACGGGATAGAATGCACAAAAAAGCAAAAAAATACTATAACAATCAAGAAATTAAATTGAAATATATAGCATACAGAAACACACTAAATAGAATCTTAAAAACGTTAAAAAGGAATTACTATACCAACAAATTAAATAAAAATAAAGGTAACATAAAAGAAACTTGGACTACGATTAAAGAATTGTGTAATATGAAAAAGTCTAATTCATCATCTACAGAATTACTTAACCTAAGAGCTACTGCTTCTGAATCTCTGGATGAAGTTAACAGATTTTTTACATCAATTGGGTCAAATCTTGCAAACCAGACCCTACAAAAGCTGGCTACAGATGAAGTTACGTTAGCCAAAAAAGCTAAAGTAATTGATTTACCATTAAACTCTATAGCACTTTATTTGTCGGATCCTCCTGAGGTGATTGATGTGATTAACAGCCTTAAAACAAAAAGCGCGCCAGGCATAGACAAAATAGCATCGTCCATTTTAAAACAGTTTCGATATTGCCTTGCTGAGCCTATATCTTACTTAATTAATTTAAGTTTTGGACACGGTATTTTTCCCACTGTGTTCAAAAGCGCCATTGTTTGCCCCATTTATAAATCAGGAGATAAGTTTCTTGCTACAAACTATAGGCCCATTTCTCTCTTAAGCACCCTTTCTAAAGTGATGGAAAAAATTATGAACAAAAGACTTATCTACTACCTGGAAAAAAATAATATTCTTAGTGACAATCAATATGGGTTTCGTGCTAACCGTTCCACTGACGACGCTGTCTTACAGCTTACCTCCAACATCACAGAATACCTTGATAAGAACGAGAAATGCGTGGGAGTGTTTTTAGATTTACAAAAGGCTTTTGATACCGTGTCTATTCCGATACTTCTGACGCGCTTAGAGAATGTAGGAATCAGGGGGAATGCACTTTCGTGGCTTAGGGACTACCTTTCGGAAAGACAGCAATGCGTTAAAGTTAATAATTGTTACAGTAGTTACAGCATGGGATCGTATGGGGTTCCGCAGGGCAGTACCCTGGCTCCGACTCTGTTTTTAGTGTACATCAATGAACTATGTAAATTCCGAATGGAGGGTGCTGTTCTACAAATGTTTGCTGATGATACTGTCATACTTTTTCATAGTAAAACATGGGAAAACGTGCGAAAGTTGGCTGAAGATGGTATGTCGGTTATCACGGCATGGCTTGAAGATAGTTTATTATCGCTAAATATAGATAAAACTAAATTCCTCTGTTTCAGCAAGACTATGGCATCTTCTCCGAAAAATTTTCATCTTTGCACACACTGCTATCCCTGCAACCGATCTAAAAAGGGTTATTCATTTACTTGTCATTGTCCAACTTTATTAAGGACTTCTGAAATAAAATACTTAGGAGTACTTATTGACGATAATCTTAACTGGAAAAGACACATAACTTCTACTAGCAATAGATTAAGAAAACTTATATATATTTTTAAAGACTTAAGACTCATACCAGACACTTCTTTATTAATACAGACATACAAATCCCTGGCTGAGTGTATAATTACCTATTGCATATGCTCGTGGGGTTCTGCAGCCAAAACACATATGATGGAGCTGGAAAGGGCGCAGCGGGTAGTACTAAAAGTACTTCTCTACTTACCGTTTCGGCACCCAACTCATTTAGTGTATGAAAAAGCGGATGTTCTGACTGTGCGAAAGTTATTCGTATACCAGAGTATACGCAAGTATCATAAAATAAGTATACCCTTACAAACATTTACAGGCAAAAGAATAGATAAATGTGCAGTTCCGAGGGTTAAAAGTAAATTTGCCCAAAAGCAATATAGTAATATAGCTCCACGATTGTATAACAAATTAAACTTAAAATACAAAACCAAAAAAATCTCTAACTTTGAAATAAAAAACAAAATAAAATTATGGCTTAAATATTTAGACTACAATGATGTTGAAAATTTATTAGTTACTGTGAAATAGAATTAAGACCCGCTTAATCACGCACAAGCACACACACACATACACACACACACACATATACACACACACACACATATACACACACACACACATATACACACACACACACACACATACACACACACACATACATACACACGCGCGCGCGCTCATATATAGATTTTAATACTAGAATAATTATGTAATTACCTACTGTTAATTTAATTTATGCTAACTACCTACCTTTAATTTATATTGTTTACTTACTACATTGTAACATATTTTTTATTTAAATTTGGAAGGAACTGACTCTCAACATACAGCTTACGCTAGTTTGAGGATCAGGGCTTGCACTGTACTTGTTAACTCCCTATTGTTGCAATAAAGATTTATTATTGTTATTATTATTATTACTTCTCTGAGACAGATCTTGTCATCATATGCGTACATATATTTCTCCTGTCCGCCATTTTAAATCACATAGAAAGGTTTCGTGAAACTATACCTACCTAGTTACAGACTGTAAAACTGTACCTATTCTATCTATATATTCATCATATCCTAGCACTATCCCGATTGCCCTAGACTTAAGCTTAGGGCTCAGGGTCTGCTCACTGGTTTAACCGTATTTAGCTGAATTTCAGTTATTACATGGATGCCATCTGACCTCATTCTATGGCAAACATCATTCTATGATTAAACCAGTGGTCAGGATGTTAGAAGGCACTGACTTCCTAATAACGCCAGCCATAGATGTACATGACAGCCGGCATTAACGGCTTAACGTGCTTTCCGAGACACGGAGCAAGCAATAATTAACATAACTTCGAGAAGTCATTGGTGCGCCACCAGGGTTTGAACCCAAGACCCTCTGATTTTAAAGGCAATGGGTCTTGCCACTGGGCTATCGCCACTCTTAAGCCCGGTACCTTTAGAAGAGGGTTTTCTATTCCTTTTTGCCTGTGACTACACAGAGGCAAATGCGAACACTTGTTGATCGGATGTGTGGGCATGCGCGACTCTCGCACGTGATACTACTTGCCAAACTGTATTCCTACACATATTTTAAAGTTAATAAAACTTAATTTATACTTAGTTAATACGGAAGTTTTAATAACTTAGTAAAATATATGTTATATAAATTGTGCGCAATCAAGTGTGCTCACAAATATAAAACATCAATAAAATACATACAAGAATTTAATATAACATACAATGAAACAATTTCACACTGACTATTAAAAAATACTAGATGGGTACTTATTGTAGGTAAGTTTTACTTAATTATCGAATTTAGTAATAATTTAAGTTATCCTCTTAGATAATGCGAAAATTATAAGCAGCTAATTTCTATCGATCTTTAAATGGTACAGTAATATGTCGATACTATATGCCAAATAATGTGTACTCATATTTTGTTCTTATCTCATGAAAATTAGATAAGTTAATGTTCCGTTATATTTTATATTATTCTCAATAATCCCTAAAAATATTCTAAAAATCGCTTTTTATCAATTGAAAATAAAAATAAAATTAAAAGAATTTGGTAAAACACGCAGTGGAAATGATACTTGGGTAGGGCTATTACATTAGTCCAATGATCCGGAGCGCAGGCCGAGAGTGGGCCCGTTTTATAATTCGCGTCTAATAAGGTCGTTAACAGCGCACATTAAAACAAAACAAACAGCAAAGAGAGGCGCGGGCGGGCGCCATCCTTCCTCGAATCCGTGTCATTAATTTACGTAATGCGTAGGTACGCTATCCCCAAATATTTAAGAAGCCTCCTTCGGGAGCGCCCGCTCCTCCACTATCCCCCCTCCCCTCCCAGCCCCCGGCCCCCTCCGCCGCCCGCCAAGAATTATGGCGGCCGCCTTGTAATTATATTTTTTAATTTATCTTCCTTAGCGAGTACAATGGAGGCGCCACCCCGCCACCGAAGCGCTTCCTTCTCATGCTGAATATTGTATCAGGCCGCTGAAAAAAGGAAAGGACGCTTTAATTACAAGCGAGAGAGCGGCCGGCATTACGCGCTAAATATTTGATGTTGTCTCTTTCTCGTACTTTCGCCGCCCCCGCGCCCCGCACCCGCCGCCGCGTCCTCAATAATTAAAACGCCTATTAACTCATTCTTCAGGTGACCCTTCGTAACTCAAAGAAAAAAATCTTTATTTCGATACTTCGATTCAATCTTTAATTAATTACCTTACAGGCAATAGGTGTATACCATTACTATCATGAATTAGTTACCTATTTAGGCTAAAGCATTGTTTCAGATTATTTTTGCCGTATTACTCTTGAATAAAATTGATTTATATAGTCTCTTTCTTAAAAAACAGTCCGTCAACAAAATATAACGTAATATGCAAAGCTTAGCAATGTGTTTCCAAATATTTACAGACAATCGAAGAAACCATGTAGGCAATCAAGAGCGCGAGCGCGACGCACACCTAGCGCAAGCACCATATTGGCGCGCCGTTGATTTATTGTGGCACAACAGTCGCAAATTAAACCGGATTCCGCCGCGGACACCCGGCCTGCAGTACTTAGCAAGAGGAGACAAAGTATAAAGTAGCACCCCCATCCACCCACTGAAAAACGTCTCTAATATTCTTTTAGAAACGGTGGCATTTACGGGCTATATTTTATCCCGAATTTGCATACGCTCCTTTTTTTCGTACCCGTCCTCTATTTTATGGGAGAGTATTTTTTCATCCAGGGGGTTAAGATACAAAAGGGTAAAACGCGGGTGCTCGCTCTCTTTGATAATTAAATTGCACTGCGCGGTGCCATCGAAGAAAAAACTGTGTGTGCCGCACTCATCGCCGCTACCCAGGCGCCAACCCCACGGAAAGTACCGCTCGGTTATTGTCTCCGATACATTAAATTCAACAATTAAACGATTAATCTTCGAAGAATGGAATCCGAATTATTCAGGATTTGATTTGCATGCTCATTATTTTTATGCTATCGTTCGTTATACCTTCCTTTCCTGCTTCGGACGTTAAAAGACCGGTATGAATAAATGTGCGTGTAATTAATCTGTTCTTGCTTCTGATATGCTAATGTCCAACTAGATACCCTGTTATTTTTTATTGCTACCTTGTTAATTTATTTGTACGAAACTTCTAATTAGTACCAATGTGATTGGTCTACTGTGAAATATAATTAGGGATAATATTATTTTTCAGACCGTTTATTTTTTAACGTGGCCTGACTGTCGAGATAATAATTTAACTAACAAATTGGGAGAAATCTTACCCTGCTCTAAGTCAAATTACCATAATTGCTAATCAAATGTCGTGAAGAGGCCGCGGCGCGCTGCGGGCTAATTACAAATTCTAATTCCCTCTCTTGTTTCACAGGCCTTTTGAATTTGTAAATTATTGCCTTTTTCGTCGTCAGGATATCAAATGAATTCCCGTTTTACTAAACAGTCCTTCAGATACAGTTAAGCTCCGTAATGATCGAAATTTTGCTATGTTTCTATATTTATGCTTCTATCTACTTACTTGTATTAAGTAGGTATTGCTTATTTGTATTTTAACTCCCACTCGAAGTGAAGAAAAGAGGATGTTATTAATTCCCACTCGTCAATAAATGCTTTTCAATGTGTTTGAAGTCCTGGAAAGAGGACTTAGCTGAAAAGGAAAATCAAATAAAAACTTAATAACATTAAAAACATTTCTGCGGAGGCGCCCATTTGGGAGCGACGTAGCGAACGATTTTAATTCTATCACGAGTCTACTTATAAATAACGCCGGTACCAATTAAAACAGCGCGACAGCTTTGAAAAGCGGGATGAAGGAAAGTGTAAGTAGGCAGGGAATGCCGTGTTTACGGAAACCTCTCTGACAAAATATTATCGCGAACGAGCGAGCGGCGGCGGCGGCGAGGCGATCAAATATTCAGTCGGCGCAGCGGCAACCCTCTCCGAGACTCAAGCCCTTCCCTTTGCACGCCCTACACTAATTACGTTTAGAGTTCTTAAGCGAAATTACTTAGGCCCCTCTTCCCCGCGCCGCACCCCACCGGAAATGAGGCGCGCTGGAAAAACAAGAAAGAGGAAAGCGTTATATAAGAAGGTCGCAGTCTTGCCGAACGTCCTAAATCTGGGCAATCTCTAAAAGATGTTGATGTAATGATTTTTTCTTCATTTTCACAAGAGTTCTGTGTTCATGAGCGGTTGCTAAGTGAAAAGCAATTAAAGCACGGCCGAGTGATCGCCCGCCGCCCCCGGCGCCTCCCTGCTCCGAACCTGCCTACTCGTGCCACCGAATGTCTATAAATACATACAATTAATTTATTTCAATTACAAAAGATATACACAATTTTTTATTTAAAAGTAAAGGTTTTTTCTGTCAATATAATTAAGTAGATAGGTTCTCTATATTGTGTTTTTAAGTAATTGGTAATTTCTTGATAATAGGAGAGTTTTATTTATGTTAAAACTAATTAGCAAATCTTCACAAATAATAACAAGGCGAAAGTGGTTTTGTTTGTGACGATTTCATCGATTATTGTGATCGTTTTGGGATAGATGGGGCATTGAAAAGTGAATTAAGTTACTTTTGAACTTAATTTAATACATATAATGAGAACGCAGATTTATTGGACAATTTCTCTTACTAGCCAGACCTAGGCCACCGCAATTCTAAAGGAGAGATGAAATACCCAATCTCTTGTTCTGCCATGAACTCGAAACAATTGCTCAAAATTCTTACATCTGCTATTGCTTGGGGCATACAATGACATTGATAGATCAGATAAAACTAATTATGACATAACATTTTTGTTATAAGTTTTAGAAGACTACAATATACATTCCTGTGATAGTTAAAGTATAATATAATAATAGTTAATAATATAATAGTTCAAGGTATATAAATATTAAATAATAGGAAAAGTGATTGTTTAAACTAACTATGACTACACTGTAACTTTGTCGGAAGTTATTTATTCATTTATCTGAAGGGTCATCAAGAAAATACATACCTAGGTAAGCACAGCCAGTGGGAACATTGCGTTTCCGCGTCTTTCATGTTGACTTGGGACTTAATTTCCTAATTCTCAAGCATTCGGGAGAACAAGCCGCTGCCGCCGAGTCTTCATTATCAAATCGGAAGCTCCCGTCCAAACCGAGCGCTCCTCGCAATGCTGGCCTCAACTCCTCAACGCAAGGATCCTACAACAACGCTGCATAATTTCCTGTTATACCAAATTACTTTGAAGATTGTAAATGGATTTTTATTTGATTCCTTGTAAGTCAAGCAAGGTGTACACGGAAGCGTTTCATCAATAAATTTATCGTTTATAATATTAATGTCATCAACTATATACAGTTTATTGTGTTAATATATATACGATTTTTTATTGGATTCCTTGCTACGGTGGTGATGCATACAGACTCTGTCGATAAGAGTGCGGTAATATAAATCCTATCTCCTATCAATCCTAACTACCAAATATATATCTATATATCATACCAAGACCTCTAAGGGGCCCAAGCCAACCTCACCTGCAAGTGGTGCACCTACCGATCAACGGACGAGGTTCTGACGAACATAACAGTTCCCGGGAAGCGGCAATAGGCTCGCCACTTATAATTGGCGAAATGTAGGCGTAAATTATATGTCTCTGACTACCCCTTGGAGACGTGACCTTTAGTGAAAAAAAATTAAAATTTTGTTTAAATCTAATTAAATTTCAAATAAAATCTAACACATTAGTTTTAAGAAATTTAAATCCTGAAAATGTATCCCTGAAAATTGTTTTTTATTCACTACGATCCGCTTTTTCGCATAACTGGTTGATTTGAGAAGGTCATCATTATCGGTTATTAACATTATTGTGCCCTAGACTTAAGCTTAGGACCCAGGGTCTGCTTCCTGGTCTAATCAGCTTTGGGAGATTTTCAGCTAATACACGAAGCGTCTGCGGTCTGACCTCCGCAACCCTGTTCATGACAGCCGGGACCAACGGCTTTACTTGCTTTCCGAGGCTCGGAGCCAGCGATAATTACACATAACTCTGAAAGCGACCAGGGCTTGAACCCGACAACCTCTGCATTATTGTCTATGATCGTAACACCAGTGGTAACACTGGGTTATCGCTGCGCTCCATGTTAATTTGGGCAAGTACCTATGAGTAAGAAATAAAAAATTCTGTTTTGATACTTTGAGAATATTTTATCCTACAACCGTTTTATCTTTGTTAAAACAAATCGTATCTTACATAATTTATTCCTTAATATCAAAAAATTCTTAAAGTTTAACTAACTAAATATCTAGGTATAATATTCAAGTGGATTCTGACTTTAATTTTCGTTAGGCAAGTTGTTATTTCCCCGTTGTCTCTCGGATTAGCCGAGGAGCGTCGCGAAATTACAAAGCAAGAGGGAAACTTGCGGCTGCTTAATGAGATTTAAATAATTAATGAGCGTGCAAAATTGGTTTCTTTTTTCAGCGACGGCGGCCGACCGGGGCCGCGATGAAAAACAACTCATAATTGCAACCCTGTCCCCGGGAATCCAAGAATGATGCCCTCAGCAGTCACCAAGACATTATACCCTGGGCGGCGGGAAAACGACCCTAATTCATAATTTAAACTTTAATTGGCGCTACCATAAATCTTACTTAAACACAATGACATCGGTATCGTAAGCAATTTTCTTGGCGCTGAAAGTTAGATTAAATTATTTTAAAGGAATATAGAAGGAGATTTGTGACTAAGCTTATTATTCTTATTCGCATTTTTTATTGTAATGTGCAATATAGACGCGTAGGAACAACCTTCCTTGAAGTTCCTCGTACGGCGTCTTGTAATACATGTATAATGTTTGTTGGTTTTTGAGTAGGACTTTAAGACAGAAGTTATTTGAAAAAAAAAAACTATAATGTTAATGTAAGACCGATAAACAATTGCCTATGTTTTGAAGATTGATTATGATTTCAAAGTGGTTAATGTTTTAATTTAATATATTATTTTATACTAACTGGTAGATAAGTTTTCAATATTTTGTAAATTTATTACAAACACAATAAACTAGACTATTTTTTGTAATAAAGTTTTTTGTTGCGCTCTATAATTGTGTGTGATAAGTACAAAATTACAAAAAGTTTGTATGTGTCCGTTGTTTATAGCATAACAGCTAATGTTGTAGCGCTACTCGAGGCAAAAAGAATAATTACAATTAAGCAAGCATATCATAGGACATCAGCGATCACGAGATCACTGGGATGACTCAATTAACAATAAGTCACAAATTTAAAACTTACCGTCACTTAAACATAACATATAGCGGTTTAGGGGGAAAACAAAATTCAATGTTAAACCAGGCTTAAAACTAGTGCTGTCACTGTGTTTATTTTGTAAAATAAAACTGACTAGTTTTAAACCTAGGATAACTTTAGATCTTGTTTTGTAATAAGCCCGTTAAGGTTATAAAGTAAAACTTGCAACTCCTAAATTCGATCAGGTTAACGTAGTGTTGGAGCAATAAAGTATCGGAATTCAGTTTTTGACTAAGAATGCTTGCGTATTATAGAAGGTATAAGAAATGTTTGCAAGCATGTCAGGAAAATAGCGACTTTCCAAGTAATATCTAAGTTTATAAAATGTGTATTACCCATATTAAAAAATCCCTGTTGTACTAACTTCAAAAAAACAAATAATAATGATCTTTATAAAACAAAAGTCAAAAAAATGTTTAATGTGCACAAGCAGATTTATTTAGTACAATTAACAGAGGTCCCCAAACTAGGCAGTGTCTGTGTCTTCGGAAACCAATATTTGTTAACTATCGATGTATTTATCGAGAAATCTATCGCAAAAATTACCATGAGAATAATTACAATGATGTGACCGTTACAAATCAACTTCCGAGTGGCCGATCAGCGACATAACTCTCCAGAAACTGGGAATTCTTCTAAAAATGCTATTTTCACATCGTTGGTTTTATTATAATGATTTTTGTGTTATCGTAATCTATGTAGGATCTGGAAAACTAACAATATGCGTATAGAAATGTGCATTATTCAAATGATTGACATCTCTACAGGCGGTCGACCGCCATAACGCCGCGAGGCCAGCCAGCCACCCCACAACCAGCTCCTGATCCAATTGTAACGTCTGACCACGTCAGTCTGATTGCGATCAATCGTATAAACGCATTTAAATAAGTATTATTGAACTATCTTGAATACTTAACGGTTTTCCGTTTGTCAATAAGCTTCTCTCTCATCTTAAGATACATTTAAAAATGTTTATTTTCAATCGATCTAAGTTGTTATCTGCCATGAAAGATCATCTTTGGTCGATTTGTCGTTACGAAGGGTAAACAAATATTCATGAAATTTCTCACAATAGTTATTTGTAAATAGAGGGAAAAATGCAGTCGCGCGTACAAGATCCCTAGCAAACTCTAGTTCATTTAATTATTATGCATCCACTGGAACATGGTTTGCTCGAAGAGAGTAATGAAGTAGAGACGCTTGTAATTTATCCATACATATAGATCTTAATTTTTCGTCTAGTGCTCCACCCGAGTGTAATTCCATTATAAGTTATATTTTTCGAAAATTTAGTTCTTAAATTTTTAAATGTATGTAATGTAAGTATGTCAAATAGGTCGTTAACTATTTATGTGCTAAAATTTTATTAAAATTTACTTACCAGTTTTTTGTGTGATAAAGTTACAAATTTCCCTTTGATATTCTTATAACATTAGAAAAACGCTGAAATAATATAAGAAATAATGTTATGTTAAGTATCGAATAAACAAAGAAGATAACAACCCTACAAATATATGAGCTTATCCATTAATATAAAACGAAATTTCAATAATTATATATCCATGGGTTTTATAATTTATGTAGTCCAATACAGATAAAAAATATATGAACCGAAGTCACATGTAGTTCGAAATTACGTACCAATGCGAGTCATAAATTATCCAAGGGTTACGTACTTAAGCTAAATACATACAATTTTATGCGGTTGTCATAACTTGGCACCTTATGCTACCTATATGATTTCAAATAGCATGCATGTTCCGTGTAATTTGACCTAGAATGAGCAAGATGCATCACATCGAGCAAGAGCATAAACAAGCCTAGAATATGGCCACCCCCTCTCCACTCATACCGTATGATGGGCAGCAGCGTGGTCCTGCATCATTAACCCGCGTGCCCAGCGTGGTTATTATGGGCAAATACCCTCAATATAATGCAATCCATTGGGGAGTCTAATGTTCAGCAGTGGACTTATAAGGCTGTTATGATGATAAGCAAGCCACAAATGGTCAACGTTTTCGCGAGACTTCGCTCAGATCTCTAATTAGCTCAGTTATGTGGTGCCATTTTTTAGGGGCAAATAACATATCTTCTCAATTTTATGATAATATCATTTGTTACAATCACATTGTTGGTTTATAATCTAAAATAATAATAATCCTTTATTGCACATAAAACATAAATAGATTACAAAAGATATTTAAAAACTAAAAGTATAAAGGTGGACTTACTCTATGAGAGATCTCTACCAGCCAACCCTAGAAGTAGTGAATTAATTTGTAGGTACGGGATTAAATTTGGTTAAAGATCTATGTTAAAAAAGGAACAGTATGAATAAGTAGTTTAATTAAATTTAATATCTTTCAAGTGAAATGATAGCTAAAATTGTGGCTACATGACATTCGCTATAACTGTAACTCACTTCGTTTTTTTTTTCAATTTATAAAGACGTCAATACCATCATTATTTCATCTACTTTTAGACATAAATCCTGTCAGATTAATTCATATTGGCACTTTGATCGACAACAGGCGGCGCGAGTGCAGATGTCGGCGCGGCGCTCGCGTGCTACGGCACCCCACCAAAACACCACTTCACCAAAAAAAGTCATAGATTGTTTACCTCATTTTTTACCTTTTTCTACTCCTGTTCCTGTTTTTTATGGGCTTTTGTCGCTGCGCACGCGGCGACCGCCCTTACAGAGATCTCATTGAAGCGTACGCGTCTACATTGTAAGAATAGGCGCAGCAATGATTCGTTTTTAATGTTTAGTTAAATGGAGATAATCGGTGGATTCAACGCAGCCCTCTTTTATATCTTAATTTGTCAAAGCTCATCATTTGTTCATAAAAAAATATTGTTGACGATTTGTATTAACTTTGTGATATGGTCGATTGATTTGTTTCTCTTTGGTGAAACGTAGAGTTGATAAATAGCTAGTTCAGTTTTCCTCTGATATGACATAGAAAAAAGAAATTTTACAGCGACTACTACGAGCCCCAATTCTTTTGACTAGTTGGTTCGTGAGAGGAGGTCAATGCTAAGTTGTGGAACGTGAATGGACTGAGATGATGATGATTTCAAAAAAAAAGGACCACCACCCTCGCAGAATGTTAAGAATTGGTTGCTGCCAACGTTAATGGAAAGGAGGCAAGAGCAAAAGGAGACACGAACTGTTTTGCATGGTTTTTTGCAACGACTGCCCAATAAATTCTAAAGTTTTTTTTTATTTTTGTAGTCTGTTTAATTTGTAGGATTAGAAAGCTATAATTTTTATATAGAATAACTTTTTTTTAAATTTATAGGTACCTTTCAAAACCTATTCAGCCACTTCTACTGCACTTCTGTCAAACTAACAATTCTCTGACTTACGGATGTAAATCGCGGTTTATTTATCAACGATTATCACGACGACGTTCCCAATACTTTACAGTGATTCATAGTCATGACGACGAGACTGAGATGACAGGTGTCTTTAATTCTTCATACATAAAGTTACAAAATTTAAACTACCGGTCACTAAAACATCAGTGATAAAATAAAAATAGGTTCGGATTGAGAAATAAAATGTAGTTGTCTAGATCTTGCACTGAGTAGTTGGTCTAGATAGGTCGGGAACCGCCTCGACTGGTCTTCACTTTGACGTGATGGGGAGGCTGAGTTCGCTAGGGAAAAGGTAACACCCAGAGACCGGCGACTCTGGGTGCTCTTAGTACTGACTACGCGGGGGGGGGAGACCTAAGGGGGGACCTGTGGAGGGCGTCGCGGGCGGGCCCGCCAAGCAGCGCCAAGAGAGTCTTAGGCGGCGGGGACAAGGGGTCTATGATTAGTCAGCTGTCAGAAGTCGTCCTCACACGCTGTGGTAGCGCACACACAAAGGTAAGAGGGGCTCGTCCACTGCGCCTCTCTGAGAAGGTCGCAGGATGTAAGGATAGGAGAAATGAAAATAATATTCAAAATTATTAAAATATATTTTCCCTCAAAAAAAACAATTTTATACATATCATATCACTTACTTAACTCAACTTTAAAGTAATAAATAATGTGATCCACCGTAATACTGAAATGACGATGAAAATACTTCTGATGCTTTATCTAATGACGATAATGTTCGTAATTTAATGAACCATCCAAATTATTGGTATGCATAGCTAAGGTACTGCTGAGGTTTAGAAGCCAATATTTAGAAAATCTGGTGGATTTGCAAAAAGAATAAAAAACAAATTGCACATATTACATAATATAGGTAGACGTATAAACTAAGCAGATAGTTGTGTAGTTAATCATTCTATATTTTACATATGAATCTTTATAAATTTTTAGGAAATTTACTATGACCATAAAATCTATTGTACTGTGTATAGCATAAAATTTAGATGACAAAAGGCTATGTTATGAGTTGAAATTGCTTAAAAATTATCCAGTAAAATGCAAAAAGTAACCAAAAAATATTATAATTGATTAAAACCTAATATTTTGTACAGAAATGCTTGAAACATTTATACATAGTTAAACCTCACTTTTTTTAATGTTTCTTACAATTTATAAGTAGAACTTCAAAAGTACAAAACAGTAAGCCATAAATCTAGAAAATAAAACTACTTTTCTCATAGTTTTTTTTGTACTTTCAAAAAAAACAATAGATTTGTCCAGATTGGTTTTAATTATAAACATTATCACAAGGCACAACTTATAGCGTCGATAACATCGAATGAAATCTTACGATAATATTAATTACAATAATTAATATAATCGTAAGTTAAGTGCAGTAATTAGCAAGTATTGACAGATGCCAAGTAGTCATTGTATTTTTTCTCCTGGGCCAAATGCAACTTCTGAAGTTTCTTGAGAAGACCTTTGCTGAGCTCCTTGCCTTGATGATCGTGAGTGGGTATGCCCTGAAAAAATTGAGGCGATAAAAATTTTATTTTTCGGTCACGGTATATACATTTAACTAATATCTAAAATCTTAAAGTATCTGCTTGGGTCACATTCTGCCAAAAATGCCTTTGTACATAGGGTATAAATTTTGTAGCAACTTTTGAAATTTGTGTAAAATTTAGTATTATTATTATTAGAACAATCTTAATGAAATGAAAAAAAGAGCAATAGATGTGACTACTCCTCAAACGTCGCACTGTTCCGTGGTTTTGCGAACCAATCATAGCTATACTTTAGATGACAGTTTACTTCAAAATAAAACGAAAAAACCACTAACAGGATTTAAATAGTGTTTGGCACACACAGGCTATACTTTTTAGAGCAGGAAAATATCAAATTGTCAAGGAACGGCACGTAATTAAATTCCATGTATACGAGCGACCTATTGGTACGGCTCTTAAGATCTAATTAATAGCTGTTCACGCAAATCAACGCCCACCGACAGCTGATGGTGGAACCTAATTAATGGCGCTGAGGAGCGGCAGTCATCTTCTTAGGACTTCAATGCCCGCGCTCTCGCAGATAAACGCTCAGTGACTTGTATGTAACAATAAAAATCATTGGAATTACAAATACAGTAATCATTAAAGGTCACCCTGCCTGCCCCGTAGACCCTGTCAATATTTAAAATAATATCAATCAAGTATCACCTTATCGTCGAACTTTGAATATTTGTCAGTTTCCGACTTGAACATCTCGACGGGCGGTATTTTCTTCTGCTCCTCTTTGGCGCGCTGGGCTTCTAACGCCTCCTGCTTTTTCTTCAGCTTCTCAGCCTCTTGTCTTTTCTTCTCTTCTTTTTCTTTCATCAATTCTTCTTTGCTGACCAGCTTCAAAACTGTGCGATCTGTTGAATTTTTATTTAAACTTTAGAAAAAGACTCGATTGTTCCTGAAATTGCTTTAAGAGCGTGTAGTCGATTTACGACGCAACTATAATCTTTTAGTGGTTTTGACCAACTGTTTTTTAGACAATTATAACTTATTTAATAAAACAATTAACAACTTATCAAAGATCATGTCTTATTGACGTGCACTGCAGCGGAAAATTATAGATTTTATCAATAGATTTTTGTTCATTAGACTTTTCCGGAAGGCAGGATTTTGAAAATGCTAGTCAGAGCTCACTTTGAGATATGATACGTACATATATTTTATATCATATTTTTATACGACAGGTTCTATGGTTAACTAGTGCACCACAGCGAGTTTTTTTTTAATAATTTAATAATTTTAAACTAATATCAAAAATTGTCTTCATTTACGCTTTTAAATACACTGTCCGTCTGTCACAGTCCTATTAAATAATCAAGAGTTATATTAGCATCAACTCATTTGATTTGTACTAATATAGCGAACGTACACGTATGGTATGCTTTTCCAGGCAAAAAACTGAGGACAAAAACAAAGAGGGGCTTGTTACAAAACAAAATCTAAAGTTAACCCAGGTTTACTAATGCTGTCTGTCTGCCAGCTTCACATCAGGTAATGAGCCATGGTAATTATTTATATGTAACTAAATTATCGATCTTAGTGGTACAGTGCCTATAACGTGTGTAAACTTTTACAACCAAAATCTCATTATGTTAGGTGCGGCCGCCGAGAGAATACGTTTGTATTATCTCTAGGTGGCACTTTACTATTTTGGACCGGCAAACTCTATTGATACTATTAATGAGCGTATCTATATTTTATTTACTACAAACACATTGTTATCATAGCTTTTAATGTTGAATTTATCATAATTCTGTTAATATATAATTATGTCTTTTCACTTCACTTTATATGTTTCAGCTAAAAAGAATTGTGTCTATTTGCTGTATGGACTGGTCCAGAATTTCCACTTAAAGTCAAATTAATACGATGATTTTTGGTGTCAGAAAATGAAATTGCAATTAGTTAAATTTTATGAGAAGTGACTTTTGCCGGAATGCATGGAAGAGCACAAAAACGTTGTGTAGATAAAAAAAATATATGCACAGATATAAAAATGTTTTAATTTGTATTATTTACCAAACTACGGTGGCTGCACCATGATTCGTTAAAAAAATATGAAAGTTAGCACGAGTATATAGCGCACATCAAAGTATCAAAATTATTTTGTCCTACTAGTCTATGCTCCGAAAAGCGCTTACGCACACAGGATGGCTTATTATCAAAACAGGCATTATAGTCTGAGAGCCATTGAAAACCGACGTATATATATTTTATCAGGGTCCATACCGGCTCTCATAAAATTTGTATTCATATTTACGATTTTACTACGAATTGGAGTTCATAATAATCACTCTTCATAATTTTTTTCTTCATAAACTTTATGTTCATACATTAATATTCCTATAATCGGAACTCATAACACCCCGTCATCATATTTTTTTATTTCATAATGTTTTCATTAAGAAGGTGTTTAATTAATTTTTTTTTTATTTAAAATAGTTTTCTTCATAAAAGAGTGAAGGTCACAGTTCTAACCTAACCTAACCCACCTTCTGGGAGCATTTTGGTTCTGTGAAGGTCGCAGTTCTAACCTAACCTAACCCACCTTCGGGGAGCATTTTATTAACAGTATGATTTTTGATGTATAGGATAAATAGCACTTCTGATTAAGAAATATATGAAAGCAAAAATGAGTACAAATAAATGTATGAACAATAAAATTATGAAGTCGATTCATTTGGCGTTTTAATATTTATTGAAATAAAAATTATGAAGAGTGATCATTATGAAATAAAATTGTATGAAACATATTTTCGGACTTTCGATGTTAGGAGTTAAAAAGTTATGTAAGAAAAAGCGCCCCCATTTTATCAGACCTGGGTTTTTGTACATTAATAAAATAAAATAATAATAATAAAAAAATATATTTCATTAAAAAGTTAAAAACATTGAGGCCCCTACCTACCTTACATGCGAT
Source organism: Musotima nitidalis (assembly GCA_949126915.1). Classification (NCBI taxonomy): domain Eukaryota; kingdom Metazoa; phylum Arthropoda; class Insecta; order Lepidoptera; family Crambidae; genus Musotima; species Musotima nitidalis. Next base: position 13,149,362 of record OX421418.1, on the reverse strand, counting down.
GGGGAGTTACTAAGCCCAAAGCGGTCCTTTATCTTAAAACCTCTTGCTAAGCATTACACCTGTCAAATCGCGTGATTATAATCGGTCATAGTCACAAAAAATCTGCTAGTTGGTGGCTATTTAAGTCAACGTTAAAATAATTTAAGATTGGCTCAATAGAGCTGTTATGAAAGTCAAGTCATCTCATCTCATACATTTTATTAAATAGTTAAAGATTTAAAACACTAACAGTATAAACGGTTTTTCTGAACATTTGGCATCAACTTTTATACTGTGCGGGATAGGCCAGAGGCGAGCGGGAGGCAATCCCAAAACATAATATAGAATGGCAGAGCAATGTTTGCCGGGTCAGCTAGTTCTAATTAATCACAGCTATATTTAGATTCTCACCAGCTTTATCCTCAAGTCGCACGCCTAGCTCGGGGAGAACTTCATCCCGAAGTCGGTCACACAGCGCCAATATATCTCCGGGACTGGAGCCTCGCGCCGCCTCACGCACTTGGGCACGGAAGTCGCTTAAAGCTTCCAAGTATGGCAGCACTGTCGTCTCCAACTGAATGTAACAAATATGTCATATTATATTATTATAAAAAGAAAACAATTATAGGCTTATAGAAAAAATAGATTTGAATTAGGGGTCTCTACGAAAACTCCAACAATGTATGTAAAAATATTGGACACGCGAGCCGTGGTCAGAATGCGAAGAATAAATGTAAGCTATTGAGTAACAAGGTCACAAGTACAAACTGTCCGAGCACTTAACTTGATATGGTAAAGCACACTTCTAACAATATAGGCAAATAATATATGATCAAATATTTCATTGCTTGATAAGGAATGTATATATTTCATACTATCGTCACGAAATAAACATCTACTATATATCTGTTTATAGACCGACAGCTTTTTAGGAACTTTAAATTCAGAGACCAATGTAGTCATAAACACTATTATACAGTTTTCATTTTATTATTAACTCCTTATTATCTCACCGATGCATCTCCATCTTCAGACACCGGAAATCCGATACCCCCTCTAGGCCCGCCTACCGCACCACAGATATGAAGCACATCTGTCACGTATCGCGCTGACGACTGCAGTAAAGGTGCCCCACGAGGCTCCGTCTGCCTCAGGAACTGGTGGGTAGCGCCAACCAGCTCACGGAGGGCGTCGATGGCCGCACGCGTATCGATGTTATCTGCATATATATTTGCTATATAAGTTGCAGCCCACATTACAAATATCAAAGGAAAAGGAATTTTACAAGAACGCCGGTATAGTGTCTGTCTCGTAAGTAGAACAATAATGGCGGTTGTCTATTTACAATAGTAGACAAAAGAAATAGTGACTAAGCGCATGCGCGCCTTGGAAGCGTCTTCACGTTGTATAGTTACGCGTCTCCACCCCCCTCACCCCCCGCCGCATTTAGATTAACACCTGACAATTTATTAGGAGCGTCCAAGGTTAAACTAAAACTAATGCGCCCCGAACTGTTACTAGCAAAAATTTAACTATCTAAATTACACTCACTGTTTGTACTAATAAAACGAACATGGACAGATTATCATAGATTAAATTTAAATAACATTGACAAACCACAAAACTGGGCTAGACAATGATCCACAGCTATTGTATGTATACAGTATATTTTATGATGCTGATTGTATGACATACCGCAGAAGGCCGCGTGTACGCGAGCTTTAGCTGTAGTGATAGCAGTGGCCAGCCGCTGCTCAGGCTCCTCCCACAAGCCGCCTCCTGTCTCCGCGCCATACCCACCCCTTAGTGCATCTTTTACAGTTAGGAAGAACTCCTAAAAATATTAAAGACGATTTAGTTAATTAATTATTTGTTAATATCAAAGTAATTTATTATTATCAAAAAGGCAAAATTTTCTTGAACTAATATTTTTTTATATCTAGCAAGACTAGTGTAAAAAGGTGTCTTGTTGAAATTACATAATAAAATGTTTAGACAAAGGTTTACAATGAGCAATTTAACTATCATTTACAGTACATCTGTTGCCAAAGAAATTTTAGCTGTTGCTGACTACATATGATATGCTATTTTCAAAAATATAAGTAAAAGATTTTTATCAGCTCTAGTTTCTGAGTTTCAGCTATGTAGGTATAAAACAGAAAAAAACATGTATTTACTAAGAAAAACTTTATTAAAAAAAATAATTAATCATTGAGTTCTAAAAAACTTCGTTTTAAAGCTCTTCTCTGATGTGTAGACTTTGGAAAATGACGTATTAGCGACCAACAATAGTCGGACATCATATTTGTATCCCAGAAACCCTGATAGCGCTCTTCCATGACACGTAAGTCCTGATGCATACGCTCTCCCTGCTCTTCGCTCATATCTCCTAAATTTTCTGGAAACCTGTCCAGGTGACTATGGAGGAAATGGAGTTTTATGCTCATATTGCACCCCATATTTTTTAACTGTAGCAGAAGGTCTTCTACAAGTTCAATATAATTTTCAGATTTTTTATTTCCGAGAAAATTCTGCATCACAGAGACGAAAGCTGTCCAAGCCTTTAGTTGTAACTCAGTCATAGAATTTCTAAATTGAGTATCTTTCGTAAGTTGTCTAATTTGGGGGCCGTCAAAAATACCGGCTTTTATTTTTTCCATAGTGAGCTGAGGAAATTTTTGGCAAATGTAAGAAAAGCAGTTCCCGTCTTTATCTAGTGATTTAACAAACTGTTTCATGATGCCCAGTTTTATATGTAATGGTGGAAGGATAATTTTGTCACGAGCTACTAATGAATTCTGGACTATATTTTGCTTTCCAGGCTTCATACTTTCTCTCAAGGGCCAGTTTCTTCTTATCCAATGCTCTTGTTTAGCTCTACTGTCCCAAAGACATATGAAACAGGGAAACTTAGTGTAACCACTTTGTTGACCGAGAAGAATGTTCACCATTTTTAAATCGACACAAATTTGCCACTTATGGTCATTGTATTTTATTTTGTTCAAGACTAGCGAAATGTTACAATATTCTTCCTTTAACTGTGTACTGTGGGCAATAGGTACCCCAGCGTATTTATTTCCATTATGTAATAGAATACATTTTAGGCTACGTTTTGAGCTGTCAATGAATAAACGCCAGTCGTTTGGCTCATATTGTTTCAAGCCCATTTTTATCAACAAGTTTTTGATATCTGAACAAAAGGTAATACCGTTTTCTTCGGAAAAATAACGCCGTAATCTCTTTCACGATAAAAACTTATTTTAGTATCTGAGGAAAGCAAATTTTTTTCTTTCAGTCTTGATGCTAACAATTCTGAAGCTTGTTTAGAAAGATTTAAATCTCTTACAAGATCATCTAACTCATTTTGGGAAAAGCATTTTGGCTCATTTGACATACCTTCAAAATCAGCATCATTTTGTGATGAGCTTGGTCCTTCGATGTCTTGTTCCATGGGTTCAGATATATTTTTAGGCACTGAAGAGTCAGTTGAACGCTGCACTGGACGCTGAACACAACTAGTACTTGGGTACTGCCATTTAGCTCGATTTTTAGTATTTAAACCGTTTACGTTTACGCTACAAAAATAACAATCTTCGAGATGATTTCGTGGTTTTCGCCAAATAGTCGGTGTTCCAAATTTAAAGGCACTTCTTTTACCATTTTTCCACAATCTTAAATATTTCACACACGATTTACAAACACAATTGGGAGCCCAAGACTTCTCATTTTTATCCAAGAGCATTCCAAAATACTCAAAATAGGTATTTTTCACCAACTCTGATATAACTTTTCTACAATCGTTGAACACATATTCCCCGCATATATAACAAAAATGATCTGGATTGTTTAAACAACGTCTCCTTGAACTACTCATGACGCAAAAACTTTGGATACTAATCTTAACACAGTAAAATATGCCTATTATCGCTTAAAATATACGCTTAAATGACAAAAATCAAAAACAAAGTAACTCGAGCTGCTCAAAAAATTTTGAGGGTAGATTTGACGAAAACAAGTCATAAGTGAACATTATCAACCACAAAATTCGCGGCAACAGACAAAAAGTTAAATTTTGTAAACTAGTGTAATTGTTGTAAATTTGCTCTGAATTTTGTATTGTACTTTACATGAAAAAATCAGCATCAAAACACATTTTTTGTTTAGTATATAAGTTTGGTCTTGAGTTCCAAAACAAAATAACACAATTAAATGACTACATGTGAATCTTACATTAAACATCTTTTCAGTTTGGATAGCCATTTCCATTGTATTTTCAGAGTAATCAAGAGTCTCCTTCCATCCATGCAACAGGAAAGCAATGCGTAACTGCCTAGCAGTATGTCGACATAGCGCATCAGATATTGTCACAAAGTTCTTAAGTGATTTGGACATCTTACAACCTGCAATTGTTAAGTGTCCTGTGTGCAAAAAGTAATTTACCCATCCAGGCTGGTCAAAGTGTGCCTGGAATTATAAATAAAGTTAAACAAAATTATTTTATTAGAATATTAAATATGTAAATAAATAAATAGGCTGATATTACAAAAATAAGAGATATCTTTCAAGACAAGTAAATTGTTCTGTAATTTTAGGGATTACCTCTCGCATGCTATTTATATTATTTATATGACTCATCATAATGATTCTGCCCTCTGACCACTCCCTGCTTGATAATAAGTAGTTGATGCAGTCTACTTATACACATTTCACATTACCATAGTATTATAGTATTATATTATCATAGTAGTATTATATATTAGTACACAATAAAGACACTTTTAAATAAATTGAAGCTATATCTTACCTCACTCTGAGCTAACTCATTATCATGATGTGGGAACTTCAGGTCCACACCTCCAGTGTGAATGTCGAGCTTGGAACCACAAACATCAGAAGCCATTGCGGAGCACTCAATATGCCAGCCAGGCCGGCCAGCACCCCATGGTGAAGGCCAAGAAGGTTCACCTGCTTTACTACGTTTCCAAAGAGCAAAGTCATTAGGAGACTGTTTCTCTGATGCATCATTACTCAAGTCACCTAAAATGAATCATTAAAATGAGTAACCTTTAGAACATAAAAAAATGTTTTTCACACATTTCTTTATCACACAAAGGAAATCAATTATCATACTATGGCATGACTATCTATGACATCAAAATTTTCAGCTTTTATTAAATTTTAAATCCATCAAAATTTTGATTTAGAAATAAACATTTACCTTCTCCTTCTTGTAATGATTTAGTGTCACCATAAGCTTCAGGTACAAGTCTAGCATAATGATGGTGATTTTTACTATCAAACTCACTCACATTGAAATAAACTGATCCATTTGACTCATAAGCCAATCCATTTTCTATAATCTTTTCTGTAAACTTAATAATTTGTGGTACATATTCACTAACTCTAGTTAATACATCTGGGGGTAATACCTAAAAGAAAAACATATAATAGGTAAATTACAGACCTTAAGAATGATTCAAGTACTATGTGATCTCTAAAATTTTAAATATGATTTTCAATAACCACATAAAATCAACAAAAATTACAAACAACAAAAAATGAACAAACAAAAATAAATGCATACATTCAAGGCTTTCATATCTTTATGGAATTCATTTTCCCAATATCTTGGTAGTGATGTGAAAATGGCATTGTCAGTGACAGTCTCCCCATACTTATGGTCCAGCCAGTCAGATATGGGGTCTTTGGCAGACTTCAGCATTTCACAACGAGCAGTTTTAATTTTTTCATCATTATTTTCTTTGATAGCTGATTGGAGATTTTTAACTGAGGCAGCAATACTGAAATTAAGAAGAAAATTATTACTTGTTGATTAAGAATGAAACAGATTTAATTAATATTTTATGTTTTCCATACTTAACAGTAATTCATAGCTAAAGGATGACTTGGTGTTTTAAATTGTTAAAAAACCATGGTTTAAATTCATGCAATATATTTAATTTAGTATTTTATAATATACATATAAGAGTACAACCTTTGTTAATTTTAATAGGGAATTTTAAATTATACTCTTTTGTTCTAGAAATGGTGAAACTTACTTATCTAACATTTTCTGCATGGTGTTTTTTTTATCAGGATCACCTGTTTGTTGGACAATACTCTCATAGTAATTAACTACAGCAGTGGCATCATCTATTGTGTCATTCAGACTTCTTGGATCTTTAAGATATTTGTCATATAAATGATTTTGTCGAGCCCTTTTTATGATTTTGTCATCAACATCTGTTATGTTCATAACATAGAGCACATCATATCCAAAATAATCAGACATTATTCGTCGCAAAATATCAAATGAAATGTAAGATCTGTAAAGAAAAAGTTATAAAATAAATAACATATCACATACTAATGTAGGTAGGTATGAGTAACACAGCCACCAATTGGTAGGACAAGCTTACATATTATGCAAAACAGATAATACTGGTTATATTATGGACTATTACAATAATAGTAATATTTTAAGTTAATATTTTATTTTTGAAAAACATTTTGCTTCAGGATTTTCTTATATGTTGCAAATCTAAGTTACTTAGAAATTACTCTCAGAATGATTTGACTCGTTACATTTTAACTATTCCAAAAATTGTATTTAATAAAACTCATACAGTTAGTTTATTTTAATAATTTACTTACTATATTAACAGAAATCACTTTATAAGCTATATTGTCTTACTTCTTAGAAACATGGGTTTCAAACATAGTTACCTGGCATGTCCCATGTGGGATGCATCATACACTGTTGGACCGCAACTGTACCAGTTGACACGATTTCCACCATCGCAAACGAATTCTTCTTTTTGTCTGGTTAAACTATTATAGAATTTCAACACTGGACGATTCTTTGAACCATCAGGAATGGACCAACTAGGTTGAGTTCGCTTAGTCATAGTGAAACCCAGTAATGTAAAGACCGGTAAGCGAAGGACGGATAACCTCTAATTTTAGTTTAATATAACTTTAAGCCAGATAATCAGTTCATTTTAGAAGCTTAGTATTTTAAATGAAAAGAAAATAGTTAATTTTCCTGCCACGTACGTGAATAGAGGAAATTCGCTATAATATTGCAATATTTTCCTTAACATTTGACATCTGACATAATTATGACATACGTGTTTGTTTAGTAATTAGTCGATTTATATGTCTGGATGTATATGTTTTAAGTCACACCCTCGTAATAAATAAATATGTTATAGAATTCTACATTTAATTATCTGATTCATTCTTTACTCAGCTCTTCTCACTTTAATACTGCTTAAACTCTTGAGCGTCGATTTCCGACCGTAGGCAGGTAATCAAAAACCGTTGAGCGTCGAGTGCCGACAGTCGGCAGATGGGAAGAGTGTTGTTGTTTGACCTAAAACGAAATAACGAATAGGTCTACCCTTCTCTAATGAACAGGATTTAGTTTAGGAAGAAATGTGACGGCTATATTTGTTAATGTTCATAGTAGACCTGGGTAAAAATTATGTTGTAGGATGTGAGTTATCAGTGGCAATTTTGTTAGTCAGATTTTTGTTTGTATAGAAAAAATATTTATTTCTATGTCATAAATAAAGTTCGAAAACAGTAGAAATTTTGAATTGTTTTGTTTGTATTTATTCTCGTTTTTGGAACAGTTATCAAATTTTGAAACAAATGAGTAGTTTTATAGCTAGAGACATTTTTGTAGGACACTATTTTTTTAAAGATTAAAATAAAGTATTTGCAAAGAAAAAAACACTTTTGTGTTTGAATCAAGATTGTTTTTATTTATTTTCCTTTTTGGCATGTAAACTATCATCATCAGATGGGAAATTTAATTTAGTTTCTAAAAATATATAATATGTCTAAGTTTTAATACTATTAAAGCATGATATTTTTTCAAAACCAAACCAAGTCTCGTGGACTGCAATATCGCGCAGGATACCGCGACGCGCAACGCGGGGTAGGGTGTCGAGGCCTCGACGCTGGAGAGGTTATATGTTATGTACAGTACCGAAATCAGAATCGTGGTGAAAAAGTATCCTTTATTATTTAAAATAGTGCATTTTATATATTCATATATCCTACGGCCAGCTGGTCACAAGTAATTTATGGACTTAAAGTGTATACCCATCGACAAATCCGACTCGACTGCGCTCGGGTAACTAAGTTATGTCTTCTCGTCCCAAATACGTTAGACTTCATCAGTCATCAGTGTTATCAAGAGGACTATGTTAAGGGTTTGCCTACATGATCGAATCAGAAGTTAAAAAATCCTTAGGAAAACTAAAGTTATCGACATAGCCCAAAGAGTTAGTAAGCTGAAGTGGCAGTGGGCAGGGCACATAGTACATAGATCTGATAGCCATTGAAGCAGGAAAGTCCTAGAATTGAGACCCTTCGACAGAAAGCGAGGCGTGAGATGTCCCCCAGCAAGGTGGATGGAAGATCCGATAAAAACATTTAAGCGAGAGGATTTAAGTCAGCAGCGTAAAAGACGTAGCAATAGCCACGAATACTATATTGGTGTTCGATCGATCGTAGCGCTACTCTGCGGTACTCGGTGGTCGGAAATGATTACCGAAGTACAACAGAGTTTACAGACGTCAGTCCTTGGATGGGTGACCGTTAATGTGGCATTCGATATCAAGCGCTTCCGTGCTTCGGAAGGCACGGTAAGCCGTTGGTCCCGGTTATAACTAAATGTGACAGTCGTTAAGCCATTTTAGAGGCCTAATGGGCGGCTTGAAAAATTCTATCAGCACGACGCCAATCGCCATACACATGCCTCCGCCAAATGGGTCATCGTGGTAGAGTATGACCCAAAACCTTCGCACCTTGGTATGTGGGAAGAGTGAAGAGGCTCGTGCTCAGTAGTCGGACGCCTGAGATGATGATTCGATCAATGGAAAAAATATGTTACTTTACAATTGAACATGAATATTACTATAAGTCTGCTTGCACTTTAATTTTTAATATTATTTTATTTTAATTTCAGTATGACTAAAATACCTCATAAAAGCAGCTGTCAAATGTCAATTTTTATCAAAGACAATAATAAAAATAAAGAGGTTCAGTTGGGAAAACGAAGAGAAAATAATATAGCTACGGCTGTTGTGTTTTGCCTTGCTCTAACCTTTTAACTTAGACAGAGATAGGAGTATTTTTCCGACATCGACTGTCGGACTCGGAAGATATAAATAAATACCTACGCGATATCAAATCAAAGCAAGCATACACCGCTGTATTTTGTGGATTTTTCTTCTGATATTTTTATTGTTTTAACAACTAAATTGCAGCTATAATGGCTCTCTGTGTCTGTAAATGCCTAAACGTAACACTGGAATGTGAAAAGATAGAAGCTAACTTTGAAAATGGGAATCTGGATTTATCGTCAATAGAACAAAGGGATACTTTTTTCAGCGAGGTATCTATAAACTCAGTAAACATGTCTTGACCTTGACTCACAGAAGGGCTACTGTTTGCTACTTAAATATAATTTTACTTGTTTACAAACTTACCTAGCGAACATAGGTATATATAGTACATACAATACATGTGCGTTCAGCGCAAGTGATTATTTACTTTGAAAATATAGGTTATTCATTTCTTCTTCTGAACCAAACAAATAGTTGTGAGCTCGTACTTGTAATATATCAGTCATATTCAATGGATAAATATGTTATGTCCTTATTTTCCTCAGTATTTAACTTTGTAGTAAAAAAGTTGCAGCATTATTAATTTTTTTTTAAGAAAACTTTAATTTAATAAACAATATAAAATGCACTAAAAAGTAAGAGCAACAAACAAAACTGAACTGTCAGTAGCTTTTCCTTGAAAATTGAAGTCAAACCTTCCATTTTTATAGACTCTAAAGATAATTAATAATACTTTTTCTATCAAGCTGTTCAATTGACTTAAAAAAGTTTTATCAATGCTTTAAATAAGACTGTCTTTTATTTTATAAATGTATACATTGTTAATATTATACTTAGTATCCATATTCTGACATTATAGAAATTGCTGGCATGCCCTATTGACTTATTGAAAGTGTCGGTGGCCCAGCCAGCCTTGGTGGACAAAAAGACCACCACAGGCCAGTGGATCCTGCACTCGTGCGTTGCCTGTGGACAGACCACCCATGCCATACGCCATGACAAGTCCTCTGGATCTTCTTTAGTTATTATTAATAAGGCTTCTCAGGTTGGTAATGTTTAATTTTGTAATTGTGTTACTAACATTGTCGGTTCGATAGTAAACTGGACAATCTGCAATTTTGTCAGCTTTCACTTATACTTACAATATAGTAAAAACCTGTATGTACAAAGTAAAAAATACTAAGACGAGATAAATGGCGATTCACTAATCCTTATTTGCCTATATTTTTTCTAAATTATTGTTCTCATTTCTCTTTACTGAAAAGTTTGATATGTGCAGAATGGTAATTTATTTATTTTCAGTCTAACAACATGCTGTTTTATATTTGTTTTAAATATTACTTCTAATATTAATTAATTTAATATGTAATGAAATTAATATTGAAAATTCTACACATGACATAAAAAGATTTTCTTTTTCACAGACAACACTGGAACGAGTGGACAGCTTAAAGAAATCCAGTAATTTCTCACCAGTTTTTAATTTGCTGATACCAGAAGTGACCAATGATGTTGAAATGAAAGAAAACATAGATACAAATAACATTTCACTTGGCCTAAAAATGGTGTGGCCCCCAACACAGCCGCTGATTGGCAGCCTCAGCAAACAGCTAAGCCACTCATTACAATCACAGCTGGAAGCAATTGAAGACTCAGTTCGCCAATTTAGAGATCAGAAATATGCAGAATTTGAGGCATACAGAGAAAGAGCACAAAGAGATCATAAAATATTAGCTAGGTAACAACGTTTTTAGCCTAGATATTTCAATATATAATATTTTAATATATTAGTTGCTCATTTGTCAAAGATGAAGATACTTTTCCTGCAGTAATATTTTATCTTTGAAAGTCAGTGGCTTCTGTGTGTGTGGAACATGTGTAATAAACATAATATATAATATGAAAGGAAAATAATTGAAGATTTTTTTAAATGCAGTAAAGTTATTACAATAAATTTCATTAATTTATATTTATTCATTAAAAATAGTCAAAATAAATAATAAAAAAAATAATAGTCATAAGACATGAATTGATTTTGATTTTATTTTGTGAAAATTCTTCTAGCTAGACTGTACTGTACCTTAAATAAGCATACTGATTATACTTTATTAGTCTCATATAGTTAATGCTTTAAATTTTACCTTTAAGTTTCATACAAAATAATATGCTATAATTTTTTACACTTGCAGTATCATAAGCAAAGCCTGCAGTAATGGGGATAGCGACGGCTGGCCCGTTGACACAAGCCTAGACAATGGCCCCTCATCTCCACAACTACCTCCACAGAGAAGAAGACTATCATCCATTAAAGATGCCAAAAAGTTCTCCCAAATTATTACTAAGGTATATTTCACATTTAAACATTATTTTTAACTTTCTATGTAATATTAAAATCTTACACAGTAAATAGCTGCATTTAAAAAAAAATTATTAAAAAGTATAACTATGACTTATGATCTGTCTTATGCTTAGATGGTTTGGTCATGTTGAGAGGATGAATGAAAGTAGATTAACGAAAGTGATTTATGATGGACAAGTGGATGGAAGTGTTGGGAGGGGAAGACCACGTAAGACCTTTCATGACCAAATACAAAAAATGTTAGAGAAAGGGCAGGTAAAAAGTACCCTAAACCGATGGGCGTGTATGAGGAGGTTAATAAGTGTGAATGAAGCTAAAAGTGTGTGCCAAGATTGTAGCAAATGGAAGGATGTGATCTCTGCCTACCCCTACGGGAAAGAGGCGTGACATTATGTATGTATGATCTGTCTTGAGCTTAAATGTACACAAATAAATAAAATTTAAAGTGTATATTTTTACTGTGAAATAAAGAGCTTTTAATTAAATGCACTAGAAAGTAATATGGTAGTTACAGCAAGAAATCAATTTAGATTATTTTTATGTGTCTGTGTTTGTTTTGGGCTAATTTCACAACCAGCTGAACTACTTCTGACAAGACTTTATGATGTACATAGTTTTAAAGAGTAACTCAGGCTACTTTTTAATACAAAAAGTAACAGATTTTTAATCACTAAATCTAATATAACAGTCAGAACCATCCTATATTTATCAATATTTTATTATTGTAGCCAATTAGAAATTTACCCCCTGAAGAAGATTCCTTAGACGCCGAAGATCTCTTTGATTTGGAAGGAATGGATTCGCACAACAATGCAGGGTCAGACCTAGATGATTATGACTATGACCGTAAGTATTTAAAAGTAAACACAGTATTTTCTTTAAATGTATATTATTAAGATATATTTAATGAATGCAAGTATAATTATTTCTATTATCAGTTATAATAATATTAGCAATCCAATTTAATATTTACCATCATCATATCCTTTGACGACTGATATGGCGTGGAGGTCAGTATACCTGAACTTCACTCCAGAGGTTGTGGGTTTGATTCCTACACAACAAATCTTTGTGTGCATGAACATGAATAATTGTTCTGGTCTGGGTGTTTTTCTATGTACATGATAAGTAAGTATTTATAAAAAAAAGGTATTCAAGTATGTTTATCCGTTCTTTAGTATCCATAACAGAAGTTCTTAGTGATAATTATCTTGGAACTAAATAATTGGTGTGATTGTAAGAGAATATTTATATATTTTGTTATATCATAATCGTTATCCCTGTTGCCCCAGACTTAAGCTTAGGGCCCAGGGTCTGCTCATTGGTTAAATCGGACGTTGCTGAATTGCAGTTATTATATGAAGCGACTGCCGTCTGACCTCCGCAACCCGGAGGGAAACATCATTCTATGGTTAAACCAGCAGTCAGGAAGTTAGAAGGCACTGACTTGCTAATAACGACTGCCATGGATGTTTAGGACAGCCAGAACCAACGGCTTAATGTTCTTTCTAGAGCACGGAGCAAGCGATAATTATGAACATAAAAGTCATAGGTGCGATTTGCATGCTACGTACATAAACGTAATTAACATTAAAATTTTAGTAAAAATATTTATGTTTAAAGATTAAAAAAATGTTCATAGTCTTGTTAACCTTTGGTGATAAGCTTAAAACTTTTGTTTTACGAGTGGGTACATAATATATTGGCGAGGTTTGAATTCTGTGCCCACTGTTTCTTTTGCCGAAGTCTCAACTGATAGACTTCGATCGCCTTTTTACTAGCTTGTCATAATTTATAATATCATATATTTTCGAAATATTCTAATGCATGTTGTAATTATTGTCTTACAGAAGGCAGTAACGACGAAGGCATCCAGATCTCGCGACCTCGCGCCGCCGCTGATGACATCGCGCGCTCGCTGCCCATTAACATGCCATTACCCAACGAGAGACCCTCTGCTAAGGACTTGGACTATGTAAGTGGTTTTATTTATTATTTGCTGACCCTACATTTAGTTTACTGTCTAAATAGAGTTCAATGATAAAAAATACATCATAGTTGTGCTGAGAGAAAAGTAGGCCAAATTTTTTATTTCTCCCAGAACTGCATCTATTACATTCAGTGATAAAAATCATAATTATTCAGTGCATTTGTCAAAAAATGGTACACCTGAGGCATACAAATAGCTCATATATATTTTCTAACTCACTAGTCTTTATAGCGATCGACTTAAAATGTCTTTTCGTTTTAAAGAACAAAGTCATATTGACTTGGTTATAAATATTTGTTATTGGAATAAATTAGTTTTAATTAAGTAATTTTTATTAAATATAATGAATCGGATTTGCATTTTTTACCATTATAACAATTGCGACGCTTTCAAGTGCAAAATATTACTAATTTCTTTTAAAAGTATGTTTGTTGTTTGAGCGACGAGCCGAGCTAATTATTGATGGTCTGTGATATTCCTGCCCATAATCAGCATTATTAAAAGAAAATCCTAGTTAACAATGCATTTCTCAGATGATATATATAATGTAATATAATAAAAAAGTGTGCTATACTTATAGCACTTTAAGTCTTAGCACAGCATGGCGTAATGGTCAGATCAGATTTTTTTATGACGATGGAAAATACACTTAAATGTAATTTATATAAAAGTGCATAAAGCTCGTGTTGGTGTATGCACTTTATACATATAGAACTTAGATTATTTTACACTATCATTTAAACGAATTCCACGGCGATTCTCCGATTGACTGACGCTGACTCTAAAGCGTTGCTGGACCTAATTGCCCTCTGTCGCAAAGAGATCAACGTGTTAGTTTTCCATATTACAGTTGTTATTATAAATTAATGTTACTTAAAGAGTATCAATATTAGGCTCAATCTACACCGCCGCACCAATGAAATGGAAGCGATTTTTTGTCACGAAATGGTACATAGCATAATACTCTTTTTGTCAATTGGTAAGTACAAACTAAACAAGAGCCAAAAAATCAGTCTTCTCAGGAATCGTCTCACGTTCTCAAAAATTCCCTTCTACTGTCAGCTTATTTTGTTAAGGTCATTATACTATGTACAATGTAGTTGCAAATAGTCGCTTCCATTTCATTCCGCCTCAGTTAATATGAAGCCTTGGATAACACTATATGTTGATAATTGTTTTGTTAGGAGGGACCGCAGGATATAGCAGCTAGCATCAAAGCCCTGGCGCGCTCGGTGCATGGCGACGTTTTCGAGCTCCCCCGCCCGCGCTTCTCCACGCAGATCTAGCCGCATCTCGCTGCGCCTAGACAAACTCCTGCTCCTCTATTAACCTTTTTGAGCTGCCTTTACACGGTCGACCAATCCCTCACTAAGAACCAATCGTCAGATCACTCCGGAAGTGATCGACGTTTCTTACTTATGTGGTAACTAGAGCTGGTTTCATTATTGGACAGGAAATACCCTTAACAAATGGTTTTTAATCTTTGTCAGATTTTCCATTGGTAAAATTGAATCGCAATGTTTTTTGCTGACTGTACCTGTAGCTTGTTTTCAAAATAATGTACCTTAATAAATATAACTCAGTATTATAAGTAATCTCTACGAAAAGTGTCCCTTTGGCCATAAATAATTGCTTTCTTTTATAGATACCTAAATCATACGAGTCTATATTTTATATATGGTCAAAACAAATTTAGTTTAGGGATTGGACAATTGTGTTATACCGGCGGCTATAGAGTATCTCGTCGAGTTGTGCTTGTTGGTTCCGTGAGAATGTGACAGTGTAGCCAGGCCACACATTGGTGCTTACAATATTATGTGATTATCACAGTGACCCTAACTCCGTATCGACATAATTATAAAATGCGACGGCGCATATTCATGTTATATTGCGCAATAGCGCCACAATAAAACACGACTCAGTCGATTTTGAAATGAATTTAAGAATATTATGTCTTTATTAATATTAGAATGAGTCTATACTAAGACAGGCCCCTGCAGATTAATAGATGTAGAAGATCTCTGACTGTTAATCTTCAGATAGCCTTCGTAAAGCTGTTGTATTAATGTAGCGTTTAAAAATATGTATGTTATATACATTTGAATTGTTAGAATTTAATTAAGAGGCTATGAAATACTTATATCTACGTTACTATTATAAGCGCAATTTCCATTACATACTTTTAAAAAAAATAATGCCTAAGTCAAACCTTTATGCTGATGAAAGTTTTAAGAAACTGTTAATGAATATCATATTACTCGCAAGACATAATGGCTGTAACAATTTTTTTTTTATACTTCTTTGCATTTGTTAACAGAATATTTTTATAAGTACAATTAAGGATTCTATACAATTATGATGCTTCATAAGCCACGTCTTTAAAGGTTGTGAGATTTGAATTGAAGTAGTCCCGAGCAGCTTAAATATTTTGAGGCGGACGCTATATTCAGTTTTGGTATCTAAAATATTTTGCTAATGTGTGTCCAGCTTAAAATTAGTGAGTATGAGAGCATATCTGGCGATGATGGAACCATATGCAGTCTACCGTATATATATTTTCTTATAGTTATAGAAGATGTATAATTTGCATGTGCAGTGGAATTTATAGAAAATCTATAATGAAAAATTAGGAATCATGCTTTCAAGTTTAAAATCTGTATGTGCGGAATCTTGCAAGCTTGAATAGCCTACAGTGATTTTTTAAAACAAAAAATAATAATAATTTTGTTTCCGATAAATATTAAATTTTTATATGAGTTTTATGCTCACAAAATGCACAAGGTCTTCCTACACTAAGTCAGGCAAATTAATGCCTAAAAAATTGAAAGTCCTGTATCTTGGAGAACTTTAATGTTTGTTTTTAATGATTATTGTAGGCTAACTACAATATTCTCGCATAGTAATCAATGTCGAAGTGGTTTTATACAACATGTTACAGAATTAACGCACACCCTCAGACACCCCAATTAGAATATTTAATTATAATTAAAAAACATGCAAAATAATTTACTTTTATTTAATTTAATATGGTTTATTTAAGTTACTAGTTATACTCATCGAGGGCAAATCGTATGGGCATATTAGCGGTTTAGCCTATCGACCTACACACACAGAGAGACACGCACGCAAACATCGCTTAGCACCGAAAAGTGCCGCAAAAAAAAAAAAAAAAAATAAAAAAAAAAAATTAAAAAAAAAATTACCTATTTTTTAAATATTTTTAATCGATTGAGTAGCCGATTTATAACAAACTACTTTCTTGGTGTAACCCTTATTCTGTTACATGTTGTATACGACTTGTCTATTTAATTTTCATGTTTAATAGCGTGAACATCATTAAGATGCGATTGTCACTCCCTAAATCAGTCTTTGAAATACACAGTTTAGTGTTTAATTAAAATGTATATTGCCAAAACCGTGCATGGTTCCACCATTGCCAAATAAGTGCATATGTATCTGTGAGCTATGTTAAATATAAGTATATATGTATAAGGAAAACTATATAGATAACAACTATATATGATTATAGAACGTTAACATCTAAGTCATATCCCCGTTAATAGAGTCCTTTCTATTATTTTTATCTGGCGTTATCTTATTAATAAGTGAAAAATGTACAAAAATATTGATACTTGCATTTCTAACTAGTCTTTTAGGGTCACGAACAATATTTTTTCTGAATTATTTAGGTAGTTTATTAAATCACATGCCTATTAAATATTTCGTAAAGTTTGTATTGTAAATAAATAAAAAAAATTAAGATCATGTTATTGCTTTCGAAGGTGAAACAAAATTTCGAAAAACATTTATTTTTATACCTAATGTTTTGAATGTTTACGTGAAAAGTATCGAACGAAGCAGGAGTTGGCTTGGTGACGCAGACAGATTGTTTTTATATTATGTATTGTTTTATATAGACTTCTGTAGTTCTAAGTTAAGTTTTGAAATACTTTTGTGTTTAACTGTGCAAGCCTTACAATAGGTACATGAACCTCGTGTCGCCTAAAAAGAGATGGCAAAAGTTATACGGTAGAAATTTATCTCGGAGGGATCAGTACATCCTGAGGTGTCTTAATAAATGATTCAGGCTATGAAGCGCTCGTAGCTCTGCGGTACTAGGTGGTCGGAAACGATCACCGAAGTACAGCAGAGTTTACAGAGGTCAGTCCTTGGATGGGTGACCGTTTGTGTGGCATTTGATATCGAGCGCTTCCGTGCTTCGGAAGGCACGTTAAGCCGTTGGCCCCGGTTATCACTAAATGTGGTAGTCGTTAAGCCATGTTAGAGGCCTAATGGGCGGCTTGATAAATTCTAACAGCAGGACGCCATACACCTGCCTCCGCCAATCCGCACTGGGTCAGCGTGGTGGAGTATGACCCACTACCCTCGCACCTAGGTATGTGAGAGGAGGCTCGTGCTCAGTAGTGGGACGTTAATGGGCTGAGATGAAGATGATGATGAAGGCTATGTCGGTTAGTTATTGCTCAATTGGCATCTTGAAACCGAAATTAATAATACAATGTGCGCTTCAATGAGTGCTATCTATCAAGGGTTACCTAAGCGTCTTATGGGAACAAGAATGTGAATCCTCTAATACACATGCTATCGTAACATAATTTCTTGTGGTCCTTAAGCAACAGATTCAACTTAGTATCTATTACTAGATCCCTAACAATACAATATAGTGACAGGTACCATAATAACAGCGACTATGTCATAGTACACCAGAGCATGTCTCATTTCATTTATCAAACATTTTATAAACTGTATAACCGTTTATTTTAATTACGGTGCTGAATTTTTAACACAATTAGGTAGTTAGACCAAAAGGGTTAAGAGCGTAAGGATAAATATTCTTTATGCACATGCTTAAATAACGACTCTCTGGCCATAGTTCATTTTACGTGACACGAGGTGTGTATCAGTGTCTTCCACTAGCACTGATCCATCAAAAGGTATGTCTGGTGATTTTAATTATAATGTCATTTTCCAGTCAGTTGTTTTACTTTAGTTGTTTCATTGGAGTGACGTTATAGTGATGGATTTGATTGTATTGATAAATAGTGATTATGTAATAATAAATATTGACAAAAAAGTAATGATCTTTTTATACCCAAGTGCTTCATTCCTCTGAAACGTAAGTAATAGATAGATACAAAATCATCATCAAAAATTAAATTTTGGTTAGTTACATAAGCTAATTATCTGCATGCTAATTATGTACCAATTAGTGATGTGCCGGATCGTTAAAAATGTATATCCGCGGATACGGATCTGAATACGGATATTTAGTGTAAAGATCCGCGGATACGGATACGGATCTTTATTTTCTTATTCAAAATTATTGGATTTGTGTCGGCGCCCGCGACCTTGAAACGATAGTTGACGTTTTCGCTCGCCGCAACGTCATGCAGGACACGTTTTAACTTGCATTGCGCGGGTAGTACTTTTGTTTTGGTTATGGCTTAGTGTGACACTGTGCCGCATACATAACGTTTGTGTATTATTGTGTTACAAATTTTATAGTTTTTTATTTAATTATGCTACCTAATCACCTGAAAAAGATCCGTAAAAGATCCGCGTGAAAAGTAACGGACACGGATACAGATACGGATTTTTCTTTTGCCTCGGATATCCGCGGATACGGATACGGATGCGGATATTCGGAACATCACTAGTACCAATGCATTAGACGCACTACCTTAGTTTGGTAGAGTGTCTATTTGTTGTTTTTTTCCCTTGTTTTTCTTTGTTTAAATAAAATCAAAGCAAAATTTAAGATCGTAAGGCGGCTCTTCCACGAAATCCATATAACTTTTGGTTATGTCTTGTATAAAATCGATTGTGCAAATAAAAAAATGCAATATGTAGAGTTTTCAGTTAGTCTAAAACGGACCGATGACATAGCTTCTTTGATGCGTATCATCACCATGGTAACAGCGTCACAACAAAAACAAACTGCTTAATAGCAGTCATCAGAACAAAACTGAGAGTGTTTCAATTAAAATGTTAAGTTCACGCTACTACAGCGCGTCTAGACTCGGGACAGACTCAAAGCCTCGTACTGCTATGGTGGTGGATGAGGATGATGAGCTTTACAGTGGCTTTAACGAAGTCGCCCCTGCCTTGGACACCCGCAACCTGCGAGAGGACCACGCCTTCCAGGAAACCATGAGGACCGCAGGAATTGGGCGGAAGGTGCCTAGTAGAATGGGGACTGGGGTTAGTTTTATAATTTTTTATTAACTCTACACTTTTTACATGTTTGGCTCTAAAAATGCCCAGAGATTCAATTGATTGGACATGTCCAACATATGCCATGGCATATGTTAAAAAAGTATTCTTGAAAACCTAATCAGCATTTTAGCTTACTCTGTGGGCTGCAGGTAAAACCGCTGGATATAAGGAGTGAAAGGTACACTTTTTAAATACTAAGATTTTGGGTAGCTGTATAAAAACCATGTAACGTTGGTGTATGTTAGGTGTTTCAGTTGGGCACGACGAGTGGAAGGCTGGGCAATTCGCGAGCGGGCACGGCTGCAACGCGTCCCGTCACAGCCGTGCGCGCTGCTGGTTTCACGCGCTCCGCACGCGACACGCCTAGTCGTGAGGACAAGAAGGAAGAGAGGTTTAACTTTATTTCTTTTGTAGTCTTCGAATAAATTTTTCGACATTACGATATTTATGTAACAATAATTTCCACATTTTCGGGTCTGTTAAGCGGTTAATTTAGGCCATCATGAGTGGGTGCGCTTGTTACTTTTTTCCGTGCATTTTTTGCTTTATATGGAGGGCTTTTGTTTTTTGGACTCTAACGACTGCTTAACATCGGATAGGATGTTGTCGCTATGATTATTAAATTAAAAGAAAATACCACAAACTTTCTGCATACATACATAATGTCACACGCGTCTTTCTCGTAGGGGAAGGCAGAGATCACATCTTTCCACTTGCTACGATCTTGGCATACACTTTCAGTTTTTTTTTTTTATTTACGTTGTTAACAAAATGCATTTACGCACTGTCTCTCGGCCAAAGGGGGACCGAGAGAAGTGTGTGGGACTCACCTTCGGCAGACACGACCCAGTACCCTTCGGCAGTAATACCCACTAAAAATCTTCCGACTACGCCCGCCGGTCAGTACCTGGTTTGCAGCTCTGACACCCCGCCCGCGGCCAACGTCCCCTGGACCAAAACCTCCTCGGAAGAACCTCCTTAAAGAGACGCAGTGGACGCGCCCCTCCTACCTCCTTGTGCGACCATAGCGTGTGTGGCCGACTTCTCGGAGGGTCAATGGTTAGACAGCAGGGGCCCCCTGCCCCCACAGCCTAAGACCCTCCGTGCGCTGCGTGGCGGGCTCTCCTGGCCCGCCCGCTGCGCCCTCCACAGGTCCCTCTTAGTTTCCCCCCCGTTAGTCAATACTAAGGGCACTCAGAGTCGCCAATCTCTGGGTGTTACCATTTCCCTGGCGCCCTCCGCGCCCTACCGGGGGGTACTCAGCCCCCCCACCACAACAATGTGGGGACCAGTCGGGGGGGATACACTTTCAGCTTCATTTACACTTATTGACCTTCTCATACACGTACCATAAACCGACGTTTAGGGTACTTTTGACCTGCACTTTCTTCAAAATTATCTGGATTTGGTCATGGAAGATCTTACGTGGTCTTCCCCTCCACTTCCATTCGCTTTTCCATCATAAATCACTTTCGTTTGTCTACTTTCATTCATCCTCTCAACATGACCAAACTGCTTAGATGAAGCACACCTTTCTCAATGCTTGTGACTATATTTTCTTTATCACCAGCTTCGGCCCCTATCACTTACTTTCTAATCCTTTCACTCAATTTCACACCTAGAATACTTTTGAGTGCTCTCATCTCTACTGCATTAATCTTACTTTCATGTTTTTTCTGCAATAACCAGCATTCGCTTTCATATGTTAGTGTAGGTACAAACACACCTCTATGAACTGCCAGACGTGCCTTTTCGGACACTTTCTGACAAAGGCGTGAAGTGCCCCATTCAACATGTTTCCAGCATTGACTCTTCTATCGATGTCGCTTTCACACTTTCCATTTCTCGTAAATTTCGATCCCAAATACACAAACTTATTTACTTTTTCTACTTTCTCACTTCCGATTAACATTTCACAATCTGTCACTTCGTCTTCTCTCTTAAAACTAACTTTCTGCTACTGAAAATAATTAGGTATATTTTTTTCGGTAGAGGTCGAGAAAAACTTCTTATTTGTAATTTAATTAATCTTAATGATTGTTTTCTTATTTCTAAAAGCATCGAAGATAAAGTCAAGCAAATGGAAGCTCGCATTATGGCGTTGGTCGAAGAATCCTGTATGCTGAGCTCTCGTCCCGACCCTGACGACGACACCGCTATCAAGAGGGAATATGATTTGGGACAAGTCAGTATTATTTTTTACTATATACATAATTTCGTGCCTCTTTCCCGTAGGAGTAGGCAGAGATCACATCCTTTCATCTACATGCTACAATCTTGGCACATCAATCACACATATTATTTTTTACTGCAACTTAATAAATATAATAAACATAGCGAATCGACCTTTTTGATCGACTTTTGAATGTCACTCTTATTCGCAATAGTATTCCGATGCCGAAAAGAAGCTACAACGCAAAGAATTAGTTGGTATTTGGTTGAGTCTCTTGAAATTTTTAGCCTTTTCCCATGTAATAATTTTTGATTTAAGGCTTTATCGAAGGCGCAAGAAGCTTCAACACTTGAAAGACAACTGATACGTATGCAAGAACAGGCTAATCTCGGAGATACACACAATTTGGACCTCACCTTTGCTGTAAGTTACGCTTTATATAATTTCCGTTAAAATCCTTATTTACATTTTCCAATGGATTCACGGGATATCAATGTTTTTTACAGGTTCTCTGCAACTTAGCTGGACAGTATGCTCTCAACGAGATGTACACTGAAGCTTTGAATACTTATCAGTTGCTTACTAGGAATAAATTATTTCCACACGCAAATCGACTTAAGGTGGGGAAACAAGTACACATAACCATAGCCAATTCTGAAAATGGTTTTAACGTGTTTAGCACATCTGCTAAAGTACTTATAGAGCTTATATTTGTTTATTCTCCAGGTAAATATGGGTAACATTTATTTCAAGATGGGCGAGCACCCAAAAGCATTAAAGTTGTATCGAATGGCATTAGATCAAACTCCCACTGCGGAAAAAGATCTAAGGTAATTTTTGTGTCGCAATTTCCCATAACGTCTTCGAAGGATTGTTTTTAAAATGCATGTGCCTGTGTTATTTAATATGATTATGAAATTATTTGCTTTTAGGATGAAAGTGATGCATAACATTGGTTTGCTCTTAGTGCGCATGGGCAAATTCCGTGATGCTATCACTAACTTTCAACATATCATGCACGAACAAGGGGATTTTCAAACAGGTTAGCTTCTCATGTATTTTATTAGTCATTACATATTTATAAGTAATCAAATTCAAAAATAACTCTTGGCTCTCCCTTTAGAACCATGTTACGTCCTGGCTTATAGCTAGGAGCACAATTTTTAACATAGAGACTATTTTTTTGTTCTCAGGTCTTCATCTGGTACTGTGCTCTGTGGCTTTGGATGACACTGAGAGCGGAAAAGCCGCGTTTCATGCCATGTTAGATGTGGAACCTCCGACCTGCCACCAAGACATTACCATCGACGACGTAAGACTCGAGTCTTTCTTTAGCTTAAAAAAAAGGTTTTGAAATGAATTGTGTATCTCATGCGTTCAGGAAGTTAAAAATGCTCCTTCTTAAAGTTTTCCCGAATGGATGCAAACATGACGGCCGATGTTATTAAAGTCGATAGGGTACGGTACGCTATAAGAAATTCATATAAGCAAATATATAGGGACTGCCGTCTGACCTCCACAAGCCTGAGGGAAACATCATTATATGGTTAAACGAGCTGTCAGGATATTAGAAGGCACTGACTGCCTAATAACGACTGCCATATATGTTCATGACAGCCGGGACCAACCGCTTAATATATTTCCGAGGCACGTAGCTCGGCGACAATAAGTAGTCGCCGAAGTTTAGCTGAGTTTACTGAGATCAGTTCTTGGATGCGCGCTGTTTGTGTAGTGTGATACCTAGTGGGGCTGGAATAGGCTGAGAAACTGAAATAATGATGAGATTATACGATTCATATCTCGTATTTACCTGACGAATATTCACTTAATTTTCTATCTGAATGTTGTTGTACTTAATTAATTTTCCAGGAGAATGATGCATTTGAGTGCGTAGTACGCGACGTGTTGCGCGGAGACAGACTGTCGCGATGGTCGCGTCGCGCCGCCGGCACTGCGGACCGCTGCCTCGCGCTCGCCGCCGCCGCTCTGGCGCGACCCGCTCCAGGCGACGACTCCGGGTAAGTATCTTTCATGGTGCACAGATAAAGTTTCCACTGTGCGCGCACTAACCTGGCCATTTATGTTGTGCTGGGCTGATGGCATGGCTTTGTCTTTGTTACAAACTTCGCTTTTAATTTAAATTTTATTGTACTTGAACACATTCTAGTAATCGCTCCTAGGATATAATTTCGGTAAAACGTACCTATATCATCGATTATTCTTCGTTAGCATGCATGTCATTACATAGGCTTTCTCACTGTTTTTTGTAAAGGAATAGCTATGCATTCATGCCGTCTACTGCCGTATACGTCTACTGCCGTATACGTCTACTGCCGTATACGTCTACTGCCGTATACGTCTACTGCCGCGTCGCTACTACATGATTACTAAATATTCACTGTTAGCAATAACTGCACTAGTTTTACTGCCAGAAATTAATTACTGTAATTGTAAAGCATGTTATTGGTAGGTCGGCGTTAACTATAGTAGTTTCCATTAAGGTTGCAATTTTCTTTCGCATCTGAATAAATTTTGCAATTGCCACTGTCAGGGAATAATTACAGTGAGGATTGCTATATGAAGTTCTTTATTTCCAGGGGAATGTCGTGGTGCGTTGAAGCGCTCCGTGGCTACAGTGGCGGCGGCGCGGGCGCTCGCCTCGAGCTGGGCGCGGCTCTTGCGGCGTTGAGGAGTGCTCGGGGCGCGGGGGCGGGGGCAGCGAGCGTCCCAGGCGTGGCAGGAGGAGGATTAGGTGCAGCGGGGGCGGGGACGGCGGGACAGCGCGTTCTGCAGCGGCTGAAGGCGGTCGCACGTGCGCATCCGGCCGACCGCGTGTTACGAGCTGAAGCCAACGCCGATGCAGCTTTCGTGGCGTACGCTGTAAGCCTTGTTCTTAAAATTCGAAAAAAGCGCAAATGCCATATAAAATTTGGGACATTTCTAAAATGTGGCAACTAGTACAAAAAGCTTAAAAATGGATTTATAAATATTACTAGAAATATTAATAAATAAAAGACGGATGGCATCCCCATTATGAAATAAAAAGCCATGAGCTTGTGCCCACAAGCTTTTTTGAATCTGCGCCTGGGTTCAATAAATGGACTTATTGGCTAACGGTTTTTTCTCGGTAGTTGTCGTTTTGCTACGTAATAAAATATTAAGCTCTCCATCGACGTTAAAATAGAACTAACGATAGTGCGAAATCTGGTCTCCACGACGGCCGTCGCGTGCCCTCGGAGCCCGTTCGCGTGCCCACGCGCGCAGACACGCGTCGTGAGCCCGTGACACAGTTTCAGACCTTAGTCCCTAGGTGTTTCTACTGCGCGATAAACTTCTGCCAACATTGCCTGTCCTCCGTAACATGTAAAGCAGAGTAGTATTGTATTGCCTTATGAATCTTACGATGATTTTATCAAGGTGGCCAGAAGCTGTTGAATGGAGAAAACATTTGGGAAGGCTTATGTTCAGTTAAGTTGGCGCTCAACCTTTATGCATTTCTTTTTTGTGACACCGACACGTCATAATGACAGCCACCAGCCTGATGTTAATTAAGCAGTCGATGTAGTCCAAAAAACTAAAGGTGCTTAATACCGTGAAATAAGCATGATACAAAGCGCACCCACTCATGACGACCTGCTAAAATGCCGTTTCACGCCCCGCTTTAAAGACCCGGGATTATAGGAAGTAGGAAACATATGAGCCGGCAGCGAATTCCAGAGCTTAATGTTCTTACACCGAACGACTTATCAAATTTCTTGGTTCGAGTGATGATAGCCTGCACAGTATGTGGATAGTTTCTTAGATCAGCACGTGTTGTTTGGGAGAGATAAGGAGAGGGCGGGTCTTAGGCGGTAGTGGCCGCCATGTAAGTAGTGGTATTGATAGGGGCGGATGATATGCCTATCCCTCTTTGCAATCATCTTGCTACATTCGTTCAAGGCATCGCCCACTTCAGTCTTAATTTGGTCGGTCCATTGCATAGGCACAGTGACCGTCGAAATTTCAATTAGTTATCATTAAATTAATTATTGATATTGGTTTCTAGTTGGGCAACTGGTCTGAATCCATATCGCTGAGTGAACTAGCGTCTAAAGATGATCCGTACTGCTGTTCGGCGCGAGTTTCCGAGGCTTTGGCGGCGGCTAGAGCTACGGAGACCACGGGCGATGCGACAAGTGGCACTGTCGGTAATGTGGCCAGTCTGGGGGGAGCGGCCAATAGTGCGGTGGCCTGGCAGTTGGCTGCTCAACGCCTGGCAGCCGCCTCGCATCTAGAACCGGCCAATTTAGTCGCTGTACATGATCTAGGTATGTTTTTACTTTACTTTTTTATTCGTTTACTTAAATATTTTTATTCGAAGATTTATCTATTCGATGTTTAAGAGTTAAAGTAAATGCAATAAGTAAGCAGCTTAATTGTATACATAAAATCACGCCTGTTTCCCCGAAGGGATAGGCAATGGCATACCATAAGCCCACACTTCGCCAATCATATTGTTGGTCCCATGTAATATAGGTGGCGAGCCTATTGCCGCTTATCGGGAACTCTTCGGCAGAGCTGTTGATCGTCAGGTGCACCACATGCAGGTGAGGCGGGATAGCTGGGGCTCCTAAGATGTTGGTAGGATGCCTATACACTCACAATCAGTCTTATTAACCGCTTTCTTCATTATATCAATAACAGTTAAAGGTAAGGACATCCCCATGTAACTATCCGAGCCGGATCAAACTTATTGCATAAAACAAATTGTTTAGTTTGGTAGAACTGATCACATTATCTCATCCTCATATATTGTTGTACAAAGTTCACTTTTAGCACAGAGGGATCTTTAGATGAAACGAGTCGAATGGTGAGAGGAGCCCCTCCCGTAGATTGACTCTAGACGAGATCCCAATCCCTTAAGTCAGCTATTATTTATTTAAACTCTTAATTGCACATAAATCAAAAATAACAAAACGTTAAAAATAAAAAGGACATGTACAAAGGCGAACTTATCTCTATAAGAGATCTCTTCCAGCCAACCTCATGAGGAGTCAGATAGATAGAACAAGGATAGGTAAAATACATAATATCAAAATATTAATATATAGGCTATTGTCCGTTTGACTTAAAGATTCTTAAAATTTCCAGCTCTGGCGTTAGAGAAGTGTGGCACAGAGAACTCCCTAGAAGCAGCGGAGGCGCGATGGGCGCGAGTGCGAGGTGCAGGTAGCGCGGGCCTCACGCTGCGGACGTTAGCCGCGGCGGGCCTGGCGCGGGCAGCCAGCGCCAAGGGCCAAGACCCCGCCGCCGCCGAACACTGGTGGGTATATTGGGTACCTTAAGGGCCTGAACACACTTATTTCTATCTGTTCAGCTTTAATCCCTAGAAAATAACGAAATTGTATCTCCATACGTAAGCATTCATTACACGCTTGATAATACGGTTTAATTATATAGGTATAGTACCTATGTAAAACACCTACCCAATATTTTAAAAAAATACAATTTATCAAAAAAAAATAACTATAATTTTATTTTTGCAGGTATAGTATGATCGGTAGCTGGGATGTGGGCGTGACTTGTGCTTTAGCCCAGTTGCACAGTGAAATGGGGGACACACAGAGCGCTAAACACCATTACCAAGATGTAAGAGTTCCTGTTACTTATCAATTTTGTTTATTGTAATAGACAAAAAAGCATATAAAATATTTAGCACAAAGTTTCGGAAAATTTAATACTGCCGCGATATGTCTTTTTCCGCGTCAGCGCCAAATCTACAATGCAGTTATTTATTCATGTCTTATTTATTAAGTTTGCTTTGTGTTCGTTAGGTGGAAGCAGTGTGGCCGTGCGATCTGAGCGCGTTACAAGGGCTGGCACGAGACGCGGCGCCGGATGCAGCGCTGCAATACTATCGCCGCGCCGCGCGTCTGCAGCCCTCTAATGTACGTAATACATATATCCACGTCCATATCAAAAGTATTTATTTGTCAACAGACACTCGTTGTCATGCAGGGAACATTGTATTGTTAGTTTGTAAGGCTGCCAATAGATGGCACTGTACTTAGTTGAATCGCGCAAGTAATGTCGCGCTCCGAGACACAAACTATTTTGTATAAACTGTTAATTTAGCTATCCCATTAACCTGTCGTGTAATTCTTAGATGTTTTATTGTGCATTAGTAGTTAATACACACACACGAGATTGTGACTTTAGCCAGGGGGTAAACATTGTTATTATTATTATATCAGCCGATCAGCCCCATAATACCCCACATCTGATTTTGCACTCACAATTTAATGAGTCATAGCGCAATTTGCCCCAGGCTAGAAACATATTGGCATCTCTTAGTGTCTCCCTCCGGAATTATTACAGAGATCTTATCCTGCTCACTCCTTTTTGCTTCCAAACTACACGTACAAACTTAGAAATTATCCTTAATTCAAATTTTGTAATTATCTGTAAGTTTTTCAATGTTGTATACATTGATCTTTGGCTGCGTTAAAGATATGGTATTGATCACACGCTTCGATTCTGCACTTATTTAGCCTTATTGCTTGTCTAGCCTCGATGGGGTCTGCTAATGGGTGGCTGCCTGCGCGCAAGTGGTCGCTACCAAGAAGCCCTCGCGCTTTACAAGAAGATGAACGCTCGCTTCCCGGACAACGTACAGTGTGAGCATTATTTATTACAATTAAATCCAATCAATCCTTCATCTCAGCACATTAGCGTCCCACTGCTGAACATGTGGAGGCCCATGCTCCCAATCTAATATATTAGGTCGGGGAAAAAGTCTTTTCGCATAACGTAGGTATAAACTTATTATAAAAATTTTTTGACTGTACTATTTGTGTCTGGCTGGTTTTGGTAACATTAAAAAGGTTCCATTATAAAGAAAAGAAAAAAATAAAAAAAAGTTGTTTCCCGCTATTTTTCATTTGTTTTTCTCTCCGTAAAAATGAGTGAATCTAATGAAGAAATTCGATACATTTTAAAATTTTATTATAAAAAAGGCAAAAATGCAACTCAAGCAGTGAAAAAAATTTGTGATGTTTATGGACCTGATGCAGTGTCAGTAAGAGTAGCACAAATTTGGTTCAATCGTTTTCAGTCCGGAAATTTTAATGTTAAAGATGCACCTCGCTCTGGTCGCCCTGTTACGAATAAAATGGACGCCATTTTTGAAAGAGTGGAGCAAGATCGGCATATTAGTAGTTACGATGTAGCTGAAGAACTGGGAATTGACCACAAAACAGTTTTGACCCATTTGAAGAAAGCTACTTATACAAAAAAGCTCGATATTTGGGTGCCACACGAGCTCACTCAAAGAAACTTAATGAACCGTGTACTCATTTGCGATTCATTATTGAGACGTAATGAAACCGAGCCGTTTTTGAAGAGATTGATAACTGGCGATGAAAAGTGGATCACGTACGACAAGAACGTGCGAAAAAGGTCGTGGTCGAAAGTTGGCCAGGCTTCACAGACTGTGGCCAAACCTGGCCTAACACGAAATAAGGTGATGCTGTGTGTATGGTGAGATTGGAAGGGCATTGTTTATTATGAGCTTTTACCGCCCGGCAAAACCATCGATTCTGATCTTTACTGCCAGCAACTGATGAGATTAAAGGAAGCAGTCGAGAGAAAACGGCCGGAATTGATCAACAGGAAGGGTGTGGTCTTTCATCACGATAACGCTAGACCACACACATCTTTAGCCACTCAGCAAAAATTAAGAGAGTTCGACTGGGAGGTCCTGGTGCATCCACCATATAGCCCTGACCTTGCGCCTTCAGATTTTCACCTGTTTCGGTCTCTGCAGAATTCTTTAGGTTCTGTTAGGTTGACCTCAAGAGAGGACTGCCAAAACTATTTGTCCCGTTTTTTTGATCAGAAGTCCCAAAGTTTCTACAGTAACGGGATAATGTCTCTGCCCACAAAATGGCAGAAAGTTATTCAACAAAACGGTACATATATATTGTAAATAAATGTAAATAAACTTTGAAAATAATGTCTTGACTTTTCATACAAAAATACGAAAAGACTTTTTCCCCAACCTATTATTTAATTCCTTTTATTTTGTAAATACATATCTTTCTAATATTTTAAACAGGAAAATTTTCCATTTATGGTCTTTTGTAATAAATAATCTCAAAACGGATTAAACCGATAACAAATATTTTTTTAACCATTATAAATTCATATATTGATGCTACATGATTCTTGATATGTTACTCAAGGCTATTATTCATATATCACATCATATATTTATGTGCAGGTTTGAAGCTAATAGTAAAGCTATGTGGGGATCAAGGTTTATCGGAGACCAGCGCTTGGAGTAAGGAGCTGCAGCGAGCGCAGGCACGCCTCAAGCAACAGGAAAGAGGTTCGGAATGTTTACGATAAAAACTCGTAAAACTATAATAAAAACTAGCTCATTTGTTGTTGATAAAGCAAGTGTGTTTCTGCATGAAAATTGGATATAAAACCATATATCATGAAAGTTCTCAATAGGAAAAAGAGTAAAATGCTTGTATGTGTTACAACATGTTTACAATTATTGATATACAAAAAAATCTTACTGTATTTTTTGCTTTAGTTCCGTTGAAGTCAGCAGGGAGCGGGTCATCAGGCGCTAGTCAATCGCCAATTGATCAGATTAGAGGTAGGTGTTATTAAATTGCCCCTCACAGACAATCTAATCTCAAATACTATACTATGTTATGCTTTCGAAAAATTAATTATTGAGAAAGAATGATATATGCAATAAATAATTTTAATTTGAGAATAAAATACAATGTAAAAAGCTAGATAACATTGTGTTAGTTTAATATAACAATTTATATACCTCTGTAGAAACATCTCGCGGCAACAGCGCCGTGCAAGCTCCCACCTCGGCTACCCGTGGCGACAGCGCCCTCTCTCGAACTCATACGTAAGTTTTAGTTATAGACCACCAATCCCCTGCTGAGCATTGCTATGCGCAAAAGCGGTATCTAATAAAATCATATAGCAAATATGCAGTTAAACATCAAAATCCGATAAGTAAGGGACGATGTGGGAAATGCGGACGCTTAAGGAAAATTATGTACAAATTGTGGACTATTATTAATAATCAGTTTGGCTTTATATAGTACTAAACTTTTGTTATTCACCTACAAAATCAACTACAATTATATTATGAGATCAATCAAAATATTATAAGTCAAAAAAATAAATTTCAAGTTAAAAACACAAAATCCTTGCTGTCCGTAAATACCCGAAGCTATTAGAGTAAATGCGTAATGAAGCCTTTGGACGTACTTCCAGCGGAGCACTGCTAATGAGCCCACTTCTTACATTTTACACGGACGAAGCAGGGGGAACGGAGTGATGAGATACTTGGATGTCTGTATTTACCCCATCGTCCCCTACACTCTAAGGGAAAAGTGGGAAATTAAAGGAAATATGTTTATAGCTACCTTTTTTAAATTTCTTCTTTTTATATTGAACTAGGACACTTATAAGTGTTTCTGCCTAAAATAATTGAAAATATTTTTTTAAGGGTGCTAGAAAATTTGTTTGAAAATTAATTCACACATACATTTAATGCTGATACTTAAAAATATTTGATAAATGCAAAATGTATATTAACCTTATTCATCGATGGTTTTATTTCATGTTTTTATATAAAAATTTACACACCTTATAAACTGAAAAATAATAATTGGAATGTGATGTATGTACTACATACATATAATCACCTGTTTCCTCGCAGGGATAGGTAAAGGCATATAATTCGCCCAAACATTGCCAATTGTATTGTTGGTCCTATGTAAAAGGTGCCGAGCCTATTGCCGCATACCGGGAACTTTTATGTTTGTCAGAGCCTCGCCTGTTGATCGGCAGGTGCACCACTCGCAGATGAGGTTGGCTTGGGTTCGGTAGGTCGTAATAGGATCCCCATACACCCTTAACTGATCCATAATAGTACAAGTAGTCGATAACTACAATACTTCCTGTACGAAAATTAAACCAGCCCTTCGTTCTCAGTCTTAGGGGCCTAATTAGTTTGTATTCAGAAAAAAGAATATTGTTTTTTTTGCAATATATGGTAACAATATGTATATTAACTGTTCCAATTATAGCTAATTTATAAAAAGAAACGATTAAACAATGTAGGTAATTCAAATGAAAGTGCCAGTGATATTAAAAGTAGGTCTAATTTAGGCCGTGTCGTTACAACCTCATTTCGTACATTAGTATTCACGAAGAATTAACGACGTAACAATGCGCCGCGCAGTGTCTGTCGTAATGAATACTTCCAATTAAAAAGTGACTCTGCTTTCGTATTGATTTTTATGTAATGTTTAATCAGCATTCCATTAACGTCCCTCTACTGAGCACAAGTGAAGCGGGCCCAGTCCCGATTGGCGGAGGCAGGCGTCCTCATACATATTTCTCTTGTGGAAACCGATAACCGGTCGTGGCACCTAAGGAGTGCAGTGCAAGTATGCTATATCCTCAGCGTCCTATCGGTCGACACAATAACAGTTATTTTCATTATCATACATACATTCACGCCTGTTTCCCCGAAGGGGTAGGCAGAGGCATATTATACGCCCAAACTTCGCCAATTATATAGTTAGTCCCACGTAATAGGTGGCGAGCCTATTGCCGCTTACCGGGCACTGTTATGTTCGCCCGAGCCTCGTCCGTTGATCGGCAGGTGCACCACTTGCAGGTAAGATTGGCTTGGGCTCCTTAGGTCTTGGTAGGATTCTATACACCTATTTTACACCTATACACCTATTTTGATTATCCAAGAATTATATACAATATACATTTTTATCTATGCCCTTTTAATCATAATTTCTATAGGCCATGAAAATAAAAGAAATATTGTACAATTCAACAAATGAGCACGTGTGACAGATAAATATTTCGTGGAAATTTGGTACTGTATATAATAAAAATCTATAAATAAGCACAATCTGCGTGGTCCGTGCTGTAGATAAAAACGTCTGCCGAACCTACGGGCTGACGAAATGTTATATCGTTTTTCATGAACAATAATTTATTTTGAGTCGCAGGTTTGTGTGTATATCTAAAATTTGTGTAAATTATCTGAAATAACTTCGAGTCACCTAGCTTTTGATTAATAATTGTAAAATGCGGAAATTTTGTAGATTTTGGTAAACTATCGTAGCCAAAATAAACATAACTTTTCTTTAAGTTTCGTCTTTGCCATGGTTAAAATTTGTTATTATGTGTGTAGAACTTTAATTATAATGTTAATTATAATGCAACTAGCTTACTTTTGTAAGCTAGTTGCTTTACAAAAATATTGGTGAGTTTTGAACGGTTCAGTCGCAGAAAGTCCCATTCGCAAAATGTTGATCAATTAATTATAATGTATAAAAAAAATTTTTTTTCTAAAGTGGATTAAAGTATACGGACTTATATGCTTTTGTCTATACTACCTGGTAATACCGGGACGAATCAGTTAGCCCCGGCAACTGAATCTTCCGAACGCTCAACCGGTATGCAACGACCGTTTTGTGCCGTTGTGTATAATATTACGATTCTGCTATTTCTAAATGCTTAAATGAAATATTAAATTAAAGGCTTTAAAAGTTTGTGCTGAAATGTAGTTACTATAAATAATAACAGAATTTCTTTTCGGTGAAGCAGGAACATACTTAATTTTATGGCCCCCCTACTTAACTGTCAATGACCGCCTAATTAAGTTCTGTTTTTTTTTATAAATAAATAGCGACACAGCAGTCTTATTAACATAATCGAAATAGTCGGTTGGATCAATTGACATTGGGCATTAGGTTCAATAACACTGGTGAAGTGCGCAGAATAAAACCGCAGACGCGTCGCGGCGGCTCAGATCGAGAGGTCAACTAACTGAATATTTATCCAGATTCATTCACATATGAATGCGCCTCATGACTTCAAATATACTGTTATATTACGCAGTTGACATATGAGGAATATACTATATTATACTTTGAATGTGTGTAGCCTAAAATGAGGCGCCAGTTATGACTTTCACTAACTATATTCATGTTCAAATAAAGGAGCAGTGCCGTGTTTATGAAACATCACAATTCTATAAAATTCGACAATTTCATAAAAAAAATTACAACTGTGAAGATTTATACAAGTGCTGTTTAATAAACGTCTACGTAAAAAACGCTTGTAGATTTCCATAAAATTGTGTTTTTAGAAATTTGTGGTTGTAAGCTACAATTTACATACATACATACAATCATGCATGTTTTACCAAAGCGGAGAGAGGTATACTTTAAGCCCAAATTTCATTTCCAATCCGCTGATTACATTTTTGGCCCCACGTAATACCCGAGTCTATTGCCGCTTACCGAGAACTTTAGCCGAATCTTAGGCGGTCTGGCTACAGTTTTCAGACTTAGACATGCAATGTATTTATGAGCAATGGGGGTCCTTGAACTGAGCGTCAGGGACAAGATATAATTTACATATTCAGCGCCAGTCAGGCTGCACTTAAGACTATTGCCTCAAATCCTAATCAAGCTGGGCCGGGACAATATGATAATCGCAAAGTGAACTCCAGGTCTTGCGTCAACAAGCGAGCCAGTCAAGGCTTGAAAGCTACATTTAGGGAGACCAGAGGCATTAATTGCACTCTCCATGAGTACGATAGAGAAATACTACTTAGAATGGCAGCAGCTGCCTGCTAAAACACTCAAAGGCCTTCAGGATGAGGCAGGGAGTAGTTGGTTTAAGGCCATATCTATGACCCACAACCAAGACACAATAGGCTCTTTTAAACCCAGACTATTCTTAAAATCACTGACTCAGTTTTGGCTTAATGGTTGGAGTTACTTAAAAGATTTAAGATACATTACTGACATCAGATTGAAGTCAGCTCGGTGGGCAAAATAATAGAGAACTCACCACTATAACTATTTAAAAGAAATAAACATTATGTTTTTGACAAAAGACTTTTGGTCAAAGCTATTAGGGATTAACGAAGCTATTAACAATCTCTAAGTGTGAGAGACGCAGATGACAGGTGTATCTATAGGAAGAATTACAAATTTGAAACTACCGTCATCCAAACACATTTTTAGATTTACACAAAATAAGCTTACTACTTCATATATTGCACTAGTTGGACTCTATTTATGGACTTCACTTATTGTAATACCGGGTCCCAAGCTGGTGGTACATTCCAATCATCTTCTCTATTGAAGTTAGCACTTTTTTTTAAATTTTAACAGCCTCACTATTATTTCAGTTAAATCGTTTAATAAAACGCGGTTTGGTAAAGAGTGTCGCAAGGAAACAGCGGGTGTAAAGGGGTCCTACAAAGAGCTTAGGAACTCAAGCCAAGCCTCACCTGCCGATCCACGGACGAGGCTCTGGCATATAAGTTCCCGGTAAGCGGGAACAGGCTTGCCACCTATTGTGAGACCTAAAACATCATTGGCGAAACGTGGGCGTATGTTATGCTTCTATCTGATAGGCGTGATTTGGTGTCTGCGTGTGTGCCGTAGTTATTTGTTTTTAAGTAAGTACGCTTGTGTATTTCAGATTCTCAGCAGACACGTCACAAGAGAATGTCCCATATCTAAATCGTTCAGTGAACAAGCTGGGGGCAAAAAAGAAATCCATCGAAGAGTTTGACGACGATTTGCCGTTGCCACCAGAGTGACATATAACATAATGTATACTTATTAACTTTCTAGTATTAATTTTTAGTAAATAAAACCAGTAATCACATTAAAACATTTTTGTAATTTTCATTGTACAAATTATAAAAAAAAAAATAGCACATTCATTATTTACATAGCTATTATAAATAAATTATTCTATTTTATAACTTACAGATTCTTAGACTAGAAAACAAAACATACTCATCTAGGAGTATAAATTACGAAGAACACAATAAAAGGTGCAAAAAACGTTCAAACCGATATAATTTTTTGAATTAGTAATTTGATCCATCAATATATTCATAATTTAGAAAAAAAATGGTTGCCTGTAAAGTCGTTTTTACGGGCGAAGATTTTACGTGACAACGTCTTTTTCTCGGTAGAATATTTATTGATATGAATATAATTAAATTGCACAATAGGAACAAGGAATTGAATGAAAATAAGAATTGCACAAATTTTAACTATAGAAATATATTTTGTTTACTAAAACATTGTACATGTAAACTTACGATTCAATGCGCCTAATTCTCTAGTGCTGCGCGCGCGGCAGACCGATCATAGTTGAGTGGGAGAGAGACGCAAGGCATTCGCCGGGCCTCTCTCTCGTTCGGTGACTCATCGTAACGTTACCGAGCGTTACACTTTTTCATAAGTGACTCCCAGCCGCAACCTAATTTAAGACGTTGTCACGTCAAAAATTACAAAGTTATATGCTTTTACTGTTTATAATTTTACTGTTATTAACAAAATTAAACAAAATCAACGTTGAAATCTATTCTGGCTTTTTAGAGTCGGCGAAGACCAAGAGGAGCCCAGGGGCAGGGTTTTTTACTTACACAGAAAACAAACTTTAATACCATTGTAATGAAGTGCATACACGTTTATAAATCTACATAGGATGCCCCAAGGGGCATCCTATGTAGATTTATAAAAATTTAGTTCAAGAACTAAATCGACCCTTATTTGATGATTAATGTACCTAATGTAATGTAAATTATTTAAAGATTAGGTTAGATTCCTTGGCTGGGAGGTTCTTTCCAAATTTTATCATTTTGTCTATAAAGCACTTACCTGTTATATCTATGAAGCATTTGCCTGTGTTCGTTTTTAGGTTGATGTTCATTAGAGCTTTATCGAGCCAAACTTGAATAAAGAATTTGACATTGACTTAAGACAATATGCAGTATATAATTTACCTCGGTTTATTTTTAATAAAAAGATTTACATATACATAGAAGTTGTATAAAAATAGATTTCTATACTTTTAGCTGCTCAAGCAGAAAATTATATAAAAAAGTATCTAGTCAACTCAAAAATCAAAAGACACATGTCATGTGATTTGTGTGCTTTTAATTTTAACTTTACCAATACAAAAATATTATAAAAAAGCACCAGTTACTTATAATTGCTATACATTTATGTATATTTAATCGCTTTCAAAGACCTATAAAACAAGTTTTCGTAGTTTGGGGCAAGAAGTGCTTTGTGAGATGTCCAGGATTATTTATTTGTTAACGAAATATAATCGAAGAAATTATTAATTAGAAAAAAGTTAATCAATAATTTAACAGATAAAAGAGTTTAGTACTAACTTTATAAATTTACTTTCAATATCAGCAAAAACAATGCAGATACTATGTTAGGTAATATTCTGCTAAAAATAATCCATTTTTTGCACATAATTAAATTATACTCTAGATTTTGCTAAAACCTAACAATTCGTTATAATTTATTTACAAGTGATACCAGTCTTTTCCAATTCATTTTAACAATACAATGTAGACTTGTCCTTAATCAATACAAACAACAGCAATACCATTAGATACCACCAATTCAACTTGGTTTCATATTTACATTTTTTTTAATTAAGCTTAATATCTAACATAATTATATATGTTAATTTATCATACATCACTATTTAATTTGTTTAGAGGATTATAGTAATGTTTTACTATTCACCGCTTTTTTCTATTACAACTACATAATATGTGTATAAATAACTTATTATGCATGTTTGGCTAGCAATAAGTACAAAATATAAACATTCGTTGATACCACATTGACGTCAACGGCAACAATACAATAAGACTTTCTTATAACAAAATGCGCAGCATTTTATAAAATCACATTGTTATACATTCTCCTCCCGTCCGCTCCGTAACCTCGGTTTATCTTTAGAGTTTATCTTTTAAATACCTATTACGAACAGTTCACACGTTATCGCATTCAGACAACTATTTGGCACAACACATTTTTCAGTTCAACATAAATTGTCTTTCACTCAATAGTCAGTGAGCACTGATAAAGAATATTTCGCATACGTCACCATTATTTGAAACATCGGAAAACGTGTCTTTATTGCAAATTTAAAGCTCATACACGATAGAAATAATAGGTTCCAGATTTTTTTAATCCGCGATAACGTTCGATTAATCGGTATCGAAATCTGCTGATAAGGGTGTGTGGCGCCAAGTGCCTCACGAGATGACCCTGGCGAACGGGTGATCGATGTGTCCGTACTGAATGGCCAGCAGGGTGTCCTTGACTCGCTTGTAGACAGGTTCCGCTTGCCTCATGGTGGGCAGCCGCACCTCAGTATCGAGGAAGCCTACGCGGCTTATGGGGCTGATCAGCACTGCTGTACCCGCGCCGAACATCTCCAGCAACTGATCGACCAAAATATATTCAATTAGTCATAAATTATATCAATACTACATACAATTCATACATGTCACGAGTTAGACGTTTAGCAGCTGAACCAAATCTGATGTATTTTGATATAGACCCATAAATAGTGATAAATGTTTTGCAAAAAAAGATATATGGAATTACCAACATCTCAACGACCTTTCACATTTTACATTTTCGACGAGATTTTTTGTCACAACTCTCTGTTCTATAACACAACAGCAGTATCTAATACTTTACATGCTGAAAAGGTGGGTAATCTTATTTAAAACATAAAAAGATTTAACATTGGAGTAAAAAATAAGACATTAAAATGATAGCTTATCAGCTATAGGTCACTAAATATATTTTTTAAACGGATCAATGAAGTTTGCAAGCAATAGGTATATTACATAATTGAAATCTCGCCGGGTCGTTTTATGGATTATCAATTGAACGATCGACTACGGAATAGATAAAGTTCTATGACATGTTATAATACAGTAAATAATATAAACAAAGCTAGAAAACGTGACACGAGCTAGTACATCGAAAGAGAGACCTTTGATCTCTTTCGACATGATGAATTATTAAATTAAACTCATATATTTTTAATTACAACTTTTAAGGTGACTCAATACGATTATGACACAAAGGGAAAAAAAGATAGAAAAGATATTTCAAATACTTTTTATACATTTTCGTATAATGTGAAAGCTGTTTTTTGTGCTTTAGATTTTGTTTGTTCCATCGCCTATCACTTCTCTATGGTGTGCTTTCTAAACATATTTTAGCCTCACCCATGGGCTTCTTGTAAACATTTGTTCTTATTTATGTATGCATCATACGGGTACGTATCATAATATATAATTTCATAATACATATGGGTGGAATGTATAAAGTTAAAATACCGAAAATCAAAATGCATAATGCATCAAAATATATAAAATTATTTGACATAAGTTCAAAATTTCTAAGTTTGAATGCCATAATGGTCGAAATATATAACAAACACAATTCATAATGGTTCCTAGGGCTACGTTTTATAATATATATTTTCAAAATACGTACGGTTGGAATATATGAAGTTAAAATACCGACTGTAAAAACTGTAATAAATGTAATAGTCGATCAAAAATATAGTATGATTATAATATTAAAATTGTTTTTATTTCTAATACCTACTTATCACTATAATCAATCCAAGTCGCTTCCGTACAAATTTAACTTAACGCCTTTGTTCTAATAAATAAATGATTGGCTTTCTGGCACTTCGCCGGCCGCTGCCGCGGCACGCTCGCTTCGCTCGCTCGGCTCGTGCGTTGTCTTTCATGTTTCAAACCTAACCTAACCTAATTTTATAATCCCATTACAGTATCTGCTCTGTGCTTTTTTACTTTTAAATTATCGCTTGCTCCGTGCCTCGGAAAGCACGTTAAACTCGGAAAGCAAATACTTATACATCTCTTTTTGGGTTAGGTTGAGGTTATTTTTTTTTCTTACCATTAAAAAACATGTTGTTATATTAGTTGCAGCCCACCTTATTTAGTTTGGACTAGGCCATACTAGTTTGTCCTAAAATCGGGTTTGGCCGGTAACATATATACTATGTTTGAGTACAGTAAATTTACTTTAAATACATGTAAATTAGATTTTAGAGTATATATGCATATTGATGATTATTTCTTCTGACTATTATAATTTTTGATTTTATATATTTTGAACTTATACATTGTAAACTTATAGATTTTAAACTTATGCATTATGATATTTATATATAACGTAAGTTATGCATATTGATGATTATTTCTTCTGACTATTATATTTTTTTATTTTATATATTTTGAACTTACACATTGTAAACTTATAGATTTTAAACTTATGCATTATGATACGTACCCCATCATACACATTCAAATGTCAATTAAGTTAATAGATAAAACCTTTTATAATACAGTCAGTTTGGAAAAACACACTTAAAGATAACACAGGTCAATTTTTTTTTAGTTTACCCGCATTTTCATAATTCGGTTTGTTTCTGACAAATTTTTCTTTCTTAAGTAATAAAACGGCAGAAAATGACATGGAATTAGTTTAAGGCCTCCCAGATAACTTTAAAAACTTTTTCTGTAACATTAGCATAGAGTGCTCCACCTGCACAGCCAATGTTCACAATGCCACAGGTCCCTAAAAATATTTGTCCCTTATAGCGAAGAACAAGGAGAGCCATGCCATCATGATCTAAATGTATTGGAATATGCAGAACAAACGTCTTGTAAACTACGGAACATAAATGTTTTAAAATTTGTTTATTTTGCTTTTTAGACATATTATGTTGTATCTATATGCAGCATTAAAACAATAAGCATGCGATTGTAATCCGGGTACCGAATATACTAATAATCAGTTATGGCTTACGCGGGAACAAAATCACTGTAGACCTGTGTTTAAAATTGCAATACTTTTTTCTGCTGTTCTGCAGTGTGAATTAAGTATTGTCCCATTAACCAATTGTTGGATACTGAGCCAAAGCTCAGTTTCTTATCTGGGTTATTTCCACAACATAAAGCGCTTCACGGACTAGTTTTTAATCGTCTTTTTTTACAGTAGGAACGTTGTCGATAGTGGGATCAATATTATGTTAGTGTTGTTTGTCGAGTGATCGTGAACTTACCCTTCCTTGTTTGTTGAGCTGAATGACGCGGTCCATTGTG
The DNA here is from genome assembly GCA_949126915.1 of Musotima nitidalis. Taxonomy (NCBI): domain Eukaryota; kingdom Metazoa; phylum Arthropoda; class Insecta; order Lepidoptera; family Crambidae; genus Musotima; species Musotima nitidalis. Next base: position 13,108,430 of record OX421418.1, on the reverse strand, counting down.
ATGACTTCTTCTTTTACTGTGATATCCTCCCATTGCGAGGCCAGCTCTATAATTGAGCGGCGCGTGACTCCAGGAAGAATCAGTCCATTCAGAGGCGGCGTACTTAACTGCTTATCTGTATTTCAAAAATTACAGTCTTTTTTTAATTGATGACAGATTTTTGTAGATATTGAGAAACTAAAATAGCAGTGGGAAATTGCAGTTGTAAAATGAATATGGTTGTTACCGACATACGATTCTGCTTTATTATGTCTCATGAAACTCATTAGAAAACAGACAAATGAATCTGGATCATGCTAGAATCGAAACGTTAGGTACGTAACTCGAACTATAAATTCGTGTCAAGTGGATGTTTTGAGACTAATAAGAATTCATGAATTGCGTAAACCTACTACTCTTGTTAGATATTAATTAACCTTAACAAAAATTAAAGTGTACTTGAGAAAGCTATACTTAATTTTTTTTAAATAATAAAAAATACTCTACGTCTTTCCCAGTAATTAATAGTCGTAGATGAATTAATGCGCAAAGGTTGCGCACTAACGTAATTTATTATACATGTATCTGTAAACTGAGGTAGTTTAGATGAGATGAAATGGTTGACTTTAATTACACCCGGACAATCATAACAAAATACATGCTTACATGTACACAAACACGCCGGTTGTGTGCATTTGTTTATGAATGCACACATTCAAAATACCTACTTAACTAGCGATTTTTATATATCATTCGTCTTACGGGATAGTACAAGACGCGTGCGGGGCGCTCGTGAGGATTATATAATAGGCGGGGGCCGGGTATACCGTATTACCCGTTCTGTACAGTAGCCAAAATGTATTCTCTTTCTCTACCTTCAAGGTCACTCTATCATAGTATTCAAAATAAAACAATAGAAGTGATAAAAAAAATTCAATAATTTTGCGAACTTTTAAACTACAATCACTTTTTATATACAAAATAATTCAACGGTATTCTACTATTTAGAAAATAATATCACTTCTATAGTGAGGTCAGCAGTAATTACCTTGATTAATGACATGTTATTCAAAAATAATTAGTTCCCGCTAACTTTTGCGTGTTATTTGATGGTCTATGGCGTGATTTGACTCAAGGTGCTCACACTGTAAAATGTATCTTTTTGGGATTATCCGAACATGCAAAATTTCGTACAGTTCCATTTACTCTTTAAAATTCTAATAAGAATTGAATATGTACCCACACAAACTTGTACATTGATCATATTAGTAGTTTTACATATTTAATAATGTCTATAAAGTATTTTACGGCCTTAGATTATACGGATGATGTCGGCGATTCTAACTATTGCTTCAGATATGAGGCGGGAATATACTGGTCATAAGGTCAAAGTGGCACCGACGTGCCTGATAACATGACAATGTCGGCCACGCATATTGGGCACGGCATGTCGAGCTAACTGCACAATTCCAGTTCCTAATTAACTAATATCATGTCAGCAAACAAAATAATAGTTACTTCGTTATCTTGTATAATTATTTTAGGAGAGTTTAGAGGAAGCTTACTGGTTAAAACTAGTTCTATTTATTTATTAAAATGATCACCAACATAATAAACATTAATAATACCAAAAAAGAATTAACCATGGCAGTATTTAGCTCAATGTCATTATAATTATAGGCGAAGACAGCATGCAATACTGACTTATTTACTTTTCGAATGTATAGGTACTGTTAAAAGACATGAAGAAAGCCTTGTTCTAATAAATAACAGCAATGAGTTATTACAGTTGCATCTACAATTTTTTTAATTCAAATGTAAAATACTAGCACTGTGGGTTCTTAACATAGTCGATGTAGTGTTATAACCACAAATGTGACACGGCTTCAGGATTTCGAAAGCCTTAATTATTTATACTGTACGAGTTGTAGGGGCATTAACCAAGTAAACTAAGAACTTTATTTAGTTACGTTACGTCGCGTATCTGAGGGCCTACCCTAATTCAACGAAAAACTAAACTTCGTTATACCTAACTCCTTCACTCTCTAGGTATATCATTATCGAGTGAAAGGGATGGGTATAACGAAGTTTAGTTTAGTGCTGCAAATTGTCATAGAGAAGCGACTCCAGCGCACAATTGATTTTACACCAATTAAAAATTTCTTTGTGCCACTTACTTAATTAGAGACATACTTAAGCCATTCAACATAAATTGCTTTAAGCGGCAAGGTCGCCCATTGTATTTACCTGTTTTAATTTTGTTTATTTTTTTATTCATTTTAGTGGTGTAAAGAGTAAATTAAAAAAAGACCGGAACCTGTGAAAACGTTGGACGCATACGTTTATTTGTTTATCGTGTGTATGCTAAGACGATAAAAACTTGCAACTTGAATATCAGCGTCATTCATGTAAATATGCCTTGAATTGGAAAGCCGGGAGCTACTTCTTATCATATAAAGGGCTATGGATATGTCTATTTAGCTGGATCATTAAGGACGTAAAAGATAAAGAAAAAAAAACTAAAACTGGGTTACTCAAAAGCATTACAACAAACAGACAGATACAGCACAGTCAACATCATCTCAAACCTATTAACGTGCCAGTACTGAGCACGAGCCTCCTCTCACGAACCAAGGTGAAAGGGTATTGGGTCATACTCCAATACGGGCACCCAGTACGGATTGATGGAGGCAGGTGTGTGGCGTCTTGCTGCTAGAAATGTTCAAGCCTCTAACATTGCTTAACGAACTACCGCATACAGTGATAACCGGCTTAAAGTACCTTTCAAAGCACGGAAGCGCTCGATATCACACAAACAGTCACTCATCCATTCTCTGTGAAGTCTGCTGTTCAATGGTTATCGTAATTTTTAACTAGCAACGCGGAGCTACATTACAGTTTGTAGTTCTAAAACTACAAAATAATACGTACCGCCGTGTTCGTTGACGTGGACCATAAAGATGTTCATAGCACCGACTTCAGTGAGCTCGTGGTTGGGCCCGAACAGCCAGAGCACTTGGTGGTGACCCAACTTCGCCGCCCGAGATGTCGCCTCTGCCGAGCAAAAATCTCACATTATTCCAAGTCTTCCTATAAGTATATAATTTCTAAAGACTGATTATTATTTTTACCTTAGGGTAGGTTATAAAACCTAAACCGACGTGAGTGCATGAAACAGTTAATGAGCGCGAATGAAGCTAAGTGTGTTTGGAAGTATGTAAACAGTGCCTGCCCAAGAAAAAGGTGTGACAATATAAGACAAAAAAGCGTGACAATAAAAGTTTGCAATATTTTATTTTTTTCCATTACAAACGTTTTTTATTCACTTTTTTGGTCTCACTAACTGTCTAGCTGATAATAAATCGACCTTAATTTAAACTAAGCTTTTAATATTTTTTTACAAAACAGTTAAAGTTGGCGAAATAGATTACCTTTGTTCTTGACAACATATCGTTATTTTTGTATGGGTGCATTTTGGGGTAAGAAATTAAAATTCCATACTAAAACTTTCACAATTTCAAAAGAAAGCAAAATGCAAAAATGAAACATAATATTTTTTATCATAAGTAGATACTTCAGAAAATCCCACTTTTATAACACTCGTTTACAGGATATCTATTTGCGAATAATCTACATAGCTTAATTACTCGAATTTATAATTCCTAATAATCACTTTCGTTATCTTAATATTTTTTTTCACTTTGTCTTTGTATCATGGGTAGTTATTGTATGATTGTATTGTATTTTATACTATTCCATTTTTTCGCAATTTAGTCGAGAGCATTAACATGATTTTATTTGTTTATTGTAATATTCCGATAACAAACTAAAAGTATAAATAGATATATATCTACTTCGATACGTGTTATCACACTTCAATTTTAAAATAACTGTTAGACTCATCTCTCCCCAGTCCTTCCTTTTATGGTAAGTGTACAATGTTTATCAATTATATTTTCATTCTAAACACAGTTTAATCAGAAACCCAGCTCATTAGGCAAAGGTATCGTTTCTTATAATTCACATGGCAACCGATGATAGGCAGCTCTAATTGGCCAAAAGCAAAACGTACAAACCATCAAATGAACAAACCAAAAAGTAGGTTTATTGCTCTCAGCCTGTTTTGACGACGTAAAAATATGCAATAAGTTAGATGATAAAAGTGTAAAGTATGATTCTACTGCTTTTTTAACATCCGGATTAGAAAATATCTGGCACTAGCCATTATTAAAATATGTGCAACAAGTTTAACGGTTTTAATCTAAAATTGTTCCAATCGAACATAATGTCGCTTATTTATTTTAATTAAAATTTGTTTGATTCATTTGTGAACAGTGTAGGTACTATTTACACATCATAAAAATTATTTTTTTAATCAACGTTATTGGAATTCTTGGAAAAAAATATGTTTGTTTAATCGTATTAATAGATTATAGGCAGGTAGAGTCAACCACAGGTGAATTGTACGTTATTGACCTGACATGTTACATCTTGACATAATTTCGATTTTCAATAAATTTTTTTTAATATCTGCTTATTCAGGATGCCTGTGGGTGAATTCTCCCAACAAAATGACAAGTTGTTTTTAGGTGTCATTAGCAGCCTATAGTAGTCCACTGCTGACAAAGGCTTCTTCGTTTGTTTGTGGTGAAGAAGTTGGTTGGATGATGGAAGAACTGGATTATAGTGGACTGTGGTATGTATGGCTATGGCTATAAGGATTTGATAATTACCTATGGTAGGTCCATAGTTGGAGCCGACTTTTCTATTTCCAACACCTCCCGGGAATGCACGAACCACGTTAGGGTCAGCGTATATCGAAACGGCACCGTCCCCGCTGGTAGTGTAGTATGCGCTCACGGGACTCAGGATTGCGAACAGTAGGGCGGAATCTGGTGCTTGGATACCGAATGTTGGCTGGAAACAATTAAAACCGAAATTAATAACTATTATTTAAAAAATCTTTTATTTATATTTTTAATAATGTAATGTAAGTAAGTAGGTAATTAAGATTCATACCTAATAATAATTGTTATAATTCTATGTTTGTTTATTTAGATTAAAGGTTTAATAAATAAAGAAATTTTTACTTTACAACTCGTCAAGTTTGTTATCCCGCTATTATGAGCCGCCAATGTCCCTAGGACGTCTGATGGTATGGGACTTTATCAAAAAGCCCTTCTAGTTTACTTCCTAAAAAAATTATATGTTCGTGATGAATCAACTATTAAAAATTTTACTTTTATAAACATGTTTTTAATGAATTGTTTTATCAATAATATTATCTGATTAAACTGATTGCAATAATATAAATTTGAACATCAAATGACCTTGAAGCTTAAATTAGGTTGATTTGCGTCTTTTTAATAAATTAATAAAATACTCTCTTCCTAAATAATCAACGGCACACGACTTTTAGACATATGTAAATGTGATTTATTTCCCTTACTTTTAATTTACATTCGACTCTCGATTTCCCCTCAGGGAAAATTTTGGAGACAAAACACCAAGATAAAGCAATGCCTACTTTTAAGTGACAGGAAAAACTATTGGTCGAGAGGGCGAAGCCGCATAATGAAGCTAGATAATCATATTTACCTACATTACCAGGTCACCATCAAAACATAGATTTAGCGAAGTCGTTCACTATAGCCAAACGCCCATAACGGGAGAGTTTTGGCTTCGCTTTATATTACATCCATATGAAGATCCATATCCCTTTAACTCGTGAACTACATAAGTGCCCATATTCCATGAATAACCAGTTTTTACGAAGACCTTACTTTACCTACTATTTATTGCAAAAAAACCACGTGTAGTTTTATTGAAAGAACAGTTATCATTTCTATTCAATGTTATCTCGAAAAGCTAGGCCCATTAATGTTGCTTTGTCAGTATAAACTGATAAATTGGTTTATCACAACCTCAAAATACGTTACATAGTTACAATTAGTGTCGATTTACTGAGCAAAAATAACTTAGCTATAGATTAAGATAGTGATTTTTTTTCCTTGACCTTTACGAAGCCTAATACATTTAGATTGAGCGCTATACAATATGAGTGACGTCAAGCTAATTCATTTCAGTGAATTCCTGGCTATTTATTTGACAAATAACAACTGCAACACCTATGTAAGTAGTCAGTAAACATTTCCTCACAAACAATGACCAGAAGAAAAAACATTGTTGAAATAGAATGATCATTCTTCAGTTTGAAGGAGAAAGTTCTATATAATGTAGAAAATAACTTAGTAAGTATTTAATGTGAAAGTGAAGGTAGTTCCTTAATTAAAGCGCTTGATCTTTTTAGGTGATTGTAACGTTACAAGATAACTTGATACATCAATATATTGCACCTTGTCTATAGAAAGACGCCATGTCCTCAGTAAAGATACTTTAATGGTTAACGTTGATATTATATTGATAAATAAATAAATATCTATTATATCTATATGATGTTATGATCGATACATTTCTGAACCACAGTGTCTTTCGATTTTGTAAACATTAATGTTTATGATACAAACTAAAGAACTACGTACCTCGACGCCTATTAACGTAGGCCTAATGTACAAGGTGGAGGTCTCTGAATGTGGCACCCACTCCTGGTCTATTTCCACGAGTCGCTTGATGCATTTGATGAGCTCCTCGCCGTCGAAGGTCGGCAGGGCAGACCGCTGCGCAGCCAGGTTCATTCGCTCCATGTTCAGCTCGGGCCGAAACAACCGGATTTTGTCATCTTTCCCTCTGTATGCCTTGAGGCCTTCAAAAAGCTACAAACGTAACAAGAGACACCATTCTGTTAATGTTCCTATCAAAAACATTATGTATTTTACATACATATAACAATATAAACGCATCTAATGTTTATAATTTATAAATAGAAAGCTCTAATCCCAATAAATTTTATTGATTATGTTTCAGAATGTTTTAAAATTGTGTCAACAACGCAAAAATACGCAACTATTTTATTCGCTAACCTTACTTATAAACCGCAAAAAGATCCTCAGAGAAAAATAAAATTATTGTAATACAAACAAATAATTAATGTTGCTTCAAGCTAAAAAAACATGCACTACTTAGTCATTATTATTGTAGGCCATATGTAGAAGACTTTTTACATGGATTTAAACTCTAGGTATAATTTAACTTTGGGCGGTAAGTACTGGTTAACTCGCCGCCCTACCGCCTTCTATAGGCGACAGGCCGCGTCGACTCAAAGAGATGTCAGCACAGTGAGGGCCCCCAGAGAGGGGGTCAAGCCTCATCAAGAAGGTCAAAGAGAAACATGGATGGTTTTTAGTCAGTAAAAGTTTGCCACACCCTCCCGCTCCAGCCACAGCGGGAGCAAGTCATTAGATGATTTTCCTTCCGAAAAAAAGGTAAAATTTAACTTATATATCGCTTTAAAAGACTCTTTTTCAGCAATGGCCTAAGTTTTAATGTCTGTATGAGAAATCTCAGATGTCCATCTAGTAGTTAGAGCTGTGCGCTGATAGATCAATCAGTAGATCACAATATTGTTTTCTATATTTAGAAGAATATTATAAACTAAGTCTAACTACATAGAAAAAACAGCGTTCTTACCTGCACAGCGTAGTGCAAAGCTTTTGCAGCGGGATGTATGCTTAAGTTTTCGAAGGGCATTATTTCAGGTTTCTGCCATCCACCGAGGGTCTTGTGGTAGTGTATTTTGAGCATGTGGTCGGTGAAGATTTTGCCGAAGCCGAGTTCAGTGGTCTCGGGCTTGGGCTGCAGCTGGTAGGGCGCCGCTAGCCTGACCCGCAGGTCGTCCCGCTGTCGAACCACTATCCGTTTTAATACAGTATGACGCAATTCACGTGTTTATCGACATGCTCTCTTGTGGACAAGTCATGCGAAGTAATCATAGGAAGCAGATAGTACCGGTTTCTCAAGTAAACAATATTGTCAATAATAAAAATGTCTCAATTTCCTTATACTTCATTGTTGATAAATAATTACTTCAACAACAACAATAAATAACCCATTTTTTCATGCATCGATCCTCAATATTATTACAAAATAAGATGTTGTTATGAATTTATTATTTTACTAATCACTTTAATGTAGCAAGCCATTTCTTTTAAAAAATTTACTGATTGTTTAAGGACATTATTACGTAGAAATGTTTGTTTGATAGAATTTTTAAATCAGAGCGTATATCGGTACAGATATGAGTAGGTAACCTTATTGGTATCCTTATAATATTTGATTAATTTAAATCAGGTACCATCATGGTATAGCTATATTTAAAACTTTATTGTTGACTGTGCCTTTTCACCATACTGCCGTGCTAAGCGCAAAAGCGGATGCTCACGCAAAGCTAGTTTCGAGTTAATTAACGTTTTGTAAAAAGAGATTTCACAACTGAAGAGATGACTTTTGTCAAGTGATTTTTTAATGTTCCAAATAAATATCGTATGTCATACAAAATTATATTTTTGAGATACCGCTTTTGCGCTTAGCAGGGCAGCATAGTAGTTTAACTGCAGCTCAAAATTTATGCGAAATTCTAAATCCATCTCTAAAATTTGGCTTATTACTTAGGTATGTTTAGTGGGTATTTACTTGAGGTACAACTTACTATTTTCATTAAAACTAAATGAGCGACAAGAAAGCACATATTTTAGATAAATAATTTATCATATATTTAAGCAGCTCCAATAAGTACGATAATACTTTATAACGGGTTGAACAAAATATAGCGTGATTTCTACATTGATAAAAAAACGATATCTCCACTGACAACAACTTTTTTCGAAAACATGTTGATCATAAACCTCATATTGCTAAGGTACTTTCATATCTCTTATCTGTTTTTGTATGCCAACTTGCTCATGCAACTTAATTATTAGTTACGATGACGATATTTAATAATAATGTTTGTTATTTTATCAATTTAGTACCTAAACATAAGATAAAATGTGACTTTTTGTTATTATTTTTATTAAAATCTAGGTTATGGTGAAATACTTCAAACTTCACATACATGTAAATAGAATTTTCGAAGGCAGGTCATTAACGACTGTTATAAATTATTAAAGATAAACAACTAATCGCGATATTTCGTTAAATTATGAAGGTCAACCTTGAATGAGATTTCAGGAGTGATATCTGGGCGGGGCTGCGGTGCGGGCGCAGCTGCGGGCGGCGGCGCGGAGGTGGGGGGAGCCTCGCCCACTCCGCCTGTCTCTTCCATCTCCTTGTAGCGCAGTGACGAGCTGCAGCATCGTGCCGTTTGGAACTTGTGCTGGTTCTCGAATAGCCACTTTACCAGCACCTACACAACCAAAGCAATTGTTTTAGGTGTATATGTCACCGTAAAATTGTAAATAACGTTAAATTATAATCTATCCCGCGATATTGTAATCTGTCGAAAAATTGTGATCCGTAACAAACTGCTCACAATTTAACGCATTATTTTTCGATAGATTATAATCTATCAAAGACAAACGGTCAGATTGTAAAATGGCATGCGACAGAACGCACCTCGCGCTCTGATTGGTTGAACTTCATGTTCCCCGCTCAGCCGCCCGTCGTCGCCATCTTCGGTTGTTATTAGTCAAATTCATTTGTTGTGAAATGTAAACAAACAGTGTTTTGGTGATTTAAAACAGATTTCGTGTTAATAATAATAACGCATTGTATTATAATAAGTTGTAGGGAGTGTTAACGGACCTGTGATAACTTAAAGAAGTGCAGTTAAATAATAAATAAGAGAGTGGTTGGCTGGTCATGATGGCAAGACCAGCCAATCATGGACAGGCTTTAAACAGTTGACAATTTAACGCGCGACAGATTGTGATTTAACGGTTTGTCTTCGATAGATTATAATCTATCGAAAAATAATGCGTTAAATTGTGAGCACTTTGTTTCGGATCACAATTTTTCGACAGATTACAATATCGCGGGATAGATTATAATTTAACGTTATTTACAATTTTACGGTGACATATATAATAGCAAAAAAGTTTCTCCGCCAATCCGCAATTAAGCCGCGTGGTGGATTCCTGTTACATTGCTTTGTGAAAGGAATGGGCTGAGATGATGATGATGAGAAAAAGCAATTGTATTTCTACAATGCTTAATAGGCGGAAAGGGTTTATTTTCAATTTACATTTTATACGGACAGACTAAGTACGTTTGGTGCTAAAATCCGAAGATTGATTTAAAATTATGGAAGGTTTTGGTCATGTCCTCTATATAAAAAAGTGAAAGCCACGTATATTTACACAAATAGTTTTTTTTGCTTTCTATTTTCTAGCAGTCTTTTGCCACTTCACTGATTAATTATTTGTATTTGTCAATACAATGTAAAAGCAAGTGAGGCTAAATAGCTAACCATTGTGATTGGCCGGACCAAGGACAATTGTTTGCAAATGAATGATATAAAAAACATGATTTATATGTTATTTTAAAATTGTTATCAAACATTGCAATATGCAAGGAAAAGCCAGGGTTTGTTTTTGTGGAACTGTTTTAGTAAGATAATAATGACATTCATTTTCCACATGATAACGCTTGTAGAACAGGATACGAGCTCGATGGTTTTGACCAACGGATTAACCTACTGAAATTAATAATAATAATTATATTAATATATTTTATACTTCTTTATTATTATCTTAACACTAAAATTATCTGTTTGTTGTTTTGTTTAGGCTAGTAGGTCCTATGGAAAATAATTAAGCATATTTAATTTTCAATATATAATCTTAAAACAGTATCAATCGTTATTTTAAGTTTTATTCCTCTACCTTAGATACCATCACTATTTCAGAAAAATACATAAAAAACTTTCATAAATAAAAATAAAATTAATAAAATACTATATAATGGGTCTTCTTGTTTCTATGAATGTTAATAAATAAGATAATGGAATAGGAAGATAATTTTGGAAAGTTATCAGTTTAATATTTATAGATTTAGATCATAGTTTATTAGATATGGTTTGACGACCGATATGGCGTGGAAGAATCCCTGCACTCTGTTCCTGAGGTCATGGGTTTAATCCCACACAGGACAAATCTTGTGTGCATGAACATGAATATTTGTTTGGGTCTGGGTATTTTTCTATCTATATTGAGTATATATTTACAAAAGAAATAGTCTTTATGTATACTAATCTGTTATTTAGTATACATAACACAAGTTCTTATGATATTTATCATGGAACTAAATAATTTTAAGAGAATTATTATTATAGTAGAAAAATCACTTACCGTTACTTTACTACGGCGAAGAGGCATTTTCAATTTCACGAAAGTAGTAAATACCAGGAAATAAACACAAAACCGTTTTTTAATAACAATACTATGCACTGTTTTTTTAAATACTCAAATAGAATAAATAAAATTTATCATAAGCTCATTAAACGATGTACTTTCATAACTTGCTCAGAGTCAACTGACTTCACTGGATGTAAGGCACAAACATTTAAAGAGCAAATGATAAGATTGTGAGCTGACCTATGACGTATTTATAATCAACACAAATTATAAAATATTATTTGATAACGCAGGATTTAATCAAAATAAAGATTACGCACTGAATGGTATTTATTGGAAATAGTATGTGCGCACTAGTGGTTTGGACGCGAACTTATTGCCGCGTCGGCGCGGGGTCGAGTGAAATGCCTGTATTAGGTCACGGAGCACAAATCCTCATTCACATTTAAATGAATATGGTAATGGTTGTGGCAAATAAATGCCACAATTTACATTACGAATTATTCTACATACATAATGATAGCTAAAGGAAGTAATCTTCCTCAAAATCCAGCGGCGGCATTAGTTTGCATAATCGTCAAATATAGACAAATGTCGACAGCTCATTGCGTCATCTCCATAGATTTTTCTAACTTAAATCACATGCACTAAAATTGTTCAATTGCTATGCTATTCTTTTAAAATATTTCCTATTGTAGTTGGTAGTTGTAGGCACTTAATCAATGACGTCTCGTGTCGTCCAATATGTTAAAATCCAAAGAAATTCTATAAAATATACTTAACTATTACAAATAAAATATACATTTAATAAAAGTGTAGTGTCTATTTATAGTTTCATAATAAAATAATGGAGTAATTTAGTCTATTTTGACCCAAATACTTCAAAGCACTTGTAGGTCTCATGAACACAGTCGCGGGCGGCCGCTAGTATGTATTGTAAAACAATCCCGCAAACACAATGCTTTATATTATAGTCTTATATCGATTAATGGGAATGGCGCTATGAATAACATCACATCACAACAATACCTAATAATAACATTATGATGCCACCAAGAAACAAATATGTTTAGACATTCAATAACACCTTGGTACAGTCGGACTCAGAAGTTGCTGATCATTGTAGTACTTTACAGCTCTAAGTGCAGTGAGTTACAACCTTAATATTATTAGAATACAAAGTGTATGTATCTTCTAAAGTGTTCAGCTACTTCTAAAGCCGGCCGTATCTCCTTTAAATAAGTACCTACCTAATTTTAGCAACAATATCATTAAACTTTCTACACTTATAATATCACAACCATAAAACAGAAAAAAACAAGTGGAAGTGAAAAAATATGAAATCCACGTTCTGTAACTTAACAAAAAACTAAATAATTTTACATTCTACAACAAAATAATATATTGACAACTTATTGTGGACAAGGGAAGAAAATTTCAATGGACAGGTAATTTTAGTTTAATTTCAATCTGTAAAATATTATTGGATTTATTACGTTTAAAATGGACCAAAGACGAGCACTTCAACCAACTAGCTCTGTACCAGATAATGTTATGCTCGATGTGGATAAGCAACTAGCACTTGAAATGCTAGGTCCATAATGTTGCGTATTTCTAGTATCGCGTAGGTACAAAATACATAGATAGCGTACAGCGATCATGCTAGCTGTCAGGTATAAAGTGTTTCGCCGCGGGCTACCTCATACTACTAAGTTTTCTTCAGAACATCACAAAATATCTGTGGGAATACCAGACTATTATTTCAAACTATATAGTACTGACTATTATTTCAAACTGTATAGTTTCCAAAGAAGATCTAAGCAGAAGAACTTTTAGTTGTTTACCGAAATTACTATCATTAAATTCACTCATATCTTGTAATCATCAACATCATCATCACAGTCCATTAACGTCCCATTACTGAGCACGAGCCTCCTCTCACATATCAAGGTGTGAGGATATCTTATAAGTTTAAAATTAATTTCGCAGATAAACTCATTTTACACGGACATTCCTTGTCCATTGATTTTAAACGAAAGAGGTCAATGGCGTAATTTCTAAAAAAAAATCTTTAATATTTTGTGATGGGTCAGATCATAATGAAACACATTGACTACAATTTGAGTAACAATTACCATCCACACCATCTGTCACGCGCTATTGACGCGGAATAACTTGACTCTGAAGATGCTGAAAGAGTAACTGAAACTGGTCTAATGGAATCTTTAACTTTAATAACCTATGGGAAACCTATAGTCTTGACATTGTTATGAATAATAAAGCCATATGTTAACTTCCACTAAGTATATTAATATTTATAATACATAATTAAAGTAAGTTTGTCATAATAATTCTGAACACTAACAATTAAACTCCATGGTAGATTTTGATTTTAGATGACAAAAATGGTAAGTATTAAAATCTATATGAATAGTCACTTGTAACTTTGATTTTGAAGTACAATCTCTCTTTTATTTTCAAATTTAATTAGTATTGTCTGGATAGATAACCTTTTTCCAACCTTTATATAGTATAATAAATAACAAGCTAACAAACTAATATAAACTAGGTTGCCTTAAAGATTCTTTGTTCTCATTTCGCGCATGTTTTTTCAACATATCCATTATTTCATTATCAAACTCTTGAGGAGTAGGTGCCTTTCCAACAATCCAATGATATAGGTCCCAATCATTACTGGGGTTGTTGATGATGCGATCATACATCATAGTTTGGTTCTCTGTAAAACTGTTTAAATACTTCTTTGCAAATGTGCTAAGCAAAAGGTCATTTTCAAGCATTCCCCTTTTTCTTGATTGGTAATGAAGCCTGAAAAATAATACATGATCAGATTAATATCACTTGAATAGGCCATGTTATTTTAATTTAATGACATAGCATATATCACATTTATTTATGTACTGTAAAAGAGAAAAGATGAGAAATGTCTCTTTCATCCCAGATTCTCCCAGGACAGAAAGAATTGGAGACAACAGCAGAGGGAGAACTTTGCCTTGCAGTTCCCACTGCACGTAGAGGTTAATAATAAATCATGAAATTTCTTTAAGATTCATTACTTTATTTTAAGAGGCTTCGACTAGACTGATTTACTTTAAACTGTAATTGATGTCAGGGCTTGTAAGTGAAAAAAAAATTACAGAACATAGAGATGAGCATATAAGACATTAGGCAAAATCAAACAAGTTTTGTTGAAAACATATTATGTTCTAATACACAGGTAGTCTCATGTGTATGAGTTGTACAGCAGATAAGTTATAGCAGAACTTGTAGGAATAGTTTTTGGTTTAGATTTAATAGTTTTAGTCAGTTTGGACCAGATGCGGCTCATTCTAAAGAGTGCTGGTGCAGTGCACTCCCACATAAATAACTTACTTTATTAACACTATCAATATACACCTACATTAAATATTACTATGCATATACAATACACTATGTGTTAAATGTTCATTCTCCAAGATAATTTTTGGTGCCATGTAGCTTGTGGAGCACCAGTGATTGCGCTCCTATGAAATAAAGTTTAGTACAATACCTAGCCCTGCATTCAATGAGTGCGAAAGGGAAACATTGACACAGTCCGTCGTGTAAAACAAGAGATTTCCTATGAAAAAATATCCCTGTCTGGAGCGGAGCTCCTGCTGAGCGACGTTGCCAATTGAGTTGGAACAAGGCATACGCGGGGGCGGGGAATTTTTATGTGTAAACAAACAAAAGTCGTCGCCGGTAACTTTATGATTCGCGGATTTTATTTTACATGATATTAAAAAATTGTTTCTTTGTGCTATTTGTGCCTTTTATTAAAAATTGTGAAAGACTTTCGAAATGCGTCTCAAACTGAAAAGTAAGGGGCCACCAAGGCCTGATATTACACTTACTCAAAAGTTTAGTATGAAAACTAGAAAAACAGTAAATTAATTCATTATCTGATTTCCACAAGTAAGTGATGTCTTCGCTCGCCAAAAAGACCCACAAATGGATTTCCTGTACCAATAAAATAAATAATAAGCTCTTGTTTTTTTTGTTGGGAACACCCATCAAAAAACGTCACAAGCCGCCTCTGGTTTGGAGTTCTAACTGATTCAACAGACTTGTGAAAACATTATTTTAACTTCAGACACCAACTTTTGCCAATATTGGGTTGGTGTGTAGAAAGACTATGAAATAAGGGCCTACAAAAATGCCCTATCGGTTCTGAGACTCACCTGCTACTGCAGCAGCTTTTGTCACTGGGTTTATAAACTAACCACACCTTGACTTTCTGTCAAACTTGGGTCAGTATTATAACTTTTTATTTGTAAGGGTAGAATCAAGAAACATATTATGAATTATGAACATCAAAGTAACTATTATAAATTCGATGGGAAGGTTTTTTTATTATTGACCCCATGCACATACCCCAAAGAACTAGTGATAGGTTGTGCCCATTATGGGGATGAAATCAATGATTATAGCTAGCATTCGTTGATTGTTTTCGTTGAGAGCTCAGACTTACCTTGATTTCCGTTTTTCTAGAGGTTGAGGTTTTTCCACATCGTAAAGGGGTATCTCCATATATGTGCCATCAACTGTATCCGATGTACCACTCAAATATGCCACATTTTTCAGTTTTGGAAGGAAGTTTACAACCTAAAAGTAAGAGTTATGTAATTTTTAATATTATTTGTATGTATTGTAATACCATAGAAATTTGTGTCATACTTACAGATCGGATACGCAACATGCTGACAGTTCGCGCAATTTATTCGCTGTAATAAATTTACTATTTAGACTTCAATATAAGCACTCTATAAATCAACACATCTATAAAGGATCCAAAATAAATCACTTGACTTCTTGGCGGAAAAGTGAAGTGTCATGTCTGCAATTTTGTTTTATTTTCCAAAATTTGTGATATTTCTAACATTAATGTGTAATAACGGTGGATTATTAACCGTTAAGTGTTTGTGAACATACATGAGTGTTGGTAAATGAAACAAAACAGTGCAACATCACTTTCAAATTTTCTCTCAAGTAGTCCATGTGAGATCTCAGTATAGTCCCACATCTTTACTGAGGACTCAAGGGGCTTAGGGGAGGGTATCTCATTTACCATTTATCATCTTTATCACCTCTCATTCTCATTTACTATGAATTATATATTATTTATATATCACTTACTTGACACTGGCTAAATGTGCTAGACGCACGAAGCCATTATTTAAAATAAAGAAAGAAAGAAATAAATCACTTATTTTGTTTGACGTACAAATGTCAAAACAACAGAAAGTCTTACTTTCTTTCTTTTAAATTATGGCTTTGTGCGTCTAGCACATTTAGCCAGTGTCAAGTAATTAATATATTAATAATATAATTATAATTCATAGTAAATGAGAATGAGTGGTGATAAAAATGATAAATGGTAAATGAGATACCCTCCCCTAAGCCCCTTGAGTCCTCAGTAAAGATATGGGACTATACTGAGATCTCTCATGGACTCCTTGAGAGAAAATTTGAAAAGTGATGTTGCACCGTTTTGTTTGATTATCAACACTCATGTATATTCACAAATACTTGACGGTTAATAATCCACTGTTATTACACATTAATGTAAGAAATATCACAAATCTTAGATAATTAAACAAAACTGCAGACATGACGCTTCACTTTACCGCCAAGAAGACCAACAGAAAGTCAGAAACACAGAGAGACAATTTTTTTTACTCCCCAGTTGGCCATTGAGTTGAGAGACAAAATTACTCATAAAATAGAAAAATATACAAAAAATATGTACGTCGTGGTTTATTTTAATTTTAATAATGCATATTTAGCCAGTGCCAAGTAAAAGATATACTTATTACTATTACGTAAGTATATTAAGGGTATGACATCGAAAAAATCAATTATTTACTTATCGATTGTTTTTATTCTAATGAAAAATCGATTCAAAAATAATCTAATTTTCTTTAAAAAATAATCTTTGAAAATATTTTTGGAAGTATAAAGAAACAATGAAATCAATAAATTTCAAACTATTACAAGCCCAGCAGTTTAATCAGCAGCATCTTAATTCAAATTTGACTGGTTTACATAGTCTTCACAAAAAGTTTTTGATTTGTTTAGCTAATAGAAAATTAATAAGAATTTATTTATAATTACGAAAAAAAGATTAATAATCGCTTTTTGTGATATTGAAACCGCTTACAAAAATTGATTATTAATCTTTTTTTTTGAAAATCGATATTTTTTTTTCCATTTCTGTAGTGAATAAAGAGGGGTGATAAAGATGCCATTCTCGAAACCCATTGAGATGAATGGTAATAAAGACGGTAAATAGGATGCCCTCCCTTAAACCTCTTGAACCCTGAGTGGAGATGTGGTTGATGTGGGACACTACTGAGATTTTACATTGACTTCTTGATAGAATTTAAAATTGATGTTGTACTGATTTGTTTGTTTGATTTTCTTTTACTAACACTCATATACATACACAACATATACATACACAACAAAACGCATATGTGTAAAATATGACCACTTTCCCGCCAAGAAGTTTGCAGTTTTGTTTTAATTTTAAAAATTTGCAATATTTCGAACATGAATGTGTAATAACGGTAGATATTTAACCATTAAATGTTTGTGGACGTATATGAGTGTTGGTAAATGAAACAAAACAGTTCAACATCTATTTTTAAATTTTCTTACTAAGTCCATGTGAGATTTCATTATAATCCCACATCTTTACTGACGACTCAATGGGTTCCAGGGGAGAGCATATTATTTACCATTTATCATCATTATCACCACTCATTCTCAAGTACTGATGAATTAAATGTTATAATATATCTTTAACTTGACACTGGCAAAATAAGCCAAAAGTACAAAGCCTTAATTTCAAAAAAACAAATGTGAAAGATGCGGTTTCTATAGCAACGCTTTTTGACAACAGAATTTTTCGTATTACTAACGCCGCGAATGCAAAAGTTTTGTGCGTATCGTAAAAATGTAACAAATGTACACATAACTAGAAATCAGCTTCTTCACATGGCTGCGAACTGAAAAAACGTACTAAATTAAAAGCTCTTTGGAGAAAATATGTCACATATTCGTGATTTTGTAGTCCTCACAACAGGTAAATAAGAATATTCTATTCTTGAAAGTCACCTCTTTATCGATCTACTGAATAGATGGGAACATATATGATATTATACTTCAGAGGGATATGAAGTATAATACCACTGTAATTTTTGTAACTGCTGAGTGAAATAAATCTATAATGTTATGTTATCGTTAAGGGTAGTATTTCATCACCTCTGTTTCTGTAACTTGGTAATCTGCTTTATTCATGAGCCATTTCATTGTCTTGGTAACTTTTTATCAATCTAAAAATGTCCCAGATTTGATATGTAGTTTAAGAAAGCTTCACCTTTGTTTGTGAGAATATAGCCCTTAGTAGTGTGATGCTAACAGATTGAGATAATGATGACTTATTTAGCAAACTTGATAAATATTATTTTGGTATTATTCCAGAGCATTACTACAATGTCAATAATTTAAAAATTAATGAAAAGGCAGATGAAGCTTTCTCTGACTTTGTTCAGAACTCACAGATACTTTTATTACAAAGTGTAATACATAAAAATGAACTGGTTTTGCATACAAAGGTAACATTTTTAAATTATTGTACCAACTAAGCCTCAAAAGGGGTGAGGCTGTGATTTTACCATTCTACTACTCCTAGTGTAATGGACAACATTGCAAAATGTATAGAAATTGGCATTTGGCAAGTTTAAGAAACAATAACATCATATAAAGAATGTAAAATTGATTAAAATGACAAAAATAATTAGATTTTTATCTTTTAGATACAGTTTGACACAAAGAAATCAATTGTATTCTACAAAACTGGTGCACTGGAGCTGAACTCAGAAGATTCTATTAAGGATATAAATTTAATTACTTTATCAAGTAACGCTGCTGAATCCTTGTATCAAATTCTCAAACAAATCTATTCACCTCTACTGACAACTGTAAGATGCTAATCAATGCTTTATTTGCTTAACAAGTGATAAAATTATATATTATAATTATATAATTAATTACATCTTTTGAACTGCTAATCTCATGAAAAAGCTGTAATCATTTCCTAATAATAGTTAGAAGCAGTTTTCAAGGCGTATATACTAGAGGCAGACTGTTTTATAAATCTACCACTATATATATATATATATATGTCATCATCATCTCAGCCCATTAACGTCCCACTACTGAGCACAAGCCTCCTCTCACATACCAAGGTGCGAGGGTGTATATATATATATATATATATAATAAATCTTTATTGCATCAAGTAAACAAGTAGGTACCTAAGTAATACAATGAATACTGATACCCCATAGGGGCTCTGCAAATGGAGAGGGAACTTAAACAAATTACAAAACTACGTACTTAATTATTGTATAAACTAACAAACTCACTAAAACACAAATATAAAATCAACAAAAAACAATATTTATGCAATATTATTATTATATATAACACTAACTTATAATTTAATAGGTACATAGATATAGATCTGTATTAAAGCAGTGTCAAATATATTGCCTTTATAACATCGACCTTATGCATAACTAAAGGAACATTTAATTGCTCTGAACTTGATTGACCACACTAGGTAGTTAGCTGGTAGCTTGTATTTCTCATTAACTGTTATGTAATAATACACATTGCTAATTAATTGTATGTTACTACAGGGTAATGATCTCTTCTCCAACAAAGTGCAAAAAAATCTTTATGACTTAGAAGCAAACTTAAGAATTATTACCCATGGTAATTCCAAAGAGAACTTAAATGGTGGGTAATGTTTTAGATGTTAATCCTAGGATCATTTTGCATAATGTAATTGGGTTTTGTATGTATTTTACAGTAATTTTTTCACTTGAAGATGAAGTGGAATATTGGAAAAGTCTTAGGGAGAAGAAAGATGTCAGCAAAAAAGAAAGAGAAGCTGCTTCAGCATTTTATGATCTATTTGAAGATATTGCTAATGAAATCAGGTGATGATTACAAAAGTGATAATTATTATATAGGACATTAATTTATTTGGCCTAAAATTCTGTTCTCGTGACCACTAAAATTGTTTTTATTTTTCTAATATAAAAACTAATAGGTATATATATCTCCTCAAAGGGCATAAGCAATATGTTTTTTACTTACTGTTTTTAACTAGCTCCTGCCAAATTCATCCGAGAGGTAAGTGTGATTACATTATTTCGAATATTATGGTATAAAAGTATTTCCTATCTATATTTATATAAAATTTGATCAAATTTAATCCTTTTGTTTAGTAGAGAAAGCATAGAAAACAAATAAAATCGCTTTTCCATTATACTCGTATTATTGAGCCTAATTTTTTTAATGTAATGCCTTATAAATATATATTTAAGTATCATAAAATTTAGTTATTTGTAATAAAATTAAAACATACACGACAAATTGCTATTCTAAAACATTGAAGTAAAATTAAAGTAACTTGCTGTTTCCACATTCAGTTAATTTAAATCAATTAAAAAGTGCATATTTTACACTTATGCGGCAAGAAGAAAAGGGTATTTTCTTAATTCCAGAACTATGCAAGGTAGCAGTTTATCGGATATAAGAGAAGCAACTGAGAATGTTGGTGGAATATTAGATGATGTTTGGAGACTGACAACGTCGCCGTATTCACAAGAGCGAATGATACATATTTTCAATATAATTGGTAAGGGGAGATTCATCATCTCAGCCCATTAGCGTCCCACTACTGAGCACGAGCCTCCTTTCACATACCAAGGTGTGAGGGTATTGGGTCATACTCCACCTCGCTGACCCAGTGCGGATTTGCGGCGGCAGGTGTATGTCGTCCTTTTGTTAGAAATTTTCAAGCCGCCCAATTAGGCCTCTTACATGGATTAACGACTTCCACATTTAGTGATAACCGGGACCAATAGCTTAACGTGCCTTCCGAAGCACGGAAGCGCTCGATATCAAATGCCACAAACGATCACCCATCCAAGGACTGACCTCTGTAAACTCTGCTTTATTTCGGTGATCGTTTCCGACCACCGAGCACCGCGGAGCTACGAGCGCTTCAAAGGGAGATTAATCCATAACAATGTTATAAATTTGCACATGGCTTGCACGGAGACACGGAATCTCAGAAACCACGTTAAACCGTCGCGGCTGTCATGATCATCTATGGCAGTCGTTGTAACCAAGTCGGGGCTATCCTGACAGCTGGTTAAACCATAGAATGATGTTCCCCTTTGGGTTATGAAGTTCAGACGGCAGTCACTGTATGTAGTAACTGAATTTAGCCAAATCTGGTTTGACCAATGAGCAGACCGGGATAATGCTAGGATACGCTGATGCTCTGCATGTCTTTTTGTATGTATATTACGTTTCACGCCCAAACCGCACCCTTCGAAGAATGTAAAGTGGATGATGGTTAGGTACGTACATAGCTTTATCATCCGAGCGTTATCCCAGTAGTGGCCTTCCTATACTCGAGGGTACGATAGGGAATTAGACAAATTTCCAGAAATTGTTTGAAATTAATCTTTAATAAAGATTTCTATGTGCTCATAATCATGTTTCAATATTCATTGATTAAAAGTGCCGCCTAAATGCCACGTTACCTGAGAGTGCGTGACTTCATCTGTGGATAAACAAACCGAATGCAAGGGCTTTTTGTTTTGCAGCAACTTTGGCTTATCTGCAGAAAAAAATAAGAAAATTTATATGTTTACCTAAATTAATCAAAAAAGACGTGATGATAATACATCCACCAATTTTATTTTTACTTTTAGGTTATGCTATGTTTGATATACTCTTTCAAGTATATGTATATCTAGAATAGTGTACAGTTGTAATACTTACACAGATGTCTTTCCATATTTAGCGGCAAAAACGTCTATATTATTGGAGTAATAATTGCCAATTAAAATATTAACTTTAGGAAGATTCCGATTGTCGGTTTTCGTAAATTCTAACGTAAATAACTGGAGAATATCCACTTGACAGTTTTAAATCTTAATTTTTAAGTTATCTATTAGCAACTTTATTAATTTAAACAAAATAGTGGAAATATATGTCACACGTGATATTACATACCCACAAATTATGATTTTATTTACCCACAAATGACGTCATACTGTGACTGGAGCTGTGATTCAGGTGGGGCACAGATTTAAACTATTTTAATTTTTAAAGAAATATTTTTGATTTGAAATATAAATCATTGTTATATTCGCAAAAAAGTCATTGTTTAATTATACAAATCTCTGTAAAAAAAATTATTATAGTAAATTTTAGACTTTAGTTTGATTATTGTTCGAACCCATACCAAGATGTAATGTGATGATGTACTTAAAAATGTAAATCAATTGCCAGGCGTCATATATTGCTAGATAATTTCCGTCTAATAAAATATATCTTAGCCTTTAATCGCCTACATCAATGACAAGATAAGGTGTGTCACACACATCTTAAATCTGAAAACATGTGATATAATTTATAACATTTCCTGCTAAACTACTTGTTATGGCAAGCACAGTATGAGTGGTCTTAGAAAAACTCTGCACCAATTTTTGAACCAAAAAGAAAGAACTTGATTAAATCTTTAATTTTCAGGACATGTCATTAGTTCTATTATTCAAAAAATCATACTACCGTCTGAAGTGTGGCAAATATACAAAGGACCCAAAGAAAATGACATTTTAATTTTGTTATCCGATAGTCTGAGTGTTATTCAGACCTGGACAAGTGCCTGCAAATCTCTTACAGAGACTTATTGGCCATATTACGCTCTCCACGCATGGAATGGAAATACCTATGTTCCATCATTTTGTATCAACTTTGAGAAGAGATTGAATGAGGTATCTAATTATGAGAATACTATGTTTATAAATAAGTATGCCTCAGGGATTAGTGAACAATAAGTGTTAAATAATTTAAGGGTATCCCAATTTAAAGAAAGTAGAACATGCAAAAAATACATGACAGTACATTCTTGCTACTTATTCCGCTTACAAACTCCCGTTCTATTGTTGACAAGAATTTCATGTCATATAAATTATAAGTGACCTTTAAATGTGCTTATAATAAACTAATCATTTCTTCCAGATTTATGAAATCAGATCCACTTTTTGCCAGCTAAACAAGTTACTCACCAGCAGTGAAAAAGAAGACCTTAAGATTCAAAATTTGTTTCAACCTTTTGAAAGTAAGAAATCACTAATCTTACCTAGCAACTCCTTTGTCGGAATATGTAAGTAATTAAAATATTCCTTGACTTTATCGCAGGCATTAATCTGTGGCTTTACAACGGGTCAAATCCTGCTTGGGATGCAGCTATGGCGCGTTTCCAATCAAGCTTGCGGCCAGCCGAAACGATAATTGCTGAAAAAATCAAACCTCGTTTGCACAATACTTCCATAAAACAAGTACGTACTACTCAATTTTAATTCGGTGCTGGATTGTTTTGTTTTTGTATTATATCTCAATTACAGGAACTTTTGTGAAATAATCACTTCTTTATATTAAAAACTCCCTTTTCCAAAATAGAATACAAATTAAATCATAGTTTCGGACATAAGTATGATTTTAATGCAAAATGAAAAACACCCAATTATCAATGGTTCCACCCTATTGCTTAAAGTGCTAGCAAATTTATGCGGCGTATCTGTATTATTCCAGATGCTTTATGAATTCATGAGATATAAAGCGTTAATTGACAGGCCATGGGTAAAGAGCGCCCTCAACAGTGAGTTGGAAATCTTCGTTTCGTCACTTTTGTCCATGTTAAGGTCCATAAAGACTCAATTGGAAACCGACGACATTGATGTCCAAATGTACCAGCCCCCGGAAATGTCTCCAGTTGTTCAGCAGGTGCAGTGGGCCAAACAAATGGAACTTAAAGTAAGTTTATATGCCATTTATATATACATAATTTAATAATAATGTTAATGTATGTATCAGTTAAAAAGTTAAGGAATATTTGATTTATTAACCTCTAAGCAACATTATCATTTCAAAAAAGATTACTGAAGTTAAAGTTGTATTTGTAAAATAATTAAGTAGCATTATTATTATTATAGCAAGTGGAGTTTGTTAAGAAAAAAAGGTGTGAAAGAAATATTAAAATATTTAAAAAAACACAACAAACAATATTTTTGTTCTGATATATAGTTGAAGTCGTCACTTTAATATAGAAAACTATTAAAAAGCTCTTTTTGGGGCGTATACCCCGAATGTACTGCATTAGCAACAACTCTTTAAAACTGACGTATTTTCTTTTTCGTTAATTAGGTCAAAGATATTCGTACTTGCGTAGAAAAGTGTCTACGAGATTTTGACGGAAGCAATGAACTGCTAACGCTGGCTGATCAACTGCTGAAGGATTTGAAGGCATTTTATATGCAGTTACATGAGGATTGGTCCCGAGAATTGCAGGTAAAAGCTTATTATATTTCTGAAAACATGCTTGTAGGCTTCATATTAATTTTCTCTACGTTTAAGAGACCCCCCTCAAAAATAGTTCCTATGGTATTGAAACAAAGAACAAATGTCTCACCGAGTGTTTGGTTGTTGTTTTTTTTATTATTTCATATTTAATTAATTTTTTTTTTTGTTGTTTTGGTATTCAATGACAATAACCTGTGAAACTACATAATTTCTGCTTATACTAATAACATCAACTCTATAACAGGCGCAAGTGAAAAGTGGTTCACTACAACTGTGTACGAATAAGCCGGTGGTCGAGTTTAGTGGTGCGAGTCGCATGATGGTCGTGCAGTACGACGCGCGAGTGATTCGTGCGGAGAGCGAGGCGCGTGCGCTCAAAGCGTTGGGTTTGCCACCTCCAGCCGCCGCCGCAGCGCTCACGACACTTTCCGCCGCGCTCGCGCAGGCGCAGCGTTTGCACCAGGTGAGTTGGCACTCTACATTCTCAACAGGTAACTAGAAGTTGCACAGTTTCTACCAAAAGAGGTTGCTTTGGTGCAAAAGTTGCTCGGGATTTTTGCAAAAGTTAGAGTTCGCTACATTTTGCTTTGTGACGTGAGTTTAAAGCGATGTGTCTTTCGTCTCCTGTTGCTTACAACGCTGGCACAGGCGCAGCGTTTGCACTAGGTGGATTTTCACCTTACTTTCTCGACATGTTCCTAGAAGTTGCATCGTTTCATCAAAAAAGGTTAGGTTTTACTGCAGGGTAGCCTTCTGCCGCCGCTGGCGCACAACGCTGTCTGTTGCGCTCGCACAGGCGCAGCGTTTGCACGAGGTGGGTTTGTAGCGGTTACGTAGTCTCTACTGAAAACATTTTGAGTATTATTTGGTAAAAGGCGATTTAATACCCCTGCTAATCGCTGCCATATTATTTAGTGCTTCCTGAGGGTCGATATTTGCACAACTTGGTGCGGTGATAGATGAAGCTCGGCGTGTTTGGGTCGCAACAATCATACACTGAGGCAGCGATTAATATTTTTGTGCGGTTACGTTTATTCTTAAAGACCCTAATGAAATGTCAAAAAACTTCTAAATGCGAAGAAATTTACGAAAAATCTTCAGCGGACTAATTATTTCACGGCTGAAATATAATTCTTTACGTGGTTAACCTCTGTATACTCCAACTTTACAGACCAATAAGGCAACCCTTTACCCTACGTTGCAAAATAATGCGCTGATTACGGTTTTATGAAAGGTACAGGCGGTTAATGTGCAAAACCCCTTTATCTGCTAAGCTAAGCTTTAAAACTAGGTATTCTTACTTTTTTCAGGATACAAAATTTTGTTCCGTGAATAAATAAGTTCATTTTCTAGGTTGCATCGTTCCATAATACCCTTGGCGAGCGCATGATCCCTTCCACTAGACCAATGATGCTGCAAGCTGCTCTGGACCTTTCATCCCTCGTTCAAGATCAGAAAGCTGTCTACTGGAACGATACTGAGCAACTGGCTAACTACACCGACAAGCTGATGACTTCTGTACTCAAACTGGAAAAGCAGGTAATATAACCGGTTTAAAAATATATCGGGTATCTTGGACATTGAATTTGTGTATTTTCTGTAAGGTAACATTCTGTTATGCAATTTCATTGAGTCAAACTATAAATAGTCATTGATATTGATAATTAAAGAAATGCGGTTCGGGAAGTATAAAATAGGGCTAAGCCTGGAAATGTCTTTCAATTAGTTAGTAGTTCCTTTAAAGAATACATTGAACTCTTTGTCTTTTTCAATCTTTCAGAATTCATATTTAACGAAACAGCATGTAGCTATACGAGGGATTGTAGAAAGCCTTTTAGATACAGAACTTATGGCACAGCAAAATGAATGGAAGAAAAAAATTAAGGAAATAAGAGACATTATTGAAAAGGTGAGTTATTTTCTTATATAATAGTTAATGTCGTTGGTAAGTGGTATTAAAGATACCTATATCGTCCTTATGTTAAAAAAACAGATAGAGGTTTCAATTTATACTACTACTTATTTTGGCCCTGTGGCCTTATTTAAAGTTAGTTTATTGATTTGTTGCCTTGGGAGGTAGAGTTATAAGTATGTTTTTAACTATATTTCAGGTGGAGCATAACGGTTATAAGAACACAGAGTCGTGGAGGCTACACTGGGACTGGCAACTCTATAAAGCTCTCGAATGTCAGTACATTAAGACGCTGCTTTCCCTTCACAAACACTTTCCGCATGTCAAAGTGGATTTAGTATTAAGGTGAGCTTACCTATTTTTTAGCAGAGATGACCCATAATAGGGATGATAATTAAATTGGCTAATTCCTAAACAACCAGTAGTCTATAAATGTGATGCAAAATACATACGTGCTCTTACGCCACCATGTAAAAGGGATCTAAACAGTCGTAGCAAACTTTACTCTTAGCAACGATGTCTCTAGACGAAAAGTATAAAATGGTGAGAGGTGGCTAGCCTTTCGCCCACATTGACACTAGACGAAATCCTATCCCCTTAGTCGCTTTCTATGACACCCTTAGGAAAGACATGGTGTGGTGAAATTCTTTGAAGGTGCAGCTATCACTTCTAAGGAATGGAAATAAAGTTGTATTGTTAATGAAATATGTGGACCCACTTTTGATTTTTACTTTGCAAAAAAAAAAATAGCGTTATAAACTTAATTATATAAACGTAACCTAGGACTATTCAAATTGGAGATTTAGGTACATAATGCGAGTATAGTAAAATATTGTGGTTCTTTCGCAGGGGCTACGAAGTGCGCGTACAACCCGCTTTAGAAGAAGTTCGTGCGCAACACTACCACCAGTTGCGGCGGCTCGTGTCGCTGCCAGCGCACTTCGTAGGCGTACACGGGGATGTCACTGCGCGTACTGTCAACTTCGCTGACATCGTTCACAAGTTAATATTTAAACTTTAAGTGAATTTTTTTATCCGGGCAGTCGCCCGATACCTCGAAAGCATATGTTCAGATAGCGCGCGAGATTATTACTTCATGACTGCCCAATGAATTTTTTTTCTGAATCAGACACAGCTGGCTCGGTAACAAAGCAGTGGAGCAGCTTGAAGAGGCTTTGTCCGGCGTAGAAAAGACTTGCGTGTCATGGAGGCGGCGAGCGGCCCTCGCCTGCGTCGACCTGGACGCGCTTTGTGCGGAACACGTGACGCAGCCGGTGCACTGGGAAAATAACTTCAAGGCCTGCAAGGCGTATGGGCAGGCAGTGGCTAAGATGACTTTGTAAGTGGATTTTCTTATAGTAAAATTTTTCACCTATAAGAACGCTCTATGGATCTCATCTGCAATTTCATCGTTTCATCGCCATCGTACATTTCTGCCCCTGTTTAGACACAAACCATTCTGAGGCATTACCATATTTGCTACTAACGTCTCTACTTTATAGTCGGCTATCGACCTACTATAAGCCGAATAGTAGTCTTGACTGCAGGATGCACAATGCATAACTTGCATATATTAAACTGGCTTATTTCAGAATAAACAGTTTGAGACCCCGTATGTTTTTATTACTTTTAATGCTTCTGCCACAAGATATGCAGTGAAAACACGGATTGTTCGTCTCTGTAACGCTTAATAAATCTCAATGTGCCATATGTGCATGGACAATGTGGATCACCACGCCACCATGAACAGATTGCAGAGGCAATATAATGATGAATACAGCGGGCGCACTTAGTAGTACGATCCGAACTATAAGAGGATACCGCACCATCTCCTACGAAGTGGCATGTGCACTACCGGGATCTCTTCCATGGGATATAGAGGCCGGAATCCAGTCAGCGGTCTACTGGCGAATGTCGTAAGTACGGAGCCAAGCTCTCTGTCTCTCATCAGATCCTGTGGTGCGATGGCGCATAGCAGCCCAGACTGAGGCTCTGGGTGAGTGGCGGCTTGAAACGGAACCAAGCTCGGACATTGCAAGCTCACGACGTCGGATCCTTGAGGGAATTGGGCCCATAATAGGAAAATTAGTCTGCCGGAGGTAGGGGCTAATGTCGTTTCGGCTGACACAGGTACTCTCGGGGCACGGGTGCTTAGGGAGGTATCTGTGCAACATAGCTGGAGCGGACCCAAGGGTGCCACCATTCTAACTGTAATGAAGACACTGCACATCTCACGATGGTGGTCTGCCCTGCGTGGGCGTGACCACGAACAGCCCTGGTAACGGCTCCGAACACTGAGGATCTTTCGCTGCCAACCGTTATGCAAAAGATGGTTGACACCGAAGGGGCTTGAGAGGCAATGGCCTGCTTTTTCGAAGAAGTCGTGTCGCTGAAAGAGGCCGCATGGCGAGAAAAAGAGAGAGATCCGCAGTCTCCGGATCCGTCGTTTTCGGGGCAGGAGGGCTCGTGAGCTGCCGTCCAGCATGTTCCGTCAAGAGGGTGTCAGGGGGTGGTTGCGGGGGCACCTGCCACCTAATATGAGATTCTCCAAGGAAGTCGATGCACTTAATTAGTGTTACACCTGAGAGGTAGGAGTGGGTGTTATTACTTCACCCTTCTGAGGAGGTCCGCTACCTTCCCATCACAGGAGCGGTCGTTCCCGCTGGCGAGGCCATGGGCTGATGAGAGACCAACTGCCTTTTTGTTGACTAGTGACGGGGTTCGTCAATTTTTTAGTGGGTAGGCTGAAAAGTTCCTGCAGAAGCCCCACATAACCGCTGTCCGGACCCCCGACCGGCTGGGTACGCGTAAATGCATTTAAAAAAAGAGGCAATATAATGAGCTTAATAAAAAATGTGACATCGCCATCTTTGCAGATAGGCCACAGAAATTGAACGTCAAATACTGCAGTTTTTAAATAATTGACGATATAAACAATTTTTTTTAATTTTTAATATTGTATTAAAATTTTTTGAAAGGAAATTTATTGTCTACTTTAAAAAACCTGTAATTAGGGTGATACTTAACTTACATGTACTCAAAGTTTATGTTTGTCTTGTTGGTTGTCCCAAGAAATAAATAAGCAATTTATCGCTTTTGGCCTAAAGACGCCTGAGCCCAGTACTGGGTCGTTAATAAATAAATAATAAATAAATATTTCTGACACTTACACCAATTATTTAGTTCCAAGATAAGTATCATTAAGAACTTGTGTAATGGATACTAAATAACGGATAAACATACATAAATACTTTTTTTTGTAAATATATATTTAATATACATAGAAAACACCCGGACCAGAACAAATATTCATATTTATAACACACAAAGATTTGTTATGTGTGAGAATCGAACCCACGACCTCTGGAGTGGTATACTGACCTCCACGCCATATCGGTCGTCAAATTTAATGAAATGATGAAAGGTTATTTTTAAGTTCTTATGTATTATTTTCAAATATAAATAAATTCTAACTACTTTATTTATATTAGAAAATAATACATAAACAGAGAAAATTATGTGTTGACGTTGAAGAATTTATTTTTGTAGCGAGGATGAGAAAATTGAATGGATATCAATAGTATCAACTGGTTTGCGTCGCGAGTTGGAAGCGCAGGCGCGTGCTCTGTGGTCTCGATTGACGGCGACTCTTCGTAAATCTTGCCGTGATGATGCACGGGTTCTCCAAGACTTTGGGGAAGCGGTGAGGGCGGTGCTACCCGGAGCATCTACTGGACGCGCAAGTGATGTTGCCGAATTAGCTGCTAAGCATCAGAAACTTCTCAGCGACATGCCAGAGGTGGGCGATACGATACATTTTATATATTACATCTGCATAAAAAAAGGTTTTCTTTAAGGAATATTGAATTTTAAATTTAGAAATCTTTTTCTTATTCAGTTAATTTTTCAATCGTGCCTTAAAAGATATCAGTCGGATAAATTATAAACGTGGAAAGATGTGATCACTGCCTAGCCCTACGGGAAAGAGGAGTGACATTATATATACATGTGTATAAAATATAAACCAACCAAAAATAAATGTCACAAGTAAAGACATACTGACATGACAAGGCATTTTGTATGATGTTCGAATATTTCCGATAAATAAAATTTAAGACAGTTAAGTGGTTTTCGCCCTATACTTAAATGTCGGCGTACAAAATAAGCTTATTTTATATTCTAGATGGAGATATGTATTGAAAATTTAAGACAAAAAGGGCACATGCTTCGAACTTGGGGTGGCGATTCCACAGTAGATGACGCTATTAAGGAATGGAAAACCACACGCGAAATGATGCTGAGTCACCAACAAATGTTTGAGCATCAGGTATCTTTTATCTATTTACAATTTCGATTTCCTAGTAACACTTTAACCCCTGATCAAGCTTACCTGGTCATATAAGTGCACTAATGTCTTGCGGTCTTTTTGAATTACCTAACCTAGTACTAATAATAAATAATTCGTTAACCTTATATAGGTTCAAATTATTTGAAGTGACTGCATTTAGATACTGGCGTATATTTACATTGTTATGAGTGTCTTACAGTTATTTATTTTGTAGGCGGAAGCGATGAAATCCAGCTTGAGTAGTGACTGGGAAAATTTGAACACGACTTTGGAAGCATGGACTACACGTTGGAGTCACGATAAGACTCAGTTGGAAGACACTCGTGGAGTAAAGCTGGCGGAACTTGTCGCTAGGGGACGCTTTATACTGGAGGCGCGTGATCGTTGGGATAAGTTCCTAAGTGAACGAGACAGACTAGTGTGAGTCTTCTTTTCAAATCTATTGATAGTTGTACAGACGGTATTCGACTTAGGTATTCGTATTTCGATGTACGATCATTCGTACGCCAGTTTTATTTTGCCATCACATTCTTTCTTTAGTCATCATCATTATTTTCAAGCAAGCATGCTTTAGCAATCTCAGCTAGGAATTGCCGTCTGTAAGAATTAAGTAAGTTCTTTAAAGGGTTAACTAATTAGTAGCGTTCGTGTTGATACAGATTGCAATTTATTTTTATTTTATTTTTAGGGCCGAAAGTGCGAAGTTTAACTTGGTTCTCCAACATTCAGAAGTATGGACCGAGGCTGAGAAACTTATGTCCGAATATACAAGCGTTTGGACTATTCTTAAAGATTATTACGAAGGTATAGTAACCGTATTTCAATTTTTAAGGACTATTGCAATCTTACTTTGTCGCCCTAACTTTGCTTTGTGAGAAGAGGCCGCCTATGTAGATTGACGTTAATAGGCTGAATGAGACGAAGATAAGATTCAAGGTATCTTCGAAGCTCTACTTTCCTCTTGTATTTCAGAGTACTATTCTATAACTGAACAAGAATGGATAGTTTTTCAAAGGAAGCTGCACCTGCTTGATGAATTTGTGTCCAAATGGATGGGGAAATTGGAACCATATACTGTTGTCACACTTTATATTCAGCAAGACCTTGAGAAATACGCTGTAAGCATACTTTATTTATAATGAACCATATTGCAATTTCAGGATATATGAATGAGTATGTGAACGATGTGGTTTGCAATTTGAGGGTTGTCCATATAAATAGCTATCTTATGTGATTATTAGATCACAACACTTATAGTAAAGAAAATATCGAACTTTTTTCAAGATTCACATCCTTGTCATTATTGTATTCGTTTAAAATATAGTTTAAAGTTTGTACTGCTATTAATATCATTTATTTTTGCAGCTCTTGAACACTTTTTAAAACCATTATATCAATTGTGACCTAAAAGCAAAATAAGAGCTGTCAGTAAAGTATCTAGTATTTAAATACATTTTAAAAGAACCCAAAGTTTTTTTATTTTCTTTCAAGTACGACTTGAAAAAGAAGTTTCTTCGAAATACGACTATTTATTATGTTTCCCAGTATTTATACAATAAACCATCTTTCTTTCAGGACTTGACACCATTATTAAAATATCTTCGAGGCACCGATTTCACCGAAAGACACTGGCGAGAGGTATTCGGTCTTCTGGAATTGGAATACAAGAAGCCGGATACACTTCAAGTGAAGGACTTTTTAGAGGTCGCAGCAAACATTAAAAAGCAAATAAAGTTCTTACAGGTACTTAATCTTGTTCCTTGATTATTCTGTCCTGACCAGTTACTGTTCGGTAGGCCGCAGCTATGGGTGTCAATCTGTGTTTAATTGTGCTAGTTGGTCTGATCATTTAATCACACAAAATCACACTGATCCCGTCCGTATGCGCAGTTCTTCTTCTTTCGTGTTGATAATAAACCAGTTTAAAACTGGCCTATCATTTATCAGCCCAATATGCTGCCACGGCAATATCACGGGCGGAATGCATTTCTGATGTTAGTCGAACGTGTCCGTACGTCATTTTATGACGCACATGCAATCCTATGCATGTTAAGTGGTGGCAGACCACGGCGCTGTCACAGGACTGGAGTGGACGTGATGAGGTTTTAATGCATCTAATGATACAGGAATAATTATTAAAACCCTTGGGATAGTGGAACACTGCACGCAAACAGTCGAAAGACGGTAAGTGCGTTCCACGCACAGTTACTGAAATGCTCGCACAATATGATCTTACTTTAAATTTTTTCAATTACTGAATTTCAACCGTGTTTTGCTACTGGGCAAAACTGATAATGAACTATTAATTTTTTTATACATACATAAAATCACGCCTGTTTCCCCGAAGGGGTAGGCAGAGGCAGCCTATTGCCGCTTACCGGGAACTTCTATGTTTGCTTGTTAATCGGCAGGTGCACCACTTGTGCAAGTGAGGCTAGCTTGGGCTCCAAAGTTAATGGCAGTATTAAGCACTAAAAAAATGTTTCATTGTTTTTATTGCTACCTAGAAAATATGCACCTCCGCATCAAGTGAAGCGGCTATAAGGAATGCTTTAAACGAGCTGGAGCTTTGGTTTGCTGGTGCGCGTCTTACCATCACGTATTACAATGACAAGTCCAAACGGGCTACGCCTATCGTCAAAGACTTCAAGGATATTCTTACTAAGGTAAGTGGGTAATCTATGTTGCGTTATATTTTAATAATGTAAATTATTAAATATTATAGTTGATCGTCTTAAAATAGCTTTACACTTTCTATGAAATATACGGAATTCTATTCCAGAGGGTTCGTAATCTATGATCGTAACTTGTGTGAATACGAAGAAACAAAATTAACAACTCATATAATGACCAGTAACTGATAGGGACAATAATATTTATTTTCTAGTAACATATAGCATAAAAAAATATGTGTTGCCAGAATTTTGTAATTAATTCTAGATTTTCTAGTAACATGCCTACACAATAATTCTTTATCACGCTTATTACTAGTCTATCTAAATGCCATCGAAATATTATTGTGGAAGAAATTAATTCCTTGTTCATGTATGTAGATCGAGGAGCAGCAATGGGTAGTATCATCGGTGGCGGGAGGTGACGGGGGCTCGGAGTGCGGCACGTGGGAGGCCCGTCTAAGGGCCGCTAGTGTCGCCTTGCGGGCGGCTGGTCATGCCCAGCGCAGGTTAGTTTCAATACACTACTACTTGTTTTAATCTAAGAAAACAGCTGGAATTATGATCCTCCTAGACATTGGAATTAAGAGTGGTGCGAATCTGGTCGTACCAACGCATCGGGCTGCGGTCGCAGGACCTTCCACTTGCCAGTGACTATTACTTTTTCTAGGTTTTAAAAATATTTCATACGTCACTAAATGCTGAACTATGCAAGGAATTATTATCTGGAAAAATTGCTTGCTTTATAATTACTTAGAAAAAATTAGATTATGGAGAAAGAGATGTTGTTAAGGCCCATGTTATGTATGCTATTATCTTTAACATACCGTCGAACCGGAATTTCTGTAAAAGTGGTCGCAATTTTTATTGATTTTGAGTGACCTACCTATTATGGGGGCAAGCTGGCTATGTAGACCAAATAGTGTGTAATTAAAAACCCAATAATTCCTTTAACACTTACCTCAACGACTAATACATACAGTTATAACTCGGACTAATAGCTTAACATATAATTTGAGAAGCGAGATTGCTATAATATAAAGAGCGGAGCTTTGTAATTATTTAAAAATACACTTTATAAGTTAAATAGTTATAAGCGAAAAGACGGGTTTTGTCTTAACTATTCTGATTTTTCTGACAAAAGATCTCTGTTGCAAACATTGCTGTCGATAAAAAACTAGGAGAAAGAATACAACAACGCTGGCTGATATTTAAGAAAAAAAAATTATATTGGTTCATTAGTCGTTAATTTATATACGAGCACATCTCAAAATTCAGGCTTCAGTAATTTGTTTCAAGTTCTTTTGGTACGAGTGCTTACTCTTAAACCAGTAGGTCACACATTTTATAGATAGTACAGTAGGTACTGTACACCATGATTTAAAATACTGTTTAGCTCAGTTGGTGGTAACTCATTTTCAGTTTTTTCTTCCTCTTCGTCCTACTTTGGATCAACCGACTGGCTGGACGAAGAGGAAGAGAGGAGACCCTCATACAAAAATTGGTAAATCGTTCATCTGTCAAATATTGACGAACATGTGCACAGCATCCTTTACTCAAATTTGGCAGAGCTTAGTATCCCCTGTAGTAGTATATTAAATACTTAAATTATTTTACATTTATGTTACATAAAATAGAGATTATTAATAATATAAATAATACAAAACCCACTACTTCCTAAAATCACATTCACTGTGGCTGTTAATTAATTAGTTACTCGTATACTCGTAGAGTACAGAAATTATTTTCAATTACTCAAAACTTTTGAAATTCAGTCTCCTAATATTGTTTTACACACAATCTAATTATGATAATTATGCACACTTCCGCCCGCGTGGAATTTGTCTGGTTTGTGGTGTTTTTTATGGGAATTTTAAATTATCCCGTAATTAAAGGGCTTATTTTTTCAAAATTTCGGTTTGGTTGATTGTAACAAACTTACGTAGTACTTATATTGATTAGAGAGAATAATCTGTTTTAATATGTATTCAGAGTCGGTGCAAGTTTGTTCGAATTTTAATTACGGAGTATTCTCTAGCACCGACTCTATCTTAATATAAGTGATTATTCTATGCTACCAATAAAAGGCTAGTCCTTTAAGTTTGATATTTCAAAACTTTTTAGAGCTTTCACTTTTATAAAATTATTAAAGTCTTAGCCTAAAGTGTTTTGACTTAATTTCTTCTCGCGCTAACTATTTTTTATAAAATATAGCGTATTTGTACTCTTTAAATTTATTGAATAATCTACATGAATAGGAATATTTTCCTTAACATTATTTACTTATAAAAAATTACTGATTTACTTCACTAATTTGTTCTACAACTTTGTCCTTTACTCAAACATCTGTAGGCCAGATGTGAGCATCTGTCGAACAGTTTCGGCTATTCTATTTCAGCGTACGTCTCTTTTGATTTCTTTGTTTTTAATTCATTTGTTTTAAGCAATGCTTGTCTATATTGGTCCCATTCGACCCTTTGCTTCGTAAAGTAGAAATTTCTTAAAAGTTCTTCGGTTCTAAACTAATATTTATACCTACTAATGAATTTAAACTGTTGTCGAAATAATCATTTAAGTAAAAAATATTGCAAACATAGGTACAGATATTATTGTAATAAACATACATATCATTATTATATTTAAAAGAAATCAATATATGGAGAGACTTAAATAAAACACTTAATAACTAAAGATATATTCCCGCTAATTAACCAGCTTTTGATACACTTTATGTGGGAGACATAGGTACCTAATCTTCTTAGATTAGCCTTTTGAGGTCGAAAGCGGGTACATTGATAAAAGGAGCATTGACCGAAGATTCAAGCTTGTTTAAGTTTATTAAAAATTAGGCAATGCTTTCACAAACATAGATAACTTAAACATCTTTTTGATGAACGATGATGAGATGAGAACGTTCACGTAAGTAAGTTAAAGCAAAGAAATTAACAAGGAGTTTTATTTTAATTATTTACAGCTGTATATAAATAGTATTTTTAGATCTATTATGAAAGGATATGTTGTTAATATACCTATAACACAACATAAAGTCTGTCGATAAACTTTATATTGCGCAATAAAAAGTACCATGAAGACCGACGATGCGGTCATCGCGAGCTTTTAGAACACACAGTTTGCTACCTATATCCGTGGTGTGAGCAATGTTAACATTTTAATAAATACATTATGATACTACGCCTACAAACATGTAAAAAGTATTAGAATTTAAGATTGTATTCCACAACTATCCTATAACAATATCGACACATGTAGAGAGGAGGTCAGTACACTCAATCTATAGTTCCAAAAGTCGTGGGTTCGAATCCTACATATTATTATGTGTAAATTATTTGTATATTTACAACAATATTATTTAAATTGTTAAACATTACACGTTATTAACTTAACAAAATCACCCAGTACAAAAAAAATAACTCTTAATAATCTACTTTCTTATATAATTATTAAAAATAAAAACTATAAATAAAAGATGTCTTCCAACTGTGGGCCCATGGGTATGGTGCCAAGAATGCTGGCAACGTTTACTCTTTGGATTGCCAGGCCAATACGCTGGCAGAAGAAGCTGCCAGCCTTCTTGTCAGCGGAAGCAGCAATGAGGCGAGCACTTAACTCTTTCACGAGCTGCTTTGCTTCCGGCCCCCATGGACCCAATGTATATTATTTTGAATGCGTTATTATTTGTTTTCTAGTATCCATAGTACTCGTACAAGCTTTGCTTAGTTTGGGGCTCGGTGGCGCTGTATAAAATGTTCGAAGGTATTTTTTTAAGTTATTAATTATAAATGCAAAGTAATTCTGTTTATCTATCTGTTGGTAAGAGGGAACAGAAGCTCAGTAGTATGACGTTAATAATATGATATGACTTTTGATAAACTTTACTTTACATTCAGTTTTGCTAAATTGCAATGCAATTGCAAAATTCCATTAAATGCGCGTATCTTCTATTGTCGGTGTCTATTTTCTATGTCTCGGATACCAAGTTAGTAATGTGACTTATTACTTACCTTTTCGGCTTCTATTCCATTCATCAATTTAAAAATGTAAATTTACTTATATTGTTTATATCCCGGCACAAATTTCAATCACATTTGTGTACTTTTTGTCCTTATTAAACTTTTATTATTCTTTATACCTCAAAGTACGTAATATCAATCTAAATAGTTTACCTATCAAATCTGTGAATAGAGGCAAACGTAATTAACTTGATGAAAGAGAGAACTTGACGAAATTTTTGCCCAATTCTACTCTACTCAAGCTTTCATATTCAAGATAAGGTTTATGAGGCCTTTACTTGAATAATCAATTTGAACTTTGTCCTCGACTAACCCGATGGTGATGCTTTTGATATTTTCTTGAAAAACTTTTAAGAGTTAAGGAGTGTTTTGATATAAAGATGTTGTTTCTACTATTAATATAATAAGTCAATGTTATTTGCGTTATCAAATTTATAAATTGATATATAAGTGTGTAATTTGATGATGTAATGAATCACTGTTGTTCCAGTAGTACGTTTGTTATGATGATCGATCAGCTTGTAACCTAATACTTATGCTTTATGAGCGCGATGACACTTCGGCGGCGAGGTTAGCGTACCTACCGAGAGTACTACTATTAATTTAACGTTCCGTAATTTACATAATAAAGAAAAAGTTGAAACTTTGTGGTCCTGCACGGTCCTGGTTATATCCTGCACCAAAAGTAGAGTTCAGAAAAAACCTGACATGATTGAGATATTTTCTGAATTGTTTACTGTTAATGGAAAGGAGGTATCCAGAGTTTCTGTTTAACTAATAAATTATTTTTGGTGTATACTTTATAACTCATCAACACATGCATAGTACATTCGGATGCAGACACAATGAAAATCTTATCTCTTCAGTGTCCAGACTATGATCTGCAAAAGTTTAGGTAGAGTTTATATCAAATTGAGTATGAATAAATTACATAAATACTATCTATACTCATATTAGAGACTTCTGGAGGTCTGTCTGACCCAGAATTAGAGCTTACAAATTTGAGTTGTAGCAATAATTAAGTTAATTTATTATAATAGTTATGTTGTGAGTAAGTAAGCCCATGGTAACGCTACAGAAGCCATTTGGTAATTCAGTAGGGCGAAGCTTTACGACTCTTACTGCACTTTAGATGTGTGTGTGTGTAAGTCAATTTTAGATCTTTTGCCGCTTCCTTGTTTAATTGGTCCTGAAATATTATCTTTTCAAGTTAGACGGTGTTCGTAGTTTGATAAACGGGAGAGATATAAAGATTAAAATTACTTATTTAGATTCGTTTATTATATTTTTTGTAGATCAAAATAAATTAACACGCGGTGAATTATGCTGTGCTGTTAATTTTTTTGTAACAGTAAGTAAAATCATAATTAATTTGAGTATACATGAACTGCGGCTTAAAATCAATTCAAATTTTAAAAGATAATTAAAACCGACTATAAAAAGATAGTTGCTTAAAATAACTAAATTACTTATATTGGTAAGGTAGAATATGTAGTTGTATTTAACTAACTAATTAAGTGTTTGATTGGATTGTTCTAGGAAATAGTCATTGAAATTTGTGCATTATTTTGTTACAGA
The DNA here is from genome assembly GCA_949126915.1 of Musotima nitidalis. Classification (NCBI taxonomy): domain Eukaryota; kingdom Metazoa; phylum Arthropoda; class Insecta; order Lepidoptera; family Crambidae; genus Musotima; species Musotima nitidalis. The sequence continues at coordinate 13,069,167 of OX421418.1, read as the reverse complement.
AATGTATTACTAGTACCTACTCTATATGAATGAACGTGAAGCATGATAAATGTGTGCCCAAAAAATATGATATGAATTATATTTGTTTCCTTTGCTTTTGTAAGTGATAAAATATGACTATAGATCCGCAGTAAATGGTTATCGTGTGCCCTTTGACACGTTAACCGCCTTTTGAGAATGAACATTTATTTTATCAAAGCATTCGTTTACTAGCGATGACGTATCCACATACCGCTGATGATTACTATTTTACTCATCCTTTCTAATAGCACATTCAATAAATTATAAGCTTTGGTACGTGATGAAAATTAACGGATTGAAGATACTAGCTAGTTTAACTAATAATTAATAATAAAAAGATTTTACTGTAATTTGAAAAATAACAAAGTAAATGTTTTAAAATATGTGTAAAGTTTATTGTGCTAAATCACTTTATTGAATAGACTTCTCATACACGGACTAATTAAGTATTACGAGGCATTCTTAAATAAGTTAGCATAAACATAAAAGCAACGCAAGCAAAACCAACTTATACTTAGCAGCATAAACTTGAAATTGACAGTGATTTATCGCTAATGCATCTCGCAAGTTATAACCCCTTGGAATGTGCTAAAATATGCTCCTGTTTCCATTGCCAATGCCTTGTTCGTGTTGCAGTCTACTATTATGGTGTATATTCTTATATATTAAAGACCGGTGTGTCTAAGAAAAAAAAGATAGAGCACCAAAATAATAGAGACTTGTTGAAAAGTGATAAGGCGATAGTGTCTGCGATGGTGCAATTATGAAATTATACCTTTACGCAAATCGGTGAATCGAAATGAAAATATAACTATAAAACATTTAATTGGCGAAAATGTTTCAAAAAGCTCGAGTGGTTTATTGTACGATATTCCTCTTCGTCAATTGTTGTCTGTACCAAATAGTATATCTATTACAGGGTGCTACTCATCATAGAACATTTAGATGGTGACTTGTCTCTGTGTCAACTTGACACTGATAAGAGGTTATCGGCGGACTGTCGAAATTGTTACATGTTATCTATCGTAGTTAAAGAGGCCGCTTATTATTTTGAACTAACTGATCACATACTCGTTGCGACGTCAGTTCTTATAAAAATAACTAGGATAATGCCCAAACTTACTATTTACCAGAACATTACGAGACTTATCTATTCTCTCTTGTGTCTTAAGTTTCCATATTATACTCAATATTATACACTAGACTAGATTCTGGCTTTGGTCACTTTATATAGCTAATAAATAAATACCCTCGGACATTACATACTGCTATAACGAAGAAGGGCGTGAATGAAAATGAAAAATGCTTTATTTAGCTTGGGTTCCAATGGAGGTTATGAATAACTTATTATAAAATAAGCCTACTGTATGTAGGTCCTAGATCACGGATAAACATACGTGTATAAATATGTACGTACATTTTGTAAAAACTTTCTTTTACATATAAAACACCCTGACCAAACCAAATATTAATATACAAAAATAATGCCGCGCAAATACCCCCAATAAAATGTAATCTATTGGGAAGGCCAATGTTCAGCAGTGGACTCTAAAAAGCTGATATAATTAAGATGATGATGCTTGTTAGTAATGTCCATGCACACTAATATGTGTCCTTTGTGGGACTCGAACCCATAGCTCTGGGAAAGGAGTGCACGTATATTGATATTCACGCATTCATTTTGACGACCAATATAGTGAGGTGGCGATTATACCCGCACTCCGCTCTTAGTTGTGGTCACTCGGATATTAGTTGTGGTCTGGATGTTTCCCTATATTTATTATATTTACATTTTCATGTCGGCTAACAGATATAATCCAAAGTCATACAGATTAATGATAATTAATAACAAAACATAATCACATACTTACATAAAATGTCAAGCCAATAAAAATACAATGTTTTGATAAATTTTAAAATAAAAACAAACATGTCTAACAATTAAATATTAAAATAACAACACAATGGAATGTCAATGAATGTCTTTCACTTAGATATGCGAATAAAAAAAAATTTAAGTTTAGGTGTGAAACCAATTTTTGCAGAAGAATATCATTGTCAACTAAATCGAAAGCCTTTTTGAAGTCAATGTAGGCGGCATCTACTCGGCGACCTACTTCAATCTCAGCATAAATATAGTGAACATAATTTATAAGTCTGAGATTACTTATAGAATCGAATATTTTGCCAAATATTGATATAACAGCAATCATATTCGAGATATCATAATTATTCTCTCCCTTTGGGACAGGCGTAACTCTATATATATATTTAAATATACGTTATTTTGGATAAATTATTGGTGTAATGGTCGGAATTCATTATTTATTATGGAATGTCATTGTTAACTAATTTATACTTTAAGAAGTTTCTATCTATTTTCATAATCATAACAATTCAGCGGTTTAAAAGTGAAAAAATAACAGACAGATAGAATTACTTTCGCGTGCATAAAATAAATATGGAATTTAATGACAAGTACAAGAAAATTAAACAATTTTTTCAAGGAAATATATGACATTAAGCCTCTTCGCTAACCATAGAAATTATTGCCCATAACCACACCAAGCATTCAGTTGTGAAATGGCAACTCACCAACGTGTATAGCTTGCTATAGCTTGTGTACGCTGTTTACGCATTTGGAACTAAATGCCCCTCTGTTTGAGTGCTGAGTTTATGACATATTGAGCAGACTAAACCCTATTAGCAGGTAGAATTTGCCATAAGCTCTATTCATGTGGAACGACGCGATTCACCCTGACAATGTTCGACATTCACAAATAATGGGGACCTTCTTTTGTATGAAATCCTTATTGTGAATATAATTAACTCACTATTGACGGTAAAAGAGATAAAAAAAATACTGAGTATTTCTGAAAATAAACATAGAAACTGGTATTAAGATAGAGCAATTAGTATTTAAACTTTAAGTAGGTAATTACTATATATGCGACACTAATGCACAGATAAACACTTTGCGATTTCCTGAAGACTAATGATATTACTATAAATGTTCTTGTAAGATAGAAGAGTAAATTTAAAAAAAAAGGTAATTAATAACGTTAAACGTATACCTAGGTACCGTAGGCGCTTTAGTACTTTCTGGTTGGTTAATATTTAAGTTATGTTAAGCTACTTACAGCTCCTTACCATCTCGTTGTTATTCGGGTTATAGCAAATTTGCATATAAATTAGTTCAAACTGATTTCTGGGTGTGAAGCTCCAGATCGCGAATGCCTTATCAGCGGCGGATGTACGAGCGGAAGGCCGCCGCGCCGCTCGCAGTATCTCACATGACCACAGATCCGAACATTAGCCCAGCGACCCTGTCTTTGTCTACTTACATACATACATTCACGCCTGATTCCCGAAGGGGTAGGCAGAGGCATATGATACGCCCACACTTCGCAAATTATATAGTTGGTCCCACGTAATCGGTGGCGAGCCTATTGCCGCTTACCGGACACTGTTTTGTTCGCCAGAGCCTCATCTGTTGATCGGCATGTGCACCAGTTGCAGGTGAGGTTGGCTTAGGCTTCTTAGGTGTTGTCAGGACTCTATACACTACCTCTGCACATATGACCCAAAATTTGGTTCAGACTAATTGGATTTTTATAATTGTACATTCATTATTATAATACCTATGAATTCAAATACATATTACTAACTACAATTTGGAAACCATGAAAAATAAGGTAAGTCCTTTCTGTGTAATTTGGAATTCTCTACCCACACGTAAAAATACATACTAACTCCTATTAGTCCTGGGTCTTTTCAGCGGGGCGTGAAACGGCTTTTTTACAGGACGGCTACAGTGCTTATTCCACAGTATGGAGCGCTCTTACTTTCTAGTATGCATTGACTCCTATTAGGCAACAATGGTCAAGATGACTAGCCTTATCTATAAAAAACCTAAACTTATCTCTCCGTCAGAAAGTATATTTGTCTGGGCTTGTTTGTAATATTTTTACACCTAAAAATAACTTTTTAAACGTTGGTTAACACCAACTTTGGTAAATTTTGATATTGACATAGATGAAAATTTTAGAATGGTGAATGTACTTTAGAGAATGCTACCTACGTTTATTTAGTTTTTTTAGGACAAGAAAAGGGCGGCTTCTAGTTTATGTTTATAAATATAATTATATACATATATCCGAAAAAATATGAAAAATTATTGGATCACACAAGTGAATTCCCGGGTGCGTTCTCATGATCGTTGCATCTATCAAAATTTTAAAATCTCTACATTATTAAACCTCTATGTCCATACTCTTCAGAACATAAAAATACCATTGTGACGTCAAAATCTATTTGAGCTTTTGATTATCCTTCGTTGTCGTACCAATCAATTGTGTTGTCGGAACAGAAAGTGGGCAAAATGCGCGTGCGCAATGTCACGTGGTGCGGAGACTAGGAAGGTTCAGCTCCGGTTTGCTATTATAATGACCAAAACAAAAAGCGCATCCCGAAATGCGTCTTATTTTTATTGGTTAGCGGCGGCGCCCGTTTCGGAGAACGGCGGCGGGGCGCGGGCGGGAGCGGTCGTCGCCTCGCACAGGGCCGCACTTTACCAATACCATAGAATAATATACTAGCATTTATTCCGGTGGTGTCGTTAGCCGCTAAGGACCCAGAGTCTGCTCACTGATTTAACCAGAACCAGTAAACGGAGTGACTGCCGTCTGACCTTCGGCTCTACAATTACGCTACCAATACAAATTGTTTATATTTATCGAACGATAAACGAGATGTCTTATAGAAACGACTAGACTAATGTCTTCTTATAGAGAAAACTTAACGAGACGAGATATTATCCCTGAATAGGGCAGAGCTTATTAACATTTTTCATAGGTTATTTACCTTAACTGAGCCCTTTAAGCTCTGATATATGTTGGTAATGTATTCTTACGGGCGGCGAGACTCGGCTTTTCTTCTATGTTGCAAAAGCTTCGAGTAAACGTCTTATCAATCAATGCAATTGAATATTTTTACATTATAATAATAAATTAACGTCCTGGTTCGAAAAACGTTGTTCTATATTTTAAAGATACCTATGCCTATTTTTGTATTAATTATGAATAATATCAAAACTGCTTCGAAAATGTTACCCAAAGTCATATATCAAATCATTTTATGTGATTCTTATCCAACTAAATAAATAATTTTGCCCATCTATGGGTACTTTTTATTCGAAAAACTGTAGAATGAGTGAATGCGCGGGCAGTTGCTAGTGAGAATTACTGTAAACACTAACAATGTGTCTTCAAGTTTTTTATAATAAAATGAAGGAATGGAAGAGGAAGAAATGAATAGACTTTGATTCATATTTTTAAATATTATATTTTCTTATAATGTCTTTCAAAATATTTTAATATAATGTACATACATACATACTTACATAATGTCACGCCTGTTTCCCCTAAGGGGTAGGCAGAGGCATATTATACATTTCGCCTGTTATATTGTAGGTCCCACGTATTGGGTGGCGACCCTATTGCCGCTTAACGGGAGCTTTTATGTTCGCCAGACCCTCGTCCGTTGATCGACAGGTGCACCACTTGTAGGTGAGATTGGCTTGGGCACCTCAGATCTTCCGAGCCCTATATATATTATATTTATTAATATAATGTAAACTAATAAATACTAGTATATCTTTTTAATACAAGTTAGGCTTAGGTTTATATTTCGACAGATTTTTATGACTAACTCTAGGCAACTCTAATAGGCAAAGCTCATTTAACTTTTGACCCCATAAAAATCTTACCTTATTATAAGATTCACCGTCGTCAATGGATGAATATAGTAGTAGTCACGAACTCTATTGTAAACCACTAATTTAGAAAGAAGGTAGAAATATAACGGAACTGTAATTTTTGGTTATATTTGTTACTTTTCTAGCAAGAGCAATTATTGGGAATTTAGAGTTTGGTAAAAATGGGAAGAAGTGTTTATTATATGATATAGTTATTTTTATTGAAAGTCAAATACGGCACTGAGTATGTAGGGCATCGGGGTTGGTAGCGGGGTGGCGGGGGCGAGCACAGCGCGAGAGTGGCGGGCGGCGGCGGCTGGGGCCAGTGCAGTAAGCGGCGCGCGGAGAGCCCGTACCGCGGCATGGCTCTGCGCGCTTTGTTTATCTTTACCGCGCTTATCGCCGGCGGCGGCGCCGCGTTCAACCGGGAGCGCGACCGCCTCCGCGCTGACCCGCGCCTACTCGACAGGGCCTGCGAACTGAGCTCCTGCTACCCCGCCACAGGAAACCTTCTTATCGGCCGCGAGGGCCGACTCTCCGCCTCGTCCACTTGTGGCCACCATGGCCGCGAACGATATTGCATAGTTTCACATTTGGAAGACCGGAAGAAATGTTTTTGGTGCGACTCTACTAACAACACTATACACAATCCTAATCTGAATCACCGGATACAGAATATTATCTACAAGTTTTACCCCGGAACTAGAACAAAATCATGGTGGCAATCGGAAAACGGAAAGGAGAATGTCACCATTCAACTTGATATGGAAGCTGAGTTTCACCTTACTCATTTGATAATACAGTTTAAAACCTTTCGCCCGGCCGCTATGTTTGTAGAGAGGTCGTTTGATTTTGGAAAGACATGGCGTGTATATCGATACTTTGCGTATAATTGTGATGATTCTTTCCCTGGCGTGCCAAAGCATTCTCAACGGTCACTTACTGAAATTGTTTGCGAATCTCGTTATTCGGGAGTCGCTCCGTCTACCGAGGGCGAAGTTATCTTCCGAGTTTTACCATCGAATATAAACGTTACGAATCCTTACTCAGAGGAGGTACAAAACTTATTGCGAATGACTAACGTTCGTATAAATTTTACGAAATTACATACACTTGGAGACGATCTACTAGATAACAGGTTAGAGATTCAAGAAAAATACTACTATTCCATATATGAGATGACTGTACGCGGTTCGTGCTCCTGTTATGGTCATGCATCTCGATGCTTACCTTTGCCGGGAGTTGAATCGAAAAACAATATGGTGCACGGGCGATGCGAATGTACTCACAATACGCGTGGTCTTAATTGTGAGTATTGTGAAGATTTTTATAATGACCTTCCTTGGCAACCGGCGGTTGGGAGAAAATCTAATGCATGTATGCGATGTACATGCAACAATCACGCAACTACATGTCATTTTGATGCAGCCGTGTATAACAAGACTGGAAAAATAAGTGGTGGAGTGTGTGATAATTGTCAACATAACACTATCGGTGTGAACTGTGAAAGGTGCCAACCAAAGTTTTATAAAGACCCTAGCTTAGATATACAAAGTCCGGATATATGTAAACCATGTGATTGTGATCCAGAAGGTACTACTGATAAGGAAGTTTTGTGCGATGATGAAACCGATGCCACATATAACAAAACTGCTGGTCGATGTCTTTGCAAAAATAACGTCGATGGAGCCAGATGTGATAGATGTAGGGACGGTTATTGGAATTTAGATCCTGAGAATGCAGAGGGTTGTATTTCTTGTACGTGTAACAACTTAGGTACCATTAATGAGAGGGGCTGTGATCCAACTACCGGAAATTGTTTCTGTAAACGTCATGTCACAGGAAGAAATTGTGACCAGTGCTTACCTGAGTTTTATGGGCTATCCGATAGCGATGATGGCTGTTTACCATGCGACTGTGACGTGGGTGGTTCCATTGATCGGGACTGTGACGTTATATCGGGACAGTGCAAATGTCGACCGAATGTTTCAGGACGACGTTGTGATCAACCAATACAAAATTTCTTTGTTGGAGCACTTGACTCGATTGTAATAGAAGGAGAATCAAGTCAGTGTGATTCGCAAATAGATGATAATGCTATTCAGAGCCAACTTTGCCATGTTGTTATAAGGGAAAACTTCCCCGAAGGTCGGGAAACTTGGACTGGGCCAGGTTTCATGAAAATACCCGAAGGTAGCACGCTAGTATTTGTTGTAAACAACTTAAAAACTAGTATGAACTATAATGTTTTAATAAGATATGAACCCCAGTCTCAAATGAACTGGGAAGAGGCTACTATTTTAGTTAAAAGACCATTGCCAATTGATTTTGACTCGCCTTGTGCTAATGTTCGACCTGAAGATGACACCGTATACACAACTTTACCTGCAGGCCAACGAAGTGTTCTTGTCAAGCCAGCTGTATGTTTAGAAAAGGACAAAGAAACTGAAATAAGGATTTATTTAGGGAGGCAAGATGGTCGAACTTCTAATTCAAGAGCATCAGTTTTGATTGATTCTATTGTTCTCATTCCGTCTTTTGAAGACTTGCCATTTTTGAGTAGTGGAAATCCTATGGCTGAAGAATTTAACCGTTATGACTGTGGAAATGAGTACTATTATAATATAAATAGAGACACTGTTCCGGAAGTTTGTAAAAAATATCACGCTAGTATTGGATTTTATATCCGAAACGGTACAGAATCCTGTCAATGTGATCCTTCGGGTTCAAAAAGTCACCAATGTAACCCTTATACCGGATACTGTCAATGTGTGGAAAATATAGTTGGACCTAGATGTGACCGCTGTGCTCCTGGTACTTATGGTTTTAGCAAATTTGGATGCAAGCGATGTGACTGCAATAGTATTGGATCTCTTGATAATTTCTGTGACGCAACTAGCGGACAATGTAAATGTAGAGCTAATACTTATGGACGCGCATGTGATTTATGCCAACCTGGGTATTTCAATTTCCCTAACTGTCAACAATGTGACTGTAACGGACACGCTGTCGAGTGCGATGATAAAACAGGAGCTTGCAAGGAATGCAGAGATTATACAGAAGGTCATCGATGTGAAAGATGTATCGATGGACACTACGGTGATCCTCGCTTGGGAGTCGATATACCATGTCGACCATGTCCTTGTCCCGGCGTAAAAGGCGTTCCCAATAAGAGTAGTCACGCTGATCGTTGCGAACTAGATTCTGAAACAAAAGATGTTGTATGTGACTGCAAAGAGGGATATGCTGGGTTGCTCTGCGATGTCTGTGCTGACAACTATTATGGCGACGCTGTCAAAGGAACTTGTGAAAAATGTGAATGCAACGACAATATTGACATAACAAAACCAGGAAACTGCGATCCTTACACTGGAAAATGCTTACAATGTCTGTATAACACAGCTGGAGATAACTGCGAAATTTGCCAAAATGGATATTATGGTAATGCAATAGAAAAAGCCTGCTTTAAATGTAACTGCTCCGTGTTAGGTACAAACTTTACCAAAGGTTTTTGCAATGGTGAATCCGGACAATGCCCATGTTTCCCCAATGTAATGGGAATAAACTGTGATCAATGTACCGAAAACCATTGGAGAATCGCTTTGGGGACTGGATGTGATCCGTGTGAATGCGATCCTGTTGGCTCTCTTTCTCCTCAGTGTAACCCATTTATTGGAAAATGTGAGTGTAAACCTGGACATGGTGGAAGACAATGTGATCAATGCCAAGAAAATCATTGGGGTAATCCTAACATAGAGTGCCATGAATGTCAGTGCAACCCGTATGGATCTTTATCACAACAGTGTATGCGAGACAATGGTACATGTGTTTGTAAACCAGGTATAGGTGGTTATAATTGTGACACTTGTGCAAGAGGGTATCTCGGTGAAGCACCTTATTGTTACGCATGTGGAGAATGTTTTGATAACTGGGATCGCCTTATTACGGATTTGAGAATTCAAACAGAATATGCTATAGCCAACGCAAGCAAAATCAAAGTCGTTGGAGCAACTGGAGCTTATACTAGAGATTTTGATGAAATGACCAAAAAGTTATCAGATATAGAACACATGCTTCAAAGTGCTAAACTCGGTCAAAGCACCGTTACAGGTCTTTTGGCTAATATTAGTAGCTTACAAAATCAGTTATCTGAAGCAGAGAAAAAAGTGAAAGAGAGTAATGACAACCTTAACGAAATAACATCTAAAATCAATTTAGGTAACGTCACTTTAGACAGGCTGCGGGTTGGTATAGAAAATTTGAAATTTAAAACTACTGACCTTGGAAACAATGCTACTAAGTTACAGGAAGCTAATTTGGAAGGAGCTCTGAACTTAACGCGTGAAGCTAAAGAACGAGCAATTAAGGCATCTGATGAAGCTGATAGTGTTCAGACAATAATAGCTAATACGGACAGGCAAATTAAAAACACAGATCGTTTAATTGAACTTCAGTATACTCATTTTAATAACACACAAAATGAGAATGATAAGAAACTTGATGATATCCAAAGTCAATTGTCTGAATTGGAATCTCGACTTCCAAAATTAAACGAAAAAATGTGTGGTCAAGATAGTGACAGTTGTGATATATGTGGAGGTGCTGGTTGTGGTAAATGTGGTGGAATATCTTGTGATCAAGGAGCAGTTACCAAAGCAGAGCAGGCGCTAGATTTTGCAAATAAAACGGAGCATAGGATCAGAGAACATGAACTTACAGCTGAAGATTTATATAGATCTATTTCACAAGTTAAACAAGACACTATTTCCGTTCGGTCCAGAGCCAAAGACTTACTAAGCAGATCAAATGACTTTAAATCAACAGCTGAAAAAGTTACAAATGAGAGTGTAGAGTTGACAACAGAATTAAAAGAATTTTTATCAAATACATCAAACACCCCTGCAGATGTTAGGACACTAGCTAACGACATTTTAAATTTATCTATCAGAATTGAACCCAAGGAAATCACAGAATTATCACAACGTATAAATTCGACCGTGTCCCAATTAACTAACATTGAAAACATTATAATAGAAACGAAACCAGATTTAGAGAGAGCTAAAGCCTTGAAACAAAACGCTACTGTGGTTAATAAAGCAGCTAACTTGACTTTAGAAATGGCAAACAAAGTCTTACAGGTATTAGACGAAGCACAGGCTGCACAAGATGCGGCCGAAAATGCTTTCGACAAAGCAAACCGTGACATAGATGCCGCTAAAAATGATTTAGTTCCAATAGCACAAGAAACTGAACAGGCCCAGAAAAAAGCAAATGAAACAAAAGATGACGTTGAAGGATTAAGATTACGTCTTTCAGACTTACAAAAAGACATACTAAAAATTGAAAGTGATGCAGAACAGGTAAAACAAGAAGCAAATGATGTTGTAAATCGTGCCGAAGGCGCAGAACAAAAGGCTAGACAGTTAAGACAAGACTTTAAACAAACTAACAGTTCCCTTGCAGAACGAGCAAGTCAAACTTCGAATTCGAGAGAAAGGGCTCAGCTTTTGTTAAACCGAGCAACGAAACTTGCAAGTGAAACCCAGACACAATTAAAACAACTGGCGAACATGGAGGAATTATACAACGATCATAATGCGCAACTCGGAACTTTAGAAAAAGATATAGGTGAACTTAACACCTTAATGAATTATTATCTTTCTGAAATTACAAAAAAATCTGATTATTACAGATCCTGTACGACATAATTCGTTTAGAACTAAAGTTTTTATAAATGAGTGCCATCAACATAGTCAAATACCTAACACATGGTTTGAGTTGAAAATTAATTGATATTTTGAATTCAGGTATTCATTACAGCAATCATATAGTACTGGTAAACTGAACTATCTTATAAAATACCTAGTTACCCTTGGTTTATATATTGTGATGTGATTATCACACCAGAAAGAAATATTGAAATAACTTGTAAAAAATTAACTGATATTAATTATTTACTATAATTCAATCATTCTGATCTGTCTGTGAGATTGTGTGTAACAGAAGAAATCGGATATTGGAAGTCGCATAACAAAAAATATTTTTTTCTAAATAAATTTTCGAAAACTCTTCAGTTTCTTCGACAAATGACAATTCTTTAACTAGTTATTCTTTTATGTGATAATAAAGCAGAAATGTATACTACTGTTTAAAATAAAAACTGCTGCCCCTCGAACTTTTGAAGCAAATATTAAATTACGTTGAGTACGTATACAATTACCATTTTATTGTAATCCATATTTTTTAAATCTTCAAGAAGATTAGTATGTAATTTTTTTGATGTTTGTTTTATATAGCATCAAGTTAAAAATGAAGAGGTCTGTTTCTAATTATTGAAACTAATTATTCCAAAGAATGCTTCTTTAAGATTGTGTGGATTTATTTAATTTTAATTATTAATAATCTGTTATGCGCCACTTTTGGGTGGACTCTTAAGAACTTTTTATTAATAATTGTTTATCTTTGTGCCGTTTCCTTATTTTAATTTTATTCTAAAATGTTATTTTTATGATTGTGTACATACATATTATTGTGTACATGTACAATACCGTATAATGAGTGTTCTACTTGTGTTTGTCATTTACATTTAATAGATTGTGTATCGAGTGTATTGTAGCTGTAGGTGTGTACTTTCGTATGTTATTATGTATTATATATGTTTTATTTTATGTTAATTGAATGTGCCATATGTACATCTGTATTTATTAACTTGATGCATTTGTAGAGCTCTTAAATATATACTAAGGATAATTACAATAGGAATTACGATATTTTTTTTATACTTTTAAAGGTACTACTATTACTGTCTTAAAATGTAAAGCCACGCACCGATACTTAATGTGAATAAAATTTCCAACAGATAATTTTTTGTGTATTTTTTTGACACCGCCACACGATGTCAGGTAACTGGTTCACTTTCTTTAATGCTAATTAGACAGTTCTAAATACTAAAGACAATAAATAGTGCTATATAAATAGCATCTTGCCTGTAGTTTTTTTTGCGTTGGGCCAACGTTTATGTAAAGCCTAAAATTAAATAGTGAATTATTTTTTTGTTGATGTAGTTTCTATTTTTATTTTATTGTATAATATAATACATTCATATAACCTCAATGGAAACCGCACAGCGGTTTATTTGTTAAGGTTGAGTCGCCACTTAAACTAAGTTTAATATGTTGCCAGAACTTACAGCCAGAAGTTACTAGCTTTGTATGTAGTGTAAATATAATATAGGTATGTAATATAATTAGTAAACGTGTAGAGTGTAGGTATTAATTATTTGAGCTCAAATAATATTCTTTAAGTATTCTTTTAAAGGCCTTGACACTGCCTTTATTTAGCTTTTCCATTAGTTCGGTAGGTAGCTTGTTGAAAATCAAGGGTAGCAAGTATTCCTAAGTTCTTTTCCCGTATACGTTATTTTTAGAGGGGAGTATAAATCTGGGCAAGTATGAGACGCTACGAAGGTTGCTGTTACGTGTGCGCTTGACAAGTTTACTTAGGCTACTGTTTTTTCGCAAATTAACGCAATTTTAAATTTGTTAAAAACATTAATTACTTTTCAGTGGTGGAATAATCCAGATTCGTTTTCTATATATTTATCTACACTAATATTATAAAGAGGAAAGATTTGTATTTTTGTACGTAACGAATAAACTCAAAAAGTACTAGACCGATTTTAATAATTCTTTTTTCATTAGAAAGCTACATTATCACTGAGTAACAAAGGCTATATTTAGTAATAGATTACTATAGAAATCTTTAGAAATTCCTATTAAAACCAACCGAAGGTGTCAAAAAATTATCCATAAAATGTCTTTCATCGCATGCGCTGCGAAGAGTACCTATTAATGCTAGGACAAAAAAATGTTCGACAATATAATGTCTAACTATTGTAGTTACGTCACTATAACTACTTTTTTACATTTAACAAATTGATAGAAATGCCGATCAAAATCAGACCGTGTTATCCATACCATTTATAAATGTTTATCCAAATAAATAATTTAATATTCAAGACTGTCTAATACCTGATAATTACTTTTTGAATTGTTCAAATCGGACATTCCATTCAAAAGATATCATGAAAATAAAATAAAAATACATGCCGGCGCCGCACGCATCATCGAGTAACTAAAGAATTAAGAGATAATGTGATTGTAGCAACTATCATTACGGGTCCCGCGGCCGGTCAGCTCGCACATGTTCCGCTGATCCCGATGATACCAACTGATTTGTCCATATCTTCTAAAAGGTTACAGTTCCTTTTAAAAATATCCTGTGCCCTAACAATAAATAAATCCCAGGGACAAACTTTTTCCATAGTTGGTATCGACTTAAGGAAAGAGTGCTTTTTCCATGGGCAATTAATTGTATGTGGCACTTTCTCGAGTAGGATCTCCTGAAAATCAATACTTTTTGTTGCCACCTACAAATACCACAGCCAATATAGTGTACAGGGAGGCTTTAAGATAAGCATACAATTTTTTTCTAATTTAGTGATTCATGGTCGTTTTAATTAGCATGCTTATAACTTAAATATCTGTACCTATTTATGTCTACCCGTGCGAAGCCGGGACGGGCCGCTAGTCTTTAATATGACGTTTTTTTAGTTAGGCGAAGTATTTTTTTAGTTAGCCAGAAATACAGTTATATTTTAAATTTTAGAGTTTAATTCCATAGCATACTTTGTCATACATAGGTACTAATATTATAAATGCGAAAGTACTTAATTCTCAACTGTCTGTGTCTCGATTTACGCAAAACTACTAAATCAATTTTAATGAAATTTGAGACACAGAGAGTCTTGAACCTAAGAAAGGATATATGGTACTATTCTTTTAATGCGAAAAAAGTTTGTAAGAAGTAGAAATCCCCTATTTTCTTACATAAAAGTTAGAATGGAAAGTCTTCATTTTTTTAGCCAAAGTAGTACGAAAACTAGAAAAACGGTTTATTAATGAATTATCTGATTTTTACAAGAAAGTGATAGATGTCTTTGTTCGCCAAAAAGACCCGCGAATGTATTCTCAACCTGTACCTATAAAATAAAGGTAAGCTCTCGTTTTTTTTGTTGCCTCTGGTCACACATGTTGTAACAGTTAAGTAACAATGTGCGTAATATTAACTTTCGTTACGCCCTGTTGTAACTGTAACATGTTACAAAATATTTTGTGACTATTCTTATAGTAACTTCGCGTTTAGTATCCAACTAGTATGCACTTTTGAAACAAAGTGTTGTAACAGGGTGGTAAAATGCGTCGTACAGTTACGGGAATGTTCCGAAGTATTCAAACATGAACTTGCAGAAACAAATATCACTAGATCCTATTATTCTCAAACTTTTTATAGGTTTGGCGTTTTACTTTTTGAATAATAAATAAAAATTAGTAAGCAACAAAAAGCTAGGTGAATTCAGGTGGAGATCTACAAAAAAAACCAGGTGATTTAACTAAATCAGAATATGTAAGTTTTTTTAATTTTATGAAACTAATTGTTGTTATTGGTATAAAGTCAGATATTCAGGCCTTATAAGTTAGAGTTACCAGTCCTTAAAAATCGTTTCAAGTGAATGGTTTTTAATCAGAGACAAATTATTTAAAAATGTCATGTGCCATCTCGGCTGATGACAAAATTAAAATTATTGGAAAAAATTGGCAAATAAAATTAATTTAATTAATTAGTCGCTTCACTTGTCTGCTAAGGTTATGAATAATCTATGGCTTTCGGCAGATTGATCTAGATGAAATATGTAATTGAAATTCATCGAATTAGGCGGTAGGGCCCCCTGTTTTACTTCTTTTTTCTTTAATTTACCTATGATCTTTCCGGTCCTAAAAATAAAAACAACATTTTTTAAATACTTATTTTGTTACAAATTTATTGTTGAATCTAATAATCAATTGTTATCAAACTTTCGTTAGATATAATAAGGATTTATTTAAAAATGAATATTTCGGTAAGCAGCAATAGGCTCTCTAGCTATTACGTGGGGCCAAAATATAATTGAAGTGTGGGCGAAATATGCCTCAGCTTACCCTTTTGGGGCAACATGCGTGATTGTATGTATGTGTAAAAATGAATATCATAAAATATGTAGTTGAAACAAAGCAAAATGGCATTTTCTTTGACGAAACAAACTTAAACTTTGACAGACACTAACACCAAAAATACAAGAAAAGCCATATTAAAAATCTCGTAAGATTGTGACTACCTTACGTAACATGTCAACACATTCTTGTAACTTTGTAACTATTTGCGACGACCACTGAACAAAAATCCATTTTATTCAATATTTAACAAATAAAAGCCTTGTTCTTGCTAAAATAATTAGTTACTGTGTTAGAATTTGTTATCACTTAGAAATAGGAAGGTTTGAGCACTTTTTGCGTAAAAAATGGTATCAACTCTCAGGTTTACATTTAGCTAGAATAATAAATTTATGAAAATAAAGTGGCGCGTTGGAAAAATCGATCCTATTTGACGAAATTAGACCATGAAAGTTATTTCCTCGTACAAATTTGAACATAGGACTCATAATTATCAGCTAAATAAAATTTGTGTGTTTTACTTACCTTCGGATAGTAGGATTTGATAATGACGTAATCTTAATATTTTTAAAAACAATAATTTCTATAACACTTTACAAGTCAAACTGTACTAAAAGAAATCGGAGTCGTAAATTTAAAACTAAATGTGTATGTGTCGGGTCTTCCCCATTTTAGTTGTAGCTACGAATATTCGCGGAACGTCGACGAGATTGAGTTACGAGAATCATTCAAGTGTCGGCAGTAGTCGGCACTAAGCTTGTAAACGGTTACGTCGCGTAACTAAAAATGGCTTTGTGGGATGCTAAGGAACTGCACAAAACTAAGTTTAATATGGAAAACGGAAGCTTTCATTTGTTACAATTTCTATTATTTCTTTGAATATTCTTAACGGGTGTATAAAAAGCTGGGTGTTTTCTGATGAATTTACAAGACTTTAGTATATAAATAGAAGTGTAGAGTGTAGTAACAAAGTAGTGTAGTGGTGAGAGTAGAGTAACAAATGACTTCAACTGGTCGATGTTAGTTAAAATTCTCACGCATTTTTTCTGAATTAAAAACTGTCTACGTCACTAGAGTTAACCTACAGAACAATACCGTAGGAGAGTCTGGAATACGCTATAAACATAGTACATATATATAATACGCCTACACGTATGACCTTTGTTAAGTGTGAATAGCCCTGAATAGGACTGTTTTATCTTCTGTAATCTTGAAGTAAAGGCAAAAACTCAAACAATAACGCAATGCACTCGCACGAACTCCATTCCATCCGTCGTAGAATCGTGCTCAATTGGTCATATAACAAAGGTCTTGCATCAGTCCATTTCAGGAATTTGTCATTCACTGTTTCCTAACGATAAACAAAGCCTTGGTGGCTACATTCTGTAACAAACCAAGAGAGATGAATTCAGGTTATGCGGGGTGGAGCCGCAGTCTCAGTTCGCATTAGTGGAGGCAGATGTGTGGCGCCCTGCTATTAGAATTTGAAGCCGCATAATATAAGAGCTATTAACTAGACTTAACGACTATATATAGTAATAATCTGGATGAATACTGATACCTATCTCAATAGCGTTCAAATACCAAATGACATACCAACATTCACTTATCCAAGGATTGATACTGTGAAATCTGCCTAACATTGGTGATCATTTCCGATCAAAAAGTCACATAAGCTAGGAATGCTGCCTAGCTGTTTGTTGTTATTATCTATACAGGTAAGAATATCTGAAATTCCTTCCTATATTATTGGCTTCGCGTAGCGCGGTATAGCAAATTTTTACTTTTAGAAAACCCGTTTTTTCAATTTATTGTACCAAACTGGTTTTTTGTACGAACAGAGATACTTGCACAAAACAATAATATCTGCATCTCCTCGTCCGAACGACGTCAGACGAAGCGCGGCGCAGTGGTCATAGCGCCTAATTGAAACTCTATAATCAATTTAAAAAATCTACTTATATTACAGATGGTTGTATCTTGAGCCCATATTGTCCAATGACGACGGTGAGCTGGGAACTAAGTTTCGAAGAGTGGACCAGGGATTCCGGCAGGTCACGCGCATGCTCGAAGCGGACCCGAGGCTATCGGCTGTGGTGCAGTCTTCCAGGCTACAGCCTCTGCTGGACTCCATATCGGAGCAGCTTCACGTATGCCAGTCATCTTTGAACCAGTATATTGACGTAAGTACTGAACTATTTATTGCTACATACTATTCAGTGCATCGCTTTCCCAAAAAACTAAATATTTTATTTAAAAAGTAGCATAATTATGTCTTTCTATAAAGTTCTGTTGTTTTCTAAAGCAAATTTTATCAAAATCAGCTCATAGGTTTTACGTGTAAGTGTTACAAACAAACAAATTTTCGCACTTGTAGTAATAATATCAGCTTTTTCTGCTGCTTTAAATGTTATCTATCAGCAGTAGTTCGTAGAGTGGGCAGAACTCAATTAACAATGTACATTTAAAGAATCATTTTATTACATTGCAACAGGATTCTGATATATATAAAACATTGAGTACTTCAATTCGTTACTCAAGGAAGTACCGTTAGTAGTAGGGATTCGTTCATTCTGGCTCACTTCGTTCATTGGGTTCATTGATGTTAAAATCACAAAATAAATTTGCATCCGCCTAAAAAAAAAAAAAAAAAAGTTTGGTGTCAAATTGGGGGTTTTGAGGTGTGCTGATTCCAAATCTGTGGTCCTTTTTAACGTGTGACATGTATTTCCAAAGTTACAAAAACAAACGACACCACCCTACTTCATTAGTAATGATCTCATTAGTGTAGACTTACTCCATTAGCTCGCTACTCATTAGAAAATTAGCCTTCATTAAAACAAATTTATAGTCTAAGAGATTAGTACCATTTAAAGAAACAATAGTCGAAGAGACAAGTATCTAGTAGTAGACGAATGTCTATGAATATTCATTCTGAATCAAAGTGAGCATTCATTCTGGCTCGTAGTAGTAGAGATTCGTTCATTCTGACTCAAAGTACTAACCTAACCTAACCTAACCTAACCCACCTATAACCTAACCCACCTATAACCTAACCCACCTATAACCGAACCCACCTATAACCTAACCCACCTATAACCTAACCCACCTATAACCGAACCCACCTATAACCTAACCCACCTATAACCTAACCCACCTAAAACTTAACCCACCTATAACTTAACCCACCTATAACTTAACCCACCTATAACTTAACCCACCTATAATCTAGTGTAAAGTGTACAATCATAATGGTATGCCCAATGTAGCTTTTCATATTACCTTTACTGTTGTATTGAAGTAGTTACAAGACACATATGACCTCCGAGTTCTTAAACACTAATAAAGCTTTATAAGCTACTAGCTATAGTACAATAAAAATATGCCAAAAATTCTTCGAAAGGCTTCGATATTAAAATTTATATAACCACCGAAAAGTGGGAAAATATTAGTAAAGTAGTTACAAGACACATATGACCTCCGAGTTCTTAAACACTAAAAAAGCTTTATAAGCTACTAGCTATAGTACAATAAAAATATACAAAAAAAGGCTTTGATATAAAAATAATTTATATAACTATCGAAAAGTGTGAAAATATTAGTAAAGTAAGTTGTAAAATAATTATTAAAATCAATTCAGAAATTTGAAAGATTCCTCAAAGAAAGAAAGTAGAAGCAGTTCAAATGATAGTAAGCGAAAACAAACTTAAACTCTTTAAATTTCTAGTTAATATAAATGCCCCTTGCTAACGTTTTTGAAACATTAACTATGTTGATATACGTATTATATTCTAAGATAAGTAATATTATATTGTATGTTTCCCAAAAAATTAATAAATAAAATAAATAAATTCTTGAACTTGACCTACCTATAACCTAACCTTGTAATAATATATAATTTCGGGGTATTGATTTATAAATCCCACCAAGGGCTACTCTTTTAAAGCAAGTACATTAAACAATACTTCTCACAGACAGAAGTTAAATTAACTATACATCAACAACGCCTAAACCCATCAAAAGAAAACAAATAGATGGACTGTTTAAAGTTACAACAAAGACCAAGGAAAAAAAGCTATCGAATTCACTGTCACGAGCTCAAGATTGTGGCTTTACAATGCTAACTTCAAACTTGGATGATGCTAGCACACAACCCACTACATAAAAATAGAGATCTTTGATATGAAAAAGATATCAAAAGTATCACTTATCGAACATTGGAAACATTCTGAAATGCGTGTAAAACTGTACACCAAAAACCATACCTACATCAAAGTATGAAAATGTGCAAAAAGTAATTTACGATATTGTAAAAGAAATAACAAGTGCTAATAATTGTAATACCATAATACCATTTTCAAAATGACATTTTGAGTATTATTTTATGCAATTAGTTAATATATCATTCCTCAGTTTAGTAATAGGACCTCATTATCTTAATTGCCTCTATATTATACTTAAAAACTCAAACATTATATCCGATGGTCGTATAGTTGATATATTCACTATTAACTAAGTATTTTCTACATAATTCAAAATTTGTTTCATCTGAGGAAAGAAAGAACAGAGAGACATTTCTTTAAAATCAAGTAATAACTATATTATTTTTTCCAAAACCCTCGTGGTATTTTTAGCACAACAAGTAGTACCCGAAATCCTAAATAGTCCAACAATAAAATAAACTACTTTTTTTATATAACACTATAATTAACAATTATACACTTTCTTAAAAATACATTCTTTAATACATACAATAAAAAGATAAAGATAAAGATTCATTTATTTGTCAAAACATGAGTTGGTAATAATAAAACATACATAATAATATTAAATAAATAAAAGCCACAAATTTTACAAATTTTACAGTAAACAAAATTAACATTTTATCTTAAAGAATAATGACCCCACGCCAAAGTATCAATTAAATTAGGTGACGCTTTGTATTATAACATAATGAAATTTTATTAATTTTTTCGGTGAACATTTTGATCAAATAGACATGATTTATAATTTTCTAAACTTAATTGTTTCGTAACAGTTTTGTTATCTACATTAAATGCATACATTTTTGATCGTAAGCCAACAAATTCTTCTAAAATTTTACCATTATTTTCGTCTTTGAAAAATATTAATATTTTTTTATTTTGGATTTTATTTATTATATAACTTTCTTAATCTTAAATGCAAAATTCTAGGTAAATTGGTTTATTATAAATTATTTTTATTTTGTGTCATTGAACTACGGCTAAATTCTCTGAAAATATTGAAAGACTGTGAAATTCCGGTCGAGCGATTAAGTCTTGTACACCTAAAGATTTACCACGATTTTCCCACGATGAGTTAAAAGTTTTATGTTTACTCTCTTCTCTATATTCTTCATTGTTTTACCTATAACTGAATTATTCATTAGATTATAAAAATCCTTTTCAAAATCAGATGATGCTTTTGTCCTCAAAATAGTATTTGAATCTACATATTTTTGAAGACAAATTAAATTTTAGTACTCGATGAACTTTTTTAATTTCATACCTAATTTTATATATTGCTTTAGATTTCTATAATGAATTATGTATTTATTTTTGTCATTAGGATTAGGAATTATTTTTTATATATAGAAACCTCAACACAAATGTTTTCTGGACAAAGAGGTAAATCCGAATGTAAGTTATGAAGCTCATCAGGGCACGTTAAATCTACTTATGAAATTGAACCATATTCGGAGGTATCCGATGTATCAAAATTGGTCTTCGGATGTAACCATTCAAATCCTCCTTCGGGGAGATATTATAATACATCCGTATAAATTATTAGCATCAAAATATGTCAGATAAGATTTATCTGTGATGTTATCATAATTATTTAAGTATTCATTATTAACATACTTACTACTACATTGAGATACACCACCACGAATACCACCTCTTATAAAAGCAATTTTGTCAAAGTCCGTTAATAGTTCTAATTGTATTTTAGTGTACTTTATCATAGCATCCCAACTTAAACCCGGTGCTGTATAATAGTTCGCAGGTTCAAGATTATAAATAGCAATACAAAATTCTCTAAAATTTTCAAATATATCAGTTAGAAGTAGAACATCAGTTTTTTGATATAAATTGGAATAATCACACATATTTACAAACTTAGAGTGATTCCAAACATCTTGCGCATGACTATAATCATTGTCAGATACGTTTGAATTTGTTAAGGTGTTGTAAAAATCATGTTGATCAGGTAAATATGTTACTTTTAAACTATCAAAAGAAGTCATAAACTCATAAGGAAAAATACTTTTTTTTCTAAGACGTATAAAACCTTCATTAATTGGAGAATTCTTTTTAAGAGTGTAAAATTGATTATCTTCAATATTTTTAGCTAATTGGTCAAGAATACACGGCAAACATTTTAATGAATCTAGAAATCTAAAATTTATTCTTTGACTGTTTATATGTAATGTTTTTGATAATTATTTATTTTGAGGTATTATTTCTACTGGCCCATCTATCAAATTTAGAGTATGAACAATAAAATGTGAATCATAATTACTTAAATTATGTAGAAACACGGAAATGAAATTTGGGGTTCTAAATTTCTTTGTACATATTTCATGTGAAACCCCCCTAAAATTACCTGTGTATCAGTCAAAATCTAACACTTTTTCATTGTTTAAATTAGTTTCACAAACATGATGAATTTTGCAATTACTAATAATATTTTCATCTTCTATAGTCAATGATTTGGGACATTTTGGAAAACTGTTTTTGCCACAAATTATTTTCATCTCTTCGTAGAGGCTATTCATAAACACCTGTGCACAATTAGATTCACAATATGATACATATCATCATATGAACACTTTACCTAAAATCCAAAACTATAGGGTTCGTGTTTCTGAACATTATTAGTGTATGACTTTGATGGATTATTGAAACATGAAAAACGCTTCAAAATCAGCATATACTTATAACAAAAGGTACCTTTAATTTTCGTTCAAAATGATTAAACATTAATTTATCATTAGATGTAGGCTGACCATACCAATTTTTAAACGTACGATTTTTCGTTGGCAATTCAGTTACCACGTGAGAGCAGTAATGTTATTGATGGTTTGATAACTTTCACTAGTTGCAAAAAACAATAGACATCCATCACATATATGGACAATATGATGTTGATTTAAACGTTGTTTGCTAACTAAACGAGATAATTTTTTGATAAAACAGTAATTACCGTTTGTACCATTACTCAAATACAACAAATTTATATGACTGCTCTTACGACGCTTTGTAAAATACAGAGGATCAATAACGCTGAGTTGTTTCTTCTTTTGATCAAATTCTTATCCAAAAACGTTTATAAACTAATATTGTTTAATTTTTCAACTTTAGAAATATCGGATAGTTTAACAGGGAATGATACATTTTTTAAATTCAATTTGTTTAAATGCAGAGTATGAGGATACGCGATGGGTATTTTTATTAACAGGATATAGAGCGGAGAGTAAAGCCCATTTAAAACATAAATTATCTTTATTTTGAACTTTAATTACAGCTTTTTTTAATCTAATGTCTTTGTGTAAATCTGTATATGAAGTACAACTTAAATTTATTTACATTCATATCAACGCTTTTTATATTTTTAAGAGTCTATCCACTGTTTTTTTTTCGAAACTACTTATTTTATTTGAAAAAGTGACACTCAAAGTTGAAAAAGTATATTTAAATCGTCTCCACGAAATACTATAAAGTTAATAGTTTGAAAATCAAATGAATTTACAGCATCGTTTTTACTTTGTTGAATACAATCAGCATGTAATATGAAATTAACTTTCAAAATAGAATATATTTTGATAGGCTCTTCAACTAAAAATAATACATCTTCTAAGATTGAACTCATAAACGATTCGGGAGTTTCAAATATTGATATTAGAGATCGATTTGATTTAAATCTTCTTCACGAAATAATATTAAGTTAATAGTTTGAAAATCAAATGAATTTACAGCATCGTTTTTACTTTGTTGAATACAATCAGCATGTAATATGAAATTAACTTTCAATATAGAATATCTTTTGATAGGCTCTTCAATTAAAAATAATACATCTTCTAAGATTGAACTCATAAACGATTCGGGAGTTTCAAATATTTTTTCAATAACTGATACGTTTTCAAACGTTCCATGTAATTTCAAAGTGTTGGTTTATGCATGTTACTTTTTAAGTGATTTGTAAAATATCGTTTACTAACTGTTTTTTGACAAGCGCCACAATTTACTTTATTTAAATGATTACCTATGTTGGATCCTCCTGATGCACTAAATGAAGGTGAAACTACGTTGGGTCCTCCGGATGCGCTGGAAGAAGATGAAACTGTTTCTTCAGTTCTATAACACACATATAACATCGCGATCTGAACTATGAATAAAAGTTCGTTTCAGGAAACCTCGTTTTTGCTGTCGTTGATTAAAATAAATGAAAAAAATAATACAATAATATCTATGTGATAGTCTACTTATATTTTAAAGGAAATTTTTACTATAAAACAATCTTCTAAAATATAAAAATAAATATAGCTTTACTTCAAAATTTTTTCAAGATTTTTTTAAATATGAAACAATCTTCTAAAATATAAAAAAAATATCTGTATTTCAAAATTTTATTCAAAATAAACAATTTCAGAGATCACATAGATAATATTATCGTATCATTTTTTTGTGAAACAATCTTCTAAAATATAAAAAAAATCTATACTTCAAAATTTTATTCGATTTGAATATTATTTGTAAAGAAGTTGAGCAATTCATGTTTTAATTAGTATTATTCTAAACTAACAATTTCGTATTATCGCTATCTCTGAAATTGTTTACTTTGAATAAAATTTTGAAGTAAAGCTATATTTATTTTTATATTTTAGAAGATTGTTTTATAGTAAAAATTTCCTTTAAAATATAAGTAGACTATCACATAGATATTATTGTATTATTTTTTTCATTTATTTTAATCAACGACAGCAAAAACGAGGTTTCCTGAAACGAACTTTTATTCATAGTTCAGATCGCGATGTTATATGTGTGTTATAGAACTGAAGAAACAGTTTCATCTTCTTCCAGCGCATCCGGAGGACCCAACGTAGTTTCACCTTCATTTAGTGCATCAGGAGGATCCAACATAGGTAATCATTTAAATAAAGTAAATTGTGGCGCTTGTCAAAAAACAGTTAGTAAACGATATTTTACAAATCACTTAAAAAGTAACATGCATAAACCAACACTTTGAAATTACATGGAACGTTTGAAAACGTATCAGTTATTGAAAAAATATTTGAAACTCCCGAATCGTTTATGAGTTCAATCTTAGAAGATGTATTATTTTTAATTGAAGAGCCTATCAAAAGATATTCTATATTGAAAGTTAATTTCATATTACATGCTGATTGTATTCAACAAAGTAAAAACGATGCTGTAAATTCATTTGATTTTCAAACTATTAACTTAATATTATTTCGTGAAGAAGATTTAAATCAAATCGATCTCTAATATCAATATTTGAAACTCCCGAATCGTTTATGAGTTCAATCTTAGAAGATGTATTATTTTTAGTTGAAGAGCCTATCAAAATATATTCTATTTTGAAAGTTAATTTCATATTACATGCTGATTGTATTCAACAAAGTAAAAACGATGCTGTAAATTCATTTGATTTTCAAACTATTAACTTTATAGTATTTCGTGGAGACGATTTAAATATACTTTTTCAACTTTGAGTGTCACTTTTTCAAATAAAATAAGTAGTTTCGAAAAAAAAACAGTGGATAGACTCTTAAAAATATAAAAAGCGTTGATATGAATGTAAATAAATTTAAGTTGTACTTCATATACAGATTTACACAAAGACATTAGATTAAAAAAAGCTGTAATTAAAGTTCAAAATAAAGATAATTTATGTTTTAAATGGGCTTTACTCTCCGCTCTATATCCTGTTAATAAAAATACCCATCGCGTATCCTCATACTCTGCATTTAAACAAATTGAATTTAAAAAATGTATCATTCCCTGTTAAACTATCCGATATTTCTAAAGTTGAAAAATTAAACAATATTAGTTTATAAACGTTTTTGGATAAGAATTTGATCAAAAGAAGAAACAACTCAGCGTTATTGATCCTCTGTATTTTACAAAGCGTCGTAAGAGCAGTCATATAAATTTGTTGTATTTGAGTAATGGTACAAACGGTAATTACTGTTTTATCAAAAAATTATCTCGTTTAGTTAGCAAACAACGTTTAAATCAACATCATATTGTCCATATATGTGATGGATGTCTATTGTTTTTTGCAACTAGTGAAAGTTATCAAACCATCAATAACATTACTGCTCTCACGTGGTAACTGAATTGCCAACGAAAAATCGTACGTTTAAAAATTGGTATGGTCAGCCTACATCTAATGATAAATTAATGTTTAATCATTTTGAACGAAAATTAAAGGTACCTTTTGTTATAAGTATATGCTGATTTTGAAGCGTTTTTCATGTTTCAATAATCCATCAAAGTCATACACTAATAATGTTCAGAAACACGAACCCTATAGTTTTGGATTTTAGGTAAAGTGTTCATATGATGATATGTATCATATTGTGAATCTAATTGTGCACAGGTGTTTATGAATAGCCTCTACGAAGAGATGAAAATAATTTGTGGCAAAAACAGTTTTCCAAAATGTCCCAAATCATTGACTATAGAAGATGAAAATATTATTAGTAATTGCAAAATTCATCATGTTTGTGAAACTAATTTAAACAATGAAAAAGTGTTAGATTTTGACTGATACACAGGTAATTTTAGGGGGGTTTCACATGAAATATGTACAAAGAAATTTAGAACCCCAAATTTCATTTCCGTGTTTCTACATAATTTAAGTAATTATGATTCACATTTTATTGTTCATACTCTAAATTTGATAGATGGGCCAGTAGAAATAATACCTCAAAATAAATAATTATCAAAAACATTACATATAAACAGTCAAAGAATAAATTTTAGATTTCTAGATTCATTAAAATGTTTGCCGTGTATTCTTGACCAATTAGCTAAAAATCTTGAAGATAATCAATTTTACACTCTTAAAAAGAATTTTCCCATTAATGAAGATTTTATACGTCTTAGAAAAAAAGGTATTTTTCCTTATGTGTTTATGACTTCGTTTGATAGTTTAAAAGTAACATATTTACCTGATCAATATGATTTTTACAACACCTTAACAAATTCAAACGTATCTGACAATGATTATAGTCATGCGCAAGATGTTTGGAATCACTCTAAGTTTGTAAATATGTGTGATTATTCCAATTTATATCAAAAAACTGATGTTCTACTTCTAACTGATATATTTGAAAATTTTAGAGAATTTTGTATTGCTATTTATAATCTTGAACCTGCGAACTATTATACAGCACCGGGTTTAAGTTGGGATGCTATGATAAAGTACACTAAAATACAATTAGAACTATTAACGGACTTTGACAAAATTGCTTTTATAAGAGGTGGTATTCGTGGTGGTGTATCTCAATGTAGTAGTAAGTATGTTAATAATGAATACTTAAATAATTATGATAACATCACAGATAAATCTTATCTGACATATTTTGATGCTAATAATTTATACGGGTGTATTATAATATCTCCCCGAAGGAGGATTTGAATGGTTACATCCGAAGACCAATTTTGATACATCGGATACCTCCGAATATGGTTCAATTTCATAAGTAGATTTAACGTGCCCTGATGAGCTTCATAACTTACATTCGGATTTACCTCTTTGTCCAGAAAACATTTGTGTTGAGGTTTCTATATATAAAAAATAATTCCTAATCCTAATGACAAAAATAAATACATAATTCATTATAGAAATCTAAAGCAATATATAAAATTAGGTATGAAATTAAAAAAGTTCATCGAGTACTAAAATTTAATTTGTCTTCAAAAATATGTAGATTCAAATACTATTTTGAGGACAAAAGCATCATCTGATTTTGAAAAGGATTTTTATAATCTAATGAATAATTCAGTTATAGGTAAAACAATGAAGAATATAGAGAAGAGAGTAAACATAAAACTTTTAACTCATCGTGGGAAAATCGTGGTAAATCTTTAGGTGTACAAGACTTAATCGCTCGACCGGAATTTCACAGTCTTTCAATATTTTCAGAGAATTTAGCCGTAGTTCAATGACACAAAATAAAAATAATTTATAATAAACCAATTTACCTAGAATTTTGCATTTAAGATTAAGAAAGTTATATAATAAATAAAATCCAAAATAAAAAAATATTAATATTTTTCAAAGACGAAAATAATGGTAAAATTTTAGAAGAATTTGTTGGCTTACGATCAAAAATGTATGCATTTAATGTAGATAACAAAACTGTTACGAAACAATTAAGTTTAGAAAATTATAAATCATGTCTATTTGATCAAAATGTTCACCGAAAAAATTAATAAAATTTCATTATGTTATAATACAAAGCGTCACCTAATTTAATTGATACTTTGGCGTGGGGTCATTATTCTTTAAGATAAAATGTTAATTTTGTTTACTGTAAAATTTGTAAAATTTGTGGCTTTTATTTATTTAATATTATTATGTATGTTTTATTATTACCAACTCATGTTTTGACAAATAAATGAATCTTTATCTTTATCTTTTTATTGTATGTATTAAAGAATGTATTTTTAAGAAAGTGTATAATTGTTAATTATAGTGTTATATAAAAAAAGTAGTTTATTTTATTGTTGGACTATTTAGGATTTCGGGTACTACTTGTTGTGCTAAAAATACCACGAGGGTTTTGGAAAAAATAATATAGTTATTACTTGATTTTAAAGAAATGTCTCTCTGTTCTTTCTTTCCTCAGATGAAACAAATTTTGAATTATGTAGAAAATACTTAGTTAATAGTGAATATATCAACTATACGACCATCGGATATAATGTTTGAGTTTTTAAGTATAATATAGAGGCAATTAAGATAATGAGGTCCTATTACTAAACTGAGGAATGATATATTAACTAATTGCATAAAATAATACTCAAAATGTCATTTTGAAAATGGTATTATGGTATTACAATTATTAGCACTTGTTATTTCTTTTACAATATCGTAAATTACTTTTTGCACATTTTCATAGTTTGATGTAGGTATGATTTTTGGTGTACAGCTTTACACGCATTTCAGAATGTTTCCAATGTTCGATAAGTGATACTTTTGATATCTTTTTCATATCAAAGATCTCTATTTTTATGTAGTGGGTTGCGTTGCTAGCATCATCCAAGTTTGAAGTTAGCATTGTAAAGCCACAATCTTGAGCTCGTGACAGTGAATTCGATAGCTTTTTTTCCTTGGTCTTTGTTGTAACTTTAAACAGTCCATCTATTTGTTTTCTTTTGATGGGTTTAGGCGTTGTTGATGTATAGTTAATTTAACTTCTGTCTGTGAGAAGTATTGTTTAATGTACTTGCTTTAAAAGAGTAGCCCTTGGTGGGATTTATAAATCAATACCCCGAAATTATATATTATTACAAGGTTAGGTTATAGGTAGGTCAAGTTCAAGAATTTATTTATTTTATTTATTAATTTTTTGGGAAACATACAATATAATATTACTTATCTTAGAATATAATACGTATATCAACATAGTTAATGTTTCAAAAACGTTAGCAAGGGGCATTTATATTAACTAGAAATTTAAAGAGTTTAAGTTTGTTTTCGCTTACTATCATTTGAACTGCTTCTACTTTCTTTCTTTGAGGAATCTTTCAAATTTCTGAATTGATTTTAATAATTATTTTACAACTTACTTTACTAATATTTTCACACTTTTCGATAGTTATATAAATTATTTTTATATCAAAGCCTTTTTTTGTATATTTTTATTGTACTATAGCTAGTAGCTTATAAAGCTTTTTTAGTGTTTAAGAACTCGGAGGTCATATGTGTCTTGTAACTACTTTACTAATATTTTCCCACTTTTCGGTGGTTATATAAATTTTAATATCGAAGCCTTTCGAAGAATTTTTGGCATATTTTTATTGTACTATAGCTAGTAGCTTATAAAGCTTTATTAGTGTTTAAGAACTCGGAGGTCATATGTGTCTTGTAACTACTTCAATACAACAGTAAAGGTAATATGAAAAGCTACATTGGGCATACCATTATGATTGTACACTTTACACTAGATTATAGGTGGGTTAAGTTATAGGTGGGTTAAGTTATAGGTGGGTTAAGTTATAGGTGGGTTAAGTTTTAGGTGGGTTAGGTTATAGGTGGGTTAGGTTATAGGTGGGTTCGGTTATAGGTGGGTTAGGTTATAGGTGGGTTAGGTTATAGGTGGGTTCGGTTATAGGTGGGTTAGGTTATAGGTGGGTTAGGTTATAGGTGGGTTAGGTTAGGTTAGGTTAGGTTAGTACTTTGAGTCAGAATGAACGAATCTCTACTACTACGAGCCAGAATGAATGCTCACTTTGATTCAGAATGAATATTCATAGACATTCGTCTACTACTAGATACTTGTCTCTTCGACTATTGTTTCTTTAAATGGTACTAATCTCTTAGACTATAAATTTGTTTTAATGAAGGCTAATTTTCTAATGAGTAGCGAGCTAATGGAGTAAGTCTACACTAATGAGATCATTACTAATGAAGTAGGGTGGTGTCGTTTGTTTTTGTAACTTTGGAAATACATGTCACACGTTAAAAAGGACCACAGATTTGGAATCAGCACACCTCAAAACCCCCAATTTGACACCAAACTTTTTTTTTTTTTTTTTTAGGCGGATGCAAATTTATTTTGTGATTTTAACATCAATGAACCCAATGAACGAAGTGAGCCAGAATGAACGAATCCCTACTACTACCGTTCCACTTAATAATTATTTTACAGGAGAAACGTTCAATATTCCCAAGACTTTATTTCCTAAGTGATGACGATCTACTGGAATTACTTGGACAAGCTAGATCTGGCGCTGAAGGAAGGGCTGCTGTTATGCAAACGCATCTGAAAAAGCTATTCCCAGGCATAAGCGGAGTAAAGCTTGGCCCACAGGACATGTCTATCACAGCACTGTACAGCCAATATGACGAGGGCTTGCAGCTAGATCATCCAATCGATATAGACTGCTCAGTTGAGGTAAAATTTTTGTATACTCATTATGCCGGAAATAATAAAGTCTTAAAATGTTTTAGCAAAGTCTACATAACAATATAGAGGCGCTTCTTTTGGAAAGTAATAATAATTATGAGTTATAAAAGAATGTGCTTGCACAAAGTTAAAATATAGGTATAAACAAAATTGACCCATATTTGGTCTTACGAATGATTTGGCGTCTTTAATAAAATGGTGGCATTGGCTTGAATTGGTAATAAAACATAATTCGATAACTACAATGAGAGGTAAATGTAAAAAAAAAATTCTTTCGTGATCAAGATCCTTGCTTCTCCCTGATTTTCAAAATTAATTTTGTTGTAGATTATTTAAGGGACACACTACTCTTAACACTGTTGTTTTTTTAATATCAACATCATAGAGTAAGTATTAATATTTTTTCTAACTTTTAGATTTGGTTAAAGAACCTTGAAAATGAAGTGCGCTCATCATTACGGTCTTTGACTTTAAAATGTGTCACATCATCAATGCAAGAACAAGATCCATTTACGCTGCCTACACAAATTCTTTGCCTGGCACAGAATATTAGGTTTACTGAACAAGTAGAGAAAGCTATTGCTGTTAAAGAACTTCATAAATTAAAGGAAAATATAGAAAAAGAAAATGCGAATTACTCAACGAATGATATAGACGATGAAAGCGAACGTTTGAAAAGACAAGCTGTGATATTACAATGTGGGCACTATTTGTTTGTCATACAAACGCTTATAGATAATAACGTCGTGTTGACTAGCGACTGGCATTGGCAAAAACAGCTTAGGTAAGCTTTCTCATTTAAAGAATGTAAGCACTTAATGAAGAGTACGTAACACGATCTTAAGAAGTGTAAATATATTTTGCGGTATTTTTTACGTTTTTTTTGTGTTGTTTATGGTACAATAACAAAATATAAATTACAACATTGCCGTCATAGATATAACAAATGTACACAACATTATATAAAAAATAAATAAACATTAACTACAAAAATACGTTATATGCAGGCAGGACCATGCGCAAAAGCGGTGTATTCCACCACACATTATTGCTGATACCCAGTACACTAAACAATTTAAAAATACGTACTGAGAGAGATGCATCTGCATTGAGTGATCTTTTTTTCAACTTTTAATAAAGGGAGATTTATTGAAATTTCAGTATAGAATAATAAATAAAATCTTGTAGCATGGGGTCACACATTTTTAAAACTTGAGTTCAATCTATTGTGACCCAAAGACTGTAGCACTCCATCCAGACGTGGGAATAAATGTAAATATATAAAGTCTAAATCTTAGAAAGTAACAACTAAAAAACTTTGTAATAACAATCTTTTTTTTCCAACATAATAGAGTTTTTCTCAAATCCTGTAAGAAATTACTTACTCGCTAAGATGTTATGTTACATATTTATGGCAGTTTAACTGGATATAAAATATGAGTTTTATTGACGAAAAGCATAAATAAAACATTTTTATCTTGTGGTTCGATTCTTTTGCGAATTAGTAAAACAATAATAATGGCTCAAGAACCTATCCTTAAAAATTAAACGACATTTTATTTTTTTTGAAGTGTGTGATCTGAGTGTTTTATATTTAGCAGCTTTATAGGTTGAGGAATTTAGATCAATGATTTATACAATTAAAATATGAAATATCATATATTGTTCTAAATATTATACATTAAGACAAATTTGATTTTAACTTTTTTTTAGAGAAATTATTGTAGGATAAATAGTAATTTAATTTTTAGTGTGTTGGGCAGTTTTTTATCGTTTATTTACATTTAATAAATATTCCGTTCAAGCCAGTACGCAGTATGACACTGCTGCTCACTTCCGGTAGGGATTTCCTTTCGTCGACTCTTACCCATCAGAGATGTACAAAATACCTTATACAAAGTATCTGGCTTACAAAATGCAAGATGCCTTTTTTTTACTAATTTACTTACTAATAGTTTAAGAAAATATCACTTAATGCACATCGCATTTAGTAGTAGGCACTTTAAAGTTTATTTCACTTAAAAGTATATTCTAAAACCTTCTATATCTATAAGCTCCTATTCTTATGTTAAACACATAAGTCTTATTGTTTGACTTAGAAATTGTACACGTTTTTGTATATTTATGGATTTTAGGATATAATATAACGTTTTTTAAGGTTATAAAGTGCCGACCAATCAGAACCACACTAGTAAAGCAATAAATATTTTTTTGTAAAAACATGCCTGCTCTCAAATATTTGTCCTATGTAGTAATCAAACCCACGACCTTTGAGGTTATAAACGGGTATACTGACCTCCGCGCCCTATATGCGACCGCGACTTATCAGTCGGTTATGGTGATGGACTAATGGCGTTGCGGTTCTCCATTTCATAGCAACATTAAAAAGTCACGATAATTCGTTTTATTATAAGTGTTTTTTTCCTATTTACAAACTTACAGTTATAATCTATTTTTGGTTAAATAAATTTACTTATATCTCTGCTTATTTTAACACATCAAGCGTTATCGCGTTATTTTAACAGAAACTTTTTGGTTTCGCCAGATTTTACGTTTCAAACAATAAAGAAGTCATAGCGAAAATGGGCCTTGCAACTATTTCATATTCCTATGAATATCTTGGAGTCAATACAGGGCAATTTGTCCGAACGGAACTAGCCGATGAATGTTTCTTAATTTTAACCCAGGTAACATTTACAGAACACATATAACTAGTCGTGTTATTGAATATTTGCTGAGAATTTAAAATGAGTTTTGTGTTTCAGTCCTTACATCTTGGTTTTGTCGGAAATCCATTTGGCCCCGCTGGTACTGGAAAAACGGAGTCAGTGAAAGCTTTAGGCGGACTTCTTGGACGCCTAGTATTAATATTTAATTGTGATGAGGTAAAACATGACATTGCTTGACTGCGATTCTTTAATTGATATAATTTAGGATATATGTGTAGTTTTACGGCATTGGCCTAAAGTTTGCTTAGTAGTAAGGTTTTAATATTCTATTCTAAATTTACATCTTTGGTACAATGTATTATTAGGTACACTATTAACAGTCGACTAGAGGCGGCTCGTGACGTTTTATGATGGGTGTTCACAACAAAATAAAACGAGAGCTTACTATTTATTTTATTGGTACAGGAAATCCATTGGCGGATCTTTTTGGCGAGCGAAGACATCTATCACTTTATTGTGAAAATCAGATAATGAATTAATTAACCGTTTTTCTAGTATTCGTACTACACTTTTTCTTTTCAGTTCGAGACGCATTTCAAAAGTCTTCTCACAATTTGTAATGAAAGATACACCGTATTGTTCCATTTTTACCACAAATGTCGCGCACAAACTACTTTTTTATGTTATTTAAAATAAAATCCGCGAAGCATAAAGTTACCGGCGACGACGTTTGTTTGTTTACACAAGAGCGACAACAACGCATAGAAATTCCCCGCGCCCGCGCATGCCTTGTTCGATCACGATTGGCAACGTCGCGCAGCAGGAGCTGCGCTCCAGATTGGGATAATTTTTCATAGACAATCTTCACGCGCCAGACTGTGTCGACGTTTCTCTTTCGCACTCATTGAATGCAGGGCTAGGCATTGTACTAAACTTAGTTTCATAGGAGCGCAATCACTGGCTCGCTACATGACACCAAATATTATCTTAGAGAACGAACATTTAACACGTAGTGTAAGGTATGGGCATAATAATATTTGATGTAGGTATGTATTGATAGGGTTAATAAAGAAATAAATTAAGTAACATTTGTGGGAGTGCACTGCACCAGCGCTCTTTAGAACGAGCCGCCTCTGCAGTCGACATATATGTGCCATTTTTTACTGTTTGTTTTATTCACTGTGAATAGAATGTTAATTCACATTAGTATCATGTACCTAATGACTATCGCATATCTTCTTAACCGGCGTATATTTGCGATTAACAAGGCTATGGATTGCGAATGCATGGGCCGATTGCTAAGTGGTTTGGCGCTGTGCGGTGCATGGGGCTGTTTCGATGAGTTTAACCGACTCTCGGCTGAGACCCTTGCCGGCGTAACGCATCAGTTGGCGTCATTGCTGCCTGCTATACAGCCAGCCGCCCCCGGGGAAGAGCGAGTTGCCTTACTTAACGGGAAACATGTAAGTTACTTAATGAATTAAGGTTCTATAAAACGAATGGTATAAGAATTCTGTCACACAGGCCTACGAGCATTTCTGTTTCCTGGTAATAATGTTATGTTCATTCAACCAAAAATTTTGATGTCACGTATAAAAATTATGAAAGTAACAAGGTTTTTTTCTCCTTGTATTATCGTATCCTAGCATGATCGCGGTTGCCCTAGACTGAAGCTTAAGGTCCAGGCTTACTGGTCTAACTAAATTTTGGCTGAATTTCAGTTATTACATAGAGCAACTGCCGTCTGACCTAAAACATACCAAGAGGGAAACATCATTCTATGGTTAAACCAGCTGTCAGGATGTTAGAAGGCTCTGACTTCGTAATAACTACTACCGATATTCGGCTTAACGTGCTGTCCGAGGGCATCAACGCCCGATGTCACTAGCGTGATTCGTCACACACATATTTTGTAAGATTTTTCCTTGCTTAGGTTAGGTTCAGTTTCTTTTGCAATTTATTACATCCCAAACTATAATAATACTAAACGTAAATGTGGCCGACTGAGTAAATTTTAATGAGGATTCACGTAGGTAAGTGACAAAACGCGTTAGTGACATCTAGCGCCGAATTCTTTCCGAGGCACGGAGCTAGCGATAATTACGCACATAAGTTCTAAAAGTAGCACCTATGTGCGCCGACCAAGAATTTAACCACCCTCTGAATTTTTTCAGGTTCTCGCCACTGGACTTTCGTTGCGCCGCTTTTTTATACTTGTATAGTCAGTGCCATAAAGTGGTTAACATCCAAAGCCCTATTAAGTTTTTCACACATCCGTAATAATAGGTCGGGGAAAAAGTCTTTTCGCATAACGTAGGTATAAACTTATTATAAAATTTTTTTGACTGTACTATTTGTGTCTGGCTGGTTTTGGTAACATTAAAAAGGTTCCATTATAAAGAAAAGAAAAAAATAAAAAAAAGTTGTTTCCCGCTATTTTTCATTTGTTTTTCTCTCCGTAAAAATGAGTGAATCTAATGAAGAAATTCGATACATTTTAAAATTTTATTATAAAAAAGGCAAAAATGCAACTCAAGCAGTGAAAAAAATTTGTGATGTTTATGGACCTGATGCAGTGTCAGTAAGAGTAGCACAAATTTGGTTCAAACGTTTTCAGTCCGGAAATTTTGATGTTAAAGATGCACCTCGCTCTGGTCGCCCTGTTACGAATAAAATGGACGCCATTTTTGAAAGAGTGGAGCAAGATCGGCATATTAGTAGTTACGATGTAGCTGAAGAACTGGGAATTGACCACAAAACAGTTTTGACCCATTTGAAGAAAGCTGGTTATACAAAAAAGCTCGATATTTGGGTGCCACACGAGCTCACTCAAAGAAACTTAATGAACCGTGTACTCATTTGCGATTCATTATTAAGACGTAATGAAACCGAGCCGTTTTTGAAGAGATTGATAAATGGCGATGAAAAGTGGATGACGTACGACAAGAACGTGCAAAAAAGGTCGTGGTCGAAAGTTGGCCAGGCTTCACAGACTGTGGCCAAACCTGGCCTAACACGAAATAAGGTGATGCTGTGTGTATGGTGGGATTGGAAGGGCATTGTTTATTATGAGCTTTTACCGCCCGGCAAAACCATCGATTCTGGTCTTTACTGCCAGCAACTGATGAGATTAAAGGAAGCAGTCGAGAGAAAACGGCCGGAATTGATCAACAGGAAGGGTGTGGTCTTTCATCACGATAACGCTAGACCAGACACATCTTTAGCCACTCAGCAAAAATTAAGAGAGTTCGACTGGGAGGTCCTAGTGCATCCACCATATAGCCCTGACCTTGCGCCTTCAGATTTTCACCTGTTTCGGTCTCTGCAGAATTCTTTAGGTTCTGTAAGGTTGACCTCAAGAGAGGACTGCCTACTATTTGTCCCGTTTTTTTGATCAGAAGTCCCAAAGTTTCTACAGTAACTGGATAATGTCTCTGCCCACAAAATGGCAGAAAGTTATTCAACAAAACGGTACATATATATTGTAAATAAATGTAAATAAACTTTGAAAAAAATGTCTTGACTTTTCATACAAAAATATGAAAAGACTTTTTCCCCAACCTATTATATAGAGCGCTTTAGATGCTACCACCTTATTGACGTTGACTGTACAAATGCCTAAGAATTGTGAAAGAGGAAATGTAATAATAGATCTGTAATGAAGAATTCGTATCAAATTTACCAGATAAAAGTATCGGAATGGTGCGGCGTCGCGGCGACTATGAACCCTACGGGGCGAGGCTACGGGGGTCGCCGTGAGCTGCCCGCGGCCTTGGAGAGACTACTCCGGCCCGTGAGCATGACGCAGGCGGCCGCGCAACTACTGGCCGCGCGCTTGCTAGCCGCTCGCTGTGTGGCGCACGCTAACGCCCTCGCCGCAGACTTGCACGCCGTGTTTTCAGCAGCCAGGTGAGTCAAGCACACAGCAAAAACAGAGAGAAACCTAGAGCTGTACATTGTGATTCTGAACTTGGTTCTCATCGATATCGGTGCGGCTTGTTTAGAACGATTCCAGTAGAATTTAGATCTTATGTACTCTCCCTTCGCGCAGAATCGTCATTTTCAATTAGCTAAGCTTGTGCGTCATTGCGAAAGCGGTAACTGAAAAACTTTATCTCTACCTATACCACCGCCAAATTGCACGCTTTCTTCTCAGCTACCAAATCCGTCACGCTAGAATAGCCTTCTGTAGCATGCATCGCCGGCGAGAGGTATCTGGGAGTTAGCGCCACGGCGGTGAACCAAGTTAGCTAGCGTGAAGTATACGCATCTTCTTCAAAGATGCGCGTACTTTGCTCCGGAAGCGCACGCTCGGCTCATCGTCGGTGACGTTAGTCATGTATATAGTGCATGCGTGGATTGCAGATTCTCCATGTATAAAAAATAAAAATAAATCTATAGCATGCAAAAGGTAGCCAAGTTCAACTCACCTATACCTGTGATGTATACACTGCTCGATATACTATAACATAGATCTTTGCGACATAAGACAGGTGAAAACTTGACAACTATCCGCCGATTTACACTTATTCGTCCTATCATTGCTTCTGACTACAATTTAGAGAATCATGCTGTTTTCAGTTATTATTAATAAAGTTTGAATGTATTTCACAGCCAACTACTAAGCGAACAACGCCACTACGACTGGGGCTTGCGCGCATTGAAGGCAGCAGTAGGAAGTTGTGGTGCTGCACTAAGCGCGCACACAAACGCTGCTTTGCAAGTACAGCGGCAAATAACTCGCAGAGTTCTGCGACTCAACAACCTTTCAAAACTCACCAATGACGACGCTCTCAGGTTATTTTTATGACATAATGTTAATCATAAATACGCAGACGAACTTTAAATAATGAATTTATTTTCAGAAAGGTAGAAGGATCTTTGATAAAGCATATACTGCTTCCAATAGTCTTGCTACCTTAACTCCATATGCTATCAAGTAATTTCGGTAAGCTTTACGAAGCGCTCATAGCTCCGCAGTGCTGGGTGGTTTGTAACGATCTCTCAAGAAAAGCAAAAAGTTCATAGAGGTCAGTCCTTGGATGGGTGACCGTTTTTTGTTGGCATTTAATATCGAGCGCTTCCGTGCATCGGAAGGCGAGCTTAAACCGTTCGGCCCGGTTATCGACTATATATGGTAATCGTTAAGCCATATTAGAGGCCTAATTGGGCAGCTCGAAAAATTCTAACAGCAGGACGCCGAACACCTGCCTCAACCAATCCGCTCTGGGTCCGCGAGGTGGAGTATAGCCCAATACCCTCAGACGCTATATCACTACTACTACTACGTACGTTGTGGGACGGTAATGGGCTGATATGATGACTATGATGAATTTTAGTAAGTTATAAAATTTAAATTATACAAAATTGGACAAACTCATAGAGCGTGCTAAGTTGTTATGGACAAAATTTGTTACTTTGGATTTAAATCTTACTATTAGTAAGACGTATTACAATTATTAGTTGGTATAGATATATTATTGGCATAAGGCAATCGTTGTATTATAGGTAAACAATGTAAGTTTATTCTAAACTGTGATTTAACGATTTCAGATTTGAAAATATTCTGTCTCTTGTCTTTTCCGGAGTGCCTGAAGAAGAACACTCTGTGGACCCTATCAACGACGCTCTCAATTCGGCGTTCGAAAGTCTTGGACTCGTTAAAAATAAATCGCAAGTAAGTTTATATTATGCCAAACTTATCTCAAATATTAAAATATAACAGTGTGTATTTATTGTGAAACTAAATAATTTGTGTAATGGTAAGAGAATTATTTATTTAAATATGAAAGTTGCAAATGTTTCTTGCTATAGATACAAAAATGTATGGAGCTTTATGAACAAATGCAACAGCGAATGGGTGTCGCGCTAGTGGGTCCGCCAGGATCTGGTAAAACTGTCATTCGTCAACTGCTCAAAACTGTAAGTATCTATTTTGTGTGCACATATCCGTCAGAAAATGTTTAATATGATGTTGTTTAATGAAGAGAACTATTGTGAGAGAATTTGTGATTATGTGGAATTAATAAAAAAAATAAAAACGTGAGGGACAAGTAAATTTATTCAATGTGATTTTTAATCAGGCACGCGCAGCTTGTGAACTTTTTTAGAAAACTAATTGATTTTTGTTAATAAAATTTTTTACCAGGCACTGCAGAACCAAGGCAAAAACGTTGTAGAATACGTGATATCACCCAAGGCAATGACTCGTAGTAGTCTCCTTGGGCGCATCGACCACGATACTCGCCAGTGGACTGATGGAGTTATATCCTCTACTGCTCTAGAAATCTCGAATCAACCACTAGGTAATAGTCATATCTTTATAGTAGTGGGTTCACCATGGACAATGTGCGAAAGATTTAATACAGATATTTGACGGATTTTGTATATTTTTTTTAGTATATATAAGAAAGGCTTTGGTGCTAATCTAGACAGTCGATTTGCTGAACGTGCTGGCAAGTCCAAGAATTATCATTAGACCAAAATAATAGCAGGATGGTGCATCCGACTCGAAGGACCATTGCTATAGAGCTATGATTTTATATCTACTATATAAAGTCCTATGTAATGTTCTTTTCATATAAACTTTTTAGTGTTCATAAGAGTATGAGACGTTGTTCTTAGGCTGTTTTTTTTTAATTCTACAAATTTCCAGAAATGGGTAATTTATACATTGTGGCTGAAACTGAAAGAATATTGACAGAAAGTCTTCACTTTCTGTCAATATTCTTTCTGTCAGTATTCTTTGTGTTTTCTGTCTTCACAGAGAGATTGCCTTGATTGCCTGATTGTCTGCTGCGATTTATTATTTTGTTTCAAGCAACCTTCCATTAAGCTACTCGTATGTTATACCTGTGCTATGTGCAAACATAGCATGCAGCTATGGTGACTCAGTATTAAAGGCATTTCATCTCACTTTACAGATGTATTATGCTGGGTGGTATGTGACGGAGATGTGGACCCGGAATGGTCACCATAGCTGCATGCTATGGTGACTCAGTATTAAAGGCATTTCATCTCACTTTACAGATGTATTATGCTGGGTGGTATGTGACGGAGATGTGGACCCGGAATGGGTTGAATCATTAAACTCGGTGCTGGACGATAATCGCGTGTTGTCACTAGCGGCAGGCTGGCGCGTGCAGTTCGCCAACAACGTCAACTTCGTTTTTGAAACGGACGCACTGAAACACGCCTCGCCTGCCACAGTATCGCGTCTGGGAATCATACTACTAAGGTGCTTTAGATAGTCACGACCCTAGTGTATATATATGTATATACTCGATCAATAAATTCGCTAGAACGTATGCCTAATAGTGTCGCGCCAAATCATCTAGGATCAGTCAATTCATGTATAAAAAGTGTCATTTTAGAAAACGCCAGACCTATCATAATCTGTCCATTTTAACGATCGAGCAACGACATATATATACCACAAAATAATTTTTATAGGATTTGGTATCCCGCTGTCGATATGTTGTAATGTGTGGTGGTAAGAAGGTAGTTAACTATATAATTTTTATTACAGATATCTAGCTAGGGTTTAGTTCGGAAATCCAAATTAAGGTTTATGTATGTGTGTTTTGAATTTAGTGATTTCTTTATTGTTTACGTTTTTTATTTGACATAATAATCTGTATTGTATCAACAACATATCGACGACGACGACAATACAGTAGCAAGATAGTTGGACTAAACGTCAATTTTATAATTACATAATTATAAAAGTCATAGATAGAAAAGCAATATTGTAAAGTAGGTATCATATTTAGCCGTGTGGTGCCAGCCTAGAATAGTGCCATCCCCTCTTATCTCACGGGGAGTCGTGAGTGTCGACGAAGAAAAATCCTACGCGATGATGGGCAGCAGCGTCATTCTGCGTACTGGCTTGAACTGCGATCACCTACCCGCCTGCCCAGAGTGGTGATCATAGACAAATACCCCCAATATAATGTAATCTATCGGGGAGGTCTATGTTCAGATGATGATGATGACGACAATGTAAAATATATGCTGATTTTTTGTTATATAGCGAAGAAAGTAGCTGCGTTCAGCAAGTACTGGACTGTTGGATCCAAAAAACTGATCAAGAGAACGAGACAATAAACTTGGCTCTGCCAATTCTTCAAAAAGCTATCAAGAAGTGCTTGAAATGGTTTAGCACCAACACATCCAGGGTACTTATGAAAACATATGACGTTTCCATGGTGAGTGACTTGTAATATAACCTTATCTTCTTGGTTATTTTTTAAGAGCTTACCTTAATCTTAGGCTAAATTTCTACTACGCTTAAGCGAGGCGTGTCCATGTTTATCTCGCTCGCAAGTTAGCTAAAAGATTAAAAACCAGTTAATATAATAACTTGCGTGCGCTCAGACAGCCTCTGTCCATGGACATGCCCTAATATGGTTGGGCATGTTCCATCATAAACTAAAGGTGAAGCCCCGTTGTTATCATTGATACTAAATGACTTTCTCGTTTGCAGGTGAAGTTGATATTGACACAATTCGACTACATCATACAAAATATCGGCTCAGGAACGATGCGCAGCTCGCCGGAAGAATTGGTTTACATGGCTATAGATTTTAGCGTGTCAGGGTTATTGAAAGAGGGTTCTATTGCCAGTTTCCAAGAAGAGGTTAGTAAACTAGTATTATTAATGTCAAAAACATAATTTTAACGCATTGCTAGAAGTTCACTGTTTTTATGTGGTACAATTTAATCCTCGTGTTAACTAGTTGCATATCTTTTAACTAAAAAAAATCGAAATGGTTAGGTGGTTACACATCTCTGTGAAGTAATAGCCCACATACATAATAATCAATCGTGTAAGCACTTTAAAGAATTCGCTGTAAATCTGTCATGTGTAATAAAATAAATAAATAATTAAGTCCTTTACGACTTTTTTGTTATCAATATTCATCAATTTGTTTCGCTAGATGTCTGACTTATTGGGACTGCCACCTTCTCCAGAGCTTGTAGCTCGGACTGGCGACTGGGTATCGGATGGCTTATTGTTATCTGAGCGAATTGCGGCATGTGAGCCATTCCTAAGGGCTTGTCTCAACTCTGAAAGCTGTCATCTAGGTCTGGCAGGGCAGGGGGGCGCTGGAAAGAGGTAACATAGCCTTATAGCTTACACTTTGCAATCACAGTTTGGCAAACAAAACATATAATGGCAAACAAAAATCTTATGTAAAGCGGAAATGATTTCAATTCATTTATTTCATACCAATTTAAATTGTGTTGAAAACAATAAAACAATATAAAAAACTAAAACCCAGACAGTACATAATATTGCAAAAAATCAAACAATGGGTTTAAAAAAATTGTCTATACATCCATTAAGAAATTCATATGCTGAAAATGCTGTTGTACTGGCCCTGTAATGTTCCAACCACAACTGAGAGCAGCATTCATTATATTTTATTTCAAGTAACGAAGTAGATACTTTTGTAAGATATTCGTAGACCACTTATTTATACATTATCAAAGGGATTATTACAAAATACAATGGTATATGTTATTTTCTTCCAGCTTACTAATCGAG
Source organism: Musotima nitidalis (assembly GCA_949126915.1). Classification (NCBI taxonomy): domain Eukaryota; kingdom Metazoa; phylum Arthropoda; class Insecta; order Lepidoptera; family Crambidae; genus Musotima; species Musotima nitidalis. The sequence goes on along the minus strand of OX421418.1, from coordinate 13,025,936 downwards.
TATGTCCTTAAAGAAACAAATTTTACAGTAATTACTGTAGATATTACACCAATGATGGAGCCTGATGACGTCATAGCTGAATTAAAAAGGGTTGGTTTTTTTGACAATGTTATTTTCCTAATTTTATTATATAAATTATGTAATTTTAAGAACGCCTTAGCACTCGAAAACACATTAACCTTGAGAAAAAAACAGTTATTCATGAAGTCTTATTGTTTCAAGACAATTTGTCTTTATATGTACAAAAATGGAAAACTATGGAAAATTTCTCAAATATGCATGATACCGAAACCTGGCAAGCCTCCAACTCAATCAAGCTCCTACAGACCAATTAGCCTCCTTCCACTGATCTCAAAGTTATTTGAAACAATGCTTCTTACTAGACTGAAGCCGATGAAGAGGGTATAATTCCTAATCACCAGTTTGGCTTTCGCCAACACCATGGCACAGTAGAACAGGTGCATCGAGTAGCACAAACTATCAGACAATCGCTAGAAGAAAAGAAATATTGCTCGGCAGTATTTCTGGATGTTCAGCAGGCCTTTGATAAGGTGTGGTATAAAGGTCTGCTCTACAAACTTCGAAATGGTTCTGAAATCATACCTACAAAATCGGAAATTCTATATAAGATTTGAGGACGAAATTTCAGACTTTTATGATATAGAAGCCTCAGTGCCACAGGGCTCTGTTCTTGGGCCTGTGCTGACCTACCTGTAACTTTAGGAGTCGAAACTGCGACATATGCTGACGACTCAGCCTGCCTATCAAGTGATAAAGATCCACTAAGCCACTAAGTCCTTACATATCACTTTGAACACCTTTAATTTATATAATATTAAGCACACAAATATTTTCTATGTCTGAATGGTCTCTATGTAACCTTTTGAACTAGTATGTTTGTCTCCACCACATATTTGTCATCAGATATAGAAACAGTCGGCCTGAACTATCATTCATGTACCTTGTACCTTTTTTACAATACAAAGATTTGGATAAAGTTTTATTCTGTTAGCGACCAATAATGAAGGTTGTTTGCAGAATAATGTGATCTTTGCTGGAGGAGGCGGTGGTGGCGGTGGTTCAGCAGCGTTAGTGGTGCGAGGGTTGCATCGTGCTGCCACGGACTCGTGGGGCTGCTCCGCCATACAGCAGCTACTTCTGCAGGCTAGTACAACGTATAACATGACGCCAACTTACTGCTGTAACTTATTTATAGAATAATGTCATGCAGGTGACGTAAGTTAGTTAAGTAGCGCGCAATCGCTTACGGCGCAATCAAGCGCGCTCTAACTCCGCGGTACTAGGTGGACCGAAGCGTTTATAGGATTTAACTATTGTCGGATTTGTTTGTGTAGCATTTAATATCGAGAGCTCCCGTGATTCAGAAGACTCGTTGAGCTGTTAGTCCTGGTTATCACTATTTGAGGTAGTTCAAATACATGTTAGAGGCCCTATTACGTGGCATTAAAATTCTGACTATAGCTTGCCACACTTCTACCCCCGCCAATCCGCTCTTGGTCTGCGTGGTGGCAATCGACTAATAATAAAACCTATGTTACTTACGAAGAATGTAATTTATTATTTCGAAAATCGTTAGAATAGAATTTGATCCTACACATTACATACAGAAATACAAATTTCTTCGTTTCAAAATAGCATAGATTTATATATTAGGGAAACAGGCGTTATTTATGTATGTATGTATATATTAGATCACAATTTTTATTCAAGATTGGATGAATATTGTTTTATATTATATGGAAAATGATCATTACAGTTGGTGCAACATGGCGGAGTGTGGTGGAGCGGCGGAGGTGGCGGGGGAGGGGAGGGCGCGCGCGCCGAGTGGTGGGGGGCGCGGCGCGTGCGCGTCGTCGTCACGTCGTCGGCGCCACTCGCGCCTAGACTCGCTGCTGCGCTAGCTTTCCGAGTGTTACGGTATCGTAATCATATAGAAATTTATTAATTCTACTAAATAGTATCGGCCGCCCGCGACTTCGTCCGCGTGACCTACATATAAACCTTTCTCTTGAATCACTCCATCCGTTGAAATAAAACCGCATCAAAATCCGTCGCACAGTTTTAAAGATCTAAGCATACATAAGGACAGCCACAGAAAAGCGATTTTGTTTTATACTATTTAGAGGTTATTAAAAATATAAACAAGTACCTTCTTACTCCGTTAAGTAGCACAGACATAGCCATATCAATTTTTATAAAGCGCGCTAGAAACATGTCCATCGACTAAAGCTACCCATATTATAAAACAATAATGTCAATGACGAAATCAGAAATAGCATTGTGGGAGTCCCATTTATTATAATTATTTTAATACACCTATTTGCAGTGAACCTGACGATGAAGAATTATTAGAAGTATCTACATTCTACTTAAAACAAAGCGTCGGAAAAAGTTTTGCCCATAAAGATATATCAAACATAGCAAGTTCCATGCTTGCTATGTACAAAGAGGTGAGTTAATATTTGATGGAAGATAAGCATATATTTTTATTTAATTCTTATCGGACTTTCAAAGAGTTAAAGAAAATATTAATATTATTATTATTATTTTCCCTGCCAGTTAACATTAGAGTAAGCCAAAAACTGTGTATTATATAGAAAGATGATGATTTGACAATATTTGCTTTCAGCTTACAGAAACTTTTGACTCTCAACCACATTATAAGTGGAACGCTGATCATTTGAAAAATTGGTGCGAAAACGTGAAATTGTACTATCCTACGAGTACTGCTGAATTGAATGTTGTAAGAACAATAATTATCTATATTTTATAATAAAAATAACTACCACTTATATAGCAAACTGCAAGAACCATGCATTTTTTGCATAATTATACATACATACAATCACGCCTATGTCCCCGAAGGGGTGGGCAGAGGCATATTATACGCTCACACTTCGCCAATTACATAGTTGGTCCCATGTAATAGGTGGCGAGCCTATTGCCGCTTCTCGGGCACTGTTATGTTCGCCAAAGCCTCGTCCGTTGATCGGCGGGTGCACTACTTGCAGGTGAGGTTGGCTTGGGCTCCTTAGGCCTAGGTAGGATCCCTATACACCCCATACGCATAATTATGATGAATTAGATACCCCTTTCTTGATGATTTATATCCCAAAATATCGGATCTACGAAGGCGCTTCAATGCAGTACTAATATACATTATAAATAAATGAACATTATTATAACTAAATTGATTAAATGTGTCATTTTATATGAAATTTGTATAAATATAATACTTTCTAGGCCACACAAGCAGAGGCGCTTGCTATTTTTAAAAATAGACTTATTTCTGAGGAAGAGAAACAAAAATATGACGTAATTTGCAATAAACATTTAAAAGTGAAAACTGTGAATAACACATGCTTTGTGCCTAAAATCAAGGGGGATGGCATTTATATGGAGCCCATAGATTATAAGGAATGGTGTCAAAGGGCACAGAAACTCATTAATCAGTGCTGTGAGTATACAAATGTTGTTTTCTCACTATTTTCTAACACACTAGATTGCTTAATGCTAACTGGTTTTATTTTATTTATTTAAATAGGTACACCAACAAGTTCACATGCATACTTTAACATTATCGTAAAGGTATAGGTTCCGGACTCTGGTTAGTTTTTCAGCCTACTATGTCCCGGGGGCGGGGCATCCCTTCTGAAAAGTCCCGCAACCCCGGCAAGCCTGACCGCTCCCCACGCTCATTGTGCTGACGCATGAGAACCGATAACAGGCGTACACAACATTGTCCATACAGAGCACACATTAATTTACACAAAAATAAAACAGAATCAATTAAAATAAATGAGATAAGCGGAAATTATATATACTTAAATTCAACGGAGTTGACTACAATTGAAATGAATGAAATATATGTGTATACATTTATGTATGTTTATTCATTATTAAGTTAGGACAAGTAAAGATAGACTTTTACTGTTTTTATATGAAAATGCAGGTGACCCCCAAAGCTTTTCATTTCCTCGGTAAGTCAGCGCCATGACAAGACAGCTGAGTGGAAACCATTTTGGTCACAAATAATGTTTGAATTCTTTGTTTTGTACCTATTAATACTGTTTGTAATAAGAACTGTATTTCCTTGCCACTGCTAGTGCTGTCCTAGCATTAAAATTTTTTTTATGATTTTCGCGACGGTCCGACGTGATGGTCAACGAAGAGCAATACAGAATTTGATAATTAAATTTGTGTCACATAAAAAAATCTTTAATTTATAACTATAAATTATTCTATAACTAGCACACTAACTATAATTATTCTTGAACTACATGTATGCCAATTTTCATCACTATCCGTTCAGTAGTGTTTAGCGTGAAAGAGTAACAAACATCCATACTCACAAACTATTTTATTTATAATATGAGTAAGAAGTAGAATATAAATTTTTCAATTTTGTGTATGTGATTTGAATTTGCAACAAATATTACAAGTAACCATGTACAGTCTTATAAGTTATAACATACTCTTTTATTTTTACTTGTAGTAACAGAAAACGAGCACATATTTGGAGATTTGGGTGTTGATGTCTCGCAGGAGTTAGAAACATTGTGTTCAATAATGACACGAGCCGTAAGTCTTCTTTTTCATTTTATTTAAAATTTAGTAAATTAATTACATTATTAACTTGTGATAGGTATAAAACCTGATCAAAGCTGAAGTCATTGGAGGTCAAATTCATAATTTTTGTTGCGCGCGTTTCATTGCTTGCAATACTATTAGCAGCAATAATTTTAGGTTATGTCCCTTGTTATGAGGTTCAGAATGTTTTGTTTCTGATCGGCGTCTATTTACATCCTATATTATTATAGTAGGTATAAATATTGCTCAGTTTGTGTGACATATCGAAGAGATGATACAGTATGATATCGTCATTGACCCGTTAGTGTTTGAAGCTAGATGCCGACGTGTAAGGTGTGCAGGAATATTTATTTATTAATTAACACTAATTTCCTCGTTATAATCACTGGCGTAACGTTCTGTTCTGCAGTGCGCAACGCGTTCGGTAGGCGTTTTTGCGGGCGGCGCAGGCGCGGGAGCATGCGCCGCCGCGGCGGTCACAGCAGCCGCGCTTAGTGCTACCTTGTTCCACTTGAGACATCATCAACAGTTCCTCCCTGTACTTAAGAATGTAAATACCATTTCTATTTTTACTTTAACTTGAAGAGGATGTTTACTGAACTATGAATTTCACATAGGTATGTTTTTCAAATGAAACTAGACTAATTTTTTACTACAGCTTAATGTATAATGTGCAAATCAGCATTCATACTCAACTAATTTAAATCATTTATATTAATTATAGTGCTATAACAGTATTTTAAACTATGAGTGGTAATCATAATTAAGAACCTACCAAGATTTGAGAAACCCTAACCATCTGATTCTGCGAGTGGTGCCGAACAACAATCAAGAGCAGAATGGAGAAAACAGAATGTGGGCGTATAATACCTTCCCCTTCGGGGAAACAGGCGTGGGATTATAGGGGATTATTATGTATAATAAGAACGTTGCCACTATTGTATGAGAAACGAAAAAATAATTTTGTGCTCGTGATGATAACGCTAAAATTAATAATATTATTATATCTCTAACATACAATTACTCTCTAACTTAGGCGGTGACCTCAGCCAGTGACGGGACGCGCACTCTACTAGTGGTTCATGAGCTAGCGGTAACTACGACAGTATTGTCCACTATCGAAGCAATACATAGCGCAACCTCTTTGTACGCCATTCCTTTAAGCGTCATGCCGTCTCAAAATTCACCTCACATGCTAACAAGTAAGTATGAATCGTAATAATGACTATCTGTGTATTATGCATAAAAAATTTGGTAATTAATGGATCGCCCCTCTACAAGATTAACATTGCTTGCACTTTGGTTGCAACCAACAAGGTTGTAGGGCATTTGATATTCAGTGATTCCGTTCTTCTGATGGTTTGTTAAGCTGTTGGTTCCGGTTACCACTGTATGTGGCTACAAGTTAGAGGCTATATCGGGTGGCTTGTAAAAGCTAACAGCAGGATGTTACACGTCATCGCTGAAATTGTATAAGTGCAATATATGGCATATAAATAATTGGAACTTATAATATATTTTTTTCTGTTCTAATATTAATCTATTAATTTTCACTTACTTTCCAGATATAAAAAAATACTTAGGCATAGTGATACTATTAGATAAAGACCAAGAGAACACTTGGGGGGTAATAGAAAAGTATCCCCTTCTCCACAACGCCAGCTATTTTATGTGGCTCGAGCGATGGTCGGACCAAACGCTGCGGCAGTTGCCCACTCTTGTCATACAGAGGTTTGCCTTGCGATTGTAGTGCACATTGTGTGACCAGCACTACGGCACAGTTAGCTAGTTTAAATAAGGCGGCCAACTTTCTAAAAACTGAATGCGGGACTCTCGAATTTTAATTTTTTTAAATCAAAACAATTCCATTGCACGTACCCCGCTCCCGCTTTTACGCCTAATACGCGCGATACGCTTGTTGCAATTATAATCTGTGTTCCTACGCTGTAGACCGTGCGCGCGTGTGGGTGTTGTGTAGAAGTGTGGTCTGTGGTAGGAATGCGGGACATGCGGGATGCATACAACGTTTTACGGCACTATTTTACTAATAATTTTAAAGCGGGATTTCGACTAGCATTACGGGACGGTCCCGCAGAATACGGGACGGTTGGTCGCCTTAAGTTTAAAGACCAACACAAACTGACGCATAGGAGAGCAGAGTTTATATTTTTTGTAAATGTAATCTTAAAAGAACATTTTCAATAGAAAGACAGCTCAGAGAGGATACTTGAAATATCCCGGCGCATTTCTCTCTGCTCTGTCGAAGAACACGTTAAAAATCATCATTTTCCTAAGATTCTCTCAGTGTTCTCCAATGTCATTCGCCTTTGCTCAGGTCATACGTGGCACTGTATTTGTAATGTAAGATATAGTAATATAATAGACATAGCTATGAGACGGTATAAATAGTTTTCCTTTTTTTCTTAAATACCGTAATGTACCTAACCTAAAAGTAATTTTATTTTTAGTAAAATAGTACTATAAAAATATAAATTTATTTCATTTGTTTACTTCATGTTTTACTGATATAGCGTGGAGATAAAAACTCTTTCTTCACCCTCAATTTTTAATTTTGTTCTTGAAAAAACTGTTGACAATTATAGTATAATTTATTTATTTTATTTAATTTAACTTTATCGCACTAATTAAAATGTACAAAAGACGAACTTAATGCTTTATGCTAAGTTCGCGATTTATCATTGTTACTTAACTTTGGGGCTACGCAGCGCTGTGTTTGATGTCTTTGCATATTAATTTATTTGTTGGGAAACCATTTGTAGTTTTTGTAGTAACACATTGTGATATTAAAATGTTTCAACTGCACACTGAACTGCATTTTAGTAAATATATTATGTATGATTATTCTATCCTTTTTTTTAGATTATGTAAAGAGAATTTGACTGATACGTCAAAAGAAGAATTGCAAGTGGTGCCTACTGAAGGCTTTGTTCAAATATACGACAGTATCGAAACTGTCTGGTTGCGTGCGCCCTGTAGATACGTTAACTTTATAAAAACATATTTTAATATCGTTAACACTAAGAAGCAATCACTAACACAAAGAAAGAACATGCTGACGGTATGTATTTATTTAAACAATAAAGTATTTTATTTTGGCATATAGATTTATTTCGCTATCCCTATTCTTACTAATTACCCTGTTGATTTTAAAAAAAAGTAAAATTGTATTTTTGTAAATCTTATTACCAAAGAATTAATTCTGATTGTTATATGACAGGCCGGAGTAGAAGCATTACGCCGTGCTCGCAGTGAAGTGGCAACCCTTCAAACAGAGGCGGCCACCCAAGAAGCAGCACTGTTAGAAAAACAGGAGTCTGTAAACCAAGCTCTGGAACAAATAGCCGCCACAGTGCGCGCTGACACCGACCGACAGGAGGAGATGCATGCACTCCGCGACAATATCAAGGCGGAGAATGAGAAGCTACAGATACGGTTAGTGGCACAATATTACACTAAACAACCCAGCGAACTGCACGCTAGCAATTTTCGCGCACTGAACAGCACTTACTATCCTCCGTCAATCCGCACTGGGTTCTTTTGGTGGAGTATCACTCTTACCGTGGTGATCAATGCTGATGATGATGAAAAGCTTTACGCCTAAAATTTAAGTCATGAGTATTTGCCAGACCACCGTTTGCGAGGGGTTCGAAAATCATTGTGGTCGCTATAGCAAGCACCCTCACAATGTGTGTATCGCAGTTTATTTTTTTAGTAATTCAAATTTTAGGACGACTGTTTTTTAAAAAAAAATACTTGTATAGGTTAGCCTTCATAGTTATAAACTATCAAATAAAGAAGCTTTTCTTCAATCAATCAGAAAATCAATTAAATATTTATATACGTAGTATACCAAAAACTCACAAAATAACTTTGCACACTGTATATAAAAAAGACTATTGAATAAATAGATCTAAGTCATAAAGGCACTGGTTTTCAGAAAAAAAGAAATAGAAGCAGAACTTGCCTCCGTGGAACCAATCATAGCTGCAGCTCGAGCTGCCGTTGGAGATATTCGGCCAGAATCGCTTAGTGAAGTAAGTAAAAACGTTTACTGATAAATAAGAAAAAACAATCTAATTCCAAATCAGAACTTTTTATTGAGTGCTTTACGGCTTCTTGATATTGAAAGATCGGTTTTGATGTTGATGTTTGATAAACAAAATTAAATCTAAATTTTTGTTTCGTATAATATTTTCTTTTATTACCAAACAAATAGAACTTTTCTGGCCCCACCAATCAATTCTGTTATTAAAATAATATAAAACGATTACGTAATTATTCGTTTGAGAGCATTGAAAGCGTTCCACTTTGAAACTTTATCAACAAGGCTAGAGCTAAATGTTAGTAACGCGCTAAGTGTTCTTTTTGTGATATTGTACTCGCTGATATATACTTCGATATTGTTTTTAGCATTAATCCGTCTTTAACATGATTGGTTTTCTCCACCATTAGATTCGATCCCTTCGTGCGCCGCCCGAAGTGGTCCGCGACGTGCTCGAAGGCGTACTTCGACTTATGGGAATAGCAGACACCTCCTGGCACTCCATGAAGAACTTCCTTTCTAAGCGAGGCGTCAAAGAAGATATAAGGCGAGAGTTTATTTCCATTATCATGATTGTAAAACACTTTTTAACTGAATCCGTTTATTCAGACGTAAATGATAATTGTTGCGCCGCACGCCGAGTACAGCAGCATTGCGCTGCCTTCTTGCGGCTCCATTTATAACCTTCTAACAATACAATAGATAAAGCTTAAAAAATTGTATCAGAGTCATCATCAGAGTAGCGGGTAATAAATATGTCACTTACCAAAAGTTTTACGTCGTCTTCAAAAATCTTATATCTATTCCGAGATGTTGTAAAAAATATTGTATGAACAGATTGTTATTATCAATAAAAACTTGATAAGAACACCCGATGTTAGGATAATGAAAACTCATGTCGAATTATATCGGCAGATGCCTCGACGCCGGTCAAATCAGCGCGGAGGCGGCGGAATCCGTAGAGCGCTTGTTGCGGACGCGCGGCGCGTCGTTCGAGCAGGCGACGGCGAAGCGAGCCAGCGCTGCGTGCGCGCCGCTGGCCGCGTGGGTCCGCGCCAACCTCGCGCACCACGCCGCGCTCGCCCGCGTGCGCCCGCTACAGGCGCAACAGAACGAGCTCACTCGGTAAGAGTACTCGTCATATTAAAATTACACCCGGTTGTACCCTTTTTTTTAATTTTTTTTTATTATCGTCTGTAAAAAAATGCTGTTTACGCACTGTCTCCTGGCCAAAAACCCGGTTGTACCCTAGACTTACGCTTAAGACCCAGGGTTTTCTCACAGGTCTAATCAGATTTGGCTGTTATTTGACCTCTGCTGTCACCATCATATGCTAGCATTATCCCGGTTGCCCTAGACTTAAGCTTAGGGCCCAGGGTCTGCTCACTGGTTTAACCAGATTTTGACAAAATTTCAGTTATTACGTGGAGCGACTGCCGTCAACCCAGAGGGAAACATCATTCTATGGTTAAACCAGCTGTCAGTCTGTTAGTAGGCACTGACTTCCTAATAACGACTGCCATAGATGTTCATGACAGCCGGGACCAACGGCTTAACGTGCTTTTCGAGGCACGGAGCAAGTGATAATTACGCACATAACATTCATAGGTGCGCCACCAGGGCTTAAACCCGAGACCCTCAGTTTTTATAGGCAGGGGGTCTCGCCACTGGGCTTTCGCCGCTCTAAATTACTTTTCCTTCTGGGTATGACAACTATGTGTCAGGGTATTAAAAGGAACTGACTTCCTAATAAAGACTGCTGAATCATGACAGCCTGGACCAAAGGCTATACGTGCTTTCGCGAGTAACAGAGTAAGCTATAATTACGCACATAACTTCGAAAAGTCAGATACTTAAGATTCTTCTGTATTGCAATAGATTGCATCTATTGATTACGCCACTGGGCTAGCGAGGCTGAGACCCCTGTGTGCCTATGTGCCTGTACGCACCAATCACCACGTAGTCCTATTATTTTATGCCTCTGTCGTCTGTCACTTTCCTGACTAAAGTAAGGGGATTTTCAGAGTAGAGAACATTCGGCACGGACTTGATTTCAGCGCTTAGAAGAATTTTTCAATATGTACAGTATGTAGGTATATATATGGTTGACAATAAGGAGTCAATGAAGTAAAAGTAGTGTACGCACTCATTTCCGCGTAGCTAGGTTAAACAATGTTCATGCGGAAAAAGTCAAAGCAATTTCATTTTATTTGAGTTTGGCTCAATAAAGCTCTTATGAACGTCAACCCAAAAACTAATGTTTATAAAACAAATCTAGCAGCGGGATGCCACTCACTGTGTGTCTGTGTATTTTTTTGTTATTTTTTATACTTGATGTATATGTATCTAGTGTGTACTTGGGATAAGTGAATGCCGTGTCCGGCTGTAATCGAAGTGCAGGTTTAATTATATAGTATTTACTTTATATAAGAATAATGATTCCTGATTTGTACTCTGTTGCTCTACTATAAATTAATTCCTCTCGCCGTGATTCATGAGAGGAGTCCCTTGTTAAGTAGGAGACTGGTGATGAAAGTTGTGGTACGCCAACAGAAACTTGCGTTCGGCCGAAGAGCAGCTGAACGCGCTGTCTAGCGGGCTGGCGTCGGTGGAGCAGCGCGTGGCGGAGCTGCGGCAGCGGCTGGGGCAGCACGCGCGCGACGCCGCCGCGCTCGAGCTCAGCGTGGCCGCCGCCGAGCGCACCATCGGCGCCGCCGCCGGGCTCGTCGCCGCGCTCGCCGCCGAGAGCGACAACTGGCTCACTGACGTTAGTTGCTTTAAGGCGTAGTCCCCACTAAAAGTATTGTCCGCCGCCGACTGTGAGCATCATCATCATTTCAGACCATTAACGTCCCACTACTAAGCACGAGCCTCCTCTCATATATCAAGGTGTGAGGGTATTGAACATACTCCACCACGCTGACCCAGTGCGGATTGGCGGAGGCAGGTATATGGTGTCCTGCTGTTAGAATTTATCAAGCCGCCCATTAGGCCTCTAACATGGCTTAACGACTACCACATTTAGTGATAACCGGGACCAACGGCTTAACTTGCCTTCCGAAGCACGGAAGCACTCGATATCAAATGCTACACGAACGGTCACCCATCCAAGGACTGACCTCTATAAACTCTGCTGTACTTCGGTGATCGTTTCTGACCACTGAGCACCGCAGAGCTACGAGCGCTTCCGCCGACTGTAAGCATGCAAAATTTTGCTGTTAGCATTCTGCAAGCATATTGTCGATTCAGTGTGAACGAAAAGTAAATTATATATAGAAAAGCAGTAAACTGCGAAGCGCATGCTCACAGTCGGCAGCCGAAAATACGCTTGGTCTGAACATTGCCTAAGCATACCATACACGATCCAGCTTAGGGATCGTCCACACCAAATGTAATGTCGGCCGCCGACTGTGAGCATGCTGAATTTTGCTATTACCATTCTGCAAGCGTACTGTCGGTTCGGTGTGAACGAGAAGTTAAATATATATGGAAAACCAATAAACTGTGTACCGCGCGCTCGCCGTCAGCAGCTGACAGATTCGTTTGGTCTAAACAATGCCTTAGTCTTGATGTCCTACGCTAAGACCGCACAGCCGCAGAAATTTAACTAATATGATATTAAATACTTTTATATAGTAAAATATATTTCAGCTTGAAACCATATCTAAAGAAGTATTGGATCTGAACCATCGTTCTTTGTTAGCTGCAGCGTACATCGTTTACTTACCGGATGTTACAGAACCAGAAGCAAAGTAAGTTCTTATTACATCTCATCGTTACAATCATTATCTCAGCCAATTAAGTTCGATTTACACATATCCTTGAAGCCACAGTTCCGTCTACGTGTTCACTTCAGTATCAGTGCTACAGTGGTGCGTTAGTGTTTTAATTCACACATCTCAGTACTTAGTTCACGGAGCTTCAGAAGACGGGTCTGTCGTCAAGTATCGTGATTTGCTATGACTCTGTTCAATACTCGGAGCTAGCAATGATAGCTATTCCTTTAGAAAAAGAAGAGCAACATCAAAGAAAAACTTTAAACTGTCACTGACAAGTATGGATTCATTTAAAACGTATGAAAGAATATTTAGCTCTATTTGTGGCGGAACTGTGGATTGGCGAAGGCAGGCGTGTGGCATCCGGCTGGTAGATTTTTTCCAAGATGCCCAATAGGGTCTCCAACATGGCTTAGCGACTACTAGTAATAACCGGAATTAACTTCTTACCGCGCAATCCGAAGCTCCTTTCTTCGATCGATGCGTTAAGATCGATATTAAATGCCACACAAACCCTTCCAAAATCTTTTTCGACCACTTCCAGGGCTCAGAGCGCTTAATTTTTACCATAATAAAACAAAATGACAACAGAGGAATAGCAAACCGAATATCTTCTTTCAGAGAGCATTTGGAGAAATGGAGTGCGCTAATAGGGTTTGAAGATACCTCATTTTCAGTAATAAATTTCCTCGCTGGTACGGAGAAGCAACTGAAATGGCACGCGGATGGGCTGCCTTCCGACACGTCTGCCATTAAAAACGCTGTTTTCATAGATCAAGTTAGTATTTAATTTCGCTGTTGCAGAATATCTTAGCTTAAAAGGGGACCGCAGGTAAAACAGCAGCGCACTTTGACCCTTCGTTAAATGCTATGTGCAACATTGTCAATCCTTATGTGCAACCCTTTGCATTTCACACTATGTATCTAAATATCTTATACATTATGTTTATTGAGTTAGCTTGAATAAAAAGGAACCAATAGTCTCTAACCTCTGGATGGGCTACACCAAGAGAGATCTATTCAAACAGCAAACGGGACACAGGTCACACACAACAAGTGTTCCCCTTGGTCTCCACATCTTTAACAAAGTGGTGAATGCGGTTATCAAGTCCTATTGAGTGTTTTTTTTATGGCTAAGTGTCCTGTAAGAGCCCCAGTTATTTACCTGACTTATTTCTTCGTTCACGTCAACTTAAAAACTAACGCGCCCATTCACTGCGTTCGGGAACACTAACACGAACAGTAACACTAGTCAAGGTTGATTTTTTCCCCCCTGTTACAAAAAAAAAGTTTTATATGAAAAGAAAGATCTTCCGATTGCCTCATCTAAGGATTTGTACCAATGTGTTTACAGACACTACAGTTACAACGATGCGGTTTCACGCCGCTCATAATAGACCCCGACGGCGAAGCGCTCTCCTGGCTGAAAGCATGCCTGGACGGACACTGTGACTTGGTGTCTCAACACGCCGACAAACTGCTTACTACCGTCCAGTACGCTGTCAGGTTAGTTCCCACAGAACTATTGAGTGACTATATACTTATTAATTCCAAATAGTTTAGTAAAGTTGATCAACCATTGGCTGACCTTCGCACATTTTAATTATCACCGATGTTTTAGTATGAAAAACTAATGACAGTATGGATATGTACATTACACATGAATAAACAATTTTGAGGTACTATCTATAGTTACCCTGGCTATGCCCAATACCCTCTCACCTTGGTTTGTGAGAGGAGGCCCGTGGGCAGTAATGGGACGTTAATGAGCTTAAATAATTATGATCTGTAGTTAGAATGTGAAGCATTTTTTTTCCTTTTAAATAATGGCTTCGTGCGATTAACACATTTAGCCAGTGTCAAGTAAGAGATAAATAAAAAATAAATCATAGTAAATGAGAATGAGTGGTGATGAAGATGAAAAATGGTAAATGAGATAACCACTTCTAAACCCCTTGAGTCCTCAGTAAATATGTGGGACTACACAGAGATCTCACATGGACTTCTTGAGAGAAAATGAAGTGATGTTGCACTGTTTTGTTTTATTTACCAACACTCATGTACATTCATGTTCATGTTCGTTAATAATCCACCTTTATTACACATTAATATTCGAAATATCACAAATTTATGGAAATTAAACAAAACTGCCGACATAACGCTTTACTTTCCCGCCAAAAAGTTATGTGAAATATGAATTAGGTGTAATCTTTTTTGTTTCTTAAAATGATAATTAATAGGCGAGGTTGATTTCAGGTTCAATCGCACACTATTAATAACTGAAGTGGACGAGGTACATCCAAGTTGGGCCTCATTATTGGGAGGTCCTGCTCGCTTGTTGCTGGTGACACGCAGCATGCCGACTATGCCTCCCACTATAGCCGCGAGACTCTCGCCGCTTTATTTCACGGGCCGAAGAGATGCGCTTGCCGGTATATTACAATAAAGTTCATTTAAATTATTTAGTACCCTTAGTATTGGTTACTACGACTAGGTAATCGTCAATAATTGGAAAAATAAGCAGCGTGGACATAATTCTTTGTTAATTCTTATTTGGTCTTTCACAACAAGTGTACCTACCAACCAAATTTGAAGTTATACGTTAAGCTGTCACGATGCATCCACACCGCAGTTTCTTTTTATGAAGCAACGTTTCCTAGTGTGGTATGGATGTTACAGTATGGTACCCAATTTTACCGTCATATTGGCAGTTACTAACACGTGATTTTTCTCAGGCTCAAATATAAGCCTATGTTTATCGCACATCCCTTTCTGAAAATCTACTCTGGGTCCGTATACCTTGAGATCTCTTACAATATTAATCAATAAGCGTAATATTTATAACGCATAGCGGAAAGCAATATTTTTTATTTCAATATGCCAGATGAATTACAGAATTCATATATAAACCCTTAAAATTCAAAAAATATTTACATAGATAGAATGTGGATTGATGGTACTTTGTACAGATAGCGATGTTTCTTATGAATTTTTCACCTTTACTTATGGAATAACCTTTACTTAGAGAAAAAAATAATTTACTTTCAGAGCAACTGGTACATTATGCATTGCAACAGCTAAAACCAGAAGTGAATGAAAAATCGAATGACATTAAACTCAAAAAAGCTTCTCTACAGAAACAACAACATGAGCTGCAGGTATATTACATTCAAATCAAATCAATTTACTGTGTGAGACTTTGGCATAGGTACATAATTATAATATATACAGAGACGTCTTTTTAAATTTTGTGTAATCTAAACATTATTTCCTAAAACTCTTGTTTTTTTGGAAGTAAATTGTATTGGATTTTCTTAGTATTTAAACTTGCACTTTGCTTTAGGAAAATTTGCTAAGCGTACTTTCGACAAACAACGACATACTCCACGATACGAACCTCCTCGCTTCATTGAATAAGACAAGAGAGACAAGTGCAACGATTTCTGAAGCGCTTAAAGTAGCTTTAGCGATTGAAAGCGACATCAGTTCTGCTTCAGAAGCGTACCGACCGACCGCTGAGCGCACAGCTATGCTTACTATAGCTGTGAAGAAGTTGGCTGCACATTGGCCGTTGGTGACTCTGCCCATTGATGTAGTTTTGGATGTCTTCGTTGATGCTTTGAAAAGAGAAGTAAGTTTTTGTCTTCTGACTAATGTATACATACATATTTTGGTTCACATAAGTAAAGTTCTTTTAAGATGTCAAGACGTAACGACTATTCTTTACTCGGTCTGTAGGTACAAATGTTCTGTCGATAGTCATATCTTTTGACTTATATAGAGAGCAATAGTAGCTTTAGTCGATGATATTTTTGGTATGTCTTTTAATTCATTGCATAATAATCGAGGTGGCTGAATTTTCATTTGGCTGTAACTGGATCATTATATGAGGAACACTAGAATCTGACGAGGATAGCCCTGGTGATTTTAAATTAAATTCTCGCTGTAAATTTATGCTGCGTATTATATTTTAATATTGTATTGAAATATAAATATACAAAAATAACAGTTCTGCAAAAATCGTAGTAATCGTACAAAAATAACAGTTCTGTAAAAAGTAGTTTTTAGTATGCTTAACAACAATTTGTACACATTTTTTACAGAAAAGTGACAGCATCAATACAAATCAAGCGATTAAATATATTACAAGAAGAATCACCGAACGTGTTCTTCTCAGTTTGCACAGGAAGGACAAATATAAAGTAGTTTTGCACATACTAAAGCAAGTATTCGATGAACTTATTCCAGAGAAGGTAGAGTATATTTTTGTCACAATAAAATTTTAAAAAGAACATATCAATTCATCTAAATAATTATTTTCAGTTATGGCAATTTTTCCTTGGGAACTACATCAACAACGAGGACCAAAATGCTGTTAAAGAAATCAAAAAAATATGCTCATGGATTCCAGATGAATCTATAAAGGCTGTTGCTCAATTAAAAGTAATTATATGTGTCTAATTGAAATATACTTTTAATAATAAATTTATATTAGTCTAGATTTATAATAATGTAAAAAAAAATATTTATAATGTTGGTTTAACCAGTGAATAATATTTTCCTCTGGGTTGCGAAGATCAGACCCTGGGTCCTTAGCGTAAGCTAGAATAATTCTTGATGATGATAAAAAATAATTTTAAATTAAACAGGTAACGGATGAGAACCTCTTCAACAAACTAGCACTTGAAAACGCAGACTTGTGGGGAAAGTTCCTATCTACGGGCGATCTGAACATCATATCCCACCTACCGTTAAGACACTTCGAAGTCATCGTAGCCGTGTCGACACTACGTCCGGATTCTACTTACAGAGCAATAGTAGCTTTAGTCGATGATATTTTGGGTATGTCTTTTAATTCATTGCATAATAATCGAGGTGGCTACATTTGCATTTGGCTATAACTCGATCATTATACCATTCGGTCACACATATTTCTCAGAGATACATACTAAATACTTGCTGATTTGCCAGAGTCATAAAATACATTAGTGGGAATATAAAGAAAATAGCTGACTCACATCGGCGTCAAGCCATTGCAATATGAAACACGTAGGTTCGTAATTTAGTAATTCAGGCGTTTATCATTATTTATTTGTTAAAAAGATCACCAACATAACAAACATTAATAATAACAAAAAATACTTAACCATAGTAGTATTTAGCTCAAAGGAAATCGGTTGTTAGCAAGTGAAGGTTTAAAATAACTTTGTGACAATTTAAAGTTACGCGGAAATTCATATTTATTTCGTTAATTAATACAATTATTACAGTTAAGTTTTAATTTTTCTCTATCTTGGCCTACTTATTTGATTTTTACTTAATTTATTAGTTAAAGTAAAAGTTTGTTTTGGAAAGCTATTCCTTTTTCACCCCGTGATAATGATTCCATTGGTTTAACTTACCTACTACATACCGGTAGTACACAAATTTATTAAAGAATAATAAATATCGTCTTTCCAGGAGCGGGTGTAGTAGGTGGTTCCGGCGCGTCGCGGTTGTCTGCGGCGGAGAAGTGGGCAGGCCGCCGCAGAGCCGCGCTTCTACTGGGGGCGCATGCGCATGACGCGTTACTGCCGCGAGCACGACAACTGCAGCGCACGCTCACAATCGTGAGTATAGACAACGCAACTAGGACTCTTACACATGAACATGATACAACATCGCAACAAACGACAAGCTACATACAAATTTGCGAGTATTTTTCAAGAGGTATGAGCTGATTCTCCTTGGTTCTATAGTTTTCTCGTTTCTATGAGCGCTACTGAAAATAACATAGATATATTAGGTCGGGGAAAAAGTATTTTCGCATAACGTAGGTATAAACTTATTATAAAATTTTTTTGACTGTACTATTTGTGTCTGGCTGGTTTTGGTAACATTAAAAAGGTTCCATTATAAAGAAAAGAAAAAAATAAAAAAAAGTTGTTTCCCGCTATTTTTCATTTGTTTTTCTCTCCGTAAAAATGAGTGAATCTAATGAAGAAAGTCGATACATTTTAAAATTTTATTATAAAAAAGGCAAAAATGCAACTCAAGCAGTGAAAAAAATTTGTGATGTTTATGGAGCTGATGCAGTGTCAGTAAGAGTAGCACAAATTTGGTTCAAACGTTTTCAGTCCGGAAATTTTGATGTTAAAGATGCACCTCGCTCTGGTCGCCCTGTTACGAATAAAATGGACGCCATTTTTGAAAGAGTGGAGCAAGATCGGCATATTAGTAGTTACGATGTAGCTGAAGAACTGGGAATTGACCACAAAACAGTTTTGACCCATTTGAAGAAAGCTGGTTATACAAAAAAGCTCGATATTTGGGTGCCACACGAGCTCACTCAAAGAAACTTAATGAACCGTGTACTCATTTGCGATTCATTATTGAGACGTAATGAAACCGAGCCGTTTTTGAAGAGATTGATAACTGGCGATGAAAAGTGGATCACGTACGACAAGAACGTGCGAAAAAGGTCGTGGTCGAAAGTTGGCCAGGCTTCACAGACTGTGGCCAAACCTGGCCTAACACGAAATAAGGTGATGCTGTGTGTATGGTGGGATTGGAAGGGCATTGTTTATTATGAGCTTTTACCGCCCGGCAAAACCATCGATTCTGATCTTTACTGCCAGCAACTGATGAGATTAAAGGAAGAAGTCGAGAGAAAACGGCCGGAATTGATCAACAGGAAGGGTGTGGTCTTTCATCACGATAACGCTAGACCACACACATCTTTAGCCACTCAGCAAAAATTAAGAGAGTTCGACTGGGAGGTCCTAGTGCATCCACCATATAGCCCTGACCTTGCGCCTTCAGATTTTCACCTGTTTCGGTCTCTGCAGAATTCTTTAGGTTCTGTAAGGTTGACCTCAAGAGAGGACTGCCAAAACTATTTGTCCCGTTTTTTTGATCAGAAGTCCCAAAGTTTCTACAGTAACGGGATAATGTCTCTGCCCACAAAATGGCAGAAAGTTATTCAACAAAACGGTACATATATATTGTAAATAAATGTAAATAAACTTTGAAAAAAATGTCTTGACTTTTCATACAAAAATACGAAAAGACTTTTTCCCCAACCTATTATTTACGATAGAACGATTATTTGCTTAAGCTCATATTCGTAGTGGACGGGCGCGTTTGCGATAAGTTACCCTGACATTCATTATGTGCCTCAACGATGCCTAAATTGTTTTTTGACGTGACAACGTCTTAAATTAGGTTGCGGCTGGGAGTCACTTATGAAAAAGTGTAACGCTCGGTAACGTTACGATGAGTCACCGAACGAGAGAGAGGCCCGGCGAATGCCTTGCGTCTCTCTCCCACTCAACTATGATCGGTCTGCCGCGCGCGCAGCACTAGTGTACAATGTTTTAGTAAACAAAATATATTTCTATAGTTAAAATTTGTGCAATTCTTATTTTCATTCAATTCCTTGTTCCTATTGTGCAATTTAATTATATTCATATCAATAAATATTCTACCGAGAAAAAGACGTTGTCACGTAAAATCTTCGCCCGTAAAAACGACTTTACAGGCAACCATTTTTTTTTCTACAATGTTTGGATTTACTTGCCACGTGTTCGAAACATGTCGTGCGTCCTCCTCGGGAGTGAGATGTATTCCTGTGCTTAACTAAAAGGCTCACGATGTGAAATTAGTTTGTTATTGTGTTGTGAAAGGTGGGCGTGGAAGAGGGATTAGCAGCGTGGGAGAAGGCAGTGATGGCTGCTCGCGGCGGCGCCTGGGTTGCGCTCCTCGTGGGCGCCAGTCCGATCGCGCCACCGCTGCAAGCTTTCCTCCAGGCACACGCACACAGACAGGTCAGACTTGTATATATTTTTATTATGTCATTGAGCTTTTCAGTATGAAAGCGTGGCTGCGTCCCGCCCCTCGCCTCGCGCGCTCCGCATCACTCAAACGTAAGAAGAATAAAGGAGTGTGCTAACTGCCAGCAAGCGTTTCACTTGTGCGCCCGCGTCCGTTACCCTAAATATTCTTCATGAGCTAAGTACATCGATAGTGCAATTGGACTATAATTACCTCTTCAAGTTTCTGACGAGTGGAGGCCTGCGGCCAACAGGCAGTACAAGCCTATAGTTTGCTGCAACATATCTACGATGTTAAAAATTTTGCTTGCCTGGATATTTAGTTTTATGGACAACTTCGCCCTAACTGAGCGATGGAACACTATGCCATTTGATGCTACATTTGTACGTACGGCTAACGGCGACGGTTCGTCACACACCTAAGGTGTTGGGCGTGCAGATATCTACAAGTCAAGCGCATCACGCTTAGCAGGATATGATAAGACCAAAATAAATTTTATATGTAATTACTTCTATTTTTTTTTTTGCAGCTTGACTTTAGTGAAGAGTTTCAACTTTGGGTTTTATCTGAAGACCGTGACATACCAGCTGTCGTCGCCAATTCTTGTGTCAACGTCATTCTAGAAGTATGTACAGTAATCCTTTCATTTAAATTTAATTTATTTAAAATTGATGATTTTTAATAATAAACCCTAAAGAAAACTAAAAGTATTCAGTTCCCACACAGTACAAATATTTGTGTGCATGATGATGATTATTTGTTCTGGTCTGAGTGTTTCCTACATATTAGAAGTATGTATTTACAAAGAAAGAAAGTTTTACCACTTTCCATCCAGTTCTTAGTATTAGTTTGTGGAATAAAAAAAGTGTCCTGAAAAAGGCTATGTTGTAATGTAATTAAAATTTATTGATTTGTAGGCGCCAGAAGGTGTGAAGCACAACGCTTTGAGCACTCTGCTTGCGCTGGGCGGGCCGGCGAGTGAGGCCGCCAACGAGAAACGCGCACGCGCATCGCTCGCGCTTTTCCACGCCATTGTGCAGGAACGCCGCGCCTATATACCGCAAGGTTTGATCTTAATTATTCCTTCTCTTAATTATGCCTTCTCTAGAATTCTTATTTTAAGTGAGCAGGGTGTACATCTGACGAGCGATATTACGTGGCGGTTTGCATACTTGCACTCCCTAGCAGCGCTGTATAGTTTAGGCTTAGATCGCTAAGCCCTAGTAGTAAACTAACATTGTAAATATGTAAAAAAGGCTTTTGAGATCTTACTCTGAGCCATCTAGCCTCTATTTAAGTAGAGAATGTGCTATGGGTACTTTTGTATTTTGTGTAAATTTTTGGAACTTTTAGAAAAAAATTAAGTTCTTAAGTAATGCATTACATGAATAATCTCACGGTCATATCCTATTTGTAGTAGGCAGAAACATTTCTACAAATATGTACGAGATAAATTGAGCAAAATTCACTAGCTTGTCCTTCTCCCTTTTTCCTTCTTAGTCTCCTTATATGTGATAGGGTGGTATAATTCTTAGGACACTTCCAAAGAATTCTACTACTACCGCATTTTAAGTATTTCATATCTGTATACTATCACATTTTAAGTATGTCATATCTGTATAATATCACATTTTAAGTATTTCATATCTGTATACTATCACATTTTAAGTATTTCTTAAAGTATTTTGTATGTTCGCTGTGGTAGGTTGGACTCGGTGGTACTCGTGGGAGTGGGGCGAGGTGGCGGCGAGTGCGGCGGCGCTGCGCGGCGGGGCGGGCGCGCGGCCGCTGGGCCTGGCGCTGTACGCGGCGCGCGCCGCCCGCGCCGACACCCGCCCGCTGGCCGCGCTGCATCGTGCGGCGCCAGCATTGCTGCCAGCACTCACGGCGCACGCGCGACAGGTGATTATACCGTCAGGCCACGTCTACACGGCGACTATTCTATTACATTTTTTCCGTACACGGTGCAATCGTTTACTCGCCAACTTTGTGCTTTCATAGCATTGTGCAAGTAAAAAATTTTATTCGATGTTTTTACTTGCACAATGCTATGAACGGACTTCTTGGCGGGAAAGTTAAGCGTCATTAGTGTCATGACTGTATTTTTGTTTTATTTTCAAAAATTTGTGATATTTCGAACATTAATGTGTAATAACGGTGGATTATTAACCGTTAAGTGTTTGTGAACGTACATGAGTGTTGGTAAATAAAACAAAACAGTGCAACAGAACTTTTCAAATTCTCTCAAGAAGTCCATGTGAGATCTCAGTATAGTCCCACATCTTTACTAAGGACTCAACGGGCTTAGGGGGAGGGCATCTCATTTACTATAATTTGTATGTTATTAATATATCTCTTACTTGACACTGGCTAAATGTGCAAACCGCACGAAGCCATTATTTAAAAGAAAGAAAAATGCTATGAACGAGACAACAAGAATATAAGCGCTACTTCAGGTCGTACTCGGTAAAATCGTTTCAAGACGCGGAATTTTCGGTGGCTGCTTCGAAACGATGATGTATGGGGAAAAATATATCTTGAACACAACTTTTTCCAGTATGGACTTCATGTGAACAATTAGACATATTGCCTACTGCCTATGCTATGTTAGATAAAATCTCATGTACTCTATACGGGGAAAAAATGGCCGTGTTAACGTGACCTCACCGCAAGTATACCGATCCAAAAACCAATGAACTTGTGATTTAAATAAGAAAATTTATGAACTAACTTTTATCGCAGTTAGTTGATTTTATGTTATAAGTGATTTCTTACATTAATTTACAGGATTACGTGTCTGCCTTCGAAACACTTCCAAACATCGACACGGCAGACCTGTTGGGCTTGCCTGCAAACTGCAGAATAGCTTGGGAAAGGAATGCTGCCAACGATATCATAAGCGGGCTAAAAGGTAACTTTTTTTGGCTCAAATAATAATTCGTGAATCTCTCAAACTGGCATAATATCCTGAACAAGAAAAAGCAACAGTAATTAAATAAAGCTGTACTAAAAAAAAACACAAAAAAACTACACAAAGATAGTTATAACACTTTCAAAATTATATCTTATTATCTACCAAAAATCCAATATCCCATACTTACTAAAGTCAAAGCTTTACACTTGACTATTACTCTTCTCGAAAAGAGTAAGCTTTTCGTGCACATAAATATATGTATAAGCGGAAAGCGGTATACTTGCTTTTCGCAAATAAAATAGGGGGTAGTCCTCGGTCAAGATTCTTACTCCTAAAGAAGCATCATTAAAATTATCGACTCTTCTATAATTTAATAACTATGCTCATTGATATTAATCTTTTTCAGAATTAGACACTACTACAGTTAATGCTAAACAAGAAAGCAAAAATCACATGACTCCACTGAAAATGATACTCACGTTATGGAAAAAGCTCATGTCAGGAAATGAATTCGTAAAAGGAGATTATAAAGTTGATAAGGTTTGTTAAATTCTTTATTATTTTAACCTACAAAAAGTATCAAGCACGTCTATTTGAATAACTGCTAATGACGTTAGCTTCGTTCTGTTTCGGTAACCAACAACATCTTCGACCGTATATTCGTCCTCAGCCAATATAAAAGTATGTATAACAATGCTGTGTAGTGTCACTTCTAGTTTCGTCCTAAACAAATGTTACTGACCGAGATCTTCATTATGTTAATGTATTCTTGAACTGCATTTTACCAGGATGAACTGTAGTAAATGAGTTTTTGTCGATTTCGACAGGTACATGACAAAAAGTTCTATGTTCTTTCTCAGGCTCTAAGTCTAGACTATCTGTGTACTAAATTACATTTAAATTGGTTCAATAGTTTTGGAGTTTAAGCGAGACTTACTTTCGCATTTATAATATTATAGTATTCATATGGATGATAACTGACAATAACATCGTATCCCTTCCCTTCAGCCCTTTAATACAGCTTATTCTTGATGCTTTTCGTTGTATTTAACTCTTGGAAATGTCCGATACATCCGGGACCAATAGCGTTCCAGGTGTAACCATAACAAACAGGTTTAAGCAGGTCATTATCGTGTTGACAGAGTTCAGAGAGCGGTTGGTGGGCGGGCGTGCGCGCGTGCGAATGCGCGGCGGCGGCGCGCGTCGTGCGGCGCGTGCACCGCGCGCTGGGGACACTCGCGCGCACCACACGCGCCAACACCGCCACCACCGCTTCCACGCTGCTTACCGTAAGTGCTATATTTTTACGAGAGCGCTCACAAATAATAATAACAATAACAAATCTTTATTGTCCTTCAAAGGTTAGTATTACATGGGTTGGTACTACATCTTTTAAGTTTAAGAAAACTTGTGTTAAAAGAGTACCATCTTTGCTGTGGTACATATAAAAACGTAACTAGACTTAGATTTATCATAATTATTAAGTATATATTTTAAATATAAATAATTATTTTTATATAGATAAAAAGCAATAAACAAATGTGCTCGACTTAAGAAACAGGTACGTTATTAATAACTTTGACTACTACGTTGTAACGTAATCTAGCAAATAAACATACATAATCGAACGTTATATATCTCATTTGAAGTGTCGCAACCAAACGGAAATAAAAACAACAGAGTACAATAAAATAAAAATTATATTATCTGAAATTGAGATTATAGGTGAAATTTTCAATAAGATGTTGATAAAAATGTGAATTAACAGACCCCGGAGGAGTGGCAGTGTTGGTGGGCGGGGCCCGCGTCCGGTGCGCAGTACGTGCGCGCGTTGGCGCATCGCGCGCGCGCCGTGCGTGCGCTCAGTGCGCACATGCCCGCAGGTACAGTGCACTTATTATAGATCGTATATAAATCATATTTTGACCTCAACCCTTGAAATCTTTATATTATTTCTTGCTTTTCTACTAATATTTCACTTGGATTCGTATTTTTCTTATTGTCAAGCGTTTGTTATTATAATGACAAAAGTGAAAGCGGTAATTATACGATTCCTGGATTTGATTTCTAACGATTTTCTGGAATCGGCATAATAACCACACTCCACCTGATGGTGAGCAGTCAAAAATTAGTTGAAGTTTTCTATATAAAAAAAAATGCGTATTTGTATTTTAGAAGTGGATCTGCGGTCGTTCATGTACCCCCTGCGCGTGATTTGGGCACTGCGCATGCGCACTGCAGAGCTGCTGGGTTGCTCGGTTGATTCTCTCACACTTGTCACTAAATGGGACGCACGTTCTGGTAAACATTTTACATTTTATTGCTTCTACTTAAATTGCAGGATTGGAAAATCTTTTACTTCTATACAAAACGTAAAGGTATCTAAAATCAAAGTCGTTACATATAATTGTCATCCTGATCTTAACCTAATAAAAAACCTAAATAAAAAGTTTTCGGATACATATGTTTGCGGATTAATGTAACATATTAGTCGATGCTAATGCTTCAATAACTCATGTCTTAATATGTACATAACTTACCTACATTGCAAAAAATCAATTGTCCTGAGACCTGGTTAAAAAATTATTTTATTTTCTTACCACGTTAAAGTAAACAAAAGTGTCTATGACTGTTTTCAGAAGAGTGCAAAGAAGACGGTCTGTTGGTGATGGGTCTGCAAATATCCGGCGCTTGTTGGCGTGACGGGGCGCTGCGGGCCGCCCGGAGCGACGCGGCGCCGAGACAGGACGCGCCGCCATTGTTACTGCGGCATCGACCGGTGAGTGGCGCCACTGGACTGTGACCTCTCGTCCATTTACAAAAAGTTTATACTTATAAGATTAGAATTACAAGAAGAGTATGCTGGGTGAAGGGAGAAACAGGACTTGCAGACACGCCTATTGGCGGTAACGTCAGAACTGAGTTTATAGGACGTTAACGTGTAATTTTACCCTTAAAATCTAGTTTGCTGTACTGATTGTTTCACATCACTATAGGTTGACCTTAAAAATACGTGCTCGGCGCTAGAGGCATATTTTGTTGGAGAATTGCCTGGCGATTAAAAGGTTGCAAAAACCTAACCTGTTTAAACCACCGTGATCATTGCATGATTATTTTTTCGATACATACGTAGATAGTTAAAATATATTTTTTTAGGGCAATGTTCACATAGGAGACATGGCAGACATAGGAGAATGTTTGTTTTGTGCTTTTTGTCTAATGTGGGAAATCGAACCTGTTAAACAAAACTTTGATTTAACTCCAAGAATTGACTACTTCGTTGCTACAATCAAACGAATATAATGGAAATTACATTTTGTTGTACAGGTTAACTCGAGCCCGCTGGAACCAGAGGGTACTATCGAGGTCCCTCTATATAGCAGTGAGGCGCGAGATTCAGAGCTGCTAGTGACGCGCGCGCCGCTATCGCGCGACTACCGCGTTGAAACCGCCACTATGCACCATATTGCGCTTTTCATTGCCGAGCTAGACTGACTTTCTAATGAACTGACCCTTTATTCAATATGCACTATCAATACTAATATCACTACGAAAACCTTGTGTTTTATCTTGTAATTCCGATTATATCACGATAATTTTGAAGGTGAAAGTTTAATGGGTTAATAAAAGATTATATTTACAGGATAAGATAAGTTTGAGGATGCTTTTGAGTTACCAGTGTTTGAGTAAGCCAACAAAATATATATAATATATGTTTTTATGGAAGCTGCACTTATCAATAAAAATATTTAAACAGTACATTTCTGTGATTTATTTTCTCATTGATTTAAAAATAATAAGAACCTCTTAATATTTTTAAATCCTCAATTGACTCCCACGGTTATTATATTATTTTCTAAATCTGTTAAATTTTTTTTTCTGCAGACAAAATGTTAAGTAAGGTTGGTATTATTCAAATAAAAGTAGCTTGAAAGTCTTAACACTATTTATTTTAAAAAAATAAAGCTAATCTTATATATAGTTTCCTAATTAGTGTCTCAACGCCAAAGGAAATCTGTTATTTTAAGAATGACAGACAATGGCCAGACGAAGAGACCTCTTTAATAGTCTTTCAAGAATTTATATATAACTAAACGTAAAATAAGAAGTCGGTGACAATGTATTGAGATCAATTGATTTAAAATCACTACAACCACACAGATTAGAAATCATTTGGCATTTTAAATTTTAAGCCTACAATTATCAACATAAGAGAGGAATAAAATATAAAATGTGAGTAAATTATAGGCATGTAGATGATAGCTACATACAATTATGAAATTTAATAACAGGCACTGGTGACAATCAGACAAAACATTTTTTATACAAGAAATCGTCATGAAAAATATCATCTCTAAACAAAAACTCATTTTAAAATCAAAATAACACAATAAAGTTTAACAGAAATACACCTTTTTACGTGTACGTTTAAGTACGCGAATCTAAAAGAGTATTGGAAATACTAGATCCACATGGTGAAATAATATAGGTAATAATCGATAAATTAGACCGCCTCTGGGATAAAATTGTATAACTGTTTTGGTATCTACGTCGCCAGTTACAATATTACGTGGTAACTCTCTAACGAAGTTATACAAAGAATAAGGGATTCTTCACACTTACGCCGGTTTGGAGTTATTCCTCTTATTAGGGCTGTGTCTACAGCTCCTTTAACAAATGTAAATAAAAACTGAACAAAAGGCTCAACATGCAAATTTCACGTTAACCCATATCGAACGTAACAAACTAAATTTTACCGAATCGGATATTTCGACCAGCATTAGTGTAACGCCTTTAAAATTCAACAAATAGCTACAAGTTATAGTAATAATTAAGATAAAGTTCTACATGTATTTACACTTGAGGATCTACATTTTGGATCCAGAGCACAAAGTTGTTATTCTTATTTAGGGTTCATTTTGTATCAAATGTTGAACACAAAAACTAGATGTGGTAGCAATGTATCTTTAAAATCCATAAACTTAATAATAATTTATAGACCAGGTACATCAGCGTGTAAGATCATTCTGCTGCTGAATGTTGTGTATATTTTCCACAACGTTAATAACAAACGAAGGTCCCGCCATTACATTACTGCAGTAAAGATTGTTAGCGGGTCGGCGGTTTGGTGATTCCCCTCCGCTGGAGTTGTTGTTGGAGTCTTGTTCCTGCTAACAAATAAATTTAGTTGAGAATATATAAAAACTATCGCTATTCATGCCGTTTAATAATTCTTAAGCTTGTTTCGTTAAATATTATTTCGACTTTGTGTATGCGTTCATCTAGTAATTACAACAGTATTTCAAAAGGCAAATAAGAATATATAAAAAAAACACATCATCTACAAAATTGTATAAGTATATGTTATGAATTCTTTACCTCTTCTGGCTCTGTTGACTGTCTTAATGGATTTGCGCTTGTGCATCGTTTACTGTTTTCCTTTGACGCATCATCGACAGTACTGGAATAAATTTAAAAAACTTAATTAGTATCTCTGAAAGCGGCGATAGCCCAGTGGCGAGACCCCTTGCCTTTAAATTCAGAGGATCTCGGGTTCAAGCCCTGGGACCAATGACTCGAAGTTATGTGCGTAATTATCGCTTGCTCCGTGCCTCGGAAAGCACGTTAAGCCGTTGGTCCCCGCTGTCATGAACATTTATGGCAGTCGTTATTAGGAAGTCAGTGCCTTCTAACAGACTGCCATTTGGTTTAACCATAGAATGATGCTCCCCTTTGGATTGCGAAGGTCAGACGGCAGTCGCTTCATGTAATACCTGAAATCAGTCAAATCTGGTTGAACCAGTGAGCAGACCCTGGGCCCTAAGCTTAAGTCTATGGCAACCGGGATAATTCTAGGATATGATGATGAACCTATGTTACCTTAGTGACAAATAAGTTTTATATACTTTGAACAATGAGTTAGCGAACTGATACGATTTCTATTGTGCCTAGAAAACTAGGTATTTAAGGCTTTTATGATGTAAGAACATAGTGTATAATTATTAGCGTAATATGTTTCATAATGTATTTTGTTGTGCTTATGATTTTGCATAATTCTTTCTTGAGGAATTCGTCTTCAAGTATATTCTGTTCCGAATCACAGCTTAGACTCCCGACCATTTATGCAACCGATAAGCTAACACTTCTAAAAAAAGTAAAGGCAATCAAAGGGTCCCGGTCACCTGTTCTAATAAGACAATAAATAGATGAGACTATGAAAAAGTTGTACATACTTGAATAAAGAATTATTTTCCGTTCTGACGACGTTGAGTCTTCCATTGCTGATGTGGTTTGTCGGTACAAAATCAGTAGGTCGATTTTCGTCTTCTGAAGCAGAGATGTCCGGTGACATGGATCTAAAACTACATAAAGAATAAAAATAAGAATAGGAATTATAGGGAACCTTACGGATTCTTTCACGGGCACGCCTTGCAGCAAAAGCCAAGTACCTGCCCCTCGTAAAATAAAATGTAAGAGGATAATTACCTGCGTAGTGGAATCCGCGGCGGCGCGTAGTCTGGAACGCTGAAGACCCTGGCGCCCTGTAGCGCGTTCTCGGTGGGCGGTGCACGGATGTAAGGTAACTCTGCAAGAAAAGTCAAAATTTGTGTAATTATTTATGTTATCTGGACATATATTTCAAGAGCTGCTATATATTTTTGGATCCTATGCCTTTCCTTTAACACCCAAACACAAAACTGCAGACTAAATAAAATATAACCTAACCATAGGTATGGCTAGTAATATCCTTAGCTACATCGCTCGTCAAAAGGGCACAATCACTTAGTAAATTATGTACTTATCTAGTACTTGAACGACCAATTTTACAACTTTAACAAGAGTTTTTAATTTTTTATATACCTCGAGACAATCCAGAATACGTGTTTATGGATGCACTTGACGATCGACGGCTCTGGCATAATTAGCGACATGGGATCAAAAATATAATTGGCGAAATATAGGCGTATAATAAATATGCCTCTGCCCCTTCCGAGAAATAGGCGTCAATATATGTGTGTATGTTGAATATTTACCCATCAATTTGTGCGTCTCATCGTTATCGTTGGAAGGTGAGTATTGCCGAGCGGCAGGCGGGAAATGGTCGAGGTTGTTATAAGGCGGCGGAGGCTGCTGCAGCACGGGCATCGACTGGACTGATGTA
Organism: Musotima nitidalis; assembly: GCA_949126915.1. Classification (NCBI taxonomy): domain Eukaryota; kingdom Metazoa; phylum Arthropoda; class Insecta; order Lepidoptera; family Crambidae; genus Musotima; species Musotima nitidalis. Next base: position 12,995,598 of record OX421418.1, on the reverse strand, counting down.
CGGGACGCTAAATAAATAAACAATTTCACTTGAGACTTCTGGCTGATAATATTCTCCAAGCAACTTAATATGGCAATACCGTGATACACAGAACCAACAGCTTGAGGAATTATTTCATTATTATTGATGAAATTATCCAACGCAACAATTCGCATTATTAAGGAATTTGTTGATTTTCTTTTTATAATAAATTCAAGAGAAGTTAGATCGCTACAGTCTAATTATTATAAAGTTTAATAATTTAATGTTTGTAATTTACACTTACAATAGGCAATTTTAAATGTATTCATCTTTATGAATATGCAAAGTATGATGGCCATGAGCAGTACACTGGCAGCGATGGCGGCCCAGCCGTACGGCGGCAGGATTCTTCCCGGGCTCTTCGAACTGGGCTGCGAACAGCGACCGTCATACTCTTGGACTAAGCTAAAAGCAAAAATAAGCCCTTAATTACCACCAACATCACAAAGTTTAGGGTTTTTACAACAAAGAAAGAGGTAGTCCGATGGTCAGTCAGTCTTTTGTTGCCTCTAACGAAGCTTCCAAAAGGCACCGAGATTGTGAACAATGCCTTAAAAACTCATCTTGGCTTTTTTCAAATTATCTCTTAAAATCTAATACTTAAAATCAAAAAAAATTGTATTAGTAAGATTTCAGTTGTTCGTTATTATTATTGGTAGTATTCTACCAACATCTAATATCGACTTAAGAAAGAAAGGAGCAATTCATGTCACTTGCAGGCAGTGTCGTCTTTTATAAAATCTTTCAAACTATAATAAGCGTTCTGCCACAGTGTACACTTTATGTAGTTTTTAAATTTATTTATAGATAAATTTGCCACGTCATCTGGCAGCGTATTGAAGGTAAATGCGAATACTATTCCCCACATAAGAATTTGTAACTTAATGAAGCCTATACTTGGGCACAGCCAGTTTATTCTTATTTCTTAAGTTAAAATTATGTCTATCACTATAAAATTTATTTCATAACTTTAATTTTTATGAGTATACAATAAGTTTTCATTAATGTACTGTAAATACACAGTCATTATGCCTATTTCCTTAAACTTATCTCTCAATTAGTCGCGAGATTTCATACCATAGATTACTATCTTTATCTTTTCTGCAGCACAAAAATACATTCAATATCTGCAGCATAACCCACAGTAGTATGTCATATGAGTCATATAACACAGTGGAAGTAGGTGAAATAGACTAGACGAGCTGTTTCAATGTCCGTCAGTTGTCGGATCTTCTTCACGGCATAGGCTGCAGAACTCAGTCAGTCCGAAACTTTTGTAGTCGAGCAATTTGTAGTCACACTCAGCAGTTTAAGTTTAAATTAAGCACTCACGGAAACCTTGTTATACTTAACCTTTGCAAGTGAAAAAATAACCATATAGATCGACTTAACAGTTAGGTCGCCGGGTGATAGGTATAACTATTACTTACCCCTTGAAGCAGACGCCGCAGTCGATGACGGACTTGACGCAGGCGTCGCTCGGCGGCGACTCGCGCTTGAGCTCGTCGCAGCGCAGACATTCGCGGCAGAAGTGCGCGCTCTCTTCGCAGTAGAACTCGCTCGAGCACTGCGAGTCCTCAGTGCAAGAGCTTGGAGGGTGCAGTTGTCCTCCAGAAATTGACACCATTATTACGAACCTGAAATATATCATAAAATCGTTTGGCAACAGGGCAAACAATCTGCACCTGTAGGTATATACCTAATGTTTACGTCTTTACGTTCGGTTTATTATTTTTTTGAATAGATTTAATTGAGTTTTATTCTGTTGAAAAGGAATAAAGTACTTAATAACAATTACATCAATTATTTAGTTTCAGGATAAGTATCATTAATAACTTGTGTTATGGGTTATGAATACTAAATATCGAAAAAACATACATAAATAAGTACTTCTTATTTGTAAATACATATTTAATATACATAGGAAACCCAGACCATTCATGTTCATGCACACAAAGATTTGTCTTGCGTGGGAATCGAACCCACGACCTTAGGAGCGAAGAGCGGGTATTCTCGCCACCACCGCGGTGGTCATCAACGAATATAAATCTATATCCCAGAATCTTTAATTTGTAAGTTTATTTAAGTTGTTTAGGTATTAATTATATTTTATTTAAATAGTTAAGTTGTGTTGATTTAATTGATCTATTATGGAAATAAAAGTCTAAACGAGTATGTAATACCTATATATTTCTTTAAACCTTTTTAGCGTTCATTTCTGCATTCGTCAATTGTTTTTTATATTTTTGCTGAAAGTTTACTTTTAGATATTATTATTATTAAGAGCGACAATTTACGTATGTACATACATACAAATACAGCCTGCTAATAAACAGACCGATAGACGGACACTATAAATAAAGTTATAAAAATTATAGCACGTATATTTATTACGGTATTGCGACTCAGCAGTATCCTTGAAGTAATTGCTATTTACTTACTAAAATGTCTTTCTAACAATTTCATTGGTCAATAATGTTATTTTTAAGCTATAAAATATGCTACCAACTAAACTCTTGGTGTTAAATAAGTTATTAGGTTTTTTTTATTTGGGTCATAAACTAACAGAATAATAGTAGTAATAATGTTTAAGAAATAAATTAATGTATATTGATCCTAAAAAGATCTGAGGAACCCAAGCCCTGTAAGTACCCTGCTTTATATTTGCCAGAGCCTCGTCCGTTGATCGGCAGGTGCACCACCAGCACGGTGGTTGGATTGGGTTCCCTAGGTCCTTAGTTGATTAAATAAAAAATTCTCCTCTATGTAGGTATGTTTGAGTATAAAGTTATTTATACATTTCTGTATTTTACTTGGTGCGAAAAGAAAATTACTTGTTGTAGCAAGACACAAATAACGTACAAGTCGAAGCCATAAAAAATAAAACGAAGAATTTTTAAAAGTAAAGACTATGAAACAATAACTTTACTACATGTTACTAATAATATAAATGCGAAAATTATATTCTCGCTACATATTTCCTCAGGAACGGGTAAGTTCAACAAGAGCCCGGCGAGAGCACGTAAATAAATTTGAAACGGACTACAAAAATATTATAAGTTGATCTAGACTTGTAAAAAAAACTTAATAACATGAGAATTACCTAGTCAGTTTTAATATAAGTTGGTAACCATTGAAGGTGAGAACGCCCTCAAATTAAAAGTCTTACATAATAATATTGATTTAGGTAAGTACTTAGTTATTTTAAACTTTTTAGAACAAGTAGTGAAGTAAATGTCTGTTTAATATCTTTACAACTTTTTTCACAAAAGTCGCGGGCGGTAGCGTATCTACATTTATCAATGAACGACGAAGTGCAATGAATGAACGTTGTAAAACTTTGAGTAAACCATTTACACTTACCAAAACAAATAGTGCTGATAGGTAATCCACATGATGTTCGAATTCATCACTAATGTCGTGTAGACTTTTTAAAATTATTAATCTAACTATTAACTGACAATTAATATTCTGTTTCATGTATTTCTCTGGCGATAAAAACACTCACAGATAATATTTTCTGCCTATCTCTTATTAAATATAGAAAATTTTAAAGGTTTAACCTGGGAACGTATCAACTCAAACAAATAACAATTTGAGTGGCCCGACTGCCTGTTTGTTCCATCGTAAACTGAACGAGACAGGTCCGTGGTTCTGATAACTTCGATCATGTCTGAACATGTTCGCCGGCTCCTTTCTACAAACGAGTACAAACGTAATAAAAGAGGTTTGTTGTCGCTCACTCCTGGCCCGTTGAATACAATACAGTCGCGAAGACAATAGGGATTGCTCATGCATTTTGGGAATTTATTTGTTAAATACTTAAGTACTTTTTCACTAAGATTTTATTGTTTTTAGAGTTCCTTTGTTGGAAAATCATTTAGTGTGACCAATATTTTTCAACTTCTAGTTCTAATGTAATAAAATATAGGTTTTAAGCAACTGACTTAAAAAATTGCATGTCTCAGCACAGCAAAGATAATTATGATATGTTATTTAAAGTGGAATAGGCCAGTTAATTGCGATATTTAATTAATCGAATTCTCGAATCGAATCAATGTAATAACATTTACTTACTCCACGATATAGTCGTTTACAGCATGTATAGTTATATGTTGTGTGCAGACTGCATTCAAGACGGTATCTGTCTCAATATAAAGTGGAGTGGCGTAAACTACATTTATTTAAATAATGCAAGCTAAAGAATTAGTTTTAACCAATACATTCATAAAAAACTAAATTGTTTTCTCCATTATAACATATAAGTATTTGCAGTTAATATATTTAACGCGATATAATTTTGTCAATTTTCATGATTCTAGGTCGTGTGGGTTGGTACAATATGGCCGTCCTTAGATTGCGTTGATGTAGAAGCTTAAGTTCATTTACATCGGAAGATAATTTCAACTTGTAACTCCACGCGTTTGCGGGAAAAGTTTCTCAAAAGAAAGACGGGCCGCAAAGTGGTCCTAAAAGTGTTCTTTTTCTGCTTAGAAAGAAAAGATAACATAAAATTAGGGCTGCCATGTCTTAAATTGCCGACGCTGGATTAACACGGCAAGAATCCCGAACATTTGTGCGAAATATGGTTATTTCCCCGGACCCCTCTAAAAAGATTTTTTGCAACAAAATAAAATCATCGTTAAAATTAATAATTTCTTGGTAGGGTTATCATCAATCAATTTTGAACTAAGATTTATTTAATTTATTGTGTATCTTAAAAAAAAAAAAGTTTTTTCCTTGACAACAAAAGGATTCGGGTTTCTCCCGGACATTTTAAAATCCCTTGCCGGACGGACCCCGGACTCCCTTGAAACTAGGACAAATCGTGTCCCTTCGTCCAGCATACTCACCATGGAATCTTGATATTTCATGAATGCCAAAAAATAGTTGTGAAATAGTTGTAAATAGTTGCCAAAGGAAAAAAATAGTAGTCTTACAATAGTTAAATTACAGCCATAACTATATGAGTATGCTGGGCGAAGGTTTCGCCCAGCATACTCACCTCCGTTTGAGGAATCTGCGTACGTTTCATACATAATTCATACTTCAAAAAATAGTTAATAAATAGTTCATAATGGTGCCCAAAAATAAAAAACAGTACTCTAATAACTTCGGAGTTATAGGCTTTGTTCAGTAAGTATGCTGGGCGTAGGTTCTACGCCCAGCATACTCACCTCACTATGCAAATACGGAACGAGCTATAGGTACAATTTACGTCTCAAAAAATAGGTGTTGAAATAGTAGTCAATATCAGTCTATTTTTTGCTTGACTTTTGACCTAGAAAACCATTAAATTTGGTTGTAAACTTTTACATACATTAGATTTTAGTACAGTCGAATACAAAACTTTCTTAAACTAAACTTACATTTTATAGGTATAACAATATGAAAATGCAAAAACGGACTGAAGTTTGATGTGTCTGTGTGTATGTGTGTGCGTCGTAGCTCCCGAACCGATTTTGTTTTTTTGTTTGTTTGAAAGGTCCATAATTTCTCAAGATCTCAATAATGTTATATTTTTTTATAGTGACATGTCAATGTGACAAGTGGCTTATGGAAAGCACTAACATCGTCCAGATATTATGATGGCGACTGTACTGTGGTCGCTATCCAGGTCGCTAAAGCCTACCACAAACCTAATGCCCTCCATCACCTCTTACAACCCCCTTAAGCATGTAAGGGGAGGCGACAATGTATTCCTAGGCTGTCGCCTTCTCGGCGGGCTGCAATAAACTTTAGTGTTCAGACATTTTTTTTTGGCAAATGGTTCACCCTATGGGCAATGAAGTAATAGGATTTATTTACGCTTACAGTTTCATTTATTTTATTATTTTTACAAAAATATATACTAGGTAAATGCTAATATATTATATTTTAGACTGTGAGAAAATACCACAAAATAATTCCCAATCACATAACACCCACCATTAGAATGTTTAATATTTTTATATTATAAAACATGTGTGGACGACTGTACCTCATTTAAAGTTAGTATGTAGAAGTTTACAACCAAATTTAATGGTTTTCTAGGTCAAAAGTCAAGCAAAAAATAGACTGATATTGACTACTATTTCAACACCTATTTTTTGAGACGTAAATTGTACCTATAGCTCGTTCCGTATTTGCATAGTGAGGTGAGTATGCTGGGCGTAGAACCTACGCCCAGCATACTCACTGAACAAAGCCTATAACTCCGAAGTTATTAGAGTACTGTTTTTTATTTTTGGGCACCATTATGAACTATTTATCAACTATTTTTTGAAGTATGAATTATGTACCTATGAAACGTACGCAGATTCCTCAAACGGAGGTGAGTATGCTGGGCGAAACCTTCGCCCAGCATACTCATATAGTTATGTCTGTAATTTAACTATTGTAAGACTACTATTTTTTTCCTTTGGCAACTATTTACAACTATTTCACAACTATTTTTTGGCATTCATGAAATATCATCATTCCATGGTGAGTATGCTGGACGAAGGGACACGACAAATCTGGGAAATTCCGGACGGATAGCAGCCCTAAATAAAATGCACGACTGCGGTAACTAACTAACTAGACCACGGCTATTTAGTAACATAATGGTGACCTCTAGTTAATACTTTTAAGTATGTGATTAATTTGTATTTTTTTTACTTTTACTTAAATTCAACAGAACTATTATATATTTATAGTATTTCTCAGAGGTGAAGATGCTAGGACCTGATCTTATCTAGGGATACTATTATTTTCCTTCGGGCACTATTTGGGTTTTTTTAATAGGGCTAATTTCACAATGTCGGCTTAGGAGATAAATATGGCATTTGGAATGGCAGTTTTATATGAGAATATATGTATAGTACTCCAATGGGACTTACTTGGACATTGTGAAACAGGCCCTTAATGAAGTTGTTAATAATATTACATAGTAAGTTTGTTGGCCTGAGTAAGTTTCTGAAGTATGTACTATTTGAATTTGATTTTATTCATTTTCAGAAACAAGCTGGTGGCAATAATATAATAAGCAATAAAACAAAAACAAATTTAGTTAATCAGGTTTATTCTCATAATATAAAAAGGTTCCTTTAGAACATTGTGTGAAATCAATCTCATTGACCTACGACTAGAAAAATTATAATTGGCGTACATAAAACGACACAGCAGTTCAAAGCAATATTTATATCGAAAATTGCATATTTCAAATAAATCTACATTAGTTATATTTAAAAGTAATAATATAAAAACAATCAAATTATTATTTGTTGATTTTATAAATTAACTAAAATAATACTTTGAACTGAATGCTAAGGACATTTCACAAGGAACATTTTTAACACGTGTTTATTGAAAAGTGAACACACAGCCACTTTGAGGCACTTAAAATAAATATTTATTTAGACATTACATAAAAACAAAACAACTAAAACATTGCAATTTCAAACATTAATCAATTGATAGTTGATCAAGAGCAACATCCTCATGACGGAACTCATATTAATTCTTCTCATAACTGTTATAAAATTTGATTAATAAATGAAATTCAACTGAAGGAAAAATATATTGGCTAAGGGAACTTTTCTTTGAAGTCTTTGAATTTAAAATCGAACAACGTTAATCATCCTGAAGATAATTATATTTATAAGATAATTATATAATTATATTGTTTTATAGTTATTGGTATTTATTTGGTAGACATAATTAATTATCATCGTATTTAAAAACTTAACAACATTAGGTAACGATTAACATTCTTTGACGTTTGATCCGACCATGATCAAAATTACACATTTTACGTAGTATTTTAAACAGAACAAAATAAAAAGCTATTTGGCTTTGATATAAATGATTATTTGATTGATAAAACATAAATTTTATAAGGGCTTGACATTGAATACATTGCAAAAAAAAATTATAGAGTTTTTAAAATTTTATAATATTGAAATTCATGCTATGTACATATTAAAAGCTACCCCTTTTAGTCTTTTGGGAGAAATTAATTTAAAAAATATATATAAGAAGAAGTATAAGAGTGTATGTTGGGATGAAAAATAAGTTGTTTAAAACACATTCACATGTATGCATGATGTCAAAAAAAACTTGTTTTTTAAATAGTTTAAAACTACTTACTTAATTTCAAAACCAGCTCTTATTACATAACTTTATGGGCCATTTTTTGGAAGACTATGAATATACAATGGCAAGAGATGTTTACTCTACTAATAAGCTCAAATTTAGTAAAAAGTATGGTTGACATAATGTGATCGTATTGATTTTAAAAATATATTTTTTAAATATTTATCTATAAAAATATATGCAATATTTATGAAAATTTTACTGTTAACATAATGTATTATCAAACATTAGAGATCCCTCATTCAGATCGTCATATACATAATTTTATAGTGACTAACCATAGCGGCATATTTTTACGACACTTCTCAAGTAACACTGTTTTGTAAATATAACTAATTATCTGATTCACTATTTATCAAAAGTAAATTTCTAATCAATTTCTACGAAATTGGCAAATAATATTTTAGTAAACAAAACATACCTTGACAAATAAAATATAGTTTTACATATAAATTAGAAGTAATATTTATAAAAATTTTGATGTGATGTTTAAAGATTTGTCATACACAAAATTTATATAAATAAAACATTAAGAATAATAAAAACAAGTTTGCGTTAATTATCACATTTTTTCAATGATAATTATCATCATTGTGTAATAATTAATTTCTTTTTTTATTAAGGTATTGTGATGTTGGTATGAAATATAATAGAAAACATTATTATTCATCTAATCAAATAAACTACTTAATTTTATGGGAGTTATCTTATATCTGCATATTGTATTTTCTATTTACCGGATTATTATGCATAATAAGAAAAGCACAAATTTCATATAAAATCTAAATTTCTTGAAGATGCGTAAAATCTATATATTTAAAATTGCTTGGTACCCTGTATTACAGTAAGTGAAGTCTGAAGCTAAATCCACCAATGACCGTGTGCAATAATTAAAAGTTTAAACGTTGTATAAATAATTGAAATTTGTGACGTTGTTATGGATGCACGTGTCACCTCAGTTTCCACGTGACCAAAAAGTATTGGAAACATTGTTATAAAATAGTGCAATATGTGCTATTTAACTGCGTACTAAGGGTAACTAACCGACAATAGATCATTTCACACATTACCTACTACGGAATTTATGATAAGGCACTCTATTAAAATAGTATTATGCAAAACAATCACCCTTACAATACATTACTACATTAACAATAAATTATGTAGTAATTCCATAAACATACTGAGCAATTTAATAAGTCTTTTTATTGCCTCGATTTTCGTTACCGAATGACAATACTTTAAGTACGATTATAAATATATATTTTAATATGGCTCCTTTTTTTGTGTATATTTTTTTTTAATAATATACAATTTTTCCGTTTATCGTATTGCATTCACAAGCACAATTGATACAAAATATAAACATTTAAAAATGGAGATAATATCAACAGCACAATTCAGTATACTTACATCCAATATCTATTAATTATTTATTATTTCATAAAACTAATTTAAATACGTAACTATAGATAGTTCAATCCACGATGAAGCATGAATTGAGCAATATTGAACTTTATAGATTGGTGTTAAGAGCGTCGCCATGCGCCATCGTGGATTAAACTATATATATAAGAACTATTCGTATTCAGCACCGACATTAAAAGAATCACATTATTTTATTTTCAAACTTACGTATTTAATATATGGCAACGCCGAGCGTAGTCATGGAGTAATTGTAAAACGTTTTTAAAATGTTCTCGACATGGGTTCAATCTTGGTAAAACTTTAGGTATGCGAGTGTCGTGCACGCTACTTACGAGTAACTAAGTATTCAAGAAACTTACATAACAAATAAATTAAAAAGATTAGTACATAACATATAATTTCAATTGGCTCGTGTGAAATTCTGAACGATTTAAGTCAATTTTTATCAAATGTTTTTGAGAAATATTTAAAATTATGCTGATTTAGGCACTCTAATTAGTTACTCTTTGTGTAAATATTGTCACGCACATACTGGCTGTTTCACGCAACCTAATAAAATAAAAATGTGGTGTAAAAATGTACAAAAAGGTGCAATAAAATTCTGTTCTATATGCTGCAGAACAGAATTTTATTGCACCTATGAGGTAACGCTAACGCCTTATTATTTACTTCATTTGCTAGTGATTATCCATTAACACGTTAAACGCCATGGCAGACACCGTTTATCTGCCAGTTTGTTTTATCAATGGGCTAATTGAAAAATAACAAAAGGGTTGTCGGACATATGGTGGCTGCCATGGCCCATAGAGAAAACTAGTATTTTCGGCTGGTCGTTTAAGCTGTTAAGTATTAGATGTGGCCTATTGCTTAAATAGGCCATTATCGGAACCGTAAAAATAGTTGTCATACCCGTCTATAAATCTCCGCAATTTCACACATTTTGATATCCAGTAAATATGGACTTTTCGTTTGTAATAGATAAAATTATGAAACGCAACCACTATTTTACTAGCTATAGAACCACAGTAACTAAAAGCTAGCAGAATGTGCTGGTTTAAGTAGAACTTCATTTCTATTTAAACTTGCTCGACGTGACGAGCAGTATTTATAAAGTGAGAATTTATAAAATGCATGTATTTTGGGCCTCTTCAATGAGTATTCAAAGTAAGTTTGTGACTGAACTAAAAAACACTGGAACTACGCGATATCTTTCACATTATGCTACAACTCACTAAGTAAAACTATATAATACCACTATTAAGTTTATATAAAATTGTATCTATCGTAGAGATACTTAATCTAAGTAAATATTATGTGACAAAATTTATCACAGGGCTTCTAAGAAAGTTGTTTGATAATAATCAAACAATTTCCTTCTAGTTTGGAAATAAATGCTTATTTCTAGAAATAAAATTGAGCACATTTTACCTGATGAACTACGGTGTGCGTTAAGAGTAACAAGTTCATACTAATTCTTATTAGATATTAGATGAGGTTGCATCTTCGTTGTATTATTATACTTACTATTGCCATGCATTGATATAAGCCTAGGGTTATTTTTGACTTACTTAATTAAGCTAAATCCACATATTTTGCATTGACGTGACTAAATTTAATTGTAATTTTCGGCAAATCAGATAACTATCACCTATATGTAAGGGAGATAGAATGGATATAGAGATTTTAATTTAATATCTTTCATATACTATATTTGATGATAAGTCCCATCAGTTCTCCCTGACTTCATAAGTTAGGGTAATATTTTATATTTCTTGATTGTGGCATTAAAATGTCACTAACGATATAAAAACGTCTTAGAAAATAAAAGAATTAAATTAACAGCAAATCAGTTAACTTTGCTCTAACTTTGATTACTTTAATTTGCAGCTAAGTTTCAACAGTTATAAAGACAAGTATGTAGTGAGATCGCGTCTCGCCTTTAATGCGGTACTTTAATGTCAGTAGGTAGAAGTAAATGCGAAAAGTAGCTTAATAAACGCGACTGGTTTTAACTATGGCTATCTACTGAGAAATTAATAATAATAAGGCAATAAGTATAAATATTTCCCTTAACAAGGTAGGTAGTTAATTTTTTTTTATTGAAATTCATGCTTTCCTAACTGCATTTATTTTTATGTGACTCGTCAAAATGACCAAGCCTTGCCTGAGGTAAAGGAAGTATTCTCAAAAGCAGCAAACGCCCAAAATAAAAGAGGTTTGGACTTTGGAGTACATAATCTGGATGATAAATTCGTCGGATCGTCTGACAAATTCATTTCTTTTTCCAGGCTGCACAAATTGATTAAGGCTGATAAGGTCAAACAGAACTTCAGAGGTTGAATTTAATGTGTTACTGTAATGTACACTACCTGGTTAAGGAATATGCCGAGTCCTAGCTAAATAATGGCCAAGCTACGCGACGTCATACATAGCTTCTATTAATCGGTCACTTAGACAAGTTTTAAAGTTAAGACGCCTCGACTATCTTGAAATGCGGAGTTATTTGATATGTATGAAGGAGATGCGTGGAGTATCGCAGCGCTAGTGCCGCGGAAGGTTGACGTTGTTTCGTTGCTCCAGGTTGTTAATGTTGGTGACGACGTTAATGACAAAGGCGCCGGCGGGTGGTGCCGCGACGCCAGGGCCGGAGCCGCCAGTCGGTGGATTGTTGTTCGAATCCTGCTGGAGAAAAAACACTTTAACATGCTAGGGACTTTAAGATGTTAAAACTAGGTCTAAGATGTTAATCAACGTCATTGCTTGACGTTGCTTTGACGTTGCGTTGACATTGCTTTTAAGAGGCCGTTTTTCACAAAGCCCTTACAAGCACGTTTAGCCACCGGTTTGTTTTTGTCCATGAGGTAGCCACACTTCTTTGCCAATCCTAGGTCTACGGGTTAAAATGCAACAAAAAAGATGTGACGCACGCCTTCACTTTGACAGCTCTAGAGTAACCATTGCAAATACGCACTCAGTTTTAAAGAAGACAGTAAAAAAGAACGATTAAAAGAAGTGAGAAATCTCTTTCACTTTTCTAAAACCTAAAATAGACATACCTCCCTGACGCAGAGAGTTTTAGCGGGCGGACCCGAGGCCGCAGGCGCGGCGGGTCTGCGCTCGCCAGTCACTGCTACTGCTCCGTCTGTCGCCGACTCGCTGCGAACAAACAAAAATTTTTTTATTTACACACAGAGAAATATACAAACGGACAAACTAGGAAACAGGCACAGCTTATTCCAAAACGAAATATCTTCCAGCTGGCCCGCTAAAGAAAAAATAAAACTTAAAATTTAACTGGCTAGTATGTGCATTGTAATACAATAAATATAGGGAAAAAAACAATTATACATTAGAAAAGAAAAAAATATACAAAATATATATACTAACGAAGGAAACAGATACAAACAACAACTATAGCAACATGAAAATAAATGTAAACATTTAATCAAAACCTAACAACAGGACAAAAAGTGAACTTTGACATGTTTTTAAAACGAAGCAACGCTGGGGCAATTCTGAACGTGCAATGGCAAATCATTTCATAACCTGACTGCATATATTTATTATATTTATATTACATTACACACGAAAAATTACATCTCTATTGATATTCCATGGCTCCACTCGCTAACGGGGTTCTAACATACGTTTTAAAGAGGCGATGTGGTCCAATGGCGACCGGGCAAAGGCAAGCGTAGAAGCACCAGAAAGACCGATTATATGGTAAACACGGCGAGACGTCGGTGGATACAGGCGGTTTGAGATCGATCGAAGTGGAAAACAATTAGGGAGGTCTGTATTCAGCAGTGGCCTTCTAGTGGCTCAGATGATTGTAACATCTAATCTATCTAAATAAGACTTATTATACTGTTAGATTTCTGGTAATTATCAACGTCCATTACACAAAAACGTTTATTAGAGAGCACCTTTCAGAGATATTTTAAAAAAAGTTGTCAATATTGAATAATTCACAGTAAAATGTATTCTAAAATTCCAATAACAATCTCCATACTTTTTGCTAAATCCTGTATTAATATTTATAGCAAATATATCCTGTAAGATTTACATAAATTAAAGTATCGAATAGTACATGCATGTTTTTTAACTCTGGTTGTAACGGTTTATTATTACAGCGTATTAGGCATCTATTTGTTAAACTCACCTTATTTATCCCTGCAAAGTACGCTTATAGCAAAAATATCAACTATTATTATTAAACTCATTCATATATTTCAAGACATGTATGTACAAATGAAAGTACCAGCAGTAATCGTTATCACAAGCGTAATTAATTGCTATTTTTAGTTCATCAGTTAAGATTTCAAGTGTCAAGTGTCATAATCTGGTGGACTTATATGTATAGGTTCACTTATTTTCTTCAGTTCTTGAATTTTGGATAATAATGGCTTCTTTTGTAAGTATCTAGAAAATAGGCCATAGAAAGTGACTTTGAGACATAATAAATAACTCACCTGACAGTGTAGTTGTTGGTTATCTCGTTGGGCGTCCAGGGACTTTCCATGGTCTCCTCGTCGTGCGGAGAGAACGGAGACGACGTTTCTATTTCCTCGTTTTGAGAAAAACTGTAACATATTTAATAATTTATTGATTTAGGCGATACTTTGCGGAAATCCATAGTAAGCAAGTGATGGATTAAAAATATCTTAGTAACAATTCCCGCGCTACTATAATTTCACGATTTCGTTTCAGCGTTGGTCGTGAAGACATCGTTGTTCTGAGGCTCCTATCTTACCTGAAGATGCCCTGTGTAAGGGCGAAACACGTGTCGTGTTGAATAGTTTCTCGATTTTTCGGGAAATTATAGTAGCGCGGGAATTGTTACAAAGATATTTTTAATCCATCACTTGCTTGTAACATATTTATTTATTTGGTACACTCATAGAAGTGAATGAAGATAACCTAGGTACAGGGCATAGCTTATTCCGTAAAGAATATGTTCTGTAAATTTTTTATGTCACCCCTGGCCTAATTTATTTTAAAATGCCATTAGACTGACTACTGCCGCGGCGTCTTCTAAATTACATAATATGACTCGTCACAATGACGTCACTGAGGATACAGTCGATGGAGTTCATCAAAAAATAAGAGCTCTTCATACCTTGAATTATGCACGGTGGCAAGCACACCAACACATGGCTGCGTGCATAATGTCCTTCAGTCTTTTTAGATTAGTTAGCAAATATTAGCTAGCGAAAATCAAACTTGGACTTAGATCGACCACTGTTGTTACTAATGTAATGCATGAACGCCAGCAAAATGTACACAGTCTTAGCAATAAAGATCTATTCTATTATATTCTTTTCATAATTTAAAGCCATTGTGACCTCAGCAACAAGTTTTTGATTCTCGAAAAAACCTTTAAAAAAACAAAATTCCTAGTTTATAACATTAACTTACCTGGATGCTGGGCCACGTATATAGGCAGGGTTGTTGAAGGGGCGCGCGGCTTGACTGCCAGCAGATTCCCGCTGGCCCTGGTTACGCGCCGACGGTGTACGTTTTATAAACGGCCTGGACGAATCTGTAACAAAGAAATTAATAGGCTTTAATAAATAAATTTTATTAATAGACATCAATTTCTTGCAAAAATGTATCGTTCTTTGAAACAGTAGAAATCTATAAATCCAAAGCTTAACTATAAACAGAGTAAGCCGTAAAACAAATAGACCTTAATTTGGATTTAAAACTAATTTACCTTCGAAGGAAACGAGAATACTCAATGGTCAAATAGTCAGAAGCACTCTTAATGAGTAATGCTTTAAAAGTAAATAATAGATGGAAGATACCTATGTATATTAAGTATGTATTTATGTTATTTAGTAATCATAACACAAGTTCTTAATAATACTTATCTTGGAACTAAATAATTGTAGTAATTGTTAGAAATTATTTATTTATTTATTAAATAACGAGCTGACCCGGCAAACTTTGTTCCGCCTTAATGGTAATAAATAAGCAGATTGTGTTTTTATTTTATTAGAATACAAATACTTTAATACAATACAAAAAAAAAAATATGTAGGTATTTAATTTTTTAATCATTCATTATTATTTCTATATTTTATTACAAAGTTGCTCTTCACTTAAGTACTTTGTGATACACGACTTTTTTTTTTTATTATTATTTATGCACGAAGTCGAGCCATACTATTGCGGCGATGTTCACGTGCAATTTCTTGTTCTTCTTCAGTCCTTTCATTTTCAGTATTTCGTATTCTTCTTGCATTACGTCTTTGTCGGTAAAGATTCGATTGTCTTGTTCGCGGCATTATTAATTAAACTTCACTTCAATCCACCTATAAAAATATTTCAAAACTCATATTCACATTCCCGCCAAGAAGTCAGAAATAGTTTGAATTTTGATTTTTACAAATATCAAATTGTCATCCATACGTCACTACATAGCTGTCATTTGCGTTTTGTTATTCCAAGCCTGATTCTTTTTTGTTATATCACGTTTTATAGTGACTGACGTTTCATGTCAAGTCACACGGGAACGATGTCGAACGGGATAAAAAGTATCCTATGTCCGTCTCCTGGCTCTAAGCTACCTCCCTACCAATTTTCGCCCAAATCTGTTCTGCCGTTCTTGAGTTATAAGTGCTGTAACTAACACGACTTTCTTTTATATATATAGATAGAGGAAAACCTAATAATATGGCGCCTTTTATTAGCATTGAGACACCAAGTCCTTCATTGGAAAAACAGGGAGAATATGCAAGACAATAAAAAAAACCAACCAGACTAGTTGGATCTATACAACAATTGGGCACTTTACAACCAATACAAATGCTAAAGCGGACTTACTGATGTCAAAAATGTGGAGACATAGAGGAGTTTGTGGTACAGTCAGTGTTAATAATATCCAAAGCGCCATTAAGATCGACTCAGGTACCATTTGTCAAGAGCGTTACAGCTCTTTGGGTGTTACCAACTACATGACAGATACAGTCGATCTGTGACACTTAGGCTGCCTGCAGAATGGACCTCATTAATGAATGACTGACATGAATAAAACACGATAATAAGGTTTCCATCTGCCAGAGACGTCATCAGAGCTAACCATCATTATAGCGAAGATATTTTTGAGAATATGGAAAAATACAAGGGTAAGCACAAAATATCGAATATAATAGTCAAGGTACGCCAAACAAATTCACTTCCACAGCCCCCGTGATAAGATAAGATAAAAAGATAAGTCCAAAATATTTTTCATACTGTTATGAAACAACAATGGCTCAAATAAAACTTTGTAAAAAAAAATTATAAATTTAAATAAATTACCTTACACATATTGTTGTCATAAGATTGAGGTGATAGCTACATAAAAAGCTTAATTATTTTATCGTTTCCTTTCATATGTAGGTACGCAAGACAGACTCAAATGCTTTCTACATTTTTATTTATTTTGTCCAGGAGATATAGTATTATCATTTAGAAATGCGTGATAGATTTCATTGTTCAGTAACAAGGTTACTTTCACAATGATTTATTCGAAGCGTGACTAACTAATCAATGATAAGATTGTATTTATTTTGACATGAAAAATAGTAAGCGCAATAATCATTCAGTCTAATAGACTTTATGGACCTATAAATTTAAAGCTTATCACAAATAGCGTTAATATCACAGCAAAAAGAGAATGAAGAAAATAATTATTTTCATAGGAGTATTTAGAATGTAGCTCTGCGGTGCTAGGTGAGCGGATACGATCACCTAAGTGAAGCACGGTTCAAAGATGTCCTTGGATGGGTGACTGTTTATGAGGTTTAATATCGGGCGATTAATGTGCTTTGGAGGGCAGGTTAAGACGCCACAAACCAGCGCCCGCCAATCCGCACTGGGTACGCATGTTGGAGTATCTGAATCCCTTTCACCGTAGTTTGCGAAAAAAGGCCCGTGCTGTAGTGGGACGTTTAGGCCTCTCCAGTAAAATGGAGCGAGGCAGCAGAGTGGAGAAACGTAGTAATATTAACATTTGTTTTGGGATTGGATTGGGATTCGCCTATAAGAGATGTTTTTAGATTTGGTTAATATTTGTTTGTTTTTCCGCTAGTCATTAGCGCTCCGCTTCAATGGCCTTAGGGGCTAATGTGATGGATTTTAATAAATCTGTAAAAAAAATACCTTCGTCCGCGTGGAGATTGTTGAACGGTGGCGCATGAGCAGGTGGAGGGTCTGGTGATTCAGGACGAGTGTACAATGTGTTGTAAGGAGGCGGCGGTTCTGGCGCAGTGGGCGTGGCTTCGGGGGCGGCGCCCGCGCATCGATTGTGGACCGATGTTGCTGAAATTTAAATTTAAAAATGTTTTGACTATATTGACAAGGTCAGTCTGCTTTGACCGAATTTAAAGATATACTTAATATAATTGACTTTATGAAGTGAAAAGTGTAACTAGTATCACAAAGAATATATTTATATGTGTCATCGTAGTTGCTGTCCGATTATTCGTAATCTTGTAGGAAGATTAATACACTTATGTTATGATTAGCATGATTAGTTAGATTGGTTCAATTTCTATTTTACATAACATAACGAGACAGGAATGTTGTCATTATGGGCAAAGGAGCCACATCTCTTCATTTGAAACATTTAAGGTAAGCGTCCACAGGCCGTCGCACGCATCACACGTTATGGATTTTAGTACGCCTTGTTTAGAAACAGCGACCACTGATCCGCACCGTATGAATCGCTCATCGACACACAGATGCTCCGAGAGGCAACTTTTGCAATGCGTCATACGGAATGCCGATCAGTGGACGCACCCCGCGCGCTCGCTCTGCATCGTCGGCCATTTCTCTATGTTCCGATTTCTTTTTGTTTATGTTGTGTATCCAGATACTATTTTTCCTTTTTTTAGATTTCTTTGCATATTCTTTCTCTTGTGCTAACAAACAAGCTATAACGACAAATTGTTATACATCGCTTTCCTCCATTCTCACAAACACATTCCGCACTACAAAAATCCTAATAAAGTGGCATCAAAAATCCGATTGCTCGGAATTTGATGACGCATAAGAAAAAAATATCCGTTAGATGGGATCCGTCCGCTGCGTGCGATGCGGACCTGTGGAGGGTTACCTTTAATATAGCTCTAGATCACTGTGCTAAAAGCTAGGTTTGCTGCAACTCAAAGTAAATATTTGTAGAAAGCCCTAGGAAGCGGACCCCGGACTCGTTAGGAGGCAACAGGGACAGCGCTCGGAAGATGATGATGAGCAAGGCCACACCAAATAGGAAATAGGCGCATTCAGTATTTATGTAACAATATATTATGTATAGTGGTTATTCATACTAGGTAACTAGGTATAACTGTTTATGAGACACTTACAAGTTCTTATTTTGAAGATATATGAGAAGAGTGTGTCTTTCTTGCAGACGACATAGATGACGATAGCGCAGAAGCCGACCAGCAGCAATGCGATAAATGCCCACGCGTACGCCGGTAGTACACCAGAGGTGTCTGACCGCTCGTTGGGCAGGACGCAAGCGCGATCTAGCCGTAGATCTTCCACTAATCTGAAAAAAAAAAAATTGAAAATTTTAAGAGACTACGAAAGTCATAACATTTTACTATCGTAAAAGCTTAACTAGAATACAAATACTCTTTCACCTATAGCGGTCCCCTAGACGACGCGGCAAGGCTTATCTTTGTAATAATAGGTTGGGGAAAAAGTCTTTTCGTATTTTTGTATGAAAAGTCAAGACATTTTTTTCAAAGTTTATTTACATTTATTTACAATATATATGTACCGTTTTGTTGAATAACTTTCTGCCATTTTGTGGGCAGAGACATTATCCCGTTACTGTAGAAACTTTGGGACTTCTGATCAAAAAAACGGGACAAATAGTTTTGGCAGTCCTCTCTTGAGGTCAACCTTACAGAACCTAAAGAATTCTGCAGAGACCGAAACAGGTGAAAATCTGAAGGCGCAAGGTCAGGGCTATATGGTGGATGCAATAGGACCTCCCAGTCGAACTCTCTTAATTTTTGCTGAGTGGCTAAAGATGTGTGTGGTCTAGCGTTATCGTGATGAAAGACCACACCCTTCCTGTTGATCAATTCCGGCCGTTTTCTCTCGACTGCTTCCTTTAATCTCATCAGTTGCTGGCAGTAAAGATCAGAATCGATGGTTTTGCCGGGCGGTAAAAGCTCATAATAAACAATGCCCTTCCAATCCCACCATACACACAGCATCACCTTATTTCGTGTTAGGCCAGGTTTGGCCACAGTCTGCCGAAGGTTCGAGGCGCCGTATCCTCGAGGCGGTCGGGCCCATCTTAGAGCGATGGGTCGGCCGTCGGTGGGGGTCGATGACCTTCCGACTCACGCAGGTACTTTCCGGGCACGGGTGCTTTGGGAAGTATCTGTGTGACGTCGCCGGGGGGGAGTCGACCCGGTGTTGCCACCACTGTGACTGCGCGGAAGACACCGCGCAGCACACTTTGGTGGCGTGCCCTGCGTGGGCGGGGCCGCGGTCGACGTTAGCCGCGGCCCTGGGTGGAGTGGCTCTCTCGCTGCCGACCATCATGCAAAAGATGGTCGACAGCGAGACGGCGTGGGAGGCGATGGCCTCCTTCTGCGAAGTGGTGATGTCGCAGAAGGAGGCCGCGGAGCGGGAGAGGGAGCGGGATCCGCTCTCTCTCCGGCTACGCCGTTGGCGCAGCGGGCGGGCCAGGAGGGCCCGTCAGGCAGCGCCCGGGGGGTCTTAGGCGACGGGGGCAGGGGGCCCCTTCCGTCTCGCCATAGACCCCCCCCGAAGTCGGCCAGTTACGCCATGGCCGCACAAGGAGGTAGGGGGGGCGCTACAAATTGCGCCTTCCTGAGGAGGTCTCCCCGGTTCTGATCCGGGGGACGTTGGCCGCGGGCAGGGTTCCAGAAGCTACAAACCCGGGCACTGGTGCCTCGCCCCTTTTCAACAGCGGTGGGCGTCGTCTGAAGTTTTTTAGTGGGTAGGACTGCGGTGGTCGTGTCGGCTGCAGTGAGCCCCACACCCCCTCCCGGTCTCCCCCTTTTGGCCGGGAGACAGTGCGTAAGCAGCATTTTTTTACAGACGATAGTAAAAAAAAAATAAAAAAAAAAAAAAAATAAAAAAAAAAAAAAAAAGGTTTGGCCACAGTCTGTGAAGCCTGGCCAACTTTCGACCACGACCTTTTTCGCACGTTCTTGTCGTACGTGATCCACTTTTCATCGCCAGTTATCAATCTCTTCAAAAACGGCTCGGTTTCATTACGTCTCAATAATGAATCGCAAATGAGTACACG
This sequence comes from Musotima nitidalis, assembly GCA_949126915.1. Lineage (NCBI taxonomy): Eukaryota > Metazoa > Arthropoda > Insecta > Lepidoptera > Crambidae > Musotima > Musotima nitidalis. Next base: position 12,974,747 of record OX421418.1, on the reverse strand, counting down.
GTTCATTAAGTTTCTTTGAGTGAGCTCGTGTGGCACCCAAATATCGAGCTTTTTTGTATAACCAGCTTTCTTCAAATGGGTCAAAACTGTTTTGTGGTCAATTCCCAGTTCTTCAGCTACATCGTAACTACTAATATGCCGATCTTGCTCCATTCTTTCAAAAATGGCGTCCATTTTATTCGTAACAGGGCGACCAGAGCGAGGTGCATCTTTAACATCAAAATTTCCGGACTGAAAACGTTTGAACCAAATTTGTGCTACTCTTACTGACACTGCATCAGGTCCATAAACATCACAAATTTTTTTCACTGCTTGAGTTGCATTTTTGCCTTTTTTATAATAAAATTTTAAAATGTATCGAATTTCTTCATTAGATTCACTCATTTTTACGGAGAGAAAAACAAATGAAAAATAGCGGGAAACAACTTTTTTTAATTTTTTTCTTTTCTTTATAATGGAACCTTTTTAATGTTACCAAAACCAGCCAGACACAAATAGTACAGTCAAAAAAAATGCATAATAAGTTTATACCTACGTTATGCGAAAAGACTTTTTCCCCGACCTAATATTTATAGGTGCTTGTAATAAAGAGGACCGGAGAAAAATGATATTTAATTGAGTTTGAATCCACGTCGTTCAAAAAGTTTCGAGGGCATTTAAAAGACGTAAGGCGTATAGGACAGTGCGACTATTAGTACTATAGTGTTGCTTTTTTATAAATAAAGAAATTATAATTTTCTATTAGTGACTCCCGAAGTAAGGGGGAATAACCCCCTTACTCGTATTAAACGGTAATTATTAAATATGAAATAATTTAATAAATTAAAGTTCATCTCTCACGAACCAATCAAGAAGGGAAACGTCAGACTGAGCGGATTGTTAGGAGATATAGGGTGTCAAAAGAGAATTGTTACATAAGTACCGGATAGCGGGATTGTTCGAATGAGTTACCGCGGCTTCGGAACATAACGGCACGTAGAAAGAAGTTAGATGGTTTTAGTCAGTCAAAAGTCTGACACTCTCATTCGCTCCACCCACAACATGAGGAAGTCATTAGATGATGACGATTCCATACGTAAAAAAGCATTTACGGAAAAATTGTTGTTGCGATATGCAAATAAAAAGATATACAAATGAATTCGAATAGACGAAGTGGCTAATTTTTATAGATACGACGCTGGGTGATATAGCTATTACCACAGAAAAGACATTACTTACCCCTTTAAACAGACTCCGCAGTCGATGACGGACTTGACGCAGGCGTCGCTCGGCGGCGACTCGCGCTTGAGCTCGTCGCAGCGGAGGCACTCGCGGCAGAAGTGTGCGCCCTCCTCGCAGTAGAACCCACTCGAACACTGTGAGTCCTCAGTGCACGCAGTGGGCTGTGCAGTGAGTCTGACACTCAAGCACAGAACTCCTGCGCTCACTGCCAGTGTTCTGAAAATATAATATACTTCTGTTTTACAAATTTATTTGAAAATAACTCAGCCAGCGCATGTGTATCACCGAGTCCCGGATTCTTTGAGCGGGGCCTGTCTTTAGGCGAGGAATGAAACTTTTTTGGACTGCATCAGACATTATGACGTGTCACATTAAAAAACACTATAAAAGTCTGGCTTCGCCAGGCGTTTAATTTATTTTATTGTACCTGTAATTGTGTATAGTCAAAATCTACCTAAATGGGTATTTACTCATTTATGTAGATTTTGAGACGCTATGACAGAAAGCACAATATGACTTGTTTGACCTATCCATATTAGCAGAACCGGATAGCCAAAGAAAAAAAATCTGCACACACCGCATAAAAGTAATTAATATTTTTAGATCATAATAATATATATTTAAATAAATAAAGGAAAACAAATACTGTTGTCTTACTATTGTTGTTTTTTATGAGAGCTTAACAATACTTTTAGATTGTTTGCATCCCCCGACACAACTGATCGGTGCAGGAAAACTATATTATAAGAAAAGATTCACTTCGACTTCGACTTCTCGGTAATTCTGTATCGGAAACCTGTTTTCTTAACCTAAACGATTTACTTATAACCTTTCATAATTTGTATGCACCCTAGTATTATATTTCACAATCGGTTTTTACGTTTATTAGGTCACGCATATAATTTATCTCTGTGCAACAAAATAGTTGCACGAACATGCGTATTGATAATGTCTAGTTAGCAGTTATGCTATGTTGTGATCAGGCGACATATGGCCTGATCTTTCTTAAGCACCTCATTCATAGAGAGTACTAGAATTGATAACGCGACTATGACTTAATAAATAATTACCTAACGACAAACCCAGTAGCCATAGTAGTCTATTGGGCACAACGCTTTAAACGTGTGATAAAATTTCCAATATTGCGTAATAAAATAAATAGAGTCAAGTGTATCAGCGTACAATGTTTTTAGTTTTAAAATTAATCAATTTCCAAAAACTAAACTGGCCCAACTAACAATCACGTTACGTACACCTCCCACATTTAAATGAGTAAGAGCCACAAAAAAGGCAAGGTTAATAAATTATCACGGTTTTGCCAATCAGCTCATATGAAATGTCGGCGATACATCGTAATGCGTAAGCACGATACAACAAAGGCTTTTGGAAAAATGCACAACGCTATTGCGTTGTAGTATTCTACAGATTGTATTCAGTATGATAATAACGAGGCAGGATACTGAATATTATATATTCAGAAGTATTAACTGTATGTCTATCTAGTCTGCCCTTAAACTGATTTTAATTAATTTTGAGATATATAAAAACCTCGGCAAGGACAAAAGCCATTTTTTATCTAAATTTACGCAGTTCTATAGGAACTTATGCAGACGATACCGCGATACGTCAATTAGAGTATTGTTTATAAAACAGTTTACATCGGGATTCTCGCCGTAACTTAAATTATACAATCACCACAATTGTTTTTAAATTATAACTCTATCAAAGATAAGTAATTAAGAGCTTAGGCCATAGTGCATCCTGCCAAATTCATCTTTTGAGTGGTTTGATAGAAACAGCGAGGGAAAACTATAGAACTTTGTGTAGCTGTGTGCCACGATAACAAAAAGACGAGGTAAGTCAACATGAGAGAGCAAAACATATGGGACTGCTCACGAGGGAAGAGATGCGTGCTGACTGCTGGCCAATCTGCTGAATCACTGAACTATTTTAATTTATTCTAAATGCGCACGTGTCCCTAACTCGAACTCGGGCCTACGGCGAATCTGGCGTTGATGCAATCAACACTAAACATAGTTACCAATCGTTTACTTTTGCGAGAAAGGTTTATTAAGTTGTGATACTTAGTAAGCAGAAGCAACAGACTATGAATGATATTGATCTTATGTGGCCATACCGGCAAATCAAATGCCTATTCTATTGTCACATAGATAGACCTTGGAGATGGAGAAAAAAACAACTTATCCCAAATGTTTATGTATTATTTATGATTATGATGCAAAGTGTATTATTTATTTTAGTAATAATAGCTTACTTATGACGACTACGACAAATAGGTAATACACGTCGGTATTACTTGCTGTTATGTCCGAAGGTCGTACATTTGATTTCTACACAACAATAATATTTATGGGGCTTGTAGAAGGCATTATGGTATTTATTACTTCAGCTAAAAATATTGAAATAAATTTTAAATAGGTAATAATCAGTCTGGTACTCACTAGTACAACAGATCTAGTTGGCTAGAACTTAGTAATAAAACAAATTGTTTTAGTTTTAGCGCTACATAAGTAGTCTGAGAACTGTTTTTATCTACATTATAACGTATTTTTTATCTGTCAATAGAGTGACAATGTAGTAGCCGTGAGCATCAATTCTAAGTCCCACCAAATTCGCTTGTACAGCCGCTCTTATACACACACACACACACACACACACACACACACAGAGGCGAATCTTCCTAGCATTTAGAGATTCGAAAATGCTTATTAGTCTTATTACCATAAATGATGACTGACAATTTGCACAAAAAGCCTTTTAACAGCGTCAAAAGATTTAAGCTGGTATCCAGATGTTCTATCCCACCCAAAGATTGAAGCATTAATACTTATAAGTGCATTTAAGATATTAACAAGGTAAAGTTATAACTTTATTCAGTCAGATAAATTCATAACTAATAAAACATCTACTTTCGACTTTGACTGAACCCCCTTAGTACATACACATACATTCATGCAGATAGTATATTATTACGTAGAAACACCTGCAACCTAACCTATTAACATAACTAGAGTCGTTGTTTGTTACGCACAATATTTACTTGACATTGACAATAACGAGTCACCAACTCGCCGTCTAAGGTAGTTATTAACAACGCAACGAGTTCAAAGAAGTCTGATCAAAAGCTTTGTATGAAAATCTAATAAGATCGTAAATGTCGTATATTTATGAGTAGATCTATTTCTTTACCTTCATTATTAGCCTGTTGTCATAGGCCTATCTTAGCGTTATCCCGATTTTGCCCTAGACTTACGCTCAGGGCCCAGGGTCTGCTTACTGGTCTAATCAGATTCGGCAGAATTTTAGCTACACCCTGCTGAACTCGGTACTTAACGATTTGCCTACAACCGCTGTTTTGTCTATGTAAAGACATAGTCTAGCCCTATACTCCGCTTTCCGAGCCATGGTCTTCACTCAAGGGATTCTAGGATCCACATCTACCCCATCGGTTATCGGCGGTCTAATTTCTACTACAGTTTATTTATGAAGTAATTGGCTACTAATTATTCAAGACTCATGCCAGTCTTTACATTACTCTCATTAGTCATTACCGAAGACAAAACGTTAATGACCGTGTACTTCGTTAACCACATAGTGTGACACATATTGAGTCGCATTGTCTACTTATTGCACACATATTTTTATATAATTGAAGTGCCTGTTAGTAATGTCAAAATATATTTTTTACTACATTTAAGAATAAATGTTTTTATGTGATAGGGATTATACCTTATATCCGTCAAAGAATCGCTGCGAAACAAGTTACAATTTTGATATTTAAAAATTCTAAAATAAATTTTTGAAACTTTTAGTAAAATTTTTGAAAAACTTATTTACAACCAAATGTTAAGATTTTTTAATAAAAATAGCTTAATGCATTCAAAACAGTTTGGATTCACTAAGGGTCGCTCCACAACCGATGCAGGTGTTGAGCTTTTGAAACATATTTTTGATGCTTGGGAAGATTCTTTGGACGCTTTAGGTATTTTTTGCGATCTGTCCAAAGCTTTTGATTGTGTTCCTCATGAAACATTGATAAAAAAATTAGATTATTATGGAATAAGAGGCTCCGCATTGGATCTTCTTACTTCTTACTTAAGTAATAGGATTCAAAGGGTTGAAGTTAATGGAAAGCGATCTCAGGGTTCTGTAGTAAAAATGGGGGTACCGCAGGGCTCGATTCTCGGCCCGTTTTTGTTTTTAATTTATATTAATGATTTGCCACATTTGGTAAAGGAAAATCATGAGATAGTATTGTTTGCTGATGATACATCATTATTATTTAAAATAAAGCGATATCAGAACCCAGACGATGTAAACAATGCGATCTCAAAGGTGGTGCACTGGTTTGACGTTAACAATTTATTATTAAATGGGGCTAAAACGAAATGCATTAAATTCGTGACGCCTAACGTCGGACAAGTAAACACCACTATTAAAATAAAGGAAGATGAGTTGACCCTTGTGGATACCACCAAATTTTTGGGTGTTATATTAGATTCTAAGTTACAGTGGGGCCCACATATTGGTGAATTGTCGAATAGACTCAGCTCTGCTGCATACGCGGTAAAGAAAATTCGCCAATTAACAGACGTTGAAACAGCTAGGCTTGTTTATCATTGCTATTTTCATGGTGTTATGTCGTATGGTATTCTTCTGTGGGGTTGTGCCGCAGATATTCAAAATATTTTTGTACTGCAGAAGAGGGCCATACGAGCAATTTATAATCTACCATGTAGACATTCACTAAGGGATAAATTTAAAGAAATTGGTATTTTGACAGTGGCGGGTCAGTTTGTTTATGAAAACCTAGTATATGTACACAAAAATTTTGATAAATTGAGTAAGAAAAGTGATATACATAACCTAAACACAAGAAATAAGCATAAACTAGTTGTACCTGCCACTAGGCTCCAAAAAATTAACAAATCTTTTAAAGGTCAATGTGTGCGATTCTATAATAAAATCCCAAGCAATATACAGCAATTAAGCCTAAATAAATTTAAATTAACAATAAAACGCAAGCTGTCTTCAAAGGGATATTATTCTATTAAAGACTATATGGCTGATAAAAATGCTTGGGATTAAACCGCCGTTTCATACAGGCTATTCTAATATGAATGACTTAAAGCATGAATATTGTTATATTATGTTGCATTGTATAGCGTCACAGACAAATGAAGATTGTTACTAACCAATCGATAATTTAAAAGAGCATAGCCTGTGAGTTTCTTGCCAGTTCTTCTTACAGAGCGGTGGCTCGGAACTGGCACTTAGATTCGCTTGCACTTAAATGTTTTTTGTTTTTTTAAATTATTTGGTTGCAAGTGAATCTAAGCTTCGTGATTTTAGTATAGTTATATTTTATTTGTTTTTGTTATTTTTTTATAATTTTGACGTTTTCAAGTACTATGTAATAGTTTATGAAATAAAGTATTTTTGACTTTTTTTTTTTTTTTGAATGGCCCGCAACGTGTGCATTACCGCAGCAAAATGTTGGGCTTTAGAGAGGTGAGAGTATAGCAAATAATTAGTTCATCATGAGAAGTAATTTGTTCACGTATAGCAAAATTTGTTTGAACTGTAGTTTTAAAGTTATTCGGGAAAAACCGATTTTGCCGTAGTAATGTTTGAAACATTACCCAGGCAACATTTTTTTTCTTATGATCGTTGCAGCGTGGATCCAAATACATGAATAGGTAGCTTTTGCTGTGTACTAAATGTTCATGAATAGCAAAATTTGTGCGTGTTGTGGTTTTAAAGTTATTTAAGATTTTGCTGCGGTAACATTTTGGGATTACTTAGAACTCGAAAACGGCTCATCACAAAACTTTGAAAAAAAATCCAATAATAGATCTTAATTAGTTCAAATTTGTTCAATAAACAGTTTTCGATTTGTTTCACGAACACCAATGAAATTAAATAGTTTCGAAAATCAGGAAAAAACGCGTTTGCAAGTAAACCAGTACACATACAATCAAATAAAAAGCTGTAACATGTACCCTTAGTACACCTTTATAACTACTATAAATGGATTTTACGCAATATGAAGATAAAAAGAACTTTAATCACATTTAAAATGATCTTACCTAAGTGATCAAATACACAGTACCCATAAGACAAGGAGACATGGCATACTATGAACTAATTTAATTGTTCCATCAATAAACAATCCTGTTAATTTCAGCTTTAAATTACGACTATTATGAAAGTTCCATCCATCCGAAGAGTGTGTCTGTAATTCTTCTCAAAGTCGACCAAATGATAAAGGCTACGTAAAAGCGACCGCGCCATACATAAGACTAACCTTCTTAAATGGGCGGTATAATATGCACGTTTTATTGGTACAGTTGCGAACAATGGAGTTTTGTAGTCGGTCAGGTTAATAAAAATAACAAACTGATGATTTTTACTTTTTTAATTACAAAATCAGTCTTATACAAATTATATTTATTACTTTACCCAATTATTAATATTTAAGGGGAAAATCACAGATCAGATAGAAGTATTTGCATGGCTAGATATAAACGCAAATATATTGTTTATAATTTTCACAGTTAAAATACAATGTTTAATAATATTTCGTTGTACAATGTTCCTTAGTAGTAGGTAGGTAGGTAGGTAGGATAGGTAGTACAAATCACAGATTATATTATACACAGCAAAAGCTAACTATTGATGTATTTGGATCCACGCTGCAACGATCATAAGAAAAAAAATGTTGCCTGGGTAATGTTTCAAACATTACTACGGCAAAATCGGTTTTTCCCGAATAACTTTAAAACTACAGTTCAAACAAATTTTGCTATACGTGAACAAATTACTTCTCATGATGAACTAATTATTTGCTATACTCTCACCTCTCTAAAGCCCAACATTTTGCTGCGGTAATGCACACCCCGCAACTCGCCTTTCGCGTACAGCGACCCATCGCCCGTGGAAGCTGTGTGTCATGTAACTCATGTAGATTAAGGCACATCGCATGTTGTTACTTATAAAAGTTTATTTACTCAGAAATATAAGGAATACTTAGTTTGGATGAATATTAAATAGTAAAGTCCGTAGTAAAGTTCCGTATAAAAAACTAGTATTGCTTTGACTTTCAATATCTCCAGAACCAGAGAGTGACCTGGTTTGTTCCAGATAAAAAAATATCGCGTTGATAATGGGAGTACATGGTATACTATACTTCAGGTATTTTTCTACTGAAATAGCTGAGCCTAGTTTACAACATGTACTAATAGAAATTAACTTTATTTTACTGGCCAATATTCGATATTACATTCAAATGGTTCATCTACATTTAAACAGTGATCAAACTGATCAACAAATACAAATCCTTCAATAATACAATAACCTTGGAACGCAGCTTCTAACTAGTAAATGAATCATTATTTATCACTGAAACCTAGCTCTTCCTACTTATGTTATGCTTCTGCATTATAGATTTTGTTTATTTATCCTTTTGTGCGCCAAGTAAACACACTATTATAAAGAGTATTATATACTAAATACCTAGCCAATAATTATAATCTACTAAACTTTATTCGAACTCTCGAACTAGTGAGATTTTTACGTAGGTTTGTACGGTACATGAAGAGCTTTTAAATTAAATGTTGGTATTCTTTTTTTATTTTTTGCAAGGTTTTCTTTAATAATCCTGAATGTTGTAGCATAATAAAGTAACAAAAAAAAAATTAAGCAAATCCTAATACCTGAAATAGGTATCAGGAATTGTTTGCACAATACAACAAACCTAATAAATTCTACATGTACATATTGTAGCTAAATTTCTATACTTTACTTATGCAGATAAACCTAAATACATAGTAAGTGAAGACATAATATTAATCAGACTACTGAAGGTTCCTCTTTCCCTCAAGCTCGCGGGCGCCCGGCATGACAACAAGTTAGTGATCCGGAATCCAGTTTATGATGCAATAAGCGACAAGTTGCGAACTGGCAAACTATAGATCTGGTTTGGGGAACGCGCCACGCGTGACTCATCCTCTTGGCGAATAGCAATAACGAATATTTTTGATTTCGATTTTATTCTCCTCTTTTTTTGGACAGGAATTTCTAGCCATTGGTGTTTAGAAATTCCTGTCGCTGAATAGTTGTTTGGCCGCCTTATTGGGCGATATATTGGTAACAAGAAAACCACATACCACCACGCTAACCCATTGCGGATTAGCGAAAGCTGGTGTGTGGATTTCTTCGTCTTACCATTATGCCGCCCAAGGTCTCTAACTTAGCATAACAACTACCAATGTGACAAGCTGGACCAACGGCTTAACGTGTCTTCCGTTCCGTACGAAAGCGCTTCACATTAAATGCAAATTAAATGAGCAGAGCCATGCGGTACGGACTGTCGCACCGCAATCATTTCGCTATAATACTGGCGGATAGAGACGGTGCCCGATAATAATAAGACAAAATCATTGCAGTACGGTGCCTTACCCATAGACGCTTTAGACTCTCATACGGCACCTCACGGTTAATTTTTAATCCTTGGGGTTCTTACAGCTAAACACGTTACAGGTTAAGTCGTGTCGTGAAAATATGCGACGATCTTGATTCAAATGTGTATTTTTATGAAAAGCAAAGGCAAGAAAAGGCTTTTACAGAGAAACATGTTATAGTATAGTATTTCACAGGTGCCGGTAGGTATGTCGATTGAGATGGTTAGGATAAATGACTAAAACAAAGTAAATTTTATTGAATAACTGTAAATAAATGCACCACCAAACATGTCAGAATCGGTAGGCGCCGATCTTATAATGACATCAAATATGCCAGCTGTGTGTATGGGGTTGTGTTATCTTAAACATTATATTTATTTAACCAAATAAAAAAAACTGCTGTAAACACAAACAAAATTACACATAAGTAATTATTTTGAATTGGGTATGTACTTCATCTTTTTTACATTATTATTATCAGAAGTCAAACCAAAAATTTTAATTTATATTTGCAGTTCTTGAATAAGCAGTCTGTGTGTGGGGCAAATCTCAACTCTAAAAAATGTAGGTAAATTGGTATCTTTATTTGGAAAATTCACAACCTGCTTAATATTATTTAACAGTCATAATAATAATACAATGTAAAAAAGAAATAAACTTAGTACCAAAATCAGTCCTTTACACTATGCTATCATAATAAAAAGCCTCATTAACATTTGCTATCATTATAAGATGTTGTACAAGTTTTTATAGTTACAAGACTCTTAAATAGCAAAGTATTTCTTAGTACACATTGGAGCCCTAACAGGGCATTATGCCACAAATGAAATGCTCCGCAGGATGCGATTTCTTCCCATCTACGAAGATGTGAAGATCAAGAGGAGTCTATGAACCACCAGCTGTGTAACCTGTGTCTCCCTTGCTGCTAGCCGAATGAGACTCGTTGGGATGGCCTACCCATAGCCAGGAGATTATAGACTACAACCTGCCAAGGCTGTCATAACAATTATGACGACAACATTTAGCCATAAGGTTATGCACAAAAGATCAAAATGCGCCTCAGGCCACCTGTGGGCCCCGTGATAAGATAAGATAGTAGGCTTGGAAATTCCAAGCTAAAAGAGTATAATAAATTTCAGTTACCCTGAAAAAGTACCTACATATATTAGTATTACGCACCATCATTCCCGAGTCCCCTGAATGCACAACAGCCTTAATGCTGTCCTGTGTCATTACCAGAGGTCGGAATTAGGTAGAGTTATTCATGTACTTACACTGATTTCACACAGCGAAAGAATATAGTGGATATGCCTCAAATCCCGGGATTAATTTTAAAGAATAGAAAAAATCCCGTTACTTTTTAATAAAAAGTTATTTACTTTAACTTTTTTAATTTAGACTACTGCACGCGCGACGTTGCCAAACTTACATCAATGATATTGGATGACCGAAGTTGCAAAATTCCAATACGCACAAACCAATAAAAATTGTATGGTATGTGTATCTTTGTTTTATTTGTCTATCTATGATGTTTTTATTATTATTTATTTGTAATATTGTTGGCCACACGGGATTGTCCATTTGAAATCCCGGGAAGGTCCACATTAATATCAACATTTCGATGCAAGTACATAAATAACTCTACCTAATTCCGACCTCTGGTCATTACCCAGTAGTGCTTTAGTTTTCTATTTCATAATTTTTTATTTTGTATCACTCCATACATTATGAATATTAAGTATATATTTGCAAGGTCTAAGAAAAGAACAGAATTGTGAAATTTCATGTTGAAGGCCAAGATCCACTTAAAGTTGTTAAGCCAAGTTTGATTGATTCTACTAATACAATTAAATTTTTTAGGTGTCTTAAGGTGGCAGGACAGGTAACTTAAATTGGTAAAAATAATTATCCAAAGGAATACACAAAGAATTTTTTAGGAAATCTTCCAAACAGTAAATTGGGCCTTGAACTAAGTTAATACTTGCATATTAGACAACAACTTTTATTATGTACATACATAATAAACCCCTAGCCAAAAAAGTATAAACTTATAATGTGTGGGAATCAAACTCAAAATCTTACCAGTGGACTGACACTACCATAAATTATCTTTGTATTCTTCGACATGGCTGCAATTTAAGGATTATCTAAATACTATCTACATAATTATAATAAAGTTAAAACTCCATAGTTGTAAAAGTAAAAGAAAATGTCTGTAAATATCCCATAAAAGCAAAACCCTACAACATAAATACCTATTTACATATTTTGAAAGTTTTTGTAAAATATAGCAAAAAAATTTCTTAACTGGAAGGCAACATGACCTTTAATAAGCACAGTATTTTCTTAAAACATTTAATTGGCCTTCCATAAGATAAAACTTTTTTAAATTATAAAAATTAGCTATAAGTTTCCCTAAATTGTATAATAAATTAAACCCTAAATTATTATTTCAGAGGCGATATTTGAAGTTAATAAGACAAACTTTTTTGGCTACAAAAAAGTAAGCTTAACAGTCAATTGAAAATTTACTAAAAATACAGTATATTTTTACTTTATTTTTTTTAAATAAATAAATACTTATGTCTAATATTTTTTATAAGCTCAAACACCGTTTCCCATTCCCCCCCGTATTACAAAAAATCATTTTTGGAACTAAGTTCCAAATACTACTTTAGACAGTTCAGAACTTACTTGAGTTGATTAATCATGATGATAACAGGAACAGCAAATAGTTTCACAAAGTTTCAAAAGTATATTTATCACAATGTTCATGTCAACAAATAACCACTAACACTACACACACATTTTTAGCCTACCCATGATCACGCAAAAAATAAATAAACTCAAATCACAACTCTAATATCAAAACACATGTACACTGTAGACTTAAAAATCTGCCAAAAGGAATCTTGCGAACTACAACTGACTGAGAGATCACTTGGAAAGAAGTTGTACTATGTTGAGCTGAGCGCGAGCAATGATAAAATTAAAATAATTAGGTACCGTCTGTCTAGCAGCGCAGTGTGCAGTGCAGGCAGTCACTTTGCTTTTGTTTCTCAAACTCATGTGACATTAAATAAACCAATCCTAGTAGCCCAAACTTACGTCATCCATTATGGCCTATTTACTATTGGTGTTTTAGCTGTCATATAAAATTGCAATTGGTCAAACAAATTTTGTTTTGAACATACAAGTCGTAACCTGTCTGTCGTAGACCTTTGCATGGCATGGGGATGGATGGGGCCTCAGAGGGGCGCCAGAGCCTCGTCTGTTGATTAGCAGGTGCTCCACTTGCAGGTCAGGTTGGCTTGGGCTCCTTAGATGTTAGGATCCCTATACACCCTCCCGCCTTTAACTGCCTCCCGTAAGTTCGGTATACTCGATAAGGTGAGGCGGTTTTTCATTCCCGAGCAGCACTGTTTGTTGCACAAGACTCAAGTGCGATCGAGTGTTAGAGTATTGTTCCCATCTTTGGTACGGTTCTGCTAAATACCTCCTCAACGCACTTGACAGACTGCAACGGCAAACGGTTCGCATTATAGGGGATGCTGTGGTAACAGCCTCACTCGAGCTGCACATCTACAGCTGCGTAGAGACATTGCATCTCTAAGTGTTTTCTACCGGAACTACTATGGCGAGTGTTCTGAGGAGCTTTTCGATCTCATCCCGCCCTCTTCTTTCCTCTCCCGAACAACACGTGCTGGTCTTAGAAACCATCCTCACACTGTGCAGACTATCAGCACTCGAACCAAGAAATTTGGGAGTTCGTTTCTGAGCAAGACCACTAAGCTCTGGAATTCACTGCCGGCTCATGTGTTTCCTATGATTCCGGGTCTTTTAAGCGGGGCGTGAAACGGCATTTTAGCGACATATGAGTGGATGCGCTTTGTACCGTTCTTATTTCACGGTATGAAGCGCTTTCATTTTTTATTGGACGGCAACGGCTGCTTACCATCAGGCAGGATGTAGTGATTATGACATGAAAAAAAAACACCCCTGTTCGTTTCGGTTCTACACACCCAAAAGAAGGGTTATGGGCGTTATGGCAAGACCCTCCTGGCACTGCTTGACAGGCAGTCCTGCCTGCCCGCTACACTATCCACATATAGCTCTTAGTTTCCCCCCATATAGTAAGGGCTGCCATCCGTCCGGAATTCCCCGGATTTGTCCTAGTTTTAAGGGAGTCCGGGGTCCGTCCAGCAGGGGATTTAAAAAATGTCCGGGAGAAACCCGACCCGTTTTGTTGTCAAGTATAAAATATTTTTTTTAAATATTTTTTTTTTAAATTTAAATAAATCTTAGTTCAAATTGATTAATATAAACCACCAAGAAATTATTAATTTTAACGATGATTTTATTTTGGTGCAAAAAATAATTTTTAGAAGGGTCCGGGGAAATAACCATTTTTCGCACAAATGTCCGGGATTCTTGTCGTGTTTATCCGGCGTCGGCAAATTTAAGCGATGGCAGCCCTACCTATAGTCAGTACTAAGGGCACCCAGAGCCGGTTATTACTTTTTTCTCAGCAGATCCTTCGCCCTACCGGGAGGTAATCAGCCCCCCCCCCCCCCCATCAGTAGTTAGTCAACGCGGAACAATAAAGAAACATCTCGGCAGTATTTCATTTTTCATTATTGGTGTAAACTCGAGTTGTGATGGGTAAGAATAGTGGATTTCTATAAATGATTTTTTCGGCAACGTACACAAGAGGAGAAAAGTAAGATATTAGCGTGAATTGTCATTTTCCGTGATGATTCCAAAACTTCACAGAAGCCTTTATCTATACTCGTCGCATCATCTCGCTGTATGCGGAGTTATAAAACATAGTGTTATGCTAGCGACAAACACGTGCTATCGATAGAACTAAAAAAATATGAGTAAAGTATGCTCTTTATAACAATGAGGCGACAATGAAGAGACAATGGTCATTTTAATTATTTATTTGTTAATTAGGGTCAAATTAAATAGTGAACATGTAGATCGTAGAAATAACTAAGACTTAGTTTTTGATATTGTAAACATTTACAGATATCATATCGAGACGCGCGTTATGCTCCACTGCACTCGCACGTTTTATGGTCCCTTTGCAGCAAAATTTTGCGACGAGTATAAATAAGTGTTCACTACTTTCCTGGTCGTAATACACGACTCTTACTTGACTCGACAATGACTGAATTTACTTAACTCTGACTGTGCTGATTAAATATAACGCTACATTCACGCAAATAATATGATTAACTAAATTACTTCACACTGGCCAATAATAAACTGAATCCATATCTAAGAAAAAAAACCGTCATTGCATATAAATTCAATAAATATATATTATATATGTCACCGTAAAATTGTAAATAATGTTAAATTATAATCTATCCCGCGATATTGTAATCTGTCGAAAAATTGTGATCCGTAACAAACCGCTCACAATTTAACGCATTATTTTTCGATAGATTATAATCTATCGAAGACAAACCGTCAGATTGTAAAATGGCATGCGACAGAACGCACCTCGCGCTCAGATTGGTTGAACTTCATGTTCCCATACCTAAACCTAAAGAAGTGCAGTTAAATAATAAATGTGAGTTAGTCACAGGTCCGTTAACACTCCCTACAACTTATTATAATACGATGCGTTATTATTATTAACACGAAATCTGTTTTAAATCACCAAAACACTGTTTGTTTACATTTCACAACAAATGAATTTGACTAATAACAACCGAAGATGGCGACGACGGGCGGCTGACCGGGGAACATGAAGTTCAACCAATCAAAGCGCGAGGTGCGCTCTGTCGCATGCCATTTTACAATCTGACGGTTTGTCTTCGATAGATTATATTATAATCTATATATATACTATCTATATATATCTAGACATATATATGTCACCGTAAAATTGTAAATAACGTTAAATTATAATCTATCCCGCGATATTGTAATCTGTCGAAAAATTGTGATCCGTAACAAACTGCTCACAATTTAACGCATTATTTTTCGATAGATTATAATCTATCGAAGACAAACCGTCAGATTGTAAAATGGCATGCGACAGAACGCACCTCGCGCTCTGATTGGTTGAACTTCATGTTCCCCGCTCAGCCGCCCGTCGTCGCCATCTTCGGTGGTTATTAGTCAAATTCATTTGTTGTGAAATGTAAACAAACAGTGTTTTGGTGATTTAAAACAGATTTCGTGTTAATAATAATAACGCATTGTATTATAATAAGTTGTAGGGAGTGTTAACGGACCTGTGATAACCTAAAGAAGTGTAGTTAAATAATGAATAAGAGTTAGTCACCGAACATAACCTAATTTGTATTTTCAGTGTTTTAATATTTTTTATGCGTGTGAACTCATTTGATATCTTATTTGATAATATTTACAATGTCGGATATTGAGTCTGTCTGTCAACAAAACTACGCAGAATAATTCAGAGTTTTGTTGAGTCGGCTGAGCGGGGAACATGATGTTCAACCAATCAGAGCGCGAGGTGCGTTCTGTCGCATGCCATTTTACAATCTGACGGTTTGTCTTCGATAGATTATAATCTATCGAAAAATAATGCGTTAAATTGTGAGCAGTTTGTTACGGATTATAATTTTTCGACAGATTACAATATCGCGGGATAGATTATAATTTAACGTTATTTACAATTTTACGGTGACATATATATCACTTACTTGACACTGGCTAAATGTGCTAGACGCACGAAGCCATTATTTAAAATAAAGAAAGAAAAAGAACATTTTAGTTACTTATTTTGCCGCTGCTGCTGGTTTGATCAGCGGCGCTGATCTATGAATGCCCTGCTCGGCCTGCTGTAGTTAGGTTATCTGTGTTCACGTTTGACGTTCGTTCGTTACCGATTTCCGATTCAGTGCAACCAACTCCACATATCAGTGATTTCCAAATTTCCACTCAATACCTCAAATACAGATTTTAGATACTTCAGAAGATATCTTTTCTATACCTTAATGGTTAAAATTTTTTCGTGAAAGGTGATCTTTGGTAAATACATAACAATGCCATCAACTGAAAATCATTCGGAATCTTCACGATTAGTTTCTTCCAATGCACCCTCAAATACGAGTTATTTGAATGCCATAAGCAACATTTGTGCTGTCATATTTATTGGCATTTTAGTGTACTGTTGTTTTAAGGATGGTGTTTCGCTATTTTCTTTCCACCCAACTTTAATGGCTCTAGGGGTGAGTTAACATACCTACCTATTTCATACTAAAGTAGTGCTTATTAGAACATGTCAGTAAATGCACCCTTAGGGATAATATTTTTTTATTATTTCGTAATATTGAAAGTGCATCCAGTTTTTTTTTGTTAAGCATTGATTCCATGTGTAACTCAGCGATATACAACAGCAATAAGTTAAATACAGTATAGATAAAACAGTGTTTGTTACTGTGCTGCAGAGTGCCACTCATCAAAAAGTAACGAATGTGGATGAACTGTAATAAACATAGCATAGATGTTTTAAATTTAAATTAAACAATCGCTGAAACAAATGATTTCCAAACAAAACATCCTTTCCATATCCAAGAAATATTGCATACAACGAAATATAGTAACTATAAAAACATTTAATTAACTTGTAAACATATGTACATATTTGTACTAAAACGCCCAATCATAAGTTCTGAAAAAACATAAAAAATTAAATATAGGTCTAAATTGTTTGACTTATATGAAATTAGTTTATTCACATAAAACTGACTGGTTACAATAATGCAGGACATTTCAATGTAAATAATAATTAAAATTTGTGCAATATTAGACCTGGGACCTAAGCAAAAGTCTAGGGCACAACTGGGACAGTTGTTAGGATGGAATATGCAATAGTAATATTAAATCAGAAGTTGATGCTCTTTATAAAATTTTTATAACAAAATATACCCAGGTAAACTGTTTTCATATTAACACTATTCAAAATTTACAGTGGATTTTCATCATGACCTCAGCGGTAAATGCATTCACTCCTGGAGATATGGCTACAGAATGGATGCCCATCCGTCTTCGAAGCGCTCGTCATTGGGTCTTGCAAGTCTTTGGCTCCATCATCTTGCTGGGAGGTTTCTTTGTTATACTTTCCAACAAAATTATCCATGACAAACCACATTTCTCCACCATCCATGCTAAGTTTGGATTAACTTCAATAATTTTTATGGTTGTTACTATGCTTGGAGGTGTGTTTGCGTTGTACAGCCTTAGTTTAAAGCATTACATAGCTCCTATTTATACTAAAGTGATTCATGCTGCTGTTGGTCTAACTACATTTTCTTTGGGCATTATAACAGTCATTTTGGGTTTGTTTTCTAGTTGGTGGACTAGTGTGTCCAATGACACATTGAGATACACTAGTTTATTTCTTGTTTTAATGGTAATGATATTGACTGTTTTAAGGCCCTCATTAAAAGTGTATTTCAGACTTAGAGAGAGACTAGATCAAGGGAATTAAATATAGAAGTTTAAAAAAAAATTTTAATGTCACAAGTTCTCAAATAATTACGTATGTTTGTAATTCTTTTTTGCATTGTTATGTTATGTTTATTGAAAATTACTTTACATTTTATTGTTATGTTATTACTTTTAAGTAAAGAAAAGAACATATATTGTAATTCATGTGTAGCAAAGAAATATTATATAATGGTTAAGTATATTATGTTTCAGAATGAGACAATTATTTATAGTTTCAATATTGGAATGCTTAAGATGTGCTTCTAAATGTCTAGAGTATTGTTATTGTAGGCTTTTCATTATTTCTTACAGTAATTTGAAGTATATGTAAGATGTAGTCTTAGCCCATACCATGGTTCACCAAAAATTTGAGGCCTGTCATTACCCTAGCATAAAATTCTTTTACTCACAAATATTTTTCAGAAATTGTTATATAAAAGTGCAGATGGCCTAATGACAAGGGTCATTGCAAAATGAAATCTTATTACAAAGCAAATAGGCATGACAAGCGTCTACCACACCAAAAGTAAGATGGTAAGCACCAATGTTTGTTACTAATGACATGAATAATAAGAGAAATGCCAAATGAAAGAAATTTCCAAAATCAAAATCACTTGTTATCAAAAATTTTAATATTTTTATTAACATAAAATGCTATATAAATATTTTTCTTAAAATTTATGGAATAAGCGCCGTAAAGTTTCTGGAGCAAAAAACCTCAAAGGAAATATCAGATAATAATGAATTTATTTATTGAAGAAAAAATATTTTTGATGAGTAGTTTACATAGGAATATTATTTTTGTATTATAATTCCTAATAAAATATGAATAAGAACAAAGTTTTTTAAATATTGTATGATAGAGAGTAATGATCATGAAAATAATGTAGTACGAAATATTTTAAAACCAATCTTGGCCAAACATTAGTGAAATTTATTTTTCCTCTACTAACTATGAAAAGTAAATTGTGCAGATATATTTTTGTTTTCTTGTAATATATTAATAATCAAAACTAATAATTTCCTAGTAATGCTATTTTATAACTCATTATTTTTTGAGGTAAGTAGGTGGTATTGACATTCTCACATCTAACATTTTTGTAAGTATATACATAAGTAATCACGTTTAAAACTAGAATTTAGAATAAGAGAATTCCCTGTAACGTGTATGTTTTGTATACCATTGAAATTAAACAACAGGTAGTACTTTAAAATGAGCTCCCTTTAATTTTATGAATTATTTCTGTGATAATGATCTTGTTACTGATAGATTTATGTGATAATTTATAGTCATATACAATATGAAAATGGCACAATTAATTCAGAAATAACTTTTAGAACTTTTTTTTACATAACAAGCGTTATTTACATTGTTATACCCAGTCGGGGCAGTCTATCTTGTAATATAACTGCATTGCTATTATGTGTAGCGGTATAGGTAGTACTTAACCATTTCAATTAAATCCACATAAAAGCAATGACAAGACACTTCTAATTAATATTACTTTTCAATTTCTGTAACGATACTGTTTTTCAATTTTATAAAACATAAAAAACTTGATTATGCCATTTTTATAAAACAAAGCCATGTAAATATTTTACGGTTTGTTTCTAATTTAAACGCGCAGAAAACAAAATAAAGGGATTCGGACAATTCTCAACGATGAATCAAGTCAAATATGGAGAAACTGATATGAAAGTGTAATAATTTTTGGTTATAAGCTATTCTGCACAATTAATAAATAGGGAAGTGATAATGCGGCGATAATACTTTGTGACATAAAAATAGGCCAAAGGAATTAAATATGTATAATGATAGTGCTTATTATTTTCTGGCAAAAATTTCATATTTTTAATCGCGACTAGGGTATAAAAGCATATTGTGTA
The DNA here is from genome assembly GCA_949126915.1 of Musotima nitidalis. Lineage (NCBI taxonomy): Eukaryota > Metazoa > Arthropoda > Insecta > Lepidoptera > Crambidae > Musotima > Musotima nitidalis. The sequence continues at coordinate 12,954,684 of OX421418.1, read as the reverse complement.
ATCTACAATAAGTGCGGTGCAATAATACATTTTAATTATTAAATCATGAAAACATTTGAATTCTCGTCTCGATCCTCGCCAATCCGACCTATTTCCATCATAGACATGCTATGAGGGAATTGAAATTCTTCCATAATAATATCTCGTCTTGCTGGTGGAAAAACAGCTTTATTGCTCAACCGCATTTATTATCTATTAAGCTTATACTCTGTTCGGCTTATGTCCATAGAAACCACGATTTTGTATGGAGATTCGTTCAGCTTTCCGCGTCTATTCAGATTTTGCGGAAAACTATAAAATGAGTACAAATGCGTTTTATACGCATATGGATCTCAAAGCCGCCTCATGGCTAACGTACCTATTGGCAACTGATCAAAATAAAACAACCGACGTGTTGGTTGTAAAAAAAAATATTGGACCTACTGAAATGTCGGGCGCTATTCTCGCCAACGAACGAACTGTTTTTTGACTGTTTACTGAATGTCTTTCATGTTGCGATGCGGTCTTGAAGAGATTTTATGTGATGAATAAAAACCGCAAAAGAACGCGAGAGCGCGTAATAACCTGAAAGTATGTAATAATTACATATTATTTTATATAAATAATTGCTATCTTTTCTACAATTGTTTAGTATTCTCTGTGAGCGTAGTGTCAATATTTTATATTGCCTGTGCTCTTATAAAATTACCTAAATGTTCTACTGTCTGTTTCAAATTTGAAGAATATTATTAGCTTGCATGACATTATTTATTTGTAGGCAGGTGCTATACAGAAAACCATCATTATTTGAAATGGCAAACGGTATAAAATCTATGTCACCGAAATCAAAGGATTTTTAATCATAAGTAGTTTTGTAGCGAAGTTATATAAAAATTGTGGTATAATAGTAATGTAGTTAGGTACGTGTCTATCGAACATTATTGAATAATATATTATGAATGTACCTATTTATGTAATCTAAATAAACTCTTTCAAAACACATTATAAATGTAATACATTTTTTGTTATTTAATACAGAACCCTTCCAAGTTATTTTTCCAACTTCTCGTAGCAGGTTCCCGCTTTAGTGACGTTCACAAGTGCTTCGGAATGAAGCCAAGCTTCATCATCATCAGCCTATCATTGTTCCTGCTGCCTTACTTAATGAAGCCAAGCTTGAATAAATTATTTAGACTTTTTTCAGATTTATTTACGAAAGCAGTTATGCGGTTTGTTCCTTTATCAGTTAATCGTTACTGGTTCAAAAAATGCTACAGGATTGCCCTGAACCTTTAGCACCTTCGGCACTCCTGAAAAGCTGCCGCCCCCACGTGCCCAAAGTTTGCGCCGATGCTTTCCCTACGTCTCAGCTCCACAGTGTCCGGTGCGTCGCGGAGTCGCTGGCTCCGGGATTGCGCACCACGCCAGAACACACGACAGAACTCCGGCGTCAAGATCCCACAGAAGGGACCCGGCGAGTTATTTTGGGAACCTAGTACTACCAGACAGAGCAGATACAATGATGTAGCCCAACTGATATCACCTCAAGTTTTATTCGACTCCACATTTAAATTTATAAAATACGTTACTTAAACGTGGTTAATTCCATTATGTTTCCATTATCGAGATTGGTTGGCAACGTTGCACTTTTCAAGCTTTCCTTCTCAACTGTCCACGGTCACTTGGCCATAAGGACTTCGTAAGTGCAGCTTAACATGAAATAGGTATGATCAATATGTAAAGTAGAGGGTGACTGCCGGACGAGAAGAAAATATAGTAATATTTTCTGACAATTACACCAATTATTTAGTTCCAACATTAAGAACTTGTGTTATGGATACTAAATAACGAATAAACATACATAAATACTTTTTTGTAAATACATACTTAGTATACATAGAAAACACTAGAACCAAAACAAATATTCACGTTAATGCACACAAAGACTTGTCCTGTGTGGAAATCGAACCCACGACCTCAGGTGCGGAGTGCGGGTGGACTTTAAGAAAACTGAAAATTTGCAAAAAAAACTTATTCTTCAATTTTTTTTTTTACTTTTAAGTAATGGCTTCGTGCGGACCGTGCGGTTTGCACATTAAGCCAGTGTCAAGTAAGATATATATAAATAACAGTTAATGAGAATGAGTAGTGATAAAGATGGTAAATGAGATGCCCTCCCCCTAAACCCGTTGAGTCCTCCGTAAAGATTTGGGACTATACTGAGATCTCACATGGACTTCTTGAGAGAATTTGAAAAGTGATGTTGCACTGCTATGTTTTATTTACCAACACTCATGTATATTCACAAACACTTAACGGTTAATAATCCACCGTTATTACACATTAATGTTAGAAATATCACACATTTTAGAAAATAAAACAAAACTATAGACATGACGCTTCACTTTCCCGCCAAGAAGTCCAATTTTTTTATTTATTTGCTTGTCACATGGTATCTATTTTTTTCTTTTTTTTTAACAATGGCTTTTGCGTTTAGCACATTTAGCCAGTGTCAAATTGAAAAGTTATGATGCACTGTTTTGTTTCATTTAGCAACACTCGTGTACGTTCACAAACACGTAACGGTTAATGATCCACCGTTATTACACATTAATGTTAGAAAATATAACAAAACTGCAGACATGACGCTTCACTTTCCCGCCAAGAAGCCACATTGTATCTTACAAGCATGAATTTAATTTTAAAACAGGTTTAAGCAGATCATTAAGCACTTGTGACAAATTAACTAACCGAGTGAAATGTTTAGTACGGTTTAGTTACGTAATATCTCTTTCTAATATAATAACATTAATATGTTTTTTAAACCCTGTCTGTAAATTTAAAGGCAAGAATCACGATATCGACGAGCACTCAGAAATATTCTTGGTGTGAAATTGAGTGATAGGATAAGGAATGAAGTGATAAGGGTTAAAGCTGGTGTAAAAGAAGATATAGTGACAAGAATTGAGAAAGGTATGCTTAGATGGTTTGGTCATGTTGAGAGGATGAATGAAAGTAGATTAACGAAAGTGATTTATGATCGACAAGTGGATGGAAGTGTTGGGAGGGGAAGACCACGTAAGACCTTCCATGACCAAATACAAAAAATGTTAGATAAAGGGCAGGTCAAAAGTACCCTAAACCGACGGGCGTGTATGAGGAGGTTAATGAGTGTGAATGAAGCTAAAAGTGTGTGCCAAGATCGTAGCAAGTGGAAGGATGTGATCTCTGCCTACCCCTACGGGAAAGAGGCGTGACATTATGTATGTATGTATGTATGTATCACGATATCACTGACTCATATTAAATCACATCAATCAGTAAATTTAAAATAAGTATTTTTTTTATTCAACATTATTCATTGTCAAGTTAGATATACATTAACAATATATAAATCATAGTAAATGAGCTTGAGTGGTGAAAAATGGTTAACGAGATTCCCTTTCCCTAAACCCCTTGAATCCTCAGTAAAGATGTGGGTCTACACTGAGATCTCACATGGACTTCTTGAGAGAATTTAAAAGTGATAATGCCCTTAGTTTTATTTACCAACACTCATGTACGTTCACAACTACGGTTAATAATCCACCTGTATTATACATTAACGTTCGAAATATCACAAATTTTAGAAAATAAAACAAAACTTTCTAGCAGACATGACGCTTCACTTTCCCGCCAAGAAGTCTAAAGTAAAAGATTTTTAATAAAAAAAATTATGTCAAAATGGGTTCCCGGAAAATGTTAAAATGGTTACTGTAGTAGGCTCAGCAGCAGTATTTTTTACGACTGACAAGTTAAAAAATAAGATACACTCTCGGCTCGATTTTCTCTAATAGTATTGGCAAAGATAATATAATACCAATAACATAAACTATATGCGATGATGAGCTTATAATCAGAAACTTCAAACGCCAGGAGGTCACCCATTTTAATTGATAGATATGGTTTTATAAGTTGAGAGTTTTTTGACACCGTATCTACTATAAACGATTGTGGCTGGACGTTGTAGCCCTTTGCTTATTCGTTGATCGTTCAATTAAAAGTATCAATTCATTGCTTCACTCACTCTCAGTCTGATCAGTCTCACTCGATCATTCTGAAAACTGGAAAATAAAATCTAGCTGGCGGCTAGTGGCGAAGTTGATAAATATTTCATTCAATTTATAAATTTTAAGTACATAACATATTACTGGTAGTTTATCCTTTCCAAACGTACGATTAATTTTCTCTACGGTAAGTGATTACTTGACTTTGTTTTCATCAATAAAATTAATATGCTGTAAAATGGCGCCTACCTCTATGCGGAACTAAAATATTTTCTTGTTTTAGATGCCGAACATAAAGCTACAGTCGTCTGATAATGAAGTTTTTGCCGTGGATATTGAAATTGCTAAATGCTCTGTCACGATTAAAACTATGTTAGAAGATTTGGGTGTCGACGACGAGGAAGAAGAAGTTGTGCCCCTGCCAAACGTAAATTCAGCTATTCTCAAAAAAGTAATTCAATGGGCGACCTACCACAAAGACGATCCACCACTACCTGAAGACGATGAGAACAAAGAGAAACGCACTGACGATATTTCATCATGGGATGCTGATTTCCTAAAAGTAGATCAAGGCACATTGTTTGAATTGATATTAGCAGCGAATTATTTGGACATCAAAGGCTTGTTGGACGTAACATGTAAGACTGTAGCTAATATGATTAAAGGAAAAACTCCAGAAGAAATCCGTAAAACTTTCAACATTAAAAATGATTTTACAGCTGCTGAAGAGGACCAAGTACGCAAAGAAAATGAATGGTGTGAAGAAAAGTGAATGCATTATTGTGTATAATATTTAATAACATTAAATTAAGTTTTTAATTAGTATTATCTTTTGTGTACAGTTTACTTAACTCCCAGTTTTTCAGAAGTACATAACACACATAGACAGTTTTGTGGTATTCCCCAACAAATTATTGGTATAGTTAATTAAATTTCTTATATTAAAAAGTTGTTTGTTTTAGCCCTGCTCCATTTACAGAAAGCTCATTTTTGTTCCCTCAAGTGAAGTGAAGAAAGCTCGTTCACAGAGGTTTGTCTTTGTATAGATAGATGGCTGATTATCTGAAATTTTGTAACAAATGCTACTATGATCTAGGAAAGAACATTACTCTTTGTTATAACTTAGTGATAATTGTTGAGCCAAGTTTGCCATAATTTTTTTAACAGGAAAATATGTATTGAAGAAGGTTTACTCCTACTGTAATATCACTCCCAACATAATTTTTCTCTCGTGTACAAAATAAATAGAAATAGGTGTATGATTAAGGATGGCATTATTTACTTTTTCTTTAGTTAACTAATAATAATCTGTGAACGAAGTTTATAGAGATAAACAAATTACGAATATCTGGCTCCATAGTAGATTTTTTTTCTGTCTTAACAAAACCTGGTCTTGTCCCTATAAGTAATGTATTCAATAAAAAATGCAAAATCACACATTGAGCATTTAATGATAAATGATTTGTATGTAGATCTCCTAATGTATGTTTGGTTACTATAACTGGAATTGTTAAAAAACGGGTTGTGGGTCACCGCCCTTGGATGTGGAGAGGTATTCTTACATGGATTCTTTCTTTAAAGTTCCTTTAGAATCTAGTGAGCACAAACCTTGAGTTATTGTTTATACCACAAGATGGCACCCGAGCATGCTGATGGCCTATGGATCCTTGCAATTATTAGCACGTTGCCAAAACTTTAAAATACGTTTTCTTGCCCTTAACTGTAATCTCTTGGGAAAACCCTCACTAGGGTGCTCATTCCACAACCCAATGGTTCGCGGCAGAAAGTTTGCAAGAACTGGCTGCATCCACCGACATGACTAAATCATTCGATGGGAGGCCGTCCTCTACTACGTTTGGCGGTTTGCAGTCGCCTTTGGAGAAAGTTAAACGTCCCAGCGGTCGTCGGTGAGTTTCTATCGAGGGAACATATTTGAATTTAGAGCGTTTCAATGCGAAAAACCTTCATTAATAGTTCCCAAACCATTTAAATTAAGTGGCTCGTTTGTAAAAGTAGCTACTTAAAAGTTACAAGCGGTCACAGGTGATCTCTATCGTGACTAACAGGCATTCACATCTCATAACCTGGTTAAAATTGCAACTATTGTAAATGAATAAACTAAATGTTGTCCATTGAAAAGTTAAAATGTGGTCCCTTAATGGACACGCATACGGTTGTTCGAACTAATCTGCCCCAGCCACAGCCACTTCAGCCCGGTAAATTTTACTTCTTAGGTCGCTGACTCCGAAATAACTTCTCTTTTACTCAAGAGATATCAGACATGAGAAGACTCATAAAAGGTTTGCGCTTGTGATGTCCCCTTATCTTAGTTCTTTACGATATAATAATGTAGATTACAGGCTGCTAGATTAAAAAAAATAATAATAGACGTTAAAATATCAGACCAAAGGGATATATTAACGAACTAAACAACATTTTATTGATGATCTTTTATTTTACTAATAATCACTTAAATATTTTAACATTTAAATCTATTATTACATTATACACCCAGCTTACATAGCTATTCAAATACAGGTGTTATGTTATGCTTAAGTATGTGTTTTTAGGGTTTGGATGATAGTTGTAGATAAAAAAATTGTCAATGCACGTCAGGATTGGGCTATTGAACTGTCCAAGATATGAGCCGCAGGTGGCAGCTCCTATCAAAACTCCGGTAACGAAAATACCCACATATGTAACAACTGCCACAACGCACAGGTATTTATTCTGCTTCAGTAAAACATTTTTACACATGCAGGCAAATTCGTATATTGATCTGAAACAATATAGTTGATTACACACACCTATCCGTTATGTTTATAGACGACAAAGATAGATTAAAATAGCACTCTTAGGTAGGCAATTAAATGAAAATGTATCAATAGTCTAGTGACATCTAGCGTCAAAATGTTAGACCACGTAGCAATGATCCAAATAATTTGAATTTACCCATAAGACAATAGAGGAGTTCTCTTGCAACAAATTGACCAATGAAAAGCCGTGTAGGGAGCGGATGACGTGCTCCCCACTAAAGGGAAGATCTTTCACCGGGCGGATGGATGTGCCCGGGGGCCGCGGCCCAACTGATGATGGTAGGGTGTTGTATATTTACTTTCGAGCTTGAGGAATTTAGTTTGCGCGATTCAGGGTTTTCATTCATCTTTTACGTTCCGTTCATCGCTTGTACGGTGCTACATCACTCCCCCCCTAGACCGAAGGTCGATCCTTTTTTGAAGCTCAGCAATCTGTCTGTATAAGCATGAGGTGCCAGCGGTGCTCTATTGTCAGTGGGTTGTGTTCTGCGGTCTGCGGTAAGTCGAGACGTGCTGGAGTTGAGTGACGATAGGGCTGCGTCGAGTTGCGACGTCGTCCGAGCTGCTGGTGTGCAGAGACTGCCACGCTGGAGTGAGTGCCGTCGACTATGGTGCTTCCGGCGTGGGCTGCCAGGAGGACGAGAAGCCGTCAGAGGCTGCCGAGGAGACCAGGTAGCGTAGGATTGCGCTGCACGTGGAAGTCCTTTAAGGCCGAATGCTGGCTGCTGTGGGCGTTGAGACTGCTGACGGATGAGAGGCGAGAGAGCGATGAGCGATGCGACGGGGTTGAAGGCTGCTTATGTTCTACTGGGGTCACCACTGTAGGGAGCTGATGACGTGCTTCCCACTAAAGCCGCTTTAAAATTGAGTTCATCAGAATATTCAAGGCATTTCAGGCAAAGATCTAGAATTAAGTATATTCTTAGAATCATTAGATATCCATGTAATGTGTATAACTGAGCATTGGCTAAATGTTAATAACTCTCTTCAGGGACTACTAAATTGTTAAAGTAGGTACCTAGTACATTTCATAGGGAACAACCATAAGAGTTGGATCACTTGTTTTAGTATATAGTAGTTTAAATAATAGGGCTCATAATAGGGCTCATCAATAATAGGGAAAATCTTTAGTTGGACGTGTTTTAGAATTATCTTGTACAGAGCTTGACTATTTTATTGTTTTATGTGTTTAAAGACAGCCTAGTGGCAATTATTGACAGTTTAAAACTGCAATGGAGGTGGTTTTAGCAATCTTAGCTAAAGCTAAGTTAAAAAAGTTATAGTGTAAGTATGGTGACTTAAATACTAATATTTTGGAATCTTCTTCAATATCAGTAAGGTTTCTGAATTTGTTTAAATCTTTCATTTTACGCCGCAAAAATATTTTTTGTAATTTTACTATTGTAAATAAATCAATTGAGCATGGCGTAACTTTCGACCACAGTGGACAGATTATTAGGTTGGAATATAATTTTCAAAATTTCTCTAAAAATAGGTATACCTATTAATTATTGGTCAATAACAAAAAATCTGGTTTTGAAATTTCAAAGCAATGTCAACGAAAAGCCAAATACGGTGGTCAGAAAACATTTCTACTATAGACTATGTTATGTTGTTCGGAATTGTACGATAGGAATTTAAGAATTAAGCTGAAAAGTGTCAAAATATCAAATAAAAATAAGTTTTTTGATTAGGGTGCTCCCGGATTTTATAAAAGGAGGAAGAAACTGTTTGATTTGTATAGAGAAAAAGTACTTCGACAGATTCAAATTTTATTCAAAATGTTAAAAATTATTTAAAATTGTTCAAACTGGTTTGCATTGCTGCTAAGTCAATATACCTATGTTTAAAATAAAATTATGAATTCCAAAAATAAAATTAAAGCTAAATGGAATGTCGTAAACCAAGAATCTGGAAAATAATCATAGCACGGTAACTCTTAAAGTAGATGATAAAGATATTGTAAAAGGAGAAGAGGTGGCCAACGCATTTCGAAATTTACGTAGGATGCATGTAAATATACCAATAGAGACCACTCAAGCACTTGACTCCTCTATTCAGTGTGCACTGTGTCTTCTTGAAGACAATGTACCTCTTTGTAATGATGAATAATTTAGTTTTAGACATATTGATGACTCAACAATAGTGAATACCTACTTTTAATAAAATAAAGTCAACTGAGGATTTATGGGAAATTTCAACCAACATTATTAAATCTATCATTAATATTATTGCTCCTCAGTTGGCCTTTATTTTAAATCAATGTATTGATGATGGTTTATTTCCAAGTTTAACGGAATACAATAAAGTCATCATAATATTCTAGCATTATCCTGGTTGCAAATATTATAAATATTTTTATTTAATCAATTACTTATAGTCCGGCAATCTCATACGCGACCTTCCCGCGGGGTGATAGACGGTGGCGGGTTCGAGGTAAACAAGATGTCAGCGGGTAGCGGGTGGGGTACCGCTACCCCACCCGCTCCCCGCGGAAGGGGGAACTTCTCTTCGTGTGTAGCCGTGTGCTAGAATGACACGCTACCTCGTCCCCGCCACCGTCTGGCACCCCGCGGGACGGTCGTGCACGAGATTGCCGGACTATAGTCATTTCTCTCTGAATTCCTTATTTCATTCTCAGCAGTATGGTTTCACTAAGAGTAAATCCACTACCGATACTGGTGTAGCCTTAATGAAGCATATTTTTGACGCCTGGGAGGACAGGCAGGTTGTGATTGGAGTATTTTGTGATCTTTCAAACGGCATTAGATTGCATTGACCGTCCTATTTTGTTAGCTAAGTTAGCATATTATGGTGTTGATAATAGTTCTTTAAAATTAATTAAATCTTACTTGAGTGACAGAACTCAAAAAGTAGTTATTAATAGAGTCGAGTCTTCTGACGCGCCATTGCTTATGTGAGTTCCACAGGGTTCAATTTTAGGCCCATTATTGTTTCTCATTTATATCAATGACCTGCCTTTCTATACCAGAGATATTGGCAAAACAGTTTTGTTTGCTGACGATACGTCTCTGATGTTTAAAGTGAACCGAGGTAAAGATCATTCTGACGTAATAAATAATACTCTTGTGAAGGTTTTTACGTTGGTAAAAAAAATATTATTTACGGTAAACAATCTATCTCTTAACGCAAATAAAACTAAATGTATAAAGTTCTCATTGCCAAATGTAACACAACTTTTGACTAACTTGAAAATGAATAGCAAGAATATTGAGTTATTAAATGACACAAAGTTCTTAGGCATCAAGATAGATTTTAAACTGCAGTGGCACCCCCATATAATGGATTTGTCCGGAAAGCTTAGTTCAGCAGTTTCATATTATTATGTCATATGGTATGTTATTGTGAAGATCTGCAGCGGACATACATAATATATTCGTAGGTACTACAAAAGCGCGCCATAAGAGCTATCTATAATCTAAAGTTTAAAAGAGTTAACGTATTAATGGTTGCATCACAGTATATATTCGAATATATAATGTATGTTCGCAAAGCATTAAAACTTTTGATAAGAATTCAAAAACACATAATTTTTTTTTTACATTTAGGTATTATTACTAGAAATTTATTACATTTACTAAAAATAAAAAACTTGTCGACTTCTCAAAACAAAGAATTCATTTTTGGGTAATTATATCAGATTTTATAATAAAATACTACAGGAAATAATTGATCTACCATTGCCATCTTTTAAAACCATTACTTCAAAAGGGGTATTATTCTGTAATTGATTACTTGTCGGAGAAACAAGCTTGGGTTTAACTATTTGTATAAATAGAACAAAAAGTCAACCAGATCATAGTTGCGACCATCCCTATTAAACAAGTTTAGCTCAGTTTTACATTACATACTTACTTGGCTGTGATGTAAAGTAAAGTAAAGTAAAAAGTTCTTTATTTCATAAACTATTACATAGCACTTGAAAACGTCAAAACAATATAAAAATTGAAAAAAAATATATATCAACCCTGAAATCACGAAGCTTAGATTCACTTACATGCAAATAAATAAAAATTAGGTGTAAGTGAATCTAAGTGCCAGTTCCGAGCCTCCGCTCTGTGAGAAGAACTGACAAGAAACTCACAGGCTATGCTCTTTTAAATTATTTTTGTTACATGACACACACAGTGTAAATTTGATGATACTGAAAGGGTCCCCCGAAGCTGTAACCAATAAAGTAGCACTAAGGGAACCTTCCATCACAGTCAAGTAAGTATGTATTGTGAAACTGAGCTGAGCCTGTACAATAAGGGATGGTCACGACAATGATCTGGTTGACTTTTTATTCTAATATACACATACAAGTTGAAAATGTTAAGCCCAAGCTTGTTTATCCGATAAGTAATCATTAACAGCATAATACCCCTTTTGAAGAAACTGCTTTTTAACTACAGTTTTAAAAGTTGCCAATGGTAGATCAATTATTTCCTGCGGAATTTTATTAAAAAATCTGATACTATGACCCAAAAATGAATTTTTAGTTTTGTGAAGTCGACAATTTGGCAGAGAGAGCTTATTTCTATTCCTAGTATTAAAATTATGTACTTTTGAATTTTTATCAAATGTATTAATGTTTTTGCGAACATACATTATATTATCAAATATATACTGAGATGCAACCGTTAATATGTTAATTCTTTTAAACATCTCTCTAAGAGAATCTCTGGACTTAAGATTATAGATAGCTCTTATGGCGCGCTTTTGTAGTACAAATATATTATGTATGTCCGCAGCAGATCCCCACAATAACATACCATATGACATAATGCTATGAAAATAGCTAAAATAAACTAATCTAGCTGTTTCTTCGTCTGTTATGAGTCTTATCTTTTTGATGGCATAGCATGCTGAGCTAAGCCTTCCGGACAAATCCATTATATGGGGGTTCCACTGCAATTTAAAATCAATATTGATGCCTAAGAACTTTGTGTCATTTAATAACTCGATATTCTTGCCATTCATTTTCAAGTTAGTTGAGACTTTTGTAACATTAGGCAATGAGAACTTTATACATTTAGTTTTACTTGCGTTAAGAGATAGATTGTTAACCGTAAACCAATGTAAAACCTTCGCAAGAGCATTATTTATCACGTCAGAATGATCCTTGCCTCTGTTCACTTTAAATATCAGAGATGTATCGTCAGCAAACAAAACTGTTTCGCACAGATCTCTAGTATAGAAAGGTAGATCGTTAATATAAATTAGAAACAATAAAGGGCCTAAAATCGAACCTTGTGGAACTCCCATAAGCAATGGCGCGCCAGAAGACTCGACTCTATTAATAACTACTTTTTGAGTTCTGTCACTCAAGTAAGATTTAATTAATTTTAAAGAATGACTATTAACACCATAATATGTCAATTTAGCTTACAAAGTAGGATGGTCAACGCAATCGAATGCCTTCGAAAGATCACAAAATACTCCAATCGCATCCTGCCTGTCCTCCCAGGCGTCAAATATATGCTTCATTAGGGCTACACCAGCATCTGTAGTGGATTTACTCTTAGTGAAACCATACTGCTGAGAATGAAATAAGGAATTCAGAGAGAAATGACAAAGTAATTGATTAAAAATAACTTTTTCAAATATTTTACTAAGAGCTGGGAGTACTGATATTGGTCTATAGTTAGTAGGATCAGACTTCTCACCAGCTTTAAAAAGAGGTATTACTTTACTGTATTTCATTAAACTTGGAAATGAACCATCATCAATACATTGATTAAAAATGACTGCCAACTGAGGAGCAATAATATTAATGATAGAGTTAATAATGTTGGTTGAGATTCCCCATAAATCCTCAGTTAGTTTTAAATTTATTGTATTAAAAGTATTAACTATTGTAGAGCCATCAATATGTCTAAAACCAAATAATTCACTACAAAGAGGTACATTGTCTTCAAGAAGAAAGACTGCACGCTGAGTAGAGGAGTCAAGTGCTTGAGTTGTCTCTAATGGTATATTCACAAAGAATTTCCGAAATGCGTTGGCCACCTCTTCTTCTTCTACAATATCTTTATCATCGACTTTAAGAGTTATCATGCTATGATTATTCTTGTATTTTCCAGATTCTTGGTTTATGACATTCCATGTAGCTTTAATTTTATTTTTGGAATTCATAATTTTATTTTTAAGATGCATTGACTTAGCAGTGGTGCAAACAAGTTTGAACAATTTTGAATAATTTCTAACATATTGAATAAAATTTGAATCTGTTGAAGTACTTTTTTCTCTATATAAATCAAAAAGTTTCTTCCTACTTTTATAAATTCCGGGAGTAGCCCAATCACAAAACTTCCTTTTGTTTGAAATTTCCACACTTTTCAGCTTAAAGTTATTCTTAAATTCTTGTTGTACAATTCCGAACAATTTATCATAATTTATAGCGGAATTGTTTTCTAACGTGGTAAGCTTTTCGTTGACATTGCTTTGAAATTTCAAAACCAGATTCAGAACCAGATTCTTGATGGAAGTTTCCCTTCGTGCTACTTTATTGGTTACGGCTTCTGGGGCCTTTCAATATCTTCAAATATTCACTGTTCAGTTCTGTATTGTTATATTTTATGGATAATTTATAAGAGCATAGCCTGTGAGTTTCTTGTCAGTTCTTCTCACAGAGCGGTGGCTCGAAACTGGCACTTTGATTCACTAACACTTAATTTTTTGTTTTTTTCTTGTAAGTAAAGCTAAGCTTCGTGATTTCAGTGTAGTATTTCTTTTTTATATATATATTATTCCGACGTTTTCAAGTGGTATGTACTAGTTTCTGACATAAATAACTTTTTACTTTTAACGTAGATGATGAATGAAATTAATGTAGTTTTACGTCTCTCTTATTCCCCGCGTGCCACGCATTATTGATAGAGAAGTTAAGAAGTAAGTATACACTTTTAATTTGCTTCCTGATTCATCTCAACATGTAAAAAGATCTGCCGATTTAACCTTCATTTGCGTCTGTCGATGTCTTCATTGTGCAAAGCCTCAATTTATCTCAATATCAAAACTTAAGTACCTACCTAGGGTAGGGTGAAGCCATAGTAAGATACTGTTTTATTATCATCTCAGCCTCTAGAAGTCGACTGCTGAACATAGGCCTCTATCATTGTTTTCCACGTCGAGCGATCTCCAGCTGCCTGCATCCACCGAACACCCCCCGCCCGTCTCGATCATCGATCCATCGATTGGGAGGCCGTCCGCTAACTACGTTTATCGGTTATGGTCAATATAATAATTACTTATACCTCCATTTCCGGAAGTCTCTAGCTAGTACAACTACGTTACATATTGACCAGGCTATACCTGTAGCATCTTGAATTTTCACACAGTAATTTATCTGTTTCATGGATATGCTGGAGCTGTTTCTGCGCTAATGAGATAACGGGGCATTTCTTATGTAAAATATTAGCGATTTCCCCCTCAGGGTCTAACACACAGCCGCAGCCAGAAGTGTTAAACAGGCGAACATCTTTTTTTTCTTCACCTCTGGGGTACACCTCTGTTACCTCAATGTTGGTTACCCTGTGGTTATCTATGTCAGTGTCCGTTTCTTTCAAACCTCTACGATAGCTTTTTCTAGCGTAGCTATGAATGTTTTGAACTTGAAAATCGTCAGAAGACATTTTAAAATTGCAAAAGCAATTCTATGTCTGTCTTGTTATAATATTAAATTATTATAATACTAAAAGTAATTCACTGTATTAAAATAAATAAATTCGTTTGTATGTCAAATAAATAAAGCGTGATTATGATAGAGATACTCTTGTCAAGTGGCGCCAATGACACCTTGCTAGGAAGGTACTTGACTAATCAGTTGGTTTCCAAAAAGTATTTAATTACCTAAGAATAGGTACATTCTGCTATTTAATAGGATATTCCGTTACGACGGTTTTAGGGTCCCGTACGCTTTGGGAATAGAAGTGACTCATTGGGCTAAGTTTGACCTGTTTGTATAGTAGTGGACATTTTACAAATTATAAAATAAATAAATAAAATTAATAAATATTTTCAGAGAATTACACCAATTATTTAGTTCCAAGATAAGTATCAATAAAAACTTGTTATGGATACTAAACAACGGATAAACATACTTAAATACCTTTTTTTTGTAAATACATACTTAATATACATAGGAAAACACCCAGACCCGAACAAATATTCATATTGATGCACACAAAGATTTGTCCTGTGTGGGAATGGAACCCACGACCTCTGGAGTGAAGTGTAGGTATACTGACCTCCACGCCATATCGGTCGTCAATTATATCTACTATATTTCTTACAAATAAAATAATTAAAGGGATATATCTTTTACAAGGACACTAAGCGTGTATTAAAAGTGACAAGTAATAATTACCACATCCTATATCTATCATGTTACACAGACGATGCAGTATAAAAAATGGAAGTGCTTTATACCTTGGGACATGCACGGTAAAAACATAATACGTACTGCATAAATGACGCTTAAAAGGCCCCTATTAAAAGATCCGGGACTAAAGGAGCTGGAAAACAAATGCGCTCCCCACAGAGAATTCTAAAGCCGAATGGTCTTACAGAGCATCGACTTACGAAACACCATCGAGTGCTGAGTCTGTACAGTGCGAGGGTGGACCTGTTCGTGTAGTTCGGGAGAGGGATTAAAACGAAAAGTTTATCAGAACACTGTGTAGAAAATTTTGTTATGTGATACTAATATATTGCGGATATATCCCGGATATATTGCGGATATATCCCGGATATATTGCGGAACCGTCCTAAAAAATTTACGGAATAATAGTGTGTCTATGACTTCTTGGCGAGAAAGTGAAGCGTAATCTCTGCAGTTTTATTTTCTAAAATTTGTGATATTTCCGAGCATTTTCCGGGAATCCAATTTTACATATCAAATTTAATTTTAAAAGACATACCTACACGACATAATAATTTTACTTTAGAGACTTCTTGGCGGGAAAGTGAAGCGTCATGTCTGTAGTTTGTTTTATTTCCTAAAATTTGTGATATTTCGAACATTAATGTGTAATAACGGTGGATGATTAACCGTTAAGTGTTTGTGAACGTACATGAATGTTGGTAACTAAAAACAGTGCAACATCACTTTTGAAATTCTCTAAAAAAAGTCCATGTGAGATCTCAGTATAGTCACACATCTTTACTACGGACTCAACGGGTTTGAGGGGAGGGCATTTCATTTACCATCTTTATCACCACTTACTTGACACTTTAAGAGAAAAAAAAAATTGTCTGCCTATCCAATGGATGGCTGTTGTCAAAATCGTTAATATTTTAAGAAAAAAGAGAACGCTTCTTTTCTTTACCTTAATTTTTGGAGATGTTAAAGCTGAAAAGAATTTCTCCGAACTGATTGTAATAATTATCGGTTTTGTACCAGGCCACCCGAAAAGCACAGCATAACATTCCTATTAAAAGATAATAAGACTCGTACCCACCAACGTCTGTGTGTTTCTCTCCTCTGAATTTACCTTCGAGACATTTAAGTAGGTACAAACTTACTAACAGGGGCGTGCACATAGATTTCGGGTAGGATATTGTATTGTATATACAATCATTCATACTTAATATCACCCCGAAGGGGTAGGCAGAGGCAACTATACGCCGACACTTCACCATTTATATTGTTGGTCCCACGTAATAGGCGAGCCTATTGTCGCTTTCCAGGCACTTTGTTCGCTAGAGCCTCGTCCGTTGATCGGCAGGTGCACCACATGCAGGTGAGGTTGGCTTGGGCTCCTAAGATGTTGATAGGAATATATACACACCGATATGTATTGTGTACTGCAGGTGGTCAGATAGTATTATATTATATTATTAGGTATCGAAATTTTAATTAGCTAGGCTTAGATTAGTTTGCCACTGCTAACAAATTGTAAAAATAAAAATAAACAACGATTAATAGCTCTTAATAACAATTTTATTTGGTATAAATTATACTAACAACAATTTATATACTATCTATATACATTTAATTAGAGTATCTTTTAAGACATATTATTAATCCCCAAACGACTGATGCATTAACTTCTTCGAATATTCGTAGACGACAAATAGGACAGCAGTCGCGGGAATAGTCCTGACGAGAGTTGGTTTCAGGCCATTGTACAATGCCAGGGCGCCTGCAATAAAAATAATTCATTTAAGTCAAAATCCAAAGCAGCCAGCAGCATTTGTGAACGTCTCTTATATGTCGAGCGATTTCACTAGAGCGGGTCTAATACGAAAAAAGACGGCAAGGTTCTGTCTCCCATCAAATCATTTAGATAAAGAGCTTACCTCTTAAAAATCGTAGCTAAAGAGAACCTTCCATTACAGCCAAGGAAGTAATATAAAATGATAAAATAAGGGGTTGTCACAGGAGCCTAATAACTTAATAAGAGAGATACCTTCAAACTACGTGCTCCAAAGTGCGTTTACCAAAATTCCGAATAGTGCATACTAATAATAATACATAATATTATATAAAATCACGCCTGTTTCCCCGAAGGGGTAGGCAGAGGCATAATATACGCCAAACAACATTTGGTCAATTATTTTGTTGGTCCCACGTAATAGGTGGCGTGCGTGAGGAACTTAAATTTTTGCCCGAGCCTCGTCCGCCACTTGCAGTTGAGGTTGGCTTGGGACCTTAGATCTTGGTAGGATACACCCTAATAATAATGCGGTTTTATATAAGATTATTTAATCATTTATCTATATACATTACTCAATCAAAGTCTATTTAGTTAATTATATAGTGACAAACATACATACATGTAGTAACTTAAGTACCACAATTAAATAATCCATAGAAAGGCCAAGCGAATTGAAGTGGTTTTCTAGTTTTACTGCCTGGTACATTTTATGATGGCAATACATCTAACGGAAACTTTATTTGTTTTAACTGGAAATTTATTGCGGAACCCTATGTTTAGCAGTCTTTTTGATGATGATATACCTGACACTGCCCTTTTACGGGTCAAGACCTCCAAGCTAAGTTGACGACTTCCACAAAATGGCTGGCAGAGGTTGGAGGCGAGCTATTCCAGAGGCCTATGTGCAGCAGTAGACTAATGCCAGAAAAGATTTCTCCACAACACAAAAACTTCATTATATTGGTATTTTAAATAGTTGGTTTGGAATATATTAATTAAGTACATACACTGGTCATCACAAAAATCGACCCATGTTATTGAACAAATCTTTCACGTCAATATTTGGCGTTTTCTAATCTTGCTGACGTGAAAGATTTGTTTAAATAAGGTGTAACCCAAAAAAGTTAGAAAGTGTTGAAAACGAACCTAACAAATAGAGTGGATCGACTTTTGTGATGACCAGTGTATAAAGCAGAAATATAATTACCTTCTTTTTTAATGATTTCATAACCAACAGTTAAAAACTTCTGACTGCTGTTTGATATTTGAACCCTGGATTTTATTACATCAGAGGGGAATATAACTGTCCATAGAACCAAGCCCCCAACAGCCCCAGCAATCATAGTCCTAAGAAATCCAATATCATCTTTAGACTGACCAGGTTTCTTAAGTAACTCCCTTGTACCTGTAAAGTACAATATATTATTATAAGAGATGTACCGACTAGACATATCTATGACATTTATAAAAACAAAATAATTAGTATCTTAACTAAGGAACAAAACATCATAATATCTTCAATGAACCATTATAATTGTTTCTTCTTATTTAAATAAAAAAGAAGGACACAGACAAAGTAATGTTAAAGCAAGGATACATGTACATGATGCGCAGGAAAAAAACTCAAATACTAAACTCTCTCGCTCGCAGGCTGCGTTTGCGATTTGCGCGCGAATCAGCAGTAAGCGAAGCGTTACGGGAATCGCCGAAATAGTGATCGGCTGGGCTGACTAGTTGGCTTCTTTACAACCGATTAATCGGCTAGTCGGCCAAAGTAATAATCGGCACATCTCTAATTATTATGTAGAATAATTAAATTATAAATTTCAAAATATTATAAATTTTCTCCCGCCAATGCGCAAGGGGTCTGAGTAGTTGACTATGACCCAATACCCTTTGTCTTGGTTCGTGAGTGAAGACCCGTGCTAAGTAGGGGAACGTGGCGTGGATGAGATGATAATGATGTATTATGCAATTAATGTATATCGTTTTAACCATAAAATGATGACGGATCTTGGGTAAAAAATATACAGATGATATAATCTTATATGATATAAGTGTTCGAAACGTTTACCGACGTGAAGCGGAGTTCACAGAGGCCAGTTATTGGATAGATGACCTTGTGTGGCATTTAATATTGCGCGATTCCGTGCTTCGGAAGGCACGTTAAGTCGTTTGTTCCGATTATAAATGTGTTAGGCGTGTTTATGTTAGAGGCCCTTTCAGCGGTTTCGAAATATTCACCAATCCGCATTAAGATCGCGTAGTCTTTTATGATCTCAACCCCTCTAACCAAGGTTTTTGAGAGGAGGCTCGTGCTTGGTACTGGGACGTGGTAGTTCTTCGTCTAGTATTTTAGTGTAAAAGTCTTTTAAGTATTTACAAACGCAAAATGTTAAAATTCGAAGAAATTGAAATAAATCTTAGACATCTAGCTCAAAAATTCTTTTTATAGAGCGGTGGCGCGAAACTGGCACTTAGATTCACTTTACATAAATTTTTCTAAGCTTCGTGATTTCAGTATATTCATATTTCATATTGACGTTATCAAATGTTACATAGTTTATAATATATATTTTTTTCAAGTTGAGGTTTAACTGTGGATACAACGGATAAACATACTTTAATGATTTTATTTGTAAATACAGATATGTATAATAGATAGGAAAACCTTTTTTTTTCTTTTTTCTTTTTTTTTTTTTATTATCGTCTGTAAAAAAATGCTGCTTACGCACTGTCTCCCGGCCAAAAGGGGGAGACCGAGAGGGGGTGTGGGGCTCACTGCGGCCGACACGACCACCGCAGTCCTACCCACTAAAAAACTTCAGACGACGCCCACCGCTGTTGAAAAGGGGCGAGGCACCAGTGCCCGGGTTTGTAGCTTCTGGAACCCCGCCCGCGGCCAACGTCCCCCGGATCAGAACCGGGGAGACCTCCTCAGGAAGGCGCAATTTGCAGCGCCCCCCCTACCTCCTTGTGCGGCCATGGCGTAACTGGCCGACTTCGGGGGGGGTCTATGGCGAGACGGAAGGGGCCCCCTGCCCCCGCCGCCTAAGACCCCCCGGGCGCTGCCTGACGGGCCCTCCTGGCCCGCCCGCTGCGCCAACGGCGTAGCCGGAGAGAGAGCGGATCCCGCTCCCTCTCCCGCTCCGCGGCCTCCTTCTGCGACATCACCACTTCGCAGAAGGAGGCCATCGCCTCCCACGCCGTCTCGCTGTCGACCATCTTTTGCATGATAGTCGGCAGCGAGAGAGCCACTCCACCCAGGGCCGCGGCTAACGTCGACCGCGGCCCCGCCCACGCAGGGCACGCCACCAAAGTGTCATCTGCGCATCATCCATCGCGCAGTCACAGTGGTGGCAACACCGGGTCGACTCCCCCCCGGCGACGTCACACAGATACTTCCCAAAGCACCCGTGCCCGGAAAGTACCTGTGTGAGCCGGAAAGTCATCGACCCCCACCGACGGCCGACCCATCGCTCCAAGATGGGCCCGACCGCCTCGAGGATACGGCGCCTCGATCCTTCGGCACGTAGTTCGGCGCTCCTGTGTAGCTGCCGCCGCCATGCGCCCAAAGCCTGTGTCTGAGCGTCTCTACGCCACCGCACCACAGTGTCCGGTGTGGGGCGGAGACCCTGGCTCCGGGATTGCGCGCCACGCCAGTAGACCGCCGAGAGAACCTCGGCGTCGAGGTCCCATGGAAGGGACCCGGCGAGCGCGCATGCCACCTCATGGGAGATGGTGCGATACCCCCTAACGACACGGGTCGCCATGACCCTCTGCGACTGCTGCAGGATCTGTCGATGACGACCCGATATGGAGCTCGCCCAAATTGGGGCTCCATACAGGGCTATGAAGCGCTCGTAGCTCTGCGGTGCTCGGTGGTCGGAAACGATCACCGACGTACAGCAGAGTTTACAGAGGTCAGTCCTTGGATGGGTGACCGTTTGTGTGGCATTTGATATCGAGCGCTTCCGTGCTTCGGAAGGCACGTTAAGCCGTTGGTCCCGGTTATCACTAAAATGTGGTAGTCGTTAAGCCATGTTAGAGGCCTAATAGGCGGCTTGATAAATTCTAACAGCAGGACGCCATACACCTGCCTCCGCCAATCCGCACTGGGTCAGCGTGGTGGAGTATGACCCAATACCCTCACACCTTGATATGTGAGAGGAGGCTCGTGCTCAGTAGTGGGACGTTTATGGGCTGAGATGATGATGATGATGACAGGGCTATGGACCGCACCACTCCCGTGTAAAGGCGGCGGCAACTGCCGCCACTCCCTCCGAGATTGGGGAGCAGGCGAGATAGAGCTCCCGCCGTGCTCACCAACCTCGGGCCTAGGTGCCGAAGGTGCGCTTCGAAGTCCCATCTGCTGTCGAGAAGGACGCCGAGATACTTCAGCGTGTTCTCGACAGGGATGGGAGTTCCTCCTACCCCGATACTGGGGCCTGGAGGCGGCCGCCTCCGGGGACCATGGAAAATAATGGCCCCGGATTTATGCAGTGCCACCTCGAGCCCCAGCCGCCGTATCCTCTCGACCACCGCCGCGACGCCGACAGTGGCCAACACTCTCGCATCCCGGGGGTCAGAACCCCGGGATGTTACGAGGGTGTCGTCGGCGTAACAGATCACGTCCACGCCGTGCAAGTTCACACAGCGCAGAACGTAATCATATCCGATGTTCCACAAGAGTGGTCCCAGGACAGACCCCTGTGGAACACCGCACACCATACGCCGACGACAGCCTCCTCCGCCCATCGTTGGGAAGACTACCGCCCTCTCCGACAGGTAGCTCCCCAAGATAGGAAAACACCTAGCCCAAGATAAGTGTTCGTATTCGTGCTTACAACGTAATAATGTCTTGAATAGGGAATTGAACCCACGACTTACGGAGCAGAGTGCAGATAATTATACTGGCCTCCACGTCAGAAGTGGAACACTAATAAACTCTGGGGGAAATCATCATGGGCTATAACCGGGACCAATATACAAATGATGCTACGCTTTTATACCATTGCAATTGCGGCGCTGATAAGATTCTACTGTTTGGATGTTTACTGCAAACGTCTAATGAGCTTTAAGAAATAAACTGAGAAGCAATGTTTGCAATCGATCAACATTTGTAGTTATTTATCATGATAACTCCACTTCACACTTATCATTAGCAGCTGGGTAAAAAATATGTGATATTGGTTGGACATTTGGTG
Organism: Musotima nitidalis; assembly: GCA_949126915.1. Lineage (NCBI taxonomy): Eukaryota > Metazoa > Arthropoda > Insecta > Lepidoptera > Crambidae > Musotima > Musotima nitidalis. The sequence goes on along the minus strand of OX421418.1, from coordinate 12,932,473 downwards.
TTGGTGACATGTGCAATGTAATGTATTTTTTAAGCTAAGCTGGAGTTATTTTAAAATACGGATAGTATTTTTTTTAAATACTGTAACCCTTAACCCAAACATTGCTACTGTGGTAGTAATGTTGGTGATTGATTGGGGTGGTTGAACAATTTTTAAAACAGACATTAATTATGTGCACTTAATTATTTACATTGTCAAAAAAAAAAAAAAAGTCAAAAATACTTTATTTCATAAACTATTACATAGTACTTGAAAACGTCAAAATTATAAAAAAATAACAAAAACAAATAAAATATAACTATACTAAAATCACGAAGCTTAGATTCACTTGCAACCAAATAATTTAAAAAAACAAAAAACATTTAAGTGCAAGCGAATCTAAGTGCCAGTTCCGAGCCACCGCTCTGTAAGAAGAACTGGCAAGAAACTCACAGGCTATGCTCTATTAAATTATCGATTGGTTAGTAACAATCTTCATTTGTCTGTGACGCTATACAATGCAACATAATATAACAATATTCATGCTTTAAGTCATTCATATTAGAATAGCCTGTATGAAACGGCGGTTTAATCCCAAGCATTTTTATCAGCCATATAGTCTTTAATAGAATAATATCCCTTTGAAGACAGCTTGCGTTTTATTGTTAATTTAAATTTATTTAGGCTTAATTGCTGTATATTGCTTGGGATTTTATTATAGAATCGCACACATTGACCTTTAAAAGATTTGTTAATTTTTTGGAGCCTAGTGGCAGGTACAACTAGTTTATGCTTATTTCTTGTGTTTAGGTTATGTATATCACTTTTCTTACTCAATTTATCAAAATTTTTGTGTACATATACTAGGTTTTCATAAACAAACTGACCCGCCACTGTCAAAATACCAATTTCTTTAAATTTATCCCTTAGTGAATGTCTACATGGTAGATTATAAATTGCTCGTATGGCCCTCTTCTGCAGTACAAAAATATTTTGAATATCTGCGGCACAACCCCACAGAAGAATACCATACGACATAACACTATGAAAATAGCAATGATAAACAAGCCTAGCTGTTTCAACGTCTGTTAATTGGCGAATTTTCTTTACCGCGTATGCAGCAGAGCTGAGTCTATTCGACAATTCACCAATATGTGGGCCCCACTGTAACTTAGAATCTAATATAACACCCAAAAATTTGGTGGTATCCACAAGGGTCAACTCATCTTCCTTTATTTTAATAGTGGTGTTTACTTGTCTGACGTTAGGCGTCACGAATTTAATGCATTTCGTTTTAGCCCCATTTAATAATAAATTGTTAACGTCAAACCAGTGCACCACCTTTGAGATCGCATTGTTTACATCGTCTGGGTTCTGAGGGATTGAACGTAAGTTTACTTTCAGACGTTGTATGAGTTGCTCCCAGATATATAATATTATCATAATTTTATTGCTACTTCATTATGCCGAACATATTAATTTCGCTTTTTGATCATTTATGAAAAATTTAATAATTTATTTTTTATTTCAATTAATTAATAAATGGATACTGATGGAAAGTGTTCACCAAAACCTAAAAAAATTGTTTTAAAGCGCACTGTACGCGCACCCGTCATTTTTAAGGTGTGATGATGAACTCCCTACTGATGGAGGGCGGTGTGACGATAGCAAGAGGTCGTTGGTATCATTTCTAACACTTCCTCAGAACACACATCCATTATACAATTGGCAGGACACACACAAGAAAGAAAAACCTCTCCAAAGACTTAAAGAGTTCAATACCGCTTGTAAGCCTGGGATCTTAGGCAATTCCCATAGGTCATATTTTTTGTAAAGTAAGAAAGCTGAAGTGCTATGTGGTACCGGCCTAGAATAGTGCCACCCCCTCTCACCTCAAGGGGAGTCGTAAGAGTCGACGAAGATAAATCCTACCGGATGATCGGCAGCAGCGTGTTCCTGAGTACTGGCTTAAACTGCGATCACCAACCCGTTTGCCCAGCGTGGTGATTATGGGCAAATACCCCTAATAGAATGTTATCTATTGGGGAGGCCAATGTTCAGCAGATAAGTTTAAAATCCTGCTATGATGAAGAAGGCTGACCAATATAACATCATATAAAAATAGAGTTGGTTATAAAACTCGATTTTCTTATTAACGTAAATGCGAAACAAATATCTACCTTCATATCCACCAAAAAAGAAAAAGTATCCGGGCATTTCCCTCATTATCGTAGGCACTAAGCCCCTGAATAATCCTTGAATGCCATATTGTCTAAATATTTGTTGAGTCAATTGTAACGGCGTCACTTTGACCTATAACAATATAAACATTTTCATAAATATAGATAACATTAGAATGATTGCGGTGTTTAATGAAATCAGTTGAAAATAAATATTAAATTATGATAAGATAGGAAGAATAAAGTAAGGTTACCGCAAATTGCGTTGGTCTTTATCCAGAATATGAATTTTAGTAACATAGTGTAGATATTCTAATAGCAAGGCTGGCTTCAACAATTCTCATTAGAACTGTATAGGGACCCACGAAATGACCTTAGATTATTATATGAGGATGGTAATGAATCACGCAATGATAATAATGCAATTAGTACAATCAGATTTACAATAAATTAATATCTTGCAAAGTTAAAAAAAATATATGTAAGTATTAATAAGTTAATCCACACACATAACTATCAGAAACAAAATGCAAATATAGTGCAATTATGTTATGTAAAAATAACATTTTGAATCCTCACAGGTGGCATATTTTAAATGGGCATGGATGACTTAATTTCATACTTTAAGTAACAGAAATAATATTCTGTAGATTCAAGGTTAGGTTTGATGACAATATAAACATTATGAGACACAGGCATGGGCACTTCATACTTATTAACCATCTCAGTATATACTTATTGTTTTTTCTTTTTAGAAGATTCAATAAGCTGAATTCTGCTTATTGTTTTTCAGAAAAAGGCCATGAGACTTCTTAGTATACTCTATTAGCTTATTTAATAGAGTATGGACACACAAAATTACAACAAAAAGACTAATATAACACGGATGTACTAAAGATTTCTATGCTCTTTCTTCAATTTAAGAATTTGGTCTACACACTCATCAAAAATTTACCAATTTACGTAATATTTGTAAATCTGATTGTACCAATACATTGTGATATACCAAAATAAATCACCATACAGCAGTCTGACCACTATGTACATTAACTTCTCTCATTGCTTGCAATTGGCATTTTATTAGTTCTGTTGGACAGAGAGTGAAAGAAGAGAAAAATGCGGCTAAAAATCCTGCTGATGCATTCCCAAAAGCTGATAGTTCCTCCACACTCTGAAAGAAAAGAATATTTAATTTGTATGTATCATAGAATTTACTAGAAGAATACAAGGCGGTTTGCCTTTACTTTCTCTGAAACTTTTATAAATGCAAATGATCAAAAACCCAAAATGGAAATCATTGTGCTGGGCAGGAACAAACTGTGCTTGTTCCTGCCCAGCACAATGATTTCCATTATGGTTTTTTGATCATTTGCGGTTATTGTGACTATGATGCACATTTCGTATTTTTGCTGCAGTTCTGTTTGCTACAGAGTCAACAGAACATTGCAGCTTTAACATGTTGATAAAGGGACTGCACAACACCAGATGACACACTTTACACCACTTCATCAGTTGCAGATCCCTCATACACACTTCACCTCACAAAAACCACTAATAAAGTCAAGAACTTCACAATCTAATGTTTGAATGTGCCAAATAATCCTACATGTTCATCTCCAAGCTTCTTTGAAGGTAAATTATAAGCTATAGTGTCCAAATTGGTTGCATTGATGCTGGTTCAAATAGGAACTGAATAACGGCTCTCTCCAATAAAAAACGCATAGAATTACTCAATCACAATAATGAAATTTACTTACCTCAGTATCAGTCAGGCGACATACAAATTTTTGACAATAACCATAAGCTGCAAATAGAACTGAATTTTCAGCTACATTTGCCATGATAGCTGGAGTAGTGCCGGCATACAACCCTCTGATGAGGCCGTCGTTTCTTAGAGTTTGTTTTAGACAGTTGTACATCCCTTGGTACAAGTGAGGAAATGTTTGCATTTTTACTTTTACTGTGTCCAGTGGTTGACCTACATATACCACTGCTATACCTCCTGTAAATTGTTAAAAGGAGTATTCATTATTTTGGTACCTACTTTGAATTCTTATTTAATTGTGTATACCGAATCATATTATTATGTAATTCCTTACAGTTGGTCTAGTTACAAGACAACAATATTTAGCAGACATATTAAAATAAGTAGTATAGTTGTAGTGAATGTCCTTCACCTTGAATATTATGTATAATAAATATAATTGAAGACAAAGATTATTAGTTATAAGTTGATAAACTTATGTAATCCATATAATTAAGAGGATTGTGGAGTAAAAAATAATTTTTTAAATATGTAAGTAATATTTTTGAAATGTTGATCTTTGGCAATAAAACAGTGGAAGTTGTAATTGTATTTTAGACTCATCATCATTTTGGCCATTTGAAGTCCACTGCTGAACATAGGCCTCCCCAATTGCTTTCCACATAGATCGATTCTTTGCCACCTGCACCCACCGGCTCCCTGCTGCCCTGACCAGATCATCGGTCTATCGCATTGGGGGCCACCCTTTACTACGTTTGCTGATTCATGGTATTTTAGACTACTATTTGCAAAACATTCACAACAAAAAAATATTTTTTTGAAAAATCTCATATCCATTTTGGCTTAATGTTTATTTTTCTAACCGTGGCCAAGTTAACTAATAATGGTTGTTTTGTTATTCCAGTATTAATTTTAAGGATCAGTCTCACATCACATGGGTACTAGATACAATTGAAATTATTTACTTATTATAGGTATTTTAAATATGCTTCTGCCTACCCCTTCTGGAAAACAGGAATGATTGTATGTCAGTGTCAGTATGCATGTATATTTAAAATCAACATAGGTTTTTAGTTTCCTGCCTTTCATAGGATCCTATTAACATAACAAAATTGACCAAGATGAGGTGTGATTATTTTTCTTTGTTATTAGCAAGCTAAAATTAATATTTAACAATTTGCTGAATTTTATTAAAACTAAAAACTCCAAGGTACTTGGTATTGGTTAAGCCATCCTAAAGCTAAACTTTCATACATAATAATTTACTATACATACTTACTTCCTTCACAACTAAAAAAATGTACTTACCGAGTGACCCAGCAGTGAAATCAATTAAACCATTTTTGAGATTTCCAGAACTCCCGCTAGCGTGCGTCATTTTAATGATTTTCTTATAAAATTTATTAATACATTGAATTTAAGTGGTTTTATTTTATTTGTTTTCAAGTATTTTTATAAAGAATTTTCAGATATAGTTTAGAACTGTATCTTTTTCTCTAGCGCGATCTAACCAACAAACCCGCAAGCAATTATAGCTGCTGTGCTGTTAGCTGTTATCAGAAAAAGAAAACTGATAGCCCCGATAGCCAGAGTTAATAGACAGATGATGTTTGTTTCCTTTCCTTCTCCTATATTGTAAAAGTCAATAATTCAGATTAATCAAAAGATTTGTACATAAATATTGATTAAAAATTTATGTCTAAGCTTAATGTTTATAGCAGAATAAAAACAATGATAAAATTTTGGAAACTTTTGGAAGAAGCCGCGGTCTTTCATACCTACATAACCTAGAATCAGCAGGGGAAGGGTGAGGGGAGGTTGGGTGGTATTTTTGTTTCGCAACGAACATTCTAAGGTCAAATACCATGCTGCCTTGCGATCAGTGGCACCAAACTTAATTAATGAAGTTTTACTGTTATATTGGGCGTGAGATCAAAACACCAAACGACTTCAACTTTCTGCTTTCTAAAAAAACTTTAAACTGATTTAACCCTTGCAATAATTTTAGCGCACTACCATTCAATATTTTTGAGTAATAATGCCGAAAATAGGTATAAATTTTTATCGCTTTTGATTTTCACATGAGATTTACGAATCTTTTCTTAAATCTTTCAGCACTATTCATTCTTAGGCCGTAACGAAAAGCAAAGCACTATACTTAAAAAAGACAAACATACCAACAGCAGCAGAAAAACAAAGATGAAAATAATTTGTATGCACGAAAAAACATGGTTGTTTTTCAGTTTCTACAGTACTTACTCCTTTGACAAATGAATCGTTGTTTACAAAGATTTTAATTTAAATTAAATATTATTTTATGATGGCTAAACTAAGTAAACATAGAATTGACAATTAGTAGATTTTGCACCGTAGGTACCGTAATTCTGTACTGATGCTGCTGCCGCTTTTTAGAAGTGTTAAAACTGGATACATTGTCATCTGATGTGTTAGAAAAGTAAGTTGGATATTAGTTAACAATTTTTTGTGAAATGTTATCAATTTTAATTGTTTCACGACAATCCGATTTACTAGTGAAAATGTGTTAAAGTTTTGACGTGTCGGTTTTGGTTTAGCTGTAGGTCCTCGACCGCCATGTTTGTCCTTAGTTATTTTACTTTCAATTTACTTAAAAGTATGATCAATTATCTAAACAAATTAAGATTGACACAGTGATAGCTGCTAGCTGCTTTCTAAAATCAATAAACATTACTCTCGTTGTTGTATTGCTTGTTATTGACATTTACTTTAAAAAACTCGCGTCCTTTGTTGTTCAGGGATCATTCAGAATGGTTGTTGGATCAGCGACGTATCCCGGGAGGCAAGTGCTCCACAAAATGCAGCCGATGGGTATGACTCCTCGGGAGCTCTCCGAATATGACGACTTGGCGACAGCACTTATAGTAGATCCATATCTTGGCATTACTACTCACAAAATGAATATTCGATACAGACCATTGAAAACCAATAAAGAAGAGTTAAAAAATATTGTCAAAGAATTTATTTTGACTCAAGATTATAATAAAGCCTTCAACAAATTAGCCAAGGGAGATTGGATGCCACGACAGTTCAGTAAAAATAAACATCAACAGAGCAAGCTAAGGGAACATGTCAGTATCTGATTGTTTTTATTTTGTGTTATGAAAATGTATTATTTATAATTGAGAAGTTTTTGAAATTATGTAACATTTATTTTGCAGATATGCCGATATCTACGAGTATTTGACAAGAAAGCTGGATTTGTAATAGAGCCATGTTATAGATATTCCTTAGAAGGACAAGTTGGGGCTAAAATATCAACCACAAAAAAGTTTATTAAACATGAAAGAATTGATTTTCTAGTTGGATGCATAGCAGAAATGACAGAAGAAGAAGAAAAACAGTTACTCCATCCAGGAAAAAATGATTTCTCTGTGATGTATAGTTGTAGGAAGAATTGTGCCCAACTTTGGCTGGGACCTGCAGCTTATATCAATCATGACTGTAGACCTAATTGTACATTTGAAGCTACTGATCGTGGCAAAGCCTTTGTTCGTGTTCTGAGAGATATAGAAGTAGGGGAAGAAATAACTTGTTTTTATGGGGAAGACTTTTTTGGTAATAGCAATTGCTATTGTGAGTGTGAGACATGTGAGAGGAGAGGAAAAGGAGCATTTTCTGTCAAAAATGCTTCAAGCGAAGAACAGGCTACTAGATATAGATTCAGAGAAACAGATAATAGAATTAATCGAACAAAGGCTAAGCAAAATAAAAAACTTGAGAATGGTAAGAATGTAGAAAAATCCAGATTGAATAATCGCCAAAATACTAATATTATTTCTCCACTAAGTATGAAAGAAATGAAACAACGGGGTCTGACCAAATATGATGCAGAATTGTTAATAGCACAAGGATGTATTGCTGATGTGGTAGATTCAACTAGAAATAAAGAATCTGAGGGCAGTAGAGAATCATCTGCCTCAAGTAGAGGTGAACGCTTAAGGAGAAGAACTGACAGCAATCGTACAGTCAATGGGATCCCATCCCCTGTCAGCATTAAGTGCCAGGGACCACCTTCTCGTTGTTGTAGCACCACCAGCTCTCGAAGCAGTCGTGATTCTCATTCTGGTATAGTATTAAGAAGTCATAAACGCCTCTTAGATAATTGTTCACAAATAACTTGTCCTAAAATAAAAAATCATATTCAGGCTACTTATGAAGAGAGTAGTAAGATAGAAGATACTAGTATTTCTAATGATGATGTGGTAGATAATGGAGAAATAAATATACCAGAAGAAAGTAAAGTAACAATAAAAGCGGAATCAGATGACGGTCACAAAGAAAGTTATATTTCATTACAAGATGAATCTACACTTGTTTCTGAAACTAATCTAGAACAACAGCAAGATCAATGTGATACTCATGAATCTCTACGGGAAAATGATGAATCAGGTGCTGCTGTAGAAAAGTTAATTTCTATAGAAAAGGTAGAAAGTAAAAACGTAGAAGCTTCAGACACTAAGGAAGAAAAGGTACAGAGTGAATGTGTGAGTGATAATGTATGTTCAAAAAGTGAGATTTATGACTATAGAGAAAATATTAACCCTAGTAATTCTAAAGATAGCAAAATTAACAAGACATCTAAAGCTGACTCATCAAATGGTCCTGAAGAATCAAATAAGGAAGACTCAGGGCCTCCATGGCTAGCAGATAATTCAAATAAAAGTAGTGAGTGTCCCTGCACTCCTCCACGAAGGGGATTAAAACTGACATTGCGGGTCAAACGAAGTCCGGTGGTGGAAGAGGTTATGGATTGTAGGGCTCCTGCAGAAGTTCAAGAATATGAAGTGTTACGGTTGGAGGGCGTCGACCCCGAGACAGTTCGCCGTTTCAAAAAACGTCGCCGATCAAAAGAGCGCCACCGAAAACACAGCCCAGTCCGTCCCCTTCCTCCTATGAAACGTTTAAGGCTTATTTTTGGCAATGAGAGTCGTACTATTGATTTGCCATCTGCAATCTCTGCTGACTGACAGCCTCAAAATACGCCTTATGGTTATTTTTCCACCGTTATTCAATTATTAGCTTAATTGTCACTGACTAGGATATTTTATCTAGTATTTATTTTGTGATGTGAAACTCTGAATAGTTTTAGTGTGATGGGTATCAGATTATTATTTGATGAATCCAGGAAACATTACTTTATTATATTAGAAATTACATATTGTAATGTTTTTAATGCCTGACACTCGACAAATCCACGAAATGGTTCAGAAATTTAATTTCTAGTTTTGGAGACTGTAATAAATAATGTAATTTTAATAGCACTTATGATTTTGTCTAGATGTAGGTAGATACACAATGGTTATTAAATCTGTAATTAATTATTGTACATAATTCTTAAATTTCGCGTTTTGTTTCTGAGCCAATATGAAAACCAAAATTTTATAAAGCTAAATATTGATATGTTTCTAACTTCTTTGGATGATTGTCGGAAATGTATTTTAGTAAGTTTGCGATACCCATTTTGATAGTTAGCTGTATTTATTTTCCTGCTGCATGAAACTTAATGGCATAAATATTTCTGTGTAGGGTAAAATTATTATTGGGCAGGTTTGCTTGGCTATGGAATAAGAGTCAACAAAACTATCAAAGACATTATTTTCTCATAAAAAGTGTCAATATTATGAGGGATAGAGCTGAGTCTATAATGAAAGTAACAAGTATAAAATGCGAAAGAGGCCAGTTATTAGACATTTCTATCACACACATAATGAATCTTTTACATTGTTTTGTTATTTTTATGCCTTTGCTTATATTTTTATGTTTTGATCTAAATAACAGGTCAAGACAGGCATTGTGACTCTCGCACATAATACGTTCTGTTGTTAGTTTTGTTTAAGTAATTATGAATTACTGCGTAGGTTCTACATCTCCTGTCAAGTAATCTTTTAAATCTTTATTAAATTAACAAACTTGTGTAAACTATTTTTTTAAACTTATGCAAATAGTATCAAATACATTTGACGTACGTTCGGCTTGTACGAATCTAAAAACCAGTTAAAGCGAATTTTTGTCCTTAGCTTTGGGAGTCATCAACTATCATCATCAATTTAAATATAAATTAGATATTGGATCAACTCAAATATACGTTTTTGGGTAGCATAAACTGACTTGTAAAAATGTAAACTTGCCTAGTGTGAAATGAAGGCATGACCAGTTGACCCGTTTCAGGTTCCTCACTTTAAAGGATTCTTAAAAAAATCAGAATATGCTAAATGGGCCTTATCTCTAAACGCACTGGACAAATATTGGCTTGCTGAAAATCCGAGATTGTTGTTGATGTGTATTGACAGTTATGAATCAAATTTATTTTGCCTTGCTCAAGGAAGGTTCTTGGGGTACGGGCGTGAACACTGTTTTAACTAGGCCACGCACTAACTGTGACTGCTGTGCAGGTTAACGCGGTATTTTTCACATTAAAGTGAATGCCAGTTGTCAGTGAGAGCATTTATTGTATAAAAATAACTGAAATGTAGATAAGGGTGGTATTTCTGATTAAACTGGATTTGGACGGCTGATCTCTGTGAATCTGCTCTGAATGCTTGCAAAAAGCGGAGCTTCATGAATAAAAACCAAAGCTAAATCTTTCAAGGAGCAAAAAACAATACTACCCTACATTTTTACTTCCACTTGCAATGTCATAGATGATATAAATATAGTCGTTTGCAAATCGTCGCTTTGTACAGTCGACGGCAGATCTAGGGGGCTCGAGAACTTAAGTTCTTAAAGCTTATATTAGTAGTACTTACAACTGTTGGAGGTCTATGAATTAACATGATAATGTTAATTCATTAATTACAACTTGTTCAAAAACGAAATAATGAACCTACTACTCGAATCCTAAAAATGAGAATGTCGTTTTAAATATCAGCTGAAACTTCTAAATGCCATATAACGAAAAGTTGTTTTAGGAATCAAAATTTTTGCTATTTTAATTTCCTGTGGCTTAGACTTCTCTATGAAGACTTGCTTGTTTGCAGAACTTGCTCAGCGATATCATCAAAACAGTAGTCTTAAAGTGATTTAATACAATGGAGATATGAAACTGTCTCTAAACTAGTCTTTGCTTGCTGGAGAGTTCGGCTAGTTCTTGCTTGGTCGTAAATAAATTTTGGGTCAAAGTAATATATACTCGACGAGACACGGAGGTAAATCAATAGTTTGGTAGGCATTAAAAGTAACATTTCTTCTCCAGTTGAACATCTACTTAATAATCATAATGTTAATTATAATTAAAACACGTATAAATAATCTAGCACTTATTTGTGTAAGAGTTATAGTTTGGATCTGAGTAGCTTAGTAGTTCATACTAAATTTTATGAGCTGTCGATTGTCCATAAAAATGTACATTCTTAGATATACACAAAATCCACGCCCGTACCCATTGAGCGTGCAGCATTTTAGTATAAGGTGACCAAAAGTATTTGTTATTTTAATGTTATGTTAACATGTGCATCTACTGGCTAGAGCGGTGTCTCTTCGCCACTATATTTACTATGGAATTCAGTTTTTTCAAGAATGCCTACGAATGTGATACAGTGACAAATAGTGTCCAAATATAGTAATTTAAATGTATGTACATACTAAGTTTTGTGAGAATGCTTAGCAAAGCATTCGTCCAGTGTGCTCTATTTTTTTTATATTTTCGTTAAGGTCTGTTAAAAATGAATCGGTATTTCTTTTATATTTTTACAATATAATGATACCTACAATTTACATCTCAATTATTTGTTCTTATCTAAGTTAATATGGAGAAAACTTGTCACCTTTTAGGCATTCCTGTAATAACAGAATTACACTGAGTATATTTGGCAGAAGCACACTTATTGCGTGGCATCCTGCAACTCCTAAAGTAGCAGATGAATGTAAACATTTAATTCTGTAGAATTCGCAAGCCTGCAGGTATGTAGAATTTTTTTGTGAAATATATGAGAATGATCAAAATAGCTTTAGGGTAATTTAGTAATTAAAATGAAATAAAACTGCCCTTCATAAAGTGTATTATACTTAGTTTGTAAATTATGCATGTAAATAAATATTTATTAGAATAATTGAGTAAACGACATTGTACACTACGCATGATGTTTATGAACTGTACGCCATCAGTTGACATTAAAAAATAGGCACGGAAATACTTTTCTCATTGTTTAATTCTGTTCCTATATACCCCAGCTCTTTATTATACCACAAGGTGGCACATAGGCTGATGAAAGTGGTCACTTATTACACTTGACTTGGGCTCGTACTTTTAAAACTGGCCAAGGCTTCTAGAGCTAAGTGTGGTTTCACATCGACGATTGCGCTGGATGTAAGCTCGGCCCGTAAGCAAACAAAACAATCACGCGTGTTGATTATACTATGTAAAGATTAATGAGACGCAATGCTTCTGGCCGGGGACGCTTACCAACCTCATTGCGGAAAGGGTGTGCTTGCGTGCCTACGCATACGACGGACTTTTTGTCCGATCAAAATGTTTATTTCTCTGAACATAGGGTTTTAAAGTGTCCGCGTGTATTACACTTAACTGATTTAAGCGACTTTGAATGCATACAGTTTCAACTTTACACTTTTAGAAATAAAGATCATGCACGGACTTGATCGGATTCGTTGTCTGTGTAGACCTTAAAACCAACTATGGAAACCACTTCTAAAAAAAAGAAGCCCTCGTCGCATCTTGTAGCGAGCTGTTGGTAAATGGCGACACTATAGAGGTAAATTTGATTGACTTAGGCGCACATAGTCGAAAGCGCAAAAATTACTATTTTACTTTGGGTTGGGGGAGTCTTTTTTACCATTTAGAGACAACTTTTTAAAAAGCATTTGCGAGAGTGCGCTTTTAACACTAATAATCTTTACAATTTGCGATCTTCTGTCATTTTGCGCCTTTGACCTTATGCTCCTAAACGATTTGATTAGGGTCGGACTACGGCTTCGTTTTCGGGCCGCTGAAGTCGACCTCAGAGGCTAGCAGAACTCTTACCTCTGGCTTCTCCTAGCCAGCTATCCAGTTTGGAGTTTCAAGAGCTGACTACATGTTGGCAAAATGCAAGTGAAATATGCATTTATTCATGAGCCTCCTCTCTGTGTGCGTGTGGACTGAGTGATCTTTTGAAAAAACTCATCCAACCACAACCAAATTATAAGAGGATTAAGGAAATAATTGTGAAAATTTCATAGTTAGATAAAAAAATTGTGAAACCTAAACAAAGAAAGTTAGAACTAATTAACTGGATCACTCAATCTGACACCTGAAGAATAAGCCATAACGCATATCCAAGAATATACAATCTATTTGTTTATGATTTGCAATTGAAATAATTGTGAAAAATTTGTGAAAGCTGCTTAACAAATTTTCGATTCGTTTCAATGTCACGTTTTCGATTTAGAACGGATTTTAAGGATCACTCAGAATACACTATGTTCAGTTGAGTGATCTTTTAAAACACCACCTTATACTGCAAAATTATGAAACTATGTCATGTTTATTATAAATTAAGCTTCTGGGAAAATTTGTGAAACAAAGATCGTGCTTGACATCTTACTGATTTAAAAGAAAATGAAAATCTTATTTTTTTTCTATCGTCCGAACTGAGAGATCCTTATCTTGAACTTTATTTAATAAAACGAAACTTATAGGTAGAAGGTAGTGACATCAGAAATTGTGAAAAATGTTGTTCTAAAATCTAATGAACTGATCGTCCCTGTAAGTGGTATATTTTAAAAGATATCAAATTTTTTACAATTCTGAAGGAAAACGTTGAGTAGGTTAACCAGTACGGATCTCTTTTATGTTGTCGGATTTTTTCTCGATGGGTAATCGATTCAATTTTTTCATTTTTGGGAAGCTGACGGCGTTGTGCAGTGAATTTAATGCTAGTTTTTTTTAAATATTGCTGTGGTATAAAATTTATAAATAATAACAACATTGTCAGTGTTTCCCTTCAATTATAGCTAATAATTGTGCAATATACTTAAGTATGTTATTCAATATTCAAACCACCATTAGTACATTTTTGTCGTCACATTAAAATTATTTTTTAAATATGGTTTTAAATAAAAACTAGACTACGTTTTTTGAACAAATTGAAGAAATTGTAAAAATAAGGCGGCAGAGGCAGTAAACCTTTTTACTTAAGTTTTTATAGCATTATCCTTTGTCTAATAAAATAAAAGAAAAGAGCAACATGGTATTAAAAAAATTGATTGCGCCTGCAATGTTACATGTACCTATATATTTGAACATTTGCTAAGTGATTACATTTGAAATGCTGTTTTTAAGAAACAGTGCTCCAACGAATCATGTTATTCTAGCAAATCAAGGCAGATTGCATTACTGCCAATCAATATAGATATATTTTCTATGTTTGGCATTTTTAAGTAATTTTTAGTAATGAAACTAAGACATGTGATTTGTGTGATGATCAAATTTATTAGTTATGAATTTTCTAATTTGATATCCTTTGATTTGAACAGATGTGATAAAATTAATTTGAAAGATGTACCAAATACGATTTATGTAAGAAACAGACGCTACAAATTATTAGGCGGTGTAGAATTTGTTCCTTCATTAAGTCCCGATAATATTGGACACTACAGAGGACATGGTGTCCATAAGAACTACGAAATAGTCTGTTTTGATGATTTGGTGGGAAAAATGTATGGCAGCAAAGAAGAAGAATCAGTTATTTTACAACTTTGTCCTACGGATTTATCGATTAGGTTACATCCTGTGTGTTATATGTAACTACTTATGAATGTTGTTAGAAAAAAGTAAAAATAATAAAAAGTTACTTTCTTTGATTACTTAAAAATTCTGATCTTTTATTGTGTGTAGAATTCTTTAGTATGATAAACCTAATACAGTGTGACAATACATACCTAACTTTGCTCAAACTTGTCACTTAAAAAATGTAATTATATGTCGAAATTATGTAGTAAATACACTCTAAAAACGTGTTTAAAACAAAACTCGGAAAACTCGGTACTCAAATAAACAAAATCAAATCAATCAAACAACAATATACAAAATACTAGTAAATAAAAAAAAAGGCCTTAGCCTACTCTAATTCAACGAAACCAAAACTACCTTATACCTATCTCTTTCACTCTCTAGGTGGATCATTATCGAGTGAAAGGGATGGCTGGCCTGTAGTCGCTCGTCCGTTAATCGGTAGGCACTTGCAGGTAAGGTTGGCTTTGGCTTTTCAGATCTTAGTGGGACTATACACCCATTACTTATTAATATTTTCTAATACCTATTCAATGGGGGCTAGCTTTCGGCTACCTATCGGGTCCACAGGTGGCGGATAGTGGAACGTCCTGCAGATATGCAGGATAGCTGTGAATAAGGTTTACCAAATAAGCAGTCCCGGACCGAAGCGGTAAGGTACCAGGGTGTGGTGGGATATCTCGCGGCACAGATATCTCCAAGAAATACCACACTACCCGCTAAATATCTTACGACATGGCGAGCTTGCACCGCCATTAAATAAGTGCATCGCCCTGGCAGAGGGCAGCAGCCTGCCAGCGTTCATCCAGGCAGACCTCAAACAGAGGAGTATGGCTGAAGAAAATGAGTACCTGTTAGCGGCGATGGAATCCATCAAGACCGGTTTCAGCACTGCGATCACCAATCCGCCGTTGCTGGCGTGGTGATTATTGGCTACCCCCCCTCCCCAAATTCAAAATGATAGATAAAACACAATATCGACCCCGAGTTCCCAGCGCCCTGTCACTCCTTGGTCCTAGCAGTGACCAGGTGACACAGGGCAGGGGTGCGACAAGGAATCACTGGGAGTTGACACACTGCCGCAAGCAACTTTACATCGCCACATACAACATCCAGTCTCTATCCACGGCTTTTAGAGTTGGAAACAGAATTGCAACGCATCAAGTGGGACGTCTTGGGACTTTGCGAAATTAGAAGGGAAGGCGAAGCGCTCATTACCTTACCGTCTGGGAATCTGTTTTACTACAAAGAGGGTGAAACTAAGGGAACAGGAGGAATCGGATTCTTGGTGAATGGTGCCGTTAGAGATCGAGTACTCCAGATCGGTTGCGTGTCCAATAGAGTGGCATATGTAAAGATAAAGTTATCTGCCAAATACACGCTTACCATGGTACAAGTATATGCTCCTACCACAAGCCACCCTGACGATGAAATCGAGGACATGTACGATAAGATTACCATGGCCATACAAAAGTGTAAATCCCAGTTTACGATAGTGATGGGAGATTTTAACGCCAGAGTCGGGAAGAGAGTCTTAGAATTTGAGAACTGCACTGGGAATTTCGGCTTGGGGGTGAGAAATGACAGAGGCAAGGCGTTAGTTAATTATGTACTGAGAAGCAACATGTACATCATGAACACTTTTTTCGAGAAGAAGACTCAGCGCAAGTGGACCTGGAGGCACCCAGATGGCTTACACAAAAGCGAATACGATTACATCATAAGTAACCGCAAAGATTTTGTGAAGGATATTTCAGTACTCAACAGCTTCTGTACTGGCAGCGACCATCGTATGGTTCGCGCTGCTATAGAGGTCAACACAAAAATGATGAGGCGAAAACTTGTCCGAAAAAATAAACCACGTCACATTATTCCCGATGTCATAAGATCACATATAGAGGAGTACAATTTGTATATTGAAAATCATCTGCACGAGCTCGATCGCATGGAGTCTCTGTCGGTGGATGACCTAAATAAGCACCTTACTGCCGTGATGACCGATGCATTAGAAAAGGTGACACCCAAGGACTTAAACTTCAAACAAAACAAGTTAAAAGATGCTACACTCAACCTTATGGAAAGACGCCGTCAGTTAAAGTTAGACAACCAGGGTAATACTCCAGAATGCCATGATCTATGCAAAGACATTCGCCGGAATATAAAAGAAGATCTTCTGAAATACGAAGAAGACAAGATTTCTGAGGCAGTCGAAAACAACACCAGCAGACGAGTATTGGGCGATCAATTATCAAACGGCAGGAAGGAGATTTTCCAGTTATTTGACGAAAGAGGCGAAGTAACAACGAATAGAGAACATCTGTTGCAAGTGGCGAAAAAATTTTACGAGGTGCTGTATGAAAGTAAGGTTCCGTGTCCTGTGTCGCAGGGTCAGAGACAGCGCCACCCAGTCGCTAATGTGGGATCTGAGGAAATTCCTGACGTGTCGGTGGATGAGATACAGCTAGCGCTGAGCCAAATGAAGAACAGGAGATCTCCGGGGCAAGATGACATTATTCCCGAGATGTTAAAATTGGGGTCAAACGCGCTATGGATGGGCCTGGCACTGTTGTTTACAAATTGTATATTAAACGGCAGGGTACCTGATGTCTGGCACGACGCCGTAATAGTCCTGTTCCATAAGAAAGGAGACATTTGTAAACTGGATAATTATCGATATTAGTCTCTTATCTCACATTTATAAACTTTTCACTCGAGTTATCCTAAATAGACTAAGCAATAAACTTGACGAATATCAGTCAAAGGAGCAGGCCGGTTTCAGATCTGGATATGGCACAAACGATCATCTGCATACACTGAAGACCCTAATAGAAAAGTGCCATGAATACCGAAAGCCAATCATCATAACTTTCGTAGACTACGAGAAGGCGTTTGACTCCGTGGAGGCCTGGGCGGTTGAGAGGGCTCTGGTGGACTGTAGAATTGACGAGAGGTATATCCAGCTTATTAAGCATTTGCAGTTGCATGGAACGTCAACTATCAGTCTCCACAAAACTACAGAGCCATTCAAGCTGGAGCGCGGTGTGCGTCAGGGCGATACGTTATCACCAAAATTGTTCAATGCTGCCCTTCAAAACATCTTCAGAGAACTTGATTGGAATGATAGAGGCATAATAGTCGACGGAGAGAGGTTGAACAATTTAAGGTTTGCGGATGATATTGCCCTGGTTGCAGATAACGTCGACGATATGGTCGCTATGATCGGTGACCTACAGAGTGAATCAGCCAAAATAGGATTAAAACTGAATAAGTCAAAAACTAAGATCATGACAAACATCCCGGAGGCGGAAAATTACAATCTACCTGTAGAAGTCGTCGGTCATAACATTTATCTGGGCCACAAAATCACCCTTGGTCTGGAAGATCAGGTGGCAGAAGTTGAAAGACGCATCGGGCAGGCTTGGGCGGCGTTCGGAGCCAACAGCTTTATCCTTCGATCAAAAAAAATCGCGCAACACCTAAAATCTAAGGTGTTTGATCAGTGTGTCCTGCCAGTCTTCATGTATGGGATGGAGACTACAACGCTGACTTTGAAGTCAGCTGAGAAACTCAGAGTTGCACAGAGGGCAATGGAGCGACTGATGCTGGGTATAAACCTGATGCACCGCAAAAGGAATGAGTGGATCAGGTAGAAAACGAAGGTCAGAGACGTAGTGGAGGAGATAGAACGCCGGAAGTGGAGATGGGCAGGACACGTTGCTAGGATGGACCACAGTCGTTGGGCGAGGAAAATTCTAGAGTGGAGACCCCGTGCCAATACCCGAGGCAGAGGCAGACCACCACGGAGATGGGTGGATGACATCCGTCAACAGGCGGGTGTAAACTGGATGCAGAAGGCGATAGATAGACACGCGTGGAGAGCTGGGGAGGAGGCCCATGTCCGAAGACGGGCGCAAAACGGGCTGATATAGATAGATAGATAGAATACCTATTCACTATGTGTGTTGGTTATTATTAATTGTGTTTTTTGACAAGAAAGTTCAGCGGTGACATGGAGCTGGCACTTAGATTCACTTACAATTAACTTTTTTTTACAAGTAATTGAATCAAAGCTTCGTGATTTTAGTGTAGTTACTTATATTTCGTTTTTTTATGTTTGTATATGTCACCGTAAAATTGTAAATAACGTTAAAATATAATCTATCCCGCGATATTGTAATCTGTCGAAAAATTGTGATCCGTAACAAACTGCTTACAATTTAACGCATTATTTTTCGATAGATTATAATCTATCGAAGACAAACCGTCAGATTGTAAAATGTCATGCGAAAGAACGCACCTCGCGCTCTGATTGGTTGAACCTCATGTTCCCCGCTCAGCCGCCCGTCGTCGCCATCTTCGGTTGTTATTAGTCAAATTCATTTGTAATGAAATGTAAACAAACAGTGTTTTGGTGATTTAAAACAGATTTCGTGTTAATAATAATAACGCATTGTATTATAATAAGTTGTAGGGAGTGTTAACGGACCTGTGATAACCTAAAGAAGTGCAGTTAAATAAATAATAAATAATCATGGACAGGCTTTAAACAGTTGACAATTTAACGCGCGACAGATTGTGATTTAACGGTTTGTCTTCGATAGATTATAATCTATCGAAAAATAATGCGTTAAATTCATCACATCACAATTTTTCGACAGATTACAATATCGCGGGATAGATTATAATTTAACGTTATTTACAATTTTACGGTGACATATACATTTCATTTTGACATTTTCAACTGCTATGTAAAATTTTATGAAATAAGGAACATTTTACTTTACTGGTCATAAACACAAGAATAGAACAAAAAGGGGCTAATTACACACAAGATCTAAAGTTAAAATAGGTATAAAACTAGTGCTGTCACTTTCATTTGATAAAGTGAAGACAGTGACAGCGCTAGTTTTAAACCTGGCTTAACTTTATATCTTGTTTTGTAATAAGCCTCATAGTTTTAGTAAATAGTATCTACGGTTTTAGGTAGATAAATTGCTTTACAAATATTAGGTCAATATCTCACGTCAAATACGCAGCTAAATCAAACGGCTTAGACTGTTTCACTGTTTGTCTGTTTACCTTCGTTATGGTTGGGGGTATTTTTGTTAAGCTTGTACAGTCAGCGTGGTTTATTTGGTAACATCCATACATATTAATGTATACATGCATACATACATAAATAAATATTCTTTTACAATCACACCAATTATTTAGTTCCACGATAAGTATCACTAAGAACTTGTGTTATGGCTACTAAAGAACGGATAAACATACTTTTTTTTTGTAAACACATACTTAATGTACATAGGAAACACCAAGACCAGAACAAATATTTATTTTCATGCACACAAAGATTTGTCCTGTGCGGGAATCGAACCCACGACCTCTGGAGTGAAGAGCAGGTATACTGACCTCCACGCCATATATAATACATTCACACCTGTTTTCCCGAAGGGCCTACCCCTTCGGGAAAACATATTGTAGAGGCATATTGTACGACTACACTTCACCACCTATATAGTTGGTCCCACGTAATAAATAGGTGGCGAGCCTATTGTCGCGCCGCCGGCAGCGCCTCCTGGCGCTGCCTGCCGCTCGGACGGAGTATGGTAGACACGCGCCCACTAATCGTGCACTACGTACTATCGGAGACCTACTTGCTCAGCATTACGAAATTGACCTGTTTGCCGATGGTTTAGGACACCTTTGTAATCAATTTAGGAAATATTTAAATTATATTCAACACTGACCATAGACGTAGGAAATACTGACATTAATTTTAATTAGTTCTGATCTGACATTCGTAATTTGACTCTTGTGTACTATTTGATTGTTATTTTTTATGTTATTTGACCTAGATATATTTATTTCTGACATAAATTTTATTGACATATAATTTTTATTGCGTAGTCCTGACGATTTATGAATTCTTTTTTAATCTAGATGTGCTAATTCAATTTTATTCAATTTAATTTCAATAATTTGACATAACTAAATATTAGATTTAACATGATTAATAATGTATTGGAAATGTTTAGTTCTTTTAATATAATTGCATGCAGTATCATGTTAATTAATCTTTAAAGCGCCTTGGATCCATGTATCTGTTAGCTTTAAGGACTATGTGTGAATAAATAAATAAATAAACATCCAAATTATTTGTCGCTGTGCAAGGAAAATTTTAGAAAAGCGCGATTGAATTTTAGATAATATATTCGCTTTTTTGAATGATTGATAAGTTAAAAAGATTACTGATATAAGCTTAGATCACAGAAGACACCTAAAAGATAAATTTGCTTAAAACACGTTTTGTATTACTACTCGTAATTATTGTGCTATCGTAGGCTTGTTTATCATTGCTATTTTCATAGTGTTATGTCGTATGGAATTCTTCTGTGGGGTTGTGCCGCAGATATTCAAATTATTTTTGTACTGCAGAAGAGGGCCATACGAGCAATTTATAATCTACCATGTAGACATTCACTAAGGGATAAATTTAAAGAAATTGGTATTTTGAAGGTGGCGGGTCAGTTTGTTTATGAAAACCTATTATAGGTATGTACATAAAAATATTGATAAATTGAGTAAGAAAAGCGATATAATTAACCTAAACACAAGGAATAAGCATAAACTAGTTGTACTTTGCCACTAGGCTCCAAAAAACTAACAAATCTTTTAAAGGTCAATGTGTGCGATTCTATAATAAAATCCCAAGCAATATACAGCAATTAAGCCTAAATAAATTTAAATTAACAATAAAAAGCAAGCTGTCTTTAAAGGGATACTATTCTATTAAATACCATATGGCTGATAAAAATGCTTGGGATTAAACTGCTTTTTCATACAGGCTATTCTAATATGAATGACTTAAAGCATGAATATTGTTATATTATGTTGCATTGTATAGCGTCACAGACAAATGAAGATTGTTACTAACCAATCGATAATTTAAAAGAGCATAGCCTGTGAGTTTCTTGCCAGTTCTTCTTACAGAGCGGTGGCTCGGAACTGGCACTTAGATTCGCTTACACTTAAATATTTTTTGTTTTTTTAAATTGTTTGGTTGCAAGTGAATCTAAGCCTCGTGATTTTACTTAGTATGATTATATTTTATTTGTTTTTGTTATTTTTTTATAATTTTGACGTTTTCAAGTACTATGTAACTAATACTTAGTTTATGAAATAAAAAGTATTTTGACTTTGACTTTGTGGAAATATTCATTTTAAAAAACGTGTGAGATGCCATAACCCTAAACCCCTTGAGTCTTCAGTAAAGATGTGGGACTATACTGAGATCTCACATGGACTTCTTGATAGAATTTGAAAAGTTATGTTGCACTGTTTTGTTTCATTTACCAACACTTATATATGTTCACAAATACGTTGTTAACTAAAACTATGTTGTATATTATATGGCCTTGTAAATAATTTGGTTTCAAACATAAAACCTGATAGGGCACAGCAAAATTAATTAAATATTTGTTTAACAATAAGTACTTCTTTAATATGCTAATTAATTAATTAGCATATACAAAAAGTATTACATAAATGTAAAAATGAATGATAGTGAAAAAAAAATGATAACAATAATTCCACATTACAAAATAAAAATTAAAAATAAATGATCAATTGAAAATTTTACATGTATCAACCCGTCTACACAACGCAGAGAAAAAACAAATTTTAAATTCTTTTTTCAAACAAATAACAGACAAAATGGCGTCCTTTCGCGTTACGCTCTCATCGCATAGGAATTTATAAACAAAGCAATCGTTTTCTGTTGGAAAAATAAGCGGTTGCTACTGTTATTTACGAGATTCTTGATCAATTGGTATAAGGGGAGCTTGCTCGTTTATTTACACAATTTTAATTTGTGCGCGGTTTGTGTGTAAACAGAATATACGCTGTGTTCATGGGAAACGCCCTCATTTTTTTCTTGTATGGAACTTTGTCTAATTACTGCTTCCGTGGGTGGACTGGAAGGGTGTGCCAGACTTTTACAGACTAAAAGCTATCCATGTTCCTTCTGTAGCCCGTTCCGGTAACCCTTTTAACAGTCACGCAACTTGTAAGACCATACAATTTTGATATTTACTTTCAGCAAACGTGTTTCAATCACGCTACTGAGCCACGTCTATAAGTTGTTTTCACGGGTCATCACGAACCGTCTCGGTCAAAGGTTTGACGACTTCCAGCCTCCCGAACAAGCCGGTTTCCGAAAAGGCTTTTCAACCATAGACCACATTCACACGCTGCGGCAGGTTATACAGAAGACCGAGGAGTATAACCAGCCACTTTGCTTAGCGTTTGTGGACTATGAGAAAGCCTTTGATTCGATCGAGAGCTGGGCAGTGTTTCAGTCCCTGCAGCGATGCCGCATTGATCATCGGTATATCGAAGTTCTGAGGAGTTTATACAGAAACGCCACCATGTCCGTACGAGTACTGGACCAGTGCACGAATCCTATCCTCTTGCAGAAAGGCGTGAGACAGGGTGATGTCATTTCACCGAAACTGTTCACTGCTGCTCTGGAGGTCAAGCTACTGGACTGGGAAAACTACGGCATCAACATTAATGGCGAGTATATGACTCACCTTCGATTTGCCGACGACATAGTGGTCATAGCGGAGTCGCTTGTGGATCTGGGCACAATGCTCGGAGACCTCGACAGAGCTTCCCGAAGGGTAGGTCTTAAAATGAACATGGATAAGACCAAAATCATGTCAAATATCCATGTTGTGCCTACCCCAGTAATAGTGGGAAGCTCGGCCCTCGAAGTTGTCGACGAGTACGTATACCTGGGACAAAAAGTCCAATTAGGTAAGTCCAACTTCGAGAAAGAGGTCAATCGTCGAATCCAGCTCGGTTGGGCTGCGTTCGGGAAACTACGCAAAATCTTCTCGTCCAAAGTACCTCAGTGTCTCAAGACGAAAGTCTTCGACCAGTGTGTGTTGCCAGCGATGACGTATGGGACTGAGACGTGGTGCCTGACTATGGGCCTCATAAGGAAGCTCAAAGTCGCTCAGCGTGCAATGGAGAGAGCTATGCTCGGAGTGTCTCTACGTGATAGAATCAGAAATGAGGAAATCCGTAGGAGAACCAGAGTGACCGACATAGCGAAGCGCGTTTGCAGGCTGAAGTGGCAATGGGCGGGGCACATAGCTCGAAGAACCGACGACCGATGGGGCGTTAAGGTTCTTGAATGGCGACCACGAATCAGCAAACGTAGTAGAGGGCGGCCCCCAACGCGATGGACCGACGATCTGGTCAGGACGGCGGGGAGCCGGTGGATGCAGGCGGCAAAGAATCGATCTACGTGGAAAGCAATTGGGGAGGCCTATGTTCAGCAGTGGACTTCGAATGGCTGAAATGATGATGATGATGATGATGAAACGTGTTTCCTTATTTTGCTTCTGTACACCCAGGTCTTTTAAGCGAAGTGTGAATTGAAATTGAAATTTAGCCAAGTTCGAATTGAAATTGAAATTTAGATTCAAATATTGGAATTTAGCGAAGTGCGAATTGAAATTTAAGCAGTACGTCATGAGTGCGCTTAATATCCTGTTTACGTAGACATCCACGGATATTCTTACTTTCCATAATTGATTCGGTCTTCACAGTCTAGCGGCACTCTAATCGCTTTATTTACAACATTAGAACTGCTTATAATAATAATAATAATAATTAAATTCAATTATTTGACAACAATGGTCCAATTGTTAGTAATTTACACAACTTAAAGACTAGTATTAGTAAATACAATAGTAATTTAAAAATAAACAAAAAAATCACACAATCATAGCCGTGGCTTTTGATGCACTAATACAGACACAAAGTGCCTAATAATTGGTGCATCAAACTTATTAACTAACATGTTCAGGATTCTGTTGGGACTAGATCTCATTCTGCTTAGAAGCGAGCCCGTCTTTTTGCGAATTATCGCGCAAAAATCATCGACTCTGGCCTCTGCAAACATCGCCGATGCACTGCCGCATAGCGGCCACCTAGGGAGTCCCATCAGAATCCTGAAACAGTTATTATACTGCACCTTTAAGGTATATCAGGCCTTCTTAGTATAGTTGGTCCACAAAGCCGCTGTGTAAAAGTTTTGGCAGTATGCCTTAAAGAGCGTTATCTTTGCTTCATAACTGCAGTGAGCAAATCTGTGGGCCAACATATTACACCTAGCCGCCAGAGCCCTGCGCTCACGCTCAATGTCCATCTAATCCTTAAGGTCCTCGCAAAGGTAGTGTCCGAGATATTTAAAATGAGATCTTTGTAGGTCACTTCCATTGAGTGAAATACTAGGATCATAAGTTATTTTCTTTCGAGGGGCCTCAAAGATCAAATATTCACTTTTGGTGACATTATATATTAAGCCATGGTTTGCTGCGTACTCTTCACATATGGACAGGACCTCTAATCGAGCCGGCCGTTGGGCCTAGCAGCGCCATATCGTCTGCGTAACTTAGGTTATTGATGGTAACACCATCAATATAATGATTATAGCATAATATTATACTCAGCAAACAAAAAATGAGGGATGCGTCATATGAAACAAGTTTGGACAAAGTTATATTTGCGTGCCTAAACAAACAACTCCATGATTTGGTTGGATAGATTATTTGATGAATCTCTAGTATATTAGTACTATCTCTAGTATTATGTTGCGGAACTATGCGAAAGGGTTACCGTAGCCCGGGGACATAGCAGGCTCAAGAAGGAACATGGTTGGTTTTTAGTCAGTATAAGTCTGACAGTCAGCCTCCCGCTCTCACAGCGGGTGAAGGTCAATTCATGATTTTCGGTTCAAAAAAAGCCCCGGGAGATAGCAGGTTTTTAGTTTCACTTTGATGTTCAATGTGCCTATGACCATCTGGTGTTAGCTGCCGGTTTTCACCCTGTTGATCACGGAGACATTATTGAGTAAAAAAAGCCCCGAGACATAGCAGGCTTAAGAAGGAACATTAATGGTATTTAGTCAGTAAAAGTCTGACACGCCCTTCCACTCCACTTACAGAAGAAAATGGTCTTTTAAAATTTTTCCATCAAAACAAAAATATTAGCGTAACATTATGCCGTTATAATTATGCCCTGCTCCTAGTTTATCTAAGGTCGGCGCAGCATGTCATATTCTTCCACCTCGTCATCAACTCATCCACCCCCTTCTCGACCATGTCACCCTTTTCACATTTAATCCATCTCCTTTTTTGTCGTCTACTTCCATTTTTACATGCTTCGAGAATTCCGCTTGACGCTCGTTTCTGGGATTGTATATGGCACTTAGGATGCTACCAACTATATGACGCTGACTGTACCTTGGCTACCTGAGCTAGGCACGTCCTTGCATTGCATGTAGTATACGTGCGGTATACGGTACGATGAAGCGCTCGTAGCTTCCCGGTGCTCGGTGGTCAGAAATGATCACCGAAGTAAAGCAGAGTTTACAGAGGTCAGTCCTTGGATGGGTGACCGTTTGTGTGGCATTTGATATCGAGCGCTTCCGTGCTTCGGAAGGCACGTTTAGCCGTTGGTCCCGGTTATCACTAAATATGGTAGTCGTTAAGCCATTTTAGAAGCCTAATTGGGCGGCTTGAATAATTCTAACAGCAGGACGTTACACACCTAGGGCTCGCCTCGATAGGGGCGGTAAGTCCCCTCTTTGAGGAGTGGCTGGAGAGGCGCCACGGCGCCCTCACCTTCCGCCTGACGCAGGTTCTAACCGGGCATGGCTGTTTCGGTAGGTTCCTGCACAGAATCAGGCGGGAGGAAACGTCCGGGTGTCACCATTGTGAGGATCGGCCGGAGGACACGGTGGAGCACACCACCACGGTCTGCTCCGCTTGGGCGGCGCATCGACGTGTCCTCGTAGCGGCTATCGGCGGCGGCGACCTCTCGCGTTCGGCCCTGGTGGAGACCATGGTCTGGAGCGAGAGGGAATGGGATGCTGTTGCCTCCTTTTGCGAAGCAGTCATGCTAGCAAAGGAGGCGGCGGAACGAGAGAGGCAGAGTGCTTTTCGTCACGGATCCAGCCGCCGCGGGGGACGCTCGAGACGTCGGGAGCCGCAAGACCGTAGTACTCCCAGCCACCGTAGGCGCTAGCTTGTGGGCGGTGGGTAATGGGTAACTCGCCGCCCGTCCGCCTGCTATAGGCGACAGGCCGCGTCGACGGCGCGTTCGTGTTCCACGCGCGCCTCAAAGAGATGTCAGCACATTGAGGGGCCCCTGAAAAGGGGGCCAAGTCTGCCGGGGTTGCGGGACTGTTCGAAAGGGTTACCGCGGCCTTGGTGTTACAGGCTCAAGAAGCAACATAGATGGTTTTTAGTCAGTAAAAGTCTGACACACCCTTCCGCTTCACCCACAGCGGAAGATGGTCATTTAATGATTTTCCATCCGAAAAAAAAAAGAAAAAAAACGGACGTTAGACACCTGCCTCCGCCAATCCGCACTTTTTTTCATTTTTTTTTTATTTACGTCGGTAACAAAATGCCTTTACGCACTGTCTCCCGGCCAAAGGGGGACCGAGAGAGGTGTGTGGGACTCACCACCGTTAGACACGACCGCCAGCAGTAATACCCACTAAAAATCTTCCGACGATGCCCGCCGCTTGTTTAGAAAGAGGCGGGGTGCCAGTACCTGGGTTGCAGCTCTGACACCCCGCCCGCGGCCAACGTCCCCCGGACCAAAACCGGGAGGACCTCCTCAGAGAGACGCAGTGGACGCGCCATGTGCGGCCATGGCGTAACTGGCCGACTTCGGGGGGGGTCTATGGCGAGACGGAAGGGGCCCCCTGCCCCCGCCGCCTAAGACCCCCCGGGGAGAACAATGCTCCTCACTCGATTGCACTTGAGTCATACAGCGCTGCTCGGGAGTGATAAACCGCCGTACCATTTTCGCCGATGCCAATGCCAAGAATGCTAAGGTCCACCGAAGTGGGCAACGGAGAGTTCTGAAGATAGGGAAGAGTAAACAAGGGAATTGACCTTGGACGAGAATGCACAGACCTAGGTTTAGTTGGTTTTTTTATTGCGACCAGGTTTTAAGACCCCTACTGAGAGACACGACCGAGAGTACGGTTCAGCAATAATGTAAGTAGATACTTTATCCGCATGACATTGATTATTGCCCAAGGAGACCACAGAATTTGGAGGACTGCCTTTACACAGAGACACGAATTCTCCGATCTTCTAGAAAACCTGCATTTAAGAAGTATTGCCTATTTAAGGCAATACTACTTAAATTTCCTTGTCTTGCGTCCCGGGACTTTAAGGTAGAGACTAGAGATGAGACACGATTGTCGAAATTGTATAGTTTTTATATTCAAACTGGTACTGTATAGGTACGCCTAAAACACAATCAAACCGACATCAGTTGCAAAAAATGAGAGTTCTTCTTTTTCGGTGGCGTTATTACAAAAAATAGAAGCAGATTGTCGGACAAATCTGTTAATGCTAATAATGTTTTTAAAATTATATTTAATTAAATCAGCGAAGAAGTCTTATTAGTTAGTTGGTTAATAATTTACGAGACTGATTTTTAAGTCTTGTGAATTATAGATTACTTTATAACGAAAAAATCTGTGATTATGAAAAATACCAATGTTATGATTATGACTGGATAATTTGTTTTGATAAGACATTTTGTTTAACAAAAATATACAACTTAGTGTTTGTCATTATCCGCAAAGTAGAGGACTGAGAGCCCGATTTTTAATAAGGTTGCTTTCACAAATTAAACAATTTATTTACTAGCATATAAGATTTCAAACCCTACCTATAAGTTAATTGTTTCGTTTCAATTGCGTAACAAACTTTGACGTGTGTGATTGAGGGCCCACTTTGAACGAATATTATCCAAAAGAGGACAGAGTTTTGCGAGAATTTTATGTTGTCACAATTATTGTTAAGTCACCTTAAAAATCAACTTCATAACAATTGTTTAAGTTGAAATCCGATTTTGTGAAAGTCAAATAAGCGAGTTATGAACTAAAAAGTTGGGACCACAGAAGATTGTGAAATTTGAAAACATTAAATTCTTGCATATTTGTTCAAAGTGGGCCATCACACATATAATTTTTTTAGAAACGGCTGCCTCCTGATTCTATCAGAAGTGTTCGAATCTCTATTGTATCAGAAGGCGGTCAAAATATAAAATTTATGTGTTAGGTCTGCATAGCGCTATTATTAAACGCCATAAAAACAGTCACCCATCCAAGGACCAACTTCCACAATCGTTGCTCAACATCATTCCGATGCCTAGTCTCGCGATGTAGTGCTCCATTGTATATTGCAAAATATAAATAATGAATCTTGCAGTGTAACAAGTATTATTAAAGAACTTACACATTAAAGAAAAGTTAGTTTTGTTGTTATCTATTAACAAATGGACAGTGATACATTGAATATACGTACATAACTATTTTTTTAAAGTATTAAAAAAGAATGGTATAGAATTTAGTCAAGGTATTTATGAAAAATACTTTCACCAAAAATCTAATTAAAGTTTTTATTAAGAAACTATAATATTTTACAAACATAAATTTAATTAGTACAATACACGTGCAGTTAACCTAACCTTTTAATTGAATTGGTACCTCTAACAAGGATCAAAATTAGTTTCTCAAAAAATAAACAGTTTAAACTAGGATTGTACTCTGTTTACTATGTTTAAGAGATTTATTAAGTAGATATTACAACTTTTTAACATATAATTTACATTATAATGTATATGAAAGTAATAACTAAAATTTTTGTAATTTAAGTCGAATTTATTTAGAAATTAATGTAAAGCGACATTATCAGTCCAATATCTTTACTTATGATGATGGAGGCTTCTGGAGTATGGTAAGCTGTATTGTTTATTAATGTCCATACCTGAAAAAAATAAATATATTAATGACTTTTAGTCAAAAACACAATAAAACCTAACAATTTATATAAATTTCATTTTATATAAATTGCAACATTTGAAGTTGCAGTTTTTCTGCATTTGTGCACACACTATGTAGTACCGAAAAACTGATACCTTTATGTAACATATTTTAGTAATTATAAAACATGTGTAACTTATAAAATTATAACAAAACACAACTTACTTTTGGAATTCCCACTCTCTGTTGTCTAAAGGACAGACTTGTCGAGTTTTCAACCAACGTGAGATGCAGTGGAAATGGAATGCATGCTGAAAAAATATACATTGTTAGTAAATAATTGGTTTTTTCAGATATTATTTTGCTATTATTAAGCCATGTTCTAACAGGTCTTATTGGGCGGCTTGAAAACTTTTATCTGCAGGATGCAACCAACCTGCCACCACCACCACGTAGTGAAGTGGAGCATGACTCAATACTCTCTTACCTGGATTGTGTGGGGAGGCTCATAAATACAGGCAGTGGGGCGTTAATGGACTGAGATGATGATGATTATTAACAGCTGTTAAAGGGGATTAATACTATTAAAATATTCCACTAGATAGAAATTAAACTCTTTGTCCTAATAAAGAGGAATATATATGATATAGAGTAAATCAGTAATCTAGAAAAAGTATATAAGTTTAGTACTCTGTTCGCTGATGTACAATAAGTATGGTTTAGCAATGGCTCTTGTTTTCTTTGGTGGGTATGAACCACAAAATTTTCTAAGACAAATTATATGTGTAATTTCTCTTAGACTCCAAAATACCCACCATAAACTTGCATCAGTCCAGTATATTACTCTTGGGTTCGTAGGTATCAGTATATTATTCCCCCATACTTAGATTATTATGAATTTATTTTAAGTATGTTTTTTATATTACATCAAAACAGGCTATTGTTGAAACATTGAAGATTGTCTCTAATTTATAACAAGCCTTGGTTTGTTTTGGTCATTTCCATTATCTCCTTTGTTTATACAAAAATATATAATTATTACATTTTGAACTCACATTACAAACTCCCCAAGCAACTGTACATTCTTCACTTGTTGCAGATGCTTGATTAGCTTGACATTCGATGCACAGATCCATGATGTGATTGCGGCAAATAGCACAGTTATCCACGACAATATCTATAGTAAAAAGAAATGGTTTCCATGAATCACTTTGGACAGAACATTTTCATCAGTCATTAACATGAATGTAACATAAATAGAAAACATGGATGGTTGTACATACCCCAGGCCCACAGAGCAACCGCGTTCCACTGTAAAATAAAAATAATGTATAATTCTTTACTTGCTAAGAATTTATTGCTAAAAAAGTAAAAGCTCTATGAAGGAATGAATAAGCGAAAATAAATTTGTACCTTTTTCACTTCGAATCTTTTTTTGTCACCCTTCCCACTGCTGGAGGAAGCCATTTCTACCTCCTCTTCATCTACGTCCATTACAGAAGCCATCATTTAGGATTACCTTTGTTTTTACTAGATAAAAACTCGACAAATTTGTTTTGAGGGTAATGTGAGTTAGCTTGCTTCTATAGATTTGACATTTGACATAACAAAGACATTGGCTCTGATTTGACATTTTCTCTTATAATTTTTCTTTGACAGTGATTTCTTTTTTCTTATCCCTATATTTTATTCGATTACGATAAGGTCTACCACTATACTGCCTAGTCAGTACTTCTTAGCAATAATATGATTAAAACTAACAATCTAATCTAAATCTTAATTGAGGCGTCCACTTAGCACATCAAGATCTCATTTTAAGATTTGTCACATTCTATTTTATGCACTATTATTTAAATATTATTTTATTAGCAAAGGACATGACGTTCGGACGTGACGAAAGGCATGAGTTTTTATGAAATAATAAATTAAATGTATGTAGCTACACACCGCAACACTTAATTTAATAAATACTACCCACGACATTATTGAAAGGGAGTTCTCCGTTAGATATATTATAGGTGCAAAACGTAGAGAGTCACTGAAGTAAAGCAGAGTTTACTATGCATTCGGTGGATTGGTATGTGTGTCATTTAATATCGCTTCAGTGCTTCGGAATGCAAGTTAATATATTGGGCCTCGTTATCACTGTAAGTGTAAGCCAAGTGCCATCTTTATTTTTTCATTAATAGTTTATACTGATCATAATACTAATCTAGTTCCCTAAAATTAATATAAGAGATCATGAAAGAGACGCTTTATATAAGCATAATAAAAAGGTAACGAACTAACCATTAAAAAAACTTACAAATAGTATTTTAATAGTAAGTATTTTTGCAAATAAAATTAAAGTAAATATTTTAATTAAATATTACAAATTATTAAAACTTGTCGGTGGCGCTATAATACCACGCTGCGACACACTTTACGGCAGAGCAACGAGCGATACTTCTTCCCTCTGAAGAGCCCAGCGGCGGATTGATAGCAACATTGCGCGGCACTTTAAAAAAAAAGTAAGTGTCTTTTTGTATTTCAAATTTACATGGGGACTTCTTGGCGGGAAAGTGAAGCGTCATGTCTGCAGTTTTGTTTCATTTCCTAAAATTTGTGATATTTCTAATATTAATGTGTAATAACGGTGGATTATTAACCGTGAAGTGTTTGTGAACATATATGAGTGTCGGTAAATCAAACAAAACAGTGCAACATCACTTTTCAAATTTTCTCTCAAGGAGTCCATATGAGATCTCAGTCTCGTCCCACATCTTTACTGAGGACTCAAGGGGTTTAGGGGTAGGCCATCTCATTTACCATTTATCATCTTTATCACCACTCATTCTCATTTACTATAATTTATATGTTATTAATATACCTCTTTCTTGACACTGGCTTAATGAGCTAAACGCACAAAGCCATTATATAAACAAAATTTTTTTTTACATAATACGTTGTCCTTTCACGTTAGCCCAGAACTTTTTGTAAATTGAAGTAATTAAGTGGTAAATTTTGCCTGTTTACCAATAGTAATTTCCTTATAATTCATTTCAGATGGATGTTAATTACGTATTAAAATAATCAGAAATTTAATTATTTTTCTTACTACATATTTGCATGACGATTTGAGCAGAAACAGAAAATTTGAGCTTTAAAATTTTTGGTACAAGTCTACCTGAACAGTTTTCTTAAACACTGTTCAGGAAAATTGACGGTATTCATAAATACTCTATCAAAAGAAAATTGTATGTACTAACTTTTTAGACAACGATACTGTTTACAATAATTGGTGATTCGCATGTTTCTAAGATCACGTTTTAATTAAAAATATCTCATTCAAAACTGCCTAGTTCAAGTCAAAACGGATATCGAGGCGATCCACGCTCTTAAACGTTAGGAAACACGTATCAACTCCAGGATAAAAAATAATAAACTAATGAATATTTTTGATGTGACAACGTCTTATATATTTGTTTGCCGGGTGACACTTCAAGAAACTGCGTTACGCTCCGCTCACGTTATGCGTTTACAATGAGAACGAGTGAGAGGCACGCGTCCCTTCCACTCGAGCACAGTTAGCCCGCCTAAGAGCGAGAGATTCTTTGTATAAATTAATGTTTTAAATATAATTCTTTGTATAAATAAATGTTTTAAATTGTTACTATTATTTCATCCTTCTTCCTACTATACGAATGAATATTCACATTAAAATTATTTTACCACTCAAAGTCGTTATCACGTAAAACTTTCGCCCGTATACCGACTTTACAGGCAACCAATTTTTTTTTTTTGTAATTTTAATTACTTCACATGTTATTATAATATTTATTAATGAAATTTTAAGCGACATGATAGTTTTTCGAATCAACTTCATCAAGCTCAATGTCATTGTAGTCTTTGTTTCTTTTGTAAGAGTTTTTCCATATTTCGTAGAAGCAAACTGTTGCTTGAAATCTGTAGCAAACAAGCAGCGGCACTGACACGTGTGTGATGAGCGTCCAAGCCCACACCCCATAAAACTCCATCTGAAAAAATAAATGCATATAGACATTGTTAATCTGGTTCTGCATATAAGGCACTTACAATGAGACGAAAACGGATCCAACGGACATGAATTTAGTCTTAAGAAATTCGTACATTTTAAACTTTTTGAAGATGCTTAGGTATATTTTTTTTGATATCATTTTGTATCTGTGGTTTCATTCAAAAATTTTATCTTGCAGCTAGTATTTCGATGACTGTGACAGTGACCAAAACAGTGATGCTATATCAAAACTGTGCTTTGCTTGTGTTTCGGAGCTGCTTTCAATGGTAATCATTTTACCATTAGGTCATAGTCATCATAGGTATATTATTTATCTGGTTGCAATAAAAAAAGAATAAGACAAACTTTATATACATTATATAAAATGTACCTACTTGCAAAGGGTGATATTCTGCTCTGGCATTCTTTACTCGATTTAAAAGCCACAAAGCAAAGTTCCCCACTAAAAGGAAAGTGATCAGTTGTCGGCCAGGTCGCCTGCCCCCCACTAGCTCGGCACAGCGACGAGACCAAGAATCTAGCACCAGAAGCGTTTGGCAAGAGCTTTGAATTACGGCGCACAGTGGCGACAATATCCTGTGGAAAGAAGTAAATAATCTTTAATATGAAACTGAGCTATGTCTGCAACAACAAATACGGCCCAGAAACACTGCTTGCCACGCAAGACAAAGTTCAGTACTCTTCACTGAAAACGCAAATAGCTTTTTATTAAATTAAGTTAGTTTGCGGCTTACAAACAACAGAAATGCAATTCAATTCAATATCTTTATTTGAGCTATCACACTACAGTATTAAACAAACAGTAGGTATATGTGTCTGTGTAATACTATAATGTTACGGCCACAGCTTAAAAACACATAGATAATACCTAATAATTATAAATCAGAAATAGATACTATAGGGCAGCGATTTTTGTTGGTAAACTTATAAGTCTAAAAGTTACTAGCACTTTTTATATAAGGAAAGCTTAAATCCTTAGGAAGGATGTAGAATACCTATATAGAAACTGTTAAATGCTATGGTACAAATGGTGATGTTGCTGGCGGAGACTAATACAGTAAATATGTTAATAATGTGCATACAAAATGTATGTAAGTAACAAACTACGTCTTATACGATTTAATTGTATTCTATGTATGAAATAGAATAGTTTTTTTACTACACACTCATTCGCGTTGGCTCAGGTGAAAATCGAATTTACGAAGTTTGAATAGCCGGTTTACTGATCCAACCGGAATCTTCCAAAGCTTTAAAGTCTAGTCAAAGATTTTAAGCCATCGTAAAAGGTAATTAATTCACTGTCCTTTATCTGTGAATTTTTATATCATTTGTAAACTAATCAGTCAAACGGATGTAGTCAAATTGTATTTAAAGTAAAAACCTATGTATTATAAGAACAAAAATATTTTTTGTCAAAAATCATATTTATATATTATTTTTTTTAATTCGCAAACGTATTTATTTAAAAAAAAGACGTGTGGCACTGGGAGACTACCGCGGTAAAGCTATGGCATAGCATTTTTTATTAACTTATGCAATTATAATTATTTAATTATATGTACATTTACATAGATATAATATCATATATACTTTCTCTGCGTGGCACTAATGTGTACTACCTATACATAAAAAAAATACGCATGCGCAGTAACGCCGATACAACCAATGCCACCTAAAGGCGGGTTGCTGAACTAAAGAGACAAGCGTGATATTTCAAAAAAAGTAATTAAAAGTTCTGCTATTCATCAATAGATGAAAAAACTAAAAAGTATCACCGCTGTGCCGCTGGGCGGAGTGGGAGGTGTTAGGTTTCTTTTCGTTACGGAATTTCTGGATTCGGTCTCCACGCTCAAGGCCCGCGATAGAAGCTATGCAATAGCTTAAAAATATTGTAAGCCAAATATTTGAGCCTATGAAGTTAAAATTTAAGTAACGAAATTATTTTGTCTTAATAGGACTCTATCCCTAATCAAAATTGTTAGATTTTAGGCAACACATACCGACTAACCTGGTGGCTCGTCGTCCTTCCGGATAACTATGAATAACAAAACCGGCCCCGATAATCTGGAACAGGTAATACAGATACACGCCACATTGTGTGACCAGCAGCAGGGCATGTTCTAGGGGCATTGACGAAACCGCTCTTCTGATAGGCAACATTCGCATCCTTTGCAGACACGCTGCTGAGCCCAAGGTCATCATTACGAAAAGAATCGTCTCCCATATGTTCACCTGTAACATTGAATCGTAGCTAACATTTAAGTCCATTTTCAACTCGGCTTACTAAACGAAATATCCACTTAATTAGTCAGCAATGTTACTATCTTTGGACAAGGTGCGTGAATATGCATACTGAAATGTCTGCGGAGATGTGTTGTTGACGGTCTTAAGTTACATAACATTGTAGTGTAAAGATGGCACATTTGCGTCATACCCTTGTGCGTGTGAGAGTGAGCACAAATGTGTACCTACTACCTACTTTGTCTGTTCATTTCGACGTTATTTTTAGTTACACTTGACAGATCAAAACAATTGTTTCTTTTATATCTCTATATATCTTATATAGCTTTTATATATTTTCATCATTTTAATTCATAATTCATTCAATTATCACTATGATTAATAATTGATCCTACACTAGCGCATAATAAGTAAATATACAGTAGCATTTACTAACGGGGCTTTAATCCAAGTCAAGTTAATTTATTAAGCAATATTTTTAATTTTAGCAAAAATCCTGGCAAAAAACCATCAAAGAATCAATTATAATCACCTGCAGTAAAGCCAACTCTACGTGGTTTTTCTTCTGAAAAAGTCCGTTAAAAAGCATTAAGCTGACTATAGTGCCAGCGAGGACTGCGATTCCCATGAAGAGCCCCTTGTGAGCGCTTCCACAGTCGACAGAGAAATGGTTATTGTACTTAATTCGAGTGCAGCATTGCCTTGTGTCCTTGGCAAGAACTGAGGTATTAGTGATTGGATTTTTGATATACTTCTGAAATTATAAATATGTTTTAGGAAGTTGTAAGAGTGTGAAAAACATAAGGGCTTTTCACAACCACCCTATTTATATCTTCTGATCTTTATTTGATTATGACCAAAGCCTATCTTTTGGGGATAAGCTTCATCTTGACAAAGATTGTTCTTTTTTTATTTTTTTTCACCATCTTCTCTTCTTCTTCTTCGTCGTGAAGGCTTTTTAGACGTCCCATGTGTCCATTTTGTGTAGGAGGGTTCTTATCAGCGCCCTCACGTCGCTGAAGGCTTTCTTTTCACCATCATATTCAAATCAGGTACATGGAGTCCACTGGTAAACATAGACTTCCCTAAATCTCTCCAAATTTACAATTTTTTTCCTGGTTAATATTATTATCTTGTAGGAAAACAAAAATTTCTGGAAAATATCGAGTGAACGTGCAGTGTACTTATAATATGATAATTATGACTTACCGATCCAGGGACAGTACATATATCATTCCAGATAACAACAATAATCACGGAACAAAGCAAACTATATTCGACCCCACAAGAGCGCAGATATGGATTCGCACTTTTTATCAGAGGTGCTATGATATCTGTAACATTACACGTCCAATTACGTGTAGTGGTGTTTACATTATCAAAATGTGTTTTGATGAAAGTGTTGTTATCGACTTGGTCTGTTGGGACAGTTTGCGCTGGTCCGCTAATGTTTGCGTACCGTAATAGGGCGGGCTTGTCATAGGCGACTGCCACGATATCGTCTCTGGTTTCTTGGATGACCACGTTAAGCCACTCACACACATTGGTGGCTATCAAGTGCATTAAGCCAAATCTATCAAGCACCACACCTCTCATTGGGTCTAGGATCTGCAAGTAAAAAAGATTGGATTTTATTTTGTTGTTAATTGGATAGGTTTTATTATTAAGTTCTCCATGATACTTCCGTGAAATATAGAATTCTTATCAACATTTTAATATATCAATAGTATACATAACAAAAACTTAAAAGGCTCATCATGAATCATTGCCTTAAAAATTAAAAGACTATATAAACGGTTATCATCCAAACTTAATCGAAAATAAGCTTTACATAGAGATTGATCTTGTACTTCTATGATTAATAACATTATAAATAGTAGAGATTTGATTGTTTGTTTGTTTGCAGGCTCCGAAACTACAAGACCGATTTGAAAAATTATTTAACCGTTAGAAAGCTAAGCTACCTCAGATTGACATAGGCATATTTTTTAAAAAAAATAGAGCTACTTGTTAAAATCAATAATGTAACCCAAGATGCAAAAAAAATTCTAAATATTTCCTTACATTGCGTGCGCTGCGAAAACTACTGATGATAGAACAAAGCCTATGTCTAACTAGTATTATAACCATATCCGATAAATTTTCTTTATTTTAAAATTTTAATATTTGAGTATGTCATGCACACTTAAATGTCTCTAGGGTGGCGGCATTATGCGTCGGGTCGTTACGTTCCCTAAAATATGGTTGAGCGAAACGATGGCTGGTTCATGCGTCATACTCGTGAACGAGTGCCGCCAGTGGGGACTGATCTGCTCATGTCTACTATGTTTATTCGTAATCATGCTCGTATAACTTAAAAAAAAGAAGTTATTTTCTTCTTTTATTTTAAATCTTGTGACTGCAGAACACAGGTTTTTGTAGATTTGTCAAATTGTTTTACTACTTAATGTACTTAATTTTCTTGTAACTGGCGGGAGAAAAAACTAACCTTGACGATTTTCTCAAGCTCCAGCCCGCAGTGAATGGGCGCGCTAGTTTTTAAGTTTTGACGTTCATAAGAGCTCTTTTGAGCCAAAATTGAATAAATGAATTTAAATTTTGTTTTTTTTTTGAATAGCAATGCAGTCGTCAGTGAAGGCTCTTTGTTTACATTGGTATAAATCTTGAAAATAAAAATATTTAAAAAAAAATACACATGAACTAAATGGAAAGCTATTCTTCATAGTTGTGACTTCGCTACTTATACTAATATTAACAGGCCACCTAGTTAAAATAATCACATTGTTAAATAGGAAATGATTTCGTAACTCAAATAGGCATTTATTTACATCCCGGGGTTGCAAATTTAATCTAGTCGCACCCAAATGATCTCCGTAGTTCAGGCGGCGGCCGCGGGAATCCAATCAGACGAGCTTCCGACTACCGCCCGGGGTCGCTCTGTCTCGACATACTTTACTAGATCAACCTTAACTATCTGATTATTGAAAAACACCTTTTAGTTTTTTTTTAAATCTGTAAATGCATCATAGTTTCGAAATTTATAAACTAGTCTCTACTGATTTTCGTTTCTTTTGATATGGACCCACTCGGTTAGACAGTCGAGTTATATGATGAGTGAAGTAATTTGCATAAATAATCAGAATAATCAAATAAAGTCCGCCATAATCAAGTTAAAGTCCTACCTACCCCTTTTAATAAAAGAGCTTTTAATGAGGCTCCTAATAGAGTTTTGGGATCCACACGGAAAATCTACTACAAACAATTTAAGGCATACTAGTGCCGCTTTTTGACAACAATGCCCCGATATATCTTTTTTCGCGATGGTCATCAACTGAATTGATTGCAATAATTGAATTCAAAGGGATTTGCCTATGTTTTAGGCAAATCACAACTGACATTAAAACTTGTATGAAATTTTTAAATTGTTAATATGATTGTGTGCTGTAACGCATATTTTTATTACATGAAATGTATAATTATTCTTACCAAAATTATTGTTAGCCATAATTTTAGATTCTTGAAGATCTACACAAAAT
Source organism: Musotima nitidalis (assembly GCA_949126915.1). Taxonomy (NCBI): domain Eukaryota; kingdom Metazoa; phylum Arthropoda; class Insecta; order Lepidoptera; family Crambidae; genus Musotima; species Musotima nitidalis. The sequence goes on along the minus strand of OX421418.1, from coordinate 12,893,102 downwards.
GTATAGCCCCAAAATAAACAAAGCTTGCACATTTTTTGTTGTTGTAAAAACAAGGGAAACAAATATCGACTCGTAATGCGTATATACACACGCATTACGAGTCGAACTTAGAATCGGAACAGCATATCATAGCAGTCGTCGTTTAATTATAATAAAAATCTTATTTCACATATAATAATTGATCTGTAAGTTATAATTAGTCAAATATCGCATTAATCGTATCATATATCGTATTTAACCAATATATGTAAACTCGTATGTATTCAAACTTAAAACATTTTTTCATAAACTGTTACATAGAACTTGAAACGTCAAAATGAAATATAAAAAACAATCGCCTACACTGAAATGACGAAGCTTAAATTCACTTACATGCAACAAAACAAATAAATCAAGTGTAAGTGAATGTAAATGACAGTTTCGAGCCATCGCTCTGTGAGAAGAACTGGAAAGAAACTCACAGGATAAGCTCTATTAAATTATCATGCAATAAATATACATATATTTCATCAAACATTTTATGGAAGCCTACAACGCAACGCCTTGTCAGTAGTTTAAATTAACGAAAAAATTATCCGCGCAATGAAAGTCTGAGTGTAATTTATCAGTGAAATGGCAACAAAATGGAAATTAATAAAAACTCTTATAGCTATGTCATACCGGCGGTCAGAACGACTACTGGAGCTAAGCAGCGTTCGTTATAGTAGTAAAGTTTAGTTACCCTTAGAAGTTTATTTGGTTTTTGTGTAAATGTGTATACTAATTGTAATTTGAAGTATTGGTTCAAGCTATCAGTGTAGGGTCAATCAGCCAAATTTAAGATAATTTTCATTTTCATCATCATATCAGCCTTAGAAAGTCCACTGCTGAACATTAGCCTTCCAAATAGATTACATTCTATTGAAGGTAATTGTCCATAATCACCACGCTGGGGTGGTGATTGCAAATTCAGCTAGTACGCAGGATGACGCTGCTGCCCATCTATCGGTTTGATTTCTCTTGGTCGACTCTTACGATTTCCTATGTGATAGGGAGGGGTGGCATATTCTAGGCCGGTATCACACGGCAAATTAGATCATCAATAATGATCTTAATTGATAGGCGCCAAAAAAAAGCCCAGCAGGGGAATGTCATCATATCTTGGTCTGATAGATTTAGGCTTAGGACCCAGAGTCTGCTCACTGATTTGGCTTAATTTTTGTTATCATTTGGTGCGACTGCCGTCTGATCTACGCAACCCAAAGGGAAACTTCATTTTATGGCTATTAGGAGGCACTAACTTCCTAATAACCACTGCGATAGATGTTCGGGACAGCCGGAACCAAAGGCTAATCGTGCTTTGCGAGGCACGGAGCAAGCGTTACTTATGCAATCCACTGTCAAGACCAGGGTTTAAACCAGACCCCCCCGACTGGTCTCCACCTTGTCGTGGTGGGGGGGCTGAGTACCTCCCGGAGGCCGGGAAAAGGTAACACCCAGAGACCGACGACTCTGGGTGCCCTTAGTACTGACTACCGGGGGAGAAACTAAGAGGGACCTGTGGAGGGCGCAGCGGGCGGGCCAGGAGGGCCCGTCAAGCAGCGCCAGGAGGGTCTTAGGGGCAGGGGGCCCTTGCTGTCTAACCATAGACCCTCCGAGAATTCGGCCACACACGCTATGGTCGCACAAGGAGGTAGGAGGGGCGCGTCCACTGCGCTTCTCTGAGGAGGTCCTCCCGGTTTTGGTCCGGGGGATGTTGGCCGCAGGTGGGGTGCCAGACGCTGCAACCCAGGTACTGGCCCCCGCCTCTTTCTCAACAAGCGGCGGGCGTCGTCGGAAGATTTTTAGTGGGAATTACTGCTGGCAGTCGCGTCTGCCGGTGGTGAGTCCCACACCCCCTTTCGGTCCCCCTTTGGCCGGAAGGCAGTGCGTAAACGCATTTTGTTATCGACGCAAAAAAAAAAAAGGGTTTGAACCAGAGACCCTCTGAATTTGAAGTATGTGAGTTTTGCCACTGGGCTTTCAGGGGACTGTAACTAGCCAAAATGATGACTTTAAAATTCATGACAAGGATATCTTAAAGATCATTCAGTGAGACCATGAAAATTATTTTAATTAGAACTTACATTAGTATACGAAAATATGAAGACAGTTTGGACAACCATGAATAATATCCTAAGAGCAGGCTTGAGAGCCACGATGGCGAGCTGGCAGTCACCGGCCAGGTCAAAATATCCGCCCACCTGCAGGCAAGAGTAGATGATGGATCCCACGCTGAATCCCGCCACCCCCATATGAAGGTAGAAGCTTCCATATCTTGTTCGCTTAACGTTCTCTTTGAAATAATAAAAACATTCAATTTAACACTGCATAATTCATATTTAAATTATTTTTGTTAAATTATATTTTTCGACATGAAATTAACGAAAATTATATGTTTATTTATCCGTGTTGTGTTTCGTAATGGAAGAGTCTCGTAGCCCGTAGTAGTCCGTAGCCGCGCTACGAAGTTGTAGCTAAGAATATTTCCAGAAAAAATTTAAAGTGTTGCAAAAGTTGCTAAAACATTTGGGGCAAAAATCCTTGACAAATCTTAAAAAACTTTAATAAACGTTACATAATCGTTATTAAAATATTTACATACATACAGTCACGCCTGTTTCCCCGAAAGGGTAGGCAGAGGCTTATTTATAAGCCCTATGCCTATTGCCGCTTACCGGGAACATTTATTTTTGCCAGAGCCTCGTCCGTGTGTCGGTAGTTGCACCACTTGCAGGTGAAGTTGGCTTGTTCTCCTTATATCTTGGTAGGATCCCTATACACTCATATTTTTTAATATATATGCATATAATATATATTTAAAATTATATATTTATGCAATTTTTTGGCATGAAGATGCCTTTATTGCACAGATAACTAATAGACAAATGGATATTGGAAATATAATGAAAGTATCAAGTAATACAATTACTTGTCAAAATAATTACAATTAGTATTAGTTAAATTCAGTTAGTATTATATGTTATCATACCTTTTTTACTCCGCAGTTTTGCCATTCTAAGGTGATAAAAGGTATACATCAAAAATACCATGCTCACAATGTACAGATACATTGTAAATAGCTGAAACCAAAAAAAAATATTAAAACAAAACACATTTTACGAATATAAACCGCAGTTAATTGCATTATTTTGTTCTGACGTTTGTAAAACTACGTTGTGTCTAATAATAATATCAGGGAGGTGAACAGGGATCTTACCATCATGTTTAGAGCCCAAGTCTCACTTCAGTGATGCTACTGCCGATCAACAGACGAAGCTCTGGCAGCATTACAGTTCCCGGTAAGCGGCAATAGGTTCGCCACCTATTACGTGGGACCAACAACACAATTGGCCAAGTGTGGGCGTATATTTTGCCCCTGCCTACCCTTTCGGGGTAGGTATGTATATTTCTAATATTTTACTCTGATAAGTGGTTTACAATGTGGTTAGACAGAAAGAGTCCAATAAACGGCGATTTTAATCAGTATAATGCGGTTAATTTATATAATATAATTAAGAGAAAAGTAAAGAGATAATTCAAGCCAAGATCGAGCGGCCGTTGCGATGATGCGCGTACTTGTGTGTTTACTTAAATAATTATCTGAATTCCAAAGGATAGTGAGCCATAGCCTCAGGTATATTGTAGTGTAGACAGACCATCATTCTGAATTTTGTTTTAAAATTTCTATCAATGTCAGATGGGCAACAGACTTGCATTGTTAGTGAGACCGCGCATTATTTAATTTTATAGATCTTCAGTATCTTATGGCGTAAGGAATTTATTGATTAGATTTATAGATATATTATATTAGATATTTAACATCAGAAATTATAAATATAAATATATTATTATTATACACAAACCTATGTTAAATTTCCATGCTTATATTACTCTTCAACAAATTGTCTGTGATCTAAATTTAGAAAATACATTATAATTTATCTACTCAAAACTTTTTAATTCTTATGGGAAAACAGGCAATTAACAAAACCGAATTCCACGTCGAAACTGGTAGCGAATACTTACATCAGACGTGATATTCGTGTATAGTTCGTTTTGTATGGTGCTGGTCACGGGCAGGGCTACTCCTAAAACTATTAACAATTTCGCATAAAACGCTGACAGCACTACGGTCATCGATTCACTGAAACAATTTGAAACTTACTATATAAATTTATTTTGTTACCTAAATTCATTAATAATTAATTGGTTCCAAAGAGCAACGGTAATGTGTATTGCTGATTCAACTATTATTTAATTGAAAAACAGCAATTAAACTGCTACTAATTCATACGAGTGTCTCATATCAAAGTTCGCAAATTATTTGATAAAGTAATTTGCTAATAACAAAATCATACGTGAATCATATTGCTTTGAATTGAGTGTTTATTTCATAATTGAATTAGACGAGGGTGACGTTATGTACCTCACATTGATCACTTATCCAACATTGATAGCTGCATAACTTCAGTGATAGTTTACGGTGACCCAGTCTCGCGCCATCACGAACAAACCAGCTAAGCTGTGGAAACCGGGACCATACAGAGGCAAATAAATTCGAAAACGCTTGAATTTGACATCCGTTTGAAACTTTTTCCCCAATGACTGTTACTTGACATAATTGGACATAGGCCAACACAAAGTTTGCCTACAAATGCTTTCCGCATTTGTTATTAAGTCATTGGTGCCCATGCTGCGTGGTCTGACACGTGCTCACCATTGACTACGCACTAACCGACTACCACCAAACGTCCTTTTCGCTAATTGTAAAAACAATAATGACGAGTAACTTACTCTCCGTGTGAAAGAGAGCGTCTTCTTTTAGGCGGAACGGAGGCTAGGTTATCCATGCTGGAGGAGGAACTGGTGGGTGGCACCACGCTCAGGCGCGGCAAAGAGTGCTGCGGGACCTCGCTGCAACAACCCAACAGCCAAGGGTCTATATTAACTACTTATAGGTACTTATACTATAAACATTTTTATTCATTTATTTTAATGTGAATTCAAAAGTGTGACAAATTTATGTTCTGGTGGCATGGAATTTTGGAATGGACATAATTTTTTTTATCTCGGTCTCCCCGGATCATTTCGAGGTCGTCGTCGTAAAAATCGTCCTGATAAAAATAATTTAGTTTAATATGCGATTTAAATCAGTAAATGATGTTTATTTTAGTATATTTAATCGCGTAAATAGAAGCAAACAATTCTATTTCTATGTTATTTGCAAGTATGATATTGGCGTAAGTGCATAACTGCCTGCCAGGAACGAGTCGAGGTTTCATTATCTCACAAGACAATTATGTGAGTGAATATATATTTGTTGAGATATCTAGATTAGAAAGCGAGATTTCATCTAGCCCCTAAAGTTACATTTGTAAAAAGATTTATACTTAATAACGAAATGAGTGAACTGATGAAATTGCGCGGATTTTTATTTATTAATAATTTATCACTATTTAGCTACAGCACTCGTTATACCGAAACACAGTGTATGTTGGAAACAGGCGTGAATGTATGTATGTATGGCATTACAAGCGTCCACAGGCTGTGGTGACCACTTATCTTCAGATGGGCCTCATACTTCAGGGGATGAAAAGAAATAAACTAACTACTTGTCAACTAAAATTGTGTATGAGTGAACACAATTGTGACTCTCATTTCTCATGTTGTTCTATGTTGGTATTTTATTAACATCAATCATCAAAAATGAAATAAATAAAATATACTTTATTGTCGCTAAGATCAACAGGATCATTTAGATTTGTCAAATTTTTATATACAAAATGAAAATTCTATAATTTTTCTTCTTAACAACAATGAAAAAGATATGAGCGGTACTATAATCAGGAAATAAAAGCAAATGGATTCTTTGTCAGAATTTGTCAAGGTTTGTCAGTTTATCTGTCTATTGTGGATTTTTTCTCAAGATTTGTCAGTCTGTGGGTTACTCTTATAGGGGTAATCATTCGCATTGATTAGCAAACATCACAGAACACAAAAGATCTATCTACCTATCATTACTGCATGAGTTAAAAAGACACAATATCTTAATAAACTGATTTCTTTCAAGATTCACGTTATAAGCGAAACTAGAATCAACCTATCGATATTTGACGACCGATATAGCGTGGAGGTCAGTACATCTGCATTCCGCTCCTGAGGTCATAGGGTCGATTACCACACAGGACAAATCTTTGTGTACATAAACATGGATATTTGTTTAGGTCTGGGTTTTCTTCTATGTAAATTTAATATGCATTTACAGAATAAAAAAGATATTTAAGTATGTTTAGCCATTTTTTAGTATCCATAACACAAATTCTCCTAATACTTTTCGGAACTTCGGAACTAAATAATTGTTGTAATTGTCAGAAAATATTTTTTTATTTGTTTTTATCGTACCTACTATTAGACAGACTACTCTAAACAGTTGCCACTAATACTAGGTATGTGTTGATTAGAAATTAATTAACAGATACCCCAGCATGTTATTCACTTGATAAATACAACCTAAAGGAATATAATAAACTGAACCTCTAAAAAATACTTTTTTGATCATCAAAAATACTGATCTAGCATCTAATAGGGGATTAGGTGCTCCATCAGAATTTTTTGATGTACAAAAAGGTTAGGTTAGGTTGGTAATTTATTAATTTTGATGACACATTAAATATGAGCCCAACCTAAATATGCAAACATTTATGCAAATTTTAGCTTTATTTACAACAAAAAGAAAATTTATGTGTCCATTTAAACTACATAGGTAACAATTACTCATACTGTCATATATTTGCATACTTCGGCAGAAAAGCGAGTATGAACTTTAACGCTCCACCAGGATCAGAATCAAAAAAATAAATGCTCATTGCCACAACAGCCTCAAATGTATGCTAGGCAACTGTGAATCAGTCAGAGCATGTTTGGTATTTAAATATTACCGAATTATTATTAAATGTCCGTCATTTAAAGAAAACAGCGGAAACTCCATTAACAATTTTGTCATTGTGCTATTTTAAGTAAGTGTTGTTATGTCTAATATTGGACAGAACATACATTTTCGGCGATATATTCAAATCACGCTTTGAAATGTACTAAATCAAAATTTATTAAAATGGGTGTAAATTGTTTGTATTTCTACTGTTGATGTTATGAAGTGTCGGTATTATAATTTGTTGGTATTTTCATTGTTTGTAGAGCATAATGAAATGAAGTGTTATGCAATGTTTATCTTTTCAATCGGTACCGTTTTTATTTTATTGCTATTATGGCGTTGTTTGGCCCTTTTTAATATATACTGAGTTACTTCAAATTTCAACCTGGATTCCACTTACTAAAATAAAACTTATAATCACCGTATCAAACGGCGATCATCGAAATATTTTTTTTCTCTCTTAGTCCTGTCTGAGGTTTAAAACTATGCTATAATTTGGTGTATCTCTCAATGTTAGCTTATTTATGTCAGTATGCATTGTTTTTACTGAAGCTAGTCCTGAAACAAGCTTAGCGTTCGCTTATTAGTAACGTAAACGATTCAATGAAAACTAGGAGCTTGATTATTTCTTCAGTAAACGGGGTGTCGATATAATGTTACAGCGAGTTGTTTTGTTTGTGCCGGCGCTTATCGACTAATAGTGAGCTTTAATGAACCGTCTGCGACTCACCTTTCATCCTCAGGCACCGCGACCAGTGGCTCCGATCTCTCCCGCCTCTCCTTAGCCGCGTTTATATTCGATTTATTTTTATTTTTCATCGCTAACAACTCAAATATTCACTCAAAACAAACAAGAATACTCATATTAACACTTTTTACAAGTTTTACATTAGTGATAATCTATGATCGGACATAAATCATCGTAAATAAATAAGAAGTGATCACACTAGTGCTTGTGATTATGAACTGTGCCAGACGTTCAGTATGAGCCGACGCATATATGTATGTAAATAATTAGTGATGATATGCGACTAGGCTAATCAGCTGGCTATACATATAATAAGTACCCACTTAAAGTACTGCAAGGTTAAGGAATAAACTATTAGATAGACTTTGGGAGCACTAAGTTGTCAAGGTCTATTTTACAGTGGTTTTTAATAGGTATGAAGTATTCGTGTCTCCGCGATACTAGGTGGTGGGAAGCGAGTAGTAAAGTTGAGCAGAATTTATAAAGGCTCACGTGACCGCTTCTGTGCCATGGAGAGATTACGTGCTTCGAAAGAAAGTCAATGGTCCGGGGTATCACAATATGTAGGCAGCTAAAAAGTTCCAACAACAGGACCCATATACCATCTTATTTTAAAAGTTTTTTTATGATATTATTGCCCATTTGATAATATCATCTAACCGTAGAAGAAACTACGGTGTTTTCCGTTAGACTTACAATGTAATGATGTACATAATATATCGCTAATCTTTGGAGTTCTATCAAGTATTGTCTACCCCCTCCGCAATTGAACGTACATCTTTAATCACATACTTTAAGGAAGCGCTTGAACCAGTACAGGTGGTCAAATTGGTGTAATAAATAATAATATAATAATAATAAAAACATTTATTGCCAAAAAGTGGTACAACATTGATTTACTGGTAGTCCCCAAACTAGGTAATCCTGTCTCTTGGGGACTAGAATTTGAGATTTGCATTAATTTTAAATTATCAGCGTTGCAAATATTTAACAATCATTATATTATATTATATTCTAGACATTTATGGCCATATATTTGTGTACTTAAATAACTTTAACAAAATATGTATATTATATAAAGTTTTTTTTCTGTAATTCTGTTTGTCACTTTATTAAACAATTTTTTAAGTATTTTTTCTGAATAAAATAAATAAAATTGGAAGCCGTGGTGAAATCCTCGATTAATTAATACGTCCTGATAAAAACGGATTTGCGGGCTAATGGAAATCAGTGTGTGTCTACGGAGGATTGTTTATTCTGTGTGGAGTTTGTTTATTTAATCGGCACAGGCTAGGAGAAGGTGCCCTCACGGATAATTAGCAACCGGGTGTCACTTTCAGACCTCCTTACTAACGAGGCACATGCACCCCTCCTGGCAGCCTACCTCACCTACCCCTTGCACTATCCCCCACTTCTTATCTGCAATCTCCGGATTAATTAGATGTCTACCTCAAAACGTTCCACTGATTTTAAAATAAAATTTATTCAATCTTCACGATTTTTCTTTTCTTGTAAAGATCAGCTTTCTTATGGCTCGAGAATTCTTTAGTACCTCGTCGTGATATTAATTATTTATGTCTTAAATTGTTGTATACGGTGTTTTTCATACATTGTGATTATGTTACGTAAAGTAAAGTCAAAAAATATGTTAATATACAAGAACTGCTTCGAATTGCAACATTCCATGACTGAATCTAAACTAATATCATAGATGCGAAAACTACTCTGTCTGGAGGTCTATTATATATTTTAAAGTAATGATGGTCGAGACTAAGAAATGACCTAGAATGTATATTAACGTTATTAACCGTTAATTGTTTGTGAACATACATGAGTGTTGGTAAACCAAACAAAGCAGTGCAACATCTCTCATTTATTATTTTTATCACCACTCATTCTCATTTACTATGATTTATTAATATATCACTTACTTGACACTGGCTAAATGTGCTATAAAATATAAAAGAAAAAAAACTTTACTTTTTTTTCCCTAAGTGGGATTCGATACGCGAACACCTTTTCACTTCACAAGATGGCGTTTACAGTAGAAAGCGATTAATAACTAAGGACCTTGATGTAAGCAACTAACAAATGCGACAAGTCCTTACCTACAAGTATGACGTATTTTCTTCTCTAAGCTGGTGTTGACTTGCCGCTGGGGGTGATGATGATGGGGCCCCTGTTTATAATAGGCCAAGCTGCTGGAAAACTTGATGTGCTTCCCCTCTTTCGATCTTAAGTTAGATAAAAGAAAAGTGTGTGAATTATATTCATATATCACGACTATTTTTGGTGAGTTCACTATAGTTATCAAATTGATATTTGTAATTATTTCTTATAATAAATATCTTTATGAAGTAATGCACCTGGTGCACCTGCTGATTAACAGACGAGGCTCTGGCGAACGTAACAGTTCCCGATAAGCAATAGGCTCGCAACCTATTACGTGGGACTAACAACGTTATTGGCGAAGTGTGGGCGTATAATATGCCTCTGCCTACCCGTCCGGGGAAACAGGCGTGAATGTATGTATGTATTATAAAAGTCTGTTGAATAAAATTGGTTACCATGTTAGTTAGACACCTTGGTTCCATCCAAAGTTGCCAATTTTGAGAGTAGTAACAATATAAAAATACACCGTCTCATAAAAGGAGGATATCTACAGATGATTTTTTCGTTAATCTCTAGGTCAACTGGGTCCTTAGTGTAAGTCTAGGGCAAAATCGGGATAAAAGCTAGGATGCTGATAGTGATTCGTATTCGATCAATTTTGGAGTACCTAAGTGTTAGAAAATGCACTTAATTTTATAATGACTTTCAATAATTATTCCAATTATCAGCATAATTTCAGCCATTTGAAGTCTACAGCTGAACATATGCCTTCCAAATTGTATTCCTCGTTAATCGATTCTGTGCCGCCTGCATCCACCAGCTTCCCGCCGCCTTGACCAGATCAGCGATCCATCGGGTGGGAGGCCACCCTCTACTACGTTTTCTGGTTCGTGGTCACCACTGAAGAGCTCTAACGCCCACATAAATTAATGTCTTATCTCCGTTCTGTGCTAAAGCCCCATCGCTCGTCAGTTATTCCAATAATGATACACTAACTCATCTTCATAGTGTAAGCCACTTTTTATAAGTATAACTATTGTAAGTACAACTACACTTTGAAACATGTCGTTATATGAGTATAGGTAAATTACTCACCTTTCCAGGTCTTCTTCCATTTTTATTTCCCATTAACTAATTTGATTTCCATAATGAACTCAAGTATATTACTCATCTGTCATCACTGTTTTTATGTACATGCAGTTTCCAACGTTGTGTCTGGCTCAGCTTTAGTGTTATCTAGCGTTATCTTGAGAAACACGACAGTATAAATATGACGTGAATAACACCTCATATCATAATCCAACGTAGGATTAGGTAGGACAGGGAAAGCTACAAAATATGTTTGTGACAGAGAAGACCTAGGTCAGCACCACAGAAGTGCCAAGCTTGAATAGTGCTGTATTTAAAATAATGAAAATACTTATTCAATTTCAGTTCACTTGTAAATGTCAGTATAACACAATACTAACGCGCCTCCAATACAGGCAGCTTGAGTTAGAAAAGGTACCTGGTATGATGCGTTTTAAAAATCCCTAAATACTGTTGAAATAGAAGGCAAACTACTGAGTAATTAATATTTTGGAAATACTAATTAAATTATGTGGGGCTTTGATCTATTGCTACAATCGACTGAGAGTTTGGTTTGTAGTATGTATACCCGTAACAATTAGGTTTAAACAGGGCTCCATCACTTAACTTGCCGACACCGGATAAACACGGCACAAATCCCGGCGAAATATGGTAAATAACCAACCCGGAAACCTCTAGAAACTATTTTATGCAACAAAATAAAACATCTATATAATAAGTAATTGCTTGCTGGGTTATTATAAATTAATTGTTAACTAATATTTATTTCAACTTATCGTTTATCTTTAAAATAAAGGGTTTTTCCTTGACAGCCAAAGTGTCCATGGTTTAAATTCCCTGCCGAATGGACTCCGGACCCCTTTCAAACTAAGACAATTTCAAGAGATTTCGGACGGATGGCAGCCCTAGGTTCAAACCTCACCTAACTACAGACGTGAACCCACTTGTAACTTAGGTGCTTCAAGCGTATTATGGGAGGTTAACCTAATATTCGCAGATATTATTTTTTGATGTGAATTATAAAATGTAAGTGTGTTAAAAGTTTGCTATCAATCTTATTAAAATAAAGTTTATTGAGCAGGGTTGTGTTATTATTATACAGTAAATTCATATGCAATGGGAAACCAATGCCAATCCAACTATACACAGTCATTCACGGTATGCAATGTCAATGTGCACCCAGATAAAGTCCCTCTGTCGTCGGATTAAAGGTGCTAAATTACAAGTAATATTTTTTATGTAATTTTCATTGTCAAAAGTACGTAAAAAATAAAAATAAATTACAATAATATGTATTTATTATAATGTTGACGATGTAATGCTAATCAAGAATGTGACCTGTAATTACATATCAGTTGATTTAAACCCCGAACAAACATGATAAGTTTGTTACACTAAAACATACTAAAGTTTGTGAGTGCGTAGGTATGTTTGTTAGTTCTTAAAATCAGAAGTTCATTATGTCATAAACTATTACATAGTAATTTCTATATCATTAATTTTTCATATGTTTCCTGTCCATTCTAAGGTTGATTTGATGATTTGATTAGTTTTTAATATTTAGTATACAATAAAGTGTTCATTTATTCATTCATAGTACTTGAAAACAACAAAATAGAGTAGTAAAATAATGACGACAGTATTTAATGACTATGTAAATGTGTTCGAGTGAGGAATTCTCGGGAGCAGTTCATATGCATGTAGTGTTGACGTAATGGTGTGAATACTATACCGGTTGTTTAGTTAATGCAGCTAATTAGTGTGGCATTGTTGGTGGATATTGGCTCGTGACAAAGGACGACGCGTTAATAGTTCCATCACGATCTCACGCAAATTTGTTCGGTTATTGAATACAATTGGTGTGTTATGTATCCGCAGCGATGTAAGATATTTTTTTAAATTGTATTTATCCTGCTATTGGATGATACTACAAATAATAAGAAATTCCGAATTTGGCTTACAGAACCTAGATGACCTAGATGAAACCATCATCCATCCATACAAACCTGGATTATCGGAGGCAGGTGTTTTGGCTTCCTGTTGATAAACATATAGGATACTATTTACCTCGGGAAAATGCCCATTTTCTTCAGAGAAGTACACAGAGAGAGAGAGAAGTGTACAGAAACCCGAAGCTATTTTATAAAATACAAATAAAAATAATACAAAAATTTGAAAACTACATAATGAAGATCAGGAGCCAGTTCGTTTTGAACTGAAGTATATTTCTGTCTCTCCCCGCTTTAGTAAAGCAAATAAGAAAGAGACGACATAAGTCAAGTTATTAATATGATTCAGTAATCTATTTTTATATAAGAATAGGTATCGAATACAGAATTTTGGTCGAAATTACGTTGAATATAAATATAATAATTCGCAGGATCCTAATTCCTATTGGATGATGGGCAGCAGCGTCATCCTGCGCATTGGTTTGAATCATCAACCCGCTTGCGCAATATAATGTAATCTATTGGGAAGACTAATTTTCAGAAGTGGACTTAATAAGGCTGATCTAATGATGACAAAAAACTTTTACCAACATTAGATAAATGTTTTTTGTACTGGAACTATAAATCAATGGTTGAGGATGACTTAACTAAAGAGTAATAAAAATAAAACTTCAGTTTTTTTTTTATGTTTTCAATTATTTTATTAAAAACTTTTTCGTATTATTAACCTCTAAACATTCAGATAAATGGGTTTATTCTTAAAGCTGTTCTTCCAGATCTCGAAAAGGCAGATGGTGGAGTGGAATCGGTAGAAGATGGCCAGGGGCATCGACACGTGGGTGATGATAGTCCACGCCCAGGACCCGTAGAAATCCAGGTGGGCTGGTCTGAACTCGGCACGGTTCTGTGTAGAGAAAAGGTTTTATACATTATTGATATTTTTTATTATGCTCCAAAACAGGCTCTTACTCATCTCGTTTATGTGTAAGAACCCTGTGTATAATATGAGTTCCGTCGTTTACACAAAGAATTTTGTGTGTAGGTATTTGTAGAAGCAGAAATACTGACTATAATAATTCTAAATATGGCATTGTTAGTGTAAAACGTATGTATGTCCAAATCATTGAGCCGATTTTTTATAAAATTTATGTATACAACATAATCTGAATGTATGCCACGAAAGGAAAATCGCTGCCAGAAGCTGATTGTCAATATAATAAATGTGAGTGTTACTATGAACCAATTATTTTAAATCGCTTAGAATAATTTTAGAAAAAGTTAGTACATACTACAATGTAGGTCTATATATTGTAAAAAAATTCAGATCTACAAATGGATAAACTGACATTTTAAGAAAGGAATGCCTTTTTTATCCCACAAAGAAGAAACTAATGCTTTATGTCCGGGTCCGCCAAATGAAATTGCGAGCGGTTACCAGTTATGAAATATTAGGCAAATATTTGGTAACAAGTTTCTCATCAAGCAAACAGTGTCCTCTAAAAACTTTAGCAAAGGACTTAAATGAGTGAGGCTCAAGTCAAACACAAACAATTCGTTATTTAGTTCTAGAACTAAGTTTGATGTAGTTTATTGTCTTTAATATGCCTCACCTTCGTTACTGATTAAATCGTATATTAGCGTGGCACTGTAGCAAAAAAACTACGGTTCATGTGAGACTTAATAATAATAACTGATGTCTCAGGGCGTCGAGCGCAGAGCAGGGCAAATTGTTTTCTTTATATGACACTATTATGAATAGAGCCATCCGTATCACGTACCTACTCGTCTTGTAACTTAAAACAATAAAAGCGTTGGCTAAACTGACTGTGGTGGTGGCTTTTCTTGTTTGTGCATTTTGATACTTAACTTAAATATTATTTAGCAATTACTTCTGTGCAGAATTGATACGCGTCGAAGTTTTCATAATTTACAACTAGGTGTATTGTTATCTGTCAAAATTATATATTTACCAAAACAGACACTTAACTCTGACTGAGCTAGATTGCACTCTGTGATATTTATTTCATATCTAAAAATACTAATATAATCATTTCTATATACCCTCGATATAACAATGTCGTGAAAATACGTCAAACTTCATTCGATTGTATGCCGTGGCATATTTGTCCTGCTAGAGTTATTTGTAATTAGCTTTTGTAGCCCATTTCATTGGCATGCGGGCATGGCTCACCACAAAAACACCAACATAGTATCGGCCCAATAGATTTACGACCACTAAAGCCTGGCAGTTGAAAATTCATCAGCTAATGATTTTGCTTAGTGATCAACAACTATAGTGTAGGGAAATATAAGTTACCTTCTCGAGGGTGTTGATAGCCCACATGGCCATGTTGGCAACCAGCAAAAACGTGACGATCTGTCGACCTGGTTTCTCCCGCCGATGTGCCGAGGTACTGCACCGTCGCCACCAGGCGTCGATTATGAATAGCGTCTGGATAATGGTCTAGCAACAGAGAAAATTGCTGCTTTAATCTAGTAGTCTTTCAGCAGTTTCCTGCCGTTTGTAGTTGTTGTACTGTGTTAATGTGCAGTTAAAACTTCCGGAGACAATGGAATAAATGTTATGATGTATGAGTAGGGATACTAATAGATTTTCAATTCCAATAACTACCGTAAGACTATAAGTTGTTTCTTTTGCTGCTATAAAAACTGGGTTTTAAATTCTAAAAGAGTAATTGAATAATCACGTGTGAAATTATTAATAATCAGTAATGTAACCGCGTTGTGATTAAATTCGGCCTCCGGCAAACCACTAATAAGGACTGTCAAATGACAATCAGAACCGATTTGATGTATATTAAGATTGAAGTTAATTAAAACATAAAGGTCGATTCATATTTCCTACACAATTGAATAAAGATTACAAAGTTTGAGAGAAAGTGTCGAAAACTATGGTAATAGATCATTGAATAGACCAAGTGTCAAGGACTACAATAAGTTGAATCTAAATGCTTTCAAAATGTTTTCAGCTTCAGTAGTGGTCTAATCTGGCGAAAATAATACTCTATTAAGATTAACTTTCATGGGATGCAATTCAATACTTATAACCCACACCTTATTTAATTTTGAGCGCTATTGAACAACTAGCGACACTTTTACTTTGTATATAGGGACATAGTTACATAAGTTTTAGCGGGAAATACTGCAGGCACTGGCACTTGTAGAATAATGCACACAATGTTTTTAACTTTTTTATTTTTTACTCTAAATGTATATGTAGATCTTATCCTATTAACCTTATTATAACCCAGGATATATATAGTATTTATTATTATGGTATTTTAAATTATGCAATATGCCTTTAATTGATTAAGTTAAGCTTCGTTTCATATGTTTTACATTCTGTCGTGGATAACGTCGCTGGTTACACAATGAACCACATTTAGTTTCAGCTTTTTTAATATTAAACATTATGTAACTGTTTGTTGTCTTAAATATAATAAAATAAATAGTTAAAAAAGTTACCTGATTTAAAGAAAGAAACTCTGAAAAGAAGCCTGTGAGACCATCGCTGTTGTCCTTGTGCAGCGTGTGGTGACTGCCAATCAAACTAAACATGCAGTACACGAACATTCCGGTCTGCGCCAAGATCAGCAGAGAGGTGTCTAGGACGAGCACAGCTATTCAAACAAACAAAATATTTTCACTATCCTGTCCTGTCAAATATTCGGGTGCATATGTATCCAACCAAGACTTAAGAAGCCCAAGCCGACCTCAACTGCAAGTGGTGCCCTTCAACAGACGAGGTCTCTTGCAAATATAACATTTCCCGATAAGCGGCAACAGGCTAGCCACCTACTATGTGGGACCTACAATATAATTGGCGAAATGTCGGCGTATAATATTATTAAATTCGGTAGAAAATTCTGTAACCCCTTTGGGCAACAGGCGTGATTGTATGTATGTATATTTTCAATAACAGGACAACGTTTTCTCTATGAAGTATCTAAAATTCTACTATTTTAAACAGTGTAAATAAATATATCACAGTTGAGACTGTAACGTTTGACTTCATTACTTGTCATGTCATGTCCTTTGTTTCTTTCGATCACAAACCAATGAGCTTATGGCTTAAATTCCCATACATATTTTCAACTATTTCTAAAGATATAACTATAGTAGTCATGTCTGCCAATATAATATATTTTTAAATAAATCTTTATTCTTACCTTGTGATTTTCTTTTATAGGGCAATACTCTCATCTGTTTTAGTGCCACTATGCAACACAGTATAGTAATGGAGTATAGTATTAACTCGCAGATATTAACTTGAAAAATGGCATCCTAAAAAATAAATTATTCAGTACTCAAATATGTGGTTTAATTTGCTATCTTGAGTTTTCTTAGTCGTTAGCTGTCTTTTAAATACTTTTCATGTTACTGAGTATAATAAATGATAATTCGCAGTTTAATTAGGGAAAGGGAAATGTCGGAAATATCAACTATAAAGAGTTGTCGACAAACATCCGCACACTTTTGTACAGTCAGTGGGTCTCATTTGTCGTAGTGATTGAGTAACTTACATGTACAGTTTTTGGATTGCTGGCCAATACGAAGAACATGATGAGGGATATTATAGTGAGAACTATTATCAAGATACCACCGAAGAGGCCTCTATGGGCGTGGGAGCAGTCTATCGAAAAGTTATGCAGGGCCGCCCGGCTACCTTGAGGGGTCCCCACTCCGAGCATACCAGCTGGAACATAATCAATACTTTTTTTGAATATCAGTCAGCTTGTTTGGCTGTAAGCCATATGTTTAGATAGAAGCCTATGTTTAGCAGTGAACGAATGTAGGCTAATGATGAAGACGATGATGATGAAGGGTCTCTTTCGCAGTCTCAGTTAGCTCTGATTTAATTTAAAACTGGAACTTTTTTGTGATAAAATTACATCAAATATCATCTTTTAAATAAAACAGTTTTAAGGTTCTTTTGTTGTATGTGTCTCACCTATAGCAAATATTTTTTTGTTGATTTTATTTGATTTGATCTGTGCAGTAGGCTACTAATTTCAATTAAAAAAAACAATAATAATATTATTCAAATTCGAATTTTCAAATTCGTCATGTGATACTACTTTCTTCTCACGGGAAGTCGTACGGGGAGTTGACGAAGAAAAATTCTACCAGATGAAAGGCAGCAGCGTCATCGTGCGTACTGGCTTGAACTGCGATCACCAATCCAATGATTATGAGTAAATACCCTCAAAAGAATATGATTGGTATTATTGGTGACTTTATAAGGCTGATATCATAATGAATTAAATTAAAAAAGCATTTTAATTATTTATTTAAATAGCGGAGAAAAGCTATTTTATATAATAAAAATACATGCGACTTTCTTTAAGGACCAATAGAATTGTAATTACTAATTATTACAGAAGAATTGTAAAGTAAGTAAATTGGTACTATCGTAACAAATATTGCAATTTAGGATACCCAAACAATGATAGAAAGTTATTACTAAAGCCTTTACTTTACTTCAAGGTACTATAGTCGAATGGTTGTGCTATAATTGAATCATATCATATTCATACCGAACTGTTGAAGAATTTTTTCAGGGGTCACGGAGTTGTCTCGGGATTTATTCTTAATGTAGTTTAACTTTTTCTCAAAATCTTCAGGTGTGCATTTTACCTAAAAAATTACTTTGGTTTAAGAAAATAGTATATTGTAGTTCACAAACAGTTAAGTACATGAGGTATTTAAATAGTATAGATGTGCGATGGTCCGCTTTCGGATGTAAGCCGCCGCTCGCCACTCGTAAAGTAAGAGGAAGGAGGGATAAGATGCTGTACCAGGGGGTACCCTGGCCACCAGCGGAGGGGAAAGGAGTGCTGTACCAGGGGGTACCCTAGCCACCAGCACAGAGGAAAGGAGTGCTGTACCAGGGGGTCGCCCTGGCCACCAGCAGAAAGGGAAGGAAATGCTGTACCAGGGGTTATACCGGCCATCAGCAGGAAGGAAGGAACTGTACCCGGATGTAGCCCCGGCCGACAGTAGGAGATGCAAAAAGAGGAATGAGACCCAACACGGACGTTTGAAATCTAATTTATTGCTGATAATTGTAGGGTTTGTATATGAATTATATGTTGTGTACACATATAAAGATATAATGAAGTGCAGCGTCTGTGTAAAGTGTCAACGCTGCACGTGGATGTTGCAACTAGGCCGACTCGCCGCTGACCACGCTGACGCCAAGTCCAATGTACAAGATGTAGACTTGTACAATAGATCTTTGCGGACCCCGTAACTACTAATCAATCATATGACGAAATTCTATGAGAAAAAATTTACCCGTCCGCGATAACCATTCAGGCTACCAATATATAGCATTGTAAATGCAAAATTTAATTACATGTTAGTGTCCTACACCCAGCAATCACCACCACCTTTTAAGCCGGAACTCAGCCCCTTATTCAATAATTACATATAATAACTATAATAGGCTCATGACTTGTCCTGTTGTGGAAAACTGACCTCTTTCCACATTTCGTACAGAATCACAGCACAAATTAGAGAGTATTCGATAGTACACGGAAAAAGGAATGGAGAAGCATTCTGCAGAAGACTCCCCATTATATTTGATCGTCTGCAGTTATCTATTGCTGTAATATTAGCGTGATCTCTTTTCGCTATCGAATGTTCTAGATGATGTATCTCATGCTTCGTCTCTTCGACAAGCACGTACAGCCATTCGCAAAGATTCGTGGCCAATAAGTGCATGAAGCCAAATCTTTGCACCAGCTTGTAAGCCCCTGTCTCAATGTCTTTGTTCGTAAGGAATATGAACTGCATCTGGGCTAGTGTCAAAGCCATTCTCAAGGCTGGAGTAGCTGCTGATAAAACTGATTGGCAGTTAGAATTCATTTCAAAGTATTCGCCAAATTCCAAACCACTGTGCACCATTGAACCGATACCGAAAGCTGTAAAAATAAATAGATAATTAATATCTTTGGACATCTTACACAGCGCTTTCTAGCCTTAAACGAAGCAGAGCTAGTACTATAGGTTTATTTTGTAATGATATATATGGAAAACAAATCCACTACCTCAAGAGTAGAGTGCGGATAGCCCTACGTTATATCAGTCGTCAAAAATAATGTTGTAATTTGATATTTTTGGCTGCGTGTGTACTTGTACAATATGAAATTTAATGTATGTTTATTTAAAAAAGATTAATATGTAAATTTAAATAAAATTGATTATTGATAATATCATACTACATGATGCGAACCGAGTATGGATTTGTCTCCACCAAGCATCACTTCTGGCATACCGCCCAATGATACCTCTGTTAGTTTTGGCAAAAACTACATATATATGAATATAAAGTAGACATTTAATTAAGTTAATTTCAATCAAATAAATATCTTCTGACATTTACACTAATTATTGAGTTCCAAGATCAATAAGAACTTGTGTTATGAATACTAAATATAGGATAAATATACAAAAATACTTTTCTTGTTGTAAATACATACTTAATATACATAGGACAACACCCAAACCAGAAAAAATATGCATGTCTCTGCACACAAAGATTTGTCCTGTGTGGAAATCGAACCCACGACTCTAGGAGCGGAGTGCGGTTATACTCGCCATCACGCCATATCAGTCATCAAATTAAAAGACTCAAGCAAGAAAGCGCTTCATGTCACACCAACAGGTACTTGTTCAAGGACTGATATCTGTGAACGATGCTTAAGTCTGTAACCATTTGTCTCACGTGGGTGCCATGAAGGTTTTATTAACAACAAAGTTATATTAATGACAATATAAGCAAAGGATGGATTAAAAATGTCTTGAAATATCCTGAAGATGCCCTGTATAAGGGCGAAACACGTGTCGCGTTGAATTGTCTCTCGATTTTTCGGGAAATTATAATTGAGCGGGAATTGTCACAAAGATATTTTTAATCCTTCACTTGCATACAAGGGATTTCCGCAAAGTAAAGCCTGAACGAATAACTTATATAATGACAATATTCCTTAATACTAATTATAAAACTAAAACGTTACCGATAGCTCCAAGTCTGAGGTAGAAACTCCCATATCGACACAAATTCGTTTCCTTCTGTTTTACTTTTTCATTAGGAGTCGCTTTTTCATTTCTATCTTCTTTCTCCGGATCTTTCAAACATCAATTAAAATTAAGAAATCGTCATATGTTATTTAAGCCTGTTGTTTTAATTTTAATTACTGAAATGTTGCATAATGAGTTCCGTGGGCACTATGTAGATGCTATTTTCCGGTACATTTATACGAATGGTGGAAACGTTAGTGGAATGGAAACTAAAGAAGGCAATATTCTTTTGTGCTCGTAATTATGCAAACAAGATGTGATTTTAATGTCGCATTTTGTTAAGCAAATGTGCCTAATCACCCGAACTTATTTATTTATATTTTTTTGTGAATACTCTTTGAAATGCTTACCGTATGTATGAATAATCATTTTAAATGCTTTTTGTCGCATTATGTTTGCGTATTGAAATATAACGAATAATACTGACACTAAATATAAGTATAGGTAGAATCCCTGAAAAGAATAAAAGGAATCGAATTATGACGAAGTTTTGTTACTTGCATTTTTTTAAATAAATAAAAGTAAAAATTGCATGCATTAAAAAAAAATTACCTGATAATATGCTCTGGGAACCCCGTTAGCAATCACTTCAGTGGCAGGAAAAGCCAAACCCAATACTACCAGTAGTTTACAGTAAAGCGCTGACAGTGCCTTACTTAACGCTTCGCTAAAAATAAATTAAAGAGTTTATTTAGAAAATATATATATTTTACATACATTTTAAGTTATTACCTAAATGTCATAAACAAATGTACAGTTCTTTACAAAACAGTTTTCATGAACACTTTTTTAAACAACAACTTCATATTCCTAATTGTATTTTCGTTAGTTGACACATGACCCATCTTAAAGTGTAAGTCTAAACAAACAGGAGATAGTAGTAAGACCAGTTTTCTGTGAAAAAATTATGAAGAGCTTTCACTTGCTCTCGTTAACAAATCATATTACTTTTATAGCGGGCAGTTTCGTCGTAAATTGAGCGTTAAAGTAAATTAACTAATAGCTACGCTTGTAAACCTTGCTTGTATAATTGGTGCCTGGTGGAGTATTCCCAGTTACCTTGTTTTGTGAAAGGAGGTCAGACACTAACATCATGTTTTCATCAGCCCACTACTGAATGAGACGTTCAAACGTCGTGAAATAATACTTATAAGTCTAACAGCTCAAACCACATCACATCAAATTTCATTTAGCCAAATAAGGCCTAAGCCACTGTCGGCTTAGCAACACATAAAGTGATAATTGAGACCAGCAACGGCTTAAATTCTAACGTGTCAAAGCACGCTAGTGATTTATATCAAATGCCACAAATCCATATTATTTTTGTTAAGCATTGATAACCGTTTTCGATCCTAGTATCGTGACTAATTAAGAGTCTACATGCCTGACATTAATTGTTTGATGATGATGTTATAGAGTTAATGGAAACACAACCGCTTCAAGTGCCTAAACATAACCATTATGGAATTTCCAGGAATATTAATAAGAATAACGTGATACGTTCTCATATACAAAGTTTACAATCGTTCGATATATTCAGAAAAATATCAGAAATTCCCAGCTTATTTATTTGAAAGTTAACAAATAAAATATTCCTGCATCGAATCAGAATCGTGAAAAGCCCTCAGGAAATTGTTCTTTACTGACACGAGCCAACGAAGCCTGCATTATATAATTGTTTCCAGTTTTTATAGACCGCACGTACTGCAGTTTCCGATATGAATGAGGGAATATGAGTATACATGTTCATATTTTAATTACGTTTATCGAAAGCGTATGTAGTGAATGCTCGCGAAGGCATTGTCAGCTGGCTGTCTATTAACAAATAAAGGGTGTGCTTTTGAATGGTGTTGACGCGAGACTCGCATTGTCGCCTGTATAATACGGACGGCATGACGTTATCCAACTGAATATTATTCACCTCTAAATGGGTCTCAGCACCCTTATTCACTGCTAAGTACCAAACGATCTCATTGACATAATGGTTGGGAGATTGTTGTAAGAAAATCATCTTGGCATTGAATCTTTTAGGTTTACTTACTTGTAATATAACGTCAAGATTATGTCGTCAAGAAAAAAGGTATGACGTCAAGATTTTCATTTACAAGGCTTATGCAATCAAGATGCTACTATACAAGTCAGTAAATCAAAGTCAAAATCAGTTATCGTCTTCTATGTTGTACATTTATGTCCTTAATGAAAAATTCTGCTTTATCCTTGAGGGAGTCCTGTAATAAAATTAGCAATCCTTAAAAATACAAAATGTAAAAAATACATAAGAGGATGTTAAACGTGAAAAAATGCAATCTGTTTGGATATATTAGGTCGGGGAAAAAGTCTTTTCGCATAACGTAGGTATAAACTTATTATAAAATTTTTTTGACTGTACTATTTGTGTCTGGCTGGTTTTGGTAACATTAAAAAGGTTCCATTATAAAGAAAAGAAAAAAATAAAAAAAAGTTGTTTCCCGCTATTTTTCATTTGTTTTTCTCTCCGTAAAAATGAGTGAATCTAATGAAGAAATTCGATACATTTTAAAATTTTATTATAAAAAAGGCAAAAATGCAACTCAAGCAGTGAAAAAAATTTGTGATGTTTATGGACCTGATGCAGTGTCAGTAAGAGTAGCACAAATTTGGTTCAAACGTTTTCAGTCCGGAAATTTTGATGTTAAAGATGCACCTCGCTCTGGTCGCCCTGTTACGAATAAAATGGACGCCATTTTTGAAAGAGTGGAGCAAGATCGGCATATTAGTAGTTACGATGTGGCTGAAGAACTGGGAATTGACCACAAAACAGTTTTGACCCATTTGAAGAAAGCTGGTTATACAAAAAAGCTCGATATTTGGGTGCCACACGAGCTCACTCAAAGAAACTTAATGAACCGTGTACTCATTTGCGATTCATTATTGAGACGTAATGAAACCGAGCCGTTTTTGAAGAGATTGATAACTGGCGATGAAAAGTGGATCACGTACGACAAGAACGTGCGAAAAAGGTCGTGGTCGAAAGTTGGCCAGGCTTCACAGACTGTGGCCAAACCTGGCCTAACACGAAATAAGGTGATGCTGTGTGTATGGTGGGATTGGAAGGGCATTGTTTATTATGAGCTTTTACCGCCCGGCAAAACCATCGATTCTGATCTTTACTGCCAGCAACTGATGAGATTAAAGGAAGCAGTCGAGAGAAAACGGCCGGAATTGATCAACAGGAAGGGTGTGGTCTTTCATCACGATAACGCTAGACCACACACATCTTTAGCCACTCAGCAAAAATTAAGAGAGTTCGACTGGGAGGTCCTAGTGCATCCACCATATAGCCCCGACCTTGCGCCTTTAGATTTTCACCTGTTTCGGTCTCTGCAGAATTCTTTAGGTTCTGTAAGGTTGACCTCAAGAGAGGACTGCCAAAACTATTTGTCCCGTTTTTTTGATCAGAAGTCCCAAAGTTTCTACAGTAACGGGATAATGTCTCTGCCCACAAAATGGCAGAAAGTTATTCAACAAAACGGTACATATATATTGTAAATAAATGTAAATAAACTTTGAAAAAAATGTCTTGACTTTTCATACAAAAATACGAAAAGACTTTTTCCCCAACCTATTATATATATAGAATTATTAGAAATGTTGAAAAAAATCTTTTTATTTGTTATGTATTTACTTTACTTAAACAAACGTATAAGGGTTGGAGGATCGCGTTGGATGTTATCAGTCACATTGGAAACTAATGGGGGAGGCCTGTGTTCAACAGACGACGTCTTTGGGCTGATGATGAAAGGAATGAACGGAATTAGCTATTTGACATTTATTTTTTATGTAACATTACAATGTCGGTAAACAGTTCAAGGCCAACATACCCACAAGTCACAATCATTCCACAAAAAAACCAATAATTATCAAAAATACAAAAATCTAAGTCATATAAAACTAACATTTGGTACACAATAATGTAACCAATTTAAAAAAACTTCATTTTAAAAAAAAAAGTCAATGTTATTAATTAAATACACATATTAATGTCAACAATTCAAATTACCGACCAAAATATTCTATTAAAATTTTAATAGGAATAATAATACATATTGATAGAACAAGTTACGTTAACTTGCATTTTACAGAAAAGCCATTATTATTTATTTCATCAACATCGTAGCATTGTCCAGCTGCTTGTGTGTGGCTGAATTTCAATTCTTAGAAAAAATATGTAAGTTTCTTAATTTATATTTTTACGATACGAAAAAATACGATGCTATACAGGGGAAGTCGTGTTAAATATAAAAGTATGTCTGTATGTGATGTGATAATGAGGCGCTCTTTAAATTTAGATATTAGAAAATTCATTAGTTCTAGCCGTTGCGAAGCCGTTTTTTTGAGATGTTAGCAGTAGTTAGCAGGAGGTTAGTTTTTATTGATCATTTATGGGAACTTACTAGGAACTAAAATCCTAATAAAAACGATTAATACTTAAAAAAATTAAGATAAAAAAAAACGTTGAAATTCTATATCTCCATAACGGGTAAGTTTCGGGGACCTTTTAATAGAATAAAATCCGTCAGAAATGACCTGACGTATAACATTCTTTGATATTACACTACTTTCCCTGTAACCCTGTTAATTGTAATGAGACGACTTTTTTTACTAGAAAATATCAACCTGTTTGCTGTAACCAGGATAGAGCAGTGAACCAAAATAAATCGGTTATCCAAAGGTCGCAGGTTCGTTTCCTACGAGGACGAGTTGATAAATTAAATAAATAATTATAAATATTACACCAATTATTTAGTTCCAAGATAAGTATCATTAAGAACTTGTGTTATGGATACTAAACAACGGATAAATATACATAAATACTTTTTTTTTGTAAATACATACCTAATATACATAGGAAAACATCCAGACCAGAACAAATATTCATGTTCATGCACACAAAGATTTGTCCTGTGTGGGAATCGAACCCACGATCTCTGGAGTGAAGTGTAGGTATACTGACCTCCACGCCATATCGGTCGTCGAATTAATTATTTAACAAGCATAAGGTTAAATCACAGCTAAACAATGACAATAAGCGTGGCAGTAAAGCTTGTGTAAACATTTTAGAGATTCGTATTATAAGGCATGGTACACATGAAACTGCGGTCGGTCGAAGATGCGTGTCTGTCGCAGGTGCCGCGGCGCCCGCCCTCTGCCGGCGGCATGATTTATGTTGCAAAAGACGTCATGATTTTCGGATCTATTCACTTTATCCGTTAAGATAAACATGTCACAACAATGTCGTTTAACGTATGCTAAAATTATAATATTTTTGTATAACTCTTATCAGTTTATTGTTTGACTGGTATAGTTTAATGCTTTTTGCGTTGCAAATAAATATATCATAGTCTAAGAGCTGAAGTTCTTTACCTATCACATAACCAGATCAAACTATTTTTTAATTAAGTCTCATATTATGTTGACAAGTAAGGAAATTTAAATGTGTGGTGATGTAAAAACTGCACGCTAATAAAGCGATAATTTTAACAAAGTATTTAAAATATTTGTAAAACTGTTACTAATTTAAAATTTTGCACATATTATAAACAATAATATTATATTTTTAAACATCGCGATTATTTGATACATTAAAACCGAGTTTTGAATCCGTTATATAAATTGTTGAAATAAAATCCTTCGCCAACCCACACTGGGTCCACGTGTCCAGCATGGCCAAATATCCTTTCACCTTGGATCATGAGCAGTGATAGGAATAGGTAGTGCCTATTTTCCTAAACTTCGAAGAACAGAGACAAGAATTGGAGACTTCCTTAGGACTACATTTTTTTAAATTATTTATTAAATTTTTTTTTTAAATATTTTTAAAGTCACCTAATAGAGTGCGCTTGTTAAAAAACACCTTTCCCCACATGCCGCTTCCTCCAGAACCCGTTATTACAAGATGGGGTACTTGGTTGGAGGCGGTGTCATATTATGCAAAATATTACGAACAAATTAAAACAATTGTAAATCTTTTAAGAAGTTCTGACGCGCTATCTATTAGGTGTGCCAAAAATGTTCTTCAAAAGGAAAACTTGAAATCAGACTTGGACTACATTGAGGAATATTTTAAAGATATACAAATTGGGTTAAAGAAATTACAAAAATCAAATTTAACTCTAACGGAATCCTTTGAAATATTTGATCACGTGAGAACTGTGCTTAGCTGGTGTTCGACTGATCCTATAAAAAATAAACTCGAAAATGTTTTCTTTGTCAGATGACTCATCTAAGTTAAAATACACAATCATAATTTTTTCTATATTTTCAACTGTCAGGCGATTTCGTTTTATGTTAAGAATCCATTTATAAGTTGAAAATGACCTTTCAACATCGACTGAGGTTAAAGTCGCGTACATATAGTATGATCGCTCATCCCTTTCTGCTGTTATCGCGTCACATATGTCTCTAATTTTATTTAGATCGGGATTTCTGTCCATAACATTTTCGAGTTGCAAAGAAGAATATACAGCTGTTTTCGATAGTTTCAACGAAGCGTAAAATACTCACTGTCCTAATATTTCAGCAGCTGAGGGTGGGTGTTCAAGTATGGTGGAGGCCATGGAGGCTCGCGAATGTGGCGACAGTTCCGACAGGAACCGCCGCTGCGTCGCTGCGCACAGAGCGAGGGCTTGCGACGGGCGGCGAAAGGCTGCGATAATTGCTGACGGTCGTCTGTGAAGAGATATTCATAAATGTAAAAAAAACAGCACATTGATTTTTATTTATGAAGAAAATGTATCATTTACTTATTGGAAAGTAACACGTCAAATATCGAATTTCCGTTTTGTGTGTGAAAGTTTGACGAATCTAAATGATCATGTTGATCTTAAAGACAATAAAGTATATTTGATTTTTTTATTTTATTCTTTCATAATTTATTTCTTTTTGGGGCGAATATAGTAAGGCCTAGGATTAAATAAGACATTACTATCCGGCTTTGAAATTATCTTTCGATTCATGTGTTTCCCAGCTCAAGTAGTCCCGGGCCTTTCAAGTGGGGCGAGAAACGGCTGTTAAGCAGACCGTCATGAGTGCGGTAGTTAATGTAACGATGTGCAGCGCTTACATTTTTCTTTAAACTGCATTGACTGCTTACCTTTAGAATATGGTCATGAAATGTTTTTATAAATGGGACGTAGTTATGCTACAACGTTCCAATCCACATGCAGGTCGAACTGAGTAAATCACGTTTTTGTAATTTTGTGGTACGCTTTTTTTTGGTAGCGATTACAACTAAGTAGTATGTATCACTTAAACTAAATAAATAAACATTATTTTATTATATACTTGTACCACAAAATTACAAAAACGTGATTTACTCAGTTCGACCTGCATGTGGATTGGAACGTTGTAGCATAACTACGTCCTTATGAATATGCAGAAAAATATTATGGAGAGGCATTACTTCGGGCAAACGTAATGCTTTTATCATCACTTCGAGATACAAAAGATAAATAGTATCAAAATTATCTGATCCGTATCATGCGTCTCATTTTAGAAACAGGTGGGTGTGAAGGCAAGGAAACGGATATCATTACATCTAACATTCCAAGAACATAAAACACAATTATTGGGAGCGGACAAATATCGCTATTAAAGAACACGCACACATTATGTACAGTACATATTATGTAATAGGTTTTTGTAAGTGTATAAATTATTTATGTGTTGTATGTCTTTTTTCAAAATAGTATAAGAAAGGGCAGTGCTCCACTGTTAGGCCGCCCGCTTGCCATTGCGAACACTATCCTGATGTTACCTACTGTGAGGCCGGTGGTATTAAACACTGCTAAAGCAAGCAAAGCTGCTAGGACTGCATTCCGGTGTAAAGGCTGCTATATTTTACTCTCATTGTTTTTGATAGCTTACTAACATTAGCAAATATGAAAAATCGCCTAAATGTATACTTACTTAAATATAAAGATAAGTTCTTATACGCGCATTTTTCCGAACAACTGCACCACATTGGATAATGATTTTTTTGTTTATTTATTTATTCTTTGTTCGTTGTCATTTAGGCTTGCCTTGGTTTGTATAAAAGAAAATTTTACAGTTTTTTTAAACCTCATGATATAAAAAGTGAGTGAGTGTACAGGATAGAACACTGTGAGATATCTTCAATATATGGACAAAACATTAACGGATAAAAAATGGCAATTCCAAGTCAAATAGTTATATATATCCTATCACAGAACTGTAATTGTGATATTTTTTAAAAAAATTGTTACATTTATAATTTGTATATATTTTGTATATACGTAGTTTTTTTTTGAATTATGAATTTTATTTTTAATTTAAGTAAGTTTATCCGTTGTTTAGTATCCATAACACAAGTTCTTAATGATACTTATCTTGGAACTAAATAATTGGTGTAATTGTCAGAAAACATTTGTTTATTTTGTTTTTTCTTTATTTTTTCTCCGATACTTTAGCCTTAACTCCAGTTAAGGTTGGCTGAAAGATAGCTCTATTAGAGATAAGTTCACATTTACACTTGCATTGTGTAAGTATTCTTAAGCTGTAATTTTATATAAAATATATTAATTAATGTTCATATTAAAATTTTAATATTTGAGGTAATTGTATATATTTTGATTGTGTGAATATGTATTAAACTGTAAGTAAGACTATTAGTTGTTCGAATGCTGAGTACATTTTTAAGATATATACATATAAGAATTTATTTTGGTGGAAATGTTTTAAAATTTTAATATATGTATATTGTTAATGTGTCAATTATAAATAATTGTTATTAATTCAGTTCTGATAACTTGTTGATGTGTCAAGTGTTAAGATTGGTATCTGCCAGATTGTCATCTATATCTGTAGACATATAGCAGCTATCCGTCTGGAAGTTAAGGTTGGCTGCTAGCTTGGCTTCGATGTCAGTGGACATGCGGCGGCTAACGGTCTGTGGAGGCTCCTATATTCTTCACTATGTATAACTTGTTGATATAGATGTATACCTGGTGTTAAGGTTGGCTGCCAGCTTGGCTTTGATGTCAGTGGACATGCGGCGGCTAATGGTCTGAGGAGGCTCCTATATTCTTCACGATGTATAACTTGTTGATATAGATGTATACCTGGTGTTTTGGTTGGCTGCCAGCTTGGCTTCGATGTCAGTGGACATGCGGCGGTTAACGGTCTGTGGAGGCTCCTATATTCTTCACTATGTATAACTTGTTGATATAGATGTATACCTGGTGTTAAGGTTGGCTGCCAGCTTGGCTTCGATGTCAGTGGACATGCGGCGGCTAATGGTCTGAGGAGGCTCCTATATTCTTCACGATGTATAACTTGTTGATATAGATGTATACCTGGTGTTTTGGTTGGCTGCCAGCTTGGCTTCGATGTCAGTGGACATGCGGCGGTTAACGGTCTGTGGAGGCTCCTATATTCTTCACTATGTATAACTTGTTGATATAGATGTATACCTGGTGTTAAGGTTGGCTGCCAGCTTGGCTTCGATGTCAGTGGACATGCGGCGGCTAATGGTCTGAGGAGGCTCCTATATTCTTCACAATGTATAACTTGTTGATATAGATGTATACCTTGTGTTAAGGTTGGCTGCTAGCTTGGCTTCGATGTCAGAGGACATGCGGCGGCTGTTGGGCTGCGAGTGTGGCTGAAGCGGCTCCGAAGGAGTCTCCAGCATGGCGCGAGTGCGCTCACGCAGCCTCACCACATCCGAATATGATGATTCATCACTGTATAATGTAATAAATATATTAAATTTTATAATCAAACAAATTAGTAAAACTTTAAATCAGCTTTGAAGCAGAATCACTGCTTCATGAAACATTCAATCACCTTGGAAAGAGAAAAAGAGCGATAGAATTGTACTTAATACTATGGATGCAAATGTTGGTTTATGTTTATAACACGACCTCTACTGAATTGATTTTAATTAAATATAACTGTACAGGATATTTCCTATGAGTTAGTACTACTAGAATAGCTGCGAAATAAGTCTCAAAGCGGTTAATTAATTATCAAAAAGTTTCTAATTTTATAAAATAATGGTAAACGTTGCACTTCTGTGTTGTTCTTATTTGAATGCACAGACAGCATGAATAAGACAAATAAATAATGTAAAGACCATAGGATATGCACAGTAAACTTTTTTACACTAAGGCTAAGTTCATATAGACGCACGTATTCCCGCCCGTAAAGACATTCTGATCATACATAAATATCATATGTACCTACGCCCGTTTTTCCAAGGTAGGCAGAGGATTATTTATTTTACAAAGAAAGAAAAAAAAGCACGCTGTCATAAAGATGATATGACAAATCACAGGAAAAGTACAAAATGTTGACTGACTTACAGTTGTTATAATTTAATTCATTTATTTCCAAGAATATGGTATACAATATGGTGTTACAAATAATTATGATGATCGGCATATTCTGCCACCGTCGGCGTGGAAATGTTGGATGTACATTCCGGTTTACATTACAATCAATTAATTAATGAATAAATTTTACATTAATTCTTCATAACAACTAATACTAAATAAATTACATCTTTTATTCTAAAAATTCTGTAGTCGTATAAAAACATTTCTTAATTAATAATTTAAATAATATTTGTTTAAATTTAGTTACAGGCAAATCTTTTAATTCAGTGCACAATCTAAATAATAAATAAACTAATACTCATTATTGTCATCGATATGCATAATTATAATAATTAGTGATCTGCACTATTTCATTTCTTGGCTCTGCATTCAACTCTGTAGTCTCAGTCAGCCAGTGCCTATCTGAACTTAGCCGTACTGTTTCAGTTTCAAGACAGAGTAAGCGCAGTGCATATTTCCAAACACCTTCCGAGTCTAAATTTTCACAGACAAGCGCTGGGTATTTTCGTATGAATCGCGACACAAAGCAGTCTATCATACGTCATAAATATTTTCGAAGCTTGTGCAACACCCAAATCCCTCTTTGTGTGTGTATATGTGTATATCCAACATTTTACAGGATGTTCATAAAGTAGTGCTTTGTAATGTTTCAAACTTATTTTCTTTGAAATCAGAAGAACGTATGCATGCATATACATATACAGACCTTACAAATATATTAAATAAATAAGAACAAAGCACGTGTACTTATATTTATTAACCTGATCTCTCAAGGTCCTCGACTCTTGAGTACAATTTAAAAGCAAAAAAGGCATCTTGTTCTAACCTTGTCAATGTGAAACTGACGAAAATTTAATCGATATAAGTGTTTCAACCCTTTACATTGTCAATAATGTTCTTTACAAAAAAATCTAATTATCAATTACTGACTTCTAAAATAACATTATTAAAACATATTAATAAAAAATATTATTATTATTATTATTTTGCTTCCACTTGAATCTCCATGAAAATTTTGAAAATCCATGAAGCTGAGAACGAGAACTTCATACATTCAGTAATATTAGTCGTATTGATATCTTATCATATCATCATAATATCCTAGCATTATCCTGGTTGCCCTAGACTAAAGCTTAGGTCCCAGAGTTTGCTTACTGATTTCACCAGATTTGGCTGAACTTCAGTTATTAGTCGTATAAGATAAATTTATAGTACATGAACATACTGTACCTACAATCTACATTTAAAGAACCGTCTTCGGTACTGTATTGAACTATTTGGACTACATGGCTTTGAGCGAGAAATCTCCAAAATGTGCATCCGTGAGACGGAAATGTTTCCTCAATCCTTTACTTATCTCGGCGTCATTCTGAATATCAAAACACTGTCGTGTAAGTCCTTTGTTCAAAACTGAAAACTATAGGGACATTAACCCTTTTGTAAAGTAGATCTTTTATCGCAAGAACAATTTTTCCCTTTGGAAATTTAATGCAATTGATAACTTTTTTTTAAGAGAATAGTTTTTTAAAATTTTTGGTTTAAAATTTCTAACAAGACCCTTAAACATCAAGGCAATAAAATGTAGTCTCATAAAGTAATAAGCGCCGCGGACTACGATGAGATAAGAGATAAAACAGAACTACGATTACAATGCAGAAGAATTCAAAAGAAACTTTAATTAAACGGTTAGGAGCTAGAGTGGTGCTTTGTTTATGACGAGTCGGGACGTCTGCCGCGGGACGATGTTCATTTCCTATGCTTTCAAATAACGCAGCCGCCGACACTTTAATTTACGCATTTATACAGATTTCTATTGAAAAAGTATGATTTTATTATTAGATTGTGGAAGAAGAATATTATGGCTTTGAATATGTTATACGCGTATTTTAACTTCGACTCATAGCAGTCGTATCTGAGGAGGTCAGTTTATCTGCACTTTTGTCCTAAGCTCGTGGTTTCGAGTCGAGTAAATATATATATATATAAACCAGGCTATTAATCAACTGATAACCACTGGTAAATTTTCTTTTGTCAATAAATAATACAACATACGGAGAACCAAACAAACATTCGTTTTCATGTATATAACTATTTATCCTATATAGGAATCGAACTCACGAACTTGGGCCCCGCGAGGGCATTGACATTTAGTCACACCAGTCGCTAAAAAATACGAAAAAAGTAAACAAGTTATGGAATAAAAAGATTTGAAGTTTGAACAAATATATGTGTACATGAAACCGGATACTTGTCTAGGCCTGGGTATGACTTTTCACTAATAAAAGTCTAGGTAAGTATCACTTATACAAATCAAAATTCATTTGTTCAAGTTTGGCTCGATAGAGCTCTTATGAATGTCATACTTATAAACTAACGCGCCCATTCACTGCGGGCGGGCCAATACGTATTGGTTTGTATTAGAATTATAAATTTACTAAAGAAAATGTATTAAGAGTAATTATTCATTGTCCAGTACCCCTATGTACTATTGCTACATTTTATTACAAGCTTTGCTTAGTTTCAGGCTTAAATTAGTGTCTTAGATGTCCAAGAATATTTGATGTATTTCTTTTAACAATTTTGGCCACTAGAGCCCGTGAAACATTTTATATGGATTACAATTAGTGTTGCAAAGGACTCGAGTCTTTTAGTCTTATTCGATAGACTCGACTCAATTTTCTAAGACTCAGTGAACTAACTGAACTCGGAGTCTTGAGTCGAGCCGAGTCTGAGTCCTATCATGAAGACTCGAGCGCCATTATTGAACTCGAAACCTTAAATAGAACTCGAGAGACTCGAGTCTTATAAAGAGCTTGAGCCTTAAAAGAGCTCGAGTCTTAAAAGAGCTCGAGTCTTCTTCAAACTGGTCTTCGATTTGCTGACAGTGATTTATTTAGAATAAATGTCTATACTTATATGATAAAGCTGAAAAGTTTTTTTGTTTGGTAGTTTTGTTTAATTAATGTTTTCTTGTGTAATAATTTTCATGATCATAATTAATTAAACAAATTTTTTATGTTAATTAAAACTTTAATTCTTTCATTTATTTTTCGACATCTCCTTCTGGTTACACATGATTATATCTCACAAAAATAGCCTTTTATTGGCTGCTTTAAAAAGAATGACTCAAAGCGGAAAAGAACTCGAGCACGACTCGGCGCGTAAAAAGGACTCGAGCGCTAAAGAAGACTCGAGTCTCGCGTTCAAGAGCTCATATAGACTTGAGTTCTTTATTCTTAAGAGTCTTATTGTTATGAGTCGAGTCGAGCTCTAAATTTAGGAAACAAAGACTCGAGTTCTTTGCAACACTAATTACAATATACAAGGCTAAAAAAGTTTGTGATCAGTTTGAAAAGTCGAAATCTTAAGCTTTCTTTGTGAACGGCATCCAATCCCCATAAAACCAGGCTATCAGGCAACTGATAACCACTGGTAAATTTTCTTTTGTCAATAAATAATACAACATACGGAGAACCAAACAAACATTCGTTTTCATGTATATAACTATTTATCCTATATAGGAATCGAATTCACGAACTTGGGCCCCGCGAGGGCAGATGACATTTAGTCACACCAGTCGCTAAAAAAAACGAAAAAAGTAAACACGGCAATAGACAATGTTATAAAAGATTTCAAAACAGAAATGATTTTCCGGCAACACCGTGAATTTTCCGCAGGGGAACATTTTGATATAGTGGTGTAATACTTGAAAGCCAGGTAAATAAAAGGCTTTAGTTTAGAGAGTATAAATTCTTACCTGTCGTTGTCGTTTTCCTCGTGCACGGTGTCCATGTCGGTGACAGTGACACTAGGCCGCGAGTCTGCCTCCGCAAACGGTCGCTTGGCCGGACTCATCTGAACAACACAATGTATATGTTACATGGTTAAATTTAGGTTGTTCTAATCTCATGGTGGTGAGGTACGGATTGATATACTATTTATATGTGAAAATGAGAAAAAAAATTAGTTAACTGTTATTTGTGAAAATAAAAAAAAGTTACATATCTACTCCTTTTAAACTAGAATTAATTTTAAGTAGTATAATTCAAGATGGGGCAAATGTTGATATTAGCTGTTAGAGTAAATGAATTTAATTTAGCAGGCGATCGCTATCGACCTACATAGTGGATATTATTGAATTGGGAAATGGTACAACTAAACCCCTAGAGATTTTTTCCTAGTCATGAGCTGCGATAGACCATCATATCCTAACATTATCTCGGTTGCCCTAGACTTAAGCATAGGGCCCAGGGTCTGCTCACTGGTTTAACCAGATTTGACTGAATTTCGGTTATTACGTGGAGCGACCGCAATCTGACCTCCGCAACCCAGAAGGAAACATCATTCTATGGTTAAACCAGCTGTCAGTCTGTTACAAAGCACTGACTTCCTAATAACGACTGCCATAGATGTTCATGAAAGCCGGCACCAACGGCTTAACGTGCTTTCCGAGGCACGGAACAAGCGATAATTACAAACATAACTTTGAAAAGTCATTGGTGCGCCACCAGGGTTTGAACCCGAGAACCTCTGAATTTAAAGGCAAGGGGTTTCGCCACTGGGCTATCGCCGCTTGTTGAGCTGCCATAGACCAAGTCGCCATATATAGTTATTGGCTTCCTAGTGTACATATTTATTTTAAAGTTAAGTTTTATATCATGAAAATAAAGGGTCTTTTAAAAATTGAGAAAGTCATTTGTAACTGGATGAATAAATGAATTAGGCGTTCAAGATAAACCACATATTGTTTTATTTCAGATATTAGCTTTAATACAAAAAATACGCATTATTTGATTCCAATATAGCACGTGAGGTCACACAAAAAATTATCTTGATTTAAAGCAAATTTGATATTTTCTCTTTTATTTTAAAACACTCAAATTTCATATTGTAACGTTTGAGACATACGACAAAGTTTTGAGAACTGCGAGCTTACTGTTAAACTTTTATTTTACATATTATATTAAAAAATAATTCGTTTTAGTATTCTTAAAAAAAAATATGAGGCTACCTCAGACGACAATCGGTGTACATGATAGAATAGGATCCAAATTGTGGTTTGAAGGACTATAATCTAAAAGTATAATTTATTGAAATTAAGTAGAATTGTAGTGAGATCCTAATTGTTTCGGAATGAACCTATTGAAGAAGCCGCGCAAATGTTATTGCGTTGTTTAAAAAATTTAAGCAATTCTTTTTTTCAATATCGCGAATATACCAACATCAGCAATCTAAAAGAGAAACCTTTAAATTATTGCAAACTATATTGAAGAGTACTCTACTTAAAAATATATAATAATTTTAATTATGAAGGTAGAAAATAATGGTTACCTACTTAAAGAAAATGTACAACTTTGATTTAAAAACAAAAATAGCAAACAGTTTATTTGTACACAAATATCAAACAACATTACATTATTCCTTACATAAAAAAAACATAATATATTTTGACCTATTTAGAAATGTATTATTATATATTTACTGAAGAGTGTTTCCGAACAAAATTTTATATTTGGCCATCATAATTAAGTTCATTCAAAAAATCAAAATTCATTTAGGTATTCAAGTTTGGCTCAATAGAGCTCTTATGAATGTCATACTTATAAACTTACGCGCCCATTCACTGCGGGCAAGAGCTTGATCGTAAAAGAACGGGCAAGAAAATCGTCAAGTTTGGTTTTTTCTCCCGCCAGTTAAAATTAAAATACATAATATTAAAACAATTGTGTTCTGCAGTCACAAGATTTAAAAGAAAGGAAGACAAAACTCTTTTTAGCAATATTAACATAATTACGAATAAACATAGTAGACATGAGCAGACGCGTTGCGCTCAACCATATTTTAGGGACGACCCGACCCGACGCATGACGCTACCACCACAGAAACATATAAGAGAGCGTGATATACTCAAGCTAGATAAAAGGATTTTAGTAAAAATAACATTAATATTAGAAGACTTAATTAAATGTGCTGCAAACCACAATTTTGTTACTGTAAAGTGGTATACCATATGATATCAGTTAAGCTATGCAGCAATCAAAACCATTTCCAATAAATCGTATATAAGCAGTCTTAATTAAAAATTAAAATTACATAGACAATGTATGTGAGTAATCGTTATATTGCAAAGAGGGCCGCAAAACACAACTTTTATCATTGCAAATGTTACATCCAAGCGTTTTTGTCATTAACGTAATCATTAACCGTGTAATACCTTTTCTTGATAAGTGATGTCTTAACGGTTTGCTTAAACTTTTCAAATGGCAAATCTAAAATATCTTTTGGAATTTTGTTATAATATTGTATACCCTGCCCCATAAACGATTTACGAATTTTTTGCAGGCGTAAAGAAGGATTTAGTAAATTACATATAATTTCAACATTTCATATAATTAAGACAATTGAAAAATTCTTATTTTCAAATTATGGTAGAGTTTTATAAATGTATATAAACCTTTTTCATATATATTTTTTCACTTGCTATATATAGATATGGGATGATTTTTTATACTAGAAACTTGAAATTAAAACATGTTACAAAGGTCATACATTTATAGTATCTCATATTTTGGATTTTCACAATATCATGGAAAATGTTATAAAATACAATAGAGTTATTGACAAATAATGCAGTGCACTTAAAGTGCAATCGACTATTAATATATAAAAATAACCACAAACAACGAACCTCTCAATCAAATGCTTACTGGATTTCTTTTTGGAATATTTTTTCATTGCTCTAATCTCCGACACGGCACTGGGGCGTCCCACGTAAGTAATTGAATTGACACGCCACGCCAAATTGCTTCCAGTAAATGTTTTTTTTTATTTTTCAATTTTTTTCCGACGCTAACTCTGCATGCTCTCAAGCCACGCGTTCTCGTCTAATAATACGAGCTTACTAAGTGTTAGATAAGGATTTGTTTACAAGATATAACTCGCATGTTCTTACATCATGTCTGAAATTAATCCCAAGTGGCTGAGGCGCTTTATTTCATGTTGGTTGAATATAGTAAATCTTACTTTTATTCTCATGATATAATGTTATCATCTAAGACTGATAGCAGTTCAATACGTCGACAAAGCTATTTTTACAGATTATCAATATACATACATACATTAACGCCTGTTTTACCGAAGGGGTAGGCAGAGGCATATTATACGCCCACACTTTGCCAATTATGTAGTTGGTCCCACGTAATAGGCGGCGAGCCTATTGCCGCTTACCGGGCACTGTTATGTTCGCCAGAGCCTCGTCCGTTAAACGGCAGGTGCACCACTTGCAGGTGAGGTTGGCTTGGGCTCCTTAGGTCTTGGTAGGATACCTATACACACTAGGTTAATTAATATGGTACTAACAATGGTTCTTGCTAGATGTTTTGTAGAAAAAAATTAAGAGCACACCATCCTCATCACATCTTATATTACCGTTCTACTAAGCTACTGAGCTCATGCCTTCCCTCACAAACTAAGATGACAGGGATTTACACTATACTTCACCACGCATACCCTATCTTCTGGCTGGCGTAGGCAGATGTGTGGCGGCCTGCTGTTATAGTTTTTCAAGCCGCCCAATAGAGCGAACTAATAAGTTCTGTGTTTAAATCTTATCTGGTTCAACGACTACCACATATTGACCCAACGCGTGGCAACGCCTCAACGTGCTTTCCTATGCACAAATGCTCGAAATCAAATACTTTTAAAAACTTTACTTGTGAGGATACAAATAATACGTATCGCAGGTTAAATAGAAAATATTCCGATTGCACTATTTATAATATTCACTCCGAAATTTAACTTGTTAAGTAATATTCAGTCATACAGTAAGGAGAGTGTGTGAATCATAACATTCATTACTCAATTCTGCGTGATGCGCTACTACTTAAACACACACACACACACACACTAGGAGTTTACAAATTTTATAAATCATTTTTTAATTACCTTTTTGAAGTCTAGACAGGCAAAAGGTGCAGGCAAAAGATCCAATATCCGATGAGGTCGAAGCACAATTTTTAGACAAATTTATTTTAATGCAGTATCTACGGAGCGAGATTAAAGAGTAGGTAAGTTTGTTTGTCTTGCGTCCGCCGGCGGACCGCTCTAAGGTTGTTAGGTTGTTGAATAAGTTTCTGAATTAAGAGAACTGAAAGTTTTCTCATCTCGAGATTACAGCAAAGTGTTTACCGTTTGGCTGTAGATGGTGGTCGCGTCGCCGCGCTAGTGCCGCGCCTCGCTCGATATCGGCTAATTTGCGTTTTTAAATTGCTTTTACGCTAAACAATTATGCAAAAGTGAAATCGTTATTCTCTATTGTCGCCTCGTGATTTTCAACATATTTACATGAATTGTGTGTACAAAGTGTTCGTGACATATGCTTTTAAATTGAACAAAGAAACTTAAATATGTAGTTCAGTTTGTATGATGTACTGATGGGCCGCGTGACACTTTGTTATAGTTTGGCATCATAAGTAGCCTAAGTTATTCCTTATAGTTATCAGCTTTTTGCCAATAAAGTCACGTCAAAATCGATCCAGTCGTTTCGGATATTAGAGGCAACTAACAAACTGATTAATATATTTTTTTTTATTGTTAGAAGTATAATGTATGACTGTTATTTATTTATTTATATGTAGAAATATGCATTGACATTAATAAAGTGGTTTCGCAAAACCTATTAATAGGCTTGTCTTCGATTACAACATCACACTAAACATACACATAGGTTGACATAATATGTGGACATTTTAATTTCATTTTATCGTATGGATTTTCTATTTCTGTTTATTATATAAAAAACCACTTTGTTCTGATATGGACAGAAATTTAAAAAAATCTTTATTTTACTGTAAATTTATTTAAAAATACAAACAGTAGAGTGAGTATATGACTCTTTACAAAGAAAACACTCAACCGATTTTGATGACATCTGGTGTCGAGATAGATGCAACCTTAAATGAGATGTCCTACTATTTTTTTTTATAACTCTTTTTCATTTAAAACACTTGCACTGGGGCTATTTCGATGAAATTTGGTAGAACATTGATAAGACCTCAGAAAATTACAAAGGCTACTTTTTACATTAATACTAAACTAAGGCACGGGCAGATGAAACTATTACTATATTTTTGTCTTACTTCCTATATTATTTACTTTAGTGATTCTATACATATTTGTCTCTGGCTGGATGTATTCTATTTATTAATGAAAGAAATAATATATAAATATATGTTCTTGGGTGTATAGGGATCCTACCAAGAACTAAGGAGCCCAAGCCAAGAGTTCCCGGTATGCGGCAATCGGCTCGCCACCTATTACGTGGGACCAACTAAATAATTGGCGAAGTGTGAGCGCATAGTATGCCTCAGTGTTAATCTGTTTTCTAGTACTTATAGAACAAGCTTTGCTTAGTTTGATCTACTCAAACACTTATCTTTGTTTATACATTGGTACTTATAATCGAGGATCGTAACAATTTATATTATCATTATTGTGACTTAATAAAATATATGAACAACTTATTATTTCTATCGATAACTCACACACCCGAATCCAAAACATTTATGGTATTTTCATAAAATATTTGCGTGAATGTATCGCACCTGATGCCGTGCCACTTGCTGCAGTCCAAACTTTCAGTGATTTACGCAAACGAACATCCACCTGCGAATTGTTCTATGGAGGGAACTTTTAAATGCGCTTTTCGTTTCTTTGAATCAATATTAGACGACTTCTAATTATAAAACTTTTTAGTATACCACGACACGGATAATTGCCTTATTTTTCATGTGGTACTTATTTATAAAAAAAGTATATACGATGATGAACAAAACATTACAATGTATTAATTACATTTGTATTTGTATAAATTGTATTTTTACAATGTATTTTTATTTATGTCTACAAATTTTCACTATGTTATTTTTAAATGTAAACCTTTTATAAACATATTCCGTAAAGGGGTCTGTTGTAAAAAACTGTGATT
This sequence comes from Musotima nitidalis, assembly GCA_949126915.1. Lineage (NCBI taxonomy): Eukaryota > Metazoa > Arthropoda > Insecta > Lepidoptera > Crambidae > Musotima > Musotima nitidalis. Next base: position 12,851,764 of record OX421418.1, on the reverse strand, counting down.
ATTATTATCATATCTCTTTCATTGTCGTTAAAAAAATATTGAGTTGCCATTTCGTTTGTAAAAATTTGACGAATCTAAATGATACTTTTGATCTTAAGGACAATAAAATATACTTTGTTTTTTTTTTAAATCTATGTTTTGTATCCGAAACTTTTCGTTGCAATAATAACATATATACATTATACATATATAACATATATATACCTTATATGTTATTGTAACATATTAGGTCGGGGAAAAAGTCTTTTCGCATAACGTAGGTATGAACTTATTATAAAATTTTTTTGACTGTACTATTTGTGTCTGGCTGGTTTTGGTAACATTAAAAAGGTTCCATTATAAAGAAAAGAAAAAAATAAAAAAAGTTGTTTCCCGCTATTTTTCATTTGTTTTTCTCTCCGTAAAAATGAGTGAATCTAATGAAGAAATTCGATACATTTTAAAATTTTATTATAAAAAAGGCAAAAATGCAACTCAAGCAGTGAAAAAAAATTTGTGATGTTTATGGACCTGATGCAGTGTCAGTAAGAGTAGCACAAATTTGGTTCAAACGTTTTCAGTCCGGAAATTTTGATGTTAAAGATGCACCTCGCTCTGGTCGCCCTGTTACGAATAAAATGGACGCCATTTTTGAAAGAGTGGAGCAAGATCGGCATATTAGTAGTTACGATGTAGCTGAAGAACTGGGAATTGACCACAAAACAGTTTTGACCCATTTGAAGAAAGCTGGTTATACAAAAAAGCTCGATATTTGGGTGCCACACGAGCTCACTCAAAGAAACTTAATGAACTGTGTACTCATTTGCGATTCATTATTGAGACGTAATGAAACCGAGCCGTTTTTAAAGAGATTGATAACTGGCGATGAAAAGTGGATCACGTACGACAAGAACGTGCGAAAAAGGTCGTGGTCGAAAGTTGGCCAGGCTTCACAGACTGTGGCCAAACCTGGCCTAACACGAAATAAGGTGATGCTGTGTGTATGGTGGGATTGGAAGGGCATTGTTTATTATGAGCTTTTACCGCCCGGCAAAACCATCGATTCTGATCTTTACTGCCAGCAACTGATGAGATTAAAGGAAGCAGTCGAGAGAAAACGGCCGGAATTGATCAACAGGAAGGGTGTGGTCTTTCATCACGATAACGCTAGACCACACACATCTTAAGCCACTCAGCAAAAATTAAGAGAGTTCGACTGGGAGGTCCTAGTGCATCCACCATATAGCCCTGACCTTGCGCCTTCAGATTTTCACCTGTTTCGGTCTCTGCAGAATTCTTTAGGTTCTGTAAGGTTGACCTCAAGAGAGGACTGCCAAAACTATTTGTCCCGTTTTTTTGATCAGAAGTCCCAAATTTCTACAGTAACGGGATAATGTCTCTGCCCACAAAATGGCAGAAAGTTATTCAACAAAACGGTACATATATATTGTAAATAAATGTAAATAAACTTTGAAAAAAATGTCTTGACTTTTCATACAAAAATACGAAAAGACTTTTTCCCCAACCTATTATAATAACATATATATGCCTTAACCAGATCATCGGTCCATCGCATGGGAGGCCGTCCTCTACTACGTTTGTAGGTTCGCGGTCGCCATTGAAGAACCTTAACGCCCCATCGGTCGTCGGTTCTTCCAGCTATGTGCCCCGCCCATTGCCACTTCAGCCTGCAAACTCACTATGTCGGTCACTCTAGTCCTCCTACGGATTTTCTCATTTCTGATTCGATCACGTAGGGACACTCCGAGCATAGCTCTCTCCATTGCACGCTGAGCGACTTTGAGCTTTCTAATGAGGCCCATAGTCAGGCACCAAGTCTCAGTACCGTACGTCATCATTAGCAACACACACTGGACACTTTCATCTTAAGACACTGAGCTATTTTTGACGAGAAGACATAGCGCAGTTTCATGAACGCAGCCGTCTGTCAGTCGTTTGACAGTTGCAATGACAGAATAATTGTAATAACGTTGGATTATTAACCGTTAAGTGTTTGTGAACATACTTGAGTGTTGGTAAATGAACAAAACAGTACAACATCACTTTTCAAATTCTCTCAAAAAATCCATGTGAGATTTCAGTGTGGTTCCAAATCTTACTGAGGACTCAAGGGATTTAGGGGGGAAGTCATGTCATTTACCGTTATCACCTTTATCACTACTTGTACTCATTTACTACAAATTATATATTATTAATATAGCACGTACTTACTGGCTAAATGTAGTAAACGCACGAAGCCAATATTAAAAATAAAAATATGGAAACATATCTCTGAATTTTCGTCTACCCACTAATTGCATCTTAATAACAATAAACCGGACAGTCACCCACAAAATATAGTGACAATAGCACCAATCAGTCGGTGTCCGCAAAAAAACGCGTTATTTGGTCAAAAAACTAAAAAGTAAGTGTCGAACTACCTATTTGTGTTTCCGCCCTCATATCTCACGTTTTTACATTTATCATATTGTCATCGGGCGTGAATATTTAAAAAATCTATAGCACTCTAGGCTCGTTAGCGTGCGGCGTCGTGATCTGTCTCAATTTGCATCTGTTACGCCGCAAACAATCTAATAAATGCTCATACACAGTCACATATGAAATTGCGCATGAAATTCTTTTATTTTTTTCGTGTTTCAGTTGTATTACATTTATTTCCAAACAAAAAGAGGAACGTAGGATTAATTATTTATTTTTCGATGGTAAGTAATAGTCCTGCCCATATTAGTTAATGAGAAGTAACACTTCACAAAGTGAACTATGACATAGTAAAAATACAATTACAAGAAAATAGTCAGCTATAAACATCAATGTGATTTCTAAAGCTAAGCCATTTACGAGTCAGTTTGCACTGAGTTCAAACCTCGCCCAAGTAGGTAATAAGGCAAGCTGAAGCTCAAGACGACGAGCTAAAGGGAATATTAAAATTACTACTAGCGAAAAAGGACTACTATTTAAGTAGGACTAGGGTTCTTCATAAAATTTTCATTTTTTTTGTCATTTTTTTATTTTGTACGCTAAAGTTTGTATAGAAATATATTTTGATAGGTTCGTTAACCAGCTGGCAAAAGCGATAGCTAACCCATGTCAATTTGTCTGTCTGTGTTTCCGTTGATAGATAGATGCATTTTGCTGATATATTGATAAAAGCTTTAACTTAAAAAGATATTACGCAAAATTAGTTTACTTTTAGCGCAACTAGCAATTACATAACTTTAATCTCTCAATGCGAGTCGAGGAGCCAAGTAGCTTTTACAAAAAATAGTATTCGGATTAATGACAGCTTGTGTGGCATTTCATATCCAGCTATTTTGTGCTATGGAGGGCACGTCTCCGTTGGTTTCTTTTATCATTTGGTTTTCATTCAGCATATAATTTCGTTGGTTGATGTTAAGCTAAGTTAGAGGCCTTATAAGACGGCTTAAACTTTCGATATACTTGCATTCACGTATTTACACTAGGTCCGTGTACTGAACCCCATTTCAACTTGGTTTGTGAGGAGGTTCGGGCCGAGGTTCGGTTCAGTGGAGCGTTTATAATTCGCTGTGTGATGATCATTTATAAATATATCGTTATGAGATCCAAAACAAAAAAGGTTATAGTGTCAAGCGATAAAAATCTCAATTATTTAGATTTCTGTGGGTCAAGCTACAAGCACAAAAGCTCTCGTTAAACGATCATATAGTTTGTCTAATTTTATGTGTTATTATAAATATTTTATGTTATTATATGATTATAAAGTAGATAATTTTATGTAATTAATGTGTTTTCTACATATATGAAGAGACATAAAATATGAAGATATACATAGGTTTGCAAAAAAAAACTGAATATTTGGCAGACTTGACTTTGACTTTGTTTAATGCACATCATGTGCATGTTGTGGCTTCGTGTTCGCTTATTCCTTACCTAAAGAAGCAATTTCTTTTAACATAAATAAATTAATGATACGATTACGACGAACCTTTACATCGGGATAAGACAGACAAAATTTCGGCCATGATTCTTAATTGAAACTACAATTTTGCTCCGGAAGTTTTTCGAAAACGTTTGCCGAATTCTGAAATTGATTCCGGGCGCAGCATGATTGAAGTGTGAAAGGATTTTGTATTCTGAATTAACATTTTCTCATTGTCTACTCTTACACGTTAACCACTTTGAACAAACGCCAAGTATTTTTCAACTACCTAGTAATTATGATCTGAATTTTCCGGAAAGCAGTCATTTATACTTAGATTACGTAAAGTAAATTAATGATATATTATGCACTCTGTCTGTACGAACACAATAAATATATCGTTCTGAGTATCTTACGACAAATGAATATCACAGCAACTGATATACTGTGTAACTGAGCAAAATAAAGATCGCCATCTTTGTTTTACATTGAATATTCTATCTTTATCATAATATTATCGTAATACATATATCTAAGGGGTTTTAGGTTGTTTTTGTTTACAAGTACCTGTCCCACAAACCATCCGCAAAGCACTACTGGCGATGTTATTGTCACTTATCGAGTTGCCAAGGGCAGTAAACAATATAATGTCACAGTACATACGTTTAATAAGGAAGAAACTCACAGTTGATTCCAAGTTGGATTAGATAATCTTGAGAAGTGAAGAAGAGTCTTGAGAGAGAAGAAAATAAAGTAACATTGTTTATGCTTCCATCGCCAAGTCATCACTGATTTTTTGCGTTCACAATCGGTCTGCAGTATACTAACACGATAATTACGACATCAATTTGTATCGCACGACTCAGACGCCAATGTGAACTTGTGTCAGTAAAGTCATATTGGGGAAATTCATTATTATTTTGATAGCTTCCTGGTGGAATGGTTCTGGTGTAATCTGAAATAAGAAGGACGCAGGTTCAAATTCCATCTTAACCTTTGGTCAGCTTATTAATTCCACATAATTATATAGGTTAAGGAATTATGTTTCCCTCTGGGTTGCGGAGGTCAGACGGCAGTTGCTCCACGTAATAACTAAAATTCAATTAAATCTGGTTAAACCAGTGAGCAGACCCTGGGCCCTAATCTTAAGTCTAGGGCAACCGGGATAATGGTAGAATATGATGGGGAGAGGGGGGGGGGGGAGGAAATTATATAAGTTAAAATAGCCGTTACACTTTTTTATATAATGTTCTTAGTTAAAACTAATTTTAAGTATAATATGTAAACTGTTTTTTTTCTTCGAAATAAATAACAAGGACACATATAAGTAATCACGCTTAAGGGGTAGGCAGAGGCATATTATACGCCCAGACTTCGCCAATTACATTCTTGGTCCCACGTAATAGGTAATAGCGAGTAATAGCGAGCCTATTGCCGGGAACTATTAGGTTCGCCAAAGCCTCGTCCGATGATCGGCAGGTGCACCGCTTGCAGGTGAGGATGGCTTGGAATTCTAAGATGTTGGTAGGATCCTTCGACACCTGAAAATAAAGACTATTTTTGGACTACTAGTCGTGTGCTTACCTCCAAAGGTCGTGGGTAAGATAACCACACAAGTAATCGCACCCACGCCCTTTGGAGTACAATATTTGTGTGCATGAATAGGTATGTGTTTGTGAGAGGACAAGAAAAAGTGTTTATTTGTTACACAGAAACAGGATAAAAACGATATAGATTCTTATACTATACTGAATGCTTGTACTATTTGTACCCATATGGGAATCCATAATTCTTAGTTTTAGGCCAGATAAAGCTGTGTGAAATGTTCAAAGAATTTATGTTATTTATCCCGTTCTTCTGTTACTGGGGAACGATAACTAATTAAGACGATGCGACGCTTAAAAAGTTCCGTAAAAGCCACTTTTCACTAGAAATTGTTACTTTTAATAAATAAGTGCCTCTGATTTATGTTTCACTCATAATATAGCTTCAAATGTTATTAAAAAGAATTACAATATAATAAAATGTTAACAGATTCCTATGACGAAGAAGTTTAGAGACCAGCTTTTAACCTCAGCGAAACTATGTCACTAATGGAAGCTCCCCTGAATAATAGCTTCGAGTTTGTATAGAATATGGTCACACTTAAAACATTATAACTATGTTAATAACCTGCATCCTCTTTCGAAGAGAGCTTCCATGTCGCAACCTGTGTTCTGGTTATTAGTTTACATTCTAGCCCTGAAGCACGTATTTAAAAAGCTGGCACTTATTGAATTTCCTGTCCACCTCTCACGTGTCCTCTAAAAACAAGATGAAAGCGACAAAAGTCTTGCGATAATCATTTAGTAAAGTTCATTTAAAAATAGTTATTTGTCCAAAATTAATCATTTTTAATTAAACGTATTACAGAACCTTTGCCCACTACTGATTTTTTTAGTTATTGTTAACCTTAGGAACAAACGATCGCGTGGGCGGTCACCTACGCGATGGACCGACCAAATTAAGGCTGCAGTGGGCGATTAAATAAGTGTACCAGGATGACCGCAAGCAGGGACAGATAGCGAGACATCGTGCGGCCCCTACCAATACCACTACATCACAACCACGACACGAGTCAATCACGTAAAACTGAAACACTTGTATATTCTTCCGCCTGCCTGCTATCTGCTGTTGATTGTGGATAGTTATTATATCTTACGTTTTTCTTTCGTCACAGTCAAATAACAATTTTATTACCGACTTCTACTCTTACCTACTCCTATCCACTCCTACCTAATCCGACATAATCATGCATACTCCTACCTACACCTACCTACTCTTACCTACCTACCTACCTACCTACTCGTCAGCAAAAAAATGTTTTTCTACATTTATATAGACTCTTAAAGAATGAAAGGTCATTTAACAATTAGGTAGTTGTTAGGTTCAAGTAAAGCTAACGGACACAATGGGATTGCATAAAATCTTTGCTAATCTCTTCTCCGCGAATCCCATTGGTTAATGTTTCTCCGTTTCTCCACTCTGCTCCCCGCTCCTCTTCAGCAGCCTAACGGGCACGACAAATTAAAAATATATGTGGGGTTAAGGTCGGACCCAGTGCAAAATGGCGGAGACAGGTATCTATCGATCTTGTAACAACCTGCCCAAACCTGCACCAGGCGAAGCTGAGAAGTTGCTGCTAAAAACCGTTGTAGCAGCCTTAGTGCTAAGTAAAAATTTCATATTAGGGAAGGAAAGTTCATGAAGCTAAAACAGGTTTTTAAAGCGGATAGCAAAATTTTCCAATAAAAGTGCTGTTAATTTTTTAATCAAGTTTCGCTTTGTGTATCAATCTGGTGCCAAACACAAAATAACAAATGATATCAATCTATAGTTTAGATTTCAGCAGCATGAGAGATTTCATCTAGGTTGTAGTTTTTCAGGGGGTTGAGCTTCGCGGCGAGTCAAAGCGCTTTGCTGTCCACCGCAGGGTTTGTGCAAGGGCTGATTGAAAACACATCTAACTACCTTTTGACGCGTCTAGGCTTTGTAGGCCTCCAGCCAGCAGTCGGCAGGGTGATAACACTATGTAACACGTTTCACGTTGCGATATTTAGTTGACTTGCTTTATGCTAGAACTGTTGAAGCTGGAAATATGTGGTTTTGGAGGGATTTCTATTCATTTTATTTTATTTAAATTATATTTTCAACAAAAACTTAACTCCAAAGAATTAGCATATTCGAATGTTCTCCAAATGCGCTATCATAAAAATATAGCTACTTTACTATGGATATTATACAACATTAACAATTGTTGGGTGTTTTCCTATGTATTATAAGTATATATTTGCAAAAACAAACATATATTTATGTATATATATTTATCCGTCACTTAGTATCCATAAGTCAAGTTCTCAATTCTACTTATCTTGGAACTAAATAATTGTCACAAAATATTTATTTATAATTATAAATAAGCTATGCACGAATCGTCATCTTTATTTATTAATCTTCGCGCCATATTTCACTTATGGTATTAAAAAATGGCTGTACAGATATAAATATTATAAAGCCCTTAATCATCATCATCCTCCAGGCGTGTTTTTTTGACGATCAAGCGGGAGCCCGCAGTAAATACGTCAGTTTTTAAGTTGACATTCATAAGAGCCATAAGACCCAAATTTAAATAAATGATTTTCGCTTTGACATTCTTAAAACATACATACATACATTCACGTTTAGGGTAGGCAGAGGCATATTATACGCCCACACTTCGCCAGTTGTAAAGTTGGTCCCACGTAATAGGTGGCGAGCCTATTTCCGCTCACCGGGCACTGTTATGTTCGCCAGAGCATCGTCCGTTGATCGGCAGGTGCACCACTTGCAGGTGAAGTTGGCTTGGGTTCCTTAGGGTTAGATGCTTAAAAACATGAATACATTAAAAGAAAAAAAAAATTAACTTAATGCTTACTATGTGTGAGAACAATTGAAAGAGTAATATGTTTTTTTTCAGTTATTCTACACTCCAACTACTGTTGGAGTATTAATTTGATTATAACATATTGCTTTTTATGTGGTACACAAATAGCTAATAGAAATATTACAATATTACAAACTAACTTGTGTAGAAATCATATCAGTTTTAAGCGGTGCAGTGTGGTTTGTACAAGTGGTTACTTACCTTACGTAATAGATGGGTACTTTAAATCTATGCATTTCTTAAAACTACTTGTACTATTTGTATGTCGAAAAAAAAATACTAAATTCATAAATGTAAATTAATTTCATTGTTTATTAAACTTTATGCCTCTGTTTCGACCCGACCAACCAAACCAACCAAAATAGGACAACCTATGTTTTGTACTATAGGTGTGTTAGGTAGGTATCGACATTTCGCATGCTCTTTAGATGCTTTGTCTGTGTCTAAAGTTTTTTACTAGATAGTAAGTTCTCTTTGTAACCGATATTTATTCAAACGTGTTGCAGTTTACGCAATAGCATGGTGTTGCTAGAGTTAAGTGCTATTCGAGTTTTTTATATAGCGTTGTACTGATTATGGGATTAACGGGAAGCCGGTACATCCACGAGTCCTGGACCCTCGGGGAGACCATGTGCCAGCTGTTCGCCTTCGTCTTCTATGGGAACGAGGCTGTTTCACTGCTTTCTATGGTCGCCATTACTATCAACAGGTATACGCTGATCGCGTACTACGACCTGTACTCCCAGATCTACACCACCACCAAGATCTGGATCCAACTGCTGCTCATCTGGCTCGTATCCTTCGGGTTTATGGTGCCACCTCTCCTCGGCGTGTGGGGACAACTAGGCCTGGACCCGAAGACCTTCAGCTGCACGATCCTGCACAAGAACGGCAGGTCGCCCAAGAAATACCTGTTCGTGTTCGGGTTCGCCCTGCCGTGCTTGGTGATCATAGTGTCTTACTCCTGCATCTACTGGCGCGTCAGGGAGAGCAAGAGGAAGCTGGAAGGCCGCAGGTGTGTATGTGGCAAACTTAGCGGTCAAACAGCCAGGGAGAAAGAAGAGGACTCTCGTCTCACGACCTTGATGCTAACCATATTCCTCTGCTTCCTCGCCTGTTTCCTCCCCCTCATGATCATGAATGTAGCCTACGACGGGATCACCTACCCATGGCTGCACATCATCGCTTCAATACTAGCCTGGGCCTCGAGCGTTATCAACCCTCTTATATACGCAGCGACCAATAGACAATACAGAGCGGCGTACGCGAACCTCCTTAAGTTCTGCAAGAATAATTCAGTGGCGAAAAGGACCACTTGGGGCAGCAGAACTGTGGGCCAGTCGTCCAATTCGCCGAATTATGGAGAGAAAAGAAATCCTACCAAATTATGAGAATCACTGAGTTAGGAAGTTTATATTTATAGCAACAGCTCCTCTCGCCAAGTCTTGAATAGATTTAATCAGAATGGCATTGACAGCTAATGTCATTTCCATACATTTTCATTTTAAAAAACACGAATATTACATTTGGCTAGTGGCGCTAGTGTTCACTTAGACAAACGTCATTCTATGATTACAAAATCTGATCTTTTTTTATATATTAATAATTGCATACGGCCTCTACATTATTTTAAATGAATAATACATACTGCCGTGTGGCGCCGGCCTAGAATAGCGTCACCCCCTCTCATCTCATGGGGAGTCGTAAGAGTCGACGAAGAGAAATAGGACCGGATGATGGGCAGCAGCGCCATCCTGCGTACTGGCTGGAACTGCGATCACCAACCCGCCTGCCCAGCGTGGTGATTACGGGCAAATACCCCTAATAGAATGGCACATACACACAAACGGCCCCCAGTCCCCGGCGGCCCCGCTATTCCAGATTACGGTAGCGGTCTTGGTAACGGCGGGGCAGGGGGTGCAAAGAATCACCGGCAGAGATCCGGCTACCATCCTAAACGACTTCTGCACCTGGCAACCTACAACACACGCACACTGAGGACTGATGAGAAGATTGACGAGCTGGAAGAGGAAATAGAGCAGTTGCACTGGGACATTATCGGGTTATCTGAAGTCCGAAGACAGGGGGAGGATACGGTAATCCTCAAGTCCGGCAACTTGCTCTACCACCGGGAGGGCGACCACCTGTCCCAAGGTGGTGTCGGTTTTATAGTCCGGAAGTCCATCCGTAACAACATCGTGTCTATAAAGAGTGTGTCGACTAGGGTAGCGTACCTAATACTCAGAATCACCAAACGGTATTCGCTGAAGGTAATTCAGGTCTACGCACCGACCTGCCGCCATACATACTTCACCAACTCACTACACGGTTGTTATGGGGGATTTCAACGCAAGGCTAGGCCAGCGAAGTGGTGACGAGCAGAAAGTGGGGCAATTTGGAGTAGGGCGAAGGAACCAAAGGGGCCAGCGGCTAGCGGATTTCATGGAGAAGGAGGGACTTTTTATGATGAACTCCTTCTTCAAGAAACCTCCGCAGAGGAAATGGACCTGGATGAGCCCTGATGGTTTCACGAGGAATGAGATAGACTTTATCATGACCACTAAGCGGCAAATATTCAATGATGTCTCTGTAATCGCTAGGGTGAAAACCGGCAGCGATCACCGAATTGTAAGAGGCACATTGAATATTAATGTCAAGCTTGAAAGGTCCCGCCTGATGAAGTCTACGCTCCGACCCTCAGTCGCCCATATTCAAAACCCCGAGTACTTTCAGATCGAGCTTCAAAATCGCTTCGCAGGTCTAGAGGACTTAGTGTCCGTCGACGACTTAAGTAGCGGGCTAGTTGAGACTGTCCACGCGGTGGGGTCCAAATTTTACAAGACCAGACCCCGAAATAAAACCCAAAAAATATCGACTGAGACTCTTGATCTCATGGAAGCACGACGACATATGCGATTGCAGTCTTCAGCAGATGCATTCTCTTACCGGCGTATCAATAGACAGATCACGAAATCCTTGCGACTTGATATTCGCAGATTCAGTACTACGTGTATTGAAAATGCAATAGAGAGGAACAAGGGTTCGAAAGTGTTCGCACGAGATCTGTCTATTGGCCAGAGTCAGTTAACGCAGCTGAAGACCAACAAGGGCAATCTAGTCACGTCGAAACCTGAGATCATGAGGGAAATCGAAGGGTTTTATGGGCAGTTATATACTAGTACGCAGGATCCCGCTACTTGTTTGGCTAAAGATCCTAGAGCCAAACTAACCAGGCACTACACCGAAGACATCCCGGACGTCAGCCTATACGAGATTAGGATGGCCCTGAAACAGCTGAAGAACAACAAGGCACCGGGTGAAGACGGGATGACAGCAGAGCTTCTGAGAGCGGGTGGTACACCGGTACTAAAGGTACTTCAGAGGCTCTTTAACACCGTCATCCTCGAGGGACGTACGCCACAGGCGTGGGCCAGTGGCGTGGTTGTACTTTTCTTCAAAAAAGGTGACAAATCTCTTTTGAAGAATTATAGGCCAATCACGCTACTGAGCCACGTCTATAAGTTGTTTTCACGGGTCATCACGAACCGTCTCGGTCATAGGTTTGACGACTTCCAGCCTCCCGAACAAGCCGGTTTCCGAAAAGGCTTTTCAACCATGGACCACATACATACGCTGCGGCAGGTTATACAGAAGACCGAGGAGTATAACCAGCCACTTTGCTTAGCGTTTGTGGACTATGAAAAGGCCTTCGATTCGATCGAGACTTGGGCAGTGTTTCAGTCCCTGCAGCGATGCCGCATTGACCATCGGTATATTGAAGTGTTGAGAAGTTTATACAAAAACGCCACCATGTCCGTACGCGTACTAGACCAGCACACGAATCCTATCCTCCTGCGGAAGGGCGTGAGACAGGGAGATGTCATATCTCCGAAACTGTTCACTGCTGCCCTGGAGGATGTTTTCAAAATGCTGGACTGGGGAAACTACGGCATCAACATAAATGGCGAGTATATGTCTCACCTTCGATTTGCCGACGATATAGTGGTCATAGCGGAGTCACTTGTGGATCTGGGCACAATGCTCGAAGACCTCGACAGAGCTTCCCAAAGGGTAGGTCTCAAAATGAACATGGACAAGACGAAAATTATGTCAAATGTCCATGTTAAGCCTACCCCAATAATTATTGGAGGCTCGGCTCTCGAAGTTGTCGACGAATATGTATACCTGGGACAAAAAGTCCAAATGGGTAGGTCCAACTTCGAGAAAGAGGTCAATCGTCGAATCCAGCTCGGTTGGGCTGCGTTCGGGAAACTGCGCTATATCTTCTCGTCAAAAATACCTCAGTGTCTTAAGACAAAAGTCTTTAACCAGTGTGTGTTGCCAGTGATGACGTACGGTACTGAGACTTGGTGCCTGACTATGGGCCTCATTAGAAAGCTCAAAGTCGCTCAGCGTGCAATGGAGAGAGCTATGCTCGGAGTGTCCCTACGTGATCGAATCAGAAATGAGGAAATCCGTAGGAGGACTGGAGTGGCCGACATAGCGAGGCGAGTTTGCAGGCTGAAGTGGCAATGGGCGGGGCACATAGCTCGAAGAACCGACGACCGATGGGGCGTCAAGGTTCTGCAATGGCGACCGCGAACCGGTAAACGTAGTAGAGGACGGCCTCCCACGCGATGGACCGATGATCTGGTCAAGGCGGCGGGAAGCCGATGGATGCAGGCGACTCAGGATCGCTCAATGTGGAAATCTATTGGGGAGGCCTATGTTCAGCAGTGGACGTCAGATGGCTGAGATGATGATGATGATGACTGATTATGGAGATTAGACAAATCATCGCCTTGTATCTAGTTAATATAGAAGGAAGCATCTGTACTATAAACGACAATGCTTCCGATTCGAAAAAAACCATTTGTTATTTTGGATTCTAACAAAAATATTAAATAAACAGAAACTACAAGCGGCTTCGGTTATTTAAAACCTATTCCTACTAACATGTCTATTTGAATTATTTCTTGGTTGATTCTTTTCGTAACAAGATCTGAAGTTCCTGGATTTAAGTGACATTCGATATATCTTTTCAACAAAGCTTGGATTACAACAAATATTTTCTATAGTTGGCATATTCTCTTTGGACATCATAATTATTTTAAAAGCGATGAATCTATAATTAGTATATAATTTATTATCGCAATTGCAATTTTCAATTTCGTCAACAGTTGATCGCGTCCTACTGAGACCCCAAATTTTCCAGAATATTAAAAAAAAACATTTTATCATCGACCTGTATTTTGCAAAATTTATCTAGTACCTCTGTAATAGTAGTAGTACCAAAAAACGTAACGGTAGAAAAGCCCGCTTTCACACTTAATTACGTTTAACATCTCAACCTTTTAGCGACCAACTACTCGGGAACGGGGCTGTTCTCAAAAAACAAAGTGATAGGGATTTAGGTCGTGTTGCGGGACTGTTCGAAAGAGTTACCGCGGCCTTGGTGTTACAGGCTCAAGAAGGAACATGGATGGTTTTTAGTCAGTAAAAGTCTGACACACCCTTCCGCTTCACCCACAGCGGAAGACGGTCATTTGATGATTTTCCATCCGAAAAAAAAAAAAAAAAAAAAAAGAAAAAAAAAAGGGATTTAGGTCGTACTTTAAAACGCTGACAGAGTGCGAATTAGCGTGGGTAGAGGTATGTTGCAACTTGCATCCTGCCGTTAGATTTGTTGAAGCCACAATTTATCATGCCTTATATCAGCAACTTGCGACTATAGTGATCTAAGTGCACCTCATTACTTCTGGCTTGCCTACATTTTGCAAACCGCATCTATTCTATAGTGAGATGTTGTAATTTCTCAAGGAAAAAATACTGGGAAGCACTAAGATCAGTATAGCCTGAAAGAATTACGATTTTTCTTTGCAATTGTGTAAATAAACATTTTTGCCAAAAATGTCAATAATATCACTCTGGTTCCAGCATCGTCATATTTGGCTTAGCGACAATCACACTTCGTGATAAACCTGCCCAACCTCTTAACATGCGCTTGTTAAAGGCGATTTGCAAGACATTATTTTAAATATTTTATTTTTAAATTTTAGGAAAACTTACAGCTAATTTTTATAGTTTAAATTTTTTTTATAGTTTAAAAAAGTTTTACAGATGGCCAATTCAAAGTATCTTATGTGAAGCTAGACAAAAAAAAACAACCAAAAAAAAACCATCACCTTGCATATTCAGTAGGCAGAATCACACTTATGATGATAATATCGCAGTAACGTTTACATATACATATAGATAATTAAAGAGAATGAATGAGAATAAATAATAACTAATAAATAATAACTCCGGTGATCATTAGAGATCACCTAATATCGCGCAGCTACGAGCGTTTCTACCTGGCTAGAAAATTAGGAAGGTTGAAAATAAGTCTTTAATATTGTTACCAAATTAAAGGACCACCCCCTAAAAATGACAAAAAAGCAAGTAGATTGAAAGTAATGTACGCTTAATGCCATAAACGTCGTAATTATAATGACATTAATGAATTAATTAAGATTCCCCTTTTTGCTGGTATCTGAGGCAGAGCTTTTCGTAAATATTTTCTAATGCTGCACAAAGGAAGGCGAGCTGATGCCGCGTGAAATTATGCCCCGTAAAATGAAGTTGAATTTTTTTACTCTCCTTTGACGATCAAAGTTGGCAGAGTTAATTCAATTTATTGTCTCTCTTAAAACGAGACTCGGCTGTAATGTTATTTATGGGGCTCACCTACGGCTTGTTGACATGCCCCAAAAGCGAGTGCAGGAGCGCACCGGCGCCTAAGTGATTCGATACACGTTCAATATGTTTCATTAGGGAGTCCCGTGCTCGCTTATTCAATCATATCGGCGACGCGCGCGCACGGATGCCGTACGCTGCCTCGCCGAGCACAGCGCTTTCACTCAATTCTTACTTAATCAGTTTTTCCGACTCAATAATGGTATACACACTCAATTTATGAACACGAGGACTTCCACAAATGTCTCTTGTACCCTTACTTCTCTTGTGCGTCTCCGGATTCTTAGAATTTGGTTCGTTCGATTTTTCTTATAATGTCGAGTTATGTGATGTCCTTAATTCGACTCCAGGCAGAAAAATCAGATAAATAAATACGAAGTTCCTTTTATTCTTAACTTCCTTTCAGGCCATGTCTTAAGATGAACGTTTAAAAAAATTTTGTTACATTACTATAGGCAGACGGGGTTTAGGGGTCGTGGTCCAATTTATCTGTCCAACCAGTTAGACCCCGGGTCTCTGGTAGGGGCAGTTGTCAAACTAATCTCTTTAGTTGGACAATGTCCCCATAGTGTCCAACTAGTTAATAGTGATTATTATTGTACATAATTATTAAGGACAATCGTTTTTGATGAGACCAAGAAATCAAAGACGCTTTTAAAGAACTTTACAGACACAGCCCCATTTTAAACATGCTTCGAGTTAATATGATCTAGATAATGTTTGTGAAATACGGTCCTGATTTTTCCTTAACTGTCCTGGTTACTAAACAATTACCTAGTTAGTAAGTAATAAGCCAAAAGCAGGGCTTCGGACCGGTATTGAAAATGTAAGTACTCGTACCATAATTGTAATATCCATCAGGATTATATGATTTTTAATTAATACCGGTTTCATAAGAGTTGCCAATTCGCCATTCACGAATACACGCCCTGCCTCGACGCGTTTGGACCCAAATACGTTGCCATAGAGTCCTTTTTCCAACTTATAGCAATCAAAACTATTTTTTTAGGTGTACAGTATTAGGCAACAAATTATACTTGTATAATTTTTACTGATATGTTGCCCAAGTTACTTATTTAAAAATACCAATATGACAAATCCTGCATCTAAGTACGCCATACTTATATTTGCTTCCTCAATAATCAAGTCTACAATCGTTCCAATCGTATTTTCAGACAAGAGCCTATTAAGAATACAGAATCCAATATTGTTGGAAGTGGGGGATGTAGTGTAATGTTTCCTTCCTACGACGAGCGGCTGAAGAGTAACCGCTTCTTCTCGAACGTTGTCTGCGTCCTCTGTGTCAGGAAATGGTAATTACCGCCTAATCTTGCCCGGAGCGCTGGCGGCCCGACCTCCGGATATGAACTTCCGTTATGAACAATTTAGCGAGAAATTGGACGACGGCATGTTGTGCATTCAGCCTATAGCAGGTGCGTCGCTGCAGCACGTCCTCTCGTCCCCATTCATGGTGTGAACTGTGCTCGCGAATCACTTGCCCACGCTGAATGCGAATCCGGCAGGCATTTACATGGCGATCCGGCGAAATTGCATTTTTATTCAATTTAAAAAGTTAAGTTGTGAAAATTGTGCTCAGTTTGCAGAAGCTGTATAAAGTGGGCTTATTTTTGCTCCCTGTAAAGCAATAGACAGGGTAGCAACATTTTGTAGTTCCTTCTATAAGAAGCACTCACTATTACTTGATTTGAGATTCGAACATCTTCTTATATTCTTAAAATTAATTTAAGTAGTTTCTTTATTTTTTTAATTAATGCCACAAAAGTACGTATTGAACCAGGCGGTCAAAGTGGGTTTGATAATATCTTGTCATAGTGTGCACACTTAGGAGGCGGCTTTGTTTCTGACTATAAACATGATTAGTTCAAGTTTAAGTAGTAAATTCTAAAAACAGATGAGCGGTGAAATTTTGAAATATTTCCTACTGTCGCGTTTTAAAAAAATCTCATTAAAACTATTTAGCAAGAAGGGTCTTCCGCCCTTGACTTTAAAAATATTATAATTTAAAACGTGATAAATCGAACACGGATCCTCATTTCGCAATGGAGATCGCAAATCTTATGTACGATCATACTATGAACGTATAGTCTATGCTCATCATTTCATTGCCCCGTCAGATTTAGGAAAGGTACATACATAATATCATCAATATCAATATCACGCTTGTTTCCCCGATGGGCACATAATATGCAGAGGCATATTATATGCCCACATTTCGCCAGTTATATTGTTGGTCCTACGTAATAGGGGGCGAGCCTAATGCCGCTTACCAGGAACTCGTTTGTTCGCCAGAGCCTCGTTCGTTAATCAGCAGGTGCACCACTTGCAGATGAGATTGGCTTGGGCCCCTCAGATCTTTGTTGGATCCTTATATACTTTTTTCATAGTATTAATTTGACGGCGTAACTAATATCTTTATTCATATGATAACTTTGTAGCATACTACATTTTTTCCTCTTTGCAGAGACTTGGGTGAGAAATACAGGTTATATTCAACCACCACAAATGCGGTTCAACTAAAATATGACATTTTCTGCGGCTGCGTGGAATAGTACAAGCGGAACCGTTCCTTATACATTGTGAACTGTTACGTTTAACGTAATTATTTTATGATTTACTATTTATGTTATAAAAGCAATAGAGCCAATTGTATAGTGCCATCAGATTACTTTTTTATTATTTCCGCTTTGCGTTGAACGTGGTTGAGACCAACAAATTGAAATAGTTTAAATATACCTGTGGCAATGCGTATTTTAAGTTGAGATTTAAAGGATCAGTCATTGAAATTACCGTAATTTTATATTAAAAATATATCCTACGTAGAAATGTAACTATAAAATAAATGAAGTCGATTGTAAGTTGAATTTTTACATTACACTTATACGGCACCACATTATTTCAATCACAAATAGATATACAATTTTAACCATTTTAAGGTCAACTGCGAAATATTCAGCTGCCCTGATTTAGGTATACGATTGAGCTGGATGCATGCCGCCGACTGCAGACATTTACTGACTATAAAACATCTATGTTTCTTCTTGAGCCTGCTATGTCAAAGGGCCGCGGTAACCGTTTCGAACAGTCTTGAAACCCTGGCAGGTTTGGCCCCCTCCCCGGGGCCCCTCAGTGTGCTGAAATCTCTTTTGGGCGCGCGTCAAACACGATCGTGCCGTTGACGCAGCCTGTCGCCTAAAAAAGGTGAACGGGCGGCGAGTTATCCATTAATCAAGACATACGTCAGGAGTCGTCTTGCGGCTCCCAACGCCTCCGCCTCGGCGGCTGGGACAGTGACAAGAGCCACTCTGCCTCTCTCGTTCCGCCGCCTCCTTTCTTAGTATAACTGCTTTGCAAAAGGAAGCGAAAGCCTTAGACAGACATTCCAACTTTCGTGTTTAACGAGATTTCGACACAACGTACATATTTTTATTTTGATATTTGTTTATCAGTTAATTGAAATAAAGGTCTATGGTGTATAATAAACATGTAAGTACATAAATCTTTACAACAAATTATTTACAAGTAATAATGAACAAATGCATATTTTCACTTATGATGATACTACTGATATGATGAACTAGTTTCACTTTAACTTTTTAGAACATATTAATTTTCACTAATTGTAAAAAAGGGGTTTTAGTTATTTACTTCAAAATATAGAGATTAGACAAAAAATTGAAGTGTTTACTTCTTAACATTAAGTTCTTAAGTAATGACTTAATAATATATGCCACTCAAACTCAGGAATATAGAACTAAATAGAAACTTTTGATAGCTATGGATTATTGGCCAATGCCAGTTAACCGCATAGCTGGAATTTCGAACACGAATCAATGCACGCCAACAAATGGGTAACCGTAACATTGCCTAACACCCGTCAGCCATTTTGGATTGTCAAGTCCGTCATGCAAATGATGATCGTCAGAGAGGCTAATGACGCCATTCATACTGATCTGAATTGATATGAACCATTATTACTGCAAGGAAGCGGCTAGCCTAGTACTCCCGTCTCATCATCCCGTGGTCGTAGCTCAATGCGGCTTGTAATTGACACGGCTTCATGCTGCGTCTTGTCTAATTATTAGCTAACTAATGGTACAGTTCGATATGTGACTTACAGGTCGACCACATAGAGCGGAAATATGGCAATTGAATATATATGATGGAACTTATCCAGAAATATCTTAAAGGCCCATTATTTTGAATCCCGGTTCAGCCAAAACCTGGATTGAAAGCGAACGGAAAAAGCAATCGGAGATATGAAAGTTTCATATTACGCTTTTATGTAGACTTGCACGATACAGGTACGATGTTGAAATGCTAGGAAATTATAAGATTATATATAGACGAACATAAACCCTCATATGTGTAGTACTAATAATATATTTCGCCCAGAACCGTTCAAATATTTGATGGTTTTCATTATTTTCGAAAGTTAACTAAGCAGGAGAGAATAAACAAGTTATTACATTATGATTTTTTTTCACATTAGTTTGGGGTATGGTAAATGATGTTGAACGAATAATGAGACTGATGACTATATGGTATTAATGATATTTAAAAAAACCGGTAACAAAAAAATTAACCCCTTTAAAGCTGAATATATTGTAGATTTCAGGACGTTAAAATATAATGTCAGTTGTGCATTGCATAATTGACTTATCACGTAACGTATCCGGCGGCGATCTGTCCCGGGAATCAACGGGAGTGGCACCGTTCAAAATGCAACGCAATCGTGGAAAAATGATTCGGACTTTCGAAAAGAGATCTGAATGGCCGCCGCCCATTGTCAGCTCTCATATTCACCGCCAAATGGACTGGCGCTCGTTCAATTTCGATACTTTCCCAACACAATGGGCGGGAGTAAGGCGTGCTCACTCACCTGTCAAATTAAAAAAGCACTTGCATATTCAAAATAAACTAAAATGTTCGAGTTCTGTATTGACATGTGGTGTATGCGAGCTACCGTGCATCACCACTCACATACAACCTCGGCCGACCTTAATTGAATTTCTTTTGTCGATTGATTTTAATACGTTCCTGGGTGGTGGCTGCAAATAAAAACCGGCGGCGAACGAAAGTGGGTTTTGATCTGCTATTCAAACACGATGGCATACCTATTTTACATGATTCAAGAGACAATCAAAGTTCAATAAATTTAAGTTTTGTTGCTCGCATAGAATGAAATTCTCCTCGTAAAAAGTACCATTTAAAAAACAGAAAATATGTGGTTCATCATTTCAGCCCATTAACCACTACCGAGCACGAGCCTCCTCCCATATATCAAGATGTGAGGGTATTGGGTCATACTCCACCACGCTGACCCAGTGCGGATTGGCGGAGGCAGGTGTATGGCGTCCTGCTGTTAGAATTTATCAAGCCGCCCATGAGGCTTAACGACTACCACATTTAGTGATAACCGGGACCAACGGCTTTACGTGCCTTCCAAAGCACGGAAGCACTCGATATCAAATGCCACACAAACGGTCACCCATACAAGGACTGACCTCTGTAAACTCTGCTGTACTTCGGTAAACGTTTCCGACCCCCGAGCACCGCAGAGCTACGGGCGCAAAAATATGTGGTTATTCCTACACAATAGTCTGAAATTATATTTCAACCCTTACGGCGAAAATCCATTTAAACGATCAGCCCGTATTTGACCTCCTTAGGGGTCGAATTTTAAAATGCCTGCACGATTATGGATGTCTGTGTTTCATTTTAACCTTATCCGTTCAGTGATTTGAGCCGTGCGGTAGATAAGTCTTTAGTCTATGATATAGTGACTCAAGGTAAAAGTTAGGATTGTTCGCATACAAAATTGTGAGCGCCAAAAATGATTGATGTTTCTATGCTCCTATTCAACTGCTTTTAAATGCAGACTCTGTCGGGTCTTCATCTCAATGAAAACACTGTAAATATTTCTTGCCAGGCGAAATAACGACAGGTAATACTTAAAAACTATCTACAATAATCTCTTATTTAGGAAAATAACAGTGGGGCGAGAATTGGAACTAAGTAATTATATAAACCATCACTTGCGAAACGTCTGAATCAATAAATTATTTATTTTCAATCAGTAAGATTCCACATTCATAACCCTTTTTTATAGATCTTTATAGATAACTTGATCATAGCAATCATAGATTATATTAATTAGGCTTAAAATATTTCAAATAAATATATAATAAATATTTTCTGACAAATACACCAATTATTTAGTAACAATCATTATCAGTATCATTATGAACTTGTGTTTTGGATACTAAATAACGGATAAACATACATAAATGTTTTTTTTTGTAAATACATACTTAATATACATAGGAAAACACGCAGACCAGAACAAACATTCATGTTTATGCACACAAAGATTTGTCTTGTGTGTGAATCGACCCCTTGTCCTTGTCGAGGAATTTTTATAAAATTAAAGTTTTAATAAATTAAATAAATCCTAGGGAGGGATCCTACCAAGACCTAAGGAGCCCAAGCCAACCTCACCTGCAAGTGGTGCACCTGCCGATCGATGGACGCGGCTCTGGCAAACAAAACAGTGCCCGGTAAGCGGCAATAGGCTCGCCACTTATTACGTGGGACCAACTATATTATTGGCGAAGTGTGGGCGTATAATATGACTCTGCCTACCTCTTCGGGGAAACAGGCGTGAATGTATGTATGTAATAAATTAAAAACCTCCTTTAAAAACATTTTATAAAAAGTTGAAACTAATCTTATCCGACTATCATTTTAAATCCTTTTCAGAATCCATTTATATATGTATGTTACAGATCATAGACTCGCCTTGTCTCTTCCGTATGTAACTTCATTTTAGTTTATTCTTTGTTTAATTAGCAACAAACACAAATGTATGTATGACTATCGAGTAGAGAATT
Source organism: Musotima nitidalis (assembly GCA_949126915.1). Taxonomy (NCBI): domain Eukaryota; kingdom Metazoa; phylum Arthropoda; class Insecta; order Lepidoptera; family Crambidae; genus Musotima; species Musotima nitidalis. The sequence continues at coordinate 12,829,755 of OX421418.1, read as the reverse complement.
TAGAGGAATTCTTCTTTGCTCTGCTTTGACCTAATATTTTCAATTGAAAATTAGTTTTTTAATTATTAAAAAGGCATTATCCATGTACAATACAGCGATTTAATTTCGATTCATTTAGTTGCGTGATCGTTTGTGTTGGTTCGACTAGACAGGTTTTTTTTTTTATGAAATCGGTAGGTCCCCAATCAATTTGTGTTGAGGTAAGATATGCTGAATGCCTAAATTCTATACATTACTTTTTATTTTAGTAAATTAATAATTTAAAAGATGAAAATAACACAAAGTTATTTAATTGTAGTGTGCTGAATAAAATATTGAGTGCACAAATATATAAATTAACAATACATCTAAGAGTCTATCACATCCTAGATTGCCATATTTTTTTTAATGTTTGTAACAAAATGCATTTACGCACAACCGGAGACCGGAAGAGGGTGTGGGACTCACCAAGAGCCCTAGTCCCTCTGAACTTGAAGGGTCTCGCCGCTTCTAGATCTAAAAATATTACATGGAAAAGCGAAGACAACTTTGAGCGCCTTGTGTGACTGGCAAGGTGGAAGGGGCCAGCAGGACGCAGCTTAATTCGCTGGCCCGACTAGATCTGCACTGCTCTCGACTTTGAGCTACACGCAATATGTCTAGGGGTCACTTAGAGCTTAGAGAAAAATGACCCACGTAGGAGGAGACATAAGTAGCATAATGTGACGACCGATATGGCGTGGTAGCGTGAATATCCGCTCTCCGCTCCTAAGGTCGTAGGTCCGATTCCTACGCATAAAAAGTCTTTGTGTGCATAAACATGAATATTTGTTCTAGTCTGGGTGTTAAAAAAGTCTTTGTGTGCATAATCATGAATATTTGTTCTAGTCTGGGTGTTAAAAAAGTCTTTGTGTGCATAAACATGAATATTTGTTCTAGTCTGGGTGTTTTTCTATGTATATTATATATGTCTTTACAAAAAAAGTATGTATGTATGTTTATCCGTTATTTGATGAAGAGTAGTTAGTTATGTATTACTATAATGAAATAATCATTCTCCTACAATCATATCAATCATTTAGTTCCAAAATATTAAGTTTATTAAGAACTTGTGTTATGGGTACTAAATACCGAATAAACATTCATAAATATTAGGAAAAACCCTAAGTTCGAAAAATATTCATGTTCTGTATGGGAATCGTACCCACGAAAAGCCACCCAGCAGCAAAGAATACCTGATACTGACCTTCTGTACTGTATCTACAGTACAACATATCAACATATCTATGTCGAAATATCAATAGATCGAATTATGTTTTAATGAGAAATATTATACTTGATGACGAAAATACTGTATGAAATTGTATGCATTTTTAATAATAAACTAAAACTGAGCTCTCTATTACTATTTACCAACTACTGTGATATTTCAGTATAATACATTGTGAGTCATTTAATCTCATAGTTTTAATGGATCTGTCGGGGCCGTTGTTTTACTGATAGGTAAATTTTGTTCATATTTTGTTGACGGATGTTACGAGGGTTAAACGGGACTATTAGAAACATTGATAATAATGATATGGAAAAAAAATACTTTCTTTGTTGATCATCATCTCTGCGTCCTACTACTGAATGCGAGCAGATATGTCATTATCATCATCTAATCATATGTGATGAGGTAACATATGTGCTCTATTGTAATTTAAATAATGACCTAATAAAAAGGTGGTGGGGGCCAGTGCAAGCGGCATAAGATCCATCAAGCGTAGATAATAATTGGGGAGGCCTTTCTTTAGCAATTTCAAATGGCTGAAAATTAAATGATGATGAATGATTAAAAAAGGGCAGGCATAAACAGCTTTTATAGCACTCAAGAGGGATACTAAAAATCTTTTGTCACAATATGGCGGTAAATTCAATAACACTAATTCCCTTGAGTATTAAACTAGGCGCACGGGACTCAGTTGATCATGTAAAAAAAAATCTTACATGTTTTATTCCCACTTTTTGATGATCAACTCTCGAGGAACTAGACACTTTTCAAAGGAGTCTGTAACGACGACTTAAATAACTACAGTGCCAGTGTCTGCTTTGTCCACCATATCGAAGATCTTGGGGAAGTTCATAAATAAAAAAGAGTAAATTTGTCAAAAATATTTTATTTGCTAAAAACATAGTATTTAAGTTATCTTAAAAAATTCAGTGTTTCAATTTAGTGCTGGATGTTGTTTGTTGTTGACAAGTTATTTACTTTAAAAATTGTTTCTTGTTCTGAAACAAGCCTTTGACACCATATTTTTGCCCAATCTTATGGAACTGAAAAATGTAGGGATCCCTTAAAAAATCTCTCAGAAGAGTCATTGTGAGGGTAAATAACGTATAAATGAGAAGGCTTCTATTACTCTTGGATTTCTCAAGGAAGTGTATAAGTCCCTATACTCTTCTTGATTAGTTATGTTACCTAACTATATTTGTATCTCAATATAATTATAATAAAACTAGACCAGATGTATGTGGCCTAGAAGGAAAAGAACAACAACAAAACAAGTTGTGCCTTTGTTATCTTCATTGTTAAATACCTTGTTTTCATAAGAATGTACAATATCTCATAGTTCCAAATTATTTTAAAAAATAGTACCTACGACTTTTTCTGATGGTAATTGAGTTGTGCATCAGATTTGTATTACTAATGTCAACATAAACCACTATGCAAATTTGACTATATCTCTGAACAAAGGGCCAAAACGTATCATGTCCCTAATGTATATAATACTAAGAAATTGCAGGTGAGTCCCCTCGGTACAAGTATCAGATCTTTCGAAAGCCTGTCCTTGGGTATTTCTTCCCACAAAACTCAATTTTACGATCCGTCTCATACTGTGTATGCAGTGCCTTGGAGTGCGTTTCCAGTAAACTAATGTAAAGCCTGGATTCTTTAAAATCTTAAGTCAAGGATCACTATCTCTCCTTAGTAGCCATCTGCTTGCTTCCTATTCATATTTATATACTATTTATAATAAACAACCTTATTTTTTTTAATTGGTAGTAGTAGTAAATTTATTTAATAGTCTTATGTTTAATATGTAATTTAGTGGTTCATCGCGATATACTTTCTATTTATGCATTAATGGTAGCCTGGTGTATAGGGATCCTTCTAAGATCTGAGGAGCCCAAGCCCACCTCACCTGCAAGTGGCGCCTGCCGAATCTGCCGATAAACGGACGAGGCTTTGGCGAATATAAAAGGGCGTATAACATACCCCTTTGAAGAAATAGGCGTGATATATATGTTATGTATGTGTATGAAATCGCTACAAGCTATAATTGTATTAACGGGTAATTTTGGTTTGGTTTGTAATAACTTATAACTTTTTATGGTGTACATGAATTGTACCTAAATAATCTTTACTTATGTTGATAACCCCACGTACTTGATGAAATAATAACACCAATTCAAGAGTGTCTTTATAGCAATGGTTTCTAAAACCGCTTTCCTGTACTTTAACGGCTTGGATTTCTTGGGCTCATATTTTCCTAATTAATAACTATGTGTTTATTATATCAGAATCGATACCTCAAAGAACACTTTTCCAAGTAAAATTGGTCTTTATCTGTTTTTTATGTAAAATTATTTTCAGAAGAATAAGCTCACGAAATTTAATAAAATATTAACAAGTTCTGATCTGATAAAAAACAAAAAATAAAATAAAAAACCAATAATATTTATCTAGTAACAATATTACATTTAGGTTAACAGTGTTTGGGGACCCCTTTTAAGTAAACATACGAGTATACCTATGTTAGGACAACCCGCCCTTCCAGGAGTTACCGTGCTTACCATGTTGTCGTCTTGCGAATGCTGATCTGACAGCCGGCACTTGAGCTACTGCAGTTTTATTTCTTTTTTCCAGTATGCCATGGTCGTAAGGATAAGATTTGTGTAATTTCAAAACGAGGTGCAAAACGACGATTTTTTATAGAATGTAAAGTTTGCGTACAAAAAGGATATCACTTAACATAATTATATAGATCATGTGTAGGAAACTTGTACGGCTTAAAACACATAACATTTAACACTGCTCTTTGCGCTCTTTCAAGATCTAGAAACTTTATTTTGAAAGCTCTACCCCATACTGGTATACAGTAAGTTAATATTGATTGGGTGAGAGAAATATATATTTGCCTTAATATCGAAGAAGGAGCCACATGTCTTAGAGTTTTGTAAAACCAGACAAATTTTCTGAACCTATTCAATTACATGCTCTAGGTGGGGATGCCAAGACAATCTCTGATCTATAAGTATTCCCAGATACATGGTGCACGTGTTTTTTTTAATCCTTTCACATAAGCAATTTGTAATACAGGAGTAATTACTGCAGGTATGCACTTTAATATGGAATTCTGGTTGCGTATGGCTGTATTTAGTAAGGCATATATAGTAACATTTTTGAGTAAGTAAGGTGAGAAGATGAGAGTTTAACCAATATGCGACTTCAACAAGTCCTTTCTCAGCTTTAGAATGCACCTCTTTCCAAGAGTTTCCAGTAAACACACAGCTGTATCATCTGCATATCAAAATATGTGACCACATCAAGGACTAAGTTACAGAGGGTGTTCACATATATTAAAAATAGAGTCGGTCCTAACACACATTCCTGTGGTACACCATAGTCTACAATAGCGTCTTCGTTAGTTCTCTCATTCTTTAGATTCATAAGTAATGAATCTAAACAATGAAAGCGACCCTGATGCTTACGTACATAACGTCAGGTAAATTCACTTTTGATAAATACGTACTGTCACGCCTTTTTCTCGTAGGAGTAGGTAGACAACACATCCTACCACTAGCTACAATGCTACAGCATACTTTTAGCTATGTACTCTTTATATGCGGGATGTATAATTCACTTGGCGTAGTGTTCATTGGAAGTAGCCAATAGGTCTTTATAGTTTATTTTATTTTATATTAGTTTTTAAAACCATACTTTGCAACTGCAATGCGAGCTGCCAATGCTCGACGTGTCGTAAAGAAAAGTATGAATCTCTTGATCACTGTCCGTCCTTAAACTTCGGGAAATAAAAAAGGTTCCCAAAACAAGCTTTAGCAAGCTACGGCTGAGTATGATAATAACTAAACCGCGTTACAATAAATTACCGATAAAGAAACCCAAATAATATCAATTATTTTTTTAAATTAACAAACAAGTAAAATGTTGTTTAAACTACAATTCTACGCAAAACAAATTAACTAAGAATAATAGAAACAAAACGTCTGAATTCCGATTTACCTAAATTACTTACAAGAATTTAAGGTTAAATTGAAGGTATTTTTCTTAACCATGAAATGATATTATTTGTATAACGTTGTAGTTAAATGAGCAGCACTATCTATATAATATATGATAGATACAAAATTTAAGCACATAGAAAAGTATTCAGTTAATAAACAGTGGGTTATGTTTATGTTTCGCAGGTCGTGTCGTCGTTCAATTTTAATTCACACAAAAGTATTCGGATAGTTAGTATTTTTAGCAATAGAGTTTATATGTGGAGTAATGACAATGTTATTTTTTATTTCGGATATTTTATTACAACCCTTTAATTAAAATTACCCTAAATTCTACTCGAAGAATTTTATGAGTCTTTTCCAAACAATGATAATTCATAAAGTTTTAAGACATGGTAAAAAATAAAACAGATATTTATTTAAAAGTTAATTTAATTAGCAGACCCAAAAAAGAGTCGATTCAATTGCTAAATAAACAGTACTTTCCTTAATTCTATGTTGCTAAAAGGTTATCGTTGTCATTATCTTAAAACACCGAAAGTAAAAGCAAGTCTCCCAGTTGAAGTTTAAAGTGTTCGGCCGAAGTTTCGAGTGTCCGGCTTTCGTGTCTAGTGTCCAAGTATACGTCTGCGACACAACTTAATAAGTCTTTTCTTACAGAAGTTCGACGGCTATTTTGTGAACAAGCCAATCGTGTTGAGCGTGAGAGGTTGATACACAGGTTGGTTAGTGTGCTTTCCGTAAGTACAACAACATGGTAGCTTTTGTGTAAAAGAAATATTACTTTAATTAAAAGTACTATGTGTGTTTTGTGCGTGTTTATACTCATAGATATTTGTCCTGTACGGGAATCGGAACCACCACATGAAAAGCGGAGCGCAGGTATTCCAGCCATCGCGCCAAATTTTTAAGTTTTTGGTTTCATTTTCTGTTTACATTTAAAGCTCACACTTGCACGTACTTACTTGCAAACTTTAACTAGTTTTTTCTTTCGCAGGCCAGCAGTAAGGAAGCTCTACAATAAAGAGGTGCCTGTATTTATTTATTTAGTAAAGTATGGTTAATTCCACAGTCTGAACTGTCTCTCATACTTTTTATTTCTTCAACACAACAAGCTATTAAGTGTAGAAATTTGTGTGTGGAAAGTACAGAACATACATATTGCGGAAAAAGTTACAAAACTTATAGGAAGATGTCTAGTTTACTTAAAATAATATGAAATGAAATAAACTAAATTTTTTAAATCTTTATTTTAGTAAAATAAATATTATTAATTTTATTTTTAACTTTTTTCTTATTGCTGTATGAGTAATGTCTGCCTTTAATATAATTATTAATTATATGTGTCATAGTTTATTTTACATAATATATATTTAGATGTAAGTAATATTGTAACATCCAAGCATACCTTTCTCTATTCTTGTCACTATATTGTCTTTTCCACCAGCTTCAGCCCTTTTATCACTTCATTCCTAATCCTATCACTCAATTTCACATCTAGAATACTTCTGAGTGCTCTCATCTCTACTGCATTAATCTTACTTCCATGTTTCTTCTGCCATAACCAGCATTCGCTTCCATACGTTAGTGTAGGTAACAACACACCTCTATGAACTGTCAGACGTGCCTTTTCAGACACTTTCTGACTCCTTACAAAGACGTGAAGTGCCCCATTCAACATGTTTCCAGCATTGACTCTTCTATCGATGTAGCTTTCACACTTTCCATCTCTCGTAAATTTCGATCTCAAATACACAAACTCATTCACTTGTTCTACTTCATATAGATTTATTTCTCGTTTTCGTATGCCAGGCAACTTCATTCAGGACATTACTTTACTAGGGCGGAAGCTTGTTATGGGAAGAAGAAAATTGGGTATACATGCTGAGTAGATTATTATATTATTTTTAATCAAATATTTTATTTATAGTTAAGGTATACATTTATACAGACGTCTTATGCACAAAAGACCCGACTTAAATCAAAGTGTGCTGCAGGCACACCTGTGGCCCCCGTTAAGGTAAGATACACAGACTCCTTACACATATAAATTATGATATTATATACTACGAATTTATTTACTCCACGGCGTGAATGTTAGTGTTGTGCTTTATTCTAATTTCTTAACTCGAAGCAGTTGATGTTGGTTTCTTGCTCTGCAGGATCTGAAGAAAGCTATGGTGGATCGCCGCACATTTTGCAGGTTTCGTCGACAACGAACCAGATTACACACGGTTCCGTCGCCTCGAAACCCGAATCATGTGCGGATTTTTCACTATCTTCTTTTTTTTTCTTCATTGTTTCTCACTGCATTATTATGCCGTCTTGTAGAATTCTTGCAAATCTTGTCAATATTATAGATAAAGAAATTAGTCGAGAAATTTAAGGCTGTTTTAATCGACCTTACAAGATATTGACTCATAAATTAATTAATTCAATGGCAAACATTTCGTGGTTTTGTGTATTAAATTAAAAATATATATTAAAAACCGGTGGTTACAACATTTGGAATACATGACTGGGAAAGCATCTTAAATACATAGCGGGAAGTTGCTTAAAACATTTTGCTTGATTTTTCTTATAAAGCCCTGCTAAATAACAATCCATCACTGTTGTCTACAAAATGATTATAATAAAAAATTATTAATATTATCTTTTAGATTTACATTAAAAATACAGGCGTAACATTTAACATAGCCTGTTATAAATCTAGGCTATCTTTAATGATAAAACAATATACGTATCTTAATAATTTTTTAAATCTCGTTATAGTATGTATCTATCCCATAAACTTTTACAGAAGTAATTAGTAATATTATATGCAATGTATCGAAGTGTTTCATAGGTGTTATAGTAACTAAAAAATAATACAATTATTGTTAATTTTATAAAGCAATAACAAAAATCGTCACTAAAATTAACAAAAATGTATTTTGTGACACCAGCTATGAAACAAACCATTCATAATATTTTTAAGACACTATATTTTTGGTAAACCTTGTTTACCATGATAATGGACGGACCCGGAAACAATTTTAAATTAACAGAGGCTAGTCACATAAATGATTTGGTAAAAACTTTTAGCTAATGTCGAGGAAAAGTACCACAAATGACTTAATTAAGAAATGGATGGGCATTTAATTAATTAGACTGTCCTCGTTTTGTAATCATTCCACTGTCGGAACAACAAACAACACTTAAGACATACAATTTTTATTGAAATAATACTTTTTGTATCTGTATCAACTATTTATACGGAGACTGACGTGAAAGGACTAATAATAATAATAATTAGTATAGTATTTTTTTTCTAACTGGCGGGAGGAAAAACCATACTTGACTAGTTTCTTGCCCGATTCTTTCAAGCTACTTCCACATTCAAGCAATGAATTTTATAAGAGAGCCAAATTTGAGAAAGGATTTTGAGTAAAAATTTGACTATTTGTGTCCAATCTGCGAAATACCGCTTTGTATCTGCCCAGTTTACTCGTATGTTACTCTTAACATACGAGTAAGCCTCTGCTTAGGGCCTGTTTCACAATGTCTGATTAAGAGATACTCGGCAGATAAAATGCCAGTCTTGAATGAACTATCAAAGAGATAGTTCATTGATGATATTGGCAACTTATTTGGATATTGAGAAGTTGGGAAATAAGTGTATGGCCTTAGACAAAGTAACATTTGCCAAACAAAAACATTCCTATTAGTTTTTAAACATCAAAAAGAGTTCTAGCGCCAACGCGTAAAAATATTGGCAGTGTTTTTTTTCCAAAACTGGTATATAACTGGTATGTAACTGTTTTTATTTTTAATTAGCATATTATTGTTAATTGTAATTTTCCGTGTTAATTCCAAAACTCTATGTAACCTCTAGTAAAGTCTCTTCTACTTTACTGGGGTAGAAATGTGACTTGACTGTGACGGACTTTACTTGACTTTAACTGTGAGTTTTATTGCAAATAACTTGAATTATCTAATCATTTGACACAGGCAAATATTTATATAATATAAATACGAAAAGAACAAAAAGGAATGAAAACAAAAGAACGGCTCTTTATAAAATAGACAGTGTTAAAGGTTTAAAACTAGTGCTGTCACTGTCTTCATTTTATCGAATGAAAGTGACAGCACTAGTTTTAGACCGGCTCTAAATTTAGACATCGTTTTGTAATAAGACTTTTAATGTTTATAATATGTATATAATACGTTATATCATGATTATGTATGGCCTGACGGCGAAGCTATGGTCCATTCCATTGAGGGTATAACCAATATACCGCCACACCTTTTCCGCTTCTTTGATATCACAGCCCCAACTGAAAGTATAAAAAAATACATTTATATACAACTGTAAGGTATGAACCAATCCTTTAGCCAGATTAATTATTTTAATAGAAATAATGTACGCAGATATAAATAATGTTTTTGTTCTAAAATTAAGTTAAGGTTTAATTATTAAAAGTTATCAGTAGACAGAAAAGTCTAAATTATTTATAAAATTTATGAAACTCAATAGATTTATAGCGCAGTGTAGACCGCCCTCCGGCTAAATGGAGCGACGAGATACGGAAAACGTCTGGCAGCGCTTGAAGACGCAGAGCTGAAGATCGAGTTCTATGGCGTGCCATTGAAGAGGCCTATGTCCAGCAGTGGACAAATGTAGGCTGACGATGATGGTGATGATGATGATGATTGAACTCAATAAGAACCAACAAAAATTTAAAACTATGTCAGCTTATCTAGTAATTGTATTGAAAGAGTAACTTTGTATTGAGTAAATACTCTTATTTAATGAGTCTCGTCAAAATGCTATGCTTTTATTAAACAAACAATAAAATCCACAAAGCGAGAGCAGACCATACGAGTCTAACAATGAACTCCTTGACGGCTTCCATAAGTGCCGTTTCACAACCCGTCTTAAGGACCCGGGATAATAACAATAAGAAAATACGTGAGTCGGTTAAGAAAGTCGGATCGTCTGACAGAGGAAAAAGTAAAAAAATCATAATCTATCATAACAATTTCCAATAATAAATCATTTTACATATAAAAATAATGTACAGAATTCTTGATAGCATAATGATGTTTGATCCACTTAGCGCGTCATTGTAACCAAAACACGCATCGTAAGGAAACTAGGGCAGAAACAATTAAGCATTAAGTTTGCTGTCTCCTGTCAGTCCGCCCTAGATTAACACGTTTACATTGCTCGCACTCAACAGATGACCAATTGTTCGTTCTCCCATAACGGAGCCGCGAAAACTTTTCCCATTTATTCAGCGCTCATACGTCAAGGCGGCGCGGGACGGCTGGCGAGCGGCGCGCCGCGACTCGCAGCGGGGGGAGCGTTCCGGCGCGATAACGCCGCCGCCATTGTACCGGCGTCGGCGCACGTTTCCTCCCCGCCGTCGGGTCTACACCATTGTTCCCTCTCGTAATGAACAAACTTATTCCCGATGCTAATTCTACAAATGCTAGCTGCCGAATTCAGTCACTCCGTTATCTTGTCACTACCTGAGCGTTACGTGTGCTGCGACACCGGCATAATGTCCCAAACCCATCGACCCAGTTATGTTTGTATAGTGTTAGTGGATTGTTCCTTGTGTACTCACATTAACACTATTAGTGGGAGGTTGTTTAAAGAGGGACAACACCCTGTTAAAATAGACTTCGGGACTTATAATTGATGCAGAGTTTGTTTTGAAATGTAATATCACCGCGTACACGTCTCTATCTGTTATGAATTTGATTATATAAAATGTAATAACTATTACAAAAAGTAATTAGTGATACGCCTGTGTCTGCTGACATTTTTTTTGTACTAGTTTGTTGAAGTCAAGATTTACTAACTATACTTGTAGGTTTTCTGCTGAAAGAAACATGTACCCAATGTACCTTACTATTAAGGGACAATACTGTCAATCCGATATTGGTATGAAAGTGCTTAGCAATTATATAGATTGTATTCAATTACACTGACCTCTAAATCACAATAGTAAATGGAATTGTGTATGTTGTGAATCTCTTAACATACCAAATTCCATTATTTTTTTAAAAATATTAATGATAACCACCAGTGATCTCTTATATGTCCAAGACCAAAGTAAATAAAGGTTTCGGTTAAAAATAACTCAAACAGTGCTGTCTGTTTGAGAGTTGTCTTATAATGTTTGTACTCACGTCCCAAAATTTTTTAAGTATACATTATCATTAATTTACAATAGGAAATAATAAAGTAAAATAAAATTATAATAGAAATAAAAAGTCCGTAAGTATGTCAATTAAAATAAAGAAAAGTCGCATTAAAGTTGTACAAATGTTTCTTCAAAGATTCGGCGTCCCGCTGGCTCCCCTCTCTCTCTTTCTAAGGCATTATGCATTCACACTGGCTCTAAAATTCCTTATTCACTCGACTACATTCAGAAGTCTCCCATAGTATTTTCACTCATCCTTCAATAGCAAAAATTCGAGGCGACCCGGCAATAACTTTGAAGGGAGAAAATCGCATTTCGATCCAAAGAGGAAAAATCTTTTATGTAATATAAGATCGTCATCGCGATTATTACAGGCAAATAGAATGCGGCGGATCAATAAGTAGGTTATCTCCTCTCCTCTCTTTGGTGGGAATTATTTCTTTATTGATGTTGCGAGGTGGGTGTCCATTTGATTTATTATTAATTTCTATAGAAAGGTGAGGATCAATGTAATTTGGAATATTTGGAATTTTTAAGATAAAGTATGTAGATTAGATTGTAGTTGTATAAGTCTAGTGAACTAGTTATTTTAGGTTCATGTGTTTTGTAACCCTTAAATATTACTTAAATATTTAATATCTGGTTAACAAAAGATAACCTGAGACTAAAATGCTTACTATATCGAACATACCTATATTTACCGACCAACATATTTTTGAAGTGAAATGAGAAACCTCATAAAAATATTGACATTCTATTTACTACGTATTATATTGTTGTACATGGATTTACTTTTAAAACCATTTACAAAAACAAGTCGAAATTAAGATTTATTTTTATCAAAGACAAAAAATAGGAAGCCCCTGAAAGTACGGTTACTAAACGATATGAATCAAAACTTTTTATTTGAGGGCGAGTGTGACGTCAATTTGGGGCGCGAATCCCTACGTGAGTGAATTACTTGAAAACAAAAGTCAGTTGCCAAGTTGTTCCGTCATTTACAACGAGTCAACGAGAAAAAAAGCTTTCAACCCGGTAATGGTGTGACATTTCTTATAGTTATTATCGTACACCTATAGTTCTGTTATTATCGTACACCTTTTATTACATGACTTAAGCTGGCAATGGTCACCTTTACACTTTTTTATAAATGTATTTGATAAACGTCATAACATTTACGCATGACTTTTAAATACACAATAAATCACAGAGATTTGTTTAGTGTGTTGGAAATACTTAATATATATTGAAAGTACTTAATATTCCTTGTCATGGGGTTTTCCAGAATCGTGCAACCTATTTGGTAACTTGACGACAAGGACTATTAGTAGTTTAATTTTATTTAAAACAAATGTTAGAAATATATTTTGAAACTATATAAAACACTTACTATATAAGACAACTCAGCTTAAAAAAAAATAGTTTGAAATGTAGGTAAGTGAGAAGTGTATGACTGATTGTAGGGTTTAGATGGTATGATAATAGTCCGAACAAATGTAACACGTATAAAATATAAGAAACTCTCGTACCCTAAATAAAGATTCAGGTATTAAGGATTGGGTCAGTGAGATACGATATTGATATCGTAATCATTTATATTAACAACTGTTTTCTTATAGAATGGGTTTTTATTTAATTAAGAACATATAAGGACACCTTAAGAGTGATAGTACTAGATACCAAACTAGTTTGTTTAATTGAAGATTTAATTTTGCAACCTAATTGTTTGTTAATGATATACCGCGTACATTATAGAATACCGAAAAGTATAATATTTAAACCATTTCAAGTAACGACAACTTTCACAGTAAAATATTAATCCAAACTAATTTATGTTATTGCAGTTTTTAAAAACAAATTACCAATTGTTCTGATAGAGTTTATCCCATCAAAAACAATACTTGTCAAAAAAACCAAGTCTCGCAACTCAGTTGTTCTACGGTAAAAAGTTGTGAGATCCATGTAATACCAAGTCGGTATTAATTTATTCAGTCTCTACTTAAGCGACTTTCTGTCTTAAGTTGTTACGTAATAATTAACAGCATCTTATAGTGACGCATATTAATATTAAAAATCTTTAATCTTTAATGTTTTATATTAATATATTGACTCGGCCATCGCATGAAAACACGTGTAAATTAAATTATTTAATGGCTTTTTTGCTCGACTTGGTGGGGTCACTGCCGTGCCCCCAGATAAAAATAAAGCAAATACGTACGTTGATACATTGACGTGTAGGCGACAAAGTCATACTAGTAGAACGAGTTACTTACTTACTCGATGTAATTAGTCGAGTGATTCCAAGCGTTGAGCGAGTCAGATTCTAAGACGAACATCGTTAGCTCGGGAGCAGGTGCGCGGAAAAATCGCACATTAATAGCGCACGGGCGATGGCGACATATTCATATTTAAATGCGATGCGATGCAATGCGCTGTAGCTCGTGATAAGTCACCTGTAATATAACATAACGACGCGACGGTTTATTAAACGCTATTTTGCCTGTCTGTTTCGCATATATGACTGCTGCATATTCGTTCTGCTTCGATTTTGCACAGACATTTCGGTATAGTTTGCAAATATATTTTGTTTACTGTAAGCCTTAAAAACGACGTCCAATGTTGCGTGGAGGTTGGTTCTTCCGTTATAGATCGTAGTTTCAACTTCAACCGTTCGTTCACATTGAAAAATAATAACCAATCTGTTAGGTGGTTGCAGTTTTACGTTATCAGTTAGTCAATCACGTGTAACAGGTAATTTCCAAATATTCTGCCGCAAATAGAAAAGCTTTTTGTGGTACTATAGTTAACGATTACTTGAAATAAATACTCGTGTCTCAAAGTAAAGAATTTAAGTTACATTACATAATAAATTAAGTTACATTACGTAAACGGTGCCTTCATTTCAACATAGTAAAGTAAAATATTTTTTATTTTATAAACGTAAATTTTATGACGTTTTCAAGTACTGTATAATAATACAGTACTTGAAAACGTCATAATTAAAAATCAATTGAAATATTATTTCACTAAATCACGATGCTTAGATTCACTTACATGCAACAAAACAAATTAAAAACAAAAAATATTTAAGTGCCAGTTCCGAGCCACCGCTCCGTAAGAAGAACTGGCAAGAAACTTACAGGCTATGCTCTTTTAAATATATCCATTGGTTTGGTACTTGAATAACAGTCTTCATTTGTATGTAAAGCTTTACAATGCAATATAATATAACATTAACAATATTCATGTTTGAAGTCATTCATATTACAATATATTAAATGTATCTTTGTGCTGCAGAAAAGGGCTGTCCGTGCATCTATGGTATGAGATCTCGCGATTCATTGAGGGATAAGTTTAAAGAGATAGGCATAAGGCCTGTGTATTCACAGTACATTTATGAAAACTTACTGCATACTCATAAAAATAAAAGTAAGTTGAGTAAAATAGTGATAGACATAATTTTAACTTAAGAAATAAGAATAAACTATGCCCAAGTATAGGCTCCATAAAGTTACAAATTCTTTTGCGGGGAACAGTATTCGTATGTAAAACACGCTGCCAGATGATGTGGCAAATTTATCTATAACTAAATTTAAAAATTACATAAAGAGTAAATTGTGCCAGAAGGCTTATTATAGTGTGAAAGATTTTATGAACGACAAGTCTGCCTGGAAGTGACATGAATTGCTCCTTTCTTCCTTAAGATAAGATGAGATATGTATGATCTTTAGATATTAGATTTTGTTAGTTTTAAGAACAGCGATAATCTTAATATTTTATTTCTTTAATTGTATTAGATCTTAAGAAGTAATTTGAAAAAAGCCGAGATGAGTTTCTTGAGGCATTCTTATTAATCTCGTTGCCTTTTGGAAGCCTCGTTAGAGTCACCGACAGACTGACTGACTGACGGACAATCCCCTCCCTCCTTTAAAATCACGACAGGCTGACTGACAGATACCCCCGATAAGAGTCCCCGACAGACTGACAAGTCTTGAAAAAAACCATAACAGACAGATAAACTGACACACCTTGACAAATTCTGACAAAGAACCAATTTGCTTTTATTTCTTTATTATGGTACCGCTCATATCTCTTTCATTTTTGTTAAAAAATATATGGAATTTCCATTTTGTGTAAATGTTTGACGAATCTAAATGATCATGTTGATCTTAAAGACAATAAAGTATATTTTATTTTATATATTTTATGTGAATAGCCTGTATGAAACGGCAGCTCAAACCCAAGCATTTTTATCTGCCATATAGTCTTTGATAGATTAGTATCCCTTTGAAGACAGCTTGCGTTTTATATATTGTTAATTTAAATTTATTTAGGCTCGATTGTTGTATATTGCTTGGGATTTAATTGTAGAATCGCACACATTGACCTTTAAAAGATTTGTTTATCTTTTGGAGCCTAAAGGCAGGTACAACTAATTTATGCTTATTCCATGTGTTTAGGTTATGTATACAGCTTTTCTTACTAAATTGATCAGTATTCTTATATACATATACCAGGTTTTCATAAATAAGTTGACCCGCCACTGTCAAAATATCAATTTCTTTAAACTTTTCCCTTAGTGAATGTCCACACGGGAGATTATAAATTGCTCCAATAGCCCTCTTCTGCAGCACAAAGATAGTTTGAATATCTGCGGCACTACCCCACAGAAGAGTACGATACCATACGACATAGATTAAACAAGCACTACCTTTCAAACCTATCATAGAACTGTAGTTTTAACTATATATTTTATTGTTTCTTGTTTTCTTTTATATTCACCTATATGTGTATTAATATTCGAGTAAATATTTTTTAGTTCTTTTAAATTAAAATTTTAAATTAAAATGTATATTTCTCTCTTTTCACTTCGCGTACTTTTTCACTCGTTACTCGTTTTTAATTCCAGTTAAATAATCAAAGATTAGTTTACGTTCGCACTTGTCTTGTGCATAATATAAATTATATAAATATAAATTAAATAAATATAATTAATAAATATAAATTGATTTTTAAAATTTTTAGTTTTCCGATTTATTTTAAAGTAAATAACGTGAGGTTTATAATTATGTATATAAATGGTGGCATATGCTCACAGGATAGATGCAGGAAGGTCTTTGTGTCCCCTCTTAAAAGAATAATTCAATTACGTATTGAACATCTAATTTCGTTTCAACCCAACAATTTTTAATAAAAATAATAGTTTTAGCTTCCGGTATCAGATAATATGGTAGACAGAAATATAATCCTCGAAGCCATATTGAAATGGGGATTAAGAATTTAATCAGTTCTTTTGAAGGTATCTCCGTTCTTTTGTGCACTATTTTCTTTACTCGGAAATTATAATGCTATAATAGCATATGAAAGAAAATTTTAAATAAGGCTTAAGGGTAAATGCGAAAGGTCTTAGTATATAGAAAATACTTCACCTACATCTAGCAAAACAGTGAGATGATGTAAATAAAGTTTCCTTCCGAGGAAAAATTGTTTTCTCAAACTTAATTTTCTCGTGAGGGGTGGAAAAGTTCGCTTATTTTTTTCTAGAAGAATTTTGAACATCATTGTTAGAGGAAAAGGTAGCTTGAATATTGTAATTTTTACATTAAAGAAATATGTAAAGCTTTTACAGATTATAGACATTTAATGACTATGTAATAAAAAGGTCATATGATAAGACATTCAGAAACGCACAGAAAATTTTACACGAACTGATTTTCGTTTATATGGCATTTGATATTGAGCTTTGTAAAATAACACAGGAAAGTTCCAAACAAAGCAGAACTTGTACTAAGGGCACTGTATAACCGATAAGAAAAAAACGTAAACTTGGTGTGCACGAAAAAATTTTGATGATGATTATGAAGCCGTTTGTCACAGCATAATTGTACTTATGTTAATTGAGAAGGTAAAGCTTTTGGACGTCTTAAATAGTAAAATCTAACAGATGTATGCCAAATACTCGTCTTTATTAATTTTCACTGGTTCATGAGATGCTAGAATGAAAATATATAAAATGAAACAACAAAATTATTTAACGCTTCTCAAATAAAGAGACGGAAGTGGTACAAAATAACTCGGCATACTTTTGAAGTTGAAGTTTTACAATCTGGACTCCCTCGACCGCAGCGAGCGCGTTTCATCGGTAGACAATCAAAACGAGTTACACAATTACAAAGACTAAAAGGATCCTCTTAAATTTCCCAACTACAATACAAAGGGATAAAAATGTTAGCTGCAATTTTGCGGAGAGTCGCGCGGCTCAACCCCGCCGCCTTCCTCCGGGGCCAAACCGAATTTATGCCTCGAAAATTAAACTTAAATTGGATATTGTCGAGTTATTTTTAAGCATTTGCATTTAGTGATTAATTACTCGGCGATAAATTTGATGGTAATTTAATAGGCAGAGCAATTTTCTTGTTTCCTAATGGAGTAATGTAAATAAATTACATTTGCCTAGGAAACGGATTTATTTCATGTCTCAGTAGACAATTTTTAATATGTATGTTGATGGAGATTGTATGAAATTAAAATTACAGCTACAATCGGCCAGCGATTTACTTTAAAGGTCGGATCAGGTACTTGAGCACACTGCTAAAGACATAGGGCTCGATTTCCACACTAGACAAATTTTGTGCACATTTTATTTCTGTTTTTTCTAACATTATTTTATGATGAAAGAAAATAAATATCCGTATATTTTTTTAAATTGGTTTAATTGCAAAATGTTTTTAATAATTCGAAGACTTATTTCTCTAATATTCTCGGATGTGTCACCTTCAGTAGGTTATAATACACGTATCCCAGTGTGGTTAAAAGTACTTATAGTTCAAGTTTCGCTAAGGTTGACATGGGACAGTGTTGCGTGAAATGTCTAAAACAATATATTATACATACTCAGAATAAAAAAGAAAACCGCCTACACAATCACGACTGGCACATATATAAAGAGTTCACAAACTCGTGTCGATTGAATTTTCACAACTTCAAACTTTTATTATTGCCGAATCTTAAAAGAGAGGGCAAAAAGAATAAAACTGAGAGATTACTTTGTGTACCGTGTTGACATTGCAGGCTTTTATCATCCTCTTTATAGGGGAGGAGAAATCTCTGACACATATTTAAATAGGCAAACAATAGCGGAGAGAACAAATAGAAATAGAATATCGGGAAAGGGGAAGCAAAATAGCCTGTTTTACCATATACATTTTCTATCGTAACGAAAATAGCCTCTCGCATAATATAGAGAGATTGTTTATTACAATTCTATTACTTAGCAAGTAAACAGGATATCTAAGTAAAACTATGTTCATGTGAATCTAAAGGACAGGTAAGGTAATTTATAATGATATAGGCCAGTCCCTGTGTTCACCGAGTCGTATGATATGTCTTTGATGAAAATCAACTAGTGCATCCTATTTATTTTCACGGACTTTTTGTATAGCTAAATGATACTTGGTGGTGGTAAAAATACATTGGACTGAATCTATTGAAAATTGGTCCATATAAAGCCTGGAAAGTATTAAACATTTTATAAAACGCCCAGGCCTATATAAAACCTATATTTATCCTTCTTCGTTGAAACAAGTTTTCGAGGTATTGTGTAGACTTTAGTGAGTACCACTAAAGTCTTACTTAAAGGCTTTTCTCTAAGGTTCTTGTAATCGACTTGTTCCATATATAAATATTCTTAGACACACAGCGCTTCTAACCCCAGGCAAAGTAAAGCTTATACTATAGGTACCTACTAGTGTCCTGGGTACCTAACAGATAGCAAAACATTTAGAACAAGAAAAATATTCGCATTACAAATACATGTCCTGTGTGGGAATCGACCACGCAGCCGTAAAATAATACATCAGCCGTGAAAGTTAACAAACAGACAATAAATCATGTCCTCTATATAACATTAGTGTAGATTGACAGACGAATTATAATCCGACTACTTAACACGGCGATACACACACTCAGGGCACTGTAATAAAGCAGCTTCGAATAACATAAATGATTTTCTGAACAATGGTGGAACAAATCTCGAACAAACGAGTAACGGGAGCGCCAGAAAGCTGATACGCCATATTTTAAGTATCTGGCAAGTCGATACCGACGCGGCGTCTGCTGCGAGACAGGTGTTTCATAATCCCTATCAAGTTTGATAATCAAAGATTCACTAAGGTGTAAATATATCATTGACGCATTTACAGGAAAATAAACATAGACATTTCTTTTTATAGAATCAAGGCTTCATTTTCTACATCTGATAATTTAATTTTATTATATTTAGGACAACATACAGTTACACAATATATATTATTTAAAAGGCTGAAACTAAATGTGGTTCATTTCGTAACCAGCGACGTTATCCACCAAACAATGTAAAATATATGAAACTAAACTTAACTTAATTAATTATAGACTTATTGCATAATTTCAAATAATAAGGAGATATCCTAAGATATAATAAGGATTTTTATGTGTAAATCTGGTGGATTTTAGACAAATTCTTCCACAACGTACACGTACGTGGAAAAGTGGCATATCACCGTGAATGTGAGTTATCGTGTTGATTCCACAACTCCACAGAAGCCTCTTGTAAAGTCTTCATATTGGGATAGGAATTTGGCTTTGACTTGGACTACATGACGAAAACGCTGGATAATGTTGCATACATATGCAAACTTCTTAATATGGTCAAATTACTTGACACTAGCAAATGCTCTAACTGAGTGAGGCCATAACAAAGAAAAAAGTATACATAATAATGGGTATATGTATATATCTGAATGGGTTATATGTCTATGTGTATTTTTCATCAAAATTAATTGGCATAAGTTGCCAAACTTTTCAAAGATGCACGCGCAGTCGCCAAAATCCCTATTACTTTCTTAATCTTAAAGCGTACTGTCAGTCGTTCTACACATGCAGCCTCTGGAGTCGATACACGGTGCGTGCATACAGCGACCTGCGTGTCCAGTACAACAATGCGTTCAGGGCGTTGATGGGTCTGCCACGGTTCTGCAGCGCATCTGCAATGTTCGCGCAGGCGCATATAGATGATTTTTACTCCATTATCAGAAAAAGAAGCGCATCGCTGCTGAACCGCTTTCGGAGTAGTTCTAACGGCATCCTGAGCGCATTGGCTGAACGATGGGACTCCCCTATATTGCAGAGGTGGATGAGCCTACATTCTAGCTCATCACCTTTTATAAAGTAGTATTAAATTTTGAATTTTAATTTTATTTATTTGATTATTCTCTTTGACTTTTTATTATTAATTTGTATTATTTTGTGTAATTTGTAATTTAATTTAATTTAATGTAGTGTAATTTCTTTTTAATGTGTTTATTAATGTGTTATTATGGACTAAGTCTGAAATAAATGATTTATTATTATTATTATTATTATTAATCTGATATTGCGATGCACAATCAAGTCTATTAATAAGTTTAATATATTTAAAAAATAAGAAAAATTAAATAAGCGTTAAAATAAGCGATTACCAAGAACAAAAAAGTTTTTATAAAGTAAAGTGATATTTAATACACCATCGGCTGCCTATCAACATGCATTTGTCTACGAAAATAATTGAAAATAAGAAAAACCAAATTCATTTATGCAGGCTTGGCTTTATTCCGAAGCTTTTGTGCACGTCACTTGTGAAATTTAATAGCGCCACTTCACTAGAACACGAGCTCGCAACGAAAATAAAGTGTTAAATGTGTAAATAATAAACGCATAAATAATATACCAAAATCACAGAAAAATAATTATTGATATGACATACTACTTACTGTGTGTTCTACACAGTAAGTCGTCTACTCGTAAGTATCATATCTGTGCTTAATATGAGTAAAGTGTTATTAAGAAATGTCAATAAATATAGTGAAACTTTCAAAACCATAAAGATAAAATGAAAGTAATGTAATGGCTGGTCCTTTAAATGATTCACGGCAGTAAACTATAGAACTTCTATCGTTTTCTTAGCAATGCCCGTTGGAATAAGTTTTATCTTGATTGCAAGTCGATATTCAAAGGTAGGATGTGGCAGTCTGCCATTAAGGATTGTACTGAAGGCGCATCGTCCAAACGCTAATAAGAGAGCTCCTTTACCAATAAGAGCTTATATTTCCACACAAGTAACGGAGACGATTGCAGTCTGTAATTGTATCCGGACCGAACCGTAGACGCTTATATTACAATACTTAACATACAAATAACCGCATTTGACCCGACGTCACCTTTATAGGTTGAGAGTAAATTGAGGCTCGAGGCTATAATTTGGTTTTAATTCAGCCCCTTGGAAGCCGTGCAATCTATTAGATTAGAGCATACGTCAAGTTAGGTGGGCGCTGGCTCGTGCGGTGCGACCGTCTTCTTAGTTTGCAACAGGCCCCGCCAGGGATAAAAGTTTACAACTAGATGGCGCTGCCTGACCGCTGTAGCAGCTGCCGAACTTGGAGACACTTTAATTAGTATCTATTTACTCGCCTCTTACTGTTCTTATTGAGTCACGACCTAAGTCCAAAGAGGAAAACTTAAATTGAATGTTTCACGATTTTTTTGATATAACAAACAACTTGGACACTTGAAGTATTTCGCAATTTGATCTCGTAACACTTTTATTTAAGGGGAAGTAATTTTACGAAAAGTATTTAAGGGTAAACTTTTTAAACAGAAACGCGCGTCGGAAAAATTAATTCCCCTCTTTGAAATAAAATTCCAATGTAGTTCGTTAATTTCTTAATTACACCTAAAACAAAAACTCCCCATTACTCCACCGGTGAAAACTTCTCTGAATGTAAGCTTAACTCTCATTTAACGAGCAACAAGCTTTACTAAAAACTGCCTGATAACATTGTTAGGCACAAAGGTAGAAAATACGCTTCAGGTATTATTAACTTTGGCGTCGACTACAAGCTATTCGGGATTTCCCTGCAAAGCCGTTCTCAATAGATGGCGTCGGGTAATAAGCTCAGCGATGGGCTATTACGGAGCTGCGGGAGAAATTCGTATCGTAAGAGCCTACGAGTATCGGAGTCGTGCAACTTTTATGGTGGCACCGCTAGATTGCACCGGGCAAGCCGATCACAATTGCAATCGATTAGGAATAGCCTGGCCGCCGGTCGTCTGTCCGCAAATTACAACGATTGTTCGACGCGACGCTCCCAGCTCTACACAAAACAGGATCCCATAGAGCTCGTTGGCCAAATTACCCGCCATCGACATTTATAGAAAATAAAAATAACGCGTCTAGTGGCCGTGCACGGAATTAAGTTCAGGGGCTTGAGGCTTCTAAATCAACATGCCCCTTTCCTTAGAGGATAAAGGAGGTTCGTGTAATGGCTCGTTGTTATTTCAAGGTGCTGGTTGGAGTATGCTCTTCGTTCGGGTGTTCTCTTACCTTATGGGCTCGGGAAGGGACCTTAATGTGCACCGTGATTTTCGGTAAGTACTCTTCAGGCACAGTTGTTGTTTCTTTTTACATTAGCTATTTTACTTATCACTTTCAAACACAAAGCATCTTGTACCAACTTTTAGGTGAAAAATATGTTCACGTGAGTATCAAATAAAATATAATGAAAATAATGCTTATTATTTCACGAAAACTTGCATGTATTTTTTATCGCTACTTTTGAAAAATCACACTTTTTGGTGAAAAATATTTAAAAGCATATCTTATTAAAGCCTACAAACCTAAAAACTACTCGCATTGTGTCATGAAATTTACGATACAACTGATAATGTGTTTTAATTCATCAAGTCATGTGCGTACAAAGAAAATTTAAAATTTGTATAAGCTAAAAATAAGCTAATCAAAACGAAACAATAAACTTGCTGGCGTTGCCTGCGCTGTGTTCGCTTTAAATGAGCTTTCTAAGATCGTTATAATGTCGCCAAATTTAATTGAACACGGCTCGCTTACATTTTACGACACGGCGGGCGATGAGACGGGCAAAGCCGCGGCGTTAATCTCCTGGGTGAAATCAATTGCCAAAAATTATATATGTCTCGGTATTAAGCTTAACTTAATGCCTTCCAGCGCTGGGTTAAGTTATGTTTTCGTATGACCCTCGCAGAAGGAAGGCGAATCATATCAAAGTAAATTATTTCCTTGTTTACCGTCGTTGATGGAAGTGCATATCTCTCGTTTAGGCTAGATGGGAATATGAGTTTAAGAACAAGCCCTGAAGGTGTCTTTTGCGATGAAGTTGAAGAATTTTTATTGGAAAATTTATATAGCGGCGTTTAAAAGCGTCACCGCGAGCATTGCCGGCGCTGAAGACATCTCACTGCCCCTTTATTGCTTGCCTCAAATTAATGTCTCGACCTCACGGCGAAAGATTTCCTACTTTGTGAAAACGTTTATCGGGTTTATTACACAAAATATCTATTATTTCTCAATAAATTTAGATCTTTGTGTTATTGAACTTGAAAGCATTGTTATAACGGGCTTAAAATTATTTGTTGAAAAGTATCAATTTGAAGATGCTTACCAATGTGTGGCATTTTTACCTTCAACATTAAAACTAATATTATAAAAAGATGAAGTTTATTTGTTTGTTGGGGGTAAGGTAAAAAATCTTGCAGTATCATGGATAGTTTAGCTATATTTGAATAGAGAAGTAGCTGCTACCCGCTATTAATCAATTTACTGTTTAATGATTTAAGATTAAAAGATTTTGTTTCCCTTCGCTGCAGAATTTTTGTAAGAATTCTTCTTCACTTATACTGAATTGATTGAAGAAAACATTGGGAGAACATATTTTGGTTCATTAGTCCTTAAATCACTAATAAACATTGTTGATATAAAAATCAGCTTTAACTCAATATGCTAATCAGCAAACATAATGAACACTTAATTCCAAATAGATCGCTGTTGTGCTAGACGAGTCGTATTGTAGTTCATCAAATTGGCGTCCGAGTGTATAATGGTTACACAATAGCTCGTGAATAGGGTAGTTTGTCAATGTTTTGTCCAGTTTACCGCTTCATAAGCTATATGAACGAGGGAGCGGGGGTGTGGTAGCGTGTAATTTTCAGATTAGTTTGTTCAGCAACCGGGCGATGCCGGCCAGCCGCAAATATGTGGCCAATATTAACAGCTACTGTCCATGGCAGTCTTCGAAAAATTCTTTAGGAATATTTTCGTATTAGGTAAATATTTTGTGATATAATGAAATTGTGTTATGTGTCCTTTTGGTTTATTAGTTTGTTTTGTAAAATGGGTCAAGCACGCTGTGCAGTTCTAAGCAGAATTGACTTTCAATGGAACTGTATTGACTTAAAATGGTACTTTATTGTCATGTGTGTATTTTTTTATTCAGTAAATTAAAAACCTCTTTACCAAAAAGTTCAAATATTAGTTCTTCTGTAAAACGATTTTTACTATTGTTTGTGATTTTAGAAATTATGCCGATAGAGGACAACATAAACCTTACACGTGTTGTCCATGTCTTTAGGATGTTTATTTTTTTGATTTATGAAATAATATTTGGACTGTCAAAGGTGTTCAGTATCACGCTGTTATCGTTTTGTCGATATTTCTAAATTTGAGCAAAGTGTCGTGTTTTTCACGTTAGAGATGGTTGTTATGACGATTTATTTTCATATTTTATTAAATATTATGATCCTGTTACTGTAAAATGTATGGATTAGTTAAGTCACAGAGTGATGAAGAATAAGAAGAAATTGGTATAATATCTTTATAGATTCGATATATTATCGTCTGGTACAAAAGTTTATATTTTATTTTGAAATAATACTCAAATGAAACTACATTGTCAAATTCAATATCACTTTTTTATTAATTATCTGATTTCAGACAAAAACTTATTATACCTAGGTTAGAAATATGCATAAACGGTAAGCGTAATATGAAATCAAGGCAATATCCTTAACAAACGAGTAGTTGCTTAAAAATTAGTTCCAGCCGGATGCTTTATTATCTGTTTCGCTGGCAATAAATAAAGTCGTATTATATTCTTGAGCGGGCGATCTCTCGGATCTATAAATCATTTTTATTGTGCTGTCGAAGGGTCTCGGTAATGGTGGAGTTCGACGCTAAATTGGGTCGACTTCAGTAAATAGATAATACTTTACACTGTGCAGACATACCTTCATCAAAGACACGTTCAAAATGGATTTTTGGCCACTGCCTTTGAATATTCACTCAAACACGATAAGATTCATTTATATTTTTTCATGAGAACTCATTGCGTTTACAAAATTAACTTTGGTTGGTTATTAAATTTATATTTTATTTAGATATTTGATCTATGAGCGCCACTCAATCAGTCTAGTAGATTTGAAGTAAATTCTGTGACGGACCGACAGACAGTCACTAGAATGATCCTATTTAGATACGGTTTTATTATTCGAACTCCGTACTAATGTTTTTTTTTTGTTAGGTAAGTGTAAAGAGAGCCTACCAATATCTTATAAGCCCAAGCCAACCTCACCTGCAAGTGGTGCAACTGCCGATTAACGGACGAGGCTCTGGCGAACGTGATAGGTCCCGGTAAACGGCAGTAAGCTTGTCACCTATTACGTGGGATCAATATAATTGGCGAAATGTAGGCTTATAATATGCCTCTGCGTACCCCTTCAAGGAAACAGGCGTTATTGTATGTATGTATTGTTTATTATAAATATCAATACTACCACTAAGTTCACATGCAAGTAAGATATAAAAAAAACCATATCTAGTTGAAATGATATTACATCTCAACAATTATAGTGCCATAAGATTTCAAAGCCGATTTAAAGAGAGAATTAATAATGTTTGATATTTCTTGCAGTCAAACAAAGAGAGATCATTCAAATCTAGGAGATAATGGTCTGGTTGGACACATCTGCAAAGCACATCTGAATTTTATTTGCGTAATAAACTGAGTAGCGAATATATTGCAAGTACATATATATTTTTGTTATGAATGACCTCAGGTTTCATCAGGGTTCACTTTCAGTAAACATATAATTAATGTAATTAGTATGGCATATATAAGATGTTTATTATTAGCTGAAATTGTTAATACTTATTTTTCACATGACATACTTACATACCATTAAATATTATTTCGCCTTTATGTTACACCTTGGATATAAAAAATTAAGACCCTTAAGCGAGTTGTTAAGCGTTTAATGCTGCGTATATACTTAATTAAGGTTTCGCTACGAATTCTAAAATATGCTCTTTCGCTAGCTATATAATCAATAGCTCGGAAATTAAAAAGTATTGTTATTATATATCCTATATCCTGGCGGATGAAGTATCTAAGAATGTAACAAACTTTGGTTTGTAACAAATGGTTTGTTTTTTAGAGGAAACATCCAATATTATAAAACGGGAACATACGAAAAGTATTGACTAATACCTACTGTATCCAATTTCTTCGTTAAAAGGACAGCTTATTGTCCGTGGTCCATTAGTTCCGTTCAATTAAAATCAGTGCACAATGCACGGAAAGAATGTCCATTTGGATGGCGCGCGCGCCACACGCCCCGCCCGTCCTCTTGGAAACAATGACAGCTCGCCCATATACACATACAGAAGGATAGCTCTGGCTGAACTAATTTCTATTACCAGCTAAGCATGCGTTACCTAACATGCCTTATTTTCACTCTTATGACAGATATTTTGTTTTTACTTACGTATGACTTCGACACAAAACAAAATCTTCGGACTGTCAAAATTATTATGGATAAAATGGAAATATTTGATTGTTTGGTTGCATTTAATCGATCTCGAAACTACAGACCCGATTTGAAATATATCATGCAGTAATAGAAAGCTACATTATTCGTAAGTAACACAGGCTACATTGTTAATATATGTGAATTAGAGATATCTACGGAAACTAATGGTGTAAAACATATAGCTTAAAAATATAGGTAACGCTGTGCGAAGTCGTGGTCAGAAGCTAGTTTTGAAATAAATGAAAAGTTGTAACTAAAAACGATTGCAATTTAAAAGTTCCTAAAAATTTACTATCCTTGTTTTACTTCTTCATACTACTCTTTGTGATAGACAGTATATTGGTGACTTATAAATAGTATCGCTTTGCGCAAAATTGTGTTCGAGTTTCAGATCTAGCTATCGAACTTAATTATTGTGTTATGAAACAACATTCAATTTATGTGTGCCGAACGCTTTACAGTTATTGAATAAGGATTTTCCTTAAATAATCATTAAGTAAACTTTTTGACCTTCTCGTAAAAAAAAAATTATACTGCCGAAATTCAGAAATCTTTACCTCAACTAAACCGATACTATAACCGATACTAGCAAATACATTTACTAATCAAAATTCAAGTCAGTAATAATTTTAAATAAATTGGCAGAAAGTATTTACTACCAAATAATTATAAACTAATTAACATAATTCTCATATAAATATTTTTGTATTCTTACTAAACAACAATTACGTGTCGATAGAGGCAAAGCCTGAGCGTGGGAGGGAATCTGTCCTCGTCTGTTTTACTTGGCTAGAGGTCGCCAGACGTGTGTAGCCGGCTTTCTGTGCCCTCTACTTTGTGCTTTAGCATTATTTCCGCCTATTGAGCCCACCACGCCTCATTTCCTCGTGCTCCTTCGGGATGCACACCGATGCATAGTACAGACCACTCGCTTATTTACATACTAGTTATAGTAATGTCCTCTCTTTGAGGATACTCTCCTTGTCCGTTTGGAAATAATAACCAGTGATTGTGCTTCCAAGTAAATTATTTAAGTTAACATAATTTTATGTACATACATTAAATTTTTAGGAATGATTTCAATATGATTTCTTTAGGAATTAATTAATTGCTTAATTTCAAATTCATGTTGCATGTATTTCTACGTATTGCCTTTAGAATTAAGTGACGTCACTTCTATGTAACCAATGTAGCAAGAAAATGGGTAAAGCAGTAACAAATTGAAGTATATCATTTGATAGCTGTTAGTTTTATGGAGAGGTGCGACTTTTACGGTCTTGCCATTAGTGAATGAATCTTTGCACATAAAATCAGGTATGAGAAGGATGACCGTTGTATACCAAATTTCACGTGAACAAAATTGCTTATAAAATTTTGCAATTTTTTTGAATTAATGAAAAATTATGACTACAAAAAAATTCAAAAAACAAAAAAAAACCTAATTTACGCCAAAGTGACTTTTTCTGTAGGAAATCCCTTGTTATTACGACAAAGGCAAAACCAGACAAAAGAAGTTAGTAATATAAAAATAAAAATGTGATTGTCTGAATGTGTGTTCCATCACTCAAAAACGTCCTTTTCCTTTACTTACGTCCTGACAAAATGTAAAATTTTTACTTACATGAAGTTAATAACTAGGCTTAAAACAAGGATTTTTTTTACCCCGTAAAAACATATAATCCACACGGTAAAACACATCAAACAATACGCCACACGTCCGGAAACTACTGAATAAATATTAGGTAAACAAGTATATGAAAATATTCAGTACAAATATAACTTATTACTATTTAGACACTATCTGTTTTCGGACTGTCATTAATTACTAGTTAATTTGTTTTGAACATTGTTTAATTTGACGTATTAATACAAATGAATTGTGATGTTTACATTAATTATCCGCAACGCAAATATGGAATATCAGTAACAATTGAAACGTTATACCAGGCAATGTAGTCGGAACAACGACGTAAAAGAGAGATTTTATGTTCATAAAACGATCTGGGGCGAACTAAATCGGCACTTCAGATCCTTGTAGCTTTAAAGCGGTGCTGGATTGAACTGCCTTTGAATAGTTTTTAATATATTTTTTTATCGATTGCCGAGGCCATAAGACATTTACCCGTTTCACTAACGCGACCAGCTACATCATCTCCGACTTCTGAGCACGAATTTCTTCTCACAAACCAAGGGGTCGGCCTTATATCAGAATAACTGTGGTTTTAATATAAATTCTGATTCATCAGACAATAAACTAGTCTGTCAATCTTTTACATATTGGATTATATCGGCTGTTATTAATACAGATTAGAAACCACCCTTATTAGTAGTACACTGCATTCGTTATTCTTTTCCGTTATATTAAGAAAACAATGCTCCAAAAATATTGGACACCAAGTTCTGAAAAGACGTAAATGCAAAAAAATAATTCAAAATTGAGTAAACTATGCAACAAGTCTATGTAGATGCATTGAGGGCTTAAAGATCTTCTTTGTAATTCGACAACTATACGATAGAGAGCGCCAAACACGAAATCGAGTAAGTTATCGTAGTTGTGACAAAAAAAACTTTCAATCGTTCTACTGCACCATTGACAAAAAAGTCATTTACATGACATTCACGTCTTTTAAGAATTTGATGCGATATTTTATTAATAAGTAATAATAATAAAAAATGACAAAATTCTCATACTTTTGATAACTTGAAAATCTAACAGTGGAGTTTATCACGTGTTGCAAGAGCCGTCTCGATATTATAAAAGATGATATAAAACTGCGATATAAAGGACGTTATTTGGTTTCGCAGGCAATAAAGTAGCGTTTTCAGAGGACAATGAAAACTGCACTTGTCTCGTTCGGGTGGGCGGGTTTATTTTGGTCTGCTGGCTCCCCGATAGTTACATACAAACGGGTATCCTTGTAAAGTTATTTTAATGGGTATAGTCGATGTTGATAGTGTGTTCATTTTGTGTACTTCAATTTTGTTTTCAGCTCGGAGGCTTATTATTAAATTGTAACTGGACGGAGTCACATAATGTCATTTCATTAATATTTTTATATGCCACTTAATTAAAAAAAGTAAATCATCTTTTTACAAAGTAGTTATTCTCAAAAAAGTGTGTATGTTTGTTTTCCACTGTCTAGTATATATATATTGCATGGAGTTTTTCAGAAAATGGAACTCTATGATCAACTCCATGTATACCACCACACTGTATATGAGGAGAACCTTGCTTTTACATTACGGTCTGTTTCATATAACATTGTAAACTTTTCTAAAAACGGAACTTCACATCTTAGGTGTTATTAGAAAAAGGTCGTCTCTAAGGCTCCGTATTAAATCACTTTAAAGCTAACTAATATAAGAAACTGTTTTTTACTAACAATGTATTCCACTTTAAGTATCAATGTAGGTGCTGTGTTTTACCTGAACTAAAGAAACTAGTACTAGGTAAGAAAGGATCGAGACATAGTACCAAATCTGAGCTAGATGAGATGTCGGCCCTGTCTCATAGTTATTTATGAAAATGGAGCGATGTCCTCAATATTTGGAGTGTCGTGGTGGGCGGCACAAAGGCAGTGGTTCGTTACCGGCCGCCCTGGCGACGTCGACCAAGATTTTGACAAACACCTCAAGACTCAAGTTACCAAATATTGAATTTGCTTACTACCTCTGGCATGAACTCGTTACTTTTGATATTGTACTGGTTAATTCCTCCAATAATTAAGGTCTTTCCCGGAGTAAATAGTTTTTTGAGTTGATATTCTAAATAGCTTTATTGAACTATTTGAAAAAAAATACTGATAATGGAAATTCTGTTCAGAATCTCAAGAATATGAGACTATTATAACACGCTGAATTACTTTAAAAAAAAATTATAAGTAGTTTTATATAATATAGCACTATAATTTATATTATAGCTCGGTGTCTGTCAAATAATATAAATTCGTTACCGGCTCGCTCAGAGTCGCCATTCAAGATTTTGACTAACACCTTGCCTGGCTCAAGGTCCCAAATTGAAATACCTGACCCATTACAGGATATCGAATTTGCATTATTATCTCCTACCTTACAGTTTTAAGTGGTAATTACTACTGATTTGTAGATGAACAAAAAAGAACATTCTGTTTGCAATCTCAAAACAGCAGCTTTTTATTAAATGCGTCTATAAGCAACATGTAACCAAAAGTTATATTACAATAATTAATTGTATCTTTGTAACAAACTAAAAATATTACTTACATATAATTAGTATAATAAACAATGTAGTAAATATTTTATTTCTAGGTACATCATGATTTCTATATTTATGAATGAGATGATAAAAAGTTGTTATCGTTTACGAAATTTGATTTTTTTATTATATAAAGTATATTACATATTTTCTTAGGGTGCTAGCTTTTTTCGTACTAATTTCCATTCAAATAGCGCCAGTGACTTATGTTGGTTAACGTAACACACAGAATTACTTTCGTATTTGTTATATATTTAGTTAGTGTGAAAAATCTTTAAAAAAACAAACAAGTATGAATGCAATCGGAATCTTTTTATGTCTTCTATATCGTATATACTGTCAATTTATATTCCAAATCGTTTGAAACGCGTCCTTGTGAATTGTATTTTCTATTTTACTAACATATAATAATTATATAAAGTGGTCTCATTGTAATGCGGTTATATAAAATTAACTATATACTCTATAACATTTGCTCGTTAAATGCAAGGTTTTATTTCGGATTGATTTTAATTAAATGCCATACTCCGACACTACTACGGAATAACAAACGTATTGGTGTATTATTTGCAATACTCATCCCGGACAGATAGTTGGATTCAGTTACCGTATTTTTTGTTAAGCCATCGAAATGGTAGGCGGGACGGACAATTGCCTTTTATGGGACGGATTAATCGCGGGCGTACGTGCACCGAGCTCATTTTCAGAGCGGAAAATATGGTTGATATCTTAAAAATCCTCGAAATGCTCTAAAGGCAGTCTTATTAAGGTCTAGAAGTAATTGTGGCAGACTTACAAAGTTAAGCGGCGACGCTAAGCCGCGCGTTCGCCCGTGAACGCTCATAATCGTTATTTTGTCTGCGGACTTTATAAATGTAACCGAAGCGGGGTTTCTAAAGACCGTACATTTATGAAAGGGCGCCTTTTGCCGTTGTGTGGTGCATTTGTTGAGACTTACGCAAATTGAGATTTGAAATAAGATTCGTGTGTAGTTTACTTTTGCTGATAGAAATTAAACAAGATTATTTTAAGAGTTTATTACAGACATGATTATGTCTTCACTTATTTTCTCATTTATCTACTAACTATTGAACGCCCGCGACATCGCTTCAGTCGACCATAGTGAGTTAAATTTCCAAAGGTATAATAATAACCACTATAGGAAATTATTAGTTATATAAATAGAATTAAAAACCAAAATAGCGCCTAGGCCATATACGTGTAAAATGTGTTCCTATTTAAATAGGAACTGTGTTCTCTCCTTTAATTTTTTTATTTCAGCTGACGTTTCCTACTTGTCTGATGAATGAAACCTTGATAGGTATTGTTAACATTTCGTGTTTAGTTAGTATGAACTTCTCCTCACGTATTTCTACACATCTTGATCTTGATTTTTATCGCAAAATTTGTTTCTTTTTGAACAATTTCCCTTTTCTAGTCTCAGAATATACATTTAAAATGTTCATCCGTGTCGGTGTTGAATATAAAACGTAAATCTTATCGAGCATGTATATTTATCGATCTGTACGTAATCGTATGTATGACGCTGTCCGTTTCCGTTACGTTTGTTCAGCGGCGTCGATGTAAGCCGGCTGTGGCGTCATATCCCGTATTCCCGAGGGAGACGGGAAGCCTGGACGAGGCTCCCGACGGCGCACGGCTTTCTTACAGTTTATTTGGCTTTCATATTGCCATATTTCATATCGGCACCTTAGACTTTTTACGATTTGTAAGGATTAAGTACAACGGGGCTTATTTTAGATAGCATCGTCGTTACGTCTTATGTAATTCAAGTGAAAATAATTTTAATAAAAAATAATGAATACTTGATATGGTCATCATCATCAACATCTCGGCATATTAGCGTCATACTACTGAGCACGGGCGAACCGACGGTCTTACCTCGGTTTTCTGGAGGGTTTTAGGTCATAGTCCAGCACGCGAACCCAGTGCGGATTGGTGGGAGCGGGGGTGAGGCGTCCTTTTGTTAGAAATGATCAAGCCTCCAGCTCTAACTTGGCTTATAACCACAAAATATAGTTATAACCGGGAACAACGGTTTAACGTGCCCTTCGAAGCACAGAAGCGCTTAATGTTTAATACTCCAGAAAAAATTAAATTACCACACGAACGATCACTCATTCAATGATCTCTGTAAACATTGGTTTGCCTGGGTAATCGTTTCGGACCACCAAGAACCGTGGAATTACAAGCACTTGTCAATTTATTGTTTAAGGATTAATTTTATTGTTGTGTGATACCATCTTTAATAATTTACGTAATTATTAAGGTTACAACGCCCCCAGCTGTAACGACGCTTCAAGGCGGTATATTCATTGAAATTTACACTAAAGGTTCAAGATTCGTGGAAGGTGGAAGATTCCTGGAAGGTGAAGCAAAATAAATGTTTTTATAGTCGAAAGTAAACTGTGCTGTTTTTTTGCAGATTGTATAAATATACTTATTATGTAGAAAAGTCTCAGGTTGTCTTGAGACATTCTAAATAATTATAATTATATTTTTAAAAGCTTTCGTTATATCTAGATACATTTATTCTTTTTGGTGAAAATTAAATCTTTGCTATTCCTCTCCAAGGTAAGCACATAAGTTATGACGTTTATTAAAGCCACATTGAAATGTGAGAGTTCGATTGATTCTAACTGCATCGGTTGAAAGAGGCATTGTGCCATTCAGTGCGTTGAATAGTCTTCGCTCTACTGTTAATAGAGCAAGCGAGTGTCACTTGACGTTCAGTAGTGGTTCCGAACAGCATACATTTGACTGCATGCGTGACACGTTGACGGCCGTGCGCCGCCGTCGACGCCTATTCACGTCGTCTGTTCGCCCACACGGCATAATATGTGGCGCGTGACGTTTCTGGCCTTTCCACAATTCTCGCTAGATGCAGTTTCTGCTATTATATGTCGTTTCTGTTTTGGATAAATGTAGCGGTCTATCGTTTAAGCGTTCGTTTAAAGAATTAATTGGCACCAAGTTCAATCCTCGCCAAAATTCTACGATTGTGACTAACACAAAAGCACTTAAGTTTCCCACGATATTGTTACTATTTTTTTAAATAAAAAAAAGATTCATGAACTTGTTAAAGTTTACTCTTATCACAATGACGTCAGTTGGATCGAACAGGAAAAAAAACCACATTATTTTTATGTCATTACTGTTCTAAGCTCTGTTTATGTCATTACTACTCGAGACATGCAAGCACGGCTTGCATGTCTCGAGTAAAAAGCGGTTATTTGACAATTCGAAGGTTGTTTTAAGACTCTTACAGTTCCATTTGTGGGCTTGGGCCTTATGTCATAAATTAAAAAGGAATGAGTTCAGGTCCAAGCTCCGCGTGGAGTATACGTAGACATTGTGCGAATTGGAGAAGACTGAATATATTATAGATTCCGGCTTAATCACGTTATTTGATATTTATTCACCATTCGAAAGTAGATATTGACTTTTATTTCTAAAGTTTATTTATGATGACATTTTATCCAGTTGCGAGCTAACAAGAAGAAGTTTGATTGGCTTCAAATTACCAGAAGTTGCGGAATCGTCAAAACTCATTAAAAGTAAACACAAAATGTCTCAATATAGATCTAATATGAAGTTGTGTTGCGTAAATTGCGATTATATAAACATCTAATTATCCTTTGAGGTGGGGTCACTTTTTAAAATGAAACCAGGCTATGCCCGCGGGTTCGATCGAGTTAGTTTTAAATTTAGTGCTTGCTGCAATTTTAAATCACTATTTTATCGATGAGTGTCTGAATTTGCAAAATCTTTTTTAAGTGATTATTGATAAATCGTCAGTTTGTTGTAACTAGTAGTATTTGTGTTTTCATAGATAAGTCAGTTATGTTTTCTCATTACATGATTAGACAGGGCACCGCCGGCGTCTTCTTCCGCGTTACCATTACCGCTTACTATGTTATTTATTTATATTTTGAGAGTTTACTTTCAATTAGAGCTACTATATGAAATGTGCTCAAGGCATGAACTCAAAACCTGCATACTGCAGTATTAACTGATTTTTGAAAAATATACATTAAAACTCACACAACAAGATAAAGCTTGATTGTTATGAAACATTTAATTGTGTAGTAATAATCATTTATTAGTTTAAATTAAACCTCTTTATGAACAATAAATAATTAACGTAATTGGACCCCTATCTTTAAAACAACAAACAGGCAAAACTGAAACAGAAATTCCATTCGGTTTGTAAATTAGTCCATTAGTAGTGCGGGGTTGGGCAGTGTGGGCAGTGTTTCATTACTAGATGAGTGAGCCGATGGGTGAAAAGATGCGATTTCCCTTTGTTGTCATTGTGAAGCATAAATAGGGCTGCCACCTTCCAAAATAATTATATATTTTCTATTTCATCGACTTTACATATTGCAGCGTGGCCGCCACGTTGGCGGAAAACGGTTTTAAAAGGCATCGTGCTAGTCATGCCCTTAGCTGCGGCCAATAGCTATCAGGTTGGCCGTATGTTTGGATAACATCTTCTAGATAACAGAAAACCATATCGTTAAATTGTTCTAATTATTCCATTCTGAGTTCACTTTGGGCTTTCTAGATCAAGAACTAGACTAAGTTCTTCTTCTATAGGTATATCTGGGGTCGTTTTTCACGTTCAGAAATCACAACATTTTTTTTAGACTAACAAACATAATATTTTTTATTATATTTGTGGCCGATGGCGTACTTTATTTAAAAAAATAAAATAAAATCAAAACCACTTTATTTACTTACTAAGCATATAATTATAACACCAAATAATTTATTAAACGCACTTCTAAAATAAGCTGCACTCGTCTTTTGGGGTATTTGTTGCTAGGTTTCATTTCCTCAGTAAATTAAAGTTAACAGCACAATAGAAACTGGCACTGCAGTGTCAAACCAGCTGCTCTCATTCACAAAGGAACTAACACTTATTGAAAACTGTAGGCGCGTCAGTTATGTTGACAACAACTAGGTACTCTATCGGAACTCAGATTGACTAGAGCGATTTTAATTTTGATTTAAAGTTATTAAGAACTGGTGACAACCCTAGGCATAACATGGCTGTCCCAGTGAGCTGGGCCGACGCAGAGGCAGCTCATTATGTGATGCACACACGAAAGGATCATTGACAAAATGTACGTTACACTAGGATGCTTTTTGAAACACCACTGTCTTGTTACTTGCTCTAGTTACACAGAATGACGTTAATGCTATTTCATTGCGTCTAATTCAAAAAGACATGATTATTGAAATAACAGTATATTATAAATGAATATATAGTTCTTTCTTAAGGTAAATTACACTCATACCAAGAAATACATTATGCTTAAACTTGATATTCTTAGCATCTTTTTGGATAAGAAGTTAAAATAACAGTTTATTATTGTATCAAACCGCCTTGTTTATTTAATTTAAACTTAAATCACTTTCATGTAAGATACTGGCTACTTTGACTGTGATGGAAAGCTCCGTTTGTGCTACTTTATTTGTTTTTGGTTCCAAGAGAATAGTGCGACCTATTTATCAAAATGTCACAGCGGTAGACAGAACCTTGCCGAGTTTCAAGTCAACTTCATCTCGTATCAAGCTCCCGCCAAAGGTGAATGAGACTCTTAGATTTAAGTGACTGTTTTGAAAAGAAGCTTGAATATTAGGCTCATTATTAAACACATTTTTCTGTATCTCGATCATGAGGCTGATTGTGTCACTCAAAACCCCAGTGATCATCATCACAAATCATCAGTGAACCACCAGCAACAATGATGTATATAGCGTTATTGTATACATACAGTACACTTCATTCATCACCATTAAGTGATAACTAGAAGTTCAAATAGTTTTGAATAATCTACTAATCCTAGTACTACTAAACATCTAATATGTACTCCTTGATAGTAATCTCTTTCTCGAGTGACCTTTAAGACTTAATAGAAAATTGTGATATTGCTTCTATAAGGCTTATAACACAAGCTGGTTATGGGAAACTATTAATCGCTGGCAATCTGCATATGGTCTAAAATTAAGCGCTGTTAATACGTTGGGCACCCATTGTTTGGGTGCTACAGGTGTCTTAACTGAACTGCTATATTGTTGCTTATCGGATAGCTGGAGGCACAAAGGAAGGATTATTGATATAAACGGATGTAGATCGATCTGCTGTGAACAACGGCCAATATAACAAAAGACCAGTTTTTCGTAAACTCACAAAGAGTATCATAAAAATAGAACATGGTATCGCGATGAAATGTGTAACATGTGACAATCGATAGGGTGCGTAGTTTAAATTTGTTCGGTCTAAGCCTTAAAGATGGTGGATCCAATTCCAAATATTTGTATGCATGTAATTTGAACAAAGAAAATCGATAAAATATAAAAAATGTTAATATTTGAACGGAAGTTTTTATATAACTTTATCCATTTTTTATTTTGTTGATTATTATCACAATAAAATGAAATACATAAATAAGTAAATATACTAAACAGCCATTTGACAATAAAATTTAAAGAATGTGACATATAAAGTAACATCTACGAAAGTATTTATTTAGTGCCAAATCATTCAAGAAGCCGTACTTTTCTAAAATACATATTATATTATTCAAAATTTGTCAACAACTTACAAAGATATCGTTAATTGTACAATGAAAAATAAAATAAATAACCTTCCCCTTTGATGAAGTCAATTTCAAGGAATGAGTTACGTGATTTTGGGAAAAAGATCATTCCAAAATAAGAAATATTGAAGCCTTTCATATTATTAATAAAAAACTAGTGGAGATTTCAGCATTTTTATATTAATTTCATAACCAAAAAGCGCAAAGTATTGCCAAAAGAATCCCGAGTAGTTTCAATAAAAAAAAATCGCTCAAGAACTGAATTCTGACAAACGTTACTCCAACGGAAGATTAGTGTTGATTTAAAGACGTTAAAATTTTTGTGATGACTTATAATATGATACAAACAAAGCGGTAAATTTATGCAAATTCGTTGATGTAACATTTTACTGAGTCAAATTCCCACGTAATAGATGATGAGCCTGTTGCTACTTGCCGGGAATTGTTATGTTTGCCAGAGCCTCGTCCGTTAATCGGCAGGTGGACCACTTGCTAATGAGGTTTGCTTGGGCTCCTAAGATGTTGGTTGGATCCTTCAGTAAGTAATGCAGCAAATAAAGCTCATTGTAAATGATGTGTGAACGACCAGTCACCATTTGTATGAAACTCTCAAAAAAAATACATATTTTTAAGTCCTTACCCTGAAGAAACTTTTAATGAATAATCTTCAAGACCAAAGAATAATATTTATTTTTAATTTAATACAAAGTTTATGATATAAATAATACGACTATGTTTTTACAAATTATATTTAGAATGCCCATAAGCTACGACTGCTGTTAATCATATTTTGTGTCATATTATAAATGTTTTGTTTTATTGTGCAGTTAGTTAGAATTTGCATAAAAAAATATCAAATTTGAAGTGCATAAAATATCTCGACCAATATTTTTAAGCTCAGTCGCAATACTTTCAATGTAACTAAACATAATCTGAGAAAATAAAATCAAACAACATACCCTAAGCATTGATATGAGATTGATTACAAAAGTTGTAAAGGCATACGGGAGTATTCCTAAATGATTCGGCAATTTTCAATCTTTTGAAGATTAATATTATATCAAGCGGGTTGATATCGTCAGAATTTGTGCGTGTATGATGTAAAGTCAGTCATGTGTGAGTGGAATGATACGATTTCATCAAAATGCTTTGGTAAGCCATTCATTACTTTTATTGATTTCATAGGATTACGTATTATATGAGTAGAAATCGATGAAAAACTGGTAACATATTTAGAACACACAAAATATTGGACAAGGAGTAAAATTCATTATAAATAAACCCTTTATAAATTAAAGGGCGTGTATAATCTTGTTAAATAACAATGTCGCTATAACCCAGACGAAAAAGGTTCAATTGTTTAAATTATAATTATAGATTCAATAATAGGTCAGAAATAGGGGTAAAAGAAAAGTGGAAATTCAAAATAAGGGAAACAAAGAAGAGCCTCGAGCCTCGCTAAAGGTATAAAACGAATGAATTGATTTCGTGGTTATGATTTATTTATCACTGAAATGGAGAGACCCTTATTGACTGAAACCGTTGGGCGCCACTAC
The DNA here is from genome assembly GCA_949126915.1 of Musotima nitidalis. Taxonomy (NCBI): domain Eukaryota; kingdom Metazoa; phylum Arthropoda; class Insecta; order Lepidoptera; family Crambidae; genus Musotima; species Musotima nitidalis. Next base: position 12,790,184 of record OX421418.1, on the reverse strand, counting down.
GCTGTGTTTCGGCAGAGATTCAGACGGGGAATAAAACATTTGAACCTCATATTAATATTTACTACCGACCGCTACCGACATTGTTCGTGAAAATTTTTTTTTCCCATTTTTATTTTTTTAGGGCTGAATTTTTATAATTAATTCCTTTTTTGATTATTTAGGTTTAATATGACCTCTATAAAACAACTCCAAGTACCTGAATGTTCCAATGTACCCAGTTAGAATATACAAGTATTACGATTTTAAAATATTGAACTGAAGCATGTTTGCAATATCTAAGTATCTATACAAAAATATGTACAAAAAAAAAGTTTCATTTAAGATTTTCTACCGAATTGAAATAAGAACTTTATTCATAAAAAAATATATGAATCGGACGACGACCATGACAAAGTTAAAAATTAAATTATACAAATGTTTGATGTAGGTCACAGGTATGATTTTTTTTAAATCTGGAAACTTTATTTATAAGTCATCCTATTTATTTATGACGTAAATATTATAAAAAAGGCAATTGATAAATACGCGATAACATTTGAGAAATAATATTTTATTGAAGTTGTGTAAAAGAAAAGTTACACAACTTTCAAAAGTAGTTTCTAGCAGCCCGAAGATTAAATTACAACCAATTCTGGAAAAACAGAGAAATGTTTGCACGCCGTTAAATATATAGGAGAAGCAGCTGGTCTGATGCAGGTGTCGACTTGGCTGCAAAGATTGCTTTTTAATTGAATGAAGGTCTTACCTTAGGCGGCGGAACCGTCGGGTGTCGGACTGGGCTCCACGTGGCGGCCGGCTGCCTCGCTTGGCCCCGCGATCACAACTGAAATACAGCGCGAAAACTTCCCTAGAAAGCGTCATCACTCACCCCATTTCTGCATCAGCCAATAGGAAAACAGGACGGTTCCGAACATCCCCGTATGTCCGCGAAAACGGCCGAGCACAGGGGGTGGCGATAGGATCTTTTAATCTGAAACGTAAATGCATACAAAAAGAATACGGGCTCCGCTGTAAGCTTCCGCGGACGGGATGTAGGATGCGAGAGTCTGCAGCGCCATGCAACAGGTTTTCAAACTCAACGTCGGGCCTGAAGTTTTCTATGTATTTGGGTTTTACAAAGTATCGGTTACGTAAAGTTTTTTCATTACGTATTTTGATAGGCTATGGTTAAAATTTTCCATTTGTCCATACAATTTAATTTCATATGACCTAGTTAAATGACAATATGTGTACATAAATATAATAATTGTACAAGCACACTAGCACCACACCGTAAGTTATGCTTAATTTGGGGCTAGTGTGAGATGTTTAAATATATATTTTTTTAAATTAACAATAGGACATCAATTGCAGAGCAACTAAAGTTATCACGTGATTTAATTATCACATACCTTCATATATTGCACCTTAGTTCTCCTCAAAAAGGGTGTAAGACAGTTTTTAATGGGTTAGAAACGTGCTAGGGATGCTCTTGATATTGCAAGATATCTTATAGCGAGATTAGGCCAACGTTGTCACCTTGTAACATAGAATTTAAAAAAAAATTACTTCCGTAAACCTATTATTGTTAACAGTTCTTATAATTAACTATAATTTCTTAGTCAGACTACTCAACAGACCTGTCTCTACATACAAACCTTACAAATAAAATGTGTTCATAATATTAAAGGTCGACAATAAAACTTAATACAGTACAAAAGCCTCAAATTGTGAATGAAACATCAAACAAAAATGGCCATGAGTTTGTCGAATTAAGAGTTACCTACCTACTTGATTTACAATTCTAATTATTTGTTTACAGCTGCGAGTGGGACAAAATTAATTTGTAAATTTATTCTTGGGAAAGCTTTTTTAGTAATTGGCTGAAAGGGAAATTTCATGAGTTCATCGAGATGAGAGTTAAATATCTTTAGTATATACGAAAATGTGATAACTTTTACGTATTTTTTGGTAGAAAGTAAGCACTTATATCGTCTTTAATTTGTTTATATTTTGTTTAATATTAAATATCTTTATTATTCTCGACAAAACTGAAATGCAGTTTTTTAATAACACAGAATTTGAATTGTTGAGTTTATTTAAAAAAAAAAGGAATAAAAATTAGACTCTTCTTGCTTATCAGCATTATCCCGGTTGCCTTAGCTACTCCTTTTCTATCTCTCCTGACGTTAGTAACTTTATAATTCTGATATCACTTAATTTATTTCTGCATTTGTCTCCAAAATAAAGTTCTACAAACGTAATAAAAAGAAAAACAAAACAAAATAAAATTTAAATAAAAAAATCATGCTCCTATGAGCAGCCAAAATAGGTTCACTGGGTGATTTTGATACGATTAAGTCTAAGTATGAAGTCATATATTGTTTAGGTATCCTACACGCATACAAAATAATGCTACTATTGCGCTGCGGCCATATAAAACAAACTATGCGCATAATAGCTTCATTGTGAAAAGTATAACATTAACTATAACGGTGTTAATATTTTTTATCTAAACTTTAGATCACATGTGGCAGATATCAAGAGTATTTAATCAATTGTTAATTCCGTTTTGTTTTTATATTTAGCTTAGTTATTGTAGGTGATAAAAAAGTTGGATATTCTTTTCTTTTAATTACAAATAATTGTGTCTTATTAAATTTGTGTAATTACTAACTGGTAATTTTAGGTGTAAGCTTACTGTGGAAACTTCACTGGCTCATTTGTGTTGCTGTTTATGTCATATGTTTTGTGTATAGTACAGCTGTTTGTTTTCCATTAAATAAATAAATAAAATTAAATCCATGAAAAAATTTAGATCGATTCGAATACAACATAATTATTTATTGCCTAAAAATTAGACGCAACCAAACTTATCTTAGCAATATACATTCAATTAATGATCGATTCATTCATAAAAAAGTTTAGAATCGATTACCTTACCAACTTACATACAACTTACTTAATTATTGCATAATGCATACCATCAAACTTAACGTAATATTAGGTCGGGGAAAAAGTCTTTTCGCATAACGTAGGTATAAACTTATTATAAATTTTTTTTGACTGTACTATTTGTGTCTGGCTGGTTTTGGTAACATTAAAAAGGTTCCATTATAAAGAAAAGAAAAAAATAAAAAAAAGTTGTTTCCCGCTATTTTTCATTTGTTTTTCTCTCCGTAAAAATGAGTGAATCTAATGAAGAAATTCGATAGATTTTAAAATTTTATTATAAAAAAGGCAAAAATGCAACTCAAGCAGTGAAAAAAATTTGTGATGTTTATGGACCTGATGCAGTGTCAGTAAGAGTAGCACAAATTTGGTTCAAACGTTTTCAGTCCGGAAATTTTGATGTTAAAGATGCACCTCGCTCTGGTCGCCCTGTTACGAATAAAATGGACGCCATTTTTGAAAGAGTGGAGCAAGATCGGCATATTAGTAGTTACGATGTAGCTGAAGAACTGGGAATTGACCACAAAACAGTTTTGACCCATTTGAAGAAAGCTGGTTATAAAAAAAGCTCGATATTTGGGTGCCACACGAGCTCACTCAAAGAAACTTAATGAACCGTGTACTCATTTGCGATTCATTATTGAGACGTAATGAAACCGAGCCGTTTTTGAAGAGATTGATAACTGGCGATGAAAAGTGGATCACGTACGACAAGAACGTGCGAAAAAGGTCGTGGTCGAAAGTTGGCCAGGCTTCACAGACTGTGGCCAAACCTGGCCTAACACGAAATAAGGTGATGCTGTGTGTATGGTGGGATTGGAAGGGCATTGTTTATTATGAGCTTTTACCGCCCGGCAAAACCATCGATTCTGATCTTAACTGCCAGCAACTGATGAGATTAAAGGAAGCAGTCGAGAGAAAACGGCCGGAATTGATCAACAGGAAGGGTGTGGTCTTTCATCACGATAACGCTAGACCACACACATCTTTAGCCACTCAGCAAAAATTAAGAGAGTTCGACTGGGAGGTCCTAGTGCATCCAACATATAGCCCTGACCTTGCGCCTTCAGATTTTCACCTGTTTCGGTCTCTGCAGAATTCTTTAGGTTCTGTAAGGTTGACCTCAAGAGAGGACTGCCAAAACTATTTGTCCCGTTTTTTTGATCAGAAGTCCCAAAGTTTCTACAGTAACGGGATAATGTCTCTGCCCACAAAATGGCAGAAAGTTATTCAACAAAACGGTACATATATATTGTAAATAAATGTAAATAAACTTTGAAAAAAATGTCTTGACTTTTCATACAAAAATACGAAAAGACTTTTTCCCCAATCTATTATATTAATAAATCTTATTTGAGATATATGACATCAAATTAATGTACGGTCGATCTATGAAGATGCTTGACCCGGTAAATACATCTTCGACAAACATATATTTATAATTGATTATTTACAGCCACAAACAATTACGTTAACAATTAAACTTACCTTAGCAATATACATCAAATTAATGAACGATTAATCCCCGGAACTGCGGATTGGCGTAATTGAATCCCATGAATATGGCGTCACGTAACGTGTGGCCATTACTTGTTTAATTCTTGACCACAGCCGGAGTAATCTAAGTTGTAAACTAAATCTTGGGGCGTCTCACATATCCCGTAAGCTGGGCTTGCCTGGTATTTGAATGCTTCTCGAACCACCACGAATTAGTATGCGCACTCCATTCGGGCCGTGTCCCAATGGGTCCGTGTACCTATTCTACACAATCTGCTTTAGTATCTGGTTACTGTTATTGTTTCTATTTGATTTTTTCAGTTATTATGTTTTTTGTTATTTTTTTTGTAGTTCTTAATATTGATAAATAAGCTACTTTTAAATATTGTTAATAATAACATTATTCTTTAAGTTATATTAAATGACAGTGGGTTTCGTTAAATTGCCTTAGGACAAATTGTATTTTAACTGCCTTTCTATATTATATCTGTGCTTTAATTGAATCACTACAATCCATTTTTCGTGTGATTCGATTTTCTGATAAATCGATAAATTTCGGCAAATTTTATCCTATGTTTTAAATCAGGTCATGAATTGTATGTTTTTAAAATAGATTATTGAAATGAAAGCAGAGGTGAATGTTCATGTCGTAATTAATAATATATACAGTTGTTGTATGTAAGAACGGAACCCACATAAGGAGCGAATCGCAGGTATATTCACATTCGCGCCAATAAGTTGTCAGAAAAGTAATTCTATCATACCAGATTATCATCTAAACTGTCATCAGTACTATCTAAATTTCTCAGGTTAAGTTAAGATCATCTATACCAAGTATCCCCATTAAAAGGTTTTAATTTGAATACAGAATAAGGCACCAGCGGTGTTCAATTTGTAAGTGGGATCTTGGGATACGTTCATTTTGTGTATTACAGAACTAGCAGAGAATCATTCTGCCTGAATTATGTAAATATGTTTTCGAATACATATTTGTGCGAGTGCCGTTCAGAATACTGAGTTCGTGTTGAATTCTCATCAACCATGCAAATAAAATGGAATGTAAACAAAATGTTTAACATTATTTTTCATATAAAAATTATTTTAGTAAATATTTGTGCAAATTATAAAAAAGGTCAAAGCTACTTATGTAGTCTTAATATCAAAATGTTAGACTACGCAATTATCATAAAAGCTTTATTATATTTCTTTTTTTATAGAAATAAATGTTCATACATTTTGTACAGTCATCTTCTATTTTATTTAAAGTGGGACATGTTGGTTTTCAAGCATCGAATTATTATTAATTTATTGTTATCTATATAAATATAATTAATAAAATAATAAATATTTTTAACAATTACACCTATTATTTAGTTCCAAGATAAGTATCATTAAGAATTTGTGTTATAGATACTAAATAGCGGATAAACATACTTTATTTTTGTAAATATACAAAAAGGAAAAAACCCAGACCATTCATGTTCATGTATACAAAGATTTGTCCTGAGTGAGAATCGAACCACGACCTTGAAGCGGAGTGCGAGTATACTCGACACCACGCCATATAGGTGGTCACATAATATGATGGTTATTGATTTGAGATATTTAATATACTACAAATATTTTTGGACAATTCACACAGTCCTTTTACTATACAAGACGAACTACTAGAACTACGGGTACTAGACGAATAATAATATACTTAATTCATAAGTGTTTTTCTAAATATATACTTGTAAGACATAGCTAATACAACAGTGGATTTGACTACAGTAATACTGAAGTCTACGTCATATCAATCGTCGTATTGTTTTCGTTTTTACTTTTAGTATTTGCTAATTGGGCTATTATAGAAATTGTAAATAGGTAGTAATGTAAAACTCTTATTCTATATCAACACCACTTGATAAAATTATACATTTGGTACATAAGAAACTTATTTACAAAGTATATTGACGTAAAAGCACAGACATCTCGAACTTGTGTAAGTAAGTCTTATAAAAACTATAGTTTGCCTTTTTCGCATCAGACAAAGAAAATAGGTCGTAAATGGCATTCACTAAATAAAACTAGATGAATCATTATAACAATGGATAGAATTCAAATTTTTTTGCTTTAGTTACATGGTTCCATCTAAATGGGTTTATGGAAAGAATCTATTTCACAAATAACACCTAATTAAATCATCCACCACAACTCAGAGCAAGAACGTTTGATTCATTCTTAAGTTTCTAGCCACTTGATACGTAGCGTCAGGGCGGCCCCAAGTTGGCAAGTGCGCTGTACAGTGTACATATCTCGATGTAGTTGCCTTATCTTGGGCCTCGAAGCATTGTTTCCATTAGCTGGGAACTTTACTGCCCAACTGTCTCGAGAATGCTGTACTTCTGTAGTATCTGTATAAGATATCTACGCACTGCTCACTTCGATATTAGGAGGGAGTGTTATTGTTGTCCCTATGTGTACTATGTCGCAGTTCGCTTGTACGTTTGATTTAATGAAGAAATACCTGATAGTTTTTATGTGAACTCAACTTGATATTGTGGTTCATATCACATTTTATTTTAAATATTTAATAGAATTACAAACTTTGAAGGAAACAAAAATTGTGAATTTCAAAATGAAAAGCAACAATATTATCACTACATAGTATAAAACAAAGTCGCTTTCCGCTGTCTGCTTGTCCCTATGTATTCTTAGATCATAAAAAGTACGCAATACGGATTTTGACATCGTCCGATAGTTGCGTTGCAAGAAGACGAGACTCTACGAGACTCTACGAGACTCTACGAGACTCTATGAGACTCTACGAGACTCTACGAGACTCTACGAGACGCTACGAGACGCACTACACGCTGTAATACGTTACTAGAGGCTACGAGTTAGTTCGTGTAATTTCACTAATATACATAAATAATATAGCCCATATGATGAGCTTTTGGTTACAACATCAATTAGCGCCGATTTTGAACTTCGTCAATATACTACGATACCATCTCACTTAAAACAAGCTTCTATCACGAGGAGTCAACGGGGCTATTAACAATATAATAAATTACATATTATTTTGTGTATGAAAAATATGAACACAAAATAATATAAGGTGTATTGTACTTAATTTGGGTCTATTTTCATTCGCATCGTATGCACTCACTAATCTTATAAAAATTTAAAAATAAGTTTTTTTCTGGTTTTTAAAGTTTTTACAATTATATATTATACAATAAATAGTTAGAAACATGTAGGTAATTAAAACAAAAAGAAGTAAAGCCTACTTAAAAAATAATTGAACTCTTGCGAATAAGACGCGATAAACTGTGGGTCTGGAAGGATTCACTAAAGCTATTTTGTATATCACAACATGTATAAACAAACTGCTACATTTAAGACAATTTCAAAATTTACTTTGGTTTTATTATTTTGAATAATAATTAACATGTTTTTATATGCAGCGAATGTATATTTGAAAGTATACTGTCTATAAGGAAGGATACAAGGTAATTTAAAAATTTGTCCCCCAAGGTGTCGCCTAGTTGTGTACATTATGCGGGCGGTATGCAGGGGCCGCGCCACAGGCACTACGATGTATAGATCTGACAAAACTTATTTTTGGAGGGAATCCTTCTAACTCTTATCATCATCATTTTAATTACACTCGTTGTTATAAACAGTCTGATTTTTTTATACATTATATAACAAATTTTTTAATCTAGTTTTCACTATTATTTTGAGGTTTTTCCCGAAAAGTTTAATTATATAGAACATGGATGTTAAAATAAATCAAACGCCGTGATTTTCAAGAAGTATAAGAATGCATGAATAAATTGTTTTTCTTCATCATCATCATCATCATCATCATCAAAATATTTGGGATCCTTATGTTGGGCAGTGGGCTTTATATGGCGTAGATTATGATGATAACTTGGTAAGATTCCAGTGTAATAGAGCGGCGTCACTTAGTTTGCACTATGCAAGTGCGATTTCTGACTTTAGGATAGCTACGAACGCTACGGGTACTGCTACGATCTACGGTTTTAGTTAATTTGACACAACTGTAGCTTAGCTCTAGCTCGTTTGCCCGATTGATGTGGCCAAATTAATTTTGACCTGAGCGTTTCATAAACTTTCGCTTTTTATAAGATACATTTTTAGACAGATTCAGTTTATATCCAGTTTTTTTTATTTTCTGTCTCTACTCATAAAGTTTTTCAGGATGTAGTCATTTTGACGTTTCACATAAAAAAAGATAAATATAATCTCAGATATTAATAATTTTAGAATATACAAAAATCATTGAGTCAAATATTGACCGATGAAATAATAGTTTTTCTCTGTTAATTAATTCTTTAGTTACTGTCGTCATACCTATGTCTCGAATTCAGACGGTAGACATCAGTAGAACTAAATCACCCGGGTCGTCTGTGCGTATGGGTTAAATTTTGCGACCATTTCTCTTTTTAGTTTCTATAAATGATTTTCCATTTTTTTATGAGTAAATGTTGTGAGATGGTATTGTTTGCTGATGATACTTCTTTAGTGTTTAACATTGATCGACTAAGAAGGACTTTGATGGTGTAAACAATGTCCTTGCAAAACTGCTTCGTTGGTTTGCCGTTAACAACTTACAGCTAAATGCTAAACAAACAAAATTCACTGTTCCAAACGTAAGAAAAGTGGAAACTAATATAATTATTGACGATCAATAATTAAATTTATTTGATTCTATTGTTTTCTTAGGCATCACTATAAATGAAAAACTTCAGTGGGGTCTTCATATGGAAACTTTTGCTGGCAAACTTAGTTTCGCAGCTTATGCCATTCCCAAAATTCATCAATTAACGGACGTTGATACGGCAAGAATGGTATACTCTGGTTATTTTCATAGCCTAATGTCATACGGTATTCTTATGTGAGGACTTGCAGCAGATATAAAAACTATTTTTATTTTACAAAAACGGGCTATAAGATTAATAGAGAGACTAAGCTCTCAAATAACTCTTAGAGAAAAGTTTAAAGAAGTTGGCACACATGTACAATTGTATAATATTAAGTCTCTGACATTTACCCCTTAAGCTACCACGGGCATCAAGAGGTAAAGTTATATATTCCAGGTCATTTAAATCTTATCATCTCAATTTTTTATTTTAGAGCTTAAATAACAAGACTTTGCCGTATGACATGCTTTTCTAAATATTTTTGAATATTTTCTTAAATAATTATAAAATTGTTCGCTTTTGTTTAATTTTTCTCATCATAAAGTTCATACAGCCTCTTTCTAGTTTTATGTAGCCCAGCAGTAGCCCATTCACTAAAGGTAGCTTTATTATTTACCTCAATCGTTTTGGGAGTAAATATTGATTTAAATGTGTTAGAAAAGCTGCTGAAAAAAACTATACTCATGGCGCTCCTTGAATCTAAACAGTTTATTTACTATAATTAATGATCCGACATTAAAATTAAATTAAATTAAAAATTCATTTATTCAAGTTTGGCTCAATAGAGCTCTTATGAATGTCATACTTATAAACTAACGCGCCCATTCACTGCGGGCGGGAGCTTGATCGTAAAAGAACGGGCAAGAAAATCGTCAAGGTTGGTTTTTTCTCCCGCCAGTTACAATTAAAATACATAATATTAAAACAATTGTGTTCTGCAGTCACAAGATTTGAAAAAAAAAAAGGGAGACAGAACTCTTTTTTTACCAATATTAACATAATTACGGATAAACATAGTAGACATGAGCAAACGCGTTACGCTCAACCATAGTTTAGGGAGCGCAACGATCCGACGCATGACGCTACCACCGCGGAAACATATATGTGAGCGTGATATACTCAAGCTGGATAAAAGGATTTAATGACATGTATAGCACCACTCCTGCAAAACGAACTACCTAACAGGTGACTGTTGAAATTGAACATGAGCCGGTTACTCTTTAGCCAATGTTCAGTTATACATAAAATATCAATTTGATTATCGCTCATGAACAATTTAATTTCCAGTTCATTGCCCAATATTCTTCTAATGTTTTGGTGAATCAGGTTCATTACATTATTTTTTTTGTGCTTTGTGTACTTTTTATTGCCAGAAAAAGAGTTCTCTTTTGTCTTAACACCTAGTTAAATTGTCACATAGTGAATTATTTATGACGGAGTGCTCAATAAAAGCAGATTGTACAAAATTCTTGGTAGTATAGTCAATGAAATCTAATAGTGACAAAACTATTTGTCATTCAAAATAATTGGAAAGGTCTAAACTTATTCCTATAAGTACATAGTTTGTACAAAGATAAATTTAGTATGTATCTTAGGTAATTTTCGGACTCGGATTTTGCTGAGAATAGGGGAAAGTGAACATAATAATTTCTTTCACTTTAAGTGAATTCAAAGCTTCATAAAATTGTATTAAATTATTTTTGTTCACTGTACCCCTATTTCCAATAAGAATCAGCATTGTCGCCTGTGAATGAATATTACAATCCATTAAAAATTTTTAAAGACTGCTATAAGGCAAACAATTGCTGATTGCACTATGTCCCTTTAAGTATGAGTTAACAGTGAGCCCATACCATGTCCTACCTCATCGCAGTACATGATAATACTAGGTTTAAGTTTAGGTGTGCTTGTGAAGGAATTGTCTTTGGATTTATTTGGGTTACTAACACACACACACTTGGTTCCAGTACAATAGTAGACAAACCACCATTCACTTGATTGCATAAGCAGGACTGATTATTTGTCAGTGCAGTCACTAATTAATTAATTTGTGATATTAAATCATCCATTGCTAGTGTATATTCATGTATGATTTTTTTTGAACTTTCAGTAATTTTTTGTAATGAATTAATTGAGTCCTCTAAAGTTTGAATTTTTTGCTGTAATATCTGTAATATCATCCACCAGATTTACATTTAGTTGGCATGATCTCAATTTCTTAATGTATATTCTCTTCTGTTTTGACAACTTTTGCACTTGTTTTATACATTTATTAAGTTTTATATATTTTTTCAGTTTTTTACCGCTGCAATTTACTAACCTTGTTGTGGAGAAAGTATCTTGTTCTAGGACAATTACAGGGTCTTTAATTGGAGCGATAACCAACTGAGGCCCTGGACCAACTAATTCTTCGAATAGGCTCTGAGTGTGAACAGCTGTACTTTCCCGTTGGGATTCCTGGAGCTCATATATCTGCTCGTGGGCATCATGCAGTGCGGTCTTCAGTGTGTGGATCTCCTTTAGGGACTGCTCGTACTCAGTGCTACACTCAGTAAACCTTTCTACCGTCTCATAAAGCTTGGCCCGCTCACAATTTAAATTATTAAAGTCACATTCTAACGTACAGAGTTCCTTTCTTAACTTATCTCTACTTACGATGACCAATAACAGTTCCTTCTCGCTGTCCTCTCTCTCAATCAGCAACTGAGCACACAGTTCCTTGAAATTTTTTAATTCTAATAAAATTACTTGTAACTTATCCGCCTCCTGTTGGCGGGCTGCTACGGCTGCTCTGCGAGTGAGCATTATGAATGTTTAAAGCTAAACAACGACTTAAGAACACGTCACAAGGAATTGCTTACTTAGCTTAAGTAGTAGTAGTAGTAATGATTTAGGTACTTACGTGAAACAGTAACGCACCAATACCATATACTGTGTTCTAATTTTATTTTTTGTTAATTTAAATACGAAAACAAGCTGACCTTAAAGCAAACTGAGCACAGATTTCGAATTTATAACCTACAACGGTTACAATTCCGAAATGCTACGACACTTGTAAATGCTACTAAAACCCTTCACCAGTTATGTATACGTATGATTATGATAAAAACTATTAAATACACTTTTGTAATAGTCTAAATTTAACATGAACTATATATAAAATAACAATAAAAATAAAATACCTAGTGAAATCAGCTGCTCATTCTTTGACAGCCAGTGTTGCCATTGTACTGAATAGAAATCCCCTCAGCACACTGTCGGACACAAACAAGATGTCAGACCGCTTATCTTCCGTGGACACCCATTAATGTAATCTTACTACGCGCACCATTATAAGAACAAATTAAATAAATAAATCAAATGATATAAATACTTTAGTTACAAAGGTTAAGTAACGCTATTAAGTAGAAAACGGCAATATTTTGAATCATTACAATAATGTGATTTAAACATAATCTAGATCTACATATTTACAGGAATTAAAATTGTAGATAGAAATAATGATATTATTATGAATATATATTGAAAAATAAAAAGAGATTCCAGCAAAAACCTTATGTGAGAGGAATTATTATTATATTCGCAATAAAATATTAACAAAATCTTTTTATAACAAAATAGAAATTAAGTGAGTGGAAAAATATTGTCAGAAAAAAAATATGTACGTCAAAAGAGTTTATGTGTGAAAATGTAATTGTATGAAATGAAGAATGAAAAAACCTTTTTACAGTGATAATGTTTTATAACTATCAAGCTTATATTTTTCTAAATTGTATTATATCTATATCTTAACGACTAAATAAATGTAATGGCTATTAAGCAAAAAACATAAAACTTTAGCATGTAATATTATTTCACACCAATAGGGCGATATTGTACCCATAATTTGCAACAACAAACTAAAAATAATTGATAGTAGCTAGACCTAAAATAAAATGGTGTCCATATCTGTCAGACTTTTAAGTCTACTTTGTTTCTTGCGGCGGACGCGAACAGGGGGGCGCGAAGTAGACTTGATTGGATACCCTATTCCATATTTATTATGGGCCTATTTTGTCATGTTTATTGACTCGGCTGACGGTGATATAACTATGTTATTAGGCGACATGCAGGCAAAGTGATTATATTTTTTAGTCGCATTAAAGCGTTTAGCGTAATAGGCTTTTACTGGTTGGGGGTTAATCTTGAGGAGTTTCTTCTCTAGTTAAGCTCTTGCTCGAAGTAGACGGCTCGAAGTAGACTCGAAGTAGATGCGTTACTTTTAAATTTGACATTCGTAGGATAATTGCGAATTATAGGTGAAAAAAAGCGTATAAGTCTGTTTATCCGTTATTTAGTATTCATAACAAAAGTTCTTTAAATGATACTTATCTTAGAACTAAAAACAAATCGTGTGATTTAAAAATAATTATTGTTGGCAATCGCGATTATTTGTCGCGACATCCGGCGGAAACCAGTGTCTCTACAGCCGGAAGACATATTTAAATGGCACCCTTCGGAAAGGTGGCGCCACTGAGGCGAGTGAATAAAACTCGCCTCGTTGCTGCCACGAGGAGATTTTGCTGTTAGACGTCGAAGCGATCACATTATGAACTTTCCGGAGCATTCAAATTATAGTCTGATTTTATAGTTACATTTAGTTTTTAATAAATCATAGTTTGTGAGTAGCTGCTTTGTTATTTCGTCGACATTATTTTTACATATATCATAATTTAAGTTACGTTTTATATAAAACTTTCAACAACAAATTTTAGGTTAATTAACACAAGGTTAAAACAGAGATATGTTATGTATATGTTTTTGCATTTACGATTTGATCGCTAACTTATAAACACTACTAAGGTGTGTCAAGTTTCCTTTTCACAAAAAATTGCTCTTGAAATCGTATCTCTGAATCTATAAATGGTTTATGTTTTTTAACATAAAGCCATCTTGACTTTCTAATATGTTTATGTTTATTTTACTAATTTGAAATAAAATATAATTTATTGTCTTAAATTCAACATGATCATTTAGATTTGTCAAACATTCACACACAAAATGGAAATTCGATATTTCTTTTAACAACAATGAAAGAGATATGAGCGGTACCATAATAAAGAAATAAAAGCAAATGGGTTCTTTGTCAGAATTTGTCAACTGTTACCGGTGCCAAATACAGCTCTCTCGTTATAAGTTGGTCATGCAGGTCCCGCGGTACACTAATAACTATGGAAAGCAAATGTTACAGTATCAAATACCTAAACTGATAAATAGTATGCCCTCTATTGTAAAAACAAAAATGAATAAATTAAATATAAAAAGTATTCTGAAGAAGCATTACCTGTCAGTACTTCATACTAATTAACTTTGTATCTAAAGATTTTGCTAAGTATTGTATGTTGTATGCGTAAATAAATATTAATAATAAATTTAAAAATAACTAAAAGAAATAATAATTTAATAAATGTTTAAGGGATCATAATAAATGAGTAATAATAAGAAAAATAAAAATATAACACTACAAAAACTCGACCCGTGTGTAACGACTCGGGCGGGTCGTAGGTCCGTATGGTGGGGCAGCGATTCGCCGGCTCGGCTCGTAAATACAAACCAGTTTTTTGCCTGCAACTTCCTACAATGTGTGCGTGGACTTGTTGGATCTAACACAGATATGAATTGACGGACGTAATTACGCATTGCGCGTATTTGTTTTTTAGTTTTTACTTATTTTTGTATTTTTCCTTTTTACTTTTGGTGTAATTATTTGGTATATATCTTTTGTGTTAAAAATTGTACTTTTGTCTTTGTTACTTATTACTATTTTTTTTGTCTTTTTAAATATATACTCTTGTTTACTATGATTATAATTATGTAGGAATCTTTCATGTTTTGAATTTGTATATTTTAATAACTTGTTAATAATACCAGATTTATGAAATGTATAGAAGAATGGCAGTGCACGGAAAAACCTCGATTGGTTTTTGTTGCACTGTTTTTATTTTAACTTATATTTTAAATTGTAGTTTGTTATACAAATAAAAAAAAAGTGAATCGGAGCAAAACCATAAGACGGAATACGGAACCCTAAAAAGGGGTTTATTTTGTTCAAGGTAAGTTTCCAAATCATTGTATTTCGAAGAAATATTCATGAAAACAATCTGTGTGGTCCAGCGGGTCTCAGTACTATTAGTACCTGATACTTTAAGCGGGTGTATAGGGATCCTACCAAGATCTAAGGAGCTAATGCCATTCTTACCTGCAAGTGGTGCACCTGCCGAACAATGGACGAGGATCTGGCGAACATAAAAGTTCCCGGTGAGCGGCAACAATTATAGGCTCGCCACCTTTTACGTAGGACCAACAATATATCTGGCGAAATATGCCTCTGCCTACCTCTTCGGGGAAACAGGCGTAACATAATGTATGTATGTATGTACTTTAATCATCATCATAGCACATTAAAATCTTTCTATCGACACAGGTCATTTTCTCACGAATTAAGGTGAGAGGGATTCAGTTTATATTTTACCACGAGAACCCAGTGCGGATTGGTGAATTGCTTAATATGATGAAGGATGTGCTCGGTGGTCGGAAACGATCACCGAAGTAAAGCAGAGTTTACAGAGGTCAGTCCTTGGATGGGTGACCGTTTGTGTGGCATTTGATATCGAGCGCTTCCGTGCTTCGGAAGGCACGTTGAGCCCTTGGTCCCGGTTATCACTAAATGGGGTAGTCGTTAAGCCATGTTAGAGGCCTAATTGGGCGGCTTTAAAAATTCTAACAGCAGGACGTCATACACCTGCCTCCACCAATCCGCACTGGGTCCGCGTGGTGGAGTATGACCCAATACCCTCGCACCTTAGTATGTGAGAGGAGGCTCGTGCTCAGTAGTGGGACGTTAATGGGCTGAGATGATGATGATGAAGGAGGATAATATCCCATCAATGCACCAATGCATGTATCGAAACAAAAATACCTTAATTGTTCCTTAAAGCTCGATTGCCGTGTAAAATTTGAATTCTATTTACTGAACAATACACTCTAGCTTAAGGCTTGGCTTATGTGCACGTTGTAACCGGGTAGGGGCGTGTTAAAGGCATTATTATCCGGCCGGCCGCGCTGCAAATAAATCGTCTGCTCCATCGGGCGGACGCTCTTTCGATTATCCTCAAATCTTCATTACACCGACGTATGCTCTCACGTCCGTGGGACGATATCATTTTGTCTATATTATAATGGGAGCGATTAAAATAGATATTGAAACATGTTTTAGGGCGTCTCGTGGTTTCAAACCATTCTTGTTGATATAATAGTTAGTAATCTTATCAAAACTGTGTGATATTTCTGATAAAAAATGGTTTTAATAGCTAAAACTAGTTCAATAAAACTTTTTTCTTTATTTTACATCAGCTTACAAGTGAGTATCTTTTCATACAAAAGCTAATGCTGTTTCTGAATCTGGAATTATTAATTAATTTTATGAAACATATCAGACAGTTACTTAGTTAAGCACTTACATAGTTAAGAGCTGAATTGCCAACTGTGAATTTTGTTACGAGAAAAAAATTATACAGATCGACTAATTATATAGTCAAGCTGTGTGTGGTCCAAACAAAGTTCTATTTCTAAAACGAATTTTTTGCCAGCAAACATCAGTTAGTAGCGGTAGCCTAAATGGGATTCGAACCCACGTCCTTTAGATAACCGTTCGACTGCTCTAATCGCTAAGCTATCAGGCTACCCATGGACAAACTGAATCTTTCTAATATTTTATGATTTGCGTTTCTAGCACGCGCCAGTGAAGTGAAGTTAAGATTACCCTAACATTCGAGCGAAATACTTTTAGCAAGTATTTAATAATGGATAACATGGTTTTTATAATTTTTATACTTTAAATCTTGCATTTACAATGTTATATATGGTTGTAACAAGACGATAGTTCTATTTCACTCAATCTCACCTCATCCTATCGGCCAACAGCTATTCTCGTAAGCCATATAACATAACATACAAATGCAAACTACAGAAGTATTAATTCAATCATAGCGCATTTCTTAGTAATATCGATTTAACTGATTGGTATCCCGAGTGCTTTTCATGTTGTGAAGCGAATGTTGCAGGAATTTCATCGACGAACATATTATTTCGTACCTGATGGAGCTGAGAAAACTTTTCTTCGATAACAAACTTTTAATGAAACACCGTTAGTGAACCTATTTACAACGTTGCTGTCTTATTATTTTTCAAATATAATGGTAACTGTAGCTTTTATTTTATTATTTCAAAGTTATTTTTGCTAATTGGTCTATTTTTAGTTTAGTTGGTTTTCATTGTTTTCTTAGTTGATAGATTGTACCTTAATATAATTACCGTTCTTGAAACGTGTTATCAACATTAATAAATTGTGACCCAAACCTAACATAACTAACATAACTAACTAACATAACTAACTAACATAACTAACTAACATAACTAACTAACTAACATAACTAACGTAACTATACATAAAAATAGCACACGTTTAGTTTCAAAAGCAGTGTGTGAGCTTTTAGTATTTTTATGTAAAATTTGGTTTTGTTAGGAAGGGAGGTTTATTTTATTTTGTTTCAAAATATATTATTTGTCCCTTAGATCTTTAAGTTATATTTAATAACAGCCGTCAAATCTCAGTGGATAGTTAGTGGTAATCATATAGTATTTCAAGTTACGTTAGTGTCTGTATTGGGCGATTTGTAAAATACTAAAAATTAGACCACAGATAATCCGCTTTAATTCCCTATGCTGCAGTATGACCTGAAGCAATCTAATATTGGTTTGTGAAAGCATCGAGAGAGCCCAGTTGGAAGACAATATGCTGAGTTGAGATATAATGAACAGAACGACTTTTAACGTAATTTTCCAGTGACTCTTGATATTGTAAAACGCAGTTAATGTATAAGTTCTCTTCTTGAAGTTAAGATTGTTAGAATACCATACAATGAGCCAAATACTGTCTTTTTTAATCTCTGGATAAGGTCATGCGCTAAATAGTTATACTTGAGCGATAAAATAAAATTCAGTCTGTGTGTTTTCTTAATTTATCATAAATTTTATACAGCTATATATCCAGAGATTAAAAAAGACAGGATTTGGCTCATTGTATGTTATTGATTAGGTATTCAAACAATCTTAAAAAAGTATTCATGGTTTTTAAATATTTTAAAAATAGTAATATAAAACAGGAGCCCGTTTGTAAAGTGGTTATCGCCAAGCTCGCTGTGTGGACGCTCGTGCGTGTTCCCAGTGCTCGCCTCGCTCGGCCTCACCCACCGGATATCGATTGACAGCGACCATCAGAGCCCAGTTCCGCTCACATTAGCTTTGTGCCTACACTGCGGCTAATTAATTTGCGACTCCGGCCGCGACGCCGAATCAAACACGTTTAATTGCAATCGACAACATTGCTTTGGACGTTATTATGAAAATAAACGTAATAAAATCTTTTTGGAAGTTACATTGTTTGTTATGCTTTTTAATTCGGTAATATTTCAGGGCTTTTTTAATCTCAACTGTAGATCACCTTCAACACTGTGTTACTTACTCGAGAAACAAATAAAATATGAATATATTCTCATCTCAAACTACTAACGTAATATAGGGCAACGCACTATGGAGCGCGGACTTTCTCTCACAAACCAAGGGTATATGTGTTAATAAGAATTACTAAAAATACCTTTAAAGATAATGGGATAAGTAAAAACAAAAAAATACCATTTTGAAATTGATTAAACGGTTTACTGAGTTTGACTTTACACTTGTTATATGAGAGCTTTAAGCCTGTTACGAGGGGTTGAGAGCTGGTGACGGGTCTATTATAGTATAAATACGATAAATAACGATGACTTAGAACGGAACGGAAAATAATGTAAAAACTTTTGAAATATATCTTAATTTTTTATTTCCGATTTCATTAAAATTATTAATTCAATATAAATAGCTTAGTTGTTCATATAAATATTGTTTTACTTCGATTTTCCTTATTAGGTTATAATTTTCAATTTTATACGAGTATCTAAACACACAAGTCATTTGAAAATAGATACTATCTACAATCGAAATGCATGAACACCGAAATTCGAAACATATTTCGTTTTCCTAACACGTGACTATATGAATGCACTCCATTAGTCCATAGGGGCGCAGTTTGTAGGTCACTGAGTCAGATGAAGGGGATCAACCGCTAAAATGGGGACTGTACGTAGGTAATTATTTATATATAATAGGTTGGGGAAAAAGTCTTTTCGTATTTTTGTATGAAAAGTCAAGACATTTTTTTCAAAGTTTATTTACATTTATTTACAATATATATGTACCGTTTTGTTGAATAACTTTCTGCCATTTTGTGGGCAGAGACATTATCCCGTTACTGTAGAAACTTTGGGACTTCTGATCAAAAAAACGGGACAAATAGTTTTGGCAGTCCTCTCTTGAGGTCAACCTTACAGAACCTAAAGAATTCTGCAGAGACCGAAACAGGTGAAAATCTGAAGGCGCAAGGTCAGGGCTATATGGTGGATGCACTAGGACCTCCCAGTCGAACTCTCTTAATTTTTGCTGAGTGGCTAAAGATGGGTGTGGTCTAGCGTTATCGTGATGAAAGACCACACCCTTCCTGTTGATCAATTCCGGCCGTTTTCTCTCGACTGCTTCCTTTAATCTCATCAGTTGCTGGCAGTAAAGATCAGAATCGATGGTTTTGCCGGGCGGTAAAAGCTCATAATAAACAATGCCCTTCCAATCCCACCATACACACAGCATCACCTTATTTCGTGTTAGGCCAGGTTTGGCCACAGTCTGTGAAGCCTGGCCAACTTTCGACCACGACCTTTTTCGCACGTTCTTGTCGTACGTGATCCACTTTTCATCGCCAGTTATCAATCTCTTCAAAAACGGCTCGGTTTCATTACGTCTCAATAATGAATCGCAAATGAGTACACGGTTCATTAAGTTTCTTTGAGTGAGCTCGTGTGGCACCCAAATATCGAGCTTTTTTGTATAACCAGCTTTCTTCAAATGGGTCAAAACTGTTTTGTGGTCAATTCCCAGTTCTTCAGCAACATCGTAACTACTAATATGCCGATCTTGCTCCACTCTTTCAAAAATGGCGTCCATTTTATTCGTAACAGGGCGACAAGAGCGAGGTGCATCTTTAACATCAAAATTTCCGGACTGAAAACGTTTGAACCAAATTTGTGCTACTCTTACTGACACTGCATCAGGTCCATAAACATCACAAATTTTTTTCACTGCTTGAGTTGCATTTTTGCCTTTTTTATAATAAAATTTTAAAATGTATCGAATTTCTTCATTAGATTCACTCATTTTTACGGAGAGAAAAACAAATGAAAAATAGCGGGAAACAACTTTTTTTTATTTTTTTCTTTTCTTTATAATGGAACCTTTTTAATGTTACCAAAACCAGCCAGACACAAATAGTACAGTCAAAAAAAATTTATAATAAGTTTATACCTACGTTATGCGAAAAGACTTTTTCCCCGACCTAATAGATTCATGTCAGATTGATTGCTTTATCACTCACTATACATGGAACCGAAGGTTAAAACTGATCAAATTGTAGTTATTTATCTTTCTTTTGGGTTATGTATCATGAATTTTACGGTAAGTACAGTTAGTTGTTGGAGAGAAGACTGATCAAAATTAATCCACGGGAGTGCTTGTGAAAGTCTCAAGAAGTGACAATAAATATGAATTTATGAATACTTTTTTAGAGTATACTTCATAACACTTATTTTGAAACTTGAATATTTAAATTTTTTTTTTTTTTGGAATTTTTACACTTAATAACTATTTCAATAATAAGTTGATCTGTTCTCTGTTCCTTTTGACGATTCAAAAGTGCATGTAGCTAGGCCTACTTGATAAAGGCATATTTTTGACATTGACTGTGAAATATATAGGTGTATACCAGTTAAAACCTTTGAAGGGTGTTTGTATTCAAAGGGTGTTTGTATTCAAAGGGTGCTAACGGAGCCCTATTATTGCCTCTACTACCCGGCTGTAACGTTCAAATTACTATCAATAATTGAAGTGTCTAAATGGAATAAAAAGGGATTTTGCTGTTGTTAAAGTAATCATTCATAAAATATTGCCTAAACCTTCTATCTAAAAGAAACTGATAACATTTATATATAGGGATCCTACCAAGACCTAAGGAGCCTAAGCCAAACTCACCTGCAAGTGGTGCTCCCGCCAATTAATAGACGAGGCTCTGGCGAACATAACAGTGCCCGGTAAGCGGCAATAGGCCCGCCACCTATTACGTGGGACCAATTATGAAATTGGCGAAGTGTGGGCGTATAATATGCCTCTGGCTACCTCTTCAGGGAAACAGGCGTGAATGTATGTATGTATATATTGGTTTAAGCATCCTAATATAAAAAAATATCGGCCGCTAATGAAAGAGGCGCTTGGCTTTTATTTTTCTAAAATAAAAGTAATCTATATAAACTACATACAAACTAGCCTTCGCCCAATTACATCAGATACTTAAAACAGTGACATTGACATGAGCGCGACGATAGCCATCGACCCATAGACTTCTGATTCAGAGGGTAAACACCTAAGGCAGAATATTCTCACAACTGGTTTAACCATAGAATGATGTTTCCTTTGGTTTGTGGAGGTCAAATGGTAGTTGCTCTATAAAATAACTGAAGTTCAGCCAAATCTGGTTAGACCAGTGAGCAGACCCTGGGCTCTGGGCTTAAGTCTGGGGCAACCGGGATAATGCTAGGATATGATACGACTTGAAACATAGTAAAATAATATATTTTTTAGAATAAACATAAGATGCATTCAAAAAACATTATTTAAAACTATTATTGTTCTATCAGTACAAACAGGCGATTCTTATTTCATTCAGTCCTTGGTATGTGTAGGCATAGATTGTTTGTATAGATGTAATGGTCAGCGAGACCCCTGCCGATATTCACATGAACCTAGCGGCATCCATCATAATGCTCTATAAATGTTTGATACGGAATGAGTAACATCAGAGGCCCACACGGATGAGTCGCCCTCCTGGCGCACGAATCAGTAACGACAAATTAATATCACACTAATGGATGCGGTGGTTTTACGTTAAATTTAATAATACTGGTGTGGCTTGATCAAAAAGTTGTGAAATGGCCTTTGTTTATTAATAGGCGGTTTTTAACAGATAATGTTTTTGCTTACGAGGAAAATGATTAAATTTCTAAATATATATGATGTGATACTACTTTAAACTTTTAACTGGTTTTACAAAAAGAAATGGTTATTGTGACTTAAAATTCTTTAATATAATTGTCTGGTCAGGCGAACCAGGCAACGGATTAATGTTTACACAAATTTTGTTTTTGAAAAGCGGTTTAAGCCTCGAACTCTATTTAGAGCTCTAACTTTAGTTAAAATTTAATAAGAGTTATCATAGAAGCGCCAGCTATACAAAGTAGTCAAGTTTTATACTGACTGCTGACTGTGAATTGTGTTATTAAATTAATTAGTTATTAAACTAAAAACTGCAAATATAATAATGATAACATAATGAAGAGTTCGTAATTAAGGGTGAGGGTCGGACGACGGCGGGCAGAATATTCTGTATGAGACCAGTGGATTTTGTTATCAATATAAACGAATGTCAAAAAACTGCTTATATATATGTTTATAATAATGAGACCGTAGCAATCGTAAAGATGATCGGACGAGAGCGGGCTATTGATTTTATATATAACATAAATAAATGTCCAAAAAAATTCTAATATAATAAAAACATCATAATAAAAAGTTCGTAGTTTAGGGTGATGGTCGGACGACGGCGGGCTGGAGGTTCTCTCAATCGGATCACCTGTGCCAGTTATTAACTCGCGGCCCTCGGCTCAGTGGGTGCCCGCTGGGTCGTCACACATCTCTAAATACGCCCACCCATCCGTGACACCACTCACAGATTAAGCGCATACCGCTTCCGATGATTAAAAGCAAATTATCCTCGTGGCTCTTTCATGTCGCGGAGTGTGAACGCCCGCTTAAAATCTCATATGTGTATGTATGTATGGTTTAGTTAGTTAAATATTTTTAATAAAATCTAATGTGCGATGATACATAATCTTTTTTCCTTTATCCTGTGACCTGACTGTGCTTCTAATATTACAATAGCAAAGTTTAAATTTTTATTGCATGTTCAATATTAGTGGTTTGCCCGCGACTTCGTCCGCGTGATATGCGATTATATTGTGCATCTGGTTTAAGTAACTTTAAATATCACATTCATATCAGCTTATAATAAACGTAACAAAACAGTTTTATGCTTGTGACTTCAAAAATGAAGACTATCCGTACAAACATGAATCCCCTATTTTTACCCCTTAAAACATGATTTTCGCAATAAAAAGTAGCCTATGTCTCTCAGGCAAATAATGTAAGAAAACAAAATTTGAAAAGAACAATCTTTTTTTTGCTCATCATAATGACCAACCACATCTTGCTATCTTGTAGTTTGTTCTTTATCTATTATAGATTGTATTTTTTTGTTAAATGGGTTCAATTATAATATTATTATAAAATACACAATTTTAAAACGTTATTTATTTGAATTATAAATTGTGCTTTACTCACACCCATTTTAAGTTTTAAGCTGTAACAATAACGATATTGTTATAAAAACATCCTAGTTTTAATTTTGAATTCTCTTAAAACAAGTGAACTGTAAAGTTAGTTCTCGAGGGATATTTACTCACGTAGACATGGTGCCCCGTGGAAGGTTTTCTTAACGAGAATAAACTACACGGAACTATTGAAGAGTTTAATAATATTCATTGGGCCCGGCCAATTTTCCGGGCGAACGACGCCGTCTTTGATCAGGCTGGTCCGAGTAGTCAAATTGACGACGTAACTATAGCTGAACTACTCACAACAACGTCCAACTAGCTTGTTTTACTTATTGAAATATTTTTACAAAACTTTCCTAATTACCGGGGAAGTTGGGGCTCGGTCCTTTACTAGAATGCATATCATGTTCCTGTAATAGGCATGAGAGTTAATTTTGATGTAAAATGGGATACTTAGACTTTTTTGCACCAAATGTTTACCAGTCTTATCTATTTGTATTATTTTATTTATTTAATAAACATAATAACATTTTCGCATGGTTTTTAAACACACAATAAATCACAGAGTTTTGTCTGGTGTGTCGAGTAAGGGTTGTATATAAAGTCTTATTAATTATTGATGCACAATCTCGCGCCTCGCAAAACCTGATAATAGGTTAATCTACGAGTACAATATCACACTAAACATGCACATTAAAACTTATTTTTAATTCAATTCAAAGACAAGAGGTATTTTGCATTCCATTCATACACAATAAGGTTTTAAATAAAGTATGACGTTTTGAAGATGTAAATATAATTTAAAAAAAAAAGAATTAAATAATTATACTAACAGTTCGTTTTTTAAATTCCTAATTCGAAAAGAATGTAAGTTGGAACAGACTATATTTGTAAAACAATGCTATATAGAGACCAGAGAAATACTTGTAAGTAAGTAATTAAATTTCACACCCTCAAATACTGTATGAACACGCGTCTGGTTATAATCTGTTTGTGTATGTGTCGAAGGGACAAAGATATCCCTTTAGCGAGGGCAAAGGGTTGAGTTGCGTCTTAAAGGTACGTACTGTGGTGCCTTTTAAACATTACTTCCATCGTGTGTACAGGTAATTGAGCATGAAGATGTGATCACAATAATTATGAACTCGCACTCAGTTTAAGCGAATGAGCATTAAATTTTAAGATTTATCCACGTAAAACAAAATTAAATCTAAGATAATAATTAATAGAAAATTTTCAAGTAGAAAGTACATTTCAAAGAAACAAAATACAATTTATATAAAACTACTTTTAATTTGAAGTCAAGCATTTTTGTTTACTGTGCTTACATCAGGCTCATTTGATTTTAAAACTAGGGAGGTCGCTTGTGGTGTGCTCTCTAAAAACATACTTTTGACAAATTTTGCTTTATCGCTTTTGTTCTTTCGTGTACTTAAAATAAAATGTATTTTAACGGGAGTGAAAGAATAAACAAAAAATGATATAAATTGCATTTAATTTTTAACAACAGTTTTCTTAAGTCCCCCTCTAATGTTATTTGTCACTATGGACCCTGTATAGGGTAAAAAAGTAAAGTAAAGTGAATATAGGTGAGTGCCCCCTACATTTTCCGTTACAATGACTAACACCCTCAAGTGACCGTGCTCTCAGTTGGCCGAGTTATTGAATTTGTTGAGGAATATCATGGATTTTGGAAGCTGACAATCGATGTTAAGGGAGATAAACGTTTCTTTATGAAAGAGGACGTGAAAAAAATAGTTATTTCATCTTCTTTTTTAAATTAATGGCACTATGTCATCAAGGGTAGTGACGACAATTCAGCCAGACTCGTATGATGACTTCACATGTGAATAAAAATATAGAAACAAAAGAAAAGCTTTGCTAAATGTTAAAAGAGAAAAAGTTATTTCATATTTCGGAAGTATTGGGCCAGGTTTACTGTTGCGCTAAATGTGTGCGCGTGGTTAAACTTTGGCGTGTCAAAATGTATGAAATTAAAGGTAACGGCAACGCTGAATGTTTGGTGGCACTTAGACCCGAAAGCTATTACATACTTTATTTTGTACAAAAGAAATATCAAACTGATTAGGTATCAGTTTTATCAATATCTACCTTCAAATGCAATAACTAAATAAAATGTAATGCTTTGTTGTGCCTTCAAATCCGATGATGATAATTAACTGGTTCTTTAACGTATTAAACAACTAGTTGACACTATGATTAAATCTCGATATACTACATACGATAGACGTACTCACTTTGGGGGGTTAGCGGACACATTAACAATGTGTTTCTAACATAGCTCATCATAGCAGCCAAGTCCACTGCAGTACATTAGCCTCCCAATCATAATCTATAGTTATTGGTAGTAAATTATATATTTATTAATTTAACCCTATAGACTGTCTGTATATTAGCTTTACACACTTAAACGTGCAAACGGTATTTACGATGTTTACAGATTAGTCAAGTACTTACTGTTCGACACTGCTGAAGACGGTGATTGGCCCTTGACGTCACTCTTACCAAGAGGCACTTCGCTGGTTCACGCTAATCCCGTTGCTTCAGGGCCCTTGTTTGTGTTGTGGTCTTATTAACTTTACAATCTCATCGCCACAAACGAAATAAACAGTATTGACTCGGTTCTTTATTAACGACGGCAAGTAGCACTGACATATAGAAAAATCTTTAAAAAAAATGCATTTTTGTAATAACAAAACAGTCACGATAGAAATAGTCTTGTTCAAATAAGAATTGAATTGAAAAGTTAATTTTGATACGATTGCGTGTGCCATATGTGAACAACAAAGCGCGTGTGCGCGCGCAGGTCACGGGCCGTGGGGACGTTTCCGCGCGTCGCGCCCTTCCGGTGCGCCTGCGCCGCCCGCAGCGCGTGACGGCCTAGTATACGCTGTAATACGCCATTGTGATCCAATCAATGGAAACAAACATAATGTTACTGCCTGTTTTATGGCTGCACACGATCACAAAAGTATTCAGCTATGACAAAAAGAGATTCTCATTATCTATGTGTTACGTTTTGACCTCACTTTAAATATTTAAATAGAGTTTAAAACTATTCTGGATTAATGTATAATAATTCAGAATTACATTTCATTTTACTTTATCTAGTAGAAATGTAAACAAAAGTACTCAATACTATACTCATTTATTGGTAATAAAAATTACACGTCACAGAAATTAAACATATATATTATCATTAAAAAATACGAGAGAACTAAAAAAATAATAGGATAGCTATATTATTCAAACGACATATCGTAGTAGCCTGCACGGAAGCTCAAGCTACAAGTAGGTGCTCTGTCTGTTGGGGTCAACAAATAAGTTTAAGTAATTATAAACGCCGACGGCTTATTAAACAATATAGAAATAGGCTTACTCTTTAAATCTCTAACTGATGACTTAGTGACGCAACACCTTGTACAGTATGATTTTTCAAGCAGCATTCGAATTTGCAAGTAGAGTCGAAAACTATTTAAAAAGATTAAAGAAACGCACCTAGCTAGCACTTTAAGTTTGAAATTATAACTCTGACATTATTATCAAAAGTCGAATCACTGTTTTTGTTTTCATTTTAAAATCAGGTTTATGATGAAAACTCTTCGGGACTCTTCTGAATAGATTAATTGTGTAATAATAAGATTTAAAATCGCTGATAGACAGTTAAATAATTTATGATGATATAAGACGACCATTGCACTTGAAAAAAATGTCTACTCAATACTCAATACTTTATTGCGTTCCACAATGGTTTTATAAGGTGGTGAATATTACAATTTGGTACATTTGTGGACCCTGTCGGGCACAGCATAGTGTTGGAGAGAGGAGGAAGGGCGCCGTATAATTCTTATAATTGACGACCGATATGGCGTGGAGGTCAGTATACCTACACTTCACTCCAGAGGTCGTGGGTTCGATTCCCACACATGACAAATCTTTGTGTGCATGAACATGAATATTTGTTCTAGTCTGGGCGTTTTCCTATGTTTATTAAGTATGTATTTACAAAAAAAAAAGTATATAAGTATGTTTATTCGTTGTTTTGTATCCATAACACAAGTTTTTATTGATACTTATCTTGGAACTAAATAATTGGTGTAATTGTCAGGAAATATTTATTATTATTATTTATTATTAAAGAGCACAAACAAGTCCATATATTTTATTACTTTCTTCATAAATTCAGGAGGTTCAGGTTCTTTCTCTTCCTAAAATTTCCGATATAGGCATTGATAAAACGAATCTCGACTTGTAAGAATGGTGCCTGGGGCTCTTAAAAATCAAAAATATCCTCATTTCATTACAAAAGATGGTTTAAAGGACGGTTTGCTTTGGATCCATTATTAAACTTGAGAAAATATTTATTTATTATTATTAAATTACTATTATTAAATTACCGTTATTAAATTATTGTTATTCAATTATTATTTTTTTATTCAGTATGTATCAAATGATGTCAGTAGATATAAACAATATTATAACAGTTGGTATAGGTAAAAACATTAAATAAAAATGTAGCCACAATGTCATATTATATGTTATTACAGTTACATGTAAAAGAGTTAACATATTAATAAATAAAATAAAATAATGTAAATATTATATGTCAGTAGGTATTCTTTTATAGTCAGTCCTCAGTATCATAAGCTTACCTAACACTTCGGAAAGTTATTTTGTTGTCCCCCTTATGGTCATGTTATACTTTTTTATTATATCAGGCTCCCCAGTAGATTACATTCCATTGAGGGTATCTGCCCATAATCACCACGCTGGGCAGGCGGGTTGGGGATCGTACTTTAAGCCAGTATGCAGGACGACGCTGCTGCCCATCATCCGGTAGGATTTTTCTGAGATGAGTGGGGGTGGTACAATTCTAGGCCGGTACCACACGGTTATACTTGTAATATCGAAGGTCTGAATCAATATTTGTGGATTTCACAAGGAGGTGGTTTAAAAATAAAATACATAAACACTTGAGACATACTTACTCATTTCCATTCCACGAAACCCAATATCTGCCTAGCCGAAACGTATGCTTCATTAGCCTTTAATGAAAATTCGCATTAAATGCTGTTTATTACAAGGTCCACTGTGTAAACCAATTATTAAGCACCGGAAAGGCTTTCATGATGCAATTAATGCATACAGTTAAGTGTCGTAAAAAACAAAAGGATATTAATTTTATAGTGACACGATAATGGAGTGCCGCCACCTGAGCCGAATATTTTAAAACGTTTCAAAATTTGCAGAGTAATTTGTTTATTATTGGTAGGCATTTAATTTATCCCCATACATCGAGCTAATTTTGTTAATGGCCGCAAACACAAAGTTATGTTGTTATACGAAGTTGCCTTGATGATTCTTTTCATTAAAATGTTTTAGTTTTTATTTTCTAGACGTTTTATCATGCAGCTATCATTTATTTCATAAACTATTACATAGTACTTGAAAACGTTACAATTAAATGTAAATATAAAAAAAAAATTATTACGCTGAAATTACGATGCTTAGATTAACTTATATGCAACAAACCAAATTTAAAAGCAAAAAATATTAAGTTCTTATCTGCTTTTACATAATCTTACAAAATTTAGAAAAGTAGATACGAGTTGTTTATTGATTGCTTAAACAGAATAAACCGCTTGCCAAACATCTATCTGGTTTTAAGTAGTCTTAAAAAAATCCTTAAAAACATGTAAATATACTTATGTTTATATATGAAACATGTTTATGTTTTAGGTACATGTGCTAAAATACTTTAACAAATAATGAGCTTGCTTAAAGATACCGGGTATATTTCCATAATCATTATTTCTAAAGAAGAGAATTTTTACAGACTCCATAAAAGGAGGTTCTGTGTTTGACCGTATCTTCTATTCCTTGTATGTGCACCATCACCACCACTTTTGCCCAATAACGTCCCACTACTGAGCATAGGATTCTCTCACTGTTTTACATTTCAAGTTTTAAGCCATGCGGACCTAGTGACGGTTAGCAATCAATTTTGAATATGAAAAAATATTTTGTATCAATAAGCATTACTAACAAATACTGATGCGATATTTATTACAGAGCTGATCTAATATATATATCTACTTTCGGACGTAGTTGCGCAAACAGTTCCATATAATAGGTTGGGGAAAAAGTCTTTTCGTATTTTTGTATGAAAAGTCAAGACATTTTTTTCAAAGTTTATTTACATTTATTTACAATATATATGTACCGTTTTGTTGAATAACTTTCTGCCATTTTGTGGGCAGAGACATTATCCCGTTACTGTAGAAACTTTGGGACTTCTGATCAAAAAAACGGGACAAATAGTTTTGGCAGTCCTCTCTTGAGGTCAACCTTACAGAACCTAAAGAATTCTGCAGAGACCGAAACAGGTGAAAATCTGAAGGCGCAAGGTCAGGGCTATATGGTGGATGCACTAGGACCTCCCAGTCGAACTCTCTTAATTTTTGCTGAGTGGCTAAAGATGTGTGTGGTCTAGCGTTATCGTGATGAAAGACCACACCCTTCCTGTTGATCAATTCCGGCCGTTTTCTCTCGACTGCTTCCTTTAATCTCATCAGTTGCTGGCAGTAAAGATCAGAATCGATGGTTTTGCCGGGCGGTAAAAGCTCATAATAAACAATGCCCTTCCAATCCCACCATACACACAGCACCATATTTCGTGTTAGGCCAGGTTTGGCCACAGTCTGTGAAGCCTGGCCAACTTTCGACCACGACCTTTTTCGCACGTTCTTGTCGTACGTGATCCACTTTTCATCGCCAGTTATCAATCTCTTCAAAAACGCTCGGTTTCATTACGTCTTAATAATGAATCGCAAATGAGTAACACGGTTCATTAAGTTTCTTTGAGTGAGCTCGTGTGGCACCCAAATATCGAGCTTTTTTGTATAACCAGCTTTCTTCAAATGGGTCAAAACTGTTTTGTGGTCAATTCCCAGTTCTTCAGCTACATCGTAACTACTAATATGCCGATCTTGCTCCACTCTTTCAAAAATGGCGTCCATTTTATTCGTAACAGGGCGACCAGAGCGAGGTGCATCTTTAACATCAAAATTTCCGGACTGAAAACGTTTGAACCAAATTTATGCTACTCTTACTGACACTGCATCAGGTCCATAAACATCACAAATTTTTTTCACTGCTTGAGTTGCATTTTTGCCTTTTTTATAATAAAATTTTAAAATGTATCGAATTTCTTCATTAGATTCACTCATTTTTACGGAGAGAAAAACAAATGAAAAATAGCGGGAATCAACTTTTTTTTATTTTTTTCTTTTCTTTATAATGGAACCTTTTTAATGTTACCAAAACCAGCCAGACACAAATAGTACAGTCAAAAAAAATTTATAATAAGTTTATACCTACGTTATGCGAAAAGACTTTTTCCCCGACCTAATACTTTATAGCAACTAGTAATTTTACTATTTAAATATTAATTAAATAGCAAAACATAATACCGAAAAACAGATCCCTGAAAATGACTTTCTCTCTAAGTTTAAATTGACATTATTTTATTAGTTTATTGTTATTTAATAATATATGTTAAGATAGTGTGAGAGTATAAAATTCAATTTAAGTTTAACACACTGAATTAGTCTTTATTAAAGCAAGTAAATTATTTTGAATTCTCCTGCTATAAGATTTGCATTATTTTGCTCATTACTGTATTTTTTGGCGTGACAGCTAAAATTAATTTAAATTAATAACTTTATAACATTTAACCTAACCCAATAAACCTTTTAAGACAAGCCAAAACATCTCTTTATAGGGTAACAAGGTAACAGTACGGCGGACAGTATAATATACTGTCCGCCGTACTGTAGACCGTACGTGCGGTAGACAGATATTATCTGTCTACCGCTACTATAATAATCCACAATACGTAATTACTACCTAAGCAGTTATCTTCAAGTGAATGCCTATATCGTTCGTATATTCATTCAATAAATTATATTAAAAAGTATAGTCCTCCAGTCCTTCGACTCATTTAATCTCATAAAAATCGGTTGAACGACTGCGGCTTGCGGCATATGAATAACATTCAAAAGATTATTGATGCATTAAAACGTAACGTTCGTGTGTTCGATCGGATTTAGTCAATACAACTGCTATTCAGTGAAGATCGGAAACAATTAGCCAACTGTGGCGTTGGCCACCAGAGCGCACATCCGCAGGGATCTGCCCTACTGGTTTACTTAGTTGTGGAAAATGCTTTCCTCATTTACATGCGCGCAGTTAGTCATAGAACCGCGATCATAGTTTACATAATGTTTATTAAATCCTTTGTTAAAATTTCAAGAAAGAGATTTAATACTATGTGGACGAAATTGTTATCTACACGCGGAATAGGCCGGATTGGCAGACGCAGAAACGTAGTTTTCTATTATTGAAAATTCAAGTCCGGTTTAGCATTTTGCAATTAGTATTTTTTTTGGATAGTGATTTTAGTATGATACTCGTTTAGTTAAAAAAAAAAAACCACTCAAAGGGTCAGTGTTCCGTAGTGGTCCGTGATTAGATCGTTTCAACTATTATTGGGACATGAGATATACAGGAAAAAAAGGTTTTGTTTTAAATATTCTTATTACCTTTTGCTATTTCAATAAATTTTGGTATACAAATATGTCATTACAACTTCATAAAATTAACAGACGACGGATACGACCAATCTGCAAGGGTTTCTTTTTGATTGAGAAAACTCTAAAAAGGTTAATATCATAAGGAAGATATGAATATAAGCCAGTATAAGTAAACGCAACAATATTTGTCGGTGTGAAGCTATGTGGTCAGTCTCAAGTAACTAGTTTGCATCTGGGCGTTCGGCCGAGTTAAGTGCGGGTATCTCCTCCCCAGCACTAAACCTAATATTCGATAATTGCATTATTGGACAGGAACATTAATTAGGCCGAAGTCTGTGAGCTAAAGCACTGTCGCATCGATACGCGCTTTGTGGTCGCCGTATGCGTCAACGCCCACTACTAGTGCCATTATTGGTTCTCAGCTAAATTAGCGTTTGAAGTAATATGATAATGCTCTTAAAATCTACATATATGTAAACACATAATTGAATTCATAGCAATTTATTTCTATCTTAGGGTATGTATCGAAAAAGGAACATTATCATAAAAATCTTACATCGAGCGTAAATGTTATTGTAAACCGATTATATATGAACATTCTTAAAAATTGCTTACATTAAAAGTGTTTTATTTTATATACAACGAATATAATTACAACAAATGTAATAATAATTGTATTCTGTTTGAGTATTGTAAAAATGTAAGTGGGTCTTTTAATAAAACAACGAAAAGGATTTATAAAAAAATAATGCATACATACATTCATGCCTGTTTCCCCGAAGAGGTAGGCATAGGCATACCATACGCCCACACTTCGCCAATTTTACAGTTGGTCCCACGTAATAAATAGGAGGTGAGCCTATTGCCGTTTAATTTTTTAGAAATAACATTAACACTTTACCACATTTTCTTATTGGTTGCATTACATCTTATAAAGACAACTAAAATAAACAATTCGTCACACAAAACATTTAAAACAATGTGTTTTATTGTTAATTTATTACAAATTTGAAGTAGGAATCTATAGTAAATAAAAGTAATTTTACGACTTAAAAACGATTCATTGCACTATTTTCGTCACGTTTAAAAATATTAATCAGAGACATTATCATGGCAACTGTAAACCTGCACTTTCACTTAAATAACCATGGATATAATAACATCAAAGTGCATTTGTATTCTTACTGAAGATTCGATGCTGTAATTTGAGTTACATAATAAGGCTACAGTACAGCTCTTGAAGCGCTCGTAGCTCTGCGGTGCTCGATGGTCGGAAACAATTACCGAAGTACAGCATAGTTTACAGAGGTCAGACAATTTTGACTGACAACAACAACTGACAAATGACAAATTTGACAAATTTGAACAGAACAGACTGTTTCAGTCCTTGGATGGGTGACCGTTTGTGTGGCATTTGATATCGAGCGCTTCCGTGCTTCGGAAGGCACGTTAACCCGTTGGTCCCGGTTATAACTAAAATGTGATATTCGTTAAGCCATGTTAGAAGCCTAATAGGCGGCTTGAAATGTTCTAACAGCAGGAACTGCCTCCGCCAATCAGCACTGGGCTAGCGCGGTGGAGTATGACCCAATACCCTCACACTTTGGTATGTTAGTATGTTGGTATGTGTATCGTGCTCAGTAGTGGGACGTTAACTGTCAGCCCGTTATGATGATGATGACAGCACTTGGGTTTATGTGGTCACATAAATCAGTTAGCGCCGAATACACACGGCGGAACTTCACGCCTGTGGTGTGTTCAATTATTTTATACTATGTGGACTTGAAAAGTTAGGGATTTAACTTTTTAATTTCAACTATTATGAGATAAATGAAAAAATAAGGAGAATTTAAATAGGTTGTTGGAATTTTATAATATAGTAGGTACTATCATAGAATATTCCAAACAAATAATTTTAGTTCTGTTTTGGGATATTATTATAATTTTTTCGACAATATACCACATTATTGGATAAATTGGTGCCTGACTATGGGCCTCATAAGGAAGCTCAAAGTCGCTCAGCGTGCAATGGAGAGAGCTATGCTCGGAGTGTCCCTACGTGATAGAATCAGAAATGAGGAAATCCGTAGGAGAACCAGAGTGACCGACATAGCGGAGCGCGTTTGCAGGCTGAAGTGGCAATGGGCGGGGCACATAGCTCGAAGAACCGACGACCGATGGGGCGTTAAGGTTCTTGAATGGCGACCACGAATCAGCAAACGTAGTAGAGGGCGGCCCCCAACGCGATGGACCGACGATCTGGTCAGGGCGGCGGGGAGCCGGTGGATGCAGGCGGCAAAGAATCGATCTACGTGGAAAGCAATTGGGGAGGCCTATGTTCAGCAGTGGACTTCGAATGGCTGAAATGATGATGATGATGATGATGATTTGGGATATTTTGGGATTCTGTTGATATTTATTATCTAATATGATAAATGCGTTCGTTAATTGCGTTATAAATGAGATCCTTGTTAGTGTCCCACCGAAACAGGATTCACAGCAGAAACCTACACTTACATACACGTGTTAAAATTTATTCTTTTTACATATTTATTTGCATATATAGAGACAGTTAAGGACTTTTAAATAAAACTCCACAATATTTTCAGTTTTTTTTAATCTTATTTATTATTCTAAGGCCAAAACTATATTTGGCCGACACTGGCCAAAACCAAACTTTCGGTCAGTCAGTCATCCTTGTTACAGACTCATTTCTATAATCATGGTTTTTCTTTACATATTATTCATATTATATCCTACCATTACCCCGGTTGCCCTAGACTTAAGCTTAGGGCCCAGGGTCTCACTGGTTCAACCAGATTTGACTGAAACTTCAGTTATTTTTTTACACATTATTGTCACGTAAAAAATCAATGATAGACATTTTCTTTTCTTACATTTTCTAAATAACAACAATTACTCTGCTCTTTAATGTAAGCAGGTATTATGTTAAATATAAGTTAATCTTTTATATGTAGGTAGGTATGAAACCTATGGGTAAAGTTTTTCAGCGGTGCTTTGTAATCTACTGAATGGGTTCTGAATAAAAATTATGTTATTTTCGATTACAGTATGTTATATTTTGTAATATTACAATCTAGACAAACCTAATATAGGGAGTTAAGATACTACTTACAAACACGTATAAAAAATTATAACAACTAAATTCTGAATAAGAATTAAATTACCTAGTAAATATGGAGGTACCTAGATATATACATATATACATTCACGCCTGTTACCCCGAATTATATAGTTGGTCCCACGTAATAGCTGGCGAATAATAATAGCGTAATAGTACCTAGATACTCCTTCCATACGTTACTTTAGTGTTCTGACCCTGTCTTGTACGCTGAGTCCCAGATATCAGCAAAGCACACGCTTGAGTGGAATCTGTAAAACATGATAAGTGGAAGACTGATGTGACCTAAAATGGACCACAGAACTTTTCCGTAGTAAGCATATCTCTCGTCAAGACTCTCAGATGATTTGTAGGAGAATGTGTAAAATAGCCACATGCCCACGTTGGCTATGATAAGGAACATCAGAAGTTCTCTCCCTGGCTTCGTCCTTCTTAGATTCTTCGCGTTGCTGCAGCGTCTTAAGCCATCCATGATCAGAGGGGTTTGAACAAGAACTTGTATTGCCTAAAATAAAACGGTTTTAAGTAAATTTTATGATTGACGTCTAGAACTGGACTCTCAATAAAAGTGTGGAAAAGTTTAGACAGTGAATGTTTTGTCTCGCTGGTGTGAACATTCATAAATATGTATTTATATCGACATCAATAAATTTTCTACATGAAACATAGCAAACACTCAAAGCACGAACATTACTTGTATTCATACGAACAAAAATAAATCATGTATAGGAATCAAAGCCACGATGTTTAGTGCAGACGTGGTCAGTCCAGTATCATTGTATATTTGCATATAATTTATCAAGTAAGCGTATTTTTCGTCCCGGCACTCAGGAAAAAAATCTTTTTTCCGTTTAATTTTGAAATGAACAATAAATTCTGACTCACCATAACAACGTAATTTGCGATTTTAACGGCATTTGTAAGACTTATAGTCGCCACCAAAGACAGGATGGTTTCCAAAGCGAAGGCGGGAAGGCATATGAACAACAAGACGTCATCAAGAAGAGATATGGGATGCTCGTTGATGTCCAACTTCTGAATCTGGTTGAACGCTATCACCGCAGTGAAGAGCAAAATAACGTGCATGCTCAGCATTGTGCAATCGTTCAGTAGGTAACCGACTTCTAGAAAATCGCTGTAAAAAGAAAATTGTATGAAAAGCCAATATGTGATAAGTTTTACCATGATCTGTAGATCAGAGTTATTCCAGGAATCGCATTACTACAAGATCC
This sequence comes from Musotima nitidalis, assembly GCA_949126915.1. Taxonomy (NCBI): domain Eukaryota; kingdom Metazoa; phylum Arthropoda; class Insecta; order Lepidoptera; family Crambidae; genus Musotima; species Musotima nitidalis. The sequence goes on along the minus strand of OX421418.1, from coordinate 12,753,425 downwards.
CATAGGATACCAACAGACGGAGTAGGTATTCCCTACATTTAAGAAATTTTAGTTTCCAGTTTATTTTTATATGGAGCTAAATAATCTAAATGAGAATAAATTATGTAATAATGGATTGAATTGTAATATATACTTGTATTGACTTCTACAGAATTATAATAGCGGCTTGAATAAAAAACTATATAATTGTCGTATTTACATAGTAATTGTTTATTGTTATAGTATTTACTTATTTTCTATCAAAAAAACCACTTTAGAGTATCTTAAGTTTATTACTTTCCTACGTCAAGACATAAGTAACGTACGGAACACCTGGATTATTGAATCTTAGATAACGTTCTCCCGTGTGATAAATATTCGAAAAACACATTTGCTTTCCTACGAATATTTTTTATGTAAAAACAGTTTCTGTGTTAACCATTATGTTACTTGCTCTTTTTGTCTAAAAATCCGCCGTTTGTATATTAACCACTCACCCGCCTACACTGCTGAAGACGTATCCAATGATGAGCATTCCAGCGACGGCGACGATGAGAATCATTCCCAAAAACAGCCCGCGGTTGGAGGCGTGGCAATCAGCGTGGATCACTATGTTGCTGGTATAGTCATTATCTTCATGTGCTGTTGGAATCCTGAACAAATTGAAAATACTACATGTTACGAATTTGTTTTACTTTTTTTCCAAACGATCAAAACGCACAACTTAATCCGCACAGTGCTGGTGGGACATAACTGGTATATAGACAGTCACAAATTTGAATGTACCATAGTACCGTTTAGAGAGGCGCATTAAAGAACACAAACAAGTATATTTTATTACTTTCTCCATAAATTCATGAGGTTTAGGTTCTTTCTCTTACTAAAGTTTCCGATATTCGGACTTGAGGATCTTTCTGCGTTTGTATTCAAAAACTCACTTCTTTCGTCATTCCAAATTGGCTTTAATACTGGTCATAACATATGCACAGCTTTAGTCATAAGAGTTACTGAGGTTGCCCCAGATAGCTTAGAGCCCAGTAAGGTAAGTTTCTAATTTGTGACTATGTCAAAGGACTGTTTTATCGCAGTGTCCCAATAAACACGAAACAATAAATAATTTATGATATCGCAGCAATGTCGTGCTTTCTAAACGTTTAATTTAATTGAAACCAATGATGTTAATTTAGTAAATTATCTATAATTATTATTTCTTATTTGGTTACTTACTTGCAGACTGTATGATTGTCCCCTATACTAGAGTTAACATCAAGATCACTGATTTCCTCATTAGGACAAGTGCCGATTTGACTCCAAATAATATAGTATATAGCAACTAAAACCAATTAAAATTATTATCAATAAACTTAATAATCATACATACATACTAAAATATTTTAGGTGATTAGTTATTTGTGTCTGTTTTAAAATGCATTATTATCAAAGTAATACGGTTCTTCTGACAATAAACTAACTTTTTATAATTTTTATGTCTGTCTGTTTGTTGTGGCTTATCATCGATATAGCCATAGCAAATCGTTGATTTTAAAAGGAGTAAATTAAGATACTTATCAACAACAAAGTACATTTAGATAATGCAGACCAATTTTCGAGTTGACGCTAGTGTATACTATGCCAAAATAAAGATTTATCAACAATAGGATATAAGTGTTTTACATTTAATTAAAAAGTAGAATGCTGAATCATAGTGTTCTGATTTTCTTTGTATGCACATGTCGATATAAACTTTCATAATTACCTATTAAAATATTAAACTCCACTGTGAATGGGTACAGATACGGTGAGAAGTTTTGAGATATTTTAATCAGAGATGTAGAACCATCACAATGCGCATTAGCAAGGCCGCTTACATCTAAAAATCGTTGACTTTTTGCATCTGAAAAAAGAAGATAAGTTAAGGTTAGTTTCGGAATCGTAAGGATTAATTTTAGCGGTTTTATTAAGCTAGTATCAGTTGGTAGTCTCCTTTGTCTTGACAGTGAAGCTCCAACTTTGAATAAAATCCTTATCCATATCACCCAGCGTCATTTAGCCACCCAAACTAAGAAGAGTTTGTACTATAGCTAATAAATATACTTTCACACTGTTTTTGTGAGTTTATCTTTATAGTATACGAATACTTTAAAGAAATATGAAAATGAACACGAGTTCATAAACACAAATATGTGTTCATTGTCGGAATCAAGTAACAACCTAAGTAGCAGCTTATAAGGTATATTTGATTTTTGACGACTTATACTCAAAGTGTCTACTCTTATAAGAGGTGTAAGTACAGCAGTGGTCTGTATGTAACTACTGACGACGGTCTCCATCATAGCTCCGGTATTAAAATTGTGAAAGTATTTGTACTTTAAATTTGAAAGAGCCTAAAAAGTGATAACATATCGACTGTATTTTTTTTTGAAAGTACCCATTATGAAGCAGACTGCAGTAACCATTCATAATTAGGTAGATATAGTGCCCTTCTGGCTACTTGCCTAAAACTGGTCGGAACACCTATAGTCCAACTAACTTAAGAAGCTGCCAGTAAAACTTTATAGTAGGAAGTTAAATAATTACCGTTCGAGTAGCCATCGCTGTACGCTGTGTTTGCGTACAAAGTTAGTCCAAGAACAGTTTCTCTTACAATAGCTGATAACCAGAAACATATGCTACTTGCAATGACGTGCATAATAGCCAAATGTGCCAAGCCCTGAAAATGTAATAATAAATATATTTACCAAAGTTAACTTAACTAAAGTAATTTGTTGTGTATAGCGGGGTCCTACAAAGATCTAAGGAGCCCAAGCCAACCTCACCTGCAAGTGGTGCACCTGCCGATCAACGGACGAGGCTCTGGCGAACATAACAGTGCCCGGCAAGCGAAAATAGGCTCGCCACTTATTACGTGGGACCAACTATACAGTTGGCAAAGCGTGGGCGTATAATATGTCTCTGCCTACCCCTTCAGGGAATCAGACGTGAATGTATGATGTATTTGAAGTAATTTTATAGAAGAATGATTTCGTATTATTGATTTGGTGACTCTTTAAAAAAATAGCACAGGAATTTTGGAAAATGGCAATTTCTTTTGTAAACATATGTTAAACTTTTAACCTTCTAGTGTTTTCGAAAGTCTTGATACAACGGTACGCTATGTAATTATTTATCCAAATAAGCATTATTTGCAAAAGAAATCGTGCAATCGTAAAATATAGATTGAGTGTATCGATTAAGAGTAAGTTGACAGAGAGTTCAAACTTCGCTAATATAGTAGACCAAGGACACATAACACAAGGATTTTGAGCTTACCACGAAGAGTAATCGAGGTTATTAATAAAGTGGTGTTTAACAGTCTGTTCATAAACGTTATACTCCTGCACATACCTGATGCTTCAAAATGATAACATTTGAATATTTGAACACGAAATACAGTTGGAGGAAGTTGTAGCAAGGGGAAACGACATCGAGGACCACGGCTGGGATGCTGACGCACCCATCGTTCTCCACCGACTCGTCGAACAGCTGCCCGACTTGCATCGCGATCAGAAGAATGGTGTGTATCAAGTGGCCCATAGCGAAGGCTGAAATTAAGTGCACCCTTTTTATGTCAGTCTCGTTATTCGAAAATCCGAAAAAAAAAAAATTTTATGTGCCAATATAATTGTTATTGATTCAATTTTTTAGGGTGTTAGATCGAGTGTATTGTAATTTATAGTGTACTTTATTAGTGTATTAAATCAAAACACAGTGCCTCAAAAGTTTACAAAATAGGAAATGAATATTACCAGCAGCACCCATCTTGAGGAAGAAGCTGCCTGAATGTCGACCAGAACTGAAGCAGTAGTCGTGCTTCAACGGAATTATAGACGTTGGAGGCAAAGTTCGCTCCCGATTGTTAGGTGATCGGTCGCCACTCACTGGAGTATTCATGTACTCTTCCTGTAGATAAAATTTAAAGAAGTGATTTAGATCTTAGTGGTTCCTTGTGGTAGCGTTACCGCCTAATATTTCTAACGCATGGGGTGTCGTGAGGAGGGCATGTGGTCTTGATCGAGGGTGTCATAGAATGCGACTAAGAGAATGTAATCTCGTCCAGTGTTAATGTCGGTGAAACGCTAGTCAAATCTCACCATTTTACAGTCTAGTGATCTCAGAGAGCTATATAGATCCCTTTGAATACTTGTAGCAACGTATTTGCTTTAAGTGGGAAATTACAAATGTAATATTATGTATCCTCGGCCGACATAGATTTTAAAAGGCAATCGTTCCCAATTTTTTAAAATTTTGCAATCACTTACTCATTTGTGATGTTTTGAAAATCCTAGCAATGCGCTATATTTTTAGGCTATATGACATAAGTCAATTTGAAATGTTAAATTTGGATAAAATATACTTATTAAGCATTATTGTGTACATACAGATAGCATGAACTGTCGCTAAAGGTATATATTGACCTTATATAACTTATATACCAAACTATAGCTTAGGGTAAAGAATATAGGATACACATAAATAAATATTTTGATTGTTTATACATACTTATAATGACTATATGCATAGGAAATCACATTGAGAATTCCTAGGTAAAACCGCTACAATTTACTTACCTCTTGCTTTCTAAAATATTCTGCAAGCTTTTCTTCATGTATAGCTTTTAACCTCTGATTTCTCAGAGCATAGCCTTTGTATCGTCCAATGTCAATCAATAAATATAAGTGATATGTCATTCCAATTATACAAAGAACTAGTGAAAAGTACTGAAAAATAAAATGTAAACGTTAGTATTCGTTACATACAATTAAACTTGAAGAAAAATATGATGAATATGATGTGCTATGAATTTTACTACCCCGTGTTCTACTAGGAATTACTAAAACACTAACATGAAACACCTTACAACTTATAGTAAAAGTTTTGACTTGACACGACAGCGAGTGTGTCGACTTACATACATACATACAATCACGTCTGTTTCCCCAAAGAGGTAGGCAGAGGCACACTATACCTACGTCCACATTTCGCCAATGATATAGTTGATCCCACGTAATGGGATAATGATATGGTGTGAAATTATCGATGAATGATATGTAAAAATATGAAATCAGACTTACGATTGCGACATCTGATTCAATTATGGGACCAGATATGTAGACTAGTAGGCCCAGAGTAACTAAAATCGTAGCGTAGATACAACTTAAAACTAATGTTAGATACGTTCTGAAACAAAATAATATTTTGTTTTACACTGTATAGAAGTTGGATAAATCATACTAGTAAATTTTAGTAATTTGGAGATAAATTTTCAAATTTTGACATTCTATTATAAATCCCATGCGTGTTTTTTTTAACCTAGACATATATGCCTATCTACTTAATACGATCTATTTAGGAATGTTTTATACTGAATAGTGTATCAATATACTAAATAGGGTATCAATGTACTGCATAGAGTTTAAAAATTACGTTTTATATTCAATCGTTTTACATATTAAGCAACAGTATTTTTTTTCCTGGCAATTGCTAAACTAAATCTTATTCAGAATAATTTTAACACTGCTTATTACCGCTTATTATTATGCATATATTAATCAATTGTTAGCAAAAAATCCTTCTCGTGCATGTGTTATGAGTTGGTTCACGTTTATACTTTGTCGTAGTTTGATGTTCTCGAAAGGTGGCAAAATGTTTGTAAGACGGTATTTAAAAATTCGGCAATGCGCTAGTGATGTACCTGGTTTTGCAAGCGCTTATAGGCTGCGATGACCTTTTTTCATCAAGTGCGCCGTATGCTAGAGTTCCATCTAATAGTATAAAATTTATATACATACATATTATACCGCCTGTTTCCATTAAAGGCCCACCCTTTCAATATTATTCGCCCACGTGTCACCAAATATAGCTGTTATGTTCCCGGAGTCTTGTTCGTTGATCGGCAGGTGCATCACTTGAGGGGAGGTTGCCATGTGTTCCTAAGGTGTTATTTTTAGTGTAGAATCCCCACACTAAACATATATGTACCTTTATATAATTATACAACATCGTTCTATTTACCTGGTCATTCTCTTGTTGTCTTCGGGACTGGTTGGGGGCGGCGCGTGAGTCTCTATGGAGCGTAGAGACTGTGCGTCTATTGTTCCCACGGATCTCTTAGAAAGGGGGCCTACTACGCGCAAGTCGTTCGCCGACGCATAAAGTCGATAACTATCTAAAAATATTATATTAGTTAGAAAGTTAGTTAAATAGTATATAATTAAGATTAAATAGAAAACATAAATCACAATGGAGAATAATTTTATAATAAGAAAAGAAGGCGAAAAGTAATTATTAGTATTAAACCTTCATAATATTTAACCTAAGCTATTTAACAAAAGTGTACTCTTAAAAAGACACAAAGAAAAGAAATAGGTACACAGGATACAAACAGGAATCACTACGAACGTAAATTATGAAAACAGAAACAGAAATATTAAATTTGTATAACATATACTTATTTGTACTACCTACTTGTTGTGTACCTACAAATAGCATGAACTATCACTAAAGATATATTGACCTTATAGCCAATTACAAGCTTTGAATAATTACATAAGGTATTATGTAAATTATTAAATCTATACGTAAAGCGATGCTTTAATAACTTACTTAATGATTTCGCATCTCCATTCCGCAGTCCTCCATTAAAGAATGGTGCGCCATTTTCACCTACAACAAAAAAATATACTTAACTATACTACGACATTGTTTAAAAAACAAATACTAAAATTTTATAATGAAAATAGTTCTTAAAGGAAAAAATTTAGTTTATAGTGAGTTAATAGGTTTGGCTGATTAGCAGCCGACAGCAGACTTTCATTTGTCTTTTTAAGGGCTGATTCACAGCCCTTAAAAAGACAAATGAAAGTCGATATAGTTGTCCTTTTCTCCTAAAGTTGATACAGATACAGTTGATACATCTCCATCCATACAGAAGGAAAAGAATGTGCATTATATTTGCATAATACTTATGTAATATTCATATGCACTAACTTAAGTTTGAGATTATGTAGAAATTATTTGGGTAAGCTTATATTTTATCTCTAAAATGTACATACAGTACAATTTCAGCTTGATTTAAAGCATAGGAAACATTGAGCGAAGATAATAATTTATACACAAATAGGAAATAGCGATAAGATATATTATGAAGATAACGACCGGAATCAGCACACGAAAAAAGTATTCGAGGACGGCCTCCTATCTAACGGACTCATGATCCGGTCAAGGCAGCGGGAAGCCGGTGGATGCAGACGGCTCTAGATCGATCGACGTGGAGGTGGACTTATATGGCATGAGATGAGGTTATGAGGATAGGAATGATAAAAATTGCTTTGCCGACCCATTAAAAACCCTCTCATACGTAGGATAAAATGAATAGAAAGCTCGCATAAAATAGTGCTCTTATGAAAGTCAACTTAAAAACTAAAGCACCCATTCACTCCCGCCCTAAATTGATCGTAAAAGGGCAAGAAAATCGTCAAGGTTAGTTATTTCTCCCGCCAGTTACAAAAAAATGTACTTAATTCTAAAACAATTTGATAATTCTACAAAAACTTGTGTTCTGCACTCACAAGATTTAAAAGGAAAGAAGAAAATAACTCTTTATTAGCTAGATTTATACGTAGTAGAATACGTAGTAGACATGAGCAGACTCTTCCCCTTTGGCGATAATGATGATGATGATAATATAATCAATAGAGGAACATAGTAGTGAACATACCGGTAGGTGTAGCAGTACCAGACCCATCTCTATTCGCCGTATTTCTAGGCATTTGTCCCTGAAAAAGAATCAAAAAAGTTATGCCTATGTGGAGGGAGCGCATTCTCATATTTCCATACGGAACGAACTAAAAAGTAGTCCCCGTGAATATCGAAAGCCATACAAAATCGGATTAATAACTTCATTAGTCGCTTGTTTCTCTCGATCGACACCACCCTGTATTTCACTATAATCCCATTACGGTGCTCCGCGCTTCTCTGCAACGAGTTTCGGATAACGGAAAAATACTGTTAAACTACTAGTACTGCCGCCTATTATACTTGCGTGTACTGCCGTGCTTTCAAATGTTAAACGTAGCCAAAACTCTTATACAACCTTATGAAATTGATTGATTGAAGTCAAATCATTGATTGCACTCATGGATGAACGGTGATTCGTCATCTCTACTGACTAACAGTCCTCTACTGACATAGAAGTCTTAAAGAACACATGTCGCCAATTTGAAAAGGAACGCATGTCGCCAATTTGATAATTTTGAGTTCGAATTTGACGTTGGGGTCATTCACTGCAGACTACAAGTTATACTTGATCACAGTACATTGATTGTTTGTAATGCATACGATTCAGATATAACGAACGCAAATGGCAATGTATTTGATGTTTCTGGATGCACTGGTGCCATACGATACACTAGTACGCCAGCGATTTTACCGGCGCACAGCACTTCAATCGTTGTATTCACGGAACAGAAAAAACTAGTGGAAGTGCTAAGTAGGCGTATCGCGCGTGTCACAAGTAGGCGCTGTTACGCTTACTTCATTGAGTCAAGCCGCAGTTGTGTTCTGACATCACGTCGAGTTGGTAGTCGTTGCGTTCCCTTGATTTTAAAAAATACGCCGTATTGTTCCATTTTATGATGCAAAAATGATAGTAGGAGAAAAAATCTTATAAATGGAGGTGTTTCGTACCATCGGTAAGTAATATTTTAATTGTATTCTAAGAAAATTATATAATTTCAGTTTACACGTTATTTAATTGAACGACTAGCTAAAATAAACCTTAATGTATTTAAATAAAGTCCATTTTGGCTTAACTGTATTAGGCAAGTCCATGTCGAATGTTCTTCGCTACATAGTTAATGATGTAGTCAGGTGAAATACTGATATTATCGATAAATGAAAATAATGTATTACGATATATCGATATATATATATATATATTTCCTGCGTCCAATCATGTCACTGATTTGATGAAAGCAATTGTCGAAAAATATATAAATGTTCGCATACATCATTTATTAAAATTAAAAATAAAACTTTCAAAACGTCAGTTTTTAAATAAATATGTTTTATTTCAAGGACAATAAAATAAATTTTTAATAAACGTGTTTTTCATTCTATTCTATTTTCGATGTAGGTATAATAAAAGTTATTACAAATTTCTCAAAAACTTCATGTTTTTATCGAACGTATCTATCGATATCGCTTTCTACTGCAACAATCAAAGCGACACCCTGCACTGGCAGACTAGCAGTAGAAGTCTAGCAGTACGTCTGTGGCGGTAATGACAACCTTATTGCGATTTTAATAAGGGTTATAATTGCTTCAACAAACAACAACACCATCTAGCGATACTTTCTCAACAATCATAGGTAGTTTGAATTTAGTTTAGAAAATGTTTTAAGTATTTTTCTTTTAAGCAAATTAAATCTTATTATAGTGGATGAATGTATATTTTCCGGTGTAGAACAATTGACTTAAGCTAATTTTGACTAAAATAAAAATGACCAATTACGCTCATTGTTTATCTGTAGTGTAATATACGGTCAATGGTTTATTTGTGTGAGTTTGGCGACAACGGTCTTCATACTAATTTTGTCACTTACCATTTCCACTAGCTTTTTCTGTTCCGTGGTTGTATTATTAAGATTTCTATGTTTACTGAAGTAGTATTGGGACGGGCCTCCTCTCACACAAAAAGGTTCGATGGATTAAAGTCATAATCTCATACTCCACCACGCCGACACGGTAGGGAGTGGTGAACTAAGAAAGGTAAAAAGAAGAAGAAGAAAGAAACTAAAAAATATTGGTTTGTAATCACTATAAAAAAAATTAAAAAAATCATTAAGTTACATGAGCCCAGACAGGGTAATTAGTGTTATCAAATTAAATCGTAATGCATTCTAAGAATTTTATGTTTTACTAATGATAATAATTAATTTGAGTACATACCGTACTTACTGCCACCTATTGTAGTTGCGTACATTTTTCTGTCGTTGAAATTTTATGTGTAAACAAAATCATAAATTCAACCTTGTGTTTGGATGGACAACCATGGATTGAGAGTACTCGTATAAAAGTCAAAAAGTTTATTGCACTCGTATACATATATTTATCATCTCAGTTCCATTAACGTTCCACTACAGAGGTGAGAGGGTATTGGGTCATACTCCATCGCGCGGACGGCGGAGGCAGCTGTGGGGTTCTGGTGTTAGAAATTTTCAAGCCGCCCTATTAGGCCTCTAGCATGGTTAAACGACTACCACATATAGTGATAACCGGGACCAAAGGCTTAACGTGCCTTTCGAAGCACGGCAGCGCTCGATATTAAATAACAGATTAACGGTCACCGATCCAAGAACTGGTCTTTGTAAATTCTGCTTTACTTCGGTAATCGTTTCCGACCACTTAGTACGATGAAGCTTTGAGCATTCATTACAATTACATTTACCCAGGACTTTACATGAATCCTGTTATATCAGGGTATTTCATTAAGTGTTCTCAAATGAAATTTGATTGCATTATCTGAAGTACTTACTATGTTATACTGATCATGGTATTTTGATACAAAGTAATTTTATTATTATTTATAATTACTGATATGGCAAGTAGTTAGGTATGCCTGCATTTCGCTTTCAAGGTTTTAATTACCGAAATAAATATTTTTGTGTTATCATCATCATATCTTAGCATTATCCCGGTTGAGACAAGCCATAAGCTTTGGGGCTTGGGTCTGCTCACTGGCTAAACCAGATTTGACTGAACTTCAGTTATTACGTGGAGCGACTGCCGTCTGACCTCCGCAACCCAACCCAAGGGAAGCATCATTCTATGGTTAAACCAGCTTACAGTCTATTAGAAGGCACTGACTTTCAAATAACGACTGCTATAGATGTTCATGACAGCCGGGTCCAACGGCTTAACGTGCTTTCCGAGGCACGGAGCAAGCGATAATTACGCACATAACTTTGAAAAGTCATAGGGGCGCCACAATGGTTTGAACCCGAGACCCTCTGAATTAAAGGCAAGTGGTCTCGCCACTGGGCTATCGCCGCTACCTCATCATCATCATCATCATTTCAGCCATCTGAAGTCCACTGCTGAACATAGGCCTCCCCAATTACTTTCCACTACCCGCTACCTATTATCAAATATATATTTGTGTTATAATGGCGATATGTCAAAATTTCAGCCATATAAAGCCCACTGATGATCGTTGGCCTCCTCGACCGTTCGGAGATATTTGCCCATAAGCTGGCAAGCGGGTTGGTGATCGCAGCAGTTTTACAAAACAGTAAATTGCAGTATGTATGTAAGTATTTACAAAATAAAAAGGTAGTACTTTAAAGTAGATAGCGCCGTATGCCCAAGTATTAATCACTTAGTTAATTAATGATTAATAATCGCTCGGATCACTATGGAAAGCTGAAATCTTATCAGTGATAACATGTGTTATTGTTTTCAATTATAATATTTCACCTTGAATTATAACTATCATCTAAAACGAGAGTTACTATAAAAAATCTAAATTTTTATATTTAGTATGGGTTCCTACCAAGATCTTAGGAGCTCAAGCCAACCTTACCTGCAAGTGGTGCACCGATCAACGCACGAGGCTCTGGCGAAAATAGAAGTTGCCGGTAAGCGGCAATAGGGTCGCCACCTATTACGTGGGACCGAAAATATAGTCGGCGAGATGTGGGCGCTTCATATGCCTTTGCCTACCCCTTCGGGGAAACAGGCGTGATTGTAAGTTTATATGTTAATAATATTTAACTGACATATTGTGATATATCAAGACCGCAGTTCATATATTTTTATTTCCATGACTTTATAAACTAACGAAAGTCTTCTGCACAATTTTATCAATTTTAAATGATATATACGTGAGTGTACCATACGGCTTAAATGATATTATAAGTTTTGTGACTTATTATATCATTAGTTAATCTATGCCTTATTTGTATCTTATTTTACAGTTATTGCAGTAATTATAAGACAATGCGATAAAATAGATAAAAACTTTAAAACTTCTTTTAATTCCTTAAAATGTTAAAAAAAAATACAATATTTTAGGCCCCATAATGTGAAATAATCAGAAAAATGTAAACCACGTGATTAAAGATGCGATTAAGCACGATTATGATATGTTTATCAGAGCTCACACGTGGGCTTGTGTTATTGAGGATTTAATGCGATACATTCCGATTGTGAAGTGGCGAGTTGGCTGTCGGGTTGGAAAAAAAAGATTGAATTTTCATTAGGCGAGGCGTTGGTGCGGCACAGTTTGTCCGCAGCAGGTATTTACAGGCGAGGGGTGCGGGCGCGGTGTGCGGGGCGCGGGATGAGGGGCGCGGAGGGCGGCCTGCTCGCGGCTCGATGGACTCAAAAGGTTTACAGTTGGCTGCGCGAGAGTGACCCGCCTCACAAACACAGACCGCGCGCGTTCGACACTATGGATATACCCCTTACTGCTTTTTGTTTTCAGATTTGCTGTATATTTTTAGGTGTGCTATCTTATTTCTAGAGTAATGGAATCGAGCAAATGGCTGGGTGAAAAATATTCACATAACCTCTTTGGATGAGACTGAATCGGAGTGCAGGAAAAAGCCGATTCTCGAAAATATCAAAAAAATATGCACATAAATTTTATTTCTTATTATAAGGAAATCTTGTATGCTTGCTAAAAAAAACAAACCGACGCCAAGTTCCAAATACGGTACACTATGGAAGCTGCTTCGGTAACAGCATAACAGAAGAACTGATAGCTGTTGAGACCTATAAGGTTTCTTTTTTGCATGCAATGCAAATACGTCGGGAAATCAGGGACAAGGCGGAACGATGTTTTGATAAAAGTTACAAGAATCCCGTGGTTAAGGGCTGCGTAATATTAGTCCTTGTGGAAAAACACGGTAAAGGCCTATGTAATGCAGTAAACTTCGATCGGCAATAATTATGATGATAAAGAATTTTATAATTACGTAAGAAGTCAATGAACCTACATATAATGAAAATTTGGTTAAATAAAAAAATAAATAAGTAGGTACAGTACGAGCGGATGACTAAATAAATAAAGTATAGGAAATAAGTAACAGAAATGTAGATTCGTAGAAAATCTATTTGCGCCAACTAAAGGCCTAATTAGATACAGGTCGATCTACCTGCACATTATCAGTTACTCAAGAAGACAAATATATAGAAAATAATAATTAATAATTTAACTTGTTATAGTACCATCTCTTGTAAATAGTTTCAGTCAAAACTTTGCGACATTCAACAGCTTGTATCAGGCGGCGTATCCACATAATTCTTATGCAAAAAATCATTACAACCCATTGCGTCCATATATACGAATGCCCTGTTTAAAATACGGATAGGGCTTAAAATAACTTTACTTTGTAAATCACTATACACAACAGTTTCAATGGCAACTAAAACTATTATTTTTAAACTTATTTTTTAAAACTATACTTTATACCTCGCTTTTGATATAAAATACCTTATTAAATTAAATATTATATTTAAAAAATTTGGAAAATTGCTCTTTTTGATACTTAGCATTTTACTGCTTTAAGTTCTTATGCCAAAATCTAGACAGGAAACATGACTTTTTGGGTATGAATTTAATGGGAAATCAATGTATCATAGCGGGATAAAGACAGGACACATATAATAGAAGTAAGTAGTACTATATGTAAGTTTTTTTATTTATATACGCTGAAACCATGTCTAAGGTAATTTAATGCTATAATAATTTATGAAAATTTATATTAATTCAATAATAATTTATATTATGATAATACCCACAACCTGTATTCAAATTTGTGTGGCATTTGATATCGAGCGTTTCCGTGCTTCGGAAGGCACGTTAAGCCGTTGGTCTCGGTTATCACTAAATGTGGTAGTCGTTAAGCCATGTTAGAGACCTAATGGGCGGCTTGAAAAATTATAACAGCAGGACACCATACACCTGCCTCCGCCAATCCGCACTGGGTCAGCGTGGTGGAGTATGACCCAATACCCTCGCATCTTGGTATGTGAGAGGAGGCTCGTGCTCAGTAGTGGGACGTAAATGGGCTTATATAATGAAGGTTGAAAAACTTGAACATGTACCCAGAGTGGTGCTGAGGGATGGCGAGAAGTAGGTTCTGCGAAGAACGAATGTCTTGTGTGAGTTGAGCGAGGGCGTGCTGATAAAATTAAAAAAAAATGTATCTGGATGGCTATAAGCAAGTTGATAATTTTGAAAAACAAATCTTCTCACATATTTAGTTATGTTTAATTAAAAAAAAAAAAAATTGGCTGACTTGGTATTTCCAAATGATATCGTTTTTATTGCCCTCAATACAATTATTAAATTAAACATTAATTCAATGGATCGCTATCGCCCGATTGTATGAAGTATGTCTTCTTTGGAATGGTTTCTGAATTAAGTTATTTACGATTGCTCTTTATCTACAACAATAAAGGAAACAAAAGCAGCATATAATTGGTCTGGACCATAAAATGTGATGTTTATCAACATACTATCTGGAAAGTTATTAGTAAACTATGAATAATATATTTAAAGTACCCGCGCCTTATGGCTGGTTTACATTTTCTATTTTTTTATACTTTTTTAGCACGCTTTTTTAGACCATACTAAAAAAGCATGCATTTAGCAAATGTAAATACGCTTTGCTTTTTAGCAGGCAAAAAAATCTGACTGATGATCAGATTTTTTATCCATGATCTGTGCTTTAAAAAAATAGCAACAAAAATGGCGTCGCAAGTAAAATGGACACGCGATTTCACAATTAAACTAATAAACGAATATGAAAAACATGAGTGCCTGTGAGATTCCTACAGTGGAAGCTATAAAAACAAAATTCTAAGAGACAATGCGTATGCAGAAATTGAAAAAACTTTAAACATTAACTTGAATGATGTAAAATCAAAAATCAAAAACATTCGCTCCTCATACATCCTCATACCTCATATTGAGCTAAAGGTAAAAGGTAAAGCTAAAATTATTTCAACAGTTTGCAAAATTATTACAAATTCCATATTTTCGACTTGCAATGCGTAGCTTTCTTTGCATTTTTTAATGATGAAAAAAGAATAGCAAATGTAAATCGGCGTCTTTTTTTAGCACTCTTTTATTGAGCATGCTTAAAAATCAATTCTTAAATAGCACGGAAATTTAGCAAATGTAAACCAGCCATTAGTCCGCGTGATCTGTGGTGATTTGAGGTCTTGGGTTAAACACAAGCATAATTAAGTTGCTGCTCTCTACAGACAGATCTCTGTATTTAGCGATTTTTAGTCAAATTTGACTTCAATGTAATTAAAAATCTGGTTAAAATCGTTTTAACTTCAGAAAGAAAGAAAGAAAGAAAGAAAATAATTTATTCTGTGACACATGATACATTGGTTTACAAAAATACAAAAATAAAAATAAATAAACACATGTGGCACCGAAAAGGCTTATACTCAGCATATGCAGTTGATACAATATTACTTTCATAAAAGACTTTTTCTTATATTATACACAGACATATCAATCCAGGGGGCCTACCGCCGAATTCGATGGATTACCGGTAATCCATCTAGATCAAACTTTGTTTTGCGTTCATTAATCCGTACCGGGGAATCTGCCGACAGCCACCTCTCATTCATGACCTTCAGTCCGTGACAGACCAATAGGTAAATGGAAAACGCCATTTTGTTTCGATTTCCATGAGTTCGGCGGTACGACAGAATCAATTCGAAATCCATTTTGCCTTATAATCGATTGCCATCGAACTCGGCGGTAGGCCCCCAGGTTATTTATATAGACATTATCTATTTCATGAAATCCAACTGAGATTTGATAGTCCTGTAATTTTTTTACATCATTAACCTCTCTTATGTTGAATGACATTAGCCCACTTTCCGTTATCTGTTGTGCCGGGAGCCGGTATGGTCAACAGACGGCC
The DNA here is from genome assembly GCA_949126915.1 of Musotima nitidalis. Classification (NCBI taxonomy): domain Eukaryota; kingdom Metazoa; phylum Arthropoda; class Insecta; order Lepidoptera; family Crambidae; genus Musotima; species Musotima nitidalis. The sequence continues at coordinate 12,737,454 of OX421418.1, read as the reverse complement.
CATTTTTGAGATAGACTCTTACTGTAACTGGATTTTCTCATTTGACATTTGTTTAAATTTTTTCCGCTAAAGTTGGCCGAGATTTTGGCTTTACTAGTCAGCCTGTTTCTTCTTTATGCATTTGTAACGTGTTAGAAAGGATAGGGTATATACAATGAAGTTTTTTAGAGCGAATATGAGAACACAGTTTGCCATACCGGCTCCCGGTACGTCAACCGATTAGGCGAAGATATGTTTATACCGGGAGCCGGTGTTTCACATATGAGGGGATAAATGATTAAAAAAAATCTTGGTGCAGGTTTATATATCTGATATGTATCTTATATCATATTTTTGTGTATGTATATGAGTAATGTTATCATATTGTAGTGTGATATTAATGAAGCGCTCGTAGCTCTGCGGTGCTCGGTGGTCGGAAACGATCACCGAAGTACAGCAGAGTTTACAGAGGTCAGTCCTTGGATGGGTGACCGTTTGTGTGGCATGTAACCGCTTCCATGCTTCGGAAGGCACGTTAAGCCGTTGGTCCCGGTTATCACTAAATGAGGTAGTCGTTAAGCCATGTTAGAGGCCTAATGGGCGGCTTGATAAATTCTAACAGCAGGACGCCATACACCTGCCTTTTTTTTTTTTTTTTTTGATTTACGTCGGTAACAAAATGCATTTACGCACTGTCTCCCGGCCAAAGGGGGACCGAGAGAGGTGTGTGGGACTCACCACCGGCAGACACGACCGCCAGCAGTAATACCCACTAAAAATCTTCCGACGACGCCCGCCGCTTGTTGAGAAAGAGGCGGGGCGCCAGTACCTGGGATGCAGCTCTGATACCCCGCCCGCGGCCAACGTCCCCCAGACCAAAACCGAGAGGACCTCCTCAGAGAGACGCAGTGGACGCGCCCCTCCTACCTCCTTGTGCGACCATAGCGTGTGTGGCCGACTTCTCGGAGAGTCTATGGTTAGACAGTAGGGGCCCCCTGCCCCCGCTGCCTAAGACCCTCCTGGCGCTGCTTGACGGGCCCTCCTGACCCGCCCGCTGCGCCCTCCACAGGTCCCTCTTAGTTTCCCCCCCGGTAGACAGTACTAAGGGCACCCAGAGTCGCCAATCTCTGGGTGTTACCTTTTCCCTAGCGCCTCCTGCGCCCTACCGCGAGGTACTCAGCCCCCCCACCACGACAAGGTGGAGACCAGTCGGGGGGGGCCATACACCTGCCTCCGCCAATCCGCACTGGGTTCGCGTGGTGGAGTATGACCTAATACCCTCGCACCTTGATATGTGAGAGGAGGCTCGTGCTCAGTAGCGGGACGTTTATGGGCTGAGATGATGATGATGATTAATGCCCGCTAACTATCTCTCCCACTTCAGTTAAGATTGACTGGAAGAGATTTTTTTTAGAAATAAGTCCACCTTTCTACTTCGTCTTTTTCTCGTGAGGCTTTTTTTTGTTATTATTTTTTGTGCAACAAAGAATGTTTATGTATATAACACCTAAAGGATTTTTATCATATAATGCGACGACTGACGACCGACATAGCGTGATGGCGAGTTTACATGAATATTTGTTCTGATGTGGGTGTTTTCCTATGTATATGAAGTATTATTTAAGAGTGTATAAGGATCCTACCAACATTTTAAGATACGCCAACGCACGAGGTTCTGGCAAACATACATGTTCCCGGTAAGCGGAAATAGGCTCGCCACCTATTACATGGGACTAACAGTACAACTGGCGAAATGTAGGCGTATAATATGCCTCTGCCTACCCCTTCGGGGAAACAGGCGTTATGTAATATCCATAACACAAGTTCTTCATGATACTTATCTTGGAACTGAAACTAACTCTAGCAAAACAGACCGATTTTCTCGATTATTTTAACAAACGTTTTGTCATCAAACATATTAAGGGCGAACGGCGATAGCCCAGTGGCGAGACCCATAGCTTTCAAATTCAGAGGGTCTCGGGTTCAAACCCTGGCCCCTATGACTTTCCGAAGTTATGTTCCTAATTATCGCATGCTGCGTGCCTCGGAAAGCACGTTAAGCCGTTCGTCCAGCGGTCATGACCATGAGAGCTGAACTACATACGTTTGATTTCCTTGAATTTTGGAAATACATATAGAACAGAGATTACAAGTGTAGGTTTCGTCCAAAAACATTATAAGAGCCCATAGATACTAGCTAAAGGATGTTTTTATAGCCTGGTGAAGCAATTACTTAAGTCATTATTATAATAATTGACTATGTTTATAAATTGTTAAAAATAGCAGTACTTTTGTACAACGAAAATTAGGCGCAATGGACTTTCTGCGCCGTATCAAAACCTCAACTCAAATGGCCGTGTGGCAGCAACACCTTTAAAAAATTCTTTATAATTTTTATATTGTTTTTATATTTTTTGCCCGTAAAAGGCGACTAAGGCAATGCGACGTAGTCTTAATGTGGCTGAAGGGCTAGCCACCTGTCACCAGTTGACACGTTTCTCGATGGAGTTGGCATGATCAATGGTCAAAGCTCCTAAACAAATAAAGAAAAAAAAAAGTATGTACCTCTGAAATAATTTTAGCAAGGTTTTCGTCCACTATAAATGGGCGAGAGATTATGTATGTTCATTATAGAATCAAATATGAAGCAGTGATACGATAGCAAAATCCCGAGAACTTAGGCGTGACGAGAAGCAAAAATCTATAATACCTATTTACTAATCGCAAAAACTGGAACGATAAAGTACTTAAATTTCCATCTCGTGGTTTCCAAGATTAATTATAAATTTATATCTGAGATTATTTAATGCCGATAATTAATGATATCGACGCATACATATTCTTAATTGACATTGCGGGATTATTTGTCCTTACCATGTTATTGCAAACATGAGTTAAGTACAATAAGAATGAAAAGAACTTCACGACGGATAGCGCTAAGGTTGGTACATCTGTCATTTACTCCATGGGTTATATTATATTAGGTACACAGGACAAATACTTCTATGCATAGGTATGAATGTTGTCTTGCGCTGGGTATTTTCTATGATACTAATCATAAGAAGTACTTTCAACAGAAAAAGTATTCAAATAAGTTTATACGTTATTTAGTATACACATTACATTACCTTAAAAAAAAATTTTTTTTTATTAATGACCGACCAAGCAAACCAACTTATGGAGGCCTTCTAGAATGCCGTTTCACGCCCCGCTTAAAAAGCCCGGAATAATAGGTCCGAGAAAACACATGAGCCCAAGCCAATTCCAGAGCTTAATGGTCTTGCACAGGAACGACTTAACATTTTTTTTTGGTTCTAGTGCTAATATACTGCACAGTATGAGGGTGGTCCCTATGACCAGCATGTGGAGAGGAAAGAGGAGGACGGGATAAGGGCAAAAAGTTTTTTAGAACATTTGCGGTAATAATTCCGGTAGAAGACACTGAGAGAAATAACTCAATCACAATCTTTCATCTAACGCGAATCTATCGAATGTAACATTCAAGACACGGTGCATACGACTTCGAGATGCGACACTCTTCAAAGGTATCAGATAGCGTCTAGCCATCGTTTGCATAGCCTTTAGTATTATGCAATATAGAATATCAATGGAAGCGAACCGAATGAGTAGCTGATATGTAAATCATCATCTACACCTATTAACGTCACACTACTGAGCACGTGGCTCCTCTCATGAAGTAAGATGAGAGGTTTACAGGTCAGCTACACCACGCTGACTCAGTGCGGATCGGCAGGGCAATATTGATGATAATACGGCTTAACTACTGCCACACACGAGGTTAGTGCTAACCGGGAATCAAGATCCTAACGTGTCTTCCGAAACACGGAAACGCTTTATATTGAATGACACAAACGGTCATCCATCCAAGGACTGAGCTCTGTGAGTTCTGCTTTACATTGGTTATTGACCCCTACTACCTAGTAACACTTAAAGAGTAAAAATAAATAAGAAGGCAAACTCGAGACCCGAGCGATAATAGCCTAAGCGCGTAAGACTTTCGCTCATATTTCACTCATTCGTAGTCGCGACTGGCGCACTTTTAACAGCGATAAGTATTGTTAGTACGAGTATTTGTGCTCACATACAAACCGTGTTCGGTACTTTTTTTTCTACTATGCCACGGAGCTAATGAGCACCTATGGTTTTCATAAGTAAGACAAGCTTACATAGTCATCGGTGTATGCGACGCTTCTCAAAGGCCTCTTCCTGGCCGCGCGAACTGCGGAGGCCGTCACCAGCGCGCCGGAGATTGGCCCCGGCTGCGACATAGTCCTCCGACGCTCCGGGTACACATCTTGTGAATTTTGTCTATTTATTTCTGTGTTTGTTACCTGCAGAAGAAAACTTTTGTAGTCAATGCCTTTTGTTATTATATATCTTATCTATAAGTTTACAATGTGTACCACAATAAGAATGACCACCTAATCTATAGTATGACCATTAGTGCTGTGCACTCCCTGAGGTATGCGCGCGGTGAGACGGGGGGGTTAGATTCGGCTGCTGCGCTGTCAGTGCGCCGTCAACGCTTGTGACGGCAGGTAGTGTTATTTGTATCGGATTGTCTATGTCAGACGCACAAAGATGGGTCGTGCGTTATCTCGTGATATGAAGACTGTCATTTTTAGGGTGGCTGAATATTTTAAGAAAAGAAAAGCAGACAAAGAAAGCATTGAATTTAAAAATGACGTGAATATTGCTAAAATCGTTGCGGAGGCTACGGGATACAGCAAAAGAACCGTATATAATGTGATTTCTGCGGGTTATTTATCAATTGAAAATTCAAGCCAATTAAAATTTCAATCGCCAAAAAAAACAAAAGTTCTAAAGAAAAAACACGTTGTGGATGATTTTGACCTTGGAGTTATCAAAAGAAAAATTCATCAGTTTTACGAAGTTGAAAAAAATATACCAAGTGTCCGTAAGTTACTATCAAGTTTGAGACAGGATGGCATATTGAATTGTGGACGGGAATATTTAAGACAGCTTTTACACAAAATGGGCTACCGTTTCAAAAAATGCAAATCAAAGAGACATCTCCTTATAGAGCAGCCTAATATCACAGTTTGGCGGAAAAAATATCTTACACAAATCAGAAATTACAGAACGGAAAACCGAAACATATATTTTCTTGATGAAACATACATCAACGCCAGTCACCATGCCAGCAAATGTTGGCAATCATCGTCAGAACCCGGTATTCATGCTGATATTGGGAAAGGACGGCGACTAGTAATACTCCACGCTGGGTGTCGAAATGGCTTAGTGGATGATGCATTGACTATATTCAAATCAGATGCTAGAACCGGTGACTATCATAGAGATATGAGCGGACCTACTTTTTATTTTTATTAAGTGGGTAGATGAAAAGTTAAAAGATAAGTTGCTGCCGAATTCTGTGGTTGTAATGGACAACGCGTCTTACCACAGCGTTCAGATTGAGAAGAAACCAACTATATCAAGCCTCAAAAGTGAAATGCAGAACTGGTTACTACGCCATAATGTAGAATTTTCAGGAACCATGTCAAAGGCTCAACTGCTACTTCTTATCAAAAATACACAAAAAGAACCCGTGTATAGAATTGACGATCTCCTGAAAGCCAGTGGACACACTGTTCTGCGTTTACCTCCGTACCATCCAGATTTAAATCCCATTGAGTTGGTCTGGGCTGATATTAAAAACAACATAGCCCAAAACTATATTAATTCTTCTCTAGACGAAAAGATTATCTTATTGGATAAATTGTTTTCGGAATTCACGGCGGAAAAATGGCAGAAATGCGACGATCATGTCCAGAAAAATGAAAATGATTACTGGAGTCGCGATAGTAGGTTCGATAATGTTATTGATTCATTCATAATAAATTTGCAAGACTCTGATTCAAGTTCCGGTGGCGAAGAGGAAGATGAAGATGATGACGAAATGGAAGATGAAGTTGAAACAGAATCTATGTCAGAATAACTTTCGTTAGAATATATAATTGTTTGTAAATATAAAAAATGTTTAATAAAACAAGTCCTGTTGTGAATTATAACTTTCAATTCTTATTTATCACCTGCATATTTTTAATAAAATATGAGTATATTTGGGTTACATTTTAATCAACAAAGTAAGTATATATTACAGATAGATAGCCTCCGACCAACGCAACGTCCCGCCACAAGTCTTGCCTTAGAAATGCAAACTGATATCGTAAGATGTGTCCGACATGTATCGACCTCATGTGAACTCATGCACTTTTTTCTTCGCCTCCCACCTCGCCGTGCATACCTCAGGGAGTGCACAGCACTAATGGTCACACGTAGACGTGGAGTAGGCCAAAATACAAAACAAACGAGTATGCTAAACAAATAAGATGCTAAAAGAGACTGTATTTCTTGTAAAAACAAAAGACCTATCATATCTTAGTGAAAGAAAGCTATTTCTCTACTTTTGGCAGACATGTTATATGGCTACGAAGTACACGTTTTCTTAATAGAATTTATAAATAATTTAGTTTTTTTCCCTCTTAAAGCGATAAATGTGTTTTTACTCTGTTTCCTTATATTTGCTTTATTTTGCAATGCTCTATGGAAAACCTTATAGATGGACGAATACTTTTGAATTACAAAAAAGTTGTGTCCTTCTTTTTATATATAAATTGTTTTCTAAAGCATTTAATTTGAAATGTAACTTTTTTTAAATAAAATGCAATATACATTTTTGTTGCAATAATTTTCTCAAAGTGTATATAAATAATTACGATAGCCATCCTACTTGATAAAACTTCAATTTACCGTGAAGTATATAGATTATCTAGAAAGTAGAAGTACTTAGGTACTAATACTTCAAGAGGACTTTAAACGAGCTCATATTAGTGATAAATTTAATTATGTCAAAAACTTATTTCTTATCATTTAGTTTGTTGCACTACTGTTTTGCGCCGTGTGGTGCAGGCCTAAAATGAGCCACCCACTCTCTTCTCACGGGGAGTCTTAAGAGACGATGAAGAGAAATCCTACGAGATGATGGGCAGCAGCGTCATTCTGCGTGTTGGCCTGAACTGCAATCACCACCCCCGCGTCCGTTGTGGTGATTATAATAATTATCATTTATTTCAGACTAAGTACGGTCCATTTACAATTTTATATAATTACAGCGTAAAAACATTACGATACAACAATAACAATACAAAAATAGGCCAAATAAAACCGCAAAAAACATTTGGAAGATAAGAGGATAAGTATTTAAATAGAATTAAATTTAAATCACATAATTATACATCCTAAATTATCTTACAAAATTGGGGCACTGGTGCATGCAGTGCCCGCCAGTGACTCAGAAAAGGTCCATCGTACCGGTCGTAACAACAGCCAGGAGACTGATGCCGCTGCCCAGCGTTCGCCGCGCCATTGAAGTCGCTCTTTTACGCATTATAGCACTAAAACTATCTACTCGAGCTTTACCGAACATCTCCGATGCGCTGCAGAAACGAGGCAGCCACAACAGGATTCTGAATGCATTATTATATTGAACGCGGAGTGAGTCAAGCTTCTCCGAGTGTGCGCAACCCACAGGCTGCACGTATAAAAGGTGGCACAATATGCTCTAAATAATGTAATCTTCGCTTCTTTTGAACATCGTGCGAACCTGCGGGCATCATATTAGACCTCACCGATAGTGCTCGCCTTCCTATGTATATTAAGTATATATTTACAAAAAAAAGTAATCAAGTATGTTTATCCGTTTAGTATATATATAACACAAGTTCTTAGTGATACTTATATTGGAACTAAATTATTGGTGTGATTGTAAGAGTACGTGATTGTGCTACGCCGCCCAGTCGTATAGGAGGAACCGCAGTCGGACATTTGATCCCAGTATTAAAACCATAAGTTCGCTTTTCTTCGCGTTGTATAAAAGCCCTTGACTTTTATTTTATTTGATTATTATTTTAGCGTAATCTTCGCAAATACTCATAAGTTCTCTCATGCCTCCTATCGAAGCGCTCATCAAGACCATGTCATCCGCGTAACTGATGTTATTAAAGCAGACGCCATTCACATGACACCCAACATGGCGGCTGCTGAGCGCAACGATTAAGTCATTTATATAAAGGTTAAAAAGTGTGGGCGAGCTCAAGCCACCCTGTCTCACCCCACACCCCAACCTGTACGAGTCCGAGAGTGCACCTGCCCATTGAACGCTGTTAACCTGGTTTCCATACCAATATCTAAGAACGCTGATCAGAATAGGTGGTACATGTGCTTGTTGCAACTTGTTCCATAGTACCTCATAAGAAACCAGGTCAAACGCCTTAGACAGGTTCAGGAAACACGCATAAACTGGAGTCCCCCTATCCGTATAATATCTGACGGCATGCTTCATGCATAGATTCGCACTTTCCGTTGATAACTTTTCTCTAAAACCAAACTGATTATCGTGCGGTATTACGCAATTATTAATTTGTACATTCAGCAAGCAATCAAATACTTTGGCAATAACGGTACTTAGTTAACGATATCGGCCTATAGTTGGTCTCATCAGCAACATCACCTGTTCTGGCTTTAATGGCAGGCACTACGACTGCTCTCATTAATTACAGGGGCAAATACGAATGCCCCATACAGAAGGTGTACAACATTGCAAGCACTCGTGGTAAGTGAGAACCAGCATGAAATAAATGCTCGATTGTGGGCAGATTACCTAGAATATAATAGAGTGTAATCTATTGGGGAGGCCAATGTTCAGCAGTGGACTAAAGTCTAACTGCTGAACTAAGGCTGACATGATCATGATGATATTTTTTTAAATAAATTAAAAAAAAATATCACAAATAGGTCGTAGGAAATGATCAATTGATTACATGGACTGCTTGGCGGGAAAGTGAAGTGGGATGACTGTAGTTTTGTTTTATTTTCTAAAATTTGTGATATTTCGTACATTAATGTGTAATAATAACGGTGGATTATTAACCGTTAAGTGTTTGTGAACTCATGTAGAGTGTTGGTAAATGAAACAAAACAGTGCATCATAACTTTTTTAATTCTCTCAAGAAGTCCATGTGAGATCTCAGTGTAGTCCCACATCTTTACTGAGGACTCAAGGGGTTTAGGGGGACGGCATCTCATTTACCATTTATCATCTTTATCACCACTCATTCTCATTACTATAATTTATATGTTATTAATATATCTCTTCCTTGACACTGGCTAAATGTGCAAACTGCACGAAGCCATTATTTGAAGAAAAAAAAGAAAAGATCAATGGAGTGATGTTGCATTCCTGGGGAAAGTCCTTGGAGGAGTTATCTAGCGTTTCTCCACTACATACGCTTTCTTGGTGTAGAAAGTATTCAATGCCACTGGTCCTGGTATAATAATACACTATTGATTATGTGGTAGTGTTAGTATGTAGTAGGTGGCCATTTGAAGAAGTATGAAAGAAAGTAACCTAAGCCAATGTGCGGGTCAGTATGGTATAGAATGACTTGAATCCCCTCACTATTGTTTTGATCACCTAACTATTCACATGAAAAGTTTATCGATGTACGTGGTAGACTTGATTCAGGTGTTTTGGTTTCTGCTTCAGATCAATAATAGACTCAATCAAATAATTGCATTATTTTAAAGGGAGACTACTTGTTTTCGTTATAATCTTGCAAGTTGTAAGTAGATTTATTTTGTTGTTCAATTAAAGACATGACTAAAAAATATATTTATCTTTGCCGATAATTTTAAGCTCCTTCTACTTAAATAAAAACACGGTGTACTATTCAGTTTTATGATGCTGTCTATTTCAGAAGTTCATTAGCATTAGTTCCAACTGATTAGATTAGAGATATTTTTGATAAATTCAAATTAATATAATTTAAGTATTTACTTAACGCTTACTTATAACAATACCAAGGAATTTAGGCTATTCATATGTGAATTGAATAGTTATTTTCCAAAAGTATTACAGTGATAAATATTGTAAAGTTATTCATTTATTGTGATATGAGACTAGCAGTGTCTCGTCTACCAATCTCTATTGTTAGTAAGCAGAAATTCGAAATATTCCATAGAAATTTTAGTTTCTATTATTATATAACGTAAAAAAAGTTTGTCTACAAGTTATCGTAAAAAGTTTTTAATACAACTATAAAGGTAATAAGCAACTTACCCCTGGGTCTTCTGTGTCTGTCGGTTCTATCACTTCATTATCCGCCTCTAAATTTTGCAACGAGGTCTCCGAATGAAACATTTTGTCACCCATTTTTTTCCTATTCATTATTTCGTACATTACTTCCTTTCGCTGCACATTTGGGTCCGTCATTTTGTACCTATCAATTGTCTCCACTCAACAAAGCATAAACTTCAATTTACACGATATTAATAATTACTAAATGCCCATTTAACACATCGGCGTCTTAGAGATAAGACACTTAATATGAACATATATTTGCGCGTTACAGATTGCAAATGAATAAAAATGATCGTTATCAGTTATCAAATGGTGCGTATCTATAATCATGGTATAATTGTTTTAGCGTGATGCTGATTTCCTTATAATGGAATAAAAAATATCCAAGTCGAATTAACGATAGATGAAGTTTATAGTATTTTTGCAATGTTTTTACCGGAAGATTTAATCTATTTAAAAGGTATAAAAACATATTTTTATAAGAGGGTCTAATCTAGCTTTCGTATAATAAAACAAGACCGGGGGCTTAAACACTATATAAGAGGAATTGTAATTTATGATTGTAGTTTAATAAAGGTGTATAGGAATTCTACCAAGATCAGAGTCCAAGCCAATCTCACCTGCATGTGTTGCACCTGCCGATCAACGAACGAGGCTCTGGCAAACATAAAAGTTCCCGATAAGCGGCAATATAAATAGGCTCAACACCTATTATGGGGGACCAACTAAATAATTGGCGAAGAGTGGGCGTATAATATGACTCTGCTTAACCCTTCGGGGAAATAGGCGTGAATTTATGTATGTATGTAGTTTAATAAGCGTCAAAGAAGTCAAAAAATGCACCAATGAGGATAATAAACAACAAAATAGTATTACAATTAAGCAATTGGAATTAGAAGTAACAAAATGTTTAGCAATTATAAAATTTGGTGAGCCACAAAAAAAACAGCATTAAAATGGTCAGAATACAAAGATTTTGTTCGGAATTAAAAAAAAACAGGCAGCAATCCATTCCGCAAATTAGTTTGATAATGGTCAAACATTTAATCATAAATATCCAGATTTCAATAACATGAGTTTATATATTAAACATTAAGAATGCCAAATAACTAGTTGATCAGCAAGATTTCATGATTGATCAGCAGAGAAAAAATAAATAAGCAATGTGTTTGATTGGTATGCACTGAAGGAGATATTTAAAATATTAATGTATTTATTTTAAAAGAAAACTATATGTCATTATATAAATAATACTGGATAAATATTAGTGAAAACTTATGACCGACCGATATGTAAATATAAAGATGCGGTCTACAAATTTAATAAATTATTTCATGATATACTTATTTCTCTTTTTGGGTCAGGTTGAGGTAATTTAAGTAGGTTTAAGTCTCCCTACTATCATCTTGCCTGTATTATGTATATTTATGTATATGTAGTGTATTTGATTAGTGTGTTGATGTAAGTTTATCAATATTCCTTTTTTTTAATTCGTAGCACCGCCTTCCCTCTCTGCTAACCCTATGGTTAACTGGTAGAGAATGCCTTCGGCATTAAGTTCGCCTTTTGTATCACTTTTTTTTTGTGTGCAATAAAGATTAAATAAATAAATAATTTTTATTTTTTTTCATTGAAAAGTATATAATTTGGTAGTTATATTATGTTAGTCTTCAATACTACTTTTGTATGCGCACAAAGTGTTTTTTTGTTAGGCCTCTGAGTGCATATCAAAATTTTATACAACAGAAGCAGCTCACTGCAGCTTATATAATTAATATGCTATAAAATATAATAACAGCCGTCCAGAATTACATAGCTGATTAATTTAAAAATGTTTGCTGGCCATGAATTGCTGATCAATTAGCTATTTCTTAAACACAAGTTTTATTAAACTTAAAAGATGTAGTACCAACCCATGTAATACTAACCTTTGAACGACAATAAAGAAAAGTTATTTGTTGTTGTTATTTCTGCTCACAGATTATACTTTTCTGTTTACGAAAATACGAATACTATGCTAACCATTTAAATAACACCCTTAGGAAATTACACATACAGAAGTTGTTTAATTTCTAAATACATTCTGTAAAAAATAGATCTCTACTATGAATATAGGCACTAAAGAAATTCAATCAATTAATTAATCAATCAAGATTATTAAAAGTGAGTTCCTAATTTTAACATTAATAAAAATCTCTATCGATTGTAGATTGTATAATTATCAAAGATTACAGCGATATTATATAAATTGTAAGTTTTTTAATAAATTAAATTTCCTTAAAATTTTGACATTATTTTCAAATGCCACACACTGCCAAATCTTTGTAGGAAAAAAGATGAAAAAGAGCGACAATCTATTATAACTATATAAATTTATAATGATGTAGCAATAAATGATTCACATAAACAACTTTAATTGGCCATATCATAGTAATGCCTATCTATTTGATATAGTTCTTGGAATTATTTATACACATTTACGAGTAAGTATTTACATTGAAATTATTAATGTCTAAAATCATTAAATAATCAAGGTATGAATTAGGCTTTACGGTTCATGGTAAGCCGAAAGATTTTGTTATAAGATTTTAATCCATGCAATAAAACTAGATTACTTAAATAATTACAAATAAAATATTTTTATCAAATTATTTTATCATGTACCTACAGAATGAAAGAAAAACAGATTATACTGCGTCCTTTAGCTAGAAAGCCGCAAACTGCCAGAGGGTATTTTCTGAAATATAAACTCTATTGTATTATAGTACCGTTTAAAATCCAAAAATTTCCCAATGGACGTTAGCAGCAATTTAGGTAATGGACGTCAGTAAAAGGTTGATTATAAGAAAAACCTCGTATAAACGTTAGAAAAACTGTAAAAACTAACTACCGGGAGGGAAACCAAGAGAGACCATTGGAGGCCAGGAGGGCCAGTCCAGCAGCGCCAGGAGAGTTAAGACTCTAACCATAGACCCTCCGGGAAGTCAGCCACACACGCTATGGTCGCACAAGGAGGTAGGTGGGGCGCGTCCACTGCGCCTCTCTGAGGAGGTCTTCATGGTTTTGTCCGGGGGACATTAGCCTCAGGCGGGATGTCAGACGCTGCAACCAGCCGTCTGGCCCCCGCCTCTTTCTCAACAAGCGGCGGGCGTCGTCGATATATTTTTAGTAGGTATTACTGCTGGCAGTCGCGTCTGCCGGTGGTGAGTCCCACACCCCCTTTCGGTCTCCCTTTGGCCGGAAGGCAGTGCGTAAATGCATTTCGTTACCGAAGTAGAACAAAAAAAAGAAAGGTTTACCTACAGCAATCTTGATATTAGGTCAAGAAACTTTAAGTAAGTGATTAACAAAAAAATAAATAGGGAAGCAGTAAAAATGGAAAGTTATTCTTTACGTCACTATCGTACAAAGACTGACGTCAAAAGTTATTGATTAGTGCGTCTTCTCTATTATGAAACACGAAGCTGAAACATCAACTCACGGTAGGCCTTATCTACATATACACTTAATCAGCACGGTATGGAGTTACTTTAGAAGGTCGAATATATCATTCAAAGAAAAATATAGATGGATACATAAAAAAGCAAAATAAAGTGATAATAGTAGGTACTTAAAGTTTTTATTTCAAAATCTTAAATAATAACAAAAAGGACATGAACGTGGTTTTACAAAGCTGAGTTTACTTTGAGTGCATTTTGATAGTACAAATAGTAAGTTCGACCATGAACCTTACAATTGTATGGATCCAATGGGTATTTTAGACTCAAATGTAATTTTCTCATCCATCACCACACGGACATGAACATAGGCAATAAGTCATGAATGTTAATATATCCTGATAAATCAAAAGTAATAATAAACTAAATATTTTAGTACGAAACATTTTAACTAAAACAGACTAGAAAGAAAATTGATATCATCGTTAAATAACTTCAAGGCATGCTAAAATCGTAGTTACTTTACGCAGTCATATCAATTATTGAGAAGTTTACTCAACACGTCTTTTAATTCGATGGAAAATTGGGAAACAGGTATATTTAGCTCCTGAGTTGATGATGAAGAGCTTCTGTCTCTGACCACGTAGTCTGAAGGCACGACAAACAGTTGTTTTTTATCCGCAGCATCTTCTGCGACACTTAGACAGGGAGGCATAGGTAGGTGCGGGCGCAGTTTTAACCACGCGTAGAATGCTTTTGTAGACCTGTAAGAAGAAAGTCTAATAAACTTTAAACATACTACTCTCTCTACATCTACACTTCACCAATATTATAAAGAGATATGATTGTTTGCATTGTACAAGCTCCTAAACTAATGGATCGATTTAAAAGTTCATTCACCATCAGATTTCAAATTTCATTCTTCTTTAGTATGATAGACTAATTATTAATCGGTGTAAATTAAGAATCCTGACCAAGAACTGTAATAATATAACTCAATACGTAAAAACGTCACGCGGGTGAAGATGTGATCAGAAACTAGTTTCCAATAATTTAGCTACTAAATCTATGTGCATTCATCCCAGAATGCAAGTTGGACGTATTGCTTGTCGTGTGTGCGTCGATGTTGAGCTGTATATAATATATAGCAGTCGCCCGCGGCTCCGCCCGCGTGGATGTCGGCTACCGCTGTAAAATGCCTACCCAGAAAAGACACGGTCAGCAAAATGATTTCCAGATCAATTCACAGACACGGACACTAACATCGACGACGCAGTCATTATCCGCAGGCTGCATAGATTGTCTTTATGTGGATGTTGAAGTTGTTAATGATGAAAATATTTAAATCTAATTAATACTTAGTTTTTACTCTTACCGGCAGTCCCGGAGAGCAACCTGTTGTTTTGGGATAGATAACTAAAGCGATTATTGTAAATGTTCCCCGTAAACAACATTTGACATTAAATTATTTTTAGGTGACAAAATAAACTGATGGTCGGGACCCGTGATAGGGCGCTGTGCAGCAGAAATCGTAATAATTTAAGTTCGCCATAACTTCAAAAACAAACGTCCAATTTTGATCATGCCAAGACCAAATATTATCTACATAAACTGCACTTACTGATGAAATAATTAATTTTGATAGGGATTAATAGCATAAGTAAAATAAATGCGTATAAATATAGTACAAAAAAAAATCAAGATTTTGACGTGACAACGTCTTAAATTAGGTTGCGGCTGGGAGTCACTTATGAAAAAGTGTAACGCTCGGTAACGTTACGATGAGTCACCGAACGAGAGAGAGGCCCGGCGAATGCCTTGCGTCTCTCTCCCACTCAACTATGATCGGTCTGCCGCGCGCGCAGTTTTAGTAAACAAAATATATTTCTATAGTTAAAATTTGTGCAATTCTTATTTTCATTCAATTCCTTGTTCCTATTGTGCAATTTAATTATATTCATATCAATAAATATTCTACCGAGAAAAAGACGTTGTCACGTAAAATCTTCGCCCGTAAAAACGACTTTACAGGCAACCATTATTTAAATAAAAAAAGGGTTGTTGTGCCTCACTCGCCATATATAGGTATAGTGTGTCGCTGAATTTTTAGTAGGTGGTATAAGATCTTTAATTCATTCATACATTTTGTGGCTCTATCTTTTATAGTTTAGGCAGCGTACGCAACTGTTCTGGTTGATTTTCACTTTGTGTTCGAAAAACCCAAATATTGTACGGAACCCTATTTTATTCGAAATTATAATATAGCCTATGTTACTCAGTGATAATGTAGCTTTCTATTGAAAAAAGAATTATTAATATCGGTCCAGTAATTTTTGAGTTTATTCGTTACATACAAAAATACAAATCTATATATAGATTACATTGATTCCCCCCCCCCCGTACCACCCCAGTGACGCTTACACGGAGCCTACATCGCATGCTGGCTAGCTGAGCGCGGTGACCGGCAACCACGCGACTTTTTTCTAATACTTGCATTTTTAAACTCGTGATATCTTCCGAATGAAATGTCCGAATTGAATAATTCAAAAAGTTATAAAAAGGTACGGCTTCAATCCGTATTGAATAGAAAGTTTTTTTTTTTGATAAGGATTAACACCAAGGTACAAATATAGAGCCTTTTCAAGCGGCGGCATATAAATTAAATTTTTAGAATAAAAAACCGCTTACTGTGACGTAACTATAATATTTAGACATATGCTGTCGCGATACTTTTTGTAGATAATGATGAGTTCTGCAAAGTCGTAGTACATGATTTTGTTCTATCATCAATAGTTTTCGCTGCGCACGCTACGTAAGGAATTTTTCAGGTCATTTTTTTACACCTTGGGTTACATTATTGGATTTGTAGTAAGAATCCCTAATTTTTTTAAAAATATAATATAGCCTATGTTACTCGGGGATAATGTAGCTTTCCAAAGGTGAAAGAATTTTTGAAATCGGTCCAGTAGTTTCGGAGCCTATTCATTACAAACAAACAAACAAACAAACAAACAAATCTTTCCTCTTTATAATATTAGTATAGATATGATGTGATATGATGAAGATGAGTATAGCATTGGACTTTATACAAATGGTGTGATTACTCTATTATCGTGAACGTTCATAAATAAACATTCTCTATTTCTAAGTGTAAATGATGTCATGTATGGCAATGTGCAAAGTGTCACTGTGGTGTTACAAGTAGATTAAAGGGTATTCCCTCATAAGTCTAGGCTCATTTTTATTTTGTTATTATTGTGAGGAGATAATGTCATTTTTATCGCACTGTCACATTCGCATACACATAGAACCACACGTCACATTGTCTGGTACTGCGGTGATTTCTAGAATAATAAATATATCTCACACAGAAATTACTAAGCTGAAATTATACTAAGAGAGGTACGGAACAACAATTTTCTTTCGTACATACATTATTACCGTATATAGGATACAACCAGACCAAAATCCTACGTTTATTCACACAAATATGTGTCCGTGTTAGATCGAATTCACGACCTCTGTACGGATTTTACGACCTCCACGCTAAATTGAACATTTCGGATATGAGAGAGTCCAAGCAGAACGCTGTCGTAGTGAAATACTTACGTGAGATGCTGTATATCATCCCAAACGCAGGCCATGGAGCGCAGATCCTCTGGTATCTTGACGCAGTTCCACATTTCCTCGGTATTGTTCTTGGGTGGAATGTGCTTCATTTTCTGAGGCAGGCAGGTGTTGAAGGCCGTGGTATGCGCAGGACTCGTCTCAGCATGGATGTCGTAAGCGATCTGCCGCTTCAATACCCTCGGACATGAGGCCTGGTTTAAATAAAGCGTTTTGTTAATACTATTGTTATAGGGACGCTTGCCTGACTGTGGTAAGATAGCAATTTCTTTAAGAGTTTATTGAACACTATCTTTCGAGCTGTGTGGTACCGGCCTAAAATAGAATCACATCTCATGAAGAGAAATCTACCAGACGATGGGCTGCAGCGTTATACTGCGTACTGACTTATGAACTGCGATCACCAACCCGCCTACCCAGCGCGGTGTAGCGTGGCAAATACCACCAATAAAGTGTAAATTATTGGAAGGCCATGTTCAGCAGTGGACTTTTTATAGCTGAAATTATGATCTTTCTATTTTACCAAAACGGCTTAGCACTGGGATAATCATACAAACACATACCGATGTCTTTTCAAATTAACACAATTCACGATTTCATAAGTTTCTTTCGTGAACAATATCGAACTATCGTATAACTACCTATATTATTAGATACCTAAGCACTTCAAAATTGTATATAAAATCAGAATCAAATTCAATGATAATCAAATATTATGGATGGATAGTCTATATTTAATGTGTTTAACACATTTTAATCACGCCTGTTTCCCCGAAGAGGTAGGCTGAGGCATATTATATGCCCACATTTCGCCAAGTATATTGTTAGATTCTCGTAGTAAGAGGTGGCAAGCCTACTACCGCCTACCGGAAATTTTTATGTTCGTCATCCGTTGATCGGCAGGTGCACCATTTGCAGGTGAGGTTGGTTTGGGCTCCTAAGTCCTGTTAGGATCCCTATCCATATATGTGTTCAAGCCGTCAACTTATTTACTGTAAATTCAAAAAAAGATACGAGAAATAGCCATACCCGTGGCACACCAACAAAGTTAGCGATGCTCTGGAGAGTGCAGGGCAGTATCCTCGGATCCATGACAAGGCCTCTTGACGCATGCTCGTCGAACCAAACCTAGGTAAAATAAAATTATATGTTACTTAAGTCCAAAGTACATCATATCATATGGTGGGAATCGCTAAAGCCAATATTCCATTCAATTCGGTGATTGATTCCGACCAGATCGTACGAACAATTTACTGAATATTTAGAGTGGCCACAAAGCTCAGTCCTTCGATGTGTGATCGCTTAGATGTAATTTAAAACTGTGAGGTTCTATGCTTCTAATAAGCTGGTGGCCCCATGCCAGTTTTCAATCATTAAGTCATGTTATACTAAACTATTTGACAAAATTGAAATATCGGAATTCAGCTTTGGGATGTTACTGGGTTGAGACGTTAGTGATATCGTTAAATGTACTTTTATAGAATTAATGTTAATCCATTCATTATTTAAGTAATTCTAGTAGATGATTTATAGGCATGCTTATCAGGCGTATTAACGAATCAGGGATCTCCACTTCCAATGTTTCAAATGGAAGCACATTTAAACATAAACATTAACAGCCTTACTAATAAAAAATGCTTAAACCGCTACTTAACGATTGAATAGTTACCCAGTGAATAAACTTTGAGTAAAGTTATACACGAATTACACAAAGACCCTACCAATAAACATTGTATTAGCTCTGAATAGTTAAACGTCTACTTTACATGGTTTAAACATCGCATTGGCAATATTTTTGCGTTACGTTTAGAAACCATATTGTTTGATGTGTTCATGGAACTGCAAATAATGCTATTTTAATGATAAAACTACATCAAGAATGCAAATAACTCGTTATATTTATATTTATTATTGTTTTGGATATATTACATAGTAATTTATAAAATTATTGTTGAACGTTCACCCTTCAAAACGAACGTCATCCTTCCTTGTTTTGTTTATGAGCCAGGCGGCTGTCAATAATTGTTACTTTCGGTGTGTATGTCTAATTATTTTATTTATTTTTCAGTGCTTTAGTTTACATATACATTTTATAATTTATGTTTAAACAATGACGAAAAAAGTTACAAACCAAAAAATAATGAAAAATATTTTTTTTGACAAGTCAACTATGTACTAGTATTTTGTACATTGTCTTTGGAAAATATAATATTGAATTTTGATTCGTTATAATTGACGAGAAACTTTTATATATTTTTCGATTGCTCGTAACTTGAGGTCTCTATTGCAAATCTAAGTAAATTTGATAAACCGTATAAAGCGAAAAATATTAAAAACCAAGATACGAACCCAAAATGGACACCTGTCATACACTTACACAATAGATAAACTACGGTTCATGAGTGAATAAGCCCTGTGTAATTTTTCTTCTACGCTAAAACAGACGTATACAACCGATTTGTCAGAAATGTTTTTATTGGTAGCCCGATGACTTGCATCACCTATATAACGGGTATATACACCTGAGCTTATCTTTATTAGTAAGGCTGTAAAATTATAGCCGTAAAGTATGCTATATAGATTGAAAACGAAAAAGGCTTTATTCAGCTTGGAGCACTTATAACTGTAAACTTTAAACCAATAGTGCAAGAGTAGCCAATGGAAGGTGCCCAAAGTAAAATGAATTTATTACCTACCCTTGGATTTCTAAAAATATAACTTAATATAAGCTTAGTAAGACAGTGAAGTCCAAGAGCACTGCTGTTAGAAAGCCGAGTTAATAAACTTTACATTTTCCAGTTGAGGTGGAGCTTGGGGTAAAAACTTTGTTTTGTTGTTGAATTTTATACGTGACCTTCCTATCTAACTTTTACGCAGATATGTGTAAGGAAATGATCAGGGGATATAAATCTTGAAATAATAAACTATAATATTTGTTTTGTTGAGCCGAAATCGAGCATAGTGGCATGCCATGGCATGGAAGATAGTCTGATGTAAATGCTTGAGAGCAAAAATATCAGTTATGTTTATAAATATTAGATTTTTAGAAAGATTGTTTTTTAGTAAACATATCGTAACCAAACAAAACAAAACCACTATGACTTTTTAGTACATTTTCCATTGAGCTTCGAAAATAGGTAACTCTGCGATAATTATGCTTTCAAGTCTACTTGTCACGTGGTCATCATAGCAAACCTGGAATAGATCTTCGATATCTTCCGGGCGCTTGATTTCACTTTTGAATTCCACATTTCCTAATCCAACCCACCATTCATAGAACTCTTTACATATCTGAAGACATAAAACACAATCAAAATTATACACTTAACAATACAGGAATCCGATATCAGTACTTTGAACCAGTTTATTTTACCTTTTTGGTCATAATCTCTGCTCGCTTACTAAACTCGTCTGAAGCAGACACTTCAAATGCTTTTTGTTTATATTTTGAATTCCATTTAATCATATCAGTTTCGGATTCGTTGCAATAAAGCATATCGAAGTGGGGATTTTTCATATGTCTGACCCAATGCTTGCGGCTTTAGAATGTAATTATATGTAATTTTATTCTTAAGAAATCAAAGCATTATCTTGTACTTATATAGAACCAGCAAATAGGAAGCTCTGCACATTTTCTATTTCTACTACTAACTATAAATTGTGGATTAATGAACCATCTCAGCTCATTACGCCCTGCTGATTGAAACGGGTCACTTTTAAGGTGATACCATTTCGGGTGACACTCAATTACCCATGCAGACCCATTCGTAATGCTAGAGCCAGGTGTGCAGCGTCCTGCTACTGAGTCATTTGAAGTAGGTTTCGAGTACATTAATATTATGTTAACAGTAGAAGCCAGAACCAGAATCTGAAACGCTTAAAATGACATCGTTATCTTTTAATGGTATTGGTTCCAACGAAAGTGTGCATACAGTATTATGGTAGCAATTTACTTACACTTTTACGCTCTTAGGGTTTACTATCATATCATCACTAGAACTTGCTGACTCTTCAGAACTGATACTCTCTAACTCTGATTTGCCTCTTCGAAAAACACTTGATGCCGTAACCCTCTGGCTTGATTTGGTCATCGTAAATTTTGAGAAGGACTTCATGCTTTTTGATATCGACTTGGAAACGACGAATGACTTTGATTTTGTCGTAGATTTAGAGCGGGTACCTAATTAGTGTTTAAATAATACGCTTTACTTTTGGTAAGTGGCAAATCACTCTCACAGAAGATTACTAGGTTTGTTGTGCTTTATAAATGTTTATCAAAAATTCATTTGGATTCAAACCAAAAGTTTAGAGTTATTAGGAGAAATAAAAAGTTTAAAAGTAACGGCGTAAGAGTGGACGAAAAGAAATCTTACTGGATGACGGGTAGCAGCGTCATCCTGCTTCACCAACTCTCCCACCCAGCGTGGTGCTTATGGGCAAATACCCCCCATAGAATGCAATCTATTGGGGAGGCCAATGTTTATCAGTGGACTTTATAAGGCCGATATGATAATGTATTTTTTTTCACAATTTTCTAATTCATATACTTATTACCCATGGTACTTCTGTTGAGCTCAACAGATTCTGCTGCTTGAGAAGAGACGCTCCATTGCTCAGATTGTTCTTCAACCAATTCTTCTTCAACGGGCAAATTAAAGTCACTCATCGAATACTGTGGTAGATTTGTTATCTGGGAATGGTAAATTAAATGAAAAAGCAGCTTTACACATACTCTTTGACATAACTTCGTGTTGGTACAGTCAGCGTCAAGTATATGGATATAATATCTTCGGATATAAAGATTGATTGACACAAGTCTCCAAATGTTGTAAGGGCGTGTTCAGAAATACATTGGGCTGTAGGTGTTACCAACTATGTGACGCTGAATGTATATAGTGATTTTGACGGTGAAAATGATGTTAAGGTGACCTTTAAAATATATCTACATCTTATTCAAGCGAATAAGATTAAATAAAAGTTCGAGAATGTTTAAGATTTGACACACACTGTTGGGTCTTCGTCACCTGATATAAGAACTAAATCGTGATAAGATTGTACATAAAAATATTATTTGAAATTTTAATATCACATATGACCAAATTTATTTATTGATGGCAATATTCTTTGCTTAGCAATATAAAAAAAAATCGCTAACAGTAATGCAACAAGGGTTACATTAGGAACAAGCGTATTGAAAACAAATAAAGTTGCTGGATTGTTACGGGACAACTACAAATAAAAAGAAAAACCGTTATAGCCTACAGGCAAACAATTTTGGCTTCCCTACATAATCGGTTTTACAGTAACATAATTACGAAATCTCTCACCGGATTCGCTGAAGAATCTTTGTAAAATTGTTCAGATGGCACGAGAGACGTGATGTCCGACTTTGGTTCATATTCATTGGCTTCCAAAGGCAAGTCAAAGATCTTAGCGATCCTATGGAAAATCCGCTGCCCTACTAACTCGCGAACTGTGTCACATTGTGAATCCCAAAACTGAAATGGAACCAGAAATGGTATTTATAAATAATAATCAAAGTTAATTGCTTTAACAATTTTCAGGGCTAACTGCTCCATTGCTCTGCAGATATACACTAAGTGTAAACCTAGGATCACCGAGTTTTCTAAGATAAGTGGACTGGCAAACGTAAATAAGGAACAGATAGTTAACAATTTTTTCTTTGCATTTATAATAACGTGATGGTTTTTTTCATATGGAGGAGTAGCTATTTGGTACCTTTTTGGACCAGTATCACTGCGACCAGATTTGATCTAAATTGTCAACTATGTGATATTGCTTTTTCTGGCATTGAACAGTTGTTATCCGAGATCTACGTGCTAAGTGCTGCTGGAAGGTGCAAGGATGTTTCATCTTGACACATTATGGTGTCGTTCAGTCTTATCAACGACAATGTCCTATTAGGGCCTTAAAAGAAACCTGAAGGCAGACATCCTTTTTAGAGATTTCTTTTTAGGTTTTTTTGAATAATACCGATAATACGGGCTAAGTTCTAATCGAGCTAAGTTCACAAATACATTGCTTGAGAGCAAGGGAGCTGATCACTTTATGAATCCGTCGCTTGTGAAATGCAATGCTCCCTACAAACCTACCTGTTCATCCTTGTAGGACAACTCCAAGTCTCGTAAAACTTTTTTCCAGTGTTGTTTTACAGAGGCCTCGTTCTGTTGATACCGCGACGGTTTGATGACTCGCAAGTTCCTGGGTTTGTCCCAAAGTTTTACGAGAGGCTGTTTCCCACACGGCATATTGGTGAGCACTTCTTACAAAGAGATATCTGTCAAACGACTATTAGGTACTGTGGTTCAAAATATTAATAATAAAGAATATATAATAATTCTTCTCGTCTCACAGAAGAGATTTTTGTTGTATTCGGCTAGAAAACTATGAAACGCGCGTGATACGACGTTTAATGCTTCATAGAAGCTTTTAAATTTGACAAGAAAAAGACGGAAAAGATCTATGCCTTTTGTCTCTGTCAAGATAACTATGTCTTCAAATGTTATTCATACTGTACTTCCTCTTTTACATATGTTTAACAGACTCCTACATAAAGGAACTAAATAAAACAAATTTTGCTTTTATTCGTAAAATGCTATATATGTAGATATATCATAATAATATTGTTAAACTTAAATTAACTGCACTGTAGGGTCAAACTAATGGTTTATTGTAATTTATCCACTCAGTTCATATTAAATAAATCTTTTATTTTATTATTCATCATTAGAATTATAAATAAAATTTAATTAAGTAATATAAATGTGTAAGCGCCATCTACACAATAGTCTCAACACAATCGCGATTCGAAGCCAGCTTACTCATCAAAGAGTTCACAAAGTTGCCACTAGATGACACATATAAATACTAAAATCAAAGAGTGACATACTGTGTGAGTTTTATAGATTTGCAAAAAATATTTCTAGAGAAGTAATCATATATTATATAGTGCGTCATTAAAAATAAAGATATAATTTTCACTTCATGTTAAATTGTTACATTGTGTCGTATCTTTAAATAACGCCCTCTTGCGGTTTTTGACACAACTGTCATACAAAGTTGTACAATGAAAGTTAGACAATATAACTATAGATGTCACTGCTACAGGAAATAAAAAAATATTCTAAACGGAACTTAACCAAGTACTTTTCAATACTTAAAAACATATATTGATAACCTTTATGTTTTACTTTGCATGCAAAAAGTAACTATAGAGATAAGGTAGGTAAATTTATTTGTGTCTAGTCTCCACCTGTGGCATTGCCCGCATGACTATTACGTCTCAAAAATACTATTCCCATTATTACCATTCCCATTACTACCATTCCCATAACTACCATTCCCATTACTACCATTACCCTACCATTTCCATTATCAAAGCATGTGCTCCTGTTTAGAGGAAAAATCATCCTTCTTTAGGTTCAAGCTTTCTTTGAACAAAGCTTTTTAAAATGGTCTGACTGTTATACTTTTGAGTTTTTAATTAAAAAATACAACTTTCTTTGTGCAGCTTCGCCCGCGTGATTTATGGATTACTGTGTCCCATAGAAACCATGCATATTTTTAGAATAAGAATAAAAGATTACTCCAAAATCCAATTTCTCTTAAAAACTTAGGTACTTTATCAAATTCATATACTTTATCATACTTTATCAATATCAAGATGAATCAACAGACATACTTTCGCTTTGTTTGATAATCTAACATTAATATTACTTAAAACATGTATATTGTTAATGTTATATTTTATTGCCTTATAGCGTCACAGACAAATAAAGATTAAAATTTAAATACCTAACCAATTGATAATTTAAAATAGCATAACCTGAGTTTCTTGCCAGTTCTTCTTACAAAGCGGTGGCTCGGAACTACCTTGTTATTACATTTCTCTATGCTCGGAACTGGCACTTTTTTTTTCTTTTAAATAATGGCTTCGTGTGGTTTGCACATTTAGCCTGTGTCAAGTAAGAGATATATCTATTATGAAAATATAAATTATAGTAAATAATAATAAGTGGTGATAAAGATGAGAAATGGTAAATTAGTTGTCCGCCCCCAAAGCCCCTTGAGTCCTCAATAAAGATGTGGGACTATGCTGAGATCTCACATGGACTTCTTGAGAGAATTTAAAAAGTGATATTGCACTGTTTTGTTTTATTTACCAACACTCATGTACATTCACAAACACTTAACGGTTAATAATCCACCGTTATTACAAATTAATGTTCGAAATATCACAAATTTTCAAAATATAACGTGTGACGTTTACTGACTCTCAACTTCTTAGTTTCTAGTCTAAGCAGAGCTTGTACTATAGGTCAAGTATGCTATATATATATTTTTTACTTCAAAAGCAAACCAGATAGGAAAACACCCTGACCAAAACAATAATTCGTCCTCCTTCACACAGATATTATTATAATGTCATATGTGGGAATCGAACCCACGAATACAGGACCAAAGAACAGGCATATTAATCTCCACGCCATATCGCACCTGAAGCAATTATAAGAAACGGTTTTTATATACACAAAGTATTATCAAATGTATCATTTTTATCACAGAATCATGTTGAAACTCTCAGATCTTAAATTAAAGCTGTAAGTAAAGTAAAATAACTGTTTTATAAAAGTTAAATTTATTCTCCTCTAGCTCTAATTCAAACACTAACTATACAAAACATAGATAATTCTGCGTTATTCCATAACACTTTAAATATTGTATCCTTCAAGAGTTTTTAAACTATAAAAATGCATGGAATAAGTTGCATACTCCTTTTTTTTTTATTACTAAAACAATTTGTTGACAATTAATTAAATACTTTTTATAACATATAGGTTCATCTATCCTGTTATAAACTACTATTCATATTATGTTACTTTATGATATGACTTTTCGTCCAAGATCCCAGAGCGATCAGACATAACTTATTTTTAAATAGATCTGAAACCTTAGGAAGTGGCGTCTTATGACTTAACTCAAAAAGGCGATTTCTGGGACATCACAAAAGAAGATCTTTTAAAGAATACTTGTCCTACTTGTAAGCGCATTAAATTGATACTGATTTATAAATTAGGAATTCTGCTTGTGTTTTGAACGTTTAATTAACATTGATTCGATCTTAGTAAGAAATAGAAAGACTATATAAGTACGTAACTCAAACCTGACCTGTCTATTAATAGGTCGATGTTTCTTTAAGCATGCGTTATGTTCTTTGAATACCTGCGTGCTTGTGAAGCTTGCCTTGTGGCACTTAGTAAGAAAAGTAACCTAATATATTTTTTTATCAGATGTTGTTTCATTTTCCATACCAACCTTACCTGCAAGTGGTGCACCTGCCGATCAACGGACGAGGCTTTGGCCAACATAATAGTTCCCGGTAAGCAGCAATAAGTTCGCCACCTATTCCGTGAGTCCAACATTATAATTGGCGAAGTGTGGGCGTGTAATATGCCTCTGCTTTACCCCTTCGGAGAAACAGGCGTGGTATTATGTATGTATGTTGTTTCATTTTACTTAAAAGAGAAAGGAGCCTTTGATGTATACATTTGTTGTTTTATAAAGTGTTTTTGACTAAGTTATATTAATATTAACTTTTCGTCATACTACAAATGAATAAATAATATAGAATATTATGTACATACAATTTTTTTAATTAAGTATAAAATAATTCACATCACTGACAGCACCCTTTGAGTTTTGCAGGATATCATATCAATACTTTAAATTAATTTGTAACATCACATGACATGTCGCGCGACTTAGTACAGATAGACAAGTACAAACAAAGCTAGAAGAGACACTAGAAAAACACGTGCTACTGTAAGAAAGAGACACAATATTTATCAAGGTAACGGGTATGAGAGTTATTCCAAAGAAAACCTTGTGCGAATTTCTTAATTTCTCTCTGTTACTCGGAGCCGACTGTCTAGGTACAAATATAAGGACAGGAACAAATAGAATCACAGTTGGGTCTTAATACCTGTGGCTGTAAATGTAAAGAAAAGAAGATCATAAAAGTTCATAATATATTTATTTCATAAATTTTTCTCATTCAAGTCATGCACCTCTATACGTCTTGTATTTTAGGTCCAACTTATGAATAAATGGGAAACCGTTCTCATATGCAATTCCATTATTAATAATAAATACAACTATCAACCGTTGTAATTTTACGTTCGTCCTAATTTTTCTGCTTCGTCAAATGTGTCTGGCACTTTTAATCCCAGCGTTTCCGGTTGAGTTAAAACTAATAAAGATGATATGATAGCCATACTCCCAAACATCATCGAAGGTATACCACTCCAGTAGACCATCAGCGGAGGGGTCAAGGGCGAGAGTACAGATCCTATGCGACCCAGCATTGATGAGAAGCCCAAGAAGGAATGACGGTATTGCGTCGGGTACAGCTCAGCAGTGTACAAATAAAGCGATGTCATTACTAAACCTATACAATATTTTCCTGTTAAAAATAGGAATAAAGAGAGTCCAACCATATCTTTAGGAGTAAAAGCAAAACCAATACAGCACAATCCACAAGTTAAATAACCAATAAAAAGCGTAGCCTTTCGTCCAATGATATCTAATATAATAACGGCGGTCCAAAACCCTGGTATCTCTATAGCAGCAGTTGCTATATAATTTAAGTACATATTACCTGACAAATTCACGGAGTTAATTGATAAACCGTAATAAATGAATGTGGTCGCTATCCACATTACAGGAGTCGTGCAACATCTACGTAATATGATTGGTGATTTCAACACCATTTTGATGAGATTTTCATCATTTCGCTTTATTTCATTATTTTTATTTATTTGGTTCGGTATTGCTTCCAGCAAATATTTAATGCAATCGTCGGATATAAATTTCCCATTTAGACGAGTTGCCCTCTTCAAAGTTTTCATGGATTCCTCCCGCTTATCTTTGCTAAGCAACCATCGTGGACTCTCGGTTACTATCCATAGATATGAAAGAAGAAGAAATGGTGGAGTAAATAATACTAGACTCAGAGTCCGCCATTCAGTTATATAACATGCTATTAATCCTAAAATAACTTGACCCACAGCGAACATAGATGACATGGACGCGCTGGTTATCACACGAAATTTCGGTCCCACTAACTCTGTTGCCAATATGTATGCAGCACTGAAAGTCCCGCCTCCAATTGCCGTTTGTAAAAACTGGAAAGCTGCATACATAACGTAGTTTACTGAAAAGGATCGAATCAATCCTGTTAACGCCAAGTTAAAAGAAAAAAACACAATAGACATTCGTCGACCAAAGTGATCCGAAATAAAACCAGCTAAAGGCAACGCAATCATGGCGCCAAAACTGTTCAACGTGCCTGGTAAAACTCTCAACCATTCCTTACATTCTAAACTAAAGTCATACACTATTGAGTTAGTTCGCTCGTAAACATATGATTCACATAGCACTGTTCTGTTGCGATCAAAGTAGTAAACCGAACACGAGCCGTCTTCCAAACTTGTAGTATTGACATATCTCTGGCATTCGTCAGGACCAGACTCAGTTGCTGGCACTGCATCGTAAATCCAATCTGTGGAATATTCTGGATTGAAACCATCACATTCCGGTATGGCACATCGATATGGAATTTTGTATGATGAAAATATATATTCTCCAGCCATAAAACCTGATACTATAGCGGGTACAGCTAAGAGTAACAAATTAATCACTTGGTATTTTCCAAACGCTCCTATTTCATTGTATAATACGATTTCGAAATTCAATTTAGAAACACTTTCACCCGTTTGAGAATTCATGTTTATTAAATAACTATAAACAAATACACAACAAATTATGGTGCTCTTTGATTTGGTCTAAACACAAGATGCTACGAAAACTAAGATATTTATAGGAAGCCTTGTTACTTATCTTCATTGTATTGTAATAAAGTACCTGATAAATTGTCAAGGCTGTAATATAATTTATTTACAATACGCACCAGTCCTGTTTTTCCTACAATATTTCCATTTGTGACCGCATTCGCTTTGATTCCTTCACGCTTCAAGAAAAACGACGCCCACTCCACAATAAACGAGTCTGCAGAGTCCTGATATGTAGGCTTCCAGAAGCCTTTGTCAAATCCTCGGTCCGTCTAGTCAAGAGCCTGACCGCTGTGTTGGCTGTAATGAGAGATAATTACATGAAGTAAAAATAGATGCCCCATACATCCAACAAAACTCTTGGCATTAGTTTAAAGACATTGAAATCAACTGACCTTTGCACGCTGCGGCAGTGTCTCGCAACAGAGAGCGTAAAGATAATATGACCAGCTAGGTGCGAGTCAGACTCGCGCACGAAGGGTTCCGTACCATTATGTATAACAATGGTACTGAATTTTATTTTATTGTTAAATGCGAAGTGGTCTCCATAAGGGTAATGGTAATTAAAGGTAGCGTAAAACGAAATATACTTATTGTCAATACTGAGCGAAAACGAGTTAAAATAAATCACGTTTGTTGTATGGGAGCCTTAAATATTAATTTAATTTCTGATTTTTAAAGTGAATATGTATGTGTAACTAAGTACTCTGTGAATATTTGAAGGGAATTTGTTGACATTATTAATATTGAGCAAAAACGAGCAAAAAAACACGTTTGTTGTATGGGAGCCCCTCCAATATTTATTTTATTCTGTTTTCTAGTGCTATA
Source organism: Musotima nitidalis (assembly GCA_949126915.1). Lineage (NCBI taxonomy): Eukaryota > Metazoa > Arthropoda > Insecta > Lepidoptera > Crambidae > Musotima > Musotima nitidalis. Next base: position 12,707,530 of record OX421418.1, on the reverse strand, counting down.
GCGGAAGCAAAAATACATCATCTGTAAAAAAACAATTATCTGACTGTCACGGTTCATGAAATACACCCTGGTGACAGACGGGCAACTTGTACTCTTTAGGTACAAACCCTAAATATTATAATATGTATCTGACGTGACACGTTACACGTGAAAATCTACAAGGTATATCGTGTGTTAAATATCTAAGAAAATAATTAGATAAGATAATAGTGATATGAATGCTTCGACTTTTAATAAAAGTTTTTATCAAAAACACAACGAAAGAATAAATAGGAAAATAGTATACCTAGTTAATTTATAATTGTGACATATCCATTTAAAAGAAAAATATTTAAGAACTGTTCGTAATTCTATATTAAAAGTTATACTTCAATTATCCAATTTGAGATGTCATACATCGAAACTTATAAAACTCAGTGATCTGAATGATATGAAATATTATTTTTTTAGGTATATGAATTGTCGGTGACATAAAAATATGCGAAACGTTAAAGTACCTGAGGAAACCCATATCTACACTTGATAAGATTTCAGAACACGACTAAGATAAAATTATCATCACATATAGATGTGCTAGTCGCGCTGCATCTACTCCCACTTGTTACATACATACATTCACGCCTTGTCTAGGGGTAGACAGGGGCATATTATACTCCCACACTTCGCCAATTATATAGTTCTTCTTCGTCGTTACACTCTTGGCAGAGTGGTAGTGGTCGTCACTTCAGTTGCAGTGACCCGCCTCACAATTCGCCGCCATTCCTCTCTGATGCTGGCCTTCCTGGTACACACGTGCAGAGCACTGTGTACGGCTGCTTTGATTTGATCCGTCCATCTCATGGGTGATCTACCGCGTGCTCGGGTGCCTTCAACTTGGCGCCCTGTACCACTAGGCGCTCTATAGAATCCTCGCCACGTCGGGATACGTGCCCAAAGAAGGTAAGGATACGTAATTGCACAATGGAGATCAGACGCTGCTTGATACCGAGTTCTTCAAGTATAGAGACGTTCGTACGAAACTCCGTCCACGATACTCCATGCATTCTCCAGCACCACATTTCGAGGGCGTCAATCCTCTTCCGCTAATTTTCCCGCAGGGTCCACGTCTCCGCACCATAAAGAAATATGGGGAACACTAGTGCTCTGACGAGTCGAATATAAATGTCTCACAATAATTATCAATAACAGATATTATTTAACATGGCTACGAAAATATATCGACAATATACTATATATAAGTAGGTAATATTTTATTGCATAAAATTATATGTCAAATTGTGTTCAGTCCAGAAAAGTGAGAGCGCTCCATACCGTGAAATAGGCACGGCAACAATAACAACGGCATTGCATTTATGCATTTATGCACTGTCTCCCGGCCCACTAAAAATACACCTACTCATGACCTGCCTGCATTGCAGTTTCACGCCCAGCATTAAAGAGCCGGAACTGTAGACGTTTTTGCATAAAGATCCAGTGCTGATAGACACAGACACAGTATGATAAATTTAAGTATTAGTGAGTTAATAAAATTTTTAGGAAGATTTTTATTCGTTTTTAAGGGTCTAAATTTAGGTCGTTTATTCCTCTACCCCAGTTCCGGACAATGCAAAACTGTCGATTTAATAACTTGAAAAGACATGGTTTTTTATCATTGATTAATTGCAGCCATGCAGCAGGTTTTCAACCTTAACTTTACTGCATAACGCACAGTTTATGGTAGTCATTTATAAAAGGATCAACTCACACTTCTACTATATAACATGAGAAAATACAGTGGATCTAGAAATTAAACTTATTTGAAACATATAGGTACATTATCAGTTTTAATAACATTCTATGTTAACTATGTAAGTTGATTTAAATATGTAAATACATTCAAGTTACATGTTTGTAAACTTCTTTTTATTAACACCAAAAAGAAAAAGTGTCAAGGTTTTTAATTAGTTTCAGCTAGTTCTGACAGCCGCTTGCGTATATGGTTTATGGGTTTCGGAGCTTCGTCGAAAGACACCAGAGCAGCCGTGGGTTCCAGCTTGGCCTCGAAGGTGAGCCGAGCCTCCAGCACTGCCGGGTCAAACATGCCCAGGCTGCTCAGGTACGGGGCACGACGGTGCTCGGGGTGATCGATCATCCAACGGCAGTACTCCTTAACACTCCTGTAACAATATTTTTTTGTAAAGTCGTACTAACAACGTTGCTGTTAAAATTTTATAGGAGATTATAAGAAATGATCAAATTAGGAGTGTCCTTCACAGAGTAGTGTAAATATAAATAATTATTAAAAATAATCTATGATTTTTGTGATTCTGAAGTTTGATACCGATTAACACAGTAGGTGGGCTAACTTAAGCCAAGCTAAAGGTGCTGTTGGGCAGGTTAAGCATACCTACCTACATACCTTGCTTGTAACTGGCGGGAGAAAAATATAACCTCGACGATTTTCTTGCCCGTTCTTTTACTATCAAGCTTCCACCCTTGGTCTTGAATAAAATTTGACTTTGACTTAAACTGGTGGAATATATATATAACCTGAATTCGTATTTGAGAGGAGCTCAGTGGCAGATAAGACTTACAAATCGAAAGTTAGCGTTGTTTTCACTTACCGCAAGTTAGTTATTCCCTCCCAAACAGTTTTCAAAGTGACCAAATCTTTGGGGACGTGTCGAGCAGATCGCCACAGGTTCTTCGTATCGTTCCTCGGGGCTTTGTATTGGTCTTCGCAAGGAAGAGCACGCTCGAAGGCTAGGATATTATCTCGCTTATTTTCAGCGATGATATCCCGAGTTATTTCTCGTTCTAGTGCGGCAGTTTTCGACTTCTGTTCAAACTCAGAAAAAAACTTAAGTTTAAGATTTCGTAGCCTAGGTCTTGCTACTTAATAGCAGAAATTTATGAGACACTAATTTACATATACATTGGACATTACATAAGAAAGATTGATATGAAAGGAATGAAAACATTTTAGCGAAAATTACCTCTAAGAATCCTGTGACTTTAGCTATGTCGTCGTGGACACATGGCAACTCTTTCGTCACCACCCGAAGGCCTCTGGTAGCATGAGTGTCGAATTCAATCTATGGAGATAAGTAGTAACCTTTACATTTAGCTCTGGGCGTATTGGGTGACTTATTAAATTCTAACAGGACACCTCGCTCCTTTGTTCTCTCATCTGATCTGGATTAGCGTGGTGGATCACCTGAACCGATCTTAACTTTGTTTATAAGAAACACAAACTTTTACTGCTGTTAAAATTTTGCGAGCAGCTCAATTAGATCTATTAGTCATAGGTTAACGAAATAAATTAAAATCAGCCAAATCTGGTTAGACCACTGACCAGTGAGCAAACCCTGGGATAGGGCCCGGGTTAAAACCAATCTTAGGAGCTTAAGTCTAGGGCAAACGGGATAATGCTGGGATATTATGAGTTAAGTTAACGACTATTGGTACACAAGTGAATACTACTGATTTAAACACTTCTGTGACCACTGCCAAGATTCAGTTACCTAAAATCTCATTTATTTTTTAGTATACATATAAATGTATTATAATTCTATGTAAAAGTTTACGAAAGTAATAAGCAGTCATACTTACTTGGAAGAGCGCTTTAATTGCTTTTGGTGTGAATAATTGTGATTGTTGGTCTCCTCCCAACTCTTTCATGTATTTACAGAACTCTGATGCAATCTGCAATTGTTTGAAAAAGTTTATATAATTTTTTTTTAATCTTGGTTTGTGATAAAATTCTAAACAAATATTCCTGGACATTTTACGTAGCGCTTCTAGTCCTAAACTAAGCAGAGTTTGTACCATACGATGAAAAATATGCATGAATAGTGTTATTCAGTTAGACATATTTAAAAATGTAGGAAACAATCATACCAACAGAAATATGATGAATAAAGTTAATCAATGCTAGTGATGAAAAATTATAAATGAATATATGTATCGGCTGCGATCTACGTACGTATTTGTCTGAGAATAATTCAGTCAATATGCCATAGTATCAATACTATAAATAATTCATTTTAAGTTAATGTACATTGTATGTTTCCTTCGTAAAATTGCTAGTGTGTTGACTGCGTTTCGTGTTTGCTTCGCGAGAAAATGTTTGGAATCACTTACTTGAAAATGGTTCAGCGCGGCGCGATTGAGCAGTAAACATTTTTTAAATAATCGTAAAAATTACATAATTTTAAAAGTTGTCTATATTTATACCAATTTCATTAAAATCAAGCCAGTCTGTTATTTGGTGCTCAAGATCATGCGGACTCAAGTAATTCCAAACTTTTGCTTGCTCGTGTGTTCTTTAGATTTGTAAAAATTGAATGTAAGAAAATAAGTAAAATAAGCTAATAGTGTATAGGTAAGGCACCCGATTAAAACTATAATGTAAATCGAATCTAAAAAAAATAAAAATAAATAAATTAAAACTTAAACTAAAAATAAATTTGTAGAAAGTTCGTTTTAAAAATTTGAAACTAAGAAAATTAAGTAAAATAAGCTAATAGTGTATAGGTAAGAGGCACTCGATTATATCTGTAAATTGAAATCACTGAATAATATAAATTTGTAGTTTGCTTAGTAAATTACATACTCTATCGGTGAGATCATCTGCCTTCCTGATCAGTGTTTTGTCTTCCTCGCGCTCCGGTTGGAGGTAGTGTGTCGGCCACGTGACCTGCTCGCGCTCAGGCTTGTCTAACAACTCTCTGTGTACGTTGGTCTGTTCATCTCCCTCTTCGTCGCTGCAAATTATGTAAGTTATTTATATTTATCATTATTTAATACCGCGATGGACCGATGATCTGGTCAGGGCGGCGGGGAGCCAGTGGATGCAGGCGGCAAAGGATCGATCTACGTGGAAAGCATTTGGGGAGGCCTATGTTCAGCAGTGGACTTCATATGGGTATAATAATGATGATGATAAAAACCACAGGTGTACAGGAGGTATAAGGGGCTCCTATTATCATCTTTGGAGCCTAAGACAACCTCACCTGCAAGTGGTGCACCTACTGAGTAACGGACGAGGCAAACATCAAAGTTCCCGGTTAGCATTAGGCTCGCCAACAACACAATTGGCGAAGTGTGGGCATTTATTATGCCTCTGCCTACTCCTTCGGGGAAACAGGCGTGATTGTATGTATGTATCTTTATCATCATCTCAGCCCTCTAACGTGCCACTACTGAACACAGGCCTCCTCTCACAAACCAAGGATACCCGTGTAATTCATTCCCGACGACTTTATTTGTTTTCTATGACACATCAAAAAAAGTTGTTCATTTGGCCTCAAAATAACGGATCATTTTAGTAAAGAATAAAATAAAATATACGATTAGTTACATTCGTCCATTTCATACAAGCAACTTGGAATTACAATTTTATTTTCAACCACAATTAAAGAATTATGAACGGTACCATAATCAAGAAAAAAAAGGAAAATCGATTCCTTGTCAGAAGTACTTTAGTAAATTTTTTACATACAAATATATCTTATGAAGTCGAAAAAGTAGAGTCGAAATACAGGGGAAGTACCAACCTTGGAACGAATTCCACATCTGTATCGGTATCCAACTCTCGTTCTATATAAAGAGTTTTCCTGTATGATAGTAATGGTTCTTTTATAATTTTACGAGCTTTTTTTCCTGAAAATTAAAAACTTAATAATAATATTCTCATTATTTAGCTTCAAGTCAAGTATCATTAAGAAATTGTGTAATGGATAATACTTAGACGAAAATAACGGATTAACACACATTTTTTTGTAAGTACATACGTAATATACATATAAAACACCTATATCAGAACAAACATTTAAGTTTATGCAAGCATACATTTGTCCCGAGTGGGAATCGAACCCGAGAACTCAGGAGCAGGACTCATGATATAAATACTGATATATAGACTGATATATAGACTGATATATAAACTGATATATAGACTAATACATAGACTGATATATAGACTGATACATAGACTGATATATAGACTGATAAATAGACTGATACATATACTGATAAATAGACTGATATATATACTGATACATAGACTGATGTATGGACTGATATATAGACTAATATATCGACTAATACATAGACTGATATATAGACTGATACATAGACTGATAAATAGACTGATATATATACTGATATATATACTGATACATAGACTGATTTATAGACTGATATATAGACTGATAAATAGACTGATATATATACTGATATATATACTGATACATAGACTGATGTATAGACTGATATATAGACTGATATATAGACCTTCACACCATGTAAGTCGTCGAAGCGTATCAAATGCAAGCGCAAATAATAAAGAAAATATATAAAGAAAAAGTTTTAGATCTGATAGATAGTAAGCCATTTAAGTACTTGCCACTGCTTTTTGGTTTGCTTTCTTGAGCATCAGGTAGTACAGGTAAATTCAAGGTGTGGCAGACTTTAATGTACAAGTTCTTAGGGAGAACTTTAGCTATGCGCCTGCTCTCTTTAAGCTGTAACAATGTTATTAGTTTTTTAGATTTAAGTTACTAAACCTCGTCACGATGCGCTAATTGGTGGTAAAAAACGGTTACCAACGTAAAGCAGAGTTCACACGGGTCTGGTGATGGTTGTGTGTAAAGCTTTTTGACAGTAGGGAGATTGATGGAGTTATGGTTCTCCGTGGAAATATTTTAAAATGTTGCTTTTGATGTGACGACGTAAGCTATGAGCTAATAATAATATTTCTCAACATTCACACAGCGCTGTCTAGTACCAAACTAAGTAGCGTATAAATCAAGGGTAAAAAGGCTAAATGAAGTATTCATTTAGTTACGTAATTAGTTAGTTTAGTAGTAATTAGTTTTTCTGTTTGTATATTTCTGTGTTGGTACTAAATAAGTAAAGATTTAATGTATGCATTTAATTAATCCGTTGTCAAGTTTTGCCTTTAATTTATACGCTTTTATACATAGCCAAAACTCAGACCAAAACAATTACGCACATATTGGTTCAAGTGGTAATAGAACCCACGAACTTCGAAGGTAAGAACAGGTCTACCTGTCGCGCCACACCTTTCGCCGCTCCCTAACGGCCAATAGATAACTTGCCATATTTACCATTTCATCAGCGTCTTCATCCATGCTGTTAAAAATGTTGTTCCAGTATTTTTTATTCGCGTGCAAAGCCTCTGCAACCTCGTACTTAGACGAATTAACTCTCATTATTTTCCGAGGTATTCTACTTTTCTTCCTCTTATCATTTTCTACATCTTTGTCCATGTTTCAATGATTGTAGATAAGCGTTTTGTAAAATATTAACTGTTGTGTGTACCGCTCTGTTTTCAGGTTGTTGAAGTACTGAACTGTTATGGATCGAAATCGTGGGTGCCATGCTTGCACAGATATAACAATAACTAGAAATGCCCAATAGTCACGTATTTAATACTTTTTTGTAGCGCTACTTTTTAAGTAAATCTCTATGTGTGAAAATATTTATGTATATCCAAAATAATTAAAAAATTGCAAAGAAAAATAATATTTTGTTTGCCAAAATCAATTTTCTTACAAAATCAACTACTATCACGATGATTGCGGGTTAAAGTCTCTATTTGTTTTCCCATCAATCTGTCTTTTTATAAATAATTAAATTTAATGTACCTAGGTATTGAATTAAGTAATTGATAGCCTAAAAACATAAGGTATTTAATCAATATCATATGATTCGAAGTGGAAGAAATATGAAAATAAAAACTATTCGCAATCTTACAAAATACGTTTTAACTTTTTGACCATTTATTTTACAATCATAAGTTATTTCTATAATTATAGTTGCCAACAACAAACATTCACTGATAAATATAACAGATTTGTATCTACTTTTAATAAATGTATCATGGTTATTTTCGCCCCGTTTCCGCGTATCCAGGGAAAGATAACGGTTGCAAAGCGCCATGTTTGATCAATGTTAACTAAATCTTTGTGGTTTTCCGCTGAAAGTGAGTGGGAATTTGTAGGTGTCAGACTGAAACGCGAACTTAGCTATATATAACTACTTTTCACATTGATATTACATTGCAACTACGAGATTGTATATTTTTAGTCACGTCTATATTTTCAATTTGTTTATTTGATTAAGACAATTACTGATTTAATTGTTTATTTGAAAATAATTATAGTAGAGAAGCCCGTAAGAGCTCTAACTTCACCCATTGATAACCAAATCAAATATATTTTTTATTGAGTCTTATACGAGTATGTAGAAAAATGGGCCCAAGTTATTTTGCCTATGCAAATATGGACTTAAAGAATGACACTGTAAATGTTACCAGAAATGTATAATTATTTTCCAATAGAATTTCAGGTTCTCTACATTACTAGTTTCTATTAGTGGTATAACCATTACTATGAGATTTTAGTTACAAAACTTACTAAGCTTTAAGTTCTAATCTTTACTAAACTTTTTAAAATCTGTCGCTAGTAAGATTTGTGCTTTCATTTGGAAAAAGTGAGTCTACCTACCTTTGCAAGCTGCTTCGCCCATAGAAAGTACGGTTTTATGTGCTTAGGTATTTTCTTTTGCTATAACCTAGATTAATTTCGATCTGTTTTGCTATTAAATCATAAATCTTTCTTGCATCAAGTAAAGAAGTAGTAGTATTAGTACCTAAGTAATATAATGAATACTGATACCTCGTAGGGGCACTAAAATTTGAGAGGGAACTTAAACATATTACAAAACTACGTACTTAAAAATTCTAAAAACTAATAAACTCTAATTAATACACAAATATAAAAATAACAATATTTATACAATATTATTAAAGCACATAAACTTTATTGCAAAAAACGAAAAATATATGGGCAAGCCAGTATTCTATTGTTAGTAAAAATGCATTTGAATATATATAGGCTTTATAAAGATTGTACGTCCGCCAATTTTTACCTCTATAAAAAAGAAATCACAGTTCAAAGGTTTCCAAATGGTACTAGGCGGTAATGGGCCGCTGAGCCCCAACCATGGAGAATGGATAGAATACATGGGAAGTATGGAAAGGATAGATATGAAATGGCACCATTACAGCCGCACATCCAGCCCTTGGGCTATGTGGAAGTTGCTACAATTCATTCAGTGGTTTTGGCATCTATTTGAAGTTTCTATGCAGATTTTTTTTAAATATTAGTGTCCAAATTAAAACGTATTCTATCGCCAAACCTCATAATAGTTTAATGGCGAATGTAACACCTTTTTTTGTAATACATGTGATGTTTACCTAGGGTGTATAGGCTCCTACCAAGATCTGAGGACCCCAAGCCAACCTCACCTCCAAGTGGGGCTCTGGCGAACATAAAAGTTCCCGGTAATCGACAATAGGCTCACCATTGTGGGACCAACAAAATAACTGCCGAAATGTGGGCGTATAATATGCCTCTGCCTACCCCTTCGGGGCAACAGGCGTGATATTATGTATGTTTGTTATGTTACAGTATAAAATCTCATGTTATGAAACATATTTAATCTTTTACTAAAATTAGGAACAGCTAGAATCAAAGACATCATAACGGTATTTTTTAAAGTTTTTTTTATATACTGCTGTGCTGCAGCAAACGTCTTCCCTTGGTATGTGGTTAAATAAATTTTAGGTATAACATATTTTCTAGTTCTCTTGCCTTAGTAATGGCGCACAATAGTTTTCACAAGCATTCGACGAGTCCTTTATAGCGCACACCACTATTCAAAGTTATAGTTATAAATGCGTTTTAAAAGTTTGACGTGTAATTTAATAAACATATCCGATTATTAACTCAACTTCGAAAATTCTCAGAAATTGTGTAGTTTTAACGCGACGAGGCTGAATAATTCTGTTAATACATTATTTTAAAGCATAGTGCAGCATTCTTAAAGTTTTCCTATTTATTATATATTTCAAATGTTTCGTTTTTAGCCAAATAAATCTTAATATTTTTACAATTGTTGTCTATGTAAATGTTCCAGTTTACGCTACAATAATCTAAAAGAAATATGTGTTCTAAATCGAATTCTGGTGATTTACAATTTTTATACACACTTTCATTGTTTTGTAACCAGTTTTATAAGTTAGGTACCTATTTATTTCTCTACAAGGAAGATATACGGAGTTCGGAGTAGCACTTAGTTTTTTCGATGTTTAAAATTAATCAATTATCATGTGACCAATTTATCACATTCTTAAAGTCCTCTTGCAACGACTTCTCTTTCCTGCCAATATCCTCGTCTGCAAACACAAGACTTGTGTCATCAGCGTACAAGAAGGCTTGAGGATTGTTTTAAGACGGTCATAAGTTGTAGTATTTATTATATGATGGTAGGAGGTACTGCTAAAATGTACAGGCTTCTGTTTCTTTTGCAAAAAAATGTTCAATACAAAACAAGCTTCCAATTGTCTTACGAACATCGCGTCCCGCGGAAACTAATATTTTTGTTGGAATTAGATTTACTTTACTTTTGATTAAAATCGACCTAGTGTGTAATACGTAGGAAACACTAATAAGGTTATTAGTAAAATTATTTGAGTTTTTTTCTTATTTCTTTTGGGAGTAACAAAGTAATTGTTATGATATAATAAACCCTTTTATTTTTCTCTAATATTTTTATAGAATATAGAACATTACACAGAAAATATAGACAAACTATACCTCGGGAGGTGGACGAGTTTATGCAGTGTTTGTGTCAGATTTCACATCAAGTTGGCATAACGCTGTTTAACTATGAATTCACCGCGATATAAAGCACAACGCAGGGCAACTACTAAATACTCGCGAATGTTTTGTAATTAAAGTGATACATGCTTCTTGAAACTGTCTAATAACTCAGTAGAAGCATTAAATTAAAACGCAGCATATTAGGTACTTTATATTAGTTACAAAGTGAGAAAGCTCTTTAACTTCAATGCGAACTGCACTTAAAATCTGTCGGGCTAAAATCATCGTCGCAGTTATATATTTCGACCGATTAGTAACTTGTCGGTGTACTGTGTGTGAGATTATTTTCCCACCAAGCAAATTTCACCCACATTTCATGCATTGCAATGCAATCTTTGGGCGTATGTTCCACAACACGCGAACAAAAGTTTACGCAACACTACATTTATAATATGTAGGTAAGTATTTAGAAGTTTAATAATTCAAAGTAAGTTAGTTTAAAATAGTAGATAACACAGAAAATGCAAACAAACTGTTCTCCGAGAAGTGAGCGAGTTTATTCAGACGGCACAGTTGTGTCAGATTTCACGGGAACCGCGCTTAACACAATATTATGGCGTAGCGGAACGTCAAGTTGGCATAACACTGTTTAACTTCGGCCCACGATATAAAGCACAATAAGCGAAAACTTCTATAGTGTATATTTGATTAGTATAGCGCATAATGTTTTTCGTGCATCGAGAGGCACCTTAGGCTGTTGGCCCTGGTTACCATTGTATGTGGTAATCGTAAGTCTATTAGAGGGCTTAAATTGTTTAACAACAGATTATCACTCGTGTAATCTGATTTGTGGTCAGCGTTTGTGGAAGCCTGAGCACATTTGTCACCATCGAAAATATATGATCGCTATTACTGTTGTCTCAATTCATAATGAAATAGTAAGATTACCAGAAACAGAAGATAATAGCAATCTTGTTTGAAATCATTGAAGCTTACTAATCAAAAATCAAGGTTTGTACGTCTATTTTGAATTACTCATTCTGACAAATTGTATTCTAAGAGAATAGTGGTGACTGTTGTTTATTATAATTCATTGCCTTAACAGCTGTTTGGTAATAATGGCGTTATGAATGTAATTTTAGTTGAAAATTATTAAAAATATATTTTTATCTGATGTCCTCAACGTAGTACATTTTTTACTTCAAATATATTACGATAACATATAAAGTATTTTTTGCTGCATTGTTTGATATGCAATTTTGTAATTTACAATAGTACATTATTTTTAAATATTAAATTCATTAGAAATACACAACTTTATCTAGCCCCAAAACAAGCATCATGAGCGTGTGCTATTAATACTATATAACGTATTATTAGTATTGGGGTGGGAATCGAACGCACGATCTTCAAAACATAGGAACACGTACACCAACCCCCGTAAAGTATGGGTATTTTAATTTTGTAGACAATACATTTTATAAATTTGCTGTCATTGGAACTTGATGACTATGGGAACAAACGACCCATTACAGAGAGAGAGATAACGTCGATTAATAGAAGGCTCTGTGTGGGAATGTCATAAGTCGTCGGTATAAACCGGCAGTTCCGCTCTCGACACGGTGATGACTTAATAAGTTAAATTGTCACGCGACTGTGTAAACTTACCTAACGCTTAACATATCTCCACATTATTCGTAGTTTACAATGCAATGAGTCGGATTCATTAAATTAAAGGCTTTTAGTTGTTATTATATATTATTTAATAATTCCATAGCACATATAATAATAGTATTATTCTACAGAACGAAATCAAAACATTCATCAGTAAACATTTTAAGAAGTTTTGGATTATTTTGCATAATTTGTTTTAAAGCTGTTTGTCGTTTTCTCATTATTTCAAGTATGTCTTTGCTAGGGTTCTCTTTCATTGTGTCAAAAGATTTGCGTGTTTTGGCTGGATTACCATCCGCACATGAGCAATTAGCGTGAGTAGGAGATACTAAATCTTCTTGACTAGAATATTGCGTTTCTACACTATGATACGGTTCTTTTGTAGCAGAAAACGGTACTTGTGAACGTAAAAGTTGTTTTGGATCTATTACTACAGGTGGGTTCTCTTTGATTTGCTTACCAAGAATAGTTTTAACTTTTTCGAAATTATCTTCTGTAAAATCAAGATAGGTTTGGTAATCTGGAAAAATAGACTTCTTAATCCAATCTTGACAGTTTCTTGCAGGGCATTCGTGAAATCGTTTAAAGTCATCTAGTAACATTGGTTCGTCCAATGAAACATTTTCTGAACGAACAACTGGCTGTTCCATAATACTTGGTTCGCTGGATCCGGTGTCGTACAAAAATCGGTCTGGGATATCTTGACACTTACAACGTTGTGATTCTAGAAATTCCTTGATTTCTTCATAATTGTGACATTTAGCATAAACAAATTGTCTTTGTACTCTTATAGTGGGTAGGTCAACGTCTGATGCTAAAGTTTCTCTACTACCGTATTTTGGAGGAGTTGGATCTTTTAATTCTCCCATAATAACAAATGGTTCTTTTTCACAAACTTCTTGTTTCAAGTCAGGTTTTTCGATGTGAAAAGTAGTATCTATGTCAGACTCATCTACTAAAATAGATAAAGATTTTTTGGGTTGTTTCTGGATTTCATTGATTTGCAAGACTACCATTTTTTCGAGATCAAGCAAAAATGTGGTTTGCTCTGGTAATATTTTTAAACTAAAACTTATAAACTTTATAAACAGTTGTAAGACTTTTTTAATATTTTCTTCCCATGCTCTGTTTATATGCGTGATTTTCACATCTCTTGATCTATATGCGTCTAAGATATTTTGCCTTTCTTTAATTTTGTTAACTTTCTCAGTCAACTCAGCGGTTTGATAATTTTCTAAAATAAATTTTTTTACCTTGCATTTTTTACGTTCTGTACACATAACATACATAGAACTGGTAAAATTTTCAGTCTCGATCTGTCGGCAAAACGCTGTTAGCGCATCATTTCTGTCATGTAATGCATGATTTATAGCTTTATTGTTACAATTTACCTCATTTTCTAAGAGCAATTTATAATACAGCTTTAATTTTTCAACTTCATCGTCTAATCTTTTTTGTAATACATCTTTTAAGACTCTTTTTTCTCTCGTCAATCTTTGTTTTATTTCGAAATTTAAGTCACTAATAATATGAGCGCGGGCGCTTTGCAGTACTCCTTGAATTTCAGATTTCGCGTAATCTTCTACTTCCTGTAATGTTTCTTCGTAAAACCGAGATATTTCTTCATTCATTATTTTTGTTTTATTTATGAAAATATCATCATATATTTTACGTACTTTTTTCTTAATCATTTCCTTTTCGTTTTGTAAGATAAGCATCCATCCATTATCATTATCAGTAATCAATTCTTTCAAATGTTTTAGAAATTTTTCTCGCTTGCTTTCCACCACTTGGTTTCCGATGTCCAGAATTCCTTCATGAGTCTTTCCTCTTGTAATTTTAGATGTGAAAGGAGGTTTCAATTCAATTATACCAATTAATAAGTCACTGGGCGAAACCCATTGATCAACATCGCCCACTTCATTGTCTTGGTCGATTTGATTTGATTCATTTTCTCGTCGTTCATAATCACACCAATAATCAGATAAATATATTTCAGCATATGTACTAGTAACTCTTTGATCATCATTAACATGATCATGACTAAGAGCAAAATGGCCTTTGCTTTCCATTTTTAATAAATTAATATAAAATTTAAGAAATTGCTAAAAAGATGTCATTTATGTACTGTCAATGTGATTATACTGTCACAATAACTTTTTTTTGTAATTCAAAAGAAGTCCGAGTTTTAACCGAGTGTTTAACCGTTGTATGAAAATAATTAAAATAAGTGTTTCCTATTTACTGAATTGTTAGTGTGTGTTATAAATAAATGAAAATTGTACAGTGTAGAAATGTTTAATATTCAACATTAATCTATCTACTCTGAATGATAGCATCCGAACAGGAGCCGTGATAAATAAGGTTGGTAATGGATTCTGTGGCACTAACAAAATAACAGTTTAGTACTTTGGTATTCCGGCGGGCGAACGTGTCGACGGCCTACCTGTGATTACCGGCGGTGATGTAAAGCGAGTGTTCCCGTCGGGCGCCGCTAGATTTAATTAAATACTTCCTTGCACCACCCACCTACTATTTCACCTCATGTACCTGCTCGCCTTATCTCTCCCCAAAGCTAAAGCACGATGTAAACATTTTTCATCCTAGTCAGGTATAGTGAGATTATTGCACCCGCATTACAATAGCTCCATTTTGCAATATTTGCGACAAAAACAGTCGATTCCGTTGTTCGGAACCCGAAACGCGAGCATGTGATAATAAATTACGGACATATCTCGACTCCATTCTCATTACGGATGCGGCAATGTCCGTCGGAGTTTTGTCATAACTCAGTCTCGGTTGAAATTATTTCCGTTGGGTCTGATGAGAAAACTAGAGGTGGAGAACGCTAAATGTAAGTATTCGCGCAACAAGCCGTGGAATAACGACGGGACATATTTCATTCTTAACGAAGTTAAATTTCCGGGAAGGCCCTGTAAGAGCGTGCGTAACTCTGATAAAAGGCTTCTATAATACCGATTTAGTATTAACAAAACGTTTGAAAGTAAATATTATATTCTATTAAAGGAAATTAATTAATTAATTTGGTACTTTTTTATTTGTTTCGATACATAATAGTAGAATACGTATAGACAAATATGTCTTTGACAGACTAGGAATACTTGTACCAAGTTAAGCATCAGCAGATTTATGACGTAAACTTATAATGTCTGTCTTATTTATCTGGATACTTATTCTTACAAAATGTTATATATAAAAAAATAGTTTGTTGGCGTGCAAAATATCAAGTTAACCACTAGAATTTTGGTGTATTCAATAGTTATGTTAATATAGTAACAAATTTTTACGTTTTATGAGTAAAGCTTAACGATAATAAAGTACTTAAAAGTATTTTAAAGGACATCCCTTTAGCACATTTAAGTACATACAACGAATTTAGTAGTAAACATAAAGTTTAATTAGATAACATGTAGTAAATTCCGAGTATCATAAGTAAATACATATTTCCAGAATAATGAGTATCACTTAATGTTTGCTACGATAAAACGTTCGCTGCGTTCAAAAAGTTGTAACTTCGAACGCATTTAAACCATAACTCATACGTGAAACAACATAAAAAATGTTCAGAGTAAAATGAAGTCATGAAAAATGTGGATGCTTAAAATTGAAAGCACTGTAAGCGTTCCCGATAAAAATAAACGCTCCCCAATAAAGTCATTTATCCCGAACTTCCAACGTTTGACGTGTTCACGTTAAAACAACAAACATAATTCAGGAGCTGGCAACAAGTTGGATTGTTTTCTACACATCATATCGACAAATAAATCTTTTGGCCGCTTATCTAACGTCAAAGCTAATTCCCATGCATAATTCATCGCGTCGATTCGCGGAGGAAACTTTCTGGACGCTTCAGCCCTCTTGAAGTGCTGAGCGTATTTCTCTCTGACAAGGTTATGCGCTGTTTGTATAGGTGAGAGTTTCGATATATTTATAAATTGATAATATGTTCGTCCTCTAAACTCGGGCTTTGGGAAGACTAATATATTTTTAAAATTTTTGATTTCATTTCTATTATGTCCAGTTTACATACTTAGTAACTCGAGGTTGTATTTTGGAATGAAGCTCCAAAATATAAAATTTATAGAGGTGGCCCTTGCTCTGTTATCGGATCAAAGTTATCATAACTAAGTTATCGGAAACTATCACCGAAACTAAGAACGGTTAACAGAAGACTGTTCTTGGATGCGTGACTGGCGGTGTGACATTTAATATTGTGTGCTTCCGTGCTTCGAAGGACTTGTTAAGCCGTTGGCTCCGAATATCAAATTATATTATACCACTACATATACATTATACCACTACATATCGTAGTCGTATAATCAGAGGCCCATTGGTTGCGACACAGCTGACTTTGCTAATCCGCTCTGGGTCTGCCTTAAACTCTGTTAACCTTGGTTTGTCAGAGGCAGGCTGGGCTCAGGGACGTGGATGAGTAGCTGAGATGATGCCGTCAAATAAAGTGTTTTATTTATGTCATTTAATATATTAAAAATAGTATCGTCATCAGCCTTCATTTGTCCACTACTGGACATAGTCCTCTCCAATGGCACGCCACTGAGCTCAATTTTTAGCTCTTCGTCTCCAACCACTGCCAGCTGTTTTACGTATGTCGTCGCTCCACCTAACTGAAAGGCGTCCTACACTGCGCTTACCGAGACGCGGTCTCCACTGTAGTACACGTCTACCCCTACAGTTATCAGTCCTACGGCATATATGACCGGCCAACTGCCACTTCAGCGTGCTAATCCTTATTCGATTGGCTAAAAATTTTATGAATAAATTAAAATAAATTGGTTCTATAAATGAAGAGTGAAAATTATTAACATCAATTTACGAATAAAAAGAAGGAGTGAGAATAGTATGGAATTTGCTTAAGCAATTTAATATTTGACAAGTTACAGCTTAGGCCTATCAAAACAAAAATTGATATAGAGACTAAAATCGTGACTGTTTTTCATCCCTTTGACTTTAGGTTTTGACACATTCTGCTACAAAGCAAGGTGATTGGCGTGACGGGACTTTGAAACAATATTTTTACAAAAAAACTAGCCTCCCCGTTGTTTGTTTATAGTCAAAAAGGCGATACGTAAAATTGTATTCATCATACCCGAGCATTATCCCGGTTGCCCTAGAATTAAGTTTAGGGCCCAGGGTCTTCACTGGTTCAACCAGATTCGACTGAATTTCAGTTATTACGTCTGACAGGTCAGATTACGTCTGACTGCCGTCTGACCTCCGCAACCCAGAGCTAAACATCATTCTATGGTTAAGCCAGCTGTCAGTCTGTTAGAAGGCACTAGCTTCCTAATAACGACTGCCCTAGATATTCATGACAGCCGGGACCAACGGCTAAACGTGCTTTCCGAGGCACGGAGCAAGCGGAATTACGCACATAACTTCGAAAAATCATAGGTGCGGCACCAGGGTTTGAACCCGAGACCCTTTGAATTTAAAGGCAAGGGGTATCGCCACTGGGCTGTCGCCGCACTAGATAATGTGAGGTTATTTCGTTTTTTTCTTAAATTCTTTGTTTTGTATATTTGTCGTATATAACTTTTAATTTAATGCAATAAAAAACATTTCATGACCATAGGTCAAACCCATATTTTTGAAGAGTATCCACACAAAATTGCTAAGCAAATATCTGTCAAGCAACTGAGGTGCAAGGTTTTGGCAAACTATTTTATACGTTTGATGAGATAGGAAATGGATAGTAATAATATGGTAAAAGATGAATTTTCGAATAGATTCAGCTCTGCTGCATTCGCGGTTAAGAAAATTCGGCAATTAACAGACGTTAAAACAGAACAAACAGCTTGGCTTGGTAAGCATAGCTATTTCCATAGTGTTATGTCGTATGGTATTCTTCTATTCTTATATGCTTTTTGAGCAATGTATAATCTACCATGTAGACTTTCACTAAGGGAAGAATTTTAAGTAATTTGTATTTTGACAGGGTTTGGACACATCCATAAGAATACTGATAAATTTATCATACAATACATAACATTAACACCAGGAATAAGCATAAACTAGTTGTACCTGCCACTAAGCTCTAAAAATAAACAAATCATTAAGAGGTTAATGTGTACGATTCTACAATAAAATATTAAACAATTAAATTTAAATTAACAACAAAACGAAAGCTGTTTTCAAAGAGTACTATTCTATCAAAGATTATATGGCAGATAAAATGCTTGGGATTAAAGTGCCGTTTCTTGCAGGCTATTCTAAAATGAAAGACTAAAAAATGAATGCTGTAATTTAAGTACCTAATCAATTGACAATTTAAAAGAGCATAGCCTGTGAGTTTCTTGCCAGTTCTTCTTACAGAGCGATGACTCGAAACAGGCACTTAGATTCACTTACACGGAAATCTTTTTGTTTTGTTGCATGTAATTGAATCTCTAAGCTTCGTGATTTTAGTATATATTTCGATTGTTTTTTATATTTAATCTTGACGTTTTCAAGTATTATGTAAAAAAGAATTAATGTAGTTTATGAAATAGAATAATTTGAAATATACTGAAACGTTTAAATTATATAACATTTTAACCGAAACCATCAGACATGAACTTGCATATTGTAAGCGAAATACGTCTTCATAAAAGTAAATATATTTCGAGAAGAGTGTATTGCAAGGAGCGTCCTGTCACAGCGATACGTGAAATAATATTTCATTCTTACTGAAAACAATTCGTACGTTAGTTGAAGAAACAGCCTGGCACTAGCTGATAGGGCACGACCCACGTCGCACTATCAGACCTTATTAAATCATTTTAATATTAGTATAGAATACTCCATTACTTTTGCTGAAATATTTTTTCTGACCGATCATTCAACTTATTGAAACAAAACTTATACAGTTAAAAAACATAAAGGTAGACTTTAAGGCAAAAATAAACACATTTTATAGTACCAAATTATCACACCCAATACGCGTGGTTAGATCGACTAGATTAATTTCAAATTAGCTACATTGCTAATTGAAAAAGGTTAAAAAGGGTTGGATACTTCTCCTCCGCACTCGTCTCCACCTTGACGTGGTGGGGGGCTTTGTACCTCCTGGTAGGGTGAAAAAGGAAATACCAAGAGACCGGTGACTCTAAGTGCCTTTAGCATTAACTACAGGAAGGGAAACCAAGAGACTTGTCGAGGGCGCAGCGGGCGGGCCAGGAGGGCCCGTCAAACAGCACCAGGAGGGTCTTAGCAAAAGACTTAGATTAGACTTCAAAAAAGGAGGAGGTTATCCAATTAGGTGAAAAGTAAATGATTGGGCCTGTTTCACAACGTATGATTAAATTCCTATCAGATCATTATCCATACAAAACTGTAGTACAACTGCGAGTATCTCCTAACTAAGACATTGTGAAAGAGATGTATAATTTTAATAGATAAGATATACAAATTTCACATAACATAATTATAGGGTGATGCCAATATAAACCGATAAATATAATCATGAAGGTGTATGCAGGCAAGCAGTCGACGTGAAGTGCGCGTGAGGTTGACGCGGCGAATCAATTCCGAGCTCATCGTGACCGACACTCTACGCAATGCTTGCCCTGACGTTTCTGTTTTGATACGGTTTAAAGGCTCTTCTGTAAATTTAAATGTCTGTAGTGTACGTAATTGTTTTTGACAACATATTTTTGTATCAGAAAATTATGTTTGAAGGCCCATAACTAAGTTGCGTATTTCAGTTAAACTTATTTCAAGCTGAGGTAGGGTTACAAACGACGTGGTGGGGGTGCTGAGTACCTCTCGTAGGCCGGGAAAAGGTAACACCCAGAGACCGACGACTCTGGGTGCCCTTAGTACTGACTACCGGGGGAGAAACTAAGAGGGACCTGTGGAGGGCGCAGCGGGCGTGCCAGAAGGGCCCGTCAAGCAGCGCCAGGAGGGTCTTAGGCAGTGGGGGCCGGGGGCAGCACAAGGAGGTAGGAGGGGCGCGTCCACTGCGCCTCTCTGAGGAGGTCTTCCCGGTTTTGGTCCGGGGGACGTTGGCCGCAGGCGGAGTGCCAGACGCTGCAACCCAGGTACTGGCCCCCGCCTTTTTCTCAACAAGCGGCGGGCGTCGTCGGAAGATTTTTAGTGGGTATTACTGCTGGCGGTCGTGTCTGCCGGTGGTGTGTCCCACACACCTCTCTCGTTCCCCCTTTTGCCCGGAGACAGTGCGTACAAGCATTTTGTTACCTACGAAAAAAAAAAAAGATTACATTCGAGTCGACAGTGGGTGCCGTAGAAGGCATCTATAGGAATGGGACCTCGTCTAGTGACATTGTGGGCGGACCACCTCTCACCATTTGATACGTTTCACCTAGAGATTTTTAATGCTTAAAGTGAACTTTGCTATAACTATATACCTAGATCCCTTTTTAATATCTGTAGCTGTTTGTAGTAGGACACTGAGAAAATCAGATTCTATTAGATTCTATGAATTCAATAAATGAGTATTCTTTTAATATTTGTATTTTCGAATATTGGTGTATTCTATATATTGTATTTATGTAATTTAAAAAAATAACCTCAACATTAACAATAAAAAATCTGCTTAGTTAGGAGCTGCAAGGCCTTGAGTCTGTGAAATGAAATGTCTAAGGAAACATGTACTCGTATAATTATGTATCTTATGAATCCAAAACGAACAAATTTTGTGACTTATTTGAGCCTATCCTATTTTTTATGCTCTTTATGCCACAATCTGACCCATCCAAATACTGACATCTAAAGAAATTACATTAAAATGTGATGATTGTTACTGACCTAGTCCCGCAACCGTAGAATCAGCAAACGCTTTTAACTCAGTCTTATTAATCACTGCTAATTAGTGGTCAAGTCTACAAGTTAAAAAATTGGTCACTAGTACGTTACAATGGCGGCAATTTCCCCAACCTTAGCACAGCTAGTTGACAGTGCTCGGTGTTTGTTTAGTACATTTGAATTCAGTACAGCGAGTCAGGGAAGGAGTTTTAACATTTGTCCGGCGCAGCTGAACTCACACACGGAATTGTAAATTTATTCGTCGGTTCCTTAGCCGAGGTCAGTGCACGCTGTGTCGCAGTCTGCTTACTGATGTATCACTCTTAGAACTTAGTTTCACATTAAATGGGATGACGCTATCGGGCCAGCTACAGAACAGGCATTAGGGTTGCTGGCAAATTTGGGTACTATCATTAATTATTTATATTATATTTTGTTTGAGATTTGAAAGATATATATTATCTTTTTATCTAAAATAATAAAAACAAACATAAAGCTGCTTATAACGTTTTCAATGTTGCAGAGACGATACTCAATTACCAATTATAAAGAACTCAGACAAAAATTTGACAAAAATGACTTAGAACTACAATTACGCACCCGGTGTGCATTACATTAATGTATGTTACATTACATATACTTTTCATATTTTTCCCCTGTTTATACAAGTGTAAAAATAAGTAAAGGTAAAGCTATGAAACTCTTTTATATAAATATCTTAATTATTTAGTTTAAGAATAAATAAATGCACACAATTATTGTTGTGAAGATAATGAACTCACGACTTTAGTGGTAAAAAGCGGAAATATAGAAATGCACATGAACTTCGCATGTAAATAAAAAATAAATAAATAAAAATAAATAAATAAAACAAATAAATAAAAAATAAATAAATACATTCCGCCACATGTCAAGCATAACGCTCTAATATAACGTTTATAAGTTAAGTTTGTAATTTTTCGAAGTTAACATTATTAGGCGAGTAGCTTATAAAGTTAAGCAACTCCCTGAATAAAATGGGGTCTAGTTTAAAATCAGCGTCAGTTTAAAACACTGACTAGATCCCTTTTAGTAAATTTTTTAAATGTGACTTGTCAGAATGGCTACATCCTACATGATGGTAAGCAGTGTGAAAAGCACGGTAACAAGCAAAATGGCCTGCATAAAACCTTTCACGCCCCGCTTAAAATATTAGTGTCCCTATTCATTATGTCAGCCTTATAAAGCCCACTGCTGAACATGACCTACCCAATAGATAACATTGTATTGGGGGTATTTGCACATATTCACTACACCAAATACTGATCGCAGTTCAAGCCAGTACGCAGATTGACCCCGTTGTCCATCATCCCGTAGGATTTCCCATAGTCGACTCTTACGATTCCCCGTGAGATGAGAGGGGGTGGCACCATTCTAGGATGGCACCACACAGTACGGTCCCTATTAAGCGGGTTAATAAATTGTAGAGGCTCGTGCTAACGTTTTTTTTTTGTTTTAAATAATGGCTTTGTGCACATTTAGCGTCAAGTAAGTGATATATTAATAATATATAATTCATAGTAAATGAGAATGAGTGGTGATAAAGATGATAAATGGTAAATGAGATACCCTCCCCTAAGCCCCTTGAGTCCTCATTAAAGATGTGGGACTATACTGAGATCTCACATGGACTCCTTGAGAGAAAATTTGAAAAGTGATGTTGCACTGTTTTGTTTGATTTACCAACACTCATGTATGTTCACAAACACTTAACGGTTAATAATCCACCGTTATTACACATTAATGTTAGAAATATCACAAATGTTAGAAAATAAAACAAAACTGCAGACATGACGCTTCACTTTCCCGCCAAGCAGTCCGTGCTAACGTTAATGGCCAGTTTTTTTTTTTAATATTTATATCTTTGTCTACATCTGAATACCTCTCACCATGAGAAGAGGAGAAGTGAGAAGAGGCCCGAGCTCAGAAGTGGGATGTTAGTAGGCTGAAATGATGATCATTTGTCCATAGCACATAACTATTTTGAGTTTGCATGATGCCCAGTATAGCTGTCAAAAATTTTGCTGCGACAACATTGATTGTACATTTCCAAGTAGCAGGTCCGTTCGCGAGTCGGGGCAAGTACGTGTTATTGCCGCCAGACACGGCACGAGAAGGTGTTGCTTATAATTTTGCCGGAGTAAGATTGCGCCGTAATGCCGACTAAGGGCCGCCTGAATTGCTGTATTTCCTTAATAGTCTGCATTTACCCCGCGCCGACAATTTGTGACGAGACGTGAGCCAAATTGTCGCCCAGAGGAAATAAACTAATTTACTTATGTATGACATTTGTAACTGAAACAATGGTTGAGTTGGGACTCAGAGTGCTTATTGAAGAGGTCATTGTGATTCCAAGACGGATATGTAATGCATTTACACTGCCTTTTATTATTTGTTATTTTGTTTATTGTATCTTAGTAAGTTCATGATGAATTTGGCCCTTAAATTACCACACTTATTTATTAATTGGAAACTGTGGCGTAAAAATATTAATTTTTTACAGTCATATCACATCAATATTCAACCTACACTTAAATAAAACACGGTTCGCCAAGTCTAAACAGCCAGGAAAAAATTAAGTCATTGATAGAGTTCCAACTTACTAAACTGTGTTACTTTCCTTTATTGTAACTTTATTTATTATATAAATTGTATTTTTTTCTTATGTAGTTTTATCTGAATAGTGTATATGTGTATTGTTATTTATTGATCAGAAGGTTTTTGCTCTTACTTTGATGAGATATTTAATCATGATGGAACAATTAGTGATAACTTGAAAAGTTCCAATCAAATAGACACAGCGGTAAGCTGATTGTAGTTTATAGTCATCTTAATAATAAATACTTACATTGTTTTATATCCTTTTATCTTCAATTTGATGAGGCATTCAATGACGAGGAAATAATTAGTTTCCATCAAATAGGCACGGGGTACTCGGAGTCGGAATGCGAGCGGTGTGTAATGTAATGCAACTAAACTACGGACAGGAGCACTGGAGTCGGGCCGGATTCCGTCCAGGCATTTACAGGCCGATCTCCCGGAGGCATCATGTCTACCAGGTATTTAGCATAACTACTCTGGGTGCTAATACGAGTATCATATTCGTTAATAAACTTATAAGCGAGGAAGCCAAAGGTATATGAGAGTTCATATATTCCTTACTTGCTTGAGTATATCACGCTCACTTATATGTTTCCGCGGTGTTAGCGTCATGCGTCGGGTCGTTACGCTCCCTAAAATATGGTTGAGCGTAACGCGTCTGCTCATGTCTACTATGTTTATCCGTAATTATGTTAATATTACTAAAATGAGTTTGTCTTCCTTTTTTTTTTAAATCTTGTGACTGCAGTATACAATTGTTTTAATATAATGTATTTTAATTGTAACTGGCGGGAGAAAAAACCAACCTCGACGATTTTCTTGCCCGTTCTTTTACGATCAAGCTCCCGCCCGCAGTGAATGGGCGCGTTAGTTTATAAGTATGACATTCATAAGAGCTCTATTGAGCCAAACTTGAATAAATGAAATTTTAATTTTATTAATTTTAGCTAAGTAAATTTAGAGACCAATAATAATTGTAAATTTATATGACGTTTGTTGCAGACCAGTTATTATTAAATACTTTTTTTAATATTTATAATAAGCGGCGATAGCCCAGTGGCTAGACCCCTTGCCTTAAATTCAGAGGGTCTCGGGTTCAAACCCTGGTGACGCACCAATGACTTTTCGAAGTTATGTGCGTAATTATCGCTTGCTCCGTGCCTCGGAAAGCACGTTAAGCCGTTGGTCCCGGCTGTTATGAACATCTATGGCAGCCGTTATTAGGAAGTCAGTGCCTTCTAACAGACTGATAACTGGTTTAACCATAGAATGATGTTTCCCTCTGGATTGCGGAGGTTAGTCGGCAGTCGCTCCACGTAATAACTGAAACTCAGTCAAATCTTGTTGAACCAGTGAGCAGACCCTGGGCCCTAAGCTTAAGTCTAGGGCAACCAGGATAATGCTAGGATATGATATGAATTCTTCTATTCATATTTTGGTTGTTTTTATGTCTGAGTTGTTTTTAGTTGCAATTTATTAATTTGGTTGCTTTTTCTGGTAAATAAATAATATATTAATTTATTGATTCAGGCGTTACTTTGCGGAAATCCATTGTAAGCAAGTGATGGATTAAAAATATCTTAAAACTTCAAAATTTTCACTCTCGTTTCAGCGTTGGTCGTGAAGACATCGTTGTTCTGAGGCTCCTATCTTACCTGAAGATGCCCTGTGTAAGGGCGAAACACGTGTCGTGTTGAATAGTTTCTCGATTTTTCGGGAAATTATAGTAGCGAGGGAATTGTTACAAAGATATTTTTAATCCATCACTTGCAAATAATATATCAATTTTGTGTTAACATTAAAACGAACCAATTCACTATTTAGCTGGGAATCCTCCATATTACTTTCATGCGTTCCTCAAAAATATTGTATTTTATAAGGCCTTTATCCATTTCTAGACCTCAATAGAAAGCTTAAAAGCTTACCAAAAAACCTCTTGGTTGCGTTTCTAATATTAGTAACTAAGTAAGGTTAGTAATATGTGAAATATGTTGTGTGTTATACTAGTAGTTTACTTCTTCAAAGGTGTGTAACCCACATCCCCTACTCGGTTACTTACAATACAATATACTTACTTATGTAAAGCCTATCCCTCGTGCGATAGTGTTAATGCGCACCTGTAAGCCTCAGAAGCCAGCGACACACTTTATGGCACCCTTCATTAAAATCAGACAACGATATTAAAATACCGTACAGTATATCTGTGTTACTATGGTGTATTTGAGCTTTATAATATTCCTATTGTCACGAGAAGGAATTATCAGAGGATTACCTCTAATTAATTGTATAGGGCTCCTACCATTTTTTTTTGTTTTACGTCGGTAACAAAATGCGTTTACGCACTACCTTCCGGCCAAAGGGCGCCGCTGCGCCCTCCACAAGGTCCCTCTTAGTTTCCCCCACGGTAGTCAGTCCTAAGGGCACCCAGAGTCGTCGGTCTCTGGGTGTTACCTTTTCCCTAGCGTCTCCTGCGCCCTACCGGGAGGTACTCAGCCCCCCCACCACGACAAGGTGGAGACCAGTCGGGGGGGATAGGGCTCCTACCAAGATCAGAGGAGTCCAAGCCAACCTCACCTGCTAGTGGTGCACCTGCCGATCAACGGACGAGGCTCTGTCGAACATAAAAGTGCCTAAACATAACGATATAATTGGCGAAATGTGGGCATGTAATATACCTCTGTCTACTCCTTCGTATTTTTTTATTTCATTTACCCCATAGGTCAAAACACAATCAGGAGAGGTTAAATAGAATCAAGATTTTTGAAAAGAGAATAAAACGAAAAAGTTTTTTTTAAGTTGTAGATTCTAGCAAAACAACTAAATTGTAAAAACAATCGCAGTACGGTCCCAATTAGGCGTATCACTTATCATAAGTCGTTTTATTAGTCTTGTTGCCAAAACTATTCTATACTGTGGTCTCGTCACTTGATAAAATAAAGTTTCTATTTAAATACCAGGTACAGAAAATAATCACAACACTAATAAAACAAAGAGTTTTAATTACAAAATCACACTGTATTCCAAGCAGGTAGCTTTACACCTCCTAATAACAGAAACTACAGCAGAGGCTGTGTAATGTAATCTAAACTACAAAGTGTTAATGATAGACATTAAGCTCACGGTCTGACAGCGACACGTTTTATGACTCCCTTCATTAGAATAGCTCCGTATTAAGTACGTGCCAGAAAAGAATTCGTTATTAAATACTTCAGGGAGTCGGGCTGTCTCCGTTAATGTGAGCTAAGATTTAAAGCAAACGTGCTTACTCGTTGAAACGGAAAATATCGCTTTAGCGGGGCGGGGTTTCCGTTGCTCCAAACCTGGCGGAGGGGTTTTTTGTAAAAATTCTTATCGAAGAACGAGTATGTTTTAAATGCTGTAAACGAATTGTTAGGTCTACTGAATATTTATTTTATTATCAATAAAGTAGACAGGGAATTGGGAATGGAGGTTGGAGCGAAAACGAACTTAAAGACAGATAAAAAAAAAAAAAAAAAAAAATCAATTTTACCTGGTATTTATAGTGTTTGAGCTAATGTTACTTTAGGATTTGTATACCCTATAATTTAATTTTTTAATTTTATGGTTTTCGTAATAATTTGTCTTTTATATTTAAGGAGGCGGATAAGTTGAAAATTTCTTGTTATTGAATTTCTCGTAATAAGCTCCGACTCTAGCTAGGGCCCTAAGGAGTTTCCTAGTTTGGTTAACAATGGCTTTTATAATAGTTTCTGAATGAAGGTTTCATGCATTTATTTTATTTGACTCGTCACAATTATGTACTGTCAGATGGTTCGTAACCGTTGCAGGCCAAAAAAATTTGAGTCCTCCATGCATTGGGATATGTACGGTAAGTGCAAGTGCACTTCATTATAGGGTAGTGAGTAGTAGAACCCATGATGACGTTCGTTAGAGGGGAAACACATTCCCCGTGTGGAGTTGCCAGACTCCCATCGGGCGCGTCCCCAGGTGGCGGATAGGGGCATGCCACACATTGTGGTACCGGCTTTTAAGGCCGGCGCGGACCAAAACTGGTGGGTTTTTTGGGGCGCACCCCCGGTCGCACTTCGCGGCTGGAAAGCGGCCCAGGTGATCCGTTGTCATACGGTCTCGGGGTGTCGGCTGCTCCCAGCACGCCTCAGCTCATCTGAGGTGGCAGGGGATGCAGCCCATTTTCCCAGTGGTGGCGAGGCGTATTTAGCGCTTTTTGTTTAGCCCTTTCGAGGGCAGTGGCTGCTTTCTTGCGGCGGTGGGTGGCAGGCCTGCAAGGCCTGCGGCGCGGCGGGTCCGGCAGTCACATCCCAGTGGCTGTTGGGTGGGTCTCTCGACTCCCCGTCGGGCAATCCGTAATCCGCTGTCTGCGGACCGGAGGTGCCGCTCACTGAAAGTGGTGCCGCGTGGAAGAATACCACTATAATAAATTACCCCAATCCCAAGGTGAGCGGATCGTGCCGAAGGGATGCATGACTGGAGGGAGTCCAGTCGCTAGCGTGCGGGGGAGCTCACCCCCGAAAAAAGAGAGGGAGTTTTCACAATGACATCAAAAGCCAGTTTGAAAATAATTCTCCGGGCAGGTCCCCGAAAGGGGGAATCCTGCACACCCGCTTCGGCGGGTGTCTGCCCCGTAGTATACGGAGGGGGCACAAACTGCTTCGGGGGTCAGCAGGCTGCTGATTCCCGCACCGACGACCTAGGCTTACTTTTCATGGATTACGATTTTGCTAAGTGTTTTGGTGTGTTGCGCCTTAGAGGCGGTGGAGGGCCGGGCCCGCCGAGAGACGAACGTGGAACGCCGGAGGAGGTTCTCTCCGACGGCTCTGCGGGTACTATGCACTCCGTAGGCCCCGCGGAGGTGTCTGAGATTGAGGTTGACGAGGGCAGTTCGTCTGGGGTTCAGCCCTACTGCCTTCGCCAAAAGAGAAAGAGGCCCTCCGGCGCGAGCTCGGCCAGTGAGCTGGCTTTGGACGACGTCAGGGCGGGGACAAAGCGTGGCCGTTCCCGTGGCCGCAGTTGTTCCCACGGCCTAACGGTCGGACTCAGCGAGGCCAGGAGGGCGCTGAGTGCCGGCCGGGCGCTGGACCGTCTTGAGGTCGAGCGTGAGAGGGCGGAGCCGAGCCCCTCTCGCGCTCCTAGGGTGGACTGCGCCATGGCATTCAAGGCGACAGCGGCGGCCTGGGAGCCGGCTTGCACGGTCTCCTCCTCAACTCTGGCGGACAGGATGTCTCAGATCCTTGCCGCCGTGGAGGAGATGGCGGGGAAGTCCTCGGCCCTGAAGGGGACCTTCCACGGTGGGTTCAAGACCGCCGTGGAAGTTGGTAGGGACTGTTTGCAGGCCTGGTCGGCTCGTACTCCTGCGTCGGAGGACGGCGTGCTGCGGCAGGAGCTGGAGCGCCTCAGGGCCAGCGACAAGGCCCTGAGGCAGGAGAACGCCCGCCTCCTGGCGCAGCAAGCGCAAGTTATAAAGGAGGTCTCCACTCTCCGCGAGGAGGAGCGGAGGGTGGAGAGGTCTGCGCCCCTGGACCTGGCGCAGGTCGAGGAGCGCCTTTCGCGGGAGCTCGGTGAACGCGTCATGAGGGTGCTGGACGCGCGCATCGAGGGTCTAGAGGTGGGGGGCCGCCTGCTGCCCGAGAAGTCGGTGCGTCCCCCGCTTCGGGCCGACCGGGCGGCCCTTTCGCCGCAGCCGGGCCCATCTTCGGCCCCTGCTGTGGCTCCAGCGCGGCCCGCTCCTCCTCCTACCAAGAAGGGGAAGGGGAAGGGAAAGGGGAGGAAGCAGCCGGTGCCTTCTTCGGCGTCCGCACCGGCTGTTCCTTCATCTCCATCGGAGGTCCGTCCAGCGGCTCCCGTTGCCACCCCGTCCCAGTCGGGTGGCCAGGAACGGGAGACCTGGACCACCGTTGTATCGCGCCGCCCTAAAGGGAGAGCGGTGGCGCAGGAAAAGTCGACGCGGAGCGCTGCTCCTGCTAGGCCGGCACCACAGTCGGGCCGATCGGCAACAGCCCCCGCCAAAAAGAAGGCGCTGCGCCCGCCCTACTCTGCAGCGGTAGTAATGACGCTGCTGCCGGGCGCAGTGGAGCGAGGCCGCACCTACGAGGCGGTGATCGCCGAGGCCAAGAGCAAAATTAAGCTTGGCGATCTCGGCATCGCCTCGGTGCGGTTCCGCAAGGCGGCGACGGGGGCCCGGGCCCTTGAGTTGGCAGGAGAGGCCCGGGACGAAAAGGCCGATCGGCTCGCGGAGCGCCTCCGCGCAATTTACGAGCCGGAGGAGGTGAGAGTCTCCAGGCCGGTGATGCGGGCAGACATCCGCGTCTCGGGCCTGGACGACTCGGTCACTAAGGAGGAGGTGGTGTCGGCGGTGGCGGCAGTCGGCGGCTGCACTCCTGACCTTATCAGGCCGGGAGAAATAGGGAGGGCTACCTCTGCGGGGCTGGGGGCCATTGTGGTCTCCTGCCCCGTGGCGGTCGCAAAAAAGGTCGCAAGCGGGCGGCTGTTGGTGGGCTGGGTATCGGCCGGGACGACCCTTTTGGATTCTCGCCCCGGCCGATGCTTCAGGTGTTTTGCGCTGGGCCATCTCGGGGCCCAGTGCAAGTCTTCGGTCGACCGCAGCGGAAACTGTTTCCGCTGCGCTCGACCAGGGCACAGAGCCCGTGAATGCTCTGCCCCCCCCCACTGTCCCCTCTGTGAGGAGGCTGGGAGGGTGGCCGACCATCGCCCTGGGGGTAAGGCTTGCGCCCGGTCCCCCAAGGCCAAAAAGAAGGGCCCCGGCAAAGGCGTGCTGCCATCGGGCCCTACCGCCGCCACGGATCGGCCGGAGGAGGTTGACATGGAGACCCACTAATTTATGGCTCTCCAGCTCAACCTTCTACAGGCGAACCTTAACCACTCCGCCGCGGCCCAGGATCTTCTTCTTCAGGCCATGGCGGAGTGGCAGGTCGGTCTGGCAGTGGCCGCTGAGCCCTACCGCGTCCCGGTCCGTTCCGACTGGGTCTGCGACGCGGACGGCTCAGTGGCCATCATTCAGCGTATGGCGGCGGGCACCCCCCCTCTCGTCCTCGTCGGGAGAGGGGGAGGTTTCGTAGCCGCTCGGGTCGGCGGGGTGGTGGTCGTGGGAGTCTATTTCTCCCCCAATCGCCCCCTCGTCGAGTTCGAGCGGTTTTTGGTCAGGTTGGGCGCAGTAACCCAAGGCTCTTCTCTCCCCGTCATTGTGATGGGGGACCCCAACGCCAAATCCACGGCGTGGGGCTCCCGGACGACTGACGGGAGGGGGACGGCCTTGGAGGAATGGGTGACAGAGTGTGGGCTGTCCATCCTCAATCGCGGTTCGGTGGACACGTGCGTGCGCCGCAACGGGGGGTCTGTTATCGACATCTCGTTTGCGGCGCCCTCTCTCGCGCATCGTGTCCACGATTGGAGGGTGCTGGAGGATGTGGAGACATTGTCTGATCATCGCTATATCAGATTCAGTGTCTCCACATCGGTGCCAGCGTCCAGCGGAGGTGTAGGAGAGCCGCGATTGGACGGCCCACGATGGGCGATCAAGCGCCTCGACAGGTCTTTGCTGCGGGAGGCAGCCCTGGTCGAGGCGTGGCCACGGGAGCCACCGCTGGTGGACGTGGAGGGGGAGGCTGCGAGGGTGTGCGCGGCCATGGCGCGAATTTGTGACGTGGCCATGCCCCGTGTTCGCGCTCCCCCGCGCAGATCCCAGGTCTACTGGTGGTCGCCGGAGATCGCCCAGCTCCGCCGAACCTGTGCGGTGGAGCGGCGCCGCTACCAGAGGTGTCGCGGAAGGAGAATCCGCGACGACGCCGAGTTGGATCGGCTCTACGCCGCCTATAGAGAGGCGGTGAGGACCCTTCGCGGGGCCATTAGCCGGTCCAAAGCCGCAGCGTGGGACGAGCTGCTGGAGGCCGTTGAGGCGGATCCATGGGGCAGGCCGTACAAAATAGCACGGCAAAAGCTCCGAGCGTGGACCCCTCCCGTCTCCAGCAGTCTCGAACCGGCGGTACTCGGTAGGGTGGTTGAGGCACTGTTCCCAGACAGGGGAACCGACTTCGTGCCTCCCACTATGGCGGCGCCAGAAGTCACCAGTGACTCGGGCACTGAGGATGTGCCCGAGCTCACCGAGGAGGAGGTAGGAAGGGCCGTGCTACGCCTGAGGGGCAAGAGCACGGCCCCAGGTCCCGACGGCATTCCGACGAGGGCGTGGGACCTGGTTTTGAGCGGGGAGGAAGCGCCTTTTCTTTCCCGCGTGACCTCCCTCTTTGCTAGGTGTCTGCGGGATGGGGTTTTTCCGCGGCGCTGGAAGGAGGGCCGCTTGGTACTCCTTCCCAAAGAGGGACGTCCGGCCGATGACCCTTCTGGTTATCGGCCCATCGTGCTGCTCGACGAGGCGGGCAAGCTCCTGGAGCGTGTCATCGCCAACCGCCTCGTCGAGCACCTGGAGGAGGTCGGACCAGATTTGTCCGACCACCAGTTCGGGTTCCGCCGCGGCCGATCGACGATTGACGCGATCGGCCGCTTGCAGGACCTGTCGGAGAGGGCGGTTTCCAGGGGTGGGGTGTTGATTGCGGTGTCGCTCGATATCGCGAACGCCTTCAACACCCTGCCCTGGTCAACGATTATGGAGGCGCTCCGATATCACGGGGTGCCTCCATATCTGCGGCGGTTGTTGGGGAGCTACCTGTCGGAGAGGGCGGTAGTCTTCCCAACGATGGGCGGAGAAGGCTGTCGTCGGCGTATGGTGTGCGGTGTTCCACAGGGGTCTGTGCTGGGACCACTCTTGTGGAACATCGGATATGATTACGTTCTGCGCTGTGTGAACTTGCACGGCGTGGACGTGATCTGTTACGCCGACGACACCCTCGTAACATCCCGGGGTTCTGACCCCCGGGATGCGAGAGTGTTGGCCACTGTCGGCGTCGCGGCGGTGGTCGAGAGGATACGGCGGCTGGGGCTCGAGGTGGCACTGCATAAATCCGGGGCTATTATTTTCCATGGTCCCCGGAGGCGGCCGCCTCCAGGCCCTGGTATCGTGGTGGGGGCAACTCCCATCCCTGTCGAGAACACGCTGAAGTATCTCGGCGTCCTTCTCGACAGCAGATGGGACTTCGAAGCGCACCTTCGGCACCTGGGCCCGAGGTTGGTGAGCACGGCGGGAGCTCTATCTCGCCTGCTCCTCAATCTCGGAGGGAGTGGCGGCAGTTGCCGCCGCCTTTACACGGGAGTGGTGCGGTCCATAGCCCTGTATGGAGCCCCAATTTGGGCGAGCTCCATATCGGGTCGCCATCGACAGATCCTGCAGCAGTCGCAGAGGGTCATGGCGACCCGTGTCGTTAGGGGGTATCGCACCATCTCCCATGAGGTGGCATGCGCGCTCGCCGGGTCCCTGCCATGGGACCTCGACGCCGAGGTTCTCTCGGCGGTCTACTGGCGTGGCGCGCAATCCCGGAGCCAGGGTCTCCGCCCCACACCGGACACTGTGGTGCGGTGGCGTCGAGACGCTCAGACACAGGCTCTGGGCGCATGGCGGCGGCAGCTACACAGGAGCGCCGAACTACGTGCCGAAGGATCGAGGCGCCGTATCCTCGAGGCGGTCGGGCCCATCTTGGAGCGATGGGTCGGCCGTCGGTGGGGGTCGATGACTTTCCGGCTCACACAGGTACTTTCCGGGCACGGGTGCTTTGGGAAGTATCTGTGCGACGTCGCCGGGGGGGAGTCGACCCGGTGTTGCCACCACTGTGACTGCGCGATGGATGATGCGCAGCACACTTTGGTGGCGTGCCCTGCGTGGGCTGGGCCGCGGTCGACGTTAGCCGCGGCCCTGGGTGGAGTGGCTCTCTCGCTGCCGACCATCATGCAAAAGATGGTCGACAGCGAGACGGCGTGGGAGGCGATGGCCTCCTTCTGCGAAGTGGTGATGTCGCAGAAGGAGGCCGCGGAGCGGGAGAGGGAGCGGGATCCGCTCTCTCTCCGGCTACGCCGTTGGCGCAGCGGGCGGGCCAGGAGGGCCCGTCAGGCAGCGCCCGGGGGGTCTTAGGCGGCGGGGGCAGGGGGCCCCTTCCGTCTCGCCATAGACCCCCCCCGAAGTCGGCCAGTTACGCCATGGCCGCACAAGGAGGTAGGGGGGGCGCTGCAAATTGCGCCTTCCTGAGGAGGTCTCCCCGGTTCTGATCCGGGGGACGTTGGCCGCGGGCGGGGTTCCAGAAGCTACAAACCCAGGCACTGGTGCCTCGCCCCTTTTCAACAGCGGTGGGCGTCGTCTGAAGTTTTTTAGTGGGTAGGACTGCGGTGGTCGTGTCGGCCGCAGTGAGCCCCACACCCCCTCCCGGTCTCCCCCTTTTGGCCGGGAGACAGTGCGTAAGCAGCATTTTTTTACAGACGATAATAAAAAAAAAAAAAAAAAAAAAGGGGAAACACATTCGCTGGAAGAGTATTCCAAAGCGTACAAAGTATATCGTCGTGTATATCGAAGAGGAAAGGGCACTTCGAATGTGTCATTCAACAAATACTTATAATAGGTTGGGGAAAAAGTCTTTTCGTATTTTTGTATGAAAAGTCAAGACATTTTTTTCAAAGTTTATTTACATTTATTTACAATATATATGTACCGTTTTGTTGAATAACTTTCTGCCATTTTGTGGGCAGAGACATTATCCCGTTACTGTAGAAACTTTGGGACTTCTGATCAAAAAAACGGGACAAATAGTTTTGGCAGTCCTCTCTTGAGGTCAACCTTACAGAACCTAAAGAATTCTGCAGAGACCGAAACAGGTGAAAATCTGAAGGCGCAAGGTCAGGGCTATATGGTGGATGCACTAGGACCTCCCAGTCGAACTCTCTTAATTTTTGCTGAGTGGCTAAAGATGTGTGTGGTCTAGCGTTATCGTGATGAAAGACCACACCCTTCCTGTTGATCAATTCCGGCCGTTTTCTCTCGACTGCTTCCTTTAATCTCATCAGTTGCTGGCAGTAAAGATCAGAATCGATGGTTTTGCCGGGCGGTAAAAGCTCATAATAAACAATGCCCTTCCAATCCCACCATACACACAGCATCACCTTATTTCGTGTTAGGCCAGGTATGGCCACAGTCTCCCCCCCGACTGGTCTCCACCTTGTCGTGGTGGGGGGGCTGAGTACCTCCCGGTAGGGCGCAGGAGGCGCTAGGGAAAAGGTAACACCCAGAGACCGACGACTCTGGGTGCCCTTAGTACTGACTACCGGGGGGAAACTAAGAGGGACCTATGGAGGGCGCTGCGGGTAGGCCAGGAGGGCCCGCTCAGCAGCGCCAGGAGGGTCTAGGCAGCGGGGGCAGGGGGCCCCTGCTGTCTAATTATGGACCCTCCGGGAAGTCGGCCACACACGCTATGGTCGCAGGGGGAGGTAGGAGGGGCGCGTCCACTGCGCCTCTCTGAGGAGGTCCTCCCGGTTTCGGTCCGGGGGACGTTGGCCGCAGGCGGGGTGTCAGAAGCTGCAACCCAGGTACTGGCCCCCGCCTCTTTCTCAACAAGCGGCGGGCGTCGTCGGAAGATTTTTAGTGGGTATTGCTGCCGGCGGTCGTGTCTGCCGGTGGTGAGTCCCACACCCCCTTTCGGTCCCCCTTTGGCCGGAAGGCAGTGCGTAAATGCATTTTGTTACCGACGTAAAACAAAAAAAAAAAAAAAAAAGGTTTGGCCACCAGTCTGTGAAGCCTGGCCAACTTTCGACCACGACCTTTTTCGCACGTTCTTGTCGTACGTGATCCACTTTTCATCGCCAGTTATCAATCTCTTCAAAAACGGCTCGGTTTCATTACGTCTCAATAATGAATCGCAAATGAGTACACGGTTCATTAAGTTTCTTTAAGTGAGCTCGTGTGGCACCCAAATATCGAGCTTTTTTGTATAACCAGCTTTCTTCAAATGGGTCAAAACTGTTTTGTGGTCAATTCCCAGTTCTTCAGCTACATCGTAACTACTAATATGCCGATCTTGCTCCACTCTTTCAAAAATGGCGTCCATTTTATTCGTAACAGGGCGACCAGAGCGAGGTGCATCTTTAACATCAAAATTTCCGGACTGAAAACGTTTGAACCAAATTTGTGCTACTCTTACTGACACTGCATCAGGTCCATAAACATCACAAATTTTTTTCACTGCTTGAGTTGCATTTTTGCCTTTTTTATAATAAAATTTTAAAATGTATCGAATTTCTTCATTAGATTCACTCATTTTTACGGAGAGAAAAACAAATGAAAAATAGCGGGAAACAACTTTTTTTTATTTTTTTCTTTTCTTTATAATGGAACCTTTTTAATGTTACCAAAACCAGCCAGACACAAATAGTACAGTCAAAAAAATTTTATAATAAGTTTATACCTACGTTATGCGAAAAGACTTTTTCCCCGACCTAATATTTGATACCATTCGGTTACAGAATCAAAGGTCATTTGGCGTTCAAAAAATAGATGCCTTTCATTGGACGACATATTTTACATAACTACTTAATATTATCCATATATGTAACATGTTTGAGATTAGATGCAGCTTCTTTTTAATTTTTTAAATACTACAAGCTACTCATCATTTTCCAAATTCTATAGCATCTCTTTTTGATTTAATAATAGTGTCTTCCCCACAGCATGTTACAAGTTACGGCCAATGCGCAGGCGACGCTTTCACCTATCATCAGCTAAACCAAAAATCATTCTTCAGCGCAACTTTAACGGTATGGATCACACAAAGTTTCTTAGTGATGCGCGGAACATCGATTGGTCTCCAGTGTTTGACGCTCAGACAGTGGATGAACAGGTGTCTCTGGAATTCTCTTCCAGTTACTATTAGACAAGCGCAATCACTAAATGTTTTCAAAATTGAAGTTACACCCCTAGTTTTCTTTTAATGTTAATCACTCACTTTTCTTATGCAATTGTTTTGTTGTTTTATTTTAATTTGGTGTACAATAAAGAATTTTCTATTTATGAAGCACTCAAGCATTTGGTCACCGCAGCTTATTAACGCTTGCAACCCCACGGGCATGACGCACGTTCTGTACTATATCTAATATTTATTTATGTAAAACCTTTGATTTAGCCTACTTAAATTCTAGGTAGTGTTAAGTCCGGGTAAAATCTATCTTCATTTCATTCATTTCAATCCGCTCCGTTGTTTCTGTGTGATAGAGTAACTATATATATTGATGCTTAAAAATTGCCTCAAAGCTTTTACCGTTTTGACCTACAATTAAAGTAGGTAATCTACACACCTAAATTGCTTAAACCATCTAGTCTTGAAATCTTACAAATAAAACTCATCTTCGTATTTAATAGTCGTAACTAAGAGTTGTTGCACAATTCATAAAATGTTTAACCTAAGTAGTTTGAAAATCTGAAAGCTGCGAATTCATAAGCTATCAGGGCCTTTTCTGTGACCCGCCATAGTAACTACCTTCTGCCTGCAGTGCTTAAAAATTGGAGCGCCCCATACCGTAGCATAGATAAAACAGGGTAACAAGCGCTCTCACTCGGCCTAGCATGACATTTTCTGTTGTGAAATAAATGCATCATGCGTCATAAATTGTGTCCTAAAAATAAAAAAAGTATGAGATGGTATACTTTCACTTGGGCCTGACATAGCAGAGAAGCCCAACGTATAGCAGCATTGAAAGTATCCCCGTTGCACTGGCCGCATTTACCGCTTAATACCAATTAGGCTACGTGTCGTGTCTGTTAATAAAAATGATACTTATTCATAAAAATAGGTAACCTGAAGGAATATATACGAAGTAGTTCAAAATTACTGTAACTACAGAAGAACAAACATAGAAACATAATCACATCTAAAACAGAACGAGGACGTGCCTCTCGGGGGCACGTGTGTTAATTATTCTCAAAGCAGATAAACGTTATGACCGTTTGCTGTCGAGTTGTGTACGTGTTAATTTTATTGGGGTCTGGTTGACGTCGCGCCACCGCCGCCGGCTGTCAGCGGTTGGATGAAGACGGTCGGCTGGGCGAAGACAATTGAATCATAAAAGGTCGCGAGACAACCGCCCGGCCCTCCTCACGACAGCCCTTTGTGGAACGGCACAGGTATGATGCGATGGTTATCACGTACTGGACGCCGGGTGATGGCTCGCTCTACTGGATATGGGTAAGCCACTGTTCATGACGTCCAAATGAGACAATGTGATATTTTAAGAATAGGTTAGTAAATATTTGCACAAAGAGTCTTTATCTTCTGCAGTTTCGAATCACGCCTCGAGTCTGGGTGATGCTGAGGCTTTTTGTACTTGTAACACGCTAGCCTAGCCCTGTATAATTAATCCTGTTGCCTTATGTGCTCCATAATAATGAAGGAATGTATACTTTCCGCTAGGGCGCCCAAAGTTTTAGCCCTCATTGAGTGTTTTATGTGTAAACCCTACAAGCACTAGACAGTAACAACCCCAATCAGACGGTTAGTGTATTTGTTAAATATCTGCTTAATTGCTATCTAAATACTACTTAAAAATAAAACAAAACGAAGGTACGTATTGATTAATAATGGTACGTATTATTAATGGTATACAAGGAAATGCGACTGAAAATTATGTAAGACCTTCGATTGCAGAAAAGAGTTTTAAAGAAGTAAGTAGTACATTTTGAGGTCGAGACCGTGATAATGATTATAAGTTTGATTTAATTGCATCCTTTTATTAAGAGCTAAATTAAGAGCTAAGATAATGTCGTCGTTACATAAAAATAGCTTTATGTATAATTTTTTTGTTTTTAGTAAACTGGATACATTACTTAACTTGTACTAAGAAAAATCAATTTGAATATATATGCAAGATAAACAATCGAGTTACAATTGATCTCAGGCTTTGCAAAACTTATGTTCATAGTAATAAAATATTCCAATATAATTACAAATATAACGGTCCTCAAATCAATTCACACGTCAGCTTAACACTACCTATGAATATTGATGCGGGTGAGTATAGTAGGTATGTTGCACATAATATTCAAACGGGGTTATAATCCGTAGCTTCCGGGTGTCGTAATCAAATCCTGGGGTGGTCCTAATCGAGGTGTGCCACGCTCGACCTCCGTCAAATCGGGCTAAGGAACCGGGGGAGTGTCACGCGCCGAGATAACGGGCCACTGGACGAGTGCCGCCGGACCTAGCTAGTTGGGGGATTTAAATCCGCCATTGACAACGCAACTGGCTAACTGCTTGAAAAGTAAGCGACGTGTCGTCCTGGCTGAGAGATTGGTGCTCCGTGACAACGATTTACTGGCATGAAGTTTGTATATAATATTTAGTTGTCAAACCAATTCGCTATGAATTTAAATGCGCCATAGACGTCTCATCTGGCTAACTGCTATGAAAAGTAAGCGACGTGTCGCCATGACTAAGATATTGCAGATGCGTGATAGGTTTTTATAGTCAAAGAGTTTGTATATAATATTTAGTTGTTAAACCAACCTTGGTTGAGTATTTAAATCAGCCATTGACAACTCAATTGATTGACTGCTATGAGAAGTAAGCGACGTGTCGCCCTGATTGAGAGATTAGTGTTGCATGATAATTAATTATAGACTTGTAATTTGTACACACTATTCGTTGATATGTAGATGTTTACAAACCATAATCCGTTTGGGTTTGTTTTAATGCTATATGTCCACACCACATTCACCGAATAAGTATAGTGAGAATCGACATCAAATTAATTAAACAAAATAAAATATTCATAAAAACCGCTTTAAATTAAATTGCTTCTAAAGTATATACCACATTGGTAATACTTAATAAAGATTAGATATAATAATTTGGAATCTAAATATAAATGCTTATTATATTATTATCTATTCAGGTTAGTAGATAGAAAAACAAATGTTATAATTATCAGGTCAGCTTTTTTCACCTTCTGATTTTTGTATATGTAATTATTTATTCTACGGTACATGTATCATGATGTATCCTTTGATTATTTTAAATCATACGTTTTAAAACCCATATTTACACGCACGTTACGCCGACGGATTGCCGAACAAAAGAATGTATTCACATCTCGTCCGCTGTTCTTTGAAACTGCAAGCTTTTCATTAGCCACAACCAAGTGGCGTAATTAAATAAATTGATCGTTAGTATCATAAGCTCGCGTTTGCAAACTTTGAGGGGCCGCAACGTGAACCAACTCAACAATGAACTTAAGAACTGCGCACTCGTTCTATGTAACATGTAGTTATTGACTTTGCTTTTCATTTTACTTTGAAACTGGAAGTTTTTGTGTTTAACAACTTTCTCCTTAGGTGGAAGTTTCACTAGAGATTTAAGAGTGTCTGAAATATTATTTTGCAACGATTTCGATATACACTGGCCTGCACAACTATATATGTATTGTTTTTTATTTGTAAAAACATATATAATTGTTTTATCACTATATGAAGTAAAAAAAAATGCTAATGTAGATTTCTGTAGTTTCAAAGAAGGCTGATAATATTTGCTATTAACCTTTTTTATTTTAACTCTCTAACTATTATATTTCAGAGGAGAATAAAATTTTAAATGAGTAGGATTATTCAGACCGGTTTACTTAGGTATACAAGCTACCGAAATATCCAAAAATTAAATGACCATTGCATTTTGAATGACCACTTAACACTTAATTTGGATCATGGTTTTGCCATGTTAAACCCTATAGATGGTGGAAAACCAATCGTGTATCCAATGGGCGTTATTAATAGACTGCCAAGGTTAAAAGATGGTATAACGATGGCATAAATTAAAATTAACAGCGGGTTTTGGGTTAAATTTGCACTCGGGGCTAATTTTTGTACCAATGATATATGTATTATGGTTACTGTTAATGTATGAAAAGACATCTTTTACAGTGCTTCTAGCCCCAAACTAAGTACAGCTTTTAGTATGCGTACTAGACGACTGATAAATACAAGTATTTTTAAATTGGTGTAATTTTTTTAAAAACATACTTACTGAAACAACTATTCGTATTTTTACATATAAATATTAGGTCCCTACAAATGGAGTTGGTGTTTTATCTAACTGGCCACTTGGATCTCTAAAATTTGGCGTTTGGCTAGGATTTCCAAATCTAAAATTATTTGAATTTCAAGCTTATGTATTCCTTTTCTAAATGTGATAACTCATTTGTTTTGCGCCATTTGATTTTATTTCGACATCGATCTGTGCTTGATATGGAAATTTTAAAATATCGCATTATTTTGGAAAACGAGTTTCCATCTCAAACCACGTCAGAGTTGGCTGCAAGGCTTCGGTGTGAATGATAAAACAATCTTGGATTATGTAAAACGAGAAGTAAGCCGACAACCACCGCATCGACTGCTACGTCACGTTACTAAAAACGAGGAGATTTTAAATCGTGTCATTACTTGTGATGTAAAATGGATCCAATATGACAATCGCAAAACTCTCATCACAGTGGTTGAACACAGGTGAACCAGAGTATTGCCAACAACTCCATGTAAAATATAGTTTTCATATAAAGGGATCTAATATATCGCGCATTTCGGTCTTAAAATACGTAAACGTCATTTGACAATTTTACAGTTGAACGGTTAAAATATGTTTTTGTTATAACTCCGCTAACATATTCAATTTGGTGTTTGGCGCTATCTATCGGACAGTTGTCAAATAAAAAAAAACTTTAAGCACATAATGGATCTACACCAAAGGAAACTGGTAGCATAGTCAACTTAATTATGGATTTTGGTCTTTTAAGATCTTAGCTAGATGTGCGATATGTCCTGTGTGATCATCGAAACTACGACCTTAGGAGCAGCAGGGTATATTGAACTCTCTGCCGTATCGAATGGTCAAACAAAGTACATATCCTGATACTATTGTGTAAATTATTTATTGACGATCGAATATACGTCACGTTCTGTTTTTTCACGACGTACTTTATTTATTTATTTAAATAGGTACACCAACAAGTTCACATGCATACTTTAAACATTTAGCAAAGGTATAGGTTCCGGACTCACATGAGAACCGATAACAGGCGTACACAACATTGTCGATACAGAGCACACATTAATTTACAAAAAATAAAAATAACAAAATCAATTAAAATAAATGAGATGTGACAAAAATGACGTGCAATTAAATTCAACGGAATTGATTACAAATTATACAAATAATAATAATATAAAAACAAAAAATAAACATATATATAATTGTTAATTACTTATTTTTAATTTGTTCCAGCACTTTGTGTTTGAATTCCTTTAGACTATCCTTAAAGATATCGATTTCAGCTAACTTATTTATGGTATTATATGCGGAACAGATTCTAGAAAGCGGATAGTGCAGCCCTGAGTTAGTTCTACTGCCAGGAACATGAAATATCGCAGTGCACGCGACAACCCTGATGCAAATTTGTTGAACAAGATGACAGCATTTAGTTTGACCGCTGATAACTTTGTGAAGAAATAGCAAGTCTGACACAGAGCGGCGCTCACGCAAAGTAAATAACTTAAAAAAAGCGAGTCTTATGTTATAAGGTTGCCGGTGGTTTATTCCGGGTGTGATAAAAGCCAAATGCCTTGTAAACGCACGTTGTATTGATTCAATTCGTTGTGAAGGTGCGCAATATACAGGATTCCATGCGACACTGACAAACTCAAGTCTACTGCGGACCAAGGCATTAAACAGAACCATTCTAGTTTCTGGCCGTCTAAATCCACCTGTATTGCGTTTAATAAAACCGAGAAGCTGAGCTGCTTTTTTAGTAACCGCGTCAATGTGAGCAGTGAACTTTAGCTTTGAATCGAGAATCACCCCCAAATCTCGTATTTCATTGACACCTGGCAAAGCAAAGCCGTTTAGATGATAACTAGTGGCAAGTGGATTTCGTTTTTTGGTAAAAGTTATAAGGAAACATTTACTAACATTAAGTGACATGTCATTTTTGTCGCACCATAATCCTATATTCAGGAGGTCTCGTTGCAAAAGCTCCGAATCATATGAACTGCCAATGGTTTTATAGATTTTTAAATCATCAGCAAATAGTGAGATTTTGCTATGGCTTATGTATGACGTTATGTCGTTTACGAACAATAGAAATAATACTTTGGCTTAAATAGCTATTTTCCTTTCTTTCTCCCTATTGAAAATCAGCGCCATATTGTAAACACACATTCGTGCCACGGCATGTAGCTGAGTTTGAAGCATTTGTAGAATATTAGATTAGATGCAAGCTTGTGTTTTAAAAATTTATTTTATGTGGTAAATAGAAGTACTAGTTGATAATTTCTTTAAAAATATTTTCTGCCA
Organism: Musotima nitidalis; assembly: GCA_949126915.1. Classification (NCBI taxonomy): domain Eukaryota; kingdom Metazoa; phylum Arthropoda; class Insecta; order Lepidoptera; family Crambidae; genus Musotima; species Musotima nitidalis. The sequence goes on along the minus strand of OX421418.1, from coordinate 12,664,485 downwards.
ATTATATTAACATTTAGTTCCAAGGTAAAGAAATATCATTAAGAACTTGTGTTATGTACCTGTTTGTGAAGATAAATAAAGATATTGAGTATTCACCAGATATTATATAGATATTACATAATTTTTGTTGATTACAAAAATTACCTTAAACCTAAGTTACTAATTGATTTGCCGCGACTTTCAATCATCAATCTAATTTAACGATCAGGCAAACACATTTACTAAAAATCACATTTATAGACAATTTTTGTCAACCCTAATTTGTGCTGTACAAACGACTCCCAAAGAGGGCATGCTTGTAATCAATTGTATCCTCGTTTACGTAGGATTTATATTGTCAGCGACAGAGGCACCCGACTGCAACATATTTCACTGCATAAATCATAACTTTATTTCCTCTCGCTCACGGGCGGCGGCTTGCGAACGAGGTGTCTTTGAAATGGCTTTAAAAGCCCGCTGTGCCACAACAAAGAACCCAAATTCAATTTCACTAGGATGCTTCACCACTGACGTTATTATTTCCTAATATGCAATTTAATGAGACGAAAACCGCAGGCATTAAGTCCATATAACATTATTCCGTATGAACGTCCTGGCGAAGTACTTATGTATAATGTATGGACTATGAAAATTTCATAATAGTGTAATTTAAGTTTTTTAGACTTTTATTTGTGGAGAGAACCTGCTAGACTCACGTTATATAAAAGGTTATATTATCTGCATAATGAAAACGCTTTCTTTAAAACATAATATTGGTGCGTTATAGATCTATAAGTCTTTTGTGTTAAATGAGTATCAAAGCTTGCAAAAGATGGAATTAGGGATAAGCCAGAAGTTTTGATTACAGTACTAAGTTTACACTCTCTTGCAGCTACCTATTCACTACAAAAAAGAATACCGCTACAGTCAAAAGAGGCCGTGATAACTAAGTTTTAGTAGAGAAGAAAAAAAAATATCCGGATATTTTCTGCTACCGGCGATAAAAAGATAAACGACATCAGGACGCTTGAAATTTAACCAACATTTAAAAGTCAACATTTATATTCTTAAAGATTTATGTATTAAAAATAAATATTTTTTTCTCTTATGTACTGGTCTCAGATAATTATATTACATACTCCAAACTTAGGTAAGTTGAGTTTGTGTAACTTATCATTTTCAATTTTTAATTTAATATTTTAAATAATATTTGCAGCAAGTTTGCTCAGCTGTTATAAACGTCAACTTTAAAACTAACGCGCCCATTTACTGCAGGCGGGAGCTTGATCGTAAAAGAACGGGCAAGGGAATCGTCAAGGTTTGTTTTTTCTCCCGCCAGTTGCGAGAAAATTTACTTAATATGAAAACAATATGATAAGTCAGTCACTAAATGTAAAAGAAAGGTTATCAACACACTCCTATATATATATTATCTGCAAAATAGGCTAGTAAAAAGTGCTTCCTCTAATAAATAATTCGTGAATAACAGAATTCTCGGTGATGAATAATACTGACCGACCTTTTCGCACATAATAATATAGTTACAGCAACAGTATATTACGAGTATACGCCCCTATAACTACCCAATCTAAATAAGCAGAACGTCTGTTTTAGCATTTTTTACGAATATGACAAACAGATGCGCTTAAAAGAACTATATGCATATTAAAAATCTTGATTGAGCATCTAAAATGATTTCCTTTAATCAATCAGTAATTTCTATCTACATAAACGAGACGGTTAGGTGGTCAAACTATAAATTTTGGTGGTACTTTTAATACAACCCATAAATAAAACCTAATAATAAATACACTGTTTTGAGAAGTCATAGACAAAATGGAAAGAGTTTCATGTTAGTGCAGAGAGAGTATAGATATTTCGAAAGTAGATACTAAAATCTTATATATCTTATATATCTGAAATAACAATCAAACGAGTGATGTTATAATTTGTATTATTTAGCCACGTTAACTCTTAAGACAAAATAATGAAGATAACAGTGAAGATAACATTAACAATATAAATTCTAATATTACATGGTGTAACTTTGATGCTGCTCCCGCAAATAACCGCCTGCTCATTTGAGATCGTTTTAGCAGTGTTTCCTGCCAATTAGCCTGGTGAAAACAGACGTGGACCAAACAAAGGCGAGGGCGGCTCACGAATTTATTGTTAGGTTACTGGCTTAAGTTATTTAAGTGGGATGGTATTATTCACGTGCGCAGAATGCAGCTTCCTGCGACAATTTATCATGAATCTTTAATTAAACTTTGGCGACTGTTCGCGGTGTTTGTGTATCGCTATGAGTCTCTTAAACCGATCGCATTGTATTAAATTCGTCAGACAAATTGTGCAAATTATATTATGTTAATTTTTTTTTCTTAATTATCAACTGAATAATTGTAGACAACAATCACGTGGCAAGTAACAACCAATAAGGTTTAATCCAGTGCTACCCGAGTAACATAATTTTAAAAAACCGTTGATAACATTATAAGCACGCACGTACGCAAGTGAATGGGGGACTTAAATAGATAAGTGTTCCATGTCCAGATCATTTATTTATTTAAAATAGTATATACATTTTAATAAACCTTTATATTTTAGCATAATTTGAGAATAATAAAATAAGTAATAATAAATAAATATTTCCTGACAATTACACCAATTATTTAGTTCCAAGATAAGAACTTGTGTTATGTATACTAAACAACTATTTTTTTTGTAAATACATACTTTATATACATAGGAAAACACCCAGACCAGAACAAATATTCATGTTCATGTACACAAAGATTAGTCCTGCGTGGGAATCGAACCCACGACCTCTGGAGTGAAGTGTAGGTATGCTGACCTCCACGCCATATCGGTCGTCAAGAGAAGTGAGAAGTCGTGAGAAGATCTGGTTGTGTGCATAGACGTTCGTATTAATAAGAGTATCTTCGTTCTAGTTCTTTAGTACGAAAATAAACAAATAACTTGCAAAATATAACTAATAAATTGAATCAAATCAGTACTCTTTATTTTTTATATATAAATCATCATCATCATCATTGTATCCAAGCATTATCCAAATTGCCACAGACCCCTGGGCATATTGTTAGGGTGCAGATTACAAAGCAGGCAAATATCAGCCACGAACAGGGAAACGTTGTCTTCATAATTTTTAATTACGTAGAACTACTTTCATAAATTTTATAAACTGCTCTGCTTATAAGGAAAACTCGTTTACTTACCGTGTTATAAAAGTAATAAAATTACTCTCCTTTTCGACTTAGGTCTACGAAGGAATTGGTCTTAATTCATTTAATAACTTTTTATGAAGAGCATATAGGTATACATTATCATATCAGACCAATAAAGTCCCATTATAAAGTCTTACTGACAAAGGGGTGGGGGGGGGGGGGTATTCGTCGAAGCATCGAAGCGTTTGATGTTAAATGCAAACAAACATTTACAAATTCTAGGACCGACGTCTGAGAACTCTGTTTAACACGTTCAACGCCATCGTTCGCAGGCACAATAGAGAACCTATTGTTAGTTTTTTTTTCGGCGATCGAAGACTTATCGGCATGTTACAGTGATCATTTCCATCTACTTAGAATCGCAGATCCACGAACGTTTCATAACTATTTGGTTATCTACCAATAAATAAAAGCATACAATTATTAATACCCATAGTTATTTATGTAAGACTTACAACGTTCTCTATACATTATACATATTTACAATAACAACAGTTAATTTAGGATATCAGATGTACACTCATTTTTCTAACGTGATTAAAATTCTATACAATTATACTTTCTAAAACCACTATACATTTATAAATATCTATTCGTAAGTAGGTATAGCATGTTCCTTTTCCTTTATATAAAATGTTACCTGCAATTTCATACGATAAAACAACATTGAAACTTCTACAATTCTGACGTCACATCAACTTACACACGGATATTAAATAATCTTTGACAATCAGCAACTTATCGAAAAACATATTATAATTACAAAATCAGCTGTGTGATATTTTTGTTCAACTAGTATCATAATTACTAATACCAGTTTTAATCTATTGCGATCGTCGCTTGATGATTGTTCACTTACAAGCCATGAGAGTTTGAACAAAATAACATTTGACAAACGAAGACGAAGTTCCATCTTATAAGATGAATGAACTTGACATTAGCCTTTGCTCAATGATGTAGGAATTTACGTAAGTAATATATACTGCAGTTTTAGGGTATTGACAAAATGTTCGGGAGTGAGACTCTTGGCTTTATCAGAGCTTAGGAAATGTTTCTCATTCAACTAATGGTATGTTCTCCATGGATAATATAAGATAAGAGACATGAGTTAAATCCGTAATACTGAATTTTATACAGCAATGCAGGTGATCTGGCACTACGTTTTCCTTAAAAACCACTACTCTAAATGTAACAAACTTTAAAAGATAACAATTTGACCTTAATACCGAATATCTAATAAATTGACTTAATCACTGCGATTTAATTTCGTTTTTATGAAACCTTGAAAGTAAATTGACATTTTATCGCCAAACGTAATACTAAACGTGTATTTCCAAAGGCACTGATATTTATTATTTAAAATATGAATTATTATTTGATACGCTTTTATCGTTGCATTTTCCGCTGTAAATAGATAAAGGTCCTTTACAACAGCACTGTTCTTAAATTTTTGAATTCGTTTGAAAAAATAAAATATTACAATTAACACTGAATTAAAAGTAAACCGACATCACGTTTTAAGCAAAGTTAACAAAAAATGATTTTACAACAAAATAATTATCTACAATACAGCTACACAACACAATAATTAGAGTACCATCATCGACAAGTTAGGCTTTCCTCTCGGGCTGCGCAGGCGCCGTGTGGAGGGGCCAAAAATAGCTTTCCGTTAGCACAGGCGCATAGTTGGTAGATGTTTTGATGGTGTGGGTCATGCGAATGGGGCACGGACGGCGGCAGCGGCTGCGCAGACTTCAGCTTAGGCATGTAAATACTAGGTGCGTCTAGACGTATCTGCAAAAACAAAGTTATATTTTAGAACTTTATCATAAGTCTATCGTCGTCCAATGCTGCCGCCTAGCTGTAGGGCGCCCTTAACCACGCTACTTTTATTCAATTACATCACATATTAAAGTAAGCTAAATAATGGTATCGGGTGTTTAGGATACCAAGACCTGAGGAGCCCAAGCCAACCTCACGTGGTGCACCTGCCAAACAACGGACGAGGCTCTAGCAAACATTTAACAGTTCCGGTAAGCAGCAATAGGCTCGCCACCTATTACGTGGGACCAACTATATAATTGGCGAAGTGGGGGTATAATATGCCTCAGCCTACCCCTTAGTGGGAAACAGGCGTGAATGTATGTATGTAAAGAATCGTAATTTTGTGATTTTCTTTATTATTGAACTATTATTGTAAATAGCACTTTAAGGTTTTGCGATCTGAAATAAACGTTACACATTTTTTTAATGTGTTGGAAAGCAGTGGATGTTGTCCAAAAAGTGAAAGCGCTCCTTACTACTCCATACGATCACGGTAATAAGCGAGCCCACTCACAACGGCCTGCATAAATGCATGACACGCTTTAAAGACTCGAGACTACATTGAAAAACAACGTACCGCGCCCGCAACGGACTTGAGTCTAAACGTAGTGAGGCAGGTGGCGCTGATGTCCCCCGCCCGGGACTCCATCGCTATACTCTGGGCGGCGTGCATCTCCAGCGACCGCGTCGGAGACTCCAGTCTGTGAGGAGAAAGGATATAAATATATACACTAAACTATATACTAAAAATTATCTATATAAATAAATTTTAAAGTTGACCCATGCCGGACTGGTGTCTAAAGCCGTGTGGTACTGGCTTAAAATAGTGGCACCTCATCTTATCTGACGGGTGAGTCGTAAGAGTCGACGAAGAGAAATCCTAACGGCTGATGGGCAGCAAAATTACCCTGCGTACTGGCTTGAATGTACAGTAGTGGACTTTATAAGGCTGCTATGGGCAAATATGGATGGACTGGGGACTGCACGGTCACAGCGTCCTGACCTGCTCCCAGCAGAAGCTACAACGCATTTCCAGACGAGATTCTGTAATGACTCACACTAGCTGCTTAGATGGTGGAGCGCGCACAAGTGGCGTCTGCACGGCAGTGTGCAAGTTGACCCCAGCCGGGCTGGTGACCGCGAGAGTGTCAGCTCCCACGGTGACAGCGTCCTGACCCGCTCCTAACAGGAGAGCGCCTCTGCTGTCACGGACTTCCAGACGAGACACTGTCGCTTCAAGGCGATCATGGCCTGCATAAAAAACAATCATATTTTTCATTTCAGCTAGTAAGCTATTAACATTCCACTATTGCGTTCATCGGCTTGTAAAACAGATGGCGAAATAATCATTTTCTATGTTTTCCATAACTTTAATTGTTTATTTCAATCAATCAATTTATATAAATTAATACATTTTTGATGTGTTTCTACATCGATGATGTTTAAAGAAAACGTGAACAAACCAAGAATCATCGACACCTGTTTGGTAAGATCATTTAACAAAGTTAAATATAAAACATTATGGAAAATGTAAGTATCACAGCTACTACAAAATATATAAAACAGGTTACAACATATCATTGCCTATAACATAACATAATATAAATGAATAATTAATTACCTCTTACTTACCTAAAAATAGCCTGCTCTGTGGAAGACCATGACCGTCTCTTGTCGAAATAGTAAAATTTCTCGAAGACTCTATGGCGATCGGTTGTCCTCGTCGCGACTTAATGCTTGATGAGAATAGGGAGTCCACCACCAAAGCCTGGCCCAGGAGTTGGAGCCCGCCTGGCACAATGCGCAGCTGGCCCATCCCTTCCTAGATCATTTTTAAATTTCTAAATTAATTTCAAAACACAAATTTAAAAAAAAACTTTGGTTACTTAAAATCTAATAAATTTCTAATGATTTGGCACTTGTGTAACAAAAAACATGCATTTTAATGTATGAATAATTTTACGTGATTGATGTCTTTTTAACTAGTTATAGATCTTCTGGTACCTACATACATATACTCACGCCTGTTTCCCCGAAGGGGTAGGCAGAGGCATATTATACGCCCACACTTCTCCAATTATATAGTTGGTCCCACGTAATAGGTGGCGAGCCTATTGCCGCTTACCGGGCACTGTAATGTTCGCCAGATCCTTTTCCGTTGATCGGTAGGTGCACCACTTGCAGGTGAGGTTGGCTTGGGCTCCTTAGGTCTTGGTAGGATCCCTATACATCTTCTGGTACTCAGCACAATATGAACAGTTTGTTGTATCAAATAGACGATCTTAATTCTTTTACAATATTCTTGTAAATGTAAAGACTATATTCAGTGTACTGAGTCGATCTATTTACAAGAGGCATAGCAACTTTTATAAACGCATTGGGCAAACCAACACATAAAGAAACCATTTTACTGAAATTTATCATTAAATAACTTACCACAAAAATCATCTTTAAACTTTATATTCAACTGTGGCAAATGTTTAACATTCAAAAGTTTCTATTAAAAGAAAGCAATTTTCTCTCCGCTACTCTGTTACGTTATCATAACAAGAAGTCGATCGTTGAATAAAAAGCAATCTGCGCCGCCATTAAACTGCAACGAACCCATAAACAAAACTCACCGAGTTGAAATCCAGGACTTTCAATACCCACAGCGTGAGCGCCAGATTAATGATCATCATAAACATAAGCGCCATGACAAGAATGTAGAGGCATTTCTTCCGCCAGCCGTAGATGCCAACTTTGAATTGGCTATTATAACTGTTTCTGATCGAGTCTGCCTTTGTGTCCCGGTCGGCATTGTTGTTCAGGATTGGCTCCGGGGTGATCTTGTCGGCGTATGGTATCCTGAAAGGAAGGCATTCCTTTAAAACAAGCCTGGCAGTTCGATCCTAGCATAGCATTCAACAAAGGAGAGTTTTCCAATATTTTAATATTATATTTAATATTTTTTTAGGTTTTAAAGGTTCTTTTTGTAAATTTTACAAAGTATCTTGCAATAAGAATTAGCAACAAATGAAAACGTATTTTAAATAACTTAAATTTATTCGTATATTAGATATGTCCTAAAGTAACAACATCTTATTTGTAAATCAGTTGTGATTTAAATCAAAACAAATAAGCAGCTTAACCGCCTCGGAGAATTTGTTTGCAACAAAACCCGGACAAAACATACAACCAAATCATATTGTAGTAAAAAGTAAAAAAGCAAACCATACGGCTCATATTGAATTGAACTTTCTTTTGTTAAATTCGTCTTTTAAATTTCAAACAAACAAAGAACATATTTTTGAAATAAGTACCGTTATCCATTTATCACACAACAAAAGCAATTACAATTCTTAACGTCAGGTTATCCTATCAATATCTGCGTAACGAAATGCATTTAAAAAGCATATTTAACGTAATCAATTTATCATAAAACATGAGCAATTACAATTCTTAACATCAGGTTCTCCCACTTTTACAAAAGAATTTGTCAAGATCGAGCGATAGGGGCGGTGAGTGCGCCGCTGTTTCAAACACATTTCACTTGCATAAATCATAACTTTATTTCCTGTTAGAGATCGCCGCGTCTGCCGCAAATCGCAAACCAGCCAGGCATCTCCCGAGATGCTTCTTAAAACTTCAATCTTAGCTTTCAATTCAACTTATGGCGTTACAACGAGATTTCAAGTACTTTGCATCCATTTTGAGTAAAATGTATTTCAATTACGGATAGCAAATACAAACTTTAGTTAAATGTAATCCAAATGTAAAACCGATTACTAGTTCCATAAAAAAACTAAATATAAAGTATACAGATAATATGACGAGTCGGTCGTGGGTACGATTCCCATATTCATATGTAATTCAAATTTTAACTTAAAAATATGGCATACGGAGAAGATTAATCTTCACCAATAAACAATCTCTTTAACAATCAACTTCTGAACAAAGTGAGTTTATACATTGTTTTTTTCCTATCGAAAAAAACTTTAATATCCCTCCAATAGTCACTGAGATAAAAATAATTTGTTTGCTCAACAATCGCTCGCTGTTCGAGGGTTAAGGGTAGGACGATTTGGGCTTGTGCTCATTCCTTCTTGTGTCGGGATTAGGCTAAATCCTGCGAGCGACACTCGGCGCGACGCGCGGCTCCCCTCGTGTTTGCTATTCAAGGCTTTCCAAGCGGAAAACAAAATCAGAAAAGAGAGGCTTGATACTTTGTTTAAGAATCAGAAGCTTGATATGGAAAGCTATTGTTTTAACCACCACCGTAAAAGATATTTCTTAAGTATTTTTTGAGGACCGAACGGATTTTCTTGATGCAGATCTAAGTCACAGCTAATTTACAGTACGACTGCCTCCAAGTGGTGTAGTGGATTCAGTTCCCGCCTCGGGTTAGCTTGCTATTTGTTAGATTGTTTTGTGACCAATATCATAAGGTATACACTTATACAGTAAGTACAACCACTTTTGCTATATCCCCGCCCTACACTCCAAAGGTCATGAGTTCGATTCCCAGAAATTACAAAAGATTTCTTTGCAGGAACATGGATATTTTTCTTGATCTGGGTGTAGTAGTCTGGGTTAAGTACTTTTATCCATACCCACAGGCTCTGCTTAGTTTGGGGTTCGATGACAAAATTTTAAAATACTGTTATCATTTCTATGAAGTATAAATAATGAATATATCTGACAAATAGCTTATTTTTTAACAAGCAGCTTAAAAATATTTTTACCGGGTTCACCCTGACGTAAACCTACAAGGACCCATTTCTATATACATCCATAAATAACACGACAAAGAAAAATGTAAATTCGGCTGATACTAAACTAATGCACATCTCAAGTATAGCAAAGTGCAGCTTGATAATGTATGATGATACATGTCTGGTTCACAAGACCACGTAGAATGCCGGCGTAGTCCCGCGGCGGTGAGATGGCCACTGAAATTTTTCAGTGTGCAATGTCCTGTCGTGTGCGGATCCCAGTAAATTTATAGCCTTCGCTAACGGCGGACGGTCCCACAAATACAGGACACGGCGCTTTTGTACACGTCCCGCGCGATGTCTACGGTTTCATGTTAGGATGTCCGTAGGGTTAACTTCGGATAATCTTGAAAGGTCTATAAAAAGTTCCATACTATTTATTGACTTTGACAGAATAGTTTATAATCAGATTATTATATGAACTTTGACATTTTATAAACCTCTGTATGATAAGTATGTATTTACAAAAAAAAGGTATTTATGTATGTTTATCCGTTAATTACTATTCTTAACACAAGTTTTTAATGATACTTATCTTGGAACTAAATAATTAGTGTAAATGTCAAAAAAAAAAAAAAAAAGAAGATTCTTACTGTGTATAGACTTTGACATTATCAACGTCTGTGAATAGAAAATATATTATTATTGATTCATTCAATGTTCATAATTGAACTTAGACAATAATTATATATAGTCTATGAATAGAATATGTTGATCTTTGACATTTCATAAACCATTGAGAATAAATATTTAAATATGTTATGTATTCAACATTGTACTAGGTTACTCGCTAAGCGTACTTGCGTGATAAGGAAATCACGAGGCAAAATAAGTTATTTATTTATTTAACAATTGATGCACATAAGGAACATACACAAAGATAGAAGTTATGAAAGACATGTACAACGGCACTGGTTATCCATAAAAGGAATTTCTTCCAGCAGACCGAAAAAAGGAAAAAACATATACAAAGTAAACACGTGCACAAAATACGTAACAAAACAAACTAAAATAAAACAACAATAAAAAACTAAAATCAAACAATAACATACTAAAATTAAACAATTAGACAAAAATGTACAGGATGTACTAGCAGGCAGCAAGAAAGTGTTCCTTTATTGCCTTCTTAAAAATGGAAATACTTTTGGAAGTGCGAATAATGACTGGCAACGCATTCCACAGCCTAACCGCATGCACAGAAAACGAATAGGAAAAGAAATCGTTATAGTTATCTGTCAGTTGTTTTTTAATCTAACTATATCTATAACTGTAACTATGATAATTACGAGACACTTAAATTTTTACAATAAAGCTGGTAGGTAGCCTATAGAAATTATATAAAAACTTGCAAAATTAGGTTTTACGCAACACAAGTTTTGATATTATATTTTAAACAATACACATATATGTGTGAGGCTAGTGTAGCAAACCAGGAAGGGTTGTTCTCTCATATCCAAGTTTGGTGATTTCAATAAACTCTTAATATACCACAATTTATTACTCATACTTTAAACTTTTGTTAAATTAAAATATATATTTAAACCCGAACTAGGGGAACTTATTAGCAACAACCAAAAAATTAATTCTTATATTTTTAATGCAAGAACTATGCACTATGCAGAAATAACCACTTTTCATGTGATTATACCCTTGTAAGTAATTACTTTTCACAAAATTATACCGTTGTAAGTAACTACTTTGGATCTTTAATAAATTTCCTAAATTACACACATCGTGCGGATTTGTATTGCGGTTAATTGCACTATTTTATCCCGATGATGTTTGCATGATTTACGGTAATTCGTGGTTTCTCCCCATATGATTTAATGTTTTATATGCTTGAAATAAATAAAGATACAATGTTTCAATAATTTACATTGCAGGATATAAGGTTAAAATTAACAATATATAATTTTTAAAATTAACGATGGTAAATAAATTAATATTTACTAACGAATGTAATTAAATTGAACAAGATATATCACTGATATAGTTTACAGCATATGAGTAATTATTAATAACGTATTATGTAATTTCCTAATAAAAGTCACACAGAGAGAGATTACATAAAGGGATTCTTTAAAAAGGGTGTAAACCAGTTTCACGTTTTAAAGGGTTTTATAAGATTCAACTATTTTGGAAAGAATTGAAAACTATTTATAATACGGGTTTGAGGTTTTTTTTTAAATTTTATTGTTTATAAATAAGACTGAGCTATTGGAGACTTTATATAAGCACGTAATAAATAATAGAAAGAAAAATATCATGTTTAACATTTCGGTCTTGTAATTTTTTTTTTAAAACGAACGACGCCCTTGTGAGAGTATGAATAATAAGGACTATTTGTGCTGACAAATTTAAGGACAATATTTAATTTGATGAAAACTGTTATCGGAATACTTTAAGTAAGTCTAATTCACTGAATAGTTCAAAACAGAGGGATGACATGAAAATCAAACCATGAGTGGAAGCTCTAATAAACCGCGACGTGCCACACCAACCTGGTTCTTAGATGTTCGAGATTCGAGTTTGACATAATTTAGGTTACTCATAGTGTGGGTTTGTTCCCGACTTCAATTTTTTTTCTATATTTTCTATATATTTATTTATTCAAGGATCGCCAACAAGAGATACACGAGAAGTATACAAAAACAAATACAAAAAAACACGTCCTATGCCCTCCCAGTTACAAGCACCCTCAACTAAGTTAAGAACTTTTACTACCTACACAAATTTAAGCACAAAGAGACGAAACTAAAACCGTAACAAATAGTTAAACATTAAAAGTAACATTAAAATAAAAACCACTTACTAACGATAAAGAATCAACGTCATATAAATGTTTACTAAAGTTAAGGCTTCAAATAATCGGATATTTTATCTTTAAAATTAATAAACCCGTCCCCATAAATATCCAAATCGAATGATCGGGAGAGGTCATTATACAATTTGCACACTCTATTTAAGGGTGAATTTAAGGGTAAGACCCTTGTCCTAGATGCCAGTGAAACTTAGTCACATACATAATACAGTCCAGTAATTTTAGGCATTTTAAGCCCCAATCTGCGGAAAATTACTAGTAAGCTCAATTACATACACCTTTATTACGGCGTTGTAATGAACATGTGAAAAATCGTTATTAACATCGTGTCGGCTAAAAAAGTTACATAGGTCTAAAGGTCACGAAAATCAGTTTTTCGCAAATATCTGCCGACTGGAAGTCAAAAGAGGTCATTATAAAATTCGAAATTCAGTTCCAAATCGTTTATTCAAGTTTGGCTCAAGAGTTCTTATAAAGGTCAAACTTAAAATTTAACACGTCCATTCACTGCGGGCGGGAGCTTGATCGTAAAAGAACGGGCAAGAAAATCGTCAAGTTTGGTTTTATCTCCCGCCAGTTACAAATGTACTTAAACTAAAAACATAGTTTACAAAAAAAAAAACTTGCAGTCAGAAAAGAAAAGAAAAAATATATATATTAATCTCTAAATCCTTAGCAAGATGAACATAATTACGGATAAGAATAGTAGAAATAATAGAAATGAGCACACCAGCCCCCACTGGCGGGGACCATGTTTTAGGGAACCATAAAAATTGTTTGTCGTAAAAATTGCCTTTTGCATTTTTCTATAATGTGAATCGTGCTGAGTGCTGAGAAAGCGACTAGAATGCACTTACATACCTACGATATTGTATATCGTACACCAAGACGTAAACTCTATTGCTTTTTATTAGGCTTCAAATTCAGCTGACTAGCAATTTTTCTGATACAACCCTATAAGACTTGACTTATAGGTGTCTACAACTAATTGAAGATTGGCATGATCTGGCACAACACGATCCAATTGTGCTTAAAAACCAGTACATTATTTTTAGCACAATCCTTCAGCATCTACATTACATTCATAGGAATTTCGACAAAAAAAAATGTAAGCAGCATCATGTCGGGCGTTTATCTCCCGGTCCAGCCGCCCAACACGTTTGGAGGTTTTGCGCGGCATTAGAAACCAATTACGCGGTAATACTCGCCTCGGACCTCCTGCTTCTAAGATAAATCGACGCCGGGAACTCGATGAGATCAATTTGTAACGAACTCACTATTGACACAGCTGGAGTTGGTCATGTTTTGTTCTTAATGTATCGATTCGTTTTAAATCAGTATTTAGCTGTTTTGTATTTTCTTTTTGTGTAGTATAAATCAATAAAAGAACAACTTCTATTATGGATACTTACTAGACCATCAATAGACATCGTATACTCTTTGAAAATACAAAAGAAGACGATATACAAAAAAAATAGTTGCAGTTTTTTGGAACGTGCCGTGGGTACATGCATCTCTAAATATGAAGGAGCGAGGATGAACTTCTGTTGATGGCGAGCGGTACGATGATAAAAGAATCCCTCCAAAATATCGCAATATGTTATTAAGTATTCTAATGTTCTTAATAGATAGGAATAAACATAAATTTTTTATCCAGAAAAAAGGTTTAGTTATACTATACCTATATGTAACTTTTTTTAAATTTCTAATTTTATTAATTTAATAAACATAATCACATGATTTTTAAACATGCAATAAATCACAAAGATGTGTTCGGTATGTAGTTATTAATTAGTTAAATAAACTTAACTTATACCTATAAACTAGTGACCACAATTGTACCTAAACTGACATATTCTACATAATATAAAACAACAAAAGCGTTCAACATAACATGGCGAAGAACTCACCCAGGCAGGCGCATATAACAAATCAGGTACTAAGTAAGTTATAGTTTAGAATATTTTTTCATATAAAGTCTAAATCCCTTTTACATAGATTATCGCTAACAACCTTTAAACTGGTTTTAATACCAAGTACTACCTCGTGATAAATGGGTAGAATCTAATAAATTTCGGGCGAGGAAGCGTAAACGACACACGTAGCGACTACGGCGTAGTCTCGTAGCTCGTAGCTCTGACTACGATTTAGTTGACTTCATTTAGCAAGATCGGGTTAACATGCTAGAAGGTATTGTTTAAAATGTAATTATTATTATACGGAAGCTCTCAGTCGCTCAGCGTACAATGGTCAGAATATGGTCTATGCTCGGAGTGTCCCTACGTATCATACTTCCAATATTCAGCTTTTGGAAGTATCATACTTAATAATACTTTCATACATGATTATTATATGAGCAAATTATTTTATCTTCAAATGACATTCGTTTTTGAGTATAATATTTACAACAAGTTACGTTTGTTTCTGCTATGAAACTCTATGCAAAGTTTTCAAACGCTCTAAATAAAATCTCTACCGTGTTAGCGTTCCCTAAAATAAATTGTTATGTTAGAAAAAGTCGATATAAGTAAATTTAAATAATAAATAAATATTTTCGAACAATTATTTAGTTCCGTGATAAGTATAATTAAGAACTTGTGTTATGGATACGACTTAACATACATACATTTTTTTTAAATAAATACTTCATACATTTAGGAAAACACTCAGACCAGAACAAATATTCATGTTTATGTTCACAAAGATTTGTCCTGTGTGGGAATCGAACCCACGACCTAAAGAGCGGAGTGCGGATATACTCGCCACCACGTAATATCGGTCGTAAAATGTTACAACTTGTTTTATTTAACTTATACAAAGCATTATTTTACCCTATCCTATTTATAATGGGACTGTAAAGTTCTTCCATTAAGAGCTGCCTCCAACCCGATAGATCGATGATCAAGGTAGCGGGAAGCCGGTGATTATGGGCCTGTACCCTGATAGAACGTAGATTACGTTTCGTTTAATTAGTACGATTACGTTTGAGGAGATCATTGTTCAGTGGATTTTATAAGGCTGATATGATGTTGTAGATAATATTGCATAAGGCATCCAAATAGTTTCCCATTCACAGTCGAAATTAAAAATACATAACCCCCAACTTGCGCCGGTTTTAAAGCTATGCAATAACTCCTTCATCCAACATTGCTTATGGCATCCCTTTGCCGGTTTGAGGTCGCCATTGATGGACCTTTACGCCTCATCAGTCATCATGTCTTGGAGCTATGAAGTTATGTCAGTCAAACAGCACGCAGCAATTCAAGAGCGCAGCGACTGTGTAATATGATATGTACGAGCCTTAAAACAGCCTCGTTGCAACAAACGCATACATAATTCATATATTGTGTTGAATTACATTTTATATGAAACGGTAGGCAGCCGCCAATGTGTGTTAATTGAGCGTTTCACCGCACGCCGACGAACGCGGCGGAACATTCGTTAGCAATATTCCACTAACGAACCAAACTAATGGCTATTAAGTTGAATAACGTAGCACTTTGCGTTCCGAATACGGTACACAGTCGCATGAGTCATAAGCAGCTTATTTTTTGCATAAAAAAATCATATGCGTTTTTGTACAGGGTGTAAAGTATCGGGGGAAGCGCGAGATGATCTTTGGTTGAAAAATACGTGGAAAATCTAGCTTGAGTAACTTACTTTTATGTATGGATTCTAGAAAAAAATAATATAAATATATAAATAATTATTGAAAAACTCACCCAGCGCTTCTATACCCAAACTCAAAGTTTAAGCTGTAGATTCTAGAGAAACGTTAAACATACACTAAAATTTATATTTTGTATATACTTAAAATACATAGAAAACATTCAACTCAAAAAAAAAATTCGCTCATAAGCATTATTTGCCTTATAAGGAAATCGACCTAGGACTTGGAACGAAGCCGTGTTCAATATTTTTTCTATTCAGTAATGAATTAAGTACTTTCATAATAAAATAATTTTATAAGCATGAAATGAAAAGTACAGTTGAATAAAAACCAAATAACACAACATATAAATTCAAATAAAACAGTACAGGTCTTATTAGACTAATGATAAATTAAAATTAAAAGACACTGAAAAACTTCCCGCATGTGAAATCGGGGCCTAAACGTTGCCACAGGGCAATGGTTGATTTTTCTGACCATGTTTAATATAACACAGCTATAAGCTAAAATAATAATAAATAAAATGTTACATAAGAAAAAACTGATTTTTTAATAATAATACTTTGCCTTACTTTGTTATAATGTGCAAAATCAAATTCGTCAGAATAAATAGAAATATTTTTTTTAACACCCAGACAAAGACAAAAATACTAAAATTACAAGATAAAAATACTTGCATACAATCATTTAATTAATTATCTTCGAATGAAGTAGATAAGAGAGTCAACAATATAAATTTCAGCTACAAGTTCATGATTAACGCTAAAGTCAAGTATTATATAGTGGCTGGGATTGTCAAGGGCAGGACACTATAAACGTACGACCTATAAACTGAGAAGGGACTAAGCATTACTTAACAGCAGATAACCGTATACATATTTCTTTTTATACATAAAAAGTACTGACTGAATACGTGCCTGCGACCTTCGGTATGCAGGTATATTGACCTCTGCGTATTATAGGTCTACGTATTTATTAAAGCGCCTAATTACAAAAATCTACCGAGCATGCACTGATTAACTTGGTCGATTTTTGAATTATAATGCAGTACATAATATACCTATTTTTTAATTTTAATTGCACGAATCCTTAGTTTCCATGGTATTGGAGCGACACTATTTTTAAGAGGTAAATCCTACATAAATCACTCTACTCTATTTTTATATAAACACCCACAGTATACAATCGTGATTCAAAATAAGCCTATGTTTGTTTTGATACCACAATATTTCACCTCAATCAGACCAATACATTAGGTCGTCGTATAAACCGTACCGTACATACATTTAATCACATATTTTCGGTAAAGGCATTAGTAGCTTTTTTGTTTCATTAGTACGTGAAATTGGATTAAAATGTTAATGCTTTGTAGCTACAATTTAAACAATGCATACTTAATTGACCGTAATGAAAGTCACAACATTGACGTAGGTACACTTTCAAATTTTACAGCGAGATACATATTAGGTCGGGGAAAAAGTCTTTTCGCATAACGTAGGTATAAACTTATTATAAAATTTTTTTGACTGTAC
Organism: Musotima nitidalis; assembly: GCA_949126915.1. Lineage (NCBI taxonomy): Eukaryota > Metazoa > Arthropoda > Insecta > Lepidoptera > Crambidae > Musotima > Musotima nitidalis. Next base: position 12,646,660 of record OX421418.1, on the reverse strand, counting down.
TATTTGTGTCTGGCTGGTTTTGGTAACATTAAAAAGGTTCCATTATAAAGAAAAGAAAAAAATAAAAAAAAGTTGTTTCCCGCTATTTTTCATTTGTTTTTCTCTCCGTAAAAATGAGTGAATCTAATGAAGAAATTCGAAACATTTTAAAATTTTATTATAAAAAAGGCAAAAATGCAACTCAAGCAGTGAAAAAAATTTGTGATGTTTATGGACCTGATGCAGTGTCAGTAAGAGTAGCACAAATTTGGTTCAAACGTTTTCAGTCCGGAAATTTTGATGTTAAAGATGCACCTCGCTCTGGTCGCCCTGTTACGAATAAAATGGACGCCATTTTTGAAAGAGTGGAGCAAGATCGGCATATTAGTAGTTACGATGTAGCTGAAGAACTGGGAATTGACCACAAAACAGTTTTGACCCATTTGAAGAAAGCTGGTTATACAAAAAAGCTCGATATTTGGGTGCCACACGAGCTCACTCAAAGAAACTTAATGAACCGTGTACTCATTTGCGATTCATTATTGAGACGTAATGAAACCGAGCCGTTTTTGAAGAGATTGATAACTGGCGATGAAAAGTGGATCACGTACGACAAGAACGTGCGAAAAAGGTCGTGGTCGAAAGTTGGCCAGGCTTCACAGACTGTGGCCAAACCTGGCCTAACACGAAATAAGGTGATGCTGTGTGTATGGTGGGATTGGAAGGGCATTGTTTATTATGAGCTTTTACCGCCCGGCAAAACCATCGATTCTGATCTTTACTGCCAGCAACTGGTGAGATTAAAGGAAGCAGTCGAGAGAAAACGGCCGGAATTGATCAACAGGAAGGGTGTGGTCTTTCATCACGATAACGCTAGACCACACACATCTTTAGCCACTCAGCAAAAATTAAGAGAGTTCGACTGGGAGGTCCTAGTGCATCCACCATATAGCCCTGACCTTGCGCCTTCAGATTTTCACCTGTTTCGGTCTCTGCAGAATTCTTTAGGTTCTGTAAGGTTGACCTCAAGAGAGGACTGCCAAAACTATTTGTCCCGTTTTTTTGATCAGAAGTCCCAAAGTTTCTACAGTAACGGGATAATGTCTCTGCCCACAAAATGGCAGAAAGTTATTCAACAAAACGGTACATATATATTGTAAATAAATGTAAATAAACTTTGAAAAAAATATCTTGACTTTTCATACAAAAATACGAAAAGACTTTTTCCCCAACCTATTAATATTATCTGTTGAAAAACTCGTTTATTTATGAATAAATTATCTTTAATAATGAAAGTATTTTAATTGTAACTACTTTAACTATTATACGTGTACAGCATACGTGTTCATTCAAGCTTCAAGCCACAGTGAATAGATACGATAGTTTTAAGCTAACTGCCTTAAAAAATATATTGAGTTAAACTTGAAAAAATTATCTTTGGATCGGGAATCTATTAATTAAAATTACTATTTAAGCTTTTAAGTTTTCTTAGGTGTAAGTAATGAAAAATTTGCATAGTCTTTACGTTTCAGATGCATTCTTCTGGACAAATCATTTCATAATTAGTAAAATGCTCTATTTATCCTGGGTTTTTAAGACAATAAAACAACATATAAACAGACCGGTCAAAACAATATAGCACAGTTCCTAAGTGTATTTTGCATCTGTTTATTATCATTAAAATGAAGCCATATTGACGAAGAACGTAAAAAGAAGCACCGATTAAAATTAAAATTGATTTTTAAGATAGGGTAAGTGAATAAAAAGTAAGAAATCCCTTGAGTATTTCGGGTGTCAGGCGCGGTAAGCTGCGTAAGCTCAGAAATGGCGGCCCATAAATTAAGTTTTCAATTTGCCAATGACGCATCGCTAAGTCTTCGAGCACCTCTTGGAGGCCGCCTGTTGTGCATCGAACTTGTCACGTACAGTATTGAATTTCTATCAGACATTTTGTTTCAGTTTTGGAAATGAGTTGGCGGTGTATGAGTAACGTAAACGTATAAATTAAACGTTGTTCTGATATATAAATATAAATGTTCATAGCAAAATATTGAAATCGTAATTAAAAAGGGAGTAGGAGGAGGAACCGAATGAGGTAGAACGCAGGAGGGTAAAAATACGTCTTATTCTCATACGAACTTTTGAAGGATTTGTTATACTACTATTACGATTTATATTTCATTTAATAATAAGTTACTTGTAATTTTATATAATAATATGTACTTGCTGTGCCCTTGCAGGGTCATGTTTGCTTCCTTATATCTTTGTTGTACAACATAAATGTCATAAAAAACTTTGAAAGAGACATATGAAAAAAAATATGTAAAAATCAGAGTTGAAGTGCTACCACAAACACCGTGACACTATATTTATATATATAAGAAGATCATAATTCTTTGGACATTTTACACAGTGGCATCTTGTACTATAAGTATTAGACAACGGATACAATGTACTTGAACTTTTCCAAGTATATTAATTACACAGGCAAATTTAACTAACGTTACGTTCGTATAATTCTTAAAATATGGAAAAAACTATATCGTGAGCGAACACAGTGGAGGATCAGTAATGCATATATTTCCTGGGCTTTACCTGGGTAGTAAATGGGTTATTTAAAAGCTTATCTACGTTAGCTGGCCAGGAGGCAGTCGGGTGGATGAAAATGTAATTAAAAATATATTTAATGTACTTCTGCAAGACATATAACTGAAACAGATTTTACATCGATTTATGTTAATAGATTAAATAATAATAATTAATAAATATGATCTGACTATTACATCAATTATTTAGTAACAAGAGAAGTATCATTAAGAACTTAATAATAAAGTATAAACATACATAAATACCTTTTGTTAAGCATATATACATATATATATATACTTAATATATATAGGAAAACTCCCAAACCAAAACATATATTCATGTTTTTGCACACAAAGATTTGTCCTGGGTAGAACCCACGAACACAGGAACGGAGTGCGGTAATACTCTCCACCACGCCATATCAGTCGTAATTACTATATAGTCATTAGTATATAGATAGTTCGCCGATTGTTTCAGTGTAAACTTATAAATATTTTATTATGTAAAGTAATTTTTTTTTACATACATAAATATGACACATAAACGTTCGTAGCAACGTGGTAGACAAACAAAGTTCAAAGAGGTTGGTCCTTGAATGGGTGACCGTTTGTGTAGCATTTAACATCGAGCGCTGCCGTGCACGGAAGGCACAATAAGCGGTTGGACCACTATAATTGGTAGCCGTTAAGCCAAGTTATCAGCTTAAATAAGCGGCTTGATAAATTCGAACAGCAGGACACCTTACACCTGTCTCCGTCCTTCAGTATCTTGTATCAATAGCTTGTATGTATAAATACGGCACAAATTATATCACTATGAACACAACCACATATTGACATTTAAAAATAAAAACTGAAATAATTATAGTTTTGAATAATTAATCTAAAATAGTGTGAATTAAAATTATGAAAATACTAAAATAACTAGGTATCAATTATGATTCTGAAATTGTATAAAATGAAATGACAGGTTCAGGTTGGAAATCTTTAATAACAAAATTGGCTACGACTTCTGTTAATTAATACCGTCCAATTTATAAACATATATCTCTTGTTTATGCAATTATATAGCTATAACGCGTTTATATAGTTTAATAAATACCTACCATTAAAATATGACATTAAATAAAAACTGAGTTGCCAAGTAACTATTAAGATTAGACAAAATAATCACTTATACTTGGAGTATAAGTTTTTGCTGAAATCAAAGCAAAATTAAGAGTTAAGTGTACAAGTTACGCTTAAATGTTCATGAAATTGATGTTATCGGGTTATGTAGTATGTGTGTAAGGTTCGACGGTGCATTGGCTCAAATATCCGTCAGGACGATGCCTCACCACGGAGGAAGGAGATTTCAATGCGCCTGATTTGTGGCCCCCGTAATAGTGCTCGATGTCGTCAATGCAAGTTTGTAAGACCTTTAATTTGAAGGCATTCTCCAGCACTAACTCCAAGTATCATTGCTTGGTGGTTAGAATTTAAATTACATTTTATTATCAGTCCATAGACATACGTTCACGTCTGCATTTGTGCTACTACTACTTTGTAGCGGCCTACTGAACATAGGCCTCCTCCTATGACTTTTATTTAAAGTCAATAAAATTAAGTTTATAACTCATGATTAAGGATGTTTATGAAATTGATGTAATCGAGTTATGTAGTATGTGTGTAAGGTTCGACGGTGCATTGGTTCAAATATCCGTCGCCAGGACGATGCCTCACCACGAAGGAGGAAGGAGATTTCAATGCGCCTGATTTATGGCCCCCGTAATGGAGCTCGTCGCCGGCATGCAACCGCAGCCGAAGCGAACATCATTTCGTTTATTTTAATACATGACGTGGAGTCACTAAATTACCATACCAAATGCACATTTGCTTTCTTTTTTGAGATACTGGAGCGTTTTGATAGCGCAATTTGGTGTTATGCTATATTAAACATGTCTTTTAAAAAGTTAGATTTTTTATTCGTTTCTATGTGCAATTTATTCGTATGATTAAATCTACCACTAGCAACTTTAATGTAAATTATGTAGATAATACTATGTGTTATATATCTCTATCGTTCTTCGTAGGCTGCCATTTCAATCTAAGCCCTTTTAACTACAATAGAGTTCTGTAAGTTCGAACAAAGAGAAGGAAATCCCAACAAAGCTGTTCCCTTCATTAAAATCAAATGTATTCTATACTTGGAGCATTGGAGAGATCGAAAAGTAGCCTTTTAGCGAAAAGTAGGCTAGCGCCTGCAATATTAAGATCAGAATAACTCCTGACGTTCTTCGTTGCGAAAATAATGTATGTCTCTTAGTAAGTATCTTCAATCACTTTTAGGATGTGAAGTGTTTGTTTCTTGCAGTTACTAAAGGGAAGCGCTTTATGCCGTGGCATAAGCACGGGAATACGACCCGCCTTAAAGTCCCGGCATTATAGGAGCAGACTATCTCGTGACAATAGTTTTATGGGACTACTGTATTTTCAATACCCAGCTCGGTGTTTGTTTTGTAAATAATAATAATAATAATATAGGAGATTTCATCAAGCCATCAAAATTTTATAGAAGCACCCACGCTCATAAAGGGCATTGGAATTATGTAACAATTGAACTTAAATCTCTTACGAATTATATAGAATGAGTAGTAGGTGCTTTATTATCTCTGAATTGGACTACTCAAGTGATGTGGTATAGAGGCGATGTCGAAGCAATGTCATATTCATGTTTCAGTGAACAATGGCAGTGCTGAGGTTCGGCAACATCCATTCACTCGGTTACTCAATGGCTTTTGCATGTTGCATTCTATTTGGGACGCATTCAAACTTGTAAGACCTGTCCTTAATATTACATTTCTACTTACACGAAACCGTTTAAATCTTACAGTATAAGGACATGTTTACGTTGGTAATAAAGTTTAAAACACATTTTATATTCAAATTTGCTGAATGGTAAAGCGAGATTTCTTTACTGATTAAACATATTTATTTTTGTGTCATGTAGTCATGCTGCTAGCAATGGTTTTTCACATATACTTTGACTTTAAAAAAACTAAAGCTAAAGCTGTCTAATATTTAAAAAAAAGTCAGTAATTCTTTACATTTTTTCAGACATGCTGGGAAGGAAAACTGTTTAATTAAAATCAGTTCCAAGAAATATGACTACATATTTAATAACCACATACACCGATAATGTATTTTTAATTTTAGGAAAATAGTCTTAGCAAATAATGAATTAAGTCAATTTTCAAAACATATTTTTAAGCAAAGAATTCAAATTGAAAATAAAGTTTATTTTTCAAATATTACAATTTAACATATCCCAGCGGCAACAAATGGGCCCGTCGCAACAGGAGTGTCATGTTGGAGTTAATACCTCGCCTGTGAGACATGTCGGCCGGCTCAGCGAAATGTCAAAGGGAAATTGAAAATTAATTTATGCTCGTAAATTTCATACACAGAGCTCTCAGAGATTGCATATCGGTCACATGAACTAGACAACTGGCGCTTGTTTCTCGTATGAAACTACTAAGTCAAAGTTGACTTGGACTGTTAGTTTCCTTATTTTAAATACTACTGGCGGGCATAACTTTGGGCCATTTAGTCCTGTTAAAAAATAATTCATAGCAATTTAGTACACCTTATTTCAACCAACTTCTATGAATCTAATCATTACTCAGCTATAAAAATAAATTATCCTTTATCCCACACTCTGCTATCAACCAATACAGTTAAGAGGATCAATAGAGCTGATATACTGCCTAGGTCGTCTGGTCATAGACAACTGATAGCATTAAACAAAATTTTTAAAATCACGTTGACAAAGTATGTCTTTTTTTTGGATTATTAAATTTTATCTTTAATACCTACATTGTTCCAATATGTTAAGTTCCTAGTCCCAATAGTTCTACTCGTAGTAGAAGCTAGTGTGTGTTGATTTATCGATTATTAAAATTTTGCTTGTATATATTATTTAAACAAGCAACATTATAATAATACTATCAGCTCATCAATTATGATGAATTGATTTTTATGCAAACAATAATCAAATAGAATAATCATATAGAAATAAATAATCGCTGTGAAATCTAAATATTGAATAAAATTTATGTAAATGATAATAAAATTTATTTACAACTGTGGCGTTTAAAATTAAAGGGATTTCAATGGCTAAACCAATTTTCTAAATAGTTTACATTACACACATTTCCCTTCTTGTATGGAAAGACTATCTAAAATATTTAATCCTTCTGGGATTAAGGTAAATAATAATGCTACCTTTAGCGAATGGGCTACTCCTGGGCCTACATAGAAGTAGAAAGATATTGTATCAAATCAAATATCTTTATTTCCTATATGATGAAGAAATGTAAACAATAGTGAATAATTTCATAATTATTTAAGGGAAATATTCTAAAATATGTAGAAAAGCATGTCATACGGCAAAGACTTGTTATTTAAGCTCTAAAGAGTTATAATAAGTTTAAACTCCATATTAATAGCAAGACTCTTACATCTGACTTAGATATTGCCAATTCTTTTGAAGACTTCTTTACTAATGTTCCATCTTTACTAATTTCCATTTATGTCTGCTATAAAAGCTTTAATTTCCTCGCCTACTTTAGCGGAGGCTATTTTAAAAGATAATGTAAATATGTGTACAGAAGATTTTACGTTTGATCATGTAACAACTCAACTCATGGATACAATTAAGAAATTTAATACTAAGAGTATTAAAAGTCTTAATTATATATATGTTAAGAAGACTGCAGACTGCTCTGGGGCAATTCCATCGCAGTTACCAAGCCTATCATTGTTTCGATGGCGCACAATTTAGCTCTAATATTTAATAAATGTGTAGATTGCGGCATATTTCCAGATTTAATGAAAGATAATAAAATTATTTCATTATTTAAATCGGGCAGTACAGCAGACCCAACTAATTTTAGTCCTATCTCAGTTCTGCCTACTTTCAGCAAAATTTCTGAAAAACTTATTTACAACCAAATGCTAAGATTTTTTATAATATATAATGTAGACAATCACTAAGGGAAACATTTAAAGAAATTGGTATTTTGACAGTGGCGGGTCAATTTGTTTATGAAAAACTGGTATATGTACATAAGAATATTGATCAATTTAGTAAGAAAAGCTATATACATAACCTAAAACAAGAAATAAGCATAAACTAGTTGTCCCTGCCACTAGGCTCCAAAAAATTTACAAATCTTTTAAAGGTCAATCGATATGCATCAATTAGGCCTAAATAAATTAAAATTAACAATTAAACGCAAGCTATCTTGAAAGGGATACTATTCTATCAAAGACTATGGCAGATAAAAAAGAATGGGATTATTATCTTTTTTAAAAATGTAAGGTTTCATACAGGCTATTCTAATTTGAATGCCTATGAACATGAGCATTGTTAATTTTATACTAAATTACATTGTATAGCTTCACAGACAAATGAAGATTGTAACTAACCAATTGATAATTTAAAAGAGTATAGCCTGTAAGTTTCTTGCTAGTTCTTCTTACAAAGCGGTGGCTCGGAACTGGCACTTAGATTCACTTAAACTTAAAGATTTTTTGCATCAAAATTTTTTTGTTGCATGTAAGTCTAAACTACATGTACTACTTACTACATGTGAGTCTAAACTACATGTTTTCAGTGTACCTAATCATATGTCGATTATTTTTTAAATTTATATTTAATTTTGACGTTTTCAAGTATTATGTATTAGTTTAGGGAATAAAAAGATTTTCAATTGATTTGAATTTATTTTTGTAATAGGTGACACAGTCATAATACAATAGACACTTGAATAGAAAGTATGACAAAAACGCAACATCCCGTCTAGGCCTCGGGCGTATCGAGAACGCGAAATCGCGGATCGCGCACGCTTGGGACTAGCAGAAAGAGTCGTAAATACTCCGCCGCCGCTCACTTATAAATTAGGATCATAAAGGCGTTCCCGAACTTTGTTGGCGGCACGACGATCATAAAACAACGCTTACATCGGGGTACCATGTCTTGGCTTCGGCTCTTTCAATTTAGACAATGACGCGTATTAAGCGCTTGGTTATGATTAAAATTATAATTTGGTGAGAGTGTCTTTATTAACATACGGCTGTGTTTTGCGTCTTAGCTGTGACAAGAGTTAATGCAGCTAGTACTCAGTTGGTTACTAATGTGGTAGCATGTCATATGCCGCCCTGTCTATTATGCGTTTTATACAATTATGAAATTTATTTTTATAAAGGTTTTATTGTTTTCATTTAAATAATTTTAAGTATAAATATAATTGTGTAATACAGATTCAAGACATGTAAAAAAGGCAGAGTAAGAAATTACTGTTGATAAGTAATAAATGTTCTTGCAAATCAGCAATAGCTTTTTAACCGTGTGACCGCACTTGCTTGCGCTACTCCTCACTTGATTCACGTGATATGGATTGGATTGATGATAATGCTTCTAACCTTAATTTTTGTTTTTGTGAGGAGGTCTCAGATCAGAAGTAGAACTTTAACTGGCTAAGTGAAGATGATTATGATGGCTCATTGTTATCAACCAGGGTTACCTCTACATCTCTGTCCCAATACTGAGAACGGGCCTCTTCTGACAAACCAAGGTAAAAGAGAATCATCCTCCACCACGCGAACCCAGTGCGGCGGAGGAACGTTACTAACGTACATCAACGTAAACTGATGAATAGTTAAATTGTTAATAATCAGGCGGTTTTTACTTTGAATGACGGCCGATATGGCGAGTAGGTGAGTATATCTGCACTCCGCTCCTGAGGTCGTAGGTTCGATTCCCACACAGGAAAAATCTTTGTGGGCATGAATGATTATTTGTTCTGGTCTAGGTGTTTCCTATGTATATAAGTATGTATGTAAAAAAAAAGTATTTAAGTATGTATATCCGTTATTTAGTATCCCTTACACAAGTTCTAATAATACTTATCTTGGAACTAAATAATTGGAGTAATTGTTAAAAAATATTTATTTATTAAATATACCGACAAAATCTCAAATAGTTTTTATAACAAGTAGTTAAAAATAAGTTTAGTTGCACCCTCGACGCGTTGCTTTTGTGGCGGGACACAGATGTGGAAGTTTAACTGATCATTCACAGATCGCGAAATCGCTTGGAAGTAATTCGCGAAGGCTTGCTCGCCGCAGACGCCTCTGCCATGGAGTAGATAGACACAGAAGGTCCGAAAATTTGCTAAACGAATTCCATTCCAGTTTTTATTAATATTTTACCACTTAGCTTTTTTACTTTCGTCCATTTTAGGAACTAGTGGCACACCGTCGCTTTGTTTCGGCAGCTTTTTTACATCTTGGTTTATATTATTGAAGTTTTAGTTGAGATTTCTTATACATGTGTACAGGGATCCTAACAAAACCTAAGGAGCCCAAGCCAACCTTACCTGCAAGTGGTGCACCTGCCGATCAACGGACGAGGCTCTGGCGAACATAACAGTGCCCGGCAAGCGGCAATAGGCTCCTAACTTCATAATTAGCGAAGTGTGGGCGCATAATATGCCTCTGCCTATCCCTTCGGGGAAGCAGGCGTGAATGTATGTATGTATGTCCGCATATTTTCTATTATAACATATAGTTGCACTCAAGCCTACCCGATGGAAAGTGATCACCGCAGCCTATGGACGCTTGCAACCCCAGGGACATCACTACAGCGTTGCCGACCCATAGACTGTGTTACTCAGAGATAAGGTTAATTTTAAAGGTGAAATTTTTATCAAAATCCGTCCTGTCGTTTTTGAGTTTATATGTAACAAACAAAATTTTTTCGGTGTAAAATATTTGTACGATAGTTACAGATAAAAAAATATGCAGCCCTGGCATTGTTAAGAGCTAACCTTCATGTGTAAGTTAAATTAGGGACACAGCAATAAAGCTTTGACTGTAATGCTTGCATGCAAAAACTAAAAGGAATGTTACCTTAAATTATAAAACTTCGTAAGTGGTGAGTAAAGTAAAAAGTTTTATGCCAACGGGAACAAGATGTGGTAGTATGTTTAAGCTCTTTAGTCCCGTCCCTTATCTTGTTTCAAAGATGCAATATTATTTTTTTACGTAATAAGTTGCATAACGTCTAGCGCCTTACGCGTGAATAGCGACGACCGATATGGCGTGGAGGCGAGCATATTCGCCCTCAACTCCTAGTTCGATTCCCACACAGGTTAAATCTTTATATGCATGAACATGAATATTTGTTTTGGTGTTGGTTTTTTTTTATTTATAAGAAATATGTATGTACAAAAAAATCAGTATTTATATATGCATATACATACATATATTCACGCCTTTCTCTCCGAAGGGGTAAGCAGAGTAGTCTTGGAACTAAATAATTGGTGTGATTGTAAGAAATATTAATTTAATATGTAATAAAACGAAATTATTGCCAATATTACTAAAATATTTGTTAATAAGTAGACCGACGCTGACGGGTTTTTATTTTAGAGCCTTATCTTTTTATAGCTTAAACTACACAATCTAAAGTAATGAAAAAAGAGTATCCATTATACGTATCCACCCTTCTGTTCAACTCACCCGTTGGGCTCGTCGCCTCATTCACTCCAGACTCAAACTTAGTGTTGGTAAAGTTCCACTCCCGACCCACTCATACACGTACTGAGGCGACAACTTACTCACTTTTGCTCACTACCAGCTCAAGATTTGATTATGAAGTGGATATTTAATGACTTTGTGTGGTTTAGTTAAGTTTATTTATTAAAACCGCTACCTAAAGTACTAATCTTTAAGAAAGACATTTTATTAATCTAAAATTTTTTACGCCACTTTTTTTAACCTTTTGTGTGTAAAGAACCATTTTAGTAAGAATTAAATAATTTCGTCTTCGCATCCGCTTTCTTTTGTAGTAACTTACTTAATAAGTATTAATTTCTAACAAATAAAACAATGAATAAAAATGGCACTGAGCAATACACTTTAACTGTCTCAAGTGGTAATTTTTATTAGTATGTTACAATGTGTCATATGTTGATTCAAAACTTGCTGCATCTGCTGGAAACCAGTGCCGTGTCACTTGTTGTATACCGGTTCAGTACGAACCATTAAGTAGAAGCCTCTTTCAAGGAAAATTGTTTTAGATTAAGTCATGTGTTAGTGTAATGTGCGATCAAGTGTGGAGAGAATTGTTTCCATCTTTGGGACGGTTCCGCTAAGTATCTCATCGACGCACATGACAGGCAGCAAAGACGAGCGGTTCGCATTATAGGGGATGCTGAGGTTACAGCCTCTCTCGAGGATCTACAGCTACGTAGGAACATTGCCTCTCTCAGTGTCTTCCACCGAAACTACTATGGTGAGTGTTCTGACGAGCTTTTCGATCTCATCCCGCCCTCCTCTTTCCTCCCCGAACCGTTACGTCAGCCCCATGCCATATAATTTTAATTAAAATAATATAGTTGTATTTTATTGTAAGATGTAATCTTAAAAGACACCCTGTCAACGTTCTCAGTATAGGTATTATTTAAGAATGTTCTTCGGGTTTATAAAATCAGGCTTTTGTGCCATTTAATATACAGGTTTTAATTGTGTGGTTATTAATGGCACGAAGAACTAAACTTAACTAATGCGTCTCAAGAAAATGTTACACAAATATGTATTGTATTTTTTTTATATTTGCACCAAAAATTACTGAAGAAATATCAGTATATAGATATAACTTTTGATATATTTTTGCGATAGCCTCTGAACCTCTAAAAATAACGAGAAACGCCTACATACATTTCTCTGTTATTGTCTTTAGATTGCTGACACGACACATATGTTAAAATAAATATATTTTAATTATTTTTAAAGATTTGCTTATTCTATAAACAACTGTTTATATTTACTTTTAATGTTCTATTATTTTGTCAAAAATGAATTCTATTCAAAAAAATCAGAACCCATGCCACATACTTCAGTTTATCACATAACTGACTACAAAGGGGCTAGAAAAACGATGCACGCTAAGCGGAGAGCGAGTCAACATAACTCAATGAAATATTTCGATTTCGCGAACCCTTCAAAGATCTCCAGCGATATAAGAATTATGTTTTCCGCTGTGTATCTGTGTACACTTGGCACGGTCGTAATAGTAACGTACTTGTAAATAATTCAGCCGATACGAGCGCGCTCTTCTGGGCTTTGGACGGAATACCGACACGTGATCTGTGATTGTGCACGATAAGTCGGCAACTCTCAAGTCTCGTCTGTATCTGGAGTATGTATGTGTGAATATAATTTCCAACTCATCTATAATACGAGAATCGCAGAATGCACCAAATACTATATGTAAAATCTAAAGAATGGACCATATGAGAATTCTTCAAATATCATTTACACTATTTTAATATACGAACCGAATTCAGAAATAAAATGACAAATTAGCGTCCACTAGTAATATCTAACTATTAGCATTAACAATTAAGTTAAATGGAAAATACCACCTTAATGAATTTTAGTTATTCTAGCTAGTCGGATTCTGGGATAGACAGTTATGTTTTCGATACATTCTTTGTGGGATTGATCCTCTTTGTATGCGTATAAAAATATACATAATTTATGTTATTGATCTATATTGAAACACGGTTATTTACTAGAAACCATAATATTATAAAACTTACGGAATACCTATATTGTAATATAATTTATATCTGTTATTTGATATAGAATTATAAAGTGAAGCCATGTTTATAACGTGGCTGAATTGCACGGCACGGATTTTTCGGCCATTTCCGGATGCCTTTCTAAATATTTTATGTTTATTCGTGGTCTTGAATCAAAAGTAATACGTTCCGTTAATACATAAAAAACTGACATACTAATTTCAGTGTCTAAATAAAAAAAAATATTTACAACAATCAAGTTTGGCTCAATAGAGCTCTTATAAAGGTCAAAACTTAAAAACTAACGCGCCCATTCACTGCAGGCCAGAGCTTGATCGTAAAAGAACGGGCAAGAAAATAGTCAAGGTTGGTTTTTTCTCCCACCAGTTACACTACTATGGTATATATTTATATATAGCTAATACTTGCGTTTTATCTACATATATAACATAATAAAAAACCTACTATGGATATAGAAAAACGATTGCAGGTAAGTGTTTTTTTAAACTGGAAAGGGAAAACGGCTGAGTCATGAATATATTTTCAGGCGACTGTTAGTTGTTGGGCATAACATTTATTTGCTATCTTTAGGCGGCATAGAACAGCAGACAGAGTGATAGTTTGTACGGAGCTGTATGTAAATAACAAAGTTCCTTAGAAAACAAACAAAGTATGAAAAAGACTGTAACTTTATTTGCAAGTAATTTTAACATTTTGTAAAAACTTAAACACACAACTTTTGATGATAGTCAACTATTAATTGATGCAATCGGTTGAGCGTTCAGTTACTCAAACCTCATTCATCAAGTGTGTATTTAATTATTAGTAAAGTGTAGGACGACTTAAGACAGGTGACTGGTACCGGACGGATGCGTTCTGCAGAGAATCGGTATGTCTGCTTCTCCTCCAAAAGAGCGCCCTCTGTTCAGCAGTGGACAAGAATTGACTGATTGAAAGATTTATTATTGATAAAACTTGTATATAATTTAGTTCAGTACTTATCTTCAGGTAGACTATACTAGTATATTTGGTTTGCCTACATGAATAACATTAAAGGATAAAAATGGAATGTTTCCACTTCAATAAAACGCGGGAAGAGGCAAAAATAATCTATCGTAATGTTTGCATTGCCTGCACAAACAGCCAAGGCGCGCGACGTGAGGAGCAGACCGGATGGGGCGGTTCGCGTTATACATTTTAATATGTAATTAAACAAACTACAGTTAATAATAATATCGTTATAAAAATATATTTGGAAAATGGTGATCAGCAATATCTTTATTGAAGATATACAAATAACTAGATATATTAATAAAATTTAGTTGTTTATTTATTTGTTGTGGCTGCAAGTTGTACCGGTTTTCAAAGAGTTTTCACTGGGAGCTGATGATATATTTTAGCCGAAAAATAAAAACGTTCCTAAAGGTAACACCGACGAAGTCCCGGACGGCCGCTTGTTTATAATAATATGACAAAACAGAATCCGCATTTATTAGAAAAAAATATTATGTAAACTTCTTCGATATATTTTGATACAAACTTAAATCAGAGTAATCAATACAGTGTTATTGTTATACAACATGATGCAGAAACCAGACGTGCTATAAAAGTAAAAAAAATTGTTTAAAGCATGTTTTATTAACAGAACAAGAATAGCTCGTTGTTTCCAGACCATAATACGAACGCTGCACATCGCTCCAATATTTCGCTATCTTTTGTACAGTTTCGCCGGTAATCAAATTAACCGCCACCGAAATCATTTCGGTGATTCAAAATATTTTAATTGACAAACAGAAATTTTGCCAGGAAAATAGCGTTTAAATTGTGCTTGCATTTGCGGGATGTTAATTCAATGAATAAATACCACCTCCGGCCAACATCAAAATCCACTTACTACTTATATCTGAGCGTTACTTTGCATGAATTCCGACATACCGTTAACGGTTAACTATTTTCGTACCGCAAACCCGAAGCCCGGCTTTTTTTCGATATCTATCTTTTTTACTTTTTGTTGTTTTAAATTTTTTCGTATCCCAGTAAACACAATGCTTATATTTTCTTATAACTGATAATCGTTTTTCTTTTAAATAATTTATACATAAACAATGCTCATTTCAAGTTCTTTTAAAACAAGAAGTAATTAAACGTTTTAAAAATATTAATACATACATACATACATACATTCACGCCTGTTTCCCCGAAGGGGTAGGCAGAAGCATATTATACGCCCACACTTCGCCAATTGTATAGTTGGTCCCACGTAATAGGTGGCGAGCCTATTGCCGCTTATAGGGTACTTCTATGTTCGCCAGAGCCTCGTCTGTTAATCGGCAGGCGCACTTGCAGGTGATGTTAGCTTTTGCTCCAAAGATGATGATAGGATCCCCGTACACCCACGTGGAGTAAGTATAAGTATGCTATGGTTTTATTTTATACAATAAACTGGCTCTTAAACATGCGTCTCTTCTGGTGATAAATGGTCACTGCAGCCTATGACTCTTTATTGTTATGGAAAGTTCCATTAGTGCTACTTGAATGGATACGGTTTCCCTAGACTTAAGCCGAGGGTCTGCTCACTGGTCTAACATGATTTCGCTGAACTTCAGTTATTACGTGGAGCAACTGTCATCTGACCTCCACAACCCAAAGGAAAACATTATACCATGGTTAAACCAGTTGTCAGAATATTAGAAGGCACTGACTTCCTAATAACGACTGCCATAGATATTCATAACAGCCGGGACCAACGGCTTAACGTGCTTTGCGAGGCACAGAACGAGCATTAATTACGCACATAACTTCGAGAAGTCATAGAATCTCTGAATTAGAAGTCTTTGGATCTCACCAGTAGGCTATCGTCGCTCCATTCTAAGAGAATTCTCTAACCCTTCTTATATAAATGACTCAACGGGAGACAAAATTTTACCGAATATCTTGCAAACTTCTTCTTTGAGCAAGATACAGCTCTAGCGCCTCTCCTAGATATAAGTGACGTTCAAAAGTGAATTCGGAATAAAGCGTATCATGATGAAATGAATGAGCATTTTTAAATAGCTATGTTTTCGTAAAAAAGTCTGTATGAAAATTTTCCGTCTAACCACAAATCTATTGTAACTTAAGGCTGGAAATACAGGAAAGTAATATACCCGGGCTTGATAAACAAATATTTTTAACGGACAAACGATAGTAAACAAATTGAGACACAATTCCTTGCCAACTTCTTTTCGTAGCTGAAACATGTGAAGTCATCCCAAGTGCTTCAGAATAAAGCCTCATCATATCAGCCTTGTGGTCCACTGAACATAAGCGTCCCCATAAGATTACACTCTATTGGGCCCATAATCAACACGCTGGGCAGGCGGGTTGGTGAGCACAGTTCAAGCCAGTACACAGGATGACGATGCTGCCGTCATCATCCGTCAGCATTTCTCTTCGTCGACTCTTACGATTCCCCGTGAAGGGGTGGCACTTTTCTAGGCCGGTACCACAGCACGGGAGAATAAAGTCTAGCTTGATTTAATGAATGTCAATTTTTATTTCAACATGTTTTCGTATACAAAACTTTTTGCTTACATATTGTAACTTTTCAACAACTATCTGTGCTGTACTCGTAATATAAGGCTTGATAAACAGGAAAGTAATTTATCCGGGCCTGACAAAACATGGATATATTTCTAATCAATGATTTCATGATTAATCTTCAAAAAACAGCGGTTAAAGCAGCGAAAGCTTTTAGTTCACTATTTTTTACTTATTTATATGATTCTAAAACCTCTGCATTGCTAGTGTCGAAGAGCGGTACTAGGTGGAGGTCTAAAGCGATCCGTAAAGTTAAGCTGCATTTAAACAGGCCAGTCCTTTGCTGGGTGATCGAATAATTGTTGGATTTGAAGTACGGAAGCGCTCGATGTTAATCAAGCGCTTCCGTACTTCCGAGTGCACGTATAGACGGTGATCTCGGCCCCCCGCCACTTCGGCCGGATCATCGGTGTATCAGGTCAAAAGCCGAGGAAATCTACATAATGTTTTCAATATTTACTATTGTATTTTAAATAATACTGTTACAAGTATGCAGAAGTTTCATAAAGTCGAATTATATGATGAAAATTTCGAAAAAGAGGCGAACAGATGAAAGCTTCGGAAAACTGTAGGGACCAGGATTTTCAACCAGTGTTTCCTACTTGTTACGACATAACGTTACGCAGCATTTAGCATCAAACACTTTCGTGCTTTGAATGTCAAGCCAAGTGGCGGCAATAGGCTCGCCACGTATTACGTGGGACCAACAATATAATAGGCAAAGTGTGGGCGTTTAATATGCCTCTGCCTACCCCTTCGGAGAATCAGGCGTGATAGCATGTAAGCCAAGTGCCCTACAGGCCTGATTTTTTTAAAACTATAAGACTAGTACGCCACTTACCTGCGATCATTAACCTATACTGGGTCCCCTAATATGACTTAAAAATATATCTCGCACTTTAATTTCTTAGAGAAGGAGTACTATTGGGTGAGTCTTTAATAAGAGGCTTCTATGAAGAGTTTGGCTATCTATTAGTTCTTTATGCGACGTCACTAAACCACTGCAGAATCAGAATAGTGGCAATATATGTAATGCTATGGCCCGGTTTATATGGTAGTGTAGCTATTAAAATTACTGTTTAAATTGAGACTTATAACTGACGACGCGGGATGGCAAGCCCCATACAATGCTAATCAGAACTTATCTCATTGTACTGGTTATAAGTAAGCGTACAATTTTGCTTCGGGTTAAGATATCGTTTAGGGAAATTAAATTTAATAAATTGCAAGTTTAATATTATTAAATAACAGTAGTAAAATCAACAATAGGTTCTGGAAAAACGCTCAGGTTGTTTAACTCCGTATACCAAATAGCTTACCACTAGCCCTAATTCTCTCTCGTGTAACACTGGTTGATGAGATGATCATATTTCATGAAGACATTTTTATAGAAAATATTTTCGTCGTCATAGTATCGGCTATATAAAGGAGTAGGTTCAATTGTTCATATCGTTGTTTATTCAATACGAGTTTCTAAAACACTGATCGCGTGACTCATCATAATTATAATCAACGAAGCTCACCTTCACCAGGATTTTGTGCATTTAGATTTCATAAAGCAAATTGTTAGTTTTATCAAAAAGTTTCATTCTATTTGGATTAGTTCAAAATTGATCGCTAATGTAGTTCGAAATTTTTATCATTACCCCGTGTTGTTTACCGTATAAATTAGACTAATGTCCATTATTGAGACTTGTTTGGGAAAACTAAAACGTATGTATACTAATAATCAAAGTTTAACAACTACAAGTTTATACTTGCATTAAGGGGCTGTATCTCGACGGAACATAAAATTTACATATAACTTATTTGCGCCGGAGGTGCGTCGGCTCGTAAATCTCGCGACAAGGGGATTTCTGTTTGTGAAGTTTCTTTTTATTTCCACTTTATCTATGTAAGCAAAGGACTGCAAATACGGAGACGCAACTCGGGAACCCGCTCAACTTCAATAAATCAATTTGTACATTTACTCGTACTTATAATGTTCTTACCGAGCGCAGTTCGCACGTGATACCGGCTCGCGAATATGGAATGTGTTCAACTTGATACTTTGTTGCAAACAAGTTTTCTGTTTGGTACTATACGATTTGGTTATTAAAGAATTTGTTCGTGAAAAGTATTTACTATTGTGCTGGGGCGCTTGTAATCTCAGCTCACTATGTTTACCATTGCCAGAGTTAACGAGCATTCATTCAGCCACAGCTATCAGTCTTCGTCTGATCATCATTTGTGTGATATAGGGAGTGTTTTTATGATTGGAATGGAATCCGTAGAGTATGTGGAATATTACTAACATTTTATTTATCCGACATTTAAAGTAATTTTAAAAATAAAAACCTATATACATAACTAATATAAGTATCGATATCATATGTAAAGGAGCGTGAAATGGTACTATATACAATGGTTGTTTGTCCAGTCACCATCACAAGGGTCTGAAGTAGTCGCTTAAACCAAATTAAAGCCGGAAATGGTAGCGGAAGTGGTCCGTTTGATGAAGTTTGAATAAATTAAAATCTCCCGCCTTTTTTCAGAAGAGGCCCTACAACAAGCAAAGATAATGGCTCTATTATTATTTCATACCCATATGCAGATTAAGAAAATAATTTTGAGCAATAGACCATTTTTTCTGTAAAAATTTACCTGAAACTCACTACCATTACCAAGCATAGCACTTTTATAAATGCATGCATTAAAAAAATACTAAGTTGTTACCTAAAAAAGCTTAGAATTGCTTAACCTTGTATAATAAATGTCTTAAGTCCGCATTTACAGATCGTAGTAAAGTGAGGATGCGCTGCTAAGCTGTGCCGTAATGTGCTGTTTAATTTTAACTAACGTATTCCTCGTTTTGTGTCGGATACTACCCCAGTGAGCTCACGTGTGGTTCAACAGTTAGAAGTGAATATTTTATTTTCAGTACAACACCACAATACATCTAAATGCGCCTCCACCAAAGAGTTAAATTCATAAATAGGGCCCTAATTATTTATTAATATTTATCTGCTGTAAGGATTTTATTCGATATAAGCATTCCGTTTGTGTTTGCAGGTTCTTCAAAATTACAACTGTATTTTTGCGGGCTATGCAAATAAAAGCAACACAACACCAAAAGGTACCCTACAATAAAAATATCTCCGCCTCAAACAAAAGCATAAAACGGCTAAATTGAAAAATGATTGCAATCCGCAGATAGCGGGACAATTAGGTACTATTTCTGAAATATCATTTTCCTCTATGCAAAATTCAAATAGCAATTATAATTGCGTCATCCCTTTGGAAACACTTAACCGAGTTAGTCGTTCCGCAGTAACCAAAATAAAATGAGTGGACGAAACAGTTTGTTCGGCTCTACGTGTCCATTTTGCATCACAAAGCTAGATGTGTTTGTCGTTCTATTTTAAACGCGATAACGCCAACTTTCCAGTCCTCGAAATGTGAATACCTTGTTGCGAAAATGTGACTAACGGAAACTGTACAAGTAACTCGGCTGTCCTGCTACTCTCCGACCCGCCGACAGTGGCCCTTCCCGCGCCCGCGCCCGCTGCACGCTTTGGGACCATTTCTATTCAAATTTCTTTATTATAACTGTCCGCTTACTTTTCTTTTACAATGTAGGCTGAGTTTATTTAGAAGTTTTGTAGTGTTTTCGAATGTATTGTTAGACCTATTTCCCAATGGAATACTTGTATTATGTCTTTGACCTTTTTTATCTGCTCATACGAGTGTCATGATCTAGCCTGATATAAATGTATAATATAATTATATATGTATATATATTGTATATTATACATATATATATATGTATAATATATATATAAATAAATAAATAAAAAAAAATAAAAAAAATAAGCTTATCTTTTGTGATGCTGCTGCGACCTATGTTAAATGCATTTCATTACTGTTTTATGCTATGTATGGTACTTAGCCAAAATATTGAAATAATTATTGTTTTTAACCACAAGACTTTTTGCATTTTAAATCAAGCTTATTAAAACGCGGTAAAGTAAATAGTTAAGGCAGCTCCTCACTGAAACTGGACTTAAAAGGTATAGTACAATATTAATTATATATCACAGTCAAAAGGTTTTTAATATAGATTACACCATAACCTTTAAATAAACAATACTTCCAATAACATACAAAATGTTTGTGGCAAAAATTGTTTTGATTTTATTGTGTTCTTAATTTATTTATAATTTAATAATGCACAAGAAATTAAATTATATACCGAAAAGAAATTGAAATCCTACATAAATTATAACAAAGCTATCATTATATTTTTTTTTATTATTAGTTGAATACTTTTTAGTTTGTCTTGGGAATCTATCGATTCGACTTTTTTTAATTTACCAATATTGAGCGTAGTAGAGCATAGTAGAACTAAATCTATTCCATGATAAGTAGGCACCAAATTAAGGGCTCGAATTATTTGCATATTAATACTAATATCCTGGATTTTACTGACGAGAGGTAGTGGATAAAAATAGGGAACGGAATATTCCGTTTCCTTTGTTAATTATAGAGCTGATTTGTTTTTGATTATTTTTTCATAAATAAAACAGTGTTATCAGCCAGATTTCTATTTTTGAATAAAAATGAAAGTTACCCTTTATAGTACAAAATATAGATAATACAACATGCATGCATAAATCAAAATTAATCCTAAGAATTATGGTTTGTGGATTACAAACTATAATTCTTAGTTAGTTCTTTTTTATAAACAATAATAAAGTGTGGTAAATAAAATCTTAAATCAATCTATTTTTGCAATTAGTAAATAATTAAATTAGTATGATAAAATCCCGGTTGCTTCTAAAGAAAGAAAGAAAGAAAGTTAGTTATTTATAAAAATTTGAAGAATATAAATACATACATGCATACATATACATACATACATACACGCCTGTTTCCCCGAAGGGGTAGGCAGAGGCCATATTATACGCCCACACTTAGCCAATTATATTACTATAGTCCCACGTAATAAGTGGCGAGCCTATTGCCGCTTACCGGGCACTGTTATATACGCCAGAGCCTCATCCGTTGGTCGGCAGGTGCACCATTTGCAGGTGAGGTTGGCTTGGGTTCCTCAGGTCTAAGTAGGATCCCTATACACCATACACCCTTAAGAATATACCTCCTAAGAATAGACTTTGTGATATCTATTAGTTGTCTTAAGAAGGCGTGTTTTTAATAAATAGTTTTTATACACATTTGTCAAGTCTTTGGCAAGAGAAATGAGAATGAATGAATTAATGATACACAGAGGCCTGCACATCAGTTCTAAATTAGATGTAAGCTAAATTTGATTTAAAATATCATTGCATTTTAGTCATTTGTTTAAAGTTTAGAGGGACGGAACGATGTTTTAAATATATTCAACTCTAATCAGGTTTAGTGACCGTTGTGCAAGACGCTCTTGGTATTATAACTAATATACTTCATATGTGAACACACTAGTAACACAAGCACTTTAAGGTTAAAGCGAGAAGATTACCATGATGGTTTAACGGGGCGGGTTGTTACAATTTATTATAATCTGAACCATTTTTAAATTGGTTTCATAAATCAATTATTTTAACTATAATACATTTTTAGAAGTATTACTATTCTAAAAAACATAGTAAGTACATTGTAATATTAATAAATCAACTGCATTCTATGGCATTATTTCCAAAGAGTCGAATTAATAGAAACAGAGTTAATAAGGAGCCTCAGAATAAACTTTCCGTTGAAAATTAATGAAGATTACAAATTTCAGGCCATTGAGCTCTCCGCCCCGTCGAACCTTTGACTCCAACTTGCTTGTTACACTAAATTGAGAGTAATAATAGGTCTCATTTGTTTGGGTTAAAGGTTTTGAATTCGCCCGACGGATATAATTCTCCGCAGTCAAATCGTTTATGAAATAATTGCTTTTCGGCAGTTACACTGCAGGAACTGGTTAAGCTGCTATTTTAGCCGAATGATTGACGAAGCAATAATAAAAATTCTAATAAAGTCGGACCTCATGCAACGTAGGAGTCGGTTGTAGTTTTTTTTTTATAATCTTAATACTAATACGTCATTTAGTTTTAGCCCACATCAGTGAAAACAATAAAAGCTTTGAATTAGTTCATTCTAGCTTTTAAAGGACACACTAATTTGTTTTTTTATAAAAGTTGTGCATATTTAGATATATTTACTTTTGCTTTCTTTTAATTTTTTTTATTCAAATATTGTTACTTTAGTTTTGTATAACTACTCAATATTGCTAAAAAAAAGACATAATGTTCAATGAAATAAATATATGAGAATAATATTATCATGCACAATTTTTTTGTAAAATCCTAGCAGTGTGTTTAATAAAAGCTATAATGAAGTAACTCAAAGCTTTAATTTGCCGCAAACATGGCATTCAACTTAACATAAATCAAAATAGATTGTACCACGGCTACACCAAAGAGACTTAATTCAGCATGTGTCCGTTTTTTAAACAGACGCGGGTTTCTTATTGTGGTCTAGTTAGATAAGATTTAGCTTTAGTTGTCGACTTTTACTAAGATTTGTAATATAACTATTTTAACGTAACCTATATTAATCTGTGAGACAGTGGACAAATGCCGGTCTACAGGAAACTATTGAAATTAGTTTGTATCTGTACCTGAACTTGAAAAACTCATAAACATTCATGGTTAAAATTTAATTAATTTATTCAGCCCGTAAGCGCCACGGTCACATAAAAACAGCAGTCTTGATAATATAAGTAAAATATGTAAAACCTCATTTATATATCTTAAAATTATAATAAGTATTCTAATATTTAGATTAGTCTAATAAATAGTTTTTCCGGGTGGTGGCGTTCAAAGGCTTGGAATAACATTGCTTAAAAAAAACTTACTTCCTTCCTTTATGATCGGTGTACACGATGTGGTTTCTTGCTCCATGTGTCTGCTGATTCCTTCCCAGCGAGTTTGTTTCCATTTTTAATTGCAGTTTTCAAATGTTTTAAATTAATCGTCTTTAAATTCTGCTCTCTCAATGATTGTTGATAATCATACTTTTTAGACTTCTTTTTGTAGATAAATTCGTTTGATAGATACTATGCGGGTCTAAAGTGGCGTTTAAGCCGTTGAATGGATCGTAGAGCCGTTTCCTGCCGTAGTAAATTGCCCCCTCAGCGAGTGACCGGCAATATAATTCGGGCTGCCTTCAGCGAGTTTCCCTAGGCTTGTTAGTGCCCGTCCCGACATTGTACACACAGTTCCCACTTCTTAGCGCCGTCAAACTTTTCCACACTCTGTTAGTGTCCTTGGTTAACATTGTCTATAAAGAGATTTAGAGAACCCAAAATCAATTTAAATATGTTTTTTAATGTTCCATTGCGTTTGTCACTTGTTTATTTTTTATAAACATTTTTTTTGAAATCTTTGTATATTATAAGCTCTATGGTTTTATTCCTTTAAATATCTGTTTTACGTATAATTGTAATGCATCCTGTTTTCATAAATCTAAAAGAGATATCTAACTAGATTACTAAAGACATACTTAATGTGAAATTGTTAGTATTATAATGTTACCCTGATAAATAGAAATTATAGTCGAAAACAGATTTCATTATGAAAGTATTGGCAAGTTTTATTAGACAAAACACAAAGCATTTTACCTATACAATGCAGACTTTTACATGACATGTAAAACATTCCGGGGCCTTTGAGCAGAGCGCGTATTTATATTGGACAAAAAGGTCTGTGTAACGGTAAGTATATAAAAGTGTTTATATACGATATATTTACCTTCGGGAGGCGGGGCTTGCTTCGAGGCGGGCTTATTTAGAATCGACAAGGACGAGAGGAGGCACTCGTTCATCAATACCCTTTCCCTCATCCCTTAAGACTGTTGACTCAAGTATAGTTTTCTCTTAAAGGCGATTCAAAATATTTACACTGTAATTACTTTAAGAATAAGAAATTAAAACGTGACCTCGAATTATATCGGTGGAAATATTTTCTGAGCGCTTTCCCATTCCATAAATTATATTTTGCAAGACAGTGTACAAATGGGCTTTAATTAACTGGGGAATGTCGGCGAAACGGCCAGTATGCCCGGATCGCCGCCGCCTGCCCGCGCCGCCGACGCTAACTACGATTTACATCCGCTTTTATTTATTTACAACAATCACCAACACAATTTAATTTCATTTTCCCGGGGCATGAAAAAAATATTTCACTTCTATATTATGATACTGCTGTATGGAATTATGAAATGCCAATCATGTTTTTATGCAGGATGTATTTAATTATATAGGTAACTTTATTTTGTCTCAAAAACAATTTTTTTGTTTTGTATATTTATGTTTGTAATTCGTTTTATTATTGCTAACGTGTATTTTATTTAAAAATATTGTTTATTTTAAAATTAAAAAATATTCATAGTATATTTTACCTTTTCTTAAAACAAAATAAGAGTGATAATATTATTTAATTCACGAAAAGAATTTTAAAATCTTTAATTTTTCTTACATTTTGCCCTACAACTGACACTGTAAAGTTTTTAATAGTACGAAGCAAAGAAGCTGCGAGAGTTGCTACGTAATAAGTTGAATCACGAATCGTAAGCCAGCGAGAGAGCACGTCTGCTCGCCTCCGAGGCTCGTAGACGACTGAGAGTTCCAAACTACGCTCTACGAAATTATTCCGATCATTTCGATACGTTCAACGAAAAGCAACCGTACTACTGAAGCTTTTGACACATATTCCTCTGACATCGCTACAAAACGATGGTACGACGATGGAGTGAGAAATCCGAGAATACGTTACGAAAATCTAATTCTTCCTCCGCGAACATAATGACGGCTTTAGAACCGTAGATGACGAGAACCTCAAAATTTTCGCTAGTGATGAATCCCCAAAGTGAAAGTCTCTATGCTTAGGATCGGAGAGTCCAATTTTCAGGCGAACTCTCCCTTAGGGAGGCGGTCGTAAGGCTTAGGGGGTGGCGCGTAAAATGGACGCATGCGTACAACTCTTGAATAATTTCACTAACTCTTGTTCTAAGTAGTGCGATTTCGATCTGATAAGAGACAAAGTTTTATTACTATAAAATCGCATTGAATTTTTAGTTTTGCTGCGCTTCTTATAACTCATTTTAAGCTTTTGAAGCCTGGAGCAAAGTTGTGAAATATCTTTATTATTTCTCACAATTTGATTAAATAATAATAAAATGAAAGCTTTTCTCAGCAGCTTTGAATTGAGAATAGCAGTTATATCAAAGAAGCATTTATTAGATAATATTTTCTTAAGACTAGATCTTGTAGAAGCAAGCAGCTTTTAATTCTACTGCATAATCATTACAAATAATTTACAAACACAAATAATATTACACGTTCTATTACAAAAATCTCACAACATAAAATGTTGAATAATTTTTATCGGCCCAATTTATATAGCTGTTCCCCTAATAACGTTATTACTTTTTCATAGCTTAATTCGCAATAATCCAGTGCAGCCTGATTTATGACACGAAAATAGAATGTGTTATGTACCATAGTAGTTATATTCAGATTATTTTTATTATAGATATGTACTTTTAAATCGGTGCAACGCTATGTTCTTAAATAAAAAAAATCCTTTTGTACAGTTAAATTTTTAGACAAGTAAACCAAATTGGTGCAACCAATTTAGGTTTAACAGTGCGTTTTAAAGAAATTTCCCACCATGTATGTATAGGCTGTGAAATTGACTCCTTGTTGAGTTTTATAGAGAGATTAAAACAAGAGTTGGATACGCGCAAGTGATACACCTATTATATAACCTTACGTGCGTAGGCGCAGTGACCACTTCTCACCAGATTGGCATTATACTTAGGTGGGTTACAAGGTCTTGGTTTCGATTGTCACATGAGACAAACATTTGTGGACATGGATGAATAAAATTGCTTTCTTTTCTTGTCTGGGGGTTTTTCTATATAATTTTGATAAGTGTACAATATCAAAAATACACATATGTCCAGCGTTTTAGCTACTTAGCCGTCCATGTTAATAGTTAAATGGCCATTACCGCTAAATAGCCGTTCGTCAGTTTAGTATAAATTGCGCAGTTCCAACGTCCCGCCAATATTTATTTATTTCAGATTTAAAAGCTATATACTTATATGACTGTTTTAACAGTGTCAATAAAACAATTCGCAATTCCTATTTAAATATATAAATATTAAAACAATTAATTTGTAAAATACCATAATAACCAGGTGAATCTCATTAAATAACTGTTAATTTTCATCGATTGTTCATCCCTTTAATTAAGGCTGGAGGCATAACCCGTAACTATAACCGGATTATCGACGAACATCGAAATATTTTGTCGTTACAGACGGCAGCTGAGTATAATTTTGTTTTATTAGCATGCAAATCACGCGCGTACGGCAATAGAACGCACATTATTTGACGCACTCACTGATGCAAACAAAGGTATTTATTGCATATAGCTACGAATATCAATTGTTAGGTACTACGAGTATAATAATAACATCAATGTGGATGAATGGTCGTATTATATATTTTGACCCTTTGAACACCAAATTATCAACAAACAATAGGAAATATTAAAAAATTCTCTTCTAATATTAATACAGAGTTTGAATATGTCAGTTACCGATGCAAATCAACTCATAAGCTATTTTAAAATTGTCAGAAATTATATTATTTTATATTTTATAATTTTCACTAGAAAAAAGCAACCCGTCTTGATTTAGGGGTCCTGGTAGCTTAGCGGTTAAACGGTTTTACAAAGGTCGAGGGCTCGAATCCCATTCAGGCGTCTTGGAAATATATTTTTGACACAGTCATTGCAAATAAACATTTACCACCATAACTTAATATTTTTGTTAGAATATCGAAGTCAGTAATTGTAATTTTAAACGATCGTTTTGAAATTCGAATTTCAAAACGAATTTAAAAAGAAATAGTAGTAGATAGTAGTAGAGTATAATAGTAGAAAAAGCAATTTAATAAGTATAAGAATATAATTGCGACTTAACGCAAAAGAATTAAAAACTTATTTTGTAAACGTTATTCGTATAAGTTACGAGTTTACTGGATAAATAAATCTCATTAGACCATTAAAAAATCAGGGATCTTTAAACAAAACAAATGTCAGAACTGCATTTTTATGTTATAATTAATTGTGAAATGACTTCTAAAGACGAAAAACCTGTAAGGGGTAAGATATGGTACGAGTTATTATATCGATGCTGTGTGTAATATTTTATTATTATGTATCCTTTAAGCGGGCGTGAAACGGTATTTATGCAGGACGCCATAAGTTGGTGAGTTATTTTTCCGTATTTACATACATGCATACAATAACGGCTGTTTCTCCCAAGAGGTTGGCAGAATCATAATAATATATTTTCACGTATTAAGTAGCAAGCATATTGCCGTTTACCAGCAACTCTCATATTTCTCAAAGCTTCGTCCGTTGATCGGCAGGTGCACCACTGGCAGGTAAAGTTGACTTGGCTTCCTAAGGTCTCGGTAGGAGCCTAATTTACGCATACCTCTTAAATGCGGTTAATACTTAAGTTACCACTAGTGAAGATTTAACATAGAGGATGAATAGGGATCCTACTAAGACCCAAGTAGCCCAAGCCAACCTCACCTGAAAGTGGTACACCTGCCGATCAACGGACGAGGCTCTGGCAAACATAACAGTTCCCGCTAAGCGGCAATAGGCTCGCTACCTATTACGTGGGACCAATTATATAATTGGCGAAGTCGGGGCGTATAATATGCCTCTGCCTACCCATTGGGGGACAAAGGCGTGAATGTATGTATGTAAGATTTAAAATATCATTGTAACAATACTTACATAATAGTTAACTACTTATGAGAAAAGTCCACAATGCCTATTTATGTTGACAAATAGTTTAGCATGGGCCGTGATCGGCGGCGAGACTGTCGATATGAGCTTGGTTACCGCTTTGTGTCCGCATTTCTTGTGTCACTGCATTGAATATATCGGGTGCTTTCCTTTGTGCACGGAATATTGCTCGTCTTTTGTCGAAATGAACGTTACCTCCCCGCGAGTTGTTTCTGCGAAGAATTTCCCGATTGCAAAGTAATATTTCCCCTTAAGAATTTCAATGTGTTTCTTTCATCTCGAAGATGACTTTACTTTGGATTACATTGTGTCGCGTTATGTTAGCCAGTCTTCGGTTTCTAATATCGACAAATATTTCATCGATGTGAGGAAAAATGGCCATTACAAAGAATGAAATTTTTGTTTCGTAATATTTGTTTTTTTTAATCTAGATGTGCCTGCGGTTTGGCCTGTGTGACAAGTGTATGTTATAAATAGGTTACAATACTCTCTTATACGAGTACAGAATGACCAGTAAAATAGTACAAAGCGAAACTAAACCGTAGTTGGAGGTCATGCGAAGTGTAATGTTTATTTTCTAACATAATTGTTAAATTATGCTAAAGCTTGTGAATTTTAAATCTATTTATACTAAATATACATACATACACTCACGCCTGTTTCCCCGACGGGGTAGGCAGAGGCATATGATTGATTTGGCTTGAGATCTAAAGATCTTGGTAAGCATCCAATGTTTTTTAACAATTTAAATTAATTATAAATTTCAATAATAAACTTGAATATATTAATAAAGCATAATTATATTGACAAAAAACTAAAATAAAGATATTAATAACTATCTCGAATTATGAAAGTAAAGACAGTTAGGTAAATACCATTTTGTAAATTTTATAAATGATTTTTTGTAAATATTTAATTATTGCTATATCAAATGGGAATTCCCAATATAAAATTCATAGTTGCGCAGTACCATATGTGTGACAAATGCGCTGGTCACTTTGATTGCATAGGCTTAGCCGTTTCGAATCACATAACCTTCGGACCGCTAATTAGCGCTAGATTAGCGGACGCTGTAAAACTAGCAATATAGTATGCTGTAATTTATTTATTTATTTATATAGCACAACCACATTAAGCATATTACACATTATAAAAACATTTTTATTTTAATGGGCTTACATCTGATATACTTAACAATTACGGTGTACATAACATTTACTATAATAAAGTATTTTATATAAATATTTAACTATAAACTATGTAAACTATTTCAAACAATAGCTATGTGTTACAATTATTTAAAGACTGGGAAGTTAAGAGCAAACAAAAGTATTTTATAATATAGTTTTAAAGTTGTCAAACCTATTACCAAATATGTCAACATTTGAATTTTGATTTTGGAGAGTATTGTACTGATTGAGGATTCTGTTAATAGGTGATTTACGACCCAAATTGGTCCTACAAAAATTCGTATGAAATAATTTATCGATTCTATGTCTAGGATAAGAATAAGGTACCTTTAGCTGAACTCTTTGTAGAAGATTGTTGCAATTTATTTTATTATGAATTATTTTATGTAGAAAACAAAGGTCAGAGATTCGTCTGCGATCATAAAGGGTAGCCTTTATGATCATGTTAAACTTGGATAACCGTTGTACATATGAACTCCTATGGGAGAAGCCGTTACAGGAAAAGGCAAGTGTTCTAGTAAAAGCCTTTTGAATGCTTTCGATCCTTTGCGAGTTAACAGCGTAGAATGGTGACCATACCGAACTAGCATATTCAAGTGTACTTCGGACAAGAGTATTATATAAACACACTTTCGTTTCTTGTTTTTTAAATCCTACTATGTTCCTTCTTAGAAAACCGAGCATTTGAGCAGCCTTTATAACAGTCCTGTCAATGTGCTTATTAAACGTTAGTCCAGTATCGATGGTAACACCCAAGTCACAGATTTCATTAACTTCTAATAAAGAGACATGTAATATACTTTTTTCCTATCAACTATTTAAAAATTAGTTTCACTGTTATAGAATTTGCCGAAATAATATTTCAACAACGATATCCTAATTTAGGATTCATACTTAAATCAAATAAATAATACCTTTAAAAGCAACATTATTGACGAAGCGTCACCGAAAAAAAAAATTACTAAATTCTTAATTTTGGAAAGGTCCTTGCAGCAATTCTGATTAGTGTTATTTTAGGACATTATTACAATAGTTTAATTGTGATAAAATCAGCAATTCTTCATACCTATTTCTTCACTAGAACCATTCCCAAATTAAACTTTATCAGAACAATGATATTAGTGGGGGCAAGTCCGCTGTCACAGTAATTGCATCGGCTTAGCCGTTTCGAGTCCAATAATCTTCTGGCCGCTAATTAGGGCTGGATTAGCGGTCGCCGTGAGACGCGCCAGATCGGCCGCTGTAATGTACTCTTGAGAGTGCTTGTCCATTATTTCAAAGTTAATTTCATTGTTAGCGGGACTTGACTGTACTTAAAGTGAAGCGAAAGTTTTAACAAAGTGTTGGCTTAAATTATGTTTAATTTCCTTTCGTTTACTTTTTTAAGGTTCTGTGTTTGTTAACATAAGGCAAATCTACATTGGATTCTCTTACCAGTTGCTTGAAAATATTGCTAATGTGATGTTACGGTTTGTGTATAAAGAGAGCTTAATAATTATATGAAAAATTTGGCTTTATTTTGATATAGGGTTATTTATATATACATACATACATACATAATGTCACGCCTCTTTCCCATAGGGGTAGGAGAGATCACATCCTTCCACTTGCTACGATCTTGGCACGCACTTTTAGCTTCACACTCGTTAACTTATCATACACGCTCGTCGGGTTAGGGTGCTTTTGCCCTGACCTTTCTGCAAAATTTTATGAATTCGTTCATGGAAGGTCTTACGTGGTCTTCCCCTCCCAACACTTCCATTTACTTGCCATCATCTTGCCATCAGCTTCAGCCCTTATCACTTCATTCCTAATCCGATCACTCAATTGCACACCTAGAATACTTCTAAAATCTCTACGGCATTAATCTTACTTTCATGTTTCTTTTGCCATAACCAGCATTCGCTTTCATACGCTAGTGTAGGTACCCACCTCTATGTTATTTATCTGATTGAGTTTTAGAAACCAAGTGAGTACAATTTTAAATGAATTTGAATTAAATGAAGACATTATCGCATGTGATGTGACATTATCAAAATAATAATAATATTAATGCCATTATATCTTATATCTATAATAACAAAT
Source organism: Musotima nitidalis (assembly GCA_949126915.1). Classification (NCBI taxonomy): domain Eukaryota; kingdom Metazoa; phylum Arthropoda; class Insecta; order Lepidoptera; family Crambidae; genus Musotima; species Musotima nitidalis. The sequence goes on along the minus strand of OX421418.1, from coordinate 12,614,750 downwards.
GAAATGTAAGAACAACAAATACAAATTACAAATTACAATACAAGTAACAAATTGAGCCCTCTTCTAAGTTTATGACAGAACTTCGAAAAAGTTTTTTTAAAAATAAATATACAGTAACAGGCTTTTCCAGCAGTGGGTGAATGTCGGTTGGTGATGATAATGATACAGTAAATTAAACACAATATAAGTATATTTGTTTAATAAAATTTCATGACACATCGGTAATGTCCTATGGATTAACTTCATAAAAAGTATTGATATTACACATGTCTGAATAATAGCAAAAGGAATATTATGTATATATTATTATTGTCTCGCCTTATTCGCATAGAAGTAGGCAGAGATCACATCGTTCCACTTGCTACAGAAACTCACTTTTAGCTTCATTCACGCTCATTAACCTTCTCATACACTCTCTTTCCTACTGGCTGGTAATTATGAATTCGCGGAACAGTCCCCGGACAGCGGCAGTGATAAAGCCGTGGCGTATGCGGCGCACGTTAGCGCGCTACATTACAACTGGGGCTGACGGATACACGCCGGCGCGTTCATCAAGCATGTTCACTAAAATGTTTTTATCTCTAATTTTACAATTTGAATTACGTTATTGGAGTTTTCGTGGAGATCAATAATTTCAATCGCTTGTTTTTATAGCCTATGTTACTCATAAATAATGCAGCTTTATAATAGTAAAATATTTTTTCAAAATCGATCCAGATTTTTAGAACATTCTCTCAAAACTTATTTCTTAATTATTTGTAACTAGATAAGTTGGTATTTACGCAGTGCCACTTATCCTGCCGATACGTTTTATTTTATTATATTAAACACAGTCTTTTCAGTCATTTCTGCGCTCATGACTCTTCTATCAAACCAAAGTAAAAGGGGTTAAGACCACGAGCATGTGGATTCGCGGTGCCAGGGGTGTATCGTAGGAACTTTCAAACAACAGGGTAATCAATTTTTTCCGAGGGAAATATATATTGTTACAAAAGAGTATTTGTGTTTGATCATCCATAGTATGAGCTAGGCTAGCTAGTGTTAGAATCTATATGTGAGATGTCTAGGCACATATTATTTTTGGAAAAAAGCGTGGAAAGCAAATGGGGAGGCCTATGTTCAGCAGTGGACTTCAAATGGCTAAAATGATGACGATGATGATATCATTTTTTAATCGTGTTATATCATTTTACAACTGGCGATTCTCAGCGGCGGTGTGTCATTCGCACGCTCAACCAACTGCTAATTAACAGTGGATTACCGAAGCGACCCGTCCACCGCGACTTACTGTTTACACCAGGCAAGACAGAGCAAATAATTCGACCGACCGATGCCATCCATTAACTCTAAATAAGGATTGTTTGATTCCGGTGAATTGTGCTTTTGACTCGCCTTTATTACAGTGTGATTACTTTTGTTAGGTGTCGCATTAACACGTTTTTTTTGTTATATACGTTCCTATTGATTAAGATTTAGGATATATTATCTTAAAAGCCTAGACGATGAACTACATAATATCATATCATATGAGCTTTATAAAGTCCACTGCTGAACATTGGCCTTCCTAAAAGATTATATTGTATTGGGGGTATTTGCCCATAATCACCAAGCTGGGTGGGCAGGTTGATAATCGCAGTTCAAGCAGTATGACGCTGCTGCCTATCATCCGGTAAGATTTCTTTTTGTTAGTTCTCTTACGACTGAGAGATGAGAGAGGCACTATTCTAGACCGGTACCACACGGCAAATACATATTATAATTATAATGAAATGTCATTGGAAGATTAGGAAATATAGTATATTCGATATGGCGTGGAGGTCAGTATACCTGCACTTCACTCGAGAGGTCGTGGGTTCGATTCCCACATAGGACAAATCTTTGTGTGCATGAATATGAATATTTGTTCTGGTCTGGGTGTTCTATGTATCTTAAGTATGTATTTACAAATAAAAAAAGTATTTATATATATTTATCCGTTATTTAGTATCCATAACACAAGTTCTTAATGATACTTATCTTGGAACTAAATAATTGGTGTGATTGTAAAAGAATATTTATTTATTTATATATTTTGTTTAACTTACCTGGATTTTTATTAGGATTTTTGTACGTTGCTTCAATATTTTGCAATATTTATTATAGCGAATTTTTAAATACAAAAGGAATGTCTCACTGAATCACTCAGGCGCATGATTAGAATTCAACGTATGATCTTAGCTTGTGAAGTAGGAACCCTACACGGTGGCTTTAAACTATCTAATTATTTTAAGGAACTTAAAACGCAAGAAGTCACCAACCTCTCTATACTTTTCCGAAATCTGAATCTTTTTTATCATAAGTATTTTATGACACAAGTCTCGAGTCCGGTGGGACGTTAAGGGGAAAGACAATAATAAATTAGTACTTCAAAAGATGACGTAATAAACTGCTGGCCAAGACATAAACCTAAGGCATTTGGCATCATAAGCGGCATCGATCTACGCAGACAGACATTAACACAATTTTTTGACACAATTTTTTTGACTGCATAAATTACATACAAACATACATACATTCAAGCCTGTTTCCCCGAAGGGGTATGCAGAAGCTTATTACAAGCCCACACTTCGCCAATTATATAGTTGTTCCCACTTAATAGGCGGCGAACCTATTGCCGCTTACCGTGCACTGTAATTTTCGCCAGAGCCTCGTCCGTTGATCGGCAGGTGCACCACTTGCAAGTGAGGTTGGCTTGGGCTTCTCAGGTCTTGGTAGGATCCCTAAACACCCTAATATTAATTATAACGGTATTAATAATAATTATAACGGTTGAAAAAAACAAACAAAAGCTAATAATGAGTACATTTTAAACTTACTCGGAAATGTAATAAATAATAACAGTAAATCTGTAGGTATGTAGTTGTCGGAGAACCTTTTCAACAATAATGGCATAATTGAACAAGGTTCTTGGTCAAACAGGCTTGGAGATTGCTTTATGTGTGCCTGACCTTTTTCAGTGATGTTGGATGAAATGTACACTTGCCAATCAAAATAACAATCCGATAACAATCTTCTACATGTCATAGTGTACTTGTACTTTTAGTATAAAATATCAAACAGTTCTATTTAAACACTTGTATTTTTTTATTCAAAGACACATCATGAATTTCTTTTATATAATAAAAAAATGTTTCATTTGTTTGAGTAATCATAATTGGTAAAAAAAATATTAGCTTAATTTAATTTAAGGCGTACTGGTGCTTTATTATCCCACGAGGAGTAATAATAATTGGAGACAAAGATAATTTTGTGGGTGTGTGTGTGTATTATGTGTATCCTACCAAGATCTGAGGAGCCCAAGCCAACCTCATCTGCAAGTGGTGCACCTGCCGATCAACCTGCACGAGGCTCTTTCGAACATGAAAGTTCCCGGTAAACGGCAATAGACTCGCCACCGTGGGAGCAACTTTATATTTTGCGAAAAATTGGCGTACAATATGCTACCCCTGTGGGCAAGCAGGCGTGATTATATGTATGTAACCATCACGTTATTATCCAGCGACAATATCAGATGCGTTATTGCATTTCAGTATGTTTATATGAGGACGACCACTGCTGCGATAATAACGACGCAATAAAGGTGTAATATAAGCTCAAACATAATCACAATAATTACCATGTCACAGTGAGATTGTATGATAATTAAATTACTTATATACAAGAAAGTCGTGTTAGTAACACTATTTGTAGCTTAAAAACTGCTGAACCGATTGAGCTGAAAATTGGTGGGGAGGTAGCTTAGAACCTGGAGATGGATATAGGATACTATTAACCCGTGCTCGGGAGATGTGCCATAAAACGTGGTATAACAAAACGTATCTGACATGGAATAATAAAACGCAAGAGTATATATATGTATATAGAAATATAGTCGAGTAAACCGTTTAGTGTATTTATTCCACAGTTATTATAATTTCTTAACCCATCAAATACTCTCGGATTCTTGTTTAATAACGGTTAACAAAACTGCTGACTTCATCTATCAAGAGTTTTCTTGAAATGTTTATCCACATCTTGATAATCAATTTAAAATCCGCCCATGACTAATACATAAAAGTATTTTTTGAACATATCTATATTTAGCTACTCGTAATTGTTTGCAAGGACGATTTGAAGAAGATTTTTTTCGCATAATAAGATTTTTTAAACCAGTTATTAAAGTATTAGATAAAGGGTTCAATGGTAAGTACACTGTGTGTGCTTGTAGTGGCAATAGTGTTAGTCTAGTTGTGTATTCAGCCCGTGCCCACCGCATCTGGCTGCCTCCCGCAAATAACAGAAAGAGCAAGTCCTCAGGGCATCGCTTAGCTTTTCAATTTCCCTTTCGGAATTATTCGTGCTAATCGAATACGACCGTCGGGGTCCTGGGGACACGATTGCAATGATTCATTCATGAGACCACGTTACAGTCCAATTGAGGCACTAGACATTATTGTGCCCGATATTGAGAAGGTAGTGGAGGAATAATGGGACCTCGCTTCCTTTAAGATATTTATGATGTTATTTTATTGTTACATACAAAAGGTTTACATTTCATGTTTTAGTTTTCACTAGCTAAGAAACCAGAGGACATATCATACGTGTATTAATACTCAATCACGCCCAATAAAAAAAAAAGGATTTCCTTTTCAATAAAAATTCATCCCGACTTCTATGGGGACTTGACATTTAAGCTCATTATATCCTATCCTTTCCCGGTTGCCCTAGACTTAAGCTTAGGGCCCACGGTCTGCTCCCTGGTTAACTAGATTTGGTTGAACTTAATTTATTACATTGGACTTGAGAGTAAAGGTTTGAAGCTAAAGAGTAAAAATTAGTACCCCTAGATCTTAAAAACTACGATATTCAAGCAAATATCATTTCCGAATCACCAATTATTTTCATAAACTCGAAGAAACAGCGGTGGGTATAATTATTTCCAGTCTTATTTTACGAATGCAGCAATGCAAAAGCACAATGCAGTTTCGCTTTTGTTTAGCCGTCGAAGTGACGGCGCGTCTAGGCGCCAACGGGGGTTTACTGACGTATGAGCGAAAACCATTTCCTAATGTCACATCGTATCGCAAACTATTTATGCCTAATATCCGTTTGGCAAAAAAAAAAAAAATTTGTTTTCTTTTTGCAATTTTACATTTATAATCATTTGTCAAAACAACTTTTCGCAATTTGCAAGTTAGCAAACCTCTAAGGCAAGGCAAGTTATTGTTCAAAAAATGATAACTTGGCCATGTCTCATAATAACCTTAAAGTTAAAACATTTGAGAAAAAAAATAACGTCAACCTAACCAAATTTAAATTTAACTAAGTAATAAACACCTGACCTAATGAAATTTAGACGAAATAAATTGTTGCCAGCTGAGAAACAAGTCAATAAAATAATAAATTCATGCGCAAATAGTAACTAATGGGATAAGATAAGCATTAAAATAAAATAAATATTTCAAAAACTTATACCAATTACTTAGTTCCAACATAAGTATCATTAAGATCTTATGTTATGAATACTGAATACCGAATAAACATACATAAATACTCTTTTTTTTTAGAAAAAATATTCATGTTTAGACAAAAAGATTAGTCCGTTTTGGAAATCAAACCCACGACCTCAGGAGTGGTGTGCAGGTATACTCGCCACCACACCATATCGGTCGTCAACCAAAATGTGGGAATAAAGTGGAATTTGACGAGACGTACTTTATTGTTCCCTTATATATCGCTACTATTACCAGAAAATAAAACTCATTTAATGGATTGAAATAGCGGTTTAATAAACTGTTTTCAACCCGTCGCTTCAAACACTGTACAGTTAGTCGTGGTGGAAAAACATTTAGCCAAACGGCAGTACACCGACAACGGGCGCCACGGTGGCATCGCAAATGATGGCGCAAGGTATTGTCGCGCCATTAATGAGGCAGCGGCCGGCAGGGACAGCGGAAGAGGAAAATTAAACCTCTGGGCCCCGGGCTTGTGTTCATTACTCCACACCCGATTACTCCCGGTTTGTGAATGCAGCGCTAAAATATCACCGTTGAATGAAAGCTCGCGTGCGCTGCAATCGCTGGAATTAGAAACTGTGATAATTAACTGTATTTTAGGGTTGCAGATAGGTTGGATAAGCCGAATTTAAATATACTATGCGTTGCTGTCCATTTATATTTTCTCTTAGCGTAGTATTAAAACTTATTTGTTCCCGTTTGATATGTTACAGTGAGCCTTTCTAGTTTTAAAATAAGAGGATTGATAATTGGGCGTCACATTATTGTCGTCTGGATTATTGAGTTTTTTTTTGCATATTATTTTCTGAAAAAATGAAAAATATAAAACCTAGAATTATCAGCTCAGTAACATTTTGTTTTTGATTTCGGACCTCCTTTTAAAAGCGTGATAAGAAAGATTCCAGTATGAGGGTACTGTTATAAATAAAATATAATGTCTTGTTTGGCATGCAGTTATAGATGTTGTAAATGTCACTGCTTTCAAATAATCTTGTAATTTTTGGTGGCCATCATAACATTCTCCACCACTGCCTACTCAGACCAGAGTATTTTTTGATTTAATGACTTGATTTTCATACAATATTTCGTAGAAACTTTTAAACTGGCAAACGGCAATAGGCACACCACTTATTACGTGGGAACAACAATATAATTGGCGATATGTGGACATGTAATATTTCTTTGCCTACGCCTTCGGGGAACAGACGTGATTGTATGTAAGTGTATAATATTTCTAACCTCAAAAAACAAGATGATTACACACTCGTAGGGCGCACATGCGTCGCTGCCTACGCGGGCTTGAGTTTGTTTTTCATTTCGAACATTTGTACCAGCATGAGGTCCGTCGGGCATTGCTTTAAGATTTCAATTTCCTTTCCGGAATTACTTGTACTCTAATCGAACACGCGTCGGGGAGCGGGGTGGTGGGTGTCACAACCGCAAATTACTCCAGCTCTCAGCGTGCGAATGTTTAAAATGTATTATTGGGGTACATTCTTAATGTGTCTCGTATTATGCTCGTTGATTTTAATTATTCAGTGTTGGTGATTAATCGATGAGCGTGCCGGGACCACATGCATTAATTGATACCTTACATCTTATTCAGACTCGTCAGTGACTTTTTTTCAATATTTTTAACGGTCATAGGGAAGTAACCTCTTAGTTTTACAACTACTTGACACTTTACAGAATTTTAATTTGATAAAACTTAAAACTCCAAACGAAAACACACATCATCATTATTGTTGATGGTTAATCGATTAGTGTGCCGGGACCACATGTATTAATTATTTTTTTAGCGTGCGTTTAGCTCATTTAGCCAATGTCAAGTAAGAGATTAATTAATAATATATAAATCTTATTAAATGAGAATGATGGTGATAGAGATGTTAGGAACTCGAGTCATTGAGTCCTAATTCGATAGACTCAACTCAATTTTACAAGACTCAGAGAACTAACTGAACTCGGAATTTTGAGTCGAGCCGAGCTTCAGTCTTTTCATAAAGAATCGAGCGCTAAAATAGAACTCGAGCCTTAAAAAGAGCTCGAGTCTTAAATAGAGCTTTAGTCTTAAATAGAGCTCGAGTTTTAAAAAAGCTCGAGTCTTAAAAGAGCTCGAGTCTTATGCCTACAACGTATTATGGTTTAATAATGTCAACAGTTGCAGGGTAATCCAAAGATTTATTAAATAGATTTACGTGTACGTCAGATTTTTGTACGATAACCAGATTATTCTGGCCTTTGCTCATACTTATATGTGCGTCATCGGGTCAATTTTGATTGCTTGTGATTTTATTTAACTTATATATTCCTTGATCCGCTTGCCTATTATGAAAATAATAATAATAGAAACAATACTTCACTTATTAAAAAATAATATTAAAATTGTCTCTTAGTGTGTAATGCTTTATTTCTTATTTCCTTATTCTATAATTAAGTTTTAGATATCAAGTAAATATATATAAACAGTTTTTGTGTTTATTTATTTTTTAAGTTTGTGTGCTCTGTCTACTGCTTTCTTGTTCTCTCCTTTGCGTCGGGTTGTCTGGAAGAGATCGCTTTTGATAGAAGAGATAGGTTTTAATTTTTTTTTTCAATATTGTAATCTGTAGTTTTTAAGTTTCTTGGCCAATAAAGAGTATTTCTATCTATCTATCTATATAGTTTCATAATTTTCAAAGACTTATCCTGGCACATATCTATTCAGAATCATAAAAACTAGGTAAACTAGTAACTCTTAAACTATCTTCCTTTCGTACTTTCCGTATAAATGTTAATATCCTGGAGTAAGTCGTAGTACGTTTTATTTCGGGTACTCGATCCATCTCAAAAAGAAGAAACAGACTTGGTAATAAAACCATTCAAGCTTCGATGTGTCTTGCTTCATGGCTAGACTTTTTTAATAAAACATTTTAATCATAAAAATATTAGTAAGTATACCAGGTACTAAATGTGACTCTGTATTATTATTTTTTGATGATTAAAATTATTTTTCAAGGTTAAAATTATTATTCCTATTAATTAACGCTTTTATTTTTAAAAATACGCTTCTCATTACGAATATATCCCACTAAAGTAACATTTTATTGCCTGATATAAAAATGAACCCCAAACGGAATAGAACTCAAGCGTGACTCGCCCGTAAAAGTACTCGAGCGCTAAAAGAAACTCGAGTCTCATGTTGAGCTCAAGAGCTCATATAGACTCGAGTTCTCTAGTTGGGAGTCTTATTGTAATGAGTCGAGTCCTCTTATTTGTCAGTCGAGCTCAAAATGTAGGACTCAAAGACTCGAGTTATTTACATCTCTACATCTCTAGATCTCCAGCTTATTATTAGTATTATTTTATTATATTTTATTTCTTTGTGTTTCTTTTAGAATTTGTTTTTGTTGTATCTAGTGTAAAATGTAAATTAGTTTAGTTGGCGTTCTACTTTATTGATGTAGTTTTTAATGTTGAATCTTTCCCCTGCTAAAAATCAGTGCAGTGGGTTTGTTCACAGACTCACTGCAAATACGCCTAAAGTGGCCTTTTTTGATGTCATTCAACCTTTACGTGTCCTGTGATTGTTTTAATATGTTGAAATAATTAATTTTTTACTTCATTTCATTTAATTTCATTAAATTTTATTGAAGTCTGTTGGCCCCAAGGGGTAGGCAGAGGCATATTATGTGGGCGTATATTATGCCTCAACTTCGCCAATTATATTGTTGGTCCCACGTAATAGGTGGCGAGCCTATTGCCGCCTATCAGGCACTGTTGTGTTCGCCCGCTGTTTGGCAGCTTAGTCCGCTGATTGGCAGGTGCACCACTTGCTGGTGATCCTAAACTCCCAACAATAACCTACATCGTTATCACTCCTGGTGATTACCGATAAGCGACCGAGATCACATGCGCTAACTGATGATTTAATGATACTTTAAATCTTAATCAGAGACTCACCAATAACTTTTTTCTTAGGAAAGTAATCGTTGAACGGTAACAGTGAATCATACTTTACGCTTTAGTTTGATAACATTAAAACTCCCAAAAAAACAGACATTATCATTTCAGCTCAATAACACCTTATTGGAAGCAGATGTGTAGTGTCCTGCTTTTATATTCTTTCTAGCTGCTCAATTTTGCGTCCATCTAGGCTTAACGACTACCTCATAATAATGTAGCCATAACGGCTTAAAACACGGAAGCGCTCGATATTAAATGACATACAAACCATAACCCATTCAAGCCCTAACCAGATAGATGTAAACTCAGCCGCTAAGCCACAGGCGCTTTCACAAAAAAAAACACCGAAAAGGTTATAAATTTAGAATTTATGATTGATTTTAATTTCTTGAGTTATTATTAAATAAAAAATTTGATTATTTTTCAAACATAATAAAATTAAATGAAGCTATGGTGACAAACAAATTAATCTGAAATGAAAAAAAAGTTTTTAAGGACACATCTCTAGGCTTGAAAATGTACAGTTCTTCCTGTTACAATTTTCAAGCCCCTTATACATCTGAAATAGCCAAACGACTGCCACATTTACTAAACCACTATTCGTAATGGGTCAACGGGCCTTTCTAATCTCGAACTGTCGAGCACGCACTCTATAGAGCCTTACTTTAATGAGACTAACTTCTGTCATCGCATTTCTGCATGATAAAATAAAAGAACTAGTTAATTTCATTTCTATTACAACCTGTAAGGCGCGGCGTTCTGCATGCGTGGGCGTTTATTGTCATAGAGGACAATTTATTTATTAATCATGAATATTCTTATTAATTTTAGTAAAATTTTCGAACGCTAACTGACCAACAAAGAATAGATTTTCTATTGGTGTGTGTGTGCCTATACTAATATATTATAAAAAATATCATAAAAATCAGCCCAGTATGGTTCGTGCGTGAATCATCGTCCTAATTAGCGTAAAACTTTATTTTTAATCTAATATCGCCCTATTTCTTATCCGCGTGCACGTGCTGGTCGCAAGCAGCTTATGCTGTGCAGACTATAAGAATTTGTACCAAAAACATATACTGGCAAATGATGATTTGGAGATTCCTTTTTAAACTAACAAATCGAAACATACCCATCTCTATAATTCCGTACTAAAGATGAAATGTTAATTATTATTTTGCTAATTCGTATCTTGTTAATTCGTTTTTATTTCAGGGTAAAAAATTTCATAATGAAACAATTAGATGAGTTAATTAACTACTACGAAACAAAAGCTAAAACGAATCAGAATATTTTGGGACAACTATGAAACGGTGAATCCCTACAGGCATTTGACAAGGATACTTTAAAAAGAATTGAAGAGTAACTATGATTATATAAGTGATGATAACATCCGACCGAATTGTCAGCAACCAGTTGTACGAAAATTTTATGCGTTGTAAGAGTAGTAAGTTACATCGGGCGGGCCGGGCGCGCGGGACGGGACGCGGCTGATTGTAAAGCGCTCACAGACGGAGCCTATTCGATTTCACGGCTCGCCGCCTCCGATATTTATTGTCATCGGTGCAGTTGTACGACACGGCGGCGCTTACTGAACCGCGTTCAAAAATCTCTATTCCCCGAAATCGGACGAAAACATTCCTGCCGTCCGGATCTCTCGCATCGCGTGTCAACTTTTGCTAAAAAAAAGTGTGCATGTCGCGGGACAACATTCATCCACTAAGCCTTTGTGAGCTTGGTTGCAACGCTATTTTCTCACTCCGTCATGTGATTATAAAAAGAATGAGAGCTTTGTAATCCTGAATTATATTAAAATGTTAGTTAGAATTTGTTTGTTTGGTCTTTTTTGTTCCTTGTGTTAGTCCTCAGTGGATTAAAAGGAGAAGCTAGACCAATTTAAATTAAAAAGTACTTTATATAATTCGTTGTAGGCTTAAAGCGAACGCGTAGGATTCGTGGACAGCTTTAAGATCGTATAAAGACGTCATTGTTGTTGCGAGAAATCAGCTTAGACGAACTGTCCTTATTCGTTTATTGTTTTATGACGGCGCATAAAAGCTAGCTCATTGATTGATGATCTGAGTAAGAGATCAAGGAATAGTATATTACACAGTTCGTTTAAATCAATTAAGAAGATTTAAGAACCATGAATACCTGCCGTGTGGTATAGGCTTAGAATAGTACCACCCCCAATCATTTCACGGGGAGTCGTAAGAGCCTACAAAAAACAGAAAACCCCTACTGTATGATAGGCAGCAACAGCATTTTGCTTACTGGCTTAATCTGCGATCACCGATCCGCCTGCCCAGCGTGGTGATTATGGGCAAATACCGCCAATATAATGTAGTCTATTGGGGAGACTAATATTCAGTAGTAGACTAAATAAGTCTGATGTGATGAATTGAATGAATTCTTGAGGAACTTAGAACTCCACATTTACGCTATAACTAATGATCAGACACATAGTCTTTTAAGAGTTTTAATGGTTATTCCCGAGTACCAATACGTTCTAGTTTACTTACAATTTATTGGATTCAGAGATATAAAACTTTTGAATTCATTATAATAGTAAGAACACACTGTTGTTGTTGGCATGATTCACAATATGACCAAATCGTAAATCTATATAAAAATTATTTAAAAATGTGACCTTTTGTTCGATACTGAACCTACATTGTTCTAAAGTAACTAAACTTATTATGCTTTAATATCCGCAATAAATACGGCTTATGTCATATTCTTCCATTATAATATTATGTATTAAAACATTGGGATCTGAGCATAGCCCAAAAAATATACTGACGAGCAAGAACTAGCCTGTACTATGTAAACGTACAGTCGTTCCTTGAATACGTTTTGGAGCGCAAGACACACGTCTGGGTAGGAAAAACTGACGGCTACATGCGATTTATCACCTGCACCCGCCGGCCCGGGCGCCGCTTCCTTTCTGGGGCTGTCACCACTACTAAATGAAAACAAACGTGCGAATACACACTGTAATAATGTACTGATTCAGCTGTCACTGTGCTATGTTTCCACTTGAATAATATACTATGTATGAAGATGAATTATCAGGGTGAAAGTCACATCATCTTCTGACTTTGTTAATGTCTCACTGGGCTCGAGCCTCATTCAGCCAACTAAGTTCAAAGAGGTTCTGTTTATTCAATGCCAAGCGGATTGGTGGAGGCAAGAGTCATGTAATTTAACCCAGATACATAAGGTACTTAGATATCATGCAGCCTAATAGCAGTACTGTGTGACTTTACAACTGATGCCACGGGTAGTAAATGCAGAGCAATGCCTATATGGATAGGCAGTTCTCCAATTACGGGACCTTACTATAGCAATAGTGCTCTGCTTTAGAGGAACTATATATTTCCAAAAAATAAAATTATCTTAAAATTTATGCAAATTTACATAAACATTTTAAGTAAGCGATACTTAAATAAGATGACAATGCTTTCCAAATAAATATCCAAGCTTAATCAAAGCCTTTACTGTCCCCTCTGTCAATAAGTTGAGAATGCAAATTAATACAGTTTCCTCAATACGAACGCCACGCCGTTAGATCTGACCTCATCCGCTGACCAAAAGCCCGCCACTTAAATTTAATCTGTCCCTTGTTCATTCAAATGACCCAGTCAGCCTAACCTAGTTAACCAATTCCCATTGTTATCCCGTCGCAGTTCAAGGGTATGAATATCTTAAATGGCCTATCGATAAAGTCAAACGCAGAGAAAACCGTAAATTTCGCCGCGCCCGGCTAGTTAACGTTGTATGTTGGTTAATTGGTAGCCCGCCAGCCAAAGAGTAGCCACGGTAGCTCTAATTCAATTGTCTTGTGTCTAATGCACTTCCCCGGAGGAATCTCGACCCCGCTGTAGCTAATCAGTGTATCTTTTCACATCACGTTAAGAAACATGGGAGTGTTACTGAGTTAATAGTTAATAAGTATTAATTTTATATTTTATATGCTTAATACTTTATAAGTCGTATTTCTAACAATTATCCCACATAAATGCATGTCACATGTAAATTTGAATAAACAGCTTGCTGCATAATGAGAGACATATATGGAGTTATTAATAACTACTAATTGACCAAACCCACAAATCAAGGTTGGTGATAACTGAGACGAACGGCTTGCTTAACTTGTCATCCAAAGCACGGAAGCACTAGATTTCAAATGCTAACCAAATAGTCAACTATCCAAGGACTTAATTTTATTATTTTATTTCAGCTTCCGTATGAAAATAAATGCATTTACGCACTGCCATAAGAGGGTGTGGGACTCACCACCGGCAGACGCAACCCACAGCAGTAATACCCACTAAAAAACTCCCGACAATGCCCGCCGCTTGTTGCGAAAGAGATAGAGCGCCAGTGCCTGGGTTGCATCGTCTGTCATTCCTCCCGCGGCCAACGTCCCTCGGGCCAAAACCGGAAGGACCTTTTAAGAGCAAACCAAGTCAAAGTGGACAATAGTCGGGGGGGAGGCCAAGGACTGACTGTCTGAACTTTGCTAAACTTCAATAACCTATTCCGCCCACCTCGAACCGAGTCTGTAAGCTTTTTTTCCCTTTATAAGGCTTAAATACTACAATCTCTACACTACTCGCATTCAACACGCATTATTTACTAACACTTGACAGTGCGCGCTCTCTCGTTATTAGAACGTGGACTGTTTATTAATCATTCCCTTTGCGACTGGATATCTAACTCTAATTACCTACATATAGTTAGCGTTTTCCGATTACTACAGACAACATTTATAGTTACGAAATCACTGTTCTGATTCTAAATTAAATAACCACTACTAAGTAGATCTTAGACAGATTATCTGTAAAAGGTGGTAAACTTGTTTATGTTGCATTTCATAGCTTACTATGTATACATATCTGAAGTATACATAAATTGTGATGAAGAGTAAAAAGTAATTTAAATTTGTCTTAGATACACGTAACTCGAATAGTTATTTTTGTAGCTAATCGGTACAAGAGAGGCTGTAACCTCGGCATTGCCAGTTTCAAATCGGACCCAACCCAAAGATGGGACCAATACTCCATACTCGACTTTACTTGTGTCTTGTACAGCAATCAACGCTGGTCGGAAGGAGCTCGGTAAAAACCGTCACAGGTTAAGAAGGAAAATCAACTTAGGGGAAGCAGTTTAAATAAAACTGTAGTCTTGTTCTGATCGAAGGCTTAGGTTATGATCAAATACCACTACATGTCGTAGGATTTGTTTCGCAATGAGCTTACAGTTACTAGTTACTCTTTACTCTTCATCACAATTTATTTATATTTCAGATATGTATACATAGTAAGCTATGAAATGCAACATAAACAAGTAGCCGGTCGGAGGATTTGTTTTTGGCATTGCGCTTACTTTTCCTCAATTTCACATGGGAAGGTTATGATCAAATACACCACTGCATATTAAGCTGTGAAAATGCACTATAAACGAGTAGCTGGTCAAAGGATTTGTTTGGGAACTACTCTCTTTCACACTTTGGCTTAACTTCAGATAAGTACACTTCAATTATGTTCTGATATATTGTCATAGGATTTCTTGACGGGAAAATGAAGCGTCATGACTGCAGTTTTGTTGTATTTTCTAAAATGATCCCATCCCCGTCCTCTAACCTTTTACAAACTAAAATAAGCGCGTTGTTCGCTATGGGCACTACTGTCATACTTGCCGACGATTCAATAGTAAGATTTACACTCAGTGGGGCTGCCCAGCCAACAATCATAACGGGATTGTGATGGGCAGGCTCGCTGATACCCTGCTTTTCAAAATCTTAGCCCTTATGACACCTACCAATTCCCGGGTAACTTAGACCACCGCCCATCTACTTTAGATGTGGCCTTATTAAAAAACATTACCCTAAAAATTACGCTTAATAGAAACGGTTCACGCTCTTTTCTAAAATCTGTGATATTTCGAACATGTGTAATAACAGTGGATTATTAACCGTTAAGTGTTTGTGAACGTTCACGAGTGTTAGTAAATGAAACAAAACAGTGCAACATCACTTTTTAAATTCTCTCAAGAAGTCCATGTGAGATCTCAGTATAGTCCCACATCTTTACTGAGGACTCAAGGGGCTTATGGGGAGAGCATCTCATTTACCATTTATCATCTTTAACACCACTCATTCCCATTTACTATGATTTACATATTATTAATATATCTCTTACTTGACACAGGCTAAATGTTCTCAACGCACGAAACCATTATTTGCAAGAAAAAAAAGTACCATAAACAAGTAGGGGTACCTACCTAAAGGATTTATTTGGCTTATGGTCGCCAATTAACCTTCGATACACCTTATTTCAACTTCAAATGAGTAGGGAAAGTCTATGATCAAATATACCACCACGTATAAGCTGTGTAATGCACCATAAACAAGTAGCCGGTCGTAGGATTTGTTTGGCAATGCGCTTACGGTCGCCAGTTGCTCTCCGTGGCTGTGAATACGGTTGCGCTGCAGTGTTGACTCGGCCGCTGTTTGGGCTCGTGGAGCGCGGGTTAATCATGCCCTTTATGACTGCCTTATGCTATTTAGCGTCTGCTATCTGATATTGACATCTGAGACAGCTGCTTGAATTTAGGTTGATTTAATTCAAATTGAAACCGTACCGTGATCTTTTTGATTTTTGAGGTTACATCATATTAATATTATATATGCCATTAAAATGTAAATATAACTAAATATGGGAAGTAAATTGTGCTTTATATGACAAGTAAGTAATTTGCGAAAATATGTTTCCTTAATATGAAAAGGTTAAACGGAATTTTACTATTGGTTTAGCTTTCTTAATTAAAAATATTAGAGGATAAAAAACAGATGTAAATCCTTTTTAAAAAAAATTTCGATAGAGACTACAGCATGAGGAGTGAAACAGTCACAACGCACTAGTGATGCTCTGGGTAATGCTAGCTCCTATGGGTTGGGAAAAAAAAATTAATCATCATCATCATCTCAGCCCATTAACGTCCCACTACTGAGCACGAGCCTCCTCTCACATATCAAGGTGTGAGGGTTTTTGTCATACTCCACCACGCTGACCCAGTGCGGATTGGCGGAGGCAGGTGTATGGCGTCCTGCTGTTAGAATTTTGTCAAGCCGCCCATTAGGCCTCTAACATGGCTTAAAGACTATCACATTTTTGTGATAACCGGGACCAACAGCTTAACGTGCCTTCCGATGCATGGAAGTGCTCGATATCAAATGCCACACAAACGGTCACCCATCCAAGGACTGCCCTCTGTAAACTCTGCTGTACTTCGGTGATCGTTTCCGACCAGTAACTAATACCGCAGAGCTACGAGCGCTTCAAAAAAAATTAAATGCAGCCAAAACTGGTAAATAGTAAGCAGACCCTGGGTCCAAGGAAACCGGAATAATGTTAGGATATGATGATATAGGTTGCAGTGACAAATTTTTAGTAAATGTTGTTTTGAGTAAATGATCCGTATAATTACGTTAAATCTATCACCTTCTGTAAAACCGTAGTATAAAAGCAATTAGTTACGCATTAAAGCAATCCATTTACAAAATTTTATGGCAGCATTTTGAGTACTCACTGAAAGTGACTGTACTAACATTCTGCGGAATTGGTCCGTTTACTTTATAGCTACCTTGAAGCAATAGGAGCAGTCGACTCATATCGTGATTAAATTATCATTGCAAAGTCCGCGACAGTCGACTGCACCGAAGTTATTTCTCGCTCATCGCTCTGTTATATTATTCCAACGGTTTATTGTTTCTGTATTTGATTACTTCAGCTGTAAAAGCTTTTTGAATAACCATTTCGTTTTAAACACTTAATACTTTCATTATTTATCATTTTGATTAGTATGTTATTATTTGATTATATTTAAAATCTTGTGATCATGTTTATGTTACTGTAGGTACTCATATATGTAAAGTTAATTAAATAATATGAAATACCGTAGACCAGTGGACACCGAGTTCAGACCTCGGCGCTACAAACTTATGCTTTCTATGGGTAAATAGGGTCATTAAAATGTAATTAATGCGTTATTAAATAAAATAGTACTTTGAAAAAATTATGAACATTAAACACCAAATAAGCTGCTCGTATACTTGACAAAACAAATATATTTCCGCGCTTAATTCGTATTTGAATTCAAGCGCACTCCCTACTTAACTCGTGCTGAAAATAAATTATTTTAATATTTAAGCCAGAGCGAAATAATGTTGCTGGCTGTTTTCCGGCGAGATTACCAACTAATAACATTACGAAACAAGCTGTTTGTGGCTAAATTATGCATGCACTCTCGGATCATTACCTAAGCTGGCCCCTGTTCAAATTCTTCGGAGCGCTACCAATTTTATCTGTAATTACTTTCTACGGCGCAATAATATCGGGCTATTATCTAAGTTAAAAATGCTACCTAATTTATAAAAACAAGCCATGTACTGTTTTTAAATATTCTCTTATAATTCTGATGACTTTAATTTATAGTCTTCAAGACTTATGTGTTACAATTTCATAGTTTTCTTTTGTAGAAACAAAATACACCCAAATAATTAATAAACGCGTAAGTTTGTGATGATGAATTAATGGCTATCTGTTATAATTTGGTATGAAATTAGAACACAGAAAATTTACGACCCGGCCCAGCTTCATGATATTTAAAAAAAGGGGAAAACCCTTAAATACCACGAAAAAAGAACTTAGAACAAAATTCTCTTGTGCCTAATTTAAATTGAAATGAGAATGCTAGTTATAAACATTCCCAATAGCAGTTTCAGTAAATTTTAGGGCTCTTTGTTAATATTGTATTCTTATCTTTGTAAATCTATCATTCATCTTGTCTTGCATTTTAGTAAATGTTATCTACACCGTAATTGTTAAGTATATCAGATGTACAACCAAAAAATGTGTTATTAACGTGTAGTATGCTAAATGTGTTTTATATATATAAATAATCTTAACCGTCTTATAACATAGCAGAAACTAATTATTCATCATTATCCCGATTGTGCCCTAGTTTTTTACGCTAAGTACTCAGGGATTTTAACATAATAATCTTCACAAAAATTTTAACATTTTTCTCAACAAAGAAAAACCCAAAAAATAAAATAAATATATGTCTTTCCGATAAGTATCAAAGGGATCTCTACGCAGAAAACATAAAATAAAATACTAAAATACGTTTTGAAAAATCACTATTACCTACGTAAAACACTGACAGAAGCACCGACGCTAATCTTTCACTGCAAGCTTATAATACGTCTAGAAAGTGCAGTGTTAATGTTACAGCGAAAAGGCGCTAATCGAATTTCGTCCGCCGATGGAGCGTCGAGGCATCGAGACTATTCGAGACAGCGAGTTAACCGGCACACACTAGGTCCGGGTCCCGGGTCGGGCAACGTCGGTACTGAGCCGGGTCCCGCGGGAACCGGGACCGACTGTTTGTTACCTCCAATCCTATTACTTCTGAATCTGTAACTAACATTATGTCGAAGAACGAGGCAATGTTGTCGATATTGCTAGAGCAATTCCTTCCTTCATTGTACACTTTTAATATACATACATTATTATGTAAAAATTAACACATATAATTATAAGAAATAAGATTTCTCACCCATATATCTGACTCCTTAAAGTAAACAATTTAGTTGTTGCACAGTTTACTTTTAAAAGAGAGATCTCTAGGTGAAATGTGTCATATAGTGGTTAAAGGTGGATAGCCTTTCGCCCTCATGGACAGTAGACGAAATCCTATTCCCTTGCTTTTATTTGGATAATTAAAAGTCGGTACATGATTGCAAAGGCTTGTAATACGCAAGTAATGTTTAGACCATTTTAAAAATGAACGAGCCGATAAAATCGCTGTTAATTTGGGGGTGTAAATTTTGAATTCATTCATTTATTCATTTATTCAAATTTGGCTCAATAGAGCTCTTATGAATGTCATACTTATTAACTAACGCGCCCATTTACTGCGGGCGGGAGCTTGATCGTAAAAGAATGGGCAAGAACATCGTCAAGGTTGGTTTTTTCTCCCGCCAGTTACAATAAAAATACATAACATTAAAACAATTGTGTTCTGCAGTCACAAGATTTAAAAGAAAAGAAGACAAAACTCTTTGTAGCAATATTAACATAATTACGGATAAACATAATAGACATGAGCAGACGCGTTACGCTCAACCATATTTTAGGGAGCGTAACGACCCGACGCATGACGCCACCACCGCAGAAACATAAAAAAATATCTTTATATACAGGTATGTGCAGGTAACATTACAATTTTATTGTAAAAATGAGTGAATAACAAATATCCATCCTTCATCCATCCATTGGTTACATATATTATTACAAACTCACACAGTGTGATTTAGAAAAAAATATTTTTTTTACGGTCCTGCAAATATGAAATAAAAAACCTCTGATCACTTACTATTCTACTTACCCGAGACTAAGAACTGGTGTGATACCCTGAACCGTGCTCAAATTTCTGCCGCTCACTGCGGCGAACCGTCTTTGCCTGACGGGCGGTAATAAAAACGGCTTAAATAGGATTTTAACCGCGAGTTCCTCGCCTTAATTAAATTGGATTTGCGAGTGAAAGAAATATACGTGAAAAATTCGTGTCGATTATGTCGAGCGAACGAGTTTTTGAATCTCTTTAACCGGATTATTATACGTCTTTGGGAGATTATTACTGTAAAGGGTTTCTTTACGGAGTATATTAAATATATGTTACTTAATTAGAGGCACCGTAGAGATTTGATGATAATTATACTGCAAAAACATATTGATAGTAGATTTTAGGGCCATCGCTTTATAATTAAAAGAACAATATCTGAAGCAATTAGTCTTATAATTATAATTTCCTTTTTTGGGTAACTGCCGTTTTACCCATTTACATGTAATTTTTTAATTATGATAGATATATTTCTTATTTAATAATTTTGTAGATGCTTATGAACTATTCTGATTAATGAACTTCATCTATTAATTATGGGATATGGAAATCTTAACTGGTATTTCTGAGCGAATTTTGTACTTTCTGAAAATTCACAAAGAAATCTCTAAACCCAAACCGAAACATAACTTCTCAAGCATATGTATTAAATTAGTTCATAAAACTGAAATATCTACATAATGAAACATTTTTCCACTTAACAACTTCAATTACGTGAAACTAACTTTACAGCGCACATTCTAATTCGCCAAATGGTACTTTTATGGTCGTTACCCCACGTCGTCGGGCCTGATTGCGTTTTCATTGTATTATTGTAGTAGGATAATATTAAAACTCAGAGATGACGCCCGCAACAGCTGCAGTTACTGCCTTTTAATTATCACTTAAAACGCCTTTCGCGGAAATTACTCCCATAAACCGTTTAAAACAGAATACCTAAACGTTTATAGATACCAAATTATTAGAAAATTGCTGTCAAATTCCTCTCGAGAGTTCGGGTGATTCATTAAGATTATTACGAAATAGTACCCGGGCGTAATTATAATTCTATCATGTTTATTGGCATCTGTCTCCTGTTCTTTGTAATTAAATCAAAGGGAGCTAATATTGCATTATTTTATTTTCCATAATTAACATTCTGAGGTCGATTTTTAAGGCGGTTGCTAACGCGGGCCGGTGCAGGCAATAAAACCGTTCGTCCCTTATCCGTCATTCAGCCCTTAGAGATTTCTTCTAGAGGAATAATTTACGTTGATCGTCCGGAAGGGGAGCGTAACTGCCTCACTGAAACTTTAAGCTTTCACTCAGAACGGTTGCGATTCTCTGTGCTTCAACTTTAAGTAATAAATCGCTTTCGATAGACGCTAAGAAAGTTGATTGTGCTACTTAATTATTTCCTATTGAAAATTTCTCTGTCTTACTTTTCTTAAATAGTTTTTTGAATTTCATCTCGCTAACGTTAAATAGACAATTTTATACTTAAAAGAAGACTGAACAACTCTTTATTGGAACTGTTAAAAGAAACAATAGAGGGATCGTTGGAATGCGTTTATATGAAACCTCTATAAAATATCTTTATGAATATGACTATTTATATCGTTACATACTTTTTATATTAACTGATAAGTTGATAACGAAAAGACAAAACTATGAAC
Source organism: Musotima nitidalis (assembly GCA_949126915.1). Classification (NCBI taxonomy): domain Eukaryota; kingdom Metazoa; phylum Arthropoda; class Insecta; order Lepidoptera; family Crambidae; genus Musotima; species Musotima nitidalis. Next base: position 12,593,143 of record OX421418.1, on the reverse strand, counting down.
AATGTCTCACATACGAATTTACTGGACATAGTAATTCGTATACGCTACCTATAGTAAGGACATAAAAATCCTTTATTGTAATGCTTTCTATAAGCAAACATTAATTGTATTTACGAAGATGTTGAGGATGAAGAAGATGTGTCTAACGGACCAAGAGGCGTATTATAAAAATAATTGCTCCGTAATCTTTCTTACTTACACAGTTATTATTAATATATACTTTTTCTTTAATTCGCTTAATAAGTCAGATAAGTCGGTATGTATTGCAAGATAATGCAATTTAATAAATTAATTGGAAATTAAATTCTATGAACTACTTACTACTATAGATACTAAATTCGCTGAACAAAACTTTGTAAATTCGTACCCACTTTTCTCTACTCAAGCACCTGCTCGTAATTAATGGGCGCGTTAGTTTTTAAGTTCACATTCATAAGAGCTTTATTAAATCTGACTTGAATTACCTGTTTTGACAACTGCACACATACATACATATATACATACATACATACATTCACGCCTGTTTCCCCGAAGGGGTAGGCAGAGGCATACTATACGCCCACACTTCGCCAATTATATAGTTGGTATATAGTTCCTATTATACGTTTACGTTATTCTGATTATGGCATTTAAATAAGCATATTTAGATTTAGGTTCGCAAATTAAATTATCATACTAAACTTAAATGAAAGCTTAATTATACGATTTCCATCGAACAGGTTGTATCTACCTAAGTTTTTTCATAAAGATCTTCTAGTAAAACTCCTCAGCAGTTGGGTCGTAGGGGTAGGTAGTAGGGTTTGTTTCCTGAATAGGACAAGTAAATATTTGTGCGCATGCCACGAATATGTACTTTGGTCTTGGTATTATAGAAATGCATTTGCAAAAAAGAAGTATATTAACTTGTTCTTTAGTACTCATATATTATGGCGGCCGATATGGCGAAGTGGCGAGTATACCCTCACTCCGCTCCTGAGGTCGTGGGTTCGATTCGACAAATCTTTGTGTGCAAAAACATGAATATTTTTTCTGGTCTGAGTGCTTTCCTATGTATTTTAATACATTTTTACAAAAAAAAGTATCTATGTATGTTTTTACTTTCCTTAGTATGCATAACACAAGTTCTTAATGATACTTATCTTGGAACTAAATAATTGGTGTAATTTTCAGAATATATTAATTTATTTATCATAATAATCATCTAGTACAAAGAAAAAAAGCAAAGGGTTAGTAATGATCCAAATAATTTCTGATTGGCTCTAGTTAACGAAGGTAGCCAAAATGCTAAGGGCAAGCAAATCAGCCTTGAAGTTGGTTAATGAGGGCGAGTGTTTAACATGGCCGCCCCTTGACGCCTTGTTAGAAGGTACCCATGTCATGTTAGACACAACCTGATTTATAGAGCTGAATTTAAATCAGTGACTTAATCCAAGACACATTCCGTCAATTTCCGTCCTTATGTATGCATCCGTTTTTTTCTCATTACTTTTCATGCTTCGAACATATATGCAAACATACATACATTCACACCTGTTCCCCCTAAGGGGTAGGCAGAGGCATATTATACGCCCACACATCGCCAATTATATAGTTGGTCCAACGTGATAGGTGGCGAGCCTATTGCCGCTTACCGGGCACTGTTATGTTCGCCAGAGCCTCATCCGTCACCTCGTATTCATAAACACATTTTTTTATTGAAATAAAATTATATTAAAGTCGTAGTTGATAAATATACCCATTCAGTCTGGCATTTGTCAGTTAATGTAAAGATAATGAAAAAATTACATGTCGTCATTAAATATTTGACATCTGTTTTATTTTATCCGCCCTGGAGTATAGCTGATTTACATAATTTAACCCCGTATAACTTTCACCAACAGATCCTCTAGCTAAACTGCATCTGAATAGTTATGCATGGAAATAACATTAGCTGTGAGTGTTAAAAAATAAAAAGAGGATTTGCATTCCATTCTTTTAAATTACAGTTGTCGAATTTAGCTTAGCTGTAGGATCTGTCATAGACTACTAATGATTACCAACACAAGTAATTGGTGAACGAACCAAATTCGGCAAAGCTTCCGACCGAATACATATCAAATCCCGAATGGGCTAATTAATTAAAAGCAGATCCGCATATCTTACTGGAGCTGTGTGTTGTATGATAACGGGTAAAATGTGCGCCTCTATCTTGTCACATAAAACAGAGTGCAGCGGTTAATGCAGGTTTGGCGTTAATACTTGTTTACGGCGATCCGCTTTTAGTGGCTCTGTCGAGAGCGGCTGTCTCTCTGGACACACATACGGCTAACACACATCACATGCTTTTCATAGAACTATCGCACTTCAACTGCCATGCTATATACTGTCATACTACGAATATAAGACGAAAGCGTAAAAAGTTCAAAGAAAAATAACTCGAACCGAAACGCATCAATTCTTATCATACGATCGATATAACAAACGATTATACCAATCAAGTGTGGTGTAGTAAAAACTCTCCGATTAAAACTCTAATAATTAAACAATTAATTTTTTTTAAATAGACCAAGTAAGTAAGAAGTATACACTTGAGGAATACTTTTTACTAGCATAGTAAACGTAAAACATTATATGTATGTCATTCAATCACACTTGAATAAGTTACAGAATTGTTGAATCTCCCATACATATAAATATAAAAGCGCACGAATGTTTTTTTTTTGTGGTCTATTGCAGTCAACACTCATTCATATTAACTAAACAGCAAAAGTTTCAGGCTTCAACTTACATTTTGTATATTTTTAGCTTACGTTATTTACATAATATAAAATGTGTAAAGTAAATAGTGCAAGTAATGTGTGTTTAGTGCAAACACTTTGCAGTAATAAATAACATAACATTACTTTGTATAAGAAAGCATATTTTTCTTCCAAACCAAAGGCTTATAACTTTCCTACAAAGTTAGAACCAAAATATATTTTTAACATTAATCCGTAATTAAATATTAATTTATCGTCGAAAATCGGGGTCTCGTCGTCATCGAGTCGGAAAATAACGGAAGTATTTAAAAGAATAAGACGGTGTTTTGAAGAGGTCGGAAAAACAATTAATCATTCGGTCTTTTATACGGCTAAAGGTTTGGAGGACACAGCCGTTCTGTAATAGCAGGGTTGTTCCTTTGTTATGAAAAAAACATCGTGCATTATGATCACTTCTACACAAAGCCGCACATTGTACTAGTTTCCATATCGCCGCTCTTCTGCCATTTACTGCCAAAGTATAATTCCTCGAAACGCTTGTAAATGGAATCGAGGGAGTGTACCGTTAGTATTTAGACAATACCACCAAATAATGGACGCCGCGATGCGCATTAATATTGAGGTAAATCTTATTAGGACCGCTTAAACGCCGCGATAATATCATATTGTTTTGAAACTCACCAGCCGCGCTTCCTCTCTCACGCTCGAAAGGGTTCCATCCTTGTCCCAGAGGATAGAAACCTTTGAATATTCATCAAGAACTGACTTACAGAATAAGCATCGTCGTAAATACATAATACCTTCCAGCTCAAGATTTTCGGTAGTAGCAACTGTAGCATTGTTCATATTATCTACGATACAAATATCTCGCCGTAATAGGAGTCTAATCGGAAATACGTCGTAAAAGGTGTTTTTAAAGGTTTGCCGAGTGCTATTGGAAGTAGCATTTGAGATGTAATTGTTGTGCTGATTTCCCGTGGGAGACGCAAGTTTCCCGTCCCGCCTTCCGGACAAGCTCTGAGTAGCGGTTCGATCTAAACAATCAGTCATAAAATATATAAATAATACCACAACACAGCGCTCCTGCCAGCTAAAGTAGCCATGTCGTGCGTTTGACACTTTCGAACTTTTCAGTGGGTTCAAATTGATTTCACTAAGTTCCGTGTAAAGCTCTAGTTGGTACTTCCAAATAGGTGAAATCCATTTTGATAGTTTACCAAGAAAATTTACTTTGTATATTTTTTAACTTTTATTTCACGCCTTTGTGATCTATAGACAAAATGATGTGTTGATTTTTACCAAAAAACTTCATATCAAATTAGATCCACGAATTGAGCGCTTGAAATATTGCTTAAATTCAGTGATTGTTTTCATTAAAGACAAAATACATCCTAAAATCGTTCCATAAACTACAAATTGAAGATATTATCATTTGTAAATATTCATAGTCATAAATATTCCAGTAAGCACTTGAAGAGTAGGGAAAGCTGTTGTTAATTCCGCCTAATATCTACAGCGACCTTTCATGGCTGTCATAACACGGTCCGATAGAAAGATGATGGATCTCTCGCATAAAATGAAATGAGCTATGAATGCGTTCGCGTGTATAATATGGCGGCATTGTCACCTAGTTCTTTTCTCGCTAAGCGCACGTAAAATTTTGTTGAGAATCTCTATTCTCTATGTAATTAAGAGGTAGAGAGATATAATGTTTTGACTATATGACATAAACTTAAATAACTTATAAACAAAATTTATATTGTTTGTACAAAGGTGTACTATTTAAAAATATTTATTTTGTCATATTCCATCAAATAACCTAAGGTGTACTATTTAAAAATATTTATTTTGTCATATTCCATCAAATAACCTTTAGAATGATGATGTTTCTAAAGAAAAAAATTTTTGACAAAAATTCGTCTTGTAACTTTACTTATATTCTTACATGAAATTCAAAGTATAAAAAATATAAAATGATATCACGTGATTATCGATTGTTAAATACTTGCAAAAAGGGTTTCTTTCGAATGTATGGGTAATTCTAACTTTACAGTGACGCGTGCTTGAAACGCAACACATAAAGTACTAGAAAGCCGGTTATACAAAGGTCGTGAGTTCGAGTTCGTTTAGGCTAGCGCCGATGGGTTGATTTATTCTAGTAAATATTTCGTCTCATCAGGAAGCCAAGTTAAATAATTATACACTGTATAATTAAGCATAAAGAAACTTCATCGTAATTAAATATATTAAAAATTATACAGCTATATATATCAAACCGAATTTAAAAAAAAATAGAACTCTTCAATACTTCATCACATAATTCAAAACTGATTAGACAATATAAACAAAAGAATAATAAAATATATTTGTGTTATGTACCAAAATTATAAGTACAAAATAGAGAAACAAAATAGACATTAGCTGTTTAACGATAGCTACAAAGTCGAGAAATATTAAAAAGGCAGCGTTCGCTATCAGCACTATCCATCATCCGTATAATAGGGCACGTCCCCTAACACACGTTCTTAAATAATTTGTCAAATTCGCTCGCTGCTCATACGAAGGACCAAAACCTGTTAGTTATTTCATTTTTCTTCTGTAATGCTGTCATTTTTTATTGAAAAGATAAGACAATCGATGTCGTTCAACATATTTAAATATTTTTATAGAGAAGTAGATAATTCTGTAGCGTGTATATTAACTTTAATTTGTTAAATATAACTACATTTTATTTTGGAAAATAAACAAAAAATATTGGTTGGAGTTTGTACCAAATGATATTAAAGTGGACTCTCCACGTATGGAACACTACCATTTTTTCTGGGATCTTCTGAAAACGATTAATTATTTCTTTAAAGTGACAACGATTTAATAAATATATATTCCGTCAAAAAGTCTAATCAAATAACAAAACTTCATCATAAAGCATTTCACACATGGCGTACGTATTGTCCATTTTAAACTACAGCTTGTAAAATAGAGCACGCAACAAATCATAGCTGCAATAGAAAGTAAAGTCGTAAATTGGATTACCAGCGCACCATACCTGTCAGTAATATTTTTTTTTCAATTTGGATTCGGCCTCAATTCCCACTCATAGATCAAGCGTGCTGGCGCACGAAACCATTACACTTTGTTGACACCAACGAATGCCCTTTTACATATTCACCCCGAGCACACAAAGATTGAGCCGTGAAATTGAAAATGGTTTCTATGAACAAAAATTTATTCCGCGCACGTTCCCGCATATCGTCACCACGCCGATCTATTCCTGTTTCGTGGTTAACCGTTGTTCTATGGAGCAAATTACGCTTTTCTTTCAGTAATGAAGCTTAAACGTTCAGATTAGGGTGTCGAACTCGTTAAACGTTGCGTAGTTTATATTTGATGTGATACCTACTTGAAATAATGTTGATATATGTGAATATTCGTTTTTCCCGGGTCCTACGACTCGAAAATTAACCTGTGATGTGAAAAGTAGTCTTCTTCTTCATCTCAGCGTTATCAGCGGTTGCTGGCTTACAGGCCCGGGTTCATTTATATATGATGTGATAACTAGTAATATTTCAACATGCACACAAAGAAATTGCTTAATTATGACTTTTGATGCTTTAACGATCATTGTATTAAATTTCTATTCAAATTACCGACCTAATCCCGATTTAATGCTCATAAACAATTTGTCAAGGCCAAACAATAAAATTACCCCGTCACAAAAAAGAAAACGAATCAAAGCTGTGTAAGTGGAGAAAAACTACTTACAGACGCTTACTTACTTTATATGTAAAGCTATGAATTATTTATATCACACTATTAAAACTGATACCATGAACTTTGCTTTTCAATCCTCTAAAAAATACTTATTTTTTTAAACCCTTTATTGTATTATTTGCAAATTACATTCAGAGCCGACGAAATTAAAGTCCCCGAATAGAATTTATGATATAGAACTTGACTGACAGGCGACGTATTAAAAAACTAATTTCTCATTCTCATTGCTACCTCAGCATGGCTCATTGTAGGAGTACTACTACTAACCCACCGCTAAGATTCATAATTTGAAATGTTCCGCTTCACACTAATATTCGCTTGTCCGTATTACCTAGCCTACAACTTTAGATAAAATATATTACAAGGTGTGAAAACTCGTACGTAGATTTGGTGGGTGCCTTTTGGTTCGCCTAAAATTGTTTGTCCTAATATGGTTTGGCCAAACCGTTTTGGCCTAAACTTAAAACGTACAATTATTGTTTCGCCTAAAAATAGTTTTGCCACTATTATAGTTTGGCCTACGAATTGAAAGGCCTAATTTTAGAATGTCTAATGTAAAATAGCCTAAACTATATGGGCATAACTTTATTTCGGCATAACGATTATTTCGCAAATTTATAAAAGCTCTAATTTAAGCATATCTAAAATGAAATGTGCCAATAATGATTGGAATAAAAGCATAGAATTTAATTGAGAAAATAAATTGACAGAAGCGAATCGCTGCAAACCCGACTCCACGTAGTCTTGTCTGCCCTACCCTAGAGTGCAATATAAGCCCGTGTAGGCGCGGAGCGCCGAAGCCTCGATGGTGAGCGAAAACCATCTGCGACGAAAAGCTCGCGTGGGACCGCCGGAGCCCCGCAGCGCCGAAGCCGTGACGAAAACTATGCATGCTGCATGCCTGCTTGCACGCTTACATGCTTCATGACTGCACGCATGCTGCATGTCTGCATGCATGATGCATGCCTGCTTGCATGCAGCACTTTCCCTGTTTTGTACTTTATGATTTTTAATTTTGTGCGAATTACCTAATATTTAGGAATTGTAAACTTTAGGGATTACGATTTATTCTGCCAAATGACGAATTTGGTAAATGACAATGTGGCGATAAAAAGTTAGGCGAAGTGAAATTAGGGCAAACACGATTCTGAAGAGTGAAATTAGGCGAAAAAATTTTAGGCTTTTCGTTTGGGTGCCATTACAAATTAGGCGTACAAAAAATTAGGCGATCCGATAGGGACCCAGATTTGGTATCACAGAAAAGAAATAATAGATTTGATGCTTGACTTTATTATACGAGTGATAAAATAAAGAAAAGTCGTTTTGAATGAGTAAGCTATTGTCTAGGTCTCTAACTTGAGACCTATCACCTAATGCCTTCTAAATAGAAGTTAATAGTTTTAGTTCAACATTTAGTTGGAGCAATTATCTAAGGTCCGTTCATTAGTCATCAGCTTAGTGACTATCTGGTACGAGTGAACGCACTCTACTTTATCTATTCGCTATTCCAATCATGTCGAGTTTTTGTGGTATAGAAATGTTTCCCACAAGGTCACTGTTTACAGAGGTCAGTCCTTGGTTGGGTGGCCGTTTGTGTGGCATTTAATATAGAGCGCTTCGAAAGCCACGTTAAGACAGATCATTTCATTGCTTGGGGTTCGTAAAACCAAATTAAAGGTCTTATGGGTTGTCTCGATAAATTCTAGCAATAGGACGCCACACACCCTGCCAATTATATTTTTTCTTCATGAAGTAGAAAAGAAAAATCTGGTCGTATATTATGCGACCTATTAAACCCAATGTGGCGGACGACAGACAAAACGATTTGTATTTCAATAGCATCTGGAAATCGTTTGCTTGCCAGATCATCGATACGACACTTTTAAAGATCTCTCTGTTATACAACCATATATTGGTAATTCACTGCGACCCTAGCATCATCGTAACTTAATTACTTATATCAGTTTAAAAATAACTAAGCAAATAAAAAAGCAGTTTTCAATTCAAGTTATTTAACGCACAATGTTTACGTAACGTTAGTTTGAATCTCAAATAAAAACTAAGTTTCAATACTCAAGTATTACAAAGTGTTACATTTTCCAAGAGTTATTTCGTGCAGCAGTTATTCGGAGACGTTCGGCGTTAGCTGTTTACTTCGTAAGTATTGAGAAAAGATCGAGCTAATCCCAGCGGGCTCAAGCCGAAGCCTGGATGTGATAGATACTGAAAATTGCATAAAATCCATCAACACAACACTATGAGGCGCACACCTTCCTCAAAAGGTTGACTTCTTTTTTTAATGAAACGATAACACCGGCAACGGGTTATCGTGCAATTTAGTTATCCTTCAGAAAATATCGTTGTCTATGCTTGCATAACATTATTATCATGGTATGTTGATATTCCAGGGTTTTAAGTGGCAATAGAATAATTGTTTTAAACGATTGTCACCATCGATTTAGCATAAGGAGAGTTTAGAAATAGAGTTTCGCTGTGTGGTACCGGCTTAAAATAGGGCCACCCCCTCTCACGTCAAGTGGAGTCGTAAGAGTCAACGAGGAGAAATCCTACCTGCGTACTGGCTTGAACTGCGACTTTTATTTCTGTTGTTGTTGTGCGTAACAATTTAGGCGCATTTTAGATGATGTTTTTTTAAAAATAAATATAACTAATCTAAATTATTGACTGACACAATTGTAGTTAATTTCTAAGAGTTACAGTTAATAGAGTTTTGTATCCAAAAGTTGGCAAAGGATTCTTTACTATGCCCGATTACGGACGAATGGCGGCGTCTGTTTGTTTGTCAGCAGACCGTATCTAACGTAACATGACATTTTTAAGATTATGTATTAATTCTTAAGTATATGTATAAGCTAATGATTTATGCACTTTATACATACGAGAAGAATGTTAAGCTAAGATTAAGCTTTTATTCTCTTAAAAAGAAATATCAGGAAAAGTTGAAAACGCAGCGAACTCTAGTAAAGCGGGCTTCGTAATAGAGGACAATAATAAAACTATGTTTGTACCTGAAATTTATAATTGTCGAATGGATTACGAAACCAGAATACTATCTATTTCTTTTAATAATGATTGAGCTACAAATTCTTACTATAACATAACTAGGAAACAGTAAACGCAAAGAACTCTAATAAACCGGTATTTGCAGTAAATTCAAAAATTAAGAGGCAAAAAATTTACTAAGGAATAACAATAATCAGTATGTATTTATTTCACTAATGACTAAGCAACAAATTGTCACAATAAAATTATATCGGGAGCAGTAAATGCAGCGAGCTCTAGTAAAGCGGGTTCCGTAATAAATTCGGGGGGATCGGGCACGCTGAACAACATATTTTGCTTCGGTCGGCGCGCCGTATTGAGCCGCTGCGTCAGCTCGCGATTGAAGGCAGCTGCCCACATGTGTATGCCGTTTTATACAAGCCCTATGATTTCCTATTTACCCACCCGTGCCATTGTTTATCTGACAATTTTATAACCTTTTTTTTTAAAACTATATTTAGATATTTGTGAAAATCTTTGACTGTCGGAAATTAGAAAATAAAAGGATTTTAAATTATTCTGAATTTCTGTGGTTTGAAAGATTAAATAGCATTGTGTCAGTATTATTAAACTTTATCTACTCTGATAAAATGAAGTCAATTAAACCAGTACAAAGACGTAAGTGACGTTGATGTTACCTGACAGAATCACAAGCAATTTTAATTGTGGTTTCACATCATCATATCCTAGCACTATCCCGGTTGTTCCAGACTCAAGCCCAGGGCCCAGGGTCTGCTCACTGGTTTAACCAGATATGGCTGAATTTCAGTTATTACATAAAGCGACTGCCGTCTGACCTCCGCAACCCGAAGGGGAACATTATTCAATGGTTAAACCAGCCTTCAGGATGTTAGAATTCCTAATTTCTATAACTTCGAAAAGCCATAGGCACGTCACCAGGGTTTGAACCCTATATATACCCTCTGATGTTATACCATCAACACACAGACATCACCGCTCTCTCTGGTTTTAAAAATTGGTGTATAATTTTAAGGTTTTTGCTGTCGAACACATAGCAAATTCATTATTTTTTTTAAATACTCTATTGTGGAAGGAATACAAGGATATATGAGTTGTGAAAGGTAAATCTCAAAAAAATGGAAAATAGGAGTTGGCAAGTGTCAGAAATTTATATGTTCTGTTTTGAAAAGTCATTTTCCCGAAGCTCACTGCATGCGGCGGCAATAGACCGAGTTGGGGTGAAAGCGCGGACACCTGCCACAGCCAACATAGAACGACAAGTTTGCTTTAAATATGTGTTGCTTGTGATTTCGGGTGCTTTACTGGTTGCGGGATTGTTCGAAAGAATTCCGACGAAGAACCCCGACCCCAGAACATAACGAGCTCAAGAAGAAGCATGTTAGTCAGTAAAAGACTGGCACACCCTTCCGCTCTGACCACAGGGCACCAGGATACATAAGTCTCTGATCGCCATGTCAAAGGAAACATTGGGACAGCAATTTTTTTTTAAAAACCACAGAAGGCAGATGTAATTTGATTATTTTCGATTCAAATGTCCGAATAAACGGAGACAGTACGTTGATCTGTGTCGGCTTTCACAAATTTTCTTCGAATCTACTTAAAGAAAAATGATAGCAAGTTTTATTTTGTAATCGCTACATATATATTTATGTATTATAAGAAAAAAATCGGTTTGTTACTTATAATTTTTGGTGATTTGTTCTGGCCCCATCCCAAAAACGGTAACAGTAATTTTAAGACTATCTTACATATTAATAAGATATGCTGTTCTACTACCTAGCGGTATTATTTCTTCACTTCATCGATTTAAGAAAGTCCCAACGCGCACTGCCAGATTCTACCAGTTGCCTCAGAGATTATTTTTAATGATTTTTATAATCTTCTAGTACGAATGAATGAAACTCGCGTTTCTTTATTAGCCGTATAGCGGTGTTGACACGGGATTAACTAGTCCCGCGTCCAGGCCGCGCTCATTTGTTAGCGCAACGCGTGCGATACATGAAAACACGCTGCGCCGGTTATCTGGACAAATGACAAAACTCGCTCCTAAATTGCGGCGCAAATTTCAAATTTTAAGCTGATTGCCCCATCGTGTCCCACTGACATATTACATTCGTCCGAACATAATTCTGCTTTGTTATCATTAATCTAGCCGATATGGCTCGAGTGTTTGCTTAATAGCAAAAACCAGGGGCTAGGTTCAACCCCCCCCCCCCTGAGTTTGTAAAACCTTTTATTGTGTGACTAATTAGCCACAGGCGATACTTTATTGTTATATCCTGAGATACAATTATATTATGTGATTTTCAAAAATATTAAAGTTTCTTTCTTTAACATTTTTAACAAGTAAATACAGCCCATGTACTATCTTGATTCGTTTATATCGTAATAAACACAAATATTTTTCCATTTATATTTTTTTTATTGAATTAAAAACCACACTAAAACGAGTTAAAGTTCAAAATTAATTTACTTTATAAAAAAGTGACCTGTAATAAAACCCAAACGCTAAACGTAGAGAAAATAGCTACGGTACACAGAACTATAAAATTATGATGCCTTATAATCCGATTTTCAATTTACATTTTTATGTTCAATTTAATATGCAATAAAGTCTTTGCCGCTCGGTTAGATTCGTTACCGGGACTTTATTCATTTCATACTAAAAATCGTTTTAGATTTCAATCATATTTTTAGTCGCGTCGAATTACAATTTTCATTTATTGATATCTAGCTGCAGACTGCGACTTTTTATTTGTGCCTCTCAGGTATAGTGCTGCATAAAATAGTCGCTACACTACAGCTGATTTTAAGTGACTGAATCGCAGAGGTCATTTGTTGGGCCTGGTTATCATCACTACATGCAGTAGTCGTAAAGTCAAGTTAGCCTATTAAAAGTTTTTTTTTTTTAACAACGGAACGCCACAACCCTGTTTTGGCAGGTAAGGGGCCAATCCGCGCTAACTCCTGGTGGACTCTGACCTGAGAGCCTATTCTATAATTCATCGAAAACGAAACCTCGTTACACCTGTCTCTTTCACTCTCTAGGTATATCATTATCGAGTGTAAGGGAAGGGTATAACGAAGTTTCGTTTTCGTTTAATTAGAGTAGGACCTCTGAACATTTAGCTTGTGTAAGGAGGTCCGAAAACAGTATCGGGGCTTAATAAACTGTGAATATACGGCAGAATTATTTTCACTCAATAATCAATTCGTCTTGCCATCTTGCTTCTTAAAGTTTAAGATAGTTTAAAGTTTATTGATATACCTTAAGCTATCAAGTTAATTAAAATTGTTTACACGCGTCGCAAATTCCATACTGTATTTAAATAGTACCTACTCATGCCATGCCGAATAAGAAGTTATGCAAACATAAGTGGGCTTAGATAGACAGCCTGCATTAGCACAATTCCCAGACCACCAAAGAGGCCCATTATAACTACTAAAACACAGCGAGCAAAGTTGGACAAACCACACTTCGGGATTAACCTCCCCGCCACGTAGGTACTTTACGATTCATGTTTCGTTAAATGCCAAGAACGCACATTTATATTGCAGCTGAAAAATTCTAAAGTTTACGACGTTATTTTAAATTGTATGGAACAAATTAAATCTAATTAAAAATAAATTTTATGTAAGTATGGAAAGGTTACAGTTTAAGAAGGTCTGATGCAAGTAATTTTACCCAGTTGAATTACTTGCCTCAGGCCTTCTTCACACTTCGCCAATTATATCGTTGGGTGTATAGGGATCCTACAAAAACCTTAGGAGCCCAAGCCAACCTCACCTGCAAGTGGGGCACCTGCCGATCAACAGATAAGGCTCTGGCGAACATAACAGTGCCCGGTAAGCGGCAATAGGCTCGCCACCTATTACATGGGACCAACTATATAACTGGCGAAGTGTAGGCGTATAATATTTCTCTGCCTACCCCTTCGAGGAATCAGCCGTGAATGTATGTATGTATTCATGTAAAAGCTTGATCAAATTAGGTTAATCATTATCGCGTTCTTCGCCTAACTAACAAAAACTATCTATTTATTTGAGTTCTTACTTTTGTGTGTTCTTCAGAATGACTATAATTGGCCTAACGGCAAGTAGTCGGTGCAGTCGAAGACAATACGAGAGCTCCATACCGGAGAATAAGCACGATAACAAGCACACCCACTCCTGACGTACTGCTTAAATTGAGTTTCACAGCCCCGTTAAAACACCCAGGACTATAGAAGCTGGGAAACAAATGCGCCAGAATCGAACAAAAGAAGAAAGAAACAAAATATGTTTATTTAGTATACACACAAATCACTTACCAACTAAACTTATATACTAATTGGTCTGTACCAAAAAGGTCACCGCTCAGCATGTGTACCCACGAGACTGATATTCTGTGATAACCTAAAATAAAATTATAAAAAAGCAATACTGCAGAACATAAAATTGGGAAATAAAAGTTATAGTTGAAGTGGCTTTGGCGACGTTTGTTATTACAATAAAACAACATTAAAAACTATTACATACTACTTTCATATATCTACTTATTATAAATATATTGTAAATGTAAATTATATGATATTATTTTAAAAATATTTACCACGCGCTGTTTGTCACTGATTTTTGTAAGTTCAAAATATGCATTTTGAGTTTAGTTCTGAACCGATCTATGGTAGGAACTATAACTACAAAGCTAAATAGTGTTACAAAGAGATGATAAACTAAATTTTATAGCTAAAAGCGCCTCTATTTCATTAGTCATAAGCAGACAAATTTTAATGGACCAGCTTTATTTAAATTCAGTTAAAATTGGAAAGGATTGCGAACACTACGATATAACACAGTATTTTTCACTTACTAAGCCATATATTAGTCATCTGATAAAAACAATGGCTGGTTGTTCTACGGGCGTATAGAAATATTGAGTGATATTTTTTAGAGGCAAACAATTACGTTAGAATGATTGATACCCGGTAACTTTACACTGGTGCTTCATAAAAAATATTATTGACACTTGACGTGATGGATAGACCATGAAAACTATGTTTAAAATTCGATAAACGCTGACCTTTTTTAACCTATATATATATACTTATTTTGTGTGTATACATTCGTTATTAGTTATAGTAAATAAAGTTAATGTTTTAATAAGGAGCGTCATATGAATCTAAGATATATACTGAGTGTGGCAGTGACATTAAATTTTTTTGAGACATAAGAAATTATTAAATTAGATTCTCAAATTATTCGATTTGTGATATGAAAATTTATAAGATAAGAGATCAATTTTATTACTAATAGGGATTAATAATGTCGTGATGAGTAGTAATCAGTTATTACTGCACCGGCAATAACGATCACCTCTCAAATGATTCGTTCGAGAGCTAAAAGCGTTTTGAAACTGAAAACCAGCGTTCATTACTAAATGCTTGACGTAGTTGTTGCTTTCCCCAACATCAACCATAATACAAACAACTTTAATCATAACATTGCTTATAACGTACGCGAGTAATATAAACATAAAAATAAACAAATAGTAATAAAATATAGCAAAAGATTTTTGACAAATTGGCTAAATACGTGTACAAGGCGCCGAGACCCGAGGCCGAGCTCGTGATTGATACAAGTTATAACAGATCTTCCTCACTCCCCCCCTCACACTCCGCCGCTCACACCCTCGCCGCACCCCGCGAATCATTCCCACAATCCCTTACATCTGAATTCTTAATGAAACAAAAATTGCAAATGTCATGCGAAACATTCTACAGCCCTATGAATACTAAAGATGCTATTTGTGGATCATTCGCATACCGAAAAATGAGATCCGCATTTCTAAGCAAAATGATACCAATATATCACTCGACTCGAGGAAAGTCATTACCGACCGCGACGTTTGACGCAGCCCTACAACATGAGAAAAAATCAGATTTAAAGGAATGATACCAGGTCGTCAGAAAACAATTGGAAAAACGTGACCGGAGGCTCGATGGCGGCGCCCGATCGCGCCCGTCGGCCCGCCCAATGCATACTAAGTACGACATAAGTTTCGATTTTACTTCTCTTTCAAGAGTTACTCTATGTCATATTTCAACAATAGAAAACACGATTCCATTTCTGTAAAATTCGGTTTTAAAAATGAGAGAGATTTTGCAGTTTGTCCAACGCACGTAGAGGGACGTGTCGCGGAGCCCGTTGCATCTATGAGACATCTTATAAATATATTATTAGCTCGTCTAGGCAAGTCTTACGATTGAACATTAAACCTACTCGTGCTGTCTTCGCGGTCCGCATTTTAATGGTGTTACGTTCGTGTTTACCTTCTTCTGCTACGTTTGTGAAGCTTATTTTATTTGCAGACAAATGTTTTTTTTAGTTACTTATCTAACGTTGTCAAACGGGAACAGTTCTGTTACATATTTATAAGGGATTTTAAAGTTAAATAATTCAAACTGTGGAAGAAAATATTTAGGATCAATCATCTAAGATTTCTATGTAAATCATTTTCGAATTTAAAGCATTCAAGAATTTAGACCCTCCGCCTGATGGGTTCACATTGTGGGCCACCTCTCATTTTGGTTTGAAAGACATTGCCTAACCCTAGTAGAGGCAGGACATTAACAGGCTGTAATATAAGAACTTTTAAATTCCCATAGGTTAATAAAATAAAATCAGGATAAAACATCAAAAGTGGGTTAAGTGCATCCTGCATGCGAAAAAGTAATGACTGTAGACTTTTAAAGCCGGCAGTCTATAATAAAATACGAAGTCGAGCTAATAAGCATAAATCGAACTATTCAATTAAAGTGGCTTCAAACCATGACGTTGCCGGTACTTAGTATTCAAACGTATGCAAATTACAGACGTGCTATGCAATAAATGCCGACACACGGATCACAATTCGACAATTGGCATTTACGTCGCAATCGCGTTGTCGATATAATTCCTACAGATGCAATAAACGTCACAAGTCGCTGTCGTTAATAAAACGATTCAGATAATTACGAGTGCACTTGTTTAATTTCTATATGCAAGTAAAAGAGTGATTGCAGCAATTATTTTATAGGAAACAGCTTGGTTTATTAATTCACAGCCAAATAAAACAACGTGTTTGAAAGGTTGGAGATTACTTACATTATATAATCAAGCTAATGATATTAACTTGTAATAATATCAGACATACTTTAAACAAGCAATATCGTGTACTGCATGTAGGATGATGCGATACTGGCGTAGTAAAGACTAGAAATAATAATATTAGAGTTACCGCGAGTGAGAGCAGGCTGTAGAATGCTTAAGTAAGTGTATATTTTTCTGTGACACGTCATAATGACTACATCCTGCCTGATGGTAAGCATCAGCAAGCAAGCAAGCGTGTAGTCGATGCAATCCAAAAACATTAAGGCGCTTCATATTGGTACAAAGCGCTTCCACTCATGACGACCTGCTAAAATGCCGTTTACGCCCCACTTGAAAGACCCGTATAAACCGTTATTCTTCATTTAAAAAAGAAGAATAATAGAAATAAACAATAAAAAATACATTTACCAAGATAGACTTATTTTAGTCAAAAAAACTTTTCCAATTAACCAAAACTGTGATAACGTACAATGTTATGTTTTTATTTTGTGAGTTAGAAACTCTAAATGCTATGAGTTTGTAAATAGATTCGTGGGACTCAAGTATTTTCACTGCTAATCGCTGTTTGTTTAATAAATTAAAAAAATCCTAATAAACTACACCTTTTGAACTGACATTGAAGCTACCTTATTCCACAGTCATATATAACGCTTGAGATAAATACATGCGCAATCTGTGAGCACTCGTCGTCGTCGAATATACCTAGGTCCGGACAGAACTGTCCGAAAATTGTCCGGACGTGTATGTGCGACCGCGATAGAGGGGATCTCGCAAATCGGGCGCCTTAAGCCGTCGGTAACAGGCCTCCGGATCTCCTGTGCCTACTCTTGCTAAGTGTATTCGAAATACAGTCAGATCCACACCGCAATCTTCTTATCCTTACACCATGAGAACTGTTCTGTGTATTCAGTTCAAAATTTTCATTAAACCTTTCAAAAAATAGTAAGAATCGTGTATGGAATTCTGTAATACGTTGTATAATTTTCGCCATTTATAATTTGTTGTAAAGTCAAAATTCTTTAACTTTTATAGAAAATACTCAAAGAAGGTGTATTAAACGTGGTTTTTACTTCTTTTCATTTGTTTTGGATGTAAAATATCATCCTTCTAAAGGAAAAGGTTCAGTTGATTTGTACACGCCCAGCAGTACAAGTTACATGCAGTACAAGTACAGTACAGTATACGTTACAGTACAGTTAGACGCGATAGAATGTGTGTCCAAAAATATCCATTCAATGAATTAAATTCTACGATTCTGCTACGGAAGTCTGACTGCTACGAACTACGATCACTGCTACATAAAAGCTACGGTATTGTATTGCTGGCCTCTTTAATGTTACTTGTTTTGTTTCTTTATTACCTGAACAAGCCAACAAGAGCTATCCCTATTAAATCTGATAAAATAAATAATATTATTATGTAATGTAATGTAAAGTGAAAAATATTAACACAAAAGTATTTATCTAAATAGGCACTGAATTGAAACATACATACATACATATATTCACGCCTGTTTCCCCGAAGGGGTAGGCAGAAGCATATTATACGCCCACACTTCCCTAATTATATAGTTAGTCCCACGTAAAAGGTGGCGCGCCTATTGCCGCTTACCGGGCACTGTTATATTCGCCAGAGCCTTGTCCGATGATCGGCAGGTGCACAACTTGCAGGTGAGGTTGGCTTGGGCTCCTTGGGTCTTGGTAGGATCCCTGTACATCCTGTACAATCTTTTTTTACGTCAGTCTTTTTTCAAATTTCCACTCGTGGAGCTGTTGGGAGATTATTTATAAAGAAGGAGGCTCATGAATTATGTTTTACTATTGAGTAAATAATTGTTTGTTGTTGTTTGTAGTAATAATTGACTACGAGTAATACAAAATGTAATAACTTTATTTATTGTTCTTAACTGCTTTAGTGCTTTAGTACGTTGTCCCACTACTAAATGCATTTAAATATTTAAGTTGTAACTAACCAAACTACCCTTTTAGTAAGAATACCCTTTAAGTATATTGTTTAAAACCGAATTCTACTGAACGTGAATTCGTAGAGGTACTAATATTTTATACAGTCAGATATAGAAATATCAGGCCGTGGCCATAACCTTATGCAAAACGGCATGAAATTGAGATGAAATTGAAACCAAGGAGACATCTATTGAAACAAGTGCATAATCAGCTTTGCGTCGATTAATACCGCCATGGCCGGCGGCCGTCTGCTCGATATTGCCAAGACAAAGAACTAAATTATTTCCTCCGCTCTCCGCTCCTTCGATATCTCTTTGTTTTAGATACATCGCGGCTCCCCTTTTGCGTTTCTTCCAATAAAGGTAAGCGACTTATATATATTTTTTAATGTTTCTTGTTTATAATTTATTTGAAGCTATGGTTATAAGCTAATTGTCATTATTCTATAAGTATTTATCAATATTGTCGTTTCCAAGTACTATGTAATAGTTTATAAAATAAAAGATTTATAAAATAGAAGTTTGAAGTTCATTGAAGATGCGAAACGATATTAGTAAGATCTTAAAAATAAAGAAACAAAATCAATTAAAAATTATTTACATCATAAACTATTAAATTACATTAATATATTTTTAAATGCGTTACGAAAACATGTCTATTTTTACTTTGACGCGATTGTACGTAATTTTTTGGAAATCGTCTGCAAAAAGTTATTTGCTGCAATCACAAACAAAACATGTTTAAATTCTTTGAACTTGTTTGTGAAAAGCAGTCCAGCGTATGGAACACGTCTACGAAAATTACTCATAAAACAACAATTGCTTCGCTCAAACATGAGAGAACGATCCGAGACAAGATGATACTATTTTTGAGATATTTAAGTGGGCATCTTGTCAAAAAAGTCTTAAAAAAAGATACAAATTATAAAATCTGCAGCTGTATTAGGTAAGAATATAACAAGCTGGCTCACAAAAAAAAAGGAGAGGATGACAATTACTGACTCTGACTACCCCTTCGGGAAAACAGGCGTGATTGTGCATATATAAATGTTTCAAGTATGGAAGCCGTAATTGCTAGGCAGTAGACATAATGCCAATTTCGTTAAACTCTCTTAAGGATGACCTTGAGTTTAGATTATAAAACACCATCTAGCTCTTTTTTTTAACTAGAAACTGTTGCAATGTTTACGGTTAAAGTAATAATTCATTCATAATGTTTTATACATCATTTAAAATGCCACCACGCAGGCTTTATTCTAGGAACGACTGATTAGCGAAATGAACAATTTAACTCTTAATTGATTAGGTTAAAGGTTATTTCTTTGTAAGATCAACTAGTATTTGTAGGATCACACTAAACGCTATGCAGATGTGACTTTCAAGTAGCTATGTAGCTACTTGGATAGTTCAAATAATGTATCTTTATCTGTGGCAATAACCATATTGTACTGATATTACTATGTGCTATTTTCAGCAAACTGCAAAGAAGCTCTACTGCAACTATCAATTTCGAGAGGGCCATTATTGCAGTATCGATTCTTCGTTTCCTAAGTCGGAACATAAACTCAAATGTAAGACACAATAACAGTTGAAAGTAGTGGGTGGCGTCGAGCTACCGCCGTGGCGTTGGTTCTTCGCCAAACCGTGCATAACACCAATAATATCTTAATACAAGCGTGGGACCCTGCTTTGTTCGCGTGGTAAAGTCAATTTTTTTTTATAGTATGCAGGGTGCATAGGGATCCTGCCAATCCTTACGAGCCTGAGCCTACCTCACTTGCTAGTGGTGCACCTGCCGATCAATGGACGAGGCTATGGCGAACATGAATATTCCCGGTAGGAGACAATAGGCTTGCCGAATATTATTGGGCGTATATTTATTTAGTAATTTATTTTTTATTGCACACAAAAAAGTAATACAAAGAACTTAATGCAAAAGGCATTTTTTACTATGCTCTTCTGTGATATGAGCCTCTTTCTTTCTTTCTTTCTGTAATATATGCCTTATGGCTCTGCCTACCCTTTTGGGGAAAAATAAACAACGTTATTGTATGTATGTAATTTTTTTTATTCAATTTTGGCTCAACAAAACTCTTCTGAACGTAAACTTAAAAACTGACGCTCTTATTCGCTGCTGGAGGGAACTTGTAAAACATTATTTACCAATCATTGATATTTTACACGACTGCCCGTAAAACAAAAAAAAAAGTGTAGTATTGTTTTCATTAGCACTCGCTTTAATGAGATGGGCAGACATGATCTAATAAGATCGGAAAAATTCATCGTGACTAAGACTGCCGACCGGCAAAATTTATGCAAGATGAACTGGAGTGAGCATACGCAGGCGGAAGACCCACCATAAAATGGGATTCATATCTAAGGGATACAGAAAAAAATAGTACATGGTGGTAAAACATATGATGTAAAACAATACATTCGATAACATCCTACAAGATGGACAGACGACCATATGTTCAGTTTTTAGGATGTCAGAAGGCACTGACTTTTTAATGACGACTCCTATATATGTTCATGACAGCCGGGACCAACAGCTTAACGTGCTGTCCGAGGCACGGAGCAAGTGATAATTACGCACATAACTTCGAAAAGTTATAGGTGCTCAACCAGGGTTTGAACCCAAGACCATCTGAATTTGAAGGCCATGGGTCTCGCCACTGGGCTATCGCCGCTCTTACGAGAGACATACATGCATTACAATTATGAAAAAGTCCAATCGGCACTCCATTTAACTTGTGTCTTAAAACTTATATAAGATGAACTGGTATTAAAAAATTGAGTTAAACTTAGGTACCATAAGTTATAAACGGTGGACACAAACTGCAATCGGGCGGTGGTTTGTTGGTCTCTCGCCAAACTGTGCATGCAGAGATGATATATGTAATTGTTTGCTTGTCTAATTCACTGTTCACTGTGTATTGTGATCTATTGAACACTGAGCGAAATAAATCATATTTTGTTAAAAAGAAATATAGATTTTTAACATCTTACTGCTGAGCGCAGGCCTCTCACTAACCGAGGGAAGCAAATGAGAACATGAATAAGAAAGGAGATTATAAAATACCATGGTGCACTTTTTTTAACTACAAACTGTTTCAATCTTTACCGTTAACGTAATCATTTCTTTCTTATGCTTTTAATGTTTAATACTACTCTGTCAAGAAAGTACCTTATTTTATAACCTTCAAAGAATGCTCATTCAGAAATGATACACTTACGACAACGAATAATACAATCATACAAAACATTTTTAAAAGCTGTTTCCGGCATTGTTCTTCATTGTTCAGCATTCTCCTTTATGTCTTCTGCCGATTGAAAACGGGTGCCACGAAGTGGTAAATAAGGGTGTAGGAAAAAGAAAGTAGTCGGCTGGAGCCATATCTGGTGAATATGGTGATCGGTCCTTGATGGTTTTTGTTGAGAGTTTGTACAAAAATTCGTTCACAATAATGGCCTTGTGCGAAGGCGCATTATCGTGGTGCAAAATCAAAGAATGTTTTTTTCCACAAATCTGGCCTTTTTCGTCGAATTTGTTCTCTTAAACGCCGCATAACGCTTAAATAATATTCTTTATTTACCGTTTGACCTTCCGGCAAGAATTCCGAGTGCACAACACCGCGATAGTCAAAGAAAACAGTCAAAATTACTTTGACTTTTGATCTACTTTGACGTGGTTTTTTATTTTTTCAGTTGGAAGGCGCCATTCCGAAAGCTTGCTGACTAGTTTGCATGTCAAGATCGTAAACCCACGTCTCGTCACCAAATACCAAAATTTTTCATGAATGTTAGGTCAGTATTGACTCGTTCTAGCATGTCCTCAGCGACTCTCATGCGATTTAGTTTTTAAAGAAAATTCAGGTCTTTTGGGACTAGCCGGGTGGCAATACGTTTCATACCTAAATTATTAGTTAAAATGGTACGGATCGACTCGTAAGATACAAAAAGTTCGGCGGCCATCTCTCTCATATTATTGACATCATCAACTTGAATGCGGATTTTCAGTCACTATTTCCTTCACTTTTGCAATGTTAACTTCAGTTGCAGACGTTGATGGCCTACCAGAACGAGGCAAATCTTCCATCATATCTCGACCGCTTTTGAACGCTTTGTACCACTCTTAAGCACGTGTTTTTGATAAAGTTAATTCACATTTCCTTAACATTTTCAGTATCTCCGAATCCGAATTTCGTGGCGATGCAAAATTTTAAGACAAACATTTTGTTCGATGTTTTTGTCCATTATTAAATTCGCAATACACACTAGATACTATGAAAACTAAAAACAGCACTGTTTTTAATATAAATTTTATGACAGATGCAACTCAAACACCACGCCAAAATGGAAAACAATTGTGCAAATCAAAAAACAACGAAAAAAACTAAAATTTGAATTTGGAACCATAAACAAAACATTCATTCCTGATACATTGTTGACTGAATGTACATCATTTAAAATGTCACCTTCACGCTTTAGTCTTTATTATTTGCGAAATAAACAACTTACAATTTTAACTCTTTTTGATTGATTAGATTAAAGGTTTGTTCTTTGTAATTAAGATCAACTATTATATATATGAGGCCCATATCAACATCCATTAAATTTAAAAACATGAATAAGAAAGAAGTGCAGAGGCGGCGGAAGTGTGGCGACATTTTTAAATCTGCGCAATATTTTCCTTTTATTTAACTTAACGTCTACTACAGTAGTACTCAAAACGAAACCTGGCAAATCATGCCTTTCAGAACACGGTGAAGGTAATTAAATGTTACACAAGCCTTTATTTCAGAGTAGTACTTGAGTGCTGAAGATCGTTTTTGATGAGCTGTCCCACAATGATGCCATAGATCTGCTGTGATTTGTTACCGTTTTTAAAATGTGATGGTTCCCTGATTTCTTGTAACAGTGTGAATCAACTAGAAAACGTCTTTTAATTTCAAAGAGCAGTACTCCAAAGTAGTCGAGACACCGTAATAAATTGAGAGCATTATCTAGAACCGAAATAAAATTTATCTGATTCTTCTACCTAAGTAATAAAATTACTAAGTGATTTCGTTTGTTTTTAATTTTTTAGAGCAACTTGATTTGCATTTTTTAATAATAGACCCATTGCTTATAAAATATGAATTATTTCCAACTGTTGAAACGGTAACAAAAATAAAGCATACATATAAATATAAATGGTGGGCAGAAGGAAGCGGCACTGGGGCGGCGGAGGGTTGGTCGCGCGCCAAACTGTGCATGCAGAGGTAATGTAATTGTTTGTAATGTCTAATGCACTGTTAACGACGGAGCCTGACTCTGCAT
Source organism: Musotima nitidalis (assembly GCA_949126915.1). Classification (NCBI taxonomy): domain Eukaryota; kingdom Metazoa; phylum Arthropoda; class Insecta; order Lepidoptera; family Crambidae; genus Musotima; species Musotima nitidalis. The sequence continues at coordinate 12,569,176 of OX421418.1, read as the reverse complement.
TCTGCTTGATAACATCTCGCAAATTTGTAGCAACTCGCTATTTCATTATATATGTTACATACCAATTTTGAAGCCCTAGTAGCTCCGTTGTGCTAGGTGGACGGAAACGATCAATTAAAGCAGAGTTCTCAATTCAGTCCTTCTATTTTAGTCAGTTTGTGTGACATAAAGTCGAGCGCTTCTGAGCTTCGGAAGGCATATAAAGCCGTTGGCCTCGGTTCTTCCTAAATTCATCAGTCATTAACCCATGCCATGGTCTATTTCGAGGTTCGTGAGAAAGTATCATAAAATTAGTAATAAAATAAGGTTCCTACAAAGATCTTTAGCAAGTTTCACCGGCAAGTGGTGCACCTTTATTTTTTATCGTCGGTAAAAAAATGCTGTTTACGCACTGTCTCCCGGCCAATGGGGGGACCGAGAGAGGAGTGTGGGGCTCACTGCTTCAGACACGACCACCGCAGTCCTACCCACTAAAAAACTTCCGACGACGCCCACCGCTGTTGAAAATGGGGCAGGGGGCCAGTGCCTGTGTTTGTAGCTTCTGGCACCCCGCCCGCGGCCAACGTCCCCCGGATCAGAACCGGGAGGACCTCCTCAGAGAAGCGCAGTGTGTCGCGCCCCCCCTACCTCCTTGTGCGGTCATGGCGTAACTGGTCGACTTCTGGGAGGGTCTATAGCTAGACGGAAGGGGCCCCCTGGCCCTGCCGCCTATGACCCCCCAGGCGCGGCTGGACGGGCCCTTCTTGCCCGCCCGCTGCGCCAACGGTGTAGCCGGAGAGAGAGTGGATCCCGCTCCCTCTCCCGCTCCGCGGCCTCCTTCTGCGACATCACCACTTCGCAGAAGGAGGCCATCGCCTCCCTCGCCGTCTCGCTGTCGACCATCTTTTGCATGATGGTCGGCAGCGAGAGAGCCACTCCACCCAGGGCCGCGGCTAACGTCGACCGCGGCCCCGCCCATGCAGGGCACGCCACCAAAGTGTGCTGCGCGGTGTCTTCCGCGCAGTCACAGTGGTGGCAACACCGGGTCGATTCCCCCCCGGCGACGTCACACAGATACTTCCCGAAGCACCCGTGCCCGGAAAGTACCTGCGTGAGCCGGCAAGTGGTGCACCTGCCGATCATCGAACGAGGTTCTGGCGAACTTAAACGTACCCGGTAAACGGCAAAAGGCTCGCCACCTATTTCGTGGGACCAACGATATAACTGGCGATAAGTGGGCGTATAATATGCATCTATCTACCCCTTAGGGAAAACAGTCGTGATATTATGTATGTACGTATTATGAAGTTAGCTTAGGAATAATAAATAAATCACAAGACAAACATTAGTGTGCTAACAATGTAAGCTTATTAAAGTCTGTTTTAGGAAAATAAATTTTAACAATAAGTAAATTAAGTCACAATTTAAACAGTAAAAATACATATTGCATCAATCTCAATAAAGTTTCCAAAGCAAGCAGTCTGGAAAAAAACAACGAACGTAATAGTGGGCCCGCCCCGCTCATAACTCACAAAAACGAGCGAGTGAGCCAAACACTGGTTGGCGAGCAAACACGGGGCGACAAACAAGTCGTCTTTCAAGTACCCACTTCTAGAACCAATAAAAAAAACTTAGGTGTTTATCAATATCTTCAGTTTACTATGCATATTCGACACAAGAAATGGGTAGTTGGATATGAGTATCACTCTTCCTATTTTCCTACGTCGTATGATGACCACTTACTAGGACTGCGAACACAGCAGTGCACAGTGCAGATACAAATATTACCGTCACATAACGCTCGTACTGTGGTTAATAATACTGGATTTTTTGGGCATATTTGACATAATTAAAGAACGGCGTAGATATGACTTACCGTGAATTAAGAGACTGTATGTCACTATTAAAACTCCAAAAAAATTTAGTTTTTCTGTTTTATTAGCATTCAGAACTTACAATCAGTCTTTGAAAATTATTCGCCCTATAAGCATAAATATTTGCTTAAAAAAAGTGCAAGTCCCTAGTTATTTGCTGAGAGAACTTATTAGATAGCTATTATTTAATTAAATTATTCTCACAAAGTCTTCAAGAGCGATTTTCATTAGGTTCGTTGCAGCAAGTAAAAACTTAAAAAAGTTTTACTAAAGAATTTCTAATTAGAAATTTTAGCTCTTCACGACATAGCAATATTTCAGGCCCGTGAAGGTATTTCCAATAAAGGACTTTGCCAAGTCATAATTCTTCAAAGTTAAGTGTAATGAGATGTGGATGTAACGGTATTCTTATAAGGTGGATGGCCGCATTCCGCTAATAAATCTTGAGAATTATGCATGCCATTACGAAGGAAACTTTACTCCCTTATCCTTTCAAGGTATGGGTTTCCAGACATTATTGAATTTGTACTGGTTTCTGACTTTCGGCAGCTGTCAGCAAACTTACAATGAAGCTTAGCCCTAGAAATCCACACTAATATTATAAAACCTAAAACAATTTTTGGTTAAGAGTTGATTGTGACCTTGAAAATGTACTTGAACTTACAAATGTGCTAAGAAATTTTACACTTTTCGGATTCAATAACAAAACTAAAAGGTAAGGTAAGTTGCCTCACAGATTAAAGGCTATTTATTCCTTCAAATCCATACTTGTACTATAAATCGCAAAACTTTTTGTCGCTTAAACATCTGAGTTAATTTTGGTATGCAGATGGATGTGACCTTGGAAATTGACTCAGGATATATATTTTTGGGCCAAGCAGACGAACTCGCTGGTGGATGTTAGCTAACTAACAAAATAAGGCGGTAGGTAGCGGCAAGATAAGGCGGTTAAATCCAAAAGGATCGGTTCTGGCACAGAGTACCTACTTTATATTTGGCTAAATAAAATCCTTTTTAATATAGTTATGTCAAAAGTTTCGTTAACTTACTTCGTGGATTAGTAATTTGAAAATGTAAGAATTTTTTAAAGAAGATTTAAAAAAATATATGGACACATGCTTTACACAGAACCAAAACCTAAAAGAAGCGAATTGTATACAAAAAGCCATGTTTAAAAATATTTACTTGAAGCTCGTTCTCGGTTCAAAGGAAAAAGGAATGTGGCGGCAAATGGCGCATAAATTTTCCATCGAGAATAAGTCCAACACATTAAGAAAATATACATAACCTACAAATATATTTAACGCGTATTACACGTAATGAAATGAATACGGTTCAGGATAAATTATGGGTTTTATTTTATTCGGATTCCATTTAGCCTACTTATATACGAACAAGCAAAATAATATCGATGGCTTACTGAAACATAGACCCACCCATTAGTAGATAGGTCAGATTTAAATTACGTACCTACATGTAAAGTTTCTTTTAATTTTTCACTGAGATGTCATGAGTGTTTATCAAACATTTAAAAAACTAGCAGAATGATTAAATAATTAATCAGTTATTATTTTATGAGTCAAAAATTAGAAAAAGTCCTCATACATGATTTTCGAGTGCGATGTTTAAAAAAATATTAATTTTTTAGTTAAGCCGGTATTCTTTTAAGCCAGCGATATGTTACATATTTAAGTTACGCTTTCTTGAATCTGAAAGGTTTATGTACAGGCTGTAAAAACAGCATGCTTAAATCACTCAAAATCAAAAATATTTTAATAAGCTATGTTTTTTTCGAAGATCTTGTTAACGTCACTTAAATCTAGGAGCGCCACTTTAGTAGGTGAGAGTTTGCTACGAGAAGAAATTGGCAAGAAACTCAACATGGTCCTCTCGTCGCCTAAACATTTTCTTTCGAGAAGTGATTTGCTCACTGTGACTGTGATTCTTAATAGTAAATCAATGGTATTTTCGTTCGGAAGTTTTTGTGGAAACGTTTTGCGAACGTTTGAAGATAATTTCGCCAGCAGCGTGATTGAAGTGTAGGATATAAAGGATTATAAGGGATTCATGTTGCTGGGTTCTGCTTAGAAAGTAGCAAACTTTTTAAAAATTACATTATGTTTTGTTTTAAAAAAGCTATGTAGTAAATGCGTAGTATATTCAGATATTTTAAAAGCAAAGTATGGATAGTTGAGAGATTTATACATCTAATGATGTGGTTAAAAAGACATTTGTTTGTCTTAACTTTCTTCTACACGATGCTTGCAGTTACACTGTTTCTCTCTTGACTGTAACAATCATAAAAACGAAATAAATATGGATGAAGGAGTTCGTTTCTATTCATTTTGTAAAAACGGGTTTTTTTATATTAATATTGAAGGAAGTTATGCAATCAAGATTTTTAACTGAACTGAACTGACCAACTGAACTGTTTTTTATTTAACAATTTAATTACATAAGGAACATACACGAAGATGGAAGTTATGAAAGACATGTACATCGGTACTGCTTATCCCTAAAAGAAATTTCTTCCAGCAGACCGAAAAAAGAAAAAAACATTTACAAAGTAGACACGTGCACAAAATACGTAACAAAATAAACTAAAATAAAACAACATTAAAAGACTAAAATCAAACAATAACATACTAAATTTAAACAATTGTTACATACTTTCTGTTCCCCATTCTAAAACGGTCTACACACAATACATAATAAAATATTTAGATATACTTCTCTCAGAAGCTATATGTTAGCTAAGTAGGTAAAACTTAAGTGCGCGGATTAGAAATTTCAAAATTTACGGTGCAACGCCACCGCACCTCTATTGCAGGCTTCTACGAATTTACATAATACGCCGCGTAGAGCTATCACAGCGTGCGGTAGGGACGCTCAAGTATGCAATCATGTCAAAAGTCGACGTTTCAAAAGTAGTCACGTAAAATTTTACGTTTGAGCCCGGCTCCGGTGCATCGACAGCGTTCCAGAGCTAATCCAATCAGAGGCGATGGCGGTGGACACGGGTGTCAATTTCACACATCGGCCACGACACGCCGCGCCAGCCAGCCCATCGCCGCCACGCCACTCGCCAATGTCACTGTGTGAAGTGTAATTACACTTACATTTTACTCTTACTGCATGCTCTATTTTTTTGGTCTAGGGTTCGATAAAAGATTCTGATTTAATTAATAGTACTATTTCGAAATGTATCAAACATTATCGATTTTGAAAAGTAGCGATTACAAAGTGTGTTTTCCTATGTATATATTTATAAAAAATGGAAACAAATTATTTATTTGTTCCGTTTGCGGTGGAGACAATGGGTCCATGGGGGCCGGAGGCAAAGCAGCTTGTCAGGCATTTAAGTACTCGCCTTATTGATGCCTCCGGTGACAAGAAGGCTGGCAGCTACTTCTGCCAGCGTATTAGCCCGGCAATCCAAAGAGGAAATGTTGCCAGCGTTCTTGGCACCGTACCCATGGGCCCACAGTTGGAAGACATCTTCTATTTATAGTTTTAAGTTAAGTTAGTTTATTTAAGTTGTTTAGGTACTATATCTTTTTGGTGTTCTTAATGTTATATTTCAACTTTGTATTCACGTAAATAAATATTTATAAATAAAACAAGTTTTTATATATATTTCTCCATTATTTAGTATCCATAACACAAGTTCGTAATGATACTTATCTTGGAACTAAAAAATTGGTGTAATTTTTAGAGAATAAAATATATATTTATACCATAAGTAATATTTAAATACATACTAAAACGCATTAAAATTAAAACACATCTATTATCTATCATTTAAAACATGGTTTATTGTTCTATTGTATTCCGAAAGATTCGATTACTTGTCACTGGAAGACTAATATAAAAGATGTCTCTATAGACTAGGTCACAAATATTAACTACCGTCACTAAAACATGAATTATATGACACGTTCGGGTACAAGCAAAATGAGCTCACTACGTCTTGAATTCTTGCACTGTTTGACTGTACTTTAGACTAACTTCAGTACGAAGTGCCAAAAAGCATTCCAGTCATCTTCTCTCTATTGAAAATTAAAGTTTTATAATCTCACGACATATAAGAGTTGCTTATATATCGTCTATTCTTATCATACCATACGTACCTTAAATAAAAACACCAAGTGGGCTAAGGCGGCCTTATCGATAAGAGAGATGTCTTCCAGGCAACCCTTGTAATAAGAAAAAATCATAAAACCAAATAGGTAGCGCCGAATATATAGGAACAAAAACGAAACTGAAACAAACGAACCACATATTAAATGTCCACTCAATGAAATTAAGTATCAAAAATCCGAACAGACAGTTTTTTTTTAAATAGAGAAAGAAATAATTATATGTAATAGATAAAGAAAACAAAGACAATTATAAAAGTTACGGCAGCATAACAAAATGCTAAGCAGACATACCACGAAATACCCAACCACTATTAAAAAAAACATATATCAAATAAACAACAAATTTAATTGAAATGCGGTTTTTTTCTAGAACGGTCCGTGACGGTAAAATAAACCGTCAACTGTGTTCTAATTATATCAATTATGTATAGAGGCCCTACATTCGCTATTTGTATAAAATATATTTTTTACTTTCAATTAAATATAACTAAATGTCAAGCGCCAATCTCGAAAAAGAAACGTTATATGCGACACGCAATCTAATAGGTTTAGTAATATTACAGCTCTTTTGAATTTAACCATGACCTAACATGCTCTCCACCCAAGCCATATAACAATGCATTACGTATATTTACGTTCCCGCAACGTTTTCTTTGCCAATTATTTATGTGGGCACGGCAAGCCGTACACGTAGTGTCTGTAAATAAAACAGGGCAAAGAAGCTTTTAATACTTATTATTTATGATCCCTAATAACTGGCGGCGGGATCGACTGCACTACCTGAAGGTGGCGTCCCGCTCGCCTGCTATGAACTCGTCTGGAATATTTAACGCCGCTGCCCCGATATCTTTGCATAAACTGTTCAGCAAACAAGTGAGCTTAGTGAACTATGGAAGTTCCAGACATATTGTTAGAATTGCTACACTTTTTTGTCAACGCTGATTTTATTCTATTCACGACTATAGCATGGGGCTTTTCAAAAAGGGCATAAAACGGTAAGTTTGCTTCGATGACGCGCTCGTTATGCCTAGTTTAAATCCAAAGGATACTTTGAGTACATTGTATCAGATGGACCGCGTGCTTAAATATAAAAAAACTGACGATCGATATAGCGTGGAGGTCAGTAACAGTATACCTTCACTTTGCTCCTGAAATAGAGGATTCCCCCCCTGGGCCAGTATTTGTATGCATGAATATGAACATGATAAGTATTATTAAGAACTTGCGTATTTAATACTAAACAACGGATAAACATACAAAAATATTTTATTTTTTGTACATACATACTTAAAATAAATAAGACAACACCCAGACTTGAACATATTCCTGTTGAAACACACAAAGATTTGTCCTGTGTGGGAATAGAACCCACGACCTCAGAAGCGGAGTGCTTATAATCGCCACCACTCCATTCCGGTCGTCAAATTATTATCTTTACGTCAACCTTGGAGTATCAACAACCAGACAGACACTCCCTTAACAGAAATCCTTTATATAGATATATTTTAAGCGTGATGACCGTCACTTTATTAAATTATAGGCTTTCTCGACATCCATGTTGTTTTATAAAAACTTAGAAAGAAACTTAAACTAGGTATGATAAATATGGTAAAATAATAACAAAAATTGTCAGACATTTTATTTCATTATCAGGCGTATGTTTTAGGTAAATGCAGCGTTATTACAGCAAAAATAGAACATAGATAGACAGTAAAAACAAAAAAAAGTCCACAGACACGTGAAAAAGTCTCCAAAAGAAAATTTTCTTAAAATAATCTGAAAGAAAACAAGAGAATGGGTTGCAGTTAAACGATTTGTCGGCGTATTAATAAAACGATTAAACAAAGCTCCAGCGGTAATCTGAGAGCGGCGCGGCGGGCGGCAGATGGCCACAATTCCCCAACTTTGATGACGGACGACGGCGCATCCCGACCGACGATTTGTAGACTTTTGTTGCAGACTATTCACACTCGACGAGAGCTCTTTGGACGTCTTTTAATTCACGAACTTCGCTGCTGTCTGATCTGAAAACTAGACGCTTCATTCCTGGCTGCAACGCCGTGGATCCGCTTATGAAACTTGTTTGCATTTACATTGAGAATCTTGTAAAAGTTTCAAAGTATTTTAAAATAAACATTAAGCAAAAGAAGTTGGGGGGTATTCTCTTCAACGTTTAGGTCAATGAACTTACATATAATTTAGATGTTTTTAATGAAATTTAAGACATCAAACTAATCTAATGATAATTGCAAATAAATATTCATGGATATGTTACACGGCGCTTTTAGCCCGAAACTAAGCGCTTTAAGAGCTTGTAATATATAGTAGGTGGTGAACCTATTGCCGCTTATCGGGAATATTTGTGATTTCCAGACCCTCGTCCGTTGATTGGCAGGTGCACCACTTGCAGGTGAGGTTATTAAGTAATGCGCTTTAAGACCAAAACTATGCAGAGCTTGTATTATATAGGTACCAGCGTAAATAAATACTGTTTTATAAATACATAGGAAACACCAAGACCAGAAGACAAATACATAAATTCATGCACACATTATTTGTCCTGTTTGCAAATCAAACCCCCAACGGAGTCCATCCAGGGCGGAGTGCAGTGCAAAACGACGTCTCATCGTATTATGTGTACGAGCCTTAAGCCGTTGTACTAAGGCCACAAGTTTTATGATGGTGCAAATGATGCGATAACACTTTTACAATTTTTTTAGAGATTATAATTTATGGGGTGTATAGGGATCCTACCAAGACCTAAGGAGCCTAAGCCAACTTCACCTGCAAGTGGTGCACCTGCACGATCAACGGATGAGGCTCTGGCGAATATAACAGTGAACATAATTGGCGAAGTGTGGGCGTATTAAATGCCTCTGCCTACCCCTTCGGGGAAAAAGGCGTGAATGTTTGTATAAAATTTATGATATTTTAACTATAGTCTACACTATTATACCAAATATTTAGTCAAGATTTAGTCTAAGATAATATAATATAAATATACAAAGCTTTATTTTCACTAATCAGGGATTCCGGTATTACACCACCACGCTGACCCAATGTGCATTGCATAACGTGCTTTTCAAAACACAAAAGCGTTCGATATGTGCCCACACAAACAGTCAAAATACAAGTACTGATATCTGTTGTTCTTATTCTTCGAAGTTCGTCGCTTAGTTTTGGTAACCAATTCGAATCTCATCTTCTTCTCTCGGTACCTTTCCTCCACACACCGCACTACGGATGAATAAATCTTACGTAACAGTCTACACAAAAGACTTACATACATACTGTTTTCCCGAAGAGGCATATTTTACACTCACTTTTCGCCAATTATATTGTTGGTCCCACGTAATAGGTGGTTCGCCAGAGCCTCGTTCGTTGCTTATCAGGTGCCACTTGCAGGTGGTGAGGTTGGGCTCCTCAGATCTCAGTAGGATTCTTATACTTCCACAAAACACTTTACACTAATGAAACAGTGTGAACCTATAGTTCGTATCGCAGTTAAAGGTTTTATTGGTACGATGTAAAACTTGGTGATTCCAATCGAGCAGCGGCTTACAACAAGCAAACTGCGAAGTTGACGAGGTCGTCGCTGTCCCTCGTTTGATGAGTCGTCAAAATTGCTTCCTGCGTTGTTAAGTGCAGGAAATTGTGACTCCTCCATCGACACACCCGTCAAATGCTAACTGCTTTCGAATCTACTTCATTATAGCTACATGATCATACATAGTAGCTACGCTTGATTGGGTTTTCCTTTTCATAAATAGAGTAAACCTATTTACAGATTGTATGATTATTATTTATATTAACTTCAAAGGTTCTTCAAAACCAATTGATGGGTCGCTTATTATCCCAATAAGGTTAATATCTCAGAATTTTAATTGGTTCGAGCCAGTTTGTCAATTCTGATGACTGTTTGCAAGCATCTTGTTACAAATTCGCAAATAAGCCTTTTGTGTGACTCGTCCTAATGACAACATTCTAATACATAAATAGTTTGCAGTTGATGTAGTGAAAAAATGGTAGAACTTTATATACGTCTACTCTCGTAGTTGTCTTATAAACGAAGGTATTGCCACATTTTTTAGTAAGAGCTGACAGTCCGCTCATCATGGGGAAGATACCTAAGACGAGCATCATTACGAATAGCTTGGGAGAGGAAGGAGCTCTATTAATAGGGAGGCCAAATTCTTTGAAGAGCCGAGGAAAAGAGACCAAAGATGTGAAGAATTATTGCCAGCTTTTCAGTATACCAATAACCTAATAAAGGCATGAGTCCGGTGGATAATAACGCGCGTCAGAGCCATTTCACGAAACGATGTTCAGGGAGGTCTATGTTCATTATTAGACTATTATATATTTTTAGAAGTTACTTGTAGCATGTTTTTTTTAGAATTAATAGTTAATCTTTCAAAGATGTTTAAAAAAGAATTTCAGATAAGGTACGTTACTGTTTATGAAAATTAATGTTGAAGATCTGAATAAAAGCTTAGAAACATTTATTAAATATTGATATGTAATATTTTTGAGACCATATACTTAGTAAACGATTTAGTTGCTATATTTTATAAAACCACATTTTATTTAAATGTAATCGACACAAATCTTGTCTTTTACAAATTTACTTATTTTTTTGCTTTACTGACTTATATTCTATATATTTATAAAAAATTAGTATAATTTCAATACTAAAACTATCCTAACAGATTCAAAATCATACGCAGGCAGTTAAAGCTATTGGTACAAGTCTCTATTAAAAGCGATTTCATTGATATAAAATCATAATTATATTATTTATGTTTCTGCTTTTGGAAAAGATAAATTTTTGACAGACGGTAAATGGTGCTTAAGGCAATATCTCGACACCAGCAGCTGTGAAGTAATGGCCCCGACACTTTACGCGATGCGATTACGACCACCTAAACATTCATTACAAGTAATGTCCGTCATTTATCTGTCCTAATCACTATGTGATCGCGACTCTGCGTTCACCCACATGATCTTGGTCAAAATATACTGCGTGCCGGTGGTAGAAAGTTACGTGTTTATTACTTAGTTATAAATACACTTTTTTTATTTTATTCAATCTTTATTGCTTATAAATAGTAAAACAAACTTACTTTCAAAGGCATTCTCTACCAGTTAACCTTAGGGTTAGCAGCGAAGGTTAAAAACAGTGCTACCAACTAATTCAAACAATATACTTAAATCATTTAAAACCCATACGATAATAATAAGACTAAAAATATTTATCTTGCCGCTTCATTCAAAAGTTAAATAAAACGCTGTGCATGATAAACTATTCTTTTTTCTCTCAGTTAAATACAATTTCTATAATAACCATATTATATTATATTTAAACATTAAACTTTACTCCTAAAATACTGTCCTGCATCGTACACGAAACCCGATATATGGTTGGAAATCTCCCATTGGTATAGAATCTATAAAAGGTAAATGAAAGAACAATTGATAAAATATATAAACAACACTAGAACTACAGCAACTTTACAGATTAAAACTGCACAGGTGTTGAATAAATATCTCAATATTTCTATTACTCGTAAAAATAAAATAACATTGTTACTCGTATGTGCTCTATTTTACATTGCAACATAAGTCACATTTTACAAAATTCCCTTAATACTGAACTATATTAAAATCCCTTTAATACCCTAAGACGACTCACAAAATAATATTTTTTTTAGATATCTTAAAATGTAGAATATGTATGTGCTTGCATTACTGACTTTACGTGATTGATTATAATAACTAATTGAATTAGTGTTGAAATAGGAGGGGCTATATATTTTTTCCTACTTGAGTAAAATTAATGAATTTTTTTTTTTTGTGTAATATTGGGCATTGCGTAAAACTAATAATTTGTTTTCCAAAATGTTATTTTGATATTGCCAGATCTAACATATCTATTTTGCAAAAACTAATATAAAGTAACGGCGCTTTTGCGTGAATGTTCGCTGCTAACTGATAAGCGCCGCCGCGCCTGTACCTTCAGCAAGTAAACATCGCTTAATGTTTCATGGTTTAATCAAGCCCCAGCTATCAGGCAAGACAAATAGTTTGCTCATCTGCATCTATACGAGTCTGACTTGCCACAAACAATGGAGCCCCAAATTTTACCTTAACCTTCTCTCTACATATAGGTACAGGATCGCGCAATATATTACTGTCTCATCGAAAAAGAGTATATATTCAAATCCGTTAAACATCTTCCAATACCAAAGAGGTTTATTGTAATGAAAATATGTTTGAGATGCATAAGGTTAGGTTTCCGGGATCGTAAAGCGTTTCGCACAGGTTTCTAAAGCATCGGCCGGCCGGATAGTGCTCAATCGCACTAATGGCAAGAACCGCAAGCGCAGTCTCTGGGGACATACTAACTAAATATGTAATGGTTATTCCGAGCAACCCTGCTACACTTAGACCCGTCTTACATTGGCCAGATAAAGTTACCGGAGGTGATCTGTCGAATCACCATGTTAGAATTTGCAAAACACTTAACGAAAGTAAAAGCTCTTTTGCTTCGTCTAAATAATTTCATCCTAAGCGCAACGAAGCCTTACGTTCCTTAGTGGAGTTCAAAAGAATTTCTAGAAAGTGCGAGTGCAGTAAAACAACTTTTGAGCCTTATTTTCTCGTTCCGAAATTGCAGTGGATTTAAGCGAGATTTCACTTGTATAGAAGCTGGTATAATCTGGAATAATACCGCATAGCGGCGCAGGCCTTCAAAGACGCCACTCGTCCGCGCCGCGTTTGCCGCCTGTAATGAGTTTTTTAAATGCGCAACACATTCACACACCCTGTCGACTTCCACTGGGCTTAATGTACTGTAAGTATGATTTATGCAGACCTCGTCATTTCGAGCAAACTCTCTCACTTAATTGGTATACGAAGGAAAAATAACTACATCGACTGCAAACGAAACGAAGTTTACTCCGTATTCTAATAGCCTCGAAAAATATCGTCTAGTAGGGATGGGTGAAATCCGACTGAAGCCGTCTTGATTACTGAGAGCCGAGAGAAGCTCGACGATCCCGAATTGGTTGGATTATGAGGAATTTAGAGAACGATGACAATTTGGATATGAAGAAAAGTATTCTTTTAAATTACGATCTTTCTTTTCTTGTGTCGTAAAAGAATCTTGTTTATGTTAACTAATATGGCATACATCAACAGCTTTATACACGAGAAGGGACTGATTACAATTTCTTTGTTGTCTCGATTGCAAGCTGGGTGCCAATTTAAATAAATTTGATGCTTTATTCTTACATAAAAAAATGTATTGTTTTTTATTCTTGTATTTCCCATTTTTACCATTAATTAAACGCTGTTCCATATATAGTTTTGAAAATATGAAAAAGAAATTACACTAACTTATGAAATTAAAAAGTTGAAAATCTTTCTTTTAATGTAACGTAAATATCAACAAACATTGAATATATATTAATTCAGCATACCTATGGCAGGACAATTTGTAAAGCTTTATATAAAAAACTATGGTTTTAGAAATGAAATTGAAGTAACGAAAGAATTTGTGGTTATTAAAGGATTAATTATCCAGCAGATTGCCATTTATGAAGGCAACAGCTTGGTTTGTCATTTTCATTATATTATTTAAAACTTTAGCATGCATAGTAATGAGAAACATAGTTATTATTTTGTTACAACGTAATTGTTTTTATTAAAACCCGCCACAATATTAACTATAAAAAACATTACAATGTCAAAATACCAAGAGGGAATGTGTGCTTCTAATTTACTTTTTAATAGGATAATGTATGCCTTGTCTACAGCGAATGGCGGAAGGAGGGTCGCTGCTAATTACGCAGCGGCTTAATTGTGAAAAAATACTGATTTAAAAAATATGAATGTCACTCACTACACGTTACTTACATAAAAGCCGGGCCAAGAAGGCAGTATGCGACGGAAGGAGGCATGGCGTCCCTAATTACACGCCGGAGCAGCGCGCGCTGAAAGGACGGGAAGTCTCCGAACACCGGGTGCACGGAAAACGACGCACGGAGCCATGTCAGGCTTTTCCACACATGTTTTCGTGAAAATATAAGTTACATTTGAAGGTATGTAAATCTTTGAGCAGATTTAAAAAGAAGCCCGGAGGGTACGGAAAAGAGAGCCTATTACGCTTCGCGAGCAGCGAGGGCCGAAAATACAGGAAGTCTGAACACCTGTTTCTAGGAAGGTTTCAAGGAAGTATCGTACGGTTATTATGTATGGGATATCTGAAGTCAAGCCAAAAAGGTGGCTTGAAAATAATCTAACAGCATGACGCCACACCTCCTTTTTCCAAACAAAGTCTTCATGGCGAGGCGAGCAGGGCCCCCCGCCCCCGGTGCCTAAGACCCTCCTGACGCTGTTTGACGAGCCCTCCTGGCACGCCCGCTGCGCCCTCCACAGGTCCCTCTTAGTTCCCCCCCCCTCCCCCCGGTAGTCAGTACTAAGGGCACCCACAGTTGCCAATCTCTGGGTGTTACCTTCTGGGAAGTACTCAGCCCCCCCCTCCCCACTACGTCAATGTGGAGACCAGTCGGAGAGGAAGACCTAAGGGGCCCAAGCCAACCTCACCTGCAAGTGGTGCACCTGCCGATCAACGGACGAGGCTCTGGCAGTTCCCTGTAAGCGGAAATAGACCCTCGTGACGTGAGGCCAATAATATAACTGGCGAAATGTGGGTGTATAATATGCCTTTGCCTACCGCTTCGGGGAAACAAGTGTGATATTATGTATATATGTGTGCTATATCAAGTGGGATTATACTTTATACTTTACATCCTGTGAACGTCTCATCCTTTTTTTTACTATAAACAAATATTTATGTAAAAGCATGTAAAAGCTTTAAAGTATCGGATTTAGTTGTTAGATACAAAAAGGATGAGTCGATGTAGGATCGAGTGGAGGGCGGAGCGGCGGCGTATCGCTCCGGTGCAGGTGAGGCGACTCGATTCCCACAAATTGACGTTAAATCGCTTTTTGTTTGCTCATTCAATTCCACTGTAATTTCGATGTTAGAGAAACAATTTGGTTTTTGCTGTATTTTTTGTGGGTTTCAATTGTCTTCCTAACTTTTTTTTAAAAACAAATGTGAATAGATTAAATTAGATACGTATGCTTACGGAAATTTAAGTAAAAGACATTCAATAACGTCAACATCATCTCAGCAAGTAGAAGAAGAGAAAATCAAGGAATCCACTACTTCCTAGAATTGTTTTCCACGTCCATCGATTTTGGGCTGCTTGCTGCCACCGGCTTCCCGTCGCCTAATAAAATTTATAATTTGAGAATTTCGACTTAATAATAAAGTAATCGAAATAAGTATAAGATTCATGAGTAATAAAAGTAGAAATCTTATAAAATTATAAAGCATCAACACTTTATATCCTCAGACCTACTTTATTTCATATACCTACATATGATTTTATGAGTAATAATGTAAATAATAGTTCCTACATTTCGTTTTATAATTTTATCGTAAAGTTTCACACAAAACTATGTACACGAACCTTATTGACACTGGCACCACAATATCACAGGCTTTGCGTTTTAAGGCCGACATTTGGTAGTGTTTCGAAATACGCTCGTGTATAGAATGACGGCGTGAGGCGCGCCCGCGGGGAAGCCATTCATAATATTGTAATAACGGCTCCGAGCAGCAGTTATTCCGTGCTTAAACGTTTTACTGCGGTCATTATCTACCCGCTGAAAGGATATGCAGGCGATAAATTCTACAGCGTTACCTACACACCTACAGTAGGCACTTATCTTAAATCTAATCGCAACCCGACGTCTTTATAGCGGAAATAATTTATTAAACTGTAATTGATATTTCGTTATAATTACAAGTACGAGTATACCGCTCACAATGGTCCGCCTTTAAAATGTACTTTTCTGCTCTGCGGCTACGTAGAATACATTTCCTTTGTGGCCGCTTTGCTGAAGCTAATCTGTAAGAACAAAAAGAGCACTTTTGTATAAAGAATGTTTAGAGATATCTGTGTATCCATAATAGATATCTCAATGTGCACATAAAGGGAACGCGCCTTTCCTTTAGCAATAAAGAGACCATTTAATCGAAGCTTATCTGCCCGGAAGCATTCATTAGATGATTGCGCCATTACTAGTGGACTCTTTTCCGAGTGACTCCACCCTATTGGGGTATTTATTCGCCAACAACAATATTTGAGAGAAGCGGAAATGTTTTAACTGGAAATTGAGAAGCATTTTGTTTCATAGTTTGCAGTTGTAATAGAAATTGTTAACTTATACCTATAATTTGGTAATTGCGTCCATATTTACATAATCAATGCGAAAGTAAACCTATATTTTGATTAATTTAAGTAATTAAAATGATACCTAGAACGTTGATTACTTTTTAATCAGTTCTTGAAGCCCAAATAAATATTTAAAAATGGTGTTATAAAATTATGAAAAATGTAACGAAATACTCGTGATGCAGTATTTAATTTCAAAGTAAACATAAAAATAACAATAGCATTTTCCAGAAAGCAGCTTCTGAGCGCCCATTTCTCCTTAAAACGCATTTATTTCTACGTACTGTTTTAATAAACTGAGCGGCTGCTTACAGCCTGTACTCGCAAGTCTTTGCTTCTCATCTTTCCATGAGAAGAAAAATATAAACTTGAGGGTGAACTATTTTTAGTAGCAATGCAATCAGCTATTGTTTGCTTCATCTGGAGCCAGGAAGAAGGTATCTGAAACAATACAAAGATATAAGAAAGGTGTTGTTGAGAAGGTGAGTTAACTAATAATATTGGTCCTAAATAAACAGGGTCGAACAGCCAAGACGGTCGGTAAACGTTGTACAAACACCTAAGGATCCCCTTTCCTAATGGGGACTGTCGACTAGTTATAAACCTGTTACGAACAATTAGCACGCATAATCGTTCGACCGTACTGTTGTGTTTCACTGTTATAGTCAAATAGGATACAAATAGCTTCATTTAATATCGTCAGATTGTTTATTTTTATACAATATCTAGCGTTAATTTCAGGAGTATTTGCACAAAAGGTTAACAAATTCCTGTTACAATTTTGCCCATACAAAAATACTATGTTAAATTCAATTTTAATTAAAAATATGAACAAAAAGTTCACACTTAAATAATTTATTGCCTATTTATTTAATTTTTAAGGGACTTTTACTGATATGAAAAATAATCTGAATGAGTATTATTAGTTATATTACTTACTTTGGCGATCACTCATTATTTAAAGTAAGAACAAATATAGAGTTCTGAAGCAGCCTGTTAACTAATTTTTTTTGGATGGAAAATCATTAAATAACCGTCTCTTGCTGTGGTTGAAAGAGTGAGTGGAAGAGTGTTATGCTTTTGCTGACTAAAAACCATC
The DNA here is from genome assembly GCA_949126915.1 of Musotima nitidalis. Lineage (NCBI taxonomy): Eukaryota > Metazoa > Arthropoda > Insecta > Lepidoptera > Crambidae > Musotima > Musotima nitidalis. The sequence continues at coordinate 12,551,772 of OX421418.1, read as the reverse complement.
CATGTTCCGTCTTGAGCGTCCGATGTCCCGGGGCCGCGGTAACCCTTCCGAACAGTCCCGCAAAGCCTGTAAACTCCTGCATTCTCTCTCTACATAAAGCCCGCTAGGGGTAAGATGTTATCTTCTTACTTTTCTTTCCTCTTTTCTTAACGAGACCTTTATTTCGTTCGACTGCATTTCGTGCAAGAAACAGCAAAGAGAAAGTCTCACTAGTGTTATTGTGACGATATTTTTAATCAGAGCTTATGCTTTAATCATCTGTAAAAATTAATTCCATTTAATAAATTATAATCGATTATATGTAAATTTTTTGGGCTCGGTAAACAAAAACGAAAGATTTAATTTTATAATGTCAAATCCTTTAGGCGACCCCACAACTGCTAATAAAATCAATAAGTATTAAAAATATTTTCTTTTCTATCTCTAACTGTTATTACTCTTCTTATGTGTCCATTCTTTAATCCCACCACTGGGCTCGGCTCCCCTCTCAAAGATTAAAACGAGGGGATTTCAGATCAGTATCCACCACACATTTTCAAGCCGCCAAATAGGCGCCAATTTAATTCATTAACCACAACAAGTCTAACGTATAAAAATTGATTAAGAATCACGTAAACGTTATATACAACATTGTTAAACAAACGGTCACCCATCTTTGGACAGGCCTTTCTAAACGCTACCTATCTTCATCCTTTAGTTTCAAAAAACCTAATGCAAAATATAATCAAAAACGCAACGCATAATAAAGTTCAAAAGTGGTGCAGCGAACGGACGGCGGTGAGTGGCGCGGGGCGGCGCGGCAGGTGCCTTAAATTACCGCATTTGTTATACGTTTACACCAATATGTATCAATATTTCATGCGGATTTACACCACCCAACGCGGCCACTCTGTTTTTCTATTGTATAAAATTTTTTGCTAAAATGTTAAAATTAGCGCACTGGAATCAAAAAGATTTTTATGTTTATAGGCAACGTTGCGGCGGGCAAATAATAATAATACTTATTGATACTTTCACTATAAAATACAGATACTGAATCCTATTGTAGGTTTCCCTGTGGTATAGGAGTCAGTTCCTCCCCAAAGAGTGATATCATTAATTGTTACGAATCACAAAAGATACTCCTAAAAGTCTAAACTAAATACAAATAAACATGCAAAATTTAAGAGATAGATATTAAAATGTGTTATGAATAAAATAATTGTGTGTATATTTATATAAGATAAAAGTAAACTCATACAAAAAAAAACTTAGTTACTCGCATGCATTTATAAAAAATAATAATAACAAGAAATAAATAAAAATAACTAGGTAACACATGACTCAAGTGTAAATAATAAATAAGTATGTTTCTTATTTTATAAAACTAAGTTTGTTATAATTCTGGCTAAATAATTTGCTTCGGTTACGATATGTACGACATTAGTAATTACTATTATGATAACATTTACACTATAAAATTATTAATCATGTTAATTACGGATTAGTAGTTCCTTTTTTCCTGCATATAGGAACGTAAAGAATAGTAAAGAATACCTCGCATAAAGGTCAAAATTTGGATGGTGATTTATGTTTTATTTAATAGGTATAGAGCTTTTGTGGATCGGGGTTCTTAAGCCGTAGGTCCCGATTAACACTGTCTGTATAAGCAAGTTTTAGAAGCAAATCGCACACCTGTTTTTGATTTGCTATTAGTCCGAATGGAAGGGTATGACCGAAATCCCACTCCTATTTACTAAGAAGGGAAAGAGGCCTTAACACCGGTGGGATTATTCAGATGTGATGATGATGATGATATAAAGCAATTGTTTTAATTTATCAACATTTTTTGGTATACTCGTGTACATAAGTTTTATATGTATACATAAATGTTATTTTAACTAAATGTGCTGAAAAGAAAGAACTACACTCGAAAGCTTTTTCATGACCTGTTTCAATTTTATTTTTAAAAGTTCTCTGGTTATTTCATGTTTTATATTTTATTTTATTTCCCGGCGAAAATAAAGATATGCTTAATAGTTTATTTTATGCCTCTGCAAGAGAATGTTTAATAGGCTTGTCTGGCGAATTGAGTTGAATGATTTCAGCATTTTTATTTAACGTCATAAGGAATCTAAGATGAAACAAAGCCCCATTTACGATTTATCTACAAGGCTGTTTTTGTTCAACAAGTCTATAGAAACAGAACATCCCACAACAAATTACTTGCAATAAGAGCTCTACGCTGAATCCTCACAATGACGACTCACTCAAATGTAAACGTGAACTATTTCCATAAGAAAGGCATTGCAAAAGTTTTTCAATTTTCAAGTGACGCAGGTATCAGAAGAACTTTGGCTTCGGACCACGCCACATGACTGCGCATTGTTAACATTCATAAAATAGCTTCAAAGATTTCGTAAAATATATTTTTCTTCAAGATTAAAAATACTTAACATTACATTTGGCGAAGTCCACTTATGGCCTGTTTCACCATTTCTAATTACGAGATACTTAGCAGTTGAAATTACAGTTTTGTATAGACTATTCGTCAGTAAGCAAACGCTTATAAAAACTTACTTGGACATTGAGAAACAGGACTTTAGACAAAAAACTTCAGAGTTTTTGAAACCGAACCATATTCAAATATGCTTAGAGATAAGGAGCTTAAAAGTATTTTGTGAAGTGGCTCTGAAATTATTCAGTTACATATTTATAAACTCCAGTCAAAAGCCATAAAACAATCCCAGAATATAAAATAAATTTTATTATCATTAAAAGTCATACGAATATGTTATAGGTTACTAAGTGTTACTATAAAGTTATTTTAGCCATATAGGCAGTTAAATTTGATAGTTGAAATGCCACACAGTGGTCTTATTTCGTTCATGTAGTTAATATGCCTACATATTTATAGACTGAAGTTATCGATTGTTAGCTCTGCTATTTCGAGAACAGTCTGTGGAGCTATTTTAGGTGAACGCAGATTAAAATGATTTATATTCAAACCTTGGAATTTAAAAAAAAACTTTAGTGCATTTGGAACTGAGTTCTGAATTAAATTTTAAAAAATTAGTATATATGGTAGAGACGACTTCCACACTGTTTAAGCTTTTTATTTTCTTTTACATACAGCAAGGTTAGGCCTACCTGATAGAATCAGTCAGCCCAACACTCTTGAAATACCAGGGACACCATCATTGTTGTTAAATAAAATTATTAAATTTCCATCTGGTGTGTAAAAATTGGACGAATCTAAATGATCATGTTGATCTTAAAGACAATAAAATATATTGTTTTATTTTATTTTTAAGAACGCTGCCGATTTTGTGAGAACCTTTTCACGCTTTTTTGAAAAGCCGGGGTTTTACGGTGATAACCTCGCCAAAAAGCTTATTCCGAAAGGCCATTTTTACGCCACTGTTCAAATAAATGTAGTGTTTAATGAGAATTCATTCAAGAAACTTTCTACCGCGTACCATTGGGTTGTGGAAAGAGCTTCTTGGCGAGTTTTTTCCAAGGGATTACTGCATGGGGCTATACATAATGGGCCTGAATCGGCGTTTTAACAGGTCGGCAACGCGCTAGTGAGTCCCCTGGTGCTGCAGGCGTCCATAGGCTTTGGTGACCACTTTCGATAAGGTGAGGCGGCACGATAGAGTGCCACCTTGTAATATAAAACAATTATTTATATTAATACTAAGCATCGACTGATGCAGTCCAAAAAAATGTGGAGCGCAGGAATCGCAGGGCCCGACCAAAAGGCGTTTCAAACTCGGCTTATACTCGTGATGCAGTATTTAATTTCAAAGTAAACATAAAAATAACAATAGCATTTTACAGAAAGCAGCTTCTGAGCGCCCATTTCTCCTTAAAACGCATTTATTTCTACGTACTGTACACCCAAACATTTTTTGGTATACTCGTGTACATAAGTTTTATATGTATACATAAATGTTATTTTAACTAAATGTGCTGAAAAGAAAGAACTACACTCGAAAGCTTTTTCATGACCTGTTTCAATTTTATTTTTAAAAGTTCTCTGGTTATTTCATGTTTTATATTTTATTTTATTTCCCGGCGAAAATAAAGATATGCTTAATAGTTTATTTTATGCCTCTGCAAGAGAATGTTTAATAGGCTTGTCTGGCGAATTGAGTTGAATGATTTCAGCATTTTTATTTAACGTCATAAGGAATCTAAGATGAAACAAAGCCCCATTTACGATTTATCTACAAGGCTGTTTTTGTTCAACAAGTCTATAGAAACAGAACATCCCACAACAAATTACTTGCAATAAGAGCTCTACGCTGAATCCTCACAATGACGACTCACTCAAATGTAAACGTGAACTATTTCCATAAGAAAGGCATTGCAAAAGTTTTTCAATTTTCAAGTGACGCAGGTATCAGAAGAACTTTGGCTTCGGACCACGCCACATGACTGCGCATTGTTAACATTCATAAAATAGCTTCAAAGATTTCGTAAAATATATTTTTCTTCAAGATTAAAAATACTTAACATTACATTTGGCGAAGTCCACTTATGGCCTGTTTCACCATGTCTAATTACGAGATACTTAGCAGTTAAAATTACAGGTTTGTATAGACTATTTGTCAGTAAGTAAACGCTATTGAAAACTTACTTGGACATTACGAAACAGGCCTATAGACAAACAACTTCAGAGTTTTTGAAACCGAACCATATTCAAATATGCTTAGAGATAAGGAGCTTAAAAGTATTTTGTGAAGTGGCTCTGAAATTATTCAGTTATATATTTATAAAATACAATCAAAAGCCACAAAACAATCCCAGAATATAAAAGTAATTTTATTATCATTAAAAGTCATACGAATATGTTATAGGTTACTAAGTGTTACTATAAAGTTATTTTAGCCATAAAGGCAGTTAATTTTGATAGTTGAAATGCCACACAGTGGTCTTATTTCGTTCATGTAGTTAATATGCTTACATATTTATAGACTGAAGTTATCGATTGTTAGCTCTGCTATTTCGAGAACAGTCTGTGGGGCTATTTTAGGTGAACGCAGATTAAAATGATTTATATTCAAACCTTGGAATTTAAAAAAGAACTTTAGTGCATTTGGAACTGAGTTCTGAATTAAATTTAAAAAAATTAGTATATATGGTAGAGACGACTTCCACACTGTTTAAGCTTTTTATTTTCTTTTACATACAGCAAGGTTAGGCCTACCTGATAGAATCAGTCAGCCCAACACTCTTGAAATACCAGGGACACCATCATTGTTGTTAAATAAAATTATTAAATTTCCATCTGGTGTGTAAAAATTGGACGAATCTAAATGATCATGTTGATCTTAAAGACAATAAAATATATTGTTTTATTTTATTTTTAAGAACGCTGCCGATTTTGTGAGAACCTTTTCACGCTTTTTTGAAAAGCCGGGGTTTTACGGTGATAACCTCGCCAAAAAGCTTATTCCGAAAGGCCATTTTTACGCCACTGTTCAAATAAATGTAGTGTTTAATGAGAATTCATTCAAGAAACTTTCTACCGCGTACCATTGGGTTGTGGAAAGAGCTTCTTGGCGAGTTTTTTCCAAGGGATTACTGCATGGGGCTATACATGATGGGCCTGAATCGGCGTTTTAACAGGTCGGCAACGCGCTAGTAAGTCCCTTGGTGCTGCAGGCGTCCATAGGCTTTGGTGACCACTTTCGATAAGGTGGGGCGGCACGATAAAGTGCCACCGTGTAATATAAAAAACAATTATTTATATTGATACTAAGCATCGACTGATGCCCAAAAAAATGTGGAGCGCAGGAATCGCAGGGCCCGACCAAAAGGTGTTATGAACTCCGCTTATACTCGGGCCTTTAGAAACTAAAAAAAAATTAATCTTGAACTCATGTTTTTACTTGCGTCAATCTGTTTTAGTCAACTCTGCTGAAAAAATATATGAGTTAATCACTAGTACTATTTTTTATTATAATAAACTGCTAAACTAATTATTTCAAAGTAATTTTTTGTAATATTTGTAAAAAACCTTAACGAACCCTGTTGCCTCATTACTTATTCAACAAAAAATATCTACACGAGACCGTCTCCATTAGTTGGTCCCCCAACTAATGCATTTTAATTTCGGTCTCCAAAAGGAAAGGTACTTTTATTTAACCCGATAAGTGCCGCGAGGAGTCTATTATGCAGCATCACGACGGGATCACCGGGATTGTTTCCTAAAACAGGATCGAGTGAGCCTCGTGCCCGCGCTCAAGCACGATCCTTAGTATCTGCACACTACCGCCACAAGGACATGTCTATTTCTGACTGAATTTTAGCCTTAATTTTGTCTGTAATTTTGCTTTTTCTTTAAACATGTAAAAATAATAATAATAAAATTATAATTGGGTAATAAAAATTTTTTGAAATACATATTTAGGACACTTTTGTTTGACCATGTTAGAATGATTATTGTGTTCAAGAATATTGACTACACACTAGGAAGCTGGCATTACGAAATAAGAACAATTTAGGATACATTTCTCGAGATTATTCGTAATTTTTACAATTACATGTCATTTTATTTTTATGCGTGTTTAAGTACGCATGAAAATAAATTGAATAAATTGAAATGTTGTGTTGTAATGTACTATTAAACTTATACTTCACAAAATATCTTAATTATCCTTTAATTTTCTTTTTATTCTTTAGTCAATTTATTAGGTGCTTATATTAGATAGCTTATATAGAAAACATATTTTAAAAACATAAAGGTCACTTCTGTATCATGTTCTAATATTTATGTTATTTAAAGGGATTAAGAGCACTATCATAATTTAATTAAATCCAAAAAAAAGTGTATCAGGATTATTTTTTCCTTTTTCTATTTTATAGTAGTGTAGTAGTATAAGAAAAGTATGTACTTATGATATACATGTAATCAATATATAACTAAATGCACTCTATAATAAAGACAGTCTTAAATCAATCTTCTATCGTTTTTCTTATCTCCCTACCCTCTCCGTATATGGCGACCCTGCCGTCGAACTTCGCCTCGTAACGTGATGCGCGTGCGTCCCATATTTGGGAATGGAATATTCGCACCTACGGCTAATAAAGATTAAATAGTTTAACAAAATGATGGCGCTATATTTTCGTCGCTACATATATTTTTATTGTTTTGCCAAAGAACAACTGGTGCGATGACTCTCTCTATTCACTCGAAAAACGCAACGGAATTAGTTGCAGTTTTTTTTTATAGATTGAGTGATTCCAGGGGAAACTTTATATATAGGTCAAGCGGACGAAGTCACGGGCGGCCGCAAGTTTACAATAAAAATGAAACTTTTTTTATACAATGCTAAAAAACATAATTTTGCCTAATACATTTTAGCTTACAGCTAAAATAATTTTAATAACAATCAAAACATCGTTGTCACCGTATGATTTGATAAATTTAGGATCGGAGAATCAAGTAGCCAGTACGACAGACACAGATCCTACACCGAAGGGCGCTCCCGCCGGACTGACTGTCTGACTGAAGAGCAGGCGTTTATGCATCGTAAATTAGGGTGAGTTCTAATTACATTCTTGAGTCTAGTTTAGCGTAATTGGATTAACTAAAGGTCATAGGTATTTTACGATAAATTTCGATTGTTTAAATAAATATCGAGATAAAGGGAAAAACAAAGGTATTTTTGCATTAATCATTTTGGTAAAATATATTTTTTTTTACAAGAGCAATATTGATTTTTTGATTCTCCATCATACTCAACGGCTGATAACATGTAAATTGTAGTTTAACGCGAAGGACATTTATAATTCCATAAAATGACTAGTCATACCTATTTAGACAAATTCTGTATATAAATCTAAATAAACAAAATCACGCACAGAAGCAAGTAAAAGCATAAAATTTATGTAAAACTTGAAGAGTGGTTTAAGATTCATAAAATGATATGTATGAATACAGACGTAACAAAATAATCGGGAGAGTTTACTCACGAGGCCCTTTTCTCTTTTACTTATCTAAAAAGTGCCGGCTTGCGTCCCCAAGGGGTCACATTTATCAGGCCAATAAAACTTCCATGAAAACATTCGGTGACATCCAATATGATTTCATCTCTGCTCAAAAAGTCCTCTAAGAGAGGCCACATGAAATATTCTGTATTATTACGCGTCCTCTCCTTTGAAAGAACGTGTAAACTTTTATGTGATGTGCTAGGCACTTTAGCGTGATGGTCCATTACAATACGCACTTTTGTCGAAAGGTATCAGATTTTTGAATATTTTATCGGGTTTTGTTACACACCAGTAAAGTGCGTCCATTATCGCATCGTATATCGTAGTCAGCTAAAATTTGATTCAGTTAAAATATAGTAAATATGTCTATTCGACAGAATAAAAATGTTGCAAACGTTAATATTCGACTCCATGTATGTATTTAGGATGTAAATTTTTATTCATCGTATCTAATATTAACGATAATGAAAGCTACTAATTCAAATCACAATAATTTCATGGATTATAAGTGATCAATCGTTTAACTATTGGACTGAGCTTAAAGAGATTTAGCTTGTACTCCACCAGCTCTACTTAGCGGAGATAGATAAACAGGGTCCTATTCTTATAGTTTAAAGTGGACCTATTCTTTGTCAAATGTTATACAAAAATGTCCAAACTACTTCGGTGATAGTTTCCTACAACCGAGTCTCGTGTCGCTACGAGTCGGGTAAATCTGTATTGTAAAATGTATTGTAATTTATCCGCGGTTGAGAGGCCTGGTGATCTAAGAGACAGGCAGACTTTTGCCTAATTTAGACTCCAGCCTTCCGCATTTCACTAAATATTGTTTGTACCTTAATTGTGTCCATTGTGTATTAGTGTATGTGGAGGAAATTAAATGATTATTATTATTATTAAATCCTTAGTACAATATATTACTGACTTATAATAATTAGATTTCAGATTGGGTCTGCGGTGGATTTTTTATAAAAATAAAGTGAGTTTCTTTATTTTTACTATTTCACACCTAAACAACTGAGCTGATTTCGATTATATTTGATATAGATATAAATAACTTGAGGACTTTATTTCCGAAACCAGCGTTCCTTTGGAACGCGATAAACCGTAACGCGAGCGAACTAGCCGGGCGTAAACTAGTAAAAAAAAATATATGCCGCAAAGTAAAAAAGTATTTTTTAATAATAATTACACAACTTGATGTATTTACTATTCCAATATACTTATTATTTATCGTCGTAAACAGTAGTTGCTACTAAATTATTGTAGAGAAGATTAGGCAAGTTGGTAATGTTATCCATTACATTACGGACAATAGCCAATAGCGCATCTCTGGGGCACCATTTATCATAAAACCATGGTTTCTAACATTATTTGCTTTTAAATCGTCAGATACATAAAACTATAATAAAAAAACAGAATGCATCTGTTACAAAAAAGTTACTCGAACCTAAGTTTAACTATGTTGATTCTGTGATATTAAAATTATTGTACATATTATATAAAATTTTGAAACGATGTTTTTTTGAGGATCCTATGTTGAATGTGTAAAATTTGAAATGTGGGCGACACATACTTCATTATATAATATATATACAAAACAGGTAACTGAAAAACAAGTAGTAATACATATATATATATATATATATATATATATATATATATATATATATATATATATATATATATATATATATATATATATAATAGGTTGGGAAAAAAGTCTTTTCGTATTTTTGTATGAAAAGTCAAGACATTTTTTTCAAAGTTTATTTACATTTATTTACAATATATATGTACCGTTTTGTTGAATAACTTTCTGCCATTTTGTGGGCAGAGACATTATCCCGTTACTGTAGAAACTTTGGGACTTCTGATCAAAAAAACGGGACAAATAGTTTTGGCAGTCCTCTCTTGAGGTCAACCTTACAGAACCTAAAGAATTCTGCAGAGACCGAAACAGGTGAAAATCTGAAGGCGCAAGGTCAGGGCTATATGGTGGATGCACTAGGACCTCCCAGTCGAACTCTCTTAATTTTTGCTGAGTGGCTAAAGATGTGTGTGGTCTAGCGTTATCGTGATGAAAGACCACACCCTTCCTGTTGATCAATTCCGGCCGTTTTCTCTCGATTGCTTCCTTTAATCTCATCAGTTGCTGGCAGTAAAGATCAGAATCTATGGTTTTGCCGGGCGGTAAAAGCTCATAATAAACAATGCCCTTCCAATCCCACCATACACACAGCATCACCTTATTTCGTGTTAGGCCAGGTTTCGCCACAGTCTGTGAAGCCTGGCCAACTTTCGACCACGATCTTTTTCGCACGTTCTTGTCGTACGTGATCCACTTTTCATCGCCAGTTATCAATCTCTTCAAAAACGGCTCGGTTTCATTACGTCTCAATAATGAATCGCAAATGAGTACACGGTTCATTAAGTTTCTTTGAGTGAGCTCGTGTGGCACCCAAATATCGAGCTTTTTTGTATAACCAGCTTTCTTCAAATGGGTCAAAACTGTTTTGTGGTCAATTCCCAGTTCTTCAGCTACATCGTAACTACTAATATGCCGATCTTGCTCCACTCTTTCAAAAATGGCGTCCATTTTATTCGTAACAGGGCGACCAGAGCGAGGTGCATCTTTAACATCAAAATTTCTGGACTGAAAACGTTTGAACCAAATTTGTGCTACTCTTACTGACACTGCATCAGGTCCATAAACATCACAAATTTTTTTCACTGCTTGAGTTGCATTTTTGCCTTTTTTATAATAAAATTTTAAAATGTATCGAATTTCTTCATTAGATTCACTCATTTTTACGGAGAGAAAAACAAATGAAAAATAGCGGAAAACAACTTTTTTTTATTTTTTTCTTTTCTTTATAATGGAACCTTTTTAATGTTACCAAAACCAGCCAGACACAAATAGTACAGTCAAAAAAATTTTATAATAAGTTTATACCTACGTTATGCGAAAAGACTTTTTCCCCGACCTAATATATATAATATGTATAACTACTTGTTTTTTATTTCGACTAACAATGTTGACATATAAATAAGTGCGTTTGTAAGAATATTGGTAGGGTTACTTTGATATTTAATGCATCTAGAAATTAAAAATATTGTAAGTAAAACAACTGCAAAAAGAAAAAAGTGGTTTTGATATTCGATATTCTATAATTTTTTATGGGAAATTAAAAAATATGTAAACTAAAATTATTACTTAAAATAGTATGTAAAAAAATATATCTGGGGCTCAAAACTTCGTTAAAAGGTTTGAAATTCGAGCAAACAAGTATTGAAAGTAAGATAGGTTACCAGGGTTCATATGTAGGTCACGCGGACGAAGTCGCGGGCGGCCGCTAGTATGTTCTAAAGTATTGTAGGCTAGCCGTCAAGGGTGAGTGCGTTCTGCAGCGTTTTTAACGCGATGTAGACTTCTGTAGATTTGTGGATTGCATCATCTGCTTAGCATTCGCTGGAAGTGTGAACCGCTTTAGTAATATTTATTAGAAAATAAAATTCAGTGGTACTGCCAAATAAAATATGCACAATGTTCTGCCCGAATGTCAAAGCCCCGACTAAAAGAATTGCACGTCCATATAGTAACTGCGAGTATTTATGTAATTGTAGTTACTATGTGCTTCTAATAACTTGATAATATGTATGCATTTGTTGTCGCTTTGCTAAGTACATACATACATTCATGCCTGTTTCCCTGAAGGGGTAGACAGAGGCATAATATACGCCCACACTTCGCCAATTATATAGTTGGTCCCACGCAATAGGTAGCGAGCCTATTGCAGCTTACCGGGCACTGTTATTTTCGCCAGAGCCTCGTCCGTTGATCGGCGGGTGCACCACTTGCAGGTGAGGTTGGCTTGGGCTTCTTGGGTCTTGGCAGGATCCCTGTACATCCTGTACAATCTTTTTTTACGTCAGTCTTTTTTCAAATTTCCACTCGTGGAGCTGTTGGGAGATTATTTATAAAGAAGAAGGCTCATGAATTATTAGCGGGCGGGCCAGGAGGGCCCGTCAAGTAGCGCCAGGAGGATCTTAGGCAGTGGGGGCAGGGGGCCCCTGCTGTCTAACTAGACCCTCCGAGAAGTCGGCCACACACAATCCACTGCGCCTCTCTGAGGAGGTCCTCCCGGTTTTACTCCGGGGGACGTTGGCCGCAGGCGGGATGTCAGACGCTGCAACCCAGGTACTGGCCTCCGCCTCTTTCTCCAACAAGCGGCGGGCGTCGTCGGAAGATTTTAGTGGGTATTACTGATGGCAGTCGCGGCTGCTGGTGGTGAGTACCACACCCCCTTTCGGTCCTCCTTTGGCCGGAAGGTACAGCGTAAACGCATTTTTTTACCGACGTAAAACAAAAAAAAAAAAGGTCTTGGTAGGATCCCTATACACCTTTTGGGCGCACACCCACGCATGCTTTGCCAAGGAACGTACTGATATTATACTTAGCTCTCATACATTTTGTTTTCGGAACAGAGCGAGCTATTATGGTGACAGACTTAAGTAAGTGACGCTGGCCAGTTGGATACTGTTAATCTTGCACTACAAACGGATCTAAGACAGAAAAGTTCTTAATGATACTTATCTTGGAACTAATTAATTGGTGTAATTGTCTGAAAATCACTTTTGATAATCATCAGCCTACATTCGTCCACTGCTGGACATAAGCCTCTCCAATGGCACTCCACTGAGCTCGGTTTTCAGCTTTTCGTCTCCTCAATGTCAGTAGCTACTGTAAGGCGATCTATGGCTTTGGAATTCTATTTCGGCTCATATTTCTCCGATGATTCAGTGTCGGATTTAACGATTTTTATGCAGTTCATGAGTTCGTCCGCTTGTTACCAAACTTATTCAACGGTCAAATGCGCTTATCTATTTTTATTTGAACTGCGTCGACCTGTAATAAAACATGCAGACATAATGTCACGCCTGTTTCCCGTAGGGGTAGGCAGAGATCACATCCATCCACTTGCTACGATCTTGGCACAATAATTGCGATAATAATTAACAATGTTTAAATAATATATCCTCTCTACTGTCGCCGCCATCTTGGCCATATATATAATAGTAATCCTGTTACTTATATTAGCGATACTAGACAAATAAATTCAGATAAATACCACCTGGGACGCTGAATATTTAAGAAATTAATACATTACATAGAAAATAAATCACCCGGTACAGAGCAATATTTATTCTCCAAAAAAATCTAAAATATAGGCATATTGCAATCGAGGCTTGATTGTTCGCCAGGATGCATTGTGCCGATATAATAGAATTTTATTTATCACGTACCTATAAAGGTAGAGCGGTTCATGGAATGAATCCGACGTTCATAGCTATTAGCGCGGCGGACTTTCAGGATTAACAGTTTTTTTTATGTGCAGATATAAAGTCAAAGTCAAATTAGCAGTCAGTTAACATTCACACTGCTCCACTTAGCCTTAAACTAATTAGCGATGGTACGGATAAACATACTGAAATATATTTTTATAGGCACATACAAACTTATAATACACTAAATTCAGACCTAGTTGTAGACCTTTTATTAATATCAATGTCCACTGTAATTCTAATTTCACTTGAATTTAGAAGTCTGTGACATTACTCACTGACCTAGTGAATTTAGTTGAGCTAAGCACGTGTATTAGTAGTAATAAATAATACATATTAAAAATACAAAGAAAAATATTAGGCGGCGATAGCCCAGTGGTGAGACCAATTGCCTTCAAATTCAGAGGGTCTCGGGTTCAAACCCTGGTGACCTATGACTTTTCGAAGTTATGTGCGTATTTATCGCTTGCTCCGTGCCTCGGAAAGCACATTAAGCCATTGGTCCCAGCTGTCATGCACATCAATGGCAGTCAATGACAGCTGGTTTAACCATAGAATGATGTTTCCCGCTGGATTGCGGAGGTCAGACGGCAGTCGTTCCATGTAATAACTGAAACTGAGTCAAATCTGGTTAAACCAGTGAGCAGACCCAGGGCCCTAAGCTTAAGTCTAGGGCAACCGGGATAATGCTAGAATATGATGATTAAAAAAACAAAGAAAAATATTTAAGTCCATACACACAAATATCATATTAATATTTGAAGACCTATATGACGTGGAGGTTAGTAAGCCTGCTCTCCGTTCTAGAGGTCGTGGGATCGATTCCCACACAGGACAAATCTTTGTGTGCATTAAAATGAATATTTGTTATGGTCTGGGTGTTTTTCTATGTATATTAAGTATGTATTTTGCAGAAAGAAGTATTTTAGTATGTGTATCCGTTGTTTAGTATCAATAACACAAGTTCTTAATTATACTTTTCTTAGAACTAAATAATTGGTGTAATTGTCACAATAATATTATTATTTATTTATTTATGTAATATAATCCTCTCTGAAACTCTGTATCTAGCCCTTAACAAACACTGACTTTTAGATTTTTATACCAATAATATATTGATGAAGTATTGATTTCCTAACTTTTTGAAATAAACGTGGCAAAAACCTACATTTGTCCTGAAACGGTTGCAGCCTCGTAGTGGCTACTTATATTAACAAATAAAAAACTGAACTATCATCCGTTGTTTTATTTGTCAGTGCACGAAAGCGGTCTCCATCCCGATTACAGCGTGCTGCCGAATGCTCACACCCCTGACGGCCATTTCCTTTCCTGAACAAAATTAACTTAACATTTTAAATAATAAATCTAAACATAGAATAGAGGTACAGTGTGGCACAATGTTTTCATGCGGCCAGGGAGGTGCACGGAAACAGGGTCGCGTCAGCTTAAATATTAACGGACATTGTATGAAGGTGTCAGTTAATGACACGTTAACGTTAACTAGAATTCGTTATAAAGGGGAGCACAGCTGTACGGGAGCGTTCCCGAGTTATGTCCCGCGCGAGACAGCGCTCGATTAAAAATGCAGCGCTTCAAAACGAGCAGGAATCGGCAGCGGCGACGCTGGCGCACGTTCACGTCAGTACCCTCGACTCGGCGCCGCGGTGTGGTCGCCGCCTTACACCACTTACTGCCAAACCAAGCGCCCTTGTGACAGTGACAGTGAATCAAGAAAAACAACGATATGAAACAACAACACAACTCTTCAGCCCGTCAGTTAACATTCTTTATTAAATATTCATTTCAGCAAAACTCACTGAAACCAACTCACGTGAGGCCGCAGACCTAGTTTACAAATTGGGACGTTAACGTGGGATATAGCGCAGTCTTTATTTTTAAATCGGGATCAGATCGATCGGAGTGGGTAGGTACCTCCTCACTGACATTCATAAAACAGAAACGCGGCAAAGCGAGTCAGAAGCATTGCTGCAAATGTCGGTATTTTATTTACGTGAGAGCCGCAATTCCCGGTCGGTTTCTATTTTCGCACTATATCGTTTGTTATGAGGGCCGAGTCGCGGCACGGCACGCCAGCGCGTCGCGCAGGCCACTTCACCGCCTGATATTATATTCTGGAGCACGACGCCTCGACTCGCGCTAGATTTCGAGTGTTGCTTCTACCACCTATGAATTTATCTAGTCTCAGTCACAGAATACGCCCGGTGCAGCCGCCCGCATCGTTTATTAAACTCGTAAGCGATACTATCAAATAATTTCTTGAGTAAACAGAGCACGCGTTTCAGGATCGGGTAGTACGGAAGTCTTGTGTGTGTGATACGGTGCGACCTTGTCTCTACATTCATGCATAGAGAATGAGTGCGTAATGTCATGTTTCTTTCTTTCATCACGTTTTATTTCGAATTCATTCACTTTAGTAATTAGTATGCACTATCGATTTAAATTACTAGTTATGAACTGATTTTACATATAAATTATTTGAATAAATTTACGAGTATACTTAGTACGAGCTATACCCATAACAATTTGATATACGTCTACTGACGATCTTGGGAAATAGAATAGAAGTACTTATTTTGCACAATTAGTAATAAGTGCCGGCATAATACAAGCTGAAACTTTCTCGGATTTTTCTATTAATTTAAGCTATTGTTCATTTGGTCATAAGAAAAAAACAGAGATGTAAGACGTATGTAAAGACTATAAAGTTCTACATGCACTCAAAACTTTGATATATTTTGATTATAATTTCTGAATACTTATTGGATTTGGTATGTAGTTACAGTACTTTTGGAGTCGGTGCTAGCCTAAATAATCAAGTGCATAAGGTCCATGGTCCAGGTAACGTGCACCCACGGAACCGTGTTGTAAGAACTGATTGTTATTTTTAAACAAGTTAATAACGAATTAGTATGCACATATTAGTTTAAAACCAGAAATTGCTGCAGTTTTGAATTAAATTGTTGCTGCATTGTAAGGACTTTTAAAATAAATAAATATCTGTTTATGTTCATGAACTCAGTGGCGTGTTGGAGAGTCCTATGTCCAGTAGTGGACGAATGATGATGGTGATAATATGTTCATAATTTTGTAAAAAGGGTAAACATTTTGCAAATAGTTTGAACCCTGGTCACCAATATCGAAGTATATTATGGGCGCGATATTTGTAACGTAGACCTCTTACATTAATAACTGTATCTTTTTGTTAATTTCTGTAAATAAAATAACATTTTGAAAATTCTGTAAACTTGTAAGGAAATTTTTATAACTCTTTATGAGATTAAATAAATGCTTTGTTTAATAGAACTTCCTTCAATAAAAAAGACTAGTAGCTAAATTTTTTAAATATTATTAGTATTATTACATAGATACAAAAAACTCCTTTTACGTATTTTAGTCGCGGTTATCTATATATTCTATCCCGACATAGTTTTAAAGTGTCTCGTGGCCCCGAATCAAGCATTCGTAGCGTCGAAAATCTGCAAAATGTGTTGTATGTATGAAGATGTGAATGAACATAGATGATAATCTTGGTCAGGCGTTCTTTAATGTATTGAAGGTGTATAATGTATTGATATAAAATTAGTATTTAAGTAATAATGATAATTATCTTACAATCGCACCCATTTTGTATTTATTTACTTTAAGTATCATTAAGAACTTGTGTTGTGGATACTAAACAACGGATACACACTTAAATTCTTTTCTGCATATACATACTCAGTATACATAGAAAATACCCAGACCAGTAAAAATCTTCATGTTCATGCACACAAAGAGTTGTCCTGAGTGGAAATCGAACCGACGACCTCAGGAGGGAAGTTTGCCATATCGGTCGTCGTGTTTAGTAGGCATATTTAACTTTTAATTAGTTCCTAGTACAAGTTTTAAGTTTGGTTTAGTTCTAGTTTATTTAAATGGCGTTGTTTGTGAAATATAAGGGGATATATTACTAAAAGTCTGTGTTGGAAAATCAGAGAAATTGAGGATCTGCCCCTTAGTAAGTCACATTAAAACAGTACGCCACATTGAGTTTGGTGACGGGTCGGCCTTAATTTGTTCGTCGCTATTTATAGCTATGATGCCTGACCTGCCTTCAGGTGACATTATGATGTGTAGTAAATGTCATCATCGCAGCCACGATCTATCCACTTAGAGCTAACTTTGTTGCGCACGGCCCTATTGTATCGAGAGAATAGCTTTGACACGAAGCAAACTTACCCTGAATTTTTCAAGTAAATATATGTTACATTAAATTGCCTATACATTTTTTGACGTCGTTACGTTTATAATAGTATTATCAAAACTTATAAAAAAGTTTTAATATTGACTCTAATATATCGATATGAAATTGATGTTTTACATTTTACAAAGGAAAGCAATTTTATTTTAATTCTATTAATCAGAGTATATACTGTTATTATCTATGCACTTTTCCCATTTTATAGGACGTTAATTTATTCCTAAGCTGATAAAAATGCAGGAGCGGGAATTGTCAAGATCTTTGAAGGCGTTTTGGAGTGCCTCATCAAAAATGAATTTTTTGACCAATCTCGGTTTTAAAACGGCTAGTTTTTCCTCATGGTCTCCAGTTGTTGGCAATACAGATCTGCCGCAATCGTCTGACCAGATCTTAGGATGCTGTAGTTGATAACACCAAAGCTGGTCCACCATACACTAACCAGTACCTTCTTTGGGTCAACTTTTGCTTGGGGCAAGATTTGGCCGGTTTATCTGGGTCTAGCCGGTCAACCACTGTATTGAGCGTTTCCGATTATCGTATAGAATCCATTTTTCATCACATAGGTAATACGATTCAAAATTCCCTCGTTATTGTGACGTGTTACTCAACAGTAACGTGACGCAGCAGTCGATGCGAGTTTGTTAGTTTGCTTCACTTAATTTAGGTGGTACCCATTTTTCAAGCTTATTGACTTTTCCTATTTATTTTAAATGATACGAGATGGTTTTATCATTGACACAGAAGCCTGCAGCCAACTCTGACGTGGTTTGAGATGGATTCGCATTGTGACAAGATGGAACTGTTATCCAAAAATAATACAGTATTTTAAATTTTCCATATTGATGCCGAAAAACAAAATTAAATGGCGCAAAAACATATTAGTTATCACACTCAGAACACGCATAGATAAGCTTTAAATTAAAATTCATGTTAGTGGAGAGTTTTTATTATATTTTTTCTGAAAATACACAAGTAATTTATGTACTAAATTACTTCAAGGACAAGACAAAAAGCCAAAATATACTCATATCTTCTGTATATCAGTAGTTGTATCAACTTGCGAATGAATACTTTACTTAACGTACAAGTACGCCGTGACGTCTATAGCTCGTACAAACTATCACTGAAATCCTAAGACGTTTGCAATCAACTGAAATAACCGAGTGGATTAAGAAAATAGCTCGTATGAGGTCGAAATACTGTTCCATCTGCTTAATCAACATACGATTAGTCTGCGAGTCAGCACCTCTTTTAGTCTGTCGATTACATTAAACAAAGCCGCTTTTACAGTCTGTGAGTAAATATAGTTTTTGGCTTTTTGTGCGTCGTATCTTTCTATGTTATTTATAGAGGTTCACTACGCCTTTCCGACGTTCATATCATCGAGTTACGGTTCATCGATGGTAACTCTTCGAATGTCTGATAATTCGAACGTTCAATTCATCGATATCTATATCTACACCTTGTTTTCTAGCTGAGAGACAATCGTAGTTAATATTTCACTAATGGTTTGCCGCGACTTCTTCTGCGTGAAATTTGATTATTTCGCGCAGGTGGTTTATTTTTCCTCAAATATTATATTTATATCTAATAGCTAATACACCTATTTTCACGCTTCCAACTTCAAAAATGAACACTTTCCACACAAACCCGCTATTTCCTTACCTTATAACCTTTTCTTTGCATTACGATGTAGCCTATGTCTGGCTCTAGACTATCTGTGTACTCTATTTCATTTAAATTGATTTTGTAGTTTTGGCGTAAAAGCGAGACAGACAGATAGACAGAATTACTTTCGCATTTGTAATATTAGCATGGATGATTAAAACGTATTCTGAAGTTTGAATGTATGTTAAATTTCACTAAATTGCATGTAGCAATAACTGGTTGTCTATAGTTTAATATCAAAGAACTTTACTTTAATTCCGGAATTCAATTGTTATGTTCATATTGTTTGTGTTCAAAATTAAGTAATATCATTAATTGAATACGAAATTAATGCAAAATGGAAATAATATTATTTTTGTTTTTAATAATATATACCGAATCACACGGGCCTACTGACGGAGGCCGAACAAAGAGAAAATAATTACTCACATTTGAAAACAGGTTATAGAAATAGTTTTAACCGATTCTTCTTACAGAGCGGTGGCTCGGAACTGGCACTTAGATTCACTTACGCTAAATTATTTTTTGTTTTAAAATTGTTTTGTTGCATATAAGTGAATCTAAGCTTCGTGATTTCAGTTTAATAATATTTTGATTGTTTTTTTATATTTAATTTTGACGTTTTCAAGTACTGTGTAATAGTTTATGAAATAAATAATTTTTAATTTTTACCGACTGTGACGACCAAAATGGCGGGTGGCGAGTATACTCTGCTACGGAGGTCGTGGGCACGATTCCCACGCAGGAGAAATCTTTGTGTGCATAAGCATGAACATTTGTTCTGGTCTGGGGATTTTTCTATGTATATTAAGTATGTATTTACAAAAAAGTATTTATGTATATTTATTCGTTATTTAGTATTCTTAATACAAGTTCTTAATACTTATACTTGTCAGAAAATAATTATATACTTATTTTTAAGCTCTTATACTTAAAAAAAGTTCGTGAGGCCATTAATTAAAATGAATGTGCCCAAATATAAGAATGCACACTGTATTATATTTCTGAAAGTTTTAAAAAACCAATTGAAACTTATAAAATAAAAGCTTTATACTAATATTATCGCTTCTACTCTATAAAAGAATGATATGACTATAATAACCATATAATTAACATTACGTATGGGCTAAGAGCCGAGGAGAGCTCTTTTTTTCACCCAGCTGCTCTGAGATATTTTTGACACAGAAATATCTTAACATTTTTTTGCTTTGATTGATGTTTAAGACTATTTGATCAGGTAATTGGTTTAATTATTTTGATTTTACATGTAAAAGTATTAAATCAATAAATAGATTTAATAAAAAACAATAAATTGTACCAGCACAACATAAAGCGGCGGGCAGAAAGCCGACGGTGCGACAAGGCAACAACAAACCGGCTCGCAGCCTGCTGTACTGTTATTAACGGCATTCCACCTATTTGAGGGTATTTTTTGAAAGCCTCCGCGTTATATTCATTAGCGCAGCGCCGCCGTTCATTAGCGTACTACAGTCCACACTGCGCTTTATCCCCAAGTTTTGTCTCGTTGTAATGCAACATTGTTTTTCACTCAATTATGGAACTAACTGAAGTCGACCTTTCCGATGCTTTGTTTTTGTAGATTGGTACTTTGCGTTCGTTTACCTACGGTCATGAAGTTATCTCTTTACTTTTAATGCACCGCCACTGCGGTGAAGTTTTATAAAATGCAGGATAATTACTTAGTAATAAACATGGGCGTTGTGACATTGACTACGTGCCCTACGGAACATATGCATTGTTAAAAAGTAATGCAGTGTGGTAAATAGTGTTGACAGTGACAATTTAAAGGATAGAAAGACATATATTCTTACGGTTAAAATCTTAGTGTATGTAACTTATATTTGTAGAATAAACTATTTCCGTCCACGTGATAAAGTGGTTCCAGCACTTCTTCTAACCACCATGAATTCAAATACTGGAGTACAAAAAGTTTAACTCACTAAAATCTTAACAGCATGGGCAGTACATTTAGTGGACTTTCATTAGAAGTACCACCTTAAATCGAGATCATAGTCACATGAATAACATATAAGGAATGTAATACCATTAAATGCTGACATTCAGTATGAACAAATTATAGCACTACGTCAGATAAAATATGTATTACTTATTTTAAAATTATGAGATAAGGAAGTTAACTTAGGACATGAAACGAGTATCCGGTGCAGCACGACACTGGAATATTCAGAGATATCGGTTTTACATAAGTCTCTGCTCGACGTTTAAATGATGATACCCTAACGTTCCGAGAACCAAATGGTTAAGCCATGACTTTATATTGTCTAGTAATAGGTATTTCTATATGTTTTTGTCTTTAAACCGGGTGGTATAAGTATTTCTATATATTGTTATCATTAAACCGGGTGATGATTAAGGTTTTCACATTTTTAGAGGACATTAAAGAGTGACCTTCTGTGGTCTAAAATTTCAGCTAAATCTAACTTCGTAACTACTTTTAATAGGTAGCTGACCCACACATTATTAACACTGGAAGAAGCTTCGATAAGTACCACTTCGCTGCTGTATATTTCGTTTTACTTAGAGATATAACAATATCTCCTTTGTATAGTCACAACCTAGGAAGTAAGGCCTAAAAGATTTCAAACCTATATGTCATAAGGGTTAACTGCACTCCAGCTCTGAGGTAGTGGGTTGTTTACCTACACAGGACCAATATTTTTTTTACATAAATTCGTATTTATTACGCGTGGTGGAGTATGACATGAATTCCTCTCACTTGTTTTATGAAAAGAGGTCCGTGATTACGTTAATGGGCTGACGATGATTTCTTGGAATTACTACCACGAGACATGGTTACTTACTGTAAGCTTCTCGTTGTTTTTTAGAAATTAAATTTAAAAAAAAGAATAGCCTTTATTTTATGACTAGATACTGAAATGATGTTCTACTTGTAGAATAATAAATATATGACTGCATATAATTTACAGGATTCTGTTACATAGATAGACCTTAAATTTAATTTGCAAAACAAAGGCGTTGGTACATACCTAGACGTAATTCACTAAAATAATGGGGGATTACGGCATCACTGGCAAAGACCTTCCTTTTTTAATATCTCATAATTTTTATGCCTAACAGAACACTGGCTCACCAAAATGGTGTAATTTGAAATAACTTTCTTTTTAAAAGTCCTTTTGTTATAAAAGCTGCCAATCACAAAGTAACTAAGTAATACTTCAAAATAGAACAGGTGGCATGTAAAGAACAAACCAAATTTCGCTTTAATTGATGTGATATTTATTTATTTATATTTTTATGTTTATATGTATAGAATATATCGGTTTAAAGAAATTTTACATTTCACTTAAAATACAATTTAGGCTTAACTATTAAAAAATAACAATATGGCTGCTAAGCAGTGAGCATGAACATTACAGCACCAATACGTAGCACAAATATAGATTTTTTACATAGTTTAGTAGTCGTAATAGATATATCTAAATATACTGGCTGAAGAAAAACTTGGAGTTTCCTCTTCTCAACTGTTCTCCCCTCACGCTTCTGTTATATCTCGACACTCATAAATGTTTGATAAAGTAGCCAAAGTTTGATAAAGTTACTTATTAATGTAATTTCATATTAAGTTTATTAATTAATTTGAAGTTGAAGTTTATCTTTTAAAATATAATCTATAAATATAGAATGTATATAAATATATTATTACTTATTATTTATATTTTATATATATATTTATATATTTTGCTATATTATTTACATTTTACAAGGTAGTCTTAAGTATAGATGTCATTCCGCCAATCCTAACAGTAGTTTAGAACTAAGTATTCTACGATAAAACTACATAGTTTACCCTAAACATGATTATCTAGGTGCATTATGCCCTATATATTAAATGAATCCTCATATTTAGTGATGATGACATTAACACTTCATTACATAGATTGGTTAACAGCGACGTTAATACGTAATCCTTTGTTACAGGATAACATCGAATGCCAATAAACGGATAAGGCAGCGCTCACAGCATGAGCGTGGAGGATCGCAGTGCGAGTACGAGTGCGGGGGCGATAAGAGGCTGGGGTTGCACTCCCACCGGGGACCCACCGCCTGACGCAGTCACCCACGATGAGTCCCCCAAAGTGACTTGTCTACCTACAGTCTTGCGAAGAGGCTGGCGGAGAACCTGCCTCTACATCATCATATTAATGCTAATGGTTTTAGTATTTCTAAACATAGCACTGACTCTATGGATTATTGCAACCTTAAAATTAAGTACGGTAAGAAAATCGTTGGTGTTATGAGTATAACAGAAACTAACTTATATATCAAATTAGCAGATAAGTGAATAATATTATACGGGAACATAAAGATTTTAATATATCTTTTTATTGAATAATTTTAACTAAGCCAAGTTTTTTAATTGTGTTATAACATATTAAGTAAATAAGTGTATCATTTATTGCCGAGAAAAATAGGTAAATGATTTTTTGTATTTACAATTAATAACATACAATCAAAATAAGGAAAGTTGTAAAAACTGAAAGTTCATAAAAGTTCGGTAAAATATTCAAAACAAGTTTTTCAAAGAGTTTCGAGACATTACAATTGATGTCAGATATTTGCCTCTTTATTTTTTACAGAATGGAATCGGTCCAATAAAAATAGTAAGAAATGGCATTCAAGTCGACAGCCAAGCATGGGTCGTGGACAACCTGGTAGCAGCGACAATTACATCGCAGCCCGCTCAGCCTATCACCCTGCACTCTCATCGCAATTTCACCGTGCTAGTTTCCGAGCCGACACTGGGAAACAACAAGAGCTTACAACAATTGGAACTTGCCAAGCTATTAATCAGTTAGTACAAAGAACTTGTTCATATATAAATGAAAAAAGTTTTTGTCTACATTTAGTTGCTCGGACCTCAAAGCTTGCAACATAATTTGATAGCGTTTGTTTAATAAAACGGTAGAACTAAAATACTATTAGTATGTAAAGCACTATAGTTTTTATTGCATTATATAGGCGCACAAATAAGTGTAATACAGTTTTTTTAATATGACTAGGCACTAAGTTTATACATAGATAGGTATTTATAGAGATAACCCAAAAGATTAAAATTACATACAGGCGTAGTGTTAAAGCTACGGAGTTTGTTTTTATTTAAAAAGAAAAACAATATATATTTTTCTTATATATATTATAATAATAAATAGACCGACAGGCAGGATAACTTACCTTGGCATTTATAGTCCTCGTATTGCCCAAATCACTAGTCTACGATAAATAGCGGGCAACAAACTATGAATGTAAAAGTACTATACTATATTAGCTTTTTATAAAGTCCACTGCTGAACATTGGCCTCCCCAACAGATTAGATTCTATTAAGGGTATTTGCCCAGACTCACTACCCTAGGCAGGCCGGTTGGTGATCGCAGTTTAAGCCAGTACTCAGGATGACGCTGATGCTTCGTCGACTCTTACGACTCCACTCAGCACAATATTTGAATGTAGAAGTAAAAAGAAACGACTTTTTAAGCAACTGTGCATATGTATTAACATTATGCATTATGTGTGTTTCGAAATCACAATCTTTGTTATTTTTATCAAATTCACAATCTTTGTTATTTGACCAAACATAACAGCTGGGATCATCTGAATCAGCAGGCAAGCAAGAGATCCTAACTTATTATGAAATAACTACAGTCTGTGAGTTAGTAGTACCCAACATGCTACTTGAGTAAGCCAATGTAAACCTCTGGTATAGTCGTAACTTCACGATGTCATATTTATATAACGCATATAAATATATATAAAAGTTGCCGTTTTCTGTCAAGTAATTTTTTATATTTAATACTTAACATACGCGAATCTGTGTTTATTATTTTGCTAATTGATTAACGTTGCGTAGAACATTGAATTGCATTTAATAGAAACACATATATGTAGAACTTTAAACGTAAAAAATATAGGAATATTAAATCGATGCTACCTCTTAACCGTGATAATTTACTAGCGGATATAGAAGTTATCAGTTTATAAATCCTTAGTAACCATTGTGCGCCGACCCCAGATTATTTTGGAGCTGCGCAGGAGAATCGTTATCGTTGATAGATTCAAGAAGCTTCAAAATAAGATATAAATCCCATTATGTTTATAACAGATTAATGCCTGATTGTATAAATGTAAATTTTGTCCTATTAGAACGGATTTAAAAATAAGAACGTAGTAACGCTGTAGATTACTTATCACAAGACTTATGGAAGTATTGTTTGTTACTGAACTAAAGTGTATGAAAACAGGGAATAACTCTAGTGTAGTACAGACGGTATGAAAAGTTTATACATCATAAAGAAGAAATAATCGATTGCTTGTTTATTTGCATAAAATATGCTCCAAATCTATTTTACTAATAGAAATCTGCATTTTTCTAGAGTAAAATAGGCTATATTACTAATCAATACAGTTTAAGGATCCCTATAACACCGCAAATTCAAAACATATATATTTTTTTTAAATATTGAAGCGGGCGAAGCCGTGTTTAGAACTATAGGATATGGATTTTGTTTTATAAAATACAGAACGCGACAGCGTGGAATGCAGCGGACGAATGTTCGAGGTGCGTGATCCAAAGGGCGGGTCGTTATTCCAAGCGACTCGCGATGAGGTCCGCTTGGGCGCAGACGCGCTGGCGGTGATCGGAGCAGGTGGAGTGACCGTCAGAAACGCAGTGCAAGCGTCTTCAATTAGAGCTCCTCCAGGATCTGATCTACAGTAAGTAGAGTCGTCATAGCATACAGAAGTAGACTGAAAACAGGCTGCGACAAGCATTAAGAAGAGCTCTGACGAACTGTCCATTTTTATGACAGTTTTCATTACCTACGGATTAGGCTGGTTAGGAACACAGAAAGTTTTTTAACCTTGATATCATGTCAAGAAACTGGACTTTTTTGACATTACGCCTATATTTCAGGAAATGGCGGGGAAAGAAAACCTTTAAGTTGAAATTTTGGGAGAATTTTTAGTTACAAGATTTTGTTAGCTTAATTTGCTTATTCCTTTTTTTATGTAACAGTTTTAAGAAAAATGTCATATCATTCGTGAATGCCGAACAAGTAACATCGTCTAGCTAGTTACTGGGACTTACTCGTAGTTTAGAGATTCTAGTAATATCAACAGTTTTTAATTTTATATTCTTCATTCGTTTGTACAGACTGGAATCCCTGACGAGGCGGTTGTCGCTAAGGGCGCCCCAGTCCATCGTCTTCGAGAGCAGAGCAGGAGCAATCGATGTCACCTCACATGGTGACATTAAACTGGACTCCGTTGTTGGAGCAGTGAGTACAGTGCCCAGCATGTAAGTTGAACAAAATGGCGGTTGTAAAGAGTAATCGCATGAGCGCAAGTGATGCGATGGCGCGATGCTATAGTTACGCGCCGACCCTTCCCCCCACGACGCTTTTCAATTGTGACCCGATCGTGCAATTAAGGTCATTGTTCAACTTATGTGCCGCGGATTATACCTATATACTAGTCTAATATAATTAGTAAAGTAGTATCATAATATTATTACTAATAACTTTTGCGCTATGAAGCTTTTTAAAAAGGCTATACGAGTATATGGTTGTGATCTTGTTATAATGTGTATTATAAAACTTGAGTTACGTTTTGATAACTGTGTTGTTTTCTTTTACTCTTAAGTTATATTTTATTAAAGAATTTCTAAAGTTTCTGTTCGACAGTTTGTAATTTTTTTTTTATAAAACTTAACTACATTGTTAAATTTATTTTCAGATAAGAATTGAAGCACCCAACATAGTGATCAGTAATCTAAAAGAAGCAAATGTGACAAAAAATGTACAAAAAAATATAAGAACAATGAAAGTGTACCAATTGTGCGCGTGCGCAACCGGCAAGCTCTTCCTCGCGGCGGCTGATGGCCTCTGTAGCTCCAATGACGACGAACTTTGTCGATGATACCTTAAAGGTATTCTTTGTAATCTTAACCAAGGTATTGAATGTTAACAAGTGTAGTGAACGTCTATAAAAAGCATTATATGGGTGAAAACGTGGTGCTCATGTGTTGCACCCTCAATAACGACGAACTTTGTCGATGATACCTTACAGGTGTAATCTGAACTTCAGTATGATGCTCAATACGCTCAGTGAGTTTAGTGCCGTGAAATTAAATTTGAATGGATATTATTTACGTATTTATTTGAATATGTGTCATAGGAATTGCTGCCTTTTGAAATATAAAGTACTTAAAGTAAAGTAGGATTCAAAGGATAAAATAAATTTAAATAATTATGTTACGCAATAAAATGTTGACAGAGTGCGCAGACACAGTAAATTTTTTTCACAAAATTAGCTTATACATTTTAAATCTTTTTCAAACGTCTGAATAGAACCTTATTCTTTGGGAAACCAGTAAATATTTTACTGCTATGTTTTGATAGATAATGAGATAAAAAATTGAATTGTGAAGTTTATGTTTCTCTGCATAATACTAAGTATGTATGTAAGCTAAGTTAATTTAGTTCCAATGAAATGAAAAATAGTGCCACACTTGTGTTAATGCACCAAAAGCACTCTTATATTTTAGTACAAAGTCGGTAATAAAGTTTTAAATTATAATTGTTGTTTCAGTAAAAGGAAATCGTATAAAATATTTATAAATAAATAAATATTCTCTTACAATCACACCAATTATTTAGTACCAAGATAAGTATCATTAAGAACTTGTATAATGGATACTAAATAACGGATAAACATACATAAATACTTTTTTTTTGTAAATACATACTTAAGATACATAGGAGAACACCCAGACCAGAACAAATATTCATGTTCATGCACACAAAGATTTGTCCTGAGTGGGAATCGAACCCACGACCTCTCGAGTGAAGTGCAGGTATACTGACCTCCACGCCATATCGGTCGTCAAAGTAAATTTTATGCATTTCCATCTCCAAGTTGTATTCATAAGTAGATTTTTTATTTTATTGTTATAATTAATTATATGATGTGATACTCACATAATTGTAATTTTAATAATACAGTTGTCATTTCTAACCGAGAAGTAAGCTACATCAAAGCCCCGGATTAAAGAACTACCAGTTACTGTACTAAGAGAAAAGGCAATGATGTTTTCATTACAAACATCGTGTTCTATTAGATGCCCACAGCACTACACATGCAATCAATCTTCCCGGCGACCGACCGAACGGTGACCCGTGCACTGCTCACTCGCATCGTAGAGCAGAAAATAACAGTAAGATATCAAAGAGGTTTAAAATTTTATTCAAGCGGATTGAAGGAAAATATCTCTCTTCTAACGTAGCGGCATCTGGTCTTTTTAAATGAAAGGTTGGGGGAATTTTTTCTTGTATGATGATGATGTAAAAGTTTTATCTTCTTTGATACATTTTATGAGATTTTGTCGCTGAGATTCTATCTACTGCTAACGCTCTTAACGAAACTAATCAAAACAATGTAAATATATCGTATCTTCATACTTATAATTACTAACATACAACTTTTAAAAACAGATTCTTACAAAAAAATTGATTTAAGATTTTATTGTAAAATTAATCTCAGGTGATTGTTTGTACATATTTTGTTTATGTGTTAATTATGATGATTTCATTGCCAATACAAAGTTTATTCGCCATTATATTACTCGATCGCGCCTATTGCCGATTCTAGGAAAAATACATAGTATTATAGAAAGTATTTCTCTCACCAATTAACACCAACTAACCAACTTTTAACCCTAATGAAATTAATTATTTCAGAAAAGTTAAGATTCATCATTATTTCTGTGTGTCTAATTATTATTATATATACATACATACGTACATACAATCACGCCTGTTTCCCTCCCTGAAGTGATAGGCAGAGGCAGAATATACGCCCACACTTCGCCAATTGTGTTGTTGGTCCCACGTAATAGGTGGCGAGCCTATTGCCGCTTACCGGGCACTTCGATGTTCGCCAGAGCCTCGTCCGTTAATCGGCTGGTGCACCACTTGCAGGTGAGGTTAGCTGAAGCTCCAGAGATGATGATAGGATCCCCGTATATCGTATATATAATTATTACCACGGTGGTTTAGATTAAAACCTACGGTTCTTGTATTTACTATGACAAGGAACTTCACATAGTATGCTGTCTCCGTGGACTGCGTAATTGAAACCACGTCCACCACATTTAAACTGGTGATTTTTTCCTCTTATTTTTGCCGTTCACTGAGATAGTCCTAATTTTTCAAGCATTTTACTAAACTCGGGTACACATGCGAGGAAATAGATATCTATATATTTGTATACTAGTCTTTAAATCTCAAAGTAACAAGGTATATCTGTCGGTAGTATTTGCACGTTTAAAATATTGAACTGGCGTAGGTGGAATTGATATTGATAAAAACGGGAATGCAGGGTAACTAAGAGGGTTTAATCAATTCTCAAGCAAAAAATATACAATTATTTAAAACTGTACTTTTAAAAGAATTAAAACATTTTCAACGCGATAAACTGTATATAGGTTACATGAGCAAAGCAATTCTACTATACTAATTTAATGTCTACTTATTCAATACGGTATATCTAGCAACGGAATTACGAAAATGATTACAAGATTTAACAACAAACACCGACAAAGGTACATAGTAAACATTGGTTGGCGCGACAGTCGACGTTTATTTTTGCAAAAGTCTTGCTTCCTTCAAATATAAGACAATCAGGATCGTCTCTGAAATTGCGACAAGACAGTATGCCCCATACGAACTGAATTTTATTTGTTTGCGTTTCCTTCTCACATAAAGGGTGCCGTCAAGAGTTACAGTTATTTCAGTACACTTTTTTAGTTACGAGTCTATAAACAGAGGCATTCAACTAACAAATGTTTCACTTCTTATTTCGTTTATTGTATTGGAAATAAATAAAAATTGAATATTATTATTGATAACCTACTTGTATATTTTGTGACTTGTAAGTGATCTATTAAGGTGGATTTTAGGGCTTCTTATGAATAAGTGAATTTCACACCCAAACTCTTAAAGAAATAAATATTATATGTCAATTACCCGAATCACTTAGTTCTAAAATCATGAAGAACTTGTGGATACTGAATAACGGATAGACATATTATGTTGATACTTTTTATTGTAATTACGTACTTAATATACTTAGGAAAGTTCCCAGACAAGATTAAATATTCATGTTTATGCACACAAAGATTTGTCCTGTGTAGGAATTGAACCCACGACCTCTAGAACGGAGAGCAGGCATACTAACCTGCTCCTGAGTGCGGATATACTCGACACCACGCCATATTAGTCCTCAAGTACGTAAAAGTTCCTATGAAATAAAAACATTTTTAAACCACATAGTTTTGTCCATACCTGTACGTTCAATAACTCTCACGCTAGTTCTCTTTCAGCAACGTAAATAAGTTAATACCGAATATTAAATATATAACTATAGATTAACCTGTAGACAAGAAAATGCACAAAATAAAAATATTGAGGGGTTCAATAATGGAATAGACAATTTTCTATACAAGATACACATCACACATCCGTCCGGAATTTAGTTATGACTTTGAGACTACAAAATGTCCGGCGAGTTCGGAGACTTGTCCACATTATGCAGATGAGGCCGCAGGTGGCCGTTATGTGGCTTGCGCGCCGCACCGTATAAAAACTCCGCGTTCCAAACGACCCCTCACTATTTCTAGGTGAAACTCCTTGCGTTGTTTGTCCCAAAATATAAACAAACAACTGAGGTCAACTCGATTCAAATAGCGATGTTCCTTCCGAAACAAATGGATAACATTTGGTTCGTTCAATTCAAATTTAATGTATTTTTTTATAATCTTCGAAAAAGGTTTTTTTTATTAGTTTATAATCCATGGACTAGTTTTGGTAAAGGGAATTTATGTATTAAAACAATATTTTATGATTATACTATAAAAACTGCAAATGTATTAATCTATGTAAGAACTCTACACTTCGCAATAGATATTCGTTGATAATATATTTTCTTTTTATTGCAACGATATAAATCTGATCAAAACCTAACTCTGTACAATAAAAAATCAAGGCTTTTGATTGTAATATTTCTAAATGAATGTTTAAACTTTAGACGGTGGCAGTTCTACGCTGTGTTCCGTCTTGTTATCATGTAGACACGTATTGTAGTACGTATTACTTATTAGTATTTGTGGAACGATAAAAAAATACTTTTTTTTAATTTCAGAAGTATAAGCCATCAAATATCCAATCCAATGCTATTTGGCATTTAATGTGCTTCAGTCGAATAGTTAGTTCGTAGAATATTTATGTAAAATCAGAAATACCTCGCTTTCACCAATAAAATAACACAAACAATAAATTAAAACTACAAAGTGATGTCATAAATTAAAACAAAAGCAGTGAATACAACTGCAAATATCAGTTTTGTGATAAATTGGTACATTTTGGTGTACTCGGATGACAAATACGGTTGTTAAAGCCACCTGCTTGCGATACCTGTCTGCAACTAGTGCCTACGTAATATTATATCATATATTTGAAAACTATTTACATACAAATAAAAAACATTTACATCGTATTTTTTTGTAAAGAACAATGACACAATTTCATGTACCTACAGTTATTAGGTACGTAAAAACCTTAAATACCTAATATTTTACCTAACCAGGTGTGGTTGTCCAACACGTTATAAATTAAAATAATTACAGTGATCAAAACAACCTGAAAATCACAATATTTTTTCAAAAACATGTACACAAATTTTAACATCCCTTTTTACTGGCTTACTAGATTTTTTTGAAATATGTAGTTGCAAGTATCTTAATATATCACTGTCCTGCGTTATTAAGAACTGTATGACAAATTGCAGCTATGCAGTGATTTAATCTGTACTTCGATGACCTTCCTGTATTGTTGTACATACTTGTTTCAATACAGCTCAGTCCGACATCACTTTATATCCCTTAGTAATCAGATTTATGCTAAGTACAACCTTATTATTTAAACATAACTACTTACTGTAAACTCTTAAAATAATCTAATCTGAATAACTAATATAAGCAAAATTCTGAGAAAAGAAACACCTTTTTACGACAAATTCGTTAATAAAATTGTCAATCAAATTTGTGTTTCTTTTAAAAGGTCTATCAGTCTTACTTAACGAACTTATTTCGTAAATTTTGTTGAACGACACAGGTGACGTTCGGCGATGATAAACGGTCTGAAAATATATTTTTAATCCACTTATTTCTATATTTTACGTGTAGCTATCCCCCTGATTCTGGTTTAAAGATAAGATAAATACAGATTTTTGATAATTTGGTCGCTAAAATTGTATGTTACATTAAAACTGTTTACACTAGAAAGTCGATATGTAGAGATCCTAGATGATAAATATTTAATTAACGTAATACCAATTTGAAATGTTGTTTATACTTACTAATTATTTTTTAAGGATTATGATTTGCGTGAACAGTCTTTTATAAAGGTATTATTCTACCTTGATACCTATATAAAAGACTCATGATCTGCTCTAAATAATTCTTTTGCTTCGTTTCACTATATTTGAGCAGAATTGCCGACCTGAAGTATGATCCACATTTGGAACTTAACACTATAGTGCCACCCTCTCTCATCTCACCGGGAGTCGTAAGAGTCGACGAAGAGAAATCCTACCGGATGGGCAGCAGCGTCATTCTGCGTACTACCCGCAGCCTCACTGGAAAAGACACCCGCGCCGCTAATCGCCCTAGGGCGCTGATCGCCCAGGGCTTGATCGCGGCGCCCCACCGGACTCGACAACCCGGACAATAACAAAAGCTGAAGGCCACCTCAACGGCGCGTCCGTAGCTACGGACACTGTACGAAACCGCAGCCAGGGGTCCCAGCCCCGACTCCGCGCCGTGTCCTCCCAAAAGGGGGACACTCAGGGGGGGACAGAGGTCAGACAACACTCAATTGGCTGCGTACTAGTACTAATTTGAGGCTAGAGAGTGTTGAAGCCTCCGTAGGTCGACTAGCGGGACCATTTGTTGCGCGTGCGGATGCGTTAAGCCACGACCACATACGAGGCTTGGCGCCGCTACAAGAGCGACCACCGGAGGATCGGGCCTATGCCCGCAGCCTCATCCCTCAGAAGACCTAAGACTTGATTTGAAGCCTCACTGACAGAAATCGCTAAACGCCCCCAGGGCTTGATCGCGGTGCCACAATGGATTTGACATACCAGACATACAAGGCAGAATAGCCACCCCAACGCCGCGCCGCTAGAAACAAGATCAGGAGGTCTAGCCCCGACACCGCGCCGTGGCCCCCACCAGGGGCACCACGTTTGATCATCACGATGATTCTGCGTACTAGCTTGAACTGCCGTCCCAGCGTGGTGATTATGGAAAAATACCCCTAGTTGACAGTAATCTATTGGCATCGGACATTATAAGGCTGATATGATAAAATCTCGTTTTTTTATTTTCCCATAATCAACTCAATTTATGAATCTAAAACAGACCTATTTAATACGGCAGAAACTGGTGAATGTTTCAAATTAATCAAGGCTAGAGTACAATCGGCTCATTTGCATTTATACGAGTCGCTCGCGCTCGCCCGGCCAGACCGCATCAATAACTAAACGGTCTGTCTTGCTCTGCAATATATAAAGATTCATGAAACTATACTGTATCATAGTGTAATGCATAACGATGTCCTAATTAAGGTAGTTTAATTTGACAAAAGGCAGTCTCTTATATGCGGCTGTTCTAGTGAAGAATTGTTTGAAATAAAAAGTAGTGTGCTTTTAATTTAAATACAATGTTTATTTTGTATATTTTACAGAAAAATATACATATATATTTTTTAATTGTTTTTTTTTAATGTTAACGCGAAAACAGTATAAAAAATTAATATCCCATCAAATCGCAAAATTATTATATTAGTTGAAACCCTTCAGAGTTTGGACTCTGCTTTTATATCATGTAGCTGAATTGTGTTTCGGCATTTTAGACCCCCCTGTCTTGTCATTCAACTGACATAGTATCGAAAGAAAAATACATTCTTATAGACAAGGCACTATTAACACACGTTGTTTTACACGCATTGTCAAAAACTTGTATGTCCTTCTAAAGTGCCAAATCATCATAATTCCATCGTTAAAAAGCAGTTCAAAAATACTTTTGCATTTATTTTATGTATCTATAGATATATATATGAAGTAGATTGTAATACCCCTTTGTACAAAATCATAAATAGATTTTATTTAAACGAAACCCGTTTAAAAGGGATCACAAGAGGAAACGATCAAGATGGAATTAAAGTATTTCGATTCGTCATGCTCGTGTTACGCAGAGTAGGACACTTATTGAAACTGCTCTTAAGTGTTGTCCTTTTATGTAGGTACTCCATAAATGTTTGATAGGGCCATCTCGGGAAATCTCTGTCTCCATTCGCAGAGGGTCTGCAGTCAAATAAAACGGGAATCCCAAATATTATTCCGCGACATTTTCCCTGTTCCTTCGATGTGAACTTTTATTTTTATGCTCTTACGAATTCTTATCAGAAGAGAAACACACTCTCGTAGAGCTTTCGACATACCAACTTAAATCCTTTACCCGAAGAATGTAGATTTCTTCTAAAATCACACTTCTTAAGAAAATCTTTTCAGCGGTTTTTAAATGAATTACTATTTGAATATGAAGTGAGTAACTTTTTCATATACGTGTGTGTTTTTTTGTTTGAAAAGGGTTTGTATTTCTTTGCTAAGTTATCGAAAAGTAAGTTTTAATTTTCGATTAAATAATGGCTTCGAGCGTTTAGCACATTTAGCCAGTGTCAAGTAAGATATATATTTAATACATACTAAAAAAAAGAGATTTTTTTTATTTTTATTTATTTCATATAAAAAGTATATATAATTTTATGCAGTAAAATGTCAACATAAACTCTTTCAAGTTTAACCGGGCATCAGTTTTGTCGACTTAATTACAATACCAATACTAACCGATGAGTATACAACTGTTGCAATTTTATAGTTGCAGGTTTCGTAAAAAACTAACAATAAAAAGTAATAAATTAAAAATTTCAAAATACAATCAAGTATTAAAAGACAAAATAAAAGCCACGGGGGCCACGGGGCACAACTAGCCAACTCCTCCAGTCAGTCGATGTGCAAATCACCGAGGTACGTACCTAGGGTTAGTGTACTGAACAAGCATGAAGAATGAGTGGTGATAAAGATGATAAATAAGATGCCCTCCTCTAAGCCCCTTGGAGTCCTCAGTAAAGAGGTGGGACTATACTGAGATCTCACATGGACTTGTTGAGAGATTTAAAAAGTGATGTTCTACTGTTGTTTACCAACAGACATGTACGTTCACAAAACACTTAACGGTTAATAATCTACCGTTATTACACATTAATGTTCGACATATCACAAGTTTTAGGAAATTAAACAAAACTGCAGACACATGACGCTTCACATTCCCGCCAAGAAGTCCGAAAAGTAAGTTATAGTTGCATAATGGTAATTATTTAGCTACTAGGTCTGCTTATTGGTTAGCCGACGTATAATAAACAATGTTTTATTGAATCTCTTAAATCTCTAACTCCTATGATAGTATTACCTGTACCTGTATATATTCAGTGTTAATCCAAGTGTAAGTAGCTTCCAGTAGATCATGAAGCCGACAGGCGGCACAAATTTAATTTAGCTCTCGACCGCACGACCAGCGTATAAGGCGGAGTATACTATACGCTACACAAGATATTAACGCAGCAAACAATACAATTACAAAACCAGTCACTATTCCAAAGTTACACTTCGAAGAGCTTTCATATATAAAGGATAAATTTGTTATTGAGCTAAGAAATAACGTCTTGTTAGTCATTTGATTCGGGTCACATATTTGAGTGGCGTCACCTACTCCAGTATTAGTATGCCTCGCCACAATAACCGAAGTCGAACCACAAAAGATTTCCGTAGCTCGACTTGCAC
This sequence comes from Musotima nitidalis, assembly GCA_949126915.1. Classification (NCBI taxonomy): domain Eukaryota; kingdom Metazoa; phylum Arthropoda; class Insecta; order Lepidoptera; family Crambidae; genus Musotima; species Musotima nitidalis. Next base: position 12,515,497 of record OX421418.1, on the reverse strand, counting down.
AAGGGATAAAAGCCAACATTGTGTAATCAGAAGGGTCGCAATCTCACCTCATCCCCTCTCCGCCGCTGCTATGTCGAACACTGCTTCATCAACAAGGGCTCCTTGTACCTATTGTGTCATTTCGCTACTCCTAAATCAAATTTTATATTGAGCTCTCTTTCAACCTCAAAATTAATGTCCTGTACCACAAAACAAAAATATTGTTTTACTGTTTATTTTAGAGAACTTTTACTACTTTACAAAAGAATAGGGGAGATACAATGTGTGTGCTAATTTATGTGACTAATAATTGAAACTGCATTATTATTACATTAAGTCACACCCTTTTTACTGCTTGTGCTTCTCCCGAATGGCGAATAGTTTATCACTTATTACATCAAACTTAACGAGGATGTCAGTCCTCCCTCGTCATTAGGACATGTCACAAATAACGAGCGCACGTTTTACTGTGACACGTCGCACAGAAATATTCATACCGCAACATCTCCTTTAGGTTATCAAAGACAGACGACGCACCCCGAGTAAATATTCCTGTTCTGTTAGATTTCTATAAGATTATTCGTTCGATCGAATGTTTGAACAAATGCCTTGATGTAGGAGGCGCGACACAATATTGCAAGAGACGTTTATGCCACAACGCTCACTCCTCAAGGAGCGCCGCAATAGTTTCACGTTTGAATTTCTTGAACAAACGTTATTACTGCTCCAATGGCGAATGTTCCGCTGAAACAATTCACAATAGGGGAACTTCAACGTCAAAGGGAAAGAAGATTGCCACATTTCAATATACGAATTTAAATGCATCAGGCAACGTCGAAGCACCTTTGTATGCAATCATTTATCTTCAAGATTTATGAGGAATCAAATATGGCAGGGAATTAATTCACAATGATGTTACAGAGTAATCTCTGCACCAGAATGTAACGTAAAAGATACAAGGGTCAGTCTCAAAGCGCCTGATTTATTCCCAGAACTCGTTATTGTATCACACTATCGTAATGTTTTATTCCCCTTTATTTAGGTAGACACAAAGCAACTTTCAAAATGCCAAGTTAAACTGAAATCTGGAAACTACTTAACTTAATTCAAGCAGATACTACATTGGCAAACTTAATTATAACTCCTTCTACCACTTCCTACAGAACCGTAATAAAGCGAATTACACGTAGATTCGAATCGTGAGAAAAGGTGATATAGAGCCTGAGGCTTTAATTAAAACTTCAAAAAGCCACTTCGTTGGCTATCATTAAAATACAAATGACAATAAAAATATATCTTTAAAAATATATTTTATAAGATTCCAGTTAACAATAAGTTTTCTTTATAGTACAAAATATTTTACACAAAAAAATATTTTAATGCAATAAAAAAATATTTAAAGAGGAAATAAATTGAAATAGATTTTTGTAAATTAAATAATAATAATAATAATAAGCCACTCACAAGTCCAACCCCACGTCCTAAGCTGAACATCTATGCTTACGTGAGTGGCGGACACCTGCAACGAAATAACTTAGCAGGTGACCAACGGGGATATGGCAAACCCATTAAACATGGAGACTAGGGCAAGAAAGAAATTACGTATAGGGTCGCTTCCCGGGGGCGATCGCCGGGGCGCACTTGGAGCTGACGCTGAGTGCCTCAGTATACGGACCGTCAGTGGCAGTGAGTTGAGCAGGCGGGCTTCTGCCGGGTATCCCGAAGAAAACGACAGCCGATTACAACTATCTCCTTCATCATCTACCTCTCTATTTCCTTCACTTCCTTCTTCTCCACCTTCATACTTGAATTATCTTTCTAATCCGCCATCTGTATCTATACCTAATTCTACTTCTCCATCGAAAGCCGAAGACGTTGTGCAGGAGACACTTTTTGTCGATCATACTGCACCCGGCCAGGCTAAACGTGCGCGAAAAAAATGGAGCAAAGATATGAACAACTTTATTATCCGCACATATTACGTTTTAACATCTATAGAAAGTGACACAACTTCATATTTATCAGAACTACATAAACAATTTTTAGAGCGATTCCCAGAAATGCAAGTAAGTAAGCAACGGATAGGAGACCAGCGACGAGCAATCATTAGGCGTAAACTTTTAAACGAAGAAGAACTCCATCAAATACGTAGTGAAGCAGAAACATATCTTAATAATATATCTAAACATAGTACTAATACTGATCCCACCCCATCAAACACAACTACACAACATCTTCAGAATATCAGTTCACATTTACACACCCCATCCACCAGTTTACCATCACAACCTGGTCGAAGGATGCGATGGAGCCGTGAGCTAAATGAGGAAATAATCAGATCATATTTTAGAATAACATTATTAGACACAAATAGAACAGGTTATAGGCAATTAGTACATCAACACTTTATTAATAAATTTCCACATCTTAGCCATATATCAGAACAAAGAGTATCTGACCAAAGAAGAGTTATTATAAATAATAACTTTTTCAATCCTGACGAACTAGAACGATTCAAACAAGAAGCCGCAGATGAAGTTAGAACCAACAGCCAACCTAGTTTTAATGAGAATTTAAATGACAATATACATAACAATGAATATGAAATAAATGGTTTACATATGTTAGATTCAACAATATTGACAGACAGAAATAACCAAGAAAGTAATTTAGAAATAGAAGAAAATAATAGCAACACTGAAATTGAATCAACATTCCAATCTGCACTAGATTACTTCAAAACTACTAATCCAATAGAACGACCCTTTATCCCGAAACAAAAGACATCTAAAAGATTAGCAAAACTTATAGACTATCTAAATAAAAAAGTATTTACAAATTATATAGACACTAATTCATCATTTGAAACCCTACAAGTAGTTATTTTTTCAGCAGCATGGACAGTAGCTAAACTTAACGGTTCTAAGTTAAATATACCAATGGCACCTCACAATAGACAACAATACAAACATTGCAAACCAAACTGGCAGAAAAGATTAGAGAATAGAATCAGTAAATTACGCAAAAATATAGGTACCCTGACACATTACATCCATGGCAATAGAAGTAGGGCAATGCAAAGGCGGGTAGATAGTATCGTTCAGCAGTTTAGTGTACACACATCACACGAAGAGCCAAATACCCTATTACCTCAATTTTTAGACACTTTAAAGCAAAAGCTATCAGTTTATAGTAGCCGTTTAAAACGTTACAAAGCCTGTACACTCCGAAAATCACAAAACACACAATTCCGAAACAATGAAAAATCCTTCTACAGAAACATTCGTGAACAAACTTCAAACCACACAAATAGTTTTACTGAAAACTCAGAAGACCCACAATTGCCCCTACCTACCGAATTAAAAGATTTTTGGTCAGAGATTTGGGAAAACTCCGTCATTCATAACTTAGATGCACATTGGATAGAAGAAGAAAGGGACAGACAACTAATTACTGAACCGATGGAATTTCAATCCGTACCTATAGAAACATTTGAGCAAGTTCTTAAAAATCTACACAACTGGAAAACACCCGGGTCCGATAATATTCAAAACTACTGGTATAAAAAATTCACGTCCCTTCATCCATATCTTTACAAATATATTAATAGTTTTATAAAAGACCCAGACTCAATGCCGACTTATATTACTAATGGAACTACCTATATGCTATCTAAAGACTGTAACGACACTGAAAACCCTGCTAAGTATAGACCAATAACCTGCCTACAAACTATTTACAAGATAATCACAGCCTGTTTAACTCACTCAATATACAAACACATAGAAAATAATAATATTTTACATGAACAACAAAAAGGAGCCAAAAAATACAGTCAAGGGTGTAAGGAACAACTAATAATAGATACAATAATATTAAAACTAGTCCAGCAACAGAAAAATGATCTCTACACAGCCTATATAGATTATAAAAAAGCTTATGATTCTGTCCCACACTCATGGCTCATTCAGATATTGGAAATTTACAAAATACATCCACAGGTAGTATCATTTTTAAAACATGCAATGAACACATGGTCCACTAAACTTATGCTACGGTCAAAGTCCATCAATATAGAAACTGAATGTATTAAAATAAAACGAGGTATTTTTCAAGGTGATACTTTAAGCCCTCTGTGGTTTTGCCTGGCTTTGAATCCCCTGTCTAATTTATTAAATTCTGCTAATAGAGGTTACCCCTTAAATTTTAAAACAATTACACACCAGACAGAAAATCCAGCTATAACTAACAATTATAACGTAAGCCATCTTCTTTACATGGATGATATTAAACTATTTGGAACCGATGATAATGATTTACAAACACTTTTACATATCACAGACAAATTTTCACAAGATATAAACATGAATTTTGGAATCGATAAATGCAAAATTAATGCAGTCAAAGCAGGGCAAAACCACCTTATGTCATATCAAATAGAGTCGGGAGAAACAATAGACGCATTAGAAGAAAACGAAACTTATAAATATTTAGGCTATAACCAAAATAATCAAATATTAGAGAAAGAAACTAAAGCTAACCTTCGACTTAAATTTAAACATAGATTAAATAGTATTATGAAAACAGAACTATATAGCAAAAATTTAGTAAAAGCAATTAACACATTCGCAATACCTATTCTATCGTACTCTTTTGGAATTATTAAATGGACAAAAACTGAACTGAACCAATTACAGCGCATCATTAACACAACCATGACAAAGTATCGGAAGCATCATCCTAGGGCTTGCGTTCAGAGACAGACGTTACCGAGAATAGAAGGGGGTAGAGGAATTATAGATATTAAAAATCTACATAACAAACAAATTAGTAATTTAAGAGTATATTTTCACAAAAAAGCTTTAACATCCGATTTTCACACTGCAGTAGTACAAAATGACAATAAACTTACCCCACTAAACCTTAAAGATAATAATGTACAGAAAAACGAAGAACAGACAGACAGACGGACAAAAATAGAGCAATGGACCCGAAAGTCCCTTCATGGGAGACATCGCCAGGATTTGAGCCAAATTCATGTCGACAAAGATGCGTCGAACGCTTGGCTCACTCGTGGCGAATTGTTCCCTGAGACCGAAGGATTTATGCAAGCTATTCAAGATCAAGTAATAGAAACAAGAAACTACCAAAGATATATTATTAAAGTACCTAACCTATCCACTGATTTATGTAGACGTTGCAATAGTTCATCAGAGACCATCCAACATATAACCGGAGCTTGCCGATCAATAGTTCAAACAGACTACAAGCATAGACATGACCAAGTAGCTAGCATAATCCATCAAAATTTAGCATTAAAATACAACCTTAAATCAGCATCTACCATAGTACCATATTATAAATATACTGCAGAAACCATATTAGAGAATAGCAATTACAAATTATATTACGATAGAGGAATACTTACGGATAAAACTGTGCATTTCAATAGACCGGACATAACAGTAGTTGATAAAATAAGAAAAACTGCACTTTTAATTGATATCGCTATACCTAACACACATAACTTACAAAGCTCAATCACAGAAAAATTAACCAAATATGTTGAATTAAAAAATGAAATAATGCGTATGTGGCATCTGAAAGCAGTGTCAATAGTCCCTATAGTCCTATCTACAACCGGGGTAATTCCCAAGCAACTACATCAATCCATCACCACTTTAGATTTACCACATTACACATTTGCAACTTTACAGAAAGCAGTAATTTTGAATACCTGTAGAATAGTGCGGAAATTCTTACAGACTGAACTAGAACGGGAATCGCTCCACAATACTTTAAATTCCTTAACAGCACCAAATAATCTTGACCACTTGGCTTAGGCCCGTGGCTAGATTAATAACGCCGGTGTCAAAACCGAGATATATAAATATATAAAAACAAATAATAATAATATAATAATAATATCTTTATTTCATTATCCAATTTTTACATTATAGTGTATGATCAAAGTCACCTTGTAAGCAAAAAATGCCTGTATCAGGTGACTAGGCTCTTCCATAGGTGGTGTCATCAAATATGGAATAATGTTTCCAATTTAAATTAATATTAAGCTACTATAATATATTCTTCTTAGGCTAAGTTTACTAACAAAAAATACACATGATGAAATAGTGTGTGTGGATGTGTCTGTATATGTGTGTGGATGTGTCTGTATATGTGTGTGCATGCGTGCGTGTGTGTGTGCGTGCGTGTGTGCGTGTTGTGTGTGTGTGTGTCTGAGTGTGAGTGTTTGTGTGAATTGTCTTCATTTAGAGCTTATTAAGAAATTCTCTGTATCTTCATAATTTAATGTAGTTAGATAGTTAGTGATTAATTTCTTATTTTCTTGTAGGGTTTTATTGTATATATTTAGTTTTTTATTTAATTTATTGTAGATATATACCGAACGGCTGTTGTATTGTCTTTTACCAAAAGCAGTTCTTGTTCGAGTGCTTTTGGTGGTGAATTTTCTTCTCTTGGATGTAGGGCTTATGTTTTTGTTGAAAGGGGTGGATTTATGTTTTTTTAAAGCTGTGTGAAGAATGTATAGTTTTCTTATTGATAGAACTTTACTAATAGAGTACAGGCAGGTAGTGGAGAATCTTCTTTTTTTAAAATGCATGACCTTTAAAAGAGCGCGCTGGGCTCGCTCTAACTCTAACATTTTTGACTTCCCCGCTCCCCCCCCAGACAGGGATGCAGTAAGTCAGAACGGATTGGGCTATAGCTGTGTATATCTCCTCTAAGATGTTCCTTGAGGTGTTTAGTTCGCTCACTACTTGCCCAGGCAATACATGTCTTAATGATTTAAAGATGAAAATTAGCTTCCTTACTCTAGTAGTCAGTTGATCAATATGGGGATGCCAAGACAATCGCTGATCCATCATTACTCCTAGGTAAAATCAATCCATGACTGATGTAATTTACGAAAATCTATGCACTTAACTATAAATTATGATGATTCCGTTGATGCATCACATCACATACCGTTTGCGCCGCGTCCCCTTTATGTCCTTCATATTCAGCTATAATTATGTAGCATTGATGAATATATGAATTTGCTTTCGAGCTGATTTTAGTTTTTTTCAATACAATATTTACTAATATATTTATTTAAAATATTGTATTTATTCACTCAACGAATAACTTTTAAGAATAACATTTTGCATTGGGGATATTGTACTTTATCCAGCTGTTAATTTTCATTCTACAATCGAAAAATATATTTTCAATCATATTATTATATTATACCAAAACAAAAATAGTTACAAAATATTATTATAATTTGCCGATAATGAACTCATTTAAAAAGCAAATAAAAAACTTTAATAAAGGTACAGGATTTGTTAAAATCTCATCTTTACTACCTTTGCATTTCTAATTACAACCTCTGTTCTGTTTAATATAACAGAAAACGTTATTAAACGAAGCTAATAAGCTTTAAAAGATAATACTGTAATATTTAGGGAAGAATATAACCAGCAATAGGTAAGGTGAATGAAGAGCACGTAGATAATGTGAAAAGGGCTCATTACATTGTGTTGACACCGACAAATGCCCCTTTACATATTCTCACTGAGATCCCGAAGATTGAGCCATGAAATTGAAAACGATCCCTTTGAAGATATTTATTCCAAGCACGAACTGCTCTCCCACTCCGCTCAGGAGGAGATTTGCTCGTTTATTTTTATGAAATTATTAAAGAAACACTCCATTATACGCTGTGGGCCCAGTGTCTTGGTGGCTAGGGTTGAATAGGTGTAGCTTGTTCGTATACGTTCGTATATATGGGACACGCATACATCGGCTATGTAACGTCATATTTACCTTATCTAAAAAGACCTACTTTATTAAAATAATATAAATTGTTATAGCTGGTTAATTTTTTGTAATACATACCGAAATTTTTATTTAATTAATTTATTTTATGACCTATGTGCAACGTAACGTAAAGGTAGTTCGTAGTCTTCATTATCAAACATTATCAGAGAAAATTAGCTCTGTGAAAGATTAGGTTTTGCTAGCTCAAGCTAAGCCACTTTCGATTGCTTTTAGTGCAACTTAGTTAGGTCACTTGTAATGTTCTCTGCTTGCTTATAAATATATTTGTGATTAAAGGAAACAGAGCATATGTTATTATCATTGATTAATTAATATTCGTTTCTAAATAAATATAAAAAAATGAATAGCTTCAGCGATTTAACATATTCCTGTTACCTTGGCTTGTGAGAAAAGATCAGGCCCACTGCCTGATCTTTTTACACGTTACACGTTTACACGTTAGTATGCAAAGATGAAATATCTTTCTTGATATAATTAGTATCATCAAGATGGAAAGTCAAAACATAGATTACTATGTGATATGTATAATATATGGTTTCTGATATATTTTTTTATGAATAATAATAGTAATCTAATAAAAATTACAGATTTATGTGATTTCGACAAAGCACGAGCACGACAAATACACGGTCCAAATGATATACCGCGCAATAAATTTGTTTATGCCCGTAGTCGAGTTTATACGGCGCGGGATAACTTTTGTACTTTTTCAGCCGCTTGCCAGCCACACGTCCTCTGTTGCTCCAACTCTACTCTCCATTATCTCTGTGACTGAATTTGTTTTAAATTTCGAAGCTTCTCTTTTTTTTATTCAACAAAAACACGCACTGAGTTGCGATCGCTGCGTGTTTAGTGTAGTGCCGAATGAAAAAACTTTGCTGCAATGTATTTTTATTTAATTCGTGCGACAGATGTTCGTGAACGTTACTAGGTGGCGTTTGAAAATCCAAGTTCAGCACTTTTTAATTAGAGAATAAGCGACAGATTATATTAGAATATTAACTCCGTTGTTACTTTAGATAGATTGGCGCAGAGGTTGAATACCTCTATTTAGACTACAAATGTCGTTAGTTTGACTGAATTTTAAAACAAAAGAGTTTTTTAGGCTTGGTTTGTGGTCAAACGTGAAAAATATATGTACAAAAAATAAAAGATAAGTAAAAAAGGTACCTACGTAATGTTCATTCGTGGTTTAAAAAATAATTTTGGAGATAGAGGGTGAAAAAAGGCTAAGAAATTATGATTATTAGTAATAATCACACAGAGATAATAGTATCTCGAACACAACGGACGATGACAGAAATTGACTCGAACCGCTCTGAAATTCAATGGTTAAATAGTTTTAGGCTTTAGATTAAGAAACAACTAATTAACCACTTTTCAATTGATTTATATCATAGCCCTCTTTAATAGAACCTGTAGGTAAGGTAAACGGTTCTTTAATCTAAATAGCAGGCATATGAAAATATGTATGAATTTACCCAATCGCTAAATTAGCCAACAAAAGTCATAGCAAATTAACTGATAGTTTAGGTTCAAAGTGATTTTTTAACCCATAAAATACTACGCAAATAAGATATGGCCCTGTTTCCTTATGGTTAAAAAACTAATACTGTCGAGAATAAGTCTATAAAAAGCAACATTTTATGAAACAACCAGACCTGTCACCCAGAACCTCAGATCAAGTAAAAAAAGGTAGATAGCGCATGGCCATTGATAGCACTGAAGTCACAAAACTCAGCTCATTTGTGTAAATACACGCGCTCACGCACACACATGCGTAAAACTACGCTCATTTTACGTTAGTATCTCCCGAGACACCGAGTAGTAACTTTGTCAATAAAATGCCGTCCTGTGTGATTGAATGGTGCTAAAACAACACTAAAGCGAACAAAAAGTCTAAAGAAATATCGTTTCACACATAAGTTAACACAAAACTATATTTTTTTATGTTTCAAAATAATTTGTAGGTTATTCGGAAAAAATATTGACAAAATAACCCGAGTTGACGTAACCAGACAGTGTTGCCAGTAGTTGGTATTTCTTATACTCAACAAAAATGTGGGTACTAAAATGGGGTGCTTTGGCAGGCATAAATAAATTCGTCATAATCATTTTGAATTTTGTTTGTTATTGTCCGAAGGTCCGGAGGAAAGATATTTTTACAAATATAAAAAAACTAAATTTAATAGACCCAGATTTATTTAATTCATTACGTGAAAATATTACAATTATAAATTTATTTAATAACAAGAACAGAAAAAAGCGTAATTTTTTTTAATGTAGGTAGACTCCAGTACTAAAGAGATTTTATCTAACACTTAACTATTATTCACCAAAGGCATATGAATACGTGAGGCAAACTTTTAATACTTGTCTGCCGCATCCAAGTAATAATATACACGTCATAATGACTACATCTTGCATGATGGTAAGCAGTCGATGCAGTCCAATAAAAAATGAAAGCGCTTCATACCGTGAAGTAAGCATGGTACAAAGCGCATCCACTCATGGCGGCCTGCTAAAATGCCGATTCAAGCCCCGCTTACAAGATCCGGGATTATAGGAAATAGGAAACACATGAGCCGGCAGTGAATTCCAGAGCTTAGTGGTCTTGCTCAGAAATGACCTCCCAAATTTCTTAGTTCGAGTGCTGATAGTCTGCACAGTATGAAGATGGTTTCTAAGACCAGCACGTGTTGTTCGGGAGAGGAAAGGAGAGGGCGGGATGAGATCGAAAAGCTCCTCAGAACACTCGCCATAGTAGTTCCGGTAGAAATCACTGAGAGATGCAATGATGAAAGAGACAATTAACCAGCACTCATATATGGTCACTCAAATTTTAGGTTCTATTACAGGTAATAATAAAACTTTTAATAACTTAGAAAATGACCATTACAGTGCTGGTCATGGGCATAAAGTTAATTTAATCCGATTGGTAATAAAAAATATTTGGACATAAGACTGCATCATATTTCTAAAATAAATACACTGACGATGACACTGAGCTCTAAGCCCCAAAAATTTTAATAAACTTATACAGCATAACGGGTTTCAGATTATTGTTTAGTTTATTTTGCCCCTCTCAAATATATTACTTTGTGTAATAAAAATACTTTACAAAAGCTGTCTGTTTTTTACACATTACTATAAAGTTTAAAAAAATTATTAAAATATGCCTGATATATCGCAAAATACTAATTTTCTTATTGCCTTGCGTCTGTTTGTCATTATGTCAAATTATACTATAAGTATTGTAATAATATTTACAATAAGTGTTTTAATTGAATTAAAATTCTACTTCGTACAGAGCTGAAATTTGCAAAAATCGTTAGAAAATTTGAATTTGGTATATCACCGAGTAAATTGATTCTTGTAAAAATACTAACGTAAATCACTTATATTTATTTATTTATTATTAATTAATTATACTTGTAATATCTGGGGAGATTTTCAAAAAAGTAGCAACACTTCAGTAACTCACACATAGTTAAAAATATGGCTTCACTTTGTTATTAGTCGTAAGGTATCTACCTTTTTTTACTTAATCTGAGCCCAGAACTAACGATCTTGAACTAACGATCAAGCAATAATATACATTCACGACAACGTAAACTGTTTCAATTAAATCATTGATAAAAATACAAAAATATCATATTCAAAAGCACACAGTCCTCCGCGGCATTTCGCATTACAACTGGCGCGTAATGACCTCATCGTATAAAGAAGTAAAAATATCGCGATCGCAATTCGTCATGTCATTATGCAAGGAAAGGGCGAACTTTACGAGTATAATAACGTGAGATGTCTGACTCGGAGCCCGTGAACGGTGAAACGTTCTTTATTGTGCCGTGTTTTATGTGAACGATTAACCTTTTAATGTTAACCGAACATAGGTAGTATGATTCAAAAACCAATACGGTTATGACTAATTAACACACTATCAAGAGTTCTGTACATGTTTTTTCAAATCATGTATGTATATTAGGTACAAGAATTACTTATTTCAATTTTATTTTATCCTGCTTAGTTATGTAATAAAGGATGTAACCATAGAAATCATCATAATTGATTATGTAGATTGGATGTTACCTATATTTTTTATAAGATGCATATGACATAAAATCAAAATGATATGTAAAAAGTTTAACAAAACTATACCCTGTAACCATAGTGCAGTGAAATACAGTATTATTTTACAACATTAGGAAGATTTTATTTTACTTTATTAATCACACCGACAGCTGTTTATATTCTACAGTATGGATTGTAGTGCACTGCGCAATCATGAATAAATATAATTAATATTAAAACCGCTTTATTCTATTTGTGCTCCGAAATAAATATCAAGAGATACGCGCTCGTTAAATTTGTTTGACCTTCATAAAAGGTATATGGAGCCAAACTTGAATAAATGATTTTAAATTGAATACCTTAATACCATGCGCCCATCTACTACGGGCAGGAGCTTGGGAGAATATATGATTTAATATACGAGTAATAGAGGTAGTGGTAGACAGTCTTCCACCTGGTGGACCGATGATCATGACGGCGGGAAGCCAGTGAATGCAGGCAGCTCGAGATTGATACAATTAGGGAAGCTAGAAGTGGATTTCTAGTGGCTGAGATGACGATAATACGAGTATGACTAACAAAGTGTGATAAACGCATTTTCATAAATATCGTTTAGTACTATATAATCAATAAAACACAATTAACAGCGATGTAGCTATGGATGAAAAATGTACAATCATCTTTAGAGGGTAGAACTTGTTTTCTTTAGATGAATACTGCCAGATCACGGAGCTATTGTCAAATCATGCGGTTAATCAACTTGTTTCCCTTGCTGGTTTGCGAAATTTGCATCTGTTTATTCGGGACCCTTTATAATCGCATAGTATGTACAGCCGTACTTCTGAAAGTAGCGGATCATTTAAGTACTTTGTTACTCTAAGTACATCGATAGTTCAATAAGTTGCAACCTTGCTTTTTAAACGCAATAATTGGCACGACATTGTGTTGTAACGTTCCGCTACTTCTAAGAGTGACTGTACCAACTAAGACAATATCTATACTTCCATACTAAAATAATAAAGAGGAAAGATTTGTATTTTTGTATGTATGTTTGTTAAAGAATAAACTCAAAAACTACTGGACGGATTTTCATATTTATTTTACCATACCTACACTACCCCTGCGTAACATAAGCTACCAACATTTTATCCAACTAATATTATAAACGTGAAAGTTTGTATGTGTGGATGGATGTTTGTTACTCTTTCACGCAAAAACTACTAGAGTGATTGTGATGAAACTTTGTAGGTGTATAGCTGCAGTCCTGGACTAACATATAGGACACTGTTTATCCCGATACTTCCACGGGAACGGGGACCACGCGGGTAAAACCGCAGCGCGTTGCTAGTACATAATATAAGTGTGACAATGAGTGAGGCACATGTGTAGGTTTTTTTTTGATTATCAATTACCAAACAATTTTACACATATCTAGTAATAGCAACAAAAAAGGCGTAAGCTGCTTTTTTATAATGATTATATCGTACATAATTTGAATATAATCACTCTGTAATCAACTTTTCTAATCTTCTCGTAAAACTCATTTTCCTTTAAATAATTGACTGCAGACTAAAGACTTAATTTAATTTCTCATCAAATTTATGAATAAAATTGGTATTTGAAAGACATGTAGCCTTAAACTCCGAAGCATGTGGAAACTCGCAAATGAAAAACCTTATTGTTAGTTCGTGGCTGAGGCGAAGACGTGAGTTGCAAAGAGGATGCGAATGGATCCTCATCAGCGCTCATTGTGGCCTCACAATGTCAGTAATCACGACGTCTTGGCACGGGACAAAAATACACCTGTGGTCTGGATATACTTTATACCTATGCTATGGTATGAAGGTAGTTCGATATTGACCTGGAATATCTATTCTTACTTTATTACACATATATATTTTTTCAAAAGAGTGTACATATTACATAGCAATGTAGAGTTTTTGTACATTAACTGCTATCCTGTGTCGGCAGGATAGAAAATGGTATCATTTTTATATGAAACGCATTAGTGGTATCGAGCGTGTAATCGAACGAAACAGATAAACATATTAAGCAACTACTTAGTAACTTATCACCACAAATGCATACGCATTTAATTTCATAATGAAAAACTCATATTATGACATTTTAATTTTATTTGCATAAAAATAAGCTGTAATGTCAAGTGAAGCAAAATAGATGGAACCCTTTAAAGAAAATGGTGCCTCGAAACAAAAGACGTTCAGTCAACTGCTGCTTAGAATTGATAGCTCGTACCCCAGTGGAACTCGTATATTAGGAATTAAAGCGCAAGCACTAACTAACTGTATTTTTCAATTAGATCCGTCCACTGTTGAGACAGACAGACAAAGACAGCAGCATCGCGTATACGTAGCGTACAGCGATTAACTACAAAAGTCAAAATCGTAAAGATTTAAAAATATATGTTATTTTAATAAATGTATAAATTGTATTGCTATATTGCCAAGAATCACCGGCAGTGATCCGGCTACCACCCCAAACACGAGCACACTGAGGACCGACGAGAAAATTGACGAGCTGGAGGTCCTCTTCTATTTCCTAATAGAGCAGTTGCACTGGGACATTATCGGGTTATCCAAAGTCCGAAGACATGGGGAGGAAACGGTAATCCTCAAGTCCGGCAACTTGCTCTACCACCGGGAGGGCGATCACTTGTCCCAAGGTGGTTTCGGTTTTATCGTCCGGAAGTCTATACGTAACAACGTCGTGTCTATTCGGAATGTGTCGACCAGGTCGCGCTCTAATACTCAGAATCACCAAACGGTATTCGTTGAAGGTAATCCAGGTTTACGCACCGACCACGGCACACCCTGATAAGGACGTAAAGATATTGTATGGTTACATTTCTGCCGCCATTCATACTTCACCGACTCACTACACGGTTGTTATGAGAGACTTTAACGCCAGGCTAGGCCAGCGAAGCTGTGACGAGCAGAAAGTGGGGCAATTTGGAATAGGGCGAAGGAACCACAGGGGACAGCGGTTGGCTGACTTCATGCAGAAGGAGGGCTTCTTTATGATGAAATCCTTCTTCAGGAAGCCTTCAAGTCTCGTTTGATGAGGTCTACGCTACGACCCCCTCAGCTGCCCATATTCAAAACCCTGAAAACTTTCAGCTCGAGCTTCAAAATCGCTTCGCAGGTCTGGAGAACTGCGTAACCGTTAACGATATAAGTGACGGGCTGGTATAGATTATCCACGCTGTCGGGTCTAAATATTATAGGGCTCAACAAACTAAAACCCATAAACTGTCGACTCAAACTCTTTATCTTATACTAGCACGACGAGACATGCGATTGCAGTCTTCAGCGGAAAAATAATACTTGAGTCTAAAAAATAAGAACTTTACTTATGTGAGAAAAAAACCGTTTATGCTGTTTGTATAGCGTAGTAATAAGTTTATTATCTATAGTCAGTTATACCTAGTCCCCAGCACAACGACCTTAATTTTTTTTTGTCACATACAGATATAAAATAAATAATGTTGTATCGACATTTTTTGGGTGTTGGACAGCCTCTACTATAATGTGCCATTGGAGCTACTAAAGGGCGTTTAGTTATAATTTTTTGTTTTCTGAGGTATGGATTTAAGGCGCTTTTAAAACTCAAAACGATTGCGAGTAAATTTTTGAAAAAATATTCTGAATGAAAAAGACGTAATCGCTATCGCTCCGTCCATGGACGAAGCCTCAGCCTGCAACGTGGCAGTCGTGCCACCTCCGTATCACTCGTCGCGTTCGTCGTCGCCGCCATTGGATAAATAATTCCGTTCGCGCTTATTCACTTTAACTTGTACTAAATTAAGTTAGTACCGAGCGCCTCTCCAAAGTACCGCCATCTATACTAAGTTATAAAATACTTTGTGAAATCTTTTCTTATAATTTGGGCATTAGCATGACATTGACATGAATTCATGAAAATCTCAGACCCAATACGCAAAACAAATAATAAAATATGTATAGTACACATAAGAATGTCTTTTTTAGAAATCTAATTTACCAGATTATAAGCGATGAGCAGGTCGTAAGATAGAAATAAAACTAGTACTTTTATTAGGCGAAGGAATTTTCAATAAAGTCAAGATTATTTCAGTAGCTAATTTATTTTATTGCGGCCAAAGCTGATATTTATTACTAAGCCCGATAACCCTCCTGAAGATACCCTTTTGTTCAAAGTGGATCTATCGAAGTGGAATGTTCCACGTCAGAGGTAAAAGCACACAGGTATTCATGTTTAATTTCGTGCTCTACGACTGCTTACTTATGAAAAGATTTAAACTCGAACCCCAATTCCGAAGGATAACTTTTTTGTCAAAAAGATTTTCGCAACTATTTAATAATGTGAGAATATAAGAAAGTTGAGATAGCTGAAAGGAAGTTTTGAAGTTTTTATGGTGAAACAATAACTCTTTTTAGATAACGCGGGGGAAGCTACGGGCAAAAGCTTAGTTATGCTCTTAGCTTAGTAATGCTCTTAAAACATATTACATACATCCAGAACACAAAGACATAAAACAGATCCAAGACAAGCTCCTAACACACTTACTTCACAAACTCTACACCTTAGCCAAAATATGTGTACAAGTACAAAAAAATAATGAGTGAATACATTTTTTACCTTACACCCTGGTGACAGTAGGTAAAAAACCAAGTCACCTTCTTTTAAACTAAAGTAAGAAAATGTGAAATATAAATCAAAATATTTTAGACTACTGGCCTTAACACCTTGTCTCTCAATGTTTGTTTAAAGCTACACATTCACCTAAGCATTTGTAACTTTATATTTTCGACATATCAATCGCAGGAATCGGAAATGAGACAAATATTCAGTTTTGCTAATATTTCCTAGCTATTAAAACAAAAACAGTGTGACTTAGCTATTTAGTTTGTAAAAGAAGCACTAATTTTAGTAACCAAAACAGTAAAAATGAAGGCGGACATTATGAATGGTGACTACATTATTAGTGGAGTTACATTATTGGAGCTGGTTGTCCGACCAAGCGGCTGTCCGCTCGACACGTAGGTTTGTTATCGTGTCTATTTATCAGAAACGACGTTATTGTATAATATCTGGTCTAACCAGGCGTTGTAGCTATCTGACTACTCAATAATTGGACATGGAGAGGGTTGATGACATTTTCTCTCTATGAAGGGAATTTTATGATAAATTTACGATCGGTTTAATTAAACCAATATAAATAGATAGGTCTGTATATTTTAATTATGAAAGTAATATCGTTTAGTACGTCTTAATAGTGCCAACGCTCATATTCATTATCTAACAGGTTATTATGTGTTCATTGAAAGTACTTATTTTCTCATAAATAATTAATACATAAAATAAGGTAAAAGACAAAAAATATCGTGTTTCGGCCCATTCATTTATTCTATCTAATATATTCTCCTGATCAAACCACTGCCTCCGTTTCTAAAGTATTTTGTTATTTTTAATTGCATTAAATAGATTATAATAAACATCAGCTCCCAGTTTATTTGGGGTGAATGCAGTATTAAATATTCAGCTTTGTTGGGCTGCGATCGGGAAAGTGTGTAATATTTTCTCATAATACCTCAGCGTTTCATGAAGAAAGTCAAAGTCAAAGTACTTATTGCCAAAACTATGTTGTATATATAGATGTTTTATAAAAGGTAGTTTCAAACATAGACCCGGATAGGGCACAGCAAAATAAATAAATTATTATTATATTTTGACGACCGATATGGCGTGGAGGTTAGTATACCTCCACTTCACTCGAGAGGTCGTGGGTTCGATTCCCACACAGGACAAATCTTTGTGTGCAAGAACATTAATATTTGTTCTGGTCTGGGTGTTCTCCTATGTATCTTAAGTATGTATTTACAAAAAAAAAGTATTTATGTATGTTTATCCGTTATTTAGTATCCATAACACAAGTTCTTAATGATACTTATCTTGGAACTAAATAATTGGTGTGATTGTAAGAGAATATTTATTTATTATCCACAAATTGAATTAATACAAATTTTTAATTAAAATAAAATATGAGACAAAAAAAAACAATAATAAAAAATTAATAAATTATAAATGGCATGCAATTAAAATAATCTAATATAAATCAAACAAATTGTCATTTTACTGGATAATAATTATTGTTCTAAAAAAACTCTTACAATGTATAATAAATAACCTTTTTGAATAAAATGTTCTCTTAGATTTTCTTCGTTTTTCGTTATTAATTATCTTCGTTTTTAATACTACCCGGTAGTTTGTTGTAAATTTTTACCGCCATGTCATGAGGTCCTGAGTGTACTAATTGTAATTTAGATTCTATTCGTGCTAGTTTAGTACGTTGTCGTAAATTTTTAGGTCTTTCATAAAGTGGAAACAAGTGCATGTTCTTATTCCCAAAGACACTTATTTCCATAATATATATGGATACGAAAGTAAGGATTTTTTCCCTGATAAAAAACTGTCGACAACTAGTCATTTGGTCTATATTTACTAAGATTCGAAGGCATCTTTTTTGTAATTTAAATAACTGTATTGCATCAGTGCTATTCCCCCAAAGGATAATTATACCATATTGGAGCGAAGCATGGGCATAAGCGTAGTATGCACTGGTAGCAGTTTTTTTATCAGTAGTTTTTTTCAGTTCATAAAGGGCGTACGTAAATCTAGATATTCTTGCCGCGGTTTTTCTTATATGTTCTTTCCACTCTATATTTGCATCTATTTCAATTCCTCATAGAGGATAGCTATTTACGCAGTCTAATTTAACATCATGAAGTTTAAATTCTACATTTATTGGTTTTCTCTGGTATGGTCGGAATTGCATCAGCTTTGTTTTTTTAATTAATTTTTAAATTATGTTCTATTAACCAAGTTTCAATTTTTTCCAGTATATATTCTAATTCACTATTTATTTTATTTTCATTTTTGCAAGGAATTAATACCGAAATATTTATTATCTGTAGAAAGTCGTTTATATAAATAAGAATTAATCTTATCCGATTTGACCCTATGCACTTGTCCTGTTTGGTGGTCGAAATGTTCAATTTCCACATATTGGGTTCGGTTTCTAAGATATGACGTGAATCAGTTACACTTCTTACTTACTTACAGTTATGCTATACCTCTTACTCCTATAGCATGATTTGGGTACATTACTTTATTTAGGTACATTAATGTACCTGAATACCTATTAAATACTGCCAATGACGTTGACCTATTCTTTCTAAAACCATATTGACAGTCATGGAATATACCAAACTTTTCGCAGTATGAATAGAGGCGTATTTCCATTACGCTTTCATAGATTTTAGAAAGCGCAACTGGCCGGTAATTATTACAATTTTCATGATTTCCTTTTTTATAAAGTGGTTTTATCACTGCTAGTTTTAGTGAGTCTTTTAGAAGATTTCTAATAATATTGTAAATTTCTGTAATTTGTTTGTTTGTTCCTTTATGATATTCCACATTGTCCTGACTACATTTTCAGATTTTTTCATTTTTTTAATGTTATGGAGCTTTTTTGAGATATTGACTGATTTTTTTAATGTTTTCTCATATTGTTTACAGTGTTCTTTAAAAGCAGATTTTTTCATTTGTGAATTTTGAATTTTTAACTACCTTTTACGCTTAGGTACATGATTTTTTTATTCCTGGAGTTAGCCATGTTTTTTTATTATTGCGTTTAAGTGTAATATTTCTAATTGGTCTACATTTATTCAATAAATTTATTATAGTTTTGCTAAATGAGTTAAAGTTATTGTCTACATTTTTACCTAACGTAATTATTTTTCTGAAATCGATTTTACTCAGTTCCATAGTGAAGTGTTGATTATGATTATTTTATGGCTAATCCGCCGTTATTACACATTAAATTTAGAAATATCACAAATTTTTGAAAATCAACAAATCTTCAGAAATTACGCTTCACTTGCCCCCCAAGGAAACTAGTTTCACTTATACTGAAATATTGTTTTGTTATTTTAATAGTTTATTGCATGTACGTGAATCTGAGCTTCGTGATTCTAAAGTACCTAATCATATATTTAATTTTGACGTTTTCAAGTGCTATGTAATAGTTTATGAAATTAATTTATTTTAAAATTTGAAAGTGCAGCATGTCTTTTTCCTCCATTCACCTCGATTATTCGTCACCGACTCTTCTATCGACGAAATCTATTGAGGAGGGCATGTTCAGCAATGGACTTCATACATACATAATATCACACCTGTTTCCCCGAAAGGAGGAAAGAAGAGGCAGAGGCATAATATACGCCCACATTTCGCCAGTTATATTATAGGTCGCACGTAAGTAGCCTGTTGCCGCTTCCATCTACCTCGGTTATTTGTCACCGTACTCGTCACCGTACATTTAACGCCATAATTCACTTTCATAATTTATTATGTCTAATTGTGTCATAATGTGGAACTTTGCTGCGTATAAGTATTCCATCCATATCAACAATTCATCAATATTAAATATTACATTTAAAAAATCAGATATCCGTCATTAAAATCAATGTAGACTTGTGTTTACCTGCAATTCTGTATCTTAGTATATCAGTCGAAACAGCGGGAAGGAAGAAATCAAAATTGATGACTACAGATTTACGTCACCTAAAGTCAAGTCAGAAGTCTAAAAAACTACTATAGGAATGCAAAGGAATGAGAGGCAAGACAAAGGCCAGGCCCTTGGACCTAAACATAATACACCAAAACATCCAGGGCCTGACTGGCAAAGACCTTGATTTTGAACTGTTTTTGGAATGTCAGGATACATCTGTCATTTGTATTACTGAGCACTGGCTTAAAAGCAGTGAATTAAATTTTAACATAAATAATTTTAAATTAATAAGCTTTTTTGTACGAAAAACCGCTATTCATGGAGGATCCATGATATTTGTCAAGAACAGTTTAAAATGTAAAGATCGATTAGACATTGTAAATCTTTCTATAGAGCGTAATATTGAATTGTCATGTGTGGAATTGGAAAAATTTGTTATAGTATGCGTGTACCGGCCACCATCTGGCAACTTTTCTACCTTTGAATTGGCTATGGAAGATGTATTAAAAAAATTAAAATCCAAAAGTAAACACATTATAGTTTGTGGCGACTTTAACGTTAATCTTCTTGAAAAAACAGTGACAACCACACGCTTAATTTCATTATTTCAAAGCTTTAATTTAAGAAATCAGTTTTTAGAGCCAACCAGGATAACAGCACATAGTGCAACTTGTCTAGACAACGTATTTTCGGAATGTAACCCGTCTTTTAAGGATCTATTGAGTTGCCTACCGTCTGACCATTGCGGGTTATTAGTGTCATTTAAATATAATCAGCCGGAAGTTCCTAAGTTAATAAAATATAGACCAATAACAAATAATCGTTTGGAGTACTATCAAAACAGTATAGGTAAAAAAATAGGTTCAGTCCCATTTTCGCACAGCGATCCGGGTGTTCTTTATGCTAATGTTTTTGGCTTAATTAAAAATGAGTTTAATAATGTTTTTACACTTAAGTCTACTAAACGTTTTGAGAAGCTTCAATTTTGTGAATGGGCTACAACAGGTATATATAGGAGTAGGCGGCGACTTTATGAATTGTACAACTTAAAGAATTGCAATCATAATCCAGGTTTTATTGAATATGTTAAAAGATATTCTAAGACATTTAAAAGGGTATGTATTGCAGCAAAATCCGATTTCATAAAAAATAAAATAAAGTCGTCGGATAGTAAGATCAAAACAACGTGGAATATTATAAACCGCGAATCTGGCAGGCGTGCGCCCAAAGATGATACCTTTGTCCTTAAAGATAATGATATAACTGTAGAATGTAAAGCAGAAGTAGCTAAAATATTTGGCGACTTCTTTGCGAAAATACCAATAGAGACAACTTCAAGTCTAAATTCGTCTCCTTTAGTTGCTGTATCACTTCTTTCGGAATATGTACCAGTCTGCAATTCCATCTTTGAATTTAGATATATCACATATGTAGATATTTTAAAATCCTTTAAAGAAGTAAAAATTAAAAATACGGGTGATTTTTGGGATCTGTCCACTAAAGTAATTCAATCAATAATACATTCTATTGCCCCATACCTTGCGTTCATATTTAATGAATGTATTAATCAAGGGTCCTTTCCGGACTTAATGAAACTGAGTAAGGTTATTCCTTTACATAAATCCGGTTGCAAAGAGGACAAAAGTAACTATAGACCTATTTCAATCTTACCAGTTTTAAGTAAGGTCTTTGAAAAAATTATTCTTAATCAGTTAACATATTACTTTAATTCACAAGATCTTCTACATAAAAAGCAGTACGGTTTTAGAAAGAGCCGTTCTACGGCAGATGCTGGTGCAGCTTTAATGCAGCATATTTTTGAAGCTTGGAAGTTATCGCAGAATGCTCTAGGAGTTTTTTGTGATCTGTCTAAGGCTTTTGACTGTGTTGACCACCAGACTCTAATTCTTAAATTAAAATACTATGGTATAGGAGGCTTAGCCCAAAAGTTATTGTCATCATATCTTTGTTCACGAATTCAGACGGTAGATATTAACGGAACTAGATCACCCGGGTCGTCTGTGCGTATGGGGGTCCCTCAGGGTTCAATTTTAGGACCATTTCTCTTTTTAGTTTATATAAATGATTTGCCATTTTTTATGAGTAGGCGTTGTGAGATGGTATTATTTGCTGATGATACTTCTTTAGTATTAATATTGATCGACATAAAAAGGACTTTAGCGATGTAAACGATGCCCTTGCAGAGCTGCTTCGTTGGTTTACTGTTAACAACTTACAGCTAAATGCTAAAAAAACGAAATGTATTAAATTCACTGTTCCAAACGTAAGGAAACTCGAAACAAATATCATTATTGACGGTCAGAAACTAGATTTAGTAGATTCTACTGTTTTCTTGGGAATAACTATAGATGAAAAACTTCAGTGGGGTCTACATATTGATACTCTTGCTGGCAAACTTAGTTCCGCAGCTTATGCTATTCGCAAAATTCGCCAATTAACAGATGTTGATACGGCAAGAATGGTATACTTTAGTTACTTTCATAGCCTAATGTCTTATGGTATTCTTATGTGGGGACTAGCAGCAGATATAGAAACAATTTTTATTTTACAGAAACGGGCTGTAAGATCTATTTACGGACTAAGCTCACGGACAACTCTTAGAGAAAAGTTTAAAGAAATAGGTATCTTGACTGTTGCCTCTCAATACATTTATAATAGTATAATATTTATAAAACGAAACATAGAAACCTATAACAGGCGCTGTGATGATCACAGTTTTAATACTAGAAATAGAAATAAATTATTAAATCCATTTTTACGCCTGCATAAAATTCGAAAATCGTTTATGGGGCAGGGTATACAATATTATAACAAAATTCCAAAAGATATTTTAGATTTGCCTTTTGAAAAGTTTAAGCAAACCGTTAAGACATCACTTACCAAGAAAGGGTATTACACGGTTAATGATTACGTTAATGACAAAAACGCTTGGATGTAACATTTACAATGATAAAAGTTGTGTTCTGCGGCCCTCTTTACAATATAACGATTACTTACATACATTGTCTATGTAATTTTATAATTTTATAATTTTATTAGTTCTGTCTCCCTTTTTTTTCAAATCTTGTGACTGCAGAACACAATTGTTTTAATATTATGTATTTTAATTGTGACTGGCGGGAGAAAAAACCAACCTTGACGATTTTCTTGCCCGTTCTTTTACGATCAAGCTCCCGCCCGCAGTGAATGGGCGCGTTAGTTTATAAGTATGACATTCATAAGAGCTCTATTGAGCCAAACTTGAATAAATGAATTTTTAATTTTTTAATTTTTAATTTTCAAACAAAGGAAATCCAGTAGATAGGTCAACAGTATAAAGATATTATCGTCTTGTAGTCGTCAGTCTTCCCGTTTTTGGCCGCGACTTGACATAATAGCTGAACTACTTGTAAGACATTAATTTTTTTAAGAAGGGTATATTAAGGACAACATACTCGTAATGGCTCGTAAAAAGGCTAGGCAGTATGTATAATTTAGCGTGCTACTTTAGGAATATAAAAAAAAGTAACTATGGTCGATCTGTCAGTGTAGCCGTGTAGCCAATCAGTTTAAAAAAATCTGCATTATTTAATTTATTTTAAAGAATCTGAGTCAGATCTCTATAACATTATGAAGTATTATGTGGGCACTCTAAATATTCTGTTTATTATAATATCCATCACGGTAATTAAATTTATTTTTATGATTCACAACCAAACTTCCTTTAATTGTGTATTTGAGCTTTGCTCTCGACTTAAATGATAGTAGGAAAGTAATTTATCATTTTTAGTTAACAATTTGATATAGTTGGTATTAGTGGTGATTTTTTTTAAATGATCTTATTAATCCTATCAATAGGTTTATGTCATAAATGCACAAAATAACGCATAACTAATAAAATTATTAGTGTAGTTGTGATTTAAGAAATCTCCCTATTCTCTGCAGCTATAGTATTCACTAATAGTTATCAATGAGAAATAAAATCTAGCCTAAACTAATGAAATAATAATGTATTAATGTCTTCATTCCTTTAATGCATAAAGCCTCTTAAAGATGAGATGATTTTTCCTGACTTTTTTTAATTATCTTGTTTGATTTGTTAATTTCAGGAAGCTGTTGATTATGATGGATGGTTAAACATCAAGATTGAACATTCACTAGCCTGTAACAATGAAAGATATTGTACTCGAGGCAATATATCATTAAAAAGTATAAGACTGGGGACAGCCGTTATTGATCAGATTTTAATTGAAAAACATCATATTGATGCCCTAAAAGTAAGTTTTCTATGTATAATTTTAAATGGTTAAGTGATTATTTCATAGTATGAAATATTTACTATGAAAACCATGGGGCTAAAAAGAGAAATTTTATTGGTGCTTTATAATTTTTTTATGTATAAATTACATACATATAGGTAGTAATAAATTTTATGATTAACTATAAAATAATTAAAGAGTAACCATGTTCTAAGTGTGATAAGTAAAGTTAACTAATGTTTGTTAACTTTACTTATCAAATTAGTTATAAAATGTTAATTATTTATAAACTGTATTAAAGTGGACCAAAACATATTTATAGATTGTTTTAAATATTAACAGGAATTGGCTGACATTGACGGATTTTACACAATTCGAAGCATCTGTACATCTGCAGATAACAAGGAAACAGAATTTCTATCATCTGTTAAAGCACAAGCTTTCCTAGATAGTGGTCTGTCTGATATAATCAGTGCATGGGTACTCCCTAATGGAGCTGTTATGGCAGTTAGCTTCCAAGTAGACAATGCAACACAAAATGGGTCTTTAAGGAATAATAAGAAGATCAATTCAAATTTTTTCCTTCGTCATGTAGAACAAGCCCCAGTGTAAGTATACATATATACCCCATTTAAAGTGGGGCAAAAGACTTCCTATGTCTATTTGAAACATATTAAAGCTGATAAAATTTGCGCATGCAGGTAAAAAATTTTTTTTCTAAATTTAGTTTGATTACATAATAGGAAGAGTAAACATTGCCAGATAAAATTATGGGATTGTTGGAATATATGAAACTATATTATGGAGGTGATAAAGTATAAAAACCATTTTAGTAATTTTTTTAAACTATTATGTTACTCCATTTACAAAGCATAGACTTATTTGTCTAAGCCTGAGCATTTTTTGCAAACTAAATATTCAATTGCGTTATAATATTTGTGACCTGACTTACTACAATAATTAATATTAGAATTACAAGTTAATATAGTGGACATCTGTGAGTATCATATCATCCACAACAATACTGCACTATAAATTTATATAGCTTTTCTTATTCCAGACCTGATACTGCATCATACATCCAAAAGTTGGACCGAGAAAGAGAAGCAAGAGAAAAAGGAGAGCTGAAGGATAATAGATCATTTTTAGCAAAATACGTAAGTATAAAAACTGTATATTTTTCTTGAGAGGATATTTTATACTGAACTGACATTTTTAACTGAAAAAATTAATGGAATAGACTGTATATTGAAGTTATTTATGATATAATGTATATATCACCGTAAAATTGTAAATAACGTTAAATTATAATCTATCCCGCGATATTGTAATCTGTCGAAAAATTGTGATCCGTAACAAACCGCTCACAATTTAACGCATTTTTTTTCGATAGATTATAATCTATCGAAGACAAACCGTCAGATTGTAAAATGGCATGCGACAGAACGCACCTCGCGCTCTGATTGGTTGAACTTCATGTTCCCCTACCTAAACCTAAAGAAGTGCAGTTAAATAATAAATGTGAGTTAGTCACAGGTCCGTTAACACTCCCTACAACTTATTATAATACAATGCGTTAACACGAAATTAACACGAAATCTGTTTTAAATCACCAAAACACTGTTTGTTTACATTTCACAACAAATGAATTTGACTAATAACAACCGAAGATGGCGACGACGGGCGGCTGAGCGGGGAACATGAAGTTCAACCAATCAGAGCGCGAGGTGCGTTCTGTCGCATGCCATTTTACAATCTGACGGTTTGTCTTCGATAGATTATAATCTATCGAAAAATAATGCGTTAAATTGTGAGCGATTTGTTACGGATCACAATTTTTCGACAGATTACAATATCGCGGGATAGATTATAATTTAACGTTATTTACAATTTAACGGTGACATATATAAGGAAGCCAATGTGATTGAGCGGAGCCCCATGCTAGCATACCCTGTGTTACAGGATACCGACCCCCATCTATAGACCCAGATTGGCCTCCATTCAATGACATCACTGTGTTATACCATGTATCCAATACAGATACAGGTGTTAATCTATATTTTTAAAATAAATAGCTTCTTTCAATAGCATAATATATCGCATAATCATCATCATAGCATCGAATAATACTTAACTATACTGCTATTTATTGCAGGAATTAATTGATCTACCATTGCCAACTTTTAAAGCTGTAGTTAAAAAGCAATTTCTTAAAAAGGGGTATTATGCTGTACATTATACTTGTCAGATAATCAAGCTTGGGTTTAACATTTTGAACTTGTAGTTGTGTAAATTACAATAATAAGTCAACCAGATCTTTGTCATGACCATCCCCTATTGTCCCCTATGGCTCGGTTTCACATTACATACTTGACTGTGATGGATGGTTCCCTTAGTGCTACTTGATTGGTTATGGCTTCTGGGGACCTTTTCAATATGTGAAGTAGTGTTTTGTATTGTTATATTTGCTGAGGCGGTATGAAGTCCGCCAGGTTAGGTCATTATTTCAGAAAAAGGTATCAATCTAATTTGTCATTCTTCTTTTCAGTGGATGTACATTGTTCCCATTGCAATATTTGTAATGATATCAGGTGCTACTAATCCTGAACCAGCAGCTCAGGCCGCTCGTTAAATAATAGAAGGCTAGAAGCATACACTTCTGGGTCTTCAGGTGAGGTTTCGTTATATTACATGTAAGCCATCGTCATTTTTATTGTTATTGTTTCATTAGGTTACAAGCATTTAATTTATATTAGTAAATAAACGAAGAATATTATCAAAGGCATTATTTTATTGATAACACTCTGTTTTCTTAATCAAAAAGGATCTAGTAATTTATTTCTATTTCTAGTATTAAAACTGTGATCATCACAACGCCTGTCATAGGTTCCTATGTTTAGTTTTACAAATATTATACTATTATAAATGTATTGAGTGGCAACAATCAAGATACCTATTTCTTTAAACTTTTTTCTAAGAGTTGTTCGTGAGCTTGATCTGTACATATATCTTACAGCCTGTTTCTGTAAAAAACTGTCTTATAGGTCCGTCTGAGGGATTATTCTAACATCCTCCACTGGTGGACGTGGAGACAACTTTATATATTTTTGTTGCAACGTCCATCAGTGCCCCCAAAAGAACAAAACAACGTCTCTACATTAGGAATAACATATTATTAAATAAATTTAATATTTGCGTTTCGTATTGAATTTGTTATAAATCAATGAAATTACATAATAATAAGTTATTTATGTGGTTCCATGCTAATGTAAATAGGTACCAATTATCATAACATTATGCCAGCAGTAGACGATTCTAGTTTAAGTCAACGCACAGTAAGCTAACATGTATTAAATGTCACTTGTGTATTCTGTACGCCGGTAACACTCGGTAGATGTTTTGTTTATATCGACGCGCACTTTATTTTCTATGAGTAATAAATTCCACAAAGCATACATTGTACACTTACTGTCTGTCGCCTTAAAACAGTGAGCCAGTCTCTAAGTAGTCGGTAAAGTCCGTTGAAGACACTAACATCCGATACTCGGCGGCCGGGATAACGTGCTATGTATTCAAAACGAGCCCGTAAGATCCCACAATTGCAGTGCCCGGTTGGTACACAATTCCTGTTGACAAGCAAAGTCACGAATATTTTTTTAATACTAGGTACCTGGGTACCGTTTACACCAGGAATTCTAATAGTACCCCAGTTTGTTACATTTGATAAAGTTTTATGCATGGTGCAGCTATCATTGAAAGTTTTGGTCTAATACCAATTGGACAGCTATCTGAAGAAGCTGCTGAAACCAGAAATAAAGACTTCCGTAGGTACCGCCAACACCATTCCAGGAAATGCAGCAGAAAAGCTACAAATGAAGATATTTTAAATAATTTATTAACCAGCTCTGATCTACTCATTTCAATGAAACCGCAAAAACTTCGCAGAAAAGTTTTAAGTTAAAACTTTGTCAGGAGAAGCACACAGTTTATTAGTTATTAAAGGAACATTCATGATAATGAACAGAAAAATTTTGATTTCGTTAACGTTTGACAGTGATTGAAACAAAACTGCTAACAAACACAAAACACAACTAGCAGTAGGTGCCATTTATTTATTACGTAAGACGAAAGTTACAAGGGTTGATATAGATCTTACGTAAGATCATAAAAAATGCGTGTTTTTTATATATAAGAAACTATGAAAATTGTCTTACTTAATAAATTAATGACCCTTTAGTGGAATAGGCCTATAGGGGCCAACCACTACGAAAAAAATGGGAACAACTCGCCTATAGTCCGGCAATCTCATGTGCGACCTTCCCGCGGGGTGACAAGGTAAACGAGATGTCAGCGGGTGAGGTAGCGGGGTAGGGGAACTTCTCTTCGTGTGTAGCCGTGCTAGAATGACACGCTACCTCATTCCCGCCACCGTCCGCTGCATAACAGTGTGGGGTAATTCTGGCAAAGGCATGCTATTGAGGTTAGAAAGAGCGCAAAGAGCCGTACTTAAAGTCATCGCTTTTAAGCCCATTCGTTTCCCTACAAATGAACTATACGATCTTTGTAAAGTACCTACAGTTAGACATGCTTTTGTACTTAATATTATTTTTTGATTCAAATCATAGTACGAACAAACGTAGATCTGACAGAGTGTGTCACAGCAGACCAGCTAGTCTAACAGTAGTCGGGAAACAGTACCAATATCTTAGCCCTAAGTTGTACAATTATATTAATAAAGTTCTCAACATTTATCCCCTTACCTTGATGGGTTGCAGAAATGTCGTTAATACATTTCTCTCCTATTTATCTTATGATGAACTAGAAAATGTTATACAAAAATAAATTATTACCTACTTATCTTAAATTCTACTGTTTTTTTTTTTAAACATCCGTTTAAACCAAATTTAACATTCACACCACGCTTACTCCTCGCATATATATACACACACTCATAATCATAACACCAAAACACAATCTGTAAGATTTGTTGCAAATTTAGTGTTTGTGTTATATGTTTCTTATTTTATAATTCCCCCGCGGGACGGTCGTGCACGAGATTGCCGGACTATAGTTCTTAACTTAATTATTCGTATTTTGCTTACGTAAAGTCAATTCTTTTAGAAAAATTAAGAGTTACGAGTTTTTCACTTTTTTTGGTTTTGCTTCATACAAAATTAACTTTGGTAATTAATAACTCTGGAAATACTAAGTTATCTCGAGGACCGTCTAAATAAAAGTTTCATAAAATAGATAGATAAATCCATAACAATAGAAAAAGTCCTAAAAATAAAACTTTTTTTAATGCTAAGTCCCTTACCGGCCTGTTTCAGTCCACCGTGTGCCGTGTCTCCTAGTATTTATGACAATAAAATACTAAGATGGCGTTATACGATATGCCATTATTCAATGATGCCAAAATTGCCGCTTACTTCCATAGCAGTAGATATTGAGAATAAATTAGGGTCACAAAACTGAACTTTCCGGGTGGTTCGATTTTTTTAAATTTAAGTTAAAGTAATTGTATTTATTAAATTAATGTAACCATACATTAAACAAACAAAATGTAATATAATCATAACGTAAATATTATTTAGCTCAAAACAGCTATTAAAACCATATTTGTTTTTCTAATAGTTATTACAGATATTTACCTAACTATATTTTTTGTCTGCGGTATTTCAAAAACGTATAAAATAAATAATTTGTGTTAGAGATTAAAAACTACTATTGAATCAACAAATTAAAAAAGTGTTTTACCCCTAAATCTAGTACTTATACAGATTCTCAAATAATAATTTGTAAAGAAATATACAAGGATAAAACTAGGCGTACAAGTTTTTCTGAAAATGCCTATTTAACATATAGTTTTTACACATAGTTCTTTACCTACTTCCTTAACTATGATGTAAGGTTCCCTTAATGCTACTTTGTTGGTTACGGTTTCTAAGTGGCATTTTCAACGATTTATCTTAGTCTTGGCAGGCGACAGAACCTTGCTGTGTTTCTTGGCAACTTCTCGAAGAAGGCTTTAGCTCTATGGAAGTGGCGCTCCTAGATTTTGTATGCCTTTGACAATTTCGTGACGTCAAACGAACTACTTCGTTAATTCAATCTACTGTACTTAGACCAGTTTTTTTTTAGCTTTTTCAGGAAAAGTCAAGTAACACTACAAATTCTCACAATGATATTCAATATAAATTATCAGGAGTAATAATAAAATTATTTCCATGTGGTACATGTTGGGATACATAATAAACCCTTTAGTTACAAACGACCACTAGTGGGGGAACTTTTCTGAGTTTTCACTTAAGTTGTTCCTAACGTCTCCCACTTGTGGACGTTCCGACAAAACCTAAAAAGTTATCTCAACGTCCACTAGTGGGAGATATTGAGGTGAGGGACGTTGAGAAATGGGAAAAAGTATGTGCGTACAAAGGGATCCCTTTCTTTAATAACACCTTTTGGTTGAAACCTGTTAGTATAGGACACAGTTGAGGCTGCATTTCGATTCTAGTTCGAAAAATAATAATTACCATTAGACTTAGTAGCGTAGCGACCCATAGACTTCAAATTTAGAGGGTCTCGGGTTCAAAGTCTAAAAGTTATGTGCGTAATTATTGTTGGTCCGGGTGTCGTAAACATTTATGGCAGTCAGTGCTTTCTAACATTCTGATAGCTGGTTTCATCATAGAATGTCTCCCTCTTGGTTGCTAAGGTCAGATGACAGTCGCTTCATATAATAACTTAAATTATGCCAAATCTGGTTAGACCAGTGAGCAGACCCTAGACAGAAATCTAGGGCAACCGGGATAATGCTAGGATATGGTGGAGACTTAGACACTTTTGAGTCCCCGGGACGATTAAGTGCACTTGACGAGTCTACGTGATTAAAGCGAATATTGTTAAACGCTTTCCTGGATGCTACCATCAAACGATCTACAGCTTGATCACAACAAGGATTACATTGACGCCTTTCTTGGGGACAAATTGGTAAGTGATTGCGGCGTATGTAGATGACCGGACTATTGGGCGGAAATTCATCATTAAGTAAAAGTCAATAACGTGAACCTTTCGAATGCAATGACCGTCTCGCGGACAATTATTCATAGTACCGTTCATCACCTTCCTTATTTCAGTTATATTATGAAGTCCACTGCTGAACATAGGCCTTCCCAATAGTCCACAATCCTATTAACCGATTCATTGCGGATGACGCCTTATGGCGTCATTAATATCTTTTGCTTATGGCGTTTGACGCCAAATGTCGTCTCAAAGAATTCCTCTGTAATTCTATGGAATGGCTATTTAGAGAGTCCAAACGAACAGAATTGCCATTATTTGTCACGTAGGTTAAGCCTGTATGAACCGTTTTATGATTTATTGCCAATTTAAAAACTTCAGATGTTGCAAACCTTTTGTAACCAAATTTAATTTCTTTTACTAATGACGTCATGAAGGTTTTTGTTCTTAAAATCAAAGAACGCGAACTCGATCCTGAACACTTTGAATGCAAGACTTGCGCCTACACACTTATACACGCCTTCAAAAATATGGATGGCTATTGGGGCAGAATAGTTCACGATTTTCGTTTAACTAAAAACTCAGACGAAGATCTGCAACTACTACGAAGATGCACAGACGACTTGATAAAGTTCGCAGGCATACACTGGATGCAATTTGTTAGACTTAATAAACTGAATATAGGCACTCCTTTTACACCCTTTCGTAAACCTCTACTAAAAATACACAAAAGGTTTACAACAACTGATCCAATTAAATCACTTACCAGCCATTCCAGCAAAATCACGTCGATAAGTCACTTTGTAACACTCTAAACGAATTAACAAAACCTTCACGTTTGACATCTGACGCCAACTGAAAATAAACACGCATAAACACGCCAAAATCTTAACAAAAAATGTTCAATCATGGCTAAAGACGCCCAAGGGCGTTACTTTAATGGGTGGCGGCTGACGCTCAGAGGCGTCACAGAAAATTTGTTAGCCGCCATGGACCAATGTCCCTAAAAGTGGAATACGCAATGAATCGGTTACACTATATCGTCGGCAAATCGAAGGTGAGTCATATACTCGCCGTTTATGTTGATGCCGGTAAGTACTGTTAATAGCAATAAATGCTTATCTTATTATAAAATATGTTTGAAATTTATTATTGAAACATTTGTTTTTATAACAAACACTTTAGTTTTCTTACATACATACAGCGTGTATAAAATTCTAACATGAGCTTTCCATGCATTTTGTAAATA
Source organism: Musotima nitidalis (assembly GCA_949126915.1). Lineage (NCBI taxonomy): Eukaryota > Metazoa > Arthropoda > Insecta > Lepidoptera > Crambidae > Musotima > Musotima nitidalis. The sequence continues at coordinate 12,482,499 of OX421418.1, read as the reverse complement.
TCACCAAATAACTTAATCAATTATTACTGGGAATTATTATTAGGTACACTGAACAAAATTGGTGTCTGTGTAATTAACATATTAACTTCACCAAATTATTTTTAAAAAAGTTATTATAGAGGAAAAAAATACAAATCAGTATTATGCACCAATTTTTTCTATTTCTTCTGCATCTTCTATGTCTAAAAGACGAATTTTTTTACCGAAGTGATTTTCTATTACTTTGCATATTGTCATGGCCTGCGATGAATCAATTAGATTTATAGCTATTCCTGCTTTACCAAATCTCCCTGTACGTCCAATTCTATGCAAGTAAGTCTCACAATCTGCTTTCTTATCCTTGTCCATAGGCATATCAAAGTTGACAACGAGGGTGACTTGCTCAACATCAATCCCTCTTGACAGCACATTGGTAGTGATTAATACTTTCTCAAGACCAGCTCGAAAGCGGTCAAGCACAGCTATTCTTTGTTCAACTGTGAGTTCCCCAGATAACACAGCAACTGAATGGCCATCTTTTGACATTTTTTCTGATAACCAACTAGCAGTTTTTCTTGTATGACAGAAAATAATTGCTTGACCAATAGTAATAACTCCATAAATATGACAAATAGCACGATACTTTTCTTCTGGACTCTTGCAGTTCACATAATACTGCTTAATGTTATCTAAAGACTCTTCTTCACGTAGTAACCTTATTATAATTGGATTAGGTACAATCATTTCAGCAAATTCCATTACAGCACTAACATATGTGGCAGAAAAAAACATCATTTGACATGTTGGAGGCAGCAGTTTATGAATGCGAACACATTGATCTTGGTGTCCCTGTCTATCAATCATTACATCTGCTTCATCCAAAACAAATACTTTTATTTTGCTCAAGTCAAACATTCCAAACTTGACTCCCCAGTCAAGCATCTTTCCAGGTGTACCAATTATTATGTGGTCTGTAATCATTTCTCCTTTACGTACTTCTTCTCCTCTTACAGCATATTTGAGTTTTATTTCTGGGCAGAATTTAGCCATTTTTGCAGCAGCCTCTCCAGTTTGAATTGCTAGTTCATATGTTGGACTCAGACATAAAACTTGTGGATAATTTTTTGTTGAATCTACCCTGCTTAGCATAGCTAAAACAAACGCAGCAGTTTTACCTGTTCCAGACTGTGACTGTGCAATTATATTTTGTGGTGGATCTGCCAACAGAGTAGGTAATGCTGTTTCTTGTATTTTAGATGGAGCATTAAAACCCATATTATATACTCCTTTCAGCAAGTTTGGTTTCAAATGCAGAGCTTCAAATGTCTTTACTGAATATAGAGGTGAGTTAGGATCTTTCCTTTGAACTTCTATATCAAGTTTTGATTCTACTAAACCTTGACGGATAATTTTCATCAAAAGAGAAGTTTCAGCTGGATTTGATGCATCAGGGGATTCTTCTGAATCAGTGGTTTGATCATGAAACTCTTTCTTCAAACCTAAGCCTGCAACTTTATTTGATATTTCTAGCTCATCGGCTTTTTGGCCCCATTGATTAGCCATCTTGGAATCTGAAAGCAATTAAATGTTAATATATTAATATTTTATACATAATGAAAACTTGCAATATTGGTTAATTTCACATTGCCAATCGTTTAGAACCTTAAAATTCATTCACTGGTAGTACTAGTAGTAAATCTGGTGTCATTTTAATTCAATCTTTATCTTACACAGTTCTAGAAACAATTTTAATGGACTGAAACTCTTTGTCACTATTTTTTCTATGAAAAATGTATGCTATGCTTGAATTAGACATGCTTACAGGAATCTATGAATGCACCCATGACCATGTCTTTTTGACATAGAAATTTTGCAACCTTGTAGGGGGCATTGAAGAATGCTGACCACATTTGTCAATGCCTGGGCATTGCTTATAAGTATGACATTCATAAGAGCACTATTGAGCCAAACTTGAATAAATTACTTTTGATTTTTGCTAGCATCTCTATTGCTGCTCTATTGATAGTAAAATTTGTTGATAAATTTACTCCAGCTACATTGCATTAATACTTAATACCTGTATAAGCTGCCACTTATAATTAAAACTTTCGATTTAAGTCAAGTAGGTGTACATAGTGTTAGGTATATGAAATTATTTTAGATATCTATTTATCTTAAAAAAAAAATCTACAAAACCCGCAACAACAGAGACAGACTTAAGATTTATTTTTTGACTTAATTAAATATTTTTTATACATACACATATTTCATATGCTATTTACTTTTTCATAAAATTTTATGGGTGTATGTTGTTGTATTTTTGTGACAATACAAACTGAAATGTGCTAATGCAAATGTCATCTCGTGGACTAAGGCTTCGATACAAAAAATATTGAAATTTATCACAACTCAAGATATTACCCAATATTATTGAACAATTAATTATGTTGTCTACAAGCTAAAACAACAAGGAACAAATATGGTACCACGTTGAAAGATGTTTGAAAGAAAGAGTTTGCACTTTCTATGTAGAGAAGAAACGTTCGGTAAAGTACTGAACTTACGGGAGGCAGCGCACGAATTATTGACTCACTAATGCAACAAATCAAAGTAGGTAGTGAAAGTTTTTATTTTTTTTAGAGAAGTAAAAATTCAAGAAGAATCAAGAAAGAAGCGACTTAGTTCAAAAAAAAACAGACAATGACATTTACTTTTTTCATAAAGGCCGTTGGTACACGGTACAGACTACAGCTATTGTCCATATTACATGCATTACATATTCCTGTTTTGCTTGTAAAAGTTTTGTTCCACAAATCACGATATCCATAAATCAATTCGTAGCTTGCTTGGCGTACAAGGTTATGCATTATTTTTTGCCCATTATTTGAGAGTATCGTAGTGCTCTTAATAAAATGCTTTCGATTTTTACCTCGCGTAACTTTAACTATAAAGTTTCATTTCATTAATTTCAAATTATTCATTACTAAAAATCATCCTTAAGGCTTCCATAAGGCACCACAAAAAGTAAGCCGGCGTTCACAGAGCATAAAAAGTGAAACGAAAAGCGCATCAATGCGATGCTAACCACAACAAAAACCAGGGTCGCGGGATTGTCTCCGGGGCAACGGGATTGACTTAAAGGGTTATCGCAGCCCTGAAATATAACAGACTCAAGAAGAAACATGGAATAAGCTATAGTCAGTAAGAGTATGACACAACCTTTCCGCTGCAATCACTAAGCGAGGCTTTCAAAGCAATAGTTTAAAAGAAAAATAAAACATTACCTGTCGAACTTAATGTCCTATGTGTGCGAGACGCACGAAGCCATTATTAAAAAAAAAATGTCCTATGTTTTGGTCACTGACTTAGAAACCCGTGGACTGGCCATACCTACAGAAACAACGTGCATACCTAAAAATTTTTGGCGAATAAAATGACTGCCTTTTCTAGTGTTGTAACATATTTTTCGACATAAACCGATATCGATATCGGTTAAATAAATAATAATAAATATGTTCAGACATTCACACTAATTATCTAATCCCAAACTAGGGTTTCCCTTGTACTATGACAATGATAGTAATACTTATTATACACACTATATATGTTAAATATATACAAATATACACCCAGACCATAGAACAAATACTTATGTTCATCACACAAATATTAAGGTAATTATTTGAATCAAATGAACTGAACTAAAAATATTTGATTTCTTATTATCATTATCATATCATTTAAAAAAAATCAATAATTATATAAATAAAGAATTTTTATTTTCATAAATTCAAATGTGTTCTTGTTATTGAGTTTATCATTAAATTTATGCACCCTATTAAAAAAACACCCTGTATAGATGACGTCAAAGGTCTGATGATACTAATAAAGAACTTGAAATAAAACACAGGGTCGATTCGATGTTTTTAATTTCATTTTAAATAATATGTACAGCTATTCATTTCTGAACAATGTTAATTTGTTAAAATAGGTTCGAAACGAAACTTTATCCGTAACCTTAGTGTAATATCGAAACCTTAAATCAATAAAGGCTTTAATAATAGCCTTGATAAGTAGCAACCTGTGATTTGTGTTGTGCTCCGGATCAGATTCCATATATAAAATTTTTTCGGAGTTATAAAATTCCGTTAAAAATTTAAATATATACAAATAATAATTTTCAGGTTGTTTCTGGTTTATGAGGTGCGGTTTTAACAAATTTTCAGTTTTTTTTATGACATCCAGAACTCCATTTGATGCATAGACAAGGCCACCTCTAGTCTTTTGAAAAATTAGGCTCTCTGTGTTTTGTTCTCGTTTCGTTAGCACGTTTCGTCGAAGTGCAGCGAACAGACATACCAGTTTTTATGTCGCGCGTTTATATTTTCAGTGCCTATAATTTCGAGCCACTTCCTCCTCATAACTTCATTTCTAGGAAATCTGTTGGATAAATAAATTATAATTAACTTTTATAGCATACTTATTGAGGTACTTATCGCTACTAAGTGTTATCGATACTTCGATATAAACATTCCATCCCTATTCACATGTGTTATTTGTAAGTAAACAATTGTTGGTGAAATATAGAAAAATACCATGCCAAATGGAAACCAAGACTAATACTCATCACCATACGTTAAAAATAAACCAATATGTAACAATAAAATAGACAAAAGCCTTTTGAATACGACATTAACAATGAAAATTGGTTACTTACATATGAAGAGTCAGTTGTGGTTGATTTATGTTTTTTCTCGCACCGCACCCTATTACACAACACGAGGGCATGATTTACCTTTATAAGGGAAAGCCTTGAATACTTAAAAACACTTGATAATAGCGTATTTCTTAAGAAATTCACAATAAATATAAGCACAAACGACGATTTGACAGTTCATCTACCACCAGACTCGGCGAACAAAATGGCGACTCGGGCCACGCACAGCTGAGTGGATGACGTCACACAAAAGTGCTGCCAAAATAAATATTTGCAAACATTGCTCATCTCTCATTGCATATGCAGGTCACCAGTAGTTAAAATGAGACAACACGTTGTTTGGTATTTTGGTATCAATTTTACTGATATTTGTATAACTATCTATGCATATAGTAAAATAGGGCGCCTCCATAGGATTCTTTACTCATTGGTTTTGGTGCTCGCTGCTCGCCTATGACATTAGGTACTACTACTACTGCAATAACAAACATACATGATCATTCTTTTTTTGTTAATGATCTCATCTCTCATGGTTGTCCACTTCCTACTCATATTGATATTTTACTTTCTTCTATAGATTCCTTCTTAGTTAGTATATTTAGTGAATTTATTGTAAGTAATAAATTAAAACTTTAGGTAGTATTATTTAAATTTCTAAATGTATAATTAGATTTTTTATGTTATAGTTTGTAAATAATTAACTGTATTGTAATGTAAAGTCGTAATGTAGAATTTGTAGAGTCTCCTGGGAAAGTAACGTTTGATTTTATTTATGTTAATTGTTCAAATTATATTTTTTAAATTTTCTTGACACTTGACACTGGCAAATTTCAAATTGCCAATTGGGGAGAAAAAATAAATAAAAAAAAAAACAAACAAACATACATAAATTTAGGTTGAATGTAGACATGGGCGTTTTCGTTTTTTTACCAAAACCGATATGTAACCGATATACAGTTTTCATATCGATATGGATAACCGTTTTTAAATATCGATATCAGTAGGTAGAGTTTCATAACTTAAATGCGTTATGTTATGTTATTAGTTACGGCAAACTAATAACAAAACTTAACGCGCATATTATCGAGTTATTTATAAGTATGAATATGTTATACAGATCCCACTCGCTTTTAGTTATGGCGTTTTTCCTTTGTCTTTCGCGACATTGTTAATAAAAATATCGATCCAATAAACCTACCTTACACTACGTTCAAACTAATTTAACTATTTACAAATTCGTAATAACGAGTCACTAAAACTATCATAATAATTATTTATAAGTAATCCTTTATTTATAACACTATAACAAATGCAAAAGTTGCACAAAACGCAATGTTTACTTTCTTAATTTCACGGCACGTGTCACCAAGGTCAAGGGCGCATAAAAACTATTACAAAAAAAACTCTCTCAAACAAGTCATAACTAGGTACTAAAACTAATATTTCTCAAGCATTGCATCCAATAAGCAAAAAAATCGCTTTATCTCTTTTACACCTCTATAAGAAGACAGAGAAGAAGCGAATATCCTCATATTAGCATCATCTCTTTTCAACCGCTATAGTAAGAAAGAGAATAAGCGAATAACAGTACATTCGGTTGTGCACGGTTTGCGTTTTGGAAAGTTGTGGTCAGTTTTGGTTATCTTTAGTTATATCGTTTCAAACGTCATAACAAAGTGTTTTGATATCGTTTCGATATCATAGTTTTTGCAATAACCGTTACGTATAACCGTCATATCGATATGATATGGTATAAAACTCAAAACGGTTATTAGTTACGTTTTGATATATCGAACTCATGCCTAGTTGAATGACTTCTTGGCGGGAAACTGAAGTGTCATGTCTGCAGTTTTGTTTTATTTTCTAAAATTTGTGATATTTCGAACATTAATGTGTAATAACGGTGGATTATTAACCGTTAAGTGTTTGTGAACATACATGAGTGTTGGTAAATGAAACAAAACAGTGCAACATCACTTTTCATATTTTCTCTCAAGGAGTCCATGTGAGATCTCAGTATAGTCCATCTTTACTGAGGACTCAAGGGGCTTAGGGGAGGGTACCTCATTTACCATTTATCATCTTTATCACCACTCATTCTCATTTACTATTAATTTTATATTATTAATATATCTCTAACTTGACACTGGCTAAATGTGCAAACCGCACGAAGCTATTATTTAAAAGAAGAAGAAGAAGATATTTAGTTTGTGGTTAAAAAGTTTTGTTTGGTTTGATTTTCAATAACAATTGTCAATTATATTTAAGTAAGATATTGTCAGGCCAGGATAAACAGTAATTGTTTCGGTCCCCTAAATAAAAAGGTTCCAGGTTTCCTTAAGGCTGTGTTAAAATATAAATGGAGGAAGTAGATTCAATTATACTACACTTTCTTCGGCAGCTAAATGTGTAAGTATTTATTAATTATCATCATTATTTCTATTCATTTAAAATAGAATAACATATTTTTGAATGTGCTGTGAAGAAATTCAAACATAATACCTACCTGAAGCGGTGTAATATAAAACATTTTAATCCTAAGAACTAAATAGTATAATATAATTTAATCCGATAAAGTGATGTTTAATTTATCTTATTATTGGTAATAACAAATATATAATTTTTATTTTTAGGAATATTAGCCAGGATGTTAAAAGCATATGTGAACTACCTGTAGAAGTAATTATACAATCAGCTTCGAGGTGTCTTACAGAAATAAACCATGGGTTGAAGCTACCAATGAAATTTCCAACAGGAATTTCGCATCGTATTGAGGTGGCTTCTCAAGTTGCATCTATCTGCAAGGTAAGAAGGCTTCGACTAGTAATGTATAGCAGACCTAGATAAAGAATCATTTCCCTTTTTTTATTGGGTTGAAATATACCTAAATATTATATATGTCCATAAACAGGCTTAAGCTCTAGAGACCATCCATCACGAGAAATATAATTTCTGTTCAAAACTTATGCACTCTTAACACACAAAAATAATATGGAATATTACACCAAGATAAAATTAAATTCTTGTCTCACTTATTCTTACCAATGTGACCCATTTCTGCAAAATATATGCTAGGAGAGAATCAAAAAACTTCCATCCTTATATATCATCCTGTCTCACCTTGCTGGAAAAACAGCTTAAGTAATGAAATGTTGACCTCAATTTTGTACCTTTAAACCTTCCAGAATCATCTGGTTTTTTTTTACAGGATATGGGGTATAAAAATGATGTGGGATATCAAACGTTTTTGTACTATAATGAAGCAGATTTAAGACAAGTATTTATGTTTTTGATTGAAAATTTACCGAATGAAAGCAAACAAACTGCTAAAACTAGCAATCCTAACAAATCATATTTATTAGAAGGAATCAGTAATAAGATTGCTGAGGAACTGAACACTATTTGGATACCACCATGTTGCAATAATTCGAAACAAGTGATTGGCGACTTTATTTGTATACAAGGTAATTCTTACTTAAGGCACCCAGGAAGGCTGAGGTAGAAGATGACAATTCTTTAGACTTCATGCAAATGGACTACAGTATTTTTTACTTCTTACAGATCAAACTCGCAGGGTAGTTTTTCACCCCCCACTAATAATAATAATAGCTTTTATTCAGACATTGAACACCTAGTCTACAATATATATATGGTTATAAAAATAGTAGTAATATTATATTTTGCAATGACTCCGTCTGTATGTCATATGTTAACAAATACCCCCTCCAACTTGCCATTTTTATCTATTGTTAGCTACCCGTGTCCATGTAGCACCTGCTATAGATTTGAAATTATCAACCCACCATCTTAATGGTCTACCTCGTTTTTTTTTCTGACTCGTGAACCAATTCATTAATTATTTGGACCATTCTTCTTCACTGGTTGTATGGTGTGACCACTTCCATTTTTACTTCTTTATTGTTTTTGCAACATCTTTTGTTTTTATCTGGTTCTTAATGGTTACGATTTTAATTCTATCAGACAGTCTTATGCATAACATTCTTCTTTTCATGAAGTTCTGACAAGTTGCTAGCTTTTTAGTGTGTCTTTAAGTAAATGCCCAGGTTTGGCAGCCATAAAATAGTACAGGAAGTATGCAGATAACAAAAAGTTTCTGTTAAATTTTTAACTTGGTCTCGTGGTTTTCATAATTTCTTTAAAACCGCAGTACTGTTTCCATGCATTTCCAATGCGTCTATCAATTTCTTTAGTGATTAGATCTGAGGGAGAAATTATTTTATTAAGGTATTTATTTACATAGTCAATCAGGTTGTTTTTGATCATGGTAGAATTATGTAGGTCATTCAACATTATCTGTCACTTGCGCAAGATTTATAAGATCATCTGCAAATCTTAGGTGTGATAGGTTTCCACCGTTAATTGATATCCTGCAATTTTCCCAATCCAACTGATGAAATACTTTCTCCAGAACAGCTGTAAATAGTTTCGGAAAGATCGGATCACCCTGGCGCACTTCTCTTCCTATTGGAATCTCTTTTCCTTCTTTTTTAATTTTTTTCAGGCTTTGCTGTTCTCATAGATCTTGTTTAGTATTCTGATGTATTTGTTTTCAACACTTTGGTTCTTAAGTGCTAGCCATATCTCATTGTATCGAAAGCCTTGCTGTCATCCACGAAAGAGCATTAGAAGGTGAAGTTGTGTTATTTGCTGTTGCTGTTATTTGGTGTTCTAATGTTGAGTACCCGCTTCGGAATCCTGCCTGCTCTCTTGGCTGACTTTCTTCCTAGGTCTTACTAATTTTGCTGAGTATTACTTTAGCGAAGATTTTGTAGATATTTGATGGTAGGCTGATTGGTCTATAATTATTAATGTTGTCTTTGTCCCCATCAGCAATAGGCTCGCCACCTATTGCATGGGACCAACTATACAATTGGCGAAATGTGGGCGTATAATATGCCTCTGCCTACCCCTTCGGGGAAACAGGCGTGAGTTTATGTATATTTAGTATGAGGAACTCATTCATAATCACCATGCCATCAGATCCTGGAATTGTATCTTTTCTTTGTGTTCTCACTGGTTTATGTATTTCTGCTGACATTCTATCCGGTACTTCGCTTCCTCCCGTTAGGATTGTTACTTGTGTTATATTTTTCTTTGTAGGTATACAGTTTCGTGAAAACCCACCCCCACTACATTTCAGTAAAACGTCTGTGGTTGCCGAGTCCAAGCATCGCAGAGTAGTGTTTCACTAGCCTTTTTCTTAACATTTAAAAAATAATTCGTAGGTGGCTAATAACATAAGAATGTCCTTAGATCTGTAAATTTTAATACATAACTTGACTACTTAAAACTCTTAAAAATGACGTATATGCTTATTTTTTTTTACCTGCCACTGTTTTATTTATTAAAGTAAATACTGTTTTAGAAACTTCAGACAATGAAGATTCTAGTAAAATCGAACATGAAAAAGCAATAATTTTAAAATTAAAGGAAATTAACTGTAACAACTACACTGAGGAGCCTCTAATTGAACTGAAAAATAAAGTCAATGAGGCATACCCTGAGGAAACACGGACTCTTAAAGAGCTGCAAGAGCTGACGGTAATGTTACGCCAAAAATTAGACTCCATTGAAAACGAGAGGAATGTCATGGATGTTGAATATTCTCAGGTGGGTAATTTGAGAAACAATTTAGTCTCATTAAAACACCAGACATACGGCTGCACAAAACCAAAACCTAGCAAGAGACATGTTTTTAAGACAAGTTTTCTAAAATGATTATTAGTGTTTTAAAAAAAAATATCTGGCTAGGTTTTGGTTTTTTGACAGCCGCATAGGCATCATAGATAGCCCTCTGTGCGTGTATGGAGGCCGAGGAAACGGTCGCACATGTGTTGCTCGAGTGCGCAGGCATGGCTGACACACGATCAACAACCATACACCGGAAACGATCACAAAAGTCCTAAGCAGGGTGGGGGATCTGGTTCGCTTCTGGAGAGATGTGTGCTGGCTGAAGTGAGGTAGGACGGCCGCAATGGCCCACACACGATGGTCCACCAATAGAACTAAGTGCGGAAACCGACACCAGTTATAATTGTAACGAGGCTTACTGAAATACGCTTTTATACTTATAATGTTTTATAACAAAATCTTAAACGTTTTCTGGTAATGGTGTCAAGTTAGATGTTGATTTAAGTAGTTCTATCGGTGTGTTTAAGTTTTTTTATTTATTTTTTTCTAGTTTAAGTACACTGGTACTTAAGGTACTCCAGAGGCTCTTTAACACCGTCATCTTCGAGGCACGTACGCCACAGGCGTACACCAGTGGCATGGTTATACTTTTCTTCAAAAATGGTGACAAATCTCTTTTGAAGAATTATAGGCCAATAACGCTGCTGAGCCACGTCTATAAGTTGTTTTCACGGGTCATCACGAATCGTCTCGGACATAGGTTTGACGACTTCCAGCCTGCCGGTTTCCGAAAAGGCTTTTCAACCATTGACCACATACATACGCTGCGGCAGGTTATACAGAAGACCGAGGAGTATAACCAGCATTGACCATCGGTATATTGAAGTGTAGAGAAGTTTATACAAAAACGCCATCATGTCCGTACGAGTACTAGACCAGCACACGAATCCTATCCTCCTGCGGAAGGGCGTGAGACAGGGAGATGTCATATCTCCGAAACTGATCACTGCTGCCCTGGAGGATATTTTCAAGATGCTGTACTGGGGAAACTACGGCATCAACATAAATGGCGAGTATATGTCTCACCTATGATTTGCCGACGATGTACTTAGCGGTCATAGCGGAGTCGCCTGTGGATCTGGGCACAATGCTCAATGACCTCGACAGAGCTTCCCAAAGGGTAGGTCTCAAAATGAACATGGACAAGACGTAAATTATGTCTAATGCCCATGTTAAGCCTACCCCAATAATTGTTGGGCGTTCGGCTCTAGAAGTTATCGACGAGTTTATATACCTAGGACAAAAAGTCCAAATGGGTAGGTCCAACTTCGAGAAAGAGGTCAATCGTCGAATTCAGTTGGATTGGGCTGCGTTCGGGAAACTGCGCTATATCTTCTCGTCAAAAATACCTCAGTGACTTAAGACGAAAGTCTTTGACCAGTGTGTGATGACGTACGGTACTGAGACTTGGTACCTGACTATGGGCCTCATTAGAAAGCTCAAAGTCGCTTAGCGTGCAATGGAGAGAGCTATGCTCGGAGTGTCCCTACGTGATCGAATCAGAAATGAGGAAACCCGTAGGAGGACTGGAGTGACCGACATAGCGATGCGAGTATGCAGGCTGAAGTGGCAATGGGCGGGGCACATAGCTCAAAGAACCGACTACCGATGAGGCGTTATGGTTCTTCAATGGCGACCGCGAACCAGAAAACGTAGTAGAGGACGGCCTCTCACGCGATGGACCGATGATCTTCCTTTCTATAGTATAAAGGTCCCGCCCGATTAAAGCGCTCCTAGTTTTAAGTGACGTTCATAATTTTTTATAATAAGGCTGTTGCACAGAAGAGGACAAGATGTCAACTCAAGAAATTTTCTGACTCTAATAATAGAAAAAAAATTACAATATACGGTGGAAAATAAACGTTTCGCCTTGTATCTTGTTTTTTTTAAACCGTGGTTTTTTTATTATAATAAACTATTGTTTTTTCGTTACAGATAAAAAAATCTCAAGAAAAAATGGAAGCGGAAATGAAAAGTATTCTCACGATATTAAAAGGTGTTGGTATCGTTGATATTGATAGTGAATCTAACATTGATAACGTGTTAGAGTTTGTCCAAAACAACATCGGCAAATTACATAAAAAAAGTGAACAGTTGACTACAGAACTCATGACCCTCAAAATCAACCTTGACAAAGTTCAAGTTAAGATGGATAATTCAGGGGTGGGTAAACTTCTTTCATTATTATATATTATACTTGTTTAGACAGTGATACAATAAGCTTGTACACAAAAATTCTACAGCGTATTTATTTTGTTGATAATAATTCAATATCCCGGTAAGCGGGAATAATGGGACCAGCAATTAAATTAGCGAAATGTGGGGTTATAATATGCCTCTGCCTACCCCTTTGACCTTTGGGAAACTGGCGTGATTGTATGTAATTATTTATGTGTAAGTATATATAATAATTATATTATATTTTAGTCTGAAAGAGCTAAATGCATTAGAGTTTTGGCAGCTTTAAAGGAGGAGGCAAAGGCGATGAAAGAAGAGTATGATAAAAATGAAGAAACCAAAAATAATTTAAAAAAGGTTTATGAAATTTCTAAAGGTGGAAAAAAAAGGTAAGTATTTTTGATATCTTTGATTTAAGCAAGTGATGGATTAAAAATATCTTTGTAACAATTCCCGCGCTACTATAATTTCCCGAAAAATCGAGAAACTATTCAACACGACACGTATTTCGCCCTTACACAGGGCATCTTCAGGTAAGATAGGAGCCTCAGAACAACAATGTCTTTACGACCAACGCTGAAACGAGAGTCAGCGTTGGTCGTGAAGACATCCATCACTTGCTTACAATGGATTTCCGCAAAGTAACGCCTGAATCAATAAATTATTTATCTTTGATTTACTTCTTTTGCGAAATAGATAATATAGGATTGCGCGACATATAAGGAACCTGCCAGCTAGGTAACTTGGGAGAATATACTCCACCTCGTGGGGCGTTTGTACCAAGTTAATGGACCTACACAACGACAGACGCCTTACTTGGTATCCTCACATAAAAAATCAAAAAGCAAAACTCGTTTAATTCCGCGACTATTACTGGAATTAATCTTCGGACAAATAGCCTACTAATGACACAATAAAGGAAATATTAGGAAGTTTTGTGTCAGTTCAATTCGTTATAACTTCGCATGTTGAGACATAAGGGTATTTGAAAAGACAACATTAGGGCATTTCAATAAATAAACATATCTTGACACGTGCATTCATGTAATTGGGATTAAATGCAGAGATACCCATTTCGTATAATATACACGTGGTTGCGTCTTGCAATCCGCCTGGGTGCTGTTGCACAAGTTTCATGACAATGGGCAACTCTTCAAAAGCCACGTTGTCGCTGACGAAGACACAGTTCCTTTTCTATCTGCACTGATGTGGACAAGTCTTATATAACGATAGCGATCTAAGCGATTTGTAGGACTGAGAATATACGAATTGTTGCAAAAAAGACGAATGTAGATTTATTAGTGTAACTGAAATCTTCGTATACCTATGGCTTCAATAGCATGGTAAAAATTGCTTCGTATTTTTTTTCTACATATTGTTTGTTCCAGATCAATATACACAAAACGTATACTAGAGATAATTAGTAATGTTGATAAACAAAATATGGAAATTAAAAAAATACTTGATGATACGAGGCAACTACAAAAGGAAATAAATACACTGGAAGGTCAACTTGATAGATGTTTTTCTATTGCTGATGAGACATTGTTCAAGGTTGGTATCTTTTCCCACTGGCACCGTTTTCAATTAAACTTTCATCAAAATTGTAGCTCGAAAAAAGTTTCACCTTCAAAGAAGAGCTCTCATGGTGACAGCCCGTTTTAATGGATAGCACTCAAACGTGAGATTCTCCTTGTTAGAGCGCGTTCTCAATGTGTCCTGACACGGTTAACTGTCATTTCGGTAAAATTTCAATGGGCTATCACGACAGTCTTAAAAACAAAAAATCGTCACGACTTACAAAACGACTGCCGTGATTCGTAAAAATATCGTTACGATCCAATGGAAACAGATGTTCAACCATAAAATATTTCGACGACATAATGACAATATGTCAACTGTTTACATGGAGTCTACAGTGGAAAGCGTCATATTCGAGATGTATGTGTTTTTTACCGAATACAATACGAAGTGCCCACCGAGAATAGCGCGTCTTGAAACGATTTTATGAAATACGTCCCGCAGTGGCGCTTGTATCCATGTTGTCTCGTTCACACTACTCGCTCGTATGCACGTAACGGATTACTAATGTTAGACCAAAAAATTAATGATTGACATGGTCATTCAACAAACAACTTTCACCAAATGTTCATTTGGCAAACGAGACATTGACAAAAGTATCATTTTAAAAAACTCACATAGCAAATGATCCATTAGCAAACATTGCACTGACATAATATTATGTTTATACTTATAATATGTTTTGCAAATTTAGCATTTGTTCAAAATATGTTGTTACCGTATACAATAATAACAGGTCAAAACTAATCCTTGATCATTTAGAAAAGTGAATCATTTTCAAAATGATTAGTAGTATAATGATCGATTGGTGAACCTTTTTCTTGCCAAACATTGTTTTTCAAGTGTAATTTTGCCAAATGACTTTTGGTGAAACAGCAGGACTTCGTCCGAAACTTCAACTGTATGTGTTGAACGGTAAAACCGCATACGTTCAAAATGTCTTAAAATGATTGCCATGTAAACTTGACCTTATTGTCTTAAATTTTAAAATAAAATATACGTCTTTTAAGATCAACAGGATCATTTAGATTCGTCAATTTTTATAAACAAAATGGACTCTCTGAAATTAAAGAATATGGGTTTCGCCACTGGGCTTATCACCGCTCTTAGCACTTATAAAATTCAAAATTTAAAATCATTTATTCAAGTTTGTCTTAAAAGAGCTCTTATGAAGGTACAAATGTGTGTATATGTATAATAAGGTCTAATAATGAAATCCTTTTACTGAAAATCTATTAAATGATAACACTTATAATATGAATTAGGTCTCAAGTAGACTTATTATACAAAATTACAATTATTACCTACTTTTAACATTTTCAGGATGCTAAAAAAGATGATCAAGCCAAGAAGGCTTACAAATTGCTAGCACTTCTTCACTCAGAATGCAGCACAATTGTGTCTTTAGTCAATGATACTGGTTCCATGGCACGAGAAATAGTAGATTTAGAGGATCATATTAAAACAGAAAAGGCTAAAAGAACTGAATATATATTACAGAAGATTCACCTAGATCTAGCTGAAATGAAACAGGAACATATTAACAGTATACATTATAATGTTAATTAAGTATAATACATAATTATATATTTAATTTATCTTCTCTTGGGAAGAATTTCTGGTGGAATATAGTCATCATCAATTTTCTTTGTTGTTTTCTTTCTTGTTTTACTATTATCACTTAGTTGATTTTTATCTTCAATTTGAAGGTCAATGTTGTCTTCATTATCAAAGAACCATAACTTCTGTTCCTCTTGCTGTAGTTCAATATGTTTTTGGGTAATCAGTTCTATACGCTTGGCTCTATCCAGACGCTGAGTTTGTTCATCAAGTTTTGTCTTTCTTTCTGCTGCCCATAACTGAAACAACTAAGAAAGAGTTCAAATTTAATTACCTGTCATTTGCCTAAATAATAGGTTGGGGAAAAAGTCTTTTCGTATTTTTGTATGAAAAGTCAAGACATTTTTTTCAAAGTTTATTTACATTTATTTACAATATATATGTACCGTTTTGTTGAATAACTTTCTGCCATTTTGTGGGCAGAGACATTATCCCGTTACTGTAGAAACTTTGGGACTTCTGATCAAAAAAACGGGACAAATAGTTTTGGCAGTCCTCTCTTGAGGTCAACCTTACAGAACCTAAAGAATTCTGCAGAGACCGAAACAGGTGAAAATCTGAAGGCGCAAGGTCAGGGCTATATGGTGGATGCACTAGGACCTCCCAGTCGAACTCTCTTAATTTTTGCTGAGTGGCTAAAGATGTGTGTGGTCTAGCGTTATCGTGATGAAAGACCACACCCTTCCTGTTGATCAATTCCGGCCGTTTTCTCTCGACTGCTTCCTTTAATCTCATCAGTTGCTGGCAGTAAAGATCAGAATCGATGGTTTTCCCGGGCGGTAAAAGCTCATAATAAACAATGCCCTTCCAATCCCACCATACACACAGCATCACCTTATTTCGTGTTAGGCCAGGTTTGGCCACAGTCTGTGAAGCCAGGCCAACTTTCGACCACGACCTTTTTCGCACGTTCTTGTCGTACGTGATCCACTTTTCATCGCCAGTTATCAATCTCTTCAAAAACGGCTCGGTTTCATTACGTCTCAATAATGAATCGCAAATGAGTACACGGTTCATTAAGTTTCTTTGAGTGAGCTCGTGTGGCACCCAAATATCGAGCTTTTTTGTATAACCAGCTTTCTTCAAATGGGTCAAAACTGTTTTGTGGTCAATTCCCAGTTCTTCAGCTGCATCGTAACTACTAATATGCCGATCTTGCTCCACTCTTTCAAAAATGGCGTCCATTTTATTCGTAACAGGGCGACCAGAGCGAGGTGCATCTTTAACATCAAAATTTCCGGACTGAAAACGTTTGAACCAAATTTGTGCTACTCTTACTGACACAGCATCAGGTCCATAAACATCACAAATTTTTTTCACTGCTTGAGTTGCATTTTTGCCTTTTTTATAATAAAATTTTAAAATGTATCGAATTTCTTCATTAGATTCACTCATTTTAACGGAGAGAAAAACAAATGAAAAATAGCGGGAAACAACTTTTTTTTATTTTTTTCTTTTCTTTATAATGGAACCTTTTTAATGTTACCAAAACCAGCCAGACACAAATAGTACAGTCAAAAAAATTTTATAATAAGTTTATACCTACGTTATGCGAAAAGACTTTTTCCCCGACCTAATATGTACAAAGTTTGGATCCTTGTTATTTATGGTGAAGACTCTTAATAAAATAATATTTTTATAGGCAATATATATTGAATAATATTTCCAGCACAGTAATTTTTGACTGATGTAATTTCTTTGAAGTTACATTATAAGTATCAATGATATCTAGAGTAGGTAGTATGAGAAGCAGTTTTACATTAATTGAGATTACAATTTTCTTTTAAGTGAGCAGATATGATGATGGTGGAAAATATACAAACCTCATTTTGCCTTTTTATATCACTTTTGTGATTTTTATTTATAGCATTTTCTATATTAATTTTAATTGAATCTTCCAAAGACATTTCCGTAGTTGCAACATTTTTTAGCTGTGCTTTACAATCTTCTAGCATTTTCTTAATGCTCTCATCAACCAATGCAATTTCTTTATCAAAAATTTGAATTATTTCACTGTAAATCCGAAATTGTGCTTGAGAGATATACTTCTGACACATATCTACTACTTTATCATGTTTCTGGTAAGCCAACCATCCAATTATTTGTAAATTTATATTAAGATTGTCTTCTTTTTGTGACATCCAAGCTAATGTTTTGCCTGATGAGACATAAGTATCTTTTATATCAAAATGGTCATCATAATATGGGTTTCTAAGGAACTTTATTCTTATTTTTATTTCTTCAATCTTGGTCTTTTTGTCTACAACTACTTCAGGTTCAGTTGTTTTTGTGTGACCAATAATATATTTATAACAAGCATACTGGCACAATGCACTTGTTATTTCATTATCATAACTTTCTTGTAACATAACTAATGAGGCTACTATAGCCGCCTGTTCTGAATCAGATGATGAAAGTAATCTGTCTAACAGTATAGTTGCAGTATAATCATCAAGAAATATACCAAACGCCAAGGGTTCTTTCAAAATGCTAATTAATTCTTCTGTAGTGCCAAATTGAAGATAATTTCTGACAGTAGCTTGATGAGTTGACTCCAATATATTTCCTGCTTCAGCAGAAAGCCGCAACTTGTGTAGGAGATCACGAAGTTCATCCAAATGGGTGGGATCATTAACTGAATTGGCAAAAATATCAACATCTATAGCACTAATAACACCTTTGGTAGAATACTTCTGATCTATGAGATTATAAAAATTGTTCAGGTTGATTTCATTTTGAATGGTTGCATGCGATTTCCAGGTTTCGGTGCATTTGTATTCATTGGTTATAAATGACTGCTTTGGATAATTTTTTGAAATATTTCTATAATTAACCTTCGTGCTAGGCACGCGGTATAGCCGAATCATTTTAAATATCATTTCACTATATTAAATTATCAACTTCTTTAACAAATATTTTAAATGAAAACTAGTAATATCAATCAAACCAGCCAGATGTTTATTTTTAGTTTTTTTTTTTATAAGAATGATTTACAAATGATAGTACATACATCCAAACCATTCACTTATATCAATGAGTAAAAGGCTTGAGCGATATTATTGCTCCTTATTATTGAATTTACGTAAAATATATGGATAGTAGCCTGATTCCGTGCTCTTTTTAGGATCTTCTTTTATGTAAGACATTTTATTTTTTAAATAGCTACAGTTTTTTTGTCCTGAATAAAAAATAAATAAAACTAATTTCTATACATTTGACATTTTTCAGGAAAAGTCCGAAAGTAAATTATCTGATGTGAGATTACTGAAAATAAGGCAGAATGTGCTATCTCTAGCATTTTCCAAAAAAGTAAGAAAGTACAAATGACACTTTCTGACAGTTCCACCACTTTGTCTCGTCTCTGTTTTTCGCAAGTATCTATCATAAATTTCATTACGTAACTGAAATTTTGAGAATTAATCAAGAATGGGGTTGCACTTTGGAGAATTAGCTAAAATACGAGGAATAATCTCGTATAAAATATCTCCTCATGAACAACGAGCCTTTGCCGGAGCCATATCTAAAGGCGTTCCCAACATTTTCCGCAGGTTCCGAGAAAGTGTATTCATGTGGGCTCCGCGTAAGTACAATTAACAATACAAAATCATAATAGAAAGGTCGTATTCGATATTAGTTATAAAAATTATTATTGGCCTTTAGATCCTTAAAAAAAAAATCAATGTCTTAGCGACTAGAAGACATAGGAAGCTACTTTTCTGGTACCTTATTCGCTTCGTAGAAAATTTAAGTCCCTATACATAAATTATAATGAAAATTTGAAAAGACAACTCTCTTTTGTATTATGCAAGATAATATAACAATGTATAATATTATAGTGATGAAAAATCATATCACATTTGTGCCTCCCTTATGTCCCACCACAATAACTTTTCTACATCTTTTATTTTCAGCATTCATAGTGGCATATTTGGTTTATGAAGGAGTTGAACGTGAACATCACCGTCTTAGCCGAAAGAATCCTGCTGACTTTGAAAATGATCAATAAGTGATATGCTATTTTATTTAATGTAGAGATAATGTATGTTATGCTGTAAAGTAAATTAATAATTAAAAACCCCAATACTTTAATTTATCCATATTTTTCGATAAACAATGTTATGCAGGTGTCACTTCTATACTACACTTACATAAAGCTTTTATATTTGTGTCAGTTGAATGAATAAACTAATTATTGGCATACATTTTACCATGCAATTCCTTTAGAAAGTCGTGATATTTGACTGCTTTGTAAACAGTGATTTATTCATGGTATATTGTCCTATAACTCTTAAATTACTAATGGAACATCATAGATACTTGGCAACATGTTGCAGATACACTTACAAGGTTTGTATAAATTTGAAAATCTAGACCCCAAACTGGCATACTTTAAGAACTAAGCGTAATTTACGTTTATATTTTTAGCTTTTAAGCCCTATGATTTTTTCTAAATCTGATTTTTAAACAAATTCAAGACAATGTATGTCAAAATCCACAGCTCTCTATGTAAGCGCTTTATATGAAAACTTGCTAATGGCCAAACGTTCGCCCAGCGGAAACTTGAATTTCTCCGATGTTAATGCATGCACTAATTTTATTCATACAAACACAAATTTTTGGACATATCTCTTTTCTTCTAAAGTCTATGAATTAAAAAAACTTCCGCCAGGACAATGTTCGCCCTACGGAATCAGTTTTTGGTGAATTTCTTCACAATGGCTGCGAGCCCATTTTTTTTACCATACACAATTATACGACGTCATACACTAAAGATCTGCATAATTAAAATCTTTAAACTCGGCAACATTCCGCTGCGCGAACACATACGAAATTATGAATAACAAGTAGCGGCCCGTAAGTCAAGCACTTAACGAAACTCTGAGGGGATAGCTGCGCACTTAGAATAATAACACCTAGAACGATAGTTCCCTCCAAAGCGGTCTTTCAAAAGCGAGGCAAAAAAAATCTATGTGTGCGTAAGATACTTGTATTTACGCTCGCGCTCGACAAAACGCACACAGTGAAAAATATCATGTTGTCATTTCATTCAATTTTCCCTGAAAGTAGGGAAGTTGAAACTTTTACACTTTAGCTTAGCTATTCATTGCATTTAGTTTATGCGAAAGACCACTATCTTTTTAATTTCATTAAAAATGTATAAATATTTATCCTGACTAGGGTGAATAACTTTTCTCTAATTATTTTATTGTTATTATTAATTAACAGGCAGGCAGTTAAAAAACTGATTGCGCCTGTATCCAATTCATCTGCATCTAGTTCCTCTTAACTGGTTCCATGTGTTTGTCCAGCTTGTTCTTGAATGAATTGACAGTGGGAGCTGACACTACATCTGCCGGCAGCTCGTTCCACTGTCTCACTACACGGTTGCCTAAGAAGTGCTTATGTAGGTTGTTGGTAGATAAGCTAGTGCAAAGTTTTTTTTAAATTTATTTAATATATTTGAGCTATGAAACTCTTAAATTGTTATAGTTAGTCAACTGTTTTATGTAGATAGACCAGAATTGAATAATACTATTACACCTTTTTAAGATGTGATTTATGCCATATCAATTGAAATCAAAATCAATGAAAAAAATAAAGATTTTTGTGTTATCGTATATTAAAGAAATTATTCCACACGAAATGTCGCGGGCGGAAGGTAGTAGATAATTGTCAAAAACAATTTGTGCAATTTAATTATTGAGACGTGTTTCACTTACAACAAAATGTAGGAGATTTTTTCCCCTTAATGGCAACATTTTCATTAACTGTCACGTAACAAATATTGAATTTTTTGTTTTCATTTTAATGAATGTTTTACTTAATAATTTAAATTCAAACGCATAATTTACCCGGGTAACGTTATGTTAATATGTTTCTTGTGCTTTTCCAACGTATTGTGATATCCGTTCATAGCGCAAACCGTCATTTTTAATAAAAATATCAGGAGTCGTTTTCAATACGACACGACCTTGAGCACTGACGGGCCGCGTAACAAAGTAACAAACAGCAAACTTCGCCAATATGGCTAGGTTTTAGTTGCCTCACTTTGACGACGCATACTGGGTTTCTAGGTGTAATTATTCTAAGGCTGCGCATGGATACTGCCTCGGACGGAACACAATAATTACTTTAGTTAATTAATTAAAGGCAATATATTTTTAATTACTTTATTTTAATGTAAATGCAAATGTAATGCACGCAATTTTTATACTTTAATAAATAGTTAAAGTGTTAAGTACAACCAAACTCAAACTTAACAAAAACAACAATTAACAGCGATAACAAAACACTTTCCGAACTCGACTATACACTGATAGTGCGCTGGGCGTCGTATCAGTGCGGGGGACTGAATGTGACTGGAAAAGCCAATCGGCGGCCGGCGCTACGCACGCCCGCCCTTCATACCTCTTCACCAGTAAGTACTGATACTGAGTTGTTACCTATTTTAAGCTATTGCATGGCTTTTATCGCGGGCCTTGAGCGTGGAGACCGAATACAGAAATTCCGTAACGAAAAAAACCTAACACCCTCCACTCCGACCGGCACAGCGGTGATACTTTTTAGTTCTTCCATCTATCAAAAAATAGCAGAACTTTTAATGACTTTTTGAAATATCACGCTTGTCTGTTTAGTTTAGCAATAAATAAATTAAATAAATAAAATAAATAAATCAAAAAATAGCAGAACTTTTAATGACTTTTTGAAATATCACGCTTGTCTGTTTAGTTTAGCAACCAGCCTTTAGGTGGCATTGGTTGAATCGGCGTTACTGCGCATGCGTTAACCCCTTCTTCGTCCCATCCACACATTTTTTTTATGTATAGGTAATACTCATTAATGCCGCGCAGAGAAAGTATATATGATATTAAATCCATTTAAAAATGAATAATTATAATTGCATAAGTTGATAAAAAATGCTATGCAATAGCTTTACCGCGGCAGTCTCCGAGTGCCACACGTCTTTTTTTAATTATAGTGGTCTGTAATAACCGTAGACAAGAGTAAAGAAGTTAACCGATTCCGTACGGTAATATTTTTTGCGCCTAGCGGCGAACAAATGAGGCGCCACCATATTGTTGTTTTTATAGTCGCGACTTACAACGAACGTAAGCGGTTAAATAGTTCGTTTTAAGTTTAATAAGTGATATAAACCTGGTGGCTAGTCGTATTTGTATCAAAGAGAGAAATAGTGCAACCCTAAACTAGTGCTAAAGAGATGAGACGCGGCTGATCTAGGGGTGAGTCGATTCATAATCGACCCTATTCTTACATGCAAAAAGCTAATTTTTGAGTGCCCTATGATTGGTACACATCTAAGTCACACAACGCTGACGAGCGAGATGGAAAATGTTCTGTCCTATTCTTCGATCAACAATACAACTAGATAACGCATCACGAACAAAAACAGAACTCAAATATGGCACCGAGTGACTATAGAATAAATAGATATAGGTATACCCTATGAAATGGAGCAAAACGACTTTTAGCTTTAATATTTTTTATCAAACTTACACCTTATCTGGAATATATAAAGCATGCTTTTGTTTGTGT
The DNA here is from genome assembly GCA_949126915.1 of Musotima nitidalis. Lineage (NCBI taxonomy): Eukaryota > Metazoa > Arthropoda > Insecta > Lepidoptera > Crambidae > Musotima > Musotima nitidalis. Next base: position 12,459,158 of record OX421418.1, on the reverse strand, counting down.
CAACATTCACTTACGCTTTTACGACATGAATGACAGAAAGAGATAAGAAATAGAAGCTGCACTGTTCTCTTTTACAACCAAGTTATGGCGAACTCACGCGCCAACATTTGCCAATGTTGGCGCGTAGGTTGGCTTTACAAAGTTAATAGTGTAATGTTATTAAAAAGGCGAATAGTTAATCTATTATATTATAAAATTATATTTACTTACCGAAAGTACGATATTCCGTCCGATACATTTTTTTTCGATAGTTATTTCCACAGTTTTTGAACACACACTGAGGCATTGTGGCACTTCCGCACGTTGGCGCAATTACAAGTGAACTAACTCGAAAATAAGACCCCACTTTGAAGTGAGGCGTTATTTTCTCGGCCGTTTTTGAGACTCTGACCCGTTATCTAGTTGTATTGTTGATGGAAGGTCCTATTGTTAGATGGATGATGTTGTAAATTTGAACTGTAAGCGCGAGATTTGAGTGCGCGCAGATCACACGCCACGCATGCTCACTATGAAAGCCTCGCATGAGTCGCGCTAAAGAAGCGCACCAAACGATTGCAGTAACTGCATGCAGCGCGTGCGGAGCTGGCGAGCGGCTCGCGAGCTGCGCATTCGCCAAATGTGGACGCACCCAAGATTTTGTAGGTGTTGGCGTTACATCATTGGCTACTTATTAAATTATACAGTGTCCGTATTAATCAAAATAAATGATCAGTAGAAAATGTTTACGACTCCTTAAGTGTGAGTTTTAATGCAATATCCTAAAACGAACTCCTTAATCGTAAAATGCGTGACAAATAATGACACATGTCTATTGAAACCTCTGAAAATGTGATTTTGGCTCCATTTGGGTGCTACTAGTCGCGCGCTATAAGTTGAGACTTGCGCTCTCCGCCCGCTTCCCCTTGCACTGCCCTTCGCTCGCCCCTGACGTACTGGTCGCAACGCCATTTTTTCCACCCATTTAGTCTCTCACTGGCTAACGTCACCTGACCACGTCACGCGCGCTCTTAGTTTCGTTTGTTATTATTTGTTGTTTTGTTGTAAGTTTTATTTTGTTATCCTTAGATTACGTTAGAAGACTAATGCGGGAGTGGAGGTTTTTTATGGCCATGTAAAAACAAGTCTCAAGTATTTGTCCGGCCTAGCCATCGCATTAAATGGCTGAATATTAGTTAGGCCTTGAATTGAAAAGCGCCGTGTACAGCCTAGCCAGTTAACTGAATGGGTGATAAAGCTAGTTGGCTGCGACATACCTACTTAGATCTTATAAGAATCATTTATAACCATTACTATAATATAGTGCAATGATATTATCATTGCACTTTATACGAGAACAGTAAAAGAAAAGCTATAACACAAAGAGTAGGCAAGTGAAGTCGGAAGCTTGTTACGATAATGTTTTTGCGCTCTGTAAAAACACGCGCCGGTGACGTCATAGCGCTCAGGTCTCAACTTATAGCGCGCGCGTAGTACATGCTATACTGAAAAGATACCCATGGCGCCTCTGCTGCGCCATCCGCACGGATCGGTAAAGAACTTCGATCAACAATACAACTAGATAACGCATCACATACAAAAACAGAACTCAAATATGGCACCGAGTGACTATAGAATAAATAGATATAGGTATACCCTATGAAATGGAGCAAAACAACTTATAGCTTTAATATTTTTTATCAAACTTACACCTTATCTGGAATATATAAAGCAAGCTTTTGTTTGTGTCAACATTCACTTACGCTTTTACGACATGAATGACAGAAAGCGATAAGAAATAGAAGCTGCACTGTTCTCTTTTACAACCAAGTTATGGCGAACTCACGCGCCAACATTTGCCAATGTTGGCGCGTAGGTTGGCTTTACAAAGTTAATAGTGTAATGTTATTAAAAAGGCGAATAGTTAATCTATTATATTATAAAATTATATTTACTTACCGAAAGTACGATATTCCGTCCGATACATTTTTTTTCGATAGTTATTTCCACAGTTTTTGAACACACACTGAGGCATTGTGGCACTTCCGCACGTTGGCGCAATCACAAGTGAACTAACTCGAAAATAAGACCCCACTTTGAAGTGAGGCGTTATTTTCTCGGCCGTTTTTAAGACTCTGACCCGTTATCTAGTTGTATTGTTGATCGAAGGTAAAGAACAAAAATCAGAATGCGAGAGAAAGAATATTATGTGTGAGAAAGACACGGCATGTTTCTGTCTCTCTTTGCGTAAAGCTTTTTCATGTGTGTCTGATCCAGTTGGTCACTGGTGCCTTCACGGTTAGTAAAATTATCATCAAAACAAAGAATCAAACTAGTATTAATGCTATTTTCTGATTATGCATATTTATTTTTCATTATTTTAATGTAAGCCGTAATTTACCAATATTTATATCAGCTAATGGCTTCTCTACAGTTTTCTTTCTACAGTTCCATGAACTCTATGGTGTTGGTGTATGATTTGATGATGACACACGTCACACAACAAGTTTGACAGATAGATACATTCACCTTACTACTACCAAACACAAATTAATGTAAATATTCCTGTACAATTAATAGTATTGTAGCTAAATAAAAAGTATTATTAAAGAAAACTTTACATCTAACAAATATCAACTTTATGTAAATTTTCGCATTTATTAAGAACACATTAAAATATTGCGGTTCATCTTAGGTATGTATAATTATACAATTAATATTAGTTTAAATTTTAATTATGTTTTCGCATGGAACAATTTTACATATATCACAAACGGATGTGAATTTAATAACTAGTTTTTAATTTTGTCATTTCTTTTATTGCAATTTTAATTAATCAAATAACTTAAAGCTTACTACTATAATAGGTATTTTAAGTAAATCGGTTATAGTTAAACTGGGTGCTTCACATAATGTTCTTCAATAAGCGGAGTCAGTATACAATCTATAGTATAAACAAAATTACCAAATACAAAAAAATTATATCTCATTTAAAAAAAGTGAAAGTGAAGAGAGGTAAGACAAACTCCATTCTCTTTACCTAAAATTATTGTAAGTGCCTTCTTTAATATGCTGCATAGCATTGAGAAGTAAGTATTTGTACTCTGTTATGATGTACAATTTTGTTGTGGTTTGTGTGTTATTTGATAAAGTAATATGTTCTACTATAAGTACATGTTAGTGGCTTTTTACACGGAAATGGTGAGATAAGGGGAAGATAATTTAAATTTGATATTACCAAACTTATAGTTGTTGTTTAGACTTTGTTTCTATGAAATTATATTGTATTTTCTCAAAGGAATTACTGATTTTCCTTTGGTATATTAATACCATAGTATTGTATTAATCCAGGTTATAAAGCAGTATTTGAGATCAAATAGTCTCTCATTTATTATATAAGTAGAAAGTTGAAAGAAAGACATTTTAAGCTATTGGTCCTGTTTATTACTCTGTTATGTAAGTGGGTAGTCCTAAGTTATGATAGGGGGTCTTATGGATGGCCTTAAAATATATCTAATAGCAAATACACCTATCTGCTCATGTAGTAATGGAGCTTGTCCTGAACCCCTTGTTTTGTGATGCTCATGCCTCATAGTGGGACACTTGAGGGCTAGAATGATGATAAAAATGGGTACACCTATTATGGTAGAACTTTTTAAGTAATAATTTTATATTGCATAACAACTAATAGCATAAACCTCTTTTCGCAGAATATCGTTTGGCATAAACTCATTTAGCATACATTGAAACCCATAATTTTGTAAGTCAGAATCATCTGTACGTATAATTTTGGTATCCATAATAATCACAATGTATAATCATCACATCGCAGAAAGTTCAAAACCAGATTCATCTTATGGCATGTATTTCTTATCCATAACTATTTAAAAGTAGAACCATCATTTCACATAATGCTTACAGCAAGAATCATCTTTTTTTTTTTTAGTAATTGTAATAAATAAAAGTTGATTTAATGATAATTATTTGGTTTTTATATCCTTGCCCATGAGAGCATGTTCGTTTCTGGTTTCATAAGAGGTCACAGTTCTAACCTAACCTAACCTACGCATTTTTAAAGAAGAAAGTAACCCAATCTATATTATTCTAAATGAAATTCTATGATCTTCATAGTATGCCTAGTCAAATTATGCCAAATAATCTGTACTCTAAATGAATGTTATGCTAAATGAAATTATACAAAATTTTAACTATGCCAAAGGTAATTATGCCAATAAAAATTCTACTATCTTAAATGTATGCCATTCTAATTTCGGTCATAAGCACATTATGCCTAAAAATATTTATGTCAAATATTTTTTATGCCTAATAAATGATCGACTAAAGAAGTTTCTGCGAAGTCAGTTATCCCAAATAGGTTTCGGAGTATCAAGTTTCTACCAAATAGGGCGCACCCGATAAAAATAGCAGGGACTCTGGATTTTGCAGCAGGACTTACAGTAATGCGTGTAGGCTATGTTGTAATTGTATGAAGCTGGTTTTATTGACTGACTCTCCCTAAATATCTATCCATTAAATTAACATAGATTGACATACACCTCATAGATAAACTAAAATCAGGAATAGAAATTTATATTAATTTATTATAATTATAATATTTTACTAAGTCAAAATCTTCTGTTTAAATGTGAGTTATTTGTCAATGTAAATATTTTACCATTTCATTTCTTTTTATAGTTTTACAGTAACACTTTGGTGTATCATTTATATCAGTTTCTTTAGTTTATATTATTATCTCTATATACTGAAGCACATTACCTCAAAAATTAACTAGTTAAGCATTGGAATAAAGACATAATATACTAATTTCCTGTCAAAAATGTGAGTGTATGTATGTAATGTCAGTGTTTACTCGGTGTCGTGCTCGTCGGCAAAGCACTCACGTAGCGTTAACGCTGCCCCACCGCTGATCGGCTACCCAACGCTAGAAAACGCCGCCAAACAGAAGCCCGGCAGCCACTCAGCGCCGAAATCGCCTTCGCCACGCGAGTGTTGCTCCGATACCGACGTGAAAACTGTACAAACGGCAAAAACACGGCTTGAAATTTTGAATTCGATTTACTTTAAATCTATTTTTGTTAAGTACCTTGATGCACGAGCTGATGCCTGTTGCGCACTTACCACGCTAAATATTTCATCTCTAATTTAAATAAACATCATAAGCCCTTTCATGTTATGAAACGCGCTCTAGATCTAGAGATCTCGGTTTAGAGATCGACTCCATACAAATGGAATATAGGACAATGAAACAAAATTTGGCGAAAAATTTACAATGCCAATGTAAAGTTTAAGACTGTTTACAGCTAGATTCAAACGCAAAAACGATTTCTTTGTATGATAATAATATTTAAAAAAGTATTTCTTGTCATTTTCTTGTTGTCTTTTAATGGGTATTTATCTTGAAACGTAATAACGGGTATCCCTAGTTACACCAAAAGAAAATTGACAAATTATCACTTCCCAAATATTGTTTTGTAAAATTTCATTTGCCAAATTATTACTTGGCAAATAAACTCTTCACAAATAATTGTATCGTAAACGTAATGCTTTCCAAGTGAACGTTTCGACAATAACTCAGTTAGTATTACATATTTTACGCAAACTAAAATAAGCCAAATAATTCGTCTCGAAACTTTTCAAATAACCATTTCTATTTGCATCTTTACTATTAATACTAATCTACAAATATTGGCCATACATAAATCAACAGTAGTATTTTCTGGCGCTTCGCCGGCCGCTACCGCGGCACGCTCGCTTCGCTCGCTCGGCTCGCGCGCTTTGTGGTCACTGTTCTAACCTAACCTAACCAATATGTATCTTAGCCTCACTCATCATCATCACGTTAATTTAAAATTATGAACACATATTAAACAAACATTCCTTATACTATTTTATTTTTAGTATATATTTAGTATTAATATCTTAGTTTGTGATTATTTAAAATAATAAACGTAAAACTTTATGTCCAAACAAATCATTTGATTAAATGTTATTTGTCTAAAGTTTGTTTGCCGTAATAAATTACTTGTTAAAAAACCTAATGCCATAATGTCATTATCCGTAGTAATATACTGCCGAGTAAAAATTTGACCAAATGAAAATTTGCGTACTAAAATAATTCGCAACGTTGCATTGGTGTAAAAAAAGTTTGCTAAAATTTGTTTGGATTATAAATTTTTGTCAAAATAGTTTTGGCAAAACGGCAGGATCCCGTAATAACATGTACAATTTCTTCAAACATACTTACGCCCCCTCCCCCCTTCAAAGTTTCAAATAATTAAAAAAAACTGACATAATATTGATCTCAGATGAATGAATATAAAACATTGATCTTCCAATTATTTAATCGATACATTGATTGCGCACAATGACACATGTACAATTTCTTCAAACATACTTACGCCCCCTCCCCCCTTCAAAGTTTCAAATAATTAAAAAAAACTGACATAATATTGATCTCAGATGAATGAATATAAAACATTGATCTTCCAATTATTTAATCGATACATTGATTGCGCACAATGACACCACAAAAGACTACCATTTAAAAAAAATAGAAATCGTTAGTATAATAAGACTATGAAAGTAATTAACTAAGGATTATAGCTTATCTCTTTATAAAAATATAATAATCAATTTATCTGTACTGTTTAATAAGTAATTCGGATATTATGACATAATCACGTTACTAAAGTACCCACTTATTAATCAGTACTCAGTGTTGTATTTGTCGGCTTTATTTTACTATTATTCTGTTTAGAAATTAGCCGTTTAGCTAATTAAATTATTTGTCATAAATTTAGTTAAATATTACATCGATCCAAGCCACAATAGATGTCTTTTGATAGTCAATATATTATATGGTGGTATAAAAAGGTAAAATCAAAATTCCGTTCTAATTTTTATCTCGTACGAGCATTATCATTATGGCTGCCTTGAGATTTGCGATATTTCACGTTGATTTACGCAACCATAAAGATATCAGTGATCATGAGTATTTGTATAATTCTTTAAAATCAAAGTTGGTGCTGAACTTAGGTGAAATCGATCAAAAGGATTTACAAAAGTGGTGTCGTTTATTTTGCTATCGTCTGCATTCAAAACCTTCTAATGCAGAACTTTTTATGGCATAATTTCAGTATGCATAACATCGGATCGCAGAAACTTAATGTCGCAGAAAGTCATTTGGCATGTTTCTTTAAGCATACATTCAAAACGCAGAATTTAGCAAGGCAGAATCATCTGAAGGCATTTTAAAATCCATAATAATTAAGAGGCAGAACTATTATATCGCAGAAAGTCTGTATTTAGAATCTTCTTTTGGCATACTTTATCATTTTAATAATAAATCCTGATCTTTTCTCCACCTATAAACAACGACTATGTCTATTGCTATATCTTTCTCATTAGGCGTTATATTATTTTTGTTGAGAGGTAAGTAGATAAAAGTACTTATGTAAGTAGTCATATCGTTTTGTTGTGTTGAGTGATACAAAGCTAAAGTATTTAACATGAAAAAAAAGAAAAAAAAAGAAAAGATGGAATTAAATTAGAAATTAATAGATTCATCTACGAAAAAAACAAGCATGCAAACAAATGCAGCATTCGAGCAAACATACAGCACGCATGCATCATTAAGCATGCATTAATGGAGTAGTATCTTCTCGTCTCCGGCGCTGCGGGAAGTGCAGCCATTCCACCATTGCGTAACAAGCCTCAGGTCCCAGGCTCGTTTGCGCAGTTTCGGCTTTTCGGATCGCTTCGGCGACCAGCTCGCCCGGGCGCTTGAGACTTGTTGCAGCAGACGGGAGATGCCCTCCCTACGCGCCTCCGGCTTTTAAATTACACTCTAGGGGTAGGGCAGACAAGTACTACGGTGAAGGACCACGGCGAGTCGTGGTTCGTGCAGTTAGTCTGTCTCCAATATATGGCGCAATGAATTTATTCCAATTGAAAATATGCCATCAAAGTAGTGTGCCAAGAGAAAATCTGCCATCAACGTTACTACGTTGATGCCTACTTGCCGAGTGAAATGCTGCCATCTGAAGGGTATGCTATTGAAAATTCGAACATTTATAAACATTCGACAAAATAATAATTCTGCTAAACAACTTTTCTGCCTTGTGTCTAAAGAAAAATCTGCCAAGTTTGTTTTGCCAAATAAAATTCGGAGTAACAAAATTCTGCCAAACAGAAGGAACCCTTTATTTTGCTATAATCTACTTTTAAAGTGGCCAAATTCGAAGAACTGTACTGAGAAATTTATGAAGTAAAATTCTTCCTAGCTTGAATCTGACATAGTAAGACAAATTAATATTGATGCAACTACCTTCACTCATGTAACTCATAGAAAACCATTTCTCTTCAGATCTTAGTGATCGGCAGAAGCGGAGGCGTATATCAGAGGGTGCGCGAGTGTGTACAAATAGTGAAGCTACGGAACAGGCATACTCAGCAGTCGCTGCATTTAAATCAACTGGTAACAAGAAAATTGCTAAAGTAAGTATTTTTTCTAAAATTTTCTGACAGTTACACCAATCATTTAGTTCCAAGATAAGTATCAAGAACTTGTGTTATGAATACTAAATAACGGATAAACATACATAAATATTTTTTTATTACAAAAGAGAAATAAAATGCTATCCAGAGTAGAGTGATGTGACAGAAATGTCGGCAAAACTCCGTTTGCAAGCTTTGTTGGACCTGAGTACCTACTAAAAGACTTCTGGAATCTTAAAGTGACACGATTGTTGATGAACATTTAACATCTACAAAAGAAGGTGGAAAAGTTGTCTGGCAGAATGAGGGAGAAGGTTTTGATAATGTAAATTTTTTTTAAAGAAAATTTTTTGATCTACTTAGCGAAATGAACGACATGGAAGCTGAAATTCGCGAACTACAGCCTACAGCTATAGGGCACACAAATGTAAAGCATCAGTTGATTTCGGCAATGATCGAACGTAAAATATCGTCTCATATTTCGGGGACTGCATCTTCGGTTTGTGACATCTGTCAAGCTCGATCTTCAGAAATAATTTTATCAGTTCAATTCTAGATTAATCAGTCTGTAGCAATATGTATAACTATGGAATAAGTTCGCTTCATGAGTGGATAAAATTTATGGAGCCTTTATCATATTTCATACCGTCTAGATGCTCAGATAAATTATCTGCTCGTTTCTTCAGATCCCATGTTGGCCAAAATACGGCCAATAATGAAGATAACAAAAAGCGGATTATGATGAAAGAAACACGAGATCTGATTGATGAGAATGAGAATGAAATCGTCGGGGATAATGCAAATCCGCGAAACTATCATACGTAGAGTCCGCGTATCTGCAATAGATCTAGTTTTACAGGGGAAGGTAAAAAACTTTACAATTTTCTTATTTTAACTAATTTGGAGCTCATTTTTACACAATATATAATTCATTACATGATAACATGTAATGAATTATATATTTATAAATCTCTAGTTGTAAAAAGATTTTACTGTAAGTTCATAATTTTGGCTCTGCGACAATTACGCCCATTAACTTAAATAAGCAAAATCTTTCAGCTACGCGTAATTATTCAATGCTAGTTAAGCGGATTTGCACTATCCCCGACGAAATGGAGTATGTTGATGTAAGCGATTTGTTAAGTGCCAATTCCAAAGATGATGCACTACCTGAAACATCACATTTAAGCAGTTTATAAATATAAAATTTTAACTGTTTTTAATTTTTTGTTGACATCCATTAAACCCACTGAATATGATAAAATCCTTTATAAATAATGAAAAATCTATGTTTTGTATTATAACTCTTTAGAACTTTGAAGAGGGCTAGGGAATGGGATAGTAAGTATGTTTGAAGAAATTGTAGATAATATTACGTTTGAAGACACAGTATCCATGTAAACACGGGTAAATGACGAGAAATATTTTAAAAAAAAACTATTTTCTCTAAATCTATTGAAATCCAGCAGTAATCCTAATAATATAAATCATAACAATTTCGTGTTTAACAGTCTTAAACTTTACATTGGAATTGTTTTAAAAAAAATATTTTTTTATTGTCCTTCGTCTTACCATGGAGTCGATTCACTATGCGCTGGCTTTCTATTGTCAAGCTAGGTATATAACTTAGGTAACCTTATTCAGCCCAACAAAATTTTTAAGGGTGCCTGAGGAAGCTAAAATATTTTTTTATCCATATTGTCTAAAACTTTCTCTAAAAGTGATCTCACTGACCACAGGAGCAGCAAGTACATGCACTGAGAGAAACTTAAAGTGATACTGGATGAAACAATAACAAATTAATTGTTTTAATATTTTACAGTTGAAATGATACAGCAGTGCCTATGAAATCAACAAGTGAGCCCAATTCTTGTTCAGATATACAATGTATAGATGATAGGGAGGGAGAACCCGAACAAGGTTTTGAATTAGTGCCTACTACTTCGCAATTGACTCCTGAAATCATGGATAATGACTCCAAGAAGTCACAAATTTATGCACCCAACAATCAAGTACGAAATAGTAAGTGAGATAGTTAAAGATTTTTTGTAGATATGTAAGACATTTTAAGTAGTTACGTACATAATTTATTTCCATTTTATAATAAATTTAAATATGGTGTTGAACATCAAGTTTAAACGCGTGGGATTCCTCAGATGTAACGTTTTGAAGTTCGTTATATTACGCAGATCGATATTTATCTGACGATTTTCGTTAGAATTTAAAAGTAAAAGTAGATAAAATAATCTGATACATTTAACCTAGCGCAATTTTTCTATGTAACGTAAACGAAATAAGTAACTGTGGCGAAATTCAAATGTTTACATATCTGATTTTATTATATGGCATATATCGTTAAGTTCCAAGTGCGGCTTCCTGGTTTCAAACTAATTTCGACCGTAAACCTTAAATTTCTCAACGCTTTGCCACAATAAATAAAAATTGCAAAAATTTATTTTTTATAATTGGTCTGTTCTAATTTCAAAGAGTTCCATGCAGCTACTGTGGTTTCTAGTGGTTCAGGAACAAACGTAAATATGTATAATGCCCTTTTAATAAGATAATCAACACTTAGTAAAATGGGACATTCTGAAAATTACACAGCGTCCTGCTAGGTTAACAAAAGTTAAAATGATCTAGTGATCATTAAACTAATACATACTTTCAGGAGGTGTGAAGTACATGAGCTTAATAATATTAACTTTACAAAATGCCACGTTGGGACTTAGTATGCGATATGCACTTACAAGAAGTGGTGAGAAGTTTTCATCGCCAGCAGGTAAGAAATATTAATTTATGTGTTATTAAATCGTATTTACGCAGTCTGCTAGTTGATAAGGGTTAATTTTGGCCTTTCCATTGAGGTATACTTTCAGCTAAGCGCTCGAAACTCCACTGTGCTTCGTGAACGGAAAGTCAAAATCATTTATGCAAGTTTGGCTCAATAAAGCTCTTGTACTACTCTGTCAAGAAAGTACCGGGAAAAAATCAACGATACAATTTTTTTTGTTATGCATCCAAATTTATTTTATCACCTTCAAAGTATGCTCCTTCAGAAACGATACACTTACGCCAACGAATAATCTAATCATCAAAACATTTTTTAAACGCTGTTTCCGGAATGAGTTCAGTTCTCGCCGCAAATTCTCCTTTATGTCTCCTACCGATTGAAAACATATCTGGATTGGAGCCATATCTGGTGAATATGGTGATCGGTCCTCGATGGTTTTTGTTGAGTGTTTGGACAAAAATTCGTTCACAGTAATGGCCTTGTGCGAACTGCGAAGGCGCATTATCGTGGTGCAAAATCAATTTTTTTTTCCCATAAATCTGGCCTTTATTGTCGAATTTGTTCTCTTAAACGCCGAATAACGCTCAAATAATATTCTTTTTTTACCGTTTGACCTTCCGGCAAGAATTCCGAGTGCACAACACCGCGATAGTCATAGCGCAGAAGTCATAGTTTACGTATATCATTATCACATTTATTTTTCTGCTAATAAAGATTATTATTATTAATCAAACAACAACAATTTAAACAAAAATTTGAATTTGGAACCATAAACAAAACATTCATTCCCAATACTTTGTTGACTGAATGTAAATGTGAACTTAAAAACTAACGCGCCTATAATATCATCATCGCTCACCTGAAATAAAATCGTTTATCGAATTACATGATGCTTAAAATGTGTAGAACAAAATAGGGTGTTACACTCTTCAAAAGCATAGCAATTTAGAAGGATAAGGTTCCCTTTCTCTATCTGTTTTAATTATATTTTTCTAACAATTGAATTACATAAGTATATAATGGAAGAGGTTAAAGCGTAATGTAGTATATGTCCTATTGTATTTACCGTTATCTATTTGGACCAGATCTGTTATAGGTTATTCACATATTGTGATAACCGGAACCGACGACTTTACAAAGCGCTCATTTTCGAAAACCACGAATTTAAATTCAAAACTCATTCAAAGCAAGTGATGGATTAAAAAAAAATCTTGGTGGTACTTCCCGCGCAACTATAATTTCCCGAAAAATCGAGAAACAATTCAACACGACACGTATTTCACCCTTACACAGGGCATCTTAAACAACGATGTCTAATAATCTATCACTTGCTTACAATGTATTTCCGCAAAATAAAGCCCGAATCAATAAATTACCCATTCAAAGATTAACTCTGGAATTTCTATAATAGTTTTGACCATTTAAGTTTCGTAGAGCTGAATGAGTGAATTAACTACTGTGCTTCTTTCAGTGATTCTAATGTCAGAAGTGTTTAAACTGATCATTTGTATCGGACTAGTGATATATGAATCTCGTAGTATTAAAAATGGTCTACAATCTATGTATGGCACAGTCATACTGAATATCAAGGACACTTTAAGAGTCTGCGTGCCGTCATTCTTGTACACCATTCAAAATAACTTGTTGTATGTGTCTGCATCGAATCTGGATGCAGCAACTTATCAGGTTGGTTTCATAGCCTTAAGTACCTTTTAGTTCATTTTATATAAACCGCGTGGGATTTCCGTTTGTGTAAATCGTCATTTCCTGTAGAAGTAAAAAAAATATCCAATCCAGCGGATAACTTTTTCAAATAACGACTAAATTTTAAGGTTTTTTATAGACTAAAAAAAAACTAAGTTCATGTAAGTTAGATCTGTTTTGCATGAATTCATCTCATTTATATTGTTGGTTTATATACATCTCTTTCCATGACGGCGTGTCCTCCATTAAATCTACTAATTAATTTGATGAAAATGTCTAATTCACAGGTCACATATCAATTAAAATTACTGACTACAGCCTTCTTTGCTGTCACAGTACTAAAGAGAAGACTAAAAAAATGGCAGTGGTGTGCCTTAGGTCTTTTGGCTGCTGGTGTAGCTCTGGTACAATTAACTTCAACGAATATAAAAAGTACAGACAAATCTGAAGAGAATCAATCCAGGTTATTAGGTTTTGGGGCTGCTTTAGCGGCGTGTTTTATATCAGGATTTGCTGGAGTTTATTTCGAAAAAGTATTGAAGGAGTCAGATATATCGGTAAGTTAACATTTTTTAGTAGGAAAATTTTCTCGTTTTTATATTTATGGGCCACCCAAATATGACAGTCATCGATTCTTAAATTACCCCTTCCTTCGTCCTTGTCACAGTTGGACTGAAATATGTGAATATTTTGCAAGTCTGCAACCAGAATTATTAAACTAAAACGGCAGTTTTAAAATTAGTTTTTCATTTATAATTACACTATTTTATATTTGGGGTCCTGCTGATTGACCAAAAGTCATTTGGCAAAATTACACTTAAAAAACAATGTTTGGCAAAAAATGGTTCACCAATCGTTCATTTTAGAAATCCTTTTAGAAATGACTCACTTTTCCGAAATATTAAAACTTAAATTGACATTTTATAAATAATTATTTAACATAATTAACATTTAGCTGAGTTATCAGACAAAACGACTGTTGGTCTAAAAACGTGTGATAAAAAAGCTTTTAATCTGTTAAATATAATACATAATGACAAATAAGGCGACCTTCGTTGAGGTTATTTTTTTTTGTTGACCATCAAAAGAGGATTAGTTATGACCTGTTATCTGGGGGCACGGCAGTGCCTCAGCCAAGTCTCGAGCAAAACGGGCACGGCCGTACCATCTTTTCTCGAAGCGATTCGCGGCCCCCTTATATCTTCGACGTGGACAAAGCTAAGAGTTTAGGTTAGGTTTAATAGTAGGCATTAGAACAAGCTTAAGTTCGAAATTACATGCCAATTGAATTATTTAGGAGTTAAGCCTTAATATGCCGTTTTATTTATTTCTTCTTGTGCTCATTGCCAAGTCACTATAATTATAATATAAAGAAAACTATTGATACAATTACTAAATGTTGATTTACAAAATAATTTGAATAGGACTTGGCTTCAACAAGTGGGATTATTGTATACTGTAACAACATATTTTGGACAAATGCTTAATTTGCGAAACATATTATTTGGTGAAATGAAACAAGGTCAATTTACATTTTAATATTTAACACATCTAACAAGTGCAATGTTCGCTAATGGATCATTTGCTAAGTGAGTTTTTGTAAGATGATACTTTTGTGAAATGAATATTTGGTGAAACGTTGTTTGTCAATTTTTTTTGGTCTAACATTAGTAATCCTTTCTATTCATCTAGACGTTTACTGTATACTTTACTATGGCATACATTATTATGCAATGTCAGTTATTTCTAACTTCCATTTATGCAAAACGACCTTATGTAAACAGATTTAAAAAAAAAACAACTTCTGCTAACCATATTTTCTTTGTTTTAGTTGTGGATGCGAAATGTGCAGCTGAGTTTATTGTCCTTGCCTTTTGCCTTCGCGACTTATTTAATCGACAACACGGGATCTATAACCTCTTTGTTTAAAGGATTTGATGGTTTTGTTTGGTATCTGGTATTACTGCAAGCAGCGGGGGGTCTGATTGTTGCTGTAGTAGTGAAATATGCTGATAATATACTAAAAGGCTTCGCAACTTCAGTGGCTATAATTATTTCATGTGTCGTTTCTATATATCTATTCAATTTTGTACTTACAGTACAATTTGCAATGGGAACGGCACTTGTGATTGGATCTATATTTCTTTATGGTTACGTTCCTAAGAAATCGGAAAGTTCATTAAATGTATGATCACGTTCCAAGTACATATTTTTACCTGTAAATAAATATTTTTCAGTTACATAAATATAATGCAGTTAGTTATATTTGAAATAAATTATTTACATACTTAATTTTAAGATAAATATACCTTGTACTTACAAAAAATTTAATAAATAGAGTATTTTACTTTTGTATTTTTTATTTTATTGGTCGCCGGTTAGTTCTATTAGATATTAGTATCTACTCCGTAAAGAAAACATATAGCTTTACGCCTAATTCTCATCACTCAATTCTCTTCAAGACGGTTGCGTTCTTAATGGCGCTTAATAAATGATTGAATTGAATTTAAATATCGCACTGGCATCGTTCTGCTGTCTACATTCAAAATAAAATCTATATCCACAGCTTACACATGAGAAAGCGCTCGTAGCTCCGCAGTACCTACTAGTCGGAAAAGATCATCGTGGTTAAGCAAACAGAGATCAATCCTTGGATGGGTGACAGTTTTTGTAGTTTATATCGAACGCTTCCGTACTCCAAAAGGCTTGTCAATGTTAGCCCCGCTTAACACTTTCTGTGGAAATCGCTGAGTCATTTTAGAGACGTCGACGAAAATCCGCCAATTCGCGCTAAATCCGTTTGGTCTAAATCTCTGTCACTTTAGTTTGTGATTGTACGGGATGAGTGAGACCCTTCTCAGTAGTAGGACGTTAATGGACATAATATTTAATTATAGGGAGTCATTACAGCCTACACAGTTTAAATTTATAATTACTTGTATTTGCTGTAAGTAGATTCTAAAACCTTACAACATACCTAATTAAAAAAGTTTATGAATAATTTACGAGTGTTTTAATGTTTGTTGCTACATTAGCTTTTTTATGACCGCAGATAAAATAACTATAATTAATGGCTAAAAAGCCTAAAAACTGCAGATTGAAGCGCTCATAGCTTCGCGATACTTAGTGGTTAAAAATGATCACCGAAGTACTTAAAGTTGAGTTCACGGAGGTCACTACTTCAGTAGACCATGGTCGACAGCGCGACATCCTGGGACATGATCGCCACCTTTTGAGAGTGGGTCATGTTCCAGAAGGAAACTGCGGAGCGGGCGCGAGAGGATGATCCCCTTGCGGCAACGAACCGCCGGAGGCGTACAGGTAGAAGAAGGCAATTTGGCATGCTCTAACCACCCTGAACAGGGCAGCAGGAGACGGGATAGGGCCCCGTCGCTTGTCACACATGCTCTGTCGATTAGGTGGACAATTCCCTGCCAATTTTGCCCCATTATAAAGTAGGGGCCTTTGGGCCGACCCAGACGTGTCATACGGAAGACTACAAAGTTCCCCGCGCGACACACCGACTAGCGAAAGAAGATTTACCGACGTTTTTAGTGGGTATGCCAAATCGGAGAATCCCACATAACCTCAGTGTGGCCTTTTATCACACTGAGGTACTTATAAAAAGTTGTTCGTCGATTAAAAAAAAAAGGAATATAATAAACTGAACCTCTAAAAAATACTTTTTTGATCATCAAAAATACTGATCTAGCATCTAATAGGGGATTAGGTGCTCCATCAGAATTTTTTGATGTACAAAAAGGTTAGGTTAGGTTGGTAATTTATTAATTTTGATGACACATTAAATATGAGCCAAAAAAAAAGGTCACTTTTTCGGTAGGTGACCGTTTGTGTGACATTTAATAGAACTAAGAGAACTCCGTCTCAGCTTAGTTCGTGAAAGGGATGTGCATAAGGATTGAAGGCGCATTTTTTCAATCCATGATTTAAGCAATTAGCCCTCAATCCAGGTGCACATGGAAGAGGGAGCCCATGCTCAGTATTGCTCAGTAGTGTTATAGTGGATGTGCTAAGATGATGATAAGACAAGCCATCGCAAGAAATGACGTAGAGTATGTTCCCATTTTTGGGACGGTTTTGCTAAATGCTTCCTTTTGACTGATAGGCTTTAAGCGAATAGAAAGTAAGTAGGAACCTACGTATTATTTGGCATGCTGGGTACAGCTCGGAGTTAGGGTGCGTTCACATCAGAGATGAACGAGGAATTTGCTCGAGATTTTGGTTCTCTCGGTGTATTCTCCCGAAATTACTAAAGAGTTCTGAAGATCCCTCATTCAAACTACTATGATTCCCAATAAATTCGTTCCTTCGTAAGACAATTAGGCCTAGAAATTCTCTGCCGGCGAATGTTTTCTTGCGCCTATGGTCCCGGGTCTTTTAAGTGGGGCATTTATGCAGGCCTTCAGAGTGGGTGTATTTGTTAATGTGATTGTTCCCCGGTACGGAGAGAGCACTTTAAATTTTTAATTGAATTGATTGGTTACCATCAAGCAGAATGTGTTAATTATCACGAAAACTAAGATTGCTTGTTTTGCAATTAATAATTAGAAAGAAAGAAAGACATTCACTAAATATATTTTTATTATAAGGTGCAATTTTAACTAATATACAATTTTAATATGAATTAACAATTTTTCTCTTTCTCATTTGATCTAACCATTTGTCAAGTTGTTGTGCTGGTGTTAGTGCATCATGTTTATAATAATCTTTGGGTGGTGTTCCTTCTTCCAAGCGAAGAAAGTAATGACTATATTGATAGCGTACTTCTCCGATTCTTTGTCTTGCATGTCGTCTGATGCCTTTTATAACCATACCTTTTCCAGAAAATGATTCAGCTGAAACAATACATAATTTATAAAACTTCTTAAATGCGCATGTCATATGTCGTTGCCAAATTGTTAAGTTGTCTTAAATTTGTTTTTATTAATAGGAATTTAACTTCTTACATACATACATCCTGTTTCCCCATAGAGGTACTCAGAGACACATTATACGCCCACACATCGCCAATTGTATTGTTGGTCCCACGTAATAGGTGGCGAGTCTAATGCCGCTTACCGTGAACTTTTATGTGCGCCAGAGCCTCGTCCGTTGATCGGCGGGTGCGCCACTTGCAGGTTCCTTCTTCTGTTTCACTTCTTGTAAGTTAAAATGAAGGGTTAACAAATAATTACTTATCCTCTTTTTTATTTAAATTAGAAAAGTGGCTCAATTAGGAAAGAAAAGAGTAGATATTTTGAGAGATTTGATTGTCTCAGCTTCATCATCATCATCATCATCGGCCTAAACTAGTCCACTGCTGGACATAGGCCTCCCCCAAATCGCGCCATTTTCCTCTGTCTTCGGCTTGCCGCATCCAGCATCTGTCAGCGACCGCTCGCAAATCGTCACCCCATCTGGCGAGTGGACGTCCTACACTACGTTTGCCAAGTCGCGGTCTCCACTCAAGAACTCGTTTACCCCATAGGTTGTCGGTCCTTCGACAGATATGGCCAGCCCACTGCCACTTCAGCTTGCTAATCCTGTATGCTATGTCGGTGACTTTGGTCCTCTGTCGGATAACATCATTTCTGATTTTATCTCTCAGAGAGACTCCGAGCAAAGCACGCTCCATAGCTCGCTGAGCGACCTTGAACTGGTGAATCAGTCTTACTGTGAGTGTCCACGTTTCGGCACTGTAGGTCATATAACAGGTAGGATGCACTGATTGAAAACTTTCGTTTTCAAATATTGTGGTATAGGTGACGAGAAAGACTCGACGGAGTGTCTCAGCTTACCTATCCATAAATTACTTCTGAACTCTACGTTATGCTGCTTAACAGCAAGTTCTTGTGCTTCTAAAATAGCATCCTTCACATAAGCTGCCCCCTTTTTGTTAATGAAGCTTAATTGTTTTACAGCCTCATCAACAGTCATTCCCCTGACAAAACAAGCTATGTACCATAATTTTTCAGGGCTATATTTAATATTTGTTTTTTGATGACACACATACTGAAACAAAAAGAATATATTTAGTTTATTAGAATATTCACTGACGCATAGACTTTATTCACAAGAGTCATCATACTATACACTAAAGCCTTGGTTTATAATTAATATGACATAAAACATTTCATATATTTAACTATATACTCATATATATGATATCTATGGTGGTATCAAAAAGGGAATATTTTAATTGACATATTCTAACACATTTAAATCTTATTTCTTTTTCTTTTTCGCAACGCTCTTGTCAGAGAGGTCACGGTCATTGTAGAGTACACATTTAATTACGGGTAGATTTGACTCGCCTCACATCATCAAATGTAATCACTGCTATTATTACAAAGGTTGTAACTTCCCATTCTAAACCCTTGTAGTATTACTATAATAATATATAAATCATTAACAGAACTTTATGGTGATTGTGTTCAGTGTTGTTGAACAAGAAACAAATGGTTTAAATAAACAAACAGATTCCTTAAGAACATCTAAAGTCTCCAACCTGGCTGCAGCTAATGACTTTAATGCGGGCATGGAGACGAGTGCGGAGGTCGACATCATATATACCAACTTTAGCAAGTGTTTTGACCACAACAATTTGATCAGAAAGCTTATGTCAGCGATGATTAACATTGACCTGGTCAGATGGTTCGTATCAAATATTGATAAACGCATTCAGACAGTGGGTGGCTTCACATCTTCATGGTCTATAATTTCAGCTGATGTACCTCAGTGTTCCATATTGGGGCCCTTGCTTTTACTATTCTTGTTTTATATATAAAAAAGTGTTTTCGACACTCTAAAAGTCTGTTGTTTGCAGATAACATGAAAATTTTTGAGATATTAGCAATCTGCGGGAAGTACTTGTAGTACTCCCTTAAAAGTACACCTATACAAAAGGGTTCAGAGATGAGAGACCTAGGAGTTATACACAACAAAAAGCTTTTGTTTAACAAACATGTAGAGAGTATAGTTATTAAAGCTTTAAGGGCTATGAGAATTATCTTATATAGGTATTCAAACTTTCATAACATTAAAACCTTTAAAAAATTATACTGTGCTTTCCTTCAGTTACCTAGAATATGCATCCCAAATATCGAACCCTCAGTACGATATCTACATATAGGACCCACAGTGAGAATTTAGAAAAGGTTTTGAGACACCTGAACTTCAAAACTCAGCTGAATACAACCAACAATGTATTAGATACAACTTTTCACCCCTAGAGATAAGGAGTGACATAAGCTATGTTATAGGGGTCGCCAATGGAAGTGTCAACTGTCCTTAACCTTTCTACAATATACCTAAAGTCGAGTACTCTCAGACTAAGAAAGAAATATATACTTGGCATCCAACCTGCTAAAACAAAATACCGCAAGCATATGTTAATAATAAGAGCGTCAAACTCATTTAGTGAATATTTTAAAGATATTGACTTATATTGTTCTAGTACCGCTGCAGTAAGGAAACTATAAGCAATACGTATTTTCATAGTAGTAAGTAATTACAGATGAACTTTCATGAGATTGATTCGGATTTAATTACTTATATTCTGTTACTTACAGCTGGACGGTTTGTTTCGCCAATTTCTTGAGGTGGAAATACTTTTTTGTTATTCTCTAAAAATTTTTTTGGTAGAACTGATTTAGACCAAGCCAAAACAAGAGGGCTATTATGAAGTTGGCATTTACCGGAAAAGTTCGGCAACTTACATAAAAAATCAAATACTTTATTCATTGTAATAAATATAACCTAATAATAATATATTAATCAACAGCAGTCGCGGAATTTGTATCGCAACTGACAGTGACAGTAGTTTTTTCCCGCATGGTCTCCTCATATGAAAAAGGCTTCGTTTGGTTCGGCCGTTCTCGTTATCAGTAGTTTGTATTGTTTTTAGACGATTATTAAGGACCGCAGGGGACTTCTTGGCGGGAAAGTGAAGCGTCATGTCTGTAGTTTTGTTTTATTTCCTAAAATTTGTGATATTTCGAAAGTTAATGTGTAATAACGGTGGATTATTAGTTAATAATCCACCGTTGTTTTGTGTGAATTTATGAACGTACATGAGTGTTGGTAAATGAAACAAAACAGTTCAACATCACTTTTCAAATTCTCTCAAGAAGTCCATGTGAGATCTCAGTATAGTCCCACATCTTTACTGAGGACTCAAGGGGTTTAGGGGGAGGGGATCTCAAAAAATGCTATGGGAGCCGGCCCACGGGTGGAAGATTCCTTCCCTCTAGTGCGAAGCACCAAGCTACTAGACAGTCACCAGCTTTATGGCAAGAATATCTGGAGAAAAAGCCCGTTTCTTAAAATTCTTTGAAAATATGATAAGAATTCAGTGCTCACTTCAAAAGAATTGTGCAAGCAGAAATCAGATTTTATGAAAGCCAGACAAGCGAGTTATGAAGTAAAAAGTTGGGCCCTTAGTTCTCACATAGAGGATTGAGGCTCACCTGTACCGAACAAACTATGGACTCTAGAGAAAAAGTCTTTACGGCAAAATATAACCTAAAGCCGAACAAAAATTTTGCAAACAAGATGTTCTCGCAAATCTTAATCCTACTTCGTATATATGACTTGCGCGTGTTGTGACGGTCACTTTATTAAACTTTATTGAAAACATGCTTAGGAATTAGTGCTCGCTCTAATATAATTGTGAAAGTTGAAATAAGGTCAAAGAAGCGAGTTACTAACTAAAGAGTTGGGCCCTCAGTTCATATAGAAGATTGATGGCCCTGTACCGAACAAACTACGGAAACTAAAGAAAAAGTCTTTACGTGATAATTTAAGGTAACGCTTAACAAAATTGTGAAAACAAAAAAAAGCCGCAGAACTCTGTTTTACTTTGTATAATATTCGTTCAAAGTAGGCCCACAGTTCTCATAGAAGATGGAGGGCCCACCTTTACCGAACAAACTACAGATACAGACACGTAAAAGTATTTAAAGTATTTACGGAACAATTTAAGGGAACGCCTAATAAAAATTGCCGCAAAACTATCTTTCTTTGTGTATTATTTTTTTCTTTCTTTGTTTATAGAAAATTTTGTTGTTGGTTCTACGTAATAGGTGGCAAGCCTATTGCCGCTTGTCGGGAACTTCTGTTTTCAGAGCCCCGTCCGTTAACCGGCAGGAGTACAATTTGCAGGTGAGCTTGGCTTGGACTCCAAAGATGATGGCAGAATCCCTGTACACCTCTTATAATGTAGGGACCTAATATTAAAACAATTTGATAAGTCTACACAAACTTGTGTTCTGCAGTCAGAAGATTTAAAAGAAAGACTTTCACAAAATCTGATTTCAGCTTGCACAATTCTTTTGGATACGCACTAAATCCTAATCATATTTTCAAAGAGTTTTAAGAAACGGGTTCTCACACAATACGCACATTGCCTTTCTTTATCCTCCATATGCTCAAAAGATCCGACTAGTAACGGGTCAAACTGCGCCGCTGCTTTTGATAATTATGGCCTCCATGACAAGGTAAATGTGAGTGCCGCAACAAAGAGGAGCGTGTCGGGTAAGACGTAATAAACTGCCTAGTCCCGTGTAGCTGCAAGGGTTTAAAGTACAATTTAATACCTAAAAAAAATAACTTTTTAAGTGACGTTACGTTAGATCTCGTAAATTCTTAATATCTTAACTTACTACAACATAGTTTCATAAACCAAGAAAAACAATTCTTCGTACATATTGTAAAGAGATAATATGAAGAAAATATGGTAATACTGTGCAATGCACTTTCTTACCAAGGCATCCTATGTTTATTGTATCACTTGGGACATGTGATTGGAAATACGGATTAAAAACCAAAACATTTCTTTCGCGTAAAAGCTTTTAATTTGTGCAAATACCTGTTGCGCCTGCGCATACGTACGTATTGGTACATTTGAATTAGAAAAATGCGCTAGTGTTAGTAATTTAAATTTCGTGTTATTGAGTAGGCATAATACAAACTGCGGAGGCATTGAGTTTAGTGCCCGCTTTTCCAATACCATAATAAAAGTTCGAAGGGTGCTTTAGGTACTAAAATGACTGGGTTAAGTAACTGCCATAGTATAGATGAAGAAGACATCTCTTGACTGCTTGATCCAGATGGAAGCTAAGCGGAGGGATGTGGAAATAACGAAATCTGATTGGTGGATATGAGCAATAGAGTTTTCACACTGTAAAATAATAAAAAAATATTTACTCTTTTCTTCTATTACATTTTTAAAAATCACATGGCTAAAATAAAAATCATTACAATATATTACAAATCAAATAAAACTCAAGTTAAAATCAAACAAAATTATTAAGTATTAGTCACAATATTAATTGTATTTTATTCTATTAGGAAATAATTTTATTTCTAGTAAAGAATGAGGAGAGGGTGCTTAAGCTCTGAGCAGCAGCAGAGCTGTCAATTCTAGAACGTAGTCTAGTGTCACTGTAAGCAATGAGCCCATTAAAAGGAAATGAAATGTAGCCCATTTCTTCTAGATATTTAAGCTAAAAATAAATACATCCTTCTTAAATAGTTGTAAAAAAATGTTTGTCCATCTCAAATAGAACATAGGGCTTGAGATTATGTATGTATATGTAATTCAAAGTAAAAGGATAATTCTGAAAGGTCTTAAATTAAATGCTTAAAATGTAAGGTTTCTTGCTGAAAAGTTTAACAGACCCATTAAGTATGTACAAAGTTTATTTTATAAAGTCACTGAAAACTTATCTAAATTTAAAATTACATGTCAATAAAACATAATACAATTTAATATAGACCTATGACATTTTCCTTCAAAGTCATGTAACAATTCATCAATATCATTGTCCAAATCTTCACTCTGGGCCATTTTAGTAACCATATCACTGATCAAAAAAGCACCTATAGTTGCTTCCTCATGGTTATCTTGAATATCAATATTTATCACATGTACCGGTTGGTTGTGCACTGAGCGTCTAGACCCAAACCACTCAATAACTTGATCATATACTCGTTCTTCACATGTAATAATGACATGGAAACGTTCCGTAGATACTTGAAACTTTTCAGGACATGGCTTTATTCTCCGGTTTCTATCCAGCATATGCAGTAACCCATTCTGCGTGTAGTAAGTTTTATCTTTTTCCAGTAAGTCATTGTAGATATCGTCATAGGGTATTCCGAACTCATAACAATTAGGTCGATCCGCGGAAGCCCCAGGAAGTTTTACTTTCTCTCCTGTACCAAATGACTTTACTTTAAAACCTTTTTTTACAAGAAATGCATGTGCTTCCATACTCCGGTTCATGTTGGAAGAACAGACGACAGCGATATATAAATCATCCATAGTAAGGGTTATTATGTCTAAGTTCAAGAGAATAAAATAAAATTTATTGGAAGCTAGCCGTGTGACCGATATTGCTCCACATAATCTTCCACTTAATAATATTTTAAAGGCATGAATTTATAATTTTTTAGTAATTTGATAATAAATGGATATAGTATCGTATATATATATTTATTTTATTATTAATTTCTTTCACAAATCAAGACCAATCATTCAAGATATAGCAAGCAACATTTGCTGACAACTTTGACCTGACAACATGTTAATAATTGACAAATGACATGGGATGGGAAACCACAGATAACATTAATGGGTCGTGGAGGCAGAATAGATATAGAGAGAAGCTATTAGTGTATACGGCATGAGACAGCTATTGTGATTTTTTTATCATTTATACAGAAGAGCAATACAAAATTATAAATTGATGTTAGAAATTAGATAGGACATTTAATAATTTATGTACTATTATATTTAAAGTTAAGTTACCTTACCGATGAAACGATATTTTAAGTATCTTTCTAAAACACAGTGTTGGTTGAAGATGCGATTTGTCTATGGAATATAAAAGCTTACCGAAGTTGTCTCTGTTCTGCCATCCTTTTACCAACTTTTGTGTACTTATTTAAGGGAAAGTAAAGTGTCATGTCTGCAGTGCAGTTTTGTTTTATTTTCTAAAATTTGTGATATTTCTAACATAAATGTTTAATAACGGTGGATTCACCATTAATTGTTTGTGAACGTTTATGAGTGTTGGTAAATGAAACAAAACAGTGCAACATCACTATTCAAATTCTTTCAAGAAGTCCATAAGAGATCTCAGTATAGTCCCACATTTTTACCAAGGACTCGAGGGGCTTAGGGGAGGGCATCTCATTTATGAGATTTTTTCTTTTTTCATTTATTTAACAATGCGATTTCGAATAATGACACACCCGATAAGCGGCAATAGGCTCGCCACCTAGGCGTATAATATCTCTCTGCCTACCTCTTCGGGGAAACAGGCGTGATTGTATACATACATTTATGTAAATATTATTAATATATCTATAACTTGACACTGGCTAAATGTGCTAAACACACAAAGCCATTGTTTATAAGATTAAAAAAAATTCAGACAGTGACAGCTGACAGCAGAGTGAAGTGAACATAATAAAAGTTTGGTTGAAGTAATTTTCCTCTTTATGTATTTAATTTTTATTTATTGGTCACGAGACTAGCGAGAGTTAATAGTCTCAGAGTTACATAACTAATGAGCTCAATAAAAAGTACAACGAGTATGTAGGTATGTACGTTTTAATATGTCCACATTAACGCAATTGGATATAAATTTTACGCTCTTTAAATGCATATTATTCTCGTGAAATAGTTAAGGTTTGATTGCATATTGAAGCTTTCTATGTTTTAAGTGTCCTTTATAACTATAGTCATTCTGTAAGTTTCTATTATAGGTGGACCTTTTTGAAAACTAGTAAGAGGTCATTTGAGAAAAAACCATGTCCTCAGTGTGCCTTCCAGCAGGGGATGTGTATGTGCCCATAAAAGTTGAAGAAAATAATATTCATGAAGGAATTTTACAGCTTTTAAAAATTATTAGACCTGAGTGGACTGATGACAAAATTATTTTTAAGGTAAGCTTCTCAGAAAAATTTATGAGATTGTTTAAGATTGAGATTGTCTAATTCAATACTGTAATGTGTTTACTCATATCAAAGATGATTTGATATAGTCTGCCTGCTAATTTATTATCAAGTTTAATAATGCTTAAAATATTATAAAAATTCTTAAAAAGCGAATTCTTTAGAATTGAAAAACTTAATATAAAAGTAACAAAAAGTTACCTGTATAAAACACATTACATGTACTTAACTTAATTTCAGGTTTTTACAGATGGCATAACAAATAAGCTTGTGGCTTGTCAGCATAACAAAGACATATCTAATGAAAACATAGTTCTAGTTCGTATATATGGCACCAAAACTGACCTATTAATTGACAGGAAAGCTGAAATACAGTAAGTAAGGGGTCATCCATAAATTACATCCACATAAATTTCATAATTCTTTGACCCCCCTCTGTCCTTGTCACAACTTGTGAGACACTTCCTCCTCCTTAGTGTGATGCCACATATTTTGCAATTGTACAGCAAGCAATAATTACATCAAAACAGCAGTTCAAAAATTTGCATAGGACCAAAATTTTGAAATGTGACGTCACAAGATTTAGGATCTCTCCCAACCCCTTGTCACACTTCATCCACCCCTCCCACCCCGTTAACGTGTGACAATTTATGAATAGCCCCTAATTATTAATTGCCTATTATACAGGATGTAATGTTTTTTAACTCTATTTTTAAATCTGAATATAAGTTGATCATTTAGTAATGTTCTTTGCTTCTGACAATGTGGATATTATCCCCTTAAAAACATTGATTTGTTGTTTGTACATTAATTTATTGTCTAAAAATTTATCTCTGTCTGGATACTATTTTCATTTACAAAAATAAGTGTTATTTTATGTTTGTCAATGTTCATGCTACTCTTGTTTGGTTGGGTTTTGAAGGAAGTTATTATCATGTATTAATAATTTTTAACTAAGCATGCAGTATGTAATAATGTTATATATTTTTAGAAATATTAAAGCACTAAATGTTGTTGGCCTTGCACCACAAATTTATGGCCAGTTTGAAAATGGGTTGGTTTATGAATATTTTCCTGGAAATACTCTTACTGTAGAGTCTGTTATAAATGACAAAATATGGCCTTTAATAGCTAAAAAAATGGCCAAAATGCACAGGGTCAAGCTTGGACATGAAGTATGTATTTTATTTAATATTATGTACTAAAAATATACCTACAAGGTGGGAAAACCCCTTAACAAAGCTGAATATTTATGTCTCTATACAACTTTGAATAGGCAACAACCAGTTATTTGGTATTACTTCTTTACCATAATTTTTTGACATTAAAAATTCTGCTAAAATTATTCACCTGTAAATGCACATGTCATTTAAGCAGAAGCTCTTGACATCTGCATGTTCTAATTTAATTTTATAATGATTTTACCTAGAAAAATGCAAAAAATTAATGTGTATTTGGAGTAATGTTTTTGTTACTTTGTGTATTTCCAGAACAGTTCCAATATAAAAATGTACTGTAATAATGTTATAAATAAGTGGTGTTCAGGTTTGTAAAGGGTTTTGTACAATAGTGTTTAATATTTTTTAAATATGTTAGACTACGAAAGTTACTTTTTTTTAAATAGAAATCAATTTTGGGTCAGATAAGAATAATTATAATCTATTCAGGTGGAAAATTAAAAACCAAGTTCAGTGCAGATGATACAAATGATGCAACATTTAATATCTTGTCAGCACCGCATGAACTAACTTCATTTGCCCATAATAATATTAATATTTTAGTAGAAGGGATGTTACCAAAACTAGTACTCTATTACTGTCTATTGCAATGTGTCATTATGTTCACCAGTGACTTCAATGCCAAAATGCCCATGTCAAACTTATCAATATAGTTTTTCAAGATGTTTGTTTGTGGCCAACAATTCCTGGCCAGATAAAATAAATATATTTTTTAGTAAATTTATTTGAATTTCTAGGTGAAAGAAGAGCCTATGGTGTGGAACAAAATAGAGCAGTTTCTATGTTTACTTCCGGAACCCTTTAGCACATCAGACAAACAAAGCAGGTCTGTCAATTGAACCACAGCTATAATATAATTAATAATATATGGGAATCAATGTAATTCAAGAATCAGAAAGCCAATAAGAGATCATAAGTAATAGCAATGATAAGTGTTAAGAGTTTGATAGAAAATAAAAACAGTCTAAAATAAAAAAAGAACACCCTAATAGAAAGATAATATAACAATTAAATTATCATTCATAGCTCCTTAAAGAATCTTTATGAATAAGACGATAGTCACGTTCAGGCAAGTGAAAAATTTTTCGATTAAGGGCGTGTTCCGAATATTTAATAATAAATAAAAAAACATTTATTGCTTCTAACTTTTAAGGAATACATAAACATGTCAAAATACAAAATTAAAAATAATAATAAGCTTAAAAGAAACTGGAGTGAGCTCAGCTTATGCTGCTTACGCAGCGTTGGTTTTCAGCCACCCCGATTGATTTATCGCTGTTTGGCTGCTTTTATAGGTGTTCCCATTATAACGATAATTTATCATCACTGTGTCTTCGAAATAATTCATCATTGAATGGGCTAGAGCCTGCTGTCGTGACAGCTTGTAAGTCGTGACTTTTTTATCAGTTTACGACTGTCGTCTAGCAGTTCCCAATGAACTAGTCGTGAACGACAGCTAACCGTGCCGTCATATATGTGAGCACCTCCATTTACATACGGTATACACGACCAGTTTCTCACTACGACGTAGTGGGAACGCGTTCTAATTCGATTTGATACAAAAGGGATTATGTACAGTTGCGATAAAATGAAAACATATTTGTTCTTATGCATATGTAGTAAGATCTAAATTTGAATGCTCATTTATATTTATCAATACATGACTGTAAATATCAGTGTCAGAATCCTTTAGCACTAAGTCTCTTAAATGTTGTTGTGACATATATCTCACATTTTTATTTAAATAACTGCACTTAGCAGCTGATATAAATTTCATCAAAAATCAGAAAAAAAATAGTTCTTTAAAAATGTTTAAAACCCATTTTTGTAATTTTTGTCGTAGATTTACAAATAGCTTTGGATCTATAACAAGACTAAGGATAGAGTATGAACGCCTTAAGTCGCACTTATCAGAAATTGAGAGCCCCATAGTGTTTGCTCACAATGATTTGCTTCTAGGAAACGTGATCTACAACCAAGATGAAGGAACCGTTGCTTTTATTGATTATGAATATGCATCATTCAATTATCAGGGGTTTGATATTGCCAACCACTTTAATGAATTTGTTGGTAAGTACTTGTCAGTATGTGTTTTTTAAATATCAGAAAGAGGTCTGACCTACCTTCAATATTATTTAATATTAATGCTATATTATCTATAAAAAAAAGTGTGTGTCTACAGTTGTGTTTTATACTAGTGGTAATGGTTTCCACTCTAATTCCTTCTGATTATTGTCCATGCGGCATTGTGTCCATTCTACTAAACTATTAAATTGTTAACTTCATAATGTAATTAATGTGAAGATGTGAACAAAGGTAGGACCAACTTGTTATTTACTTTTATAGATATTTAAATTAAAATTGTTTTTAAGGTCTCTCCATTGAAGATATTGACTACAAACGTTACCCAAATGAAGAGTTGCAAAAGTTATGGATTAAAACATATCTGATGGAGTATTTGAATACAGATTCACCATCTAATGTGGAGATTGAAAAAGTATACAAAGATGTCCAACAGCTCTCTTTGGCATCACATTTCATGTGGGGCATTTGGTCCCTCGTGCAATATGAATTATCAGATATAGATTTTGATTTTGGAAGGTAATCTTATCATAGTTATTTTGATAATTTCCTAGCGTTTAAAAAAATATCGTGAGTTGCTGACTATAAAGTAGGTAAATATATTATTTATCAATTACTTTTTAGTAATTCGTCGATAAAGGAATAATTCTGATGTCTAATCTAAAAAAGGTTTGAAATTATATATCACGGTTTATTATAGGCACACCTGGCGAATGTGCTCTGAATGTAGAGCTCACGAGCTGCGCGCGCGTGCATTTTATGTTCGTGCGCTGGTTCGGCGTCGCCCGTATGCATGAGTTGCGCTAAAAAAAGCGCATTGTAGTGACTGCATGCGTGCAGCGCTTGCGCAGCTCGCAGGCAGGTCGTGAGATGTAGACGCACCCTAGTACTTGACGAATTTCCAACGTTGCAGTATCTACCTAAAAACGAAATCTGTCTAGACAAAGTAATAAGAACGGTTCGAACCGAAAAAGACACGCTTCACGTTATGAGCTAAATTTTATAATCAGTAGTTAAAATGGTAGATACACTTAATACCCTATTTGCTTACCTAAATCTCTACTCCTAATCTTTATGGTTTTATTTTGATAACATGTTTCGAATAGATATGTGAAGTTTAGGCTATTATTACTGCAATAGTTGGAATATTATTCGCTACCAGTCTCAACTCGCAATTTTCGATTTATTCGGTATAGGTACCTACTGTCTAAACAATTTGTAAATCTAACCTTGTTAAAATTTTATTACTTTCAGATATGCAGAGATAAGGTTATCCAGATACTATGAGACGAAAGATAAAATATTTAAAGAATTTAGCTGAAATGTTTTACGATAGTTTACTCTTGAAATTTTAACATTGTTTAAATATAAAGTACAAAAGAAAACAGATGTTTATATCTTTTTAACCCAGGTTTTTCAGAAACATAACCTCCACTTTATAGTCTTTCCTGGGAGGAATAACGTGCTTATGTTTTTCATCAATTCCGAATTCAAATAATATCACAGTTAAGATGTAATAAAACCAGTTACCAAAAAACATAATTATTATGTTCACCTTACTTTTACAGTATTTGATTTAATGCCTACCGACCTTACTAGGTATTTACACAAACTAAGACATTTTATTACCACATAAAAACTTGCAATGACAATTTCTGTAAAAGCAAGTTTTAACTGTTATGAAGATAAGATAAAATGTTAAAGCATACATATAAATCGTCGTTTAAGTTTTATCATCACGTAACATATTTTGGGCAGTTTTATATTTAATGCGATTCGGTAGAGAACCAAAAAAACGATCGTTTCGCCCAATCAGAATCAAGATACAACCAATAAGGTAATAATAACAACCTTTCAAATTACGAAAAAGTAACAGTATAAAGTTACCAATCAGACTGACTGATAGACTAGTTTTTTGTCTCCTGAAAAGATCCTAAAAATGAGTTACATGGTGATAGAAATAAAACGACGAAATAGTCCTTATAATAATTTGTCAGACGACTGCCTCCTATTCTTAGATAAGACTAATACGGAAAATTACTAATTACCGACTCTACAAATGTGAATTTTTAATGTTACTAAAAATAACATCAAATTAAAATGTATATAATATAATAATATAATATAATATACGGGGAGCCATAATAAAGTCATATTGACATTTACAGGGTGATGGAAACCCCACCCGCAGCATGGCTTCCCGAAAAATATCATTCTGCGTACCGAGTATCTACCACCCAAAAAATTTTGATATGACATTTAAAAACGCAGTAGCGCCGAAAGTTTTTTGCATTATAATTTTGTCGGACTCGTCGCTAATAAGGCACTCATAATGTTTTACCTTTGAATTTGTCAAAAAACTTATGTTCTGGGGAATAATATAACAGATTTGTGAACGGTAAAATCTTAAAAACATATACAGAATATACTTTAACGTTTAGTAAGTCACTAGCACTTGAAGTCGAAATAGATATGTATTTCAAATAAAAAAGATGAGGACAGAGGTACACTTTGTATTAGTAAAAACCCTGGGGCACCAGTACAGATAATGTCCCAATCGATCCAATAATGTGCTGTAACTTTCGACAAAACTTTTAAAGTATCTTAAAATATAATGAATCAATTGGGACTTTTACTACTGGTCACTATTTTAATGTCTTATTTGACTGAACAAATTTAGAACAACTCAGAAAAATATGATTGAAGCCATGGGAAATTTCAGGATTTAAGAATAAAACATTGTAAATATTGGTTATTAATTTACTAAGCTTTTAACATTAAAATGCTCAAAATAATTATATTATGGTTAAACCACTTGTAGATGTGCATTATAGGCCAAATAAACTTAGGTTTTCTGAATATACATGGAAACAAAACATGCCAATTATCTCACAGATAAAATATACTGTCGCCACAGAATAGATAGGTTCCTACTTAAAAAGTATGATACAAATGACAAAATAAAAACTTCAACCTATAATAAAAGATACTGTACGATTATTCATCTTCTATCTATACTTACATACATAGATAATAGTAATATACACATAAAATAAATGATCATTTTGTCATAACTTTTTTTTACATGGAAAAATGTTATTTGTTTCTGTGGTAAGCATTAAGTCACCATATGATGCGAACACAATATTAATTGTTTGAAGTATAAATAGTAAGCACTTCTGAATTATTTTACCATAAAAAGCTCTTCTTTTTTATCTTACCGTCAAATTTTGCTTAATTATCTAAAAAGAACTATTCACGAACTTGAAAATCAATTTGATTGGCCAAAATTACTACACCCGTGAAACCATACGAGGAACTTACTGAACCTGGCAATACATTTTCATAAAGGCTACTATCAATTCTTCTCTGAAGACTTCGCCAATTTACAATAGTTTGTATGATTGTGCGAAGCCACTTTGCTCCTTTAAATATATCATACCCAAAATTGGTCATTTCATAGCTACATATACATATTAATTTCATTTAAATAAAACGGTCTAATAAATTATGCGTATCCATTTATTATGAATTAGGAACATTGCTTATTTGAGATAGTGTAAAGCATAAATTGTAGGTGGTGATGCAATATTATAAAAGTAGGCTTTAATTTGATGAATAAATATCAGATGACAAAATAATCATTTATTAATCACATTCTTTAAATATCTACTTAAAAGAATTTAATAAAATACTTCAATTAAATAAAGAGCTACATGTAATAATTACGTTCCTAAAAATGCCATTGTGTAAATAGTAACCGAGTTTAAACTGACGACTTTAATGTGATAACTCCTTGGCCGTTGTATGCCATGCGGACAGCACCAGTAATGTTCCATACTTTACAAAATGAATTGTGTGTCTTGGTTAAAACTTACTTATTTTCGTATCAATGTAGTTAAACTTATAAGTCGCTTTATTATTTAAACATTATTGATGTCGTCATTTTAAACCAAATTAGCTATACATTAATCATTAGTGTGTGTGCTCAGGCACATCATGATGCTTCGTTATTTTTTAATGAATGGCTTTTATAAGTCAAACACTCAAACTCATTGTTATAATTGATAGAAGATTGAAAAAATTGTGAAGCGTTATGATATGCCCGGCTCATCATCATCATGTGACCAATTAAATATTTGGGCGACGAGAAATTCGTATTTGAATTACAGAAATGCAAAAAAAATGCGTTTACTTTTTTTTATTTTTTAGTTAACTAAGTGCACACATTCCAACACAGTTAGTTTTTGAATACAAAGTAAAAATGCAATATCTGCTATTTCTTGTTTAACGCACACGTGAGGATTTTGCATACTTTAGCTTAGTAAGTGCGACCACAACACACAAATCAACAGTTAGAGTAATGCATTAACTAGAACTCTTCATTTATAGCGAATTTGTTAGATTTGCTTAATAATAAGATTGTGTGCGCACTTCACAATTTTTAGTAAGATAAATCAAAGTGGTCCGATATTCACTATACATTCTTAGCTATTACTGAAATTAACCTAAAAAAACTAGCATTGGTGCCGAATTTACCCATTAAGTACAGCAATTCAGTGAGACAGAATATTAGTATTCCAGATACTAATACTATTGATAGCATTCATGCTAAACTTTGTATTTAATATTATGTACCCATCTTATAAAATATAGCATTGTTTATAATTAATTTGTTAATTTCATACTTAATGCCAACAAAATAAAACGGTGTATGAAAAAAATTACAATATGTAACGTCAATCAAGTATTCAAAGATGTTAAAAACACTTGTAAGTAGTGCATAATTATTTGAGTATACAATGGTAATAAAGAAGCAAAGTTATTGCACTTGCGTAATTTGCAGCACTTATGAACACTTCACTAACAAAATGCAAAAATAAAAGAACATATTTTTTATATTGTGTTCTTAAAATGATCAATATGAAAAAAGCTTCGTTTCATAGTTTATAATTAGTAAACTGAAATTTCAATAAAATATTCAATAGGGGACTTGCAGGATTATGTTACAATAGTAAATCAAAATTGTCTCCAAATAGACAAATTTAATAATTAGAAATAATATTTGTTCTGTAGTAGTTTATTAAGTAAAGTTTGGGAATCAGAATTTAACATTAGAAAACTAACATACTAAGAGTTCTAGTTTGGTTACAAAAAAAACTTAGTTACTAGTTTCCGTTTTAATAACTATCTCGAAGCAAGAGTATAGTGACATGGGCGCACAGTAACCGATTTGAATTATCTGAGAAGCAATGTTTACATGTTACGAATAATTGCGTTAGCTTTTGAAATATGATTCTGCCTATAATACAATAGCTTTTATCGAGAAACTTTTAAGGAGCACTAAGTTAAGGTAAATATATTATTTTCCCAGTAGGTATTATATTTTGAGATACATTTATGAATCAAAAATCTTTTTCTAATACTTAAAACTTCTTTTTAATATAACGCTAATTAGTATGTATGATATAAACGTTTGTATGTTTGTTAAATCATTTGGCGTTTATATGCAGGTATTAAATTACAAAACATCATTATTTACACATTAATTTCGAAAATAAAAATCGGGAACTGTGCACTGAACAATTTTGGTCTCTATGAGATTAGACTTAAACAAGACAGTGTTTAAGATTACGAGCAGTTTTGCGTTTAAATTCTTTAACTGGACTAAAGTTACTGACAGTTTCTTATTGGGGCAGATTTTTAGAATCAGTAGTTTCATTGTAAGAAATAATTTTTGCTTTTCTCCACCATGATTAGCCTGCACTGCTTTTTGAAATATTGCATGTGTTTCCAGTATGAAACAAAAGTTAAACACTGAAAAGATTAAATTTAAAAATAGCCAAAAAAATATTTTTTTCGTATTTACTTGTTACTTGCTAAACACAACCAAATTTGTATGTATAACTCTGCGGCTTGCTGCGCATTGAGTTAGAACTCCATGATTACTATATGAATTAATATTTGGTAAACGAAAAATCTACCCAAACAAGATTGTCCGTACAAACCTTTTCAACGCAAACCGCACATAAAGTAATTTTAACGTTTGAGTATGCTAAATATTTATAATATGCAAATATACATTTTTAATTAAATGTATATCAAGTAATCAATATTATTATAAAAATCTATATGAGCGCTGTTTGTTTCCATTTTAGCCTAATATTCGATGAATAGCGGTGGGACTGCAATGGATTGATAATTTTACACATAAAGTGTTTATTTACCCATACTAGGTATAACGTAAACAGAACTAGTTAATATAATTTGACTTGTTTTTTTTACTTTTCATAGAGTGGAACTCAGTAAGTAATAATTAATCAATGCAATTAAACCGAAATCTGTAAAAAATATTGGAAATATTTTAGTCTACTGCTAAAATGTAATAATTGCATTTTTTATCCAGAATTTCATATGAAAGCAAGTAACATAATTATATAATATAAAGTTGTTAGAAGTTTAGAATTTTATAGAAAATATTTGCATTCAAGAATGAACGCATATTACATATAACATGCGTTCAATATTAAATGCCCAATGCATACATTTAATACTGTGGTTCGGACCGATGAAGTTCAACGTGTAAATTTATAGCTAAAAAACAAAAAATTGCGAGTTGCGTTGAAAAGTTTAATTTGTAGTTATGTCAGTGGGTGCTGTATGTATGAGTATCCAGCGAGTGGATGGCGGACAAACCGTGCGGACGTGTGCGGTTCACACGCACGGTGCGTGTAAATGAGGTGGTGTGGCGTTCACTCGACGTCCATCTGATCAGCGGGTGCCGGCGGCTGGCCGTCCCCGGCGGACTGGGCGCCAGTGGCCGGTGGCGGCGTCTTCTCTTTAGGCTTCGGTTTGCTCAGAATCGGGTTTACCGTGCTCTCCAGGTTCTGGAAGGAATATGCAGGCGTAATGAGAACGTACGCACGGACGAGATTTAATTGCATTTCGTCGTTTAAGTTCTACCACCAGAAGTATTTTTAGGAACTTTTCAGGAGAGACAAAAAACCAGTTTGTCAGTCAGGCTGATTGGTGGCTTCCGTGCTGTACTTTTTTTTCGCAATATGAAAGGTTCTTATTAGTTATCTTGATTCTGATAGGGCGAAACGACGCGTCTTTTTTTTCTCTAGCGAATGGCATCAAAATTATAAAACCGCCAAAAAATAGTTACCTACGTGGTAATAGAATTTTATTTTTAAAGTTTTGAATAAGACACTTCGCACTATTTGACTTTATACATTAGAAGCATATTGCTTTAAGCTGTCCTGATGCCATAAAAATAGCCTAAAGATTTTTTTTGAGATACTGCTTTAGAGCTTATCAGGGCAATTTTGCGCATCCAAAGTATATGCGGATTATACCTGTCTCTCTTGGCGGATCTGCTGCGTGGTGTGCGGCGGCGGCAGATGACGCGGCGCGGCGGCCAGGGCGCGGCGAGTGGCCTCGAGCCAGCCCAGCGTCTGCTGAGACGCGTCCGCAACCTTCTGGATGTCAGCCTCCGCCAAGTGCGCGTATTTAGCGTCGCCGGATCTGCAACGCGGATTGATTAGTACCAATAAAACAAAGTCAAGTGGCGCAATTTTACTTAAAATATACCAACTACTGCTAGACACAGGTGTCTAGTTTTTCCGTTGCGAGACGTGATAATTACCTGTACAAATCCACAGCTTTATTGACTAATTGGATAGATATGGCCAAGTCGTCGAGGGCGCCAGGCCGCAGCTCAAATTCCAGCCGCCGTTGTTTAATCGGTTCCCCTTCCGTTCGCAGTTCTGTTAGTTTGTCGCTGTACACCTGTGTATAGTACAATACTTTATTAAAATTACTTACACAAAAGAATTGTTAATTATGTCATAGCTGAATCTATTATACTTTCGGTTCTTATTGAGTGTACGTTCTGTAATGTACGCTATATAAATTCAAGTCATGTCTGGTAGCAAATATAGAGGTGTTTGCCGGATTGCACTTATCCGAAAATTTGGAGTCAACTACTTTTGGTTTATAAAATCTGAGAATGCTTTGAATGCAACACCTGTAATCTACAAGAAGATTTGAAATAAGTAGATTGACATAATTTTACAAAGACAGTAGTTTGTTGAACTTAAGTCCTATTCAAACTTAAGCTGTATTTGCTGTCGCTTGAGGTAGAGAAAACCGAGAGGGTATGCACGGTAATACTTGTTACACATACTACTGTTTACATCGCAGTAGCCACGAACTTAAATACCTCAGCGGCAGCAAATACCGCTCAGGTTTGAAGAAGCCTTTAATGATTTGAAAAGATAATTAATAAATATAGTTAACATGCCTGACGATTCTGGTCTTCCCCTTCATCGTAGAGCCACTGCTCCAGCGCGTCGAGCCGACCAACTAACTGCTGGCGAGTATCTTCCGCTACGAAATCGTGTAGTGTCTCTCCTTCAGACAACTTTCCACGCAACTCGTACACGTACTCTTCGAGCGCGTTCCGAGCGTCCGCGCGTTCTTTCTCCTGGCGATCTTGCGCTTGCATTTTACCCTAAAAATGTCTCATTCATTTAAAACTGGTCAAGCAATTAATATATTGTTTAGTAGATACTGCATAGGTCAGATTAAAAAGCCAGGTGAATATATAATCGGCTTATCTCTTCGATATGGCAAGAGAGGGCTTGGCCTGATATTGACTAGTATACTATGTACGACCCAGTGCTGCCACCACTGTGACTTCGCAGTTTATACCGCGCAGCACACGTTGGTAGAGTGCCCGGTGTGGGTGCGGCCACGCGAATAATGATGGTCGACAGCGAGACAGCGTGGTGAGGGAGGCGATGGGTTTCCGCGAGATGATGATGTTGCAGAAGGCCGCGGTACGGGACTCCGGCTACGCCATTGGCGAAGCAGGCGGGCGGGCCAGGAGGGTCTTAGGCCTCTGCTGTCTAACTGTATTTACTTTTTTTAAAGAATTTATTCATGGACTTCAATTGTCATTATGTTCTATAAGTAACATGTTTTTAGTTAAAAGTAGAGCGTTATCATCATCGTCTCAGACATTTGAAGTCCACTGCTAAACATAGGCCGCCCCAATTGCTTTCGGCGTTGATCGATCCTGTGCCGCCTGCTTCCACCGGCTCTCCGCCGCCCTGACCAGATCATCGGTACATCGCGTGGGGGCCGCCCTCTACTATGTTTGCTGATTCGTGGTCGCCATTCAAGAACCTTGACGCCCCATCGGTCGTCGGTTCTTCGAGCTATGTGCCCTGCTTACTACCACTTCAGCTTGCAAACTCGCTTCGCTATGTCGGTCACTTTAGTTCTCCTACGAATTTCCTCATTTCTGATTCTATCATACACGGGACACTCCGAGCATATCTCTCTCTATTGCACGCTGAACGACTTTGAGCTTTCCTATGAGGCTCATAGTCAGGCACCACGTCTCAGTCCCATACGTCATCGCTGGCAACACACACACTGGTATCGTTGGTCGGTGTCAACTGACTATGACCAATAGACAGATCCTGTGCGAACATTTTCGAACTCTTGGTCTTCTCTATTGCATCTTCAATACAATTTTTATTGAAATTGCAAATATCGAGTCGCAAGGATTTCAAGATCTGTCTATTGATACGCCGCCGGTAAGAAGACGCTTCCGCTGAAGACTGCAATTGCATGTCTCGTCGTGTTTCCATATGATTAAGAGTATGTCGCTATATTTGTCGCTTATTGGTCATGATGAAGTCTATCTCACTACCCGTGAAACCATGTGTGTGTGGTGACTTCTTGAAGAAGGAGCTCATCATAGACGCCCAACTTCTCTATGAAGTCAGCCAACCACTGTCCTCAGTTCCTTCGCCCTATTCCAAATTGCACTAGTTTCTGCTCGTCACGACTTCGCTCGTCTAGCCTTAGGTTAAAATCGCTCATAACAGCCGTGTGTCGTTGAAGTATGAATAGCGGCAGAAATGGTAGGGGTGTATCGAGGTCGGTGCGTAAACTTGAATTACCTTCAACAAATACTGTTTGGTGATTCTGAGTATTATGTACGCTACCCTGGTCGACACAATCCAAACAGACACGACGTTGTTACGGATAGACTTCCGGCCGATAAAACAGACACTATCAGGATTACCGTGTCCTCCCCCTATCGTCGGACTTCGGATAACCCGATAATGACCCAGTGGAACTGCTCTATTTCCTCCTCCAGCTTGTCAATCTTCTCGTCGGTCCTCAGTGAGCGCGTGTTCTAAGTTGCCAGGTGCAGAAGTAGTAGCCGGATCTCTGCCGGTAATTCTTAGCACCGCCTGCCCCGCCGTTACCATAATCTGGAATAGCGGGGCTGCCGGGGACTGGGGGCCGTTTAAGCGTGAGTGACATTTATATTTGGAGGTATTTGCCCATTATCACCACGCTGGGCAGGCGGGTTGGTGATCGCAGGTCCAGCCAGTAAGCAGGATGACGCTGCTGCCCATCATCTGGCAACATTTCTATTCGTCGACTTTTACGACTCTCCATGAGATGAGAGGGAGTGACGCTACTCTAGGCCGGCGCCACACGACAATTAATAGAGTTATTTTAAAGTAAATGATACTTACCTCCTGTTCCATGTAAGTGTTCACCTCCTGTTGAGAGTATCCATGAGTCCGGGCATCAATCGGCAACTCGACCTTCTTCACCGAAACCTTCTTAGATTTATCTTTTGACTTATCCTTTTTGTCATCAGCATTATCCTTAAAATTGATGCAAACTGATCACAAGATAAAGACAATTAAAACCTTCCCCATCCCACATGGCTAGAAAGGACTTTACTACAAACAAAACAACAAATAAAGTAAGAAATTAATGGGGTTTAGTACTTCCAAGCCATGTGGTGACCCATTTGCACCTGCATAAGGCACATACAAAAACTAAAATGTGGTACAATACTGTACAAGCAACACATTATATGTGCTTCTTTTAATTGTAAAATTTAACAGCATCAATACCAAACATGCGTGGACACAGAGATAGAACTTAGTAAAATTCTGCCTTAGAAAGAAGTGAGCAAGGTTTGATTGAAGGCGACATTATAAAGTCAGAAAAAAACAAAAAAACGTGCAAATGGGACCTCGAAACGAGAATGGGGAAGTTTTGATTGTGGTGCCTGTTGCCTTCAAATCAAAGAAAAGGGTAATTATAAATTTGACTTCAAACTACGACTCATAAGTTGCTGTGTTTCGAATATATATTAGACAGATACAAACATATCCAATAAACATTGAATTTCATCTTTCATCTCAATCTCAAATCAAAAACTAGCACTTAAGAACTTTGCATATTTTGTTAAAATACCTCTTTATCATTATTAGAAGATTCAGATGAAATCAACTTATTTGTTTCTGAAAGCACACAATGTTATGAAAAAACCCAACTACTAGAAAAGGTAAGCAAAAACGAGTCGTCAAGGTATAAAGATAGGAGCCCGGCAACAGGCACCGCAGAAGGACACACGCGCTCTAAAGTCACGTACCTCGCTGAACCACTGGCCTACTCTCTGTGTCCACGACTGTTTTTGTTGCGGCTCTTCCCCCATTTCATCTTCTCTCACCTCTTGGTCCTCAGGCCCATTTGGCTGTTGATCTTGAGAACTACCATTAGTTTCCATTGGAGCCTCTTGACTATTGTTCACTGCATCGTTCGAATTCTCCATTTCCACATTGTCACTTTGAGTTGCATCTTTTTTCTTTTCCACCAAAGATGCAGAAGCCACCGATATGATACCATGAATGTTGACTCGCACTTTCAGCTTCACCTTCTGAGATTCACCTTCAGGGGTAGGTTGCACATCTCTGATATTCCACTGACCTATTCAATATAAAAATTCCCAAAATATACTTTAATATGTCGAAAACATTGTTTTAGAAAATAATGGAACAAAGAAGTAATATTTACCAATAAAAGTTTCTGGATAGGGTACTTGGTCTGAGTAATAAGCAGTGACTGAGAATGGTTCTTTTCTGTAGAATGTCAACATCTTGGAAAATGGTGCTGCATGGAATGGTGGAAAGACCTGAAATGAATAGCAGCTATTACAATTTTTCTGAGTTTTTAAATGACACAACTAGCAACTGTAACTAGGTTTGTGACTTTTACGAGGGCGTTTGTGTAATAAATACATCTATTTATATTTAAGTGCCTAGTTTCGCTGATATAAATGTCGAGCTATTTACATCTTGCGAATAATTGGTTTCAGTAAGTCGTTACACACAGTACCTACAAGTCTTTTCGGCACACAATTGAATTCTTCAAAACTTCCACTTTTCTAATATCTGTTTTTTTATTATTTCCAAGTAAAAGCAATTCAATTTATAAAATATATTGATTATTTCATAATATTTTGAGAAATGGTCGTTTTTACGTATTATGTCTTGAAGGTTTCTAAAGAATTCTGCCTACATACATGGATACATGGTTCGCCCGAGAGCGCCATAGAAAGTAACCGAGGGAATGACATAACATTTTAGACGTTTCATCTAGACATGTGTCTGTGCTAAAAGTAAAATTTTAAATAACTAGTTCCCTTATAAATATATCACACATCTGGTTCTTAAAAGAGGTAATAATTTAGTCAACTTTACAGTAAAACGGTTTATAGTTTTTTTTTTTGTCATATAACAATAAAATACTTGATTTAGTGTTTGGCGCTCTCTATCGGACAAATGTCGAATTACAAAAAAGATCTTAAAGCACTCAATGCATCTACATAAAAGGGAACTTGCAGCATAGTTAACTGAATTTTAGATTTTGTGACATTTACGTATTTAAGAACTAGATGTGCGTTATAGAAGAGCGCGTGTAGAAACGTCCAACCCTAATAGAATATTTGGACATAAAATTACGTATGTAATTTTTTTGCAGGTGCCGTCTGCGTCTATGACTATTTGCGCATAAACAGAATAAAATTATAGAAAATTACCTCCATATCGCCGTCCTCACCGCGTGCTGCTTCCCACGCCAGCCGCACGCCGTACGGTTGCACGTCGGTCACGCTAAACTCGCGCACGCGCACCGCTGGACTCAACATGGCGCATTGCAGCGCACACCCACGTGACACTGCCTCGTCCTGACAACCATGGATGAATTCATTGAAACATCCTTCATTATTTAATATAAGAAAAACTTAAAACCCTCTCCATATATTTAGTCAATTATGTATAAATTATATATAAATTATACATAAATCTAATAGCACATTATACTAATATACGGTAAAATACCAGAATGATCCACATACTGTTTTATGCGGCAAGGTAGTGGCTTGGACGCAGCAGCTTACTTCTACTTGGGTGCATTATACAATGCTCAGTATAATGATTAAAAAAATTATGGAGATAGAACTATTAACTTTTTAAGAGGCTTGAACACAAAAATATTGTAAATATTAAGTTAAACACACAAGCTAATAATTATAGTTTAAAAGGTTCCTTAAATTTAATATATTACCTGATTCAGAGTAGTTGATGCTTGTTTTCCAAAAACTTGCTCAATTAATGTTTTAACAGCTGGAATTCTACTAGAGCCACCAACAATCTCCACTGAATAGATATCTTCCGGTCTGAGTTCTGAAATTAATAAGATATTAGCAATAATATCTTCACAAATTACATCAATGATGCAGGGCTCTAGACAGATATGAGGTACTCACTAGCATTGGGAAGAATAGCTCTTAAAGTTCTTTCTACTCTAGTGAATGTTTCAGCAGATAATTGTTCCATCTGTACCCTCTGCATGTCACCAGATACATCTCGTTCCTCCATAAAACATTCAATATTTAGAGGCAAGCGAGTACTATTTGCTGACATTTGTTTTTTAATTTTTTCTACCTCTTGCAGCAAACGTTGGTATGCTCTGAAAATAAAACATTCACTCACTTAATAAACAGTCACTTAATTTGCTTTAAACATGTTATTTAAATTTAATTTGCAAAAGAATAATATTTTACCTTTGATTTTTCTTAGGATCAAGTTTGAATCTTGTGTTAAAATCTTGACAGAAATATTCAGCTAGAGCGGAGTCAATGTCTCTACCACCACACTGAGGGTCATTAGATGTAGCAAGAAGTCTCAGTTTACCTTTGTTAAAGGCGCAAGCAGCCACCTAGTAATTTAAATAATTTCTTGTTTACAAAGGATATAGGATTTCTATAAGAATTAACATACATTTTATAAATGAAAAAAAAAACTTGACTACCAGTCAGGCTATAACTAAAAAATAATTATTCACCTGTAGGGAACTGTGTCCAAAGTCTACAAATACCACATTTCTTGGCTTTTCTTCTGGAGCTGGGAGATCTTGTTTATAGATACCATAGGTCAATGCCGTGGCAGTTGTTTCGTTCATTAGGCGCAGTACGTTTAAACCTAAAATTATAAAAAAATCCTTAATACATATTCATTTACATTAGGATTGCAATTGCAGAAAATGTTGCTTCTTTAAAAACTACTAAAAATATATGTAAAAATACTGGATGTTTAAGCTGAATTGTGTTCTTTTAAAACTTATTTAAATTCAATTGTGAGTAAATGAAGGTCAATAGTTCATGGGCCAAAACCTATTCCACTTATGCTACATAATAAAGTTAATGGCTTTTATGGTTCATTTTACTATTGTGATGGAAATTTAATAATGTAGCAAAATTACAAGAAAGGAACTACCTACTAGTTTTATTTCATTATAATAGGCGAAAAGTATTTAGGCACACTGTGATTGCAATATGTAAATATGATTAGTATTAATAATCTACAATCCCTGAAAGTGGGCTCATAACTACAGGCAGAGGTGATTCACAATGAGTAGTTCAACACAGAGGACCAAATTTTTCTCAAAGCAGACAGATCCAGGACATTTGACTTTACACATATCATCTTTGTGACAAGGCCAGCTCTGACTCTGAGCAGTTAGAGCTGCACATCAGTCATAAACAACTACCAAGTTTTTACAGATACTTGGAAGAATAATGATTTTTTGGTGTATTCAAAACTCAGTACATAAAGATTTGCAAAAGTAGCCAGCAAATGAGTGTAAGAGATAAGTATTATCAATTTTTTTTACTATACATATAATGTTTATGCAACCTTGCTTATACATTACTTTGTTAATTCTACATTTTTATTTAAATAAGAAGAAACAATTGTATAGGTATATTGAAGATAAAAACATATTATGTTCTTTTGTTTGTTAATTAAGATACAAAAATTTCAATCATTAAAAAGGAATTCCCAATAAACTTTTTCATACAACTATTACCATAAAATTTAAGCATAAATTGAATTAGTTTTTTGAATTATCTAACAATTAATAGCATTGTTTGTCTTTTTTATGCTGCATCTCACAGATGCAGAAAAAACACATTTAAGGACTATTGGCACATAACTATGAAACAACTAAAAAAATTATTTATCGAGTAAACAACACAACTATATCGAGGGTTCTGTGCTCAAACCCGATAAGTGACAACATCAGATACATAATTTCTGCCGCTTTTTCTTGTGATATTATCAGATAAGTCAATTTCAGAAAAGAAGACTAAAAAGTGAGGACTTCATAATCCAATAAGTAAACCTTTTAAGTTTAATTTTTTTTTAATTAACCGATAATTTCTTATAAGTACTTCTTTAAGCCCAAACACGCAAGTTTTGTCACTTATCGGGT
Organism: Musotima nitidalis; assembly: GCA_949126915.1. Lineage (NCBI taxonomy): Eukaryota > Metazoa > Arthropoda > Insecta > Lepidoptera > Crambidae > Musotima > Musotima nitidalis. The sequence goes on along the minus strand of OX421418.1, from coordinate 12,414,227 downwards.
TTGAGCACGGAACCCTCGATATACACAATACAAAATTTCTTATTATGTCTTTGAAGATCCCAGAAACTGTATTATAGGATACCTTGTAAGACTTACCAGAAATTGAAGCGGCATTCAATAATGCATTCCTCTCAGCATTTGTAAAGTAGCTTGGAACGGATATTACACAATCATTTATCTGTGTCTGCAGAGCAACTGCAGCAGTGTCTTTTAGTTTTGTAAACAGCATTGCAGTAATCTATTAAGAGAAATACATGTATTAACAATTATGTAACATGACAATGGGGGTAAATTAAAATAGCATGTTCAAAAGTAACTTTTTTTTTACAATATTTTCTATTCACCAGTTGATTTTATTGAAGTTTCGTATGACTCATACACAACAATCCTATGTTTTAAATAAATTATATCATTTTAATATCACTAAAAGATATCTATTGCAATAGGTTATATTTTCAGCATAATCAACATGTAACAAAGAATTATATCACATCACTTACTTGCTCAGGACTGAAAACATTGTCCTCCCCAAGATAGTTAACCCTGATCCCAATGCCACCATCTGGTCTTTGTTCTATTTTAAAAGGAAAATGTTTAATTTCCCTCTGTACATATGGATCAGAAAACTTTCTTCCAAGAAGCCTTTTAAAACCAAACACAGTATTTTTCATGTTTGTTACCATCTGGTTTTTGGCAGCAACACCTAATATACGGTTTTTTGACGAGAATGCTATACATGATCTGGAATGATGTAAATAAAATTTCATCAGATATAATTTCCAACTTACAGGTCACAGAACTCTGTGGGGATAGATGAAACTGACTATTCCAATTAAGAGCCAATGACATAATTCCAATTAAAAATTATTTTATTACCAAAACAAATGACAGCATGATAAACTTAATAGGATTTACTATGCTTTAAAATAGCTCAAAAGTGAAACAGAAGTTTTCTGTTCTTATTGCCAATTACTGTCAGTGAACATTTTCTAAACAATGATATAGCAAAAAAATAAATTTTGTAATACAGTAGTATAGACACTTACGGAGTCCCTCGAAGGCTGTAATCATTAGCTATTGTCTCTATACCACCTGCTTTTGCTACAGCTACATAGCAAGATTCATTACCGAAATCTATACCAATCACTGACATAGCGGCCATTGTAAAGGCAAAATTTTATATATTTTAATGAACTTCGCAATTTTTAATATCTTCTTCACCAAGAAACAACGAACGAGTTTTATCAACACGTTGTGGTAGCCTGACAGTCACCAATTCACCATGCAAACGCGCAGTCAGTCAATCGTAAATCGAACGCCGGTCTCGAATCACCCGAATTTTCTAGAATGGAAAACGTGCCGATTTCATTGGCTCGGTTGCTGTCATTAGCAAGAGAATATGTCATGTTCTTTTTTTTCCGATAGATACTAATAGTTATACAGCCGGTCAGTTCTATTACGATTTGAAAATAAAGTGCTAGGTCTCTCGTATAATTAGGTCTCTTAATTATATACCTACAGATAAATACTAATATCTTTATTTCCTTTTTTATTCTTTGGCTAGTTAAAATAAAATATATATTGTAAAAAAAGCACGGTAGCAAGCGCACAAAAAGACAACAACTCATGACGACCTGCATGACAATTCACTCTCCGCTTGACAGATCGGGAAACAAGTTATGTGCCACTTATATTACTTAGATTGCAAAGCGTCGTTACGACATATCAACTTTTTTAGTTTGAGAGCTGGTAAACTGTACAGTGGTTCCTAAAAATTAATCATTCCGATAAAATACACTAAATAAACTTGGATCTTTTTGATAACCATCTGTCTCGGACTACACACATTAACAAAGTTAGTCATCATTTCATTACAGCAAAATATTTTGTTACACAGATAATATAAATAAGCCGTAATATTATCCGTAATGTAATAAAACAAATGAAAAAAGTATATTTTATGTGTCACTGATCTATGTCACCTATAACTTCTTCTTGGCGGGAAGTGAAGTGTCATGTCTGAAGTTTTGTTTTATTTTCAAAAATTGTGATGTTTCGAACATTAATGTGTAATAGCGGTGGATTACCGTTAAGTGTTTGTGAACGTATATAAGTGTTGGTGAATGAAACAAAACAGTGCAACATCACTTTACAAATTCTCTCAAGAAGTCCATATGAGATCTCAGTATAGTCCCACATCTTTACTGAGGATTCAAGGAGTTTCGGCCTCCCCTACATCTCATTAATAACATTTACATGTTATTAATGTATCTTACTTGACACTGGCTAAATGTGCTAAACGCACAAAGCCATTATTAAACTGAAAAAAAAATGCTAAACCCTATGAAGAGCAAAAAAAATGGTTGCCTGTAAAGTCGTTTTTACGGGCGAAGATTTTACGTGACAACGTCTTTTTCTCGGTAGAATATTTATTGATATGAATATAATTAAATTGCACAATAGGAACAAGGAATTGAATGAAAATAAGAATTGCACAAATTTTAACTATAGAAATATATTTTGTTTACTAAAACATTGTACACTAGTGCTGCGCGCGCGGCAGACCGATCATAGTTGAGTGGGAGAGAGACGCAAGGCATTCGCCGGGCCTCTCTCTCGTTCGGTGACTCATCGTAACGTTACCGAGCGTTACACTTTTTCATAAGTGACTCCCAGCCGCAACCTAATTTAAGACGTTGTCACGTCAAAAAGTCACTTACTAATGTCAAATAATCTAAATTGGGTTATTTTTCTGTTTCTTTTCATTAAGGTGTGTATTTCGCTTATTTTTTTAAATCTCTTTTTCAGATAATGAAACATTTTGAATTACATTAGTAATCTCTGATTACACAAAAAATATAATACTCTATGCAACAAGACTTTATTGAACAAGAATAATTGAAGCAAAAGTGATTTAGAGGTTATCACTTGAGTTGTTATGATAAGCGCTCGATGTGTAAAAGAGTTTCAAGTACAAATAAATACCTAGGAGTGCTCACTGACGGTTATGTTACTTAAGAGGTCACCTTCAGAGCTTACGTTTAACATCGCGTCGTGACCAGTGTAGTGTTACGTTAGTACCATTGTATACCTGCATAATTTTTGGAATTAATTACATCAATATTTAATTTCAGGCTTGACTTTCATTTCGCGATTTAGTATGAGTGGTGAACCTCAAGCGAAACGTACTAAAATGAGCGCTCTGGAACAACTTAAACAGTACTCCACTGTGGTGGCAGACACTGGAGATTTTGAGGGTTAGTGCTTTAACTTTGTTGTATTTTTTATATAGTATTAGAGCTAAGTGGATATTTAGCATGGTGGTCTGAATTTTGTTACTTGTAAATCAAGAATCCTTGTGACCTTTACATTTGGCTGTATACCTAATATATAATTTATTTTATAACTACATATACTAATGGCATTAGTTTCATAGTGCTAATTCCAACACTGCTGTGGTTTAGTTAGCTGCATTTAGAAGTTATCTAATTTAGGAGATAATATTTATGTCAATTCTTTTAGAGAATTTATGTGACCTTCTAATGTTGTATCATTATTTGCATGTCTGAATACAAAGAAAACTATAATTTTTATATTGAAAGTTCATATCTTTCTTATCTATATTCCAAAAAGTAAAAATAGATGTTCTTCATCAAAATTATCTTAGTTCTAATGACTTAATCTTCTCCTTTCTTATTAGTAATTACTTAATATCATTTGATATTTTTATCAAATATATTATCTGTTATTTAAAAAAAGTCGAAGCTATTTCAGATTTTGATAACAGATAATAACTTGTTTTTTTTAAAATATAATTTCGATATTACATTCTATTGTAATGGTTTGATGGGACAAAAGTTACATGTTATTAAAAATTTATGAGACTTTTATTGAACTGTATATTTATATAAATATGTAGTCACATTTATTTATATATCTACTAGTATAATATCTAATAGTCTACTTCAGCTACTTCCACAGTGTTATGACATATGGCATACTGCTGTGGGGTAATGCTGCAGATATTGAATGTATATTTGTGCTGCAAAAAAGGGCTGTCCGTGCTATCTATGGTATGAGATCTCGCGACTCATTGAGGGATAAGTTTAAGGAGATAGGCATAATGACTGTATATTCACAGTACATTTATGAAAACTTACTGCATACTCATAAAAATAAAAGTAAGTTGAGTAAAAATAGTAATAGACATAATTTTAACTTAAGAACTAAGAATAAACTGGCTATGCCCAAGTATAGGCTCAATAAAGTTACAAATTCTTTTGTGGGGAACAGTATTTGCATGTACAATACGCTGCCAGATGATGTGGCAAATTTATCTATAACTAAATTCAAAAATTACATAAAGAGTAAATTGTGCCAGAAGGCTTATTATAGTGTGAAAGATTTTATGAATGACAAGTCTGCCTGGAAGTGACATGAATTGCTCCTTTCTTTCTTAAGACTAGATGAGATATGATCTTTAGATATTAGATTTTGTTAGTTTTAAGAACAGCGGTAATCTTCATAATTTATTTCTTTAATTGTATTAGATCTTAAGACATAATTTGAAAAAAGCCGAGATGAGTTTCTTGAGGCCTTCTTCTCAATCTCGTTGCCTTTTGGAAGCCTCGTTAGAGTCACTGACAGACTGTTTAACTGATGAACAATCCCATCCCTCCTTTAGAATCACGACTGGCTGACTGACAGATCCCCCTGTAAGAGTCATCGACAGACTGACAAACCTTGAGAAAACCACAACAGACAGATAAACTGACAAATTCTGATAAACTCAAGAAATATTTTGATTATGTCTCTCCTTATAAATAGATCTTTGAAATCAACAATTTAATATCTACAAAAACTTTAATTATTAATGCTTTAATCTAATCCTCTAATCTGTTTGTCTCCCTAAAATAATAAGATATACTACATAAAAATATTTTTTTTGAATTTTTGTAGCCATGAAAGTGTACAAGCCCACTGATGCCACCACCAACCCTAGCCTCATTTTGTCAGCAGCAGGAATGGAACAATATCAACATCTACTTGACAAAGCTATCAAATATGGCAAAGATGCTGGAAGGTGAGCAATTTCTTTTTTGCCAACAACATCTCATTTTTTCATACTTTGCACAAATTATAGCAAGTTGAAGAAATTGAGACTAAAACATTTCCCAATTGGTTAGGAATTCATAATTTGCAATTTAATTTTAAAAAAAAATATATCCATATTGATTGATATAAAAAAAATACATTTAATATCTCATATAAATTAGACAATATGAAACCAAAAACTGTTCCTTATTACTAATTATATGCAAAAATTTGATAAAATCTGAAACTTTTTTTTCAAAATAGTATTGGATTTTGAAAAAAAAGTTTCAGATTTTTTAAATAATTAGTATGTTTGTAATACCCAAGGGTCTAGTAGAATTAAGTTTTCAATGATTATGTTTCACAAATGTTCATGTTAGGTATTAATAAGTTAAAATGCTCATAGTTATTATTTTTATCATCCATATATTATTATAATGTAATGTGACATTTTATTTTATTTATTGAGAAAACCAACAGTGTATAATTATATAGTAAACAATTGACATAAAAACTTAAAGCTAGTATAGCCAATAACAGTTTTCCCTAATATAATTGGTAAACATAGAAATTATTTATTACATTAGCATAATTACATAACTTTTTTACCACGCAATATTTTTTTATATCACTGTATACCTAGTTTGGTAACACTGCCAAATAGTTTATATACGAGTAGTTTCATAACAAGTTTTCAATATAAAACTTAGTGATGAAAAAGGGCTACTTTAGCCAAATCTGGCACAGTGCATATTCCATAACAGAAAGTACTAACTTCTAGTAAAATGTCTCATGAACTTTTCTTCAGTTAACTTATGTGTTATCTTATTTTCGCAGCATTGTTGAAGAACAGTTAGCTGAGACTTTAGACATGCTCAATGTACTGTTTGGTTGTGAAATTTTGAAAATTATACCAGGAAGAGTATCAGTAGAGGTTGATGCAAGGTAAATTTTGTTATTTTGTTTTATTGTAATTGTGAAACTTAGACTTAACTTATTAATGGAAATTCGTCTAAATCTGGTTACATTAGTGAGTAGATTCTGGCCCGCATTCTTGGGCAACTTGAATAACTTAGGTGGTCCTGCTCAAAGGTGGCAACACAACTTGGGCTTATAGGGTGAAGTACCATTGAGCACATAGAGCATCTTAAAATTTGTGATTTACATTATGGATTTAAATAGATTGTATTTACGTATGCTCATTTCATCACTGTTTTTGTGTAATAGAACCTTATTTTTCAGAATATCATTTGATAAAGATGCCAGCATAGCTAAGGCCATCAAGTTGATCAATATGTTTGCAGAGTTTGGAATTAAAAAAGAAAGGATCTTGATCAAATTAGCTTCCACTTGGGAGGGTATTCAAGCAGCAAAGTGAGTTGGAATTTTAATAATTCTCTACTTTCTTTATGTTTTAATAATAAAAATTTTGACCTATACATAGTGACACAAAACATATGTTATTTGAAATGTCGTAATTTTTATCTATTAGTTGTACATATTTGTTTCATTTTTATTTTATTTCTTTTCTCAATTGCCTTTAATTTTTTTCTGTTACAGGGAATTAGAGAAAAAGCATGGAATACATTGTAATTTAACACTCTTATTTTCCATTTACCAAGCAATTGCTTGTGCTGAAGCAAATGTGACTTTAATTTCTCCATTTGTCGGACGTATTTTAGACTGGTTAGTACTTATATTTTTATTTTGATACCTATTCAACAATATGTTATGTCGTCGTAATTATAAAATTTTACTAAAATCTCAACATCAAACTGATTCAGTGTAAATTCACTGTCAGTTTTAGATTTTATATCATGTTTAACAAAATTTACATTTATATATTTAAATAATTTATAAATTTTGAATAAAATCCAAATGAAAAGGCACATTAAGCCACATGTTTCTGTTGGCATTATATTATAGTCAAGCTCAAAAATAATTCACAATTCCAGGTATGTAGAGCACACAAAGAAAACATATGAAGGCAAAGAAGACCCAGGCGTTCAGTCAGTGACACGTATCTACAACTACTACAAAAAGTTTGGGTACAAGACACAAGTGATGGGTGCCTCCTTCAGGAACACAGGAGAGATCCGCGAGTTGGCCGGCAGCGACCTGCTTACCATCAGCCCCAAGCTTTTGCAAGAACTTGCTGGCAGTGAACAACCTCTCAAGAGAGTAGGTTATTGTAATATTTTCATCAAGACTTCAAGCCGAGAACCATGCTAAGTTTTTTAAAAAGAAAAAGAGAAATATAAGAAATTATTTAAAAAAATCTTCAGATACTAAATAAAGGGGATCGATCCTTGATCGGGAATTGATCCTTGATTTGAATTGCATTTTTGAAAATTAATTGTAAATATAAAATCTAAATATGGATAAAACATAGTTTATTGGTTTTCAAAGAAAATCATTACATGTATTTGTCAATTATGAAACTTGTCATTAGCCTTTTCATTAATAAGATTTTGTATTTTTTGTTTGGCCAGAACACTTGAACCAATGATCTAATTACAAAATTGATTCTTCATTTTAATTAATATAAATGGATAGGTGGCAGACAACTGGCTTAGACAACAACCAATAGAATTTCAATTGGCTGAAAAGTTACATTATGTATTTTTTTATTTTAGGCACTCGACCCTAAAGATGCCTCTGAAACTGATCTGGAGAAAATAACACTGACTGAAGCTCAATTCCGTTGGTATCTTAACGAAGATCAGATGGCGACTGATAAGCTGTCTGATGGCATCAGGAAGTTCGCCGCTGACACTAGAAAATTAGAATCTCTTATTAAAACTCTCATAGCAAAAAAGTAGACTGAAAAGAACGAAGATTCTGTTTACAAAGTAACTTATAAGTGAATAGTGGTGCATGAAAACCGAATCCATTGGTTGTATCTTTACAAAACTTTTTTTATATCTTATGAACCTTTTTAATTAAATTTTGTATACATAATGATATTTGATATCATTCAACCGAATCCAATGGTTATATATTTAAAAAAAAGGATAATTTTTATATCTTATGATCTTATTATATTTAATTATGTGAAATAGTAATCATGTGTACTCATGTTTGGTTTGGTTACTTGGTTGAACCTTAGCCTACCAAAAAGTCTTTTTCGTAGAATTATCTAATGGGTTGGATCATATTTCTCCATAATGAAACAACCATTATATAAACGTGTAAAGCTCAAGGCTGTCAAGCTAAATTGTTAAAAGTCTCAAATGATAAATTAAAAAAATATATTTAAGTACATAGTACATTCTATTGAGTTACATGTTTGTTTTTTGTTATGAATTTCCTACATTCTTTCATTTTACACTATTGTCATATGACAATTACGAAATAAGTACAAATAAAAGAATGTATTCATTGTTGGCCATTATTGCGTAATGTTTCAGTATCTCCAATAAACAATTATATTATATAAATATTTTTATTATTATAAACAAAAGTCTTACAAAATTGTTAATGTTTTTGGGACCATGTTGCTGTTACATTCCTAAGAGTTTTCTCATGTATATTTTATATAAGTATATTTTGGTTTACCAGGGTTACGGATTTTTTAATAAAAGTTTTGAATATTATATTTTCTTTTATTCATCTCAAAATAGATAATTACGTTTTTAATACGATTGCTGCATTCTTAATCTTTTGAAAAGGGTAAACGCAAAATGACGAAAGGGTACTCCAACGGTCCGACGTCATCCTTCGTGAATGCCTTACTCGCTAGTCGCTACGAACAATAAAACATAAAAACGTTTCTAAAGCTAAATTATGGCACCACAAACTAATCTGGCGTAAGCGGGGCATAAAAAAGTAGGACGGCAAGTCTTTAACTTCGATCTTAGGCCCGTATTAATAAATCACACTCAATAACTGCCTCAAGAGAGAACTCAGCTGACCCGCTCTCAAGGTCATATTGATAATTCATTTATTCATTGTTTTATGTGGTTATTAAGATCTTTACATAAAATTATCCAACACATGAACCCTGAAAGGGCACTACAGTAATAGCAAAAACACATAATAGCATAAATTTATATAATTGTCAAAATTAAATTTTATAAGTCGCCCCGAATACAAAAGATGTCAATTAGTTATTACGATAATCATATGTTAAGAAGTTTTTAAAAATTATGTCAACACCGAAATAAATAAAATAAAAACCGTAAAGATCAAAAATAGTAAGTCAAGACAAGTTCCATATTAAAATCAATATTGTTCAGGTTATTCAATGAAAAACTCTTGCAATGAGTAATAACATTTTGATATAAAATAACTTTAAAAAAAAATTTAAATTGAGAGTCTTTGAGTTCGTTTCTTATATCAATTGGGGTTCTATTAAATGTTTTAATGGACATAAAGTATGTGCCTGAGTTGCACATTTTTAGAGTGTAAGAAGGTAGTGCAAGTCTGTCTTTGTAACGCAAGCTGTAGTCACGAGAATATTGCGATTTTGCTTTTGGGTATAAAAAACTATATTTTTTAACAAATTTGCATATTTCGAATATGTAGAGAGATGTAAGGGTTAATATATTTTGTTCTTTAAAGTGTGCTCTACAACTTTCCATATTATTTATATTAACCAAGATTCTAAACTAGTAGCAACTTATTTGCTTATTAATATACGAACATGAAGAGTGTATCACCCTTCTTGCTTCATAGATGTTGCCGTATTGGGCGATTCGGCTTATTTCTAGATAAAATTCTAATTTCTGTCTTTATTTTGTAGGAGTGGAGTAGTATTGTGTAGTAGAAAAAAAATGCGTTTATTTAGTACAAAAAATAATATGGTATTCTGCTGAAGCCTCTTAAAATAATTTAGTGAACAAAATGTGGAAATAATGAAAATTGTAACTGCCACTAGGCTCCAAAAAATTTACAAATCTTTTAAAGTATGAAGTATACGATTCTACAATAAAATCCCGAACAATATGCAATAAATAGCAATAAGGCCTAAATAAATTTATATTAACCATAAAACGCAAGCTATCTTCAAAGGCATACTAAGTATTCTATCAAAGACATGGCAGATAAAAATGCTTGGGATTAAACTGCCGTTTTATACAGGCTGTTCTAATATGAAAATTTAGAACATGAATATTGTTAATGTTATATTCAATTGAATTGTTAGCTTCACAGGCAAATGAAGATGGTAACTAGCTAACAGCAAACTAAAAGAGCATAGGCTGTGAGTTTCTTGCTAGTTCTTCTTACAGAGCGGTGGCTCGTAACTGGCACTTAGATTCACTTACCTACAATTAAATATTTTCTGTTTTTTAATTGTTTTGTTGCATGTAAGTGAATCTAAGCTTCGTGATTTCTGTGTAATCATGCCGATTATTTTTTATATTTATATTATTTTAATGTTGACATTTTCAAGTACTATGTAATAGTTTATGAAATAAAAAGATTTGAACTGAACTGAATAGTTGAGAAATTTTTGTAGCTTAATTTTAAAGTGGAAAAAAAGCTTACAAGAAATATTCATAGATCTTTTCACTTTCGCTTTAAAATAAATTTAAAAAATCTAGAATAATTGTTTATTAGATACTATCTACTACTTATATTTTTTCTTTTTAATTTTCACAGAAGTGTGTCCTAACCTAGTTGATAAAATTAAATGATACTGTAATGTATAAACCAGCAAAAGTTAAAGTCAAACGTAGTAATTTTTCCCTATCTCAAATTATTTAGATTTATTAAAATTTAGTTTTAGATTTTTTTTTTTTTAATGTTTATTACTTGCTTCTTGGCTCGTGAACTTTGAAATATTATTTAAGTGAAAACTAAACTGATGTATTTTGATTAATTATTAGATTAAACGTCTTGTAAAAACTCACTTCTATAGTATTGTAAGAGGAGGGCGCCGTGTCTGTAACACAGTTGATACTAGCACAGGCACGGACGTTCACTCTGTCTCTAAAAATGTTTCGCAAAATCACTATAGTACCTAAGTTATGTTTTGTTTAGAGATAGAAACACTGTATTTGTTTTTTGGAAAATTAAACATTATTATTATTATTATATTATTATTATTATATTATTATTATTATTATATTATTATTATTATTTTTGATATTAAGGGCATATCAAGGAGTTTTCGTCATGAGATGAAATTAGAAGAAAATGTCCGCGGATTAAAATGATAAAAGTGTTATCTAACATAATAATATATCAGATGTCTACAGACAGCTGATACTGAGCTTAGTTTCAATCAGAGATTGCACCACTTGCACATATGAATATATAAAAAAAATAGACAAACAACATAACGAAACAAATTTATTTGTCGAAATGCATTTGTGTGCACGAGGTAGGTCGGCCCTTTTACGCACTGTAATGGCAGCATTACAACGCGTAAAACCGAAAAGGCTTCCACCTATATTATGATTGGAAATGCATTGTCATAGCAAATAATTATAGGTATATATGTACAGTCAGTACAGTACAGTTACACTGATGTTTGTACGCACCATAATAACCGAAAATGTACCTACGAATAATTGCCACCGTAATTTATGTCGATTTTAAAATAGTATATCGTCAGCCTAATTTTCAAACTGCTTAATTATGTCCTTTTGAGAAAACTTTTTAGGAGGACGTAAAAACTGTTAATTTTTTTGGAAAATAAACTTATCCATGGTTAAGGTACCTACTAATTAAATATAGGTGTTATTTTAATTCATTCATAGCTAATTAAATATAAATGTATGGGACTTGAGAGACATTTCAATCAAAAGATCTCGAAATTTTAAACTAGCCTACATTAAAGTCCATATTTTGTATTTGTTGGAGTTCCGTAGTTTGAAAATTAGACTGACGATACGCAACACTTAACAATTGGTCTCCGTAGATATATTAAACAATATTGTTAGGTTTATAAAAATGAGGGGTTTTGCTTGCACTCTTATTTTTTAATGAGTCTTATAGGCGTGGCGTAAGTTATGTATATAGTCAAAATTTTACATGACGATTTTTATTCAGCCAGACTTATGAATGAAAGTACACAGACATAAATATGTGAATACTAGATATTATCGTTTTTTCAAGATGGCTGTAATTCTAAAGTCGGGGCAGTAAAAGCAGGAATTGCAATTTAACTAACTGCAATTTTAGGGGACTTAGTTCTGTTGACTGCGTTCGGGAAACTGCGCTATATCTTCTCGTCAAAATTACCTCAGTGTCTTAAGACGAAAGTCTTTAACCAGTGTGTGTTGCCAGTGATGACGTACGGTACTGAGACTGACTATGGGCTTCATTAGAAAGCTCAAAGTCGCTCAGCGAGAAATGGAGAAAGCTATGCTCGGAGTGTCCCTACGTGATCGAATCAGAAATGAGGAAATCCGTAGGAGAACTGGAGTGACTGACATAGCAAGGCGAGTTTGCAGGCTGAAGTGGCAATGGGCGGGGCACATAGCTCGAAGAACCGACGACCGATGGGGCGTCAAAGTTCTGCAATGGCGACCGCGAACCGGTAAACGTAGTAGAGGACGGCCTCCCACGCGATGGACCGATGATCTGGTCAAGGCGGCGGGAAGCCGATGGATGCAGGCGACTTAGGATCGCTCTATATGGAAATCTATTGGGGAGGCCTATGTTCAGCAGTGGACTTCAGATGGCTGAGATGATGATGATGATGAATTTTAGGGGACTAAAATACTTTATGACTAACTGCTGTTTGAATATGGGAATTGTCAAAAGTAATTTTTACCGAGCTTAACTAAATAGTAGAACGTAGATTTATATTATTTATTGAATAAACTAAAGGACAAGTCCAAACGTTCGATTGCAAGACTAGTTAGTGGAAAATTACAGGGCTAGTTAGTAGAAAACCCAAAACAACTCGGAAAAAATCGAAATTTGAACGTAATATGTTTTCCTTTCGTGTCATTTTTTAAAACTTATTTGCATAATTTATTTGTAATTTACTCTTTTACCGAATTGCAAGCGAAAATTGTGGTCACTTTTATGGAAAATCACCTGTTAAATAAAAAGGCCTCATTTACCAGGCTTCAGACAGACTTAGAACTGTCACCACAATATAGGAACCGACCGAGCAAAGCGAGCGAATCGCGGCATCGATTGCCTGAAGTAAGTAAATCGGTCGTATTAAACAGGTGTCTAGCGATGATCCATTTATCCACGAAATAAAAATAATTATGTTGAATACATAATGTTGTTTAAAGCATTGGGATTTTTGTTATGTATATTCAGCGACATTTAGATCCGCAGTCATATAGAACACAAGGTCAAGCTTGCATCCAAAAAGCATCATAAGGCTAAGCGGTACTTCACATCGGGGCAACGAAGTTTGCAATATAAGTAGCACATGTAGCAGGCCATCTTTTGGCAGGAACGCCCCTCTAATGTCTCAGGGCTTTGCCCTTTTAATGCGGTTCAAAGATGTGATTTTGGAAAGATCTCAGGCTTACAAGAGTGCTTTAAACCCTTAAGTTTAAGGAGATAATTTTTGAAATCTACTGCCCTCTCTCAGTCGGAGGGTCCCACTGGTAATCGACGCGTTCGTATATCGGTATACGTCGCCATGTGAGACCACCAATAAATTCTTCAATAGTGAACATGCCGAGACCCCACTAGTTGTAGTTTGGAGCTACGTAAATAATTTATTTATTAAGAACTTGTGGTATAAGTACTAAATAACGGATACAGATAGACAAATACTTTTTTTTGTACATACATAGGTAACACACATGCATAGGAAACACCAAGGCCGGAAAAAACATTTATGTTCATGCACTTGTGTGTTAATCACGATCTCCGGAGTGGAGTAGGTACCTGCACTCCATGGTGTCTCCATCCATCGGTCGTCAAATCACCCGTTAATGATGGGACGCGCTACACGATTTTACGTGTTGCCTGCCTTGTCTTTGTGTCTGGAATGGGAAAACAGGGTGTGTCCACTCGGGCGTTGCGAAGATAATAAGGCGAGTGAGGACTGCATGGACCTACGGACGTTCGACCGATCAATTATCACGACTATCGACGTAGGCCTGAACTTCCTTCAGTAACAGTACTTCCTTGGGTAAGCAGGACAGGAGTTCTTATATAACAAACAAAATTATAAAGCACCTATAGAACAATACAGAAAAAAGTAAAAACCTAAATTAAATCATAGTAGATTAAAGAGAAAAACCTATTCGGACCAATTGACTTTTATTCAAATAATAGTTCAATGGAATTCACAAGGAATTCCTTCAAAAATCTTACAACAATTATTTTAATAAAAAATATTACTAACTGTAAAACGACACACTTCAGAAAATATATATTCGTAGCGTTTTTAGCAATAAAGAGTTACCACCTTTTGATAAAAACATGTTTTATTAAAGCTTCATCACTGAAGCTACAGGCACCGCTGAACTACAACTGTCACTGGAGCCGCTAACGTAGCAACTACAAACGCTACGGAGAACATAGTCGTAAATATGTATTTTAATCAGGGGAATGTGATTTTGTCTAGGGTTAATGTGGGCGAAGGTTACCGCGGCCTCGGTACGTAGCAGGCTCAAAAGAAGGAACATGGATGAAAGGGCTAACCACTCCCACCATTGGGCACGTTACATTTTAAGGTCTCTCTCTATGCTGAAACAAATTCTGCTACAACTGTATTTAAATAAATAAATATTTCCTGACAATTACACCAATTATTTAGTTCCAAGATAAGTATCATCAAGAACTTGTGCTATGGATACTAAACAACGGATAAACATATTTACATACTTTTTTTTTGTAAATACATACTTAATATACATAGGAAAACACCCAAACCAGAACAAATATTCATGTTCATGTACACAAAGATTTGTCCTGTGTGGGAATCGTACCCACGTCCTCTGGAGTGAAGTTTAGGTATGCTGACCTCCACGCCATATCGGTCGTCGAATTATTATAATAATATTTATTCCTCTTCAACAGTTGTAGCATGGTTTCTGCCTACCGAAATGGGTTTCATGAGCGTAAGATTATATCTGTTTCAATGTATTATTCTTTCATAATTATGTTTAGAATATTTGGCAGTGTCAAGTAATTTGATAAATCAAGTTATTTGCAAAATAAATGTAACGGTATGCAGCATTTTCGCCATTTAGTCACAATCACAGTCAAAGTCAAGTAAAGCGGGTCAAAGTAAAGTAGTAGAGACTTCTATGGAGTTTTGGAATCAACACATAAAAAAAAACAATCTGTGGTACAATTTATTACACTTGTAAGCTCACCATCACTATCCCGGTTGCCCTAGACTTAAGGTGCCGTCTCAGTATAAGAATGTAAATTCTTGGAAAACTATGAGTAGTTTGTTCTGTTTAGTTCAGGGTTTCGATAGAAAGGTTATATTTAACGAATACTGTTATTAGCTTTATAATAATATCTAGCTAGTGGCACGTATTCTAAATTTGAATCTACTCTTTACATGTTTTTATTTCTGAGATATTAACTCACTCGTTCAGAGTCAAGTAATGTGCCAGTGTCAAGTAATTAAATAGATTTCAGCAGCGTTTTCGTCATTTGGTCACAGTAAAAGTAAAGTAAAATGCTTTATGGCCGAGTCAAGTTAAAGTCATGCTTCAGTAAAGTGATGGAGACTTTCCAAAAGGCGTCTATGGAGTTCTGGAGTCAATGCTTGCTACGTTGCCGAAGAAGTGATATCTTAAAATATATTAATATTTACAAAAAAACTCGAATGTACACTAGTTTTGAAACATAACATATAATGTGCCTTTTTTCGCGTTGGCGTCAAAAACTCTAAGAACATTTTACTGGCAAAATAATGTAGCGTTCTCTTAGTAAATTATTTTTTATTTAAATCGGTCCACTAGCTTCGATCCCTTATCATAACCTAGCATTATCCCGGTTTTCCTAGATTTAAGCTTAGGGCCCTATAAATTGGCACTTTGGCCCCTTTTTCAAACACTGGTGGGCGTCGTCGGAAGATTTTTAGTGGGTGCTGGTGGTCGCATCTGCCGCAGTGAGCCCCACACTCCCTTCTCGGTCCACTCTTTGGCCGGGAGGCAGTGCGTAAAGGCATTTTGTTACCCACGTAAATAAAAAGTTTTATGCTTAGGGCCCAGGGTCTGCTAACTGGTTTAACCAGATTTGGCTGAATTTCAGCTATTACATGGAGCGACTGCCGGCTAAAGTTCGCAACCCAGATGAAAACATCATTCTTTGGTTAAACCAGCTGTCAGAATGTCAGAAGGCACTGAATTCCTAATAACGAATGCCGGATATGTTAATGTCAGCCGGGACCAACGGTTTGACGTGCTTTCAAAGGCACGAACCAAGCGATAATTACGCGTCACCAGGTTTTGAACCCGAGATCTAAATTAGGAGCCAATGGGTCTCGCACTGGCCTATCGCCCCTCATAGTTTCGAACCCAATTGAACGAAAGAAATCAAACCTGTTCTCTATATATTATTAGGTACTAGTGGCGCTCTCTCGTTCCACTAGCTTTTTATTAATAATTTGACACCTCGGGTTACATTACTAGAGTTTTCATAGGAATTCCATTTTTTTTAAAAATAAATATAATATATGATACTTAAGGATAATGTTGCATTCTAATAACTTTTGAAATAGGTCCAGTAGTTTCGAGCCTATTCAATGCAAACTAACAAACAATCAAATCTTACCTCTCTATAATATTTGAATATAAACTATGATATTGTTAGAAGGCATAGTTATCTCTCTTTATTGTTATTATTCGACTTCCTTTAAAATTTTCTGCATTATTCTATGATGACAATTGTATTATTGTAATATTCGTTCACATTTCCTAACATTGAATCTGTATTAATATTTTAGTATCTTTAACTATTGTAGATATCTGTTTATCACTATTATTTTTGTGCTACTAACAATAGTTATGGATATGTTACCATATTTGGCAATTACTCTGTAAATTGACATGAAGTTTGTATGATAAATAAATAATGGTATTAGTATGATTAACTTTATTGTATAATGTGTAAAGTATGCTCGTTCGATTGAGTTTACCTGTTACGCCATCATGCCTGGAGGGTAGGCGGCCCGCGCCGTCCTGCCTGTAATCAATACACTGCCATACGCCGCTCTACTTTCAGCGACATTCTAAGCCCTACAGCCTTAGGTGCTTCTAGAAACTACTTCTACTATTTTCCAACTATTGCATATTTTTGGTCATATGGTATTCCGAACATCAGCATTTCAAAAATATGTACAGACATATTTTGAAAATAGAATATTCCTAAACTTTACAAATATTAAAAAATTACATGTAGGTATGAACTTGTTTTACAATATTATTTACGTATTTTATAATTTTCGCAAATTCATAAAAAATATGTACACTAATAATTTTAATATAGTAAAATATTTAGCTGCAATTTGGTAAACTTAAATTGTACTTGTGATCGGAATTGGAAATTAAAATATTTGAGTGAAACTATTTCTTTTTGAGATATCCATTATGACTAGATAGGAGAATTCTGAAAATAATAACTGAGATACCGTCCTTAACTGAAATTGCTTTTCTGAGATAGATATGCATAGATGAAAACAGAAAAAGACGTTCCATCACGATTTCTGTCGGTCATACGATAATTGGAGAAAATTTCAAAGAGGGGTGAAGTAGGGTGAGGGGTACGGTGGAGGCGGAGGCTTGATATTGACCTACATGTTCATTGAGAGTACGGTCGATGCGAAACTTGACATCTGCGCGTTCCTGCGTTTTGTATTTTTCGGTTTAATGTATATTCTACTAACTAGCTCGTTAATTTATTTTTTTTATTGCTTAAAGTTTTATCTTTACACCCGCTTCTATTAGTAGAGGTTGCGACAAGTGTCTTGTGAAGTAATGGTGACAGCTGGGCCTCCCGGAGGGTGAAGTGCTGTGTAATGCTCGAAGGTTCTCGACGAGTTGGTTCAACAGCGACTTCAACCACGATGCTGAACAAGTCGATCACGCACAGATAGTCTTCTAGATTAAGCATGGCGAGCAACATGGAAAAGCCAACAAAGTCTTACATTGCCGCTGTGACCAAAAGTGTCCCAGCAATGGACGTGAAATTTTCTGAAGTGAGTACCTACCTAACGAAATGACCTACTTTTTAACAGGTAACCAGAAATAGAAAGAAAAAAGTATAATTACTTTAAAAGCCAAATATTAGATGAAACCAACAAAATAAGTTTTATAAAATAGGAATATTTTCTTTAAAAGCGTTTGACGGGCTTAAAAAAGCACTCAGAAAATTAAGCAACATATATTTTACGTAATTAATATAATTAACATTTAAATATGTGTGTCTGTGTTAATAATCAGTTCACTGCAAAGTAGCAGTCAAATATTTTCCGGCCGGATAATAGCGCAGATTTTAAATACATATTCCAGATAATTGTAATAATTTATCTTCCAGAGAGGCACCTGAGAGTTTTCCCACTACAAGTAAAAAAAATTGCGTGGTTTATTAACGCTGTAACTCGTTAAATTGTTATTTCTAATCAAATGTCGAAAAATATAAAGTTATATGACTATTCATTTAAAAATGAAATTTTACAATGTAAACCTTTAATTTCATACTGGGTGCGTATGGAGTTAATAGTTAAGGGTGTTTATAAAAAAAACTGAAAATATCTTCTTTCTTGCCCATATTCAATAGTACTAATGTCTTCTTCCAATAAATGACTACCCTACTTATTTATATTATCAGACGACCCATATTGCGTGTAAGGTATATACGACCTATAAGTTTTAACTTGTGTTAATTGTTATTGTATTTTTACTTTATATTACATTAACAAAAATTGTTTACGACATTTAATAATTTCAACGACTAGAATTTCAAAGCAGTCTTCTTTTCCTTCCTTCCTTTCGGGAAGGGACATTCCTGAGTTTGTAAGGCTCTACAGCTGTAGGATTCTCTTTCGGCGCATGTGTTTCATCCACTGATCCTTTAGTCCCGGGGTGCGAAGCGACATTTATAAAGGCTGTCATTAGTAAGTGTGCAGTTTATCCAAAATCATGCCACAATTGAATTGACTTGGTCTATGGCTACACGTTTAGCTCAGTTTCCACGTGACTCTGGAAACACTGATTACTGGAAAGTATTCGAATCGTCAGGATATAGTAGTGCATATGATAGTGATACAATATGTATTTCAACGTGAAACAACCAACTCCATAATATTTTAAAGAAAGGAGTGGTCCAAAATATTCTAAACCGACAAGGAAGCTTGTGAGTGAAACTGTTTGTACTAAGAAAGTGGCAAGACTGGCAAGTGAAAGTTACCAGGCCACCTACCCTTAAGGGTGATATTTATGTGTGAAAACTATTTTCATACAAAGTAGCTCATTATATTATAGAATATAGAAGGGATCCTTATTTTTTTAGTTTTTTTTAAGTTAAAAATATAGCTTGTGTTACTGAGTGATAGATAATAGAGCATTCTAATGGTGTAAGTGATAACGAAACCTGCCCTATATATATATATATATATATAGCTGAAATATAAATGCTAATATATATATATATATATTCAGCTTTAGATAAAGGTTTTACATAAAGAGGTAAGACTTAGTATTAAGTCTTACTTATCTTATCTTATATATATATATATCTATCTTACCTCTTTATCTAAAATTATAGTAAGTTTTAAGGTTATGTAGATATACTTACAGATATTGCTTTTTTTGTCACTAGTATAAAGAAGATTGTCCCGAGACCCCGTTAGAAGAGGCAGAGACAGAGCCAGCCAGGGGAAACTGGACTGGCCGCTTCGACTTTCTACTGTCACTTTTGGGCTACAGCGTGGGACTTGGCAATGTCTGGCGGTTCCCCTATCTGTGCTACAACAATGGAGGCGGTGAGTCATGCGTCTGCAATGGTGGGTTTCTATGAGACAGCATTGGAGGAAGAACTGACAAGAAGATACTATTTTCGTTGACTTCCTACTGACTTACTGCCTGCCTATAGAGTGGGCACTATGCAACCTCTACATGTGCGAAAATTAAACCTGTATATCTCGCATCTATAATGATAATTCTCTTTGAGACAGCAGTAAACCATATAGAATGAGACTTTAGCAAGAGGATTTCGATATAGTTAAGTCCCAAATCTATAATTGTTGCCGTAATTATCTACTTTAAGTTTCAAATACACTGATGCAAATAATTAGTTTCTAATAATATTACAAAGAAATAAAATGTACACTTGTAGAGCAGTTTCTTTGCATCTTTTGAGCCAGTTTGTTGAAGTTGTTTTGCTTTTGCTAAACTTGTTCTGATTACTGTGGTCTATTTTAGTTGATGTCGTAAGCAAAACCATGGGCCCATGCCCGACTGTTTAAAAATATTTATACATTACATATCAAATTTCTTTCTTGTTTTAGGCGCCTTTCTCATACCATTCACAGTGATGCTCATCATAGCCGGCCTGCCTCTGATGTTTATGGAATTATCATTCGGACAATACGCCGCTCTGGGCCCAGTAGCCGTGTACAACAAGTTCTGCCCTTTATTCCAAGGATTAGGCTATGGAATGGTGATAGTGTCCTGCATCGTGATGCTGTATTATAACCTCATCATAGCTTGGACTATATATTATATGGTCGTGTCCTTTGGAAGCATATTTTATCAACTACCTTGGCACAATTGTGACGATGCATGGAGTACGAAGTGTAAGTATGCTAAATTGTATTTAGTGGTCAAACGTGTCTGGTAGCAACATTCATTTATTTTATAAATTACTTCACGTATCTAGTTCTTATTTCTATAACTATAAGATATTTACTATACTATTATTTCT
The DNA here is from genome assembly GCA_949126915.1 of Musotima nitidalis. Taxonomy (NCBI): domain Eukaryota; kingdom Metazoa; phylum Arthropoda; class Insecta; order Lepidoptera; family Crambidae; genus Musotima; species Musotima nitidalis. Next base: position 12,393,320 of record OX421418.1, on the reverse strand, counting down.
AAACATAAACCACACTCGCAAGCAATATGGATCGTGGGCAATGACAATGTCTTAATATGTCCTAAATTTAAAATTTATGGTTATCTATCACACTTCAGTAACCTTTTTTATATAAATATATCGTTAAATGAGTTTTATTTAATACTTATTTTAAGTTATACTTCGGTACTTATTACACTTTATTTTCAGACTGTTATTCTTACGAGGAAGCAGATGAATGTCAAGCAAAAAATGGAACTTACTACTTGAGGCAGTGCTTAAATCAATCATACGCTGAGCTCCACAATATTGCAGCTCTAGCCGATGTGGCATTGAGGCGACCGCCCGCTGAAGAATACTTTACGTAAGTGCTTCATGAATGCAGTAAAACCTGTGTTTATTTTTCTCAGTAAGGGAAACATTTGTTGTCATATTTATAAGCTGTAAATAATTTATTAACGTAAATGTAATTTTGAATGTTATGCATTTTCCTATTTGAGCCAAAATATCCTGTTTAGTTAGGGTAGTCGACATACGTAGTCCGTTTAGAATTTTGTTAATAAAACGTTTGGTGGTACTGGGTTGGCAAGGTACATCTCTATTACTATGGTGATGCGCTTGTCAACGAACAGCATATACCTAAATTAAATTTCAAAATCTTAGGTCTGAAAGCGTAACAGGTACTTAAGCAAATATAACAAAGCTACTTAAGAATTTATTACTAGCTTCTGCCTGCGGTTTCGCCCGCTAGACTTACAGTTTATTGCGTCACAAAGAACCCCAGCACATTTTCGTAATGTAGACTAGTTTTTTCGAAATACATTCGCTTTTTAATATATATACAAATATTCATGAACATTCCACACAGCGGTTATAGTCCTAAACCAAAAAGAATAGTTGTTCATATTAGGACTTTGTCGCTCTAACATGAAGGCAGGTTCAGTGAATTATGACTTTACTATTCGAATACAATTGATGGTACGATCTAGTACTAAAGTTTTCAGGTACTTCATATTAACATTGACAAATAATTTTTCATGCATAAATAATATATACTATGTATTATGTAAGCACTCTGTCCGAGACAAATCTGTAATGGACATCTAACCCTTAAAGGCGGAGTGCAGGATGCTAGTATTAATTAATTAATATTGTTTTCCAGAAATCAAGTGCTTGGTTTATCATCTGGCATCGAGGAGACTGGCCAAATACGTTTGGGCATGGCTGCCTGCTTATTTGCAGCTTGGTTGATTGTTTTCTTGTGCTTGTGTAAAGGAGTACAATCTTCTGGAAAGGTTTGATACAAGCCCGATAAGGGAATATTAATAAATTAGTTTACACAATTTCCATGAATTTTCGAGCAGTAAGTCACTCTAGAGAGGGTCTAGTCTTTTAAATGTAGACAGTTCTGACAAGGACTGGGAGGGGAGTTACATATTTTATTATTTTATGTGTATATATGTGTATAGGGCTCCTACCAAGTACCTACTAAGGAACCTTAGCCAAACTCACCTGCCGATCAACGGACGAGGCACTGGAAACATATAAGTTTCCGGCTCGCCACCTATTACGTGGGACTAACAATGTAATTGGCGAAATGTATAATATGCATCTGCCTACCCCAAAATTTTCTTGTTTCCGTTTAAATTTAAGAAAGTGCTGTTAGAGGTGAAGAGCTGAAGATTGAGCTGAGAGACTTTAAGTGAAGGATGAACATAGACTGATGATGATAAAAAGGGCCTCTGTCACACAAATAATTAATAAAATAAATGAATTTGTTTGATTTTAATTTGACAATATCATATTTCGTGTACCAAGGGGTTAAAGCTCCTTAAACGAGTGACGTAATTTATGAAAGTGTTCTTATACATTTTTTTTTATTAATCTTAATACATATAAGATTTAAATATTATTCATAATAATATTTAATATTAATTAAAAAATATTATTTGGTATGGTGTTATTTTGCAGGTCGTGTATTTCACTGCTCTCTTCCCGTACGTTGTCCTTGTAATCCTATTTTTCCGCGGAGTAACATTGCCTGGGGCCTCGACTGGAATTCTTTATTATCTGACTCCCGATTTTAGTCAACTGGCCAATGCTCAGGTAATATTTTCTATTATAATAATAATGTATAGTTTATTTTAACACGATTAGGAAATAGTATATGTTAAGGACATAATACGACCTCTATTTATTTATATTTCTTTGTTTACCTATGCCGCATACTGATTTTTCTTATTTATTGCATACAGTTAACAAATAAATAAATAAAATAAATAATTATTTCTGACACTTACACCAATTATTTAGTTCCAAGATACGTATTATTAAGAACTTGTGTTATGGATACTAAATAACGGATAAACATATATATATAAACTTTTTTTTTTTGTAAAAACATACTTAATATACATAGGAAAACACCCAGACCAGAACAAATATTCATATTTATACACACAAGTATTGGTCCTGTGTGGGAATTGAACCCACGACCTCAGGAGTGGAGTGCGGGTATACTCGCCACCACAGTAGCGTACTGGTAAAGCCACCAACCTTTACTGTAATTTGTGAGCTAATGTTTAGCAGTGTACTTTATAAGGCTGTTATGATGATTGCATACAAACTGCACTTCTACATTTGATTACTTTTTCTTAGCACGAAGGCTAGGTTAAAACGTTTATGAGGAAAAGTCCCTTTTGCTTTTTCTTTTCATTTTTTGATTGTGAATAAAGATGAAACCTTTATTCCTAATTTGTTTTTGAATAGAAACTTTATGAAGCTGTAATAAAAAACTTTTTTAGGTTTGGGGTGATGCAGCAGTTCAAATTTTCTTTGCTCTCAGTCCGGCGTGGGGAGGATTGATAACATTGTCATCATACAACAAATTCTCGAACAACTGTTACTTGTAAGTTGATGATAAAGATTTGTTCAAATTTTTCTTTAGACATCTATGTAATAATATTATTTGGATTTCTATATATTTTTCGTACTAATTTTTCACATTAATATGTCCATTAAATTGAAAGAACAGTATCTTCAATGTGTTTGTTGTGGCACATTCGTGAAGTAACTCCTTAGAATCAGAAAGAGAGAATAATATACCTCTAATAACACAAATTTTCTTATTTTTTGTTTTTATGTATGTATATATTTTATGTTCTTGTCTTGCTGGTAACGAGTGATTTTTCTTCTGACTTTTAGAGACTCATTGATAGTCGCCGTATCCAACATAGCAACGTCCTTTTTCGCCGGTTTGGTCATATTTTCTGTGATCGGATTCCTGGCGCACGAGCTGGATGTCGAGGTAGACAAGGTGGTGGACCAGGGGGCTGGGCTGGCCTTCATTGTGTACCCTGAAGTAGTCACCAGATTGCCGGTCTCACCTTTATGGTCAATACTTTTCTTTGTCATGCTTTTGACTCTTGGACTCGATTCCCAGGTATGATTATTCTTAAATCCATGTATTAACGTTTGAAAGAAAAAAAGAAGGAAAATCGTTTATTCATAACCATGTACAAAAAAAATAATATAAAACTGAAGATGTGAAGATCAGCATGTGCCGTAGAATCTAAGTGATGCCTCGACGCTGGTCTTCTGTAGATACCTGAACTAAAATAATATATAAGATTTTAAATAAAAATATTACACGTAGTACACTACTACTTAGTTATTTGTTTATTAATAACAAATTTTTTGTAATTTTCTTTGAAAGCACCTAATGAGGAAAACTTTTTAAAGGGCGGTGGGATACAACATTTTGTGGAGTTCCAAAACCTTTGTTCTTCTTTCTTTCTTTAAAGTTTCGACAGGTGAACAGGTGAAGGTATCTATTGTATTTAATAAACAGCGCTTTCATGCTTTGGAAAGCACGTTAGATGTTAGCCCCGGTTATCACTAGAAGTGGTAGCCGATAAGCCATGCTAAACATCTAGATGGCTTCAAAAAATCTAACATGAAGTCAATTTTATTCGTGAGATGGTGGCTCGTGCTTAGTAGTGGGGACTAAAGTATGTGTTAACTATAGGTAAATTAATATTTAAGGATTGCACACTTAAAATTACTAGGTTTCATTGAATGTATTGTGTTTCAGTTTGCACTCATGGAGACAGTAACGACGGCCATTTTAGACAGATTTCCAAACTTCAGACAAAAAAAAGTTTGGGTCGTACTTACAGTAGCTGTGTTTGGTTACTTGGGTGGATTAATTTTCACAACCAACGTAAGTACTTTTACTTACCATATCAAATAACTGAATACTTTGATGTAACAACACTAACAAATAAAAGTGGCTGTCTATTTTACTCAATGTAAAATTTATTTTAGTGCTTAATAAAATGAAAATAATTTTAAAGCTTTCACTTTGTACATACCTCATTTTAGTGACCAAATTCTGTATGTACAGAGAATTAATTTTTAGAAGTATATTGGTAATGGTATATCAAGTATTTTCAATTGTACAGAAATGGGGAAATACAAATATGTTCTGTATATGTTAGTTATGTCATTCCCAAAGAGGCAATATAAAACAAGGCCTAACATATTCGTATGATCATAAAAAAAAATTATAGCCTAAATTTCTATTTGCTTAAATTACCTTTACTTCATAAAAATTAAGTTGTACTAAAATAATAGGTTGGGGAAAAAGTCTTTTCGTATTTTTGTATGAAAAGTCAAGACATTTTTTTCAAAGTTTATTTACATTTATTTACAATATATATGTACCGTTTTGTTGAATAACTTTCTGCCATTTTGTGGGCAGAGACATTATCCCGTTACTGTAGAAACTTTGGGACTTCTGATCAAAAAAACGGGACAAATAGTTTTGGCAGTCCTCTCTTGAGGTCAACCTTACAGAACCTAAAGAATTCTGCAGAGACCGAAACAGGTGAAAATCTGAAGGCGCAAGGTCAGGGCTATATGGTGGATGCACTAGGACCTCCCAGTCGAACTCTCTTAATTTTTGCTGAGTGGCTAAAGATGTGTGTGGTCTAGCGTTATCGTGATGAAAGACCACACCCTTCCTGTTGATCAATTCCGGCCGTTTTCTCTCGACTGCTTCCTTTAATCTCATCAGTTGCTGGCAGTAAAGATCAGAATCGATGGTTTTGCCGGGCGGTAAAAGCTCATAATAAACAATGCCCTTCCAATCCCACCATACACACAGCATCACCTTATTTCGTGTTAGGCCAGGTTTGGCCACAGTCTGTGAAGCCTGGCCAACTTTCGACCACGACCTTTTTCGCACGTTCTTGTCGTACGTGATCCACTTTTCATCGCCAGTTATCAATCTCTTCAAAAACGGCTCGGTTTCATTACGTCTCAATCTTAGAATAATTACACCCTCAATAATGAATCGCAAATGAGTACACGGTTCATTAAGTTTCTTTGAGTGAGCTCGTGTGGCACCCAAATATCGAGCTTTTTGTATAACCAGCTTTCTTCAAATGGGTCAAAACTTTTTTGTGGTCAATTCCCAGTTCTTCAGCTACATCGTAACTACTAATATGCCGATCTTGCTCCACTCTTTCAAAAATGGCGTCCATTTTATTCGTAACAGGGCGACCAGAGCGAGGTGCATCTTTAACATCAAAATTTCCGGACTGAAAACGTTTGAACCCAATTTGTGCTACCCTTACTGACACTGCATCAGGTCCATAAACATCACAATTTTTTTTCACTGCTTGAGTTGCATTTTTGCCTTTTTTATAATAAAATTTTAAAATGTATCGAATTTCTTCATTAGATTCACTCATTTTTACGGAGAGAAAAACAAATGAAAAATAGCGGGAAACAACTTTTTTTTATTTTTTTCTTTTCTTTATAATGGAACCTTTTTAATGTTACCAAAACCAGCCAGACACAAATAGTACAGTCAAAAAATTTTTATAATAAGTTTATACCTACGTTATGCGAAAAGACTTTTTCCCCGACCTAATATGTAAATATTTAACGAAAATATTCTGTAGAGCCAGCTTCTAATTAAAAATCTACTTTCTATATTTTGCATCTAGTTATTTTAATGTGGATTCTATTGTATCGTATATAATTTATTTAAATTTCAGAGTGGCATGTACTGGCTGCAGCTAATGGACAAGTACGCAGCGAACTGGTCGGTGTTAATTATCGCAATCGGCGAGTGCATACTAATTGCTTGGATCTATGGCGCAGAGAAGTTCTGCGGCGACATTCAGAGTATGATCGGACGCCAGTCCAGGCTCTGGGTCATATTCTGGAGCGCCATGTGGCGAGTTATCACGCCTTCCGCCTTGGTAGTGAGTATATATTGTTGAACAATAATTATGTTTAATCAAATCAAATCATTTATTTCATTTCACATTAAATGGAAATTATAATAGGTCTACATGTGACGCCCTTTATTTCTTCTTTACTTTTTGGATGGATAATCAAATGACTTTTCCGGCGTTAGGTGGAGCGGAAGGGTGGGTCAGACATTTAGTCACAATATTCATCTATCTAGTTTTTTCTTTAGCCCGTTTGTCCGCAGCCGCGGTAACTCTTTCGAATAGTCCTGTATCCTCGGCAGTCTTGGCCCCCTACCCGGTGGGGAGCTCTTAGTAACAGTGACGCACTACAAGGGCATAGCAATTAAGGAAGGCTAACTAAAATCATTCTTATTTATTAATATATTAACATTAAATATCGACTCTGTGACCACACATTGTTGTGCTAAGGGAATAAAAATACGGATACTGGTAATACTAGAATGTATGTTTGTTATAACTTGTAGGAGATTTTTCTAATCATATAAATTTAAGTACCTACTTAAAATTTTCTACGGTTTTGATCACGGAACAGTTGCTCTGTTTGTGGTTTCGATAATAATTAACGTTTTCCAGTTCATCCTGGTATTTAATTGGATCGAGTACAAGCCGGCTTCTTACGGCCACTACGTGTACCCGATGTGGGCCGACGCCGTGGGCTGGACGCTCGGGGTGCTGCCCGTGGTCGTGGTGGTTCTAATGGCCGTTGACCAGATCTGCAGCGGACCCGACGACCTTACTATAATGGAGGTATATCTCTAGCTATTTACATTTTTAACCTTGCCGAGTTCCTTGTAAACTTTTTTTTTAAAAGCAAGCAAACTTAAATTTTTTGAAACGTAAGAAAATTAATAAGTAGGTTCTTCCAATTCCTTCTATACTATCTCTTTCTATACCTTGGTTTGTAAGAGGTGCCCCGTGCTGATTGGTAGAACGTCTGAGTTGATGATGACTCCATATTCTGATACTGCTATGATTGATTTTAGAAAGCACGCGTACTTGCAAGGCCTACGGATGAGTGGGGACCCTCGTCGTCCACAGGAGTCTGCGCGGCGCCTCTTCGGGTGGAGACAGAGCTGCTGTCGCCGCCAGTGCTGCTTCTTCACGGCCGCCCGGTGCTGCGTGAGCGCGGCGCTTGACCCCCGCACACTCACCCACTCGTCGCCATGCGAAAGGTGATATACCTTGTAAATGAAAATTTTTCACCTTGCAGAGAGCGACGGTGTTCTTCCTACCAATGGAAAGATCTTCCACCAGGCGGATGGAAGTGCCCGGACGCCGCATTAATAATTAGGTATTGGGTGTTCTCACACCTCCGCTCCAAACAACCTATTTCCATTAAGGAAAGCAGTTAGGGAGGCCTATGGTCAGCAGACTCCAAGTGACTGAGATAACGTTGATAATATCCATCAAAACCTTAATTTTCATGATTTGTTTAAAAAGTGTTGCTAAATTGATGTCAATATCTTACTGTAAACACAGATTGTTGGAAAAGTTTTTTTTTAAATTGTGTAAATATTATATAGCAATATTTCTGCAGGGATAAAAATTATCACATGAATTTTCTCAAATCCCTGAAAATCACAAAATTATTTTTCAGACTTCTCAAGATGGTGGTGATTCAACATCCATCACGAGTGGTGTTGAAAATGAAATGAAGAAACCTTCCTTGGGAATCTCGAAAATAAAGCGAACCTCGATTAAAAGAAAAGTTCAAAGCTATTCTCACGAATCTGATGATGGTGTTATTGAACCGTTATTGCAAAAAGATAAAGACAAGCCGGAAACTCAAAGTCAAAGTGCCAAATATTTATTATCAAAAATTAAGACTGATATTTCAAACAATAAAATGGGCGATAAAGACAAATTATTACCTAAAACTGAAGTTGAAAAAACAACGAACGTTACTAGTATGGCAGCTAATTTAATTCATGGAACTAAAAACACTTACAATTCACATGTTATTGAGTCTACAGTTTCCCATAATCACATGAATACTAACGTATTTTGTAACACTGATGCTTTAAAAAACGTTACTATACCTAAGACTCAAATACTTGTTGAAATTGACAGTAGTAAACAAGGAGGTTATAGTGCAAATAGTCCTTTGATATTTACGACAGCTAAGATTCATTCTAATGGAAAGGCAGTCCAGGTAACACCTGTACCAATTCTATCAACCACTGAAGGCAGCGTAATTCAAACTAGTTCGTTGAATGAGGTCGAAAAAAATATTATAGGTGTAAAAAGTAACAATGCTGTTAGTAGTAGCGTGATTAAATACTCAGATATAGACAGTTCTGAGAGAAAGAACACTTCAGCAAACATAGAGCCTTCTGCCATTCCGACTGCAATGGGAATTTATAGCGACACAGCTGGATCATCAAAACCTAAAGACGCAAAGGTTCAAACAGTGGTCTCAAGTCCTGTATGTAAAAATGACAAAGACTTCAATACTGTTTCACCAACAAAACCTTGTATTTTAAGTGAGATACGTTATACAAATGAAAACAAAATAGATACACTCAGAACTGATGTAAATAAAAATTTGGAATCTAACGGTCATAACATTAATAAATTAGGCAGAAACACGCAAATTACAATAAAACAAGACGATATAAAACAATCAGCTAATCAAAGAAACGAAACAGAACGTTCAGAAGTTGGAACTAAAAGTTTACCCTATGAAGTCAAAACGAAATTTACGAACGAAAACAGCAAGCAACCAACAAAAACTTGTATTTCGGAGATGTTAGCTACTGCAATAACTTTTACAACAGTATCATGTGTAACTAGTAACACGCATAATACTTTGGCTGATAGCTTTCCGAAAACTTCTGTAGCACCTGCAAAAATAAGTTTAAATAACATTATTACACCGAGTACTAAGCAATCAGCAAGTTCCACACAAATAATAAAGCCTGAAACTACTGTAACATCATTAAGTGGTACGATAAAACAAACATCGATGAACAATAAATTAATCTCACCCGATTCTGTACCATTAGAGGTGAAAATTACCCAAACTACTCATACAGTCCCACAAACAAAATCAACACCAGTATGTGATGTTAAGTCAAAAGCAACAAATGGATCAGCCTGTATTATGTTATCCGAAACTGCAAATAATACTGGCAGTAAATTACCTAAAAATTCTATAACACCTAATACTAAAACTTCTATTCCTTCAAAAACAGTAGTTAAAGCGCCAAGTTCAGATATTGAAAAATCGTCTAAGACGATTACTGCAAAAGAATCCCGTAATATAAATGACACCAAGAAAGAAAAAAAATCTACAATCCCTGTTTTGTCGAAATCTCCAGTAGTTACTACAATGGGGAAATTGGCGCAAGCTACTACTGCGGCGCCAGTTATATCAAGTCGAACGACAACACCGGCGACAAAAATTTCAAGCAGCACGAAACAACAAGCAACCATCTCAACTCAGAAAACAACGCAATCGTCATCAATATCAACTAAAGTCATTGCACAGGATGTTTCTACAAAGGATTTATTAAAATCCACCACAATCCAACCAGAGTCGTCAGGTACACAAAAAGTAAGTCAATCTAACCGTAGCGAATCTAAAAAAGATAAAATAAAATAGTATATAATATTTTTAAGTAGATATTTGACGAAAAACAATATTCTTCTTTAGATAAAGGGTAAACCTTCGCTCAATCCAAAGTGATAAGATTATTTGAGTCGTATCTATCTTTGGTTACATTTTCTTATTATATTGATGTCAGTTGGATAAGTTTAGCAAATTTCATTAGCCGTGGAATATGTCAGATTAGGATCATTACTTTTTAATAAATTCTTACTATTTCAAAAATGTTATATTGGACATATTTTTTGAAATTTTAAAGTTTAATACGAAAGCACGATATGGATTTAATATTTTTATTAGCTCTCACGAGCCTAAACATATACTGAATAGTAGGTCAATGGTCCCTGTTGGCTATTAATATGACTAAAGTTTCCACAAAAATTTGCCTATGAAAGTTTGGAAAGCAATTTTTTTTAAGCTATTTATAAGATATGATTATGTATATCCAGTTCTTGAATGATTTGATATTTTGAGATTTATGTTTCGATAGGTAAACAAAACAATTTTTCAATAGTACGAACAATTTTCACGTTCCTACTCACACGACAAGGCGCTATTCTTATAATTGAAAATGAAGACTACTTTGAAATTTAAGTGATATGGAACCGTTTGAACTTATCAAAGTTTTTAAATATTGGCGTTTTTAAGGCATTTTCTGGAATTACAACCAATTTCAAAAACTTATTACATTAAAACTCTCAATATAAATTGAATCATACAAAGATAAACGCACTGTAAAACATTCTTTATCGTATGAGGAAAGTACATAAGTGTGGGAGGATCACTAATCATAATTCAAATCTTAACTGTTTCATTTGGAACTCAATTCTTGATTTAAAGAAAGAATGGCATACGTAAATAAGATATTTAATAAACTTACGAATTATATAATGAATATTACTAATGTCCAAACTACACAAATTATAGAAAATAATTATCACACTCCCCAAACGGGAACTCCCTAAAATTGTATTTCTGACATAATTATAAACAATTTTGTGACAATATCGAAAACTTGGGCTTATTAGCTGTATAATAAGAATATATAATTTTAAAATACAAAAACCTGATGCAATTGAAAATTTATGAATGTAGTAAGTACACAATATCAGGACAATATAATATAATAGTAGAAATAGCATTAATAGAAAGAAATCAGAGTATATAATACTTATTTTGTAGTAAGTTTGGTATAAAATTGGTTATAACTACATTTTTCCGTGAATACGATGATTGCAAAGGAGACTTTGTTTTTGTGTGTTTATTCATTGATTTTGGCTAATTGTTTGGGTTAAAAAATTTCTTTCTATTCTGAAGTATCCACTTCATGTATAAATGGCAGATACCTACCCTTATACCAATCGCTTAGAAACTGTCTGTGTCAAACTACGAAAAAATTAGAACAAAATTAGAACTGATGAGATTGACGAACGTTTTATAGGAAAATGTCAGGCAAAACTCGATCAAATAAAAAGAGTGTACGATATTCGTTCCATTGAGATCGCAATATTTCTAAAAACAAACAAATATATTTGTGATATATGTAAAACATTGTTCTAATCCTTTCGTGCAATTGTAGAATATCTCATAAAATATACAACATGGCACAGAATTAACGCACACCCTCAGACACCCCAATTAGAATATTTAATTATAATTAAAAAACATGCAATATAATTTTACTTTTATTTAATTAAATATGGTTTATTTAAGTTACTAGTTATACTCATCGAGGGCAAATCGTATGGGCATATTAGCGCTTTAGCCTACCGACCTACACACACAGAGAGACACGCACGCACACATCGCTTAGCACCGAAAAGTGCCGCAAAAAAAAAAACAAAAAAAAAAATTTTTTTTTTTTTTAAATTACCTATTTTTTTAATATTTTTAATCGATTAAGTAGCCGATTTATAACAAACTACTTTCTTGGTGTAACCCTTATTTTGTTACATGTTGTATAAGGAGAGATTCACTTCTTTCAGACTGGGAATAAGCGTTGCGTTTTTCTGTAAAGACATAAAATTTATATCAAATTTACACTGTTAGAAGTACTAATAATATATTATAATACACAATAATTATATAGAAAAATATACACTTCTATTTAAAAGAAATAATTTAATTTCATCTGACTTGATTAATAAAATTATAAATCTGTCAAGCAAGATACAGCACAAGAAAGATGAGTAAATAGGTTTTTCTTTATAAGTACATAGTTCATATTGTTGTAGTATAAATATTACTATTTTGGTGAGGTGTCCTAATCTCATAGTTATTTATTAATTTCACATTGGCTACAGTTACATTTGTTCTCACATACAGTCATCTAAATCGAATCTTTTCGAGCCATTCAGTTTTCATTTCCTTCTCATCGTTTTTATTATTCAAATAGCATTTCTCGCTTTGACGTCATCGAATTCACATTAAAATAGGAACAAAACAATTTTATTATAATAGGTTGGGGAAAAAGTCTTTTCGTATTTTTGTATGAAAAGTCAAGACATTTTTTTAAAAGTTTATTTACATTTATTTACAATATATATGTACCGTTTTGTTGAATAACTTTCTGCCATTTTGTGGGCAGAGACATTATCCCGTTACTGTAGAAACTTTGGGACTTCTGATCAAAAAAACGGGACAAATAGTTTTGGCAGTCCTCTCTTGAGGTCAACCTTACAGAACCTAAAGAATTCTGCAGAGACCGAAACAGGTGAAAATCTGAAGGCGCAAGGTCAGGGCTATATGGTGGATGCACTAGGACCTCCCAGTCGAACTCTCTTAATTTTTGCTGAGTGGCTAAAGATGTGTGTGGTCTAGCGTTATCGTGATGAAAGACCACACCCTTCCTGTAGATCAATTCCGGCCGTTTTCTCTCGACTGCTTCCTTTAATCTCATCAGTTGCTGGCAGTATAGATCAGAATCGATGGTTTTGCCGGGCGGTAAAAGCTCATAATAAACAATGCCCTTCCAATCCCACCATACACACAGCATCACCTTATTTCGTGTTAGGCCAGGTTTGGCCACAGTCTGTGAAGCCTGGCCAACTTTCGACCACGACCTTTTTCGCACGTTCTTGTCGTACGTGATCCACTTTTCATCGCCAGTTATCAATCTCTTCAAAAACGGCTCGGTTTCATTACGTCTCAATAATGAATCGCAAATGAGTACACGGATCATTAAGTTTCTTTGAGTGAGCTCCTGTGGCACCCAAATATCGAGCTTTTTTGTATAACCAGCTTTCTTCAAATGGGTCAAAACTGTTTTGTGGTCAATTCCCAGTTCTTCAGCTACATCGTAACTACTAATATGCCGATCTTGCTCCACTCTTTCAAAAACGGCGTCCATTTTATTCGTAACAGGGCGACCAGAGCGAGGTGCATCTTTAACATCAAAATTTCCGGACTGAAAACGTTTGAACCAAATTTGTGCTACTCTTACTGACACTGCATCAGGTCCATAAACATCACAAAATTTTTTCACTGCTTGAGTTGCATTTTTGCCTTTTTTATAATAAAATTTTAAAATGTATCAAATTTCTTCATTAGATTCACTCATTTTTACGGAGAGAAAAACAAATGAAAAATAGCGGGAAACAAATTTTTTTAATTTTTTTCTTTTCTTTATAATGGAACCTTTTTAATGTTACCAAAACCAGCCAGACACAAATAGTACAGTCAAAAAAATTTTATACTAAGTTTATACCTACGTTATGCGAAAAGACTTTTTCCCCGACCTAATATAACCCACTATAAACTCTATATTTTTTTTTAAGAAATAGCTTACTGCCGTATGTAAACCGAATCTGTTGTTGCCCTTACTTACTACAAAATACAGCATTTTGGCTTTAAAAAGACTGACGCCCGTATTGAAGGAAGATAGGTACTTGAGTAAGGTTATAATTTCGATAACTTCGGTTCGGCCAATAATTTAAATAACTACAAAAAATAATTTTCATTGCGCAAAAGTACCTAATTAATTTTAATACACATGTGGAACTGACGGCCGTTGGGCGAAAAAGATCTCGTACCTATTTTCTGAGGCCTCATATTCTTTGAGAGATTTATATATAAAACTTATATTTAAAATTATAATCATTCTCAATGTATGTACCTCCTCAAATACGGCGAAAGTAAATAGTCGCAAGGAATTGAAATTTATGACACTTAGATTTAACTAATATATATATATTCGTATGTGCTAAGTAAATTGCTAACCCATCTCATCTACCTAAAAAACGCAAAAAAGTAATTTAGTATTATGCCACCCATATTGAAGTTTTATTCTCCGATATGATTGAGTGGGAGGGCCGGCAGGTTAGTGGTGCTAAGAAAGTGTATCGTATTTTTCATAGACAATATAAAATATTTTAGAAAACATTTAGAGATGATTTCATTCGTCTTGCAAAAAGTGTCAATTTATATCATTTTATCAATAAAAAGGTACTAAATTAATGTTCTCTAAATTATATATGTATACCTATTACCCAGATTTTATTTTTTATATGTATACCCCTAGTTTAAATGTATGTAATATAGGTACATGATTCTGGAAAACCAGAGATAATAATATTTTCTGGTTGGGAAGTATCAAGTAAGAATGTATTGTTGAAAAAAGTCGAAACTGCTTTCGTGAAATCAATTTAATCTACATATAATTTTTTTCTCAAACTAGTAGTAATTTTGGATTATATTACCTAGTAATATGTTTTACTATTGTGGTCAATACCTTATAGATGTTTAAAAATGTTACAATAATACCTAATCGTAAGTCGACAGGGTTTGTGGTCATATAAAATATCACTTCCTTTTATTTATCTTTTAAGTCTAGTATCGTTATGAACATGATAAATTCATTCAGAGTTTTAAAAAAGCCGAAATTTCGTCAAACTTACAAAATATTTTTTTTTTTAAAATCACGTTTTATCTAAAATGCGAGTATTTTAAAACAGGGATCAACAACATCTGCAGGAATAAAAACTTCACTGAATCAGCAAAGTAAACAAAAATCATTTTTGTTAAGTAAAATTTATATAATGTATTAATTTTTTCATAAATATAATACATAGTATCTACTAGAATTCTCTACTGTATATCAATATTTTTCGATTACATAACCATTCATGATTTTTAAAGCTATTATGTAATTAATAATTTGTAGCACTTTTTTAAAAATAATAGTTCATTAAACTGGTACTCGAATAAATAGAATTAGATTAAGCCAGACAATGCACAAACACCTAAATAATTATATTTCTAAAGACAGAAGAAACTGTACGTCCAATTTTTATCGAACTTTCCGTTTTCATTTGACATAACGTTAGCAAGGAAGTCCTTTAATACATTTTAATTCAACAATAATTAATTACGGTACATAGGAAATAGGTCCTAATAACACATGCATACCATATCCATAAAAATTAAAAATACTTTAAAAAAATACAGACCCGTTACAAAAAGAAGAAAAATAAATACACATTATAAAATTGGTTTAAGAAAAGATTGATTTAAAAAATATGTCAAAGTTCTTAATGAAAGCTCGGCTCTAGGATCATAATATAATATTATGCAAACGAGCAGCTGATTGAGTAGGAAAACATTTATAGCTGATGAAAACACATAACTTCTTCCAGTTTAACAATATAATTAATAATAGATCTACATTGTTAATATAATATTATGAACGCAACAGTAATTTCTAAAATGTCCTGTGCCACCAAAACAATATCATAAATAAGTCTACTGTTTTCGGTAACAATTGATCAATATGACATTGAGAGAAGTCAGTAAAGTTTTAGTATTATTAATATGAATAAATAAAACTATTTTAGTCATTATAATATAAATTTAGGAGATATAATCATAGTAGTCCATCATACGTTTTTTTTAAATACTTTGAACGTAAGCAGCATTTGTTCATATACTTTGTTGAAATAAAAAATATTATTTTACGTGTATTATGTAAGCTGCCAGTGCAGTTCGCTCAATCGTACATTTGTAAGGTTTATTCGTAATCCTGTACCCCGCTTGTTGGTTCATATCTTATATATGTCTAGCGAAAGTTACGAATACAACCAACATATTTCCAAAGCAAATAAGGTTTTCTCTTCAATTGTTTATAAGTATAAGTTGTGTTGTACATAATCGTAGAATTCATAGTATATTAGAAATCTTAGACAATATAAAGGATAATTTATTTTTCTCTTTATCACATACTAAGTGGAGTCTTATAATAATTAGTATTAAAATTAAACACAAAAAATAACTTCTTGGTTAAATGATAAAGAAAACTAGCAACTAGTGAATGAATGTAACAGGGGAGACATTTCTCTGAAAAAAGGGTATGCAACGGAATGTATGAGGGTAGAATAGAAATGCACAGTGGCTTACTAAAAACATCGAACACATACCATAGAGAGACGACATTAAATAATGTTTCTTTAAATAATTATGTAAAATAAACGTAAGATCGTGTTCAACCGACTGATGCTGATGCAAAAGAATGGGAGGAAAGCCATTTCACTGCTGTATGCTCTGATGTGTAATTATCTTGCGTCTCTGTGGGGTATGTCTTCGATGCTCAATATCATAGGTTTGTATCTTGAATTTAAAGAACTACATCGTGACTGTGTGTGATGTGTCAAATAAATTTAGAAAAATAGACTTATGTCCTTTGGGCATTGATATATACTTATTAGGTTTATAGAAAGTAAGAAAAACATTATAAGCATTTAATTTATTATATTTTTTTATAGATGAGTTTATTTTGATACGACTATCATGTTTATCCCTTAGGTAATGATTTTATAAAAGAACTTACAATTTGTATGATTATTTATAATACATTATATTGATATTTGCTTTAAAATAAGAAACAGATTATGTCATTTGTATTAATAATAATAGCAATTATTAGGTATAGAGTTCAATTGAAAAGTAGTCGTGACTAATAGTCATAGTTATAGTGGGTGCATGTGTGCGCATGTGGCTACAGACATGAGCAGTCCAGACGCCAGTTCTGTGTGGGTTTGTGTTAGCTGACATTAAAAACCGAGCCCCCTTATTGCCTTTTTTCGACATCATTTAGCATGGTTTTATAGTAACGCTTTCGTCCGCGCAGGTGGTAAGCGCGGCACGTACACATAAAGGGGCTTCTTACAAAACAAAATCTAAAGTTAAACCTGGTTTAAAATTGTTGCTGTCACTTTTATTAGATTAAATGAATGCAGTGACAGCACTAGTTTTAAGCGTGGTTTATCTTTAGATCTTGTTTTGTAATAAGCCCCAAAATGATTATGTGTTGTGATAAAACAAAAAAATAATTATGGAACTAATTTTGTTTTTGAAGTTTTAATAAAGTACACAAAAAAGCAAACATATTATCCTTATAAGAAGCAAAAACAGAATAAAAATGTTGAATCACTACAGGGGCGCGTGTAACCAAGCCAATATAGTAAAAAAGTTGATAGAAATATCCAATTCGAATCTAGCCTAATTGATTTAGAAATATTGTTGTTAACTTGATGTATTTTAGAAGATTATTGATTAAAAATCGATGTTACATAGATGTTTATTGTAAATAATAGTATAATTGAAGCCAAATGTATGAAATGTTCTTGAGTGGTATAGAAAGCTGTATTTTTGGTGATATATTTTTGGGGAGGCAGCATATCTTTGATAAAATATTTAAAACAACTACACGAGAAATAGCAAGGTACGATGGGCATTGAAATGGTAATGATGTGATATATGCGATGGTTTTAGTTTTAGAGTTGTTGTGCTATTAATAAAATATGTTCTGATGTGGTTACGGCTTGTTTTATTGTAAAATATTAGACCAAGATATTAGAACTAAACACATATACACCTATTTATTTCCTAGATACACCTTTCATGCGTACATAAATATAAAAATACACTTTTCGGATACAGTAATTGATTTAGGCAGTAAAGATTTTGTTTTAATTTTATATCGCTTTATGACGAATAAGTTGCTACTGTAACTAGTGCAGAATGTTCTACCAATCAGTGGTTCCGTCTTAAAACTACGTAAATTACTAAACTTCAGGTACAAAACAATGTCTGTGAGTGACGGGAATCGGGAGTATAATGCTAATATGAACACCTACACAATACTAATAAAAACAATTCCGTTGTTACGATTAACTTTAAGTTTCACTTACTAATTTCTAATATGACGGATGAAAAAATGAATGTCTCAATTGAAGCAATGTGTGTACCTGCCTGAAAAAGTCATGAGGTTTTTACTAGAAGCTGGCGGGTGTTTATCGAATGCCGATGACGTCGAACTTTCTTTCCGTGCTTTTATTTTACCATTCTGGTCGGAGCTCCGCCGAGAGCGCACGGCTGTACGCGAGCGCTCGTGCAAGCGACCCTAATTGCAACTGTAAAGTGTAAACGGCTTAAGTGAATTCGTTTGTACCTGACACTGCCTTGCCAACCAACCGTGAACAATCAGAGCCGCACAAACCGACTCTCATCGCAAGTGATAACTATGTAAAAGTGAATTTGTGGTATTTTCACAAATGTTATTGAACCAAGTGAAATGGGACGCTTTAAAACGGAAACGAAATGTTTAGTTATCTCAAATTTTACTAATTATAAATTACATCACTTCATATACTAATTATTGTAGTGAAAAATTATGCACATGGAAACCTTTAAAAGGTAAGTTTTTTTATATATTATGTACGCCAAAACATGACAACCAGTATATTTTAAAGTTAATAATTAAATTCAAAGTCGAATAGCCTGACAAATGACATAAGGGTAAATAATTTAACCAATATTTCAAATATCATTGTAATTACTATTGGATGTATGTGTATAGCTTTGTCAATCATTTTTCTATTCATGCTAGTGAATAATTCTAGAATAAATGTTGAGTACATATTTTTTTCTTTATGCAAAACCAAGCAATGTTGACTTCACAGGGCTACTTGGCCCGTAACGTCCCCAATTGAAATACGTTACTTTGAATATTATCGTTATTAATTATACAGGTCCATAGATACGAAAGATAATACAATTGTGAATTGGTGCACGTGCATTACGACCGTATTACCGAAGAAGAAATTATTCTTGTTAACGTCCATGGAAATATTAACTTAATGCAAGTTGGAACATACAGCAATTAATTATTAATGAAACCGAATTATTGACTTCCTTAGGCTTCATTTACTATAATTAGTATACTTTGTCATTTATATGCAACCATTACACAATTAATATTTCTATAAAATTAATTTATCTGTTATCAAGACAATTCATAAATATTATTTATTTATTTAGTACACACACAAAAATATAAAAACAGAAAAACTAAGAAACATTGGGTACAGGGCACAGCTTATTCCAACAAGAAATATCTTCCAGCTGGCCCGCGATATTATTCAATTTGTAATAATGATTTTTGTTTAGTAATACCAAGGTCTTGCCAGCATTATAGTTTTATTTAAAATGTATGTCTATGTAACATATGAATCATATGTTATGTTATTAAGTATATCATATGATATGATGTACTTCAAGCGGTCTACGAATATATTTTTATTGCATATTGGGATATTCCTAACCACTTTGTCGGGCGGAGCAGGATAAAATGTTTCAGTGGTTTTCCATCTTATGTTAACCATAATAAAATCAAACCACATGAACCATAATATATTTATAGAAAATTTATGAATAAGTGGAAGTGACCACTTTGCCAGAGTAAAATGAAAGTTCAAATGGTTTGGGTCCTTTTCAAGCCAGTTCCTAATCAATACTGCCCCCTCAAGGTTTAAATCATGAATACAACCTTTTGTACAAACTTTCAAGCAAGCGAACATGCGGACAATAAAAAAATACTAATTTCTATCTGGTCTAATGCAAGCCTTTTTGTTTCCACTGGTTTCCCTTCACAACTTTTCTATTGTTGGGCGCTCTTAAATAAAAGACTTTAATTTATATTAGTTTTCACATCTGTAAGTAGTATTGTTTTTTTAAATTAAAGATGTCAATGTAAGGCTTATTACTTTTAAAAAAAAATACATTTGACTCGATTATAAACGTACATATATTTAATCTATGGGAGAGATCTAACAGTTTAATAATAGAGAATCTGTATATTGTTTTCAGTAATATTTTCCTATTTTACTATTGGCAATTACTGTATTCATAAACTTTTAAACTGTGTTTTTTAATTTTTAACAGTTGATTTCGTTACATTTGTTTATTTCATAATGTTAGTTTGGATAATATTGTATTACGTATACTAATAGTATAGGAAAACACCCAGAGCTATCATACTATGAGCCCGTTATCCCGTTCTCCCGTTTATCACCGTACTTGGTAGTCGTTATACGATTATACTCGTAGTATGGATCCTATTAAGGCATTTGAAAAAATATAAGAGCCAGGACCCTTTCTCCGCCATTACGCACTCGGTTCGCAAATTTAACCCCGTCATTTTGTTTGTGAGAGGAGAATAGTGTCTAACAGCCGTTAATGGGCTCAGATGAACATCGATGAATATTTACAAATATTTGTGTGGTAATCGATTCTTCCACCTTAGGAGCCGATGGCAAGAACACCGACCTTATTTACCATATCGATCAAAACAGCTGCATTATGCATGCGTTCTTATTTAGCTGTACAAGTGCTAAGTGTATATTAAACCAGTTATTGTTATTACTATCTGAACTGTGGAAACAAGGTTTTAATTAATATTTTAAAGAGATTATTGTTTTATATCAAATAAACTGTGTATTCATTTTAGGAAAACAGGGAATGTAGAATGTCTTAGTCAAATCGATAAATGGTGCACATTGTATGATATGCTCAATAAATTCACGGCAAAGAAATTTGTATTTTAGGTTCTAGGTGATTATTTATTGTTAACCCATAAAATTCCATTTTTTATTGTTTAACAATAAAAATAGTACGTAAGTAACTGACTCAATAATATCTGGTCCTGTTTCATAAGGTTTAACCAATGTTAACCAGAGGCTGATTCTATCGCGAATAGGTCCATAAGAGTGATATTATTTTAGAACGTCCATGCACATCTTTTATTTAATTTTCGATTTAACAATCTGGCTACGACGTTATTATATAATATAGATATATTAGAAACTAAATAATCTTTATATTTCCAAAACTAATCCTATTCGAAGTTGAGTAGGTACTGTTACCTACTCAACTTCGAATACCTGTTTTAGTTTCTGACAGTCAATTTGGATATATATATCGGCGATATTAGATACCATAGGTAACATAAACACAAGATTATCTAATGGTAAAAACACTTCACTTTATCACTGAATCTTTATCTATCAAGGAAATCTTGTGTTTACGATAATTCTTTCTAAGAAATTTGCTCCTGAACATGCATTTAATATACCTCAAAGTCTGAAAATAATCACTTACGTACATTCCAGTCAAAGTATTTTTATAAAATAAGTTTGGATTTATAAAACTCGTACGAATGTCAACTTTAAAACTAACGCGGCCATTCATTGCAGGCAGAAGTTTGAGTAGAGAAGTATACGTCGAAAAACACGTCACTGAAGCCGTAATGTAAGCATAAAGTACCCAGTGGCACTTTCAGCACGAATAGAAAGTACCAACATTTATATCCTCTCTGTGTATAATCGAACACTTCCCCATCTGAATACTCTTAAAGTATATAGCCTAAAAAAATCTTATAGAGTTGTCAATTCTTCATCGTTTATGTAACTAGGTACTAAAAGTTCAAGACTAGACTTATTCCAAACAGTTACTATCCTCCTGTCCTGCTTCCAGTCTGTCTAGTGTCATCAGTCTTTTCGTTCATACAGTATTACTTCCTCAAAATACATCAAGAGTTATTATATTAACTTGAGCTATTTACATGAAAAATGCAGATACTTATCGCTTCATGCATAACAACAGCCTCTTAGCTCTTTAACATTCGAAGGTTGCGCTCCGACCTCCTCTCTCTCACATAGGTACATACCTAGAGGCTAGAAGATACCAGCTCATGTTCAATAACATGGTTTTACATACTTCATAGAAGCATCAAAAACACGAAAAGTTGGTCCATTGATTTTATTGTTTTCAACTAGCTTTCGTTTCCACAATGTAGACATGACTTGATATTTGAATCATTTGATCTCATGACTTTTCGAAGTTATGTGCGTAAATCCGTGCCTCGGAAAGTACGTCATGCCGTTGGTCCCGGCTGTCATGAACATCTATGGCATTCGTTATTAGGAAATCAGTGCCTTCTAACACCCTGACAGCTGGTTTAACCATAGAATGATGTCTCCCTCTGAGTTGCGGGGGTCAGACGGCAGTCGTCCCATGTCATTACTGAAATTCAGCCAAATCTGGTTAAGCCAGTGAACAGACCCTGGGCCCAAAGCCTAAGTCTAGGGCAACCGGGATAATGCTAGGATATTATGATGAATGATGAAACATGACTTCAATGATATTAGAAACCGAATTAGAAAATATAGTTCTATATTTCTGTAGTACTAATATTATAAAAAGATAAGATTTATTTCTTGGAATTACCGTTTTTCATAGCTACAATATTACTGATTAATTTACTAGCCTCCAATTTTTTTTAATACCTCGAGAAACAGTTCGTACCTATTTCAATAAAATCATAGTGCAGAAGTTTTTAAAATTACTTAATTGCTACTTATCTCATCGACATGTCGCTTTAACAGCAGGATATCTACAGTTAGGCTACTAAAAGCAACATCCTCGTTTACTCAAACCAAACCAGTTCAGCATCCGTTTTTATAACGTAAAATAAAGAAACAAAATATGGATTGCCGGATGATTCGTGTAGTTTCAAGACACAAACAAAAAAATATTGAGATTTATATTAGGTGATCCGGCAAATGTTGTTCTGCCATATCGCAATAAAAAATTGAAGGTGGGGACAGGAGGGTGCAAAATACCTTAATCCTGTAGAGAATATACCTAGATCCTATAGTACCATATCTTATAATTCAACCTACCAAAAATGCAAAAAAAAAACATTAAAATCGGTCGAACCATTTCCGAGAAGTGTGACC
This sequence comes from Musotima nitidalis, assembly GCA_949126915.1. Taxonomy (NCBI): domain Eukaryota; kingdom Metazoa; phylum Arthropoda; class Insecta; order Lepidoptera; family Crambidae; genus Musotima; species Musotima nitidalis. Next base: position 12,370,377 of record OX421418.1, on the reverse strand, counting down.
ACAAACGCTGTGCACGAGTTACGAAATATTTATACATTCGATTTTATATTGATAACCTCGTTAAGGATAGTAACAGTATCTACAGTTTATTTTTTTACTGTTTCTGGTAGGATATGTATAAGAATTATTGCGTTTCTATTTACTGTGCTGTTTTCCCTGAGTATAAGGTGGTTCAATTGCTACAACTACGTTGTGTGTGTTCGTGTGTTGTGATCTTATCTGACTAAAACCACAATAACTACTAATTTACAATGAAAGGAAGAGTTTACACAATTTGAACGCATCCTACAATAGCGTGTAATCAAAGGAATATCTTTGTTTAGTGAAATCATATCAAGGTCGTTCTGTGCAACATCAGTTACATTACTTACTCGCAATAAGTTAGAAAATAAAACCCGTTGCTCTTATGGGAGCGTGTGAACAGAAACTGCGGTAGTCTTGTTCGGCAGCTCACTTTCCATCCATTCATGGAATCTCCAGCTTTTTCCAACGATTTCTTTCAACATCTTATATGTTCATATGCGATACCGGTGTTTCCATACTAGCTTTCCTCTTTGTTCACGTTTCTCTAATATATAGCAGGTGAAATTGACAGTAAGAAACATATGTAATTAAATTATGCGCAGATAATTAAGTATTGACAGATCGGTGTTCTAATTTAGTAAAAAACAATGTTGAGATTTAGTAACCACTCACTAACCACCAAAATTATTGTTTATTTATACCTATATTATGTGATTGAAAAAGAGGTTTGTACTTACCTATTTTTACAGACACGACAGCTTCAGAACGTGCTGATAGTTTTACTTGACCTGATTATATTTCCCAAGTGTGGGACTGTTAGGGCATTTACCATTAAAAGCTCGTACTTGTAAAGAATGATGATTGCGTTCGTGCAATTTGAAGAGTGCAGAGGGAGCGGCCGAGTGCCGCAGGTGAATCGCGATGTGTCCGATTGCGCAAGCGCAACGCTGACGGCGCGGCGGCGAGCTGCCGAGGATCTTCCCATCGCGAGACAATCATTGCAACATACAGCCTTTATTTTAATCCAAATCTACTAAAAAGATCTATTACTAGTTGTGCAGACCTTATGTTTTTAAGACTAGCAGGTATATTGGACAAAACTACTAACAACGCATTTCGTACACGTAATACTTCGTACACTGTTTTAACATTTTCGATTAGAAGTAATGCAAATATAAAAACGTCTTCCCAAATCCTACACCTTTGAAAGTATAAATTTTAAAAGGCTTATAACAAAGTTTTTTCCTCATACCCTCGGTATTTCTTTTCTTTCAAGAGTCTCGGCAGGGAAATCATTCTTCAAATTGACGGTTTTGAACAAAGTCCGAAACACGCTAGTGAAGTCTCTGTTATTGCAAGAGTCCACTAGCGCTGTGGTGACCATTTTCTCGGGCGGTTGCATGCTGGCTTGAAAAAGTATAAAATACGAGTAGTAAAGATTTGGGGCTATACTGAGATCTCACGTGGACTTCTTGAGAGAATTTGAAGAGTGATGTTGCACGGTTTTGTTTCATTTACTAACACTCGTGTACGTTCACAAACACTTAACGGTTAATAATCCACCGTTATTACACATTAATGTTCAAAATATCACAAATTTTAGAAAATAAAACAAAACTACAGACATGACGCTTCACTTTTCCGCCAAGAAGTCACAAGAAAATCATAATAAACAATAATAATATATACATAAACAATAATAAACTAATAATAAGAGATGGCTGTATTTGAAAAAAATATGAGAAGTTATTATTAGTCTAGAGCTTATTCATCTCGTGAATAAGGCGAAAAAATCAAACATGATGTTTATGATAGACGGGTGACAAATCGAATTAGGTTTAGAAGAACGATTCGACAAAATTTCTCGGATAAAAATGTAATGTTTGGAAACTATCCATTGGATAGGGAAATTGTTTAAACTTGTAATTTCTATGAATACAATATGTTTTTTCGGGTCTGTTATAGCGTTAAAAATGCATAAAATGTATGCAATAATTTGTTAACTCGACTTATATTTATTTTGAGAAATAGAAGCAAAACATATTTTACTGTCTCAAAAAATACTGGCTTAATTATGTGAAAAGTTTAATATGGGTCTGTCATATACTAATTTACTTTATAGCGTATCTCGTTATAGGATATAAATAAAACTGAAAAATAAACAAAAATTGTTTATTGCAAAATTAAGAAGAGAAACATGGATTTCTGAAATAACAGTTTTAGTCCATACAGCTATAATTATACTTATAATTATTATGTCTAATGATACTGATGACGACCGATATGGCGTGGAGGTCAGTATATTAGCACTCCGCTCCTGCTCGTGGGTTAGATTCCTACACAGGACAAATTGTGTGCATGAACATGGCAAACCAGGTGTTTTCTATTTACATTAAGTATGCATTTACCAAAAAAAGTAAATAAGTATGTTTCTCCGTTAGTTGTATCAATAACACAAGTTCTTAATTATACTTATTTTGGAACGTAATAGTTGGTGTAATTGTTAGAAAATATTTATTATTATTTATTTATTATCTCATCTTTTATGGCGAGAAAACAAATCTTGTAATATTTTCTATTAACGAAGAATCAGACCTATAATAGAACGTGTTAAGGATGATGATAACATTGTATGAAAAGAAAAGAAGAATCAATATCTCTGCGAAGCTCGGCGAAATTGTCATTTTAAAAGGCCGTGAGCAACAAAAAACCTATATGAAGGGGTCAGTTGCATAGGGTCGGCCGGCGAAGGACAGGTGGGTGATGTGCGGCTGGAGTAGGACATGTAGGTAAGTTGTGGCTATGAATAGTATCGAGTCCGGCCGGCATGCGGCCTAGAGGTCGCCAGCGGTTAATTGGCGAGGAGTCGTCGGTCGCCGTAGCCGGTTTGTCCGCCTGTCATTATTTTACAGCATTCCTAGTTCGTAAGAAAGCTTCGTTCTACTCATAAGATTATTATTAATACATGTATTTAAAATGCACCGCCTCGGTCCATTTATAACTATATCCCCGCCATATTTAATTTCCATGTTGGTTAATAATTTATTGATTGTTACTGATCTTGATGAAGCATGATTTGTACTTACACACAGTTTTGACATTTATAAGGGAATTTATGGTATCCACACCGTAATACGACACGCAACCACGCAGGCTTTCCTACCGTGGCCGGAAATTAGGAATCCCCACAACAACAACCGTCTGTCCCCCGAAAGTTTACGTTTTGTAACCAGGCAATATTGATCTGTTAGTTAAGTTATACTGCACATTGGCGTTCAATTGGACTGGAACCGGAATATTACGAAAACTAAATGCAGCAAACAACAACCTACTGTATCTCAACAACAATCTTAAAACATCCATCAACAATGTTTCAACATTCGTCGTTTCCTCGAAACTCGGAAACTGGTTTTGTTAGTTCTCTAGTTTAACCTTCTGGGTTAACGCAATTCCGTAGAATAATATTTTAGTATTTTGGCTACACGATCGCCGAGGCCGTTGATCTCAGCTGAGGTGCTAGAAAAAAACGGGGAACAGTTGCTGAACGGGCAGCGGGGGTTCACGGTTGGGCGCGCGCCACCTGCGACGCTACTGGCTTGATAATATACCACCACATTTGGTATCTAAACATTGCTAAACTTAAATTGTTAAATAACTTATTTCACAGCCCATTTAGCAGATGGAACATAAATATATTTTATTTTTCATGTTAGTGAATGCTTGCCTTCTGATGTGCATGTACCATACTTGTACCAAGTACTTGTCCCACGATATGCAGCACAATTTTATTTGTTTTCGATCGATTGCTTACTATCAGATGTGGTCATTATGGAATCACGTAATAAAAACTTTTAATCATACTACGTACTGCGAGTACAGTACTTTGTTTTAGTTGAGATAGAAAGTCGTACCAACAACATGCAAAATATAATTTAAAATGTTGAGTTTTGAGAGCTTCATTATACTTAATAATAATGAATGCCTACATAACTGCTGGAATAGTTGCGCAAAACCTGAGCGCATGTGAAGCCTCCGAGATTAGAATTGAGCAAAGTGACAACAATCAAACTGCAATTACATAGAAATTGTAGCTGAGTTCCGTATTACTCAAAAAAGGCACACTTAGATTATAAAGTTTTTTCTAGTTTGCTTGAATTCTAAAATAAATGTATTCAAACTTGAAATAAATAAATAAATATCTTTAAATCGGTATGATAAGTAATTAGTTTTCAGACACATAGATATAATGACTTGCATTTACAAATGTAAACCAATTTAGACATAATTCCTACATAAATTGAATTTTATTATGCCTTCGGCAGTTGTCTGCTGCAACTTGGTCTAGAAAATGTAATAAATAATGAGCTGAAATTCTAGTGAGAAAATCATGAATTGCAAAACTTGTCACATGGATCGTTTTGTATTTTGTGATGTAGTGAGAATTCTAAGCTAGGTTGACAAGCCTAAAACTCTCCTAGGAAATAAATTAAGGTTGTCGTCAATATGGACGATATACAATCCAGTTTTAGTATTCAAATATTGATAGTTTTGCATGTCAGACCAGAAATTAAAACATTCATTCCTTTCAATATTACATTAGGCAAAATCTAATGAACTTGTATAGATACGATTGGAATTTGAATTACACATTACCAAGACAGGAAACCTCTTCTTTGCATTTAATTAACAAACGACCGGAACTGAAAACTGCATTTCTTAAAACTAAAAGCAAAAAAAAGGTGTAACTACAACGCCATTATATCAACACGCAACATGGATATGTTGAGTAATTCTCGTAGTCAATTATCTGTATCCGATCTGAAACTAGTCGGGTTAATTAAGGCAGTTGTACTCTGTTCGGTAGGTACAGCGACTACAGCGTGTAGTGTCAATGAGCGAGCAAAGTCACCGCGGGCAGGCTGCTCCGGCGCAGATGAGGTCGTTGCTCCGGTCGGGAGGCAGCTTCTGCAGCCCTCGCCTCTTCACCCCGTCCTCTCCCCTTCTCCTTCCTGACCTATGTATCTTCCACTGTCTAACAAGGACATGCCATTTTTTTCAATTGAAATGCATGAAATTGTTTGTCAGTGTTATGGATTGTTTGCGTGTTTTTCTTTAATAGCATTTATCATGATTCAATGTGATCGCTTTATGTTTTGTTGTAGCTTTAATGACAAGCGAAGTAGAATAAAATATTTATTCAATTTGAACACACAATTACAGGAGGCACCATGGTAATAATGCTGTTATTCTATATTGTACAAACCATATTTATATTATAATTATAAAAGTAGTTCTGTCTGTATATTATATCACGCTTAACCGCTTAGACAGCTATTAATGAAATTCGTTATGATAGTTTGGTAGAAATAGATTTTATCCTTGAAATCATTTCTTAAGGAAATCCTTACGTTAGAAATTTGAAAATCAAAATAAATTATTTTAATTATAATGTTTTAACACAGTAAACTAGCCGCTGGTAGAAATTAGTTTTATATTACACTTGTTTATGTAGGATTCACATAACATTGGGTTCATATAACTGGTGTAGGTCTTTAACTAAAAGTCTGAGAATAATTTGTTACAAAATGCACACTTTTAGGAGCAATTAATACTTAATACATGTCCATATTTTTTGCATTGTGTCGTTAATAACTTACTTATGTATCAGTTATAAGTAGCCTGGTGGGTTTTAACATAAATGTGTTTTAATTGAGTTACTTCTATTTGTATGAAAAAATAATGAATGAAGAAATAAAAAATTGTCCCATATTAAGTGGTCTCGCCGATATTATTATGATTGTTTTAACTTAAGCACTAATATGCTACAACAATACAATCAGTAAACATATTTACTAAAACAAAGCCACAAAAGAGAAACTGTACTAATTATTTATGTTTAATTCATGTTTCAACGAGAAATAATAAATAAATACAAAGTAAATGCGATTTTGCTCACGACTCCAACATCTTTTGCGTGGATATTGTTCTGACATTTGTATTGGGAGGTAACCAAAGGACGTACTACGTAAGTAATGGTATTACGGCGATAATGTCAAGGAACTACAACATCACCCGGTTGTAGCTTTGGAATACCTTTGATACCTAGTAATAATGCAATAAAACTTCGTGGTGGCGTACGGCTACAGAGAGATAAGAAGCAATAGAATTCACTATCACTTCAAAGGTTACTTGTACAATTCCTAATCATGACACAAGTACAAGCAAAGTATTTATGAAGTATTCATGGTACAAGTTCTGCTACAGAGAGTTAGTTATATTACTACTTTCGGTTGTTAAAATAACCATGAATAAACTATAAGACATTCAAATCAAATGTCACATACACAATAATATTCAGTAATTAACAGTACCTATGTTTTTTTCGCCAATGTGGTAAAGGACACATCGCGGCAGTATTTTATTTTACAAAACTAGGGTACTTGAGTATAATACCCTAGTTTTGGAAATATAGTGGATATTAAGACATAACTTCTTCGGCAACGTACACACTTATAGGAAAGTGGAATATTATAGGGAATTAAGATTTTTCCGTTTTGACTCCAAAGCTGCATAGACGCCTGTAGTAAAGTCTCCACTTCTTTACTGGAGCATGACTTTGACTTGACTCGACTATGACGGACTTTACTTGACTTTAATAATAATAATAAAAATTTACTCTTTATTGTACACCATGATAAGGATTACACATAAAAACAAAAAAAATTAAACAGGTAGGTATATACAATGGGCGGCCTTATCGCTTAAAGCAATTTCTTCCAGGCAACCTTAAATGGACAGAAAAGTTAAGGACACAGAAGGGTACATTGTGATGTACAATAATAATTAAAACAAAATAATTAAACACAAGACTAAAAAAATATTTGACTAACACTAGGATAAAAAAAACTACTATTACTAATAAAATAAAAACAAGCATCAAATTTACAAATAAAATAAAATATAAACACAAAAAATTTAAAACTAAAAGAAATAAATTATAAAAAAACACGTTTAGAAAATTAAATTTTAAAGGAAACAGATCCAGATGGTTACTATCATAAGAAAAGGTAGTGATCCTTGACTAACGTCTTGAACGAATCCAGGGATTTTGCTTTTCTTATGTTACCAAAAATATATTATTTTATTTTATTTTATTATATGGATAAGTCATAGACGATTTAAAAATCGGTAGTAAGGGTGTTTTTGACATAAAACATTTGATTGTTCTAAGAAATATTAGTTGATTTTACCCAACATTAAATTTCATTAGCTTCGTCTATGCAAACTTTTTGGTAACAACTATTTGATTCGCGTTAAAAAACAATGACATTGAAAGGGGACGTCAATTCATCGATGCCAGTCATTTCTGAATTGTATTAAATTGGCTTAAAAAATAGGTAAATAATAATTATATATAGATACAAATAAAAATAAGGCAATTAAACTTTACCTTCCGTGTGTAAAAACTGAAATGTATGCCTACTAACTTAATAAAAACCCTGAAAACAGTTGTTATTAGCAGTACTGGTGGGCGTAGTCAGCTCAACTCTGCTCTCCAAAGACAGCATTTATTATAATATTTATATAAACAAAAATTTTATTTAAACATGGAATTTATCTGGTATTAACACTTTTTTAAATAAAATGAAACAAGAATCCTGTATTCTCGAATAGGAAAAGGAAAAGGAAAAGGCATAACCCAGAATCTGTTCTGGGTACATATGACATACAGAATATCCTCTGTTACTCTGGTAACAGAGGATATTCTGTATGTCATACTTTTAATTTGAGATTATTCGTGGTTTTATTTTTAAATATCTTCATCCCATCCTGTTTTGTTTCCAGTACTTAGTACAAAAGATATCAACGCATGATAAAAATTTAACGATGTTTGATTCGGAAATAAGGGTGTTGTCTTATTAGCGTTTACACTCAATTAATAGCAGTTAAGCGGGAAAGTTACGAGTCTATTAGCGTCAAAGCCGAAATATAATTGAAAACGCTAACTACTTACAAACACACTAAAAGCTCGCGCGTGTCTCCTTTCGTTTCGTGAGTTTGACTAATTTTGTGTTATAAACCCTCTCTCGTGGCTCAACCACTACCACATACATTGGAAGGCATTCTGATACTCACTACATAGATATTGGTAAATACTTAGGAGTATAACCGATTCACTAGCGCTAGCTGTCAGATAAAAGCAATTACGGGAGAAAGCCCGCCACAATTGTTTTTGGAGTTACTTGCCGCTAATAAATAGTTAAAAAGTAAATTGTTCTATCATATGAAATGCTTGTTTTGCAGGCCTACGATGTACGCAGCATCGACGGCATCAACGACGACGTCGGGGTCGCGTGGAGCGGGCGGCGGCAGTGCGGTGTGTGGTGCAAAAGGCGCAGCGACGGGCGAGCGACGCGTGAGGGTAGTGCGGCTGCTGCGCCCGCGCCGCGCCTCGCCCGCGTTCGGCTTCGCGCTGCGCGGGGGCAGCGAGTTCACCACCGGCTTCTTCGTCACCAAGGTCGACATAAACTCTGAGGCACATTTGCAGGGTTTAAAGGTGGGTAACATATTGACATTTTTCCTCCGTAAACACCTATGATCATAGAAAAGTCTCCGTAAATGTAAATTGAACCTAATAACTAAATCTGATTGTGCCTCCTAAATGCGCCTTCTTAAAATTTAAATGCTAACGTGGACCCTTACTGAAAAAATATGAACTTGACATAAAATAAAGTTAGAAGATGAAATTTCTGCAAGAAAAAACTCAACTTACCTATCAACTTACGGGACTCAGCAGTGGATCGGTTATCTAAAAAAGCCGCGGACAAGTTGATTTTTTCAAGAAGAATTTAATCTTAGAACTAAATCACCCATCACCATCAACTCGCCTGCCCACCCTGGTGATTATGGAAAAAAACCCCCAATAAAATATAATGGGAGGCTAATGTTCAGCAGTGGACTTTATAAAACTGATATGATGAAATGCAAAAAAATTAGATTTACTTATTTGTTAACTTTTTAAAGACTTTACTCCCAAAGATCAGTAAATTTATTCTCTGATACTGTTGCATTACATTCGTAGTTAGCGTAGTGTCGAAATTTATTTAGCCACAAGGTAGTGACAATTGGCGCCTCCGACACCAAGTTGATAGATTAAACCAGATGAAGTAATGAATAACATTGTAGAATTGCTATTTTATGTAAGGACTGTGAGCAAATGTGAACCTTAATGACCTCTTCAGAAGATTACCGTGTAGGTCAGTTACAAAGTAACATTTATCACGATAGGATTTTGTGTTGTATTGTCCTACATTTTTAAATTAAATTAATGGAACAGTTCGCGTGTCGTTGCGATTATATAATTCGCTGACCTTTTTCTTTCTAGAGAGCTTGTTACGGTCGGCGATAACAGTTTAAGTTTAATTATTCTAATCATATCATTAGTTGTAGTTTTCACACAACCGCCGCGGCACCTGCTGGCCGCCTTCTATGTTCGTTGTATAACTTAAATTGGTACATTGTGCATGAGGTCTTGCTATTTTTACATAGCCATTGAGCAATGAAGCATTATTGTATTGTTTAGTTTGCGTTTGTTCCAACCGTAGGTACGTGACCATAAGTAAGGGAAGATTGAATCTTTGTTAAAGTACATTTTTGTCGTTGTAATCTGTTGCGCAGTTTCTCACAATCCCTGTATAGTAGACGCGTGCGAACGCTTTATACGAATAATTACCTACCCACTGGGCTGCTCGTAACTAAGTATTTATTCGACTTACTCATATGAGGCTAAGCTGGTAAGCTGTTACAAACAAGCCGTAAATAATAAGAGCATTTAAGTCAGTAGGTACATCGTTAGTTTGACTACTGCTGCATAGTCATTATTTTTAATTCCACTTTTAATAATTCTACCTACTTACGTTAAATGAGTGCTGCCAAAGTAGAAATGCATAAATTTAATCAAGCTGCATCCAATACATCTGGGTAATTTGGCAGAGCAGTGAACTGTGAAGTTATAAACATGCTTGGTATGATTTATTTCAACTTTTTTAACTTAGTCGCTTACGTACTAGTTTATTATGCTATAATATTTAATTGTTCCACCTAAATATTTCGATTAAAACACAGTTATTATAAATTCATTTGTTCCAACAACATTTACCTATCTTGTATTTTCTATTCTGTAAACGTTGGTAGGTATAGCTACTAAGAGTGAAATGTAACTTTCTACAAAAATAATAAGAAACGAGAGACGAAGAAAGAAACGGACTTGAGAGAGAATATTTTAATTGAAATCTTGACCGTATTATGGCAGTTGCTACTTTTTAATTACATAGTTAAAACAATAATGCATGCATTATTTGCTAACGTTTCGTACTTCACACGATCACTTCCCTAACAAAGAAGTTACGAAAACTCACAAGTACATCCGCCGTGGTTTAAATACCACAATGGATTATTTTGAGACGATCGCAGATAATCCTGGGAAGTCGACGTACGTACTGTAGTAATTTGAAACTGTATCTTGAGTCAATGACTTCGTCAATAGATAAAAAACTAAGTTTAACAACTTATAACTGAAGTATATCAATACCACCAAGTGCATATTTTTTTCAAAGTGTGCCACTTACGGAGAACAGATTTCATTGTTAGTCAGCAGTTTCGACAGGTGTCAGTAACGGACATTGAGCCATGGGTTAGGTATCTGTGTGAAGTAAAATCTTGATAAGCCGTTTTCTCCGTAATTAAGTCTCAATAAGGATAAATATGTATTTTTTTCCCTACAGTCACTTATTTAGCACAGGATGTGAAACTTGTATGATTAATAGGTATGAGTGAGTGAGTGAAAAGATCTTTGAATCCTAGTTTCAATGCGCTACGTTAACTGCAGGAAGGGGCGTTTGTAAAGTGGTATAATTACAAGACAATTTAGAAACAGTACGCGATCTCGTCGCGAGTCGTCGTAGAGGAACGTCCGGTAAACAACTCATAGAATTACAGCACTTTGGCTGATTGACGACTTTCTACCGTAACTCGACTCGCGCGATGCCTTTTAAACCAATACTATGTCATAACATTTGCTAAAAGGAAAATCGTCAATTTGATGTTTCAGGTTTCATAAATACCAGGTACCAACTCTTTTTTTTCACATTGATGTTGATTAAATCAGACGATTGCTAGAATTTCTGAAACAATACTTATTATCTGTACAGCGAATTTCAATGTTATTGTGTAGGTGGTTTACAGTTGAGCAAAATCAATAGTGGACTCAGTTATCGCATCATGAGTCATCGATTACGTGCACAAAGTGTGTTCAGCTGCTAACTAAGTATAGGTTGCGCCAAACTTCTAGCTAGCTCTGAAACGGTTGCATCTAGTTCGCAATTAAAAATCTATTATTACCATTAAGAAATACCTATTTCGTGCAATTATCGTCTACCTAAAATTATTTTGAACCTAAAATTTTATCAAAACATATATTTCTATAATATTGGTACGGTAAAATACTCGTCCGATTTAGATAAACCATGATTTATGATTAACATAAACTGTTTATCCTGGTATGTAAGTAAGGTAAGTTTCCGTGGGAAAACTGTTAAACTTTATTTTGAAAACTCTTTACGCGTCTAAGCCGCGGGCTCAGCTAGTTGTTACGTAATGAAATCAAGTAATTTCACGAGATGGAAAGTATGGATATAGAATTATTACCTACGGTAGAGTAAATTACAACCTCAAGTTGATTGTGACGTCTTATTATCGGCAAAATGTAATACAGGTACCAGAATAGTTCGATAAGGAATGCAACTTTTTATTTTTGAGAGTTCGGCGTCATGGAGTCTGGTGTTGTACTGCGCAATTCGCAAAAAGAAGACTCTGAACGAAAGTTCGATCGAAAGTTGTTGGATATGTGGGGCACGAGCCGACCTGTCCGGCAGCGCTGCGCCGCGTCCGAGACGGACGTGAAGAAAGTGTTGCTTCGTCACCCGTCGCGTCGTTCTCTGCGTCGCGCGGCCGCAGCCACGCTGCCTGCGACCTGTCGGCATCTCGTTGACATGCCATCGTGACGTCATACGTACCATTCACCCTCGCCACCAATGATAAGATATAATTGTGTACTTATATACGCCAGGTTTAATAAGCTTAGTGTACATACTTCATAAATTAATTAAAGTGAAGATATATTTCTTCATCCATTTCTGCTTTTAGAAAAGATTTTATTTTAAGCGAGCAAGCTATTCTGAAGCTTTCCGGGAAACCCCTAATGGCAGAGCACTACGTTTATCAGCCCGAGACATACCTCCCCCACATTTTTCTATCTACTGCTAATTTAAATAAACGCTGTACGCAAAATTTACTAAATTACATTTCTGACTTTATAGTACTGAAGGTGCAAACTTGTTAGTGTCATAAGCCGAAAGATAACTCTTTATGTGAATCCAAGTCTTTGATAGTTATTAATTAGTGTATGTATCATTTTATGGCACAAGTCGTGAAATATAATAATCTGTGAATGATACCATTAGTGATAACTGACATAAAGAATAGTAGGTAGGCACTAATGAATAGGATAAATGTATGTTTGGGACATTCTTCGGTGGCCTCGTTGCATCACAGAAGAGCACGAGCTCAAACTCGCTATTATGAAGATGGTGACGCAATACCACTTACCCCGTTTAACTAACTACTGAGACTACACAAATAATCAAACAACTATTGTTATAAGTTACTCCACTGCACACTGCGCTGTTAAAATGAATGAAAAGTATATTAATATTAATGATATGACGATTGTGAAACTACTTCGGTAGCCACTTTTTATACTTCTGTTTTTAATAGATATTTCATCCTAATGAACACCATAGTCAGACACCCGATAATCAGAGATTGCCATAGTTAATCTGCGGTATATTATATCACTATGGTTATGGTATTGTTTATTTATATTTAAGTTATTATGAGACACACTAAATATAGTAATCCTAAGAAATTAGCTTCGCCAAACCACAGATAATGTAGGTACTAGTAGCCAAACCAATTTTGTTTTATTACTTACGATTGTACTAGTAAAAGTTGCATTAGTTTATACGATTTCGAAAAGATAAAAGACGGTAGTTATATTTTGCTGTTGTTTTCTTAGTACATCATCATATTATGAGAAGCACGGATGCTCACCCAAGAACGGACCTCTGTAAGCTCAGCTTAACTGCTGTCTGTTCCCCAATATATGGCGGTACTATGCGAGCATTCACCTAAATAAATTTAAAAGTTTGTCGTGTTTTAGTTTCTATAAAATCAATTCGATGTTGACATAGAAAGTTTGCATAATTTCTGATTTATTTAATTCATGTCACGTGAAACCACCGCCACGGACAAGACCACCAATAAGGTCATTGGAACTGTGTCGCCATGTCAAGTTGACCACAAAGCCTATAGATTAACATCGATTATAATTTTGGAGTTTTGGACCTTTCTTTTAGAACCAAGTCCGATAAAAGCCGTATTTGCAATAATTTTACAGTAGAGTTGTGAAAAATTATTCTCTATGTTCTATATATCCATTTATATCGGTAGTTTTATCTAACGTCAATCCGTCGTAAGATTTTATCACCCATGAAGAATCATCTGACGCATGTAACATAACAAAAATACCTTATCGTAGTGTAGGTATATCCTGGTTAAATGTGATGTGGTATAGAGTATGGGTAGTACCTACCATTTTGGCACATAATATTAATGCCATTGTTCTCTTCTACTAACGCGATTATACATAGTATACTAAGTTAATTTAACGGATTCAAATGGCGGTTAATTAAACTAATTTTATCACGACGTTTCGAACACTTTACAGTCATGCGTGGACACGGGGAGACTGAGATTTCAGGTTTCTCCATAGACAAAGTTAGAAATTAACAAGTTTTTTCAATTATTACAATATTATTACAATGATTACTAGACAATAACTAGTATAAACTTTACCAAAAGAAACATAAGACATACATACTTCACAAATAAAAAATGCACATTTTTTTACTGCTGGTTTTTAATAAACATTCTTAAACTGAAATGTTATAAATCTACCTTTAAAAGATAGTTCTAAAATAGACATTTCTAATATTACCTAAATTATGAAACGTTTTCCTCATGTTTAACCAAGTTCTTGTAACCCCTTTTATAACAAGTTCCTATGCAATAAACAATAAATTGTATTGTCAAATGTAAACCAGTTCATTAGTTATTTTATGCAATTGTTGTATTGTCTAGGTGGGAGATCAGCTAGTGAGCGTGAACGGGTACCGAGTGGACGACGCCGTGCATTCCGAGCTGGTGCACTACCTCGCCTCGCAAACCCGCCTCAAGATCAAAGTTAGACGTAAGTAGGTAATTGACATGACCACGAAGTATTAGGGGCAGAGGTAGAAGACACAACATTAACGAAATGGTGAAGGATAGATGAACTTTGTTAAAACGAAACAAGAATCTAAGTAAGACGTAAGTAAGAACATGACCACAAGATATAGAACCAAAAGGAGTAGATTACACAAAATTCAAGAAATGCTAAAGGATAGATGAACTTTTTTGAAACGAAACAAGATATCTAAGTTAGACGTAAGTGGGTTTACGACAGGATCGTAGGTGCATTAGTAGGCGCCACAAGTATTAGAATAATGCTCATTGAATTAATCGTAGACTAGCCTCAATAACAAAGTGAGATTTAATCGACGGAATATTGAAATAGTTGTCGATATCAAAGTTACAGGACCGCGTGGTGGAGTTTGACCTGAATCCCTTTTACCTTGGTACCTTAGAGGAGGCCCGTGCTCAATAGTGCGTTGTAAATTTTCTGAGATGATGTTAATCATCCAAAATACAAGCTTTACCTAGACGATAGCTTGAAGTATTCTGGTACTAGGGTCAGTCTAGTTGAATATTACTAGGACGGCCGATATGGCGAGGTGGCGAGTATACCCGCACTCCGCTCCAAAGTCGTGGGTTCGATTCCCACACGGAACAAATATTTGTATGCATGAACATGAATATTTGTTCTGGTCTGGGTGTTTCTCTATGTATTTATTTACAATTAAAAAAAGTATTTATGTATGTTTATCCGTTATTTAGAATCCATAACACAAGTTCTTAATGATACTTATCTTGGAACTAAATAATTGGTGTAATTATTAGAAAATATTTATTTATTTATATTCCCTGAATTACTTTGGATTGTAAATTGAGGTTCGAGCCCGGCAGTGGGCTTTCATGGACGGAGATCTTACAGAGATAAAATTACTTAGTTTAGGTTGTGTTTTGCTTCTAAAATGTGAAAATATAGAAAAAAACAGTCATAATTGTCAATCTGACCTACTAATTTCATTTAATATTTATACCGGTTATCAAATAACACAAAGAGGCGTAAAGCAAAATTCATTGCGAAATTAAACGCCCATTTCTATGTTACGTAGGTGTCGCATCGGGCACACAAGTAACAGCAAATATCATTATGCTAATTAATTTGAAGTAACTAATGTTACGCTCTTACGGAGGCTGTGCGATTGTCAGAACAGTTTTTTCTGAGTGCGATAATCGTGAAAGCGCGTGGGCAACCTGCTTCAAAGGCGGTCTCCAACAGCGCTATGTTGCGTAAAATTGTACTAACAAAATGGAAAGTCCCTACCTGAGTATTTGAACGTCCGACTTCTATTGTGATAATATCTTTATTTGGTTTACCGAAAACTTTACTATCTGTAAGAGATTAGTCGTTAGTTATTTGCACAAAATTTACGACTTAGGGAAATGTACAATACATACATCCTCGGATATTTCACGCAATTCCACCTCGCCTCAATCTAAGTTAGATTTTATAATACCGTTACTAGTCGACGGGTCATCATCACTGCTCGTGCCTTAATAGTCAAATGCATCCTGGGCGATTGGACAAATCGGACCAAGGTGATAGGAATTCAGATCATACTGTACCACGTGAACCCATACGAATTAGCCTAGGCAAGGCAAGTGCCACAGCGTCTTGCTATTAGATTTTTTCAAGCCCCCCAATAGAGCCTCGCACCTTGCTTTATGACTATTTACATTACTGATAAGTGTGACCAGTGTGCCTTCCAAAGACCTGAAGACAGCTAGATACCTTTTTTGTAAATATCTAAATATATATTTTTTTAAAAAGTTGTAACTATATGTTAATTTAATTTAATTTTTTTGGATGGAAAATAATCAAATGACCTTCCCCCGCCAATGCTCCACCCACTGGGAGCGCGGGGGTGTGTCAGACTTATACTGACTAAAAATCATTCATGTTCCTTCTTTTGAGCCTGCTACGTACCGAGGCCTCAGTAACCCTTTCGACCAGTTCCGCTACCCGGCAAGCATGTTAAAACACCCAGATCATGACAAATATATATGTAAACTCAGTTTAATAGTTTCTTATTTTCATTTAAAGAAAAATTTTTTACAATTAGATAAACCTTTATCCGTTAAAAAAACTGTTTTATAAAATAAAGTAGCTATACATATTTACAAAGCGAAATGATGATACTTATGTTTATTTTTTAATTCGGCCAAAGTAAATTGATCACTTGAGGTAATTGTATTTTATTTTTCTTTTCAGATGTTGGAATGATCCCTGTCAAAGAGTAAGTAAATTCGTTAATTGCAAATACCTTGACACTTTTAAATTCTTAAACACTTATAATTCCAAAAAATCAACATAATAAACGCAGTTAATATTCTAAAAAGTTTCTGAAGTGCGCTTCCTTTAACATTCCAAAATATGCATGCATTTATTAATATTTTGACAAAAACATTTGATAAACAAGGTTACCCTTCATACTAATAGCTGCCAAAGTATTTAAACTTAAACACGAATAGCTTAAAGTATGTAAGGATATTTCCTAATAAATAAATGTAATAAATTCCTAACATTTGTCGAAATGAACAAGTTTTCTTTAGTTGCATTTGCAAGGTTACAGAATCTTTAAGTGGGCAATAATTTTGCTTTAAACACAGTAATTATGTATGTAATTATATGTACTGCTGAAAGTATCGGACTAGAAAATGTATTGATAATTATTATAATTGCGCAGACTTCTTTGCATATTAGTTAAATACGGTTATTATTTTTGTACTTATAACAAAATGTAAGTAATTATAAATGTGTTTACTGATTAGTCTTTTTATATGTGAATTATGTAATGTATGATGAGAAATACAGTTTTTAAACTGTCGATAACTATAAAATTAGCAAATAAGTTGTACCTTGACTTCTTGGCGGGAAAGTGAAGCGTCATGTCTGCAGTTTTGTTTTATTTTCTAAAATTTGTGATATTTCTAACATTAATGTTTAATAACGGTGGATTATTAACCGTTAAGTATTTGTGAACGTACATGAGTGTCGGTAAATGAAATAAAACAGTGCAACATAACTTTTCCAATTCTCTCAAGAAGTCCATGTGAGATCTCAGTATAGTCCCACATCTTTACTGAGGACTCAAGGGGCTTAGGGGGAGGGGATCTCATTTACCATTTATCATCTTTATCACCACTCATTCTCATTTACTATAATTTATATGATATTAATATATCTCTAACTTGACACTGGCTAAATGTGCAAACCGCACGAAGCCATTATTTAAAAGAAGAAGAAGTAGCACCTTTCCTATTGGTAGAGAACTTTGCAAAAAAATTCAGGCGCCATTTGTTTTAATTTGCGGTATTTAGCTCAGTTTTATTTTCGAGTAAGATTCTATCACATGCGAAGAGGTTTAATTCTAATTTTCGAAATTAGATGACTAGAGAATTTTAAGACAGTATCCCTCGGCATTAATCACTAGCCTTACTTTAAGATTTCGCAGGTGGTTTTTAAAAAACATAATTTTGCGTTGCAGCAAACCGCACGAGAGTTTGTCGTGGCAGTTCGTATCGGAGAGGGTGTCGCTCGGGTCCGACGTGTCCTCCTCGCCGACTCTTTGCCACGACACAGAGCGGCTAGCCGACATGCGCCTCTCCATACTAGTGCCGCCGCGAGCCAAGCTTGGCTGTGGGTATGTACCCTATTTTGGATTCTTTAGTACTAATAATAAAATAATATATCTAGTACCTAATAGTAGGTTCTCTCAAAATCTGGTTAGACCAGTGAACAAGCCCTGTGGCCTTAGATGGAGTTTAGGGCACAACCTATAATGCTAGGATAATCATTATCATCATCATCATGTTGTACGGCAAACCAGCGCTATTTTGAGAGAACTTACCTCTGTGCCACTACACCGAGCGGCTAGCCGACATGCGTATCCCCATATTAGTGCCACCGCGAGCCAACCTTGGTTTTGGCGCGGCTGTTATGGATTCTTTCATACAGATAATAATGTCTCTTTTAATAGTAGGTTCTTTTAAAATCTGGTCAGACCAGTGAGCAGGCCCTGGGTCCTTTTATGAATCTTATCTCATAATTACAATTATAATTGTGATAACCCATTAACTTATATAAAATTTATGAAAGCTCCTTTTCATTTTTTGTAATGTTTATTGTTAGCTATGTCTAATTAACAAGTTAATATGTCATCATATCAACCCATTACTACTACTAAGCACGAGCCACGATGAGAGGGTTCTGGGTAATACAGTCATACATCACCATGCGAACCCAGTGCGGGTGGGAGGAGTTTCTACGTAATTATTTGCAAGTTGATAAATTTAAAAAAAACTAACACCTATGCATACTAATAAGCTCACCGAAAATGGTCAATGTGTTTTGCTTAGCAACATTCCAATTTGAGTAGTTTTTGTCATGTTGTTTCCTTCCTTTTCATTTAAGGTTTGACATATAAATATAATTAATTTACGTTTGACATAGTAATACAACCATTGCTCTTCGTTTATACGAGGCTATTTAAATTGCTCATATCTTCTTTATATATATAATTCTACTGTTTGTGTGTATATCACTGAACTTCTTCTAAATGACTGGACCAACTTAAATGAATATTAATAATAAGACAGGACAACGGTCTGTAGGGTCAACTAGTGGGTATATAAAACACGGCGATCTGCACGACCTAACTTTTTAAAGTAAAGTTTAAAAACGAAACTTGAACTTGCAAGTTATGTTTTTAAACTTCACTTTAAAAAGGCTCAATAATACAGCATATATAAACTGACGCGCTCATTTACGATGTTTAAGATTGCAACGTTAATTTAATAATTATTCTTCACATAATTTAAAAAAACGTAGAAATTACCAAGTTGATTTCAAACTTTTTTTTTGGAAATATACACCTAGAGTGAACCATTTGATACCGAACTGAGTTCAAACCATGCCGATATCCTACGGATGTGAAACCACCCGTAACACAAATGCTGCCTATAACACGGATTAAGGGTAGTAGTCCCGTTAGTCCGCTGTAACTTCCTTATAACATTGTTAATAATACAAACTAAAATATACTTAGTTAATATCTGGAGGCCTATTGTATATACCTACACCGCTTATTTTAGCCTATTGTCGTTCGTTAACCTAATCATCACACACATACAATGTTATTCAAATACAGTAGTTAATTTATACATAGATTTAGAAGATATTGAACTAAAAAGAAAAATATATATAATAACATAATCATTTTTAAAGCAATGTTATTTTTAACTGAATTTAATGAAAAATTCGCAAGTACCGAAGTAAGTAATATACGGAAAACTATTAAATCGTCCTTATGTTATTAAACTGTAACGTATATACCTACCACAGATAATATAATACTATACTACGACGTATACGTAACAAAAGTAAACAAATTAAAAATAAAGCACCATCAGCTTACATTCGTCTACAGGACATAGGCGTCGCCAATAGCAAGTAACTGAGCTCGATTATCAGCTCTTTAAAAAAAAGCTTAAATTCTGGATTTTGAAAAAAAATAAGGAAACTTTAATAAGTATGTTAAACCCCCGAAGTGTCGCTATGTCAAATCTCTATGGTGATCCAAGCTTTTACTAACTAAAGTTTTTAGAAAATAATATATTTTTCAAAGACCACTCACCAAAATAATCTTTTGCATTTCAGAATCTGCAAAGGGCCAGAATGGAAACCTGGTATCTTCGTGCAGTTCGTGCGGGAGGGCGGCATCGCGCAGGAGGCGGGCTTGCGGCCGGGTGACCAGATCCTAGCTTGTAATGGCCAGGACTTCTCCGATGTAACTTTCAATGAGGTTCGTATTTACTGTCGTCGAACTATATTTGAAGCCTCTTAGCTCCCCTAAGTACAGTTCGTGTTGACCCTAAATAATACAATCGCTTGTATCTTTTCAAATCTATTGTATATTATGGCCTGCGTGACTACGTAGGTACAATTATTATCAGTGGATTTGTAGCGACTGAGATGATGGATGATGTTTGGCTAATCCCATCGCTAACGAAAGCAATTTTATTAATTTTCACTAAATATTTGCACCAATGTGATAACTACAGTATGCGCGCTTACTTTTTAAGTATGAATTTGAGATAATACCAGAACATTCCAACAAGTTGCATTTGTAACAGAAAATAATGTTTGCTTTTTTATCTCTACAGGCAATATCGGCGATGAAGGCGATCGGTCGCCTAGAGTTGGTGGTACGCGAGGGCGCGGGAACTGAGCTGGTGTCACCGGAGAGCTCAGGGTATAACAGTTCGGCGTCGTCAGCGGCCGGTGAACGTAGTCCCGCACCACTGGGTCTGCCGGTCACTCAGCCTGTCGCCGCCAACGTTCCGCCGGCACCGCCTGCCGCGCTGCGTCGTCGCTTGGCCAGTGTCGCCGAAGAGGCAGCCGACCGCGCCGACAGGTTCACATCACTACCAGTTCAAACCTTTCCAGCATTTTCCGACTTCTCTAGGCTCCTGGACTCTGCGCTACAGGCCTTAATTGGTCAGCGTTTGCTGAAGAGGCAGCCGACTGCGCTGACAGGTGCGCAGCATTTATAGACTTCTCTAGTCATCTGGACTCTTCGCCACAGGCCAGATAGGCCAGTGAGGCTGGAGAGGCAGCCGACCGTGCTTCTGGTTGACATCAGTACTATAAATTAAAGCCTATAAAATATGTTAAAGCGTACTTAATAAGCCACCGAGTGACCAGCTGCGCCGAAAAGAAAACTGATAGCGAGCTCATTGTTTTTCTAGCTACTCACCTAATCCTATTCAGGGCCTTATCGATCATATCTTCAGGACTTTGGTCATCACATATCATTAATAAACAGCAGCAACAGCAACATACGTTTCCATTGGACATTTAATGCACCAAGTGCACTATCCCCGTGTAAATGTTGTCATTACATAAGACTCATATTATTATAAAATTTATTTAGCTACCCTCATACCTTTAAAATAGATCGGCTGAGTTTGATTGATGCCACTAACTTAGAATCATGTAATTTTTTTTGTTATTTTTTCCTAGAATAGAACTGTAATGAATTTATACAATATATTATTTTCAGGTTAACTATGAGATTAAAAAGACGAACATGGGATAGCTTAGACTTTGAATGGAAGAAAAATGACATACATAATTTTGACATACCGTCCGACATAGAACCCGATTACGACTGCCCTAGTATACCGAATAATCCACATACATACGAAAACAAGCATAATCTACGTAATATTAAACCAAACAAGGATTTTGTTACGTCACCTTCAAATAGGACAATCATAAATTTAACAGAAGATGGCGCCACAATACAGTGTAGTTATGATAACAAATCTCCCAGGATTAATACATTCACATCGAATCACAAGAGAGACGATAAGAAGACTATAGTAGTTGAGGTTCACCACAACAGTAATGTTAACTGTGGCAATACGACCTGCAACTTCCCGCCACCCCCCAAAAAAGACTTGTCAGACACCGCGAGTGTATCGAGTTCTGCCACGTTATCAAGTGCCATTGCCGAAGAGATACAAAGAAGAAAGTTGGTGAGTTTATGTTTATAATTGGTTACATTCCAATTGAGGCTTTACGTGCGAACCGTGCCTGCGTTAAACCCTTAAAATCAGTGCTTAACTCGCTCCGCCCGATATGTGATCTTTCTGACAACTTTCAGACAATTTTGTCTTTTAAATATGTATGGAAATTAAATCTCACACAGACAAAGACTATAGATACTATCGTCATTATGTTGTAAAAAGTATACATAAAATCATTGGAAATCACTTGGGAGTCTTCCAATGTCTTGTATCGTTTTAGTAATTGTGTTTTCCTTTTATAAACATAATATTTAATAAACATTATACTATAATCCTAGATATGCTTGTTTTCAAATGACTTCATTACAAATTACCTACAGCATAACTATCCAGCACTTTTGCAGTTATTAATAAACAATAAGTTATATATTTGAAAGCACCAGTAGACCTTCTAGTAAAAAAATATTTAATATTTTATTGCTTTATTTGTTTACAAGTTTTTATTTATATATATGGTTTTAATAGAGCAAAAAAACCTCCAATCCGGAGAGCACTAAAGCAGTACCACCAAACCCCGTAAAAAAGCAGCTACAAAAATGTGGTGACAAGGACACAAGAAGGCAGCATGACGCTCTCATGGATGAGTTCAAGAAGATGCATCGCAAAATGTTTGCTGGGCATGAGAGAGACCAGCCTCCCAACAATGCCGAGCCTGCCACAGATGCAGAGAGCCTGGTAAGTTCATTTAACAATATCCTGTGGATTCCAACGCCACTCAAAAATTTTCTCAGAAGAGTTTTCATCTTACTTATTTGTAAGTACTTGTAAACAATTCTTTTGAACTTCAAGCTAAAGTTCCTTCTTTGTCATTTGCTAGGGAACCTATTCGTTATGTCGATGTCGTCGACCGATCGTTAAATCGGGGCAAGTCATACATTTTTTTTGTCTGGCTTTTTATAGATAAATTCTGGATAGATTCAATCTCTGTTTTATTAAAGCTTAACAAAAAATATTTTAAGCTGCAAGAATCGTCCTGTTGACCAGATGTTATGAAGCCAACAGTTTAAGGATAAACAAAAAACCTTGAACCTAAAATAATAGTTGATTTGCCGTGGTTTTATTTGGCATATCATCGATCTGGCAAATTCATTGATCGGTCTACGGTATCGATAATGTATGACCGGAAAGTAATAAGTTGTATGTTTAAATGAGAAATGGTTAATAAAGTACGCAGTTGTCTTTCTTCTGATCATTTAAATAAAACGAACCGAATATACCTACAACTGCTCTATTTTTTTTGTTAAGACATCGAGGGTACCTGTATAAAAGGTACTTATTTGGCTGTAAAATTGCCAGCGAGATTTCATACAATAGGCCATTTTATATTTTGCCGACGTTAATACACCTTTATTCAGAGAAACTTCAGCACAAAAAATAGTTTGATTTGGTTTGGTTTGGTGTAGAAAGGTCCACTAGACCTTTCTACAACTGATCATGGCATCCTGCTGTGTTACTATAGACCAACTAAGCCTATGATACACAGAATGATGTGAAAGTGTTTTGTGTCTTATTGTAAGCTTTTGTCAGTCTCGACCATTGCATTTTATGGCGTTTGATTTCACTCAAATTTGTAGAATTCAAAATGTAGGTTTATGTGCACATATGATGACTTAGTACACTTTAAATGCAATTCTTTATTTTTTTTACAAGAAGTAGGAATACTGCATAGTTTTAATCAAGCATTTGCAGGGCATATTGCAGGGTTTAATCCGAGTCCCCTTTCATAATAGTTAAGCTGGCTGGTACAAAAATAACAATGACCTTGTAAATAACGCACTCTCAATGTGTGTGTGTATAGGGATCCTGTCAAGACCTAAGGAGCCCAAGCCCACCCCACTTGCAAGTGGTGCACCTGCCGATCTCTGGCGAGGTCGAACGAGGCTCTGGCGAACATAAAAGTTTCCGTTAGGCGGCAATAGGCTCGCCACATATTATAGGACCAAAAAAATTGGCAAATTGTTGGCGTAAATTATATGCCATCGGGGCAAAAGGCGTGATAGTATGTATGTTGGCTAGATTCAACGTTATTCTTATAAGTAACTAGTATATTTTAGACCTTTAAATAAGTCCTGGCCATAAGGTTGGAATTAAAAAGTGAAAAGTTTTGACTCTAAATTTAACAAAATATTCTTTCTAACTTATGAATCTAATAGTTTATTATTTGAATCTTTTAGAACAAGTTATGGAACTCGGTAAAAAAATATTTTTACGCTTTCTGTGGCTATATCTGTTTATTTTCCATTACTTATATCTTAAAAAAGTAAATTGTTATTTCACAATATTAAAGTGAAGTATATGCAAGCAGTTATTTGGTTAATATTAGATAGATATGTTGAAAATTTATCGGGGACACATTTTTATAATTCAAGTTATATGCAACAATTTGCAGCATTTTCGTCATTTAGTCACAGTTAAGTAAAGTCCGTTACAGTCGAAATCATACCCCAGTAAAATGGTAAAGACTGTCAGGTTCTATGGAGCAATCAACACGGTAAAGCAAAATTCACTGTCATATACCACTTTCCTACGTTTGTGTACGTTGTGAAAGAAGTTATATCTAAAATGAATTACTTTTACACGTCATATGAGAACAAAATACTGCTAAGATGTGTCTTATTTCGTGTTCGCCAAAACTCCCAATGGTTAAATAAATTAAAATGGAATTAATGTTTTAGCATTTTATGACAGTTTACAGCTGAAAATCAGCCTCAAACGAGATCAAGTTATGCTTAATTGACCTCGTGCAGATGTTTTGTTCGTGCAATGCTTTTCGCAAATCTGCACAAAGCGCAAATGATGCTCACGTTTTAAGAACAGCAATTATTGGTCTTTCGCAATATGACGGTGTCGCCATTTTTAAATCTATAATTATTAGTCCACGGTAAATGACCATACATTTTTTTGACACAAAAATTTTAAACTTTATGAGTGCCTGTTTAGCGACGAGTCCGATAAGACTTTCTAATGCCAAAACTTTCGGCACTGCTGCGTTTTGAATGTCGTTATATAGAAATTTTCGGAGTGTTGGACACTCCATACGAAGCATGATTTTTTGTCGGACAAGTTGACCTATAAATGTCCAACTTTTAATTAATTATACTAAACAAATTTCAAATAAATTTACTTGTATATACGGGGTGTCATAGTTAAGTCATATCGACATTTCAATTTAATTTGTAAACCTTAGGTACCATTACATACATAAATATATTCACGCCTGTTTCCCCGAAGGTAGGCAGAGGCATATTTTACGCCCACTCTTCGTCAATTATATAGTTGGTCCCACGTAATTGGTGGCGAGCCTATTGCCGCTTACTGGGTACTGTTATGTTCGCCAGAGCCTTGTCCGTTGATCGGCCAGTGCACCACATGTATGTGAGGTTGGCTTGGGCTCCTTAGGTTTGGTAGGATCCCTATACACCTTTTAACCTTCTTTTGGGTTGAATTTCACAAAATTCCGTCTTAGTGAGCACCTACCTAAGTCCGTAGCGAAACCCCAATGAAAAATTTGATACTCCTGGCACTTGCAATTCCTGAGATTTCGTGAAAGGTCACTCCTTTCTCTTTTATAAATATAAAGAAACGAGTTTCATGCCAAAGTACAGAGATAGAGTCACCTTTGGGGTACCCGAATTACCCTCAATGTTATGTAACGCAATTTTTTATAGTTTTCTTGTTATGAATTTTTGAGAAATGTCGACCTTCGAGATACTCAAAAATATTAAAAAGAAGTACTATTTTTTATTGTATTTTTAATTAAGCAATTACATCTTAATAAGTTTTTATTATATATTTAAAATTAAAATTTTACAATTAAAGCTTCGTAACTTTAAATAAAATCGTGAAAATGTTTTTTTGAAGTGAAAAATTTACTTTCGTGGCATTATAACTAAAATTTTGATGTTTAAACGATAAATTATACAGGTTAATTTATGGCTGAAATTTAATTGCAAAAATTTTCTTTAAAATCAAAATTTTTATAATAGATGAAAAAAATTAATACTTAATTACCTAATTTTGCTAAAATCTGCCTTCAAAGACAGATTTTGATAATAAAATATTTTTCTGCTCACATAATTATCCCAAGCGGTAAATCCAAAAAGTAGTCGATGAAGACAATGCTCTGAATATTAACCAACTTACTTCAACAGACCTTTAGCCTAAGATTATTTTGCAGTAGGTTTTTCTTTTTTCAGCTTTTTTAAAAAGTAATGCTTTACTTAACTAAGTAGTTACCTTTGTATTTCAGAATCAGAAAGATCATGTATTTCATTTATGTACATATTAATTACAAATGCATAAGCGGCATAGGAAATCTAGTTATACCTCTGTTTGTCTGTTCAATGACGACATCTTTACCAAGGTCGTTATAGGTCGTAATTATGCGCTCAGAATGAATGGTGCCATATTCTGTTTGTTGTATTGTAATGTATAGCTATTTTTGTTTCCGCAACTTAAGTAATTTTTAATTTTATTTTGAAGTGTTGCTCTTGACACTCATCACATTGAGGTACAGATTATGATAAATGACTATGTTATGCTGTTAGTAAAGATAGATGAAGGTCAGAAATTTGTTAATTTAGTTTTTCAATGGCCGATCGTCTGGTAGGCTATAAATCTATGTTCTACTTTTGCATGAAAGAAAATAACATTGTTTTTTAATAATAAAACATAGAATCTGTAATATATCATATGTATTAATATTAAACTTTTTTTAAAAAGTAATGATTATTAAAACAATATTTTAATAGAACTAATACAACTGCGACTGAGAAGTATTGAAAATATACTATAAAACAGAGGTATAATAATATCGCCCAGTTCCAAAGCGTGACCAACTGTAGATAATTTGGTTCCGCAAAGAGCCGTGACTGGTTCATGTTACAGTTTGGTGTAGTATAGGTATACAATTTTTCGTTATTACATAACATTAGCGGCAGAAAGACAATTAGAAAACTTGTGAAATAAAATACACCAGAAGTTTGGCACGAATAGTTACTGCATAGTTACATAAAAGTAGAGATGAAAAGACTTGAGGTTTTTAAGCTCTTTAACAGGAACTCGACTCAATTCATACGGTTAACAACTCAATGAGTCTTTAAACCCTGAACTCTAACCCTTATTTAAGTCGAAGACTGTGGCCTCTAAGTCTACTTTATGACTTGAGTCATTTTAAAATGACTCCAAATTATAAACGAGTCGAGTCTTAACGAAAAGGTTCGAACCTTTTTAAAACGACTCGGTTCGCGGGAGTCTTAAGTCGTGAGGCGCACTCATACATCGTATTACTAGAATAAATGTGGATATGCGATATTGTATTCCTACGCTAATTATTATGGGCAAAACAGGGTATATAAGTAATATACGCAGATTTAGTTTCATTTTTATTTTTAAATTTGAAATAAGTAGTAACGTAAAATTTTAATACGTCTTTTGTTATTTAATACGGGTTACGCGTAGACAATTAATAAAGGTTAATATTAAATGGAATAAAGTGATATTCTAATGGTAAAATACTTTTTGTAATCGGTCCAGTTTTTTTTGAGTTTATTCCTATGAAATTATGTTACTTTTTTGGTTTCTTTTAAAAAATATTTTTCTAATAATTTTGAATTACGATAATTATCTTTAAATAGTAATAGGAAAAATATATATAGTGATGCAAAATTAGAAAACTTAATTAAAATACAATGATCAAGCACTGACATTTATTATTTTATAATCCCCCGTTAAACAGCTCATCTTATGTTAAACGACTCGAGTCCTTTTTTACTAAAAGGTTCGCGACTCAGTCGTTATTAAAAGCCTCGAATCGTTTTATTTTAGAGTTCGACTCTAAATTGAATGAAGTCTCCTACATTAGTAAAAGCCTTAAATCGTTCGTATTTTTGAGTCGAGTCCTAAAAATTGAGGCGAGTTTTAATTGAAAAGGTTTAAAAACCTGGAGTCCTTTCATCACTACATAATAGGTTCACTAAATAAAATCATGTTTTAATAAACTGATGTGATTCAAATATAATATTAATTAAAATATATAGCCTGTTTCTTTACGACAGTATGTGGACAAGGCTTTTGATTTCTAGTTAGGTAGGGTAGGTCTGATGAACCCAAAGTACGCCCTACTTACACCCTAGTTTGTAAACGAAGGTTTGAGCTCAGTAGTTAAACGTAATAAAGTAGATTGACGACATCTAAGGAAAATGCGCTTTAAAGATATAGCTACGTAACTCAATTTTTTTTCTAAATAAATTTTCCGTTAGATGTACATATGATTCAAAACTCTAGTGGTCTCACTAGCCCCGCTGGCCTCCTCATTAAAGCACAATTAACAAACCGAAGCCTCTAGGAATGCCCCTAATTACTTATACTTGGAAACAGATGCAATTACTTGGTGGACAAATATGATAGCAATGCAGAATTACACATCAAAAGTCCCTCGTCACTTACAAGCCTGTTTTTACGAATTACATCAAATTAAGTTGCAGATGTTCTTATAGATTTGTCTGAAGAGCTTTGCATTTTATTTACTATTTTCATAGATAGAGATTGAAGTCTTTATTTTTATTTGGTTATAAACCTAGATGCCGTGAGTAACCGACCTAGAATAGTGCCACCCCTCTCATCTCACGGGGACTCCTCCGGGGGTAAGTGTCTACGAAGAGAAAACCTATCGATTGACTGGCAGCAGTGTTAGCCGGTGTACTGACTTAAACTGCGATCGCTAATCCTGCCTGGCGCGGCGGTTATGGGCAAATACCCGAAATATAATTTGACAATGCGCTTTATTAAGTCTAATCATTATGATACCAAGCGAGACCCCTTTACAGTTTTAATGTTTATTCGTAGATAGATCGTAATCGATATTTTAAGTAACTTGCAATAATCACCAATTTCAAAAATATCTCTATTTATGAGAGATATATATTTAGATATCGGTGTGGCTCACATTTTATAAGCCTAGTGAAAAATAGTTACTAAACTCTGGGCATGTAGGGCACAGTCTCTTGAGTTTATTTTAAATTAAAATATTCAGATGCCATGCATAAGGTTATTAAAACATTACAGTACTTTGAATGAATTATAAAATTACTAATGTACAAGAATGTCCCGTCCGTCCGTCAATTTTATTCGGTCGCGTACTAAGGTTCGGTAGATTGTGTATGGTGATATCGATTACACAAATGCACATTACCTGCGAACGGAAATATAACAAGTGATTTGGAATTGGTACCATGATAACACCCGTCCAACCAATAGCGTTGGTTGGTTGGTGATAGAGATTGATTTGCGTATGAGTTTCCTATCACGCCAACACCACCAAACGAGATAATTATACGAGAATTCATGTATGATTGTGTTAAATAACTTGCCTAATTTTTTATAAGAACAAACATAAATATCGCCTTTGCCAATCTAAAATATGGTCTGTGTTATAGTTTATAGTTTATAAGGAAAAGTGCAATTATAGCACTTCTGAAACATTTTTTTTAGAATCTTCGTAGTGGGCATTTAATTATCAGCATATCTTTATTATGTAATGACCTTTGACGAACTATTAGAAAAGTCACAACTTATTGTAATAGAATACCTAAGTATATGACTTAATGTGCACATAACTTTTATATATAATAACTAGGTATGTTAACTATCAACCTGCATATTTACTACTCAAATAAGGTAGGTGAGTCGGGGAAACTCATGAAATATTTACTAACAATAATACTTATTATCACTTTTTGAAAACAATAAACATACCAACACTTATCCTTCCATCATACCATTTATTGAAATCGATGCCGGTGATGCATATAATTGAACGTTAGACGTCGCGGCTGTGGTTAACCGAGATAGAATTTTCGTTACAGTTGGTTGTGGTAGGTAATACGCTTGGAAGAGCGCAATGATTTCGCATGGTTCCGCCTTGCACTGATAACGGCAGCGATGGCAATACGACCACTCAGATACAACGCTCAGTCACCAAATCGGCCCCGAAGCAATCGCTCGCCGTGTGCTGCACTGCACTAAGACGCTCGCGCACCTTGCTTAAAACAATCACATACAATTTTCCGCGCTTCGGAAAAATTATCGCGCGACCTTCACTTGTTTTTCAGGCACCATTGAAATGCTCGACTATATTATTTACCGTCGTGTGCGTGATTTGTGCTAAACGTGTGTCTAGCTTAGAATCCTACAAACAAAAGTGTCGCGACGTAATCATAATTTACTTAGACTATTCGCTTTTAACACCTGAATGTGACCTTTGCACAAGATACTGAGTGATAAAATATGAAGAATTTCAAATCAAAACCATTAGTAGTTATACAGTGCTATGAAGTAAGTTCACTTAAACTGTTTATAGTGTGTAATGTAATTATATCGATAAATATCTATGCCTAAATTAATGAAGCGAAGAGTCAAGAAGTGTTATAATTTTTGTATAGACGTGACTGGGTCATCAGTTACTTAATGATCCTTTTGATATTGGCCTAACTGACTGTAATACTCTAACAAGGTATTCTGTAAATAAAAAAAAACATTTCAAGTAAAGTTATATATTGATAACTTTGTAAATATCTTTTGCTATTTGTTGGTAACATTTAATATTTTTACATTAGATTAAAGAAAAACTCAGCCTTTAGCGGGTAGGTTAAAATTATTCTATTAGGTTTTTAGTGAAACAGTAACTAAACTTAATTTCATATGTGTCTATATATTGGCAACAATGATGTGTAATACATTTATGGGTGTTTATATATTGAATATACTCATATTAAGCTTCGCTTTTTGTTGAAACTCGTCGTTCAAACGAAATATATAAATAAGTTAACTATGAATAAACAATATTTTATAAACAACTTCAACTTTATCCTAATCAATCATGTGAGATTGTTGTTATCACTTGATTCTGTGTATTGATGAGTGATCACTTTCGTTCGCTCGATAAAGTCGATGTTGGGACAACAAACGATTGTAGAAAGTTAAATATCTACTTATTAGATATTTTGCATTAGATAAATATATACTGCTTCAGAAAACATCCTATTTATTTTAAACTATTGTTTTAAGAATTAAGAAGTGTTCATTTCGGAACTTTAGGAATTTACACCAGTAAAAATATCGAGTATTTTTTTAAAAAGGAAGGTTTAAATCGACCATATACTGACCTGAAATAATGCTAAGTATATAAGCGAAAAAGATATTAATTTACTGCAACTTTGACTGATAAGTTTGTATTGCCCTAAACAGAAGATAATTTCAGGAGTTCAAATATGTTTCCTTGCCCACTTTTCATGTATTCGACGTCTACTTATATGAATTATTAACAAACATTTACGTTGCCTTTAGAACCCAGTGTCTATACTCATAGCTTTCAAATTCAGAGGGTCTCGGGTTCAAACCCTTTCTGGGTTGCGGAGCTCAGACGGCAGTTGCTCGATATAATAACTACAATTCAGCCAAATCTGGTTGAACGAGTGAGCAGACCCTGGGCCCTAAGCTTAAGTCTAGGACAACCGGGATATTTTAAAGTTGAAAACAGACTAAATTGTTATTAAAATATTTTAAGAAATATTAGTGCTCTATGTTTCTTTGAATAAAAACACATTAGTTTTTTTCACTTTGGAAGTTTAAATTCTTTTATAGTTGTAACTTTACAGTTTATGAATTATCAATCATTATTAATATCATAAAATCCCAAGAATTTATTTCGGAGGGTTAGGTTAACTCCTATTAACTCTAATAGAAATGCTACTAAGGATTGTACCACACAAACACACACACACACATCGCACAATTGTTTTAACGGAATGTAAATTAATTAATTAACTTTTCTCTTATTTGTGTCCAATTATAATCAAAGACGGATAATGTGGGGGCCTGGTAATCTATCACACAGGGAATACCCTAGTTTAGACACCAGTCTTTCACAAAGGTAGCTAATGTTTACTTTTAAGGAACTTAAATATGTACATGTGTTATTTATAACCTTTGTGAAGAGAAAATAAATGAATTTTGCGATTATTTAGTATATTATTTGAGCTCATGAAGTTTACTGTAGGTATAAGGGTTTTATTAGTATACATTAATAGGTTTATGCAAAACTACCTATGACATTTTATCTTTGTTTTTGTCCTTGAATAACATTACTGCTACAAAAGAAACAGACGAGTATGCACGAATCTACGTGAAGAGCCATTTTGTTATTTTACTACCGAGCTTTAAGTAAAATAACAAAACAATTTGATATATCTATCGCTGCGAATTTACAAAATTGATTTCCCATATTACGTAAGACACACGTGAGTTAATCAGTAAAGATTAGGACAGATTACGTTTGAGGAGGATCCAATTCAATCGTGTTTCATAGGTAGATTATTTATTTTTTACTCTTTAACTTTATTTATGATAAGTGAGTAAGTATGAGTTTTACTTGATTTTAAAAAACGAACTGATAATAATTATATTTTTCATTTTTTTACTTTGTAGATAAACAGGCTAAAGATTGGCATTTTAAAAATTAAATCGGCTATAGACCAATGGCGAGACTCATAGCCTTTAAATTTAGAAAATTGGGGCCTCGGGTTCACACCTATGACTTTATAAAGTTATGTGCGTAATTATCGCTTGCTCCGTTCCTCGGAAAGCCCGTTAAGCTTTCATGGACGTAAATGGCAGTCGTCATTACGAAGTCCGTGGCTTCTAACATCCTGACAGCCATAGGATTATGTTTCCCGATGTAGGTTGCGGAGGTCAGACGGCAGTCGCTCTATTTGATAACTGAAATTCAGCCAAATCTGGTTAGACCAGTGAGGTGACCCTAGAACCTGGGTTTAAGTCTGGGACAACCGGGATAATGCTTGGATATAATGATTGACATTCTAAAAAGTAGTAGTCTTGACAAAAAGTCGACTTTAAGCCCAGTCACTAAAAAAATAAATTAACTAGCACTTTTTTGTAAGTAACACTTACTTCACTTATTTTTGAGTTTAGCACTACTCGCAAATGTTTAAACAACCAAAATTTTACAGGTAATTTTTTGATGGATAGCAAAAACAACAAAACCAACTTGTAAAGTGCCTAAGAACTGCCAGAAGTCGACTATATAAGTTTTGTATTTGGGCAATATCGAGAACCAGCTAATAACATTTTTTTTGCAAATACATATAATGCTTTTAGCAGAATATTACAAAACAAGATCTAAAGTTAAACCAGGTTTAAAACTAACTGCTGCTGTCACTTTTATTTGATTACATGAAGACAGTGACAGCACTAGTTTTAAACCTGGTGGAGCAGCGCGTGTTTAGAAATAAATTTAACGTGAACCTGATCTCGGCATGACGCAATATTAAACTAGTAAAGGATATCACATGCATGCATTCATATGCGTTGGTACATACATAATGCAAATTAAATGAGATTATCCACCTATGCTTATTACCAGTTCTATGTTAACCAAGGAAACAAGCATATCATTAAGAAGTTATCTTGCGCTGTACCTAATATAAATTCATAAAAATTATTAGTAAGGATTTTCATGATTGTGAATCGATTATTAGGAAATTGGAAATCTTCTACTATGTAGGTAGGTATATTATTTATAAGAGTACCAACATATCAAATAAGTGCGTATAGTTTCAAAATTTTTACGTAAAGGGCAGTAAGTGATAGCGAGATAAACAAAAGGAAAGACAAGTTTAGTCAAGATAAAATATCGACTATATTGGTTACATCTTAAATCATTAAGATTAATCATTATGATCTTAATCATTAAGATCCCTTAAAAAAACACAATAGTGATTATTTGCAATAAATTATGTTACAACTGACTGCTGAGACAAGAAACGGCAGCCTTATTCACGAAAGAAACCGATTATTTCAAATTCTACCAGAAGTGCAGTGGCGAAGCGACTTCTGTGAGCAAAAATAGAAAGCGAGGTTGTATATTTCTGAGAATGTAAGAATCTGACCAGTCGTATTTATTTTATTGTGGGTGCTCGTGTTCTAACCAAAGATATAGCATATCGTTATGAAGCTACCTAATAATAAGTTATATCAAAATAATAATGGTTACTTATGCTTTTTTTTATTTGGAAAAATAAATTTGTTTTTTTTTAAACTTAGCACCAGTATTTTTCTAGTCCGTATTGGTAGGTATATTCATATGCTACTTAGTCTTACCTACTATAGAAATATTTTTCTACGACTAGGTCTCATGTTTGAACAAAGTAAAGTTTATCAAAAATAAATCGTCATATTTCAGTTTATTAATGTCCCGGTACAGGGCTCAGGTCTCTCATCATTAACCCAGCTAAATTACTCCCAGACCCATTGTTGATATCGAATCATACAAGCGCTAAATGCTACACAAACGGGTGACCGTCCAAGGACTGACCACTGCAATTTGAACTTAACTTCAATGATCACTTTTAGAATTGCAAATTTAAATAAATAACTCGTATGTCCGATAAGCAGAGAATTTGAATTAAAACGTATCTGATTTATGTTAATGGATCAAAGAAATTACGATTTTATACACACCTCATAAATTCATTAAAAAAGTTTGTTAACCAAAACATAAATTTCTTGAAATCTACTATTAACGCCAGGAAAGACGCGAAAGTATTTTACAATTATTATCCTGATTAATTTACAGAAAACTAATTATTGTTTATTTATTATTACCCCGTTCCTAATGGCCATTAAGGCAACGCGGAACCGGTCAGGTGTATCATTAAATTAACTGTAAAATGGACATCAAACTACATCTCAAATATGTTTTCTATTTTGAACTAGGGGTCTCGTTCAAAATACAGAGGACAAATGATGTCCTCCCCAATTTTAAAATAGCTTTGAATTGGGTTGACCTATTTCTTGCTCAATATACCCTATTCCAATTCCAATAGTTTTTTATAACTTATATATACTTACCAGGACCTAAACAAAATTCAAATATTTTGCATAACATTGCTTAAACCGTGAGTCCAAGGACCTGAATTCATACAAAAATAAAAAAATATCGCAAATACATTTTTCCATACTTTGAAATTTTTATTTCCTAACCTACAAACATTACGAATTTCAGCTATTAACAATGATTCTCAACCAAAATTTTAACATTTACATTTTTTTGATAGGTTTTATCTACTGCTTAAAATACACAATATGATATAATATCTAATATGGTTTTGATTTACTACATCGTATCGTAATTGGGAAAAACTGTTAATTAATTTCGTGATAATTCATAATCAACGATTTATTTTACGTTTGTGATTAGGTCTGCTACTCGTAACGTGGTTAGCTAAAAAATAACTACATAACAAGACTAACAGTTGCCCTTGCAGATAGTTACACTTCATTGACTACTTATAAATATAAAAACGTACCTACCAGTAAATACTAACTTATGATTACTAGACAAGTAGGTATGCTTCTTTGTAATTACTCGAGTTAAAAGCTGATTAATAAAATATCTACTTAAAAGCTTTTAGCATTTATTGTTTGTTACTAATCCTAAAGGATTTAATTGGCGTTGGTTCATGAACGATTTATTACACATTATACTAAATTTTGTAAACAAAACCCGTTGTCTTCATATCTTGAAGTTATATCTATTAGTCTTTATTTATGGATTGTCTTTTCTTTCTTGCAGGATCGTCAGCAAACATTGCCAATAAGAAAAGCGGAATTCGAACCCTCGGAGGTTGCAACCAATTATCATCCGTCACCCAAGAAGGAAGCAGCTGTTACTACTCCACCGCCTCCGCCACCTGTAAGCACGTTCTTCTAATCTATCAACAACTTACTGATTTGAAACGCTTTTCTACTTAACACATCTGTTTATAATTTTTTTCTTTCAGATGCCAATCACAAAATTAAACGGTCATCAAAACGGCGAAGCAAATGCGGCAACTAATCACAAATCAATTGCAAAGCCAACTTTCAATCCAGAAGCAATAAAATCAGTAAATCTTCGTAATGGTACTTTGAAGAGAACGCCTACTCCCGATTACAATGCCAAAACAGAGGTTGTTCAAACAAACTTTAAAAGTAAAGACGACAAAGCGGAGCTGGAATCCCTTGAGTCTTATAAGTTAAAAAATCCCGTGAACGTGCCACCGAAGCCGCCACCGAATTATTTCATGCAGGCACCGAACGGTACCGCGACTATGAAGAAGATTAGCCGACCAGTGTCGGTCACGATCGGGGAGTATGGAAATGGTGGGGGCGGTCGGCGCGAACCCACTCGCCTTGAATTCCTCACCGGCGATAAGCCTGATGGCAACGGCGTGCCTGATGATGTCTCCATAACCAATAGATTACAATCTGAACTTGTTCTAACCTTATCTAGATCCAACTTACGCAAGAAGACTGAATCCTTGGTAAGTTACATTATAAGGTTTTGCTTATTTTAAACAAATGACTTTGTAATATTTATTCTGTTATAAATGTTTCAGGGCAATGGCAATCATAAAATGTATTACGCTAGGTCATCAAATGAAGATAGTGATGCGTCTTTAGATAAAAACTTTCACGCCA
The DNA here is from genome assembly GCA_949126915.1 of Musotima nitidalis. NCBI lineage: Eukaryota > Metazoa > Arthropoda > Insecta > Lepidoptera > Crambidae > Musotima > Musotima nitidalis. The sequence continues at coordinate 12,333,819 of OX421418.1, read as the reverse complement.
GATATGGCAATAATCTTCATCCTATGCCACCTTCGATATCTATACCTAAAGTGTCAAAACTCAAGACCCATGTCCTGTAAACACAGTGATATTACGCCAACGACTACTTACGAAGTATTTTAATCAAAAAGTTCTGTTCATTTAAAATTCAGTTATTTTCACAACACGTCAATCACGAATGTGCATGTATTATGTAGTTTCCAGGAATCACTGAGCACATTTTAACAAACTATTTATCTTCACGTCACGAAGTCATGAAAGCCTAAGATACTGTTGTCCACCACCAATGACTATTAAACAATATTCACGACCATATTTTTCAATCCACTCTTTAAAAACATTGAACGGTGACGGTATATAGCTCTGAGAACAGTAATTACCTATTTGGGCGTAGATAATTTTTGGTTTATTATAGTAAATGTTTAATGGGAATACTTAGTTTAAGCACTGTGTATTACGTATCCGGAATAATTTAAGACTGAAGTAAAATAAATCTTAAAAGAATTAATTTGTCCGCTCATCAATCGGTTCGACTGTTTTCGTTTCTTTCGCGATTTACGTTAGTGGTAAATGTAAGTTAAAAATATTTTTTTATTCTTGTATGACAAAACCAACGACAACTCTATGGCGTGGTCATTATACCTGCACTCCGCTCCTGAGATCGTAGATTCGATTTCCATACTGGATAAATCTGTGCGTAAACATGAATATTTGTTCTAGTATTCTGGTGTTTTCTCTATGTATTAAGTATGCATCTACAAATAAAAACAATTCCCTTAGAGTGTTGACGCTAGGTAGTTCTTTTATTTCCGAAATATCTTAATGAGGAATTTTGGATACTCTATACACGAAGAAATTAGGTTCATGGTACTTAGAACATTCATCACATTTTTTTAAATAATATCTACTATCGGTTTATTGGGTTTGGTGAAGGCAAACTTTGTTAATTAGTATAAATAAAATACTAACTACAAGTAGGTTTGTCTCTATACTTACTTATTAATTGAAATTTTCTGTTACAGGCTGATACCGGTCGATAGATACAGAGGCAGATAAACCACCAGTCGAAAAGTGGATTATTAGCTGTCATTACAAAAATAGTATTGTAAGACTTGGTTAAAATTAAAACCTTCAACCAAAGTTATTGAATATAAAATATAAGTAGACAATCTAAATGAGTAAATGGAAGTTACTGCAGAATAAAGAATAGAAAAGAGAAGTGCCACGGTTAATTTTCAATAAAATATCTATAAAAACCTGTATTTGTATTACAAAATGTATGTGTATTTATAAAACTATATTCCAATTATTTAAGTTTCTAGTAAATGTCCGTGGTCTTGTCATATTATTATTTTTAATTATAATTAGGTTTTGAATGTATGAATTGCCTAAGTCATGTAATGTAATAATTAATACATAATAGATATTGTTAAAATTTTCTTGAAAACTGTGTTTTTGTTTATTTCATCCCCAATTTTATTAGATTACTAAATTGGAAAATATATTCATCACCTCTTCCACAGAACTAGTCTCTACAATGGTTATCTGGGTAAAAGAACCTGCTAAGAATGGCTTTTTAACCCTTGACTAGGCAGTGGTCCATATTTGACCACTTCAAATTTAACCTTATCATCATCATCATCACAGCCCATTAACGTCCCACTACTGAGCACAAGCCTCCTCACACATATCAAGGTGTGAGGGTATTGGGTCATACTCCACCACGCTGACCTAGTGCGGATTGGTGGAGGCAGGTGTATGGCGTCCTGCTGTTAGAATTTTTCAAGCCGCCCATGAGGCCTCTAACATGGCTTAACGACTACCACATTTAGTGATAACCGGGACCAACGGCTTAAGCCGTTAAATTATTCCTTTCCGAAGCACGGAAGCGCTCGATATCAAATGCCACACAAACGGTCACCCATCCAAGGACTGACCTCTGTAAACTCTGCTGTACTTTGGTGATCATTTCCGACCACCAAACACCGCAGAGCTACGAGCGCTTCAATTTAACCTTATACATATAGTTAAGTTAAGATAGAAACTTAATGACAGTTTCAACTTACTGTGTCAGGGTAAGGGTTATAATATATAGAAGAACGGCGTACCTAGGTCATAGCAGAAACAAAAATGTTGTAGGTAAGCTTGTTAAGTGAATCCTGTACTTTTTTTATAAAGAATAAATTTAAGCGACATGCGTTTTTTCCGAATTATACCCATAACTAGGAAAATTTTTCAAAAGGGCGAGTATACAATTTTCCAAGTCATGGAAATTTATTTTAATAATTCCCAACCTTTCATATAATTATAGCGCTTGTATCCAGTGTGCTATACCTGAGACAAATATGATAATAACCTTTCCCCTATTTGAAGATTTTTAAAATTCACGAACTTTACACTAGATTTAAAGGAGGCTCTACCGTGAACCTCATTATTTAGAGAGGCGCTTTATAATTTCAAACCACGGAAACCTGATCCTTGGAATAAATAAATGGAATTAGAGGACCGCAGCTTACAAAGTTTAAAAGAAACTAAAGATTATAGAAAAATTGCAGTAATTATTTAACATATTGTACATTTAAAAGGTACCTACAGTTTTACGACAAGATTCCAACTCCGTGCCAATGTAATAAAAAAATAACCCGCGAACTTCATAGCAGCAACATCGTTTTTTTTTTCATATTTTCAACTGAGGTCAAAGATTAGAACACAAAGGGATTTATTAAAATATCTATATACCTAGTCTGTTATATTTGCTCTATGATTAATGTCATTTTCTCTCTAAAGGAAAAGGCAAACAATGTTATGAATTAATTATTTAACCTTAATTCAGACATTTTATTGTTTATTCCCGAAACCAGATCTATAAATAAATATTTGGTACATACCTGCAATGCCAAGTCTCAAAGTAACAATAAGCATAAACAATGATTATTAAAGTATGCAGAAGTTCTTGTGCTACAGGGATAAAGTCCTAATAAAAGGAACATTTTTCGAATCAACCAGAAAGGGGTTGCCTGTTCTTTCCAGCACACATAGAAAGGTCCCACGGTGTACTTTAGGTGAGTGAGGTTGAGGAGAAACTCTTGTAAAGCCGGTTATTCATTAGGCAACATTTCTTTATAAACAAATAGTGTTTCACAGTGTTCCGTCATCTCTGTAATCAGTGTATAAACAAATGCGATGAAACATTGTTTATGAAACATATTGAATTATTCGTTTTAACATTTCTATTGTCAAATTTGTGTGTGTATTTTGTAGTTTCAAAAGTAGCTTTTGTATGAGTGCACTGCGGTAACAATTTATATATGTCGTGGATTACTGGGCTGGTTGTGCAAGGACACATTTTACTAATAAATAAATTATCTTTAATTTATATTGTACAATTGTTTGTTGTCCCAAAGAAAATAAAAAATGTTGCCATACTCTGCACTTACAGTGGGAATAGGAAGCAAGAAGACACATCTAGCTAGTTTATAAACAGAAGTCAACAGGTCTGGACGCGTGTTGCGCGAGTATATAAACTTAGAAGTAGTGGGTCCAACAATCAGATTTCTGGGTTGTGATGGAGTGTGGACTGCCAAGTTTCAGAAACAGTGTAATAATATGGTAAACTTGGTTGTATTGTAAACTCGTCATAAACAGTTCATTAACAAATGTTGCCTAATGAATACCTGGCTTTATCCGCTTATTATAGGATTACTTTAAGCTTGAGGTCTTAAGCTTACCTAAGCCTATTCCTTAATGTCCCTGCACATGTGTCCAAAAAATATCATGAGTCCTTTACCCTTCAGGCTATCCGTCTCTGGAATTCCTTACCTGTTTCCATTAGACAGGCTCAGACATTCAACTCTTTTAAGGAGCGGGTGAAGTCTTACTTTTTGAATATATCTGATTAGTTATTTGTATCAGTTTTTTAAATAATATATGCTTATATATTTTATGTATTATATTCATATTTAACAAATAGTTTAAATTCGGTTTTAGCGATAAGACCGCCTAGATTGGCTTTAATTTATTTTTTTTTCAATATTGTAATCTGTAGTTTTTAAGTTTCTTGGCCAATAAAGAGTATATCTATCTATCTTTTACTAGGGACCTGATTATTTAACTATTTTGTTGCGGCAGTGGCTGCAAGAAGCAATACTTTTGTATTTATTAAACCAAGTACGTCCATGACATACTTGATCGTACCAAATCTTTTTGAAATCGACATGGTGATTTAGGCGGAAAAAAAGCGCAACAATTAAACAAACTAGCTATTATAATACGTTTAAGTACATAGAGTTTGACCAAATATATAATTTTTATTTAATTGCAGCGCTGACCCCGCATAACTTACTGATAGAAAATACTCCAGAAGATCTGAAGACGAGTCAGGCCTTATGTAGTTCGCAGCTATTTTTCCTCAAAGATATTAAATTGACTGTTTTTAAAAAAAGTAGAAGGCAATGTTTAAAAATATGTTTCTGGAATCAAGAAACGAAATACTTCGATTTAGATTACTCAGATAAGAAAAAGGTCAAGGTAGGTGGTTAGTAGATATGTAGGAAGTAGTAGGTAGAGGACAGCTCGCCTGATGGACCGAGGCTCATAAAATGGTCTCAGGGGGCCTACTGCCGAGTTCGATGGCAATCGATTATAAGGCAAAATGGATTTTGAATTGATATTGTCGTACCGCCGAACTCATGGAAATCGAAACAAAATGGCGTTCTCCATTTACCTATTGGTCTGTCACGGACTGAACGTCATGAATGAGAGGTGGCTGTCAGCAGATTCCCCGGTACGGATTAATGAACGCAAAACAAAGTTTGATCTAGATGGATTACCGGTAATCCATCGAATTCGGCGGTAGGCCCCCAGGTCCCGTGATTGACGTGGAAAGCTGGGAAAGCTAATAATATACCTAGACCTTCCGAGGTCGTGGGTTCGATTCCCACAGTACAAATCTTTGTGTGCATGAACATTCAGTAATGATGTAGTATCCCTAACACATGATAAAGCAACCTAATTAAGAAACTAATGCATTTGTAATTTTTCGATTTACTTAATAATATTGCCTTTAACTATTTCTAAATTTCATAATTTGATGACCGATATGGCGTGATGGGGAGTATACCCGCACTCCGCTCCTAAGGTCGTAGGTTCGATTCCCACACAGGTATTTATGTATGTTAATCCGTTATTTAGTATCCATAAGACAAGTTCTTAATGATACTTATCTTGGAACTAAATATTTGGTATGTATAATTATTAGAAATTATTATTATGATAATAGCTACTTATTTCAGTTTTTTTGGGAATTGTGGTGCAGGCATGTGGTAGAATTAAACGAGAAACTGACAAAGGATCCATTGTTTCTGAAAAGTGATCTTCAATATTTTACGGAATGTATTGATATGGTCAGTTGATTATGCATATTAAGCAGATTATTTTTAGAATCCACTTGAACTGTTTTGTTGATTGTTTCTTGTTGGTTGTCAATTCATCGAAGGTAGTTATGCGGCATAGGCCTTTTTTTGATGGAAAATCAAATGATAGCCTTTCGCTCGGGGTGAAGCGGTACACTCTTATTGACTAAAAAATTCATGTTCCTTCTTGAGCCCGTTATATTTCAGGGCCGCGGTAACCCCAAGAACTAAGATCAGGGTATGACAAAGTCTATGACGCGCAGATTATTAATTCATCATAATCGTTCATTGTTCAAAACGATTTAGTGTAAACAATTCTCAGTAATATCAAAACCTCTTTTTTTACACAGGTCGGTAAAATATATATTTTTGTACCTCCACCATAAGGCCCACCTGATGAAAAGTGGTCACAAAGAAACACCCCCTAAAAACCATATTTCGCCTTTTTCAGCAGCTAGCTTTCGTGATGTAAACTGCTCTCACTCTGAGAATTGCTGCAATTGTCTAATGGTAATAAACAGAGGTAACCCAGAGTCGCCAATCTCTGGGTATCCTTTTCCCTAGCGCCCTCTGCGCCCTACCGGGGGGTACTCAGCCCCCCCCCCCCCCCACCAACACGACGGGGGGGGTTAGTTTTTTTTTATTCTGGCCTAACCTCCAACCAGCACTTTACAGAAATTATCAAGGATTCATTTTGTCGTTTGGGTTTCACACTTCATAACACGTTTTCGCAATCCTCATGTAATGAAACTCCTTTACATGAGTTTGATAAGAAGTGTGTGTGGAATCCACACGAATCAAAATATAAACTGGTTTAAGAAAAAATACAGAAAGCCTTCTTGAGATATCCAAATAAGAAAATTATGAATACTATCCATTTCTATATTCGTCCAATTATTTATGAGAAATGTTAGGTATGTGCTCGTTGTAGATGAGGCGGCACAAAGATTTACTTTGATCAGCAATTTTTCTGTATGGCTGGATCCAGAGCCCAACACTCCTGGAACTAATATCTCGGCGTAACGTGCCCGAAAATTACGTTCGGCAAAGGGCTTGTCGTGAACGCCGCTTGTTTGCGCCACCCACGTGTCGTACTGCTGCTCACCATCACTCCCCGATCGGCCGAATGCACATCGGCCTTAATGCTTTCCTGTGTCAGTACCCTGACTGTGACATATTTGTAGATAGCTGGGAATTCAGGCAAAGTTGTCGTCTTTTTGTGAATATAAACCACCACAATCAACTTTAATTTTATTTTTAACTTTATATGCTTATAGTTTATATGATGTATAGGGATAGTGTAAAAGGGATCTTACCAAGACCTAAGGAGCCCAAGCCAACCTCACCTGCAAGTGGTGCACCTGCCGATCAACGGACGACGCTCTGGCCAACATCAGTGCCCGGTAAGCGAAAATAGGCGCGCCACCTATTACGTGGGACCCAAATACTCATTTATTGGTAATACAAAATTAAATTAAATAACTATATCATGAGGAATTAATAATGTCAAAATAAAAAATGCCAATAACTAATGAATTAACAAAAATATAAATGCCATTAATAAAAATAAACGGTCAATAATTATGAAAATAAAAATAAAACAAAATGTCATTACTTCATAAAGTCATTAATGTCATAGAATGTTTGCTCAAGAAGATATTTTTTTAACCTCCCTTTGAAGGCGGGCAGGCTAGGAGCCGCCAACACGGCCCGAGGCTATTTATTGTACACAGACCAGTTGGTCTATATAATTGGCGAAATGTGGGCGTATAATATGCCTTTGCCTATCCCTTCGGAGAAACAGGCGTGAATGTATTTTTGTATGAATTTTAGTGGATAATAATATATCAGGTTATATTCTAGAAAAGGAGGAGATGGACCGATAAATATATATATTTGGGCATAGAAAGGGACAATGAAGATCGCAATCGTCCGCAGCCAATTCCAGGCCTTGGGGCTGTGTGTGACACCCAGCTGTTTTATTTGAAGCCAAAATATTTTGGTTGTTGGGATCAGTCCGAGCATTGGGTACAATGTTGCTACAGTTCGTGTTTAAGTAATTGAAGCTGAACACAATAACAATTTACTTATTACTATTTTATATATTTTTAAATTTACTTCTTTTATTTGTTTATATATTTACACTTTGTTTTGTTTTACGTTTTTGTATAGCACTGCTAATTAAACTGTTTATATAGTTAGTCTTTGCTTCTTTGGTGTCTAAAGCTATATACTCTGCCCAAGGTATCTGCAACAGAAAAGGAAAAAATGTAAGAAGTTGCTAATAAATTCACTTGTAATAACTTGTAAAAGAACAGCCAACACTTCAGCCTATATTTGTTATTTTCCCAAGAAAGGCTAGAGCTGTTGCGTGGTGCCAATCCTCTAAAACGTTTCACGCGCTTTTTGAATAAAATCCTTTTTTATGTAACTATAAATAGGTAATTACATTTAATAAATTTTTTAGATATCTATATCTAGCTAGTAACAGATGGGATATCACAGAGTTTCATTTAAAAATGGTACGTCTGGAGTATAGTGTAAAGAAAGAATTACAGTATATTTCAAGTCTGTCTAGCATCAGTACTCTTGTAGTTCTGTTACACTTCAGTTGCAAATGTTAATTCCGGGTAATAGGAGTAATCACTCACCAGAGCAGCATGGAAACCAAGCATCTCAAGCTCACGTACTTTAGATAGAAATGGTCCTGTTGGTGAGTTAGAGTCAAAAATTAAACAATTCCTTCCACCAACAAGCACAATCCAAATATTGTCATCAGGGGGTTTTCTGATTAATCCAAATTCAGACGGGATAAAGTGTTTCTTCACTTCCACTGGTATTCCGTTGACTTCATTACAAATTATGATATCTGCAAAAATATTTCAGTTTTATATTTCACTGGAAAAAAATCAAATTCATAGGCAAATTATTATAAAAATCACATCATAATAAATATAATCTGAACATTAGTTTTTAAGGAATAAAATTGTGATAATACTTTTATGATCATTATTAGCCTAACATCGACAGCTACCACTGCTGAACATAATAATATGCTTCCTCTAAAGACATCCAATGTGAACAATTGAAGGTGGCCTTTGTAGGGTAAAAAATTTATAATCTTGAACTCCCAACTATGTTAAATATTGCGATAAGCATTGACTTTTGTTTGTTTTAAAAACAAAATCTTGCAAAGGCCTTAGCTTATAAATAAGGCAGGTTATTCACTAAAATACTTAGTTTGTAAAAATAACAAACCTCCTTTTTGATGATGTGTTAAAATATGTTCACTAATTACAAAATCATCACCTCCTCTGCTTTCTCTTAAAATTTCCGATATTTCTAACATCATTTTATCAGTGACATTAAATTGCTTCTTTTGGTTAGCATCAGGCACATAATCAGTATATTTTTTGGCTAATATTGTAGCCTGTTTGTCACTGAGGCGGTTCATATCTGCTTCTGGGCAAAATATTTTTGCTGTATTATGGACTGATAAAATTTCCTTTCCATATGTTAATGCATGTTTACCATAAGTGTTCAATAGAAATTCTGGACTTAATACTTTACTCATTAAATCAATAGGATAATATTCCAACATGCTCAAGAAACTTACACAACAAGCAAAAGATCTCCCATGATTCTTGATTTCTGGTATTCTTTCTGGCCGTCTAAGTTCTTCTAAAACCTTATCAAAGAAACAAACATTTCTATTCATAGTGGGCTTATAATTGAATGTCCCATAAATTAGTACAAATCGTTCTAAATCTTTTAGACGTGTCATAGAAATAGTTTCAATAGTGGATTCAGCTATAATTTGTAAACATTCTTTATGTAGAGTTAAGTTACACATACCCACTAAACCTAGGTGAACTTTGCACATATTAGATAATCTGGGCACTTCAATCTTGAATGTATTTAACAATTCATAAATTATTGGACTAGTATAATCTCTGAATGAATAACGAATGATTTTCAACAAGGCTGCTAGAGATACTTCATTTATATTACTCGAGTTCTGCATAACTTTATGAATAATTTTCTTAACTAATTCCTGGCTGCGTACTGGAGTTTTACTTTTGAATAAACCCATTGACACTATAGCTAACTCATCAATAGAAATTTCAGAAAAATGGGTATCTAAATAAAGTTCTAAGTTAAAAGCATCAAATGGGGATTTACGAAGTATTCCAATATAGAACATTGCTTGTACATATTGGCCAACAGTTAATTGTTTACTCTTGGATGCCATTTTCTGCAGCCCCTTTAAAGTAAATTCACAATATTTTGTGACATTAATCATAAAAAACATAGTAATAAATGATAATATTTCATCATATGACCAATCCCTTAATCTTTTTAAACATTCATCATCAAGTGCGGCCCATACTTCAATATAATTTCTTGTTCTAATTGATTCCGTCTCAGGCCAAGTCAGTATTGAGTAAAATAAATCTCTTAGCTGTTCATCTGAAGCATTATGTATGTTATCTGTTAAGTTGTCTATGAATATATCAAACTTCTCATCAGAAATGGCCATGTTATTATGAGAACAGTATGTTCCTAAAATAGAGAATGTATCAAATATTTCTTTCGGAGATTTCTTGGACCAGTCTTTAGTTATGATATCAGAATACTTTTCTTCTGAACAAGGGTTTTCTTTTCTTGATTCTGAATTGTAATTAATAGCATACCCTTTGTTTTCCATTATACTATAAGCGAATCTATTTTCATATTCCATGTACATTTTTATTTGTAATTTTGAACAACATTGGATTGTTCTGTATTGTTGAAACGTATACAGAGTCCTCCCAGTTCTAAAAGTACGTTGATAAAGTTTCCGCAACATTTTAAAGTTTCAAAGCTGATTACACTGTACACTTTTTTCGGATGAACTGACTCATTCACATTATAAATTTCTACCTACTTTTTTTGTGAAATATCTTTCCCTTCTGTAGTGAAAAGGTAAATAAATTTTAGCACTTTTTAGGTTATTTTTCATAAATTTTCATGGATTTACGGTTTAGTTTAGATGAGCAGTGCGCACTGTCTAAATTAAATATAATTATCAAATTAGGCAAAATATACTTTAAGTTCTTAAACTTAAAACTGATTATCGGCTATCAGTACGATCAGGAGACTATGAGCCGAGAGAGATAGCAAGTACGGGTAATCTCTATGTCATTCTTTCACATTCTGTTTAAGTCAAAACAAATAAATTTCTATGTGCTTTTCCATTAGAGATGTGCTTGCTATGCAGTATTGATGTAAGGATGCGAAAGCTAAGCTACGACACAACGTGAACGTTTCCACTGATGCTTAGCAATGGAGCAGGCCGGGTAAGATGTGTGTGTAGGTGTGAATACTTTAGTGTGTGTACTGTTGTTCTATAATTATACTATATTTATATTAAACATATCGTCGTTGTTCTGGGAAAACCCAGTAAATAACTTATTTTCATAAAATTAGTTAACACAAATAATCGACTTAGTTTTTCATGCTCTTCGTCTGCGAAATACAATAGCATGATATCGAAACACAAAAAATTAAGTTCATATATATTTTTAAAAAATATTTTTATCGGTACTATTATTTGCCTATAACTCAAATTAGGTAACCAAATAAAGTATTTACAGGGTTTTCCCAGAACAACGACGATATTGTGTATTACAATATGTAGGTACGCACGCACACAGCGCGTCTATAGCGGCGTATCTGCGTGTTAGTATCGATAAAATAGCGCGTTTGCGGCGCTACAAAATTAATCGCCGTGGCGGGGCTCTTGAAATAGACCAAAATCTTTTTCAATTTCTTAGTGATATTTTCTATAGAAAACCTCTTAACGGCTCATTAAGACAATGTGATGGTAGCTATAGTTTTTATACACGTAGAGGGAGCTACCGTGAATTCGTGCGTGAAACTATATGTAATATTATAAAATTTACGAACTAATAAGTCTATTTTTAAAAACGCCATTAGTAACATTTTTTTGAAATTTGGTAATAAATAATGAATGCTTATTTTCACAAGTTTATTTAGGTAAGGTGCAACAATTTATTGACAAAAGGTAGTCGTGCGGTATATACTACACATCAATATTCTCTTTGGGTGACGCCAGCCTAAAAATTAAAAAGTTAAAAAACTATGCCGTTTGTGGGTTTGGTGTAGTGACGGCATTTTTCGCGCCGGTTGTTATTTATAAAAAAAAACGAGAATTTACGAGATTTTGTAATGCTCCTTCGTTTCTTCAATTAACTGAATTTTTACTGTTGTACAACAATGTCTCAAACAGAGGAAGTAGTGGACGTCGCGGATGCTGGAGAGAATTCGGTAAACAACCTTATTTTTTGTCATTACATGAAAACTTAATAAGTTTCTTTGTGCTATGACTTAATCTACCTTTTCTAGAATGGGTCTTCAAGTGACACTACCTCATCGCGAGGCAAAGAAGGTGATTTTGAAAGTAAAATTGAAACTGATCGTTCTAAACGATTTGACTTTCTTCTCAAGCAAACAGAGATTTTTTCTCATTTTATGACTAACGCCTCTAAATCAACCAGTCCTCCGAAACCTAAAGCTGGTAGACCAAAAAAGATTAAAGATCTTGATACTTCTGGTGGACCTGGAGAGTAAGTATTTTTTTTATAATATATTCTAAGTCAACTCTTTGATATGAGAAAATGGAGAACATACTCAAAACACATGTATATTATTTTTCATTATTGCTTAATATCATAGATATTGTAAAACTAGCTTGATATCATCAACACACAATTGTATTGTTAAATAAAAAAAATCACAAGTGGACCTTTTTGAATAGTATTGTTTACTAACTGAATCCTCTTAAGTGTGTATAAACAACATGGGATCAAAAAATGTGATTATTCCAATGCTATTAGAGAACTTTTGTTGAAGAATTATTAGCTAAATTACTAAAACATTTATTAAACTATAAAGAGAAATCATATTAACTAAAGACATATCTAGCTAGGTAGGGACAGGCTCCCAACTGATAGAAATGCTTAGGAACTGAAAATATAAAATCCAATAACACCCGTTTGTGTGCTGAATTCTTGTTAAATTCAAAGTATTACATGCAAGGCATACTTTATGATAATAGATTTTTACCAAAGAAGATACAATTGGGATTCATTACATGTATATAAAAGTATCTAACAGCAGGATTTCTTGTGTAGAACCAGAAAAGCTTGTAATAAAGTTAGGAAAAGTAATTATGAATTAAAGTAAAATAATAATTTTAAGTGACATGTAAACATTGCACCATACAAAATAACAAACATGGCACAGAAATTGGGAAGGGCTTCCATCCCAATGTATTAGAGCTCCTAGAATGTTAAAACAAAAAGCTGGCATAGATAGCCTTTACATTAGATGACTATGTAGGAATTTTCTCATTCAAACCTGTACCAATTAATTAGCACTAAGGAAAACATTCATCATAGTCAAGCAAAGAAAAAGAGTATCAAGTAATATAATGAATAACATAATTGTTCATAATGTGATTAATTCAAATGAATATTAGGACTAATTGTTAAACTTAACGGGGTTGCTAATTTTGTCATTATAAATGTATTTTTTTTCTTATCAATTTGTGATAAATAAATAGTGAAGAAATTAAAGTTAAGCATGTTAATCTGCTAATTGTTTGATTGCAGTATCATTATTTATATATGAGATCAATAATTTTCTCTGCCAATATGTGATCGAATTTCCATTTTGTGTTTAAATGTTTGAGGAATCTAAATGATCATATTGATGTTAAAGACAATAAAGTATATTTTATTTATTTTATTTCATGCCTACTCTAACCATGTTTACATAAAATTATCAATTTTAAACATTCTTAATCTATGAAACTTCTTGACTAATATGATTTACTATATACGCAATTTTAATTTAGATTCTATAATTAATTACAGTCATCGACATCGTAAAACTGAACAAGAAGAAGATGAAGAATTGCTGGCTGAAACAAATACCAAGCAGAAAACGATATTCCGTTTTGAGTCATCACCACCATATGTTAAAAATGGTGAAATGCGTGATTATCAGGTGCGAGGTCTAAACTGGATGATTTCACTGTATGAAAATGGAATCAATGGAATACTGGCCGATGAGATGGGCCTGGGAAAAACTCTACAAACAATATCTCTTCTTGGATACATGAAAAACTTTAAGTAAGTTTGTTGACATTGTATTATATTTGTACTATTGTGGGTAATAATAATAAAATTTATATTCTGTTATTATTACACTTGTACCCTTTGTCTATCAACCAAAATATTGGAGACAGAGTTCTTGCCCCACCAGGCCCTGTTCTAAATGGCCTTATTGATTATACCATTCCCATTGCAAATATTATTAAAACAGTTAGAAATTTCAATATACTCAAATAATTGTAAGGATGGCATTCTGAGTGGTCATGGTAATCAGGCTTGTTCAAAATTTACTCTTATTACAAGATGATAATACACACTTAACATTAGCTTGACATGTTGCTACTAGTTGTGTTTTTAATACTGGTTATAAAATGAAAATTTAAACTTCATCGAAATAATTGTAATATGTTTGCAGAAATGTACCTGGACCCCATATTGTTATAGTCCCCAAGTCTACTCTGACTAACTGGATGAATGAATTTAAAAAGTGGTGTCCATCCATCAAAGCTGTCTGTCTAATTGGTGATCAGGAAACCAGGGTAAAATAATAAGCTTTTTTAAATTTGTTTTTAGTGTGCCTTATAGTTGTTACAAATGGGCTGTTTTGAAACTTGTTATACTTTTATTACAGAATACATTTATTCGTGAAGTCCTAATGCCAGGAAACTGGGATGTTTGTATAACATCATATGAAATGATTATAAGGGAAAGATCTGTGTTCAAGAAGTTTACCTGGCGATATATGGTTATTGATGAAGCTCACCGAATCAAGAATGAGAAGTCCAAACTGTCTGAGTTACTCAGAGAATTTAAGAGTATGAACCGTTTGCTTTTAACAGGAACCCCCTTGCAAAACAATCTACATGAACTTTGGGCACTTCTAAATTTCCTTTTGCCTGATGTGTTTAACAGTTCTGATGTGAGTATAGTTTTGAATTTCATTACATACATTATATTATATTTGTAATGGCTATGGCGTATCGGCCTATAACCTACTCCCTCTAAATTTCATGGGGAGTTATGAGAGTCGAAATGTTGTTAAGTGGGGAATATGAATAATGTAAACAGCACACACGTAAATGGCACCCATGACCGCCTATTGGCGTTCCTATTCCAAATGACAATGATTGGATAAATTAGGTTTTATTTTTATATGTGAGATGTAATTTAAATTGCAAAAACTTTTTTTAGGATTTTGATTCATGGTTTAACACAAATGCTGCCTTGGGTGATAATCAACTGGTTTCCCGTTTACATGCTGTATTGAGACCTTTCTTACTTAGACGTTTGAAATCAGAAGTGGAGAAAAAGTTGAAGCCGAAAAAGGAAGTGAAAGTATATGTTGGTTTGAGCAAAATGCAGAGAGAGTGGTATACTAAAGTTCTTATGAAAGATATTGACGTAGGTATGTTGGTGTCACTTCGATTATTAATCTATACTTGACTTGTGGTAACAATTTATTTGTTCTGAATAAAATACTTTTAAAAATTATATTTTAAAACTACCTTATGCGCTTGTAGCTCAATGATACGAGGTTTTCGGTAACGAAAACGTGAAACGTGGTTCACAGATTTCAGTTCTTGGATGAGTGACCGGTGTGAAACTTAATATTAAGCATCTTTGTTCTTCGTAAGTCACATTAAGCCGCTGGTCCTGCCTGTAACTATTGATTTACATGTGATTTGGTAATTGCTAGGCCAACTTTGAGGCCCTTGCGGCTTCAAAAAGTCTAACGCCATGACGCCACACAACTGCCACCATCAGTACTGCCGTACTGGGTCCGCGTGGTAGAGTATTACCTGAAAGGGAATTATATTTACAATAATTAAAATAATTTATGCAGTTAATGGCGCCGGAAAGGTAGAAAAGATGCGACTTCAGAACATCCTTATGCAGCTGCGCAAATGCTGCAACCACCCATACCTGTTCGACGGTGCCGAGCCTGGCCCTCCCTACACCACCGATGAACATCTAGTCTACAACTGCGGCAAACTCGCCATTCTCGACAAACTGCTCCCGAAACTGCAAGAACAAGACTCTAGAGTGCTCATATTCTCACAAATGACAAGAATGTTAGATATACTTGAAGATTACTGCTTATGGAGACAATTTAAGGTTTGTCATACTTGTTATTTGTGCTGTGAATATTGCGGAACATTTTTCAAATAAGAAACAAAACATTTTTACTTTTCTATATGATCATTAAGTTCTGTTTACAATGGTTTTAAGTATGGAATATCAAAAAGAGTTTATATTTATATATGCAATAAGGTTAGGTTGGCAATATATAAATTTTAATGATACATTAATACGACACATAAAATTTTAGTTCATTCTCCAATCTTCTATTATTATTAATCTTTATTTGATGAATTACCATTGAGGGTACTAAAAATTTGTCTGAAACTACTTATCTTGCTTTATTAGTTATAGTGTTCACTAAAGATTTATTATAATATTGTTGACAGTATTGCCGCTTGGACGGTCAAACACCGCATGAAGATCGTAATAGACAAATTGAAGAGTACAATTCGGAGGGCAGTGAGAAATTCGTTTTTATGTTGTCCACCCGAGCTGGTGGTCTTGGAATCAATTTGACTTCGGCAGACGTTGTTATCATTTACGACTCTGATTGGAATCCCCAGATGGATTTGCAGGCTATGGACAGGGCTCATCGTATTGGTCAGATGAAACAGGTATGTTGTCATGACTTTTTATTGCTTATGGCATTAATCATTTTATTGCATTTTTGATCACAACCATAATTTTAACATCACTCTTAGATTCCCTTGTTGTTTTGGGATTGAAAATAGGATTTATGCAAAGTTTAGGCATAGATAACTTTTTTATTTTTGTACATATTTATGTAATGCCTTAATTTATTTAAGGTGCGAGTATTCCGCCTTATTACTGACAATACTGTTGAAGAAAAAATTGTGGAACGTGCTGAAGTGTAGCTTCGTTTAGACAAATTAGTCATCCAAATTGAAAATAGGATTTATGCAAAGTTTAGGCATAGATAACTTTTTTATTTTCGTACATATTTATGTAATGCCTTAATTTATTTAAGGTGCGAGTATTCCGCCTTATTACTGACAATACTGTTGAAGAAAAAATTGTGGAACGTGCTGAAGTGAAGCTTCGTTTAGACAAATTAGTCATCCAATCAGGTCGATTGGTGGACATCAAGAACCATCTGAACAAAGACGAAATGCTGAACATGATCCGACACGGCGCCAACCATGTCTTCTCGTCAAAGGATTCCGAAATCACTGATGATGATATCGATAGCATTCTGGCTAAGGGTGAAACTAAGGTACGTTATTATTTGCATATTACATTAAAAAAAAAAACTTTGTGTATTCATCATCTCAGCCCGTTATTGTTTCGCTACTGTGCCTTCTCTCACAAACCAAGATGAAGGTATTGAGTCATACTCCACCACCCTTTTTTACTTTTTCGGATGGAAAATCATGTAATGACCTTCTCTCGCTGTGGGTGGAGCTGGAGGGTGTGTCAGACTTTTACTGACTAAAAACCATCCATGTTCCTTCTTGTGCCTGCTACGTCCGGCGGCCGCAGTAACCCTTTCGGATAGTCCAGCATAAGTGTAGCGCCCTGCTGATAGAATTTTGTGAGCTACCTAATAAGGTCTCAAGCTTGGCTTCACGACTACTAAAAATAGTGATAACGGGACCAACGGCTCAGCGTGTCTTTCGAAGCACGAAAGCGCTTGATATTAAATGCCACCCATTTGAAATGAAATATAAAATAAAATTTTATTTAGACATAAATACATATAAACAAAGAACAGAATTCATAACAGTAAACAATTTTTACATATAAGTTTACATATAGTATGGCTAAAAAGGACTCCACTCAGCATGTGCTGCAGTGGAGGACCACAACAGCGCTGGTCTTCCGTGGAGACCTTATAACTTTCTTGTGCAACAGCCACACAAAAGGCAGAAACTTAACAATAAAACAAAATATTTAAAACCTATTTGTGTTTTGTGGTTATGAAAAGTAAAAGTAGTGAAGCAGAATTACACTTACTTATATTATATAATTTTTTTAATTTGATAAAGGTTCCTACGTTTAAATAACATAGAACAAACACAGTTTGATTTAAGTTTAAAAGATTTTTTATTTTTTTATTTATTGAAGATACGTAATACGTAAATATTCTTTTAATTTATATTTAAAAGCATCAATAGAAACCAATAAAATTTGTTTAATTTATCCAGACTGAAGAATTGAAGCAAAAGCTCGAGAGTTTGGGTGAATCGTCACTGCGAGCATTCTCTATGGACACGCCCGGAGCAACTGATTCAGTTTATCAATTTGAAGGTATTCATATAATCCTTTTTAATATTTGAAAAAATATATTAATGTACAGTTATATGTATAATTAATGTATAGTTATGTTTGAACGTAATAGTTCTAGCATCTTTATCCACATATTACCTTAGATGACTAACTTGCTAGCAGTAACATAATTTTTTCACATTTTTTAAATAAAGTTTAAAATGAATACTTGACAAATAACAATGTCTCTACCATATTTAACCAGAAAAAATACTGAAAAATATCAAAACTCTATTATATATACTGTCCCCTCGGCGTTCGTCTGCCACCTCATAAATTAATTTGACTGTCAAGTTAAATTATGAATTTTGATAGAATAAAGTCAAGAGTAAATATTATTCATCAAATAAATTTACTAATGGTTTTATTTTTATTACCAGGCGAGGATTACAGAGAGAAACAGAAAATTTTACCAATGGGTAGCTGGATTGAGCCGCCTAAGCGTGAACGGAAGGCTAATTACGCAGTGGACGCTTATTTCCGCGAAGCTTTGAGAGTTTCCGAACCGAAGGCGCCGAAAGTACAGGTAATTAGGCATACTACATGCGCACAATCCTTATTAAAAATACTTATTTAAACTTGGCTTCCAGCTGAAGCACTTGTAAACGTCACATAATTTCGGAAGCGCCAATTCACAATACTATAACAATGTTCAATACCATATGTTTTTTTATTAGACATTTAACACACAATCCAAAACATTTTTTTATAATTAACAGGCGCCCAGACCTCCAAAACAGCCGATCGTACAAGACTTCCAGTTCTTCCCGCCAAGATTGTTTGAACTTCTCGATCAAGAAATTTATCATTACCGAAAAACTCTGGGGTAAGTATTTTATTTAGTTATACTATTATATGTATGATGTCTCACGAACCATCTTATGTAACATCATAAAACCGCGAAACCATCATTGTAAGTTTAAAGCGGTACTATGATTGGGATCCCGATTTCGACTAAGTTTGAACTCGGTTTCAACTGGCGTTCGAGAGGGAAGTTCGGAAGCGAACTTTCAACTCACTGACTACAACTGTTACTATCATTCTCAAGTATTTTTGTCATTTTTAAGGATGATTTTATGTTTTTGTTATATAAGATGAATTTGAATGTAATCTATTCTTGCCATTTGACACTCTTTAAGGGAATAAATTATCTTATGAACTATTCACTACACTTATAAAAAGACATTTTCTTATAAATTAGCCTTACTCAACAATGGCAACTAATATGCTAACAGGTATAAAGTACCTCGAAATCCCGAACTGGGTCCCGACGCAGCGAAGATACAAAGAGAGGAGCAACGGAAAATTGACGACGCAGAGGCTCTCAGCGAAGAGGAGAGTCAAGAGAAGGAACAACTTCTAACACAAGGTAACAATAATAAAAACTCTTGACATACATACAGCCAGAGCCTCGTCGGTTGATCGGCAGGGGCACCACTTGCAGCTGAGGTTGGCTTGGGCTCCTAATATCATGGTGGGTTATTACTGACGTAAAAGTCTCTGTTCCCTTAACTATACTGCTAGGGCCACATCTTAGGAGTCAGCAGCTTTTCCCAAATTATGGGAAGGTCGTCATGAGTGGTGCGCTTGTTTCTACACTAATCCCATTGCTTACAATCAGGTTACAATTATGAGGCATACAAATTAATAAAAAGACATTGATTTTAAGTAATTTTGTTTTATTTATTAAGTCATTGTTGTTTGTAGTACTTATTTTAATATTTAATTTTACTGCTAGGTTTCACAAACTGGACCAAGAGAGATTTCAATCAGTTCATCAAAGCGAACGAGAAGTATGGCAGAGATGACATCGATAACATCGCGAAGGATGTCGAAGGAAAGACTCCTGAGGAAGTATGTATTCACAATGCAATCCAACATTATCCTAACTTTTATTTAAAATATAAATAATAACTAATCGCTTTGTTTGAAGTAACTATTAATAAGAACTCGTTTTTTGCATAAACAAAAGTGGTCAAGTCAAAAACCCGGTCGAGCGAAGTGCAGGTATACTCTCCCCACACCCTATTAATCATATTTCTGAACATAATTATAAATTTTTTTTAGGTAATGGAATATTCTGCCGTGTTCTGGGAGCGTTGTCATGAACTTCAAGATGTAGACAGAATCATGGGACAGATAGAAAGGGGAGAAACAAAGATCCAAAGAAGAGCGTCTATCAAGAAAGCCCTCGACGCGAAAATGGCACGGTATCGGGCGCCTTTCCATCAACTGAGAATATCGTATGGTACAAATAAGGGAAAGAACTACGTTGAAGAGGAAGACAGGTAAGTTATCAGAATGACTATCTACATTTTTGGTATTCAATAGAAGTAAGGAAATAATATTTAAAAAAAATAACGTAGGAAGAAATTTCTTATAAAAGAAGTCGCTCTTGTCCGCGTGTTTGTTTGTATGTATGTTCCAATACTTTATTTGTGTAACAGACTATTATTTATTTATTTATACATTTTTGGGAAAATTCATTTTTGGGCAAATTTTTATAGAATAAAGAAAGTCACATATACAAGTATCCACCACACAAAAAAAACCAAAGAAAACATACAAATATAAAGAGGACAGTTATGACTTCACTAAATTTTAAAAAAATACCTCAGCCCATAATCGTAACATCTGAGTTTTGCTATCCTCTTCCTAGGTCAAATAGCACCATTATTACGTAAATTATTGGTGAGTCCAATGTTCAGTAGTGGACTTTATATGGCTGAAATAATAATTATGACAATTTTGTGCAGATTCTTGGTGTGTATGTTACACAAACTGGGCTTCGACAAAGAGAACGTGTACGAAGAGTTGCGAGCCGCCATCCACGCCGCGCCACAGTTCCGATTCGACTGGTTTCTCAAATCGCGGACGGCAGTCGAGTTGCAGCGCAGGTAATTAACAAATTATACTCCTTGGGTTTTTACAGTGACGCTTTCGGCAACGCTGTTAGTAAGCCTCGCGGGCCACGAGCTTTGCGTTAAGTTGTTAAATAGTGTAACCATCATACATGATTTTGACGACCGATATGGTGGTCCCGGTTTTGGTCTGGGGGAAGTTGGCCGCAGGCGGGGTGTCAGACGCTGAAACCCAGGTACTGGCCCCGCCTCATTCTCAACAAACGGCGGACGTCGTCGGTAGATATTTGCAGGTAAGATAAATTAATAATCTAAAATACATTTTTCAGGTGTAACACACTGATCACATTAATCGAGAGGGAAAATCAGGAGCTGGAGGAGAAAGAACGCGCAGAGAAGAAGAAAAAGAGCGTAAATGCCAATCAGAACACCCCTGGCGGTAATGCGACGGGAAAAGGCGGGAACGCGGGCAAGCGCAAGGCGGAGAATACTCCCGATAACTCGCAAAAACAAAAAAAGAAGAAAAAATGAAACGCGGCCATTAAAAAAATCGGAGTTAAATAATAGCTGATGAACAATAAAACGAAAAACAACACTCGCAAATGCCTGAAGGTTTTTTTTAAGCAATATAGGCAATTATAAGTGATTTTTAATGTACCGAGTAATTATTGATTATTATTATTTATGTTTCAGTCACAGTGTAAACTCTGTATAATTAAATTAAAGGGAATGGATATTGTAATAAGTTGCTTCAGCTCTCGTTTAACCGGAAGTTAAGAAGAGAGAAAGTTTTTAATAAGTAAAATTTGATATAATTATGTATCTACATAATCATGTCGAAATATTTTTTTTGATAACTAATAAAGTATGCTTTCCAATAAGTACGGTAACTAAACACGTGAGATTAAGTTAAATAATAAAAATATTTCTTAATGTCTCATTCTATGTTCAAAATTTGAAGACTATTACTGTCTTTGAAGCTAAATTAAAGTTGATTTGAATCTTAAGTGGTTGTGGTTGTAACATTGTTATAAAGTGTATAATTGAATGTGAATAAAGTTTACACTGTATTTTAAATGAATGTTTAAGTTCAATTGTGTGATCTGATTGTGAATTTTAAATTTATTTAAATACCTCATTAGAAAAAGTATTGAAATGAAAGTGATTCTCATTTTGCCCCTTTTCACACTGTTAATAGTGTATTTATAATTAATAAATAACTTATGACAGTATTTTGTTCACTATTTATTTATATTTTTTTCTTATCGAATGCGAATCATGCATCACATTTTGAGAAGATTTTGTACAGCTAGACACTTACAACTGCCCTTAGGCGCCTCGAATTTTGCGAGCCGCAGACCTGTTCTCGAAACCAAGTGGCCGCGCGGCACTATAGCGGTGTAGTGTTGTGTTCAGTTATTTGCTTTTATTGGCGAACGGAATGTCTAAACAACGGCAATAAAATCTTTTTAATTCAAATTTATTCGTAACGATTTATTGTGGGCAAAAGAAGTGAATACTTACTATACAACAGAAAAGGCGAACTTTATATAAATTATGAACAACTAAGACAATGTCCAGACATATTCTACGACTACACCCGAGTGTCGAAACTTATAATGATAATTTGCTCTAGCACGTCTGAGGACATTTTGACAACTTATAAAAATATATTGCACAACACTGCAATGCAGACGCACGGGCGGTCACCGCTTGACTGAAGTGCAGCACTCGTTCGCTCGCTGCCCGCAAAATTGAGGCAGAGGCCTTAGAAGACCTGCCTTCTAAGGCTTCCTTATTTAATTTTATTATGATAATGCATATGGTGTTGAATAAATAGAAATATTTAGGTATAAAGTATTTTTATTCATATTATATTAACAATTTGAATGAATGGAAAAGTCATAGCATATTTATAACTTAGAAATATACGCACTCGTAAAGAAAGGAACAACGCTAACATGCTTATTTTCCTAGTAATTTTAGAGCTAACTACAATATCTATTACATAATTATGTTTTACGGAACATAACTCAAAATTAGGGCATCCAAATAAATAAATCACGTTGTAGCTGACCTCCTTGGATGTGACGGTTTGTCTATAGTAGTTATATGTACCCATAGATTTGTTTATTTAATAAGGCAGCTGACGATCTATGAGTTATTGTTCTTTTAGTATAATTATACTAGAATCACAATACACATGGCAGTGAACAAAAAAAAAATTCAACAATTTCCTTCTGACAGTAGGCCTGTAATCAAAATAATACTGTTTATTTACATATTACTTCAAGGCTAAATGCTAATACAGGATTACACCACGGCGACAAATGAAGGATACGCCAACTTGATATAGGAAGCTCAATACATCTTTCGCATGATAAAATTCGTCTTGTTATTAAGCATGAAATGAAAAAGTTCTATAAGGTCTTTAAGGCATAGTATAAAATTACACCTAGGATTGAGAGTTCTACAGGAAGGTAATATTTAAAATTGACATGTTCATCGCAACGTTTATACACAAGCAACAAATTTGACATTGCTATTAATTACTCAAATTGAAAAACGAGCCATATGGAGCTTTATCAACTCTCTTAAAAACAACTTTCTTTTCTTTAATCGCTGACATGAACTAAACTACTTCGTAAATGTAACGAACGTAAGCGTAACTATAACAACGCGGCGACACAACACGCGCGCATGCGCTTAGTTTCTTTTTTTCTTACGTACGTACGTACAACTACATTTTTTGTTTAACTTACGTGCCGCCGATTACACTTGTCTTAACGGTACTGTACTATTTTTTATTCCACTGATAGATTTGCACTTAATTGTGGTATTGAACACCGACAAACTCAAAATCACAAAACTTTACAAAATCTCAAGTCTGATATTTAAATTGCAAATTAATAATAATCATACCAACGATTAAAGGATAAGACGACCGCATATAGAACGTTTTTCGTAAACTTTAATCAATGAATTGATTATACCATTTCTAAATAGAGAATATTATAATGAATAAGATGGCTCATGAAATAGACGATTGAAAAATCGGAAATTAGTAATAATACGTACTTTTAGGGCCTGTTTTACGACGTCCTAAGTTTTTGTTAGCGTTTAGTGGACAAAGAGTCCATATAAAACTTATTTTAACTACAGAGTAGATACTTGACTACTATTAGAAGATCCTAATCAAACAAAGTGAAACGAGCCCTTATTATTATATTAACTATAGTAAAAGATTAAGTAAGTATAGATTAGTTCTTATTTTCTAGTGACTTAATTTTTCTACTTTTAATTATGACTAGCAGTGCCCAGCAACTTTAAACGCGGGCCATAGAATTTATGCAATTAAAAGCTACCCTGTAGGGATCTTATGATCTAAGTTGATAAAGTGTTGCTATACGTTATAATGAAATGGGTACGAACTGCCTGACTCAAACCATGTCATGCCACCAATAGTGTGCTATTGAGATTTGAGATAAGTTATCTATTGATTTAGAGGCGGTACGGGCGTTTAAAAATAGCATTTGTGAACGGCCGAAGTAAACGCTTTCAGTAGAATGTCGCATTTGACCGAGTTTACGATTTAAGAAAAAGCCCAAGGCCAAGTAAGAAACCAATTGGTTTTCAAAGGCCTTCGACATGCTAAAATTGATTGACGCCCGACCCAACTTCTCTAAATGATATGGATGCTCTTTGAGCTTACAAAACGTAAATAACCTAAATATAAAGCATACAATAATGCCTACAAACATTCGCAAAGAATATAGCTAGTAATATCTTAAATGTGAAATCAGAAAAAATATCATTGTTCTTACAATAATCAGATAGTGTTATATTTTAAATATCTCTATTAACATCTACAAATTATTAAACAATTACAGTGCAGGCATACATTTACTACAATTCCGTAAAAAAGTCTCTTCTGCACATGTCAGGTACATAAACAAAATCACAATTAATTGAGCTCATTTTATTCCGTGAGGTGGAAAATTCGCGGCTGGGGAGTAAGACTTGTCACAACCACGGGTTCAGCCGATCAAGAGGAATTCCCGTTTTCACCGTTATCTTGGAAATTGTTGACATTCGTCGAAAATGGCGCTCCAAGACCATAAAGGTGACCGCTTGTGCTCTCGATGTTTCCATCAAAAAATATCTGAAACAGATAAGCACTTGGTTCTTTTTCTATTCCATAATTACTGGTATGGCGTTTGTTCGGTGCATCACTTCCCCATAAAGTCATAGTTTCCATTCGCAACATGTCTTGGCAGTAATTTTTTTCTATGTATCATACAATAATATATGATAGTATGTAAGGACGTCCCACGACCATGATGAAGGTCGCAGGATTACGTTAGATACAGCCGTCGCCTGCAATTGGTCACATTGGAAGCTTTTGGGTGAGGCCTATGTTTATGAGTAGTCGGTCTTTAGGCTGGTGATGTTGAAGAAAGTATGTTTATCATATTAGCTTGCTGGCACCAATAGGCTTGGTAAAAATTAAGACGTCACTTTAAAAAAACATTAAATATGACTCCTCAAATGACTACAGGACTTCTTGGCGGGAAAGTGAAGAGTAATGTCTGCAATTTTGTTTTATTTTCTAAAATTTGTGATATTTCTAACATTAATGTGTAATAACGGTGGATTATTAACCGTTAAGTGTTTGTGAATATACATGAGTGTTGGTAAATCAAACAAAGCAGTGCAACATCACTTTTCAAATTCTCCTCAAGGAGTCCATGTGAGATCTCAGTATGGTCCCACATCTTTACTGAGGACTCAAGGGGCTTTAGGGGAGGGTATCTCATTTATCATCTTTATAATCACTCATTTTCATTTACTAAAAAATAAATATATTATTAATAAAATATATCACTTACTTGACACTGGCTAGATGTGCTAGACGCACGAAGCCATTATATATATATATATATATATATATATATATATATATATATACTCGCTCTCATTGTGACCGCATAACGTGAGCGAAGCGTAACGCAGTTTCTTGAAGTGACACCCGGCAAACCAATTTATAAGACGTTGTCACGTCAAAACGCTCTACATCGTGTGATGATGTCACAATATGAAAATACTATATAGAGATATGTACTTCATATACATACTTCTTTGATTTTGAAAAAAGCCATTCCTGTGAGATGAGAATCGGAGCCGGCTTGGTGCTGCGGCCCCACTCGTCGCAGTTCCAACTGATCCGCTACCTCCTGAAGACCACCCTTCAGATTTTTGCACAGCTTCATCAAGTACTATGAGAAAATAACAATAAATTTAAATAAAATTCTATATCAAAATATTATTATTAGACTAGAAAGGGACATTGTATAATATTATACTTTACAAGTTATTCCATATGAAAAAGTGTTTAAATACAAACTTTGCATACTCACTTTCACATCATAGACAGTGGGGAAATACAATCGGAGACTGTCAAAGAAATCATTTTCCTCTTGAGGCAAATTCTGATCTGTGAGCAATTTTAGTAAGTAGCCGAAATCATAGCCCGAATGGAAACTCAACCAGTTGATATCATCCATGAGAACAATCCCTAAAACATAAAGTTACAGTTCAACATAACTCCTGATTACAGTAAAAATCTTAAAAATAAGAGAAAATGAGAAAACGACAAACATCTATTTTAGGCTTCTAGCAAAGGTTTATCTAAAAATGATTGATGTGTGAGGTGTTGTGTGGCGATCACTAACACATTTACACATAACTAGTTACCAACTGATAAAATTTTAAATCTGTGCAAAATATGAAAACCTATATAATTAATTACCTGACGACATTAGCAGTTCAGCAAATTCCAGAGGTTCAATGCCATGCTCTTCATGTTCTCTAAACTGGAGTCCTGAATTTTGCAGCAAATCTATAGAGTCTTGAGCATACATGTCTTCCCTGGAATTATAGGAGAGTAAGATTAGTAGGGCTTTTTTATTTGACCTGAAGGGTTAAGATGAAGTTTAGCAGGACAGTTATGATATCAGTCACAAACACAATAGAAAAGCTTTTATCAAGTCCATGGGGTTCAAAGATGTGGTCTAGGTTATATTCTTATAACATAGTTTTTAATAATATACTTTGTACTGAATCAACTTTTTTTTTCTTAAACACAATTACAACTTAGTTTTAGAAGTTCTATAATAAGTAAATAAATAATAAATAAATAAATAAATATTTTCTGACAATTACACCAATTATTTAGTTCCAAGATAAGTATCATTAAGAACTTGTGTTATGGATACTAAACAACGGATAAACATACTTAAATACTTTTATTTTTGTAAATACATACTTAATATACATAGGAAAAAACCCAGACCAGGACAAATATTCATGTTCATGCACACAAAGATTTGACCTGTGTGGGAATCGAACCCACGACCTCTGGAGTGAAGTGTAGATATACTGACCTCCACGCCGTATCGGTCGACAATGTTTTTAAATCAAAGTAGTTAGTTAATCTATATAATAAAGCTTTAGTTTGGGGAAACCAAGAGGGGAAAGGCATTTAGTAAAACTGGAAAACAAACTAATGCAAATGACATAAATTTCATAAAGCTGTGCATAAATTCTCACATTACAATATTTACTCACTGAAGGTTGAACTTAAAATTAAACTGCCATGTTGTGCAGCCAGGAGGAGTTTTCCCATTTTCGTCCATAAAAGTAAGGCCCAATTGTATTATTCGTAGCAGATCAACATTGCATCTAAAAGACAATCAATTTAATATTAAATTTTAGAATACATTTTATAATAAATTTTATAATGTAATCTAATATATTGGCTTGTACTTAATTTTGTTGTAAGTGAACTATTTTTAAGATTTTATGAAAAATTCAATTTCTTTAACCATAAGACAAATGTTGTACAACATGGTGTGCTGTACTGCTTAGTTTTGTTTGTTTATATAATATAATAATATTTTTATGTGAAATAAGCAAGCCCTTGTAAAAGTTTTCAAATATGTGTTTGCCATTGTATTGTGTAGTAAAGTAATAAATACCTAAATAGTTACTTAATAAACTTACTTAATAAATAGTTACTTTTCATAAATATGTACAATTGAAAATTATGAGTTTATATTACTGATTATTATTTTTAATATCTTGAAATTAAATGACCATTCTATACCTTAACAGTTGATATTGATAATCGGCAGTAGATCTGAATTCCCCAATAGGTCTTGCTACAACTCCCGGAAACTCTGTATCCATTGCAACCCAATGAAACTTTTTTACTATCTATAAAAAAAATTGATATTAATAATTCTCTTTACATACTTCACATTTTGGCATAATTTGCAATACTAACAATTCCTCTAAAAGTATCGGAAATTTTTGTTTTTTTTTATAATATTGATGTTTTCTATATATTTATAATAATTTAACAAGGAATACAATAACATTTTAAGTGTCTTCTCAAAAATTTTGCTGTATGGCCATTTAACAATATTCAAAGTTCCCAGTTCAATTATTTTGTGATTTAAAAACATTTTTTTTTATATTATTAGAGCCCCAAGTGTGAATGTGAAGCCCTGCCCTATACTACTTATATTTGTTGTTTATACTAAACTCAGACTTACAGCAAACCAAACTTACATTGCTCATAATTGAGTTGACCCTTTGCGAGGGGTAAACATATTCACACTATAAATTAAAGCTTATGAGGTGAAGTTAGGGCAGAAAACGAATGAAAAATTTCAACCTGCTTAGCCCACTGAAAGGATAAATAAATAATAATAACATTTATCACAAAATAGATAGCTGGGATATAGTAGCGTCATGATTTCTTTTGGAAGTTTAACTACTTATAAAAAGCCTCTAGTCATTTTATCCACGACTCATTTTAAATTTTTTTGGTAATAAACGAGTGCTGTAAATTTTTTTAATGTACCTGTTTAACACTTACCTGCCTAATAACATGGAACTCTTCATGAAGATTATGGTTCCACACATTTTTTATAGAACATTCATCCTTTAATACTGTTGTCAATATAGAACTAAAGTTTGCCGCTGGCATCTAAAATACAGCACACATTTTATTACAAAAAGAAAATTACAAAGAATAAGACTGGGCATATAATATGAATAAGCTTCACGCACCTTCATGGAAACTTCGGCAGCTGGTGAAGCAACCAAACAAAAATAGTACCAACTGGAAATTTATTAGTGCGACTAGCAATTATCAATTTAATAGGCTTTTAGATTAGTCAACCAACAAATCTTCTCTTAAGCATAAAAATACACAATTATTTAACTGTTTAAATTTATTAGCAAACTGACATCCTACCTAATAAAGTAGTCCCCCTCTCCTTCTGACAGTGACGTTCATTTTTCACTGCCTAGGAGCCTATGCTACAGATGTTAGAATATAATGCCAGCCATACTTAATGTAGATATTTCTAATATTTTACAGTAATTCTGGTTGGGGAAGACTGAGATGACAGTGACACCTGGAAAAAGTTTGAATTTACTACGTCTTGAAAGTCATTTTTGTTGTTTCTCTGATAATAAAAAAAGGACTTCAAATATAGCCCAACAACTTTAATAATGATACGAATAGTACAAATATAAATGATAGTAATTATTTTTATTACATAAAATAATGATCTATGCCATATAAAACGTTAAAATTTAATAAATTCACTATTGACATCATATTTCTAGAATATTCAGTACTTCAAAAAGAACCACGAAGCGCTTTGAGAAGGTACAAGCCTACGCGCTTTGCTCTCTTATAATGGATCCACGTGCACAAAGAAAATATTGATAATATTATATTTCCTTAAATGTCTAGATGCTCTTAGAATTAAATTATTTATATACATAGTCACGGACGGGGTACTTTCGCTAGTACTCTATTTGGTCTCAGATCAAGTAAAAAAAGGTTAACTTTTTTTACTTGATCTGAGTATTTTGTTATAAATTTAATTAAAAACGATGTGAAAACATACGATTTGTATTGGCCAAAGGAAATGTCTGCCATCCGATGTTATGCATTTTAATGAATAAGATATAAAAAGTTCAGCAATAAAAGGTAGACCCCATTTTTTCTTATACCTACTTACACAATCTTATAAACTCTTATAGATTTGTTGTGAAATAATGATGACTAGATGGATGAATATTATAACAGCAGTCAAATACAGTCGGTGAC
This sequence comes from Musotima nitidalis, assembly GCA_949126915.1. Classification (NCBI taxonomy): domain Eukaryota; kingdom Metazoa; phylum Arthropoda; class Insecta; order Lepidoptera; family Crambidae; genus Musotima; species Musotima nitidalis. Next base: position 12,303,809 of record OX421418.1, on the reverse strand, counting down.
GACCGATATGGCGTGGTGGTCAGTATACCTACACTTCACTCCAGAGGTCGTGGGTTCGATTCCCAAACAGAACAAATCTTTGTGTGCATGAACATTTGTTCTGGTCTGGGTGTTTTCCGATGTATATTAAGTATGTATTTACAAAAAAAGCAAAAGTATATATGTATGTTTATCCGTTGTTTATTATCCATAACACAAGTTCGTAATGATACTTATCTTGGAGCTAAATAATTGGTGTAATTGTCAGAAATTATTATTAAATAGTGTTCTTTGGATGGGTGATCATGGCTTTTATCATATCGAGTGCACGAAGGCATGTTAAGCTGTTACTCCTAGCCTCACAATCTTGGTGGCGAAGTATAAATTACAATTAATGTATAATCTACATTAGATTGAAAATAGCTCAGTTTCAAGTTGACTTTTATGACAAAGTATTATAGTGCATACAAACGAATTGTTACACTTATCATTTGGTTGACTGTACACTCAAATGTCACTGCACCAGTCTATCAGATGATGTGAAAGACCAGTTCAAGCAGAAACTTTTGGAGGGAAAATAAAAATTCTCATACCTTACTATATTTTATTAGTACAAACCAAAATCAGAAAAAGTTACTTATTTCTTAGACCGTGTACCAAAGTCAGAGATGGATGGTTGAAGCAATGAGAAACATATCTGAATAATTGTTTATGTATTTGTTTTTGAATGGTACAAAGCAGTAGATAGATAAAACTATTCTTATCACAAAATATTAAAATCATAAAACCTTAAAAACAAATACTTAGCTCCTTAATCTATAAAAGTGTGTATAAAATATATGTACTAGGTATTAAAAAAAAATCAATATAAACATTAAGATTGTAGAATTCAATGATTGTATTATTATAAAGACACTGCACGAATTTAATTAAAATTTTAAATTAAATGAATATTGAAAGATCACTTTCTATTAAATTGTTTACTACGTCTAAAGCGCAGTCATTAAATGATATTTTATAACTACATTACACTTTACTATGATCATAATGTTGGTGTTGTTCACAAATACCTATCTGCTTATGAAAATCCGTACGAAAGTAGTAATCTAATTTGTTCACAAAATCTATGTACATTGTAAAATTGTTGATTTACCGCCTCGACAGAACAGGCCATTATAGCAAAGATTCGCGCGGCGCTATAGAAAAAATAGGTGTAACTTTTTAGTAGACAGGCGGTTTTTATTTAAACGGTTAAATCTTGGTCGTCGAATTATCTCCGCTATGAAATACTATTGATTTATACATATACGCGAAATAAGTCAAATGGTTATTATACAGAAGCGAGGGGCACAAAGAAGATTTTTATGGTTGAAATTAAAGTTTTAATACTATTGCCATAAACATACGCCTAAAGCTGCACTAGATATGAAGATGTGTTTGTCATTAATTTTTATTCCAATGTCGTAATGATTTAATTTTCACTGTAATAAAATATATTATTTTAACTCTGTGATACAAATCAATATTATTTCAACTCTTTGATAGAAACCGATAGTAAGTCAACTATTAAGTATTGAACAACCAAAATTTAACTGTTAAGCTACGTAGAAAAAACTATTCGGTAAGGTGAAACACATGCGGTTGAGGGCTTAGTCTGTCCACACACACAGAGTCTCCGGATCAAGAGGAGTTGCCATTCTCTCCGTTGTCTTGGAAGTTGTTGACATTAACTGAGAACGGAGCACCCAGTCCATACAGGTGCCCACTCGAGCTTTCTATGTTGTCATCGAAAAATATCTGAAATAATATTATAGTTATTATGACATGACAATTACCAGTATGTATGCTACATGTAAAACATAAAATTAAATATATTACTGTGTAAATTTATATTACGATCATCAGGTAATGAGTCAGTTTGAATAGAAAATTATTCATATAAGGTAGAAATAATATTAGAAATTACAACTCTAAAAAGTATATTGCAAAAATGTTAAAAGTTGCCTCAACCAAAACCGTTATAATTAATTAAAAACGGCGAGTCATTGGCGGTCCTATTCTCTACTTACTTCTTTTATTTTAAAAAAGGCCATGCCAGTGAGATGAGAATCTGAACCAGCCTGATGCTGTGGGCCGACTCTTCGCAGTTCAAGTTGGTCTGCCACTTCCTGGAGACCACCTTTTAGGTTCTTGCATAATTTCATTAGGTACTGCGACAAAAAATAAAATTCCCAGCTTTAAAAAGTTACTTGAGAAATAAAATAAAAAACAATACAATACAAATTTACTTTAGAGAATAAACAATGCATAAAGTGGCATCATAAAAAGTGAGTAATGGCAAGTTCATGCTTCACACTTGTAAACCAGGACTTCAGGTTGTAGTCCAGTGGGAACAAAAACCTGCTTATACATAATGATTACTGACACCCTCACCTTTACATCATACACTGTAGGGAAGTACATCCTTAAACTTTCAAAGAAGTCATTCTCATCTTGTGGCAAATTTTGATCAGTTAGCAGTTTCAGCAGATACCCAAAGTCGTATCCTGAGTGAAAACTTAACCATTTTATGTTGTCAATGAGAACAAGGCCTGAAATTAAAATATTCAGTCAGTTATGTTAGCATTCTTTTGTATTATTTTTATAATAGTGTACATTATGTATCTTGAAATGTACCATAATCATCTAAAATAAAAATACAAATGATCATTGAAAAAAGTTTCATGCAATAATTACTGTTACTCAATGAATGTTTCACCTTATTACAGTGTAATGTAAAAGTAAAAATAAAGCATCTTAATTTGCTTGAAAATGAAAAAAAGGAATTAATATTGTGTCTAGACTTTCTATAAAAGCAATAATTTGGTGTTAAGATACACTATTCTTTATTTTTTTAATTTTATTTTACTTGTGAGAGAATGGTACTGCTGATTTCATATTTTACGACTGTCATATTTAAAAGCTGCGATTTAAACAATGAAGCGAAATAAAACATCAAGAACAAACCATATTAAGCAATCTCTTACCTGATGACATCAATAGTTCAGCGAATTCCAATGGTTCAATCCCATCTTCTTCATGTTTGCGGAACTGTAAACCTGAGTTCTGGAGCAAATCAATTGAGTCCTGTGCATACATATCTTCCCTAAATGACAAAAAATTTAACATCAAATTGACATGCTAGGATTCAGAAATATTAGTGAAAAATCAATTTTTGATCTATACAAGTTAGTCAAATGTATGAAGTAAATCTAATTTATCTTTCATCCTTTTTGAAATTAGCTTAGCCTTATGTTATCACAGGACAGGAGAAACTAAGCTATACTACAAAATTATCTACAATAAGCTTGTCACCTCAATTCAATTCTACAGTCGAACGAAAGATCTTAAAGTTATAGTTCAAACTAACCATAGACCCTGTCGGCACAACAATATTAACACCTTAAAAACAACTAGAGAAAAAAAAATACTTACTGTAAATTGAATTTGAAGTTAAACTGCCAAGTTGTATAGCCTGGTGGAGTTTTCCCATTTTCATCCATAAATGTAAGCCCCAACTGAATGATTCTTAGTAAATCAACATTACATCTGTAAAAAATTATATTAAAAATAACCTATATCAAGGTAAACCTATATAATCAGTAAGTAACTATAGGTATAGATAAAAACAAGGGGTACCCCTAGATAATATATTAATACATTAACCGCCATGGGGGGCACCGGTGACCGGCATGCTACCCTTCTTATGGGGCCATGGGGGGCACCGGTGACCGGCAGGGAAGACTTATATACCAGATGGCCTAAATGGAACATTTGGGTCAAATTAGCTTGGCAGTTAATGTGTTAATAGTGCCTAGGCACCAGTTAGTTATTTTTGGAAAATAGTGTCAATAGCACAACACCAACAACAGTGTAGTAACAAAATGTTTAGCATTTTAAATGAAAAAGTAGGATCATAGTAAGCTTGTACATCTTTTATGGAGTATTAAAATTTGTTTGTCAATAGATTTATTTCATAGTATTAACATCAAGCCAAAGGGCATATTATATATATTTGTACAAAATGATATTATACAAAGCTTAGCTCTTTCATGTCTTGCAAGTGGGTAAAAATTTTAGCTATTAGACTTTCTCTCAAATGGCTCTGTGTAAACCGGACACTCAATCGATGAGCCATTAATAGCCTATCTCATTAAAAACTTTCAATAGTATACTGTACCTCAGCAGCTGATATTGATAATCAGCAGTAGATCGGAATTCTCCAATAGGTCGTGCCACAACACCTGGGAACTCTGTGTCCATGGCTACCCAATGGTATTCTTGAACCACCTTAAAAAGTTATATTGCCTTTTGTTAATCAGGATAGAATCAATGGATAAAAAAATATGTGTATATCCATATTTATTATGACTAACATTGTTTATTTGAAACATAAATATAAAACACAAAAGTGGACTGCTACACAGAACAAAAATGAAAGTAATTCATTCAATTTATTACGATAAAGACAATAGTAGTTTACCAGCTATCTTGAAACATAAAGAACTTGAAAATTCTACTAGGGTTTCTTCAAAGTTAATGTCAACATTTACTAGCAGCATATGCCATACAATCATTATGAATGTTATTCTATTATATAAAATTTTTTATATTATTAAATTTAGTGCAAAAACTATATACCTATATGCACTAACATTAATTCGTATATAAAAATGCTCGGGATTAAACTGCCATTTCATATAGGCTGTTTTAATATGAATGACTTAAAACATGAATATTGTTAATGTTATATTATATTATATAGCTTTACAGACAAATGAAGATTGTAACTAACCAATTGATAATTTAAAAGAGCATAGCCTGTGAGTTTCTTGCTAGTTCTTCTTACAGAGTGGTGGCTTGGAACTGGCACTTAGATTCACTTATACTTAAATATTTTTTGTTCTTTTAATTGTTTGGTTGCATGTAAGTGAATCTAAGCTTCGTGATTCCAGTATATTATATATATTTTGATTGTTTTTTATATTTATAATAAATTTTGAAGTCTTCAAGTACTATGTAATACCTTATGGAATAAAAGTTTTTGAAGTTTGAAGTTTAATGAAGTACTTTGTATGCCATATTAATTAAAACTAAGTCCCACAAAACTGTTCAAACAGTTTGACTGTGGAATCAATAACTAAATTCTAATATTAAGCATTATATCATATATTTTCTCATTAAGAAAAAAATTCTCATTAAGAAAATAATATTATACAGAGTGTCTTTAATAAAGTATTGACTAGGTATTTTTTCCAAAAATGTTTAAATTTCAATTTGTGTGTTTTATACTTTGGGTTTCTTTGATAGATGAATGAGATGTGCCATAGAAGACTATTAATATTCTTTGTAGTGCTTTCTTCTGTTTAACACCAAAATGTATATTATGAAGACAAAGATAATATACAGAAACATATAATTTCTTTAATCAATAATACTGCATTGGTCATTAAGTCAATTTCCATAGTTTTTGCCGGCAAATCAATTTTACCACAAGACAAATTAACTTCTAGATCAAGTCCTAGGTCTTCAGCAATAAACCAAGACTATTATAAACAGGTAGGTAGCATTTATACTTGTTTACACAGGCAAAACACTTAATCTTACCTGTCTTATGATTTGAAACTCTTCATGAAGGTTATGATTCCAGACGTCCTTAATGCCACAGTCTCCATTAGCAGCAGGCAATGCTAAAGATCCAAAACTTGCTGCTGGCATCTATAAGACAGAAATAGGTTATGTACGTTAATTAAATATTATAAATTAAATAAAAATTGAGACAACAGATAGTCACGTATAGTCTTAATATAATAATTGATAAGCAACCAAAACAATGTTTAAAGAATGAAAGCTTATGTTCTAGTATTTGAGAAGCGCGGGAAATTAAGATATATTTGTCTTGCCTTAAATCGTCCGTCTGCTTCCGAATGGGCAGATTCTTCAGCTTTTTTCGACGCCGTGGTTTTCGATTTGCTGAGGTGATATTTATGTAATGATAATCCAGTTCTTCACTGAACGCGAACGCCACGAAAACTATACCTAGCTACTAAGGTTGTTGTATAAAACTTTGTAATCGAATGCAGATACCAAGAAATATATCAATTTGTATAATAATGTGCTGTTATAGGCACACAATGTCGGATTTTATGAGAGATATGGAGAAAAAGTTTAGAATACAAACACAACAACAAAATGCAATGCAAAAATAAACGATAGTGACATAGTAACTCACTCGTGACGTTCTGACAGATACTTTTTACAGTACTAGACTATGCCCGATTAAGTCAATTCAGCTTCTTTTATTATTTAAATAGGCTAAATCCACCTAGCCGCCAGTTAATATATTCGTCACCGAATAACTATATTAAAGTTCGTAGAATATAAATGTACATAACGTTATGGTATGGCAGTGACACTGACACATAGTAATTCGACTCCACTCAAGCAACTTAATGACTTCCTTCTTAACAAATTTCATGTTATAAAAAGTTTACTGTAGGGGTTGATTGCTCTGCGATTTAGTAATAATTTTACCGTTTTTTTATGCAAGGCACTTCAGCATGTGGCGCACCTAATGAAAAGTGGACACTACAGCCAATGGACCCTTGGAACACCAAGGGCTTCACTAGCACATTGTCGAACCTATAAAAACCGTTTTATGCCCGCTTAGAAAAATCACATTTTGTAACTTTTAAAATAAATAAATAAAATGTGAATTCTGATTTTATAATTTAACAAAAAAAAAATTATATCCATCTTTACTAAGTAATAATTTGTTTAACTTCTAAATGATAGATTGCAATTGCTTGATTTATTGATAAAAATACCTAAACCGCAATTACAGGTCTTGACAGTAAATATATATATATATATATTCTTTATTGCACAAAAAAAAACAATAACAAAAAAAGCCTTATGTGAAAAAGACGATGTACAAAGGTGGACTTATTTCTAAAAGAAATCTCTTCCAGTCAACCTTAACTGAAGTGGGAGAGATAGTTAGCGGGCATTAATAACACACTACAATATGATAATATTACACATATACATATACAAAAATATGATATATTGCTCTTCGAAAACGTACGCATAAATTATAACACACATTAAAGTAGAAGAATATATACATGGGTATATTCGAACGAATGCAATAAAAAACACATCGCGGCAGTACTTTAATTTCCAAAAGTAGTGTACATTCGTGTTCTTATATGTGGATTGGAGACATAACTTCTTCGGAAACGTAAACAAGTGTAGGGAAGTGGCATACTAGAGTGAATTGTGATTTTTCCGTGTTGACTATTAAATTCTATAGGCGCCTCTAGTTTGTATAAACTCAACTATGACGGACTTTAGTTGACTTTGACTGTGGCTCACTGACGAAAACGCTGCATTTATGTCAATAACTTGAATTATCAACAAACCCACTTTGGCATAAATAATCAATTGCACACCAAACAGTTTGGTTTACTCGCGGCCGGTCTACTACTGATGCTGGAATAAAATTATTGCAGGGTATTTACGAAGCCTGTGATTAATCATTTGATACTTACGGTGTGTTATGTGACTTATCCAAAGAATTTGATTGCACCCAGCATCAGACTTTACTCGTGAAGCTCCATCATTATGGAGTTCATAACACCACCTTGCGTTTTGTCACTTCGTACCTAAGTGATAGGGTCCAGAAAGTTAGATTATTAATGGTAAGCAGTCAACTGGCTCTGCAGTAACAATGGGGGTGCCGCAGGGTTCAATCCTAGGGCCATTTCTATTTCTAGTATATATTAATGATCTCCCCCACCTCATAAAAGACAATCAAGAGATTGTTTTATTTGCAGATGATACGTCTTTAATATTTAAAGTTAAACGTGGACAACGTTAACTTGACGAGGTAAATAATGCGCTCTCTAGGATAGTCCACAGGTTTAGTGCTAATAATTGATACAAAATAAAACTAAATGTTTTTGTTCAGGTTTATCTTACCTAAAGTGGGGCTTGCTTAAACCAGTGCTATGGTTAGAAACGGTGAAATGAAATTAGTAATTGAGACGGTTTTTCTGGGTTTAACACTAGACTCTTTAGGTTGCCATTTTGTTGCAAAATTGCTAGGATACCCCCAATGAAGTGTAATCTAATACTACTGTTCAGCTGTGGACTATATAAGGCTGGAGTGATGATGATTATAAATGAGAGAACTTCCGGTTCAATTAGGTACGTTTCTTTGAATATGTATCTTTGACTTAAGCTTAAGTCCAGGGCAACAAGAGTAATGCAAATAATAATGATATGAAAAAGGTATTTGTTGAACAAACATAATTATGGTTACTCCTAGTCCTACCGCGAGGCAATTCAGTAAATGCTTGAAAGTTAAGCAAGGATATGAAAATACTCGTGTATTACGAACAGAAAATAGAGACGAAAATCCCAGCCAGTCAGTCAATAAGCGTCATCGATTAATACAGTGAACGAATAAAACACTGCCTAGACAGGGACTAATGGCCGGCGATTTATTATTGTTTTGTACTTGTAAATTGCCGACGTTTGGTGGAATCTCACATACATTTCTATTCACGAGTTTAGTATTGTATTTTGTAAAATATCCTGACCTACGACAGTATGTTGCCAAAAACCTTGACTTTATAATATAAATAAAAGCATTTATTTATAAAATTTAAACATTAATACATATCCTGATAAATTTTCCATACCGCCATCTAGACCCAAACTAAACAAAGCTTGTACTACGGGTATGAACATTATACTAAAAGTATGCTAGGAAACATCTAGACTAGAAAATTGATCGTGTTCCTAATTGAACAAATAATTGTTTTGTAAGAGAATTGAACCCACGATCTTACGGATTACGGTGCACGTATATCGACCTCCGCATCATTCGGTCATCGATTTGAAATTAGTTTTAAAAACTGCGGCAAAAAGGTTACATTATACGTGATTGAATCTTTAACTGAATACGTCAAAATCAACCCATTTTTTCTCCATAAGAAAATGACATTTGTGTATTAAATTTATCATATTCCTTTATTATATTTCCTACTATCATTTTTTTTAAATATATTTATATTGTGAAAAAAATCTATCTTTAAATAGTCTGTCGATATTATTTCGTCTAGACCTCTTCTTTTTTATTTTGCCGTAATTTTCTATTTTACTTTTTATTATTTTACAATATCTTTTTTAGTTATGCTTGCAAGTACGAGTTTCACTTGCAATTACTTCCTGAACATGAGCGAGATACCAAAATATGCGTGTTTTTAGGTATGTACGCAGAATAGAAAAGAAACTTCATAAAACCGTAACGAATAAAGGATAAGAACACGAACCTTTCGTACCCATTTAAGCATTTAAGTTCTTAAATTCAATCCGATGCTGTGCTATGGTCGACTAATGCTTTTTGGAAATTTTATGTTTAACCTTTTGTAAATTGGATTTGACATTAAACGAAATATAATTAATAATCTTTAGAGCATTACTATTGTTATATCCATTTTGTTTGTCATAAAATATAATAAACGTTGCTTGTTTCTGTCGTAAAGGCACTTTTTTTAGAAATAAGTGGTAAACGGCTTAGGTTTTGTATGTATGTGTGTTTATAAGTTGCTTGGTACGGATAGAACAATCTTTGCTTAGTTAGGGGGGATAGGTGACACTGTGTGAAATATATGAGATATAAAACCACTACCTTTTATTCAGTAAAATGTTTTGTATGAATTGAAAGGCGAGATAAGCAACATTAAAATTGTGTCACAGAAATATTTGAAATAGCGAAACTTTCTACAGCATTCCCACCAGCGCTCTCCATCAATCGGGAAAATTTATATATTTTCATGAAGATTGTCCCCCGTTTGGGTCGTGACGTGGGTTGATCATTTTAACGTTAAACTGGCAGCTTATTTCGTATTTATGATAAAAAATTCGTATACCTTTAAATGTGTCCACGTTAAAGCTACGTATTTTTTACGTAGGTAAGATTTAGTGACAAGACAACAGATAAGTGTTATCCTAATTATATTATACTTAACTTTGCTTCAACTATATATAAACTATATATAATTATATAGATCTCTATGGAGTAGCAAAGGTTTTTAAATAACCTAGATGAGAATTTATAGTGTTTGAGTGTGAAATTATATGTATGTAGGTATATGTAGTTCCCTTATTTTGATAATATAGGAAAAAATAAGATTCGCACTGTACTGCGATGGTTAAGTTTCTTACACCTACAGTTCTAACATAAGTAGAATTTATTATAAACAAGTAAAGTATAAAATAAGTGTATGACAAGATTTCATAAATCGTTGAAGAGTTAAGACGATGGCTGTATAACAACATTATACCACATTTCCACTTGTTGGCACGTTTTGTACCAGTGTCGCGTGACTTGTATATTCAAATGGAAATGTTCACATACAATAAGATAAAAAATATTACCTTTCCACAGAATTCTTGTTGTAAGATGAAAATTTATCAAATATATTGCATGAATAGGAGCAGCTAGAAACGAATGTGGGCCAACGACAAAAAACGTTACGACACACGTAGTTCTCACCAGAGAACGCGCCCTGGCATTGTATTAATCCGCTGTATTCATCGCTTCTATCAGTATTACTCTAACTATAGTAATATTATACCTACCTAAATGTGAAAGGGAGGTAATTTGTTCGATAACACACAAAGCTTAAGAATATATACATACATACATACATTCACGCATGTTTCTCCGAAGGGGTAGGCAGAGGCATATTATACGCCCACACTTCGCCAATTATATAGTTGGTCCCACGTAATTTCGGTTTTTTTATTACTTTGTATTGTTCTTTATTTTTCTTTAAGTTATAAATTTTAAGAAGGAATGCGTTTCTGGGGTCAATAACGATGTGTGATATTAGTTGTAAGAAGAAAATCGCTTGAACACTAGGACAGTTCGACCTAGGGAACGATTTTTATCTCAACATTTGAACATAAAATTGAAACTGGCTTTATAAATTACCCTACATAAATTTATCACGCCTAGTTCACGTAGGTATAGGCAGCGATCGCATCCTTCCACTTACTACGGTCCTAAATAATTTCTTCGTTTTTACACCATCATCATCGTCACAGCCATAAAAAGTCCACTGCTGACCATAGGTCTCACCATTCAGATTTGCATATGGAGCGATTCCGAGTCGCCTGTATTTACCGGCTTCCCGCCGCCTTAACCAGGTAACTGCATCGGTCCAGCGGGTGAGAGGCATTCCCTACTACGTTTGCTGGTTCGCAGTTGCCATTGAAGAACCTTAACGCCTCTCCGGTGCCAGTTGTACACTTCAGCTTGCAAACTCGCCTCGCTATGTCGGTCACTCCAGCTCTCTACGAATTTTCTCATTTCGGATTCTATCACATACTACAAGCATAGCTCGTTTGCATTGCATTTTTTATGAGGCCCATACTCAGGCACTAAGTCTCAGTATCGTACGCCATCGCTGGCAACAATACATAGTTAAAAATATCTTAATTAAAACTTAGTACTAATATTGATTGACTACCTAGTAAGTGCCCTCATTGGAAGTTTGTAAGACTTTTATCTTGAGAGCATTATCCGCCGAAAGCTCTTTCAAACAAAAAAAATAATTTTTGGTTTAAGAATCTTGGATTCCCACATCTTTACTGAGGACTAAAGGGGTTTAGGGGGAGGGCATCTAATTTACCATTTATCATCTTTATCGACACTCATTCTCATTTACTATGATTTATATGTTATTAACTTTACACAGTATTACTTGACAGAGGCTAAATGTAATGTAAACGCACGAAGCCATTATTTAAAAGAAGAAAAAAAAACTATCTTGGAGGCTTCTTGACGGGAAAGTGAAGTGTCATGTCTGCAGTTTTGTTTTATTTTCTAAAACTTGTGATAATTCGATCAATAATGTGTAATAACGGTGGATTATTAATCGTTAAGTTTTTGTGAACGTACATGAGTGTTCATTAGTAAATGAATCAAATCAGTGCATGCAATATCATATTTCAAATTACCTCAAGAAGTCCATGTGAGATCTCAGCATAGTCCCACATCTTTATTTAGGGGGAGGGAATCTCATTTACCATCTATATCACCACTCAATCTCATTTATTATGATTTATATATTATTAATATATCTCTTACTTGACACTGACTAAATGTGCTAAACGCACGAGGTCATCATTTAATAAAAAAAAGAGGATCTTGGAGTTTTGGTCCTAACACGGAAAACTACACATCGCGGCATTATTTTTTTAATTCAAAATAAGTGCAAATTCGAATTTTTATCTGTAAATATTATGGATTTTTAGACATAACATCATTGGCCATCTATATAAATGTAGGAAAGTGATATATTGCAGTGATTTGTGATTTTCGATCGAGATTGTTGATCCCAAAATTCCCTAGAAGCCTTCAATAAAGTCTCAACTATTTTATTGGGGTATGATCCGACTTAACTCGACTATGGCGGACTTTACTTGACTATGAGTGTATTGAATAACGAAAATGATGCATTTATGCAAATAACTTGATAAATTATATAACTTGACGAGTGAGTTCAAATTTAAGAGAAGAAGAGAAGGAACTATCTTGAAATAATTTTATATTATTTTATTTATTTATGAAAGAACAAACATTTACATATAGAAACTAACAAAATACTTAATAATCAGGAAATCGTTTTATTATTTTAATTCGTTTGCATGTCGTCATGAAATCACGGTGTCGTTTATCTTATGTAGGTACACATAAAATAAAAAATCTTTATTAAATATTAGGGAGTCTCCCAGAAGACAAAGATGTTGCTTACGTAAATGTTAGCCCTGTGCGATATTTTATCAACATAGGGTGTATAGGGCTCCTACCGAGATCTGACTAGCCCAAGCCAACCTCACCTGCAAGTGGCCTGCCAGCCGATCAATGGACGAGGCTCCGGCGAACATAACAGTGCCCGGCAAGCGGCAATAGGCCCGCCACCAATTACGTGGGACCAACTATATAATTGGCGAAGTGTCGGCGTATAACATGCCTCTGCCTATCCCTACGGGGAAACAGGCGTGAAAGTATGTATGTATGCAAAATGTAAACGAAATTGAAAATACTACTTGTGATTCATATTGTATTACGAATGGAATCAAATTTATTAACATGAGTCTGCACTAGTACTCGATATTCTTAAATCATATTAAAATTATATCTAACCAGATTGTCCTGTTAACAAAAGAAAACATTATTTCAGTATTTTCATTAATAAACACGCCTATTTTCAGTTAATACATAATGTAATCTCGAATAAACCAATTATCGTTCTTAAATTTAAAATAATGTGGGGAATTTAATTTTAGAATATTGTATGTCGGACGAATAAGCATTCGTTCGACCTTCTGAAAATAATAAACTTTTTGTTTTTTGACCAATTATATAATTTAAGAAATTAAAAACAAAATCTGTACTTTTTAAATTATGCCTCTTAATTTTTGAAATGCAATTATAAATTTTTCTAAAGGATCAACGGAATTATTATGCAAATATGTTAATTTATTCTCTTAAAGTTTAGTTATTCAATTTGGTTCTTAATCCTCTTTCCCGGCGTATTTTGCAACATTTTTAAGTCTTCCAATTAACGATACGCTTATCTTGCCTTACTTTTCCATATTATATAACAGTAGAGTCAAGTAATATTTTTTGAAGCTTATCACTTGTTTAGGATGTAATATTGTGAATTTAACTTTGTAGCTGGGTTAGTACATAGTTAGAATAATTTAGTTGTTATCATCCATAGCGCCATAAAGTTTGACACACGTCTCTATTGTCGAAAGAGTTACGGAGTGTTCCAAAATATATAGCGAATTGGGTGCTATCAAATATTTGATGATGACTGTACATGTATGCAGCCCGCCTAGCACTCTGCGGAGTGTCGCGCCAGACAGTTGCCCGTGAGCGGTCGCGAGTGTAGCACCCTTTCAGGCTACACGAAGCTTTCATATAACCACGAACGTTTCGTCGCGGCAGAAAACTTAATTTCAGTGTCAACTGTGTTTATTGCATTTGATTTTGACAAGCCGAAAGATGTGATTTCATTTCATCGTGTTTCTTTTATGTTTTATTGTTTATTTATTTTGATTTAAAGCAATTTTGAAACTGAATAGAAAAGCCGCTTTTCGTAAGGTAAGCTTTTTTAACTTTGCTCTGAGTATATTTATTTTAACACTTTTTTTAATACCAGTAGACAGCAGATATATTTTATTTCCATATAGATAAACATACAATTGATAATGTTTCAAAAAATGTTGATAACGACAACGTCTTAGTTTTTATATTTCTATACATAATTAATTTAGTTTCTAAAAGTTTGCAATACTAGTTTATGTGTAAGCAAAAGAAAATTGTATTATAATAGATACGTCTATTATAAGTATAAGACTTAACAAAAGTTTATAATAATAATAAGCTTTTTATTCTTTTGGTTAAGACGTTTTTTATCACATCGCAACTAACAAAGCTTAAATTTAACTACACACTAGCAGTAAAGACGAGAAAAGGACAAGTACTAATAAATTTTAGTATGTACAGAGCACTACTCATAAAAATACTTTTATTGCGGTCAAGATTACTTCACTTCCGTTAGTAAAAACAATTTCGGTATTCTCTAGAACCAGCCATTTGCGATCTCAGATCATGAAATATTCACGAGAGAAATCTTCACTCTTTTTATATTCGCCAGCTTTATTTAAATTAAACGGATTCGTCGACTTATCCGCTGTCAGACCCCAAAATACTTCCCTATTACGTTATTTCGATTGCCGCCTAAATGGTTCTCGTTATCTACAAACTGTTTCTCGCAGATTTTTTGGTGTGGAAGAAAATTTCTTTTGAAAAACTGATTTCACTTACTTTCTTTTATGTGTTTAGAAATATATAATTAAAACTTATAAACTGAAAACTTTAAGCTTGAAGTAACAATTATTGTGGTAATTTTTTTAAAAGCAACAATTTATGTCTTTATAAGTCTTATTAAAAAAAGACAAATTACCTCTTGCGATCGGTATAATTTATTAGAACAATTGAAAAAACACTAGAACTATTATATTTTCGCCCTCAATATTGATCGATTGTTATGGAAAGCCATTAAAATACTCATGGCTTTATACTGTGTAAATGCCGTTTGAAAATGTTTTTTTTTTAAATATTTAAATAATTATTATCTACATTAAACCAAATTCGATTGTTGGTTATAATTTCACACTGCGCACAGTATGTATAACATTATACGAGAATCATTAACAGTATTACACTGTCGTTGTCTGTACATTACAAATGAACTCGTAGACACATATCGTGTCAAACGTTCATTTACAAATAGGTGCCTAGTTAGAACAGATCTGATAAATTTGATGGGCACGTTATCGTGGAAACTGAATTATCATTACTATTACCTGTGTGGAGGTTACTTTATGATGAGCAAACTTGTTAAGTGAAATATTGAATTCTTGGATATACACAGGATATTACTTATATTAGTAAAAAAAAAACTATAACTTAATATTCGTTTTCTATCGAGAATTTTAATATTAATTCAGCAAATTATCATATGTTTCGAAGATAAAAGAAAAGAAGGATTTATTATTGTTTACTTCAATTAATTACCCAATAAATGTTTGAGGATGCGGGATTTTCCCTCCGGTTTGTAAGGAGTATTTTGATTAACATTGAATATATTTTTAAGATTCCCGACATGTTTTATGATTTTACTATGACAAGCTATAATGTATAAACTACTTAATGATATTAATAAAAGCAAAAGTATTTTTAAAAATGTGGCCGGCACTAGACGGAATAACAAAACCGTAATACACGTTACATATAACAATTATAAAAATAAGTGTGCTTTATCAGTTGATATTATATTATCAAACGTAGTTACTAAACATTTAGTCGACCGATTAAGCGCAAAGACGAAGGGATATCTGCACTTTGCTCCTAAGGTCTCATGAGTTGAATTCCCACACCAGACATACATTTGTATTATCAAGCTCCGCTTAGTTTGGTGCTGAAAATACTAAGTGTGATGTTCACTAATATCTATTTATATCTGTAGTATTAGGTCCTTATATATGAAATTAGCCTTATATCGAACTGGAATCTCAAAAAATCAGCGTTTGGTTGGCTAGGAATTCCAAATTCGAATTTATTGTAACGTAAAGCTGGTCTATTCGTGTTCTAAATTTTATGTGATAAATCATTTCCTTTCGCGCCATTTAAATTTGTTTTGACATCGTGCTATGCACAACAAAAAAAGTTTAAAATACTGCATTATTTTTGAATATGAGTTTAATCGTGACACGAGCGCTGCAGAAACAGCTCGAAGGATTAATGATGTCTAATCAGAAGCCACTGTAAAAGAAAACACGATACGTTTACTGGTTCCAACGCATTCGGTCTGGACCTCCAGAACAAACCTTGTGGATGGCCCTCCCTCTCCACCCTAGTTATCAATGAGTAATTGAAAGCGATCATGGAAGCGGATCAAACCACTTCAAGTTGGCTGCAGGCTTCGGTGTGAATGATAAAACCGTTGGAACATTGAATAGGAAAAGTGCTACACAAAGCGGCGATAGCCCAGTGGCGAGACCCTTTTGCCTTTAATTGAGAGGGTCTCGGGTTCAAACCCTGGTGACTTTTCGAACTTATGTGCTTAATTATCGCTTGCTTCGTGCCTCGGAAAGCACGTTAAGCCGTTGGTCCCGGCTGTCATGAACATCTATGGCAGTCGTTATTAGGAAGTCAGTGCCTTCTAACAGACCGACAGATGGTTTAACCATAGAATGATGTTTCTCTATGGGTTGCAGCAGTCGCTCCACGTATTAACTGAAATTCAGTCAAATCTGGTTGAACCAGTGAGCAGACCCTCCTTCCCGACTGGTCTCCACCTTGTCGTGGTGGGGGGGCTGAGTACCTCCCGGTAGGGCGCAGGAGGCGCTAGGGAAAAGGTAACACCCAGAGATTGGCGACTCTGGGTGCCCTTAGTACTGACTACCGGGGGGGAAACTAAGAGAGACCTGTGGAGGACGCAGCGGGCGGGCCAGGAGGGCCCGTCAAGCAGCGCCAGGAGGGTCTTAGGCAGCGGGGGCAGGGGGCCCCTGCTGTCTAATCATGGAACCTCCGAGAAGTCGGCCACACACGCTATGGTCGCACATGGAGGTAGGAGGGGCGCGTCCACTGCGTCTCTCTGAGGAGGTCCTCCCGGTTTTGGTCCGGGGGACGTTGGCCGCGGGCGGGGTGTCAGAGCTGCAACCCAGGTACTGGCGCCCCGCCTCTTTCTCAACAAGCGGCGGGCGTTCGTCGGAAGATTTTTAGTGGGTATTACTGCTGGCGGTCGTGTCTGCCGGTGGTGAGTCCCACACACCTCTCTCGGTCCCCCTTTGGCCGGGAGACAGTGCGTAAATGCATTTTTTTACCGACGTAAATAAAAAAAATTAAAAAAAAAGTGAGCAGACCCTGGGCCCTAAGCTTAAGTTTAGGGCAACCGGGATAATGCTAGGATATGATGAAGATAAGTGCTACACAAAGAGGTAACCAAAAGGAAATAGTAGGATCAATTTGTAAGTACCCTTCATTATCCAGAAATTATCATAGTCCGCCGATTATCTACAGGATTCGCTTCATCGCATAACAATTGTATTCCTAGTTCCCTCATTTTGTGTCGAACCAGTAATTTCAGGGTAGAATGCTTGAATGAGAGTTTCGAGTTATTCAATTAGAAACTCTTTTATATATAAGGAACAAAATGAAGTACTAATTGTATTGTTACAGATGACGACAGAAATGTCGCGGGGTTAGGTTATTTTTTAATGTCGTGTCATAATGACCACATCCTGGCTGATGGTGAGCAGTCGATGTTGTTTAAAAAAAATAGAGCGCTCTATACCATGCCATATGCACCGTAACAAGCGCACCCATACATGACGATCTGCACAAATGCCATTTCACGCCCCGCTATAAAGATCCGGGACTATAGGAGTTGAGAAAACATGCGCCGGCAGAGAATTACAAGCCAAATGGTCTTAAAGAAGAACGGCTTACTATCTTGGTTCGATTGCTGATAGTCTGCACTTATTAGGGTGGATCCTAAGACCAGCACATGTTGTGCGGGAGAGGAAATCTATACCCGTTGATGAAAGCGCTTAAGTGCTTGGGTTAAATTCCCTCCCAGAATAATGCTTTATGTTTTTTATGTATTAGAAATATGTATTTACAATAAAGGTATTTAAGTATGTTTATTCATAGTCTAATATCAATAGTACTTGGTCAACTCTGCTGGGGGCTAGATTATTATTATTTATTTAATTGATTCGTATTCACACTACATATAAATTATTAAAAAAATGCGTTTGGAAAATGATAACACAGTTTGAAATGTTCGAGGATAATTGAATCTGTCCGGCCTACCTTGTGTATACCTTTAACCATTTAAGCTTTTAAGAGGAGGTATGTTTGTGTATGCAACTTCACTTTTCTCCCGTGACAGCAATTATGTTGCTTTTAGTTCCATTAGACCTCTTTATGCAGACTTTTAGTGTTTCTGCCCATTAATTTTCCGGACCCGGGTTATAACTTTTGGCGGACCCATCCGCTTATAAAACTTTTCGTAATTTATGAGACTTTCAAGTACAGTCGCCAGCATAAGATACTTACATGGCAAAAATACATGATTGATGTAGACAGGTCTGTTAATCTTGATGTGCTGTTAAAATTGCATTTTTTAAAAGATAACATTAAATAAATTTTGATTTCTAACATTATATTATTTATATTATAGTTTCCCGAAAAGCTTGTATATATAGGTTGGGGGGCCAACCATTCTGCTGAAAACAGTATAATAATTATGGTTTTCGCCATTTAATACTTTTTACTATAATATGTAAAATGTATGTAAAATAAACACTTATAATGACAGCCGTCCTATTAACGTTTGCAAATCTCTTATAACAATCTATTTGATTTCTAAAAATTCTATTATGTATAGATACGATCTTAATTTACTTAATTTGTCACACAAATAGTTGGGAACCCTACTTATAATTGACAAGCCTTGATGACTTTACGTAACTAAATTCCTGAACTCCGAGGAGTGGCAGTTTGGAAATTAAAATATTTCATTTGATTAAACTATTGTTGCTATTTGGAACTCGGTCAGCATTTGTCGTCTTCGCGTGCTGTTTATTTTGGGTATAAGAGCGTTGACTCAGTGAGATTACGATTTAAATTTAGTCGAGGCGAGTTGCCAAATCATTGGGGGAAAACAGTCGCATCGGCGTTCTCCGGATGTTTCGACAAATGTTGATTGTTTTGTGACCACATCTCAATCGGTTCGGTGGCCACGGGTTGACATCGAAACATCGAATAAGTGTTTGCTAAAGGCGACTTTATTGATTCAAGTAAGTGTCCTCATATAACTGTTTATTTCTCGAATAGGTTTTGGTGGTTGGTGGTTCGACCACGACGTGTATTTAAAATTAATTATTATTGCATTTACATTGAGTATAATTATATATCTCATCATAAAACATGCGCCCATTATGGGCATGTTGTCTGAAATAAATGATTTTTTAAATTACTTTAGCAGGTTAAAATCTAGCTTTGATTCTAGCTAGATGGTTGTGTATTTTTATTTGACCAGCTGCTTAAATACCTACCACTATAATACTCAAGACTGTTGTTGTCGTCGATTTTTTAGGACTTTTCAGTGTCTTTTGTAAGTCTATTTACATGTATTGGACGACAATACAGTATATAAGAGCCATATAGTTAGTTTTTTTAACAATACAGTTGTAGAATAAATTATAATTAATACAGGCTTAGTAGTTAGTTTATTTTATACATTAAAAGTGAATTGCAACTAGACAAACTCCGCGTCATTTACTACCGCGTCACTTATCAGTTGTCAAATGTTATCTAACCAAGGTAAAAGCATTTATATCCAAATAGTTATAAATATAATTTTAAAATAAAAACTGTATATGAAACACACTATATTAAATAGACATACTGACAGAATATTTCAATGTCGGCTACATTGAAATATTCTATCAGTCGGCGTTAACGCACTGAATGGTCTGGAAAATACGGCTTTCAGGTGGTTAAATCTAACACATTGATTAACAACTATATCCTTAAGGTTAACAAAAGAGGGAATGATTGACTTTTCTTATGATTCCATTGAGGACTGTACCATTTCTGTATGTACTTAAAAGTGCTTACAGTATACCTACTGGAGTTAATGTAATTAGTGATGGAAAATTAACGAAGTATCTCTTTATAGGCTTACAGGCTACAGCAGTTACGTCGTGTTTAGGTTACTTAGAATATTTGAGTTAGCCAAACCTTATTTTGAACAAGATACAACATCGACTTTATTATCATTTTACATAATTAATGGTTTATAAACGATGAGGTAAAAAGGTATGTTTTTTCAGGTTCCACTATGTCAACTTTTTAACAATAAAACGATTATGAAATAAAGCTATTGAATTACTACAATTAAATTACTGTTATTAAATTATTTCTACTAAAATAAAATTTACCTAACAAATATCTTTCCATAACAAGATTCGCTAATGTCATTCTAAAACTAGCAGGCTCTTGCTCTAGTAAAACGCGCTACTTGTATTCGGTGATGTATACAAGTGATTTGAAATGAAGCTAAGCTTGAATAAATTTAATGCTTTTGAATTTGAAAAGAAACGAAAACGATAATTAATGTTAAGCATTGTGTACTCGTCGTATCTGTGTGCGTGTGTGGTGTCAGATCATCAATATATATAGTAGTAGTTAAACCACATAGTAAAACTATCAAGTCGTATTAACGAGCTTGTCGGGACTGTAATGAGCACATGTAGGCACACAATTAGCAATATTTGGTGTTTCTTTTATGAATAAAATTCATTACAGAGTAATAACATAAGAAATAATCTGTCAGCACAACATTGCTCAAATACTTAGTTAAAAGAAATGGCAAAAGGGTGACCACAACTGTTGCATCAAATTGTTCATGTTCTGGAATGGAGACGGAGAATGGGTAAAACTAACGGTGGGAAGCTCGCCCGTTTGCCAGTTGAATAAATTAATGAAAAAGTTAATCTTGCACACATAAATGTAACATACAAGTATAACATATAACATTAAAAACACAACAAATTGGAGTCAAAAATCTGAAAACAGGATTAAGCGCCTTGCGAGAGAATCCACACACATGTACTCATATTTTGTTGGTAATAAAAATTACATAATAGATGAGCAGTAGACTCATATACGCAGTTTTTTCTCCATAATGTTTTTAGACTATGGTTGTTCCAAAATATGTTTACCTACTGGCTATGCATGAAATACTATGAAAAATAAACAATTGTCGTCATTTGTTATTCCGTTCAGCATATAATAAACATGATTTTGCGAATGTCAAGCCAATCAACGATACTCCAAGTGAATGCAAAATGAGCGCACAAACCAATAGGGACGTTGGCAAATTTTGGGAAACTGTCCTTAACATTATTTACTTAAAAATAATGTAATTTTGTTGAACATTTTGTAGAAAAATAATATATGATATGTGATAACTCCTTTATGTTACATTATAAACCTATATTCCAATGTCACTCCGTATGTTAGTATGATGTCAATAGCGAACCAGTAAATATAGAGAACGGCTCAATAAAACGATGATCTAGTCAGGCCAGCGGGAAGTCGATTGATGCGGGCGGCTCAAGATCTGGGCATGGAAAGCAGTTGGGGGAGGCCATTTTGAGCAATTCATTTTAAAACGAATATAAAATAAAATGTCACTTCTATCAGGTACACGTAATGACGGCATTACTCTATAGTTCCTAAGAGAGTAGTGATATCATAAGACCTAAACGATTTTCTGCACATTAAGGTCCCACAACGTAACTCGGACCTCCACCAAGCTTTCAGGTTATAATAAAGTGCCGTCATGTGGTAATAAACGGAATCATCATCTTAACGTGCCTCTTAAATACGCAAGACCTAGCTGTCAAATGCTTCACTAACCGCATCCCCTATAAGGACTTACTTAACTTTATTATCCAACCAACTAGTGCGAACGTTTGCAAAAAAAAATAAAAAGTGTTTTTCATTGAGTAAGTTACATAATGATGAATCAAGTATAAAATTACATGTAATAAATGTTTTAATTTACCCGTCAAGTGTTGAGCAATGTGATGAAAGTATCGATATAAAAAAGTTAAATGCCACATTTCGGCACATTAAAGCTGTTCGATACACATTTGGCTCTTCTTCAAATTTTTTAACATTGTTTTAAAATTTTAAATAATTTTACGACAGTTATGAGTTTTATAAATTTTAATGAAGTATGGAATTCTTGTGTTGTGTTGCAATATTGATAAAACAGCAAATAATGTAACACTTAAAACATTAATATATCTAATAAAATACGACATTGTCCACGCAATACAGCTGCGGTGATATTTGAAACTGAGAATGTAGAGAGAACCATTCATCCTTACAAAAGCTTTTAAATTTTTTGTTTTATCCTATTTACGCGATTGTACATATTTAATAACGTACACTATACATGCTTTCATCACGGTTTATTGAAGTATTTTTACTGTATGTCTATTTAAATATTTTGACTGATCCTGATAACAAGTGACCTATAGACAAAGTTACCAATTTGAAACTACCGTCACTAAGACATTATTTATTGCACACTTTCGGATTTAGATTTGGAGAGAACAAAGAGGATTTTGGAAAACAGATTCGATAACTCCTTGAAAAAGCAAGTAAAGGTATAAATAACATTTGAAATACCAATTATAAATCTCCCGAAAAACATCGATCAAGAAGTAACTCAACACGTGTTATTCTGCCACACAGGGAAGATATGACAACCTCAGAACAGCGACGTCGACACGACAAACGCTGAACCAACAAATTACCCTAAAAAAGAACCTTTAAACTGAATTGTGCATATCAAGCAAAGAAAGGAGAACTAAAGATTTATGGTAACTGTTATCAGCGCTTCCTGTTCAGCCTACCATAATTTCCCTGTACCTATCTAAAGTGGTTCGGCTTTGTTAGATAGCTTAATGTCTTATTGAACAGAATCAGTGAAATTATTTTATTTCGTTTCACGTTTTTTGGTTTCGTCTGTTGAAAACGTATAGTTATTTAGCTTTAGCTAAAAACGCTGCTAGTAATAATACTGTTTTTCATGTTTATTCATAAACATTTTTTTTAAATTACTCGAAATAAATAGATTTTGCCTAACTTCCGTGTAACGTTGAGCACTAAAGGAAAACAAGAAATGGAATATATCATTGAGCTAAATAACGTCATAATATGTTTTCGTATACAGCTGTATATTTAGAAAATAATTCGAAAGAATTGTTTTCTTTTTAAATCATACGAATATAGAAACCAAAGTAAGGATAAAAAGACGACTAATATAGAACGAAGGCAGGTGTAAACGTTGAAAGCTCAACACCATAGGTTGCCTTTTTTTAAACGTATTCCCTTTTGAAAAAGTAACCCATAGTGGGTACAACCATTGCTCAGTTGGGACTAGATAACTCTGTTTAAAATAACAGAAGATATTAACATTGTGTCTTTTAAGTTTTGTTATTTAATAGCATAATTATTACATATTGATACCCTTGGTGGCACACTTAGTTCCGCAGCTTATTGTCATTCGCAAAATTCGCCAATTAACGGACGTTGATACGGCAAGAATGGTATATTTTGGTTATTGTCCATAGCCTAATGTCATGCAGTATTCTTATGAGTAGACTTGCAGCAGATATAAAACCTATATTTTTTTTGCAAAAACGGGCTATAAGATTTATATACGGACTAAGCTCTCAAATAACTCTTAGAGAAAAGTTTAAAGAAATTGATATCTTGACTGTAGCCTCTCAATACATTTACAATTGTATTATATTTATAAGACTAAACATCGGAACCTATATCGGGCGCCGTGATGAGCACAACTTTAATACTAGAAATAGAGATAAATTGCTAAATACTATTCTACGCCTACAAAAAAAACCCTGGAAAAGTTTAAACAAACTGTTAAGAAATCACTTACCAAGAAAGGGTATTACATTATTAATGATTACGTTAGTGACAAAAACGCTTGGTTGTAACATTTACAATGTTAAAGTTGTGTTTTGCGGCCCTCTTTACATATACTCAATCTAGTACTTAGAAGTGGCATATCTTTATTATTTTTTAGTTATATATAAGACTACTTGCAACAGATTTAACGAATTATTTATAATTGTTTTAAGGGCTGCAGAGTTTAACTGATACCATGTTTTTGTTTTATTTTAGTTCAATTCCCTTTATCCTGAAGCTTGAGTATGTCATGCTCACTTAAATGTTTCTCCGGTGGTGGCGTCATATGTCGGGTCGTCACGTTCCCTAAAATATGGTTAAGCGAAACGATGGCTGGTTCATGCGTCATACTCGTGAACGGGTGCCGCCAGTAAGAACTGATCTGCTTATTTCTAATATTTTTATCCTTAATTATGTTCATCTTGCTAAGGAGTGAGAGCATAATATATATTTTTTCTTTTCTTTAAATTTTGCGATTGCAAAAAAACAAGTTTTTATTTTTGTAAATTATAGTTTTCATTTAAGTACATTTGTAACTGGCGGGAGAAAAAACCAAATTTAACGATTTTCTTGCCCGTTCTTTTACGATCAAGCTCCCGCCCGCAGTGAATGGCGCGCTAAATTTTAAGTTTGACTTTCATAAGAGCTCTATTGAGTCGAACTTGAATAAATGATTTTGACTTTGACTTTAGAGAGATAAGAGAGAGAGAGTTTAATACGAAGAAGAAAAAAAAGGAAGGAAGAACTTTTGAGAATGATTTATAGGTTTGAACTTTGGTTGACATATATATTTTTTACGAGCTGTGCACTGTTCCGGTTAGTCTAGCAGACTAAGCCGATGGCGGCCGCTAGTAATAGTATACTAAAACTTTACAAACTATCTTCCCTGCGTGTTGTAGTGTGTAAATTTCTATAGAAAGCAATATGTTTACATTTCCACTCTAGCTTCTATTTACGACGTCTAAATGTTGTATAAAACGTCTACATTTAAATAAAACATTGTATAAAATAAGTTAAAAGAAATTGCGACCACATTTTCGCGACAATGTATCTATTCTCGACTCTCATTTCTACTATAGGAACTTTTTTTATGACTTCGGGCAATATGTGGATAAAATAAATTGAACTTTATCTAATATAGTTGAGATAGGAAACCAATGAGTAATAAGCACAGATTGCTCATTAAAGGGTTACAATATTTTATTTAAATGAAGATGAAGGTTTATATAGATATAAAAGAGCACTTATTTTTACTGCTGGGTGCGGGATCCTCTCAAATACCAAGGCAAGAGCGAAATAAGATATACTACATGCGGACCCGGAGCAGGCATTTGCGTTGACGTTTTTTTCGGAATTTAGAAGCTATCTACAAGGAATAAAGAAGCTAACCATCCAAGGACTGGCCGCAATTAACGCCCATTTCATTATGATTGTCGTTTCCATCAAGTGTCTGAATGAAAGTATATTCGTGTTAAATTGGCAGCTGCTATTGAAATAAAAATATAAATCGTTATGCAATGCTTTATGAGACTTATTATTACGTTTTTATAATATTAATCATTTTCCCACATTGTTATATCATTCAAATAGTACGGATTGTCCATTCATGAGATAATCGGGATCCATGCCAGCTTCCGTTTCCGTGTTAGTAGCCAAGTGATTAATAAATATTATTAAATGCTAATTGTAAGTACGATTCTGTCACTACAGGTTACATATATATTAGGTCGGGGAAAAAGTCTTTTCGCATAACGTAGGTATAAACTTATTATAAAATTTTTTTGACTGTACTATTTGTGTCTGGCTGGTTTTGGTAACATTAAAAAGGTTCCATTATAAAGAAAAGAAAAAAATAAAAAAAAGTTGTTTCCCGCTATTTTTCATTTGTTTTTCTGTCCGTAAAAATGAGTGAATCTAATGAAGAAATTCGATACATTTTAAAATTTCATTATAAAAAAGGAAAAATGCAACTCAAGCAGTGAAAAAAATTTGTGATGTTTATGGACCTGATGCAGTGTCAGTAAGAGTAGCACAAATTTGGTTCAAACGTTTTCAGTCCGGAAATTTTGATGTGAAAGATGCACCTCTCTCTGGTCGCCCTGTTACGAATAAAATGGACGCCATTTTTGAAAGAGTGGAGCAAGGTCGGCATATTAGTAGTTACGATGTAGCTGAAGAACTGGGAATTGACCACAAAACAGTTTTGACCCATTTGAAGAAAGCTGGTTATACAAAAAAGCTCGATATTTGGGTGCCACACGAGCTCACTCAAAGAAACTTAATGAACCGTGTACTCATTTGCGATTCATTATTGAGACGTAATGAAACCGAGCCGTTTTTGAAGAGATTGATAACTGGCGATGAAAAGTGGATCACGTACGACAAGAACGTGCGAAAAAGGTCGTGGTCGAAAGTTGGCCAGGCTTCACAGACTGTGGCCAAACCTGGCCTAACACGAAATAAGGTGATGCTGTGTGTATGGTGGGATTGGAAGGGCATTGTTTATTATGAGCTTTTACCGCCCGGCAAAACCATCGATTCTGATCTTTACTGCCAGCAACTGATGAGATTAAAGGAAGCAGTCGAGAGAAAACGGCCGGAATTGATCAACAGGAAGGGTGTGGTCTTTCATCACGATAACGCTAGACCACACACATCTTTAGCCACTCAGCAAAAATTAAGAGAGTTCGACTGGGAGGTCCTAGTGCATCCACCATATAGCCCTGACCTTGCGCCTTCAGATTTTCACCTGTTTCGGTCTCTGCAGAATTCTGTAGGTTCTGTAAGGTTGACCTCAAGAGAGGACTGCCAAAACTATTTGTCCCGTTTTTTTGATCAGAAGTCCCAAAGTTTCTACAGTAACGGGATAATGTCTCTGCCCACAAAATGGCAGAAAGTTATTCAACAAAACGGTACATATATATTGTAAATAAATGTAAATAAACTTTGAAAAAAATGTCTTGACTTTTCATACAAAAATACGAAAAGACTTTTTCCCCAACCTATTACATAATCTAAATTAGACAACATTTCAGTGTAGAAGCGTTACATAGCGTTTAGGAAATCACTTATAGAAAACGAAAACAGTGAATTATATAACTAATAGAAAGCTACTTATTTGACAACCGATATGGCGTGGATGCAAGTATACCCCGCACTCTGCTCCTGATTTCGTGGATTCGATTCCCACACAGGACAAATATTTTTGTGTATAAACATGAATATTTGTTATGGTCTGGGGTTTTTTTATGTATAACGTAACGTATGTATTTACAAAAAACAATAAGTATTTATATATGTTATACGTTACTTAAAAGTATCCATAACACAAGTTCTCAATGCTACTTATCTTGGAACAATAATTGGTGTAATTGTAAGAAAATATTTATTTATTTATTAACAACATATTAAAACTGCATCCCTTATTATATTATGTAATACTGTACCTAGAAATACGATAGTATTAGGAACATCTGATTTGCAACGCATTCATGTTCAATTATTTTCCTTCTTTTGCTTGCTATTTATATGTAATATTTAACACATAATTATTACACATCTCTTTACATATTCTGAATAATATATGAATGGTCTATTATAAAAAGGCGTATAAAGAATTTTACAATTTTCATTTTAAGATCATTAGCGAGCGAAACGGGAAAAGCGTGGGATGGCAAATTTTAACATAAAGGAAAACTTGCAGTGGTTTGTCCCAAACAAGTTTTCTATACGAACTGAGGTAGTTGCTTGCAAATGTTAAGCACTGCGACATCGCGTTACGTGACGGAGCGAGGTGCAGTATGTGGATAGATCGCCTTACAATACATTTTTCAGATATGTTGCATACTTCGCCTAATTCTAAAAAATAATTAAACTAATCAATTTAAATTTCGGTTATTTAACAACAACATACAACATTGACACATAAGAAGTCCTACCTAATTTTTAACAAAAATATTTTTTTAGATAAACCACCTAAAACTAATTATCACTTTGACATTATATCATTACGCCGATATAATATATTTCAGTCACATCCCAAATCAGTATCTGAACAGTCTATCATTGTTTAATATAACAAGGGTAACCTTTAACATGAGGGCAAAATGTCGGTGCTTGAAACTAGGTTGTCCGTGATCTGCATAATAATGGATCTGTCTGATATAATACGGGCCCAAGTTGGGATTTCAGTACGTGTGTGTACTTCGGGAGACAACCTGCCACGTCCGGGGTGGGTCACCTTCTATTCACCAAAAGCATACACAGTTTCGGCATCTCAAAGCCGAGTAAGATCCTTTACAGTAGCAATCCACTAACGAAGCTCCCCGTCTTTATTAAGTATGCAAATGCTTTACTAAACTCACCTTGTCTCAAATACAACAGTTTAATGCTTGTTCAACGCTTTCAAAACTTGTTTCTTGAATTACCCTCACGCCATCAACAATGTTACGATTTCGTAAGGTAATTTATTTCGTAAAATTGTGTCCCTTTGTGTTTTATCTCTTTTGCATAAATGTGAACTCGTAAAGCGTAACGTTCCATCTTCATTTGTGTAGTAGATGGCTAAAGATATTTATAAAGACATCAAAGTTATTTTTCTTTCACTTTTTTATTTCACCGAGACAAACGAGAAGTACACCTGATGGTAGGCGATGCGCGATACGCTTGCTTATAAAAAATACAGTGTGAGTTCTGGAAATCTTTTTAACATTTATTATTGCACTGCGTACGTCAGGACTTGTTAATTCATGTGACAAGTAGTGTTGACGACCGATATGGTGCAGAAATCGGTACATCCGCTCTTAGCTTCAAAGGTTGTTGGTTTGGTTCCCACACAGACAGGTATACGTGAGCATGAACATAGATATTTGTCTTGGCTTGAGTGTTTTCTGTAACAATAAAGTATCGACGGTTTAGACCACACATTTTATAGACTACCAATCTTAAATATTTTTGTATGTGACATGTTAGGTACTAAATTGTCAATGTATTCGTTGTCCCATAGTCTATGCACTGCTTTGTTTATGCAACGCTGTCTAAAATCTCTAGATATATTTTGTTAGAGAATATCCCAATATCGATAGTTACAACATGCTTTAAATTTCTGTTTCGTACAGCTCTGTTTCTTAGCGGCAGAATGTCTGATACTTCGTTGGTATATACATACCTCGGCATCATCTGTCACATATAACAACTTCACGTCGTAAATTAAATGAAAAGAATTGTACTAAAATTTATTTTATAAAATATATTTTTAACTCGTCACGGTAGTCGTTTTGTATAAAAATACATTATAGTTAGGGTGAAAAGTATCACTGATGTATAATAAGGCCTCTAGCTACAATACACAATATAATATAAAAATATAGCTTATGTATACACATAAGCTGCTTTAGCTAGTAAATTTGTTTACGTAGATACAATTACGTTTCCCCGAAGACGCATAGGCATAATATAGGTGGCGCGCTTATTGCCGTTTACCGGAAACGTTTATCACCGCCAGAGCCTCGTCCGTTGATCGGCAGGTGCACCACTTCCAGGTGAGGTTGGCTTGGGCTCTTAAGATGTTTGTAGGATCCCTATACATAACTAACTACTAATTCTGCCCTCTCAAACTACACGTGTAGGTCTTATGAACCACCCTCATACTGTGCCATACTGTGCAGACTTCCTGTCAGCCCTCGCACCAAACAATAATAATCGTCTTATGTAAGACCATTCGGCTCTCGAATTCTTGTCCAGCGGATGGGTTTTGCTGCTTCTGTAGTCTTCTTTTGAGCGCCATTAATGTTAACTAATATCTTCCTATAGGAAAATCGATATTGAATAGTTCGTTTTATTCCTAGCGTACTCCTCAAAGCCTCGCGTTATTAAAATTTCCTGGATTCGCTGTAATTGAAAAAGTTATTTTTAATATAAAAAGCTTAACTTTGTTGAATTAAAGATGAGTTTACTGCGGCCGCTGCGGTTTGCAACAAAATCGTATTAAATTCAATCGTGCAATCAACTTGTGCATAATTTGATTAAAAGGAATTTTGCACTTAAATTGAACCAAAATTAAGATAACTATTTCGTTTATTATTACAGCCCACTACTGGGCGCCTCCTCTCAAAAACTAAGTCATGGTGGATTGGCGGAGGCATATGTGTGGCCCCCGGCCGATGACCCTTCTGGTTATCGGCCCATCGTGCTGCTTGACGAGGCGGGTAAGCTCCTGGAGCGTGTCATCGCCAACCGCCTCGTCGAGCACCTGGAGGAGGTCGGACCAGATCTGTCCGGGTCCGACCTCCAGTTCGGGTTGCCGCCGAATATTACTGCCGGCAGTCGTGTCTGTCGGTAATGAGTCCCACACACATCTCTCGGTCCCCCTTTGGCCGGGAGACAGTGCGTAAATGCATTTTGTTACCGACGTAAATAAAAAAAAGGCATATGTGTGGCGTTCTGATGTTGGCGTTTTTCAAACTATACAATAAGCTTTATCATTTGGACGACTATCACATAAACAGTGAAATGACCGGGGCCAGAGACTTGTCTTCCGAGGCACGGAAGCACAAAATCATTTCTATATAAAACTTAACTTTCTTGCAATAAATAAAGTCGATTAGAATTAAATAAATAACTTTACATGCGATATATGGTTATAAAGACAATTTTCTTTATTATTAAAAATCAATCCGTCAAATGAAATCAGCTCTGATTTGTTCGCGTGGAATCAATTTTTCCTTATTTAACAGCATAAAGGCCACAGCGGTGATGACCCAGTGACAAGACCCATAGCATTTAAACTCAGAGGGTCTCGGGTTCGAACCCTGGTGGCGCACTTATAACTTTTCGAAGTTATGTGCGTAATTATCGCTTGCTTCTTGCCTTGGAAAGCACGTAAGCCGTTGGTCCCGGCTGTCATGAACATCTATGGCAGTCTTTATTAGGAAGTCAGTGCCTTCTAACATTTTGACAGCTGGTTTCACTATATAGTGATGTTTCCCTTTGGGTGGCGGAGGTCAGACGGCAGTCGCTTCATGTAATAACTGAAAGTCTCCCAATTCTGGTTAGACCAGTAAGCAGAACCTGGACTTTGTGCTTAAGTCTAGGGCAACCGGGATAATGCTAGAATATGATGATAAAAGCATAAAAGGCGAATTTCTAAGAGGCTTTTCTTGGTCGTACCGTAAGTTGCATTATAGATATTACCGTATTTTAAGTTACTCACTTATACTATCTAAGTGTAAAGTCTTAGTCTTTACATTAAGATTTCTATACACTACTAGATTATAAATTAAACAGAAGACACCATAATTTAAGAAGGAGAGCTACCCTTTTTGTTAAAAAAGGAATATTTACAAAATTTTACGTTAAAATTAATAATTTTCAAGGAGAGTCCTTTTTGAGGAAGAAAAGAAGATACTGTTGTTCGAGGTTTAAGAACTTTATTATTTCTCTAGCGACCCTTTCTAGGACGTCCGCACAGTTAAACTGACTGACGTGTTATTATTATAGAATGTTTTAATAAAGAATACTTAATGGAACTACAAATATGTTTGATAGACGCGGAAATATTGCGTTATGTCTCTACAAAATTTACAGAAAAAGTACAAAAATGCTGTAGAATAAATTAAAAATATTATTATTTTTTATATTGGTTTATTCTAAAACTAACTCCGTTCAAATCATGTAGCCTATGTTATTTTTAAACTATCATCTACATGTATCCTAAAATTCTACATTGACTAAGTTTGTCCGTGAAAAAGGAAAATTTATTTTTTACTCCATTGGGTGGGGAATTAACTACATTTAACACCATAATCATCAGCCTATATTTGTCCACAGCTGGACATAGGCCTCTAGAAATTACTACCAGGCTAGGCTTTTTTCCGGTGCACTTGTGAAAGTCACTTTAAACCTGACATCGTCACTTAACAAGGGCGGGAGCTTGCCACGAGAAAAAGAAAGAAGGCAAGGAACTCGACAGGGTTCACCCTCCCACCGTTCAACACAGGCAGGTGGGAGATAGAACTTCCCCACACTTTTAACCTCTAACTCAATGAGGTTGTTAGGCAAAAAAAATATGTGTGAGGGTACTGTTCATTCCACACAGAAAAAGACCTACAGTGAAAATAACTATTGATAACTATGGTATTCTGGTTCGAAAGATATCGCTTATACCACAACATAAAAGAAGTGGTTAAGGTCGGGAGTTGTTGATAACACATTATCAATATGTGAATTTAATTATTTTGCGGTGTAAAATTGATAAGTTGTAATTATAGACTTACTATTATACTGGACAATGGACAAAGCTATCAATATTTAAGGTTTTTAAATTTTTTTTTTATTGAAACGACAATTGTTTACAGTATTTTAGGAAAATCTTGTAAAATCGCTCGCCACCTATTACGTGGGACCAACTATATAATTGGCGAAGTGTAGACGTATAATATGCCTCTGCCTACCCATTCGGGGAAACAGGTGTAGCCTAAGCAATTAGCCTAAGTTGTACTAAAAAAAATTGTACTGCTTAGGTTAATGTAGTATTATTTTAAAATACTAGGTAGTATTGAATGATTTTATAGTGCCTGCGTGGTATGCATAGTCGGTTCTTTCTTATTCGTGTTCAGCTACTTATAAATGTCATTCTGACTTACTTTCAATTAACTTTGGTTTTTTACTTCAAGTCAGGTTCTTTCATATAAAAG
This sequence comes from Musotima nitidalis, assembly GCA_949126915.1. Classification (NCBI taxonomy): domain Eukaryota; kingdom Metazoa; phylum Arthropoda; class Insecta; order Lepidoptera; family Crambidae; genus Musotima; species Musotima nitidalis. The sequence continues at coordinate 12,270,923 of OX421418.1, read as the reverse complement.
ATAAAAATTTTAGTGCTGGTTTAAGTTTGGATGATTTCTGTCGATGCTACTTTTCTCCAAAATCCCTCTTATAAAGTAGGTATTTCTCAATAACATACAGCCATACTTTACTATGGATGTGACAGCTGAATAGAACTATTACTTAATATATACGAATAGATAGACAGATGGAAAAACCTACATAAGATATTTTTTTATTGCATATATGCTTCGATAAATATTCAATCCATATAAAGAAAAGGATAGACTTGTGTACTATATTAAAGTAGCACCATAGTCTTCTGTAGCCTTCGAGATATTATATTTAAAATGGATACATCACAGAACAATGGTCAGACTTCATAATCCTATCACCGAAACCAGGTCATGGTACCATGAAACAAGTTCATTTATCGTTGATTGATTAAAAAAAATATATATTTTGTCCCATCTCCAACAGGTCGGATAAGCTATAACAAAGATAAAAAAAACAGTATTTATAATTAGTCCCCGCGTAAAGATTTATACGACGCAATGGGAGCATTAAACGCACACTCGTAATCCGAGTAAAATAAAAAAGTAACAGCTGATTGAGAGTGATGATCCAACGGGTTTTATGTTTGAAATTACTATAAAACAACTCATGACAAGTAAGCAATAAACATACTTTGTTTTATGTGCAATTAATATTATATTTGGTAATATAATGTTTATTTAGAATCATATAAAATAAATAATACATTTAAAAAAAGATCCAATCTATACATAATCCTGAAATTGTATTCTACTTAGAATAAATGGCGGATATCTAAGCGATTAGTCTTCCGTATACTAATAATATAAATAAAAAGACAATACTAATAGTTATTAATAGAGGGAACTGCCACTAGGAAAAACTCCAATAAGAATATTTTATATCCCTAGTTAACATTTAAATCTATAAGATATTAAAAAATATATATGTCCCACTGCGATACTGCCAACAACATCTACAATATTTAAAACCTCTATGGCAAATTTTGATAAGAGTTTTTATGAGAAATATATAATTTTCTATTGTAACTCAAACGGGTTTAGAAATAACCATTTTTCTATTTATGACCTTAGAAGCCCTAAATGATAAAGAAGTAAGGTCTATGACAGAGTCTCATACGACATACAGGTTTTGAGCAAATACTTTTAGGGGGATTTATCCCGCAAGGCACTGTCCTGGGATGACTTCTATTTCTAATATAGATGAACAGCTTCCCTATGTTGGACGATACCTGTGTACTGTTTGCCAATGACGTCTCAGTAATGTTTCCTTGTAAAAATAATAACGAATTGGAAAATAAACTAGATTCCATTTTAGGTACAATTGTTAATTTTTATTTTTATTAGTTTGGCTAGACTATTATTACTTAAAAATAAACTAGGGAAAAACTAAATTGATTCAATTCCAACCATATCAGATAGCACCATTAACGTTGGAATAAAAGTATTTGGATGCATCACCAATCGGAATGGATCTTGACTCAAATGTTGATTCGAAAATTTACATACGAAATCTGTCATATTTTATATACGCACTGCGACATCTGAAACGCATTACAGACTTCAAGTCAGCCGTAGCGGCTTACTACGCGTACACCCACTCTAGATTTTCCTATGGCATTATCCCGTGGGGTAACTGTACAGCTGTTAAAGTTATATTTACTTTACAAAAGATATATATCCGCCGACTAGCCAATATTAAAACTAACGTCAATTTACATTTTAAAATCATGTAAATTTATAAAGAAAACACCCCTATTTATATTCACCAGACAAAATGACAGGTACTTAAAAAAAAAGAGATTCTTTTTTCAAATTGAAAATATTTGACTTAAATCCACATGTCATGGTAACAAGAATATGATCATTTACCCAAATATATACGAAGTATAGAATAAATATCAGTGTCTAGAAAACGTTTAAAATTAATCATAATGAACAAAAGCTATTAAACTATTGCAGAATTCTTCAACGATAAATTTGAAAATTAATAATTATATTTATATAGGAAAGATAAACCTATGTATGATATAAGTTCCGTTATAATTTATATTGCTAGCGCTCCATAAATGTTGCAGTGTTCCCTATGGGGCGTCAAAAATCGGCCTGAATATTTTGTTATGACTTTAATACTGACTTGCAATAAATGACTTAATTTGAATTGAATATATCATAAGAAGCTTTTCAGAGAATTTTTTTTTCTTTTGTTGGTTCTACTATTAATTGTTACAAATATTTATATATCAATTTACACTACTATCTCAGATAGAGTCATATCGTATGTTTATACTTTTTACACATGAAACTGTTTTTACAATTATGCATAGTTTCTTAACATTTTGTAATATTCTTTAAAATGATGTAATAAATTAATATAACCTTTATTTGACACAATGTCATGCCGTGGATATTTGTAGAATATTTTAAAGTTTTATTACTTTGCAAATTATAAATTAATGTTCTGTTAGAGTTTTTGTTTATAACCTCAGCGTGCAACTAATCTAACATAATCGTTGTCGTGTAATTGAATTATAATTAATGGTTCAAAGTTTTGAATGACTTAAATGTTTTGGAAACAAATTGAAATATATTAATAAAAGTCTATTTCATAACCCTTTACAGAGGCTTACATCGAGGTGGTAAACGGGAATGAGTCTGACGCCTTTGTCTGCCAAAATTGCGCAACACACCCCTATTACCCGCCATTATTCATCGCAAGCTTCGTTTAAATTAATTTCATTATTTTAGCCTCTATTGAAAACCGAGAAGTAAAAGCGAAAATCACTTTTTACTTTTTCAAAACTCATTTTGTAACTTCGACCCTTTCTCGGTAACTCACTGCTGTAGTTAGTGAGATATAAGAGAGTTAACAATACCTTCTTTAATCAATCACTTAAAATGTCATCGGTCACAGACACAATGGGAAATCTATTGTTTGTTGGGTCAATGGCGTTCATAAAGTTTAAGTCAATTTTAACGATAAATTGCTTTTATTCTATATACCAAGATAAAACATAAACAATACTCGATATGCTCGTAGCTGCTGGTTGAAAACGATCACTAAAGTAAAGCAGAGTCCATAGAGTCAGTACTTCGATGAGTGGTCATTTGTGTGCTATTTAATATAAAGAGCTATTTAATATCATGTAAACTTGGAGGGCTTAATATGCGTAAGTATATGGTCCCAGCTAATACTATATGTGGTAGTAGTTATGCTATGTTGAAGGCCTTATTGGACTGACCGCGCTGTGAGTGTTTTCATAATTCCTCCCAACTTGGTCTGTGAAACACGGGCCTCCTGTGCTCAGTAGTGGGACGTTAATGGTTCGAGATGAAAATAATAATAATATTTTCTGACAATTAAGAACTTGTGTTATGGATACTAAACAACGGATGAATGTACTTAAATACTTTTTTTGTAAATACGTACTTAATGTACATAGGAAAACACCCAGACCAGAACAAATATTCATATTCATGCACACAAAGATTTGTCCTGTGTGGTAATCGAACCCACGACCTCTGGAGTGAAGTGCAGGTATACTGACCTCAACGCCATATCAGTCGTCAAAATAAGTATACATAAATATCAGTTTTTAATTGCACCAATACAAAACATGTATTGGTGTAATTAAGTACAAAGGTAGACTAAATAGGATATTCTACTAGTAGGTATTATTCTGAATGCGTAAACTGTACCAATAGTTCGATACGGCGCAATGATCGGTTCGTGTAAATGTTACATATCTGGACTCGCCTCAACCTCAACTCACCCAAAGTTTCCTTAACAACATTTCCAAGTACTGACTATGAATAATTTAAGTAAGAATCTAAGTACTTCGGGAATGTGTACACAGTATACATACACACTTAGAGAACGTAACATTATGCATAAGAGACAAAAGATAATCTCGGATGGTTTTGTGTTATGTAAATTTAGACCAACAAAATTCATTCCGACTTGCATCCCGAGACCCAGTACAAACAGTCGTTAGCAAGAGTGTGGCCTCCAGCAGCTGTTAGAAAACATTCTAATATTAAGAGATGATAGAGGAAAATATTAAGAGCTCTTCACATTTATACAGTGGTGAGTGGAATCATCGACTTACCGAGCCTTCTTGCATACCGAAGGTACAAATACGTAAATACAAATAACCTAAATATATATAATGCTACATATAATAGTTAGCCTATCAAAAGACTGACTCTTGTAAATGCTATTTGACTTCTGCGATCTTTTCGAACTATCTCGTTCATAATCTTACTACAAATCTGTCAGTTTTGGTTTCAGTTTACTCTAGTTCCTACTATGCTCTCTTATAGGCAGGTTCGTAGATTATGTCGTTGTTGGAATTGTAATAAATCTTAACGTTAAATGTATCTGTAAGCGTTCCGCATTCCGATGTTTATGCCAGACGAGAGAGAGACGAGACCCTTATAGATTCGCCAGATCTGTCTCTGGCTGATTTTGCGACACAATAAGAGCGAGGGACTTCTTGACAGGTAGGTGAAGCGTAATGTCAGCAGTTTTGATTTATTTTCTAAAATTTGCGATATTTCGAACATTAATGTGTAAGAACAGTGGATTATTAACCGATAAGTGTTTGTGAACGTACATGTGTGTTGGTAAATTACAGAAAAAAGTGCATCATCACTTTTCAAATTCTCTCAAGAAGTCCAAGAGAGATCTCAGTATAGTCCCACATCTTTACAGTTCTCAACTCAAGGTGTTTAGGCGGAAGGGCATAAAATTTAACATTTATCATCTTTATTACCATTAATTCTCATTTACTGTGAATAAAACATTATTAATATATTATTTACTTGACATTGTCAAAATGTGCTTAACGCACGAAGCTATTATTTAAAAGAAACACGAGCGAGAAATTTTGCTAATAGTTATAAAACATTCGGTTCAGCTGGCTACAGGTTCAAACCTTGGCGATGATTTACAGACACGAAACTTCCTTTCCCTCGTTATAAAAGGCGCTACAAGCCTGACAAGATGTTTATTTTTGTCTTGTGTTTTCTATAGCCCAATTCATTTATGTGGGGATTCCGATGATACAAAAAGGAAACATTATATGCGAGATGGAATTTGTAATAACTGAAAACAAAAAGGCTTCGATTTGATTTCTTTCATTAATAGAAAGGCGCATTATTTACCTTTAGAAAGCTTACAAAGCTTACAGTGATAAATAATTAATATAGAAGTGGCAGTGGAGGGCGAAAGCCATATCAAATAATAAACGACGAGGTATGAATATAAAATGGTACGAGTAGGTACCATTATTCAATGTTTTGTAGAATCGTATTATATTGCGACGATTCATTATATTACAGAAAAAGTTATCCTCCCAGGATTTGAGTTTGATGAATAGCCACCATTAGCCACGTTTGACCTGAACTCGGGATTCAGCAAAAAACCTGTGAGCTTTTGTTTGATACAACTCGTCTTACCTACGACACGACGTTTAATTTGTTATTTTCAGAGTTGAAAGTAACTTTCACATAAACTCAATTAAGATATACAAACTTACGTCAGATATCTTTATACATTTAAACGTTACGAATATAATAAGAACTAATTAAAAGCCGTTTTAATTAAAACATGTGACTTCATAGAAAAGTTAAAATATAACTGAGATCATCAACTACTCAAGCCATTAACATCTGTTTATTGAATTTGGGCCTCCTTTATATAGTTTGAATAAATCTGTCGTACTACTTAGCAAATAGTTTGTGCTAATTTTACCCAAAATATATATGAGTGAGCCAGGGTTAAATTCAATTACTATCGATGAATCCAAGCAACCCTTGAAGTTGTCACTGTGTATCCATTTTAACAATAATTTTGATGAATTTATTTTTAATTTGAAAGATAAAACACTGGAAAGTAAAGTTATTGAGAATCGATGTGCTCTCGCTGCCACCGAAGATCGTAATATTTATAGCTCTTTTATTGCATCTCCTAGACTGAAGCGATAAAATGAATTAGTATAAACTTGTCATGATGACTAAACTCATCAAGAATTTATCTGCAAATCGCCAGACACGTTTGACGTCACTGAGTTTTATGTGCAGTTTTCTTCACTTTATTTGTTTTCTTTAGATTAATAGTTTAAAAAAACTGTCATGAGTTTTAAGAAAAACTTAAACTATTTTCTATTCAAATATCTGCCAAAGTTTTCGCTATCTTTAAAAAATATTTGTAGAAATTGACACAGGCATTTTGTCAATGTGGTACAAAGTTTACCTAATAAATGTAAATAACAAAATTTTGTGAAAAAATGTTAGAAACACAATTTCGTAAAAAATGCCAGAGACACAATTTAGGCAACAATGTAAGAAAACCAAACATTAACGCCACTTAGTAAAACAATAAATAAATAAATATTTTTTTTCTGACTATTCTTTTACAATCACACCGATTATTTAGTCCAAGATAAGTATCACTAAGAACTTGTGTTATCACTAAAACTGGCAAAATATAATTTTGCACGCAAATATGCAAAAAAAACATCTTTTTACTTTAATTGAATTGCTTTATTTATTCACCTTTGAAAACTTCTGAACGTGCCGTTCTGGTAACCCAGTGTTTGAGGTCTGCACTAAATGCCAAACCCTCATAGATTCGCTATATTTAAACACGCGAACAAACTGGTCCGGCTGTCGGTAGATATTGTAAAACACTTTAGTTCTCTGTCACGCCAATCATTGCGTTCGAATAGTAAGGTTGCAACTTACTCTACTTGGACTAGCAAACTTTTTTTTAATTATTTATTTGGAATAACAATCAATTACAGTATGTAGTCTAAGTCTAAAAGTGTATAATAATGTATGGGTTCGGCTAAATAAAATATGAAACTTGTTAAAATGATAATGTATTAAAATCATCAGAGCTACTTCCCAGCCGATTGTAGACCAGGAGCTTTAGTATTTGTTAGTACATATTATTATAATAATTATAAATACCTTAATTAAAAATCATGAACCAAATTATTGCCAATAAGTTATTATGACGTATCGTGTTAAAATACGCTTCATAGATTTTAAGTCATAGTGATCCCACCAAAACATTTTCATATAAAATGTAGCCAAGACGAGACCATGTCAAAAATTCATCATATAGAGTCAAGCTTCTACCTGTTTTCGATATATATTTTCAATAAAGCTCTTAAAAAAGGACCTTCTTGTGGTTATTCTAATAAACAGAGTCCTCTTCGCAGCCAAACAATTGTGATGGGAAACTACAGAATCTTACAACGCGATTGAAACAAAAATCTAACTGCAATATCGAATAACGACCTGGAATATTTGTAGAAACTCAAACTTCTCTTATAGATTTCTTTTAAACGTAGACGAGCACTGAAATAGAAGTCCTAAGATAAGGAATTCTATCCCTGAGGGAAAATAAATGTAAAAATCAGTTTTCCTCACTTTACTCTGTAAATTGCGAAGTCGAATGTAGTAAACATGGCTATAAGAATTTTGTATTTTATATGGGTATAATGTGGGATATCCCTCGGCAAGATGGACTGACTACCTAATAAAGATCGAAGGATTACGATGAATGCAGGCCGCCTACAATAGGTCACCCTTAAAAATTATGGCGGAGGCCAATGTTCAGCAGTGGACTGCCTTAGGCTGATAACGATGATGCTGGACTGGAATGCTGAACATATGATGTGGATTAAACAGTTACGATGACTTCATTTGACCACCACCATTTGATAATGATAATGATTTGACCACTGATACGACGACCAATATGGCGTGGAGGTCAGTATATCTTCACTTCACTTTAGAGGTTGTGGGTTGGATTCCCACACAGGACAAATCTTTGTGTGCATGAACATGAATATTTGTTTTGGTCTGAGTGCTTTCCTATGTATATTAAGTATGTATTTACAGAAGAAAGTATGTTTATCCGTTCTTTAGTATCTAAGTTCTTAGTGATACTTATCGTGGAACTAAGTAATTGGTGTGATTGTAATATATATTTATTTATTTACTGATCTTGTTTGTTAGGGTTCCATATTAAACAAGGTACCCTCATAATTGGGTCATGTCCGTCAGTCCGCGTCTATCTTTAGTACTAGTATGCTGTAATTTTAAATGAATGAACATTATGATTAAGGTTTACAGTGCAACTTTTTCTAGTGCTGAATTTCACGTCAGTATATATTCATACATTGCGCATGGTCTCCCCGCACTTGACTGGTATCATGACTTTAATTAACATGGTGTTCTTTTAAAATGTAGGTATATTATGTTCGTTATTACAAAAAATGTATGCGCCCGGTTCCTCATGTAGGTCAAATCTTCTTTTATTCCTGAAATTCCCCTCTCATAACTCTGATTTCTTTTCTATTCGTTTTCTGTGCATGCGGTTAGGTTGTGGAATGCGTTGCCGGTCGTTATTCGCACTTCCTAAATTATTTCAATTTGCTACTACCTTTTTATCTAATTGTTTAATTTTAGTATGTGACTGTTTGTTTTTATATTATTTTAATCATATTAATTATATTATAGTTAATCATTTATATTATTTTATTTTGTCTACGTGTCTACTTTGTAAATTTTTTCCTTCTTTGGTCTGCTGGAAGAAATTTCATTTTAGGGATAAGCAGTGCTGTTGTACATGTTTTTTATAACTTTTGTCTTTGTGTATGTTCCTTATGTGTATAAATTGTTAAATAAATAATTGTTAGTAATCTTAATTTATTAAATAACATTATATTATTATATGAAAAGCATTTATACATTCTTTAATTACATATATCTTCGCGAATATTATTCCAAAGAAAATGAATTATGATCTGAGTGATTCATGGCTTTTTCATGGTTGATTCCCATTAGGTCGGGGCTTCCGTTTCAATCCGGGAAGTCTGGGTTACGAAATAAACCGTCAAATGAATTTACGCCGACAAAGGAACCTACTAACATATTGTGTGAATTAGCGTGAATAGGTTTTAGTTGTATCTTATCCCGTCCTTTCTTTTCCTCATCCTAATACAAGTTTGATCTTAGAAATATCTTTCGTTTTGTGCACGCTATAGTTGACGACCGATATGGCGTGGAGTTCGATTCCCACACAGGAAAAATCTTTGTGTGCATGAACATGACTACTTGTAGGTATAATGTTTTCTTCTGCTTACGCGATTGTGCATTACAAATAAAGCACATTTTACGGATTTAAGCTGTGGTTTATTAATCTATTTTTATCTCGACGTTTTGAATACTTTACAATTAGTCATTTGAGGTCACAGGAAGACTGCTCGTCGATTAACTACGTTTTTTCTATGCGTATTAAGTATGTATTTACAAATGAAAAAGTATTCATGTGTTTTTATCCGTTATTTAGTACCTATAACACAAGTTCTTGATGATACTTATCTAGGAACTAAATAATTGGTGTGATTGTAAGAAATTATTATGATTAGCACTTGAACTCAAATGATTGGTGATTCGTTTCTATGTAGGAAAATCCAGGTTTGGAATTTAACTATGCTCTTACAGTCTTCTTTTAAGAGTGACGTGAAGCGTTATAAGTAAGTGCGACTGCTGCTCACCAACTGCCAGGAAAAACTCGAAAGACATGGAAAAAAAAGTTTATTTCATAGTCAGTGTCACCATAGTGAGGGGTGCCCCTGACGTAAAGTCGGATTCAGGGCAGCGGTAATAAAGTTTCCATCGGCGACCATGCATTGAACTATTGATTTCGTGGCTGTTTTATTGTGCCGGGTTTGATTAAATTTTACGCATCGACGTCACCTTTCGTCACGTGTGTTGTTGAGTATTTACAGGGCTATTTACATTTAGTTAGGGCTTAGAACGGTTCATTGATCTACGATTATGTCAAAATAAATTATACCATTAGCGTGTTTACGTCAGTGGACTTAACACAATGATATATATTCTCGTGTTATTGCACACTTTTATGTAGTTCCATTTCAGATAAAGCTAATAATTAGAGTAAAAAGAAGGCCTATTACCATGCGTCGTTAGTTTTTTAATAAAAATGTACTTTTTTAACAATTATAACACTCAGATGTTATCTGTGTAGGCATCGAGTTTAAGAAGGATATATTACTGTAGCATATCATATGTTTAGGCCTTATCATTTGTTAATGAACTGGTGAAAACCAAAATACTTTATCCAAAAATAAGCGAGACTGACCTTTTGCTGTGATACTAATAACGATCCAATGTCAGCTTTGGAAAGGATATAAAACAACTGCGAAGATCGCCGGCGACCATTCGCCATTTTACGAGTGGCCATCCCACTTTACGGTTAGATGAGGTGTACTTATGTGTGCGGTTATATAAATAACGTTTTCTGCTAACCGATTATGAATCCCTGTCACAGAAACCTTACGAGTGTCACGTGCACACGGTTCACTGCAGCTTAATCTTCAGTTAAACTCGGAACAAAACAGTATTTCACAACATTTTATGTAATTGAACTAATTCGTTAACATGCCTATGTTGGTTTTATTAGCTGCCGGCAGTGACTTTGTTCTCGATCTACAAAATCGGCACTACTATGTAGGAAATCACTGTTGGATCTTTTCGTTGCAATTATAGGAAATATTTATTGAACCAGCAGAAATGTCTATGAATATGTATGTGCTTGTCATCGGTTGTGCTGTCCTCTCACTTTTGCTACTTAGGTTCCCTGCAAGCTTATGTGTTATTTGTTTGCTACTATAAATGTATGTATTGTGTTTTACAATGTAAGGAATGAATGTGTCATAGCAGTGCTCTCACAAACGGTATCTACGGAAGACCAGCGTTTTCGTGACGCCTCGTCTTTATGCTGAGTGGATACCTTTTTTTTAAGTAGTTACTGAAATATAATGTATCTGTTTTCTTTTGACGTTGTCACAGAATAAATTATTTTTCTTCTCTTTTCAATTTGGTAAATTAATCTGCGTTAAAAGTTAAATTTATCGAACTAGTTTGAGCGGTGTAAAGATAATCACTATTGTAAAATTTGTTTGGCAAGATTAAGTATTTGATTCTGATATTCTAATAATAAGGGTGTTAAGGTCACTACCAAGATCTGAGGAGCACAAGCCAACCTCACCTGCAAGTGGTGCACCTGTCGAACAGAAAAAATCCCGATAAGCGGAAACAGGTCCGCCACCTATTACGTAGGACCAACAACAACATAACTGGCGAAATGTGGGCGAGTAATATGCCTCTGCCTACCCCTTCGGGGAAACAGGCGTGATATGTATGTATGCTATCATTCTAATGGCGTTAGGTAGCGGCACATCCGAAGAATTCTATCTTCTATCTCGTATGATTACTATCCATGTGGGGGAAGGGTTTCTCTTACCATTCAAAACCATCTGTGCTCGAAGTAAAACTTGCTATTTGATTGATTTAACGATTTATTTATAATTGTTTTGATGGCTGCAGAGTGTAACTGATACCATAATTATGGTATACTACTTTACAGTAAAAGTATTTGTTTTCTTAAAATTTTCTGACTGAAAAACACAAGATTTTTTTTGTAAACTATGTTTTAGTTTAAGTACATTTGTAATTGGCGGGGGTAATTGTAACTTGACGATTTTCTTGCCCGTTCTTTTACGATCAAGCTCCCGCCCGCATTGAATGGGCGCGTAAAATTTAAGTTTGATTTTTAGTAAAGCTCTATTGAGCCAAACTTGAATAAATGATTTTGAATTTTGAGTTTTTGTTACAACTATAACGATCGAATAAATTGTTGTATTACAAGAATACAACAATTTATTGTTGTCGGAACATTTCAGCAACTGGGATATGATTAGGGCGTGATATTAAATAAATACGTTCGTAAGCACATTATTCATGTTCCCTTTTACCACTCGTGATAAGTTTTAAACTTATTTAAAAATCGTTTGTGAAGTTTAAACTCCGTGCGTCGGCATTAACATTTTTCCCATCTAAAAATAGTAGCGCTAGATCAAAGTTGGAAAAGCTCCGCCTCAAGACTTTTAAAATTTGTTGTTCATTTATTGTTGGAAATAACATACTATAGAACGAATACTTACAATACATGCTGTGATAATCATAGCTTTTAAACTAGAAATAAAATATATTTATTAAATACTTTCATGAGACTTCTACGGTATACTCTACGGGGCGCTCACAATTTACATAACTTGACGATTTTTTCGCCCAATTCTTCTCCACTCATGTTCGTAGTGAAAAGGTGTTAGTTTTGATAGTTTCTCGGCATTCTTGAGTGCTAAGAAATATTTTGATTTATTCGTCACGTCAAAGTAACATCTGGCTAAGAGTGGCTAAGAAAAAATCGATAACTAAGAAAATAGCATTTACATATATATGAAAATTTGAATATTTAAGGTATTTTTATAAATTTTGATTGTGTGAATATGTATTAAACTGGAATTAAGACTACTATTCGCTCGAATGCTAAGTACATTTTTAAGAGATATACAATAATATACATATAAGAACTTCTTTTGGTGGGAATGTTTTAAAATTGTAATATGTGTATATTGTTAATGTGCCAATTATAAATAAATGTCATTATCCTCCTTCCCTACTCCCAGGTTATCAGGAGTCTATGCAGCATGACTTCTTCCATTCACCTTTTTTTTTATTTTATTATCGTCTGTAAAAAAATGCTGCTTACGCACTGTCTCCCGGCCAAAAGGGGGAGACCGGGAGGGGGTGTGGGGCTCACTGCGGCTGACGCGACCACCGCAGTCCTACCCACTAAAAAACTTCAGACGACGCCCACCGCTGTTGAAAAGGGGCGAGGCACCAGTGCCCGGGTTTGTAGCTTCTGGTACCCCGCCCGCGGCCAACGTCCCCCGGATCAGAACCGGGGAGACCTCCTCAGGAAGGCGCAATTTGCAGCGCCCCCCCTACCTCTATGTGCGGCCATGGCGTAACTGGCCGACTTCGGGGGGGGTCTATGGCGAGACGGAAGGGGCCCCCTGCCCCCGCCGCCTAAGACCCCCCGGGCGCTGCCTGACATCACCACTTCGCAGAAGAAGGCCATCGCCTCCCATGCCATCTCGCTGTCGACCATCTTTTGCATGATGGTCGGCAGCGAGAGAGCCACTCCACCCAGGGCCGCAGCTAACGTCGACCGCGGCCCCGCCCACGCAGGGCACGCCACCAAAGTGTGCTGCGCATAATCCATCGCGCAGTCACAGTGGTGGCAACACCGGGCCGACTCCCCCCCGGCGACGTCACACAGATACTTCCCAAAGCACCCGTGCCCGGAAAGTACCTGTGTGAGTCGGAAGGTCATCGACCCCCACCGACGGCCGACCCATCGCTCTAAGATGGGCCCGACCGCCTCGAGGATACGGCGCCTCGATCCTTCGGCACGTAGTTCGGCGCTCCTGTGTAGCTGCCGCCGCCATGCGCCCAGAGCCTGTGTCTGAGCGTCTTCCATTCACCTAGGTCATTCCTCATCGACTTATTTAAACCCTTTCTCTGTCACATTACTTACTCTTTGTATCTCGTTTTAATTTATACTAAAACTGTACTCCATTGTGTCCTCTTTTTTGAATTCAAAAATCCACTGAAAAATAGAGGGTAATGTGTATTGGTTGAACAAATCCCGATTTTCCTAGAAAAACGTTTTAGTAAGCACATCATCTATATTGTACAAGCTTGTTAATAAAATTCTGACTACTCTGTGGCCTACCTGAAATACAAGTAACTTTACTTTGATTGATTGAATTGATGAAAATCACTGGGGTACGACTTTAAATAAACATTGATATACAAATGGAAGGAAATATAACAAATGTTTTTTTGATTACAGACATGTGTTTTGTGTATTTGATATGGACTTATATTGGAATTATATAAAAAATATTTTGAAAATATTAACCGCCGTTTAATGGGGTTTTTATAGCAAAGTATTTGACAAAGTCTGATTCAGTTGTTTTGATTGAAGATCGCGGCACTAAACTTTTTTTGAAATTAAATTTATTAAAGCTTTATTGTATTTGTTATTATATTATTGTGTGGATACAGTATTTGTATTTGATTGTTATCCCAACGAAACTGAAGTAGGATCAGAGTAATGCATGGCTTCTTTCACGGTTGATTCTCATTAGCCGTTTCAATACGGGAAGCCAATGTTACGCAATAAACCGTCGTACAAATTTGTGCCGATAAAGGAGAAGTCAAGAATCGAATAACATATTGCGGGAATTAGATTGTATAGGCTTTCGTAGCTAGTTTATATGGATATCAACTGCCAGGATATTCTAAAGTAAGTAGAAAGCGATATCAGAGAGTATAAAAATACACTTTGAATACTGGTGGATATACAGGAAATGGCATGCGTTTCGCGACTTCATTCGCTCGATCACATTTATTATGCAAAACTTATTCCATTTTATGCATATGGGTAGGCTTTTTTATCATTTACTCTTCATAAATTAAGAGACTTTCAAAATATGAAACTTAATAACGTCAGTAGAATCCCAGGCTGCCACGTTACTTGGGCGGCAATCTGCTACGAGAAGAAGTTCACAAGATACTCGGCAAGGTTCGGTGTTCTACTAGGATATTTACAAAAATTGGTTGAGAAGTTCGCTCAGAAACCGTAGCCAATAAGGTAGTATTTAGGGAACCTTCCATCATAGCCAAGAAAATTAAAGAGAACTGAGTTAATGTTTTAATAAGAGCCTAATAATTTAATAATAATTTAGTAATAGTTTTTAATAATATTCTGATAGCATTCTATTCTAAATTTAAAAAACACACTGCAAAGAATATTTAGTTCAAGCATGTTTGGTACTTCAGACGTAGAAGAAACCGCATGCAGAGTACCTAATTTGTAAAATTACTCTCTCTAGATTAGGGCCCGACCTTTGGGAGAGCAACTGGTATCGTTTGATCCTTGCATTTTATGACTCCCCTCAGCCGAGAAATTCCTTTTCTACGTTTAATAAGGTTGGCTCGTAGAACCACTTGATTGTTCAACGAGAACGCAATTTAAGGAGAGGTCAATAATATTTAGTAATGATTATGTTATATTCTGTTGGAGGAGCTTGTCAGTGGTATCTTAAATGCTCTTATTAGCATTAGAATCTAAACTACTACAGTGGGCTTTTTGGAAATTCACGCTGAATAACAGTGGAAAAAAGGGAATTAAAACAAAATAGCTTTTGTTGATTGTAGCATGTGTACAGGGTCCAGAAGGACCTTCAGTACCTATGTACCTCAGTCAGTTATTAATAATTACTACATAACATTAAATATGTTTGCATGAAAGTAATAGCATGTCTTAACAAACGCGAGGAAATAGCAAATTAATTTTCATGACTGAAGTAGGCAAGAGTACTTAAATAAATATCTTCGATTTTCTTTGTTCGTAACATGAAAGCTAATCCATCTAACACCTGTCTAAACAGTCCTTTTGTTGGCTCAGTATCTTAAAAAATACAACAAAGCGCCGGACGCCTTGTTAATTAAGCCATCGATCCCTGATTAGACATCGTGTAGGAGCAGACCAACATACACTGCATAGGAAGGTACAGAATGGCGGCTTTATTTATTTCTATTTGCGATAGCATTGTAGCATTACAGTGTTCCATCATTTTATACTTAAATCAATTTACTAGCAATAGCTAATTTAACTTCAGTTAAACTTGAAAATTGTATAAATATCAAACGAACTTTAGAGTAAAATTCATTTATTGAGTGTAAGTATAGACTTACATGCAATCTAGACAATATATAATTGACATATTACTATGCTCGTTTTATCAACCGGGTAGCATTAAAATAAAAATCAAAAATATTTATTGAGTAACAATATTACATTTACGTTAACAGTGTTTGGGGACTTCTTTTAAATAAAAACATATACCTGTGTTAGGGGAACCTGCTCTTCCTGGACATATGTTTGTAACATTATTAAGCATGAGGCTCTTCTGATGGAATGTGTTTACTGTAGCCATAATAACGTTTGCTCTATCAGAGGTATAACATAAGTTTTACAGTGGAAATTCGCTGTCAGAATTTATGTTTACAGTGGTAATTTGGACTTGTAACATCTGCACTGGTTTTCTTATATTCTTCATGTTCATTTATATTAGCAGATATGCGATCAATATAGATTTTGTTTGATTTATATATTATATCTTAGGATATTCTTTACTTTAATTATTAATATTATTATTTTATTAATAAGTGTGTTTGGTAAAAAATATTAATTTCAAAGAGATTGAAAGTCATTTCTCATAATCAGTACAGTCATTAGACTGTTACTGTTGTACTTCACATCAGTCAAGAGACACTTCTTAGAGTATATGTTCAATGTAAAAAAGGTAGCCTTCTGCATACCTATTTTATGTCAGTGTGATGTTAGTGTTGGAAGGAATTCACGTAAACACGTGTCTTGATTACCCACGTAGCCTTTGCCACGAAGTGATTCGATCGTGTGACAAAGAGCAGGTTTCTCTCTTTATACTCATAAATAATCATATCATATTTGTTCACTCGAACAAATATAGGTAATTGATTTATTTCTTATCGAAAAAATTATAAATGATTGACTCTCTTTTTACATATTTTGGTATATCATATTGAAAACGAAAAATTCTTTAATCTGTTTGAGCTCCGATGAAGCACTTGTAAAGGCCTATTTTACTTTCAACTAACGCGCTAATTAGCTATTGGCAGGAGCTTCAGTAGAGAAGCATCGGCCAAAATTTAGGATAAATAGGACGGGACGACTTATATGAGACATTGAAATTTGTATACTTTTCTGTAGGTTCTTTATCTCTAATAATTCTCAGCTTAGTTTGTAAACCGAACCGTGTTTGACGAACGATATGTCTTGGGGGCGAATATACCCGCACCGCACTCACAATGTCGTGGGTTCGATTACTACACAGGACAAATCTTTATGCGCATATACATAAATATTTGTTATGGTCTGGGTGTATTCCTGTGTATATTAAGTATGTATTTACAAAAGAATAGTATTTATGTATGTTCCGTTATTGAGTATCCATAATACAAGTTTTTAATGATACTTAGAAAAAAAAAAAAATAAAGATGTTGAGTTGCGATAGATGCCTGGGATGTATAATGATCTATTAGGTAGCGGACGATTGCAAAAAAACAGAAAATATTAAAACTAAACCTGTTTCTACTGATACCTGAGGTTAACCTAAATACCAGAGGATTGACATATTTTACGTTAATTTCGATATTTATTCGATCCTGCTCTAGTGCTGAGCTGAGAGCGTATATCGCATGCTTAAAGGAACATCGACCCATTAATAGATAGGTCAGGTTTGCGTTACGTACTTATACAGTCTTTCTATTTCTTATTGAGATCGAATCAATGTGAATCAAACGTTCAAAACACAAGCAGAATTACTAAAAAATAAATCAGTATCAATTTAATGCGTATACAAGTAGGTCAAGTATTCCTTAGAAGATTTTCTATTGTGTGACCCAAAAATCGTGTTTTTTGAGTTAAGTCACTATTTCATTAAGCATGCGATATTCTCCAAAAAGTATTAACAGAGCTGGAATCACATCGAAATTGCGAAGCATCAACCAATAAAATGTACAGCTATAATAAAATAAATCTGAAAATCCCAAAACCAGATTACTCAAGTGAACGATTCTTCAAACTCCACGAGCTCTAGGGAAATAAAGTAAATCGGGCTCACGAGCGGCAATCAAACTGGCTGATATCCAAAATGGTAGCACCTTTTGTTTGCTCTTTCATAGTTAGCAATCTAAAAAGACTACCCATCACACTGTGCCTTTCGTAAAAAAGCTTTTATTTATTAAAACATTAGCACACGAATAAAACAATAATAAAAGGCGAGCTTGCAATAAGGTTAGCAGGAAGTATGAGGCAGTGTGGAAACAGGATGAACAGTACATGGATGTGAAACAGAACATGGTATCATTAACATACACCTTTTAAAAATATATATCTCTATATATATAGGGCTCGGAACTGGCACTTAGATTCACTTACACCTAATTTTTATTTATTTGCATGCAAGTGAATCTAAGCTTCGTGATTTCAGGGTTGATATTAAAAAAAAAAATTTCACGTATATTTCTCGACTGCTTCCTTTAATCTCATCAGTTGCTGGCAGTAAAGATCAGAATCGATGGTTTTGCCGGGCGGTAAAAGCTCATAATAAACAATGCCCTTCCAATCCCACCATACACACAGCATCACCTTATTTCGTGTTAGGCCAGGTTTGGCCACAGTCTGTGAAGCCTGGCCAACTTTCGACCACGACCTCTTTCGCACGTTCTTGTCGTACGTGATCCACTTTTCATCGCCAGTTATCAATCTCTTCAAAAACGGCTCGGTTTCATTACGTCTCAATAATGAATCGCAAATGAGTACACGGTTCATTAAGTTTCTTTGAGTGAGCTCGTGTGGCACCCAAATATCGAGCTTTTTTGTATAACCAGCTTTCTTCAAATGGGTCAAAACTGTTTTGTGGTCAATTCCCAGTTCTTCAGCTACATCGTAACTACTAATATGCCGATCTTGCTCCACTCTTTCAAAAATGGCGTCCATTTTATTCGTAACAGGGCGACCAGAGCGAGGTGCATCTTTAACATCAAAATTTCCGGACTGAAAACGTTTGAACCAAATTTGTGCTACTCTTACTGACACTGCATCAGGTCCATAAACATCACAAATTTTTTTCACTGCTTGAGTTGCATTTTTGCCTTTTTTATAATAAAATTTTAAAATGTATCGAATTTCTTCATTAGATTCACTCATTTTTACGGAGAGAAAAACAAATGAAAAATAGCGGGAAACAACTTTATTTTATTTTTTTCTTTTCTTTATAATGGAACCTTTTTAATGTTACCAAAACCAGCCAGACACAAATAGTACAGTCAAAAAAAATTTATAATAGTTTATACCTACGTTATGCGAAAAGACTTTTTCCCCGACCTAATAATTTCATTCATAGTGTTGTACTGCGCAAGGATTTATTTTGAACCCAATAAATGTAAGCAAGAACAAAAGTAAAATAATGAATGTAAATTGGCCGTGATTATGGTAATGAGTCTAAATTATGAGACAAGCGTTTCGCTCGAATACAAAGCAGACTCGAATACAATTTTTTTGATGACAGATCCGGAAATTGTGGCAAATGGAATCTTTTATTAGGATTATAGAAGTACTTATATCTATACTAATATTATAAAGAGGAAAGATTTGTTTGTTTGTTTGTTTGTTTGTTTGTTTGTTTGTAATGAATAGGCTCCGAAACTACTGGACCGATTTCAAAAATTCTTTCACCTTTGGAAAGCTACATTATCCCCGAGTAACATAGGATATATTATATTTTTAAAAAAATTAGGGATCCTTACTAAAAATCCAATAATGTAACCCAAGGTGTAAAAAAATGACCTGAAAAATTCCTTACATAGCGTGCGCAGCGAAAACTATTGATGATAGATCAAAATTATGTACTACGACTTTGCAGTACTTATCATTATCTACAAAAAGTGTCGCGACAGCATATGTCTAAATATTATAGTTACGTCACAGTAAGCGGTTTTTTATTCTAAAAATTTAATTTATATGCCGCCGCTTGAAAAGGCTCTATATTTGTACCTTGGTATTAATCCTTATCAAAAAAATTACTTTGTATTCGAGACGGCTTCAATACCTTTTTATAACTTTTTGAATTATTCAATTCGGACATTTCATTTGGAAGATATCACGAGTTTAAAAATGCAAGTATTAGAAAAAAGTCGCGTGGTTGCCGCTCACCGCGCTCAGCTAGCCGTGATGTAGGCTCCATGTAAGCGTCACTGGGGTGGTACGGGGGGGGGGGGGAGTCAATATTATCTATACTAATATTATAAAGAGGAAAGATTTGTATTTTTGTATGTAACGAATAAACTCAATACTATAATATTATAAAGAGGAAAGATTTGTTTGTTTGTTTGTTTGTTTGTTTGTTTGTTTGTTTGTTTGTTTGTAATGAATAGGCTCCGAAACTACTGGACCGATTTCAAAAATTCTTTCACCTTTGGAAAGCTACATTATCCCCAAATAACATAGGATATATTATATTTTTAAAAAAATTAGGGATCCTTACTAAAAATCCAATAATGTAACCCAAGGTGTAAAAAAATGACCTGAAAAATTCCTTACATAGCGTGCGCAGCGAAAACTATTGATGATAGATCAAAATTATGTACTACGACTTTGCAGTACTTATCATTATCTACAAAAAGTGTTGCGACAGCATATGTCTAAATATTATAGTTACGTCACAGTAAGCGGTTTTTTATTCTAAAAATTTAATTTATATGCCGCCGCTTGAAAAGGCTCTATATTTGTACCTTGGTATTAATCCTTATCAAAAAAATTACTTTGTATTCGAGACGGCTTCAATACCTTTTTATAACTTTTTGAATTATTCAATTCGGACATTTCATTTGGAAGATATCACGAGTTTAAAAATGCAAGTATTAGAAAAAAGTCGCGTGGTTGCCGCTCACCGCGCTCAGCTAGCCGTGATGTAGGCTCCATGTAAGCGTCACTGGGGTGGTACGGGGGGGGGGGGGGGGAGTCAAAATTATCTATACTAATATTATAAAGAGGAAAGATTTGTATTTTTGTATGTAACGAATAAACTCAATACTAATATTATAAAGAGGAAAGATTTGTTTGTTTGTTTGTTTGTTTGTAATGAATAGGCTCTGAAACTACTGGACCGATTTCAAAAATTCTTTCACCTTTGGAAAGCTACATTATCCCCGAGTAACATAGGATATATTATATTTTTAAAAAAATTAGGGATCCTTACTAAAAATCCAATAATGTAACCCAAGGTGTAAAAAAATGACCTGAAAAATTCCTTACATAGCGTGCGCAGCGAAAACTATTGATGATAGATCAAAATTATGTACTACGACTTTGCAGTACTTATCATTATCTACAAAAAGTTTTGCGACAGCATATGTCTAAATATTATAGTTACGTCACAGTAAGCGGTTATTTATTCTAAAAATTTAATTTATATGCCGCCGCTTGAAAAGGCTCTATATTTGTACCTTGGTATTAATCCTTATCAAAAAAAATTACTTTGTATTCGAGACGGCTTCAATACCTTTTTATAACTTTTTGAATTATTCAATTCGGACATTTCATTTGGAAGATATCACGAGTTTAAAAATGCAAGTATTAGAAAAAAGTCGCGTGGTTGCCGCTCACCGCGCTCAGCTAGCCGTGATGTAGGCTCCATGTAAGCGTCACTGGGGTGGTACGGGGGGGGGGGGAGTCAAAATTATCTATACTAATATTATAAAGAGGAAAGATTTGTATTTTTGTATGTAACGAATAAACTCAATACTAATATTATAAAGAGGAAAGATTTGTTTGTTTGTTTGTTTGTTTGTTTGTTTGTTTGTAATGAATAGGCTCTGAAACTACTGGACCGATTTCAAAAATTCTTTCACCTTTGGAAAGCTACATTATCCCCGAGTAACATAGGATATATTATATTTTTAAAAAAATTAGGGATCCTTACTAAAAATCCAATAATGTAACCCAAGGTGTAAAAAAATGACCTGAAAAATTCCTTACATAGCGTGCGCAGCGAAAACTATTGATGATAGATCAAAATTATGTACTACGACTTTGCAGTACTTATCATTATCTACAAAAAGTGTCGCGACAGCATATGTCTAAATATTATAGTTACGTCACAGTAAGCGGTTTTTTATTCTAAAAATTTAATTTATATGCCGCCGCTTGAAAAGGCTCTATATTTGTACCTTGGTATTAATCCTTATCAAAAAAAATTACTTTGTATTCGAGACGGCTTCAATACCTTTTTATAACTTTTTGAATTATTCAATTCGGACATTTCATTTGGAAGATATCACGAGTTTAAAATTGCAAGTATTAGAAAAAAGTCGCGTGGTTGCCGCTCACCGCGCTCAGCTAGCCGTGATGTAGGCTCCATGTAAGCGTCACTGGGGTGGTACGGGGGGGGGGAGTCAATATTATCTATACTAATATTATAAAGAGGAAAGATTTGTATTTTTGTATGTAACGAATAAACTCAAAAATTACTGGACCGATATTAATAATTCTTTTTTCAATAGAAAGCTACATTATCACTGAGTAACATAGGCTCTATTATAATTTCGAAAAAAATAGGGTTCCGTAAAATATTTGGGTTTTTCGAACACAAAGTGAAAATCAACCAGAACAGTTGCGTACGCTGCCTAAACTATAAAAGATAGAACCACAAAATGTATGAATGAATTAAAGATCTTATACCACCTACTAAAAAGTCCGCGACACACTATACCTATATAATGGCGAGTGAGGCACAACAACCCTTTTTTTTATTTAAAAATCTGAATTTTTTTTTTGTACTATATTTATACGCATTTATTTTACTTATGCTATTAATCCCTATCAAAATTAATTATTTCATCACTAAGTGCAGTTTATGTAGATAATATTTGGTCTTGGAATGATCAAAATTGGACGTTTGTTTTTGAAGTTATGGCGCACTTAAATTATTACGATTTCTGCTGCACAGCGCCCTATCACGGGTCGGGGCTCCCGACCATCAGTTTATTTTGTCACCTAAAAATAATTTAATGTCAAATGTTGTTTATGGGGAAGATTTACAATAATCGCTTTAGTTTTCTATCCCAAAACAACAGGTTGCTCTCCGGGACTGCCGGTAACAGTAAAAACTAAGTATTAATTAGATTTAAATATTTTCATCATTAACAACTCCACATAAAGACAATCTATGCAGCCTGCGGATAATGACTGCGTCGTCGATGTTAGTGTCCGTGTCTGTGAATTGATCTGGAAATCATTTTGCTGACCGTGTCTTTTCTGGGTAGGCATTTTACAGCGGTAGCCGACATCCACGCGGGCGGAGCCGCGGGCGACTGCTAGTCTAGTATAAGAAGATAAATACAGGATGACGAGTACAAAAATATTACTTAAATAGTTCGTACTATTTTAACATAAACGAAACGTGAACCTCGACGTTTCATGCAAATTTTGTTATGAAATATTCACAATTTTTTCTTATTCAATAAGTTGAAAAGTCTTATAAAATCTGCATAAACCTATTTAAACACGTTATTATCTATTAAAAACTTACATTAGAAATTTATTTGGGAGTCCTATGGTCGACTTCCGTGGACTGCGAATGATGATGATAATTATCCATTTACCGAATAGTGTTTACAAAATAACATTCTGTATTTTGTCGTTTTATACTTTATTCAACGGTTATCTTAAAAATGGGACATGATAAATCAGCCCTAAGTAATTATATTAAACGTACAAGTGTCACTCAATTGGATATTCTGTATTTCCGCAATGTAAACTAAATAATTAACTGTCTGTAAATCTTGCTCGGGCAAGCGCTGTCCCGAGTTCACATTAAACAAATGGCATCTCGAAAATTCTGCTTTAATTCCAGCCCTGTCCCATTTTACTGTTACATAATATCAGTTTTTTTGGAATCGGTGCCAGACAATGTCCTCAAACAATATGCACTATGGATTGCAATAACGACAATTATATTCTTTATATTCATTATTACAATAAACAGAAACATACAGTTCGCTTATAATAATTAAGTTTGAGTTTGGATCGTTACGTTAAATCGATACTTTATAAAAAAATTATATTTTTTTTTATACAACAGAACAAAATTCAGGCAAATATAGACAATTGAATTATAAAACAAATGATATCTACATTTCATATGAAGACGGTCACTTATCTAAGGAATGAACAATGCTTAATAACTTCGATAACCGTTGCTGAGCACCGTAATTAGGGTCCTTTAGGGAAGGCATTGGCCAGATTATAGCCAACGCTAAATAATAATAAATAATGTAAATTATATGTTTATATTAATTTATTGGATTAATGTGTATCTCTTTTGAATTTTCTATACATATAGATATACTTTGTGCGTGTGTGTAATGTTTTATATTGTGTTCTTTAATTGAGCCTACCTCACATTTCTAATATGTCTTTATAAACTTACTCTAAAAGTTATCGCGTAATAAATTTTAAACCTGTGTACATAAAATCCGTCATACGCTGTAAGTTTTAAACAAAAGTCTGTAATATGTATATCTTTAAGAGCTGTAGATTTTGAATAAATGAAAAATAATATACCATAAATAGCTTTCCTCCTTTAATTTCGCTCGATATTTCGATTCTGCTGACTTCAGTAGGTACTCGCTGACAATACTAATCCTATATTGTAGGTAAGTAGTAACGGACTCAATCACAGCGCGTCAGCTGTTCACACAAAAGTATGTCACTCAACCGGCATTACTGTATTTTCGCATTGTAAACTTAATTAACTGTCTGTAATTTACTTTTTTATTTATTTAGCCAAACTTATATCTATCTTTACAGGTGTTGCATACCTAATACGATAAACATTCAGCACCAACATTAATTACATAAATTTACAAAATATACACATTAACAATAACTTATAAAGCAGCCCTTGTGAGCTCACTCACTTATTAATTTTTGTGGAGATTTGTAAATGGCAATAGGATAACGTATATATTGTAAACCAACTGCAAATTAGACTGTAAATCTTCCTAAGAGAAATTAAATAAATGAATAAATCTCGCTTGTATCGCTATTCTATATTCAAATGAAATAAACAAAATCTAGAAATGCCTACTTTAATATCAACCCCAAGCCTTGTCCCATTTCAATGTTCTCGTATAAATGAACGTAATACGAGTATTTAAGTATGAATTTAACAAAAGTTTACGTAGGACTCTGTTAGGTTAGGCTTTCCTTAAGGGTCCCCGTTGAATATTTGAAGCAGATCCCCAGGTTCCCAGTGGCTTTAAGAGACTTAGAGACAATGTAACGTTAGGACGGTATTTTTGTTTCACAATAATATCCTTAGCTTTCATTCGCCTCACGTAGCATACCTACCTTAGAGATAACATGATGTCGTGATCGTGACAAACAGTTCCAACTTTTATTTGTAAGCCTAAAAGAATAATATACACAATTAAAATCATACGTATAAAAAATAGTAACACAATTTAATACCTTGTGTCTCTGTTTTTTCGTTCTCGTACCCTATTTTGGGGATCAGTAACAATGAAAACTCTTTTCTACCTCTTTACTGTCCTTTATATGTATATAGACGAAAATAACTATTTAAAGGATTTCTAATGAGTTCGACAGTGTGCCTGGTCAAAATGCAATTTAAAATAAAGCGATCCAGTGCATTATCTAAAAGCGCACCTGAAAGTAAATAAATAACCACTCTATATTATTTATGAAACATTTTCAGCACATAATTTTAATGAAACTAGAAGTAGATATTGCCCTTTGAAACATTTTCGTAGTCAATATTAGTTTCAGTGAACTTATTATAAAAGAAAATATACAAAAAATCGATTCCAAAAATGACCTAAATTATAAAATTACTTTACAAAGGCCAAAACTCTAATCGAGTTAGTCCATACTACAAAACAAAAACAATAATTTTTAGATAATTTGGATGAAGAACTTACAAGTTTAAAGTATACAAATACTTCAAAATGTGGTCATAAAAGTAATAAAAGCATGTCTTGTCACATAACTACGAAAACCGCTTGTTTTATTTATTTTTATTAGTGTACCCGTTTTTTTTATATGTGGAAAATTTTACAATGATGCGTATTTCTTTAAAAATGATGCGTATCCTTCACGCTAGCTAACTTGGTTCACCGTGGTTGGGCGTGGAGGGCGGTGGCCCAAGCGAGCCGGCTCACTCCCAGATACCTCTCGCCGCGTGTAGTTTATGCCGTGATGATCTATAAGGAGCCGACCGGCTGAACTCCATGTGTGTGAATGCTGCTTGCTCTGATGGCCGATACAGCGCAACCGAAGTGGATTTGGGAAAGGCGAGACAGAGGGCCTCAAACCTAGATTAAGTATTTCAAGTGAAGAGCGACATACCAATTGCGGTCTCTAGTAGACCCGAACCTCCCGAAGCTCTGTCAGAAGGAACTAAGATTATTCTAGCTCCTTGATATCATAAATAGATATTGATTATACTTGATATCATAAATTAAGCACATAAAAGAATAAAGAAGGCACGTGGGGTACACAATGAGAAAGTTAAGGCAAAAGTCTAGTCTGTTTGCAAAAAAATATTAAAATCCGGTAAGCATCAGATTTATTTTTAAAGCCATAATACAGTTGACCACACGTGGAGTATATACAATCAGAAAGTAGCGCATAGCAAAATACCAACCTCATTGTATAGTGTTTGTAGAAACTAGCAAAAGCCTGTAAGATTTATTTTAAGATCCCTTATACAGTTAATCACATAAAAGGATAACGAACGCATGTGGGGTGCACGATCAGAAAGTAGCACAACGCAAAAGGTCAAAGTGGAATGGAGCGGGTCGGCTTTCCAGATAATCGTTATCTACAAAACCTTTTGTTGCTGGGAATCCTCATGTTTCCAACATGTTAGCCATTTACTTTGCTATCGCTCTTCAGTTTCGAGCTTTGTGATTTTTTTGTCAGCATGGAGAAAATTTCTTAGGAACTGGTGAGTACTTGCGTCGTATACCAGAAAAGAGAATCAAGGGAACCCTGAATGATGCTAATTATGTTCTATACTACAAAGTGGCACTCAAGCATCTATCTGATGAAAAGTGGTTACTAAAACCTTGGACGCTTGCAATAATGCTAGAATTTGTCGATAAAATTTAAATTGTTTTAGCATGAGCCACATATTGTTAAAAAAATCTTTGAATGCCTCCAACAATTAACTTTTACGCTTACTTCGATTGCATAAATGTAAATAAAATAGGAAATGATTTCGTCAACTTTAGATACATTGATCTGTACACTGAGTTTATATGAGAAGAATGGAGTTTTTTCTTTTCAACAGTAAACAGAAGGGTCACTTCACAAAAGTCAAGTAATAAATACATATAGAAAACATCTTGACTAAGACAAATAGCAATGCACACAAAAATATTTGCCCACGATGGGGAACCAACCCGCGGCCTTAGAAGCGAAAAGCACTTATAGAAAATCGAACCCTTACGTATCTCATAAAAATATACTTTTTCCACACCCATAGGAAATATCTAGTTGACTATAAGCTGCATAATACAAATTGTTGGGTTATCAATATAAATTACATACTGTTATTGACCAACATTGTATGTATGTCGTACAATTGTCTCACACTGTATTTCATAGATGTGTGAAATATAAAATGTTTAACGCCTCGAATAAAAATGTTACCATGATTCTGTTAATAAAGCGTTGTTATTATTCTTTTCAATTAAAATAACTTTACGACATTAAACACTTATTTGTTAGATTTTACTGTAAACGCATAGAATAGGTTATGACTGTAACTCTATATATTATTATGCGATAATAAATTTTCGAATAAATGAATTCATGGCATTCTAAGGAACTTGAATTGCTTTTCGATTAGCAACGTATTCATAATTCACATAAACGGTTTTCATCTGTTTTAAGAATTGTCAAAATTTATAAAATTTAATTGACGATGCCAGATTGTCCCAATTATAGTTTATTCATAAATTTTATTGGTTCAAAAAATCTGCGATTCTTGTAGTGATATCTAGCTTTTGTTTCACTTGTACAAATAGTCTAATTTTAAAGACATAAGAGTCGTTCATACTGAAAAACCCTCACGCATAAATATTTAAATAATTCTAACTAAAATAATTAATGTCAATTTCTTTTTGCTTATAACTATCATTTATCTGGTGCTCATCATTTTTCGATCACGCGCATCTCAATTTGTAGGCTTTGTACGTCACGAAGGGAAACAAATATTATTCAGAGATGGTACCAAAAGAATTGGGCGAAGGTCAAAAAACAATCAAAGGAAACCGATTCTATTCGGAAATAAATGTATTTACTCGAAAGCGCAAGTATAAATTTAAACCAGACTGAATGCCGATTAGGGGATCCACAATCGCCTACGTAAATTCCTTACAGTGAATGAGTAAATAATATTCCATTGGATTGGTATTTGATGAAAATTAATTTACTGTTTCTTCACAAATTGCAACACCAAAGGAAATTGTTTATTTTCGTTTCATATCTCGCATCTTGCTTCGATCTCCATCAGTACCGAACGCTTTCAGAAAAGTTGGTAGATGTAATTATCTGTTTCTCGAGTTATTCCTTCCTTTTATCTCCATATCTTGTCTTCTATTGAGTGTTTACTTAAAAGTTACGTTTTATAGACTTAACTGAAACAATCGACAGTATGCTTTTAAACAATTACCGTAATGGATGGATGGATATTTATGTATGCCTGTATGTTTTACGTGTAAAGCTGAATTTATAACCTGAGTAATAAATCAAAGCGCTCGTAGTTCTGCGGTGCTCAATGGTCGGAAACGATCACCGAAGTACAGCAGAGTTTACAGAGGTCAGTCCTTGGATGGGTGACCGTTCGTGTGGCATTTGATACCGAGCGCTTACATGCTTCGAAAGGCACGTTAAGCCGTTGGTCCCGGTTATCACTAAATGTGGTAGTATGGTAGTGTGGTGCGACTTTGATTTGCTTCCTGTAGGTCTTCTAGGAACATATTATTGAGACCGAAGCGTCGTACTTCAGGCAGTCATTTCCTAATGGTTAGATTCAACTGACATCCAGTTCATACATTGCCTCTATATACACTATGGGCTCGACATCACTCGTTTTATTCAAACGTATCATTTATAAATATCATATAAGTTTGGTGGTAATGTACGAATTTTAATAATTTCAAATGTATTTTCTTTTGTCCGCAGATAGACAGTTGCCTGATCTACCATAAACCAGTTTTCTTCACAACTGTCATAATAATCCGCCACCATTCCGAAATCCAGACCAAACAAGCCAAGATGTACGCGGAAACGGAGAGATAAAAAGTATAAGAAGGACAAGAGTCCCACAATGTTCTCCCTTGCAGAGGGCTGCGGGTGTGTGAGTTTCCGAGGCGGGAGACGAGCTCGCTCCTTGGGGGACGATTCCTCATCATGTCGAAGTTCTGAGATAGAACAAGAAGTCCCGAAAAAGCTCGGCCGCCGAGTCCTTAACGGAGAATGCACCATAAAAGCGCTGGCTCCGTTCTTGAAGTTCTGGAGAAGGGATGACGTTAGCATGACCAAAGCTGAGAGAAGTTAGTATTTTTTTGTACATTTATTATATGTTCAGACAAAATAAACTAAACAGTGTCTAGCAAAACATATTTTTTACAGATTATCACAAAAGATTGCGCCATTGGCTTGTCCAGCTTTTCCAAATGGGTTAAAGCCGTTTGTGGTTAATACCCAGTTCATCGCCAACGTCGTAAACTGGCACAGATGAGCGAATACCTCTCACAACGATGCTACTGCTCATAAATTTGAAAAACAGTATTTCGTCTGGAAATACTGTTTTTCACGCATATTTTTCATAATCACTTCTTCACAGATGGTATCATCTTAATGTGTGAAACAGCTTCCTGAACATTTTTGACTTGAAATTTAATATTGTAACTGGCGAAGAGATCGCATGCTAATTACATACTTGTGCAAGATACTTAAGGCAAACTTAATAGACATTCAGATTCAGTTCTGTTCCCGTAGAAATAGCATCTGCTCGAATAAATTGCAATCTACATAACTTTAGTTACAATGATTAGTGTGTAAAAATATATGTTAAGATTTTTAAATATCCATATGGGTACAGGATAGGAGGTACCGAAACAAAAACCTTTTACATTATTAGACGTTTTACAATGATATACATACACTTTATTACATAATATTTTCTCATATCGAAATTCGGAATTCTAAAAGGAGTATGACGTGTAGCGAAACGTTAACGAGTTTGTGATGTTGTACAAAATACTTAAAACGTGAACTCCACCGTACTGAGAAAGTGAGTAAGTATTTAAGACCTTCGATGAAAGGATGCAGATAATAACATGGCGTAAATGTGTGAAAGTTGCAAACTCGAAGACGAGATTTCAATTTACTGGAGGTGTGAAAATGTAATCGGCACTTTGACTCAATTCGGCGGGTAAATTAAAGTAAAGCAATTTAGTACCTACTCACCGAAGGGACGGAATTGAATTACATACAGGTAGACTATTAGGGAGCAAGTATTCAAGGTTAAGTAATGTAAATTGAATTTCGCATAGTCTTAGATAGTTAGAGAACTTGGAGCGGGGACGCACAGTCCGGCCCTTTCAGACTCTTTATGTCATCTCTCTTCTGTGGCACTTACCGTAATGTATTCTTTTATGAGATATGTCCATTATGCTACGATAAGTATATTTTGTTAGCAGCACTAGATATATAAATTGTTAGGCGCCTTTTTACCATAGTTATTCACAAAGCGCATGTAATGTACATTACTTTTACCATCACAGTCATATATGGATAGAGTGGACAACTAATAGTGCTTGCATTCCTTTAATTTTGATCATAGCATTTGAACGCCAAATGACCATCAAACAGGTGTCTGTGATCGATGGCGTTTAATCGTTAAAAGCATAGTCTAGTGAGCGTTTTTTTAGTTAAACGTTTAAAAACGCCCTTATACGTGTGAACGTGTTAATATATTTAAAAAAAACACATTATTTTTTGTCGATTCTTAGACATTTTATACATAAACATAGTTGATATTGTATGCTGTTATTTATACTTGAAAATTAAGCGATAAAGAGTGGATATTTTTGACACACTTGATAATAGATATGTTGTTAGATAAGTCTCAAGATATAAAAATAGTGAGATATCTAAATCAAAGCACATAACATTTCGAGTCATAATTAACTCAAACACTTTTTCTTGTTAGTAAGGGATTTAAATAAATATTATGACATCAAACTCAAATAATTGACAAACGGAGACTGATGACAAATGATTTGCAATCACGGGTGAATTCCTAAGCTCGGAGTCTGGGGTTT
Organism: Musotima nitidalis; assembly: GCA_949126915.1. NCBI lineage: Eukaryota > Metazoa > Arthropoda > Insecta > Lepidoptera > Crambidae > Musotima > Musotima nitidalis. The sequence continues at coordinate 12,239,927 of OX421418.1, read as the reverse complement.
AAGTCCGACTAAGATTTGGTTGGCGGTACAATTACACAATAGCAACCATAGGACGAACATTATTATACATTTATCTCCGTATTCCGTATAGAGAGTATGCGGGCCTGTATTCTACCAGCCGGGGGTTTAATATCAAAGGATCTCCTTCCACATATAGATAGATAGAAAATAGATCATCGATAGACAGGCACCGCTTGCCATCAGGAAATCTGATCTCCTTGTTATTTTGCATGTTGTTTGGATATTTGTCAGACTTTGTAAGAAAGTTCTTTTTTATAAGACATCATTATTTACAATTAACAAACATATTCTGAGAGTGACTTTTAGAATAATATTATCTGGTTTATTCTGCTGGGAGGAAGGATACCTTAAGGAAACTCTATTAATTTCAATAGAGTGTCACATCAAGGAAGCTTGGAAGTAAAGTAGCGAACAATCTTGCATTTCAGATATGCTCCCGATTCGCCTTTATCTACTTTATGAGAGAAAATTGCATTATCCGGGAGCGGGAATGCGTCTTTTCCAAGACTTTATTTATTTAACATGTATTTCGTTTCAAGATTATTTTGACGAATATGCTACAGTAAATTTTATGTGTCCCGACACTAAACATGAAAGCCAGCCACATTATTCAGGTTTACTGTGAAAATTGCACTGCAAACTAACACGATGTAAGTATGCACTGCCCCTGTATAAAGCAAGTAATATTTACTGGAAACTAAACATAATGATGTCTAACGATACGGATAAAGTATTGTTTAAAAATTGCCTATGAAAGTAAGCTTAGTGTGTTAAGTCCGACATTGTGTGATACACTCTTGATTAAATAACAAATTTTAGCTGGAGTACACTTTGAAAGCCATCAAATGAAAAGACAACAGTTTGCACAAAACTATATTTGGATAAAACATTTAGTTTCTTTGGTTTCTACTTAATGCTTAACCTACATATTTATCAAACTTTTAAAACTTTTGTTTGCTTTGTAGGATTCATTTTATTGTAAAGTACTTTCATAACATACGTTTTCTTGCTTTAAAATACTTGATTTTATAAACTTACGTACTTTTAAAGCCAGAAATTGTTATTATATTACGTGAGGAAACCTGATATTAATTTTCAAATATATTATAGTCAAATATCGCATAGAAAATTAACATTATTTATTGACAAAACAATCATAATCTGTCAAACAGACGGAAGACCTCTATATTTGCGGGACAAATGATTTCAAATTTTTGTAACAATATTTTGTGGCTGACTGTACCAGTCCACATGCATCATCTGTAATTTTATTTGAAACTTTCCCTGTGTTTCCCATTACTCCAACATATGCTCCCTAGCGCCAAGGAATGACTTTCTAAACAAAGTTAGTAAGGCAATTTCTAAACTAAAAGTAGGTATAAATTTTCCGTGTACACAATTATACAACCTAATGCGGATCGGAAAAGTTTTCATTTAATTAGAGCGATTTTACGAGTGTTAATTAATTCGATTGCAATAAAAGATTCACGAATTTTGTGTGATGTAGGCAAATTAATTGTAATTAAATTTCGTAGCCCGCAATTGTCGAAACATCGTTACCACAGTTGGGTACAGTCAAGAACTGTAGATATATATTAAAAATATATGACATGTCCTTGTGACAAAGGTTTTGTATTAATTGTCAATGTCTGCTATTTGTATAACACCTTTCAGTCGCGTGAGCAAGGCCTGTTAACATGATAAGTTATGTATACTTTATACACTTTATTTAATATGAATACTTGATTATATTTGAGATGAATACCTCCTACTACTAGCTACCGTCTAGTGCTATTCTATATTCGGCATATAAAAAAAGAAAACACAGCCTAAATATTAGTGTTCATTCGCAGTAATATTTATTATTTTTAGATTTTCAGAATCAGTTGAGATAAAGTATGCTTAATTAGGATAATTTTGTGAAGGTATAGAGAGAGGTTTTAATGAAGGTCGTAAAAGGCGACAAACACCCAAAATGACGATGAATGTTAATTGCGCTTTATGTCGGGTAAAATATCCCGTATACCTATGATTTATGTTTCTTTCGTAAACGTGCAACTGTATTAGAGGCATAATTTGACCTTCGACCAGAATTTAAATATTTAATTTAGAAAGATACCATCTAATATTACATATAGTTTGTGTGTGAAAATGTGAAAAATAATTTATGACTAAATGTCTTGATTGGTTACAGCAATAACTGTGCGTACATATTTTGTTCTTGAATGATTATATAAATGATAAATTTACTAATGGAAAAAATAGGTAAGGAAATGAAACCTTTTTAAACCAATGAGTAAGTTTCTTATATATTTTAATTCTGTCAGTATTGTGCATAGACCACCTACGCAAATAGAAGTGAAAGTACAAAATTGTACAGTTGCCTGCCATGACATAATAGAGTTGATCATACTCACTTGTGTCCCGGCCTGTCATTAGTTGCGACCAAAAATCAGACACAGTATGTAATCAAGTACGATGTCACACATGCTATACCTATGCACTTCATTTGTTGAACAAATTCGTTAGTCTATCTGATCAGTATTTTTCCCCTATGAATCTATCTATATATATAATCTATTGGAGTAGGGGGTCAATGGGGTGGTTCATTATCATCTGAGTCTATTAATATCCCACTACTGAGCACGGATCTCCTTACAAAAATGTAAGCTGAGAGGGATTTAGGTCATTCTCCACCACGCTGTCCCAGTAGCAGCGGCGGGTTTGTGGGTACCTGCTGTTGTGATGTTTTGTAGCCAACCAATAGGGCTTCTTCCATGGCATAACTACCACCATGTATAGTGATAATTGGGGGTTGAATGTGCCTTCTGAAGCACGGATACGGTTGACAAAGACTTAGGCGTTCCAAGGACTAGCCTCTGTATAAAATAAATGATGAGGCGCTTCAAAGATTTATTTCTTAATTGTTTATTATTAATATTTAATTCTCTCTTTCTTTAACACCACACTTCGCCGATTGTGTTGATGGTCCAACGTTATAGCTGGCGAGCCCATTGCCGCTTACCGAGAACTTCTAAGTTTGCCAGAGCCTCGTCCGTTAATCGCCAGATGTACCACTTGCAGGTGAGATTGGCTACGGTTCCAAAGATGATGGTAGGAGTTCTGGAAAAGAGCGACATACCCCTTATACTATTATTGCATTACATATTCGAGAACTCAACATATGGTACTCCTGTGTTATAGATCAATATAAGTGTTTTTATATTTTTTGTTATTGAGTAGTTAATATTTAGACTTTTATATATAAAATTTAAATAAAAATATAACCCTAGAATATGTTTTCAGCGATGAAGGCCGCCATCTTGATCCAGCAGTGGTATAGGCGGTATTTGGCGCGCATGGAGGTCCGCAGGAGGTACACCTGGACCATATTCCAAAGCATCGAGTACGCCGGGGAACAAGATCAAGTTAAAGTAAGTAGATTCTTAATACGTTACTTACAGAGTTAAAGATTTTAAGAGACAAAAAAACAATGCTTTTAAATGGGCTCGTTCTTTAACTAGTAGTAGATATAGAACTCCTTAGACCATCTCATCAATAGAAGGTTGCCATGCTGCTATATAATATTAGGTCCTTACAAATGAAATTGGCGTTATTGGCGTTTTATTTAACTGGCTACTTTGATCTCAAAAGTTCGGCATTTGGCTAGGAATTCCAAATTCAAAGCTTGTCTATTCGTTTTCTACATGAAATAATTTATTTGTTTTCGCACCACTTAATTTACTTTTAACATCGTTCTGAGCTTAATATGGAAAATTTAACATACTCATTATTTTGAATACGAGTACCATCGTGACACGAACGGTGCAGAAACAGCTCGAAGGATTAATGATGTGTACTCAGCAACTGTAAAAGAAAACACGGTACAGAAAGGTAAATTTAAAGAATTTGTTAATTTTCGCTCCCGTAGTTTTTCAGCAAATGAGCCCTCTATAAAATAGCAAAAGTGTATAGATAATATCGGTGCATATTTTGAATGATTAAATAAAAAAAATATAGTTTTCCATTTTCTATGTATAACATCACTTTCACATGTAGGGACCTATTATTAGTTTAGCTAGATCTAAATACAATTAGCGACAGCCCGCGTTTGTTTTTGTGTACATGGGGCTTTTTCTAGAGAATAACCGATTTTGCCGCGGTAAACGTTCACATTTATAATACTGGCAATCAATCCTACAGTTGTTTTTCTGAGGTCTCGATAACAGTGCAGCCACTGTGTTCTAATGTGTACTTAAACCGTCCACCATTATTCAAAAGTATATCGTACTTAATACGGTAGTCGTTTAAATGGAATGAGTTGCATAGCTTGACATACACAAATTAATGGTATACCAACTTAATTAGAATTTATTTTGCTAATGATATATTTAAGGACTATTGGTAAAAAAATGTCATAACTGGTTATACCCAAATCCCACAAGTTATGTACTAAACGTGTTTTTTTTTAATTCTTTACATGATGGGTCAACATAAAATATGTAGCTTATATCCTACTTTAATTTAATACTGCTTGTGCAAATCCATAGCCGATAATTAGGTAGTCCTACTACACAATGCTGTTACAACAAATGTAGTAATAATAATTTTTTTTGCACTAATTGGATACAAATTAGGATCAGAGTTAATTGGATTTCATGGCGGCTCACACAAACTGCAGGTTTGACGAGCTATGTTACCTAACTTTTATTTTAACGAGTAGGTACTAACACATGATATTATTATCAATACTGAATGCGTCATTGTTAATGAAGCTCCCAAAATGGTAGATTTTATGTTTTTATTAAATATTAACACAAAATTTTGTACAATGTAAAATTCCTTTTTTTAATAATAATCAAGATAAGGATTTATTTAAGATAATTTATGTGTTAATAAAAACAGTATTTAGTTACATATATTCGTTGTCTATTTTACACATAATATAAGGTCTGTTTAGCCTTAAGCCCTTAAGGCTTCATAGTTGAGATTTTTTTCCTCACGCCAGTGTCAAGATAGATTAAGTTATTTGCTTATGCAGCGTTTCAGTCATATAGTCACAGTCAAAGTTTGTCATAGCCAAGTCAAAATGACGTCATACCCTAACAAATAAGTAGAGACTTTACTAGAGGTTCTATAAAATAAATCTAGAGGTTTCAGAATCAACACGTAAAACACAATTCACTATAATATGCCACTTTCCTACCCTTGTGCACTTTGCCGAAGAGGTTATATCTAAAATACTAAACTGCATCTACACTTAAAAAATCAAACTTTTAATCAGACATTGTCGCGATGTGTGTTTTTCCGCGGTGGCGCCAAAACTCATAGTTGAGTTATGCTTATGGCATTCAATAAATCCTCTTATCCTCCTGTATACCATCCTCCTCCATATCCTCTTACAATCACACCAATTATTTATCTCCAATATAAGTATCATTAAAAACTTGTGTTATGGATACTAAAGAACGGATAAACATACTTATATACTTTTTTTTTGTAAATACATACTTAATATAAATAGAAAACACCCACACCAGAACAAATATACGTGTTCAAGCACACAAAGATTTGTCCTGTGTGGGAATCGAACCCACGACCTCAGGAGTGGAGTGCAGGTATACTGACCTCCACGCCATATAGGTCGTCATATTGATAGAGAGTGACTTGTAAAAAACAATTGAAAATTTGCGTGCAAAACGAGACAGCTTTACGAAATAGAGAAAGATTCTCATACCGGAATAGACCGTTATTTTTGCTTAACATTATTATCAATAAAATAAATAAATGGTACATGATTACTTAACAAAGAAAATTAAGAAAATAAATTTCATCACGTGTAATATCTTTGTGATTTTTTTGATCAACTGTAAGTCTGTAAATCTTCTTAAGCTTTTGTTAAGGATAAAATTATTGGTCTTTTTCAGATTAGGATATTGAGAGTTTGTAGAAATACAAAAGGAGGAGCTCTATAGATAGGAAGAAATTGCTGGATTAAAATACAATTTCAAAGGAATCACTGAGTTAGATTCAAGCACCTTGTTAAATTATCATGAAGCAATTAATTCGCTGAATACAACAATAAGGAATAAAGAAAGACAATTATTATATCATTTTTTTCTTTATGTAACTCGATAGAGTAATTGCCAGTGTTAAGTAATTTGAGATCGACAATTCAAGTTATTTTTATATGAATTCAACAACAATAGGCAGCGTTTTTCAAGTCAAGTTAAACTCCTATGTAAATAAAGTACTGTCTTATAAGGCTCCTATGAAATCAATATTGAGATGGAAAACCACAGTTCACGGTAATATGACATTTTCCTACACTTGGCTGAATCCAGGTCATAAACTGTATATGTTTCAAACCTTAACTAAATCTGCCAAATTAAATAATTGCGATTGAGCCACGATCATCTATATCATCTCTTATTATTAATTAATGCTTAAACATTAATTATCTTTCCTCATATGATAAAGAAGTAAAGAGCCACCTATTACGTGAGACCGACAATGTAATTTGCGAAGTGTGGGTGTATAACATGCCTCTGCCTACCCCTTCGGGGAAACAGGCGTGAATGTACATGTAATATAATATAAAGTACTAGAGACTTCATAGTTTCATTTCTAAAGCACTTGTTTCAATGTAAAGGCAAAAGTTAGTAGAATGCAGAACTTAAGTTGCGAAACTCCGGCCCTGAGATAATTATTTTTGACGCGATGTTCCTTCATGTAAATTCATTTAAATGTGCAATAAAGTCCGATATCTCCGCTTAAGTTGGCAACGGTTTAATTGGTGTGTAGTGTGACGCTGCGGCCGGCGCAGTGGTGTGAGATAACACTTGGAACTGTGCCAGACTGAAATGTGCTGTACAATGCAGAGAGTCATCCAGGTATGCGTAAACCCAACGCCTCGAATCATCATTATATGCACTAGTTGATGTATGTTTTGATTTATTGCAGCACTATTTGTCTGCCCTGACTTTGGTCGAGTGTTTTTCATAAAGTGAAACTGTATTTACTCGTGAAAAAGTCAGTTTTAGCCCGGCCACGAATCATCATTATATTCACTACAACTAGTTGATGTATACAATTACTTTATATTTGCGAAATTAATTTCGGGGTCGAAGTGGGTCTAGTATGTACCTAAAAAGACTTTCATTTGTGGCCAGACAAGCAGATCGAAACTAAAATAATGTCACAGATCCTAAACGCGACCACTCAAGTCGAAGTCCTATCTTCAATACCCTTTCACTGTGTTTGAATAATTGTCGAGCACCCTATGGCAATCCGCACCGACTCTATCTAGCAGAGTTGCTACATCCGCAATAATGTGCTTATGTAACGGATAGTTTTAGAGTCTAAGTCAATACGATTGTAATTGATTGGCCCTTTTAAAGTCAACTCAAAATTACCGCTTGTTTACATTCAAGTTAGATTTATAGACAATTCTGCTTGTTTTAATTTGGTTATTGTCCGATATGTTTATTTCATTAGAAAGTTTACTTATTTTATACATACAATGGAATTAATTTCCGAGCTATGCGATTGTAAATCGAACACAACAGAGTAAAGTCTTCATTTCGTCTTTAAATGTTACCAATAAAATCATCATCATATCGAATGGCGTTGAGCTGCCTGAATCCTAATTCAAATTTCCAGTGTCAGTTGGCGTAGCCACTTTTCAGCAGCTGGAGTCAGAAGATGAAGTTCTTTAATACCACCGGGAAAAGAGTACAGCTGGACATCGTTAACAATATGGGCTATAGTTTGATCTGGCGCTCCACAATCACGGGCCAAAGATTCCTTTATTCCCCATTTATAAAGGCGGTAATTGAAATGTCCACATCCCGTTCTGAACCTATTTAGCCTGGCCCATAATTGACGTTGAGCACAAAAACCAGTGGGCTCCGATGCGGGATCTACTATTAAGTATTTTGTGGGTCAGTAAAATAACAATTACAGTTAGAATATTGGCATCAAGTCTATCGAAGGCTAAGTAATCCCGATTGGCAGTTAAAGTTAGAAGCACGATCGCCTGGCAGATTGGTATCCTGACAGGTTTCGCGGGAGCGGGTGTCTACCCGAACGTGCTCACTGAACACTTCGCTACGATTATTACATTCCAACGAGCATATAGTGCGCCGGCATAATGGATTTAACGGTTGTGTTATCAACTCCTCACTTGTCACCACTCGATATATTATTTTGTCAAGCAAGATCTAATCGGTTAAGTGATAATATTTAATTAGGTTATTCATATATGATGCAAATTGAGTAAAATTTCAAAAATAACTTAATAGTTTTCTATAATGATATTGTGACTAGCAAAACATATATTAGTTTCTCCTATTTTTCTATAAAAAAAAAATTAATGTCTATAGTAAATTCAACATCATGAGCAAGTGATGGATTAAAAATATCCTTGTAACAATTCCCGCGCTACTATAATTTCCCGAAAAATCGAGAAACTATTCAACACGACTCGTGTTTCGCCCTTACACAGGGCATCTTCAGGTAAAATAGGAGCCTCAGAACAACGATGTCTTCACGACCAACGCTGAAACGAGCGTCGTGAAGATATTTTTAATCCATCACTTGCTTACAATGGATTTCCGCAAAGTAACGCCTGAATCAATAAATTATTCAACATCATGATCTTAAACCAGTAATTTTTCACTACTGAGCCCCACGCGGACCCAGTAAGGATTCTGGGAGGTAGTTGTGTGGCATCCAGCTGTTAAATTTAAGCCAGCCAATAGTGCTTATTTTTATTACGGAATTTCTTAACTGCTTTCTTTTGACATGTATTATTATACCGAGTGTAAACCGAAACATTCACCTAATGGAAATAAAAGAATGTGTCTTTGGATAAACGATGCGTCTCTTTTTAGCTGGCGTCTGATATGGCAGTTAATAAACAAAACAATATCATGCTAATTTAATGAAACAAAACTACAATAGTAAACCCGAATATAAGTAGAGTCTGCCAGTCAGTAGGTATTTCTATCTGAGGTTTACAAAAGCTACTACTTGAACGTCGTCCTTTAGATTTTTAATATATGAAAAATTTAAGCTTCTAGCAATAATTTTTGCAACAATCCGTAATGGTGGAGACTGGTGTTCTAATATTTGCTGACTCAATGAACCTTTAAAAGCAGCAAAAAGTGTTTCACAAAGATCTAGCCTTCCTTTTACATTTGTAAAAAAAAAAACTCTCGTGCACTCTCATGTAAAACCTCTTTTTAGAGGTTCCTCATAAAGTACCATTACTGATAAAGCAAAAAAAGAATTTACACGAATATATCCACTATACATTCTGCGAATGTTCAATGCTGCTATCTAGTATGCACACTATTGTGTGATTATGTGTGATTAGTTGTGATTATTATCATTTACATTACTTGTGATATTTCTTTATATATATAGAAGCTTTCGTAGCTCCGCGAGACGATCACTGAAGTTAAGCTAAGATGATATGCGGCACTTGGAATCGAGCGCATCCTTACCGGTGGTATATTTACCAGTTGTAGTGATAACCTGTATATTTGATAGTCACAAGTCAAGTTTTGTGAGAAGAAGCCCGAGCCGCGTAGTGTGTTTTTAATGGTCTCTAATTATATTTTTATAATTCGATTTACTTATAAACATTTTGCGTAACACGCTTTTGTGCCGTGGCTCGATGGAGATTTCCCTGTTTAAAAAAAAATACTATCTTTTACAGTAAAGTCAAAACTTTGGGTTATAAATAATTTCAAGGTTCAATCACCTTCTGAGAATACATAAAGACTTGTTATTTTTTAGGTTTTGTGACGCTTACTGAAAACCAGACAGAAAAAAACACTCATTAGAGTTTGGCGAATTCCTCGCGTGAATGCTCTTCTGGTCAAACGCGGTCATTGTGCATACGCACGGCTGCACGCCCGTGGAGCTGTTCACACTCAAAGCGCATTTTGGGGAACCCTGACACACTCGTACTCCTAACTTAACTCTGAATAAAAAAAAAATTATTCTTGGGCATCTCATGCAGCGCTTCTTGACCAAACTTTTATATCTCTCGTTAGTGTGTGCGCTTTTTATCGTGATTAAATAATTTTGGACGGCTTCGACTGCTTACCATCAGACAGGTTGTGGTCACTATGACATGTCTTCAAAATAAGCAGATTTTATACTATGGGTACTAGAGACCGGATAAATAAATAAAAAATACTTACATTATTTCTGAAATTAAATCGAAGCGAAAATTAATAGATTAAGACAAATATTCGTTATCATGCATACAAATATATGTCCTGTATGGGAATCGAACCTTTAGAAACAAAGTACAGATATACTGACGTCCACACCATATCGATCATCGGTATGTTTGTATTTATATTAACATTTCTACTACCCAAATGAAGCGATCTAGTATATCTTTAATTGTTTACCACCATAACATATACATTCATTTTGGTTTAAAAACCGACTTACCGAACCGGAAAAATATATTAAATATTGAAATTTTCATAATTTTATTGTGTACCTCCTAACGCCTACTTATACAAAGAATATTAGAAGTAGGTATAAAAAAAGACTTCTTGGAAGCTCGTTGAAATAAGCTTTCAAGAAATTTTACCCGTTAACATAGCTTAAGCGTACGATCAACGGAAGCAATCTACGACCAAACTATTGAGGGTAACCCGAGTCCTCGCAAGCGTTGAATCCCTTAGCGCTTGCCTTTTGAATAACAAATGAATTCAATTGTTTCCAACTTGCCATACTCAATGAAAGCTTGTTGTACATTGTTAATCAATTTGATAATTACGAGTAATGCAACCTAATTTAATCAGTTTCATATTTTCATCCAGATCATTTAATAGTTATCATAGTCGTGTATACTTATATAATCTACAGTTTATATAAGTATAAATTATCATCATATCCTAGCATTATCCCGGTTGCCCGATACTTAAGTTTAGGGCCCAGGGTCTGATCACTAGTTTAACCAGATTTGGCTGAATTTCAGTTATTAAATGGACCGACTGCCATCTCACCTCCGCAACCTAAAGGGAAACACCATTCTATGGTTAAACCAGCTGTCAGGATGTTAGAAGGCACTGAATTCCTAATAACGACTGCCATTGACGTTAATGACAGCCGGGACCAACGGCTTAACGTGGTTTCCGAGGCACGGAGCAAGCAATAAGTACGCACATAACTTCGAAAAGACATAGGTGCGCCACCATAGGTTTGAACCCGAGCCCTTTTCAGTTTGGAGTCTCACCACTGGGCTATCGCCGCCTGCATAAGTATTAATATCCTTGGCAATTTAACAAAGCATCATCTAACGAAGTAAAGCTTGTGCTATGGGTAAACACTTACTAGGGAAGGTATAAACTTACCTATTTCGATACTCCTCCAATTCGATACATCCTAAAAGTATTATATATATTTAATACGTTTCTAATACGACCATAACTTTGATATAAATGTCGTAGAGTTTACTATATGGTATATAGTAACATTTTACAAAGGCAAAAAACTCAAGTTCAGTTATCCGCTTCGTTTTGTTATCTAAAACTTGTAAAAGTTTTGAAAGTGACGTCAATGTTGCATCAGAGGGTAAACTTTTAGTTAGGCTATTCAGTTTTAAACTTATCCTTACATAATAAATTGAAGTCCTCCATCACGTCCGTCTGTCTGTAGTAAACTTCAGGAACCGTTGAAGCTATATAGAGTAAAACTAAAAGTTTTATGCATACTGTAACAGACAGACGAAATTCCAGGCGAATGCAACCGCGGAAAGGAAACTAGTTTGATATATTGAATACCCCGAAGTTATTAACAAGCATCAGTCATATGTAAATTGCGATGCCCTACGGTCGAATCATATAGGAACTCAAATGTTTTAAATGTCACAGAAGAAAATTCAATTAAGGAACTGGCACTCGGTTGTAATTAAACCTTTGCGAGTCCAGTTAGTTTACGCTTGCTGGCGATGCTTAGCGACTAATTGATTTAGTTTTTTTATTTTATTTCAGCTGTACAACTTTTTCAATGCTCTGCTGAGTCACATGAAGGACACGAGTGGGCGGCCATCCTCCGAGCGGACTTCGCGAACAGCTTCTGTGTGTAAGTACTCTTGTTCTAACAATGACATTTACATTTTGAGATTAAATTTACATATCATAACTAACTTACCCGCACTATATTGCTCCAACTTCGCGGTGTGAGCTCGCTTTAAAGCTTAATTCACTTTTGACGCCACAATCTCATTATTCCGAGAGCTTTTTAGTAATAAAAGCATGTTTTTACGGCTGGGAGTTTATTCGCTTTTGTTTTAAAAATTTTGAAGGTATGATTATTCTAATGTAAACTTTTGACCTGAAATAACTTTGATAGGTAGATAAGTAAGGTTAATACAAGGCAATCCTAAAGTAGGTGTGTTTTGTGTCATATGCTCATATCGTAGTACTTAGAAGGATTTTTTAAATTTTGTTCAAGTAGGCCGACTTACGACTTGCGATAACTAAAGTCCAAACCTAGTCCTAACTAGGAAGTACACCATGGGATGTCACACTTAGTAGAGCTTTGATTGGTATATTAAGTGCACGAGGAATTTTGTGAAAGAGACGTTTACATAACCTACATTAGAGTAGACGACCGGCATAATTTGATGCAGACTAGAGTGACAAGGACCCATGATTAATAATTTTATAAATCATTGGAGAAACTATAAAGAAAATTAATAAAAAACTATAAATTCTCTTAAGTTCTGCTCATACGTAATTATAAAAGAAAGAAATAAACTAATGAGTAACCTAACAGTTGAAATGTAATATTTAATCAATAATAACTTTTATTCCAACAAACATTTTCCAAAAGTAAAACAAGTAATGGAAGATCGTGTAAGCTTGTTTTTATTATATATCAAGATTTTGATGAACATTTTCAGATTTTGATTAAGATCTATTTCCGTTTATAATTGAATTTGGAAGTGATTCATTGATTAATAAGCTTTCAGAAGATTTCATAATTTCAGCTAATTTGTGGAGATCCAATGTAGACTGACTGAGGATGTTTGACGATGGATTTCATCCAATTTATTTTTCGTAGGCTACGATTAAGATTAATTGCTTTGCAAGAACGGACGTGACTCTCGGCAGAATGAATTGAACATGCTTTAAGTATCTGCTTTATTCATTTAGAGAATAAAAAATGAGCAATGTTTTTCATTTACAATTAAATTATGTCATTTAAGATTTTTAATGAATAAATAAATGTGATAATAAGTCTTATTGTCTCTACTATATGTTAAAAATACTCTTGGAAATAATTAATTATGTAAGGTTTGCTTATATGTAAGATATAGTGGTCTGTGGGCGGAGAATCCACCAAGACCAAAGTTTTACGTTGATTATTCGCAACCATGAGTGCTAGCGAAGTGAGAATAGCGCGCATTTTTACCTTTAATTCAAACAGTCAAATCTTTTGTCAAGTATTCCCTTACAGAAGTAATTTTTGGATTATTTTCTACCTTTATAAAGCCTTCAATACTAATAAAGAAGAAGTTTTAATGTATTAGGACTAAGGTGTCATGTATTTAACTACTCATACGGTTTTACAGTTAACATAGTGCATAATCCATTTGCAAATTAGTTAAAAAATAATAGCAGAAAAAACACACCAAGGGAATTCCTACACTTCGTGTCACATTCGCTCCCCGGGTTCCGCGTAATCATTATTCCTTTATTTAACTGGCTACTAACACGCGATGTTGCGGTGTCTTTCCGTTCATATGTCTGCGATAACTTTTTAAACCAACTGCAGCGACCTTTTCCGCTACGATCCAAATACAGACCAAACTAGGTCTCCAGCTATTCTTGTTGAACAATGACACAGATTTCCACTTTAAATCTCTGCTATTTTTAGTATAGCTATAATTATGACAGTAATGTTTGAAAATATCCGATTTCTTACCAGTCATAATATGTGAGTTGTTTGGTCCACATGAAAAACATGGTTTCACGACTACCAAATACAATAAAAATACATATCAGGCGCTCGTGCTTCAGAATGTCCCGAATTTCAAAACACGGGAGAGCTTAATATTAAATACCGCACGTATGGTCACTTATACACTAAATAACCTCAACGAACTCTGCTTACTTTGGTGATCGTTTCGGATCATCTAGTTTCGCAAAGCTATATGGTCTGATGAATGGAATTAATCCTAATGCACCAAATACCAACTATTGAACTTTAATACATGAGGTGATGAACAAATGCCGGGAGAGAAAACTACAATAATCTAGATAATGATAATTTTTGTATGTGTTTGAAACATTGGTTAGTGAGTAACATGTCATGTAAGTAACATGACAATTCATACACTAAAACTACAAGTGATATGGCAGCAGTGTATAGATTCGGTCATCCTCAATGGATATCCATAGAAAAGCGTTGTTGTATGGCAGTAACTATTAAATTTAAGTAGTTCCATATCCCAGAAGTCACCCGGTTAATCTGTATGAAGAGGTCTTAAAGCCAAGGTCTTATTAGGTAACTTGGAAATTTCTGATAATAGGACCCCACTCACCTGCCATCTGCCTATCCCCTCCGGATTTGCATGGAGTATGACCTGGGCTTAATCAAGACTGCTGTCATAAAATATGGAAAGCATAACAACGAGTCAAATAAAATGAATGTCAACCGTAAAAAACGTTTCTCAAAATATAAATTAGAATTTCAAGATTAAAGCAATGAATCAAGTCAAAATTTTCATTTATTAATCTACGAGTATTGTGCGCACTCTTTGAAATATAGCAAAGTCCAGCGATGGTTGTTTCAGATAGCGGAAAATATTATCACCCTCTGCCCGGGTCGGCGCAGCATGTGTTCTCCTTTTATTCATATCGGTCATTCGTCATCGATACATTCACCCCCTTCTCGAACATTCCAACTCTTCCCCGCCATACGCTAACATTCATATTCTTTACATTTTTCGTATGCATTGATTACTTCAGCATATAAATATATAGTATAGGGCGCGCAACTCCGCAGGGCTGGCTCAACCGATGATGGTTGGGAGTTTTATATATACCGACGAGCCTGAGGATATCTGGTTGAGCGATTTAGGATTTCATTCATCTGTACGTTTCATTTATTGCTAGCACTAAGTCGCAACAGTAGATTATCTCTTGCCCCGTGGGTAAAACCGCAGGCAGAAGCTAGTAAAATGTAAATTAACGATGTAATTTTAATTAGGAACCATTATTACATGTTACTGTAAATAACTAATTTTGTAACAGCAATATTTGTACATAAGTTGCGTAAGAAAAGTGACGCTACATTTCTTGGCACATAGTGCAATCATTCATAGCAGATGTGAAATGACATATAGTTGATCTTTTCGCATGGAGCTATTTGATAGTTTTCTTGACCTTGATTTTTTTTACCTAACAGTCAATTATGTGAATGTTATTTGAAGTCGTAGCCAAAATAGCGTATTCAAGTTCATTCAGTTCGGCTCAGTAAAACCTTTTCGGATATAAACTTAAAATGTACGTGCCCATTTACTGCAGGTCGAAGCATAAGTGGAGACTTGGGTAAGAATTACTTTTTCTACTGCCAGTAGCTAAATTACTTTACAAACAGTAGAAATATTTGGACATGAAAGAATGAAGTTAAACGATATAAACATGTAGACTAGTTCCTGTTGACGGCAACAGTTGATGAGCTCGCGCCTTGCTTAACCATATTTTAGGAAACAGTTAACTCACCAGAACGAATCAATGAACCAATTTCTTGTGTTCAAAATTTCGTCTGAAGGAAATGTAATATTGTAACTTGTTATGTTTGTGAAACAAAACCCTGAAAGGCGGCCTGAATGTCATAAACATAGACCCGGCTCCTTATTGTGTGACCCAAAATCTATCACAATTGTGTACTCTAACGTACGAATAGCTCAATGGCCATTATTGTTTTACTTAGTATAATAGGGAACATCCCAAAACAGCTGTGATAGACTCAATCAGATTGACGAAGTGGAGAGAATAAATGCATACTTCAATATGTATTGTATTCTATAACCAAATCAGCAACTCCACTATAAAAGATTTAGGGCGTTATCGATGGTTCTGGTAGCCTAGTTAGAATATAAAGTAAAATTTTAGAAAAAAAATTATCAGTACTTCCTATACCTAGTACGTGATTGTTTAGTGATGCCGTAAGATAGCGGCGCCTCCATATAATTCTACCACTCCATGTTCTATCCTGCCCGAGGGTGTTGTAGAAGGAAACTAGGGGAATGGTACATTCCTAATATCAATATGGGCTAGGTGCTGGACACCTAATACCATACGTTTCATCTAGAGACTATTGTGCTAAAAGTAATCTTTGCTACATCTATCCCTTTTAAATAAAATAGTTGATACAACTATTCCTTTTAAATAAAATAGTTGTAGGAAGATTTCTGCTTACCCGATTGGGATATATGGGCGTGAAATGTATGTATGTACAACTGAAACTCAGCCAAATATGGCTAGACCAGTGAAAACATATTTAAGTCTAAGGCACAACAGCGATAAACGTATGATACGTTAAGACTAGTTTTCAAATCTAGCTTTTTTTCATACTTTCCTTTATTTTCGAACAGTGGAACAAGTATTCTCCGAAGAGTCTGATGAAGGGGGAGGCGTTGAGGAGACGGCGCCCGCGAAGCCAGCGCACGGCCCGGACATAGAGTTCCCTCTGCAGAGGAAGGACATCGACTTGCTTATCGAGGCATTTCGGAAGAAAAAGGTATGTTATTTTTTACATTATTTATTCATATAGTTTATTAAAAAATTAGGGTTCCAATGGAGCAGTTATGGACGTGATGATACCCTTTAAACTAACGCGCCTATTCACTATGGACAGGAGCCTGATTAAACTGTTCGCTACGTTCGGGATTAATTTTATTTAAATTAGTGAAATGTGTATTATTCATGTTCACAAAACACGTTAACAGATACAATTTTATGAACGAACACCAGACCGGTTTTTCTGTGGCAAGCTGATGTCTTCTATATTTCCATTAAGTATTTCAGTTTCTCTCCATATTCGGTTTCTTTTTTACGCATCGAGCTCTGACTGTAAAGGAACGAAATAAAAGTAAAAATTGTAGATAATTCTGTCAATTAAAGGTAAATTGGGGTACGGAGGTTTAGCGGGTAGCGTCTCTGATTGGTCGGACCATTAAGCATTAATACGTTAGCGGTATTCTGTATTGGGCTGAAAAACCTCAACACCAAATTGTTTCTTTATTTTTTATACACCTCTAAAAGATCGAATAAAAATAACAACTTATTTTTTTATGTAAGGGGTAGTTAATTTTTCTAAAGGGAAAAGTTAGCTGATGTTAATTTAGAAATAGTAAGATCCCCGTCATTTTAATAGTCAGATAGTAATTAATGGGCCTGGGTATTTCATGAAACGCCGATCTATTTTTAATTTTAGCTTGTATTTTAAGAAAAGTACGAATCAAAATCTTGAGTCTTAATAGATGATAACCAATATTAAAATGTCGAAAATACGCCGTTTTATGTCATGCCCCGATCTATCTTACCAAATTAACGATCGTGCTGAAGTATATCAAGAAATTGTTAGCATGCATCCACTTTTAGTATTCATCAGTGACAACAATTGTAGTTAAACCGTAAAAGCCTTAGTAAATATCTTTACTATCTTAGCCAATCAAGCTGTAAATGTGCTTCAACATCAATTTATGGTGCAATTATGCAAATAAGAATGATCATTTCTTCTTTATCTCATATTTGTAGTAGAATCACCAAATAAACCCTTTTCTTTTTATCATTTAGTTGGTTTTGACATTTCAAAACTAAAGTCAATTTATTGTGCGTAATATAATCAAATATATATTAGGAGTATTATATTTAAATAAGAATGATCATTTCTTTTTTATCTCTTACTTGTTGTGAAATTAGGTATTGTTACAGAATTTAACATTTTCTTTGTATTATTTTATAGACTTTGACGTTTCATAATGTAAGTTTTCTTCAACTTTATTTTTATCAATTTGTTTTATTATTTAAATAGGATTGTTTATAAAAAATCCAACTAACTGTAATGCTAACGGGTGTATTATTTTTGTCATTTATATTTTTTTTGAAATAGAACTAAAACATGGCCGAGCTAGGTGTATTTCATTTTTTTAATTACCAGGAAGCAAAAACAGAGTGGAAAAAAATCTTAACATAGCTAAGCACCATGTGCACCTCTAGTTATATCGAGATATTGAAGCTCAATGTAAAAAAAGTAGTTTTCTATTAATCTCATTTAAAACATAATTATTAAACCTTTCTCCAATTAAAAAATATATATTTATTTATAATTGTAGCTATATAAAGACGTTTACCTTTTGTTGATTTCAAAAATGCGATGTAACTGAATCACACTCAACCCGAGAGTCTTTGCTTTCTTTGCGAGTTTGATTGCAAACCATTTATTTTAGTAGATTTTATTCATATCAAAAAAAAATCTTTCTTCCTAGCTGAGCTTCCCACTAATAATTTTGTTTAACTAATCTAAGATGAATAGAGTACATATATCAGCTTAGTTGAGGGGTTTTTCCACTCTGTACATAGAATAATATCGTAACTACGACTTTTACATTTTTAAAGAATACTCAACTTGAAATAATTTAAACTTTATTAATTTAAAATGTTATGATGCCGTGCGCTGCCATTTTTCAAGAGTTAATTTAGCACACAACCGTGACTCATTACAAATAGTACTTATGCACATGTGACCTTTTTATGACACGTAGGACCTAATTACTTAGTACTATAATTAAAAGCGAGCACCGTTTTCCCCTGAATAGATGCTAGAGTAGTAAAGTAGTAGTGAAATTATGCAACCGTCTTGAACTGGTTTGCTTGACCTATACTTATTTGTTTACTTGTTCTTCCCTTAGATTATAGAAGATTATGCTAACTACGGTTTTCTATTGATCATGTATTCCATACACCTTAATGCATGTGCATTTCTAACAAATTTGCGATGCCTGTAAATGTTATTGGCAAATTGTCATAGATGGATGGATATGTAAAAAGAAATATGATCACTCAAAAGGTTTTATTTCCGTTCATGTAATACATACGCAATATTTGATATGATATTTTATTATTGTATAAATTAATGTAAAAGAATTTTGATTCCTTTTGAGTTTTGATTAAAAATCTTCAGTACACCTTGTATACTAGCACTACAGTATTACAACTCTTAGCGCTTTTTTCCATTTAGACGTTTATTGTCGTCCTGCTGTAGTACCGAAGCGGTATGGTAGTTGTACTGCACACGGACGATTCTATTTATTCATAAGAAGCACTCCGCACCGGACACGCACATAAGCAGGATGGCAATGCCGCTCTGTTGCCGCATCGTGCGCTTTGTATGAAAACAAACGACTGTCCACGGAAAGTCTTTTGTACAAATAAAGTGCAATACGACAAACGCACTGCTTCGTGTCCGCAGCTGTCCTTACCTAGAAATAAATTTCTATAAAAATATTTGACACTGCCTTGACAGACTAAGATATCACGGCATGGTATTTAAAACAGCTGTGTAATTTTGTTGCCGGAAATAGTTTTTGCCATTACATTAAATTTTTTTTAAATTTATATTTCTTTTGTCATAAATCATATCCACCTTGACCCAAGACAGTAAATTATACATCATTAAAGGTCATGCTATCTTTTTTACCATCATCTATTTTTTCACCTTTAAGATTGAACGTTTTTCATAGATTTCGGCACCTTTAAGACACTCATGTAATGTTTCAAGATATATAAAGTATTCCCTCATTTCAGCACCGTCTCCACCCCAAGTATGTAGCTCAGATATTGAAAGAGGCTACCCAGGCATTGAAGCGTATGCCCAACATCCACGTGGCCACTACGTCTATATCCAGCCAAATCACCGTCTGTGGAGACTTGCACGGAAAGCTTGATGACTTGTTAGTCATATTCCATAAGGTGAGTGTAAATATAGTGTACTGTTTTGCTATAGTAGAATAATTATGGCGACTGATATGATGCTGAGATCCTCGTTACACTGATTACGTAAATTCTGAGTCAGAAGTTACCTATTTCTATTAAGAAGGCATGTGTGGAAAAAAAAACTTTTGATTTTGATAAAAAGTCGCCAACTCATGCTAAGTCCGCGTGATGAATAACCTGAAACCCTCGCACCTAAGTTTGTGAGACTACCTGTACCCTATTGGGCATTAATGGGCCGAGATAATTATATTGGTAAAAGATAATTAAATATGAATAATATATATTTGTTGTCTAGAATGCATACCTAAAATAGTTGCCTCTACAACCCTTATCAAATCTGTTTTATTCAACAGATGTTTGATGTTTCCTTTTGGATAATCTCATTTCACCTCGTGACCATCATCATATCCTAGCATAATCCCGGTTGCCCTAGACTTAACTAAGGCTAAGACTTAATTAAACTTAGGGTCTGCTCACTGGTTCAACCAGATTTGACTGAACTTCAGTTATTACGTGGAGCGACTGCCGTCTGACCTCCGCAACCTACAAGGAAACATTATTTTATGGTTACACCAGCTGTCAGCCTGTTAGAAGGCACTGACTGCCTAATAACGACTGCCATAGATGATTATGACAGCCGGGACCAACAGTTTAACGTGCTTTTCGAGGCACGGACCAAGCGATAATTACGCACATAACTTCGAAAAGTCATAGGTGCGCCCCCAGGGCTTGAACCGAAGACCCTCTAAATTTAAAGGCAAGGGGTCTCGCTACTGGGCTATCGCCGCTCATGTCCGTAGCATGTCTAAAGATTTTATTTAGGTTGATAATTTCATTCGGCATACGTCTACAAGCTAAGCGGACAAATACATACTTTACGGAACAGAATACTTTGCAGCTGCAAAGTAATACCCCATGTTCCTGGCGAGTGCTGCCACTTATGCATTATGACGTCACTGTAATATACACAAACGATACCTGTAACGGAGATTCTGCTTTCAGTGCAGTAGCGTCGGTATCTAACGGTGGGAACATACGAAACTGTCTCTTTAAATATGCCATTAGTTTTTTATAATCGATATTCAATTTACAGTCACGATAAAATAGGAATACCCTAAGATTCAAACACAAGATTCGAAAAACTGCGACATTATAAATATTAGATTTAAAGCATTACCAATCATGTCTTAATAAAAAAAGGTGCAAAAGAGGAACAAATTATTGCTCACTTTTATAGGTTCTAAAAAATAAAGATATAGCATTAATCATTGAAGCTTTCACTCTTTCCATATGTGTGTTTTATTGCGTCATAATTTACACGCGCTGTTGACGTCAATGGCAGTTTTCCTTTATAGTAACACAATTATTTTAAAAATATTAGGCGATACGAGGAACTTGTGAGTAACTTTCGTATGATTTAAAAGTACCGTAAGAAAATACGTCTTTCGTAACGATTTATTAACAAGTTTGACATCAAATGTAAGATAACACTCTGCAAAAATTCTTTTGTGAATAATCTAACGAAATCGTGTAGTAAAATTTATTCTCAATTTGAGTAATTATCTGGTCGATTGCAAGACAAAATACGATCATTCTTTCGATTCGAGGACAGACGGCAGAAAATAATTTTTCGACCACTTGTTTTGCGAAAGGCTTACTTTATTTGTAGGTACAATAAAGCAGTTAGATCACTAGATTTATTTATCAGCAATAAAATTGCAAAGGTAAAACATCAACAATCAGCAAACTTGTGTGCGAAACAACGTTCATTTGTTTAAATACTTCCACGCCTACAGGCTTCAGATAAGTCGTTTCCTTTGAATGAAGTCTTCCCATTCAAAACAGAGACACAGAGACGTCAAAGTGTTATTGTGATGCAATTTGTTGAAACTGAGTTCAAGAGGATACTGCTTTATTTAAAACGACTAAATGTTTGTACCTACTATATACATACATGTTCTTAATGTACTCCTGCTGACGAAAGGAAAAAAACGATTATATCTGTGGTAGATTAAAATAATCTATAATACAAGCATTACAACACAGTTTTTTGTAACTTTTTAGAATAGGACTTTGATATTGAATGAATAGGACTTTTCAGTTGTCATACATAAAAAAAAAACTTTATTGTTCTTAAGATCAACATGATCATTTAGATTCGTCAAACTTAACAACGAACAAACTTAATAACTATTTTTTAACAACGATGAAAGAGATATGAGCGGTACCATAATATAGAAATAAAAGCAAAAAACACAAAAGATCTATTATATCAATACTGAAAATCATAGCAACGATTTGAAATAAAATTCTTAAATTTTATGTCAAATGTCACTTTGCCCAGTAGTAGATAAACGTCCATACAAGTTGTTATAAATGTATTTAGATACATAGCTGCCGCTGTCAACACGCCGTGTCGTGGTGA
The DNA here is from genome assembly GCA_949126915.1 of Musotima nitidalis. NCBI lineage: Eukaryota > Metazoa > Arthropoda > Insecta > Lepidoptera > Crambidae > Musotima > Musotima nitidalis. Next base: position 12,217,439 of record OX421418.1, on the reverse strand, counting down.
TTATGGGCAAATACCCACTGTTATATAATAAAATACAATAATAAAAATACTGGATATATTATTGGGGACTGACCGTGTTCAGCAGTGAACTTTTAATGGTTTATATGATGATAATACCATAGCCATTCTTATTTGAGCTGCACCTCTCTTACTGAATACCAACTTCTCGGTATCTCTATGCCGCGGCATAAGTTAGGTAGTATTCAGTTGTGGCATTGTATGCGATATATGTTAATTAATTAATTTGAATTATTCATACATACCAAATCTCAAGCTCATTACCCATTTAGGGTAGGCAGAATATTTTATGCAACTATTTACATGGGATTCTAGTTGGTGAGAGGTGGCCAGCGCTAAGCCGAAACTGACCCTAGACCACTGGTCCCCTTCTACGACGCCCACGGGTAGAACATGGGGTGGAAGAAGTCTTTGGATGAGACCACGCGGCACTAACGTTTTCATTCTAAGATTACATAGTTATTTCTTTCTATTAATATCGAAAAGACTTCTATAAAAAGAAGGGAAAAATACTCGTCGCCATATGACGCCATCGGTGGTGTTTACATTATGTAGGTACCTATAGGTTAGCACTAGAGCTAGTAGAAGGTTCCCTCGACATTGTTTTCGCAATCATTAATAGTAGTTTTGACGTCAAGTGATCTGCGACCCCGGCTGGCGGACGGGAGTGGCGCACGCGTCACAATTGCGCAGTTTGATTGATAGACCGCCCGGCAGCCGGACGACCTCGTTAACGCATCGATATTGTTTTCCAACTGATGTTTCCCCTTTGGATATATTGGGAAATTACTTTTATTATTACTTTTTAGTGCTGTATGGTTGCGGCACTTCCTAAGATTTTTTCCACACCATTTACAGAACTTGTCTGGCCCATATCATTGAAGGCAACTAAGGAAATGCGATTTCGTTTAGAGTACATGTGGGCGAAAGGTTAGCCATCTCTCATTATTTGACACGTCTTAGAGATATCTCTGCAAAAAAAATAAGTTTGCTTAAACCATTTACTCGTAAATTCCTTATATATAGTTGTGGGAAAGGTTACTATCCACCCCTTATGTGAATGTGGGAAATAACTTTATTAGCTGTTAGCTGTCGATATTATGATTCAACGATAATGAAGAGCGAAGAACTTAATATACGTTACAAAACCTATTAGAAATAAATTGATAAATTAGGAGCACGGTCTTAGTGACAATAATTTTAATTATGTGACAAGTCGTAATCAAACTTTATTATTGCTTTTTATGTAAAATCTTATTTAATATAATACTTAGATGAAGACAAATATCCGTGTTCATTCTCACAAATAGTATATGTTATTCGTTTATAATTTTCAAGATGATAATATATTAATTAGTATAAATATATAAGTGTAGTGTGTAGTACACTTTGTACAGATATTTATATTTGTAGAGTACTTTTTATACTCAGAATATATGTAGCTGATATAATAAGAAAAACCCGATCACCGGCGTTACCCTAATGGCTAAAGCTATAAATATCAAGCTCAATATTACCCTTGCATGAATATTAAATGGCTCGACGTTAGGCATTAGACACCGATTACTCGCTATTAAAGCTCGAGGTCTGTACGACCCTGTATTTAGGATAATCAGGTGATAGCAATTTATAGGCTAATGTAAAGTTGTTGCTTATGAAATAACAGGCAATTCTATCACATTCTCTAACATTTCATTTACTCTCAACGAGCGGAACTTGTACTCATGAGTATATGAGCGTGGTACCGGCCTAGAATAGTGCCCCCTTTCATCTCACGGGGAGTTGACGAACAGAAATCCTACCGGATGATAGGCAGCAGCGCCAGTCTGCGTACTGGATGAAACTGCGATTATCAACCCGCCTGCACAGCGTTGTTATTATGAGCAAATTCCCCTAATAGAATGTAATCTATTTCTCCTCAGAGAGGCGTAGTGAAGCCTCTTCTACCCCCTTGTGCGACCATAGTGTGTGTGGTTCCCATCTCGGGGGTCTATTTTTAGACAGCAGGGCCCCCCGCCCCCGCCTTCAAAGACTCTCCTGATGCTGCTGGACGGGCCCTTCCGCCCGCTGCGCCAACGGCGTAGCCGGAGAGAGTGCGGATCCCGTTTTCTCTCCCGTACCGCAGACTCCTTCTGCTACATCACCGCTTCGCTGAAGAAGGTCATTGCCTGGGCACCGCCTGTTCCGCTGTAGTCGTCCTATGCATAATGATATTGAATAAACATTATATTTGAAAATTCCAAATGAGGTAAAGTTAAGTAAACACGGGCCAAATCGTAACGGTCTGTGGTTTCTCTTTTTGATCAGAGAATTTGTTTTTCTTTGCTGTGGTTACTGTCATTACCCTTTGCAAATTATTTAGAGCAATAACAGAAACAAGTCGCTTATTTGCTTTCATAATAATTTCTGCGGCATATAGCGACAACTGGTGGCTTTTGGGGTGGACAGGTTTTCAATAGCGACTAGCGAGGAGTTGGGCAGAGTAGGTCGGTCGTTATTTTGGGGAGGGCCTTTGATTAATAGTGGGAAATTATAATATGTACATCAAACAACCAGTTTCAAGATGCTATAGTCAAATCTGTTTATTCATTTCTCGGTCTGCCGTACGCCACCTCATTGTTGTTTTAGTCCATCAGTGACTAGATATCAACAAAATTTTAAACAAGTAACAAATTTAGATAAATTGTTTATTCGCAATGTGGAAAAATACACATTGTGTCTTTAATTTTCCAAAATTGGCGGAAGTTTCGAGTCTTTACGTGTAAATAACATATAGTGGATTTTTAGACATAAATTTTTCGACAACTTACATAAGTGTAGAAAGTGGCATATTATAGTGAATTGTGGTTTTTCATGTTGATTCTAAAATCCATAGAACCTTTAGTAAAATTATTGGGATATGACTTTTATTTGACTCGACTATAACGAACTTTAATTGACTGTGTCTAAGTGACAAAAACGCTTTTTCTGCGATTAAAAGATTTATTTTATTATAATAACTTTCAACTACATTTTTTTTATTGGATTTCTACCGTAACTTAACCTTATAAGGTTCAACATATAGTGCGAACATAGATCCTACAACCTAATCAAGGGTTAAATTTTAATTATAATTTAGAGGGTCTAGGGTTGAACTCTAGGCTTTAAGCGTAAATCTTGGGCACATCCGGGATAATGCTAATATGATAATGAATGGCTAATTTTTGAATTCTGTACATCACAGACGTAACTATCGTCAGAGCTCAGTGTTATTCTAAATGATTCGATCCTACAGATGCTGACTTCGAAATTTTGAATTAATTAGTATTAGAACTTTCCTCCTTTGAAATTTTCAACATTGGGCATCCTAGAGCTCCCTATTGTGAGTAAAGTTCATAGGTTCAGTCCTTTAGTGAATGGGTGTGTACGAAATTTAGTTTTTAGTGTGTTGTAACTTACATTTAATAGGTACTTATAAACTTTTAACTCTGGGAAACTCGTATTATCATATTTATAGCTGTTATCTCATAGTAAACTTTAGATTGATGTGTGTTTTGATCAACTAACATTTTGTATTATTTATTTATATTTTAAGCCTGGGCACCACAGTCATATTCATCGCAAGACATCTAAGTGTCATTCCAAATGTGTTTTAGTTCTGTCCTTCAATTCACATCGAAATTTTCGTCTCTGGGCACTACATCATTCTAAAAGTAGGCTGTATTCCTGTATCGTAAAGATGTTGCCTGTATCGATTTGACCAGACACATTGCGTAAGCAGCCTTGCGTGTAGATGTACGGTTTCTTTAATCAAACATATCGTTAGCGGCCAATCAATCAACAAAGTGTTTTGTTATTGTGTACCCCAACACAATTTACGTGAACGAAATATCAACCATTAAGGGGATAATTAGGTTTTTTTTTATAGATTGTTTGCCGATTAATCGAGTTTAGAATGTGTTAGTGCTTTATAGTAATAAGATAATTATAAGGACTTCATAGCTGTCGATATGTAATGAGTGTCAGTATACACATACAGGCCGCTCCTAAGTTCGTGGGATCGAATTCATAATTATATATATTTTAGTTGGGTTCCTTCTATATATTTATGCATTTATAAATAAAAACGTTCATCTATTGTCTTATTCAAGCTATGTTAAGTATTGTGCTTGCTTGCTTAGAAAGTGCTGTGGAGAATATTATTTATTTGAATAAATTGTGTAAAGCATTTTTACCGGATAAGAAGCGAGCACATGTTTGTATTTATCATAGTAAATATTAAGTCCCATGTAATAACTGAAGTTCAGCCAAATCTGGTTAGACCAGTGAGCAGACCCTGAGGCATCTCTGAATGCCTCGAGACATAATGCTAGGATATGAGATGACAGTGAAAGTGAAAATGAAGTTCGTTTATTTTATGGCCTCATATTGATACATAATAGCTCGTCTTACATAACACATAAATGTATATACCTGTATATAACCCTAAAAGGCAGCTATGATATATATCTACCTGTATATAACACTATAAGGCAATAATATTTAATAAAAAATTACCGTCATTTTAGCTTCATGCTTCTAGGTTTAAAAATAACGGACTTTAACCACAGACTACCGTTAGGGTAAGAATTTTTCCACGTACGTTAATGGTATCTGTGCTCTAATTTCGGTCCGATCCGTCTTGTGTTAAAGCTATGGTCTTGTCAGATCAGTCCCCGTTTACCTTTTATTTAGACAAACAACTGTTGCTTCGATCTCCTACTAGAATTTAGATTTTCCTACTCCACCAGGAGTTAAAAATAATTATAGTTATATAAATATAGGTTATATAGGTTTAGGGATACCCAGGATAGTAAGAGTTACTTTAGAAGTAGAATTTTTAAATTACTGAAACACTACACGTGTATTTTGCTAAAACTAAAACTTTATTTAATTTTCGTCTTCATATTTTTACTTAAAGGCTTTTAAAATGTCGGACTTGCAGCAAAACTTTCCATCATTCATCTACTCGCTCAACGCTTTAGGTCTTAAACTCATTAAAAAATTATTTCTTAGTTTACGTCAGCGTTATAGATGAAACACCTGTGTAAAAGGTTCAATTAACTGAGTTCAATAAATTATTAAAACTCATTTAACCCTTTTTTACGTCTTCAATGGATAAAAGTCTTTTATGAAGCAATATTTATCTGAATTTTCATAACTCTAGTTTATAAAAATTCAGATAATCATTTTCATATTCTCCGTTATATTGCCATTTCACTCAAAGCATTGGCTCAAATCCGTAATTTAATTATATTCAAAACTGCGGCCCGATCTGTCCACTGTTTTCAGCTGTGAGTCGTTAAATCAACTTTATTACCTATAATAGTCATATTGAAAAATAGTCATATTGAAAAACTGTTCCCGTATTACTCAAGTCAAACGTACTTAACGACTCGGTCAGGTCTTAAGCACAAATAATGAAGGAATGAAGCCAAATAATTCAACTGAAAAAACCACTAGCGTCTTTTTGTCGATCAAGTTTTATAATGTTTACTATCACTCTAATAATACAGTAAGCGGGGGAGTAATTAATGTAAGATGAATAATATAAAGTGGCAGTTCAGTGGTAGTGGCAGTGTTTCAAAAAGTTATTATTCAAAAGACTTCATTCATTTAAAGGAACAACTACGTATCGTGCCAAAAATATTAAATATTCTCACAATAGCATGAAGTACAAATGCGGGCACAGAAATACTACTACTTAAATAAATGAACCCGAAATTTTAGCCGTTTGTATTGTCATTATTGGATGGAAATATAAATTCATTATATTAGGTCGTGGAAAAAGTCTTTTCGCATAACGTAGGTATAAACTTGCTATAAAATTTTTTTGACTGTACTATTTGTGTCTGGCTGGTTTTGGTAACATTAAAAAGGTTCCATTATAAAGAAAAGAAAAAAATAAAAAAAAGTTGTTTCCCGCTATTTTTCATTTGTTTTTCTCTCCGTAAAAATGAGTGAATCTAATGAAGAAATTCGATACATTTTAAAATTTTATTATAAAAAAGGCAAAAATGCAACTCAAGCAGTGAAAAAAATTTGTGATGTTTATGGACCTGATGCAGTGTCAGTAAGAGTAGCACAAATTTGGTTCAAACGTTTTCAATCCGGAAATTTTGATGTTAAAGATGCACCTCGCTCTGGTCGCCCTGTTACGAATAAAATGGACGCCATTTTTGAAAGAGTGGAGCAAGATCGGCATATTAGTAGTTACGATGTAGCTGAAGAACTGGGAATTGACCACAAAACAGTTTTGACCCATTTGAAGAAAGCTGGTTATACAAAAAAGCTCGATATTTGGGTGCCACACGAGCTCACTCAAAGAAACTTAATGAACCGTGTACTCATTTGCGATTCATTATTGAGACGTAATGAAACCGAGCCGTTTTTGAAGAGATTGATAACTGGCGATGAAAAGTGGATCACGTACGACAAGAACGTGCGAAAAAGGTCGTGGTCGAAAGTTGGCCAGGCTTCACAGACTGTGGCCAAACCTGGCCTAACACGAAATAAGGTGATGCTGTGTGTATGGTGGGATTGGAAGGGCATTGTTTATTATGAGCTTTTACCGCCCGGCAAAACCATCGATTCTGATCTTTACTGCCAGCAACTGATGAGATTAAAGGAAGCAGTCGAGAGAAAACGGCCGGAATTGATCAACAGGAAGGGTGTGGTCTTTCATCACGATAACGCTAGACCACACACATCTTTAGCCACTCAGCAAAAATTAAGAGAGTTCGACTGGGAGGTCCTAGTGCATCCACCATATAGCCCTGACCTTGCGCCTTCAGATTTTCACCTGTTTCGGTCTCTGCAGAATTCTTTAGGTTCTGTAAGGTTGACCTCAAGAGAGGACTGCCAAAACTATTTGTCCCGTTTTTTTGATCAGAAGTCCCAAAGTTTCTACAGTAACGGGATAATGTCTCTGCCCACAAAATGGCAGAAAGTTATTCAACAAAACGGTACATATATATTGTAAATAAATGTAAATAAACTTTGAAAAAAATGTCTTGACTTTTCATACAAAAATACGAAAAGACTTTTTCCCCAACCTATTATTTTCTCACATTTTACTTTTGTACTAATATTTTTTTATCTATATCAACCAAATATTTTATTTTATCACACCTATTATTTAGTACCAACTTAAGAATCATTAAGAATTTGTGTATATGCAACTATAACTAATAATATCCTATACCACCCAGATCCGAAAATATATTCATGTTCATGCATACAAAGATTTGTCCTGTGTGGAAATCGAATTGATTAAAGCGCAGGTGTCCTCCACACCATATGGGTCGTAATGTACATAAATATGGCAGGAAATAATATATTAGTTTCCGCCAAATTTGGACATTGAGATAATCCTTTCATTAGTTCAGTTCTAAAAATAATAATGATTTATTGGAAATTTATGTTAATATCATACTTTCATATTAGCTGTTAAAATCAAATGTAAAATTATAACAGGACAGGCGATGGATTTCGACAGGAAAATGGATACCGATAGATACATATTTTTTCACTTAGGAAATGGAATATATTTCTCTCGCCCTTCAGATTTATTATTTAATACAAAAAGCGGTACAGTGTAGGCGATAAGAATTTATGAAAGAGGAAAGCAAATTATTTATGTTGCGCTGTTGAGATGGCTCACGCAACCTTATTGCCCACTCGAAATATCGTGCTCCATTAGATTCGAGTTTTCGATATGTGTAGATAATATAAAAACTACAGATTCCGCAGCATTAGAATTTGGCTTTTATGTATCCTATTTTAGCGTGGGAATTTGGTATGCTTAAAGGGGCCGCATGTGACGGTAGGTAAGATTACAAACTATCTGTGTTGATAAATATTATTTACATGATTCTTGCCGTGTATAAAAAATATCTCTTAAATTTAAAGGATATAGTAGTAGTTTGATTACATAAAAGCGTATGGGGCAAATAGCTCGAAGACCCATATAGAGGACGGCTTCTTACATGATGGGTTGGTGTATCTGTATAATGCGGCGGGAAGCCGGTGGATGTAGGCGACTTAAGTTCGACTGGCAAATAAAGCTATTTAAAGCTTTCATTTTGAATAAATCTAGACCTACAAAGCATAACCTTCAATAGAATTATTTACAAAAATATTTCTGAGCAATACACTAATTTGTGACACCCGTCAGACTAAAGAATGGCTTGAAAATCTAAGCCGTATGCCGCGCACAACTAAACTTCATTACGTACGCAGTGCTAACACTCCATTAATAAATTTATAAATTGATGCCTAATGAAATAATAATAGTGGAAAGGAATCACTGAAATATTGTTATTATTATTTATTTATTTATTAATTGGTTCATTGTATGGCTTCTAATATTAAACATAGTCCCACAAAGCTGCACATACGCAATTTGTCTGTAGGATCAGCAATTAAATTTATAATTAGACTTAGACTATATTACAGTGTTCTCAGAAATTACAATGGAGTGGTTCTTAATTAAAGTTAGATGATAAGTTATGTTATGGCAAGGTACAAATATAGTATTTCATAAGTTTTGCTTTAAATTTTCTTTTATTGGTCTCTGTTCTTATATCCATTGGTAAACTATTTAGTATATATGGAATACGCTTCTTTAAAAATCGATTCCCATACACATTGGTAACCCTAGGTACTACACATTTACTTGCCCGAGGTCATCGACCTTATATTATAATTGTAACTTACTTTAGTCAGTGATCATCATTTCAGACATAGTGTATCTATCATTTCAATCCACTAGCATAGTCCAGAGTACCATAGTGTATCTATCGAAATATCTATCAATGTCTGAGATCATTAATGTATGGCATTAGAGCAAAAACTGTCACTAGTATGTCATTGTGTCTATCAAATTATTTCTTCTCATCACAGTGCACCAATATCCCCCAATAGGGTAAAAATATCAGGGACATTGTGTGTCTATCAAAGTATCTATGTCTTACATTATCTTATTAATATTCCCCAGCTGGAATTAAAAATATCACTGATATAATGCATCTATCAAAATATATATCTCAATAAGTTGCCTTCACGGGTAACGTATCGGTTTTTTTCATGACGTGAGCGAAGTAGCGACCAATAATGATTGAAGACAAATAAAAAAAAAACAAAATCAAAGCAATCAAAAACCCTAAATGAAGTGAAACAGCTCTGAATCTCCGACTTGGCAACAATTCAGCATCTATATCTTCTCCAAACTCCATCAAAATCTTAAAACATAACAAATAAGGACACTCTCGCGTTTATGTTACTATTATGGATGTATAGAAATATTTTGAAGCGGGCTCTCTGATTCTGTAGTCTCTTTGTGCCGCGGGAGTAAGGCAATCAATCTCTGAAAAGGAAAATGAAAGCCTCGATAAAGTACAGTATCGGTGGAGAAGCCCCCAATTTTTCCTAGCTTATTTACTACCCACTTTTATTTCACTATTTACCCGAAGTGGTTTTCGTGAAACTCGTAAAAATGTGAATGTTTTACGGTTTTTAATTCCTTTTTTGCAGTATAATAACTATTGCTGGTCCATATTGCTTACATACGACATCCATCAAAAAGCTACCGTGTATTTAAAAAACAGGAATAAACCTACTAAGGTTTCTCTATTTAACTATAGCAAATATTTATAAAAAGACATAGAGAATATAGAGATATTACACTCTCTTTTGGGTTCGCATAATGGTTACCAGGCAATTGGCCTACATCGAGGCGGTCGTAACCTATCGGTGTAGCATTAGGCTAAAGTAATCTGATAGCACCAAGTTCAAACCTCGCCGAGATACCACAGAAGTAAACCCACTTGTAATGTCCTTCCACTTCGCAACGCTATTGTCAGAGCTAACGTGGTCAACACACACACATTTAATTATAGGCAGATGTGACTCGCCTTACAATATCACGCCATTTCCCTCTGTTTTTGGTGTTTCTAGTGCACTCATGTAAAAGAACGCCCACAAGAGATTTGATCTGATCTGTCCATCGCATGAGTGACCTTCCACGCCTTACTTGTAATGTAAGCGCGTAGACTATAAACATTGTTTTCTTTCGTTGTTAACAATTTATTTAAAAAAACATCAGTCTCAGTACTCACTATCGTGCTTATGTTGATTTTTCGTCATGCAAATGCAATACTTGCATTTACAGTCATGTGAGCGTTTTTTCTGTATATTATCGTATTGCTGCAGTGTTAAAAAGTACATGTTGTGCAATGAATTAATTAATAAACACTGACTCCAATAATTATTATTGCCGAGATGACATAAGACTTTCTTTCAAGGTTATATCACCTTGAATAAATTAAAATAAATTCGATAGCCGAGAGTTGTGAAGATTTGTGGGTCTGCACCATAAAAATCTACATAAGAGAACCAATTATTAAGATTTAATGGTCTGCACATATTTATACCCACCTGCATGTCAAATCATATCAATCAAATAATCACCAGCCCAAAGACGTTCAGTGCTGAACATAGACCTGTGTGTATTACTTCGAACAAAAAATTTTGCCACTTTGAACTTTATGCCAATATAGGTACTTGTTTTTTTACGAACGGAACCTAATAATTATATTATGCTGTCACTACGTTCATTCAAATTCTCTTAGAAAAATAGACTTTCCAGATTTATCACAATTGAAATCTTTTCCGGCAATTCGTCGGATTTTTCTTCCTTGTTAACCAAATTCGGACTATTATGAATATTTTAAAACCAAAAAGTAGCAAAATCGGATCAGCCGTTCCCAAGTGATGAGCTTGCCAACAAAGAGTATTTCATTTATATTACTGCCACTGCAATGCAAATTGTAGTAAAAGAAAAACGAAACCACATTGTAGAAAGTTGTACTATTTTTATCATCTATTTCCTACAGTAAAATTTAGACAGAAATTGAGCTTTCTTATATCATAATACTATCAATCCTTATCTATATAATTTTAACATACATACATACATACAATCACGTCTGTTTCCCCGAAGGTGTGGGCATATTATACGCCCACACTTCGCCAATTGTATTCTTGGTCTCACGTAAAAGGTGGCGAGCCTATTGCCGCTTACCGGGAGCTTTTATATTGCCAGAGCTTTGTTCGTTGATCACTTGCAGGTGAGGTGCAGTGAGGGAACGGTGTCCCATAAGTGAAGTGCAGAGTGTTTTTTAAACGGGCATGCCCTTGTTATGATTATACGTCTTGTTGTACAGAATCATCACCAACTTTATACACCATTATAATATAGGAATATATTTTGGTTCATATCAAAACTATCATAGTAAAGATATATATATACACAGACATACTTGAGCATGTTATCTATATTTAATATTTTTTACAGAACGGGCTGCCATCGGCGGAGAATCCATACATATTCAACGGGGACTTTGTGGACCGAGGCAAGAAGGGCTTGGAAGTGTTCCTCTTACTGCTGGCATGCATGTTGGCATTCCCGGGAGGAGTGTACCTAAATAGGGGGAACCATGAAGACCTTATAATGAATTCCAGGTAGGTTGTTTGACAAGTCTGTGACGGTTTGTAAATTATGAAATATTAATTAGAAGCGGCAACGCGAGTTATAGAGCTCAAAAAAAAATAGTAACTTTCCGAAGGTCAGAAGGATATAAGGCATTTAAAATCGAGCCTTCCCATACTTTGTGAGTTGTGTCGTGTTGTTCCTGGCTAGCATTGTAGGGACGTGGTAATCACTAAATTAGAGGATATATAAAGCGACCTGATTTTTTTTAACAGCAGGGTGCAATTTCAAAAAACAGTAAACCTGCTGCACTGAACCCGTACTGGGTTCGCGTTTTGGACGTTGCCTGTGATGTATCGAGTATATTCTTAGCTATTATTCAATAAAATCTGTTTAATTTTTTATTAGAGCTTATAAATTATATGGTTTAAATTAAAAAGAAGGGTTTAAGAGTTTGACGTAATATCATATATACACAGGGAATCTTCAATTAAATCAAGTATATTTAATTATTTAATTGTAAATAATAATAATAATTTATTTCAAAACTTTGGTTTACATTCTGTGAACAGTGACCGAAGTCACCTTTTAAGCAAAAAAATGCCTGTGACAGGTGACTCCACTTTTATTATAGTATAGTAACAGTTATAGTAACAGTTGTATCATTTCTTTTATTTAGATACGGTTTCATCAAAGAAGTACACCAGAAATACAGGGTAAGTGGAAAAATACTTAGTCAACGGAAAATAACAAAAGTATGGCTTCTTCTGAATTGAACTTAAGTGATGACTTTTCTTCGGCTTCTGAAAGTATTGTGTCTAGACACACGAAAAATATCAGGCATTAGAGACAGACTGAGAAGATTGATCGTTGTGTCATGGAGCCCATTTCCCATAGAGAAGTTATAAAGAAGTAGACACAAAACTGAAAAACAGTTTATTGTCCCTTTTGATTTTGAATTCGTACAATTTCTTTCATGTATAACAAATGTCATTGACCCGAATAATACAACATATTTTGCTCTCTAGCATTTAAGTCTCCTTTATCATCTTTCATATAATTGATTTCCGCCTAACTCTTCTATTAGTTTGGAGTGTGAAATGCTTCCGATGAAAATTGTAGATTTTCTAAAAGTAAACAGTCTTCTATATGTTAATACAGGTTTTCTCTCTATGACAAGTTTCTTCATTTAAGTGTTAAAGTGGGTGATAGTAAATGAAAAGAAGAATTATCTATCCTTTTACATACTATACTAGATGTATACACAATGGGTATAATATATCGGACCGCCAAATTTATTGTACTTCTAATTGCCAAAGGCACACATAAGATTAGCCTAATTTGTTTTTCGCATAATTTTCAGATTTTTTTTGGCACAATTAATATTAGGTATGCTAAAATTAAAGCTTTTAAACGAAATCGTCGATATGCCATGCTAATATTTTTTAGGATATGTCACATTAACTATAGATCCTAAAATTAGGGCTTTAAATTTTTAGACCAAATTATAATAGTAACAAAACAATTGATAGGCGAAGCAGTAATGTTCGTTTTAGGTTTTTTGTTTTTTTTTTTATAGCGTTAAAATGAAGTACAAGTTCTTCCCTAAGTTACAAGATATCTTTATACCAAATTTTATGACCTGTTTCCACTCTCCTCTTCGGACTCTCATATTATGTGAAAACAGGTAGACTCTTGTTTAGAATTTATACAAAAAAAAAATTTTTATAGTAGGAGTAGGATTTCGTCTCGATAGGGATGTGCTCAATGGCGGTGCCATAACTCACTGTAACTGTAACGAGCAAAGGCCCTTTAGATAATCTTTCTAATGTTATTTCACACGAAGTGCTTACTAATCACCATGTCACCTTGTTTTCTCAATTACGCGTTTTAATTGGAATTGCTTTATTTGATTCCATATAAACAGTATCATGCAGTCATTGCATGCTTAATCAACATGTGAATACGGTTTTATAAAGGCACTATGAAGTAAGATGTATAATTTTAAGTCTTTACGTAAACAAACGCATCTTTCATTTATTTATGGCAGTATGCTTGAGTGAAAATAGAATTAGCTGCATGAACTTTTTTTAGACTCTTTTGTTGTGTACTATCATTAACGACTTAATAATTTTGTGCTAATATTGATACATACTTATCGATGTGTACATTTACACTCAATGAACTGATACAGATTCACTACTCGTAGACTAAACATCGACAGAGATTTCCTTTGTGATGCAAAACCTAGTCAGTTTGCTGTCATCTGCATACCCATAGCACAAACAAAAGCTAGTATGCTACAGGAAGATGTTACACAGATTTACAAAATACAAATTTAGCTAGATTTTCACCCAACTCACACTATATATATAGCCTAATAAATATTTACATACTATGCACTGTAGTAAGGCTTACAAATGGTCAAATAAATATAAAAAAATATAAATCTGTGTTTAAAACTGAAAGATATTTAGACCAATATAAATTCCATTATAAGGGCCACTCTTTTCGATTTTTTACAATAAACTTCTTAATAATGCCTACGTCACCTGCCGATCAACGGACGAGGCTCTGGCGAACATAACAGTGCCCGGTAAGCGGCAATAGGCTCTACCTATTACGTGGGAGGGACCAACTATATAATTGGCTAAGTGGGGGCGTATAATATGCCACTGCCTACCCCTTCGGGGAAACAGGCGTGAATGTATGTATGTATGTAAAATGCCTATGTCAATTAAATTGTACTCCAATTTCAGCTCAATCCAGAGGCGGTGATAGATCAGTCACATTTTTGTTCGTTTTTGTTTCTGCCACACTTATGCCACAAGTCTAAATAACATTTACGTCTTTTAAGAATTAGATGTGCGATATACTGATTATATTTATAAGCACAATATTTTATTTTGCATAACTGAAACCACTTCAATGGTTACTTTGATTAGCTTTTACTAACAGACAAGACTCGGCAAGGCACGACTCTGGCAAAGGAGAAATTTAAAACTTATAACGATTTTGGTGAAATATGTGGTTTAGTGTACATCTCGCTAGCAATATATCGTTTGTGTTCTAGACATAGCCAGGGTTAGAATTTATATTGTACTTAAATGCTTTTTGTTTTTATTAGCACAACGCAGAGCGCCTGTTAAAGCTGATTGAATGCGTCTATCGCTGGCTGCCACTCGGCACCATCATCAACAACCGAGTGTTCGTGGTCCACGGCGGGATCTCTGACACCACAGACCTCGACATGATAAGGAGCCTGGAGAGGGATAAGGTAGCAAATCAGATTTATCAAAGGGCACAAATATCAACAACCGAATGTTCGTGGTCTACGGAGAGATCTTACGACACCAACTTCAATTTGAGACTGAAACTAGAGATTAATAAGGTAGCGATTGTCACACGGCACTGTAATCAACAGTTTGTGATTGATAGCAGAATCTCTGTCACCACCGACCCCTTAAATTATACGGAGCCTAGAAAAGATAAGATAGCTATTGCCACATGGCAGTTTCATCCATTACTGCGGGTCCGTGCTCTGTGGCAGAATCTTTGACACTATCTGTGGTGTCAATCGAGGCCCTGGTTCGACATGATTCGGAAGCCTGGGTGGTTATTTGTTTGTAATTTTAGTCAAGCTATAAGATTTATTTCTATCTTAATTTTGATATTCATGGATCTATCTATATCCAAATAATTTTTCATGTAATATCGAATCTGACAAATAATGTTTTTGCTTGGTGATGTAATTTAGCCAGATCCTGATTTAGCTATAATATTATATATTCTGTTAATTTTTTTTTGTAATTATTTCTTCCTTCTTCTATAAGCATATCTTTGATTGTATTATGAGAGTTGAATGAAAGATTTACTTGATTGTTCTCTGTCTGGCCCATGCCTATTCGTAACAACAAGTAATTACAGTGTCATACAATTGGAACAAGTAATAAAGGTAAAGATGAGCAGGATCACTAATAAGTGAATAGGGGTTTGTAATACAATGAAAGGTAGAATCACTATTCACGTAACTTGAATTGCAGTAGTTCCAATGTAAAAGTACCTCACTTATTGAAATGAGTTTCCTGAGGAGAAACTTCTGATTGGATTTATAATCAAATTTTAAGTAAGCAGAATGAAAACATTCTTGAGTGTACTATTAAAGAAATGAAAATTGAATCTTTCATAGAATCCTTTACAATAAATCTTTAAGTTTGTTTATTTCCCGAACCAACTTGTTAGTATCACAAAACAAGAATTTTAGGGCATGGATCAAATATTGCTAAATTCTTTCATAAAATATTTTTGTAAATTATAAATTTTATGTCATCACCATATCAATCACACTGCACGTTGATTTCTCTCCATTAGTCTTAATACTATATTTCAATAAAACTTCTATCAAAAATCACTTTTATCCACTCACTATTTCATTTTAAACTAGAAATTTTGTACTTGTAAAATCTTTGCTTGTACAAGCTCTAAAGGACGTTACACACAATGTAGCCAGGGAGAAAATACACTAAGGTGGTCATTATTTTTCAGTACGTATCGCTGCTACGCCCCCCCGTTACCGAGAACTCCACTGGTGCTGAAGTCATAGACAAAGTAGAGTGGAAACAGGTTAGTATTGCTAGTTATCTATTATTCAATGTTACAAAGGGGCTTCCTTAGTTTGAAACTGCCTATTATACTGAGAAAATTGGCAAATAATAACCTAACTTTAGTTAGAATCAATAATGGTATCGTATTTTCACCCCAAATTTTTTCTAAAGAATACAAATTATATTATAACAAATATAAGAGATGAACAGTCATATTCAGAAGAAATTTGATATCTTATACGTCGCATCATGTATTTTTCTATTAAAAAGAAATTTATTCATAAGTTTCAAACAAACAGCGTTATAAGGTCCCTACCGCTGCTCATTCATAATTCAATTGGAATGTGTCGATCGCTTGCGCGCTTCCTGAAAGCTTTATAGTGTTGGACAAATTCCCGATCATTCACTCGTATCGACCGTGTTTCGATAACTCACTTGCGTTGAGTACAATTAGTTCACTGAACTAGGTACTTTAGTGCAGCATTAACCTTCAGCTGTTTGTTTATTTTTAGTTTATGTAAATTAACTTAGTTTGTAAGTTAAAATTATCAGATTTAGTGTCTTCATATCAATTTATGTCTTTGATTTGCCAAAAGATCTTTATATTGCTTTCGAAGTATATGTTAACGTAATTTGTGGTACCTACAGATTCATGCAAATTAGTTTTATATTGTTAATACACTATTTTGTTTATTTCTTTATCTTATTAATATTTAAAAGTATTTACTTATGTTTATCCGTTAGTTAGTATCTATAAGAAAAGTTCTTAATTATACTTATCTTGGAACTAAATAATTCAAATCATATGTAGTCAAGTTAGAGGCTTTATTGAGTTTAAAAAAACTATAAAAGGATGCTATACTATCGCTTTGGATATTTATGCCCTGTTCGGTACGGTTTTTCAGAGGTGGTCAGGGCTGAAAAGTAGATGTGTGAGATCTGAGAATTTTTCATATAGATTTCTATATTTTTTTATATTTTTCTATATGAAAAATTATTTTGTCTTATTTCTTTTAACTTTTTAACCCATTTAAAAGGATTTTAAGATATCCGAAAAATGTTCCCGATTTTTCGAAGACTATTTATCATATAAATATTACAGCACGGTTTTGGTAAACTACGCTTAAACTCAGATTAGGGTATAACACTTTTCCATAATTCAATCGTCTACTACGTATTGGATTGTAGGTATATATATAACTACTGTGTATACCTATTGTACCACAGTCCCTTTGGAATGCCGGTATAATCAGTGACAGTTCTATTGGGCTAGATCGGGGGGCTATAATCCTTTCACGAAACCTTTTAAGCTAACTAAAAGTAGGATGGGCCCGGAATTCTTTAACATAGCTTTGTAACTTTGTATTCTGTGTCGCTTTGTTTTTTATTTCGTACAGGCTGACGTCCAGTCCCCTTTAGCTACCTAAGTTAGATACGGCCGCTGAATTTCATATTGAATTGTAGAATAATTTATGGAAAATTTCATTTCCATTTGTTTTATTGACAGAGCTGTTGATATTTATGGATACATATTATACAGGGTGTAATAAGACCTTGTTCAGATCCAAATGCTACGAATTTTCCAATTCATAGCCAAAAGGGACATTATCTAAAAATTATCGTTGGAAAACGATTTTAATATTTGATTTAAAAAAAAGTAAAATAAAGTCGTTTCTATGTGGCCCAAGCGTGCTGACGCTATTTGAAGAAATAAAACTAAAGAAATTAAAGTTAAAATTTATTTGAATCAAAAATCATGTGAAAAAAACTTATGATTTTGATCTTTAAAAATTTTCGGCTATTGATTTCGCAGGTGTAGTCTCAAAGAAAAAAATATCCTAACGCTGGGTAGAAAACGTAGCTTTCAGCTTAGAACAGGGACTTTTAACACCCGGTACAATGATGATATTCATTTAGTGTATTCGTATTGCAGTTGCACAAAGTTCCATAATCATGTACTAATGACAGTCAAAAATTGTTTCTATTGGCTTAAAATCTTATACAGAGTGCGTGCTCATATAAGTGAAGATGTAAGAGTTAAGCTTTGTGAAACTCTGATACTATCCAAACTCAATTACGCGAGCACAGTTACTGGTGAATGTATGTATGGATATACTAAAAGGTTAATTCAGCGGGTCCAAAACTCCTGTGCACGATTCTGCTTCTCCGTTCCTCGAAGGGCACATATAACTCCTTTTCTTAACAAAGGAAATCTTCTGAATACGGAGTTCAGGCTTGTTCTTCATTTTGCATGCTTATTATTTGGAGTCATAAAAAAGGAATCGCCGCCTTATTTGTATGAGAAGCTTACTTTTTCCCAGCGAAGGGCGAGGTCTGCTTCTTGCTTAATGCATGTTAGGCACTACACGACAGCGTTTCGAGGCAGCTCCCGCTATTCTGCCACTAAATGCTGAAACAACATTCCGCCTCCTATTAGAAACTGTCTCACTGTTGGATCTTTCCGTTGCAATTATAGGAAATATTTATTGTAACAAATACTTTAAAACACTTATCTGTTATCAAGTCGACAGTGCCTTTTTCTATTATGCATCAGGAATTTATAGAAAAGAAAAATAATAAGTCTCGTGTATAATTTGTAACATGAACTACGCCTACATATCGAAATTTCATTATCCAATTTCACAAATACTTCATGCGCTGGTTAGTTAGACGTATACTCGTATCAATGTAATTTATAAAGGAAAAAAGGTTATACATAGATCCTTATAAAAATAGAGGTATATTTACTTTCAGTGTCTTCTAAAGTTCTGTTCTGACGAACATTTGGATCTAATCCCGTCTTGTCCTTTCCTCTCTTAAACTACACGCAAAATTTTTAGTAAAACCCTCATACAGTGTCGAATCAAATAAAATTGTTCAAATAAAAAGACATTCTTTTGCAAGACCATACGATATTGTGTTCTGGCGCTTGTTTTTCAGTTCCGATACTTAAGATTTAGCGAGGAATGTGTTTGTTTGGAACCAATAAAATCGCTGCGCTGCGCAAAGCTAGGATAATGTAGCGATTCGACTCACATTCCTCGTGACATATAAAATTTCTTAATGAGGTTGAGACTCCGGGGATATTGTAGCTCCGGGGGACTTGATCCCGAAGTCAAACAGAGTTCGCTAAGGTGAATCCTTCGACGAATGACCGTTTGTGCGACATTTGTCATCGAGCGCATCATTGCTTCTAAAGGTATGGTTAATTCGTTGGACCCAATTATTACTATATGTAATCGTTTTTAAGCCGTGTGAAATACCCTATTGGGCGGCATAATTATTTTAATAGCAGGACGCCCTACACCTGCCTCTGTCAATCCTGCTTACCTCGATAATTTCATGGGTGTTCTTTTTCTTTTTAATTCTCACACAAACACCACAACATGTATTAAAAGACGTGCACTTTACATAGCCCATACGATGGCGTAACTACAACGACAAAATCTTAACAACAATTTCCCTCCAAATTCAAACGTCAGTTGCGTAGAGACGTGGCAACTCGTCTCTTAATTTCATATAAAGCCCACCTACTCTATGGAGTAAATTGTTTCCGATGAGCTTTTGAACAAACCGTTTGGGTACACACTTTTATTGTAATATCTACCCATTCTCAAAGTCAAGTCAAATATATATTAATAACATATAAATCATAGTAAAGGAGAATTAGTGGAGATAAAAATGATAAATGTTAAATGAGATGCCCTCCCCCTAAACCCCCTGAGTCCTCAGGAAAGATGTGGGACTAAACTGAGATCTCACATGGACTTCTTGAAGAATTTTAAAAGTGATGTTGCACTGTTTTGTTTTATTCACCAGTACTTATATACGTTCACAGACACCTAACGGTTAATAATCTACCAGTATGACACATTAATGAATTATCAAAAATTTTCGAAAATAAAACAAAACTACAGATATGTTTCTTCACTTTCCCGCCAAGAAGTCCCAAGAGTCCTAGATAAGGTATCAAAGCTTTGCCTCTGTTTT
The DNA here is from genome assembly GCA_949126915.1 of Musotima nitidalis. Taxonomy (NCBI): domain Eukaryota; kingdom Metazoa; phylum Arthropoda; class Insecta; order Lepidoptera; family Crambidae; genus Musotima; species Musotima nitidalis. The sequence continues at coordinate 12,197,318 of OX421418.1, read as the reverse complement.
TAAATGCCTCGCAAATTACCGTATAAATCTATCAATCTAAAACAATTATAACTGCACCTTATGTCTTTACAAGATATGTACAAATAATAGGAACACTTACTATGTGCGATATATATTTAAGTATAGCTTAATAAAGCCCCAGGCTGTCTCAATTCACAGAAGACTGAGTAAGGGCAAATGCCACGACGCCAGAATAATAAACCATTGCCGCGCGCGTCGCCGCTCCGCTTCGGCTGCTCAAATATTAAACCGCAGACAGCACCTTTCTGTTGTATTTTAACTTACAGCCGTATTGTTATCAGTCTTTATCTGTTTTAGACATAATTCTTCATAGGAATATTTTATATAAACAGCTTCTATAGAAGTAATTGCATTGTATAGCTTCACAGAAAATGAAGATTGTAATTCAAGTACCAAACCAATGGATAAATTTAAAAGAGCTAGCCTGTGAGTTTCTTGCCAGTTCTTTTTACAGTGCGGTGGCTCGGAACTAGCACTTAAATTCACTTACACCTAATTATTTTTTGTTTTTTAAATTATTTTGTTGCATATAAGTGAAGTGAATCTAAGCTTCGTGATTTCAGTGTAATAATATTTCGGTTGTTTTTTTCATATTTATATTTATTTTTGACGTTTTCAAGTAGGTACTATGTAATAGTTTATAAAATAAATAATTTTTGACTTGACTTGAATTAAAAGTTACAAAGCACTATTTATTTAAGCAAAGCCAGTTTCCGATTGCGGTAAACATTGTATGAGTCGTAAAATGCCATTCACTAGGGTCACAACGACAAGATGTTAGCAAGAATAATAAATAAGATGGCATTAAAATACATTACTGTTAATAAAAATGTCACATTGCTTGTCTGTATTTCACATCGTAGCTAGACATTTATCCCACAATTTATCTAATATGAACTAAGAAGTTAGACTTTGTTTTACTGTGACATTGTCAAATATTTTTACTAAATTTCGATTAATTTCGGTTCTGTCTATAGACGTTGCATTAATAATAACAAAATACTGCAAACCTTCTACAATTCATTGAAATCCTATACTTACATAACGAACAACTGGAAAATATCGCGTGTACAGAGTGTAGCTAGGCGGCGGCGGCGTTAACATTAATGTTTGATACTGGCATTTCTAACACCCACTCAAAACAAACGCTGATCAGACATTTCTAGGAAAGGATATTTCAGGAAACTTTTATTTTATTTGAGACTTGTGAGCTTGAAGGCTTTATAAAGGGCAATTATACTTTATTTATCAATAATAAAGTCTCTTAGTCACATTTCGACAGGAATGGATTCCAAACACCTGTATTAAAGTAACCTGAAATTCCAAGATGTAGATTACAAGAAAGGCCGAAGTTATTTCGGGATTTGGGAAAGGTAGTCCCAAAGGTAGCTAGTCAAAGAAGTCAGAGAAGATTACAAAAGGCCTAACTATCGTTTTCATGATTTCGGGGGGAAACGATTGCAAGACGTAGCGAAGAGGTATCCTGAACAGGCAAATTAATATTACTTATTTTGAGGTCTTTTGGTGAGCAAGAGCTGGGGTTTTCTGTCAATAGATACGAGACTGTAATAAAACATAACCATTAAAAATTTATTATCTTCCGCAAGAGATAAAACTAGCTTCAGCCAGCGAGACCTACAGTCTATCGTGCCACATTCATAACCACGCATTCTAGAAATTTTTAAATTAATATAGCCTCAGTTATGTTCTGGGTTCAATTTTTTTTTTTACCACATTTTACCACAATTAGACCAGCATAGCAATATATGTAAAAGCATAACAAAACTGAATTTTAGATTAAAAAATTAAGGATAATAAATAATACATATTGTGATAATTTAAGATGAGGTAATTTCAGAGTCTTAAGTTCAAACCCTGGTCGCGCTCCTATGACTATTTTCGAAATTATGTGCGTAATTATCGCTGCTTAAGCCGTTGGTTCCGGCTGTCATGAACATCTAGGCAATCGTTAGGAAGTCAGTGCCTTCTAGCCTACCTTCTGGTTCTCCTGAATCCTGACATCTGGGTTAACCATTGAATGTGTGGGTTGAACCATTGAATGCGAACCGTGTAATAAAAAACTATAATTCAGCTAAACCTGGTTTGACTAGTTAGCAGACCCTGGGCCCTGAGCTTAAATCTAGGGAAACCAGGATAATGCTAGGATATGATAAAATATAGTAAAACTAATGCAACTGAACTAATATACCAGACTGAAAAATTTACAATAAAATTGTTAGTTTTAAAACAATTGCTAAGAATAAGGTTTGACTGACAGAAACGAATTGTTGTAAAACCGACTCCACGTTATCTGGTCTGCTCTACCCCTAGAGAGTAACTCAAACCCGAAGCGGAAGAAAATGTTTGCTTGCTCTTTTGTATTATGAAGTCAATGTTTTTAAGAGTAAATTTAGGACAAATAGATTTTCGAGATTTCACCCTTAGGGACGTGATATTATTTCACATTATGTAAGAGCTCTTGTATTTTTACGAAATGAGGAAATTCATTTCAATATAATATGCCTCGGTATGGATATTACATTTATGAGATTATAGAGAAACTGCTTTAGCACTTTTTAAATGTAAAATTATTTATAGAATAGCCAAAGCTCCGTTTAAGGCTTTCTTAAAATGCTTCTCCTATTTGCGGGGCTTCAAATTCTGTACCAATTAATTCTTATAACCATACACTGAACCGATAAGCAACGCCAGCCTCGAATTTCAATGGAACCTATTATTAATCGATAGTATTAAATCCCTAGTCAATAATGTTTGAGAGTTATTGATTCACGTATAAGCTTCAAAGCCGTTACTAATCCTCTGCTTGATTGCAAACACGGAAATAATTAAAGCATCCACTATCTAGAACAAAATAGTCGCAGAACACTAACGCGTTTAGCTGTAGGATATTGCAAGAGACTTTGGAGATAGGCTAACGAGTTCAGCCGGCAACCAAGAAGCGAATTGAGTCCTCAATACAACTTATGAGCTTACATTAAGTATAGATAAAGTTTCACGTCAGTGAACATCGTGAAAATCCTATTAAGAGCGTGATCGATGATTCCGCAAAGATCCATCCATCCATTCCATCATCGTGGGTAACTTTATAACAAGATGCTTCATTGTTATACTTTACCAAAAATATATTGGTAAACATGACTTTAATGATTACAAATCAATACTTAATGTCTCGTCTATCGTTCTATAGAACTTTTGGTGGGATGATTAATGATTTGTTCCGACAAATTCAGCTTGTTTATTCTCTTGGGTTATGATTCCATGTACTTATACTTTTAAAGCTGTTCTCAGGACTTCTTGTGATGTCAAGTCACATTGTACATAATATAAGTGACAAATTTTTACCACATTTTCTTTAACATTTTTTACCTGATGGTAATGCAGTTCAAAGAAATTGAATCCCTCCATAACATGAAAGAGATAAGTACGGTTTATATAAATGCTATCTCACGCCCCGCTTATGGTGCTTTTCCACCAGAAGCAGTTAGAACATCACCATATCAGCCTTACATATTCTACTAGATTCCATTCTATTAGGGATATATGCCCATAATCACCACGCTGGGCAGGCGGGTAGGTGATCGGAGTTCAATCCAGTAAGCAGGATGACGCAGCTGCCAGCCACACGGAACTCTAAACTGGTACTACATGGCAAAGTTAGATAATGAAATAAAATTAGATAGTTCATAAGAAGACCAAAAAGGACCTGCCTTATTAGTCGAGTTTTCAAATTTTAAGCGTGGTATATTAGACGCAACAAATTCAATAATGTAGAAAGTGTCGTATTTCAAAACTGCTCGGAGAAGTTTAGCAAGTCATAAGTTCTTGTTCATTTCACTTGTTACTTATGTAGCTGTGGCGCCATAATAACAATTCCAACTTTTTACTGGGTTGAGACTTCACTTTATCTCTTAATAACACCTTTTTTTTTTTTTTTTTTTTATTATCGTCTGTAAAAAAAATGCTGCTTATGCACTGTCTCCCGGCCAAAAGGGGGAGACCGGGAGGGGGTGTGGGGCTCACTGCGGCCGACACGACCACCGCAGTCCTACCCACTAAAAACTTCAGACGACGCCCACCGCTGTTGAAAAGGGGCGAGGCACCAGTGCCCGGGTTTGTAGCTTCTGGAACCCCGCCCGCGGCCAACGTCCCCCGGATCAGAACCGGGGAGACCTCCTCAGGAAGGCGCAATTTGCAGCGCCCCCCCTACCTCCTTGTGTGGCTATGGCGTAACTGGCCGACTTCGGGGGGGGGTCTATGGCGAGACGGAAGGGGCCCCCTGACCCCGCCGCCTAAGACCCCCCGGGCGCTGCCTGACGGGCCCTCCTGGCCCGCCCGCTGCGCCAACGGCGTAGCCGGAGAGAGAGCGGATCCCACGCCGTCTCGCTGTCGACCATCGTTTGCATGATAGTCGGCAGCGAGAGAGCCACTCCACCCAGGGCCGCGGCTAACGTCGACCGCGGCCCCGCCCACGCAGGGCACGCCACCAAAGTGTGCTGCGCATCATCCATCGCGCAGTCACAGTGGTGGCAACACCGGGTCGACTCCCCCCCGGCGACGTCACACAGATACTTCCCAAAGCACCCGTGCCCGGAAAGTACCTGTGTGAGCCGGAAAGTCATCGACCCCCACCGACGGCCGACCCATCGCTCCAAGATGGGCCCGACCGCCTCGAGGATACGGCGCCTCGATCCTTCGGCACGTAGTTCGGCGCTCCTGTGTAGCTGCCGCCGCCATGCGCCCAGAGCCTGTGTCTGAGCGTCTTAATAACACCTGAGCCAACAACAACTAAGAAAAATGTGCTATGGCCGCTGTTTTATGAAATATATAAAAAAACTAATCTTTTTGATGTCGGTACTCTCTATATGCGAGTACTCAGACTTATTATTTTTGTATGTGAGAGATGTTCTTGCATTAGAATTTCAAATAAATGTAGCCATAAAAATAGCAGAGCTTTTAACAACCAAGAAAATTGTGCTCTCGATACAGCTTAATGAAATACATGAATGACGACAGATTTATAATAGGACATACTCAGTCTAATTATTGTTGTATCTGAAGAGATGTTTTTGCATCAGCAGGGGATTTTTGTCCCTGTCAGATGGATTTGACTCTGGAATTGGCATTTATGAACTCGGAGGACCTATCCTCATAAAGAATACGAATCCTCCGCTCGTTCATTATGTCGCAAAAACGGGGCGGAAAATCGAATGCCTGCAACATTAAATAAAAGGGACGATGTCATACTTTATCAAAGACTTTCGCGACATGGCCAATGAGCTGAGAATTAATTATCTGCACGGCCCAGAAGTGTAGGGTAGATATTTGCCTGCGATCCGAGCGATTTCTTTTTTGAGAATGGGTTGTATGGTCTCTTCTTTCCAGGACTCCGGTACATTATTTACAGATAGCTTTGCTGCAAAACATGTCATCGGTATTGTGATAACTCAACGTCTGTACGTTTTTGCCTGGGGCTATTAATTACTGAATACGAAGCGCGATCTAACATTAAACAGGGCTTGTAATGTGGAAGCTAGACAGCGGACAAACATATTTAATTACTTGTAGAGTTCAGTAGACAAAGGGTGCCTATGGGTTTCTAGTACTAAGCCTGTGCTGTCAGTCCGTCCTTATAGCTATCAGTGCTATGTCTCAGGACACGCAACATTTCCACAGTTGAAAATTTTTCAAAGTGTAATAATGTTGAGTCAATGAATGAGTGATGATATAAGCAAGATTTAAGAAAACTTTATAGCGTTTTGATGATGGTCTTTTCGAACTTTTACAAAAATATTTATGAAAAAAAACAAATATGGATGTTTATCTACATACTTGTACATATCATAGTGTATCTGAAGATAAGACCTTAGTACACAATAACACATAATGTGGAATAGTGACACAAAAATATACAATACTTATTTTAAGTTTTTAAACTAGGTCGTTGTAAATAGAGTACATAAATAAATATGTAGGTAGATTGGAAAATCTTACAACCCACAATTGGTGCTAAGAAAACAAAAGGTTGCATAGTATCTTTTAAAATATTTTTAGATATTTTTTGTTAATAAACTACGAAGCACTTTTGGGTTAAGCCACCCACACTGAGATTAAAACCATCAAAATTCTACTGTAAGTATAACTTCACTCCCCAGATAAGTAGTGAAGTTTCTACCTACGCTGCACCCGTGAGCAAAGGCCAATAAGCTGGAAATGTGATTTATAGCTGGCATAAAAACTTTCTTCTTCCATTACAAATACCTTTATGGTCAAACTAGAAGTATGAACGTAAAAAGTTCGTAGTTTAAACGTTATATCTACATTTAATTGTAGTTGATATGTTCCGATAATACAAAGTACTAGTTCCTAACCGAGGCGTGTGTGGTTTGTTTAACAGATTCATGTGCATATTTACAGATATTACGAGCAGCCGTGAAAGTTTGGACAAAAACATAAAGCATTTTATATGCTTTCACATTAATAATATCCTACATTCAGTAGAAAGAGGTTGAGAACTCAAGCTGAGGGCCAATACTTTTTCAGTTGAGGCTGTAACAACAAGACCGTAAAGTATGTGTGTGCACATTGAGCGAGCGCGTCTTGTGAAGCTATTACATAAAGTACGCTCAGTGGAATTTCCAAGAGTTACCATTAACTATCAGCAGGCTTATTTTGCTATCTTAAACAATCACAATTAATAAGAATAATTATATTACAATCACACCAATTATTTAGTTCTAAAATAAGTGTTATTAAGAATTTGTGTTATGGATACTAAGTAACGGATAAAAGTACTTAGCTACTTTTTTATGTACATACATAGTACACAATAATATTGAGGTTATGAAACACTGGGTGTTTAGCATATATTCTTATATTCATGCAAACAAAGATTTGTCCTGTGTAGGAATCGAACCCACGACCTCACTCCACTGAGTGCGGATATACTCGCCCCCACGACATATCGTTCGTAATAATTATGTCATAACTTTATTAGTTTAGGATCAAAAGTAGTTTGATGATGAGAAGCGATCTGAATTCGAGATAACAGCTTTGAGAGTGCGGTTGCATAATTACTATACACGATTGCTTTTATGTTGACATACTAAGGGCGGCTTGCACAACAGTTCTAAGTTACATTTAAGCTAAATTTGATTTAAAATGTAACTAAATATCAGTCATGTGTTTAAAGTTGAGAGGGACAGAACGATGTTTTAAATAGATTTCTATATATATAAATAGAGCTCTGATCAGGGTTTTAGTGATCGTTGTGCAAGACACCTTTATTGTGTTGGATCGAGCTAAAACAATATTGTATTGGGCTAATAGAATAAAAAAATCATAATTAAAATTAATTTCCTAAAAGAGTGTAACAAAGAGGGCTCACTATTTCACCAATAATAAACCATGCCATTTTACACTCGATCCAGTTGCATTTGAAAACCAGGGGCACTGCAGCGACTTATACTGAGATAAACCAGCCATAATCTTCTATATCTATATGTATAAAAATGGATCGCCGAAATTTATGTACGCGCATAACTTTTGAACGACTGCGTCTAACGTGCTACGCAGTTTGGCAGATGTATTGTACTTTATTACAACTGTACGTTTTCTTAAACCAATAAAAAAAAAAAAGATATTTTTTTTTTTTTGTGTTCGATATCAGGTACAAGATTTGTATAATACTAAAAACATTAAGGAAGTTGAGCGGAAAAAAAAGAAAAAAAAATAATCTGAATAAAATCTTTTTGTAATCATGGCGTTTATTTTTGATGCCAACGCGGGTAAAAAAAACTTAGCAACAATATTTTAAAACTAGTGTAAATTAATTTGTAAATTTATTGGGTTTTAGACATAACTTCTTTGACAATGTACACAAATGTAGGAAAGTGACATATTGCAGTGAATTGTGATTTTCCGTGTTGATTTTAAAACTCCCTAGCAGTCTCTAGTAAAGTCTCCACTATTTTACTGGGGTATGACTTGACTCTGACTTAACTCGACTAAGACGGACTTGATTTTGACTGTATGACGAAATTGCTGTACTGAATGACGAAAATTCTGCATTACTGCATATAACTTGATTAATTATATTACTTAATTAATTATATTATAATACTCTAAACGATGGACTTACCCATATCTAAAAGAAAAAATAACCATAGCGTTTCACTTAGCTGTCAGTCGTTTGACAGTTAGTGCAATAAACAGAAAGAATAAAAAATAAGACAGGACAGCGGTCTGTCGGTTCAGTTAGTATTTTATATTTTTGCATACATACTTAACAAATTGTTAGTACCATTTATTAGTCGGGTCATTTAGTATGTTATATTTTTGCATACATATTTAACAAATTGTTCGTACCATTTATTAAGTGCTGAAAAATCTGCTGCACAAGAACCGACGACTTTAATGGCGACCGCGAACAGACAAACGTTGTAGAGGAAGGCCTCCCACGCTATTGCCCGATGGTCTTGTCAAGGCGTCGGGAAGCCGATGGATGCAGGCGACTCAGGATCGCTTAATGTGGAAATCTATTGGGGAGCCCTATGTTCAGCAGTAGACGTTATAAGGCTAAAAAGATAATGATGATGAATATACATAAATACACATACTAATATACATACTTTTTACTCATTCATGTCTATTAGGTTTAAAATAGTTATAAAGTAATTCAATTCTGTTTTAACTCCCCCAGTTAGTCTATTTCATTAAGAAATATCCTGCAACAATTACTATCTCGCAGTGTTTCAAGTTAATCCAATTTGTTTTATGCCAAAGTTTCGTTCCCAATTTTCTTTAACCTCTAATTTGATGTGTTGAATCTCTTGAGGCAGTGCAATGAATTGGTTTAATTAAAGTTTATATTTAATGTTAATTATTTTCTTCAGAAGCAATTAGGTAATAACTACTTTTCAAACTTTGTACATGCAATTGATTATAGTTGTCTTTAGTCTAAACTCAAATTTATATTGTCTGAAAATTTGATGCGACTTAATTATTGTTGTCAGCATCTAATTGCCGCATAGTTTTTACAAACGTCATTTTGTACTCAGGCGTTATATATATATCTACTATATTTAACTTTTAATTTTGAATCGGCTATTCAAAAATCGGTCCTATAAAGTCAGCCACCTCAAATTTTTTTATGTATGCCTATTATTGATCATGCGTTGCTCGTACGGCGCGGCGCCACGATTCGTAAACTACTTTATATTAGGTCGGGGAAAAAGTCTTTTCGCATAACGTAGGTATAAACTTATTATAAATTTTTTTTGACTGTACTATTTGTGTCTGGCTGGTTTTGGTAACATTAAAAAGGTTCCATTATAAAGAAAAGAAAAAAATAAAAAAAAGTTGTTTCCCGCTATTTTTCATTTCTTTTTCTCTCCGTTAAAATGAGTGAATCTAATGAAGAAATTCGATACATTTTAAAATTTTATTATAAAAAAGGCAAAAATGCAACTCAAGCAGTGAAAAAAATTTGTGATGTTTATGGACCTGATGCAGTGTCAGTAAGAGTAGCACAAATTTGGTTCAAACGTTTTCAGTCCGGAAATTTTGATGTTAAAGATGCACCTCGCTCTGGTCGCCCTGTTACGAATAAAATGGACGCCATTTTTGAAAGAGTGGAGCAAGATCGGCATATTAGTAGTTACGATGCAGCTGAAGAACTGGGAATTGACCACAAAACAGTTTTGACCCATTTGAAGAAAGCTGGTTATACAAAAAAGCTCGATATTTGGGTGCCACACGAGCTCACTCAAAGAAACTTAATGAACCGTGTACTCATTTGCGATTCATTATTGAGACGTAATGAAACCGAGCCGTTTTTGAAGAGATTGATAACTGGCGATGAAAAGTGGATCACGTACGACAAGAACGTGCGAAAAAGGTCGTGGTCGAAAGTTGGCCAGGCTTCACAGACTGTGGCCAAACCTGGCCTAACACGAAATAAGGTGATGCTGTGTGTTGGTGGGATTGGAAGGGCATTGTTTATTATGAGCTTTTACCGCCCGGCAAAACCATCGATTCTGATCTTTACTGCCAGCAACTGATGAGATTAAAGGAAGCAGTCGAGAGAAAACGGCTGGAATTGATCAACAGGAAGGGTGTGGTCTTTCATCACGATAACGCTAGACCACACACATCTTTAGCCACTCAGCAAAAATTAAGAGAGTTCGACTGAGAGGTCCTAGTGCATCCACCATATAGCCCTGACCTTGCGCCTTCAGATTTTCACCTGTTTCGGTCTCTGCAGAATTCTTTAGGTTCTGTAAGGTTGACCTCAAGAGAGGACTGCCAAAACTATTTGTCCCGTTTTTTTGATCAGAAGTCCCAAAGTTTCTACAGTAACGGGATAATGTCTCTGCCCACAAAATGGCAGAAAGTTATTCAACAAAACGGTACATATATATTGTAAATAAATGTAAATAAACTTTAAAAAAAAGGGCTTGACTTTTCATACAAAAATACGAAAAGACTTTTTCCCCAACCTATTATAAAGCATAATACTGTCGATAAAAGTACTGTCAATAATTCGAAAACTAAATAGATATTTTTCCTTTAGTTTATACTTTTATTGTTTAGCTTAATATATGTGGATATTTGTAAATGCTTTCTGTAATATGAAAGTTTTTAAAACTAAAAAATAGCTATAAGTCTTCTAAAAATGTTAAATTAATATAAATTTAAACGTACCACATGAAAGGCAAAAACAATATCCTTGCATTACGTGTAGGTGAGATTCTTATTTGGCCATTCTGTCTGTACTTCATACCAAATGGCACACATTCACCTATCCAAAAATAGGTATCTATGAATGCTGCTTAAATTCAGTTATTGGTTCTGTTCCTGCAGTCTCGGGACGCCATCAGCATCAAAACTCATGCATACTCCAAATTACAGTATTTCATACTAACATTTTCTGAGCTAACGTAGAAAAATTAAAAACTGTTCCTTGGTTATAAACGAACTATATACCAATAAGCAAAGCGCTTGAGATTATAACTATGTAGATGTGGCTATAATTTTATTAAATGATATCTATATGGCAGACCATAATGCCATAATGTAAAATAGCAGACTATTTTAACATCAAAATATTCCATCCTAGGCAATCAACTGAGCTTTCGTTAAAAAAACCAACTGGTACAGAGTTGGAACTGATTTGTTATGGACATTAACCCACTCGTAATATAAACGCTGTAAGCTTCAGCTTGAGTACCATTAAGGTTAACAAGGCTAATAACACTGTATTTATATCTAATATATTACCTATGTATTTACTAATTGTACAAAAAAATCTTTAGATAATACGAAGAAGAAAACTTAATTATCAAAGTACTACAAAACACCCAAAAGATTTTCCAATTCATTACGTTCCATGACTCCTACCGTTCTAGTTTAACATGGCTGGAATAAATTGCTCGTTATCGCCTTTAGTAATGAGTGCTGATGTGTCATCGAGCGGCGTGATGGCGGTTCGTGCTCACAAATTGGATGTTAGGCATCGTCCACACCTAACGTATTGTCCGCCGGCGACTTTGAACGCGTGTTAGATAATTCATCACATTTCCCAAACATATTCAACTACTCGTTCACACAGAACCAATAGTTCGTTTACGGAATGTAAATGCAAAATGAGGTAGAATCACAATCAAAGATACGTTAGGTGTGAACGATGCCTTACAGGCATTGGCACGGGGAAGAGAGAACGCCGTGCGGCGTAAAACCGTTTAACCATTAAGTTGACATTAATTATTTTGTAAAGGTTGCCTAATAAGCGTGTCGTTCGGTTTTTGCTATTCAAATTGGTAGATATGATATCTACCAATTTTTACCAAGTCAATACCGAGTGTTCTGATATTAATAGGACTTTATTTTTTGTTATCAAGTCGACCTGATTATTCTTCGAAGATCGTGGGTTGGATGTTCGCTCGGAACTAGTATTAATTTGTTTTTGTCTTACAGTAGGATTTTCTATTTCTATGATATATTATAACTATCGACGATTCGACGATATTCGACGACCCATATGGCGTGGAGGTCAGTATACCTACACTTCACTCTAGAGGTCGTGGGTTCGATTCCCACACAGGACAAATCTTTGTGTGCATGAACATGAATATTTGTTCTGGTCTGGGTGTTATCCTATGTATATTAAGTATGTATTTACAAAAAAAAAGTATTGAAGTATGTTCATCCGTTGTTTAGTATCCATAACACAAGTTCTTAATGATATTTATCTTGGAACTAAATAATTGGTGTAATTGTCAGAAAATATTTATTTATTTATTTTAATTAACTATATTATTTAGTAACCATTGCACAAGCTCCGCTTAGTTAAATGCTTTTGGCTCGATATGGAATGTCAGACAGGTGTTATAATTAGTGTAACGCATCACTTATATTTAACCAAATAACTGTTATTTACTACCGAATAAATATAAGTAAGAAATCGTAATGTTACGTATATGGTTCATTTTGCAAATCCGGTTGCGAATTCCTCAGATCAGGCCATATCACGGGCAAGCGCTTGTTCTCACAGTCTAATGTCCCAGTCAGGAGGTAAGAGGAAGTTCGAAAATATGTAATATAGTTAAATTATTTTAACATTAAATTCTAACTTTGATATTACTATTCTCCAATCCTATTCTAGTTATCTATCAAAATATAAAGCTTCGTTCATATGTCTGCAGAGAGTGAGAGAAAACTGGGAGAGAAACTCTTAAGTATCATCGACATGCGTGCCTCATATCCTATCGTTATTCTCTAGAAATTCATAGTTTCCAAGTTTTATAGAAAGCGTTTGAGAATCGTGTTCATAATGCGATCTTAACTTTTGTATGTAACTGTTCTGTTGTTAAAAATTATAAAAAACTCTTGCGCTCGATAAACACGCAAAGCAACTGCTAGGAAACTACTCATTTAATGCATGCAGTGAGCGATATTACACTGGGAGGAAATCTCTTAAGCATGATTGACATGCATACCTCATGTCGTTATTCCCTAGAAATTCATAGCAATCCTAAGTTCTGGAGCCGAGAACAAATTATGAGGAGACCCGCGCTTTTGGGAATTGTGTTCATAAGAGATTTACGTTTCCATGTAAGTATCCTGGTCGTAATTGAAGATTCCGCTTTATAAACAAGCTTTACAACACAACTGTTGAGAGACTCCTCATTCAATGAATGCATAGTGTAATATAACCCGAGGAGAGAAATTCTTCAACATGATCGACATGCAAGCCTCATATCGTTATTCTCTAGAAATCCTAAGTTTAATACAAAGCTTCTGGAGCCGAGAACAAATTGTGAGAAGAGCCGCGCCTTTGGGAATCGTGTTCATAAAGCGGTCGCTGTAACTTTATCGTGCGCGGCAGGGTTCCATCCAACCCCGCCAAATTGTATTACCGCTCTCGATGACGTTTGCTCAAATTGCTACGTACAAAAAGATATAAGAGGAGGTCATTGATGTAATAAAGCAGCCAAAGACTAGCCAATAAACACTAGAGTGGACGGTTCACGGGTCGCGTTGTTAAAAATGAAATTACTTTAACGTTTCTTTTGACCTTGCTCTTGTTGGTAATACTTGTGTTACCCAACATATTTCTCTATTAGAATGATAGCTATGTTTTTAACTATACTATTTAAAAAAAGTATGTTTGTGATTTGAGAAAAAGAGCAGGTTATTAAATGTAGGTATATGAGTAATCCGTTATTTACTATCAGAATAATTTGTTTAAAATTTTGTCTCTGTTTGTTTCGGAGATTATCCATCTCTAAAACAGTTACACCACTTTTGGCAGGATTGGCAGCCGGCAGCCAGCTGTTTTTATGGCTACGGAACTAAAATCTTAACTCACAAGTAAACCAGCTTACAATATTAGTATTAAAGTAGGACTACTGCTGTAAGTGGATTGTTGGATTATAAAGTTGTTTAATTTAATTTTCAATAACGCTACAACACCGGTTTTTGTTGTATTTGTATAAACGTAATGTAAGTGATTACTTATCTTATGAATATTTTTTGAATTTTGTCTACCCTATTTAACAAGCATTATTATGTCTAGTAATTACCGAGTAATGTAAGTGATTACTTATCTTATGAATATTTTTTGAATTTTGTCTACCCTATTTAACAAGCAATATTATGTCTAGCTTCAACAGTTACCTACCTATTAGGTGATCCATAATAATATATTTCAGCGACGATGCTACAAAGATAAATTCATGTCACGTAAAACATTAATGCTTGATAGCGAGGTTTACTTTTGTAGTACCTAGATACTCGGTTTCTTAATTTATTGGTTTTGATTAAATCTGGAATTTCAGTGAATATTAATTATACAGTAAAGTTGGCATAACGCAATTCACCTAAGATCGCTGCGGCGCTGTCTTTAAGTTATACCCTCCGCGAACCACCTATAACTTTATGTTCATTTGCATAATCTCTAAGGATTTGTTGTTATAAGGAACTGAATATCTCTGGGTTAGATTTTGATGACGGCTTTACGATGTTTTTTAATAGATGAGAGATATATTCAATTTAAACATATTTTGATGTCTCGTATTTTTGAAAATATGTGATTAAGGTAACAATTTAAGTAGTCGTTGCCCGATCGGTTAATTGGGCCGATAAGACTGGGCGTGACATAAAATGTCCCTTTTTAAACATATACATTTTAGACAATTAAGACAAGTTTGAAATAAAGGCATCCCGGGTCGACCAACCACTGTTATTGGACCTGGGTCTGTCCATCGACAGTGTGTCTGCTAGCCTCTGGTAGGGGCACTTGTTCAATTAATATTTTTGGTTGTACTATGAGCCCATAGACACGTGGTCCGACTAGCTTTCTGTGATTATAATTATATTTTTAAATAAGAAATAGTTCTCAATTTGGCCAAATAAATAATGTTACCTATAGAAATTTGGCATGTGCATGTAACTTAAACTCAGCGCAAAAAAGGTTTTGAAGAGTAAATTACTGACTTATTGTCATCCTAGTACATTGTTTGCTTGGTTGGTGGCAGATTAATATTAGGAAAACGAAAGCACTAAAAATACTTATTTTAAAAAACCAAGTAAGTATAATAAACAAATGAAAAATATTTTAAAAATCGTATAGTAACTTAACATCTGTAACAAATTTGATTAAAACTTTACTTTTGACTCATCAATCCCGAATTGACTTCATTTAACTCTTTCAATAAGCGCTGATGGAGGGCTTAATTGGCTTTTACAATTTCCATCATCATGTCAAATTCAGAAAGACACTTCGGTAATTAACAAATCGTTGCCTATTTAATAGTTGGCTAGTTATCAAGATGTCGACCTAGCGGCGAATTTGTTAAAAGAAAAACTCGTATTTCTATCTTGGCCTATTTTAAAGCGATGTCGTCATTATGGCGCTAGTTTTAATTGTTATACAATCTCACGTCCATATATCACGTTTAGGATGGGCATAAACCTTGCGGCAACTATGTAAAAAGGGATGTATATAGTTGTACAAAAGGTCACTTTTCGGAAAGAGATCTCTAGATGCAACGTGGCAGAGGGTGAAAGGTGGCCAGCCCTTTGAGATTTGCCTATTTTGTAAAAAAAATATTGTGGCTTTTATTCAGTAAAATATTTTTAGCCTTTTGAATAAACATGGCTTGTTAAGCTATATTATGAGCATCTTCCAATTTATATTAAGCAAAGAAATAAAAATATTCATCAAAAAATTACTAATAAAAATCCCGTAATATAAAGACTAGACTATTTAGTTTAGAAAGTAAAGGATTTCACTCAAATAGCACTTGGTGGGGATATGGATACTTGTCAATTTTTCCCTGCAAAGAATGTTTAACGAATAAGAAGAAGCTTTACTTTAATATATCGGAATAATAAGTAGTCTTATGGTTAATTTCTATAATACATATGCATACATAATAATATAGTACATATGCAGATCAAGACGCGAACACTACTAAGAACGGTCCTCGTCTTACAAACAATAGCAAGGAAGATCCAGGTCATATTCAACTTCACTTCACTATGTGGACCCAAAGCGTATTGGCGGCGGCATGTGTGTTGAGCCCTGCTGCTAATAACAGCTAAATTTAAAGTTCAAAATAATGCTAGCTGCTTAATAAGACCTTTTTTTATGTGACACGTCATAATGACTACATCTTGCCTGATGGTAAGCAGTCGATGCAGTCCAATAAAAAAATAAAGCGCTTCATACCGTGAAATAAGCACGGTACAAAGCGCATCCACTCATGACGGCCTGCTAAAATGCCGTTAACGCCCCGCTTAAAAGACCCGGGATCATAGGAAATAGGAAACACATGAGCCGGCAGCGAATTCCAGAGCTTAGTCGCCTGTTACGGCTTAACGGTAAAAATATCCCAAAAGACCTTGAATAATAAACCAATTAAAATTAAAATAATTTATTGTAATATATTTTATTCTGTACCAGGTCTTCGACATTTTGTGGTCCGACCCTCAATGCACTGGAGGATGCGTAGCGAATGCATTGCGAGGTGCCGGCACATACTTCGGGCCTGACGTCACGGCCAACTTCCTGCAGAAGAACAAGCTGAGTTTCCTTGTCAGAAGCCACGAGTGCAAACCTGGAGGATACGAATTGCTCCACAACGGAAACGTATGTATATCATCTTGTTGTCGTTTAATCCTTTAGCCGCGGTCCTGTAACCCTTAAGCGGCCAGAGCAAGCATAAGCCTTTTATTGGTTTTTTTCTTTAACCCTTAACCCCATCATCATCCGAGCGTTATCTCGGTTGCGGCCTTAAGGTTTGGTTTCCTTTTATCTCCACAAGGTTCATTACATAGTACTAAAATTGGTACCATGTCGTACATAAAGTTCAGTGGCAGGTAAGTTTCCTCAGTCATAAAGAAAAGTAATCTGTCAGGTTTCTAATTAGGTGATGAGTTCTGTACTTAAGTCTTAGTTGTAAATAAATAGTCTTTGTTATCTCTCTAGCCCCAATCTAAGCACAAAGTTTATGATATAACTTTTTTTTAAAAAAATATTTTAGCTAGTTATATTACTAATGCATTTTACAAAAATAATTATAAGCAAAGAAATTTAAGACAGACATTGTGAGTGATTGATTTTTGAGTAAGATAAAAGAATGTGTTCTTTAAACATTTATACAAAAATATTTGATGTCCTACGTTATAGTGATGTAAAGATACATCAAAAGCGTATGTTTGCTTGGGTGTACGTCGTTTATCACTTTGAACGTCTCCTAAATTCGCTCCTTTGATGTACACACTACTGTCTACCTAAGTGCACTTATTCTATTTCCGCCGTGATAAGGTTAATGTTCCAAGTTTTCTCTCTATACGTCTTGTTACTTGATGCTAGCAAGAAATCGAATTACTAAGGGTCATGACAAACTTTTTAATGGTATCGGTGCCTTTGTTTCTTGTGTTAGTTCCGCCAAAACGTGCAAAGTAACTAAAGTGCTCGAGAGGGCATTTTCTACATTGTTGTTCAACTTTGTTTAAGATATTTTTTTGTACTTTATTTTAGTTTTTAGCTAATGTTTCTACGTTTGCGATAGTAGTTTTTGTTCTTATTCTAACAATGTAGTCGGAAAGTACAGTCTGTTCTATAGAAGTATCAGTCTATTCTTGACTTAGATCTGAGACTTTTAGTAGTAGGTACAAATATGTATGACAGCTTGGTAAGAGTGTGATATGATTTATTATTTTTTGGTAGATCTGGTATCCGGTAGGTATCTGTCAGTTAGTCAGTTGAATATTTGTTTTAGCGTACTCTTTGTCATTTATTGTTTTGTGGGGTGCAGTTGTTTGAATAATTCTTGATACAATCATATTTATCTTCTCACTAACTAATGATGATAACTGAAAACTAACGCATTTGTAAAGTTAAAATAAAGATCTATAGATATCAGGATGAATTTCATATTTTATACAACCGAAGACAAATTTCGTACAAACATACAATGTTCGAGTTTGTTTGTCATTTGCTTTTTTCTTTGGACCCCTTAGAGGCTTTTACTTTTCACGGTACAAGTTTTTTCACTTCAATCAAGAAAAGAGAAGTTTATCTATATTTACTTTATTAGTTGAGTTGTGTCTATGGTTTATAAAATAGACACAACCAACCTTCTTTTGGAGCGCTCTTAGCTCCGCAGTGTTAGGTGGTCAGAGTCGATCACTGATACAAATCAGATTTTACAGAGACTGGTCCTTGGATGGGTGACCATTTTTTGGCTTTTAATGTTGAGCACTTCTGTGCTTGGGAGGCAATTTCATATGTTGGTCCAAGTTATCACGATATGTGTGGTGGTGGTGGTGGTCGTGGTGATATTTAAGACCTATTATGGCCATATTTGAGCGGCATAATAATTCTAACAGCAGAACGCCACACACCTGGCTTCACCAGTTCACATTGGGTCCGCGTGGTGGATTAGGACCTGAACCCCTCTAACCTTGATTTTTGATAATATTAGGACGTTATTGGGCCTAGATAATAAACCCTATTTTTCAGATATCAAAAGAAATTTCGCACTTAAAAACTGATTTAAACATCACCCCGCGCAAATTTTAGTATGAAATGTGTTTACTTGTTAAACGAGAGGCTTTTCGCGACAGTTTCGTAAGCTTGGCAGAATTTTATTGAACGATAGAGGCCCAAACAAAATCCCGCCTCTTTGCTGTAGTATTCAAAGCTTTATATATTTTACTCCCACAGGGCTTGGATATTCAAAAATCCAATCTTGACGGATGAATACGTTAGTATAGCTATCTCTGTGACAAGTTTCAACTAGATTTGTTTTAATGTTAGAGCTGTTAGTTAATAGTTTAGAAAATCACGTTTTTCTATTATATGTTTAGATTAAGTATGCTTCCTAATAAAACTTACTGAAATAGTCTTAAAATGTATTTTGACCCGTTTTAACATTGTCTGATTTGCTGTATGAGGTGTTAGTTAATAGATTTGTTACGTTTTTATATTATATATTTTAATTACTAATGCTTAATGCTTTAGGATTTTCAAATGTATTATCACCAATTTTAACCAGGTTCGTCTTATATAGTTTGAGCTGTGTTTTATAGATCAGTCATGTTAGCCTATTGGATATTTATATTAATTATGCTAGAAGATTTTCACAATACTAATAAAGTGTCTAGTGATCAACATTTTATTGTATGTTGTTGCCTGCTTCATACTCAAGCGAAATCTGACAAGTTTATCAGATAAAAGGAGGTCGCAGCAGAATATCGTACGTGAAGATCATGCAGAGAAAAATCGTGACGGAACTTCGTAATAAGATTACATTGTTGTGTTGTACCTTTATATTTATCACTTCCATTCATACACACGTCGCGATGTTTTCGCTCCTTCTGATTTATATCGTTTTCAGGTACGCTAACAGCTTAGTTTGCAAACATTTTCACAAGCAACACTGTAATACAAAATTACATATATTATATGTAATTTTGTATGTTGGCCTTTAGAAGCGTACTCAGCATTCTTCAAAATAATGCATGAAAGGATTTTCATAAGCCAAACTCTTTGAATACACATAAATTTTACATATGAAATTTTATTTATATATTTCATCTATTGATCAAACTATTGTAGGTACTACTAATTGTATTTAAAAATAGTCTGGACTTTAGTTACGATTTTTATCGATAGCTAATTAATCTTTAAAATGCAATAATGTTGTACTGAGATATTAAAAAAAAGACGTGTGGCACTCGGAGACTGTCGCGGTAAAGCTATTGCATAGCAATTTTTATCAACTTATACAATTATATATATTAATTTTTATGTACATTTATATAGATATAATATATATTTTGTCTGCGCGGCATTAATGTGTATTACCGATGCATAAACAAACAAAAAAATACGCATGCGCAGTAACGCCGATATAACCAATGCCACCTAAAAGCGAGTTGCTGAACTAAAGAGACTAGCGTGATATTTCAAAAAGCCATTGGAATGCTATGTATCGATAGATGGAAAAACTAAAAAGTATCACCGCTGTGCCGGTCGGAGTGGGGGGGGGGGTGTTAGGTTTTTTTTTCGTTACGGAATTTCTGAATTCGGTCTCCACGCTCAAGGCCTGCGATAGAAGCTATGCAATAGCTTAACATGCTGCCATAATTTCACTCCAAGTTTACAGCAGTTAAAATATACATTGAATTTGTTTTTTACGACAATCCTTCTCTGACACTGATGTTTACAATCTGTACAACTATGTGTTGAAGTATTTTTAATTTTTAAGACAAAGTCTATGATAAAGTAAAGTCCTTTAAATATTTTTACTAGGAATGAAGTAGATAGTAAAGTGATAGCAGTGACTTGAAATTATGATTGGTGGAGGCAGGTGTGTAGCATCGACTGTAAGAATTTTTCATTCCGCCTAAAAGAGCAGTCATCTTGTCTTAACGATTACCATTATTACACCGTTGGTGCAGGTGAGCCTCCCAAAGAATAAAAGCGCTCGACATGAAATGAAACAAAAACGGATACCCATCCAAGGACTGACCTTTGTAACCTATGCGTAACTTCAGTGATTATTGAAGTTACGCATAGGTTTCTGATCACTGATCATTATTTAAGAGGGTGTATGGGGGATTCTACCAAGATCTGATGATCACAAGCCAACCTCACCTGCAAGTGGTGCACCTGCCGATTAACGGACAAGGCTCTGGCAATCACAAATTTTCCCGGAATGCGGCAATAGGCTCGCCATCTCTTACGTGGGCTCAACATTATAGCTGGTAAGATGTGGGCGTTTAATATACCTCTGTCTACGGAGCCATCATCTATCGGTCATAATTCAATGATACTAACAAAAACAACACAAACGAAACATACACACAAAATTGTTTATTATTGGTATCCTTACGATATTCGAGAAAATGTAAATGCAAAGATACTAAATTCAATATCTTATTACATATCAAATAAAAAGATCTGCGAAGAGTACCTTGGGAATAATATTACCAGATAAGATTCCCAGTTTTCACATACATATTTCCAATGATACTTTAAACTGCGGCCGCCCCCGATATCGTCTGCGTTATCTACTGTACTGCGTTATGTACTTTGTTATTTTTTGGGTATATATAATAACGTCCGCCAGTGAAAATCAACTCAAAATATATATACCAATTAATAATTATACAAAACAGCAAAGCATGTGAGTTTCATTGCCAGTTCTAGTACAGTACAGAGCGGTGGCTCGAATCTGGCACTTAAACTCACTTACACTTTAATATTTTATGTTTTTTAATTGTTTTGTTGCATGTAAGGGAATCTAAGCTTCGTGATTTCAGTGTAATCATATTTCGATTGTTTTTATATTTTATTATGACGAGCTTTAAATGAAATAAAATATTTTAAAATTTGGAGTTTATAGCTTTATTGGAGATTAGCCACAACAAACTGACAGACAATTTTTTTTTTGTTTTACGTATAGTGCTACTTTCATTATGCATTTAATTAAAATCTCATATTTAGATATTATTAACATAAATTGAAAAGATACATATAAAAGGCCTAAATTTGTCTATCTTAAACCTACATTTTAAGCCCCTCCACTAATATTTGGATGACCTTTAAGCGATTAAAGTAATAAGTAAGAATACCTTTAAGTACATAATACTAAACTGGATAATTAAAACCCTTATCCGCTTAATAAGTAAACAGCGAAACCTTGTCAAAGGGGATGGGGGCCTTAGCTGTTGTAGGTGTCTTATAAATTTAAGATCATCGTATTTCTTGAGAAATGGCAAGGCGTAGCAATAAAACGACAAGGCTTTCGAGAATAAATAAACGGCTTTAGTTGTTTTATTCGACAATTGCTTTGATTTTATTATTCAAAAAGACTATAATATTTTAACCCGTGCTGCCGTGTTTCTTGCAGATAAGTAACAATTGTAGGTAGCCAGTGAGTAAAGTTATAAATGTAGACTGTCATTCAATATTTTCATGCCGCCTTTGGCAAGACGTGATCTTACAATGCCTGTATTTATCATGTTTTAGGTTACTAAAGTGATTCTATTCTATATTTATGCACTTTAATTTCAATAATATAACCATAATGTTAATATACTAGCTGTGTTATATTAAATCTATAATATGTTGCCACTGATATTTTATTAGTATTTATGTTATATGTGAATAGCTGTCGGCTTAGATTTCATTCATTGTTGGCACGACACTGTCCTAAGCGAAACTCCATTTGGAAGATCAAGTTACGTTAATTGATGTTTTGTCTCCCTTATCATCCTATTGTTGCGTTGGAGCTATCAAAAAGCAATGTATGACGGATTCAGGTCACACTCGCGAACCGATATTATTATATTTTATACTCGTGTATTAAATTGTATAAGGATCCTACCAAGATCTTTAGAGCTCAAGCTAATCTCCCCTGCAAGTGGTGCACCCGCCGATTAACTGACGATGCTCTGGCAAATATAATAGTTAGTTAGGCAATAGGCTCGCCTCGCTCGCTATTACGGGGGACTGACAATATAGTTGGCGAAATTCATCATCATATGCCTCTGACGTGATCGTATGTATTTTTATACAAAGTGTAAAATACTACGTATAAAATATACTTTATTGTCTTTAAGATCAACATGATCATTTAGATTCGTCAAACATTTACACAAAATGGAAATTCCATATATTTTTTTAACAGCAATGAAAGAAATATGAGCGGTACCATAATAAAGGAGTAAAAGCAAATGGGTTCTTTGTCAGAATTTGTCAGTTTATCTGTCTGTTGTGGTTTTCTCAAGATTTGTCAGTCTGTATCTGTCAGTCAGCCTGTCGTGATTCTAAAGGAGGGAGGGGATTGTTCGTCAGTCAGACAGTCTGTCGGTGACTCTAACGAGGCTTCCAAAAGGTAACGAGATTGAGAAGAAGGCCTCAAGAAACTAATCTCGGCTTTTTTAAAATTATGTCTTAAGATCTAATACAATTAAAGAAATTAATTATTAAGATTACCGCTGTTCTTAAAACTAACAAAATTTAATATCTAAAGATCATATCTCATCTAGTCTTAAGAAAGAAAGGAGCAATTCATGTCACTACGTAGCTTCTTCTTCTTACAATCTATATATCAAGTGCCATTAGATAAGAAAGTTTTAATTTCACAGGTAATTACAATTTTCTCTGCTTCAAACTACTACGAGTTGGGCTCCAATAAGGGCGCTTACCTGAAGCTACGGGGAAACTCGCTGGAGAGACAATTCGTGCAGTACACTGCGGCGGTGTCTCGCACGCGGCGGCTCACGTTCCGGCAGAGGGTCGGCCTGGTGGAGTCTTCGGCTATGAGGGAACTGCACAACCAAATTATTATGGCCCGCCGTTCTTTGGAGGCCAATTTTCGCAGCATGGATGTTGATCAAAGTGGTATGTTTTGTGAATTACTATTACAAACTAAGCTCTAACGAGGGCGCTTATTTGATGTTACGAGGCAAACTGGTGGACAAGCAGTTTCGTTCACTGCGATAATAATTATCTCAGTCACATAATGTCACGATCCTGTAGAAGCTATGAAGGATCTCTAAAATCATATCGCTATGGCCCTCCAGTCTTTAAAAGCGTTAAAATGTTTTATAATAATTATTACCATTTCGTTTCCACTCGCACGAACTATGAAGAAGCTGCCTTCGTCAGCGTGACCTACAGTTTACCTCGTTGCAGGGCTCAATTATATT
This sequence comes from Musotima nitidalis, assembly GCA_949126915.1. NCBI lineage: Eukaryota > Metazoa > Arthropoda > Insecta > Lepidoptera > Crambidae > Musotima > Musotima nitidalis. The sequence goes on along the minus strand of OX421418.1, from coordinate 12,173,546 downwards.
TTAAGATTTATAGTAATCTATGTCCACATGTATGGTATTAAGCATTATTTTTCCAAATTTTTTTTAAGTATGCTTTTACTACCCTAATGTCGTACACATTACACAAATAACTCACTATAATAGTGTGATTTGCGGTTATGACTAAAGCTAAAAAATTTATGTTATTTGTAAAGAAAACACTTGTTACCGCTCAGTAGCTAGACCTTCTAAGGCTGCCAGTCCACTGAAGCGGAGCGAGGATGCGGAGCGGAGAAACGGACAAATATTAACCAATGAGATTTCATAAAATCTTCGCTCCTCTCCTGTCCGCGATTCCTATTGGATAATATTTCTTCGTTTCTCCACTCTGCTGCCTCTCTCCGCTTCAGTGGACAGGCAGCCTAAGCCTGGGCTTCCATTATCAGATAGGATATTTTAAAATTTTGCTACTCAATACTTTCTGAAAATTGTTCAACTTTAAATGCCACTTTAACCGCAGTTGCAGGCACAGACACATTTTGTTATCAATATTCCTTCAGCGCCTCGTGGTAAGCTTAAAGCCGAGCCTTACGAGCCGGTTTACGTTCGCACATAGGCGAAATTTGAGCTTCGAGCCAACTGGCTTAAAGCCAGTCGGTTTACAGATGGGCTGCGACTGCTTTTTAAATATATATATTGATGATTTTTTTAAACCTTATAAACTTCCTCGTGCTTTAGTCTAAGGAATATTGTTAGATGCAAGCAAGCTTTAACTTTTTTATAATTGGGAAAAATATCTACAATAGAACTCTACCGATAAAATAATCGCGAAAGTGAGTTCGTTTTGTTATTGTAACACATTTGTTTTTTCCAAATTTAATACATAGGTAAATGAAGAACTTAGGAGAAATTAGTTGCTATATTTCGAAAGAAAGCGTGGTTCCTGTGGGACATTATGCACTGGGCTACGCCGCAAACTATAGTTAAATAATCTAAATGTGAATGTCTGTGGTTTTGGATATATTTTTAACTTTTATGCATTATTTTTGGTCGAAGAGAATTTGGAATACACATACTAAAATATTTAATTACAAATCCGGATTTTCATGCCAATTAAGACGCTACCGAAAGCAAGAATATTATTCGGTTGTGTAATTAACGAATACTTCAACAATTTATTTGCCTCGTAATGATATTGATACATCTACTCTCCGTTCCTAAGGGTCGTGGGTATACACACACATGGGACGATTCACAATTGTGCGCATGAACATGAATACTTGTTCTTGTCTGGGTGTGTCCAATGTATATTAACGTACATACATTCACGCCTGTTTCCCCGAAGGGGTAGGCAGATGCATAGTATACGCCCCCACTTCGCCAATTACATAGTTGGTCCCACGTATAAGGTGGCGAGCCTATTGCCGCATACTGAGCACTGTTATGTTGGCCAGAGCCTCTTCCGTTGATCGGCAGGTGCACCACAGAAGGTTGGCTTGGGCTCCTTAGGTCTTGGTAGGATCCCTATACACCTATGTGTATTAGGTATGTATGTATTTAGAAAGAAAAATATTTAACAATTTTATCCGTTATTTAGTATCCATAACTTGAAACTGAATAATTTATGTGATTATAAGAGAAATATTATTGATAATTTGCAACAAAACAGAACAAAACATTTAACGTTTCCACAATATAGAGTCCTGCTACAAGCATTATCGTACAAAAAGAAAAGTTTGGAACAAAACAAAGCAGACATGTTTTGTGGGACGAGACACTTGCGTGAGGCTCGTGTGTCGAAGGCGATCGTTATATAGCTCTGAACAATGATTACAGATGAGTGAATAGGCAACTTCTGTACAGACCTACTCGTAGAAAATAGATTTTTCCTCATAGTGCGTTCTGTGCGTATAGTGCGTTCTGTGCGTAGTGTGTTCTACCGGATTTGTTCTGAGGAACTGCTTGATATATTTATTTATTAAGAACAACCAACAAAACATTACTCATTTCTATTTAGTCACACTTTAACGGGATACATTCTATAGTAATGCCTTAATTACAGGCTGCCACGACATGCAAAATATTAAACAATATACAAAATTACAATTAATCTTAATCCTAAAGTTAAAAGAAAATATAAATATATATACCTAGTTACAATATGCAATGTTTTGCCACGACAACTGTAAAGCCCTACGATTTGTGTCTTGGGATCAAGGTAAAATTACTTATATAGTTGCCATATGTATATATACAGTAGCCATGTGTATGACATATTTTTTTCTATCATCGCACCTCTCGCCATCAGCAAAAAGTACCTTACTCACTCACACACCTTACACAATTCATACCTTGAAGCGACAGGTGCGCGTACGGAACGTTTCGAAAGAAACTTTTATCCGCGTACCCTTCGGATGAGGAATGTCGAGGTTTTCCCAAGTGATTACATTTTCCTTTCAAAAAAGGCGTCAAACGGGTTTTAGGTTGGGGAACGCAAATTTTAAATTTATTTATACAGCGGCAAACTTTAAGTGGTTTTTACTTAGGAATATTTTAAATGTTTAATGAGCTTAAGCAAATTTAAACACCTCGCTGTACCTACAGTTGAAACCATATTAATAAATAATATATAAATACTTTCTGACAAACACCAATTATTTAGTTCCAATATAAGTATCATTAAGAACTTGTGTTATGGATTCAAAATAACGGATAAACATAAAACGGAAACAATATTTTTTTTTGTAAATACATACTTAATATACATAGGAAAACACCCAGAACAGAATAAACATTTATGTTTATGCTCACCAAGATTAATCGTGTGTGGAAATCGAACCCCGATCTCGTGTGCGGAGTGCGGGTGTAGTGGCCTCCACACCAAATCGCCAGAAATCTGCGAAAAATTAATTAAAAAAATATATTTGTGTTATCTAAATTCAAAAACAATAGCATTTTTGTTAGTGCATATAACAATCAACAGAAAAAAAAATTATGTTTTAAATAAATTGTTCTGATGTGTTAGAAACATTCTCATTCAATTTGTTGTTAACCGACTTAATAAAAGAGGAGATTGAAAGTTACATTAAGTGTATTCTTTTAAATAGTTTGTAATTTGGAAAATTCTTTCTTTCTTTAAATTAAGTTATTAGAGATAAACTTCGTTGTTGTTCGCACCTCAACTAATCATAAGCATCATTGTGTGCTTAAGATATTTTTATCAACAGGTATTTATTTAAACAAATAGTAATTTTATGATAAATATTTTAGTTGGTTGCTGCTATTTCATAAATTATTTAAGTAAAAAACATGTTTATTTGCATCTTAAAGCCGTGATAGATTTGATTCAGGTGCTGTACATTCGTCTGTTTAATACCTATACATTTTTCTACGCTAAAGTTAATGACTTGCGGTTGAGTAACAAAATATAAAAAAGCAATTAATAAACAAATTTCAAATATTATTTTTTACCCTACGATGCCCTGATTGCAACGCTCCGGGTCCGTTTATAAATGATAATAATTATACATTTCACTTAGTTTGCTACTGACAGCCGCATTGATGTCGAAGATTTGAGCATAAAACTGTAATGTCGCATAACGTGCCTCTTTTATACGAAAACATTAGCCTTTGGATTAATAATATTGTGAGTGAAGCTTTTAGTACAGCAGTTTCAGTTGAATGAAATTCAATTTCAAAAGCGTTATTCAAAAGATATACAGTTAGATATTTTCATTTGGTTAAAAAAATTCGGAATGCCGTCTGAAAGAAAAGTCAACAAGTTTGTTGATAGGCTGGAATGAAATGACACAGTTAGATATTTGTATTTATGTTGTATTCTTTGTTAATGGATCAAACCAAGATCTTAGAATCCCAAGCCAACCTCACCTGCAAATGGTGCACCTGCCGATCAACGGACGTGGCTCTGGCAATCACAAATGTTCCCGTTAAACAGCAATAGGCTCGCCATCTATTACGTGGGACCATCATTATAACTGGCAAAGTGTGGGCGTTTAATATGCCTCTGCCTACCCCTTCGGGGACTTCGGGGAATTTCGGTACTGGTGACTTGTAACGTTAATGTAGAATCTAATACATATATGAATGTACAGAAACACGTAGTCAACAATCACAATAGATACGTTAATTGTTGTAGATAGGCAAAAATAATAGGCACCATGTTTAAACCTTTAAACCACAAGCTCTATATGCTTACCACTAAGGGTTAGGGGACTATTAATAATGAGCTTATAACATTGCTCATAATGATTATTTAATAAAAATAATAATTTTAAAGGGTATTAATAATATTTTATTTTATTAGCTGGCTATGATTTGTAGGTAGTTAAAGCGAATCCTTTCCTTCTATAGGTTACATTTCTGTCAGCGATTGGTGTCAAGTCATGGAGGATATAACCCACCTGGGTCTACCTTGGCGGATGCTAAAGGACAAGCTGGTCCGCACTGACCAGGAGACGCGGCGAGTTCGGTACATGGACACCTTCGACCTGAATAACGTAAGGACTTTTCATACATCCACCGTTAGGCCATAAAGTGCACAATAATAGACAAAGAGTAGTTTAAAGCTTCCTTAAATATTTATAAAGTGAAGTAATAACGATATTAATTATTACGAAAAAATATTTTAGTCGTTATCGTGAATTATTGACATACTGCCGAAGTGACGTAAAAGCTTAAAAAACTTTAAAACTCTTTCAAGTTTAAAAAAAAGTTTTATTGTTGAATACTTTTTATATTATATGATTGAAATCAATACTTAGATGACGAGTTAATAATATTTATTTTAAATTAAAGTTTTATTATTATAATAATAATTAAGCTGCATATTCATAACACAAATTTAGTCTGACAAGTTATGCTAGCTATTAAATATTGCAAAGATTTATTAGACTTTTTTTGTCTCGTTCTATTATATTAAGAGTGAATGGAAAGTAAGACAATATTCATAAAGGTTTCAAAAAATCTAAATTAAATCATAAATCATTTATTCAAGTTTGGCTCAATAGAGCTCTTATGAATGTCATATTTATAAACTAACGCGCCCATTCACTGCGGGCGGAAGCTTGATCGTGAACGAAAACGGGCAAGAAAATCGTCAAGGTTAGTTTTTCTCCCGCCCGGTACAATAAAAATACCTAATATGAAATGTTCTGTAGCCACAAGATTTAAAAGAAAAGAAGTTTCAACTGTTTCTTATGGCAATATAACCGTCTTGAGTCAAAAACTATTTTTGTTCAAGCCATCTAAATCTATTCAATAAATCTTACTCAATGTAATACAGTAAATCTTCAATTGCTGCTAAAAAAATATCGCACAATACTATTAATTTTATTGAGTTGTCTAGACAGAATCCTTTAAAGTTTAAATGTTTCAACTGTTTTAAGGCAAATAGCACTATTTATTCGGATATTCGAAGCTTAACGAGGCAGTAAATAGACGTTGTCGTTACAGAAAATTGGAAGAAAAGCTGACACACAAACGGTTGTAGAAACGCTCTACAAGAACAAAAGGAGCTTAGAGGCAATCTTCAAGATACTGGATAAAGATAATTCGGGTGAGCGTTATTACTGCAAGCTGTTTGTAAAGTATCTGTTTAATATGCTGTTCCAAGACTGTAAGTATACTTAGAACAATGTTTTACAATTTTAGTTATTAAATGGGTTTGTTTGGAACGTATCATAAACGGTTATTACGTACGACAGGTTTTGCCTCAAAATAACGAAACACAATTATTAGAAAACTCAGTTCTCATTTTACAACAAAATATTTAAAATAATATTAGATTTTCAGAAAAGATTTCTTTGAGACATATTTTAACGGTATTTGCAATATGCGAGATTTTTTAAGTTAATTTACAAACTTTGTTAAACGTGCTAAATAATTCTTACAGTATTAGGTACATGCAAATATTTACAATAATGTAATGACACAGTATTTAAAAAACAGTATGCAATAATATAAGTATATGCAAAGTTACAAATTCTTTTGCGGGGAACAGTATTCGCATGTACAATACGCTGCCAGATGATGTGGCAAATTTATCTATAACTAAATTAAAAAATTACATAAAGAGTAAATTGTGCCAGAAGGCTTATTATAGTGTGAAAGATTTTATGAACGACAAGTCTGCCTGGAAGTGACATGAATTGCTCCTTTCTTTCTTAAGACTAGATGAGATATGATCTTTAGATATTAGATTTTGTTAGTTTTAAGAACAGCAGTAATCTTAATAATTTATTTCTTTAATTGTATTAGATCTTAAGACATAATTTGAAAAAAGCCGAGATGAGTTGCCTTTTGGAAGCCTCGTTAGAGTCACCGACAGACTGACTGACGGACAATCCCCTCCCTCCTTTAAAATCACGACAGGCTGACTGACAGATACAGACTGACAAATCTTGAGAAAACCACAACAGACAGATAAACTGACAAATTCTGACAAAGAACCCATTTGCTTTTACTCCTTTATTATGGTACCGCACATATTTCTTTCATTGTTGTTAAAAAAATATATGGAATTTCCATTTTGTGTAAATGTTTGACGAATCTCAATGATCATGTTGATCCTAAAGACAATAAAGTATATTTTATTTTGTATTTAACAAGTTTTTAAAAATTTTTAATTTTAAAATTTACTTAATTTAGACTGAACTTAGCTATAGCTAAATAAAACCTTTTCGGCCAATACTAATTACACATGTTTTCGTTGTATTTATTTTATGTCATATTATTTCTGCTGCCTTTTGGTACACATTAACTCTTACTTTTTATAGATTTACGTCTATAGAAAAGTAAGTGTTGTAATACATCTACCAATGGCATTAGATAATTTAAAAATATCGAATTGCTCATATGATATTTAATAAATGAAATACATTCCTGCACGAGATAGGGCTCATCCTCTATCTCACCACGGCCTTAAAAGGCCAATATATTCCTTTTAATTGTATTGTCAATCAACCTATTTAGTCACCGAAACAGTAAGCTAATTAGTAAATTACGTTCTAGGCTACATAACCCTCGAGGAGTTCTCCGAAGCCTGCCAACTGCTGGGTAAGTATATGCCAAATCCGATGACGCAAGAACAACTGGTCGATATTTGCCGTCTCATGGACATCAACAAAGACGGCCTAGTGGACCTCAACGAGTTCCTAGAGAGCTTTAGGTTGGCGGAGAAGAGTCTTCAGGATGACGACTTTCTAGAAGTAGAAGACACCTGACAGGAACTCGGCCGTCGTCTTAGCCGGACGGCGGTCGACCAGGATGAAACTGGCGTCGAGGTAGAAGTCTTAAGACTAGACAATGGCAGACACGTCGAGAGGAATGGAAAACCTCACCTTATGGGACAGACTATTGACGCTTCACAAGAACAGGATATTGAAATCATCGACTGCGAATCTTCTAGAAGACCAGGGCTATTGGAGAGCGAGATCTAATATAATTATTGTAGACGCGGATTGCGATTTAATAATATTGAACATCAGTGTATATGTCGTAGTCCGTTCGTTATATTGGGCAAACCGTAATATATAGTCGCGGCTAATGAAATATTATTTGTTATCCTATAAAATACTAGCTAAATTCCTTAGAGTTTACAAAAATAACCCTTAGACTAAATTGACCAATAAAAAGCGACACTTTTTGGAACGGCCAGGTCTCTGGAATACATGCGTTGTGGCAAAAAAGACAAGAAATATATGTGAAAGTGTTTTTAAAGTCCTTAAATGTTCACAATTTGTCCTCAATATGTAAGAATAAAGCAAAACTTGCTAAGTATATGAATGTAAGCGAATATATCTACACTAAATTATTAATATCATAATTCTATTATCTTTATTATTTCCTATATCTTAATGTACGTTTGGCGTAATAATTATTGTAATTAAAATAATACAAATGCCTAAATATCTAATTCTAAATATGCTTAAAAATTGACGCATAATTATGTAGCGTCGCGTCTTTTATAGTATTTTTCTATTTATCTTCAAAAGATATTGAATTTTTAATGTAAATTAAGATTCGGCTACGATGCTATCAAAATTATATTCTATTTATAGGAAATTATATTAGCTGTTTAGAATATTGTCTTAACTATTTTGATATCGTAAAAAAATAATACTGTTAGTTCATAATTGGTGCCAATTTTAAACATACTGCTTATTTAATGGTGTTTTCACAGAACTGATTGGTTATTGCTATTCAAGGGTATCTACAGCTTCACTTGCAATAATCGCTGACTAGGAATCAATTAACGAATGGGAACAATGACACTAAAATTTTATTGTGAATTTCTATATTATCTTGATATTTTTGTAGAATAAGAATTAATTATTTATTGGATTTTGCAGTAATATAAGTATATCTTCATTACGCACTATATAATAATAATAAATTACCCGCATTCAATTCTAGTCAGTAAACATTACCTAAACACATTAGAAATCAAATCGTGTAAAAATCGTATATTGTAAAACAGGTTGATTGTAGAATTCGCCGTTTTACATTTCGTTGCTTAAGTTCTATCACCGCGTACCTCATTTTTGACATTTTTTACATTTTTATGAGGAAAAAAGGAATCTTCAGCCTGCGATTGTGGAGCGCCCTCAATTTTAGCCCATATTGTAAACGATTGCCAGATGTACTCTTTTCACGGTGGTCTTAAAGAACTTCATCTTCTGACTTCAGCTGCTGAGAAGTGACACTGGAAATTTTAATTAGGATTCAGGCAGTAAAAGTACACGTCTTTCGCTCAATCAGACTCAAGATACAAGTAATAAGAACCTTTTAACTAACGGAAAAGTAACAGCTCGAAAGCTACCAATCAGACTAACTGACAGACTGGTTTATTGTCTCTCCTGAAAAGTTCGTTAAAATTATTTACGTGGTGATAGAACTAAAAATGTCAATCAAACGCCAAAAAGTAAAAAGTCTTTAACTTTTTGGCGTTTTTAAAAGTATAGAAAACATATTTAAGTTCACTTTTTAGAAGCCATAGGGATAGACATGCTTTCTGCGCAAAAAGAACTAACTCATAAGTTTTGCTAGCTGCAGTTGTAAAAATCAGCGGATTCTACAATCCGCTTGTTGATGTAACATCAGGTGAGGAAGGTCATACGAACAAAAACAGGATGAAAACGAATACAAAACACTTTGCTCGCACTGGCGTATCATTAACAGTTATTAATGTTGCATGGAAGCGCTCGTAGCTCCGCGGTGCTCGGTGGTCGGAAACGAACACCGAAGTAAAGCAAAGTTTGTAGAGGTCAGACCTTGGATGGGTGACCTTATGTGTGGCATTTGATATCGAGTGCTTCCGTGCTTCGGAAGGCACGTTAAGCCGTTGGTCCCGGTTATAACTAAAATGTGGTAGTCGTTAAGCCATGTTAGAGGCCTAAATGGGCGGCTTGAAAAATTCTAACAGCAGGACGCTATACACGTGCCTCCGCCAATCCGCACTGGGTCAGCATGGTGGAGTATGACCCAATACACTAGCACCTTGGTATGTGAGAGGAGGCTCGTGCTCAGTAGTGGGACATTAATGGGCTGAGATGATGAATGTGGCATTCCGCAATGCTGTTATTCTTCTAGATGTCGCATAAAAAATGGAGTTGGGACCACTAAATAAAATCTATATATGATCGGTGATCGCAGAATTTTTGAAAGGCTAAGAATCAATAGTACTAGATTGGTACAATTACTTAGGAGAGCCGAGTCGAAAACAGATTTTCGAACTGTGTGTCTGTGTTTGGTATTAATAAATACCACGTAAAAATTAAGGGGCTTATTAAAAAACAAGGTTTAAAACTAGTGCTGTACTGTCACTGTTTTCATTTTATCAAAACTGGTTTAACTTTAGATCTTGTTTTATAATAAGCTCCTAAATGTTCAACAGTAAAATAATAATAATAATAATAAGAAAAACGTTTATTTGGTACATTACAAATTACAATAAAAATAAAAAAAACTTAAAGCTAACAGCATCTTAAATAGTACCAAAAAGGCCTCCGCTCAGCATAATGTCGCAACAAAGGTTGTCACGACGCTGGTATTCTGCGGATGCCGGTATAATGAGGTAATGACTCCTTATACACAAACTAAAAATAATAAGATTATGCGTTACTTCACTGCCATCTTAACATATAGCATCACTATATAAAATCTAATTTATTTATTTAACTATAGTAGACTTTTGCAGGTTCAATAGATGCATCCTATATTTATATTTAAAACACTGAACACTAGACATTCGTTTTCATCATGTTTTATTTGTTCGTATAGCCACAATCTCATGTTTCACCAGCACTGTCACCTGTGGGATACAATGCCTATTCGAATCATTATAGTATAACTATTAGATTAAAAGTAGTCACATACATATCCATATATTCAATTATTAAGCATTCCAGGTATCTCTCTATGTCAGTTGATCTTTTTACTACTAGCGTAATTTACATTTCAAATAAAAATTTTATGCTATGGATATCGCAAATCATTGTGGGCCTCATTCGTATAAAAATATTAATATTGCATTAATGTCGTAAAAAAAAAAAAAACAAGACTTGTATTGTAATTCTTTTGTAATTTTTAAAAAAAATGCTTGAATTTCTGTCTGTCGCAAAAGTCAGTCAGTCAGTGAGAAATATCCTATCCTATTAAACACCAGAAATCACTTAACTACTTAAGACTTATAATTTCAATAAAATCGATCACGTAGTTCATTGATTTTTAAAGCATTATAACTATTTCTATTTTGTTATTATTTCGTTGGAAATTTAAACTTATATGACAACGAATAGATTGTCTCATTTGTGTCAAATTTAACAGAGAATCCTGCCGATTTGTCTGTAGAACTATACAAATTTTCATTATTTCATCCAATAATTAATATTAATGCTTAGGGTATCGTGACCTTTGTAGAATGTCACATTAATTAGAGTCCCGCCCTAATTCCGTGAATTATGATGCCATTTATTATTTCGGTTCTTGCTAGAAAATTAATGCTATCTGCGATATCCAATCCTATCTCAATACTTGTAATTATATATTTGCGTTTTAGATCTTATTATATTATTCTTATGTGTGTGTGACAAAACTTGCTGTGAGAATTAATTATTGAAATAATTCACAAATTACTAAATTTTCATTATTCTCTAGTGATATTTTTTCACTATTTACGAATTCGTAGGCGAAATCTATGTACTTTGAATTATTGTCCATTAAATTGTGATATTGCTATGAAATTGTGGTTTAATTTTTATTTAGTATTTTTCCCTACAATATGTTGTCAACTCCTTGGAGTCGTGTGTTTGATATGCTTTCATGTCTAAAAAATCTGGGTTGCTTTTGATGTTATTAAGTTAATTATATCACGATATCTTACGAAAGCTAGAAATACAAAAGTTGTAGTTGATTTTATTTGGCTTACTTAAATTAACCCTAGGATACCATGTCTCTACCAAGGAGTTCTAATAATAATATCAGGATTACTAAGCGTACCTGTCAAATAAGAAAGTATATATTCATCTATAATGAAAACAATAAGGAAGTATGTGTGAAGTAGAAAGTGAATGCCTGCAGTTTTGTTTTCTTTTCTAAAGTATGTGATATTTTGAACCTTACTGTGGATTATTAACTGTTAAGTGTTGGTGAGCGTACATGAGTGTTGGTAAATAAAACAAAACAGTGCAACATCACTTTTCAAATTATCTCAAGAAGTCCATGTGAGATTTTCGTATAGTCTCACATCTTTACTGAGGACTCACGGGGCTTAGGGAGGGCATCGCATTTTTTTTTGTTCCAGGGACCACGTGAGGGACGAAGTCCTTAATACCTTGTCTGACTCCAGATCAACAACTGGTCAAGGCCGGACGCCAAGACCCACTCCCACTACGGGCCGCTAAGCCAGAAGTAAATATCAAGGATTTTGTTTACAAATGATCTAGCACCACTCAATAGTAAATCGTAACCCAGCACCACTACGACTTACCGCCTACAAGCAGACAGATTTTTAGAATGATGGTAGATATAGATGTCTTACCTAGAGGACGAATGTTCTGTGACCTTCGTCTTCGAGAGCCAGAGAAACATTTTAGCACTTTGTAGTTAGCATGATAGGTAATACCATTTCCAGTCATTTCACTAGCTTAACTATTAAAATGCCCTTACTGAATGTCACATGTCACTAAAAGCTTTATCTGTATAAGAAGCAATGAAGAATAAGAATTGAAAAGCAAAATCTTTTAACAAGATAACAAGCGGGGCCTTAAAACAACAGGGGTGTGAAAGTGCTGCAAACCGGCCTGGACCGGATTTTCCGTAGGTATTCAAAACAGCCAAGAAAATTAGTAACCAATTTAAATTCAGAACTGCTTCTGTTGTATCTTCTGATTATAGATACTTCAGCACCGCGGCTCTTTGGGAAAAAAATATGATAATTTATGATAATGTTAAAAAAGAACGAGCATGGAATTGAGTCGAAAAGTTAATAAATAAGCATTTTTTTAACTATTACAGTTAAATAATGAAAATAACTAAAATAACATTTAACGAATAACATTTAACGAAGCAACATTTAGTAGCAATAACATTGCTACTAAATGTTGCTTCTATAAAGTGGGTAGGCACTTACGTATATGTACTCAGAATCTATAAAGCTCAGTGCTTTTGGGAATGTATCCTTATTAAATAACCAGGCAGGTGCTCTTGCTCACAGCAATGGTAATAAAATACTGACTTTGCATTTCAGCGTTTTTAAGACGTGTATTAATAATAAGCGTTCAACTTTGGATGCGCACTTTAGTTTGTATGTGATGTGATGATTTAATAAAAATAAATATTTACAACTGCAGTTTGCAACATACATTAGTAAATAAACAAATAGTTTGCCAAAAAGTTCCGTTTTTGAAAATATTTTTGTTAAGTACGTTTTTTTTTTAAAACGCTAACTTAAGTTTGTAATGTATGATGATAACAGATGATGGTAGCATCAAATTAAAATCTTTTTTTTTTGTTTTACGTAAGTTACAAAATGCGTTTACGCACTGCCTTCCGGCCAAAGGGGGGCCGAAAGGGGGTTTGGGACTGACTCACCACCGGCAGTCGCGACTGCCAGCAGTAGGTAATACCCACTAAAAAACTTCCGACGACGTCCGCTGCTTGTTGAGAAAAAGGCGGGAGCCAGTACCTGTGTTGCAGCGTCTGACACCCCGCCTGCGGCCAACGTCCCCTGGACCGAGACCTGGAGGACCTCCTCAGAGAGGCGCAGTGGACCCGCCTCTCCTACTCTCTTGTGCGATCATAGCGTGTGTGGCCGACTTTTCGAAGGGTTTATGGTTAGACAGCAGGGGCCCCCTGCCCCCGCTGCCTAAGAACCTCCTAGCCTGCCCGCTGCGCCCTCCACAGGTCCCTCTTAGTTTCCCCCCTGGTAGTCAGTACTAAGGGCACCCAGAGTCGCCAATCTCTGAGTGTTGCCTTTTCCCGGTATCCGGGAGGCACTCAGCCCCCCCACCGCGCCAAGGTGGACCTTGAAACCTGTCCGGGGGGATCAAATTAAAACCTAATCTACGTATGGCCAAACTGTCCTAGTTACTAAACTAGGACAGTTTGGTTGGTGGTATCTCTATAGTGAAATAAAAAAGATACAATATAGGTAATGTTGTGGTGAAATATTTCAAAGAAACTCCTTCGGTTTTAAATTTATAGAATATTGGAAGTATCTGTGTGTTTGTTTTAACTCTGATTTTGTTAGTTACTTAGTTTTTTGAAATTAGGTTTTTGGATTGAATCTATGATTTGGCGGACGACTGCCAGAAGACAGGAAACAATAGATGTTAAACTTTGTCTATAAAGATTATTAAACGCTTGTAATGTATTCCAATTAGTATTATTATAAAATCAATTTGGAACTTTGACACTTGACCTTACTCGGATGATAAAGCGATAGTTCGATAACATCTATCTAAATTTAACGGCGGAATCAGGAGTTCTACAGTAGAACTAGACAAAAACTATAAGTAAAATATTTATTTTAATCAACTGAAATTTATTACAGTGGACCCCCGGTAGTCCGACAAACATTTTGCAGGGCAGTGTCGGACTATCGAATTTGTCGGATTATAGAGTACTGCCTAAGACCCCCTATAGTCCGAAGAGTACCTTGTAATCCGACAAATTACAGATCCAATGATAAGATTCTTTATATTATATATATGTACTCTGAAGTACAAATCATACTTCATTATGTATGTATAATTTAGTAATATAAACAACACAATAGAGAGCTTACGTTTTATTATAAAATTAACGTCATGAATGCTACAGAACTTACAAAAAATATGCAATAACTTTACGTTAGGAAATAATTGTGTACAAATAAATGTACATACTAAAATAATCAAAAACTATGCCTACGCGTCGAGCGCAATAGTGATGGTGCGTACAAGTTGTAACTTGTTCAATCATGAATTAGCGAATACATATTATCAAAAAATATTCAATAATAAATAAGTAATAGATCATGTCGGATTACAGGGGGTGCCGGATTAGACAGGGGCCAGACTACCGGGGGTCCACTGTAATTTAAAAAAATGTATATTTTCAACCTAGAGGATTTAAGCTTAGCACAAGAAGATAATATAGTCAAGATTAGAACAATAGTTATACCTCGTCGTCACAATTCTTCTGGAGGAAGCGCGTTACAAGAAAGACTAACTTTTCTGTTTTACTTTTAAATATTGACTTCGGGCATTAAGCACATTAAGCCAGTGACAAAGGTCTACCTTTGTCATTTGATATAAAAATTCAAAATTATGATTTTTACTCAAGGTGTCGAAAAACACGTTGACTTAGAAGTAAATTATCTCGGAAAATCAGTAGCAAAGTCCGATATGATTTAAGTTTTTGGGCTTGTTTGTTGACAGTGACTTGAAATGGAAGGGACATGTTGAACACATACGGAAAAAACTAAATCAGTTTTCATATGTACTTTACTCGTTACAGCAAACTGTGAATTGTGATGCTTTGTTGACAGCGTACCACGGATATGTAGCATCTACACTAAGATACGCTGTAATATTCTGGGGTAACTCTATAGACAGACTATTAGCCTTCAAAGCGCACAAAAGGTGCATCGTGCCATGTTTAAACATGCCGAACTCCTGTCTACTCTATTTTAAGAAATATGACCTAATGACATTGCCAAGTCTGAATATTTATGAATGTGCTCTATTTATTTACAATAATATTGAATTATTTGTTGTTATGTCCCGCGCTCTACATAACGATAAACTTAAAGCAGTTAGCTGCCACACAGCTCTATTCAGAAAATATTTTTTCGGAAGCCCATCACGCATTTAAAAAAAAATATCTAAAGAAATTCGTTCAACCAACATTGTTAGTCTGTTTAAAAAGAAACTACCCGACTTCCTTTCGAAGAAAGGTTATTATAGTGTCACAGACTTTTTTAATGACGAAACCATATGATATGACTACTAAGGCAGGATCCGATTCATAGCTGTACAATAGAATGAGAATTTTGTATAAAGTAGAATTACTGATTCTGATTGATTTGATTCTATTATTTTTTTCAAATTTTTTCTTAGCTTTGAGTTAATACAATATTATACAGCCCTGAGGTTAGGCTGGTACACCAGGACACGGCAAGAAAAATGTTGAATGTACTCCATAACACTGTGTATCTTACCTGTGTTTTGACAATAAACTGATTTGATTTGATTTGTACTTTTACATGTAACATGACAAAGGTCTACGGATGTGTGTATTGGAAAATCTAGAAATAATTAAACACAATAATAAAAACATACCTACTGCTGAATGAATAAACATACGAACGTTGCGCGGGAATTGTTTCAAAGATATTTTTAATCCATCACTTGCTTACAATGGATTTCCGCAAAGTAACGCCTAGTTCAATAAATTATTTAGTAATTTAGAGTTTACTTTTAGGTACAAATACTATGACATTTTAAATCAAATTTAGCTTAAATCAAATTAAGAACTGTTGTGTAAGCCGGCCTAGTGTTAAATAAAATCAGCTTGGGTACAATGAAGAGAGATGATCAATCAACATTATAGCCCTTTTATTAAGGACAAGGTGGGGAAGGATGACACTAATTACAGTAGATCAGTGGCAAAAGGACATAAGTTGCATGTAAGTAACATGTTCTGTTGACTCAGGTTCTTAGGTCTATGATTGATTTATTGTTTTCGCAAGTAAACGGGGTCGACAACTTATTTCTGGTGTTTTGGTTATTAATGATATGTTAACTTGCCGTCGACTCCTAATGACTATTAGCATGCA
The DNA here is from genome assembly GCA_949126915.1 of Musotima nitidalis. Classification (NCBI taxonomy): domain Eukaryota; kingdom Metazoa; phylum Arthropoda; class Insecta; order Lepidoptera; family Crambidae; genus Musotima; species Musotima nitidalis. The sequence goes on along the minus strand of OX421418.1, from coordinate 12,157,249 downwards.
AATATAAATAAGTACTTAATAATATTATTGAAATAACTTTTCTTTATCATTTCATTTCATTTATAACAGTATAAAGGACAGCCTTTAAAGGTCTAGACGTAATCGCTTATAGTGATCCTAATACTGTCTAAGTTAATAACACAATAAAGATTAAATTGTTTATTATTTTTGCGAGCATTACAATCTATTTGTACATACTTTATATTGCTTTGTTTCTTGAGAAAATGTTTTACGTGAGGAAAATCTAGAGCAGATCCAGAAAGGTTTAAATTGAATGGACGCCCGGCTTGTGTAATGTTTAAAACGTTTACAAAACTACTGTTCTTAATTTATAGTGCAAGCTTTTTTAAATGTTTGCATAGGATTAAGATCAAAGTCCGTATCTCTTTTGAAAATATTTAATTATTTATTATTATTTTAAAGGAGGCGTTCTGAAATGTTATCTATATATAGCATGAAATATTGCATGTTTGTCACTTTAGCAGTAGTATATTACCCGGCAGTAAATAATGCACACGAACCTTTGTCAATCCCCTCTTATTGTATTTGGTATGGATCAATACTAGATACGGTTTCATTTCTGTCAAGAAATCTGTATGGTAAATTCTTTTTAACAACGAGTTTGCACTCAAGTTAATGGCATTCCTGAAGAAAAGTGGTCACCGCCTATGGAAGCTTGCACCACCAGTTTCACGCCCATTTTCAAGAGCCCCTTGCAATAATCTGGATAAAACCTGGGAGCTCATTCAGAACTTCAAGGGTACGCGACAGGAAGTTTCAGAACGCGGAACCGTCAGGTTAAAATACAAAACGCCAAAATATCCGTATGTATCCAGAATCTAACCCCGAACTGTCACAGTAGTGAAAATAAGCTGTATATATCTTTCAGAGACCCGTTAAAATCAGCTGATAGGATCGTGACGTCCGTGATGACGCTGTAGAGCCCATAAATTTCTTTCATAGATCCCATTCCGTTTGAATAATTCGATGGGATGGTTAAAGGTTTCTAGTCTCGTAAGGATGTCGTGCTTATAAGAAAATATATGTGAGAGACTCTCAGTCTCAGATCAATTATAATATAGGTAATTAAATTAAATCAAGTGATTTATTAAATATTTATGTGGATAACATTCTGAACCAAAACATTAAGATTATACCATGAAAGAGTTAAATAAACTTTACGTGGTAAAAAGCATATACATCACTGTCAATGCGTCACTTATCCTCGCTTTTGCGAAATAACAATATGTCCTGGTTGGCTGATTCGTGACTGGTTCATTCAGCGAACATTTTATTTTTTCTGAAATAGCAAAGCAGTGGGCGTAGGCTAAATTGAATACTTGGAAATTTGAAGTCCAGCTCTAAGCAATTATTAAACTATTGATTTATCGATCAAATTTATTTATCGATATAAGTAAGGAATAGATCAGAGTTGCAAGCATGGACATTTTAGGTAGGGTATGCAGTGTGTATGGATAACAGCTTTTCACAAGCACAATGATGTTATATAGTAAAATATCACATAGTAAAGTAGTACCTAGTGTTTATTTTCAAATATCGTGTGCACGCTACTGATTTTGGATAATCATGTGCAAAAAAATATATTTAAAGTTGAGGAATCAACTAATCAATGCATGCAACCTACCTGTGCTCGGACAGTTCACATTGTGACTTTATCTGAGTAAGTTATTACTCAATAATAAAACTCTTTTTTTTCACCTTGAAAAAAAACCGTCTCACAATACCGATACAATATAACTATACGAAATCACTTAGTAAAAATTACAATATTTTTTTTATGAACAATAATTTACTTTCTTTTTTTTTTTTTTTTTTCCCCCCAATTGGCAATTTAAAATTTGCCAGTGTCAAGTGTCAAATAATTTACTTACATTCCAGAAAACTTTATCTACAGATATACGCCTAACGCCACCTGTTAGCGACAGATGAAACTAACAACTCCAGAAAAATTGCTCATGCTTTACATAATACTCGCGTGCTTTAAACAATGGCGCTGCCTTATCAGGAGCTTACGAAACTTTAGTGTAGTTGTCATCATGTAATGTGGAAAATGGTCGGAAGATGACGCTACTTTAATTAAATGTAAAAAAGAAGTTCGTTTAGTGCAAAAAGACCATGAGATTTATTTTATTGTGATAATGACCATAAATATTAAAGACGTAGTTTCTATCTTTATTTTTTTTTATTTAAATAATTGACGAGAATGTTTTTGTGTGGAAATAATAATATAATATAATAATATATGTTATTCGTTAAGCCATGTAAGGGCCTTATTGGGTGTCTAGAAAGTAGTAAAAGTTGGACACCACACACCTGCCCCCGTTAATCCGCACTGGGTACGCGTGGCACTCCAGTTTTTCCCTTATTAGTAGGTATATCGATAATCTTGAACTTTGCAGTACCTAGGTATATTCCAAAAATACCTAACGGCTCACATCATTTCGCAATAATAATTATCATAAAATTTTAGAAAAGATCAAAATAAATGTACACAATGAATCAAGAATGATTCATAATTATTGTAAAAAGAAATACCTAATAAATAAAATATAATAAATAAATAAAAATTTCTGACACTTACACCAATTATTTAGTTCTAAGATAAGTATCATTAAGAACTTGTGTTGTGGATACTAAATAACGGATAAACATATATAAATACTTTTTTTTGTAAATACATACTTAATATACATAGGAAAACACCCAGACCAGAACAAATATTCATATTTATACACACAAATATTTGTCCTGTGGGAATCGAACCCACAACCTCAGGAGTGGAGGCTCGCCACCACGCCATATCGGTCGTCAAATGTATAATTTATAAGATTTTTTACTTCCAAAGGGTAATTTTGCTGCTAATAATTACCAATTAGATGTTTTGATGGCTAAATTTTAGTGCTTGACAGCTTTGGAATGAAATAGCTTAAAATGTAAAGGTACGAGCACGTACGAGAGAGTGCGTAAGAGAGTGGTGGTGGTGAATTTGCAGACACATCTGCTTCGTCAAAGTTTACAATTGTGGGAAAGTGGCATTTTACCGTGAATTGTGATTTTTCGTGTTAATTCCAAGACTATTAAAACCTCAAGAAAACTCTTCACTACTTTATTGGGGTAGAACTGTGACGGAGTTAACTTGATCTAAGTCTACTTATCAATCAACCAATTCATTTTATTTGCGTTATATTTGGGTTACCTATACTGAGTCTGTTATATAGATAAATATTGTTTTATCGTATACTCTGTTACATTTGGCATTGCATAAAATTCAAGTGGAGCATAAGTAAGTACCTATTATTACTTTACTTATGCTCCACTTTATCATTAACTGTTATTAAAGGATTATCAATTTATTACAGTAATAAGTAGTAGGTACAGAAAGGTAAACCTTGATATCTTTTTGTAGGATTTTGCTCGAACTATGCCATTGACATAATTATTATTATAAAGTAAGTAGTTTCCAAACTTTTTTTAAGACTAGATATGTCTGAATGCGAAATATTTATATATTTCTAAATATTTTGTTTACAAGTTTAACAATCATTGTGATACTTGAGCAAATTTATGCAAAATCTGCATAATTTACACATCTTTATTTAATCAATAAAAACTACATAAAATTCGTTCTGTAATTATGTTATTCAGACAGACTGACCGGCAAATGCAGTTGAGTGGTTTTGTTTTATACTTAATATGTAGTGTCGAAAGCAGGCACGACATTAATATTGAGTAATTAAAGTTTTACTAAAAGATTCCTCAATAATTACTTTAAAAAAACATGATTCATATGATATCACTTGGCCACACCACATACCTAATTCAGCGTTTTAAAGTTTTTTGTCAAATCACATACCAGCCCAGGAATTCATAAATAAATAGAAACCTCTAATTATTTTAAAATCCCGGGCAAATTTTTTCTACATATTTATTATTAAAGTCGTATTATTAATACTTGACCTATTGTTCATATCGGTCACCGGGGCTGTAACTAAAAACCGTTTAGGGCTGCCCAAAGATTTGTTGTATTCGGGGCTAGCGTTCCCGGGATAATAGTTTACAGCTATTAGGATAATTTATAGCCGTTTAATATCTACCGAGCTCGAAGATTTGATTATTGATGTAATATTTTTTATGGGCCGAGACGCCGAGCATCGCGTGTCGCGTGCTTCCGAAGGTTTTTTCATCGTCTTCGTTTTGGGGTTGCATCACAAAAAAGCTCATAACTGGCTACTGACTACCGGAATATAATTTTTGACAATTTCGTAAATTATACGGCCTATCGCTTAATAATGGGTAGCTACGGGCATGTTGTTATTGTTGCCATGACTTCCAATATGGGCAACAACATTTACACTATTATTATGCTATTAAAATAGGAGTAGCATGGATTTTGAGCGAATCTGATTTTTTCTTTGAGTGCACTTTGTTTTACTTAACTAACTTTAGCTTGGTCAAATAACGAGTTTATCATCATTGAGAAATTCAAAAGCGATGTAAGTAGTAGCTAAACACGCTATTATACTTTTATTAAAATAATAATTTATGAAATATGTGCTCCAAGTATGTTTAAAACATATTCAATAATTATTTTATAAAAATTGCTGGCAGTTTAATCGTGTTAGTTATTATATTGCGAACTATAATGGGTTGATCGCTGAGACTCAGTGGAAGCTGACACTGCGTAATCGTTTGGTGCGCGAGCGCGCGTCTGCGGCTGCGCGGGCGCAGGACATAGGGATGTCGCGACGTCATTATCTTTAAAATTCGCATGCTTTGTTTAACTATGTCTAATAAAAATATTTCTTCCATTTAGCCTTATTGGGGGATGGGTAAGTCGATGGACCGATGATCTGGTAAAGGCGGTAGAAAGCTGGTGGCTGCAAGCGGCCAAGAGCTAGACGCATTCAACCCAGAATTAACATATATCAAATTGTTCAATAAATCATGGTAAAATTGTTCTCTAGATATAACCAATTGCTAGATATAAAACTATCTATTTCCAGTATCATTGAGGTGAGCTTTGAACCAAAGGAACAATCTTGCATCGGACACATATTATAACATAAGCATTTTCTGACTATTATAACAGTAAGTTCCTAACATAAATTTTGTTGATTTTTTGATTTTACTTATGTCTTAGGCGTACTAGCTGTACCTACCTACGTGCGATATTTTTATAATGGTTTTTATTATGTACTCCAGTCTGAGTAATGACACCAAGGAACACTGATTCGAACAAGCTGAGTGTCTTATATACGAGTGGAAGGTGCTTGAGACAATGTGTGAGCTCGAGTTAGTATTAGCATTATTATCACTATAATAATAGCTCGCTTTACAGCACTCAGCTGAAATTTGGCAGGTAAGCAACTTTTCTCACCCTGCAACAAATCAGCTTTCCAAACAAATTGTAGCTTTACTCAACCCTGAAGTCCGTATGAAAATTGCGCAGTCGCGCGCGCCCTGCGCCACCGCGAAATATGACTCGCCACGGTTCCTGGCGCTGCGTGTTCTCTGGCCATCACATCACACTAGCGACACCGTACACGCAAAACTCACCATTATTTCAAACACTAAAGCTTTTACATAACTACAAAACTGCTTCACGGCAGCTGTCGTAAAAGTACACACAATAAAGTTCTGTCCTTTAATTACCGAACCTGCCGTTTAGTTCGCGTGTTACCTAGCCCTTTATGTAGGTAAATGACAAAGTGGGAGTGTTCTAATGAAAAATTAAAACGAAGGGTTGGTTTTTTTCATATATGCGGTACAACCAGTCGCGTACCTTTTGTGTGCCTCTAATAAACATTTAGATTTACCTGTCACCGTTATGACTAGTTAAAAAACCATTTAGAAATATTTTTACACACAATTTACGGTAGAGAACCCTTCAATTTGGTCCAAACTTGATTGCCACTTTAATAATAGGTAAGTATGCAAAAGACTTGTGATCTGAATTCCAAAAGTAGGTATTTAATGAAGTCAGTTTTTTTCGATTTAAATCCTTAACCTGAATTTAGTATACTAATCTTACTTGCTTATGTTAATATTAACTTCGTCACGCACGACTGTGGTTGGAATATTTGTGATGCCAACACGTTACGGGGCGCCCGCTCTCGGTAGCAAAGCCAACTCAAGTATTTTTTGTCCCATCCTGACAGATCGAATTATAGTATAGTAATCGCTTCGATAGCTCGTCCTATAAAATTATCGGGCTGTATTTGGTTTCGTGAGCGATGCCAGTGGGAACCCAGTAGGTGGGAGACGCTCCATTTGATCTGCTCTATTTTTGATGATTTTGATACGTGTATCTTTTTGTTTAGACGATTAAATATTTGGTGAAGTTTTAATATTAATGTAAATATTTTTATTTGTTTAATATTATTTATATAATTGTGTTTACACACTTGTTTTAAAAAAATAATTGTGATTGGTACGAGAAGTTATCAATAAATGATGCAACAGAAACCATGTTTGATAGTAACAAAAATAAACGATCTATCTTTACTTAAAAAAGATTTTGGGAAAATAGATAACCTGTACAAAATTCTACTTTTGAATTCGAACTACAAACTTTTATTAAATTTTATTTTTTAATTAAATTCTTATTGTTTTTTACTTAGTTTTACTTTCTTCAAAACGTATTCACCCATTGCTGGGTTTAGGTTTTGTTCATGTTGCGCCATTTTCATCGATGTAATAAAGTTCACAACATTTTAATAGAATAGTAAACATTTTAATACCTATGTCAGGCCATACCAGAAAATAAGTTAGAACGGAAGGAGAATACAGTATGTTTTCGTTTTTTTTAAACAGTTTTTGATCAAAAAGATAAGCCCATTTATTTTGAAAAATATGAAAAAAGTACTTTCTCTCAAAACATATAAAAAAAACTGTTGTATTTCGTAACAGAAATCATGTTAGAATGCTATCGAACATATTAGTTATTTTCATTAAAGTAACGATATTATGTTTCTAACAATTTAACTTAAACACAGAAAGTAGGTACGTTTTCTATTCGAAAAATCATTTAGTTTTTGTCACCCAACAAAGCGTGCTACTAATTCAATCAATTTAATAAAGGCTTCAAGGAAAACAACGGGGTTTCAAAGGAAAACCAGTCAGGCGTGAATGCTACTGGATACAACAGGGAAAGGTCTTTTTTTTCCACAGGACCGTTACAAATCGCCAGATGGTCTATTTTTTAGTTTAACACATCAATAATAATTATGGTTGACAATGAATGTATGTTTGTCAAATGCATAGGCGCGTTAATAATAAGTATGCGCTAAAAAGATGTGTGTATAATTTTAATTTCTAGATTTATATATTATGTATATGGATAAGTGAAGACTTTTAATGACAAAGTCAGAACACTAATTTTGTAAATTAGATAAATAGCTTTACGTAAGTGATTAATTACAGATTGAAGTAATCAGAAAAAAATAAAACGCTATAACTTTTGGTATTAGTCCATAAAAGGTAGTAGCGCTGTCTAACGTGCCTTTTTAACTATTTAAACGTGCTAACAGTTTCGCAGAGTCGAAGTAAGTTTTCGTTAGCGATTACTTGACAGATTGTCAATACAAAACTGTAATTTTAACTGCGCTTTAATTAATATTAATTGATTTATTTATTCATGGGCAACCAACAAAACATACATTATAACAATATACAATAAAATTTGCATTAATAAAAACAAACTAAATGCTGTCTTACTTCCATTAATTCTAGTCTATTCTATTAATTCAATATCTATGAATTATGTCTTAATTCTAGGAAGCCACTGCATGCAAAAGTGGTTTATTTTGAAAATATAGATACTAACACTATACTAATAATATTCCCTAATTAATAGGTAACAAATATATGTAGTTAATACATATAGTAACAGGTGAATAATGCCTTAGAATTTTTGTGAGGATTAAGAACATCTAATCATATAAGTATAACTTTCATAAGAGTTCTATTGAACCAATCTTGAATATATGATTTTGATTTGATTTTATTTGCCAAATATCCAGCCAATCTCATTTGGTAGTAGTGGAGGTGCGTTATGCGACACATAAAAGTAAAATGTAAAATTTTGACAGTGGCTTAAAAGAAACCAAGTAATACAGGTTTCTGTCTGTCGAATTATACATGTTTCGTTAGTCAAGTCATTCTCGAAACGTATTGAACGTTTTGAAATGTTATTTTTCACTGTTCATAAATTTTTGCTTTTAAATTATTTTACTCTAGCGCAAGATCGCGATTGCGTTTGTTTGATACACAAGGACTTAGGTACTTATTTTTCAGAAAAAGTAAAACCACTGATTCTTACTTTCTTTCTGATTTCGAAAAATTGTATGCCTTGTGGTTTAGGTGTAAAAGCGTAATAAACACTAAGCTATGTGATTTTCCAAGTAAAAAATATTTGGACATGTTATTTTCAAGATCTCTGACACATTACAAAATTGTATCTAATTCCCCTTGTGAAAAGCTAGGCAGACAATTTACTTTCGCTTTTGTTAAAATTGTATAAAAGATCATTATGACAATTATATTTAAGACTACTTGGCGGGAAAGTAAAGCGTCATGTTTGCTTGTTTTGTTTTATTTTCTAAATTTTGTGAATGTGCAATAATAGTGGATTATTAACCGTTAAGTGTTCTAGCTCACTATGTTTTATATATTAATAATATATCTCTTACTTGACACTGGATAAATGCGCTAAACGCACGAAACCATTATTTAAAAGAAAAAATTCAAAATATTCTGACAGACACTTAAATTTTTATTATGTGTTTTAACGACCGATACGGCGTGGAGGTCAGTATATCTACACTTCACTCCAGAGGTCGTGGGTTCGATTCCCACACAGGACAAATCTTTGTGTGCATGAACATGAATATTTGTCCTGGTCTGGGTTTTTTCCTATGTATATTAAGTATGTATTTACAAAAAAAAAGTATTTAAGTATGTTTATCCGTTGTTTAGTATCCATAACACAAGTTCTTAATGATACTTATCTTGGACCTAAATAATTGGTGTAATTGTCAGAAAAATATTTATTTATTTAACTTTCATTCCTTGTTTGTGCTCCTGAAAGACCACAAATTATTGCTTTTAAATCCATTGACAAATTATTCGTACATAGATTATTTTTAAGGTCTAATCCCAATGCTCGGGTTCAAGCTATAACTTACAACTTTATACAAGCCATGCAAATTGTCCTGTTTTTCTGTAAACAATAAAACCCGTTCTACGTTTAGAACATCGCTTATTTAACTGTAGAATGCTACGTAAATTAAACAAAAATACTAAAACAAAAGTTAATTCGTTTTAATCGTACCGAATACTCGAGCGCAAGCAGAGAGATACCCACCTTATCAAGTTACCTAGGCTACTGGGCATCTCCGCATAGATCTTTTAAAACGATACAAAGGCGACTAGCGTGAACCCAAATCCAACTTTGTACTTTAACATACAAAGCTCAATGTTGCTGAGGACTGCGTTAACATTTATGGTAAAACATTGGTAGTGAATGATAGTCGCTTCGGTGATTTTACGGAAACATGACACCGTGTTAGCCTCTCACAAAAAGAGGAAAGCGAAACCCGACCAAAATTGTTTTAATCGTCGGAAGCCGTCCTCTTGGGATTATTTTGTCATTATAGCATTTTGATTACGTAATACGACGTAGGTACATTAATAGTCTCCGTACGGATGATGCCATTATTATAAACTGATATACTTTTACATCATAAGAGTTACTGTCTATAGAGTCTAGCTAATATAAATATATAAGTACGTAATCAGTCTTGTCCATATTAGCACATTTAGGATTGAAGAGACCTATCTCAAGACTTGTTTTGGGATTCGGCGAATAAATATTACAAGTCTATTATACTTTGTATATAATTAGAGATTTTGAGCTATACTTTTCTTTAATCCAAATTATTTTAATTTCATGTAATTTTCAAGGTGTATGCCTTATAATTCAAACGAATTAATTAAGTTTTGGAATCTTTCTTTATATTTTTGAAGGAACAATTTGTCTTCCTATATAACGAAAGTGAGTAACTAAAATCTGTATTCCATTTTATTATTATTAAGATGATACTTTCTCCAATTCTTTAAAGTTGGCGATAACTTATACTTAAGCCAAGACAATTTAACGGCTTGCTATAAGTATAACAACGTAATTATTTTCTGTTGCACACAAAATATTGAATTAAAAAACGTGTTAAGTCATATAATGTGGGAATGTCTGACTGTTACAATAATAGCAGAGGACATAATTTAGTTTAATAAAATAAGATAGGTACTTATTCAAACTTCTTTTGTTGATACCAAAACCTTTGAAATTATATTTCTCAACTCATATTCACTCCAAATTATATCTGTTTTATTTATCTCTTTATCCGTCGTTATCATTAATAAATTACTATTCAAAATATGATACAAACATTTATTGACTGTTGTTCCTTGAACTTGCTTCACATTTTTTTATGACAGTGTTGCGGTGACGAGATACAAAGAGACACCGTACGATTTGTTTGAACTAACTTGCGCATGAAATAACGTCGGAGTCGCTACCGATGGTTCGCTGGTTATATTACCTACCGCGCTACCGACCACAGAAAAAACTCATAGCTCTGTCTTAAGGCATTCGAATTCCTCAGAGGCAAATACGTGTGTTCAATCGCACGTAACAATTTATTTAATTCGGTGCGAGTAAAACACGACGTAGGTAGGTACAGGTAGGAGAGAAGTGAAACAAGGTTTATTTTATAATCGGTCGGTTTTTGTTTTTGAAACAATAAATTCATATTCACTATTTTGAAATTATATTTGACAATGCCTTAAAAAACTAATAATTCAGGTGATAAAAAAGTAATTGGTGAGTAATATACAAGATGTATATTACTTTCAATATATATTCAAAAATACTCTATTTCTTTAAATATGTTATATGTTATGTGTATAATATGATGCAAAAGTCCCACGATGGTGCAAAAAAATCAATGGGTGTAGTGAGCTCGTTGATATTTATTTTGACATCTTTGTGAAGGTTTGTATGTTTGCATAAACATTTAAGCCTTTAATCAATTTATTAATTTTCCATCCTCATACTCCTGGGCCACTCAATGCTCCACCACATGGTGATGCGCAACTCATTGGTCCAACACTATCTAAAACTCACTAATGAATCTCTCCACCGAAGACGTATCAATTAATTAATTAAGTTTATGTACTTTTTTACATAGCTGTGTTGGATACTTTGTTTTTGAAAACATCATTGTCATTGCGTTGAATGCGTTTCTTGTTGGTTCACATGATGATTACTGCCCCTTCTAATTTGAAGCATGCTATGTTCACCTGTTACTAATTGTGCATTAATCTAAGACTTTTGTTATATATAGTAGATGAGAATTGATGTAACTATTGTTGGTGAACTTAACACATAAATTTAAAAAATAACTTCGAATTTTATCTTGTATTTTTATATGATGGCATTATGATGATGATCATACGATTGATACGACAAGGTATATATTTTTAGTTGTTTATCAACCACCACCACCTAAGTGTTGTCACCTCGCAGATGGCGGATCTCTTTTGAGCTTTATTGTAGATACTAAGATTTGGGAAGGTAGCCTACCTATTTGTCACTCTTGACTTTTAATCATCCAATGGTATAAGGTTCCAAAAGAAATGGCAAATTCAAAAAGAATTGGGGCGGCGGCGGCGGCATTGCGGTGCGCCTACCTGAGCCGGGGTTCCGTGAAGCGCGGCTCGCGTGTCCTCCGCGACCGCGAACATTCACGAACACCCTAAATGGACTCTGATAACTAAATGAACCGTAGAATACCACGCAAATAATCACAAAGTAGCGTTAATTTAACACGTTTAAAACGGTAAAAAATTTAACAAGGCACTACCAGATGTGGCCGTTATCTGGGCCTTTACAAATGTAAAGCGAAACATTTTATTAAAACGTGTCGTTAAATCTTCCTCTTTCTTTCCCCTACGGCAGGTGAGTGCGGAACAATGGCTCAATAGATTGCCTTCGTTGACACATAAAAGACGAAAATCGTTCGGCATTCGCTTAGCGAATTTCGGGAAACCGCAATAAAACCGCAACTGCTTAAACGTTGTCGCGTGGCGTCTGTCAACTGTTACCGGGGAGCCCATTTAGTAATTTGAGCACTACATAATGTTTCACAATCCAAACCTTTTCGGCGCACATGGCTCGGTCGAATGTCCACAATTATAGCCTCAACGTGTAACTAATTACATTCAATATATTTTTTACTGATGCTATAAACAAGTCATGTCTAACAAGATTAGAGACTTATCAAAATGTTCGCTCGAAATGACAAAACGACCCAAGTGGAGCGGACAATTTATATGGGCTATAAAATCGTCACTTCAGCTCACAATGAGACCTCATTAGAGGCTTTTGTGGATCTTTATTATACTAAATAAGTTGGTATTGTGGGCTTTTATTGTACTAATGAAATTATTACTTCTAACAAATTACACGGCTTGGATATCGGATGTAACGTTATTGTAAATCGGTGACGTCTCTATTTAGATAGCGTTTGGTTAAAGATATCTTATTCGTTACGTTTTTCTCTAATTGGTTAGGAAATATCTTTATCTACTACTCGCACTAAAACTATGTTTCTTTTTATTTATCACTTCACACAAGTATAATAGATAACAAGTAACATATTAACACACACAAGTAAAATATTAACGATATAGTATCGTAAATGCTTAAGATACTTTTTTGGTTTCGTTTCCACGCCTCCGCAATTTTTTTATTAAATTGGTATCTATACAACACTAATTAAAAAAAATATTTACAAAAATAAATTTAGTTAACTGGTGAGTGCACTTGGCATTTTTGAAGTCGTGTTTTGTCTTTTTTCGTAGAGTTCGCTTTTATTTGTACTTTTTATAGTTCTATGATTTAGATGTTATGGAATATATCTAACTGCGTAAAAGTACATATATAATAGATTCCATTCTATTATGGCCTATTCCGTATCGGGTATTGAACGCTTATTATGAACCAGTTCAAATCGGCTTTGAAAATGAGAACATTGATACATATGAAAAAATGTCGAAGACTGGAATCTTGCAATTGCACTAAATATTCTACATCGACTCAAAATTCAATCAATCATTCAACCTTTCTATAAAAGCCTAAGTAATCCGAAGTTCCTAACTTTTTAATTGAAGGAAGCGCCTTTTTTATTTCAGTATTTTTTCGAATCACTTCTTGAAACGGGTTGTGGAATATAAAACTTTGAAAGTGATATAGGTATAGTGATGGAAGCTAGTAACCAAAATCGAGTGGTTAGTAAGCGATGCATCAAGTGCGCCGCGAGGGGTCGCCGGTCCGCACCCGACATTGACGGACCAGGCACGGGACTACACTTTTATCGATTAGTCTTTAGTTTATCGGCTTTCAGTTTTGTTTCTATGTATAATATTATTACTTTAAATGTAATAATTATCATACAAGAGATATACGTAGCGTAAAGGGAGCTGGAATCAAAATCGACTTGGTTAGTAAACGATGCATCAAGTGCACCGCGAGGGGTCGCCCGGCCCGCACCCGACTTTGACGGACTAGGCACGGGACTACACTTTTATCGATTAGTCTTTAGTTTATCGACTTTCCGTTTTGTTTCTATGTATAATATTATTACTTTAAATGTAATAATTATCATACAAGAGCTATAGGTATCATAAAGGGAGCTGGAATCAAAATCGACTTGGTTAGTAAGCGATGCATCAAGTGCACCGCGAGGAGTCGCCCGGCTCGCATCCGACTTTGACGGACCATGACACTTGTATCGATTAGGCCTAAGCTGTATCAAGTTTGAATTTTGTTTGTATGTATGCATGTAAAAATTGTTATAAAAGCGATATAGGTATAGTGAAGGGAGCTAGTAACAAAATCGACGTGGGTAATAAGCGATGCATTAAGAGCTCCGCGAGGGGTTGCCCGGTCCCAGCCCGCACTCGACTTTGACAGGCGCGGGGCTACTCTTATGTCGATCAATATTTGGTTTTTTATAATTGTTTATAATTTTTAAACTACTTATAGTTATAAATTATTCATTATAGGATTAGGGAAATTATCACAGATCAGATATCATCAAATATTTTGAAACTAATTTCAATAGGTATAATTTTTATATTTTCGTTATAGCACGTGTCAGTTTTATAATTTCTAAAGAGTTTAAAATTTAGTTACGTCTATAAAGTCGCATCACTATTATTTGATTGATACTGAGCGAATGAGCCTCTGCGCGGTTCGGAGAAGCCTCTGCGCACGTCACTTTGCGGCAGGCGCATGCGCGAAACGCGCCGACATCTCCCGATCGTAGATAATGCCCACTTATGACATAAACCATGCTTTAATTCTAACAAATTGATTTCGAACATACCTAGTGCTCTTATCGACAATATCAATCTTGTACAGTCAACCTCAAATAGTTAGCACTCAAACCGCCATATAAACCGGAACACGCCCTAAAGCTTTTGACAATAGAGACGTTTGTCGATCGTAATGGCGCTTTGGATGTTAACAATCATATAACGCTGACTGTACCAACCCCGGCCCCTGAACAAAGACGCAATGTTATCGTTTATGAGTTGACACGTATCTCTATAATGTGGAACCTCACCAGTTGATCGATAGCTTTACAATTAGATATTTAAGAGCGTCATGATAACACATCAATTGGACGAGAAGTTGCTGCTTGACGCGTGATTGGTATCAAATGGAGCGAGTCACGAACACAAACTGCGAGTGACATTACAACACTTGCACAAGTAATTAGTAGGCAAGAAATGGATTTAAAATATCTTTGTAACAATCCTCGCGCTACTATAATCGTTTCAGCGATGGTCGTGAAGACATTGTTGTTCTGAGGCTCCTATCTTACCTTACCTGTGAAAGGGCGAAACACGTGTCGTGTTGAATAGTTCCTCGATTTTTCGGGAAATCATAGTAGCGCGGAAATAGTTACAAAGATATTTTTAATCCATCACTTGCTTACAATGGATTTCCGCAAAGTAACGCCTGAATCAATTAATTAGTTTTAAAATATATATTTCAGAACGTCATGACTGAAATTCAGTCGAATCTGGCTAGACCAGTGAGCAGAATCTAGGCGCTTCCATGATAATACTAAAATGATGATGATGTAAGAGAGTTATGAAAACACATCGATTGGACGCGAAGCTGCTGTTTAACGAGTGATTGGTATCGAATAGAGCGAGTAACAAAAACAAAAAGCAAGTGTCTTTTCAATATTTACATACATACATCCCCGAATGGGTAGGCAGAGGCATATTATATGCCCACACTTCGCCAATTACATTGTCGGTCCCACGTTATAGATGGCGAGCCTATTGCCGCTTGCCGGGATCTGTTAAGTTCGCCAGAGCCTCGTCTGTTGATCACCACTTGCATGTGAGGTTGGCTTGGGCTACTTAGATGTTAGTAGGATCCCTATAAATCACTTGTACGGTAAATAACATTTATTTTTCAGTTTTAGAGTAAATAGACAAGTTGCATAGAGTTGCAAGTTCAGAACTTGTTTAGGGGTATAAACATACGTCACGGCACGCGACGTGCGACCACTCCAATATCTGATTTAAAGGCAACTTGGTTTATATTACTGCGGAACTAATTAGTTTTCTTTATACCACAAGGTGGCACTGAAGCATGCGCCTCACCTGATAGAGGATAGACACCGCATCCTATCTTTTTGGAGAGCCCCATGGTGTTGCTCCTAGGAATATTTCGCCAGGGAGCCGTTACCACCACCCAAGATTACATACGCAGCAGAAATTTCCTTTTTAAATGCACGCGCTCCTGTCATTTGCATGAAACTTTTATAATATCTATGCTTTCTTTGCCTCCAATCAGTTGCGTGCTTGAGACATACTATTATTACATATTATTAAAACCACGTTGTTTTCGTATAAAAAATAATAAATAAATAATTGATTTTCTAGACGTATATAAAAATAGTACAAAAATAATGATGCCTCATTAAATAATAATAATAAATTCAACATTAAGAACCATAGTCAAAAAAAAACAGCTAGAAAAACACAATGATTATCTAAGGCGCTGAACAGGTTGAGCAATTATTGCGTTTGGTGGAGCCGTGATCAAGATAACTGATTATTAATCGTTACTAATTACTGTTGGTGTTGTTTCGACTTTTATCGGACACTTACCTACTTGGACCGACAAAAAAAAGGGAACAAAAACCGTGAAGAAAGGCACACTTGTACCCCCGTTCACCTGTTCGGCGTTTCGCTGGCGGCTGTTGTACAAAAGGGTTCAAATATCACAGTTTTGGGGGTATAATGGCCAGCTTAGCAATAAATCACGTGAATAATAACTGCACTTGCCGAGGCTTAGATTATCGCTGTAATGTGCGGTTGAGGATTTGTGCTCCGTGATTTATTGGGTTGGTGTTTTTGTGCTTGATTTGCCCTTTCTAGCTATCACTATTGCATCGTTTGGACATAAAATATCGGCTATGTTTGCCTTCGGTTATTTAAAAAAAAGGTGATAAGATGACACGTTATTTTAGGGGATTACTAGGTGTTAACTCGTTTTATTCCTACCAATTTCACTCATTATTGCAGCTGTCTTCGATCGACACCGTTAGGAGGGCGTGAGAAAAAATATCAACGTGATATTAATGTTTGGTTCTTCACAATAATCAGCCCCAGGACATCCATGAAGTTTACTCCTTGCATAAGCTTTTATATAAAAGATCCACTAAATGTATTCTACAACCAAAAAGACCTGTAAATACGCAATAATGAGTTACAGTTTACATATTATGCATAATTTAATAGTTGTGTGATTCATTTCTTTTTCTTTAATGTCATTGACTGATTTTGGTACAGGCGAATTATTTACGATCAATGAAACGACTAAAATTGAATAAAAGGTTCTTGCTATCGAATGCATTGGTTGCCTTAATGCGTCCCAATTAACATTTGAATTGTCCTATTAATTGAATATCTTTTTAAATGATTAAGAAATACAACTTCGAGGGCGTCGTAGTACCTACCTACCTACCTAAGTACGGACGAGTAACAAAAATGTCTTAGAGGAAATAAAATCAACAATTAGATAAACATTGTCATGTTTTCACATATTCCAAAATAGTTTTACATATACTTTTATCGGCAAGAACATTCATAATGCGTTACTAAACTTAATAAGGTGTTTTATTCACGTTACATAAACAATATTCTGAATTAGAGCATAATTATGAGGAAAAATATTACTTAAATAAGTCAGGACTAAATAGTATGTATCTGTATAAACATATAAAAATAAAATATAACTAAATAAATACATTTACCTGTATCACTGCTAAAGCCAGTTTCCAAGTAAGATATTTACTTTTCATAAATTTTAATCCATTATTAATAGACAGACATTGTTTTTATACATCTGACAGTTCGCGACTGGTTTTGTTTTCACGTAAGTGCGCAAACGGATGCAAGTGTCTGTACTGGGAGTCACAGATTAAATAACTTATATTTATTCGCGAAGTCTCGGCGATAAATCGCAGAATAGCCGCCGGCGCAGGATTCGGGACCCATCAATCATTTAGCCGGAGGAGCGGCGTGGCTGGCGGTTCCGCGCGTAGGCTAATGTAGTTATGGAGAAGTGAGAATCAAATAAAGTTATTGTTATTTTATGAAGAATATAATTTTTATACATTTTGAAATAAACTTGTTAAACGGGCTACTTATTAAACATACATATATATATATTATATTAATATACTGCACACACAAAACATAAAAAACAAAAGTTAAAAAAGATATATTAAATATTTCGTTCTTTCACAGACAATCGTCCTGTACACATATAATATTTCGCCTAAAACAGAAAATACGCCTTTTTACCAGATAAATACAGAAATATGTCCTTTTTTAAATTTGTATATGTCTAACATCTAAGCTCAGTAGCTTAGGTTTAAAACAAGCTGACTTGCATTTAATTTCAAGCTTCTGCCCGCTTTCTGCCAATTATAATTATTAAAGGAAAGACGTAAAATTTTTATTTAAAAAAAAATGGTCTCTTTTAGTTGAACCAATCTTTATAATATTACTTTTCCACAGTAAACTTCATAGAAAATAATTTTAATTCGCCAGACACGGAAACCTCTAAGGGCTACCTGTATCTATGTATCAAAGCTTAATATAGCTTGATAAAATACTATTGTAGCTTTAAAAAACTATATTATTAAGAATCGATTTATTAAAAAAACAAGGTTTCTCTGTATACGCTTAGTCTACTGCATACTCTAACGACTCCATATTAAAATCTAAATCGGTTCAGCTTGTCAGACTCGATCTTTTGATACATGATAACTAGAGGCAAAGTCACATTAAATCAACTTGCTCGTACTCATTCGTAATTCACTTAATTTCACTTACTTAGTTCTTGAAATTGGTGTAATACCATTCCATTAGTGTGCATAAACATTATTCAATTTTCTTGAATCCTAAATGATGAATGGTCGCAAAACTGGTTCGAGAGAGATCGGTGTGCTTGATTTCCTCAGTTTATGTTTTCAATTAATGATTGGTTCCCATGACTTTACATAAAAAGACATTGGCTTAAAAAATATCGGTTTTTGAAGTCTAATAAATGTTAAGCGTTAAGCATGTAAATATAGAAAATAACATTATTTATGCCTGTTTCATTCAAAGTTTTTTTATTTAGTTATTTATATATTTCTAAGAAGTCTTTATGAACCTTACTCTATGTGATTACATAAACAATACAAAAATAATAGATCATAAGCTATTTGCTATCACGTATTAGGTATATCGTCGCAAGTGTTCGTAAATTTGTTTTTATGATACCTACGATAATTTATTTTAATTTGCACATATATCGATGAAAAATCCTATTTGTTTATTTAAGCTTGGCTTCATTCCGAAACACTTATAAACGTAATTTTAGTCTAAGAGCGACACTTAATTAAAAGCTTGTTAAATATAAGTGAACGTTAATAAAGAAAAAAACGCAGACAAAGACAATACTTATTCTTTTAAAGTTAACCAATGAATTAATTTGGTTTGTTTGCCTCAGTTCATCATTTCAATTACTGACTGGTTCACATGACCTCGGATTCAGGTGTGCTCGCGAAGGCTTTAGCGGGAAGGTCGCGAGGTGGTAGTGTTGGCTTTTTGCCTGCGTTATAAGTAAGTATGTGTTTTTTCTTTTTCAGTAAATTTGTTTACGGTTTATATGAGGAGTCCTGTGATATTATTTAACTTTTTACAAAAGAGTTTTTTTTTCTTCAAGTATTTGCCAGTGTTATGTTATGAACTAGATAATTCAAGTTATTTGCAACAATGTGCAGCGTTTTCGCCATTTAGTCACAGTTGATGTCATGGCAAGCAGAGCGACGATAGCCCAATGGCGCGACCTCTTGCCCTTAAATTCAGAGGGTCTCTGTTTCAAACCCTGGCGCACCTATGATTTTTCGAAGTTATGTGCGTAATTATCGCTTGCTCAGTGCCTCGGAAAGCACGTTAAGTTGTTGGTCCCGGCTGTCATGAACATCTATAGCAGTCGTTATTAGGAAGTCAGTGCCTTCTAACAGACTGACAGCTGTTTTAACCGTAGAATGATGTTTCCCTCTGGATTGCGGAAGTCAGGCTGCAGTCGCTCCACGTAATACCTGAAATTCAGTCTAATTTGGTTGAACCAGTGAACAGTCCCTGGGCCCTAAGCTTAAGTCTTGGGCAAACGGAATAATGCTAGTATATGATGATGTCATGTTGTAAGTAAAGTCCGTCACAGTCAAGTAGTGGAGACATTACGAGAGGTTTCTATATAGTATTGGAATCAACACGGAAAATCACAATTCACTGCTATATACTACTTTCCTGCACTTTGTACGTAGCGAAGGAAGCTATATCTAAAAATCCACTATATTTAAAAGTATAATCTTAAATTTACACTAGTGTTGGGAAATAAAACATTGCCGCGATGTATTTATCTTTTTTCGCGTTGTTGGTGCCAAGACTCTCGAGTATAGAGCTTCGTAAGTTTATTATAAAAACTATCAGTTTTTTCTTAAATTAATGCCATGTCCGAAAAATGGTCTTCATAAAACATTATGCGTTGGCGCGCATTATGCGTATAGATTCATCAAAGAGGATATTCCTCAAACTACAGTTTTTAGTAGTAAAAAAAAAGAGAGTGAACGCTGTGGATACGTATTATTATTTGTCATTTTATTACACAAACAGTATTATAGGTAACTATATAATCATACCTATGAGAGTTTCCTAACAAATATACAGTATGATATAAATGTATGAGAGTGCGAATGTCTTATATAATCATTTATCATCATGATCTCAGCTTATTTACGTTCCACAATTGGGCACAGGCATTATCTCATAAACGTGAGAGGGATTTGGGTCATCCTCTGCCTCGCCAATCCTGTGTCCTGCTTCAAACGGGTCTCAAACTTGCCGTAACCACATATTAGCAACATATTAGCCGGGACCAATGACTTAAAATGCCACCCCAAATATGAAAGCGGTCGGTATTAAATGCCACACAAACTTTCATCCATTCAAAGAATGACCACTGGAAACGTTAATTATTGTTTCGAGAGTTTAAAAAGCGTAACGGAACGTAATACTTACCGTAACATTTTTAATTTTTTTACCGTGATATTTGGAAATAGTGTAAAACTCATTAGAGCTTAAAGCTTGTCTCTAAACCAAGCGATTTGAGGGCAAACGTCTTGACCCAGCGTTTTGGAGAAACTTTTTGATTGATCTCTGCATAATACTCACCCATAGGACTTTTCTTCGACTAAATCATATTTAACCTTTTCTCCTATGAATAAGTTTCGTTTTCGCATGCTCCAAGAATAGATAATTAATTAGTTAACGTATGAAGTTATTTTAGTCTTTGTTTTTAGGTACTAAGGTCTAATGTTGTGAAACGGTCGCGGTAAGTATGTCAGGTGAGTGTGAAATCAGCGCGCGGCTGAAATGCTAGCCTCGAGGTGGCGATTAGGGTGTAGAAGCTATGCGTTCTTTTCCACAGGCCTCTAAAATGTTTAGAATATAATATCCCTAAAAGGGGCAGATCATGATAGGCCTGTAGTTTGCCAAAATATAACTGTAACTAATTGTGAATAACCTGTTTTTGACAAAAAAATATGATTTAAAATTTAGCGTACGGAAAAATAGGCGTGATTATATTGCTGAGTGATTATATTTTATATATATTGACTGCTGCAACACAGTCCTGCGAGCCTAGTGCAGAAGCCATAGTTTACGTATATCCTTGTCACATTTATTTTTCTGCTAATAAAGATTATAGATTGTTATTATCATTATTATATGAATGTATCTTCATCTCAGCTCATTTACGTATCACGGGAAGCCCGTGCTTAGTAGATCACGGGGTTCATCCCTCGAACTAGGGTGTAACTATTCGCATTCGGATCCAGTGCGGGTTGGCGGAGGAAAGTGTCCAATGGGTCCTAATATAATTTTTTTTCTAGTCGCCATTTATGCTTAACGACTGCCAAATATAGTGATAACCGGAACAAACGGCTAAAGGTGCCATCCAATGAACGAAAGCTTTCAATATGAAATGCTGAACAAACTAAACAAACGGTTCATAGAATAACGTCTTTGAACTTTGCTTAAATTCGGTAATCGTTTCCAACCACGTAACACCGTGGAGCTACGAGCGATTCTCCATTCATCTGTATATTTTTAATAAAGTTATAATAAAATTACCAGAATGCTTAACAAAATAATAATTTTGCAAAATAAAAACATTGAAAATTAAAAATACATTGCCATTTCTATACGGTTACGGGTCTGCAAATTACACAGAGCACTCTTAAGAGGAAGTTGCCTTATGGAGCTAAATGTGTTTGTTATTTTGTCCTACAGGCACCTATTAGGGCCTCTTTGGCGGCACACCTCCTGCGGCGGTGCTGGCCCTCCAGAGGTATATCATTTCAAATTGTGCAGGTCCTGTGACCACGTACACGTCGTTATAGCCAACTATAATAACAGGCTGTTTATTAAATTAAAAACCAGTGGTAGCTTCAAACCAAATATTCGGTTTGCACTTATTGTTAAGGCTGCTTTGATTCTTAAGGTTGTACTGCCAAACCAAGTGGTAAAGACTACTAGCTTTAAACTAAACATTCGGGATGCAATTACTGTTAACGATTCTCACATAGGACAAAACTCATATCCATGAATACTTGTTCTGGTCTGAGTGTTTCCTATGTGAATGTATTACAAAAACAAAGTGTTTACATCTGTTTATCGGTTTTCATAACACAAGTTTATAATTACCTATACTTATCTTAGAACTAAATATTTGGTGTGATTGCAAGATATATATTATTATGCTATGATCTGACATTAATACGTTTGCATGCCATTGCAAGAATATTGATCACGATGAACTGATTTACTCTTTAAAATAATTGCGTCACATAATATTATTCTTCGTACTTAGGTAAGGAACTATGGTCTATTGCGCCTTTTCTGTATCATATATATGCCTGTGTTAATAAAATAAATCTTTGTCTATCTACATTCATCCATCATTATCACCTCAGCTCATTATTGACCATGGACCTTAAAATTGTTGAACTCGTCCAACAGGGTTATTGTCTAGGCTAAGCATCTAATTCACATAGGAATGGTGCTCGGAACTGCTAAGGACATACCGCTGTGAACTCTGCCTTACTTCGGCGATCGCTTCTGACCAACTAAGGTAACCTGTGAAAGGGCGAAACACGTGTCGTGTTGAATAGTTTCTCGATTTTTCGGGAAATTATAGTAGCGCGGGAATTGTTACAAAGATATCTTTAATCCATCACTTGCATATAAGAGGACATTGTATACCCACTATTATTATAATATTATTAAAAAATTACAAACAGTAATTTTACTTACACAGTCCAGTGTACCAGTCATATGTTTTACAAATAAACGATTATGATTTGTTTCGTCATCATTATCATCTCAGCCATATGACATTCAGTGGTGAACATAGGTCTCCCCAATAGATTTCCACATTGAGCGACCCTGACCTGACCTGGACCAGATCATCGGTCGATCGCGTGGGGTGCCATCCTCTACTACGTCTACCAGTTCTTGGTCGCCATTGAAGAACCTTAACGCCCCATCGATCGTCGGTTCTTCGTGCTAAGTACCCCGCCTACTGCCACTTAAGCTTGGTAACTCGTCTCACTATGTCGGTCACTCCAGTTATCCTACGGATACCTTTATTTCTGATTCTATCACGCCTACGTGTCCACCCTAAAAATCCCTAGAAACTCCGAGTATTGTCTCATTCTTTCTTAAGAGGCCCATAGTCAGGCACCAAGTCTCTGTATCACACGTTATCACTGGCAACACACACTGCTCGAAGACTTTCGTCTTAATACTTTGAGGTATTTTGGACGAAAAGATTATTGCGAAGTTTCCCGAACGCAGCCCAGCGGAGCTTTATATGACGATTGTCTTCTTTATCGAAGTTGGATCTTCCAATTTGGACTTTTTGTCCCAGGTATACATACTCGTCGTAAACTTCGAAGGTCGAGCTTCCAACAATTACTGGGGTAGGCGCTACATGGACATTCGACATTATTTTCGTCTTGTTCATGTTAATTTTAAGACCTACCCTTTAGGAAGCCCTGTCGAGGTCCTCAAGCGTTGTGCCCAGATTCACAAGCGACTCCGCTATGATCACTATGTCGTCGGCAAAACGTATACTCGCCGTTGATGTTGCCTAGTCCAGCGACTTGGAAACATCCTCCAGGACAGCAGTGAACAGTTTCAGAGATATGACATCTACCTGTCTCATGTCGGATTGATTTATTTGCTTGCCTTTTATACCAAATAGTAGATATCGTAGTAAATATCTACTATACTATGGCCTCTTACATTAGTATATATAAGAGGCCATAGTATACGCAAGGCGCACTGGCTCTGCGCAACCCTTCATTACAGCTTAACAGATAGTTGTTGGCATTTGAACCCGATGAGTGAGCCTTCATCGAATCGACACCCGA
Source organism: Musotima nitidalis (assembly GCA_949126915.1). Classification (NCBI taxonomy): domain Eukaryota; kingdom Metazoa; phylum Arthropoda; class Insecta; order Lepidoptera; family Crambidae; genus Musotima; species Musotima nitidalis. Next base: position 12,133,085 of record OX421418.1, on the reverse strand, counting down.
ACACGACCTGCTACGGCCGTTTTGAGAGCGGCAAGGTTCCTAGTCGGGCTAAAGTGCATAGGGTTAGGTCAAACATGAAACTTTATGCTAGTGCGCAGTACAAAACTGATAATGGGATAAAGCTAGCAATATTTTTAAGTCATTTTCTAGAACACAATAGTTTTAATTGGAAGCTTTTTTAATAATTGCTTCGTGCGTTTAGCACTTTTAGCCAGTGTCAAGTAAAAGATATATTAATAATATCTAATTCATAGTAAATGACAATGAGTGGTGATAAAAATTATAAATGGTAAATAAGATGTCCTCCCCATAAACCCCTTGAGTTCTCATTCTAGATGTGGGCCTATACGAGATCTCACATTGACGTCTTAAGAAATTTTAAAATTGATGTTGCACTATTTGGTTTTATTTACCAACACTCATGTACGTTCACATAATAATCTACCATTATTACACATGAATGTTGCAAATATTACATATTTTTGAAAATAAAGCAAAACTGCAGACATGACGTTTTACTTACCCGCCAAGTAGAAGACTTTGGTAGACTTTTTATATGTACCTAAGATAAGGTTGCATCTTATTATATATTTATTAGTAGTAACTAAGGTTGTTATTTAAACTTCTAGTTTTTTTATTAATTGTTTTTAACTTTTTTGTGGTTTTGGATAATCTTCATGTAATATTATGCTTGGTAATAATGTAGACATTGCTAATAATTTACAGCAATCACGAGTAATTTTGCATCGTCTACCTTCGAAAGTATGCATCAGATTATCAGTATAGGACCTGCATGAAGTAACGTTTTTTCAAAGAAATTACACACCATAATTTATGTTAATAGTAATCGTATTGTAGCCGCAATACGGTGTTTATAGTTTTAAGATGAGCCATTAAATCCATATACGAGTAGATTCTTCCCTTTTCATTTTATTTCTAATGTACATAAGAATTCTAACCTTGCAGATGAAAATTTAAGGTTAAATATATCAAACATAGATAACTATAATACCTGAGTGAAGTTATTGAACCTAAATGTATCAGAAACTAAACATCATATTGCAGCACATGTGATATACTTATTTAAAGTTTAATCGGCTCAATTTCTTAGTTCCAATCGATGGACAAATAAACAGAACATCCCTACCTCAGAGATATTTTATCGATAATGATACGATTAATAATGTTGCAAAGCAAACGGCGATAGATGGTGAGGCTTTAAATCGCGCGACCATTATCCTGTCGATACGCCGACTCGCGCGCACGAACATTGCAGATTACACCCCTATTTACTGTCAAACTTAATTTCTCACTCGTGACATGTCGTTCGAAAGTTCATTCCTGACTGAGGCTTTGTTTAATTCCGTCTACTGCTTAAGTTATGGCCTGCGCGTTGCAACATTACAACCTATTTTCATATATAAATGTTATTGCATGGAAGATGAAAGCTCTGTAGGTTTCGAGTGATTCTTCTTGCAATATATTTACTTTTTAACTACCTTGTATATTTGACCTTGATATTTGGAGTGAAAGGCAAGGGGATGCACAAAAGATCCGACATAAGGGTCAAAGTGCGCCACGAACAGTCTGTGGCACCCACGATAAGATAAGATAACTGCCTTGTATATTAAAGATTACATTCCTATTTCATGTCATGAGTGACGTCATGTCGTTCGAACTTCATTCCTGACAGAGGCTTTGTTTTATTTCGTCTACTGCTTTTGTTCTGGCTTTCGCGTTGCAACATAAAAGCCTATGTATGTCGTATGTATGTCATTGCCTATCAAGATTTTTGTAAAAGCATCTCACTTCATAAGTTTTTACATTCAATAATAAAACGAAATATGTATTGTAATAATACTTTACTCAATTAAGCCGTGTGGTACCGGCCTAGTATAGTGCCACCCTCTGTCATCTCATGGGGAGTCGTAAAACTCGACAAAGAAAAATCCTACCGGATGATGGGCAGCAGCATCATCCTGCGTACTGGCTTCACATATAATAAATAATTGGGGAGGCCAATGTTCCGCAGTTGACTTGATATAGCTGAAATTATTATGATGTCTCGATTAAAGTTATCGTCATCCTAGCATACTCTGGTTGTGCCCTAAACTTACGATTAGGGCCCAGGGTTTGCTCACCAGTCTAACCAAATCTGTGTGGATTTCAGTTATTACACGGAGCGAACCTCCAAAACCCAAGGGGAAACCTCATTCTATAGTTACATCAGCCGCAGGATATTAGAAGGCACGTATTTTTTAACAACGACTGCCATAAACGTTTATGTCAGCTAGGACCAACGTCCACCAACTTTGAAAAGTCATAAACAACCAGTATTTGTATTCGAAATTGCAGTCCGGTCTCGACACTGGGCAATCGCTGCTTATTTATACTTAGTTGATTTTTTGCTTCCTTATGTCTGTTAACTATGACAAGTAGCTAAAAAACGTAACGTAAGTAACGAACATCAAAAATTATTTCCAAATGATGTCTTTGTAGTTGTAGCCCTTGTTCTCTTATTGCCAGCCAGCAATAGAGCGCAGAACTCAATAAAAACAGTAATACTTTATTTCCATTGCACACTTGATGCAGATAAATTAGATGTTGGAACGAGTGTGGAGCGCAGTGGTATGACGAGTGATTAGTTACCGCGCGTTATAATTTAGACTTAGTGTCGGCGCTGGAGTTGAATCGCACCTTGTTAGGCTCACTTGTTATGCGCGCGCGCTCATTGCCGGTCAGATTATCGGCTATTATGTGTGGAGATGGATCGTTAAGACATAAATTACTTTTTATTATTAAATAGACTTTTAGGTATTATAAAATCTCAAGATATTTAACACTGATTTTTTGTGGGTCACGTCAATCAATGTCATTATTTATTTTATATGAATACCTTGCTAAATTACATATTTAAATGATTTTGATAAATTTATAATAAATTATATATTTGTGTGCAAATAAGTATTAAACTAGATCAACGCTGCAATCGCTATTGAGATGAGAGAGGCAAGAAAAAGACAAAATGTATTTTAAAATATTAGTTATGGCGTGATATTATCAGAATAGAATCATAATTTCAAAAAAGTAAAGATTCTCAATTCGGTTGTAGGTATTTTGTTTTATAATTCTTATTTAAACGAAAAGCCTTTTCTATATGTATGTGATCGAAGCGGACATTAAAATATGACTGGCCATTTATTTACATTAGTATCATTTCTTTATCAGTTTATCACTGATTGTCTCGAGGTCGCTATTGAGTATAACACACAGCCATAACTGATGACTAAATGTAAATACCAATTGAGCTTTTGTTAAAGCACCCATCCGGAGCAATGCTTCGTGACTTAGTTCTTTTGACTCGCGTATATTTAAATTTTTCATCCAACCCATACTGAAGAGTTCTTGACATAATGAAAAATCTGTACTTAATTGCCATATTATGCTTGTTAGATAAAAAATTGCATGCACATGTGTATGGTGATGAGAATGTTTATAGATAAACTTCTACAATGTTGGTTATGGAATTAGTAATATAGAATTATCCCTCTCAGTTCGTGGGGTTATAACATCTTTGCAGAATGTTAAGCATAGAATAATTTATTCCACTTCACATTGAGTTTTTCATACAAAAAAAACCCTTTACGGGATAGATTGTAGTTACCGAATGTGTGTTTCTTTGGCATAATACAATCGACAATACATAGTATATAACAAAGTCGCTATACTATGTCTGTCCTATTTATGCTTAGATCTTAAAACAACGCAACGGATTTTGATTCGGTTTTTTTTAATAGATAGAGGGATTTAAATGAAGATCACGCGGATGAAGTCGCTAGTTATTAATAATTTAATTAGAGTTTTTATTCATTTATTCTTTTGTATCTAGAAATGTAATTTTCTTATGGGTGCTCTACTTTAAAAAACAAACCATGTTGTAATCGTTAAAAATAAAAATAAATAAAACTATTCTATAAATATCAAACATGCCCGCAACAATATTCTTTTGATACCATATTATATTCCATTATTACAACCTTCACGACGACAAGATAACAATACTTCGGAATTTTGATAGAACGAACCCCCTTTGACCGTGAAAATGTCATAAATATAAATTAGTGGGTCGCAGTCATTCAAGAACTTTACCACCTCACTGATCCTTTGTATGAATTTCTATTAACTCCTACAGAAGTTCATAGCACGTTTTTTCATCTCGGTGACATCTTTTGTTGAGCAGAGTTTTTGTGGGTTAATATGAACTCTTAGAGTATTCAAAGAGTTGATTGTATTATGTTAGAATATTTTGACATATTGCCATGCATTGTCTAGGAACAATTTGTAAGGTCGTAAATTATATCAGAGTTATGCGAGCTTGACGAGGATCCGATTGTGTGATTTAGGATTAATATGATTTTAAGATTTATGTGGAACTCTTCTCGTTACTTACAACCGTTTTTTAATGTGACTGGTGTTATGTGGGTCTAATACGTGTTTTCTTTTGATATTTCTTCGGGTTATGAAGGCGGCAAAAATATTTGAAATTCATCGTTTGAAACGATATTGAATATTTGACATTGCAGTAGGTATGTCAATTTGTTTGTCATTATGTTAAAGATTGATGTTCTCACCACCTACGAGTTTAAAATATGAAGGCATCAAACTAAGATCAGTTAATTAAGTTTTAAGCTATATGGCTTCAGGTGTTTTTTACTTCGCAGATTGAACAACTACACCAAAATTTCGGACAGAACCACTTTGAAAATGCTTAAAATAAAACATTTATTTTTTAAATATATACTGTGCTGTAATTAAGATAACTTTGTGGTTTTGTTTCAATAATCATTTATCTCTCGTTCTAAGATAATGCGTTTACACCACTACACGAAAAGTCCACTAGAAGTCGGTCAGAACAAAATGTCCTAAAATATTTAAACCGAAACACCAAACCTAGTTTTACGTATTTAAAAGACTGACTGTACATGATTAAGATTCACCGAGCAGCCCGTTAGACGGACAATGTGTGGACAGGTGACAAAAGGTGCGGCTTCTTTGAGAGGCAGCGGTATCTATTGGTTCCTAAGAGTGTCACAGCGGTTTTGGTGCGCACACCGATTCAAGTGCCGTGGAACAATTGGGGGGCGCGGGCGCACAGTAGCCGGCTTCCGTGTCGCCTACACACTACTATTGTATTACTTAGTATCACGCTTAACTGGTATTACTATGAAACTCGAATTACTTAACTACTCTAATAAGTTTTCTGTTGTAATATGCAATTAAACTTGGTCATCAGTGAACTTGAGACGATGATATTTATAAGGTTGTTTAATTAACTTACAGTCCTAACAATACAGTAAATTTTTTTGATTCCTTTTAAACATCTCTTGAGACTCTTAGTTCTTCTTTTAACCACGTTATACTGATGGGTGACTTCAATACATGTTTATTAAAAACCAATTACAGGTCTTCTCGTCTTTCTTCAATTGTTGATTCAGTTAACTTTAAATTGCTTCCACTTTCTCCCACCCATCATTCTCCCCATTGTCAACCTTCACTATTAGACCTTCTCATAGTATCTGATCCGGATTCCGTTCTTTTACATGGACAACTAACAGCTCCTTTTTTATATCATGACCTTATACATCTTTCTTATCGTGTTCGTACTCCCAAACGTAAAAGTAAGGTAATTCTTAGGCGGAACTTTGTGGGGTGTAATGTTGAACGCTTGAGAGAGGATTTTAATAAGATCAATTTCACATTTCTGTATACTGTTGATTGTATTAACGAGAAAGTTGTAATACTTAATACGCTGTTACTTGATCTCTATGATGTCCATGCTCCACTCAGACCGGTACGTGTAAAGCATCTTCCTGCGCCTTGGCTTACACAAGATATTAAAAAGGCTATGTTACGCAGGGATAGGGTTAAATCGAGACTTAAAAATAATCCCACTGAGGAGACTTTAATTGAGTACAAAAAGCGGAACTTATGCAACAGACTATGTAGGGATGCTAAGCGTCAACACTTTCATGCCTCTTTGGAAGACACTTCTCCTGCTCAAGCATGGAAGTTTCTCAATTCCCATGGCATTGGTAAAAGCCCGCAGCTTGATGATCTTAACAAACATTTTGCGAATGACCCTGTCAATTTACTGGATGGCGTGAAGTCTGCTACAATTTCTTTTCTATCTGGCATGTCGCTTCCTAATTGTAAACCTTTCGCGTTTCGTACTGTTGCTGAAGTGGAAATAAAAAAGAGTATCCTTTCCATTTCTTCTAGAGCTGTGGGTTATGACGGAGTGTGTCGGGAAATGCTTACACTGTTGCTAGATGATATTGTGCCTATTCTCTCACATGTAATTAATTTTTTACTATCGTCCAATATCTTTCCTAGTGAGTGAAAGCTTGCCCATGTCATGCCCATTCCGAAAATCTCAAATCCTACATCCTGTGCCCACTACCGACCCATCTTCATTTTACCTTTCCTATCTAAAATCCTTGAAGGCGCTGTCCACAGTCAGTTTTTTGCTTATCTGTCATGTTACGATCTCATAAGCCCATTTCAGTCCGGGTTTCGGCCCGGTCATAGTACTGTCACGGCCCTATTTAATGTCACAGAAGAGATTCGCCATGCTATGGATAACAAAATGCTGACTGTTGTTGTCCTTTTGGATTTCAGCAGTGCTTTCAATTCCGTTGATTTTGATGTTCTCCTTGCTATCCTTTCCTCTCTTAATATTTCCCCCTCAGTGGTAGCGTGGTTCTCTAGTTACTTACGAGGTCGGGAACAGCGAATTCGGTGCGATAATGCATATTCGGAATGGTCTCTTCTACCTGCTGGTGTTCCACAAGGAGGAGTTTTGTCTCCTCTTCTTTTTTCAGTTTTTATAAACGAATTAACTAAGGTAATTACATCTTCTTACCACTTATACGCAGACGACCTACAAATTACATTTCAATGTTGCGGACTTTCGTACATCCATTGAGTCTATTAATGCTGACTTAAGAGCTATCAAGTTGTGGGCGGACTCGTTTGGGCTTCTTGTTAATCCTTTGAAGTCCCAAGCGATTATTATTGGTAGCAGTGGAATGCTCGGTAGGCTTTCCCCTTCATCTCTCCCTGAGGTCATGTATGATGGATCTATAATCTAAATACGCAGCTAAAACAAAAAACCTTGGTCTTATTTTTGACAGCACTTTATCATGGAGAGCGCATGTTAATGATATTAGTCGTCGTGTGCACTTTTCGTATCACTCTCTCAAGCGGCTTCAATTTTTCCTTCCACACAAAACTAAAATTATGTTAGCCCATACTTTGCTGCTTCCTATTATTGACTATGCTGATGTCGGTTACCTGGATGCGACTGAGGACCTGCGGAACAAGTTAGAGCGTTTGCAAAACCTTGCAATACGATTTATTTTCGGCCTTAGGAAATACGACCACGTTCTGAGTATCGTGCTAAGCTCAATTGGCTTCCTATTAGGCTACGTAGAGATATGCACATCCTTTGTCTCCTTTACAAGATTCTCCATTATCCCCAGCTTCCTCACTATTTGCGTTCCCGCTTCAACCAGCTTCTTTCATCATCCCGTCCTAAACGATCCTGTATAACTAAATCATTAGTATACCCTTTTTCGAAGACAAAATTCTTTCACAGGTCTTATTCCGCCCATATATATATTTCATATATATGTATGTGTATAATATTATAGTTTATTTGTATATTAATTTTTTTTAAAATTATTTGTATTTAGTGTCATTGTTTTGTTTTTATCCTATTATAATATTTTTTTTTATCCCACATACAAAATTCTCACTCCTGTTAAGGTTGGCTGGAAGAGATCTCTCTTAGAAATAAGCCCACCTTTGTACTTGCTTAATTTGTATACCTATGTGTTTCTTTGTTTTGTTGAATGTGCAATAAAGGATATATATATATAGTATTTATTCCTAAGGTATATTCTAACATTAACAGTTTATCCGATGATAATTAAGATCCACTCAGTGTATTTAGGTTCCAGCGCTGCACTCGTACCTTTTAATTTTTCAGGGTTCACAGCATAAGAGTACCCATGCTATACTGTGGTAGAAACCACGATTAATAGGAGCAAGTGTATGGCGTCTTGCTAATAGCAGAGGATTCATAAGCAACTAGTAAGTCCTCATTCGTATCCATTCAATGACTTTAGCAGGTAACAGTTTACAAAGTGGTATTTCTCTTTCTGTTACGTCCCATCTACCTCGAGTTGTGTCAGTTAAACTTAATTAAAATTGGCCCAGTGATTATTAGCCTTGAACATAGTAAAAAACCAAGTAAAGTCCTTTATTATGTGTAAAGTATACATACATTTTTATAGGAAATATGCGCAAATTTATAAGCTTTATATGTAGACCTGTAGACCGGTAAACAAATTAACTTCCACGTTTATATTGTCAATATTATAATAAGTAAATAGGGTATATCGATTTATTATTGATTTTGATAGTATTATTAATAGCTATCTAATTTTGATTCATCTCCTAACATATATTTGGGTACATTACATGTTACAGTATTGTACCACAAATTACACTATTGTACAGTTTTTAATCAGACTATTAGTATATTAAATAGAATTATTTCAATCAAGTCAGCCACCTCCTGGCTTGAAACCAAACTCGAACTTGAAATCAAAGGTCTAACGAGAATAAGTTCCTTTGTACTAAATTATATATGATATGGCGTGGTGGCAAGTATGTCCGCACTCTGCTCCTGAGGTCGTGAGTTCGTTTTGCACACAGGACAAATTTTTTGGGTGCATAAACATGAATATTTGTTCTGGTCTGGGTGTTTTCCTACGTATATTTAGTATGTATGTGCAAAAAAAAACAATTCATATATGTTAATCTGTTATTTAGTATCCTTTACACAAGTTCTTATTAATACTTATCTTGGAATCAAATAATTGGTGTAATTGTCAAAAAATGTTTATTATTATAGTAGATTATATTTTGTTTCGAAAACCATTAGTTGTACTTCTAGCGGACGTTTTACGGTATACTTGTAACTGTGTGGAGATAATGTGCTGTGGCGAGGTACACATTGCCACGGTAAGCAATTAGCATAATTTTGAAGCCTCAATTTTCCTTTGAAACGGCCGACTTACCTACTGGCAATTCGTTGAGTTCTGCTTTAAAATGTTTTTATTTTACATGCTGTAATAATATTTAGAAACGAGTTAACTAGAGAATTTTCCACAAATTGTTTTAAATTTCAGTGTTTTTCGTAAGTTTTATAGCGCAGAAAGCCAAATTACTTGCCGTTTGAGATTTACCATCTTATAACAATCTCGGGATAGCAATCGGAGCGCAGTGCTTATTTTATAGCACTGTAATTTATCTATATGACACTTTAATAATATGGACAAATGTGTTCATATACAATTATGTGAAAATCTCGTTACTATTTTCATATTTGGAAAGGGACATTTATTTAAATTGGGATGACCTACACATAGATCGACGCAACTAAAAATTACATAATAGTATTATTAACTGATTTATTACATCACGATCTCAAGATACTTTTACATTGGTCAGCAATCAAATATATATATGTTACAACAAGATAAGCGTGAAAGTGTGAAAAACCAAAGTCAAGAATAAACAATAATTGATTTATGGTTTTTATTGGCTTCGTGCGGTTTGCACATTTAGCCAGTGTCAAGTAAGATATATATTAAAAACATATAAACTATAGTAAATGAGAATGAGTGGTGATAAAGACGATAAATGGTAAATGATGTGCCCTTCCCCTAAACCCCTTGAGTCCTCAGTAAAGATGTGGGATTATACTGAGATCTCACATGGACTTCTTGAGAGAATATTATTGCACTGTTTTGTTTTATTTACCAACACTCATGTACGTTCAGAAACACTTAACGGTTAATAATCCACCGTTATTACACATTAATGCTCAAAATATTACAAATTTTAGAAAATAAAACAAAACTACAGTCAAGACGCTTTACTTTCCCGCCAAAAAGTCAATTTATCGATTGTTAAAAGCAATAACGTTTTTTTAATCTGAGTACATGTAGCTGTGTTTATCGCAGTTAAGCTGGGTGTGTTAAAGTGGCGGGTAAGTATATAACGGTCCCCTAATGCTTATTCATTGGTGAGCATTGAGCGCGCTTTCCCCTGCCGTCCTCAATTAGCTTTTATTGCATGTACTTGAGTGCCCATTGGCTCGGCTCGCCTCGGACATACCTTCCGAGGCAAAATGGTGTAACCCAAGTAAACAATTACTGCTGTAAGTAATGTCTATTGGTGTATTTGTTAGCACACTTAATAGACAATAGGCTATGTACATTACTTTGTCGTGCCACAGAGTTACGAGTTTGGTGCAGTAATCTCTGAAATCGTATTTTTAAAATATTGTTATAGTAGTATTTTTAATTTTTTTTCTAAAACCCTAACCTGTTAACTTTTTTGAATATAGAAAAATTCAAATACCTATTATTTAAAAAACATTCAATAAATAGTTATTATTGTACCTAGTGCTTTTTGTTTTAATTGACGTTTGTGAATGCACATTTTTATTAGCAGTAGCAATTAGGATATGTTATATCATAATTAAATATATTATGTTAGTTATTTAGCTTTTCATATTATTTATAAAACAAATAAAAATCTTATCATAAAATCAAAACTGTTTTTAAGACGTTTATGTAATGTTTTTGAAACGCTAAAACAATTTAAAAATAATCGCATTTCTATTCAAACTCTTGCAATAAAATGTTATTGCCAAACGGATTATTAACCAACAATACGATTTTAGATTGTCGATATAATTACCTACTATTAATCCGACTTATCGAAAGTTCTCATCTCGAACGGCATTTACTTACGACTAATTAAAAACAAATTTCACAAACCGTCAAATTTTAATTTCTCCGACGGAATTAAACGTGTTTTTCACATCGTATATTAAAACAATGGCTACTGGCAGTTGCGCGGCTTATCTCTAACATCAGTAGATGCCTTTCTTTACAAAACAACGAAGATATATAAAATTTTAATTTTTACTTTTGTCCAGTATAAAAAGACCTATTAACTCAAACTTTTGTCTATACGTACATTTGATTTGAATGAACTGGTTGAGGGGTACATTTGGAGTGGTATACAAATTATTATGCCGAATGTCTTAGTAAAATGGTATTAGATTTGGACGATGATTGTCACGGCGTGATCACACAGTTACGGGTAATGGAGTTATAATTACTGACTGTAAACAGACCGCCCTTCGGAAAGTATGTGGACGATATGTAAAGTGGATCCACAACATAATACCTAATGTACCTACTTAGTTTCGGAAAAATCTTTGTAGTTGTTTAAAATGTTGTTGGTGTTATCAGGGTTATCACCAATGCGTTTTATTTTTAAAGATAAGATTTGTGGTCCAATTTTTTATTACGCATTAGTATTTTTAAGTATGAACTCTTATTAGTTATTAGATACATATTGATAAATTTAAATGTAATTGGCACTTCACATCGATTGAGAACAAAAAAATTATATTTTAATATCTTTTAAAATAAATAAAACAAAATAAACAATACATGGACCTTATTTCTTTATCAGTTTATAATAGAAGACGCTTTAAGTAATCTGTATGTTTTTTATTTATTAATATAATGCATATAGCATTTTATAAACTACCCAGGCCTAGTATGCTCTAGTTGCCTTTATGCAGAAAATTAATATATAATTCACTGTGTGTGTTTTGTATTGTTATATTTGATTGATAATTTAAAAGAAATGGCCTGTGAGTTTCTTGTCAGTTCTTCTCACAGAGCGGGGGCTCGGAACTGGCACTTAGATTCACTTACACCTGATTTTTATTTATTTGCATGTAAGTGAATCTAAGCTTCGTGATTTCAGTGTAGTAATATTTAGTTTTATAAAATTTATATTTTGATTTGACGCTTTCAAGTATTATGTAATAGTTTATGAAATAAAGAACTTCTTACTTTTATAGCGTCGGCCGTCCTGCAAAATGAACGGAAGCCGTCTGCAATCGGACACATTGGAAGCTAATGGGGGTGGCCTTTGCTCAGCAGTGGACGTCTTTGGGCTGATGATAATTATGTTAGGCGACTTATATACTGAGTGTCCCAGATACGAGTGCCAAGCGGAAGTCCAGAGATAGTCCAAAACCCCCTGGCGTACACGAATCACCGGCATGTTCCTGAATTTTTTATTCTTATAGTTCAACGAAAGTAATTTTTCCTCTTTATTTAAACATTTTAATGATTTTTATCAAAGTGACACAGCTGATAAATTTTATTATAAAAAAACATCTTATGAAGATACAATTGCAAATTTCATAACTAGTAAACTATAAAAAATCGCGGAACATAGGTACTCTATCTCTATCATGTTTTATCTCTGGACTTCCGCTTGACACTCGTTTTTGGGACATTTGCTCGTCTCTGTATAGGTAGAATACAGTAAAATTACAAATAGTTTACAATAAAATTAAACACTGTTGAGTTATTTATCATGTAAGTATGCTTAAAATGGCAAATCGTGGCACATATTCCAAAATTATTATTTTCACTGCTTTCTACCTGATACTGCAATAAAAAGTAACTGATGAATACAAGATTCAGTATAGACAGGTGGGCTCGCCTACAACCTCTTTTTAGTCCAATTTGATTCCCCGACATTATCAACTGCCTAGGGACCCAATGTTTTAAAATTCTAACAGTGCTCATCAAACTCGCAAGGTGTTCCGTTGAATATGATTAGCAGCTTGTCAAAAATGAGTTAGGGTTCTAATATATTCAAATATAATCAGGGAAGGGTTGAACATTTGGTTCTACATACATTTAAAAACAATTAACTGAGCTGTTCTCAGAGGTTACTCATAATTTTAAAAATAAACATTAACAAAAACATTACTTATTTTTGAGGATATTTAATCTCGTCTAGTGTCGATGTTCGCAAAAGCTAGCATTAAAAAGGTTTGCTACCCCTTACCATTTGTCACGTTTTATCTAGAGATCTATGTGCAAAAAAGAGAACTGTACTACAACTATGTAGGATTCCTTTTAAAAAGTTATAACAATATTTATGCCATTCCATACTGAATATACGAGCGTCGAGCGGTAGGTAGATTATTAACGTACCTATGTTACTTTTACCGCAGTTTTTTGTAGGATCTCGATTCTAATTAGACTCATTTAAAAACTGACTTCTGTAAGTGCTGCTTAGTTTCAGTAGTTGTTTTTGACCACCATATTTCGAATAGTCATGAGCGCTGTGACAATTTAATTGAATAAAGTAAGAAATTTACGAAAATAATATAATAAAGATTCTAAAAAGTGATAAATGTGTTTAATGTCTTGCAATTAACATTCTTTAATACACATTCAGTATCTACCACTTCTGTAGAAACTTTTTTAGGTAAAATTAAATAAAGATGTAGGTATGCGTTCAGTAATTTTGTCTTAAGAGCTTAGGCAAGCACAACAGTTCAATACAATAAAAGGAACATGTCATATATATTTACAGAAGTAAAAAAAATATAAATTTCATGATATTCTTAGTAGAGAAATAAAGGTAATGAATTTATTGTGTTGAATTATGAATATAAAAGGAATAACTTTTTTTACTATTTCTACCACGTTTCTACAATAAAATATTAAAACCGCATTCAATTTTAAAATACGAAAACGTTTATCTATTTACCTCTACTCCTATTATAAGCCGTAGGTGTAGGTTAGTAGAAATACGAACAAAGATGATTGTTTTATCAGGTGAGGGTTTTTACAGATAAATTATTAATGGTGTATAACGATCGCTTCGTATTACCTCATTTTGTAGTGTCTTTGAGCTATTATGATACCTAGTTGACACATTATTGTTACTAAGGTATGCAAAAACCGTCTTGTCGATGCAGTAATCGATAGACATTTCTTATGCATTGCTCCTATTATATGATTATATCTACTTGTGCGTTTATTATAGTATTTAATTTTATTGACATTCTTACAATTTAATCTGTGCAGGTGGTGGACACCGCGGACATCTCTGGCTTTAAAAGCCAGTACTAATACTTATAACATTTCAAGAAGAATTTTGCAATTAGGTACTTCTTTTTTCTTCTCTTGCCAACTTATGAAATAATTTAAAGTAGTAAATAATTTTTGTTTTTTTATACTAATAATATAAAGACGATAATTTAAAGATCGCATTATACTTTGCGGAGGCGGAGGACTGCCGACGGGACGCAATACAAATAAAAATGTTTTCAAACAACCGTATCTAATAACGTTTCGAAGTCCACAACTAATCAGAGATTTTATATAAAGGTTAAATTAACCTATTCTCATGAATGGTGCTAAATTTATTTCCTACACAGGACATTATCAATTCAGATCAATAGCCAGTGAATTTGAATTCCTATAGATTATATGCTACAGTAAAATCATTAAAACCGTTTTATAATAACAAAACCAAAAGTTAAAATAATATTATACAAAAATATGTAACGAAATATTATATCGTCGTTGTCAAACCAAAATCTGCTATGTGCAAAAGTACCTATACTTTCAAGATATTGACAAAAGAGATTTTTTGAAAATGTATCGTGGTCAAATATATGCGATGGGGTAAGTTTTTTTTTGAAAGTCCTAGATATTGCATATAGCATATTTTATTAAAAGGTCATATTTCGACAAATATTGTGTACCTATAAGGGTTTATTTATACGATAAATAAGACGCTATGTTAACTATTCGCTATAGTCAAAATCTTGAAATCCCAAAAGAGTGTACCTACATAGCAGATTTTGGTTTGACAACGACGATATGTTATTATACATAGTCTTCGATTTCAAAGTAGTGGAAATAAAGTCAAAATTTACAAAATGTTTGTATAAGATGGCGCCTCTAGCGAATGCTAGTATTACAGCAATCGAATTGTTCATAGCTTCAATACTTACAATGAAGAAGACAAGTCCCTTTGTAAGTAAAATACTCCGATAATATTTAAATGGTTGTTAAATTAATGCATAGATATAAAAAGTCGATGAAAGAAATGAGATATAGATCAAGATACGATAGCGGCCCTTCGCTAAATAGCTACAAATGTCCACCGGTACTTAGGGGCGCTAAATCGTTCGTCCAACATATCGGTTCTGTTTTGCATAATTTACTACGCATTGTCAAAACTCAATTTACTGTCTTGGTAGTCAGTAAATTGAAGGTACTGACTTAAAGAGGTTTAATAGTTTTATAAATTATTTTATTAGTAATTCTAGTGCCCGAACAGCTATGTCTACAAAAACCTTTGGACCTTTGGTTTCAACCCAGATTCCGGACTGGGGACGTTTTCTGTGCCCGACTGGAAAGTCCACACTGATAATGAAGTCAGTAGCAATTATTCACAGGAGTTAAGTTATGACTGCAGTCTGGCGTAGTTGTACCCCAAAATTATGAAAATCACCCAAAATTATTAAAATATATTATTATTATGTTTTCATTAATATTATTATCAACAAATCTAAAATTTCATACTAGTGTTCTACCTAAATTGACGAAATATTTTTAGAAATTAAAGAGGAGAAAATTGGTTATCCCAAATTATGTCAGAATATACCAAATTGAGTTAGCGCAGTCAGAATATCTCAAGGAGTGTCCCAAATATAGGGCACAAAAGGCGTTTTTATTTGTTTCAGTGCGCCGTTTTTCTAAGCATGCAGGCGCAGAAAGTTGAATACTACATGGAAACGTCCTACAGAATTTTAAATTGTAATTAATTTAAACAGCAAATTATAAACTCGCATCGTGACCGGGTGTTCGTGTCATGGGACTAGATAATTGTGTATAGTGTGCGCATTCAATTGTCCAGAGTGCACTTGTATGTCGCGGCCATCATGTCAAGCTTGTCCCTGCTACAACCATGGCGCCGGTCGTGACTGTAATTTTTTACTCGGGTAATCACGTAATGGATGAACTATAAAACGCGACACAGGTATTTGATTTTAATATATTTAGGTTTCAATTTACCTTCAATCAAAACTACAAAAAATTCCGCCCATATATTTGAAGTAGGTATAGTTTTTTTTATTTCCACCATCTCTCTTTCTATGATTTCAATAATCTATTAAAGGGTTGTATATTGAAAACCTAACCTAACATCACAAACTCACCTTCCAAATTCTCTACCCCTATATGGAATAATATAACTACTAATTAAATAATATTATTATATAAAGTGCGACCGGCCAAAAGCTAGGACATGATAATTATGATTATATAAAACTGAACCTGTTACATGTAGTTTAAATGCTTGATGATTTTACCACAAAAAGTAATATCATAACGCATTCAATACCAAATAAGAAACTTTAATCAAGAACACTGAAACCAGCCGATCATACATAAATCTTCCTCAAATAAGGCCGTCTTTTGTATGTATATATTTTCGTTTTTGGATGTCGTATGTGAAAAGGTAAAGGAATCGCGAGGTTCTCACGCTTGTTTGCATGCTTCTAGCCAGTTGCAGTGTGATTGAAGGCTGTAGTTCCCACGTTACATTTGTATAGGATGTTCGCAAAAGAACTAGAAAATAAATAAGGAACGAACACAGACGAGACATCGATAACTTTGAATTGTCAAACATTAAACAATAGTCTTTACTATATTGAGCTTTCCTTGAAATTATTAGTGCCGTATTAGTATAAAAACACTAAAAAATCTTAATTAAAGCGGGGAAGAGCGTTCTTTGCAGTAAAGATTCGTTTCCCAGTCTTCCCAGTTCCAAATGTTTTATGTATGTGCAAAAAAATCTCTTTTAAGCTGTTTTTTTTTAAAGATTATTACCATAGCTGGAAACACATTTCAATATTCGTTAATAACTCGTAGTAAGATAAGTAAGATTAGAACTCCGTGCCAACAGTATCAGTATCTTCGACCGAAAGCTCAACCGATATTTTACGCCAGCCTTATATTGGTGGTAGTCAACTCCCTTTAGTTTGGGGTTAAGTGAAAATTTGAAAATATTATTAAGTATTTGTATTTAATATTTCACATAGATGGTAATTTCTTCGTAACAATAGTGGCCGTACTGCAGAAGACCGGGATAATTGGCACTCTGAGGGGGAGACCCCACGGTAGTAAAAAATTTTATGTAACTGAAAAACCTTGATAGCCACCGCTTAATCAGATAGTGACGTTTTACATGATTTGATGGTCCAATCTGCTCCAGCTATAATTGGCCAGCACCAACATAACCTCGAGGAGATAAGCAGAGTGCAGTGCCTACGATAATTTACCTGAAAAATGTCTGTCCTGGATTATGAAGAAGTCTTGTCTCTCACCTGATAAACGTTTTGTTCCTTTATTTATCATCATATCCTAGTACTATCCCGGTTGCCCTTGAACCAGAACTCTAACCAGATTTGACTGAATTTCAGTTATTACATTTTTGTTCCTTAGGCACATGATAAAAAATGGGGTGAAGTTTTATCACTCCGATGTACGATGAAGTTGTTTCCAAAGGCAATGTTTCCTCACTCATAACCACTAACGGTTCCTTTGTTAAACCGACAAGATTAATAGTCATCGCGTCATATGCAAATGTCATATCCCTCTATCTAGCGTATCACGGCTCCCATCGTTCTCGTTTGAAATTCGCCCTCGACTCGATATGCAAATCGCGCGCGACATTCGAATACAAAAAGCTCGAGCGCGGTGGCAGCGAGTAAATCAATCGATCAACGCCGGATATAGTCGTTGGAATACGTCTTCATTGTGTTCATTAACGTCGGAGAGGCCCGACCACACCTGCCTCGATGTCCGGCATTCCGCAAAAACGGCGCTTGCTGCTTACCCGCTCATTTAGACACGATCTCTCCCCTCTAGAGCGTTTGTTCGGAAGTCAATGTGCCCAAATTGAAAAGGACAGTTGATCATTAGCAATAAGGGATCTTTTGTTGAGCTGTCTTACTGATAGGTGTTTATTTTGTTTGTTTGTATTATACATATCATACAGGTCTATATGTGCAACATGACGCAAATAAGGAACTATGAACTGCCCTGTCAATTTAGTCTATATAAAAAAAAGTGTATACTCAATGTAAAAAACTCAATACAATGTTGATGTTGTAAGAGATGTCGACGCATACAACTATTTCTATATCAGTATGAGGCTAGTCTCTTATTTTGCACATTTCTACTAGAGGCAAATTACTCATGGTACACTGATCTCAGTTATTAATACTCAAATCCACAATAATTTCGCTAGCTATAGCAATCGTCAAGCCAGAGTATAGGGTCGCATAACGCGTTACTATTTGATTAAAAGTATTTATGTCAGTTATGTAACTATTAAAAGATCATCATCATCCGATGATCAGTCTATTACCGTGATTATGCTGAAGTGAAAATATAGGTACAAATTTATTGTATATAAAATAATGACCTGAAAATTTTAGATATTTAAACAAACATACAATATAGTCATTTTGTTCACTCTTTCAAACTGCATAAATTAATGTAGATAAAAACGAACCTTACTCCTTTACGAATGGGTATGTAAGTTTGTAATTTAATTTAATAAGCTTGCGTGCCTAAAATATAGCTTATACACACATTTATAATATTAGATTTTATATAAGTTTATATTAGATTGTCGATAGCCCAGTGGCGGGATCAATAGAATTCAGGTTTTGGGTTCAAACCCTGATGATGACTATGAATATAATTTTTCGATGTTATGTGCGTAGTTATCGTGCCTCGGAAAGCGCGTTAACCGTTGGTCCCAGCTGTCATGAGCATCTATGTCGATGAACAATAGTTTTTAGGAAGTCAATGCCTTTTAATATGCTGACAGTTGCTTTAACCATAGAATGATGTTTCCCTCTGGGTTGTGGAGGTCAGACGGCTGTGCCTCCATGTAATAATTGAAATTCAGTCGAAATCTGGTTAAACCAGACCAGTAAGCAAGCAGAAACTGGGCTCCATGCTCAGTTCTAGGGCAATCGGGATACTGCAAGGATATGATGGAGTATAGAAATAAAAAAGCCTTTGCGAAATATGTATTAGACCGCGATGGAACCGCACAGTTAGTAGAGTATTATGTAATATTTTGATTAAATACATATGTACTAGTTTGATAACACATATACATGGTTAATAACCTGGCCAAAGCACTTTATGAAAATTTTAATATATTGTGAAATTAGTATAGTTTCAAAATTCCATCAAGAAGGTACTTTCAGTACCGGCAGCAAATATATTGTCGATGTGCAATATTTATCGTCGGGTGTAATGTTAAGTACATTTAACACTGTTAGATTTATGATAATATAATAATAATCACACTAAATTATTATCTTTTATGAGAAGTGTCTTTAAGGATTTTGGATACTAAATAAAGGATATACAATAAATACTTTCATTAACTTGGAACACAAAGAATTGTTCCATGTGGGAATCGAACCCACGACCCATATCGGTCGTCAAAATTCGTAAAATAATTGTTTAAAATATCCAGTAGATAAAACAGTAACAAAAGAGTATTTACGCAGCTCCTGCTTGGATCAATGCACGCTCCGGCACCGCTTTTCTTTTTACACATGTAACCATTGTAAAAAACCCGATAATTTTACGGTTTTTGTACTAACCGTTTTTGCGTTATGAAGTAGCAGTAAAGACCTCTTTAATATAATTTAAGCCAATTAAAATACCACAACAAAGGGGACCGATACATGGTGCCTTTAAAATACAATGCTATTAGATTGGCACCGTTACGCTTACGGTATTAATGGCACCCTAATTTGGCAGATCAATCGACTTAACCACAAAACTTCAACTTAATTTCTTACTACTGTATCTTAAGCTCCCTTGAAAATTCTTTAGAAACTTTTTCAGCAGTAATAAACGTATACATTGTAATCTGCTGCGTTATTTTTGTTTTGTGTAAAATGTGATGTAGTAAGCCAAATTATCAATCTATCGGGGGGGAAACTAAGAGGGCAGCGGCGTGCCGGAAGAGCCCGTCCAACAGCGCCAGGAGGATCTTAGGCGGCGGGGGCAGGGGGCCCCTGCTGTCTAACCATGGATCCTCCAGGAAGTCGGCCACGAACGCTATGGTTGCACAAGGAGGTAGGAGGGGCGCGTCCACTGCGCCTCTCTGAGGAGGTCCTTCCGGTTTTGGTCCGGGGGACGTTGGCCGCAGGCGGGGTGTCAGACGCTGCAACCCAGGTACTGGCCCCCGCCTTTTTCTCAACTAGCTGCGGGCGTCGTCGGAAGATTTTTAGTTGGTATTACTGCTGGTAGTCGTGTCTGCCGGTGGTGAGTCCCACACCCCCTTTCGGTCCTCCTTTGGCCGGAAGGCAGTGCGTAAATGGATTTTGTTACCGACGGGAAACAACAAAAAAAGAAATGAGTTGATCCGACAAAAAACAATGGTTACCGACATAGCTCGAACAGGGAGACCACGTCTCGGTAGGCGCAGTGTAGGACGTCCTAGGTGGAGCGTAACATACGCGCTCAGCGGCATGCTATTGGACAGGCCTATGTCCAGCAGTGGACAAATGTAGACTGATGATGATGATGTTAATGATAACATGCAGTTCGCCCATTGAGATGATCCTCTTTCTGATTGGTGTCACGTGACTTCGGGTATGGCAAGTGGAGTTTTTTCTCATATTCCTTCAAACTCCATCAAGATTACCGTTTCCTCTTTTCGCTTCCATGCAAGCATAAATAGGCTTATTACAAAAAAATATTTAAACTTAAGCCGGGCTTAAAACTTTTATTTGAAAAATGAAGACAGCGACAGCGCTAGTATTAAACCTGGTTTAACTTTAGATCTTGTTTTGTAATTAATAAGTAATTAATAAGCCCTACATTGTAGAATTAATAAATAAAATAATTTGTAAGTTGTAAGGTCAAAAGTTTGTAATAAGTTCTGACATGTAACACTTCATATGCAAAATACATACTTAAAAACTATGCTTAAGATCCTTAATTTTAAAATACTACAGGCATATAGGATCGAATATAGAACAAACGTAAACAATTATAGAAAATAATTCCTTTCTTAAGTAGTTTACCTTGAGCACATCAAAGATGTTGGTGAAAGTGTGAGCTGAAGGTTATACCGGATCCCACGTCTCCTGGCAGACCATTTATTTAAAGTTAAAGCTACATTGATATTAAATATGTTGGAAAAAATATAAATTATATCGATACAAAAGGAATTGCTTTTTATTAAAGACTCGCTATATGTTTAAAGTTCTTTGTGGGGCCCGGGGCTGTTTAAAAGCGTAAAACCACAAAAACCACACGGACTTCCGTGCGTTTGTTCTGATTTTGATATTGTTCCTCTCGCGATGGTTTACCAAGACGAATGGTTCTTATTTAATCTGTTACTATAAAAATAAACAGATTTTGTTTTTATTTTATTAAGTGACGAGACGAATGAGTCGTTCAAGTCTGTCTAGTAATATCACTAATAATATACATAACTAGTGAGACGCCCCCGCTTTGCATCAGTGTCTACCAAAGTAGAATAACCGTAGTATTATTACTGAGCTAAACCCATAAATGATTCCATTTGTCATATCCTAGCGTTATCCCGGTTGCCCTAGACTTAAGCTTAGGGCCCAGGGTTTGATCTAACCAGACTTTGGCTGCTTTTCAGTTATTACATGGAGAGACTGCCGTCTGACCTCCGCAACCCACAGGTACAAATCATTGTATTGTTAAATCAGCTCTCAGGATGTGAGAAGGCACTGACTTCTTAATAACGACGAATATTCATGACAGCCAACTGTATTCATGAAAGACAACCCGAGAACTTCTGATTTTGAAGGCTATGGGTGTCGCTACTGGGCTATCGTCGCTCCAAACCCAACCTATAATGATTGGTGGAGCTAATTTAAATCGCTGAAAACCTATGTTACTCACAAGGAATAAAGATTCTAGTAGTAAAAGATTTTTTCAAATTTGTCAATGCAAACAAACAATCAAATCTTACCTCTTTATTAAACTAAACCTTTATACAATATTGTATAACGTAGCGTACATTCTAAATTTTATATTTTTTCCTTATATAGACTGATCTTTTTTTTATGACCACTCTGACTCAATTATCAATTTCAGAAAAAAAAAAACAGATTGTCTCCGATTTCACAAGCTCTGTCTGCCAAAAAACAAAGATGTCAGTCAAAATTGCTGCTTCGTCATCTTGTTAACTGTTATTTGGGTGACTTGAAAAGCCACGATCTGTTTCGAAGCTTATCGTCTAGCACTATGTCATATGTGAAATGATTTAATTTGTATATAAATTTTTAAGGAATAAGTGCCATATAAAAATATGTGTTTTAAAACAGGGAAAAAAAAGTTTAACTTACATAAACTAACAATAACAATTTAAAATGTTTTATTTTGTAGATGCACGAACTAAAACAAAATCCTTACGAATTCCGACAAGAATGTGACATTGTTTGATAATTATTTCAATAAAGTTCAAGAAATTGTACTGAAAAACTTATTCTTACAGAGTTGCATGTTAAATATATCAAGTGGCCGACTTCATAAAATTTCTTGCACAACGACACAGTCCATTGTTTAGAAAATAAACCTTATTAAGGCGCGCTATCTCGCCGTCTGTACTGTGTTCTCGTATTTATGGGAACAAGTGCTCTAATCGGAACGCTAGCGGGTAAGCCATAAACGTAGTCAACCGTCCATTTTCCAGCTATCGCGACTACGGGCAGCGGACACGCAAAACGTACATGTATTCAATATTCAAAAAGTTATAAAGACGCTTTACAGTGCAAGCCAAAGAGACCTTACACAGTTTGGCATTGAGGTTATATTTGTGTAGTAGGAAAGTACTTTCAGTCTGTTTGACAGAAGTACGGTTGTGTTAGCATAACGAGTCGCTTGCCCCTTAACGCAGCATGCTTGGTCACGCTGCCCCACGACGTTGGTCGCAATTTCCACGACGGGGTTTTTCGTGAAAAGTGGCGTGGAACGCGTAAAAATATCACACGCTTCGAGCTAAGAAATATATTCCTATAAAGTGTACCTTTTGCCAGTCGAAATTTTATCATTTTATTTTGCAACTTTTGTTTATAAAGTTTGGTAGAGATCTGAATTTGTTTTGATCCATAAACTATAGATATTATTTTCCTATCATACCATACATAGGTACTTATTATATAGGTATACTGTACTCGTTTTAGCAATTAACTTAAAAACCAATTTGTAGCAAAAATGTTTTTACAATTTTAAAAGCGACTTACTCATTCAACTTACTTGTTAAACGAATAAGCCCACTAAAGAAATACAATCATACAATTCGCATGAACTCATTCTGTGTTAAATTCGAGACAACAAAAGTACAATCTACTTACAAAAAGAATTACAGACAACAACACAAAACTCAGTGGAACTAAATGAGGCGACTGTAATTGACTACATTTCACAGTGACTCGAAACCTAAAGAGAATTGCTACTTATTGCATGACATTGAGAATGAAGCACGTAAATTCACCATGAAGAAGTATTTTTTTTCTACACCATTTACAAAGACGATTGCTTTATAACGTTGCATGTTACGTGAGCGGGTATATACTCCGTAACATACATCAGTTTCGTGTCACGCGGGTAAAACCTGCATTTCACGTAAATCCAATTTGTGCGGGCGGTCGAAAGGGCGACTCGTGGTTGGTCGTAATTATTCACGTGTTATGACATCTCATTAGCATATAATCGGTAAGGCAGTCCCCGATGCGTGAGGCAACTGTAGGCCATTCACACGAACTCGAGTTATCTTGATTGGGGCCCGGCCTATGAAAAAGCGGCCACTAATTAAAAAATAAACCACCGAAGAACGAAGCTTCGTGAATAATTCAAGAAAGCGCCCGGAAGAGGTTTGCCTGCCTACATGCGCTAGTTACGAAACGTGTGCAAT
The DNA here is from genome assembly GCA_949126915.1 of Musotima nitidalis. Taxonomy (NCBI): domain Eukaryota; kingdom Metazoa; phylum Arthropoda; class Insecta; order Lepidoptera; family Crambidae; genus Musotima; species Musotima nitidalis. The sequence continues at coordinate 12,109,106 of OX421418.1, read as the reverse complement.
TATTATTGTTCCAATGAATCTAACACCAGTTTTCGAAAGGTATACGAGTACGAATAAGATTTTAATTCAAAATTATACCGATTTAGTTATTAACTTAAAATTTACAGGATATCAATTAGTTTGGGTAAATTGCAACATGGTCTGAAGCCGATTTCCATTTGTTATATTGGAATTATCGAAAAAATCTATCTAATTTTTTAAATAGGAATCACACCTAATTTGGGTTCTTAAACAGTATTGCGTAAGAAACGCTAGCTTAAAAGCTTAGACTGACTGAAATACTTAGTACGTATTAATGTCTCTACACGATGTTACTTTTCAAATATTAGATTTTCATACAGGGAAAATAACACGGTTATTTTAATTATTTAATTGACTAAAACACATTTACTATTTCTTTCGTTTTCCTTTTAATTTAATATAATTTCCTTCGTACAACTAGTATAAGATAATATTATTTGTTTTTAAAATATTTAAAAAAAAGGATCCATTCTGCTGAAAATTTCATAGTTGTAGTAGTAAATATATTCAGTATAATGGCTGTTTTATCATAAATCGTAAAATCTTCGTGTAGAGGAAATTGGAAAGCCTGTGAGAGCGGGCTACGTGGCCAGCGCACTCTTGCGGTCTATCGCGGCGTATCTGAGAGAACATCTATGCAGATCGACCGGTAGCCATTGTGGCCACTCATGCCGCGAACTGAGCAAAATCGCCCCCTTCATTTGCGAAATGATGCCATAAGTAGCGTTGGCATAAACAATATCGATATTTATTTATTATTGGTGGCCTGCCTTTGTTACCACTGAAGAAAGAAACTGATTAAAATTGTACTCTGTCACGACAAACTACCTAAATTAAAATAAACACATACGACTTCAAATTTGTTTTTATTTACATATAAATATTTTTCATGGTATCTTTCAATATAGGCTTTTAATTCGCCTGCACACGTGAATTCATTAGCAGTATATCGCTCACCTGATGAAACGCAGCTAAAGGCATATCTACTTACTCCTTTAAATCTCTATACCATTCAAAAATTTATACTCAATCTACTCTTTCTTTCGCGTGACCGTGTTTCTCTCGAATTGTAAATTTTTTCGTGATATAGGTATTTTTTTCGTGGCCCCGATAAATCTCAATATCGAATTATGTCTGTGGTTATTTCCTGTGAGTTTAATTAAGTAAACCATTTAAGTCCTTCCTTATCCGTATAGGGAAGGACTTAAATGCTTACACTCAACCAAGGAATGATCCTTAAGGGCGCTGCTTATACTTTCGTGTTCGTTTTCGACATCTAATACGTATTTTTTTACAAAGTACGATATATTTTAATTTTTTTAATTAGTAAGTTATATGTTATTCTGAAGGAACTATAGTTTTATATAACTTGACGACCGATATGACGTGAAGGTTAGTAAACCTGCATTGCGCTCCAGAGGTCGTGGGTTCGATTTCCACACAGGACAAATGCTTGAACATGAATATTTGTTCTGGTCTGGGTATTTTCTATGTATGCATTTACAAAACAAAATTTATGTAAGTATGTTTATACGATATTTAGTATCCATAACACAAGTTCTTAATAATACTTATCTAGAAGCTACATAGTTGGTGTGATTGTAAGAGGATATTTATTTATAGTAAGTTTTATTTGGATCTGAAAACAAACTAGATGAACTTACAAATCCTTAAAATTTGTTTTGCTGACTGTGCCATCTATTCAGCGGCTATCTCTACATCTTTTTCAGTTTAGACACACGTCAAGAGCCTCGTATGTGCGTCAGTGGAAACCGTATGTGAAATGACGATTAAGAACAGTTGTAAGTAGCCTTTGTTCGATCGGTGCCTCGATAAAAGCGCTATTGTTTTGGCGTACATACTAATTCAGGCTATAGCTTGACATCGTTCACTAGAGCTTAACGTTAAGAAAATTTAATTTCTCTAATCTTAATAGAATCTCACCTTATACAACCAAAACAAGATTTTTTATATTCAAGCATCGGAATGATCAAGCATTATTTCTATGAGCTGCTAATATGTCTGTGATGATTTCCAATTTTCAATATTTTTTATGCAAAATCTAATATATTTGTAAATAACAAAACAATTTACTTTGCAAACATAAAAAATTTTTTTTCGCTAAATATATAAAAAGTTGTATGAAAACTGAATTATAGTAGAAAATAATATTGTACGGTATAAAGAGACATGAGGAATCAAGGTATTTGATATGATTTTTTTACTAACACTTTTTCCTTCAGCCTTCTTTCCTTAAACTCATTTAGAAAAGCACTGCAGAAGCCTGTGAGTACTTAGTAAAACAGGTAACCGAAAATAACAATGTAAAAAAGTAAAATCTGATAGGAGACCTTACAAAAAGTTTCATTATTGCCTTAGACCCAACTAATGTGTTGCATACAACCTGCCCATTGTTATTTTTAGTTCTCACCACCATTTATTCAATCATAATTAGCTTTATTCATTCATTATTTGAGATGATAATAAGGGGTTACCTACTATTTTCTCTGAATAATAGACGATACCTAATCAAGCAAGTCGTTAAATTGAAATAATTATACGAAAAATTAAATGCTGTGATAATGTTCGCCGCTTTTATAGCTATGTGAATCTGAATCTATTTCACACGAACATTTTCTATCGTATTATATTCGAAGCGGCACAAACATGTAATTTGGTTTCTTAAATATTAATTGATTCAATTGAGGTTGTACTTGTGAAATGTGTATAATAATGGTGTTTTAGAAAATGGTTTCTGCCCTGTCGAGTCGAGATATTTACTATAAAGAAAATCCCTAAGAACATTTTCGTATCCTACTTATAAGGGAATGAAGACATATTTAAGAAAATAAAAAAAATAAGTAGGTACATTTTTAATCACCAACTTTTAGCTTGTCATGAAATAAGGCAGTATGATTTTTTAAACATATGAATCGCCTAGCGAAAAACATTTGCGTAATTGCTTAACAAAGTAAATATAATAAAGCTTTTAATTTTATTTCAATTATGAAGTGATTTTAAAGATGAGAAAATATTTAAATATCTTTATATAAAATGATTCTTGTAAAGTTTTAAACGATGGGTGGGTAACCCTCAAAGATGAACTAAATAATAACCACGATCCAATCAGATGTAGAGTTAACAATGATCCTAAAAATATTATTTAAAATAATATGATTGGTCTCTCTTATCAAATGAATCAACAATAATTATAGATCATAGCCCTAAAGACCACGTAAGACCTTACATCTCTTAATACAGAAGATTTTGGAGAAAGGGCAGGGCAAAAGTACCTACCCTAAACCAACGAGTACGGGCGTGTATGAGAAGGTTAATGAGTGTGAATGCAGCTAAGAGTGTGTGCCAAGATCGTAGCAAGTGGAAGGATGTGATCTCTGCCTACCCCTACGGAAAGAGGCGTGAAATTATGTATGTATGCCCTGACCACAATAAGACTAAATTAGTAAATACTGGGCTATACTTATAAACATATATATTACATAATTTATTTTATAAAATATAATATAGTCTTTTTCCTTACCTAACGAAAGATTTTTAATGCTAGTGGACATCATAAAAACATAGTAGGCACGACATTTTTTATTTAGAAATTATAAGTATTCTTACAAAATATCACAAATGAATGTTTACTCTGTTTACAATAAAATACGCTATAAAAGCACTAATAGGGTCGGTCCACATAAACGTATTTACATAGTGAGCCGACCGTCAGTTGAGCGTTTTTTCCCATAATGTATGTAAATGGGAAACAATTAGGCGAGTTAATATACGGGGCAGGCAGTCTAGGCAAGAGCGCCTTCGCCCCTTCCGCCAGTCGCCATATGGCGGGGGGCGGGTTGTAAAATACCCCCACGTGGGGTTTTTAAATACCCCTCGAAGGTTTACTGGACGACTTTTTAGGATTGTCGTTAAAAAATGTTGCTTAGAGGTTTTATTAGCATTTTGAAACTTTTTTTTGGTTTTGTTATATTATTATGTTAATTTATGATTAAAAAATCTCAATGCTTTCCATCTTCCTATAGCTGAATCCTTTCCAACAAAGAGTATTGCTTCGTTACTTGCCTATAATAAGTACTCCATGAAATAATAAAGAATCATTTTTTGTCTTGTCATTATTACTAAACATGTTTGCCACTTGTAGCGTTTAAGCCGCTGGTGTCACTAGGTAATGTTAACGTAAGATACACTTTCAGAAGTGCATGTTTTAAATCATTTGGTAAATTTTTATTTTACCGATTTTAGGCAAATTGATCAATAACAACGTTTATTTTTGATATTTTATCATAGATAATTATCTCGTAGTACATCCTTTAAAGTAGGTAAGTATAACTACTTACTTAAAAAAAAAATCTATGCGTTCCATCTATAGCTGAAATCTTTTCAACAAAGAGTATTGCTACGTTACTTCCACGTCAGAATTCGAAAAAATCTGGTTATCAAAACAATTCAAATCAAATCGGGATCTATATTCTCATAAAACATATAAAATTAAATTAAAATTAAATTAAATATTCTTTATTTCAGACCATAAATCCAGGTACTCGTAGTTTATGTTTTATATTGGCTGAATTCTAAAGAAATATAAACCGTACTAGGGACACGATTACATTCTATAAAATTGCACAAAAACAAGACAGCAATATTGTTTGACAATTCTTTTGTATTTTATTGGAGCGTTAAAAGGGATGAAGTGAAATAATATCAAATAACAGTCAATAAGTTACCGTGTTGAGTTAAAAAACTTTACTGTTTGTTTTGGTTTGGTGTCCTATTCATTAAATAATGTAATCGAAATAAACAAATTTCTTGTTTAGTGTCAGTTCTTTGTATAATCCTTTAACCTACTTATTTCTTTTGTTTTGTAACAGCAGTAGTCTTTATTTTACCCATCTGTTTGCTGATCTGATGTGTACTGTGTGTCCATGGTTTGAAATATAACCGTCAAAAATATAATTAATGTTATTAAAATTTTACCTTATCTAATTTAAATACCTCTTCATATTTTAAATTGGAATTCAATATTCAAGCTAGACAATATTTGATTGACAAATTGACGATATTAAGCCAAGGAAGTCGATGCACTTCATTAGTGTGACGCCTGAGAGGTAGGAGTGGGTGTAATTACTGCACCCCTCTGAGGAGGTCCGCTACCTTCACATCACATCCCATCACAGGAGCGGTCATTGCCACTGCCGAGGCCATGGGCTGATGAGAGACCATGGTCCTGCCTATTTGTCAACTAGTGACGGGTGTCGTCAGTTTTTTGGGTTCAGTTCAGGAGCCCCACATAACCGCTGTCCGGCCGGATGTGCGTGAATGTATTTTTCCGACGTTTTTTTAAAAAAAAAGGTGCTTTGTTATCTTAATAACAATAAGTTCTTTTCACTAAAAAAGGATACGTAGTTCCTAATTTTCTATATTTCTGCCAAACTGTAAAACAGTTTGTTGGCAGATGTAGCCCCACTTTATATTTTCATCTTAGCATTATACCGGTTGCCCTAGACGTAAGCATAGGACCCAAGTCTGCTCACTGGTTTAACTAGATTTTCCTGAATTTCAGTAATAACATGGAGCGACTGCCGTCTGACCTCCGCAACCCAGAGGGAAAGTCATTATACGGTTAAACCAGCTGTCAGTATGTTAGAAGGCACTGACTTTCTAATAGCGACTGCCATACATGTTCAAGTCGGCTGGGACCAACGACTTAACGTGCTTTCCGAGGCACGGAGCAAGCGGTAATTACGCACATAACTTCGAAAAATCATAGATTTAAATTAAATAATTAAATAAATCATGGTTTTGGTGGCTATGGTTCTCGCCACTGGGCTATCGCCGCTCCAAATATTTATCCCCACTTTATACATGTGTATCTATCTACTTACGTAAAGATTAATAAGTATAAGTTTAAGTTATAATTAACACAAAAAGAATATTTATAACATATATAGATATATGATGTTAAAAAATCACGTGTTTTACTGAAGTATTAAATTGTAAGATTCGCGTTGGATCGTACTATTTATTGTACTAAATATTACTACAGTATAGTGTTGGTTGCTAAGTCCTGGGTATTTTTTTGTTAATTCTTTCGTTGTAACTGTACCTACCTACTCTGTATGTGAAAATAACCTATCTTGTTCAAACAGAATTGATCAGTTAAATGTTATACACAGTATGTTCCCACGTAAACTAGGCACATCATTTTATTTTCTACAGTCGGACCACGAATCATTTTTGTAGATTTAAAGAAACAGGTATTTATTAAGCCAGTCAGAAGATTTGTTTTTGTTTATTTGTACAAAACACATGGTCTGTTGCTGCGTTATGAATTTATGATGTAATATTTGTTAAATCATTTTATTCTGTAGCTTGAGTATGGCATGCTCACTTAAATGTTTCTGCAGTATACTTAGTGGCGTCATAAGTCGTATCTTTACGTTTCCTAAAATATGGTTGAGGGAAACGATCGCTGGTTCAGCTCATATCTAGGTACTATTTTTATCCGAATTATGTGATTAAACTTGAACAAATGATTTGAAATTTTAGTGAGAGTTAGTAAAATTCTGATAAACTTTTATTGAAGGAAAAAATTAAACAATATTTATATATAGTTTCTGATAAGTACCTAGGTAAGTACACAAATTATTTAGTTTTAAGATAAGTATCATTATAAGGACTTGTGTTATGAATAGATACTTCTTAATTTTGTTTGTGTGGGAGTCAGTATACTTACCTGCACTCCGCTCCTGAGTTCGTCGGTTCGATTCCCACACAGGACAAATCTTTTTTTGCATGAATATGATACTTACTTATCTTGAAACTATTTGAAATTATTTATTTATTTATTTCATATCTATGCATTTCTTTTTTACAAAAAATACCATTAACTATAATCGCTTAAAAAATAGGTACCTAGAGGCTGAAAGGGCTGTAGTAATATTGGTAGTATACAATTTTTATTCGCGCGGTGAGTCGATGTGTACCTACCTACCTATGTAAAATATAGTTAGTAGATATTATCTATCATCACGATTATTTACTAAAATATTTTTATATATAAAGCCTCTCGTGTAAAATATCATTACCCACATGGCAAATTTCTTCCCAAAAATATTTTTAAGTACCAAAAAGTTTACCTACATGTCATTCTTCATAAAAATGTAGGTTATTACCAACTGCATTTAATTTTTCCAAACAATTTCTTTTAAAACACTTTACAATTACCTAGCAAATGCATTTATTTACAAAAGAAAAATCCAACTTTAGTCGCTCTAAGAATAGATATAGGCTAGAACGACATTGGTAGTGTTAAATATTAATTCGCGCAGTGAGTCGTAGGGGGCGGGGCCTGAGTCGCGCCGCCTTCGTCGAAGCGCATTGAATGGGCGGCGCCAACGACACGCCAACATCTCTAATGAACTTATTAACTGTACTCGTATAACCATAGGCTTGTACCAGTAGCATAGCATTGCTTGTTTAACTATTCTAATTGATTTCACTATCATTTTGCATGAGTCTTAAAGGGTAAGTAACTTTGTAATTTATAACGATTTCAATGTTGGCTACAAAATGTTTTATAAGATATTGCTTGTTATATGGCAATAATTTCATATTAAAGTTAGATCCTTGCTTTTACTTAATTTTATCTATGGATATAATTTTGTAAATATACATTTATAAAAGTAGGTAGTTTTGTATAAGGTTAAATTAAATAGTAAGAATTTTGTGTCTACCTCTAGAAAATACGATAGTCTGCGCTATTGATTGGTAAGTTACTGATAGTCCGATATTAAATATCTAGTTAATTTATTATACTTACATTTACTATATTCTGGTAAATCTTCCTAATTAACTCACAAGCAAAAAATAAACAACCTAAAATTAAAAGATATATTTGCCCATTTCAATTCAAAAATATTATGTCTAACTATTTACCTTTAAAGAATATTTCTTTAAAAGGCAATTCAATTTAACAGTAGTTTTACCTACAACATCAAATCAACCAACTAGATCACGATCTCTCCCAAATTACGCAATGAATAATTAAAAAGAAGCCGCTCGCTATAAAACAAAAAAACGTTTCTAATGGTTCAAAAAAAGATGCTCTACTAATAAGAATAGATGTTTTTGTTTATCAGGTAGCCGTCAGATCGAGTGTCGCGGCATGGGTGGTCTGGAGAACACAAATATTTTGAACACATTATGATGGAAATAACGTTGTTTGTAAGACTTGCCGTCTATTGTCATGAAGAGGCACGACGAATGACAAGTGTCCTCCAGTAATACAACCATATACTAACCAGTATACTATGAAATCACAAAATGAAATACCAAGCAGCTTATGGTTGTAGTAATAAAGTTAAATTTGAATTGGCTATTGCAATTTGAAAGTTCTTGTTGTATTTGACGTGTTGCATCGCTCTTGCAGTTGGTGGCAGTGGGCGAAACGTCCATTGTGAGCGGGGTGACACCTCACTCTTTTGTTGTAGGTATTGTATTGCCTAATGAGATCTATGGGCGGTAAGGCTGTATCAGTAAATGTTTTATATATACATACAGGATATAAATATATTGGAACTTTACTGGTTGATCAACATGTAGCTTAAGGTTATTAGTTGGGTAGGGTACGTAGGGTAGGGTAGCTTAATGAAGAACAGATGGGTACTTTTTACCGTAGGAAAGTTTAGTGTTCTGGGGTTAGGTTATCAATTTCTGATACCCTTTCCAATTTCATGATATTGTATTACTTACGCTTCAAACTATTCTCGTCTTAGTGATATTCTTCTTCTTAACTTAATGGATTCTATATTTTAAAGATGATATCTAACATAATATGAAAAAACATGTAGTACAGGAGGTCTCCCATGTTTATATTGTCAATGGGATTACCATTAGAAGTGAAACTCATTGGGCTCTAGAATACCTTACATCATATCTACTTATAATAAAATAAAGCGGATATCTAATTGTATCCAATGTTTAAAAACTGCGTACCTTTTAGCTACCTAATAGTTTTGAATCAAATCAATAAGTATTACTCACAAAACAAAATATATCAGTTATTAGTTTAGTTATTTAATATTGTAATTAAAGTAAGTATGATAACAAAACTTATTGTATAGATAAAATAAGGTATGAAAAAAAATTATTATGCAATGTTCACACAGGGAAAAACAAACATGATAGAGAAGGGTATTATCATAAACATAGGTACTATAACGGAACAAATTACTACAATTTGATTGTACCCGCTATACTAAGACTTCACGTGTCCTGCTAATATCCGCGAGCGATACGCGTTTGACAGCTGACACATGGATCGGGCCAGCCATTGCCGTCATAATTATCATATTGACTGACCCAGAACTAGCACTTGGTTGTAATATAATGTCCAAGCAAATTGGCCATAATTGGTTGGTTGAAACTAGCTACAGTTGGGATTGTTACGGGGGTTATTAAATAATTATGCAGTACTTACTGGAGTTGCTTACATAATCTGCGTCATAAATTTGTGGGTTAGGACTTCTACTTTTGTTCATTTTGGAATATGGCCTTAGAATAAAATAGAATAGAATATTTTTATTTGCACTTATGTTTGACAATCCAAGAAAATATCTATCAAACGGATATTTGATTTTAAAAAAATTATAATCAACAATCAATCTAATTTAAAAAAAGCAGTAGATAATTTCTACGTAAAAAAAGGTTGTAATTAAAATCGAAAATTAACAGTTGAGATTAGTTTACCTATCATTAACCATTGTGACACTTCAAATTTACTGCTTTCGTGCATTGGAAAGCACGCTATGTCGATATTTTCCTTTAGAACCTTATGTATAAACCATATTAGGCGGTTGAATTAATTGTAACAGCAGAACACTATCAACCGCTTACGTTCCGCGTCATACCTCATATGATCTGAATCACAATCATCTTAATTTGTGAGAAAAGGCCTAATAGTAGGTACTAGTTTTAGGTATTGCTACAATCGAACTCAAAACCGAATAAATCAATATCTCGGTAAGATTAAACCTGTATCATTTAAATGACCCGACATAGTAAAGTTTTTCGTTACTTTTTTTGGATTATCATAGCTTAAAGGACTGAAATACAAAATCGGTGTCTGTCAATACAAAATACATGTCCAAATATTGTTATTGTAGCATGGTTACAGATGACTTTACTATAGCATAGTAGACTTACGTATAAATATTTAAATTCTAAAGCTAGCAGGTAGACGCAATCAATCTAATCATTACCTCGTCACAGGCTAAGTATATAGCTCGGAGAACATATCCAGTCGGCTTCAGATAAAAGGCGCACAGTCCCCACATAAATAAATATATTCATTAGTTGACACCCACGCCCTATCTCGACACTAAATCCTGCGTGTCTCGGCCTCTGTCCACACTCAGCTCTGTACCACAATGTTCTGGAAAGAAGTAAAAAAAATATAAACAAAGCAAGCAACGCCGCCGCCTAAGATAAGAACAGGCCTTCGTAACTGGTATCTAAAGGTTTAGTGACACTACTAGCGTGATTCAAAGGTAATCCATATCCCACGGCGTGCACCCTTCTGAAAATACTTATGGCTTGTCCCTAACACCATTGGTGAATTATTTAAAATATATTTTTTATCAAATAATAACTCGATTAATTCTACGATAGAGAAGCAATTGCAGGTACCCACAATAAATTACTGGTTATAGTTGTAACAAATTACTTTTAAATACTATATTATATGCTTGAGACTGTATAAAAATCCTCACATAGAGAATCCTAAACGTAACATATGATTTATTGCAACTAAACACTTTTTACATCATAGCCTTTCTTTAACTTTGGCAAATATCTGACAAGTCTTCCATGATTTAAAACCAAGTACAAAACTCCAGAAGCCAAAAGCAGATGTACAACCAGGCGATACTAGTCGTGTCATTGACATTAACATTGAACAAATGGACAACAACACAAATTCCTCAAGTTCAAATTTGCTTGGTCGGCTTGTGACCAAGTAACTTGAATATGACTCCGAATAGTATGTTAACAATCTTAGTTATAAAAGCTATTGCGTTACCTAGTTAAGTAGTGTTTTATTTACAACATAATTTACTCACTATTTAGAATGTGAGTGCATGATATTAAACTTTGATTACCACACCATGAAAATATATTACAAATACCAGTGTCAGTAACAATCGCTTTCCCGCGCACGTCATCTATGAGACTGGAGCTTAAAAGTATCGATTTAAAATAGATCCAATGTTCGGTCATTCTCGTTACCAACTCGATAAAGACTCAATTAGTTTTTGAATGGAGAGTTCAGATATCACGTTTACCTTTTTGTAGTGATTTATTGAGTTTCAGTCAATTAGGTAAAACAAATGTACCTATTTATTTTATTTAGAAATCCAGTATTCGTATGAAAATTTATTTCTGTCTTTGTAACAGTTCAGTAACCATTTTAAAACATAGTTAAAACATGTAATAGAATTGTTATAATTAAGATACGGCATTTTTTTAAAAATTGTATGTAAGAAGGTAGTGTGATTTTTAGTTAATTCAATCTTTCCATTTACACACACTCGCATACAAAACCGCACACACACGTGCGCCATATGGACAAAAGCACACACAGCTAAAAACATTTTATTAACAATAACTGATTTTATAGTCCAGTGGTTGCAAAACTTTGTAGCGTGAGCAATCTTATATCATGTACAATTATACTTTTTCGACCTTTGATTGGGTGGAGGGTTAATATCCTGAGCTACAGGATTTTCCTAATTCAGGTATTAGCCCGCCATGGTTTTCTTTCCATACTGTGTTATTTAACTACACTGTGTCAATATTAGATTCCATTTTAGTATGTAAACTATTTCCAACTACCTACATTGTTTGCACTTGTCAGATGATTTTTTTTTTTAATTAATGAGTAGATTGTATTATTTTAAGGATACATTGTAAAACTATGGTGAGAATAAACATTTATTATTATAAATGTCCTTGGATAAGTTTAAATAGAATCTAATTTTGTTTTGTTATTATATTTTGCTGCTAGTCCTCTTTGGAAATTAAGACGGGTAGGTTTAAGTCAGTAATATTAAATAATCTGTTTCGGCTAGCTTCATGACTCGGATTAAAGTAGAATACTAAAATAAATATTAAATAAATAAATAAATATTTTCTGACAATTATACCAATTATTGAGTTCCAAGATAAGTATCATTAAGAACTTGTGCTATGGATACTAAACAACGGATAAACATACTTAAATACTTTTTTTGTAAATACATACTTAATATACATAGGAAAACACCTAGACCAGAACAAATATCATGTTCATGCACACAAATATTTGTCCTGTGTGGGAATCGAACCCACGACCTCTGGAGTAAAGTGTAGGTATACTGACCTCCACGCCATATCGGTCGTCATAATACTTTCAGCCATTATCTTGTTTTAGCGTGGAAACACAATATGCATAGAATAGATTTCAATGTAAGTGGAAGCTAGTTAATTACTTATAGGATTTTCCAAACTAAGTATAACCTTTAGGTATGAAACCTATCTTAAAAATCATTTTACTGCACAAAAAAATATAAGCCAATGTTTACTGACAAGTTAAACCACAAATCATAAAAAAATATGAAGGTATGAATGACAGATAGTGTAACGTTCTAGAAATTTAAAGCATAAAAAGATTTTATACCATAAAGAGGCACTCAACCTATCAAGCTCAATACACACGGTTCTGCAAAAGCCATTGCACGCTTGCCGCGTTTTGAGAACTGTTTCACACCCATTTTGAAAAGTCCTATTCAGTAATCTTTCGGAAAAAACCTCGCCAGGGAGCTCATTCCATAAATCATCGTACGCGGTAAATAGTTTTTCTTCAAAGGTGTATAGGAATCCTACCAAGACCTAAGGAGCCCAAGCCAACCTCACCTGCAAGTGGTGCACCTGCTGATCAACGGACGAGGCTCTGGCGAACATAACAGTGCTCGGTAAGCGGCAATAGGCTCGCCACCTATTACGTGGGACTTACTATATAAATGGCGAAGTGTGGGCGTATAATATGCCACTGCCTACTCTAAACAGGCGTGAATGTATGTATGGATGTATATAGTTTCTTTTCAAACGCACAGTGCGCGGTACTAAATAAGTTATTAGGTAGGTACTTATACAATTTAAGGCAAAATTTATTAACAACGCAATAAAAATAAATTTATAGGACCTTAGTTTTTTTAACATACAAAATACCTATTTCATCCGTCTTTACAAATAATTATTGTTTATGTATTGCCTTGAATAGATAAAACAGGAAACCGCATAGTCAATCTGTGTTGATATAAATGAAGGGAAATTATTTTTGCTTCAAAAGACACTTTTGTGTTTATATAGAATATTAAACTGTACCATATGTTGTTCTTGTTGTATATTCTCTCTTTCCCTATAATTACAAATGACAGCCGGCCGTGATATTGACTCTACTTTAGCCTGCGATCAAAAGATTTATTTCACCGTACTGCAATTTGTCGGCCGCAATAAATACAGTACAGTAATTATTATTGTCATTGAGGATTCAATTTTCTCGAGCTCAAGTGTAAAACAAAAGGATTCATTATTATTATTGCCAGAGGTTATAAGTAAATAATTAACTTGTAAATTTATCAGAAAACTACAAATGTTATCAGAAATTTGTTAGTAATAAAATTTAACATTATCTAAATAACTTGTGTAAGAATGAGATTGAATGTGATTCTCGCTGTAGAGGTTTTCTACTTTCTAGGAACTGTGAAAACCTTTTACATTATTTATCAAAACTGACTTACAAAAACGGAAAATTAGTTTTCAGAGCGAGAGTAAAGTTTTTAATAATTAATTTAGTTTTCGAGTTAATTAGAATGGAATGTGTTTGACCACTACCTTTTAAAACGCATGCTAAACGTGGTCAACTAGACCCGCGTCTCATCAACCTGGCGATTCTCGCACTCTATTTGTCTCTAAACCTGCACACAAAATGGCGTCAGTTAGAAAGAGAGAGCTATACATTAACACCTCCACCGTAAAGAAATGGTAAAAGATCACCTGTGCTCACTACTGTAATTCTACCGGACGGTAGAGCACCTGTCTCTTTCGTGCGGTTCAAGCTTAAGCCGAACCGAACGAGTGCGAGTAGGAGTAGCTTCATTTGTTCATATAATGAAAAAGAGTTAACTGCAACTGAACAGTCAAACAAGTTTCAACTTTATGCGTAGCTACTTGTAGATTGATATTATGTAAAAGAAATAGTGGTACAATTTAAAAATCTTAGAATGGGACGGAAGGCTGCATTTGAATCGAGTGTAGCCGTAATTTTGACGCGTTCGGAAATCGAATTAAGAACGTTAGAGTGAGAGGTGCACAGTGGCTCTATTCGGTAGAGGCAGTTTTTTGTTATTGTTTGGTGGCGGAGATTTTTTTTGGTGGCGCGAATGGGAGTAGGCGCGCGAGTGGGCGCGCCGGCACGGCAAGCGCGCTCTTCAGTGTTCTGGCTGAGCTTCAAGCGAGCGCGTGCGAGTGCGCTGTCGCCTCCGTGACATACATGCTAGAGTGCGGACGACTCAGAGGCTGTTGTGAACTGTGAACTTTGGGTGGCGAATGTTCTGGTCGCGCGTATCCTGTGGGACGGCGGGTCGACAATGTTGATATCTGCGGGCAGCGGCCCTACGCCCGAGTTCTCGCCTGCCTCGTGCTGCGCGCCCTGGAAGATGGAACCGGCGCCACCAGCGCCTGCCGCCATCAATCAACCTCTCAATATATCCCCAAATGGTAAGTTGGAAGTAACCCCCATAGCTATGAGCTATATTAAACACTACTAAAAAACAAAGACTGAAGCTGAGTATAAAGTCACAACCAGCCTCTAGAAAAACTTTAACAAAACTGAAATTTACAAAATTAAGTCAAGTTTTCTTCAGCCGATAAAAAAAATTGATATAGTTTTTACCTAACTACAACTTATCAAATTCATCTTATTATTTTATATATTGGGCCAGAGGGCCAAAATTAAAAACATATGATGACCAAAACAAATAAATGAAGAAGAGGCTTTATTTTGAATACTGGTGAACCCTATATTGTAAGCTGATTTTATTTAAACTCAAAATAAATATTTCAATAATTCATCATTAAGAATATATAAAAAAAAATCTGGTATGTAATTGATTATTTTAATCACACCTAATCAAACTACCCGTATTTTGTAAAAACGATTGAAATATTTTACTCGTCTTGGCTCTTGTATATAAAAAAATCTTAAAATATTAGAGGTACCTGCTGTTACTTTTTTTATTTATTTATTATTGTATATTTTTAAATGATTTAACTTTCATTAATTTGTGAATTGTTTAACATGTTTTTATATTACTTTTAATAAATTAATTTCAATATAAAAAGATGTGTGTATGCTGAACATGTATATTTGCAATTGGATTAAAATGAATCCGGATCTGCTTTTTTTGCAGTATCTATGATTGTTTTCACTAAAGTTTAAAATATTATATTTTCTAATCAGAAAGTACACAAATACCTGATTTTAGTTATTAATCAAAAATTAATTATTCCTTTTTGGGGATCTGTACAAATTTGCCGTAAATTTCTAAATTTGCAGTATTGAAATATCAATAGAAGCCACACACACTACCAGTAAATACCTAATGGTTATAGTCTATACTACAGTTTTTAATTTCTACCTCGAAACTGAAATAGTTTTAATTCATACGCCGCCCTAAAAGAACCAGTGAGGCTTAGCGGATATTTTATGAATATAGATTTTTTCAGCTTGATTGTAATTTTGATAATAGATTTTCATAAGATACATTCCTTCCATATCCTTCCATTTTTGTATCTTGCCACCAATTAGCATAAACCAGGTTATATCTACTTCACATGTCATAAGTAATTACTTTTATAATTTTAGAGACTTTATTCATTATATTTACGTAGGCTTGTATATCCTATACTAATATACAACCTTATAGATTCAAATATTTTTTTACAAAATTACCTGGTGATCTGGTAATTTAATTAAAACTATTTGTTTAGTCTGTTATACTTTTACTAAACTCTATTTTTCTTTTCGGCACCGACTCTATATAAACTAACTAATTAATTATTCTATAAATCAATGTTCACTTTTATGATATTGAGTTATACAATACTTAGCCAACAATTTGGGATAAGAATGGGACCTTTGTCAAATTCATACCGCGCTAGTTCGAAGCATACTTTTTTTCAAACGTAAAAAGTAATTTTAATTGAAGAAGATGTCGGTTTAAAGAAAAACATGTATTACAGAAATGGCTTTAGTCAAAAAAAAACATTTTTTTAAATGTAATTTAGTGTTTTGTTACAGTTGATATTAAATTCAGTATTTAAATTATATTATATAATTTACATGACCGCGGTCGATACTGCCCTATACCATATTTCACCGACTTATTTTCGTTACATAAAAAAAAGAAAAGAGGAACAGGTACCCTCAAACATGTCAATGTAGTTTTTGATTATAAAATATGTTTTAAACATGTAACAAAATTAAATTGAATTATGAATATCCGAAGGTATATTAAAAGATAGTAAGGTAATATTTGAAGACAGAAGAAATTCGGTAGCGTTGTAAATTTTATAAATACATCTAATTTTATTTTCTACATAGAGAATAGGCATTTAGTTTTATACATTGATTCAAACCATATTTTGCAGTGCTTTTCCCTTTTATAGGAAATAATATTTATTGTTTAGTTGCTGCTTCTATATAAATTGTGAATAAGAATTTCCCGCCAAAAAACGTATTTTATATCTTATATTATGCATATATTCTTACTTGTCTTTAATCTTAGCGTATTAACGTGATCCATTGAGCACCGACCTCTTCTCACGGACTAAGGTGTCAGGGATTCAGGTCACACTGCGTGCCCAGTGTGAATGGAGGCAGGTGTGTGGTATCCGTTTTTTTCGGATGGAAAATCGGAAATTGACGGTCCATCGCAGTGGGTCCAGCGGAAGGGTGTATTAGGCTTTTACTGACCAAAAACCATCCATGTGCCTTTTTGAGCCTTCTATTTCCCGGAGTCGCGGTAACCCTGTCAATCATTCCCGCAACCCCGGCAGGTTTAGCTCCCTTCAGTATGCAATCATCTCTTAGCGTCCTGCTATATTATATTAGAATTTTCAAGCTTTATATTAGGGTCGTTGAAATTGCTTATCGACTACCAGATTTAGTGATAACCACGGTCAACAGGTTCACGTGTTTTTTGGAAGTACGGATGCGCTCACTCCAAGTCACTTACCGAAGGATTGACCTCTGTGATCTCTGCTTTACTGCGATGATCATTTCCGCTCCTTAACTATGTGTTAATCAAAGCGGCGATAGCCCATTTGAGCGACGATTTCCAAGTGGCGAGAATCATAGACTTCTAATTCAGAGGGTCTAGGGTTCAAACCCTATTGGCGCACCGATAACTTTCCGAAGTTATATGCGTAATTATCGCTTGGAAAGGACGTTAAGCCGTTCTTCCCGGCTGTCATGAACATCTAAAGCAGTCAGTGCCTATTAATCTCTCTAATATTCTGACAACTGGTTTAACCATAGAATGATGCTTTCCTTGGGGACATGGAGGTCAGACGGCAATCGCTCCGTATAATAACTGAAGTTTAGCCAAATCTAGTTAGATCAGTGAACTGACCCTGGGCTCAAGTCTGGGGCAACCGGGATAATGCTAGGATATGGTAATGAACTAAGTGTTAATGATTAAAAGAAAGTGCCTCTCGCCCTTCGTTAATTTGTAAACTATATAGGCATTTTTTTACATCATATTGTTATTACAAAATTTTGGAACATTAATTTTGTCCCTACTTTCGGCATTCGGCATGAATTTATAAATCGAAATAATTTTAATAAAATTCACCAAATATTATTATTAGCCCCTAGCTATAATTTCTGTGTATTTTTATTTCATTTCGGTGGGTTGTTTCATCCATTTGGTGGGGACATATTTTGTTATGTGGTAAGTTAGTACACATCGTTCCTCCTTTAGTCTTAAGCATTGCCGCAATTAATTATACAATAAAATATGATTTGAACACTGAATGATGAACCGCTGAATTGACTTTACATTCTGAAAATGTGGGTTTTAAGTCAAAAAAAGGTTTTATTACATTTGGATTTAAAATATTAACGACAAATTAAAAATATTAAATAGTTCACTTCATGGTCCCAAATCACATATTAAAAATTCTTTTAACTCCTTATATTCTTATATTCTTTTAACTTATATAAAAACTCCAAAGTAGTCTTATCGTCGAATAAGCACGGAAACAACACGTAGAAGAATATATTTCTATTATAGAAATATTAAAAAATGCTTAGGTAAACAAGTAAAGGTTGATCAGGCTGAATAGGATTATTAGAATCTAATGTGAATGTGAAAATAACTCCCATCATATATGATATCCTGAAATGAGCTTTTTTAGAATATCTGAGTTTCCAGTCGTTTTAAATTTTCAAATAAGTATTCGGGTACCTAACTATTGACTTATTTTTCTAAACGGTTTCTAAAAGTTTAATATAACTAGTTGTTTTTTAGTGGGGTATTAATAGCGTGCTCTTTCAATAATTATAACTTTTATTTTCGTAAATAAATAGATACGGCCTAATTATTTTTATAATTTAAGTGTTTTTTTTATAAACAACATTTTTCCAATATGATCCATATTAACCAACCTTACCAACAATATAGGCAATATATATCATTATACAATCTTACGTTCGATAGACCTACAGTTTGTCCCACGGAACAGAGATATTGACTCATCTCTATTCCCATACCATAGTCCCATACTACGGAACCACGCAATTTGAACATAAATAGCAAGCTATTTATTTTCATATGGGGTATATTTCTTATCCGAAATTCAATTCGAATTTTATTTATTGCGGAAGCTAAAATAATCACATTCGAATAAATATTATTATATCAATTCTGATACTACTTGTATTACTTACTTCCAATGATATATAGCTTCAGAAATAAGAGAAAATTTGTTATGAACAGTGTTATGAAGAATATAAAAATAATTTTAAGTAATGATGAAAAAAAATTATTCAATCACTTTGTATCTGATCACGAGGGCTTAATGTGTCTCGAATTGAATAAAGTCTTGAACTGAAGTGTTGCCTAATGATTTATGGCGTCGTCTGCTTTATTCCAAATCAACACTAACAACTTTTTTTTCAAAGTCAAAGTATTTTTTATAATTCAAGTATTGCTGCAATAAATATCTTCTAAACGACAACTTAAAAACTAAGGCGCTCATTCACTGCGGGCAGGAGTTTGAGTATATAATAATAAAACCAAATTTATTCTTTCGCTATGACAAAAATCTTAATATGTCAGTAACAATTATTAGATTCCATTACACGCGAAATTGCAACCCTTAACCGCATATTGAGCAACCTTAGCATCGCCGGAATGGCTACTGAGCAATCTCGAAAAATATATTATATTTCAGTACGAATCCTAAGCTTATACCTATTAACGAGAAATAGCAATCCTTAAGAGATCATTCAACCATCGCCGGAAGCTCTACTGGGCAACCTCGAAAAATACATAATATTTTAACACTAGTCTGCTATACGAGAAAAGGCAAACGTTATGCAAATATCGAGTCATTCCGGTCTGATCACCTGATCGGATCCCTCGCAAATTAATATTGTTTTATTTTTCCTGACTGGTACCCTGACATTTTCGCTATTCCGAACGAATCCCCTTAACATTTTTCGAAGGTAAGTACAGTCAAATGAAAAAGAGTGGTTTAAGTAAAAATACTCGTTTTATGGATTGTTTAAGTTGCAACCATCACACATGTTAAAATTTTGCTTATATCAATAAGCATATTAATTAATAACGCAATAACAAAAACGTTAATCATCTATAAAATACTCACAAAAATCGAACAAGTGTACATTTATAAATCACAACAACATTTAAATAAATAATTTAATCAAATAGAGACACAGTTGTAATATTTGTTTACATTAATAAATATTTTTTTTTAAATGGTTAAGAAATCCGATGTAATCTAAGCCTTTTAAACAATGACCAACTTAAATTTTGCCCATCGTAAGTTGGTTTGTAACATGTTCGAACCATTTCTCGGTTATGATTTCTTTAGTCGGTCGTCATTTTGAATCCGGCATTTCTGTGTTGGATTCATAAATTTTTACTATTTTTAAATTTGTGTCGTCTTTTAAAGCGTTCAATATTTAAAACAAATTAGGCTCTCTTGGAAGAGTGCTGTTAAGTTTTTTTGCCATGATTCTACAGCATTCGCACTGCGATGGCGTTGATTATTGACACACCAAGTGTCAACGAAACTTTTGTCTTCTAACCACTGTGTCACCTTATATTCATTGAATTTCTTGACTATTAGGACTATCTTCCACGATATAGCACTAACCGTCTAAGATGTATTTCTTAGGTAGCAACGGCAATAAGGAAGCATGCGTGCTACATGCTTCCGAAATCGATAGATTTTAGTTAAATTAAGCTCCTTTGCTGTCCTTCCATACACTGTGAGAGAAATGGAAGTAGCACTTCAACTAGGGGGAAGATAGTTGATATCGCATTCATTGCTGCTTGCTCGAAATATGTCACATATATTAATGGTTTCCATTCCGGAACAATGGCTTTACTGGAAACGCTACAGGGCGATCTCGAAAAATTAATATTATTTCGGTACCTACTAATAATTCGATTCTAAATATTACATTGCCCCATGTGGTACCGGCCTAGAATAGGGCCACTCCCTCTCATCTCACGGAGAGTTGTAAGAGTCGGCGAAGATAAACTAGAGTGCTAGTGCGACGTAAAGAGATGAGACTAATCATCAGATTATATTATTCGAAAAATAGGAACCCTTAAGGGGATATTGAGCATCGCCGGAAACGCTAGTCGGCAATCTCGAAAAAGTCTTAACATTTCAGTACCAATGATATGATTCTATTATAATAGAAATGGCAACCTATAAGCGAATATTAAGCAACCATGGCATCGCCGAAAATACTACTGGGCAATCTCAAAAAATACATACACATACATCATGTAAAATATTTAAGTACTAATCATTAGATTTCATTACATACAAAATGGCAACCCTTAAGCGAATATTGAGCAACCATGGCTTCACCGGAAACGCTACTGGGCAATCTCGCCAACGATCGGCGCGCTAATTAGCCAACCGCCGATACTATGCGGACTATGTCGCAGTGGACGGATCCGCTTTTCGCCCACTCATCGAGGCAGCTGCCCCAACGGGCCGATAGATGACAAATGGAAATCTATACAAAGACCAACAGCTTACTTTTTTATTTCTAATCGTTTTCAACTAGCTTAACATTACCAAACAAAGCATGTTTTGGTGTGTTTGGAATTCAATATTTTTTGTTTATATCAAGTTTAACTTAATGTAACTTAACTAATAATCTGACTTATCTTACAATATATATTCACAGCAAGTACTTGAATTTTCAAAATATGTCTTAATTTTTAAAAAAAATTAATGGGACAGCTTTAGGAAAACGAACATAATGAATTATAAGGGAATGTTTAGATTGGGGACTTTCATTGCTTTAAAAGTTACATGAAGTGATTGGTTGTATTTTAGCTATACCAATGTTTTTGTACTTTTACAATCTACATAGTAGTTTGTGTTCAAGAATCATTACAAACATTCTACCCATATATATATGTATATATAAAAGTTTCGAAAGCAGTAAATAAATATACATGTATTTCTACACAATAAACAAGGTGCTCTAAGTACATTATATGCTTAAAAGCTTCTATACTACCATTTGCTTTAATCACGGAAACATTTAGTTATGTTTAGAAAACATAAGGTATTAGCTCTTGAATTATGTCTATCCATGATACCACCATTATCAGTGCTTCCATAAAAAAGTGCTAACTAGAACTGTTTAATTGAAGAATTATACGCTAGGCTGATTGAGAAATAAATTATTGATGCTATAGTTCAGCACCTTGGGCACGTGCATTGTTTGCGTTTTTAATTAATTTATAGCCAAAACCACGTCATTTCTTAGCATGTAATGTTTGTAGGTTTTGATAATATTTGAGGGTAGTAATAACATTGCTAAGACTTTATTTTTTTAACTTTAAATCTAGTAATACTTAAAAGAAAATACAAAAAAGAATTCTGGGTATAGGCCTTCTCGGTTGTCTCTATGCTTTTCAGTGCCACTTTATGCCTATTTTGTGTTAAGTGTCTGCTTTTTTCTTTTCACAGCTTTTTTTTTCGCGTTGAGGTTAGGTTAGTATTCAGTTTTAATTAAACAACAGGTTACAAATCATTCAGACAATAACGAAAAAGAATATATAGAATTAGAACCACTTGGAATAAGTTTATAAGAAATATATTCCAGCTTCACCATAAACCTGATACGCCAAATGGAACTGCCACAAATTTTAAGCCTGGCTGGATTCGGTGGATTATTTTTTATATATTTTGTATACCTAATATATTTTGTATAAGCAGTAGCAAAAAAACCAAAATTACTTTAAATATAATTTACGGATATACGACGTACCTCCACGTGAAAGAAATTAATTAGCAAATTCAACTCCACGCTGAAATCAACCCAGTTGTCAACTAGGTACAGATTAATATTTCTTTAATTAGTTTACAATAACGTTCAGTGAGTCACGTTTGATCCACAACTGTTTGCCTCAACACAAACTGGCAGTGTTTGTACAGGTGCGTTAATAAATCTAATTAACATTTAAATGGTGATCACGCATAATAATCAGGTGGCTCTGTATATAGAGATGAGCCCGTTAATTAGTAGACAATGGTTATATTATATTAATGAGCCATAAAGTCAGCTAAAACATCAATACATTTTATTTATGTTGGTGTTGGTATACACTTGTTCACACTGTAAGAGCTCTGACGCATGTCCTGAATACAAATGTGAGAAATGAGCGGCATACCTTCATAATTAGTCAAGTTTTTTGTGTTTAATGTCTTCTGTAGTACACTAATTATAATTATAGCATTAAGATGAAGTCTGGGAGTTATTGGCTGACTGGCCATACGGGTATGTTTATGGCAAAGTTTTATTTATCTAGCCACGTTTTTGTAAAAAGTTTGTTCGTTCGTTTTGTAACTTTATAGTAATTACTTTAATGTGTTAGTCCTCTCTATGTGGCTCTTCGAATTGATCGCCGATTGTCGGCGGCATGTTAGCAGTTAAATTTTTTCTAAAAGCAAGTCGTTAGGTAAAATAATATTTTTACTTATTTACTTTTTAATAAAAGTATACATAATGAAAAATATATCTTTATTTATTAATGTAGTGGTTACTACTATAAAGTCGCTAAACGCTTAAACGTATTTTAATGAAAATAAAAAAAACTTTTTAATTACATACCTTCATTGGTTGTGAAAGTTACATCATTCCATCAATATCGTTAAGTACCTACGCAGGAACGTGTAGATTTGTGTACGTACGTGCGTAACTAGTTTATGGGCAGACAAAAAGCGACAAAGCTCTATTTATGTGAACAACTATGTACTTCTTTTTCCAAAAAATTGAAACGAAATTGATGATCGGAGCGACGCGAATGCACGAATTAGTAGTTAAACGAGTAAAATGAACGCTCGCTATATACAGTTAGGATCATATTTTTGGGTTTAGTAGGCAAAAAGTTTTGGTACTTTATATTAATGATTAATATTTAATGTATACCTAAAAGCTTTTTATGAATCTTTTTTTGTATCATTGCTGTAGTCCACTAGATGGTAAGCCGCAACAATAGTGTTATAAGATTTGTATTGAAAGATATTGACAGAAAGTACGCTTAATCTGTTTATATTAGTAGCTTCCAAAGAGGCTAAATATAGTATAATATAGAATTTTCCTCCTATTTCCGTTTACTATGTAAATAAGCAGTGAAGATTTTAGACATAATTATGTAAATCCACATTAAGTAGAAAAAAATACGTAAAAGTTTATTTGGTGAAGATATATAATTAACTTTATTTGCAAACCGTACCGTTAGGGTTTGGTTAGGTCATATGGTGAGGTGCATAGTTAATTCATAGGGATCATTATTATCCAAGCGTTATCCCGGTTGCAACCTTACGGCCTGGGGTCTACTTAAGGAGCTACGCCAATCGGATAGTTGGCTGTATTACCAGTAAAAGTATCAGTTAAGTGTAAGATATTCTGCTATAAAATAGTAGAACTTCACGTGATGCTGTGGTTTCGATTGCTAAGCGGGTGGGATTTGGAAGTTTCTAATTAGATTCTTACTAAAGGCATATTGCAGAGCGTATTATCACTGATATATATTCACTATTGGCCACAAATAATGCTTTCCTGAGTGTGTGGTACAAGCTTCCATAGGCTGCTGTGAAATGTTTCAGTTTGTTTAAAGCTTGTGGTATAAAAAAACAAGGCAATACATATAATTATATCAAACTCCGTTTTGATAAGTCTATGCGAGGTACTTCAAGTAGATAATTGTGTACTCATACCATGTTAGACACAATCAACAACATAGTTGAAATTTTTACATCTATTCATTTCAGACAACATAAATGTTCGTATAAATTTCCATTGCATTGCGTATCCGCAAGCGATACGAACATGTTAAAATTGTGTAAAACTTGTAGGTACGTACGGTAATCGATGTAATGGCGGCTTCATTACCATACCGAGCAGTACGCAAAAAGTGCTGCGCGGTAGGCAGCCTCATTTGATTTATTTATTAAAAGCTCACTTCCTGCGCTGGTAGGCCGCCGACTATTAAATCCCTGATCCCCATTGAATATGCAACGATAGGGATGAACGCAGGACACAATGCAGTTGCCTTAATCACTAGGATGTCACTCACGGATGTCACTCAGTGCCTTACGGTCCTCTTAAAAAGTTGCCTTTGAGAAGAAAAAATACAACTTTAAGCAGAATGAGCCAGCTTTTTGTACAACGTGGGATTACAATTATAACATGACTTTGTTATTTATAACTTTTTTAATTTTGGCTTCCTTTTAAAAAGGTTACAGTGTTTACAATAATCGCCACAACTATTATTTTTATTCATTAGACTTCAGAGTAAAGGTATTAAAGTGTCAAACAAACATGGCATAAAACTTACTGGTTTCAGCTGAATAAATTTCAGCATAGACCTGTAAAGCTTAATTGAGATTTAACGTAATTTGATTTGTATTTTTACAATTAGGAACATAAAATTTGTCTGCCCGTTGCCTGTGTCTTTCTGATTTTGTTACACGTTTACACTATTTTGAGACCCGAATAAAATTTGGTTAAACATATTCTACACAGTTGAAGCCTTATAACGTATAAAGTATTTCACAGTATCTAAATTCATACCGACTGCTAGTTTTTAACAGTGGAGAACACAAAATATATCAGTTTAATCAAATTTTCTGAATATGGTTCAAATGTACAAAAAGGTACACATTATTTTTTATAGTTTATGTATATGGTGAGAGATCCATCGCTTTTGTACATATTTTAATGCTTTCTACCCTTTAGAAACACTTCAATAAAGAGAAACAAAATATAAGGCATTATTTCGTAACAGTAACTTACTAAAACTACGAACTACCACACATATTTTTCTCAAGGTATAAGAAAGAAGAGAAAGGTAAAGAAGTTCAAGCAGTAATATCATTTAAAATAAGGGTAAAATAAACAAAACCATTATTAAGGCGCCGGCGCTTCCCGCTCTACTATAACCGTAGACTGGGGTTCTGTTGATACTGCCAGTGCCAACATTGTCGTAATGTCATCATCATCCATCAAACTAAAGTTACTTAAGTAACAGGAGCTCCATCTCTATTCAAGTGGTGCTCCTAAATTTAAGTGACGTTTATTAAAACATTCGTTTTGACGGGCGATATGGCGTGGAGGTCAGTATACTTGCTCTTCAGTCCAAAGGTCGTAGGTTCGATTCCCACTCAGGACAAATCTTTGTGTGCATGAACATGAATATTTGTTCTGGTCTGGGTGTTTTTCTATGTATATTAAGGATGTATTTATAAGAAAAAAATGGTATCTCAGTATGTTTATCCGTTCTTTAGTATCCATAGCACAAATTCTTAATGATACTTATTTTAGAACTAAAGAATTGATGAAGAGAATATTTATTTTATTTATTAGACCGACGGAATGCGGCGAAGTTTAATAATATAGTTAAGGCTCATTATTAAATATCTTAATAAACATTGAACTGCCACCTATGCTTTTCCAAAGTGATAAAAATATTAAGGGCGATTAAAGTAAAGAAGTTCAAGCAGTAATATTATCTAAAAGCTAAATTAAAATAAACAAAACCATATTTTTTTTATAATGGGAACATTAACAATATACATATTTTACAATTTCAAAACATTTTCACCAAAAGAAGTTCTTATATGTATATCTCTTAAAAATGTACACATTATTTGTAGGCGCCGGCGCTGCCCGCTACACTATAACTCACCGAGCCCCAGTCCACCTGTTATTACTGCCAGTGCCAACATTGTCGTACCGTCATCCTCACCCATCATTTTATGAAGCACTGACATATTTATGGAGTTATAGTCAGCCTTTGAGTGGTTTCAACGGTGATTTCCCTAAGACCTTTGACATAAGAATTTTATTAGCGTTGAACAAAGTCTCAATTTATGTCATAAACGTTTCTTCGTCATTTAATTTTCTATTTATAGTCTTTTTATATTTTCTATGCCGATGTATTATGTGTTGTTTAACTACTACCAAAAAGAATAAAGATTTTCAGTAACATTAAATAGCTAGAAATGGATTCCACGGTTTTTTAGTGTAAAACCGTGTAGATGTTACTAACTTCATGAAATAAATTCAAAACGGAGTTAAACTTCTCGATGTTAACTTTAAGCAAGTGGAGCTTGAAGCAATTTTATACACAATTTAACATAACGCGGCAAAGGTTTAATTTTAAGACAGTATTAAGTGAGAACGGTCTTTAGCTGTGCTGATATCCGTAATATCCGTAATAATAAGATATGAAAAAAATATTCGAAGGGAACAATTGTATATCTTTGCAATCATAAAGGGTTACGGAGTAGACTTTTGATTTTGTATTGAAATTTACACGAAAGGTGGTAATTTTCCGGAGTGTGATGACATTAATGATGTCGGTTCTTGTGGTAGAACAATATTTTTTGTACAAAGCTGTTTCACATTCGGTCGACCCGGCCTGCGCTGGTGCGCGCTTCCCCTCGCATCACTTTGCATGTATAAATGGTGCGCCGGCGCAGGTGACGTGTTCTACTATTTGTGTGTTTTAAAATTACAATAAAAACATCAACTCCTTATTCATCAAGGTAACAACAATCAAGGCCAAGATAACAATTAATTAAACACGCACACACGTCGAATTTTTATCTGAATAGCTAAATTGTATTATTTCGAACTAACTCCAAATCGATAATCAATATTACACTAATGTAAAAGGTTATACAAAGTTCATTAAACTTACGGTATAAACGATATTATCTGCATACTATTCAATTTAACAGTATGTTTTTATTTGAGAAATTCCATGAGACCGATAGCTTAATATATTTATTTATAACCGTTAAAAAAGCGTAAGATAACAAATTAACTGCGTATCGTCGCCATAAACATTATAATTAGTCATATGATTTCTTCATGAGTGAAATCTATTCAACATAATTATCCTATATAAATGTTATTAAAAAATGTTGTATAATTAAAAACACGATAACAGTTCACATTAGCGTTTGAACTAATAAAATGAGCAAACTATCCAGTTCACGCTAATAAACGTTAACAAATAACTAAAATAAAGCCATAAAAGCTTTGAAACTATCGCTCAATAAATAAGAGGGACGAGCGCGCGGCGGAGTCAACGCCAGTCAATACATTCTAATCAGTGATTTATTGCCACTAATCTTCAGCTCAGCACAAATAAGCTATCTTGTCGTTTTAATGTTGTATCAGCTCAGGCGTGAAACTCCCGCGCACTAAGTGGTCCTTCCAGTTTCCACTCGAAATATTTTAATAAGGCCTCACTGCTCACGCACCCAAATAAAAACGCACGCACTCATCGACACGAACGTCCCCGCAGACGTCGATACACTCATCTCCAATTTATTTATAATAGTAGCGACTGTAAGAATCTACATTTTTGCTCTAAACGGTGTTAATTTATTGACCGTGGGCAGATAATATCACTTTTTTTTCCCATTATTAAAGCGATTACACGAGAAATTATACGTTGAAGTCCAGTCCCGTGTGTCCGATCAAAACAACTTTTACGAACGAACGTAAACCTTAATGGGCTTGTTTTACGGTAGATAATGTTTTTTTATATAGCTAAGGCACTATAATGCCTTCGTTGACGAAATCGCCTTATTGACTCGCTAATAAAAAGTGTAAAGTTATGGACAAGTTATGCCACTTGCATTAATTTCGATGCTTAACCTGATAAACAAATTATGGTATATTATGTTAATAGCTTAATTTATAATTGAACGTCGTAAGATACATAAAAAAACCATATTATGTCCGCCTAGGCATTGACTTTGTTGACTAAATTAGTTATAGGTTTTATGTAGAAAAAGCCATACCATGCATATATTTTGAATAATATTTGTCAAGGCATTATTTCATAAAGTTATTTATTAGCAAACGTTATATATTTCACTGTCGCGCCTACATATGTCTCATGCCTTAAAATTTTAATGGCAAATGTTTAATGATTGAAACACAATAGCTAATACAAACTTACAAGTTAAATATAAAAATAATTTCTATCCATAATTATTATTATTAATTATTTTATGATATTCTTTTAACAATAAACTTTTAACAATATAAAATTATAATGAAAACCAGAAATCCAGGTATGCGTCGTCTTGTACCCGATTATACACATACAAAACAATTAAACAAAAGAGAACATCTCAAAAGAGAATCGCACAGTGTGGTGTTTGTAACTGTTGTTCGTAATAAGCCATCATGTGACTGCGACTGGGTGTAATGATACCCCAGCTAATGAGTGAGCAGTCATTGAACAGCCCTCGCTTACACAGAATCACAGAACAGTGTGCCAGGGGCACTCATTATAAAAACAGAGTAAAAAATGATAATGCAATTTCAACGAGTCGCTACTCGCGACAAATGCCGGCTGTTTTTTAGTTAGGTACTTCATTGATGACTTCATATAAGCCTCCAGATTTTATGAGATCATGACCTCTTTGAATAAAGTCAGTCAATATTTTACGACCGTTTTTCATTCCGGTATAATTATGAATGAGTCGTGTTTATGATGAATGTCTATTTTGGTTAATTTTAAGCTTTATAAATATTTTACTTCAAACTTATATAGCTTATTTTCTATAGTTTGTGTTCCAGTTCTATTTTTATGAGGTTTTAATTGTATAATTTTTATTGCCTACCTTTATTTACTACTCACATAAAAAGGCTAAAGGTGTATTTTTTCACTACTCAGCTAATCACAGGCGTTGGCAACAGTATCAAATAGCTAATCCGTATTTAACATAATTATTTAGCTAAACGTAACGGTCCGATTTGATGACTTCCTTTATTAGCTCTGAAATTACGTGCTTAATCGTATTAGTTAATGATCAGAAGACAAATTGTGTCAAAATCGGAGACGTTTTAAAATATTTGTATTACTGTTTTAGGGCTTTTTGGATTCCACTAATGATGTTGGATACTTATTGAAATAATTATAGCAACAGTGTTTGTTGGTGAATAGTTTAAATTATTGGTAAATAAAATTTTAACACTAATTAGAGATGGTGTTAAATATTTGTATAACTGTTTTAGAGCTTTTTAAAATCGACGAATGTTTTTATTACTTATTGAAATTATATAACAAACAGTGCTTATTGGTGACTAGTTTAAGTTTACGACCAATCACTTAAAGACAAAGTAAACATCATTTTAAATACTAGTATTAATGTTTTAGAGCTTTTTGGACCTTACTAGTTTTATTTAGATACTTATTGAAATAATTTCACAATGACTATAATAAGAAGCTGGAATCATTTCAACCTCTCTTAGTGAGTCGTAAGAATCGACGAAGAGAAATTTTACCGAATGATAGGCAGCAGCGTTATTCCGCGTACTGGTTAGAATTGCAATCACCAATCCCGTGGTGTTTATGTGTAAACTACCAGAATATCAGAGTAATAAGCGATTGGGTAGGCTTTTGGTCAACAGTGGACTTATATGGCTAGGATGATAATTATGAACCTATAGATTTTACCCATTTTAACCTACTCACCAACTCAAAAGGGTAAGCGATCCAAAGTGTGCAATGGCCTATGACTTTGTCGAAAATGAAATGTGTTTTTTTCTCTGTTTCAGTACCTGTATCGCCGTCATCGTCGGCAGGAGGCGCCACCGGCACGGGGACCACCCTCTACCCCGGCGCCGCCTCCCACCCCCTCTCATCCCTGCTCTCCCAGCAACGTCTGCTAGAGCTGTCTAGGTTCGGCCTGAGGCACTACGACATCGCCCATCATGTGCTGTCTCAGCAAGGTGCTGTTACCAAACTGCTTGGTAAGCAAGCCGTTTTTGTATTTTTTTTATTAAGTCACAAAGAAATATAGACTGCCTGATGGAATGTAAGCAGACGTAACAATGCACTTACGCCCGAAATTTCAGCGAGAAGTTATTTTTCAGAGTTGAAACTGTATTTTGGTGAAACCAGACAGGGGAGGAAATGGAAGGTTTTGTGTCTGGGTGTCATGGAAGCCTAGTTATAGATCATAAGTTGTTCATTAACAGTACAAGCGTAGCTTAGTTTTAGGCAAGTTGGTGCTGTCGCGTCATAATATAATACTAAAAACTCACATACACGTCATGTAGCTTAGTTAGAGTTCAATGTATAAGAAATATTCAAATGTTCGTGCTGACGTGTTTAAATGTTAACAGTCAACGTACTATCGAAAACATCGATGGTAAAACCGGGAGTATTAAAGACGCCCGATGGACATAATTGATAAAGGAACCTCTACCTACTGGGTATCGCTTCCACTGTAATTAGTGAATGTATTATTTATAGAGAGTGGCTCGCAGGGCACTCTTCAGTGTTGTATTGATTTATACAACCACTCTTATAGAATCGCCCCTCGGCCACAATAGCCTCCAACTAAGTTATTTGCGATAATTACTTCGCCTCGAGTCGGGAATGATCTATACGTTTCTAGTAGTCCATAACGCGCGTAATTGACCTCAAATGATTTTATCTTCATTTAATTTTCTGTTTAAATGCAGCAGCAAAATATTCTAACTCATTTGTTAGTTTAATACTTTGTAAGTTTCTTGTAGTACCTAATCATTATTGCTCTTGTAATTTCTAGGAGAAGGGTCTATATAAGGTCTTATAGAACAGATACTAGTATAGGGATCCTACTTTCATCTAAGGAGCCCAAGCCAACCTCACCTGCAAGTCGTGCACCTGCTGATCAACAGACGAGGCTCTGGCGAATATAACAGATCCCGGCAAGCGGCAATAGGCTCGCCACCTATTACGTGGGAACGACATTATAATTGGCGAAGTGTGGGTGTATAATATGCCTGTGCCTACCCCTACAGGGAAACAGGCGTGAATGTATGTATGTGTATGTGGAGCGGAAGAGTGTGTCAGACTTTTACTGACTAAAAACCATCCATGTTCCCTTTTGAGCCTATGTCCCCGAGCTGCAGTTACCCTTTCGCACAGTCCTACAATATAGATAGATACTTAGTAGAAGAATTAACCTTTTCCTTGGTGCATTGTCTAAATAGTTAGGTACAGCGCTTTAAGTAACTTATCAGATATCAATTGGTTGGCTCTACACTTGCATGGCTATCCTATATATGTATCCTTTTCTACTTATATTCAATGTGGTTATAATTTTAGACCCACATATTGCGTTTTAAACGCTACACTCGTTTTTATATTTGTCGCTACAATTGCGATCATGCCCTAAAACGTATCGTCGTTGCTCAAAACTGACTTACTTGCGGCTGCGACACGTGATCAAACAATACTATAATATGACTGCAGACTTTTATGGTATGAAAAATGAAGAAGAAGTACAACTGAAAGCTTACAAATAATGCCAAAGATTACAAATTGTAGTATCTGCTGCCGAACTGGGATGTTAGTCCTGTATGTCAGCATTCAGCGCCTCTAGCATGTTATGTATGCATGTTAGCATGTTATGTTAGGTATGTTATACTATCATGATTTTTCAGTCAGGGATTTTATGTAGAGTAGTGTTTTATTTCTTATATGATTCAGATTTTGGTAACATGCAACAAATGTAGTTGTTTATAATATTTTAGTTAAATAATTTTAGCAGATCTATATGATTCATGTTGATTATAGGCGTCTATTATCTATCAGTAATAATTGGCGTAACATTATTATTTCTTATCCTTACCTGTTTATCAAAAAAAATCTAACTATAATCATTTGAAAAATCTTAAATCACAACAGGAAACTACAAAGTAAGAGGTGTTCATATCATCTATATCATACACATAAGCAAAACGATCGTGGACATAAATAATCTTAAAGCACACAATGACAACTCGGCAATTTGTCGAAGACTACGGTGCAGCACACGGTATTTATCCCTGCTATAATAACATGGCAAGGGCGAAAATCTCAATTGCTATTAATCAAAGATAAGACATCAGCGGAGGTTGCGACGAAAGCCGGCATTGACGAAAGCTTAGATCCTAATCGATTCATAAAACTTGCAGCGTGTTAATTATAAGCCACCGCACTTAGACTGCGCCGGCGCAGCCCCGCGAGCATTCGCTCCCATTGCGAGCTGATGTGGGAAGTATCTTGCGATCGGTGATTTTTCATGACCACTACCCTGTATTTGATCGGCTACCTTACAATTATCACGGATGCATACTAACCACAGTGAATATTAATTAAACTGTGCTATAGGATCTTTACGCAGTTTCAATAAAATACATAAATAAAGATTGCACATTTCCAAGAGTCGTAAAAGGATTGCACATTGCAACAGAACTTTAGAAAGTTAACTAATGTTCGGTATACCTTCTTAATTATTTCGATATTGTTTTTTTCTTCCTTGATATAAGTTGTTTACTAGGCATGACTCTTTTTCGAGTAAGTATGCTGTTTTACGCAATACAATGTTCCGGTTTGTAAAATGCTGTAGCAAGTATATTTACTGGGGATATGATACTATGTTTCGAGGTGGCGACGACTGCATTCGCTACCTCGACACAAAGTATCATATTAGCGATGCGATAGTAAAAACAGGCTGTTGTTTCCCTCTGGGTATCGAAGGTCAGACGACCGTCGCTTCAAGTAATTATTAAAATTTAGCCAAATTTGGTAAGGCTAGTGAGCTGACTCTGGGCCCTAAGCTTAGACCTAAGTCTAGGGCAACCGGGATAATGCTAGGAATATGAAGATAGTAGGTCCAGGCTGTTCGGCTTATTTCAAATAGTTTCTAGAACTCACTTCATTAAAGAAGCGATGGAACAAGCATGAGGATACAAATCTTTCCTTAGGCTTAAGGATTCAATGAGACGGTGACTTATATCACGTTTATTGGATATTATTATAACTTCGGTGCCTCTTTTAACTGAAAAATCAACTAAAAGTTGTGACCACCTCCAAGTCAAATTCTGTGTTAAAGATATAATTAAGACGCAAACTCACTTTGTGTTTGCTCCGGAGTTGTGAACGTGTATTTGAAAAGCACTCAAGCGTTCAACACGTATCCTATGTAATTTAACGCCCGTTTGAACTCAACTTTTCATAAATATCGCTCATCTTTAACATGTTAAGTACTGTTGCTATCAATTGTTTTAAGTAAATAATCTAAATTCTAAAATTAATGATTTATAAAATTATTTTCAATTACATATATTGTTTTTATGAAGATTAACGCCAAAAAGATATGAAATAAATTCACTTAATTTATTTGCCACCACAAAAACAAAACTAAGCATTTACTGGACCCACATTAAAACTATTTATATATAATGAAATAATACCCTAACCAAAGCCTTGCATCAGGATATTTTTTTCTTTGAGGCTATAATTGGGAAATATATAGCCATAGGTATAGTTATTGAAGGTCTACATCATAAATTTTTCGTGATTTTTCATTAAAACAAATTTTAAGGGCCATACAGAAATGCGGATGTTGCGGGTATTCATCGTTTTCCAACGATTTTTAGGTAAGTAATGACTCTTGTTATGATATGTGTAGAATGCGTAGCAGATGGCTTTGATCAAGTTATTTTACAACCTGTATATAGATTGGTTTACAAAAAACTAGATAAGTGCTTATAAGAACACATACCCTTCTTAACAGAACAATGAACTGTTCAATCGCACGAATAGCTATTCACTAGTTTATTTATCCCCACTCTATTATATACAAAATAGGCATCTCAAACAAGGTTTATACCATTCTAGAAATATTCTAGTCCCGGATGGCCTGCAATGGTTTCATATGGCATAAGTGAGGAGTGTCAATCAATTTTCGCCTGTGGTGATTTTGTAACGTCACGTGGAGGGTTCCCACGGAAGCCTGCCTCACCGCCGTCGGCTGTCATGTCCCACCACTTACGTATTTAACATAGGCACAGCCTTAGCTCAAAAGTTATTATCTAACCTAAACAATTTCCAACCTGACAGCATGGAAATGGGCACGCATAAATAATACTCCATGGCCAAGTTTGATACTTAAATTGACGGTTGCTTGATCTAGGGATGGATAAATTGCAATGCGACTTGTGACAACAGCCGATACAGCATTATAAATGTTTATGTGTATCCTTAATTACAAAATAACAACTAATAAAAGTTAGCAAAAGTTGGAAGTTTTACTTCTCTCTGACCGCAATTTCTTCTAGTCAACTTTATGATCACATAAGGAGATAATTCTTATGCGTTATAAAGTCATGAGAATAATAAAATAAAACTGTTCTTTAACTCTTACAATTCCAATTACACGGAAAATTATAATATTGAATTTGTAACTGTACGGCGGCTACCAAGGAGTGTTATTTTAATTAATAAACCCATAAATATATCACAAACGTAAAGCTGCTGAAGGCAATATCCATAATAACCATCATACTTAACTTTAAGTGTACTTTTCTATCGGTATTAAAAATTAACAAACCTTTAGATGATAAACATGTTTAATTGAACCAAATCATTAAGATAGAAAATAAGTGAAAATACAAAAGCTGTTATCCTCATTATAGGGTAACTGATATATGTTTATAGACATCAGTAAAACTTTAAAACAAAATCAAATTAAGAATTAGGCAAAAGAATTAAGGAAGCAAATTAAGATAGAAAATAAGTGAAAATACAAAAGCTGTTATCCTCATTATAGGTTAACTGATAAATGTTTATAGACATCAGTAAAACTTTAAAACAAAATCGCTTATCATACAAAATATCACATACCTAATTCTGAATTATACCAAATGAACGAGTACTTACAATAAGTGCTATGACTCAAATAAGTAGCCTTGTTATTTTCGTGGTTTGTCATTACGACGAATTAACTTGTTATGAGAAACTAGTCTTACATACAAAATAACGTATTGTCCACAGCGCAGCCAAAATCATGAAGCGAGTAATTTCATATTAAACCACTCATTTTATTTGGATATTACTTAAATTTTGTTTGGTAGCTAATGATAGCTACTTAGCAAGATTGTCTGCGGATCGCCGCCGCGGGTAATGAACCTACATTTAAGCATTGCTACTATAATCAAAATTGAATTACCAGGGTTGACATTCTCATTCCAAATCGTAGCTTTTTCTTTTTGTGCTCTAATTCTCGCAGGTCGATTAGAATTTTTTATTCGACTTAAAGCAAGCGTGGTAGTGCGTTATTTTTAGATTATAACGCGGTATCGTAATTGATATAGTAATGATACAACTGCTGATATTATTAAGCCTTTATCGTCGATGTGACATACTAGTTCCATGATAATTTTGCTGTTACTTCTGATATAGCAATGGAAGTAGTAATTTACGGAAATGTTATCGTTAAACGGCCCGTCGCTTATAGGTCAACCTTAAAGGTTTTACTCAACAAGACACTTTTACCTTCTATTATTTACGTGTTTATAATAAACATGTTGGTTGTTTTATTTGTATTTGTTGTATATTAATTAAAGCTCGGTTGAAAAATACGCCTAGTTTAAAATATTTTTTTAATATCATATCTTAAGTCGACGATATGTCCCATACATAATTGGGACCACATAATGTTTATATGAGTAGAAGATTTAACACAGTTTTGGTTGATATTTTTAAAATAAATCTGTAAATATGATTTAACATGATAAAAATAATAACCCCTAATTAAAAAAGAAATCTTATTTTTTTATTTACCATCAACAATAGGTTTCATAAGGTAAGAATACCTATACCCACCACATACCATGTTTAGAATAACAATAGATTTCAAAAAACAGAGCGAAGACATACGAAAGATACATATGAAGGTTAATTCAATGTCTTATGAGCATGAAACTCCAAAAACAGTCCAAGAAGTTCTTTTTTAAAATAAATTAATGCACGAGTTGCTCGTACAGAACAATGAATTTTCAAGTGAATTTAAAGTAAGTCTCACTTTACGTTTGAACAGACAAGTAGCTGCCACTCGACTCTGTGAGAAAGTGTGCAGGCATCCAACATTTCTCAAAGCACGCACTGTTATTTAATTGACAACCTGTAATACAATATGCGACGCGCAACTTTTTTTCAAGAAATCAAACTTCGTTTCTTTAGTTACGAATATACGTATGCTATAAGTAGTTGTTATAGATTTACAAGTCGTGCATTCACTGCCTTATTGCAATAAAATATAGCAAAATGTAGTTAAGAACAATCTACTATTCCATTGGCGAAAGAAATTTAAAAACGATTCAGTAGCCCGAAACGCTGCTGTCGACAACATAAACAGTTTTTGAATGAATTGTTGTGCAGTTAAAAAAAACAGGACATATTTCATAGTTTTTTATTTGCACATGTACATAAAGATCTTAATGTTATACCTACATAATAGTTCTGAAACATGAAGCACTACAAACATTATAAAATAGTTACAAATATTATTTTGAAAAACTAAAATTACAATTAAAATATAGTTACAATTAAAATCACATCACATTAAATATAATAATGATGCTAATTAAAAGTTACTATGTCACATACTCACATAAGTCATAAAAACATTATTCTACTAGGAAGTATTTGAGCCTTTTATAAAATAAACAGTCTTCCTCTACGATTCTGACATCACGTGGCATCTTGTTATATATTCTTATTGACATAAAATATAATATGTTCCCGATCTAATAATATGCAGATTTATAAATGGTAAATTTGTTTTTTTCTATTTTTGACATTGCGAGTATGGGAATGGTAAT
Source organism: Musotima nitidalis (assembly GCA_949126915.1). Classification (NCBI taxonomy): domain Eukaryota; kingdom Metazoa; phylum Arthropoda; class Insecta; order Lepidoptera; family Crambidae; genus Musotima; species Musotima nitidalis. The sequence continues at coordinate 12,071,509 of OX421418.1, read as the reverse complement.
CCTGGGATTGCTGATATAAATGTTTGTTCCCACGAACCAGCTTACAAATTTCAAAGATGTATATAAAAGCAAGAGTAAGTATTTTGAGTTTTAAAATAAAATAGGGTCTACAACTCTCCATGTTTGTTATTTTCACCAATATTCTAATACATCTTTTTTGGAGGACAATTAATAAGTTATTTACGTCAGTACTGTTTCCCCAAAAGATGATGCCGTAGGTAAGCAAGAAATTAGCGTATGCGCTCTTAGCTGTATCTAGTTCTGTTCTATCATTCATAGCTTCTTTTCATGCCGCAATAAATACATTGTTCCTATGATAGGCTACAAACTATAGATCACACGCAGGAGAAGCCGCGAGCAATAGCTATTATAACATATGATTTTTATTATAAAAGATTAATAGTAAGTAACATCGGAATTGAAAAAATATAAGGACATTTGTGGGGCATTAATCAATCAATATTTTGTGTAATAAAGTTATCGGCTGTTCTTTAAATTAATTCTGATAACAGGGCTGAAATCGTGGATATTATTTTAAACCAAATTTTAATAAAAAATATCCATTTAGTTGAACACATTTCAGGCATGGCTATGGCACACATAATTGTCATTCCAAAATTTACTTTGTCCCAATATATCGAAATGCATAGACGGTCGCCGCTCGCACATCAAACCGATGGCGCTCAAAAAATATTCATAAATTGCTTCTGAGGGAGCGACCGCGAGCCATTTTTTGTTGATAAAAATCTATCGATCACTGAATCGTCGATCGTTAGCACACGCGTTGCATTAACTTTAATAAATCAGGCCCATCGAAAGCCACTTCACCGGTAAAGATTTTGATCTATTAACTACGTGACCAAGCAGAAATCGGTGATAGTTAGCGCCAGCCAATATAAAGAACTTTTAATACAAATTTAATTAACTGAATCCGAGGCATTCTACGGCGGTTACAATGATCTCGCTCCTTTGAAGACCCACCGTGTAATGACTTTAAGCGTCCCTAAACGACTGTTGTGTGGAAACACATCAAAATAAATCTTTGAGCGGGTATTGTTGCTTTTTGACGCGCACTAACACGCTGCCTAGTTAGTGAATTGATAGAGAACTCTTTTGTCATTGTGTTTAATGTTTAACTTCGTTGCATAAACAATAAAAATACATAGGTCAACATTTTGTAAAGACAGTATATATTTCAATTGATGACTAAAATCAGTCAGTACGCTCTTTATCACTCTTACCTTAGTAGTAGGAGGAAATCAGTGCCCAGTAGTAAGACGTAAAAGAGCTGTTATAATATAAAACTACCGATCATTTGGCAACCTACTGGTTTAATGTTCAATCAAAATTACATTTTTATTTGCATACTAAGTGTGACATATCAGGTATGGCAATAAAATAAAATGCCGCAGACAGTGCATCGCAATAATTCATTTTTCAACCAGAAATACATTTTGAAGTTTACATTATAACAATTTACATACAATTTGATTTAGTAATTTACACATAATTATTAATTTTAGGATGTACCTAATATTAACAAAATTTTATAACTTTTATTTTATTCATAAGTCACGTTAAACCAAACAACTGTCCAATAGCAACTGTTAAAAAAATATCATTAAATACGGCTCTGCTCCTCTGATCTCTGCTCCTGATAGCTAAGTAAACTTACAAAAACATAGAAATATAAAAGTCAACCACTAAGTACTAAAGTATGATAAGCAGGCAGTAATATATAGTATTTAAATTTAAGACTCGTTTCGAAAGGAAAATTATGAAACGGTAATAGGTTTAGTCTGCTTTTGCGCAGTCGGTGCGCAGAGTTTCGCGTGCGCGTTGTGAAAATGCTTTAATAATACATGTTTTTTTATAAACATTATTGCCTCAACGCTGCGCAACTGCACTGCGTAAAGTTAGACAGAACACGGCATCCATTTCTATATTTTTGTATAAGAAAAAAAAAACATATTTTAAAAACCGTTTCTTGTTCCGTTTTTCTGACGGTTTTTGTTAATAACAATTGCAATAACAAAAACCATTAGGAAATATGTTTTTGTGGTCATATGAAGTCTTGTTGGTAGTAAAATTTTTTTGATTATTTAAGTTCGTACCTACCTACTCAATAGTCATTGAGTAGGTAGGTAGGAGCAAAATATTTTGACTACTTAAGACTGCATAATTATCACACTCTATCAGCAAAACGTCGCAAAAGAATTATGAAGTATATAGAACACATCACCTCCTAGCTGCAAAAAGACTATCGTTTATAGGCTTAAGAAAAGAAGATCATTATGCTGTTAGTCCAAAGCGTCGATCCAACCAGATTCATACCTCCAAAAACAGACAGGGGCAGCAAAGTTTAATGGTACATCCAAAGAGGTCACATCCTTCAGAATCGTCATGAAAATAAAGCGATGAATTCCAAAAAAGAACATTTTGAAAAAAAAATACGCTTATGAAAATTCCTGCCTACGCCGAACCGCACAGAGGCGCAGTAGAGTTTGACTTTATCCAGCTCAGCTTGATCTGTCTCAACACGTTTATGGAATGATGAAAGGATTACAAAAGGCAGTATGAACAATTGAAAATATAAAACCATTTTCAGTTATTAACTGGTTGCTTAATGGGTAAAAATAGTTAGGTGCCTAAAATTACGCAATAGTTACGAGATTGTTATGTAGTATTGTTATGTTACATGACATGTGGTCTTTAATAATAATTGTTAATCAGATAATGAGTATACGGTCACTGCAACAAGTAATACAAGAAGCACGTAATCGCTTAGGTACGCGAAGTTTGCAATTTTTTTTACGATATTTTTAATAATCATATTACAATAATAATACAATACGTTGTTAGGTTATTTTTAAGAAATATTATAAAATAAGAAATATAGAAAACAATGAATCTTCATTGCTGCCTAAGAAAGTCATGTATGTGAAATCAAAAACATTTAATCGTAGTAGTAGACACAATATTGTAGAACATATTGTAATGTTCTTTGTGTGTTCTGAATTAATTTATATGACTGTGCTTCTCAAAATTATTTGAATGCCATACACACTATTTGAGAATCGAAAGAGTCAATAACAACAGGAAAGTCTAAGATTATTATTGCCAGTAGTGTGGTCACAGCTTAAGTCGGGAGCTTCAGCGCGCCGGGAGCACGTGCGTGCGTTTCGCGCAAATAATAGACATTTAAGTACAATTTCAGTGGTACCTCACACGATCCGCCCTGCCTAGGCAACGGCTGTAATTGGCCGCGGTCATGCGATTACCTTCCGAGCCGATTTAATTATCGCGAAATGATCAGTGTTCGGCCTCCCGCAATTTACCTATCAATCAATACTAGCTTGCCTCAACAGCATCGGTTCTTGATCGTTTACCGGAACATACAGCTCAGTGAAAGGTACACGAATTTTATGCACGTAACTACACTTAAATACTAAGCGGATGTATCTAACGGTGACGTGCCTTTTACTGCAAAATTGTAATTATTTTCAATGTACTCTCTGAAATCGTTTTCCACCTTCTTTAACGATGCATTGTGTTTTTATTATTTGAAAAAAGTCCATGTATTATGTTCGGACGTGACAAGTTAGATAAAGTCGTTTTATTAATTAATTTACTAGAAAATGGTCTTCCTTATGACAGAGGACACTACTGTAAAACTGTAGCGTTATAAGTACTTACGATTCAGTGTTCCGGATTCAAGTAGACTTAATATAAAAGCAAAATTATGGCTCTAATCACATCTGAATAATTATATCTCTCGGTTCTCGGTCAAGCACAGTGCAGATCTCGAGTATTAATTACAGCATATCGAGTCACTTACTAGCTTAAGTAAACGTCTGATCATTCGGTTAATTAAAAAATAATTTCAAGTCAAAATAATGTGGTTATGAATTCCGCAATTTAAGTTAATTTCTTACTAGCATGCTAATTAACGTATGAATGTAATCACACTTCAGATCTCGGTAAAAATAATTACACCAATAGTGTTCGCTCCTTACCGTTTCATATCACGCGACCTCACCTAATGACAGCGCGGCGCGTTACTCGCAGTACATGCGCAACTAGACCCAAACAAGTATCTAAACTACAGCTTAGTGAATAAACTTCTCGTTTTATCAGTCTGGAATAATAATAATGACGCCTATTATGGGCCCGGGCGCGGGCGACGCAACGACGTGTAAACTTGAAGCATTACTTTTTGCCGGACAGTGCCGTTTTTGGAGTTGAGCTTTAGTTTTATCAAGACATAAAGACCCGTATGAATTTATCGTGAATGGCGTTGATAAAAATGTGAATATAATGTAATGAATTATTCAGCGTGTTATCGGTATGGAGGACGGTTGTCCGAGGGCTGTAAAAACGGCTCGCGAGCGCCGCCTGGTGGAATGCAGCGTCAGATGCGTTTTTACTTATTTGTCTCGGAGCATGCGCTCGTCACTTATCAAACTGATTTAGGCATTGCGGAATCCATTACTTTTTATTTCATATTTCTCAAGTTCATGAAGCAAACGATGCCCTTTGAATCTTCAATGAGCGCGACAATCGAAAGTCCAAACTCAATTTCAAATTGTTCATCGATGATTGCATCAATTAAGAAATTCATTGTTCGTTAGCTATATATTTGGATTGCGTGGTCTTTTTATTTTTGTCGATGTAAATCTATTAATTAATTCTCATCACAGATACAGTGATCCCAAATCTACCTGGTGCACCAATTTAATAATAATAAGCCTTAGCGTATACAAAAATATATCTGTAAACAAATATAGGCAATTGTTTCAATTATTTTTTAAAACGAAACTTTGAAAGTTTGCAGCACTGGTCCATACAAAAGACATAAACGGGAGGCTGCCAGCTTTCATCTCCCTTTAATGTCTATGAGTCGAAAGGGTATGTCCATACAAAACTAATATGGTAATTTCTATGTGAACTTCAAAAGTTCTATTCTCGTTGTCTTGATAATGAGAAAATATAAAGAGCATGTGACGAAAAGAGTAATGTGTATGAATGGTACCGAGTTAAAAGGAAGAGACGGACTTTATTGGAGATCTCGTTCGTACTCAGAGAGGTAGATTAAATATGTACAGATTGATATTGTCTGAAAGGGGGTGATGACAATATTAAGTACCTCTTCGATATGAATGAAAGGAATAGACATACTACGCGGACTCCAGCCAAACTGGGAGCAGGCCAGGAGAATATTAATCTGGCATTAGTAATCTGATATCTTTATGTTGTTGGAATTATTATGCCTTTAAAACTACATGAATAAATGTAAGTACCTAATTGTGTGGACCAAATAAATAATTTTATTCTTATTCTTCTTATAAATATTCCATAACGTAGCCAATTTTTACTCTACTTTTTTCAGTCGTCTGTCACCAAAACGATGAATAAAATTTGACGTGCAAACGTTTTGACGTAACTCCACTGCGCTTTATAATCTCCTTTTTGTATTGTTATGTTTCAACTGGGATTACAACGAAAATGTTGTTTTCTGATTAGTTATTTTGTGGAACTTTTGCATATTCCTATGACTGCAAAGGAATCTCAACATAGAAATTGCATAAATGCTATGACGTCCTGTTTAATAACATTCTAAACCTCAAAACACCACCGGGCCAACAACAGCTCATTTAAAATAATTGCGTTAAGCTTGTTAATGAATTAAAAATTCACATCTCGCTCGCATGTTTCTTTAGGCGACGCGAATTATATTGCAATTAATACTAATTTGATGCGTCCATTGTTTTTCGCAACCGATTAGCGCTTTTTATACCAATAAACTTTTGATTACAGTTTTTAAAACCAAAGCGATGTTTATTTGTTACTGACATAAGGGCCATTTGTTGTTATCTGACTTCGATATTATTTGTCATTGTAACAATTGAGTTACGTTTTCTCACGTTTGCCGCCCATTGAAGCTCCGGCATAAGATGTCGTGCTGACATCGCGACTATTTCAAGACCAACTTTCAATGTTATTTAATCACAAGCATCTTAACTTATATATTTTAACGACTGGCAGGTGGGTAGTTGCAATTGCTGATAATGTTACAAGTTAATTGTAAGATATTACAAGTATCTTTGTAAAAATTTTCATTTACCAACAGTTGTGATAATAGAGTATGAGTGTAGTCACTTGCCAGTCATCATCATCATATTTATTCCCTCCTAGAATATGACTTAAAATTATAATAACCATTTATTGGTGCATCAGAAAATTTGCGAAGAGGAACTAATTCCAATAATTAAATAATTTATTGTATGATGCACCAAAATTACCCATCTCAACATTCCCAGCGCTGGTTTTCAGTTGGGCCATATTCTTTCTATTCAAGTCGGTTTTTTCACCGCAACCACTCAATATCCTTTCTGATTATATCAAAATTTTCTTTCTGGCGTCCTATTCCCATATACTCAATAACTTAGTTATTTATAAGCATTAGGGGCACTAGCCAGTGATACAGTAAAAGAGTAGTAACAAAACAAAGAACAGAGTTTAAACCCGCAGATGGAGTCAAGAAATCGTGCAAACACCTAGGTTTACTAGGAGTGACTAATAAAAGTTACCTATTTTCATAGTAGTACTAGAAGAAACAGTAATGTATTGTTGCTAGTATAAATTTATGGTTCGTAATTATTATCCGGTCATTCATAACATGCCTATAGAGGGAAGTAAAAGTCGGTATATTTATTTGCGTATCGCGAGCGTATACTAATTAGGACCTGTTTTAAAAATAAGGAACTAAAAAAAACCTACTTTACCCAAATAGAATAATATAGAAGTACGTTTAGGAATGGAATAAAAAAAGAAACAGAGAAAACATGTTTACACAAACATGACGAACCATGTTGTTAATTGAAAACTTTAATTCTAAATGATGCTTCAGACGTTTGTTAGTAGGCACAACCATGTTTCTCTCACTAAAACAAAAAGACATAGAGGCTTATTCCAAAACAAGATCTAAAGTTAAGCCAGGCTTAAAACTAGTGCTGTCACTGTCTTCATGCTATCAAATAGAAGTGACGGCACTAGTTTTAAACCTGAATAAACTTTATATCTTGTTTTGCAATAAGCCCCAAAAAGTTCTATAGAGACGTTATGCTTATGTTAAAATATAATTTAAATTGTTAGTAGCTCCGTAAGGTTCTGTCATATCAATAAAAAGAGTTGACTTTTTACGAGTATGACACTCGAATTACATTCATATAAGTTACAGGCATGAAATAATATGTGCATTTTATGTGCTTGTGACAATTTTCTTTTTCTTATTATCAAAAGTGTCATTAAACAAAAAAACATGAACAATAAATCTCACCAGCTATTTAATCGTATTTATATGGGAATTATAGTAGGAATAACTTTTATACCTATTATTTTACAAAGTGCAAAAGCTGCTTATCACACTTACCTGCGCCAATAACTAAAACTTACTTTTTAAAGATAATGAGTTACGCGGTTTAACTAAATAATATTACATAAAAATATATAATTCTGATTCTAAAATGTTTCATGAGCTTAGCTGACTTAAGTTTTTACATAATAACTTAAGCTTAATAGCTGCGTGTCCTTACACACTTAAGCTAGTAAATGTGCCTTCCGAATGTATTTTTGAGTGAGTCTTTGAGGCAAGCTTACGTGTCCTATGCTTAGAAGACCGGGCCGAGGAGTAATGGGGCTAAACAAACCACTATATATTTTAAAAGTCCAAAAGTTTCTTTGTTTCTTGTTAGCTCTATGACATATATTTATTTCCACTAATTAGAAGCAAACTTTAAGCAGAAATTTAAAAACATACTCACAAAACCTTTTATTTACGTTCTTAACGTGTTTTACATAACTGTTTGCCTTGTTACAGGCACTTTACGACCTCCAGGCTTAATTGGAGGTAGCAAGCCCAAGGTCGCCACCCCCGCCGTGGTCTCCAAAATAGAACAATACAAGAGAGAAAACCCAACCATATTCGCGTGGGAAATTCGGGAGAGGCTTATATCTGAAGGTAAGTCGCATTGTAAATTTATGAATAGCTACAAGTAGACTCCGCCCTTGGATTCAAACTTTACAGGCCTGCAATTTTTTTAAAACTTATTATGGAAGTATGGCAGAGTTTTTAAACAAAATAACTTATATAGAAAATTTTATCAGTTTTCTATTAACGTACTAAAACGTAAGTGGCATCTTTTAAGTCTTTATATGTCTCAAAGACGAATTGTGTACTTATAAAGTTTTTTTATTTTTAAAGTGATCCTTAGTTTCTCAGTTCTCAGTGTAAAAATATATTTTTGAAGAAAATATAGAGCAATTATTTTTCTAATGATACATGCACCTACCGGTGCCTAATTTATTCTTTGCCAAAAACTTTTCAACACTACTAAGCTTTATAGCACGAAGTCTAAATGACAAATATTTGTTTTTTTATCTTCATCATCATCATCTCAGCAGTATGACGATCACTGCTGAATATAGGCCTCAATAGATTTCCACATTAAGCGACCCTGAGTCGCCTACATACACCGGCTTCTCGCCGCCTGGACCAGATCGTCGATCCATCGGATAGGAGGCCGTTTCTACCGGTTCTCGGTCGCCATTGAACAACCTTAACGCCCCATCAGTAGTCGGTTCTTCGTGCTATGTGCCCCGCCCACTGCCACTTCAGCTTGCTTACTCGCTATGCTATGTCGGTATGCTTTCCTATAGATTTCCTCATTTTTCATTCTATCACGTAGGGGAAATCCGAACATAGCTCTCTCCATTGCACGCTGATTGACTCTGACCCTTCTTATGAGACCCATAGTCAGGCACCACGTCTCAGTCCCATACGTCATCGCATATTTTTTAATACTATAAAGTTATTTTACGTTTTACAAAAAGTTTACATTATGATGAAATACGCTGTTATGTTTAGCAGTTACTTTACAATAAAGTAAAAAGAAAAGAACAAGGAAAATTAAATAGAAGCATTTTAAATTGTACACAGGACAAACATGTTTGATAACTTTAATTTGATCTGCTCTTGATTCTACATATTCCAATTTTGATTTAAAAGCTTTTAATTAATGGTATATAGTACATTTCACGTTCTGACAAGGACACTAACGCGTATCAACATTATCAGATAATACTATCAAATAGCTGGACAATATGACAGGCATTATGTGAGCTAAGTGTAGCAACGGCACAAATGTCAATGGTTGCGTCGCGTAATATCCAAGCAACGCGATGTGACGGCTGGTTGCGTGTGCAAAGAAGGCGCTACGGGCTCAAGTTAAAGTACACGACGGGTTTAAAGCTTGAAGTTCGCATTGTGATGGCTTGATATACGCCTCTAGCTTGGATAACTTGCATACGTGGCTTGGGCCCGTTACCTACTTTTCAAAAAGAACTAAGCATTTTTGACATTAAAATCTAGTAATAACTCATTCTTGGTAGGGTTAATGCTTTCTTTGATTAAAATTCTGTTTCTAATTTTAGCATACCGGTCACCTAATTTGATCAGCCACTCAAACCTGACTTTCAACACATCCTAGACACACACACAAATACCTATTTAACCTTACAATACCCAAGATCCTATACATAACATCAGTTTTGTCAAAGGTTAGCAGGCTTCGTATAGGAAGTAGACCATGTATCCAATTAACGGATTTGACTTATTGAGTAATGAACTTTAGTCAGTGTCAAATACATCAGGGGGTCAATAGGTAAAGCCTCTGAAGTGCACCCCCGAATATGGTCTAATAGTTTCGACGATGGCCGCCAGCTTACCGGATATATCGTAACTTGAGAACATGTATTGGATTTAGTATGTGGATTGTGGGTATGTGCACCGAAGTAGCCACCTAATCCCTGTACCGAAAATAGGAATTAGGCGTACTCGCTAGCCTAGCTACGTTATATGCGTGTAAATCAACTTTCATATGAATATTGGAAATGGTCTTGCAATATTTTTAGAATCATTATCTAAATAGATATACTTGTACGTGTCAGGTTTTAATTTCGACTGTACTACTTTTCACAAGAATCCGAACTAAAGAAAATAGAAGTCTTAAATCTTTTTGGGTACAAAGCGTCAACAGTCTATCTTTACAAGACAGAAAGTTATTTGGTAGGTTTTTCTGCATAGTAATTGTACGAAAAGCGGTTCAGTACATTTTATAATTGCTAAGAAGTACAAAATTTCCTATAAAATTTATAGATCAGCAAAAAAACAAAATTGCTAATTTTGTCATAAACATTAATTATTATAATATCTAAAACAGAACTTAGCACAATGCAACAATAGCTTGTACTTATTATCACCGTATTGACTAACAATGAAACAAAATAATCTAGTTGTTATAATTGTCAACTTATTAACAAACAATGAAACGAAATACCTTTACATAAGAGCGCGCAGTATCAAAGTAAATAATTATGTACGTCAATAGATGACGCCTCTTTGATGAAGACGTGAAGAAATTAATAAGCAACCATGATTGCCTATATGTAACTGGATACCGTCGATACTCACCGTGGGATTACTTTATACGCAACTGCCTCAGATGATTGACAGTTTCAGAGAAAAAAAATATAAAACGTCGAAGTTAACTTACATAGATGTCATGGTTTTAATACCTGGATATTATTATGAAATATATGTGATATTTTTATTAGTAGATAATGTTATTGTAATTAAACAGTGAAAAAGAAAATGGACACGAAATATTCTACTAAATATGTTTTGATAATATGAATTGGCCCGTGATTTAAGAAATTACCATGTATTGTTTACGCAATTGCACATCATGTATAAAACACACATTCAGTACACATTTGAAGTTATAACAAACGAATTTTCTCAGACATAACACACCGCGACATCTAGGGATGCACTTGTTTTTCTAAATCTGCATATAAATGTGCATTATTATTTTATGTAGAAATCGAACTCGCGATATTAGGGGTGGAGAGCAGGTCTACCTTTCCCGCTAAATCAGCAAAATAAAAATTTATAAAAGTAATAATAATTAAAAACTGTACATGTAATAATTCTAAGCATTAATACCAATTGTTATAGTTTAAAAGATGGCTTACCAAGCAACGAACTGCTGATTATATTGATACTCGAGAGCGCGATGGGCGTCAAGGGGGGACAGCGGCGAGCCAATTGCGATAATTGCACCAAAGATACCTCTCATGCTCATGCGTGACGTCGGCCACTACTGAAACACAAACAAAACGACGCAACTACTCAATCACCAGCACGCTGTATTAACACTTCACACAGCAGCAATAAGATTAACAATCGCTTGAGTACTCAAACGCTACGCACGTAGATCGAACTCATTTATATTTTCTCTAGCGAGTAGTGCGGAGCGGTAGGGTACGCGCGATCGCCTGTGAAACTGGTTTCGCTTAAGACCGTTTCTGGTTTACGATATCACTGGACCGGATTAGGAGACGATAACATTCTTGATGGGAAACACTGTGCTAAACTGAGTTGTTAAATTGGTTCGCAGTCATTAAATCCGCAGGGGGCGCCGTAACTTCAGAACACTTGATCGAACAAACATCTATATTATAATATTTTATTAAAGATCTAGATATCATATTGACAGAGCATAATGTAGTTAACGTGACCGTTCATTTGACATTATAAGTTTACTTTATTTTACTCATGTCTCTATTAAAGATTGCGTTCATATATTTTTAGTGCCTTTTTATGGAGATTCAAATGTTGTGCGGGTAGCTGCAAACATAGAGTTGGAGTGAATATTACAGCGAGAACTATTATAAGGCAATTCTGTTAGATATTTACATCGGCGATAGATATTTACATCGGCAATCTTCTCATTTTCGAATTAACAAACGCAATGAATTAGCAAACACATGGAAATGTGTCATGGACCTGTTATAGTTATCATTCAGTATTTAAATTAATCATGCAAAAGGTATGTTGACAAAATGTAAAGTGAAACGAACTGCATGCTTAATATTTATAAAAATCTAGTTATTTTATTAATACAAAATGTTCTCACCCAAATTTAGACAACTTATGGAAACAAGAAGGAATATGAGATTTTATTTTATTAAAATTAAATACATTAAGGTCATCTTTTTTCTTTGACTTTTCACTGAAAGTGCTTTTAATTAACAACTGAAGCCAACTTGTGAGTTTTATCTACAGACCAGCTCTTTAAGCATATAAATTTTATTTATAATTTAAATATTTAGTTTTGGTAGGGGCACGTTCAATGACATATCCCAAGTGTTTTTTTAGCAAATAAAATGGATTTATCATATAAAATACTATATATAACAAAAACCCTATAATTAATTCCCCATCAACACAAAAAATTATAAAATGAATCTGATATTATGTCAGCTCATTCTGAACAGGCAATATTTATTAGCGTTCTTGAATTTTATATAACGTCACTCTTATAAGGACCCTGGCTCTTTAGAACTCTTTAAAACATAATTATCTTATGAATATATTTTTAAACAGTGCACCGAACAATTGCTTACTCAACCTTTATTTATTTCCAGTTTTTTTGCTCTTATCTGCGCGCTCGACTGACATTATCATCATTTGTTGAAATGTGTTTAAAATAATTGCTCGAGCGCAGTGCGCGCCCATGGGTAAGTTGTATGCGAAAATTGCACGCGATGCCATGCCGGTTGCTTCGCGTAAATGCTCACATATTTGTCGTAAACGGCGATATTTAAATAATTTCCGCGTATTCGATTTTTTTTATGAGTAAGTAAAGTACAGGCCATCGCACTGTCGTCGTGAGCCTTTGTTCGCTCGGGCGGTGTAATTCATGAGTGAGTCGGATTGTTATGATTGATTTCATCAGATTGGACGATGGTTTCGGTGTATCAAAGCGTGTTGACCGGCGGACCCCCTGCCGGCAAGGGAGCCCCCAACAACTTTTCTAACACGAGCGTTGTAAAGTTACTAGATGGGCCTAGAAAAAGTTATAAAAATCAACATATTTTTCTTAGAGGAAACCTACGTAGCCAATTGGCTTATTTATTGCAACAATGGTCGCAAAATAACATTCTTTTTGATTTTATTGGTGTATGATTCTCCAGAAATCCATTGTAATAAATAAATATATATACATATTAGTCAATATTTAAATAAAATACTAATTATGTAAATAAAAAATCACATCATTGACTGAATATATCTAGAATACTAGCAATCTATGAATGACTAACCATAGCCTAATAATGATTAAGTCATTAAAGTCAGCTAATTAGTTTTAGCATTTTCTTGAGTTTTGCTATGCCATCAAATTTAAAAAATGATAACCTGGCATTTCCTGGCTTTTAATTTTTTGTAGGAAATATGAAAATAATAATGGCACTTCCATTGTTTAGTTGGAATTATTTACGGCCCGATCAAGACCCGTAGTCATAAGTAATAGAAATTTAATCAAATTTACAACAAAATGATCAAGCTTATATTGACGGCCTTTTGATGCCACCACGTGCCACTCTCGGTACAGCTTATTAAAATGATCGAATCGATTTATATATATAAACGATATTTGATAGATACCTACGCACTTTTTGCTTTCTTCTAAATTGTGTGGGATTCTATCGATAAACTAGTGATTATTTATGAATATCAATTTAATAACTTAGTAACTCCCGCCAATGCGTGTAGATACACAAAAAGTGTTTAGAGGTGTTTATAAAAAAAAAGTAGAAAGTGTTTATGAAAATCAATCAGGTTGCACTTTGATAAGATCCGACGACCCAATTTACCCCAATCCAATATTTACAAACGGGGAATACAATAGAGTTCTGACAGAGAAGGTATCCACTCGAGAATGTCAGAAGATTTGGCTTTTAGGGGCGCGGTTATCAAAACAGAGCGAGTCATAGAGAGGCTAAATTTTAATAAGGTGCGTACTACCGCCTTTGTCCGCGGTGACGTGGCTAGTTTGGACAATGGCTTGCGCAAGTTATCGACTAAATCGATATCGGTTTACGAGGCGTTACGGGCGGCTCTAGCTACTGACCAGCTTTTGATTAATTGCATTCTTTCGGTCCCGCGTCCTACGGATATTGTATGGCGCCGATTAATTAGCGAAACCGATGACGGGTGAGTTCGGGGAAATAATGAGGTGTGAAAATATTTTGAGGGAACGAATAAAAACGATTATGAGTTTTTGTTTTGTTAGCGTTGTGATTATTTACTTGATTATTGAGGTCAGCTTGTTTTGGTATAGAACTGTTATCACATTGTATATAATTAAAAAAAAAACTTTATATCTGATATAAAAACATATATTGCACCGAGTTAAAAAATATACTAGATCTATATTAAATGTATAATGGCCTATTACGAAAACTGTTTTCTTTTTTTAATATTTTTAAATAAGGTACCTGAGGTATAGAAGCATATTTATTTGCAAGACGTGTTTCACTTTTTTTAAATTATAAGCCTTTGTCGCCAAGAATAGCAATGTAATGTCAGATAGAATTACAAATAATATATATAGAAAAATACTATATATTACACCAATTACACCAATCATTACACCAATTATTACACTAACTACACCAATTATTCAGTTTCAAGATAAGTATCATTAAGAACTTGTGTTATGGAAACTAAATAACGGATACACATACATACATATATACTTCTTTGTAAATACATACTTAATATACATAAGAAAACACTTAGCCCAAAACAAAGAGTCATGTTCATGCACATAAAGACTTGTCCTGTGTGGAAATTGAACCCACGACCTTAGGAACGGAGTGCGGGTATACTCGTCATCACGCCATATCGGTCGTCAAATATCACGTCATATATACATACATTCACGCCAGTTTCCCCGAAGGGGTAGGCAGAGGCATATTAAACGCCCACACTTCGCCAACTATATAGTTGGTCCCACGTCATAAGTGGCGAGCCTATTGCCGCTTACCGGGCGTCTACGTCATATATATCACGTATAAATTAAGCGCATCAGTTCATGTTATATGTATCAGGAAAAGAATAAAAGTAATTTGTGCATAATTTAAACTGCGTTTCACTTTTTTAAATGTTTTCTCTTTAGCAGTTCAATTTAATAACGAATAAAACTGGCAGCGCATGAAAAGATTTTTGTATAATTATATACTAATTTCATACAACCGATATAAATAGAAAATTCATCTTTTAAAAAAAAATTAAATCTGTTATTATTATAAAAAAGTCCTATATTGGTTTCATATTTTATATAAAACAACCGTGATTAATTTTTTATTAAAATAATGAGGAAAATATTTCAAGTATAGGAAGTACATATATATAAGTACATATAGATAGTATATTCAATAAAATTTATTTGATTATTGTTTTCTTCTAAGCATATATTATATTTTTTCTTTTCTTTTCTATCACCAGATCAATAAAACGTCCCAAGCATACCAGTTCTCAGGTTGTTAAAAGCTTTTTTCAATCATCTCTTGACATTTACTAACAAGGCACCACCTTGTTTGTCGACGTTGTATTGTACGAATAAATCAAATTGATCCCCACGCGGCTTCCAATAAATCGATACATTTATTAATTTGTTACAGCACTAAATTGGTTCCCAGCAGAGCACCGCGTTAACACTGTTGCACCTTACAGGCACGGTCGTGGTTCCTCTTAAAGTGCCGTTAATGGTTCAATATGTTTGATGATTATTTTTATGTTCTTACAGTGCAGTACGGTATCTGCATCAGCTTGAGAAATACAATCACATTTTTTTCTAAAGGTCAATTGATGCTATTGCCTTATTTGGTTTTGAGATCTGTCTTTGTAGATTCGTATTCTTCTTAAAAACCTAAGTTTGAGGTGATGGTGGTGATTTAATTAAAGCTGTTCTTTCTGTTAAGTAAAAAAAATAATCTGTCTGGTAGCCCAAGGAACAACAGAACTTAAACTATACTTTACACGTGATTTTAATGGTTAAAATAATATAAATGAAATATGCTCGCAACGTTAAATTCTGAACATTCTTGTGACTAATTAAACAAATAAAATTATTATATAGCATTCTAGCAAGTGAAACGTAGTGTTAGGGGTGCCCGCGGGAATAAGGCGTGAAAATCTATATGATCTTAAAGGCTTAAAGCATATTAAATATCCAATTTTACTTTTTAGTATAAACAAATTGCATCCTTTGAACGTTGAACACACAGATCTAAAGAAATTGCTTATAATTTTTTTGTCCTAATTAGAAAGTAAATCCACAGTCTTAACAGAAAGCGAGGCACTTTTTACGTAAACTTCATATGTATACAAGGTATGCACATTATCTCTGTCCTTGTTCCATATCCAACTTCGTTTTGCCCGCCTCCTAGTATCCTGGTGTAGAGGTCGAAGGGGAAAGAGTGTTTTGAGAGAAGAAAAAAAGAAAGAATACCTATATGTTTATTTGGTACACAAACAATTCACAATTACCAACTAAACTTATATACTAACTGGACTGTACCAAAAAGGTCACCGCTCAGCATGTGTCGCAGTATGACCCACGATTCTGATATTCTGCGATAACCTAAAATAAAATTAACAAAAAGCAATATTGAACACAAAATTGGAAAATAATAACACAAAAATAAAAATTCTAGTTGAAGTGGCATTGTCGACGTTTCTTATTGCAATAAAACTAAGCTGTTAAAAACTATTACATACAACAGTCTTATATCTAGTTATACTTATAGATATAAATATATTGCAAATGTAAACTGTAAAAATATATATACGATACTCCGATACTAATATTACAAATCCCATAACATATTTACCCAGCGCTGTTTTTAACTGATTTTTGTAAGTTCAAAATATGCATTTTGAGTTTTCTTCTGATCCGATTTATGGTAGGCAAACTTCTCATTGGGGGTGGCATGTTGTTCCAACATTTTGTCGCGGCGTACCTAAAGCTACCACGAAATGCAGCTGTTTTGTACGTAGGGCAGACCAAGCGGTTTTTGGTGCATATTTAGGTACACCCCGGCACTGAAAGTGCTATGGAATAGACCATAGTTTCGTACACCATCAGATGGACTATGCATCAGGTCTGTCAACTATAGTAATAAAATACTTAACACGTTAAACGCCATGGCAGACACCGTTTATCTGCCAGTTTGTTTTGTCAATGGGCCGATTGAAAAATAACAAAAGGGTTGTCGGACATATGGTGGCTGCCATGGCCCATAGAGCAAACTAGTATTTTCGGCTGGGCGTTTAAGCTGTTAATCTTTTCTGTAGGCAAGAGTGCAGAAAAAATCACCGCGCAGTAACTCATGAAAGCCCGTTTGTAACTTTCCTATAGAGTGCTAATTAAAATGGGTAGGTGCGCGGGTGCGCGGGCGTTTAGCGTCCACCGCGACGGCCCCCCGCCGTCCAGCCACCTTTTTACTCTGGTACGCCGCGGGTGCCGCCTGATTGCCTCCGATCTCGTTTTATGTATCCCATAAAGCCAACAATAATTCATTTAGACGACGTGACGCCACTCATTCGTTAACCGGTTCAACTTAGACGTGACTTTGCGATGCAGTTCCGGCTGCGGAAAGTATTGACAGGTTATGGTTGCTTTATTCTTTCAATTTTTGTCACTCTATTACGCTACCATAGTATTCTATTACATTATCATCATATTATACTTTATTAAGGTGACGCTAAATTTAATTTGGACATTAAGATATTAATTCCAAATATTGATTTCCAGAAACATTGAAACATGTAACCGTTATTTCTGTACAAAATAAAACAAAAATTACTAAGTTATATCCTCTCATCAAGTAAATATTTTACGGACACTTCAAACTCTTACAATTTACATTTTAGAACCACAAATCTAATTAGCGCGCCTTAATCGTCTCCGGTGTTAGTCGATTGGTCAAACCAATCCTATAAAAGAACCGGTATAAGAAAACAAACAAACAAATTCATTCCGAACCATTAGGCACAAGATCCGACTGTTAATGTCTCAATTTAGAAACGAGCGTAAATCTTCAAAGGCGTGACAATTACTGTTACTTCCCGGCAATACAAACAAAAAGGTTTTCCGTCAATTATCGATAAATTAACCAGATTAAAACCTCTACAGCAGACGGCGCCGGATCGCCTTATCTCGGGACATGCCACGCTTTTAGGCAGGTAACAACTTGGAGCAGAAACATTAACATTTTATACCAATTTGCCCTTCAAACGCAGGAACAACAGGACTTTTATGCTCTAATACGATTCTGTCCGTTTTATTTCTAATCAAGCTATAACATTTATATGCTTTTTAATATGCCTGAACTATAATAACGTATATGTAAGAACAAATATATCAAAGAACCTAAAAATGTCAACTCTATCATTCAATATGCTCATATTACTCGGGACATACAGTGGTTCTGCAACAGCAGCTGTAATACTAAGTTGCATTAATATTTTTAATGTATTTTCGTAGCATTTCTATGTAATTAAATCACCAAATTATCTTAAGGTGACCATTATGATCATAGATATCATCTCAGTTCACTGACTAGGATTTAAATTTAGTTAAATCACTTAGTGACTAAAAGGTTCAGATGGACTAGACCCTACCCCACCACGCGGATACGGCGCGAACTCGTAGAGGCAGGCAGTTTAGCTGCCGTACTGCTGTAGTATTATATGGTGACAATCAATTCCAACGGTTTCACCGACTAATTTACTAAGCATAAAAGCTTTCGATATCGAATGTTACGTCACACATCTAAAACTGACCAATACAATCACTGCTAAAATTTTATCGTTTGAGACGACCTATGCGCTACAAAGGCTTTGTAAGTAATATGGCTGCTTATCACGCTAAGACATTAGTGTCTTTTTTTTAGAGCAAATGATTTCACTTATAAGTGGCATTATATTTGGTACTATAGTTGCATCTTCTGTCTACTCCTTCCGCCCTCTCCTGTCTCCTGCCTAACAACACGTGCTGGTCGTAGGAACAATCCACATACTGTGCAGTCTTTCAGGACTTGAACTAAGAAATTAGGTAAGTCGATCCTGTGTAAGACCATTAAGTTCGGGAATTAGCTGCCGGCTCATGTGTTTCCTATTTCCAATAATCCTGGGTCTTTGAAGCGGAGCGTGAAACTGCATTTTAGCAGGCCGTCATGAGTGGGTACGCTTTGTAATGTGCTTACTCCATGGTAAGGAGCACTTTTTGGATGCATCGACTGCTTACCATCAGGTAGGATGTGGACGTAGCACATTGAAAAAAAAACCAAGAAAAGGTACGCAAGGGTCTAATTTAGCTCTTATAATATAGATATGTAAGTAGTATCCGTTAATGGTTTTCTAATATGACACGTCTTATAGACCAAAACCTTTATCAATCTGGTCTTAAAAAGACTAAACAGCCCACAAATGGTTAAAATAAAAAGACTGAATTAAAACAAAACATAAAAGCTCAAAGCAATAAAGGCACTCGGTACATAACAAGCATATTCTATTGAAAACATCTAACCTTTTAATAGAAGCGGGGCCCATTGTGACTAATCATGATTAAACGACTTTAGACAAATTGCATGACCGTGACTAGGCATTTAAGGACCCAAACTCGATCCCAAATCATTAAAAGAACAATTATAGATATCGCGTTCCCACCTGCAACCTGTTGACGGATAATGATCAATATCTAAGCAAATAGTGAACTACCATTGATCTCATTTAATTGCCAGATCGATGATTTTAATTAAGATGCAATTATAAAGAAAATGTAACCAGTAACTGACACCACTCTTCATAAATCCAAAATAAACATAACAAAATGTTTTGAACCGCAAATGATCAGGTAAAAAAATCGATTTATTTCTTATAGAAACCAGTAAAGATCAGTAATTTCACCAGATTCACTACAGACCAATGTATACAGAAATCAATTCGACTTAAGCGAATTAGGAACACGCCGAATAATTGGGAACCAAAGCGCTATTGTCGATCAAACGTCCGATAAGTACTTTTTGTTGCTATACAAAAAGTAATTTAACTGTTCTGTTAAAGATCATAGCAGTTTTTTTGTCCGTGTAAGTAAGAATAGTATTATCGAACCAGATTTACCAGCGGCGACGCGTCGCTGAGCTCCCACAAAACGTTAACAAATTTTCAACGGTTTCTTTTTAGTAAACGCCTCGATATAATTAAAGAGCTCGGCAAGTGATGACTGCTCAGCATTATAAGCGTTTTGGATATTTGAGTCTGACGTCTTGTCTGCAACAGAAGTCTGATCTACGTGGAGTCATCTTAGAGCGTCGATTATGAAGCAAACAAATTGTGTGGAAGGCACCTTTTTGTGCTTTCGACGTGCTAACAATGCGGGCAGGCTCGCAACTGATCATTAATATGCTGTATGAGGCTTTGTGTTTTGGGTAAATTATAACACCGCTTTATATGATGCGCCAGCGTCGGGCCGCCACAATAGAGCTTCATTACCAACAGTGACCACATTAAATCCCCCACACTGAATAACTGCATCGATTTCCTATCATTACGGAGCGCTTAAATTGTTTCTGCTTGACATATCATCGACAGGTCAGTTTATTTTCATAGTTAAGTGTTATAGGCACTTTTCAACAAGCTAGAAAAACGATCCTTCACTAGCATGATATAAGTGCGTTCATTAAGCAATTATATTGAATTATTGTTACGGATATTATAATTGTTTGTTTTGCTATGAATTATTGGATTGCTATGAAATATAATGGGCACGTAAATGGTAGATATATGAAACTGGTTCTAAGATTTCTGTAATTTTATTGAGTAAATTACGAGTGTAAACACTTCACACAGTTGAATACTGTTTGCAATAACTGTTTATTTAATTCATATAATGTGCGATGTAAACACAATAGGTGCGATATAGACACTAGTAGGGGTGTAAGGTTCATTGAAGTATACGGTTTTGGAAACTGCATTTTTTATTTAGATATAAGTAAGTTAATGTTAATAATGTATTTAGACATTTTATTTAAACTTTGGTGTCTATACAGCGTGTACTTAGGAAAAGAATCCGACAGATATATTTTGCGAGAGATTTCGCTGAGACCAGTCGTTGGATGTTTGTGGTAATTAAAATCAAACTATTTCAAACGTAGGAAGGAACGTTAAACCTTTGTTTTTTTTTTAGCATTGTATGGATAAAATCAAGAATGTATTACTGCAAAGAACATTTTACTCCGGCTTAAGCCAATTCATAGGTTCTGCATAGTGTATGAGATTTTTTGAATAACAAGAAATACTTCTAAATCAGCTATAGTTCACGAATAATCGAAGCTTGGATGGGATATTAAACTAAAATTAGCACTGTGGCTAGTACTGTAGTAAGCCGTATTACTTCCAAGATAACAAGGAAAACTAAAATTACATGACATGATTAATTTATAGCTATACGTAAAAGTCAATAATCTAATATAAAATACAGACCTAACCCAATTCCGTCACCTATAGCAATTCAAAAGCATGCCTATAATAGTGGAGAATTGTGGAGCGCGCTCGCTCGGTAGCTCGACAACGAATTCTACGACAATTATACTCCGACAGGCTATGATTAAATTATGGCACTTACTTGGAGTGTTTCCTGAAAATTACATGGGATGCCTCTCCAAGGCTGCGCCCGCACGCGATCCGCTGCACGCATTAATAGTCAGAGAGCTGTCCATACTAACATCGACAATATAGTGAAGTTTCGTAACTTAAAACCGAGCTAGAGCTCTTCCAAGTCGCATGACATCTCAGCCATTATGAAGAAATCAGTCAATAAAATTTGATCCAGTGCATGCATTTATAGTCAGAGAGCTGTCCGTATTAAAATTGACGATATAGCGACGTTTCAAAACTAAAAACGTAGCTAGATATCTTCCAAATCGCAGGATATATGAGTAACTTCGCTTAAATCGGTCAATAAAACCAGATCCAGTCACCAAATAACTTTCTTGTGCTACGTGCTTTAAGCAAGTCAAAAATATTAGACATCACATTATGCAAAACTTGTTATTGTAAAATACAAATTCGTAAAATACGTTGCATTTATACACCGACCTAAGTAAAATCATTGAGCGTAGGGAAGCTTAAATTATGTATTTACCAGAATTGTTATTACATTAGTACTTATCTGATTACCAAAGTTCCATGACAATAGGAATCATCTAATATATATCCATGTTATTATGAACAGCTCCTAGCCTATAAATGTTGTAATTGCGCCGGTTTCAACGACCAATGACGCATTGGTTTTAACGCGTCGGAGCGCTCATTGCAAATGCCAACCATTATGTATGTAATTAGAATATTTACAATGAGACATTTTGTATAATGGCGAAGTGATTATATACCAATTACAGATTTCAAAAGACGACTTGCAGTCAGTTAACTAATTTCAATTTCATTATGAAACTAGTAGATATTGTTTAATTTAATCGAATTTATGAATCCTGAAGTGAAATTATTTATAGCTTAAAATCTGATACCGTAGCATGTAATCACTATTACAGGAAAGTTATTAATTATTGTCACAAACAAACTAAGTTCGTGTAATAGCATTAGCCCAGTTGCCCTAGACCTAAGCTTAGGGCCCAGAAGGTGCTCACTGGTCTTCCTAGATTTTGGCTGAATTATAGTTATTACATGGAGCGACTGTCATAGATGATCATGAAGCCGGGACCAACGGCTTAGCGTGCTTTCCGATCCACGAAGCAAGCTATGATTACGCACATAACTTATAGGTCTGGTCGATAAAACCATTGGTACGCAACCAGGGTTTGAACCCGAGACTCCCTGAATTTCAAATCTATGGACTGGGCTGTCGCCACTGGGCTGTCGCCGCTTCGACTTCGCTCAAACTAAGTTAATACACATAAAGAGAATTGATAAGATACATTTTTTTATAAAATACTTAAATGTCATAACCTTAACAACATTTCATTAAACAATTTTAAATACCTACCTACACTACAAAGAAGAAGGGCAATTAATAAAATTACAAGACTTTTCATTATAAAAGGTTTTATGAAGATATAATTTTAAATAAACAAGATGCATAACTTGAAATATAAAAAGTAAAAAGAAAAAAAATCCACTACATATTTTGGAATCAATAGAAATCTGACGAATTTGTGGTCCTTTACAACGTCAAATTGTTTCTACCCCTGTACGTTGTAAGCTTATTGCGGAAATTAAAATGATTAAATAAAATGTATATATTGCTTCTCGGCTTCTCAAACTTATGCAAATTGTTTGTCTCCAGGTGTCTGCACCAACGCGACGGCACCCAGCGTGTCCTCAATTAACAGGATACTCCGAAACCGCGCGGCCGAGCGTGCTGCGGCGGAGTTCGCCAGAGCAGCCGGCTACGGGCTGTATGCTGCCCCTTCACCCTATGGAGCCTTCCCCTGGGCTGGAGGGGGCGGGGTTTGGCCCCCCGGCACCCTGTCTCTGCCTCCGGGAGTGCCCCCACCTCCCAGCGGCGTCAATCATCCAGATTCTATGCAACAAGGATTTCTTTCATCGGGTCGAGGACTCATAGGTAAGCAATTTTTATAAAACCTGTTATAATGATAATATGTTACTGATTTATCAGTATTAACAAATTATTAATTAGCGTGTGATGATGATTATTTTTATTCTGTTCCCACAGATGTTGATGGTGACGACTCAGGATCTTTAGACGGTGAACAACCAAAGTTCCGACGGAACCGCACCACCTTCAGCCCAGATCAGCTGGAGGAGCTAGAAAAGGAATTCGAAAAATCTCATTACCCGTGCGTGTCCACCCGAGAGCGACTCGCCTCCAAAACATCGCTGTCGGAAGCACGTGTACAGGTAACGACCATAATAAAACGTTGATAATTATGATGTTCATAAACCCACAGCCAATTAATAATATTTTATTGATATGACTCGAGAGTCGTTTTAATCGAATCAGGGCTATCGTTTTCACACCAATTTACATATAGATTTGTTTAAAACAGTGAGAACCACATACTAATCTCGTTTATTTACCGTTACTGACAGGTTTGGTTTTCCAACAGACGAGCCAAGTGGAGACGCCATCAGCGCATGAACCTCCTGAAGCGCGGTGGCGGCTCGCCCGCGCACCGCATCCCGCACTCCCCTTCCCGCTCCCGATCTCGTTCTTTGTCCCCCTCGCGTTTCCCTTACCACACCCCGCAAATGGGCGGCGAAAACAGCGCCTTTAAATCGCTCGCGCATCAAGATGGCAACGCACTGAAAGCGCTCTCCCATCAACAGTTCGACAGCAATTCCTTGAAAGCTCTGTCGCAGAAACCGTTCGAAAACGAAGCTTTCAAGCATCATCCGGCTTTAGAAAATAGTGCATTTAAAGCGCTGGTGCCTCATTCGGCGGCCGCAGCGCTACTAGCAGCACAGTCTATACAATTAGCTCGAGGATACGAGTCGCATTCGGATTCTGATGAAGAGATAAATGTCCACGACGAGAGCGATGACGAAAGCGATAAGCAGAGGAACAAGGTTCGGTCCCGGACGCCAAGCCCGAGCCGGCAGCGGCCGCCAGCCAATGACTTGCCCCTTCAACTCACTAAACACGATCGCTGATGTAGTCATCGTATTAAATTATATTTACATAAAGTATTAACGATCATTCCCTTAAAAAGATGATTTATGCTAGACCGTGACCGGTGTAATCAACAAATTTAAAATTCTTATAAAAACACCATCGCGTAACAGTTTAGCAGCAGCGTAGTTGAACCTGGCATGGTATAGCATGAAAATATTCTTAAATGGTGAATGTTCCGAAACAATATTTAACTTTAAAATTATAGAGTGCTAAAACTCAATATTGTTTGTAATTTAATGTAAATATTATGTTGATTGTTAACTAATGCAAGTTAAGATGAAAGAATAATCGAATACATGCACAAACTACGTACTTTATTTAATACTGATAACGTTATTTTTGTATAATTTAAACAGCCTAATTGGAAATGAACAGTCAAGCAAATTTTTTTGTGAAACTAATTGATTATTCCACGAAACTGTTGACTAGTACGGCTGTTTAATAAATTGTATTGTTGGTTTTCTTGCAAAATTACATTGAGAACATGCACCTTAAATTTAAAAAGTACAATTCGTAAAAGTAGTTCGAATACCAAAGTATTACAGTGAACAGTACGATTTACGGAAAGTTTATGTTCCTATTTAATTCAAGTAAAATTCTTTTACTATGTAATAAAATACCATTAGATATGTCCCTAATAATTCTAATTGGATTAATACAATACATAAATTTACTACAAAACTTGATACTTCAATATTTATATGACATATAATTTGATATAGTAGGTAATAGAGTCTACTATAGAAATATAATAGATGTGTTATGTATATATTGTTGAATTATCTCAGGCACTGTATATTTATTGCATAGATAATAGGTAAAATACCTTTATTGTAAAATATTGTAGACAATTCTTGTAAATAGATTAACTGTAAAAAATAAATAAATTCGATAGATAAATACTTACAAGCTTGTTTTATTTTATGTTTCATTGTATGCCTACTAGCTGTAGATTGCTGACATAGAAACTTCGTAACTATCATCATCGTCTAAGTAAGTCACAGTCGTAGTAGGGTATATAGGGATCCTACCAAGGCCTAAGGACTGCAAGCCAACCTCAGTGGTGCACCTGCCGATAAACGGACGAGGCTCTGGCGAACATAACCGTACCCGGTAAGCGGCAATAGGCTCGCCACCTATTACGTGGGACCAACTATATAATTGGCGAAGTGAGGGCGTATAATATGCCTCTGCCTACCCCTTAGGGGAAACAGGCGTGAATGTATGTATGTATGTAAGTCCTACTGTGTATCCTATGGTCAAAAGACCCGGACCTCTTATTACAAACCAATGTGTAAGGAGCTTTGGTTATGCTCTAAGATGCGGGCCCAGAGTCAGGGCGAAGCCAGCTGAGAGGGCGTATAAATATATTTTTGAAGCCGCTCTATACGGCCTATGATGGCGACAGAAAGTGATAACAGAAATCAATGCTTGATCGTGATTTTTATAGAAGGAAAGCACTTGATATTAAATCCAATCCCATTCCATCCAAGGGCTAGCTGTTTTCGACTATCAGTATATATCGTTGATCTTCCACATACAGATGCGTTTTATATAAAACTCTAGAACACTTTTCAAATTATTTCTAATCTAAGAAATCCAGTAAGGCTTGACTGGAGTTCTTCTCAGTAAAATTTAAAAAAAAAAAATCCTTTCTTATTTTATATTATAAAAAATACCCTTAGGCTACATTTCATGAAAAGCTCTATAGTTTATCTAATAAATAAATAAATATTTCTACTTACACCAATTATTTAGTTCCAAGATAAGTATCATTAAGAACTTGTGTTATGGATACTAAATAATGGATAAATATACATAAATACATTTTTTTTTGTAAATACATACTTAATATACATAGGAAAACACCCAGACCAGAAGAAATATTCATATGTATACACACAAATATTTGTCCTATATGAGAATCGAACCCACTACCTCAGGAGTGGAGTGCGGGTATACTCGCCACCACGCATATCGGTCGTCAAAATCTAGCACCATCCCGGGTGAGCTAGACTTAAGCTTAGGTCTTAAGATCTGCTCACTGGTCTTACCAAATTTGTCTGAATTCTATTATTACACGAAGCAATTAACGACTGACCTCCGCAACCCAAAGGAAAACATTATTATATGGGTAAACCAGCTGTCAGGATGTTAGAAGGCACTGACTTCCTAATAACGACTGCCATAGATGTTCATGAAAGCTAGAAGACGTTGGGTCTTCACGTGCTTTCCGAGACACGGGGCAAGCGGTAATTGCGCATATAACTTCGAGAAGTCATGAAGAACCAGGGGTTTGAACCCGAGACCCTCTGAATTTGAAGTCTATTGGTTCGCCACTGGGCTATTGCCGCTATAAAGTTAGTACTCAGCGATATTGAAACAGTTAGCTAGTTTTAAAACAATGGTAAATTATAACAAAAATTTACAGTAAAAATGTAAAGGAATGCCTGAACCCAGTATCGTAATTTCATTCTATTATCGTTTCAAGTCAATAGAATTAGGATATGACCTATGACAAAATTGCTTTATATACGTTTTCATAGCTTAACGTTTCTAAAAGACTTTGTTTAAAAAAATCGATTTTAACATAAACACCAGGACTAATATAGTTTACGTCTGTAAAGCAGAGATCCTGTCGGCCACACAACCAAAGTATTAAGCCACACACTTTTTCTGAGTCATTGATAAGTGGTACCAAAGGCTCAAAGTGCCTTCCGAAACACAGAAGCTATCAATAACACACATCACATCGATCACCGATCTAAGGCCTGATTTCTGTGAACGGTCACCACGGTGCCACAAGCTCAAATCACCCGTAGTCTGCCTTAAGACTGTTTAGAAACCTTTTGAATCGCATAACAAGAGAGGTATGTACTCCGTTTCTAGAGTGCTGGGATTTGATTCCCAAACAGGAGGAATACGTGTATGATAACAAAAATACAAATCAATCTACGTACCTTCCTGAAATTGAAAGCAAGAAATCTAAATTGCTACAAAAAA
The DNA here is from genome assembly GCA_949126915.1 of Musotima nitidalis. Taxonomy (NCBI): domain Eukaryota; kingdom Metazoa; phylum Arthropoda; class Insecta; order Lepidoptera; family Crambidae; genus Musotima; species Musotima nitidalis. Next base: position 12,043,880 of record OX421418.1, on the reverse strand, counting down.
GACTCCATTGGAAACAACCGCACCGCAATGTCAGGTATTTTTTATTGTAAACTTTTCAAATTTAAGATCTTTTTCTTATAGTCATGTAACGTCATTGAGTTAGTGTGTAAATTATATATAATATTATATTTTATGATTTAATTATTTCATACAGGTTATGCCCATATCAAACACCAGCTCCTCACATACTTATTGTAAAACATGTATTTCTATTTTACAGTACTTACCATACTACATGTGAAAAGAAATAATAATAATTAAATATGACTCTTTAAAGTTAGAATAAAACTATACTCAATATATAGCTCATTCAATAAAAATACCTATAATAACCGTCTAACAAACGTGCTACCGAGCAGCTACTGAATCTGGGATTCGCGTGACGGTATGTAATTATATTGATACATATTAAATTTTAATCCTAACGTGAAGACAATTAAGTAATGGAATATAATATCACCCGCGGCAATGTGTAGCTCGGAATAACAACCAATTATTACTATGGCATAATAGCTGTTCAGTATGTATATAATTTGTATCTGCTAAGGATAAAATAAATTTTAATATTACTACCTGATATTTGAGTTAGCTTAACTAGTCCTGATTCTGTCTGTCCTGAGTCTGAATTCGGTATATAAATAATAATTTATTTACCGAATTCAATTCACAATTTCAGTATATAATTATATGATATTTCTTTGTAGCCTTTAAAAAACAAGGAGGTTTTGTACATTTGAAGTTTAAAGGAGCTTGTATCAAAGTCTTCGTCCGCACCACCTTTAGAAACCACACATAGTAGCATATGTTCTTCGAGTGGAATTAATCCTTATTTCGTCCCAAATTTCTCGAAAAAAATTTTTTCTCGGAAATCTACAAAAACAAACCAACAAATAAAATACAGTAGTATTAAAGGATAAGTAACTACATAGGAAATCCCATAGCACAGGAATATCTAGACTTTCCTGTGAATATGGATACCGATATTATCATTATCTATATAGACAATGAATTATAGCAATCTATTTTGCCTTGAATTATGATATGAAATATGATTCTATCTGAGTACCAAAGTTATAATAGACTTTATGCCACGAGCTGGTATGAATCGAATGATTGTCCCGTGCACTCTTTTCCTCTCCCGAACAACACGTGCTGGCCTTAGGAACCATGAACATGCTTTGCAGGGTATCAGCACTCGAACCAAGAAAGTTGGTAAGACGTTCCTGTGTAAATTCATTAAGCTTAGGAACTCGCTGCCGGCTTATGTGTTTTCTAGACCTATATATCTATATAATCCTGGGTCTTTTAAGCGGGGCGTGACACGACATTTTTGCAGGCCGCCATGAATGTGTGCGCTTTTTAGCTTACAATATGACGCGCCTTAATTTTTTTTCGGACTGCATTGACTGCTTACCATCAGACAGGGTGTAGTCATTGTGATGTGTCTCATTAAAAAAAATACAAAAAAATAGTTTATGAGTCGTGAGGAACAATAATAATAAAATGTTATATTTATATTTATTTACTTAAGCAATTTGACAGCGAATGAACAGACAGCTTCTTTGGCTTAATAATAAATTACTGTTATGAATATGTATCATTAAAGCATATACTTAAATTTGTACTGACAAATAAACATTATATTCAACTCTTGCCATAATGTGCCAAAATTTGTGAGGAAGCGCAATTAACCCTTTCTCCGGTTTACTGTGTAAGTCAAAAGTAAATAACAATGCGATCCTCGCTGTCGGATCATACAAGACAATTATCCTTTTTTCCCCTTTATTATTAAATCAACCTTATTTGGTCCTTCCCGGATATCGACAATCATTTTGGTGAAAGCCGATCGCTCCGCAAAAACGCAGGCTTTGTTCCCGGGAGCCTCATTAACACGTCCTAAAGGGTTCTTTGTCATTTTTATTGTATCAAATTGTGTAGCTGATAAAAAGGGATTTGTGTCGGTATAAGTGCTTTTGTGTTCTTGACCATTCCCTTATCTGGAATCTTTGAAAGCAGAAGCTAATTTATATTGGGTTTCTATGCTTATCTTAATGTTACAATTTTATTGTGAAATCTACTAAATACTAGCGAGATCACAGAATACTCTTTCATGATTTTTCGTTATTTCGGTATGCTGGAAGAGATTCCTTTTGGAATAAGCAGCTCCATTTTACATTGTTGTGAAATTCCCTTTTTTCGTACATATGTTTTGTGTACATAAATCTACACTAATATTATAAAGAGGAAAGATTTGTATTTTTGTATGTAACGAATATACTCAAAAAGTACTGGACCGATTTTAATAATTCTTTTTTCATTAGAAAGCTACATTATCTCTGAGTAACATAGGCTAAATTTAATTTGGAAAAAATTAGGGTTCCGTAAGATATTTGGGTCTATTGGATATCTACTAAAAAGTCCGTGACACACTATACCTATCTTTGTCGAGTGAGGAACAACAACCATTTTTTTATTTAAAAATCTAGAATTTTTTTTGGACTACATTTAAACGCATTTATTTTACTTATGCTGTTAATCCTTATCAAAATTGTTTTATCACTAAGTGCAGTTTGTTTAGATAATATTTGGTCTTGGAATGATCAAAATTGGATGTTTGGTTTTAAAGTTATGGCGAAATTAATTTATTACGATTTCTGCTGCACGGCGCCCTATCACGGGTCGGGGCTCCCGACCATCAGTTTATTTTGATACCTGAAAATAATTTAACGTCAAATGTTGCTTACAGAGAAGCTCTACAACAATCGCTTTAGTTATCTATCCCAAAACAATGAGTTGCACTCCGGGACTGCCGGTAGAAGTGAAAATTTAGTATTAATTACATTTAAATATTTTCATAACATCCACATAAAGACAATCTATGCAGCCTGCGGATAATGACTGCGTCGTCGATGTTAGTGTCGGTGTCTGTGAATTGACCTGGAATTCATTTTGCTGACCGGCTTTCCACGCGGGCGGTGCCGCGGGCGACCGCTAGTTGTTAAATAAATGAATATCCTTGGTGATCACAGCGGCTCTAGTTCCAAATAAACCCCGCACAGCGGATAAATATATTAATAATAGGTTGGGGAAAAAGTCTTTTCGTATTTTTGTATGAAAAGTCAAGACATTTTTTTCAAAGTTTATTTACATTTATTTACAATATATATGTACCGTTTTGTTGAATAACTTTCTGCCATTTTGTGGGCAGAGACATTATCCCGTTACTGTAGAAACTTTGGGACTTCTGATCAAAAAAACGGGACAAATAGTTTTGGCAGTCCTCTCTTGAGGTCAACCTTACAGAACCTAAAGAATTCTGCAGAGACCGAAACAGGTGAAAATCTGAAGGCGCAAGGTCAGGGCTATATGGTGGATGCACTAGGACCTCCCAGTCGAACTCTCTTAGTTTTTGCTGAGTGGCTAAAGATGTGTGTGGTCTAGCGTTATCGTGATGAAAGACCACACCCTTCCTGTTGATCAATTCCGGCCGTTTTCTCTCGACTGCTTCCTTTAATCTCATCAGTTGCTGGCAGTAAAGATCAGAATCGATGGTTTTGCCGGGCGGTAAAAGCTCATAATAAACAATGCCCTTCCAATCCCACCATACACACAGCATCACCTTATTTCGTGTTAGGCCAGGTTTGGCCACAGTCTGTGAAGCCTGGCCAACTTTCGACCACGACCTTTTTCGCACGTTCTTGTCGTACGTGATCCACTTTTCATCGCCAGTTATCAAACTCTTCAAAAACGGCTCGGTTTCATTACGTCTCAATAATGAATCGCAAATGAGTACACGGTTCATTAAGTTTCTTTGAGTGAGCTCGTGTGGCACCCAAATATCGAGCTTTTTTGTATAACCAGCTTTCTTCAAATGGGTCAAAACTGTTTTGTGGTCAATTCCCAGTTCTTCAGCTACATCGTAACTACTAATATGCCGATCTTGCTCCACTCTTTCAAAAATGGCGTCCATTTTATTCGTAACAGGGCGACCAGAGCGAGGTGCATCTTTAACATCAAAATTTCCGGACTGAAAACGTTTGAACCAAATTTGTGCTACTCTTACTGACACTGCATCAGGTCCATAAACATCACAAATTTTTTTCACTGCTTGAGTTGCATTTTTGCCTTTTTTATAATAAAATTTTAAAATGTATCGAATTTCTTCATTAGATTCACTCATTATTATAGATATATATATATATATATATATAAATAGATCTTTTTGTAAAAACATATGTAAAGTATATTCGAAAACATTCAGACTCAACAAATCTAATTATTAGGATTACCAACCAATCGAATGTATATATCTACCCTATTTGTAGCAATGAAACATTTTATTTCATATAAAGAAAACTGCTTGCATATCTAATATATTTCAAGTACTACTGAAGTAAGTCCGTTCTATTACATGGTGCCAAAACAAAAGTACCGCAAACAGAAACCGAAACGCCACCGCGATTTAAGTGACATGACATGTCCATCTATTATCAACTTACTGTACTAAATAGCAGTAAAATTTGTTCACCTACTAATTATATTGTCAGAAAATATGAAATTGTTTTCTATAGCTCTTTAAATAAATAGATAAGTAGCACCGGAATATCACTCACAAATAACCTGGACCAAAAACATAAGGTGCCGTCAGAAGCACCTTAATGCTTAATATTGAATACTATACAAACTGTCACCCACTGATGCACGCATTATCAAAATCTCAACCAAAAGAACTCCACTGCTGGACGTAAGCTCTCTATTTTTTCCATGACGATAGCTCTTCATGCGTCTGCATCTATCGGTTTCCCGCTGCTTCGACCATTTCATTAGTCCACCTGAACCTTTTGTCATACTTTTTAATTTTAAAGAAGACCGGGTACGCAAATATCGTAAATTTGGTACGCTTGTAGTTGTAAATTTCTGGGGTAATTATGTATCTGTTTGTTTTAACTCGTATATCATCAAATAAAATGACCTAGTTACTGATGTTACGTTATATTTTAGACTTCATTTGCTATCAATTACTTCAATAAACTCAAGTGGCATGTCTATGAGAAAATATATTTTATAGTGACGTGACGCTTTGGTGTTAGCAAACGTTCATATTATGTAGATGTGAGCCTATCATTAACAAATTGCCGAGGATAGCTCGTTTTTATGGCGCCATATAGTAAGATGGCAGCCGTATTCTAGATACCTATAGGAGGAATGTCCTTTACAGGAAGTCAATAGATGCAAATCAAAAAAGATTATTATTTTACCTAATATTTATTAATGTACGACTGCATTTAAAATCACATATCGGTGGATCAAATAAAAAAAATGCAGAAACATATACCCGAAGACATTTAAAACAGCGCCTTTAAAATTTAATCTAGCTTCAAAATAGGCTAAGCTTTCTCAACAGGAAAAAAATCTTTAAGAAATAGGTCACGATTGAACATTATATTGTAATAATTTTTTTTTCGAATGATGCAGATATGTAAGTATTAAATATTTAATTTTTACGCACACATGAGTGGGAATCGAACCCACGACATATGGAACGATTAAATGGTATATCAACTTTCGCGCCATACTCGTCGTCAATAAAAAACTGCATACATATTTTGTAATAATAATAATAATAATTTTAAAGCTTTCTGCAAAGCTGTTCTTAAAAGTCACAAGGAAATAATTTCGAAATCATAACAGCATAATGCTCAAGAACATTTTCGAACATGAAAGACAAAGCAATAAAAAAGAAGCGGTTATCGCTAACGACTTTGGTCCGGACAAATCAAAACACTTATTTTTAAGGCGACACGGTTAAAATTATGTGTGAAATAAAAGCATCTCGCTTAATCAGAATAGTGCTCCGGCCGATAAAGTTGTACCGTCGTGATAGGCGCGGAGTGTGGATGCGTGTACGCGCGCCGGCCCAATAACAATAAATTTGGTACGTCGTTTGAAGCGCCGTTCGGACATTCACGCGTATTTAGTCACACTGGCCGCTTCTGGTCGAAATAGGTTAGGATTTGTCTGTCAGAATTAAAATTGTTAATCAGCTAAATATTTATTTGAATAATATATTTTAATATAAATAGTGATACTAATATTTTATAACACATTTTTGATAAAAGTATAGAATACAAATTTGAACTCTTGATTATATAAAATTTACTTGATTTGAATAATCTTTATATATATAAGTTTAGTCATTTAAACTTCGAATGTTCAAAAAGTTTCTTTTACATGTTTGATTAACATCATAGCAAAAGCTTTTAAACTCATAACTTTTATGTAAGTAATAAGCTTTTCCAAATAAAAAATAGCTTATTACTTTAAAATCTTTGTAAAAAAAATACAATTTCCACTAGTTATATATCGTGGAAATAAAATATCCCTACATCCTGTAAAAAATTACGAAGCTATAGTGTTTGCAAGTATATTTCGCATTTACGCGTCCGTGGCCCCGCACCCGCTCTGGGAGCGAACAGATTACAGATAGAACGCACTGCTTCACTATCACGACTGTACTTTAGCCAGAAAAATACTAAAGATAGTCCGCAAATGGCTGCAAAATGACTTACTTTATGTTAATTGTATAGTCATAGTCAACATAGACATTGAGGTTTGTTTTAACAGCGTTCTTTGAAAGTTAACGCACCAACTCACTGCGGACTGTAGCTTGGATAGAGAAGAATAGGACAAGAAACTCGTCAGTTTCCGTACGGGCAGTACAGAAAAATATAACTTATTATATTTAGGAATTATCGATCGGTAACAATTGGTTTTCTGCAGTCACCAGTCCAAAAACCCTACAGTCACGTGAAGTTTCTGCGTCCATATTTACTTACTCTCCATCCATATACTAGAACTATCACGGTTGCCCTAGACCAAAGCTTGGAGCCCAAAGTCTATTCACTGGTTCAAACAGATTTAGCTGAATGTCAGTTTTTACGTGAAGTGACTGCCGACCCCAGAGGGAACCATCATTCTAAGGTTAAACCAGTCATAATTGCTTACACTACGCAGTCTAATAAAACAAAACACGACATTTATACTTAAACCAAACCAATTTGATACAGTCTTACAATTTTTTAGTTTTAAGTCTGGTGAAGGCCTCTGTCAGTTGTCCACTTTAGGTATGAAAAATCGTGCAAAGGCTGCCCACTAGTACAGAGAACTTTCTCTAGTTATTCAATGAATTTTCTGCTTATGAGTGGAGAGGCAAATATATTAACTGTACATTGTTTATTAAAACACAAATGCAAAGTCAAACGATAAGACAAGTATTTACTTATAAAAAATGTTTGAGGATAATACTATTATATCAAACACTAACCATTTAGCCCCAAACCAAGAACGTGTCGTAGTAAATTTTAAAAAAATTCTCTGATATTTAAAAAAAAAAGTCATTAATTCAAGTTTGGCTCAAAAGAGCTCTTATGAAGGTCAAATCTTAAAAACTATACGTATTTTCAGTCATGGCTGTAACATAATTTGAGCCTAGCGAGCAACATATTTTAATCGTACTTCGTATGGAAAATGTTTAAGATTGTAGTTTTCGCTTACTATTATTTTTATTAAATGGGACATTATCACTCTCCTGCGCTCTGTTTATATATTATATGTTGGGGTCGGCGCTAAATGCCTTTTCCTTCAATTTACCTTAACTTATTCACCATCGACTCATACACACTTTTCTCGATCGTATCATCCTTCATATAACTCTTTTTCTCTACCCAGATTCATAGTCATTACTCTTCACAATGATCTTCAATTCTTTTCATTCAACGCCCATACCAAAACAAACGCCTTCCTTCAATGTTTTCGGTCGAAAATTGATAAGCTGGTATACCGGCCTCCGCGCAATATCGTCGTCAAAATAATTGAATTGCCGTATGTGACCCTGTTTATTTATAGTCTATTTAAATGTTTACGAGCGCCTACTTTCTAAAAACTGTTAACTTTTATATATACAAGTTGAGAAGTAAAAACAAGATATAACTCCATTATACACCATTATTATTTTATTGAAGCAACCACTCATATTGTTTTTGATTTTAAACGAAATTAAGTAACAACGCTGTTATCCTCGATAACTTTTCACACATATCTTTACGAAACACCAAAGGATATGACATCATTCGCACATAAAACTCTCATATTATTCAGATGCAAATTGACTGAACAATCATAACATAAATTGTTTAATATTCGCGTGCCACGGAAGAATGGACTCTGAAACTACAAAAACATTTACTGGGTTATAAATTATAATTATACATTCATCTAATCTGAGATCTAAGGACAGAGATTGGTTTGAAAATGCAATCTTAACTTTCGTAGATATTTTCTTATGTTTATTTTAATTGATGCTACAGTAACTTCTAACATTTTAGAAAAAAAAATTAGAACTTCAATTGTCTCGGATACGAATGCCTCCATAAGGTCTCTTTTCCCGTAGAGCATCACATAAGCTCACTCTGAACAAGCTCATAACGGCGACCAATAAAATAATGTCCACTCACGTAACGACTGTATCGAAAATTTTTGGTTGACATTCAAAATTAGCCTTCCATAATCAACCGCAGAAGCATATCGCTTTTTATACTTTCCGTAAGTGTTTTTATGCCCACCTTTATAACTTTATTTTTAAACCTATATTATGTGTTTTGTATAAAATGTTGACCTTCATTTAAGTGGGACTTATAAAATAATTTTATATTTTATAGGGCTGATGATTTAGTTAGGGTGTATAGGGATCCTACCGAGACCTAAGGAGCCCAAGCCAACCTCACAGGCAAGTGATGCACCTGCCGATCAACGGACGAGGCTCTGGCGAACATAACAGTGCCCACTAAACGGCAACAGGCTCGCCACTTATTTATTACGTGTGACCAACTATTTAATTGGCGAAGTGTGGGCGTATGATATGCCTCTGCATACCCTTTAAGGGAAACAGGCGTGAATGTATGTATTTATGATTTAGTTTCAACTAGACTTATATGTAGTTTATACTACTTTTAGTTTTACTCCAAAAACTAAAATCACTACTGCCAAGAGTAAACTTTTATAGCAGGACATCTTAATATAAAATTTCAATTAATATATTATTTATTTTTATATATGAAAAAAAATATCATAAAAATTTCTACATGTTTTAAATTTATAAGTAATCACTTATTAATCACTTAAAGTATTAGTATCGGTTGTAATACATCAACATTACCCATCTCAGCACGTATGAGAATGATGTCCGGCACAGGTCTAATTTGAAAGGGGCAATGAAAGCAATAAATTAAGACAAAAGGGACTATTAAATCAATAATTTAGTAAAAACATATTAAAAAATATATACGAAATATTTAACTATTATTTTGTAGTTTCTGTTGCTAGGTGATTTTATCAAACTACTTAAGGGCCTGTGCAACGAAATAATAATATAAACAGAATTAAAGGTCAAAGTCCACTTAAACTTACATTATAAAAGTAGATTAAGCAATTAAGATAACAGAAACGGTTAACGAAAGCCCATCTTGTGCCTTATTAACTCATAACACCATACCCAGATACTGTATCGTGGATTCCCATAAAATCATGAGCAGATTCCAAATGTAAGCACATTAAGTTATCTGGTGAATTATCTCTCGGCCGGTTCCAATATTTATTTGTTTCTCACTCTCGACGCTTAGGTGATTGCGGTGAAGTGTTCTCTTCCAATTAGGTGGTTATTGACGTTTCACTGTTATCACCTTAATCTTGGAGTCGGGGTCCCGTATTTATAGTGAATCAGGTTTTATTGAACAAGGTAAGGAAATGACTCGTCGTTGAAATGTGAAACAGACCAATTGCTGGTGTTAGATGTTCGATTTTTCTAAATACGGTTGAACTTTCGCGTGTATTAATTCGAGCTTGATCGTTTTAGTTTTTGGGTTCGATTGATAATTAATATTTTTAATGAAAAGTTTTTATTGTTTAGCTTCATTAAGTTCATTGATAGTAAAATTTGTTTAATTTGGGAATATAAAACAATCAATGATTGGTTAAATTTCAAGTTAAAGTCCACCTAATTCAGTGGTATAAGTGTGTTTTTTTTATTTACATTAGAATACAATGATACTCATATCTATAAATTTAATTATCTTCGAGAAGTAAAATTGATCCTTTCAATTAATGTGAATTCGGTGGGATATTTTTAGGTAAATAAAAAATATATTTGGCAATGATTTCAATTGTAATTTCTACTTATATGATATACAGTGAATAAAAAAAACATTTACAATTTCAACACTTACCATACTACACATACAGTGATCACGGCTCGATCTCAACATTCATCCCAAAAAGGGAAGCTGTTAATAGAGTCGTTCAACGTTACCGAATTATCTACAAAGAGAAGAGTCGGCTTGGTGTCGGTCGGAAATATAAATTTATATAGTGGTTGTCTCGGCGACACGGGCGCCCAACCTCTATCTCGCCGCGTAATCTTGAACATTGGCGTTAAAGAATTTAAATTATATGCCGATACAAATGAACGAGCGACCCCGCCTTATTTATTGCCTTAATCCAAATTATATCGACTAGCATTTCTCGAGACATTGTCACCTGATTTGTACCATTACGGCTTGTTATTAGATTATAAGTCCGAATTATTGCTTGACGATGCTTTAACAACATGGACGTATATGCGCCGCCGCATATTAATGTGATTAGCATATTGATGTTTACAAAGATGATTGTCTAAATATTTCCATTTTAGATTATACCTATTAGTAACATGATTAGAGATATCGGTGTTATAATAAATTGAGGATTATTTATTACGTTTCGCTCTGAGACTGGTGGTAGCGACATCTCCAAAAAGTCATACCACGATTACCACGTCTTTCCCGAGGGTGTATAAGAAAATGGAATCGCATTTAGTATTATTATAAATTAAAGGCCAAAACCGCTCACTATTTATCACGTTTCATAGAATATATAAAACAAATAATAATAATAAATAATAATAATATAAAATAATAATAAATATTTCTGACACTTACACCAATTATTTAGTTCCATGATAAGTATCATTAAGAACTTGTGTTATGGATTCTAAATAACGGATAAACATACATAATTTTTTTTTTTGTAAATACATAGTTAATATACATAGGAAAACACCCAGACCAGAACAAATATTCATATTTGTACACACAAAGATTTGTCCTGTGTGGGAATCGAACCCACGACCTGATATATATATTCCATTATTAAAGAGATCTCTGTTCTAAAAGCGAACTTTGCTACGAAGTTTAGAGATCTGTTTTCAATAATTATAGCGAAGGTACTGCCCATCCCAATTAAGAAGATTATGTTTTTTTCCTATTCGAGCAGACAGTTCTAACTCTGTTCTTCTCTACAGAGCTAGGATTGACTTCTGCCCCATAGGTTTAGGGTTCGATCCCTGCCCACGGCAATTCAATTTTAATATTTACTTGTCTTGGCCCTATGAATATTAAGTATAAATTTATTCATAAAAATATCACAATATTTCTTAATGATACTTACTCATATCGTAGTAGTCCTTTTATCGAAATATAATAAAACCTGCAACTACAATAATACTTTTGCAGAAGCCGTAATATATTTCACACTCGTTTATCAGCTAGGTCATCGGCAGTCCCTTATAAATGCAATTTATTCATTAATGTCCACGGTTCTATTACTACTAATGAAGTTCCATGCAGCCTGTGCATCCAATAGAGCCTGGAGGAGACTATAAGTCATATTAGTAAATTATAATATGAACTGAGACTTATGTGGCGATATTTTAAGTATTTTTTTTATACATTTGAGTGAGAAGAAATCATTGCTTAACATTTAACTAGTAGAAAGAATTTCTAATATTTTTTTAATTGATTGAATTATTGTAAGGATAATGAATACAAATGTACGGAAATAATTTGTCTCGTTTGGGAAGCAACTCGATGACATGGGAGACAACATAAGAGCGTGTGTATGTACCAAAGTCTACTCTGCATTTGCGAGAATTTACATTAAATTTTATTGAATGACCAGAGCTTCGTTACTAAACACTTAAATAAAACACGATGTAGCATATTGGTTTTTTTTTATGTTATGTTTATAAACTAGTATAATATAAATAATTAACAAACGATTCCACCACTATTTGAGGACCATATAATAAGAAAAATATTATGTTCAAATAATTACATAGAGTTTTTCTCAACCTGTCAGTTGAATCCTCATTTTTCTCTTTTCTTCTAATATTTTTTTCAGATCATTTATTTCTTTTGATGGCAAATTTTCCAAAGTCAGTTTAGATGATTTATTCTGTTTACGCATTTCAGCTCGTTCTGACATATAATTTTTTATGGTTATTTTTGTCTGTTGCATTTCCTGTTTTGTAGTAATATTTTCTTGTTTTATCATATTTTTCTTTCTTACAAGTTCTTCTTTTAATCCTATTTTTAAAGCAGTCATTCTTTCATGTAATTCCGCAAAAGACATTTCACAAAGTGATCCAATACCAGAAGTTTCAGTTAAATCAATTATTTTTGGCACCTTAGCTTTCTTGGCAATCATAGAAAGTATTTTAATCTCCTTTATCATATTTACCCTACGATCGAGCTCTTCTTGCTTGGCTTTCAAAGCATTTGCTAAAAGAAGTTCTGATTCTTTTTTAAGTAGATCAGCTGTTTCTTTCTTCCTAGTTGCGACCCCATTTTTGGCTTGAAGTAAATTAAGCTCTATCAAGGACAGTTTCTCTACTTGCTTTCGATTCTTTTCAATCTCAATTTTCCTCCATTTTTCAATTTCTTGATTCCAAGACTCTTTCTCTTTTAAAAACTCTTCATATTTCTTTTTGTTATCATCTCGTAATTTCTTTTTTGAAAGAACTGCCTCTTCATATGAAATTTGACCCAGCAAATGCTTTTTTTCTATGTCAAGTAGTCTTTCTCTTTCCCTCTCTTGCCTGTCATGCTCTTCAATTTCATCGATCTTGGCAGTATTTCTGCATGTTGTCATTAACGTCTGTAACCATTGGACTTCTTCTTCTTGTGCATTTTGTATGCGTTTATTTGTTCTTTTTAGGTTAGCCAGCGTTTCCTTGATTGGAGGCAGATTTGAGCTAGTTGGTATATTTGGTTTTGTTCGGGAAAGTGGTTTAGCACATTCATTATTCATTTCTTCTTTTATATTAGCAAGTGTTTTATAATATTTCTCTGACTTAGGTTCAGCGTAATGAAGTTTCTTATTTTTTACGTCGTTGAGAAGGTGTGCAGCTTTTTCTTTATTTTTCTTTTGAATAATCTTAAGTCGTTCATCGATAACACTTTTAGATAGCATTTTCTTTTTAGTGCTCAAAGAGTTCGGGGGTGTCAAGGGAACGTAACTTTGAGCGGCGTGCAGTGTTTCTGCTTTACCTTTTCTATTAAGAACATTCGGCTGGATAGGAACTGTTGGATTTTTTATTTTTCGGGATTCCAATCTTTTTACATATTCCGCATAACTATGCGCCATTTCCCCGATATACGGTTGCCAGTCAAATAAAGGGTTGATAATTTTATCTGTAGTAAAAGTTGTGTCGTATATAGATTGTGCAATTTGTGATATGAAAGTGAGAACCTCATTGTTACTCAGAAACTTTGTGAACGTATCTAGTAGAGGCTTGCTTAGATTAAACAGGCATTTGTATAGAAACTGCATATCTTTAGGTGTTATTTGAAATGTCACTGCATATAGTACTATCATAAAATAATCTTGATCTTCCTCAGAGATTTCATCAGACATATGCGAGGCGATTTCTTTTAAAAATTGTCCGTGTTTTTGAATACCAAGGAATGTCTCTGCTATCCATGAGATCTTAGAATCATCAGTAGATTCCGGGCATTTTTCGACGTACGATTTCATATATTCATATGGTGATGCTTCACTCGCTGCTCCATAGTCAATCACAATATTTCTCAACATTTTGACATTTCCAGATGTATAATAGTAAACCATGTTGGAATATGGTTTACTATTTTTCATGCAATTTCATATATAAAATAAAGACATTACACAAACAAACACGACGTACACTGTTGAACAAATTTTGATGACAGTTTATGTCATTAATTTTATTTTATTGCAAAGGCCAGGATATAATACAATACGTAGTAATTTTCTCTATGGGTCCGGATAATTACTATTTCAATAAAAGCGTATTTTTCATATTGTGAAATATACTAAGATACAGAATAATAATATACAGACGGAGACGTCATATCTACGCAAAGAAGTCTATCACATTGCGCGCGGGGGGCGTTTGTTCTGTATCCTTTGTGTCCATTATAATCTATGCTTAGTTTGGGTCTAGAAGCGCTATGTGTTTTTTTTAAGACTATTTATTTATGTAATTACTATATCTCTATAGATATGTATGTAAGCGATCTACGATCATATAGAAATATTTAAGTAATATTTTATTAATTCACTTCGATCGCGAATCCGAAATAAATATTTTTTAAGTCACTTAATAGAGAACAGTCTAGCTTTTTAAGCAACTGATATTCCCAACATAACTGTACTGAGAGTACGTAGCTTTAATAACCAATTGCTGCTCAACCCTAGTTCACCTTCCCATCTCGTCAGTCCAGCCTGCATGGTTGACGGGAGTATTTAATTAGGTAGCGAGTTGTTTTCCGTGGGACTGTCATTAATCAATCTCTTAAGACGTAGCACTATTCGACAGCTTGACACCTCGGGGGATCGCCCAACAAAGTGCAAGTCATATGAAACCTTTTAAAATATAATAATCGAGTTAAACACAACCTTTAAAGCCATTTGGATTAGACGGCATTCGAAATAACTTTCAGTCTTGTTATAATTATGTTGAGGCCATTGTCAGCGGTAACTACTCGTCTCAAGTTTTTGTTCTTTGTCGATATAATTGCTTTGGCTTCGATCTGCCGGTATATTTACTGATGAATATAATTATTTATGGCGAGATCTTTCCAGAGGCAGTAATAGAATTGATGGTTGCTTGCTTTGGTATAGAGATCTTTCTAGAAATAACCTTTAAAGTTTTAAAGTTTTATTATTAATATATTTTTTAGCTCACCAAACAAAAGGACATTATTAGTTTTGTTTAAGTCATTGTCTTAGGTGGTATTTAGCATGTTTCGTAGCATGTAGTTTTTTTTTATAAAAGTGTCATAGTCAACACTGATCGAAATTAAAAAAAAAAACCCGTTTGGTCTAATTAATGATGGAAATTTCACAAACTTATCCATATGTCTTAATCAATCGTAAATTGGCGTATTTAAAACGCAATTCCAAGCAATGACAAAATTATAGTTACTAACTGAATTATGAATTTTTAAAATATTTGGGGTACGTAAAAGTGGTGACATTTATTTTTAATTCAACCTCTTTGGTGTAAAACAAACTTTATATTTCATAAACACGAGAATATTCACATAATAATTCACGAGCTAGTGAAAACGTTTCGTTTTGTACCGAATATCCATGACATTTGTACTGAATCGTAGCCTGTCGGTATACCGGCAGTACTCTAAAGAAATCAAATCATTCAACATGATTATGACTTTTAAATTGATAGTCCATCAGGTGTAGCTTATAATTATTGCTCGCATACTGTTATTATCACCTTCGGAACAGCGGTGGCTTATTGACTCTGTCAAAATTAATTCAACTTTGAACACAAATCAATTTCAATATAATATTAGCTGTCAGGCCACGTCAAATTATCGTCCCTAATGAAAGAACGGCATTTCTTTCTCACGTCGTCGGATAAATCTCTTAGCCTTTTATTCATTCGAATTATTTTCTATTGGAACAATTGTACTAACATTTCAGTCTTTTGTACTGCGTGAACTATTGAATTGTTAATACGATGCTATAATTATAAAAAAGTACATAATTTATATTAATTTTTCATCAAAGTAAGAAAGGCTATCTTCGGATAAATAATTGAAAGTTGAGATATTTGAAAGTGGCTTTCCAGTGACTTATTATGGAATTATTATTGCATCTCTCAGTGTCTTTTACCGGTACTACTATGGCGAGTGTTCTGAGAAGCTTTTCGATCTCATCCCGCCCTCTCCTTTCCTCTCCCGAACAACACGTGCTGGTCTTCGAAACCATCCTCATACTGTGCAGAATATCAGCACTCGAACCAAGAAATTAGGGAGGTCGTTTCTGAGCAAGAATACTAAGCTCTGGAATTCGCTGCCGGCTCATGTGTTTCCTATATCCTATGATTCCGGGTCTTTTAAGCGGGGCGTGAAACGACATTTTAGCGGGCCGTCATGAGTGGATGCGCTTTATACCGTGCTTATTTCACGATATAAAGCGCTTTTATTTTCTTATTGGACTGCATCGACTGCTTATCATCAGGCAGGATGTAGTCATTATGACGTGTCACATTAAAAAAATAATAATATCGAAATGTCTTTTTAAAATATTCGAGTTTATATCAAGAAAATATTTCAAAACTATTATTACATAAACTATTAATACTTATCGACTCATACGGCGCAGAAGTATATCTGTGCTCTTCGCTTTTAATGTCGCAGTTGCGATTCCCACACACGATATTTATTTGTAAGCATGGAATTTTTTCCCGTAAGCTGTGTTTTTTTTATTATCATCTCAGCCATATGACGTCCACTGCTGAACATAAGCCTAACCAATAGATTTCCACATTGAGCGATCCTGAGTCGCCTGCATTCACCGGCTTCCCAAAGCCTTGACCAGATCATCGGTCCATCGCGTGGGAGGCCGTCCTCTACTACGTTTACCGGTTCGCGGTCGCCATTGAAGAACCTTAACGCCCCCTCGGTCGTCGGTTCTTAGAGCGATATGTGCCCCGCCCACTGCCACTTCAGCTTGCAAACTCGCCTTGCTGTCGGTTACTTACTACACTTCTCCTACGGACTTCATTATTCCTGATTCTATCTCGTAGGGGCGCTCCGAGCATAGCTCTCTCCATTGCACGCTAAGCGGCTTTGAGCTTTCTTATGAGGCCCCTAATCAGGCACCACGTCTCAGTCCTATACGTCATCGCTGGCAACACACACTGGTCGAAGACTTTCGTCTCGAGACACTGAGGTATTTTGGACGAGAAGATATTTCGTAGTTTCCCGAACGCAACCCCACCCAACCGGGCTGAATTCATGTTTATTTTTGCACAATTATGTTTTAGAGTTGTGTGAGATATCAGAAAGTATACAGTTCTTCAACTAGATCACAAGCAGGTTTATGATAAAAATTATGGGTTTTTTATGGTTTTATACCAAGAAGGCTTGGTATACCTCAAAGGTGCAGTACAATACCTGTTTCAGGATTTAGATGGAACTTCCTAGGTGGCCGCTATGCGGCTGTGCATCGGCGATTTATGCGCGATAATTCGCAAAAAGACGGTCTCACTTCTAAGCAGAATGAGATGTAGTCCCAACAGAATCCTGAACATGTAAGTAAATAATTTGATGCACTAATTATTAGGCACTTTGTGTCTGTATTGGTGCATCACGAGCCGGCACGATTTTAACTTTGTTAAATTGTAGTTTTTATTATTATTATTGTATTTACTAACGCTAGTCTTTAAGTCGTGTAAATTACTAACAATTGGACCATTGTTGTCAAATAAATCAATTTAATTATTGTTATGTTAGTCTTAGCTTTTTATATATAAATAGGCTACATGTTCTGCCGAAAAATGCGTGCTTCGGATATATTTTAGAATACGCAGGCCGGGCGAACACTTGTTTAACTTTATGTTCTGCAATTGTATTTTAATTTGTAATAATATTCCTCACGGTTACAGATGATAGTAATAGCTACTAGGTCTGTACACACAGCTTGATATTGTGACACTAGATAGGTAGAAGCTCATTGCTAGGTAGAAAATCTTAGTAGCCGATTTTGATACAAAGATACTGCGCACTCGACACAATTTTAATGGTAGATTTTTTTTTCCTTAAGGAAAAATACTATTTCCTTTATATACCATAATTATACATAAAATAAAGTTTCAATTTCAGACATTAAATTCATAATACGTAACCCTCTCTTATATTTTCATATACTGATTTTGCATATCTACTACAATATAGTTTGCAATTGCTAAAAATTAAAAAGTTATATAATTACATACACCCATCGATTTATTTAACATGCATACTTACAAGAAATCCATTCAAAATTGAAATTAATAAGGACCAATTACAGTATTAATATTTCATTCAATATCCTTTCGCTAAGCGTTTTGTCGGTCGGAAACAATTAGCAAGGTGAGATGTAAATAACACCGATTTTTCCTTTACAAAGATGAGCACCTTGTTTTCGCAGATGTGGCGGCCACAATGCGCCCGAGTATGTTTCAGCTATGCCGCATTATTGTCGGAACTTTGCTTCTTGCATAATAATTCTATGTTACTCATTTAGTATACATACAGCTAAATGATATGTGTTACATTGTCACTTGTCTTAGCTTATAAACGGCCCACTATTCGTAATGGACTCAAGTGTCATCTTAGTTTGTCATGTGAGTAGATCACAGGGTATATAGGGATCCTACCAAGACCTCAGGAGCCAAAGCCAACCTCACCTGCAAGTGGTGTACCTGCCGATTAACGGACGAGGCTCTGGCGAACATAACAGTGCCCGGTAAGCGGCAATAGACTCGCCACCTATTACGTGGGACCAACTATATAATTGGCGTATGTATGCCTCTGCCTACCCCTTCGGGGAAACAGGCGTGAATGTATGTATGTAGATCATCCATTGATGAACGATTTTTTGCTACTCGATCATATTATAAACATCATCATCATCAAATCAGCCTTATAAGGTCCACTGCTGAACATTAGCCTCCCCAATAGATTACATTCTATGAGGTATTTGCCTATAATCACCACGCTGGGCAGGCGGGTTGGCGATTGCAGTTCAAGCCAGTACGCAGGATGACGCTGCTGCCAATCTCCCGTTAGGATTTCTCTTCGTCGACTTTTATGACTCCCCATGAGATAAGAGGGGTGGCACTATTCTAGGCCGGTACCACACATTATAAACATTGCAAGACTTTTATCTGGTCAAGCTATAGAGTTTAGGCCTAGAGTGATATTAGGATCTAAAATAATAAGAACTATATAGGAACCACGATTACTCTGACCATAAAAAGAAGATTCTAAGTAAATATTGAAATTGTTATCTGTAAAATGTTTTAAGTTTTATGCAAGTTCCACCTTATACTAAGAAGTTTTGCAACGACAACAAAAGAAACACAAAAAAAACAGTTCATTTTAAAATGTTAACCGAAAAATAAATCTGCGTGCCACATAACTGTTAGCTAAAAGTAGCAATGTTAAAATGCTACCATAATGCTACTGTTTCTAATACTAATCTTAGAATCAGACTAAGTAGACTATTGAAAATAACTATAATTATGTAGTCCGTTCATCATGCAGACGGTTTAAAAATGACCTATAGTTAAGTATAGAGAAAACAAAAGCAGATAAATCCTAAGTGTTGAGGGCGGCTGGTCGTCACGAAAGGTTACTAGCGTTATTTATAAGATCACGACTGCGAGCTGAATCTGACAAGTCCATTACGGCAACTACTCTTTGTAAACGCCGGAGGTTCCAGTGGGCTACACTTTGAAATATTGTCACTACAGACATTAATAAAAAACCTACTCACTTTTTTTATTGTGTTTGTGATATTCTGTTATCTTCTTTGACATGTTATAGGCACATTACATGAGTGATAAAAATATAATGATTATAAAGATATTGATAAAATGTGTCCCACTCGATGGGCTGATTATCTGGTCTAGACGGCGGGTAGTCGATGCAGGCCTTTCGAGATCGCTCGACGTGGAAACCAATTGGGGAGGCCTATGTTCAGCTGTGGACTTCGATTGGTTGGGATGTTGATTAAATAACCATGTTCAAATGAGTCGCCCGTGACTCTGTGATACCAAGTGGTCTGATACTACCAGAAAAGCTAAGCAGTGTTCACAAAAAGTCTCTCTTACTTTAGTTTGTGAAAGGAGGCCCGTGACCAGTAGTGAGACGTTAATGGGCTAAGATGATGATACAACGATAGTACTCAATCGTCTACTGATTCCATTTTAATTTTATTATTTTCGCATCATAGGCAAACAGATCTACAGAAAGTATCGATAAATAAAATATTCCTAAATGTTATGTAAAATATAGTTGATCTGAATAAAGAGGCAACATTATATGTATTCAAAACACGTTATTTAAATATTGTTATTATTTATTTCACATAATAGAAACAAAGTTTTTGGTAAATGTAAAGCAGAAAAAACAAAGTAAAATTATTGATCAACATCTCAGTGTAGTATTTTATTTTTATTTATAACCCTGAAGCTCAAGCTTACCACGACTTTTTAAATTAAATTGATTGACAGACGAACGTAAAGAGGCTAGTACGGCAACAAAGGGACAACCAGACGAACCACTAATTGAATTCAACAAGGCAACGGTTAGCTGAATTGGAATTGTCGAAACATTATTAACAAGGCCCACCTAAGGAGAAGTGCCATCAATCTCCAGCCATCACAAAGGACCCCACGAAGAATTACTGCTTTGTGTATGCTCGCTACTATGTAAGAGTTATTACTTCAATTTAATGACCGCCGTGATTAGACACTGCCTTTCTGAAGCTATATTAATACTCCAAAGCTTTATTACATAAATCTTCTAGTATGGCGGTAATAACTAAACTAGTACCTAATGCAATATGCACATTAAAAACATTTTATAACGCTGCGTTAGGATCTTTTAGGATAGCATTTTATTTTGCTACTAACCGTGCACGCAACTTTCCGCTCGCGAATGTTTCCACATTTAACTTATTATATTATTCCATTACTGGGATACAAAGTATTCGAAAAGTCCGGCTCTTAGAAATCAACAATTTTGGATTAGTCGATTCGTTGTTTCAGAAGCACATATGCAAACTTCCACGCAGTGAGTGTATGTCTTCTTATTTTGATGAAATATTATAGGTACCACAGAACACGGAATGTAGTACAGAAGTAGATGGAACCTTGCTGAAAGATATTTGTCAGTGATCATGCCATCCTTATATAGTCCATTGCTGAACATTAGCCTCCCCAATAGATTACACTCTATGGGTATAGGCCCATAATCACCACGCTGGGCAGGCGTTGGAGATCACAGAGTTTCAACCAGTACGCAGGATGACGCTGCTGCCCATCATCCGGTAGGATTTCTCTTCGCCGACTCTTACGACTGTGAGATGAGAGGCGTGGCACAATTCTAGACCGGTACCACACGGCACCCGATGCCAGACTAATATTTAAGAATTAGCTACAAATTTATGATTATATTTAAAACCTTGCTAAAGTAGGTACTGTTGGTTGGTGGGTTTATTGTTATTTTACCTATTTAATTTTTCGATTACTACATTTCGAATTGAAATAATATGCACGCTCTCAACATATAGGAATCCGTGAAACTTATATTTCACATAAGAAACATTATAAATATTCTTTCGTATTTGAAATTATTTCTTACTATCTCATTTCCGCCACTTTGTATACATAGTTTATTTATCCCTAATTGAATTATCATATACCTTACCTCTAGAAAGTTGCGTTGTTATTTATTATAAAGTAATACTAAATCGTTTCTAAATGCATACATCCTTTAATTATAAGTGTATTATGGACAGGAACGACGTTAAAACTTTGATGCGGGCAAACCTTCCGAGATAAAATTTGATGGCCAGCGATGTTATTTATTTGTTTAGTAATTTATATAAGGTTAGTTACTGTTTTATTGGCCGTATTAAATCAAGCCCCAATAAGGCAGCCATTCATGTTTATTTTTACGAAGTTTCTGCTTGGTATGCCCAATAAATTATTAACTTGGTCACTTTTATCACGGCTCCATGGCAACATTTATCGGATGGTAATCATTGTGTGGACATTTCTTGTCGTATTTGAAATAAATATTAATTAACTAAAATTTCTCTTGTCTTCTCTTTTCGCTGTAGTTGTGCATACCAACGATTTTTAAAGATATAACTTAATTTTTTATGTTTACACTATTGAAAATTTCTAACAGATATTTTTTGATTAACTTTATACTATTGGATTTGAGTAAAAGCAAATGGCCTAAGATAAATATTATAGGACTAAGTGTTTAAAATATTTTATTTATACCAGCAAGAATAATTTGAATATCAAAAAACAACAAGAACTTAAAAGGAAATGTTAAATAAATAACAATTATTACTATTTTCATATTATTTTATTGTTGTTAAGATGAAATAAAGTTAGAATGTAGGGTCATTCATGGCACAAACGATATGCCAAACTTTACAACACAACTATAAAAAAACTCTTTCTTTACTAAGTTTCAAAAATATCTCAAAATTAATTAATGTCATATCCACATCACGCCAACGTGAGCCACAAAGTGCCTGTGCTGGGTTTATTGATTGACAAGCGAGCAGTTCGATTAAATTCTCGCGATTCGCCACAGGGTATGCCCGGCACCAGGCAAGCGATATGCACCTCCAATTGCGCCTATAACCTTCTGTTAGTCCAAGAATTAATTAATGTCGCACATAAATTCTGTAACTGCACTTAATGATTCCTTTATGTGAACGTGCCTCGGGATTGAAACAGGACGAGCAAATTGAATTAACTTGCTTCATGTTTTTTCTTTGCTGACAATACTAGCCAGTAATAATTATAAAGACATCAATTGTGACCGAGTAGTTATTTAAATTAACATTAAAAGGTTTCTCAAACGAGATCAGAATTAATTGAGAGCAAAAAACTTTATCGCATTCAAGTGTAAATAAAATTAATAAATTCAAAATCAATGATTACAATCTTTCCCTGAACCGGTAGGTGTTGTTCACTTAATTAGTAATTTATTAACAAGTTGCACGCTAATAAGATGAATTAGAATATGTGTGGACTCCTAGAGGGTTATAAATCTAACGAACTTTTTATTGGACCCCAAAAAACTCTGATCATGACGAATCATTCAAGTGTAATTGGGTTCACCGGCTTCACATAAAATATGAGTTCTTGCTCTGAGAAGGTTTTATGGACATTATAAACTCTTTATAGTGTTTTGTTCGAGGCTTTCATACACTGTTTGTGGTAGAATAAAGGTTTAAAAAAATAACTATTAGATCGCCTTGTAAATGAATAAACAACGAAGAAAATTATTTGTTTGAACTTAAATATACATACATTCACGTCTGTTTCCCCGAAGGGGTTGGCAGAGGCATACTATATGCCCACACTTCGCCAATTATATAGTTGGTCCCAATTATATACTTGGTAATAGATGGCGAGCTGTTTACCGGGCACTGTTATGTTCGCCAGAGCCTCGTCCGTCCGATCGGCAGGTGCACCACTTGCAGGTGAGTTTGGCTTGGGCTCCTTAGGCCTTGGTAAGATCCCTATATACCTGTCTTAACTTAAACTAGTGTTCATATCGTATAATTCAACGTTTTATAACGCACTTCACATATATCGTTTGAAAGAAAAGAAAGAAAGAAAAATATAGGTATGTTCAATACAAGTTTAACCAAAAAGGAAAATAATAATTTGCATTATGTACAATAAAATAATTCTTTATTTTATTTTGTTTAAATTAAATATTATTATTATATGTTTTTTTAGTGTAATTTATGTTGTAAATGTGAGGGAATAAATCTTTGAACAATGTTTTTTATATCACTTCACAATAAGGGTATAATATTAAAATGTTCTTAAACGTACTGTACAAAGGTAGATTTCTGTTGAAGAAAAGATGTCTTCTAGCCAACCCTAGCAGTTGTTAATAACATAGTGTACGTGGTGGGTGTATTATTGTCTAATTTCGTATAAGGAGCATAATTTGTTTTAAAAATTGTCTTAGTAATTTTGTATTGTTGCGGTAAGAAGTAACAAGTATTTTTTTAAAATTCTGTGCACTAATTATGCTATGGCAACATCGTTTGACAAAATAAAAAAACAAAATGTTACTAAAGAACACGCGCGGCCCAAGCAGCTTCGTATTGAAAGTTCAGGACTCGCAATCACAAAGGTGCAGGCTATTACAAAACACGTTTGGAGCAGTTTCTTTTCACATTATAACAAGAAGATGACAGTGGAAAGTGGTCACGCTCCTGTTGTTATATAAAGCATAACTGCCATTCGAGCCAAAAACAATGGCACGAGCCTGAGCTACACCAAAGTTGCCATTCAAATTTTTCCAAGTTCCACTTCAAGAGAGGTTCATTTGAGCATGAAATTACATTGTCTCGTGGACATTGTCGGATGGCAATGAACTGCACTTTGACATAAAATCACTTTGGGTGCCATAAATCCATTTCATTACCACAATAAAGAGGGACCAAGGCATTCGATAGGAGAACCGTCATTTTCTCTCGAGCATTTTTCATAGGACGTGGTCGTTAATTAGGTACTTGTATACGGCCGTAACCACAGCCATTATACTTTTTATCGCACTGTCTTGATAAGCTTATTCGTTGATTTACCTTCACTGTGTATGAGCCACGTAACGAGGCAGAAAACCGCTGCTAAAGAGTAGAATTGACATGCATTGGCGCTAATTTCACAAATTGTAGCCACTTTTTACACATAATTTGAGCATATTAGGTAATTGCGAATAAATTAGATGTTAACAATTGCTAACGAGGTGAAAATGCTACGAGAAAGGTTTAAAACTTGTTTTACATAATCCTTTACTATAATACGGTTGTGCCTTTGTCAATCAGAAGCGGTTAAATTCACATTTTGTGGTTGAAATAATCACCCTTGTTAGGTTTAACAAAGTCTTGGGAGATATGTAAATTCGTGAAGGGTTTCGATCACAAAAAATCCACGCTCGGTTGTAACAGGTGTGTTCTTGATTTCTAATAGTGGGATTGGTATTGTAATTATTGGCTTCAATCTGGCATTAAATTTACTTTTAAAAGAACTTTTACCGGGAGTGCAGCCGCAGACTTTCAATTTTTCTTTTATTATAAAAGGATACGCTGTGATTGCTTTAAGTTTTTTTTGATGTCACGCATATCGGTGGGACAGATGCGTATGGACATAGTAATTATGTTCGTTATTCTTCCTTTCATTTTCTTACTTTTACTTTTATATTTTATAATATTGAGCTTTGCTCTTTAAAAGTTGCTTGTTCGTTTAAAAGTTTTACTTAATTTAAATTTTAAATATGTCTCAAATTGTACACGGCTTCTTATATTAATGTATAATTTTTTAATAAAATATACCGTCATACCATTACACTATTCGCGTGGTCAACCGATGGACTCTGTGACGACACGTTGCATCTTCTATCGGCGCTTAGCTAACAATAACGCGAAGCAAGTCGAATTTTGGCTTTGGACTTCCAAAATAATTTAACTCAAGGAGTTATTCGCATAAGTGGTAGCGTGACAACTGCAAGTCGTCAAATCGTCAGACCGCCATTAAATCTAGTGGAGAGAAAACAGATTCTTTTTCTCTCAATTTTACTTACTCGGTATTGCTAGCTAAGATACGCTTGCAAGGTGCGACCCTATAGAAATGAGAATTTAGCACCAAGATTTGAATTCGAATAATAATGTCGACATAATAATCGAAACTTTACAAATATGATCACAATAAAAGTAGTTAAAAAAGACGAAAAAAAATAATTTGTTTTTATTTTTTTTGAAGTTGCAATAGGGTACCTAATGTAAACAAATTCTTATAAGTGAATAATGTAGAAAGCTCAAACTAAGATTAATGTAATCCTAAAAAATGACCAGAGATAATGCAATTGTATCTTAACACAAAAACATCGTGATTACTTAGGAAAAAAACTTATTTTGAATCATATTTTTTTTTTTAAATTAGGCCTATAAATATCATTTTTATTTACCTATTCTATTCTTGAATTCATTACCTTACTACAACCATTAATTTCGTACTTCTAACCTCTATACTACTAATTCTAGATGCTGTCAAACACAGACAAAATAATTACTCTTTAAGGTGACATATTATTTTTAAGATCAAATAATGGCAAATTCCGAGAAGAAGAGAGTTAAAAAGAATTATACATACAGTTTTATTAAGCTTATACTATTTATTTCATTTACTAAAAATTTAACATTAAAAACAATATATACGATAGCATTCTTACACTATTATATTGTATCTGCTACTCTATTTCCCAACAAAGAGTTCGAATGGATTTCTAATGATATAGTCTGTCCAGTGTACAATAAATTCATAAAGAAATTCTGTATCTATCGGTCCGGCTCCTGAAATGCGCAGCGTAGGCGCTATCAGGTAGATTTATAGATCTCTCCGCCTTGCGCCTGCGCAGATCCAGAGTTATACCTTATTACACTTTTATTGCCATATAAATTCCTTGGAATATACCAGATTACGGCGATATTGTGGTGCAGAAGTACGTACATAATGGGCCTTGTTGATCATTTCATTACATACATTTATGGCGGTTGATATTTTGGTTATCTCCGATATAGTGCTACTACTCTTTGTTTTGTTAAATTCTCAGCATTACCTTACTATGGATTCATTTAAGAGACAATGAATAGGTATTACCTACAACATTTTTATATTGTTTAAAATAAATCATGTTTACGTTTGTTAATATTTGTTACAAAATTTGTTATAATCAATTTATATCGGTGACCATTCCAATGGGCTACGCTGAAAATTAATCTTTCCTATGTTTAATAGAATGGCGGGAGTTAAAATAATATTGTGCTCTTAGGTGATAAGAAACCATGATTAATAACTTATTAATGTAATAGCTGCTGGATCTTAGGAGCCCAAGCCAACCTCACCTGCAAGTGGTGCACCTGCTGATCAACAGACGAGACTCTGGCGAACGTAACAGTTCCCGGTAAGCGGCTCGCCACCTATTATTTATTTCCTTTATTTTTTATTTCCCAGTTAAAGCTCCAGACCTAAAATGAACAAGAGCTTGAAATTAAGCCATGCATGACTAAAGAACCCAGGGAAGGCAATGTTGTTGCGGGACTGTTCGAAAGAGTTACCGCGGCCTTGGTGTTACAGGCTCAAGAAGGAACATGGATGGTTTTTAGTCAGTAAAAGTCTGACACACCCTTCCGCTTCACCCACAGCGGAAGACGGTCATTTGATGATTTTCCATCCGAAAAAAAAAAAAAAAAAAAAAGGGAAGGCAATGTTAGATGTATAATTATTTTCTTAAGATCCCATTTAATGCTGGCATAAAGTAAAATTATGCCGGGTTCTTCTCGAATCAAACTCAGTTCTCTAACGTTCAGAAGGTAACATTTTGACGGATTTTTATTATATCTAGTTTTCTTCTATACCTACTGTTAAGATGACACTAATAAAATTTTAATTACTTTTTTAAATGTTACTGAAGAACAAAGTTATAATTATTACTTGACAGAAATATTATAATAATCACGTGCTTTAACCATGGCGTGCAATCAATAGAAAAGTGAATTAACTTAACAATGATTAATTTCCAAGATCGGCCCGTTAATCATTTGTTATCACGCGTAAATCGGTAGCACTATAGACTTGCATGATTCTTGTAATGAAAAGTCAATAATAATAGCAGACTTTATTAAAGGGGTGATCTGTAACAGATAAAATTAATACCTGTTCCAGTCATGTATACTAGCAGCTCATAATATCTGTGCTAAAATTTAAATAGGAACATTTATTTAAGTATAAACATGAATGTACAAATATTAATAAAATTCAAAACTTTGTGTGCATCAACATGAATATTTGTTCTAGTCTGGGAGTTTTCTTATGTATATTAAGTATATATTTATCTACAACAACAAAAAGTATGTATGTATGTTTATCGGTCATTTAGTATCCATAATGCAAGTTCTAAACAATACTTATCTTGGAACTACATAATACCAATTATATACCAAGTTGTTGTCAAAAAATATTTGTGAATGAACTAATATTAATAAAATCTAAAGACATCAAATTAGTGATGACACTATACTGGCAGCAGTTCGCAAAAAAAACCAAAAAAACCAAAACCACATCCCGTTGTCTCTATTGACACCACTTTAATTATATTTGCAATAGAAGTAATTATTGGATGCTAGAACAATAATTTTCGATATTTAGATTCTGCTCTTTAGGTAATTGTTTCACAAATCGTGGCAACAATTCCAGAACTATTATTCTGTTACTTAGTCAATATTTGCCGGTTATCATAATTTAAAATTAAAGTAGTATGGTAACGATACGTAAACACGTTTTGCAACCTGTTATTTTTAACTATTACGTTATTACGTCTCACTCTTACTTTATAGCGTGCGCTGGAGTGGCGATTGAGACCCCAGTATTTTATTCCCCGGTGAGACGAATGATTTATATGCCTTGATATCGTACTACTCACAATGTGTACTTTATATAAACTGAGAAGTAGGCTAGTACGATTTATGCTGCCTGCTAATTATTGCGCGTGTATACAGTCATATTAGAGTTATGTTCGCATTACTTCATTTATAAGTAAATTAAACTGTTAAGTTAGAGGTGTTAAATTGAAGTATCTACTTATTTAAAAAATACGTCTTATGTTTTTAATCTATATAATTTACTCTTTATAGTGAAGCATAAAAAAAGATTACCCAAATTGAATATACATAAAAAGTTACTATAATAAACTTATCGCTTATAAGCAATATTTTCAAACAATCATTTATTGGTTCGTCATGATGCACATGAAAAGTTTCTCGATTTTTATACGATATGACAGTTGCACGGGAAATGTCGCAAAGCTATTCAACGGTCAGTCCTTGGATGAGAGCACGTTTATGTGACATTTAATACCGAGAGCTTCCGTCCTTCCGAAGGCACGTTAAGCCTTTGGTCCCGGTTATAACTATACTGAGACCGCCGACTAAAAAATTCTAACAGAAGGACGTCTCAGACCTTTTCTTTTTTCTCGTGGATGGAAATGCTATCCTTCCTATCTTCAAGTTCTATTGGTATGAGAAATACGCGGTTGATTTCCCATGCATTTCCCATGGTTCAGTGATCTGCGTCAATCCTGTAATCTATTCGCGAGGATTGATTGATTGATTGATTTCGAAATTAATAATTTGCATATGACTTATGATTACAAAACAATACTAGACACAAAAAGTTTCTATCTTCTAACCTTTCTATCTTCAAGCCCAACTCTTAATGTAACAAAATACTCGGTTGGTTTCCCATGGCGGTGCATTCGATCAGTAATTTGCGTCAATTTTGTGACATTCGTGACGATGGACGAGCGGAGAGCGGTGTGCGGTCGTTCCGAAATTATTAAATATTAATATTGATATTTACACATTTTTATGACTGATAATTAAAAAAAAATCTAGATTTCAAAACCATTTAAAAAGTCTAAACTTTAAATATTTATTTGCATTCATTGTGAGTTATTGAGCATATTTACCATTACCTATTTTGCAAGGCACTGCATTCGATTAGTGATTTGCGTCAATACTGTGACCTATTTGCAAGCATTTATAACATAAAAAGATGAGCTTTAAGATGTTAATTTTAAAACTCAATAACTTAAACGGACCAATAATACATATATTAAACGTAAGCTTAGCCGGTTTCCCATGCATTTTCCAAGGCACTGCATTTGATCAGTGATCTGCGTCAATATTGCGACCTATTTGCAAGCATTCATAACATAAAAAGATGAGCTTTAAGATGTTAATTTTAAAACTCAATAACTTACACTGACTAAAAATACATATTTTAAACAAAAGCTTGGCTGGTTTTCCATGTATTTCCTAAGGCATTGCATTCAGTCAGTGATCTGCGTCAATACTGTGGCCTATACGCGGTGTGCGTTCGTCCGGCATGTTTATTTTTGATATTTTACAAATATCATTGAACTCATTTGTAAAGCTTTCATTTCATTAGCATTCAATGCAATTTATTAAGTTTAAAAAGTAGCTTAAGATGTGCAAGTACCTTTGATGTAATAAATACTCGGTTGGTTTCCCATGCATTTTCCAAGGCAGTGCATTCGATCTGATCTGCGTCAGTCCTGTGACCTATTCGCGAGGATTGACGAGCGGGGTGCGGTGTGCGGTCGTCCCGCCGGTGACGAGACGCGATTGATCGATGATTATGTCTTTATCCCGAGCGGGACCTATGCGCTGGGACGCGCACATCTTGCTCCCGTGTATACGACACACGGCATCTTGATACTTATCTGGTTTAATAATAAATAAACAATAATAAATATAAATATTCCCTTACAATCACACCAATTATTTAGTTCCAAGATAAGTATCACTAAGAACTTGTATTATGGATACTAAAGAACGGATAAACATACTTAAATACTTTTTTTTTAAATACAATAGATACTTAATATACATAGGAAAACACCCAGACCAGAACAAATATTTATGTTTGTGCACACAAAGCTTTGTCCTGTGTGGGAATCGTGGTTTGAAAAATAGAAAAATTATTTGACGTCCGATTTGGCGTGGTGGCGAATATACTCGCGCTTCGCTCCTAAAGTCGTGGGTTCTATTCCGTGTGGAACAGATATGTGTGTGCATAAACATGATATTTGTTTTGGTCTGGGTGTTTTCCACGGTATATTAAGTATGCATTTACTAAAAAAAACAATCTTATAGGGAAACCACAAGCATAGCCTTCTCTATTGCTCGCTGTGTGACCCTGAGTTTCCTTATAAGGCCCATACAAATTGGTGTAAATGTCTTATAATATGTATAACGTGAATGCATGTATGTATAAATGCATGTACGTATTTATTAATTAATTACACAAATAACTTACCTAGAAAATA
Organism: Musotima nitidalis; assembly: GCA_949126915.1. Classification (NCBI taxonomy): domain Eukaryota; kingdom Metazoa; phylum Arthropoda; class Insecta; order Lepidoptera; family Crambidae; genus Musotima; species Musotima nitidalis. Next base: position 12,012,999 of record OX421418.1, on the reverse strand, counting down.
TTTATCAAAATCAACAAAATTAATTATTAAAAAGGAATAAATAAAAGCATTATTTAATATTATTATCACATTCAAGGTCACGGGTGTCAAGTCACAATCAATGTAATTCTCTCTCATGATGTCTCTCTGAGACAGCCCCCTTCTTATAGATTAAGTAACAACTTATTTTAAAAACCACGCATCTTGTTATACGTTCCAGCATGGATTTATCTGGATGTTAAAAAAATTGATTTAAAATTGATTCATAACAGAATATAACTTCAAGTTAGCGAGTGTCTGTCCGAGAGCTGGACGATCACAATAAGAAAAATTCTGAGCTTTATTTAACCTAAATTGTCCATGCTTAGAATGAAAAGTGCATTTATGAATAATCTAACAAGAACCATTCAAATTGTAACAAATTTGTATTGTATTGTAACAAATTGTTCAAATTGTAATATTTAGTATAAAATTTTATGTCATCAAAATTTGTCACTAGTCCATATTTTCCTAAAAATCTTTTTTATGATAAGTACGCAAAAACAATATTATAGGTAAATGTTACAAGAATTTAATCCGTGCAAACATTACCAAATTAAAAATTATAAAGAAAAAGTAAAAAAAGACGGCACACAATTTTAATAGTATCAAAACTTGATAGTCCACACAAACATATATTTTAGCTTTACCTGTGTTATTCACCGTGTCGTTACAGGTTGCTTTCGAGTAAAAAAAACACCCTTTTCAAATGTAAATCAGCAGAAACCGACAAAGCAAATTGTCACAAATAAACATTGATACATTTAGTTTTTTAGAATACATAGTCCACAAAAACCCTCCTCGCTTTACTGAAGGGTCAGGCCGTACCAATCAATCTGAGATAAAAGTTTTTCATTTCATTTTTTGTTTGCCCATTTTAAATGATCCCCACTTTAACTTTGAACTCGATTGTTATCCGTGAGACTTTTTGATCTAATACAAATGTATCCTTTTCACGTGGCTGATAACTGGTGACAGTGAGATATCTAATCACGACAGAAGCAATAAATTTCTAACCTCTGGCAAAAAACTGTGAAGTGGCAAAATCGTTTAATTAGCCAGAAACGATAAAGGTGTTTTTATGTTTTTTTTTTCAATGGAAAATTGTTCATTGAATATATCACTTTTCAATGAACTTGATGAATGAAAAGGACTTGTATAGTTTACTAAAGTAATTTATTGCCATAAGAATGTTAATAAATATTAAAAGCAACGTATGCGGAATGTTTATATCAAAAGGATATATATATATATATATGCATAGTTATAGATGCTATATGCATATGCATATTATATTACAAAGTCGATAATCAGACCAGTGAGACATACGTTTCTTTTTTAAATTCACATTTTATAACATTATTTAATAGTTAGAAAACACCTACAATAGAAGATGCCTAATAGGCTCTGGTCTTCTCTTAAAACCAACAAGTGTCTAAACTCGTAGATACCTATTCAAATTTGTTCTGGTGAGGGCATCCAACCTAGTACCGCACAAAAAGTTTTATTTTTGCGGCTAATTCAAATTTGTGGCCGTTGCAAATTGCTATATAAACTCTTAACAATCTCAAAAGAAGTAAAGGATATTCTTTCAATTATTAAGAAGCCTACAGACCTACATAAACAAATAACCTAAAAAACCTCTTGCGATATCGGAAATCTGAATACGTTAGCAACTAATAAGACCGATTATATAAATTCAAATCAATCTGCTTAATGGATACAGTCTCCCGATCGTTGATCAAAGAAAAAAGACAAGAGATTTGAATACGTTAGTCCAAATATTGACTTAACCCTATCGACGGAAGCAGGTGCTCAGCACGAGCCTGCTCCACAATCAATAAGCGTTTCCCAACTATGAAATTAAATGATAATCACAACTTTTTTTTAATCTACTGTACGAACTATAATAAGTACATTTTGACTTGAGAAGCCAGGTATTGTCAACCAAATAGTCAATAAATTTGAATAATTTTGAGACCTCTCAGGATTTTGTGATTGGTGTTTATGGAAGTCAATCATAAATATTTTGTTGAGGTCTAATTTAAAGTTTCACTTTAAAAATACATTTACGTTTATATGTGTTTGTAAAAATATGGGATATGCCATATAAAATTTGACATAAGATATAATAATATCATTATCGATCACACATGGAACACATATGCATAGATTTTTACCTAGTTTGTAACTGGTATTTTTAAAGAGCAAGTAAAGATTTAAATATTTTAGGAAATCTAGATAAAGGAAAATCATATTTTAACACTATTATGTAAATATTTTTTAGGTGAACTGTACAAAAAAAATTATGTCTCTTTATATTTGAATAACAAATCTATACGTGTGATATATACCTACTATAAAACTTAGACACAATAGAAATTAGAAAAGCAATAAAATTAATTCTATGTCTTTTAAATCGCAACTATAGCATTACAAATGTTTAAGCTGTAAATCTAAACCTTTTTATATCTAAAAAGGTTGTCAATCTCTTGATATCAACCCTGACATTATTCATTTTAACGGTTCGACGGCACCCAGAGAGGGTTGAGCCGTCATGCCGAGCCGATGTTACGGATAGATTACGGATTCTCCAGGCTTACGGGGCAGATGTGTTCGCCCATAATTGGACCGTATCAAAACATTAGAGTAGTGCCTGATGACCGTTTCGAACACGAAACTTTTTAAGCAAATTGTAGTTCTTTTAATAACAGCTTTTTATAACAACTCATGGTATGATTTTACCTACAGGTAGACGTGCTAAAGGTATATTAAGTATGCGTATTTCACAGACTTATTCTAAGCAAATTTCAAAGTTTCAAGTATAGCAGTATCTCAAAAAGTAGATAATTAAACGTCCCTACCAAATAAAATTAATTTGAAATAAAAATACTGATATTATTTTTAAACTTAAGGTTATTCATATGGAATCTTTAGACTCTGGTTAACTGCGGGATTTGCTTATTCACTTACAAAGGTACCTCTTCTTCTTCGCCACGTTCTACGCTCTTGTCAGAGAGGATTCACTTTTTTATGATAATGTACAGCATAAATCATCCTCTCTTCTACTTGCCGTCCCCGACAGGGTCCACAACGAACTGTTATGTATGAACATCCTATTGGAACTGTTTGTGGCGAGCAATAAAGATATCGAGTATTGCAGATGAGACCAGACTCAAAACAGAAACCCTCTTTTGCTGATTTTATCATTAAATACCAGCAGCACTTCTGTTGCACTCACGCAAAGGACAGCTCACAGCGAAGTTGATTCTATCTATTCGAAAGTTGACTAGGTACCTATGTATAAAATTGCTCATCAATATTTTATCTGCACGTCGCTCATATTATCATCGCACCCTTTATGGTAAGCAGCACATGAGCGATTTTTCTTAGCGCCGTTATGTGGGTAAAGTCCCTATCATTCGCGTCAAATCTTAACTAATAGGGTTATTTGTCAAGGAGAAGCATTTTGCATGTCAAATCGAGAGTAAAGCTGGGGGCGATTGACTGTGAAATATACTGAACAAAAACCTACATTATCGTAACACTTTGAAATATTGTAAATTGTCAAACATGTGTGATTATGTAAATTTTACAGAAAGGAGAAAGAAGGTCTCTACTATCCGAAAACAAATAAATAAATAATTTCTAACAATTACACCAATTATTCAGTCCCAAGATAAGCATAATTAAGAACTAGTGTTATGGATACTAAATAACGGATAAACATACTTAAATACTTTTTTTTGTAAAAACATAAGTACTTAATATACATAGAAAACACCCAGACCAGAACAAATATTCATGTTCATGCACACAAAGATTTGTCCTGTGTGGGATTCGAACCCACGACCTTAAGAGCGGAGGGCTGGTAAGTATACTGACCTCCACGCCATATCAGTCGTCGAAAAGTACGAGTGTTATGTGTAGCACTAGGATGAACTGATATCCTGCCATCAACTTTGGAGCCAAAGCCAACCTCACCTGCCGATTAACGGACGAGGCTTTAGCAAACATAGAAGTTCCCGGTAATCGCCAATAGGCTCGCCACCTATTACGTGGACCGGTCACACTATTGGCGAAGTGTGGACGTATAATAATATGCCTCTGCCTACCCTTCGGGGAAATAGGCACGATTTTGTGTATGTATGTAAATACTGCAAGCACTCCGTGTTTATTCGAGATATCAAATTATTATGTAGGTAGATACATGCTGAGCGCTTTTTTAATAATACAAAGTGACGCTCAAGCATTTGGCCCACTTGATACAAAATAAGCACTACATCCTATGGACGCTTGCTATACCTATACTACTTTGAAATTGTAAGAGACGTGCACAAAAAATTGTATTAGCGGTGGTGGCTCCGTGAAACCAGCTCGTCGAACTAAAGTGGGTTTCGGAATTTTATTCAACTAGACATAGGTTCTGCAGTGCTTATTGTCAAGTATGATGTGCACGCCATTGATACCAATATGATTACTAGAGCCTTGTCGATATATTACAATATATTTGGCTTTAGCTATGCAGAATCAGAGCGCCACAAGGTTACGTGGCTCACAAAATATCTTATTTTTTCATTTATCATACAACTTCAAACGTAGAATTAGTTTTACTCAAATGAATATTGAGACAGGTATTTATATCTAAGTAGATACTTATAGATTTCCACTAAGAAAGTTTTAAATAAAGCAATTTCAAAGACAGTAGGCTAGAAAGCAAAAAAAAATTTTGAAAAAGAAGAATCTTCTTCTCTAATATTACTAGGACCAATTAAAGTTATACTTACTTACCCAATATTTGTGTGAATTCTTTTAAGCAAATAACATCATGTACACTGTTACGTAACTACTCATATAATTATGATTGACTTAAAATAAAATAAGCAAATACAAATTAATTGTAGTTATTTAATTTTAAAAGACTAGTAGCATGTATAAAATAGTACCTAGTAGCTAGTATGTAAAAAGACCTATATAAAAGAGCAGACAGCGAGGAATAAAACAGATCGGCCCTAATATTTATAATATTTTATTTTTTACTTAAACATTGAAATTGTACATACCTTTTATACTTTATGATGTAAATAAATATTATGCAGTGGATGCGTGCGACATCTATCTTTGCATAATGCAACTAAAACCATGTTTCAGGAACAAACAAACCATTAGTAGTTGTTTTTCAACATAAAATGTAGATGTCGCTATTACCGCACACTAGTGCTGCCATCTAAGCTTGAAGCAAGTAACTACTAAGAAGGGTTTGTGCGAGACGTAATGTTTCTAATCTATCACAGATGACTCTGTGTATATAAATCCATTTCCATACATTTTCTTAATATTTATATGTGTGTTAATTTAGTTAATAGTAAATTTAATTATAATTTACCCATAGAAACATATTTTTTTTTCCTCTATCATCAATGTTCCTTCCAAAACCAAAACTGTGATTTTGACAAGTAATAACTAATAAAATACATTATTTATTAGAAAAAATATTGCAGTAAGGGGATTGAATGTTGTTTTAGTAGTTGTAACGCGGCGACCGCTACATTTTGCACCATTTGTAGTCAGAATCACTTTTAAAACTACAATATGTGTAGAAACTCAAATAAGTTTGATAAGGCACCTATTCGTAAGTGTACCTACTTATATTATGTTTATATATTTACAAGTTTTAATAAGTATTAATATTTATTATCTAGATCGTAATCTTAACTTTGACGGAAAAGCCTAACTTAGGAAGCACTCCTATTAGAAGTAAGTAGTGAGTCATCTTCTTCTTCAGAAATTAATTTGTCATTGCTAGTTTTTAAGAGATCTATTTTAAAGCCATTGACAGCTACGCCGAATATAACTGAGGTAGGTTGTTATTATAAACAAATTAATATTTGAAGGTGTATAGGGATCCTACCAAGATCTAAGAAGCCCAAGCCAACCTAACCTGCAAGTGGTGCATGCACCTGCCGATCAACGGACGAGGCTCTGGTAAACATAACAGTGCCCGGTAAGCGGCAATAGGTTCGCCACCTATTACGTGGGACCAACTTTATAATTGGCGAAATGTGGGCGTATAATATGCCTCTTCCCACCCCTTAGGGGCAACAGGCGTGACTGTATGTATGTAATATTTTTAAGCCGGATTTTACATTTTACTGTTGTCGATAATCTTTTGCTATATAAGTAGTTCCGTTAACACAATCAAAATATTTGTCGTTTGCAGCGCATTTCATTGATTTTTGCAATATAACTATGATTTTTGTTAAAATCCTTATATCATATAGCAAAAGTATTTCATGATTACTTAAATTTTTCATGCGTCAAGCTCGTAAATAGGTACCGGTGGGGACTGTTCTACTCATGTCTACTATATTTATCCGTATATGTTAATATTCCTAAAAAAAAAGTTTTGTGTTAACAAGGACCTTGACGATTTTCTTGTCCGTTCTTTTACGATCAAGCTTCCGCCCGCCATAAGACAAGATACAAGTTTCAGTCCTAACATTCATAAGAGCTAACTTGAATAAAAGATTTTTGATTTTAAATACTTGGTAATTTTCTGGAATCATTAAAGCAGGTTCCGACAATAGGTCTTAAGTATTTTGAGTTAAACAATAAGTGCTGGTATAAATCACATCGTAATCAGTTTAGCTGTTTTGGATATAAGCTACAACAAACAAATAGATTAAAATGGATTTATTACATTCTTAAGCATTTAATAAAAATCTATGTCGCCCTTACGAGCAGACATTTTAATTTTATTTATTTACATAGATAAGTAGATATCAAAATAAAAACCCATTATTTCCGATTGAAACCTAATTTAATTTCTAGTATTCCATACTAGTATTCCGGCTAAAAAAATACAAATTAGATCTGTTACTATAACAATTTATGACAGTTTGGCGAACAGCGGTGTATTAGTTTATAGGGTTGGCACCCTTATGGCATAAGCGAAGGGGTATTTACGCCCTTAATACTATGCTAATTTAATAATATGATTTTAATGAACTTTACTAAAGTTGAATTTTTCTGAGCCATTTTATGATATATGTATCCAGAGTTACATAGCCAAATTTATTAAAAAAATAAGTCAATCTCGACATCATGTTTGTATGTAAGTAGTTAAATGAAGAGTTTATTTGTCTAATACTCTTACCTAGTATTAGGTAGTAGGAACGGAATACACGGAAACGTAGATACCTACATAATAACAATTCTAATAAAAATATTCCTCGGTACAGGATTCCGATTTCCAGTTTTATTTTCAATTCTAATTTACTGCATTCGCCCCGGGGGATCGGTTCCAATCAGATTCTGCGGGACGATTGCCAGTGCTTTCAAATTCTGTTTAAATCGTTGATCTCGGATCTTCTGGTGCAGGTCGATTAAACGATGTCTTGAATACCTAATAGGAAAGGAGAACGAGTCGAAAGCTCTCTCAATTCACTCGGTGGCGAATAAATTAGTGGCGCACACACCACCGCAATTCCGCAAAAACTCCAATCGTAGGGGAAAGTTTGGCGATTAAGCCGTGAGGCGTGGCGTGGCCAGGTCTGTTCGCGACAGTTAGTGCCGCCACTTGTTATAATCCGTTCAACTTTCGACCCTCGTCAAGGTACGCCGAGAATTAATGGAAATGCTTCTTTTCCTAGATTTATGACAGTCTTTTTTTCGATAGTTCACCCCGACTTTTCCCCGAAAGCTTTGACAACGAGTCACGCCGAGAGCCTACGTTATGCCTGCGCTATGCAATTACGTCTGCGCACACTGCGCTCATCTTAATAGAATTAATTTGCATTCTCTTCTATGTGAAACCCTCTTAACAAATTTGCATAAAATCTGAGACAACATTTTATTCACTGTAGCTTTGTGTTACTTTGAGGCGAATATTGCTGAGTTTGATAGATACTATCCGTATAATATAAAATATCTACAACTGGAAGCTTCAAAGAAAATGACACTGGTATTGTATTATAAAGGCTCCATAGTCTAAAACCCTGACATAGAGCGGAGATAGTTTTATAGAACATAAAACAACGTGTCCACCTATATCTAATTTATATAATACTACATATATTGGAACATGGTTATTAACTATGTTGATTAAGACTCAAAGTTGATAGAGTTGTTGATAACTACAAAACACTAACATATTTTTAACAAAATCGTTTTCAGAACACTAGTTCCCTAACGTTCAGGTCAAACTTCTTAAAAACTCTTTATAAGACATCGAACGATATTTCGTTAACGTTCGCTTGAAACACTGTCCTTTCTAAAATACACTGATCCTATGATTTTAGTATATCTACTATCTGTCTCAAGAAAGAGTAAAAGACTTTTACTTCACTAAGTATTACAATAATTGCAGGTAAGAATGAAATCACAATGAGATTGGATATGAGAAAAAAAATCCGGAGACTATTACTCGGGAAGAGAGGCCGTGCGAACCGGGCGCAATAAAGACTGCCAACAATTTATTTATATGACGCTTTGGGGAGAAGTTTCCCTCTGATCCTGGGATGAGGTAAAATCAAGTTGATACCGGCCGAAACTGTAATGAGAATGAATATTGTTCTTTCATACTTTGCAATTACCACCAATCTTCTTACAAGCTATTGAATGAGGGTGAAATGTTTTTTATTTTTTCTACGGCCAGTATCTATCTGATTTTATGACGCAGTTGGTCAGTGAAACATGTGAAAAATTGGGAAACTGTTTATTACAAACTCTTTACTACCGCACACAAATAATATATTGGACTTCTTTGCTTGGCTTGAATTATTTTATGATAGGACTATTATATCAATTTTACTTAATATTCACATAAGGTCTTATTACAAAACAAGATCTAAAATCAAACTAGGTTTAAAACTAGTGCTGTCACTTTCATTTGATAAAATAAAGACAGGGACGGCACTAGTTTTAAGCCTGGTTTAACTTTAGTTCTTGTTTTGTACATACATACATAATATCACGCCTGTTTCCCCGAAGGGGTAGGCAGAGGCATACTATACGCCCACGCTTCGCCATTTATATTGTTGGTCCCACGTCCCCGATGGCGAGCCTATTGCCGCTTTCCGGGCACTTTTATGTTCGCCAGAACCTCGTCCGTTGATCGGCAGGTGCACCACTTGCAGGTGAGGTTGGCTTGAGCTCCTCAGATCTTGATAGGAGCCCTATCCCCAATGCAGTTTCAACTTTGTGTTTCGTTCCCCTGCATACCCGAAATGTTATAGGAAGTTCACACCTCATCGCATGCACCTTTTTAGTGCAATAACCGATCCTAAAATTTACAATTCGTATTTGACGCACCTTTCGCATTTCATGTATCATTAAGATCCCAATCTTCGCCACTACTGCCGTTTCATATACTTTCCTGATTCAAACATTTTGTGCCTCGCCTTTGGTGATTACCCAATTCAAACAATTTGTGCCTTGCCTTGGTTGCCCAATGTAGTACGAGTAATTAGTTGGTGGTAAAAATAGAAAGAAAGTAACTATCTACTCTCCTATATAAAACAATTTCAAGTGGCCAATTCGAATGCTGTTTCTGTGAGCAATAAACTATTCACAGTAGATTTTATTTCTAAAAAATATATCGTATGAGACAAAGTAAGACTAATGACTGTGTATCATGTGTCATATAAATAAATATTCTCTTACAATTACACCAATTATTTAGCTCTAAGACTTATCTTGGAATGATTTTTAATTTGAATGACTTATCATTGAGAACTTGTGTTATGGATACTAAAAAACGCATAAGCATACTTAATTTTGTTTTGTACATACATACTTAATATACTTAGAAAACACCCAGACTAGAACAAATATTACTTTTCACTGCACACAAAGATTTATCATCATCATATCTTAGCATAATCCCGGTTGTTCTAGACTTAAGCTTAGGGCCCAGGGTCTGCTACCTGGTTTAACTAGATTTAGCTAAATTCCAGAATTTTTACAGCTATTTGCCATTTAATAAACTAGGTAAACCTAATTCACGTAATATGCAATGCAGAAATTATTACTAATATATTTGTAGTAAATACTATTTACTACAGGAAAAATTGTCGTGTAGTTATAACGGGGCTTCATGGTAACAAAATTTACACCTTTGACATTCTCGGCCAAATTTGTTTGCGTTTATTTTGTTACTTATATACATTCAGTCAACAAAGTATCGACAATGAATGTTTTGTTTATGGTTCCAAATTCATTTTTTTTGTTTTTTTTTTGTTGTTATTAGATTGGCACAATTGTTTTCCATTTTAACGCGGAGTTTGAGTTACATCTGTCATTTATATCAATTTCAGTGCTGTTTTAGTTTTATAATATCTAGTGTGTATTGCGAATTTCATCATGGACAAAACATCGAACAAAGAGTTTGTCTTAAATTTTGCATCGCCAATGGAATTTCGTGTTCGAAGACACTGAAAATGTTACAGAAGGCGTACGGTGAATCGACTTTATCAAAAACACGTGCTTAAGAGTAGTAACAAACGTTCAAAAGCGGTCGAGATATGATGGAAGATTTGCCTCGTTCTGGTAGGCCATCAACGTCTGCAAATGAAGTAAACATCGAAAAAGTAAAGGAAATAGTGACTGAAAATCCTCATTCAAGTTTGAAAGAGATTGCCGCCGAACTCTCTATACCTCACGAGTTGGTCCGTACCATTTTAACTAATAATTTGGGTATGAATCGTGTTGCCACTCGGCTAGTCCCAAAAGACCTGATTTTCTTCGAAATCTAAATCGCATGAGAGTCGCTGTGCTAAGGACATGCTAGAACGAGTCAATACCGACCCAACATTCATGAAAGACTGGTGACGAGACGTGGGTTTACGAGTTTGACATGCAAACTAATCAACAAGCTTCGGAATGGCGCCTTTCAATTGAACCAAAACCGAAAAAACCATGTCAAAGTCGATCAAAAGTCAAAGTCATGTTGACTGTTTTCTTTGACTATCGCTGTGTTGTGCACTCGGAATTCTTGCCGGAAGGTCAAACGGTTAATAAAAAATATTATTTGAGCGTTATGCGGCGTTTAAGAAAACAAATCGACGAAAAAGGCCAGATTTGTGGAAAGAAAAATTCTTGGATTTTGCAACACGTTAATGCGTTTTTGCACAAGACCATCATTGTGACAAACACTCAACAATTACCATCGAACAGCCATCATATTCACCAGATATGGCTCCAGCCGACTTCTTTCTTTTTCCTACACTCAAATTACCACTTCGTGGCGACTGTTTTCAATCGATAGAAGACAAAAATGTTTTGATGATTGGATTATTCGTCGGCGTAAGTGTATCGTTTCTGAAGGAGCATACTTTTAAGGTGATAACATACACTTGGATCAATAACAAAAAATTGTGTTTTTATTGATATTTTCCCGGTATTTTCTTGACCGAGTAGTAATAGGTTGGGGAAAAAGTCTTTTCGTATTTTTTTCAAAAGTCAAAACATTTTTTTCAGTTTATTTACATTTATTTACAATATATATGTACCGTTTTGTTGAATAACTTTCTGCCATTTTGTGGGCAGAGACATTATCCCGTTACTGTAGAAACTTTGGGACTTCTGATCAAAAAAACGGGACAAATAGTTTTGGCAGTCCTCTCTTGAGGTCAACCTTACAGAACCTAAAGAATTCTGCAGAGACCGAAACAGGTGAAAATCTGAAGGCGCAAGGTCAGGGCTATATGGTGGATGCACTAGGACCTCCCAGTCGAACTCTCTTAATTTTTGCTGAGTGGCTAAAGATGTGTGTGGTCTAGCGTTATCGTGATGAAAGACCACACCCTTCCTGTTGATCAATTCCGGCCGTTTTCTCTCGACTGCTTCCTTTAATCTCATCAGTTGCTGGCAGTAAAGATCAGCATCGATGGTTTTGCCGGGCGGTAAAAGCTCATAATAAACAATGCCCTTCCAATCCCACCATACACACAGCATCACCTTATTTCGTGTTAGGCCAGGTTTGGCCACAGTCTGTGAAGCCTGGCCAACTTTCGACCACGACCTTTTTCGCACGTTCTTGTCGTACGTGATCCACTTTTCATCGCCAGTTATCAATCTCTTCAAAAACGGCTCGGTTTCATTACGTCTCAATAATGAATCGCAAATGAGTACACGGTTCATTAAGTTTCTTTGAGTGAGCTCGTGTGGCACCCAAATATCGAGCTTTTTTGTATAACCAGCTTTCTTCAAATGGGTCAAAACTGTTTTGTGGTCAATTCCCAGTTCTTCAGCTACATCGTAACTACTAATATGCCGATCTTGCTCCACTCTTTCAAAAATGGCGTCCATTTTATTCGTAACAGGGCGACCAGAGCGAGGTGCATCTTTAACATCAAAATTTCCGGACTGAAAACGTTTGAACCAAATTTGTGCTACTCTTACTGACACTGCATCAGGTCCATAAACATCACAAATTTTTTTCACTGCTTGAGTTGCAATTTTGCCTTTTTTATAATAAAATTTTAAAATGTATCGAATTTCTTCATTAGATTCACTCATTTTTACGGAGAGAAAAACAAATGAAAAATAGCGGGAAACAACTTTTTTTTATTTTTTTCTTTTCTTTATAATGGAACCTTTTTAATGTTACCAAAACCAGCCAGACACAAATAATACAGTCAAAAAAAATTTATAATAAGTTTATACCTACGTTATGCGAAAAGACTTTTTCCCCGACCTAATATATTAGTGTATCTGTGATTTATTCAGAGGTCGCTCTTCTTTACGGTATGCGAGAATAAACCTTTTGGCGTATTTTATATTCATCTGATTTCGACATACAATCTTCTGTCTCAAATTGAAAACAAACTGATTACTGATATAGGTCAAAAGAGGTAAGGATGTGAGAAATTAATATGTAGGTGCTATATAATTTCAGTGAATATGCTGATTTAGGCTCAGGTCACACCGCCAGGCGAGAGAACTAGGCGGGCAGGCAAAGCGAGAGAAGGAAACTATACAAAATATGCGGAATAGCGGCGAATTGGCTTCGCTGGAATCGTTGGATATTTCGTAAGCTTCGCTAGCATCGATAACGTAGCTTAGCTCGATAATTCGCGATGTGAACCGATGAAAGTTAAGAGGTGCAATGATGCTCGCCCGCAGGTTGGCGGTGTAACCAGCGCTTCATACTTGATATTTTGACAGTGAAAGATTTGAGTGTTGAGCTCAAAATGTTGAGTCACAAAAACAACTAATATGTTCAATGCCTAATTATTGTACCCATTATATAGCCTGTAGTGCACTAAAAGTCCTGAATATGAAACACGAACTAAACAATGAAATAATTTGGAATAACATCGGATTACTGAATGCCTATCGGAGTTTGTTAATCGTCCGATCGCAATCCGATCCGCATAAGTAACGTTGGCGTGACGTTACCCGCGCTGTGCCCGGGGCAAATCCACGAAGGTTGTATTCTGGTTTGCTAAACAAATAAAAGGCATATAGAATATAGTGAGAAGAATATAGTGAACCAGATCAAGGGTTTGTTCAACTCGATAGCTGAACGGAGTGTAACAATAATGATGATTTAGCATAATATCGAGAACAATTTCGTTCCTTTTTTGATTTGTTTTGGGATTGCAGGGATGCAAAAGGGATGCAACAGGCATGCAACATTACGGCTTTAAAAAGTTTTGGGCGTTTAAAAAAGTTTATGAACACTTATAGGTACTGGTATAATTATATCTGTAAACTCATAAAGCTCATTAAGAGCACCAATCACTTATGTGACTTTTGGATAACAAAATACATTAAATAGTCTTGTCGCAGTATATGCATAATATATTTTAATATTTGGGTAATTGGATTATATATTTTACTTCGATAAATAAAATAAAAAAATATTTCAATATCACAAACTCGTACAAAACATAATAAAAACAAATAAATAGTATTATAGACACAAGACACGTACAGGTTGCATGATTTAGAAAAAGGCTCCTGCTCAATATTTGCAGTGAGTCTGTGAACAAACCCACTGCACTGATTTTCTGCAGGGGCCAAGTTCAAAATAAAAAAACTACCTACATTTTACACTAAACAAAACATAAAAACCATTTTCACACTAAAAGTAATAAAATCACAAAACTTAAAAAATAAAATAAATAAAAATATTTTCCAGACAATTACACCAATTATTTCGTTCCAAGATAAGTATCATTAAGAACTTGTGCTATGGATACTAAACAACGGATAAACATACTTAAATACTATTTTTTTTTTATAAATACATACTTAATATACATAGAAAAACACCCAGACCAGAACAAATGTTCATGTTCATGCACACAAAGATTTGTCCTGTGTGGGAATCGAACCCACGACCTCTGGAGTGAAGTGCAGGTATACTGACCTCAACGCCATATCGGTCGTCAAAGTTAAAGAAACAAAGTAATAAAAGAAAAAGTAAAATAAAATAGTACAATTATTAAAAGGTTGTATGTTTAGAACTTGATTTATGAACCCATTATTGAAAATAAAAGATATTTATGTCGCAACGTTCTTAACTCGTACACGTAATAACACGTTAGCAAAATTATTGCATCACACGGGCATGGCATAACCTTTCAAACATAGAAATTTATGTCATCATATCCTAGCATTATCTCGATTGCCCTAGATTTAAGTTCAGGGCCCTGGGTCTGCTTACTGGTTCAACCAGATTTGACTGAATTTCAGTTATTACGTGGAGCGACTGCCGTCTGACCTCCGTAACCCAGAGGGAAACATCTTTCTTTGGTTAAACCAGCTGTCAGTCTGTTAGAAGGCACTAACTTCCTAATAACGACTGCCTGAGATGTTCATGACAGCCGGGACCAACGGCTTAACGTGCGGCGGAGGCACGGAGCAAGCTATAATTACGCACATAACTTCGAAAAGTCATAGGCGCGCCACCAGGGTTTGAACCCGAGACCCTCTGAATTGCTTATACAAACATAAACATGGAAATTTATGTCTATTCGGGTAACTCTGGGCAAGTGGTCATTGCTACAGGAATGCAGGGATTCTCCCCTCGCCAGCTACGCATCGCAAGGATCAAGAAGAAGCAAGTACCTTCTTTTGCGCTGTTAAAAGGTTCTTAAGTTAAATCCTATGAGTTACTTGGCTTATAATATCTTTAAGAGCCAATGACCCTATACTGAGTATATAATAGTCCTAACTTCGGAACACATAACACTTGTAATATGAAATGAATAATGAAAGGCGATTTGAGTGTGAGTTTAAGAATAAGTTCGCCAACCAACGCAGCACAATCTGAAAGCGTCCGAAATCGCACAACAGCAATGTACAATATAAAATACTAAACTCACTGCATTGCATTAATTGCGTCAGCTGTCTGATTAGAAAAACATACAATGATAAATATGTTTCGTGAAATAAGCAACATTTACAATAGAAAAATCACACAAAAAATTTTATCATTAATTAGTATTTTCGGTCTTCTATTTCGTTGGTCTGTAACTTGTGGGACATACGCGGTATTCGGTTTTGTGTTCATACGAACACGCCGTAACTAATATTATTTATTTGTCGACAGTCGACCTCCACTAAAACACAGAAGAAATACTAATAGATATTAGCGAGTATGTAATAGATTGATCTGTATAAAATATTTAACTGTGATTTACAAAGCTCGAACATCAAATTACGTTCGCA
This sequence comes from Musotima nitidalis, assembly GCA_949126915.1. NCBI lineage: Eukaryota > Metazoa > Arthropoda > Insecta > Lepidoptera > Crambidae > Musotima > Musotima nitidalis. Next base: position 11,997,300 of record OX421418.1, on the reverse strand, counting down.
AGTCAGGTACCTACCGCTGAACTGAACTTTAATCTAGCAGTACATAGTCATGGCACGCTGGGAGTGAACAAACGGGCCATGAAATTAAGAATCTGTTTACACTGCAAGCATTGGTAGCTAGCGGTAAGCCTGACACGGCAGACAGCAAGCAAATAGGCACTATTCGCACGCAATCGATAACTACAGAATTCCTGCTCCAGCTAATTAGCGATCATTGTTCGAGCTAGCTGGCAATCTGTCACAATTCTGCCCTTGGATTTCGGACTTAGTCTCATAATCTTTATGATCACGAAATAATAACACATGATTATCAGTAGTATTAAACAATAATATGCCAGAAAGACAATCTTGACGATTTTCTTGCCCGATTCTCCACTCTTGAGCGTAGTGAATGGGCGCGTTAGTTTTAAGAAAAAAGGGCATTCATTAGTAGTCCATCGGAGTAAGAATCGAAAAAAGGTTATTCTATTTTAATCAATTCCTAGTGCCGACGCTTGATTGAAGTTCATATTGTTTTACTATTCTGTAGAAAGAATAAGTCTGACGATGACATGACCAAAAAATGCCGCATTGAACAATTGGAATCCGTTAGCATCCCTTAGTTTTATACATTTTTATCCGAGATGTTGCGCTTTGAAAGGCGCCGTAGTGCTCTGAGTGGCTCCGAGTATATTTACATAGATGCTCAAGCAAAACCTCTTTGGGTACATCTTAACATCCTTATCTAAATTTATCGATGGTAAAAAAGTTTTAGAGTCTCTGAAGCCTCAGGTCTATATGTAACTCTATAGTGTAAAGTTATGGCCTAGATTACTATCCAGTCGTATAACATATTCATTTAAGTCTTTTTCGAAATACGAAGTGTTCATTAGTCAGCCATTGAAGTTTGCAATATGTATATTACCCTCTTTTCGAGTCATTATAGGCCGTATTTAATCGTATTCGTGTAAAACACAACAGTTGAAGCAGTGATATTAGTAAAGAGCCGGCTTTCTGCATTATCCCGTGGCATTCGTTCAGGATGCAAAAGCACTGCCCTGCACCGCTCACGTTTCCAGATTGATCAAAACAACTCATTCACTTCCATATCTCGTACACTTGATTAATAGAGCTGCGAGTCGTTTTTACTGGACACCTCTCACTAATTGGCTTTGTGAATTCATGGATTCACAAGGGTGAAATTAGGGCTCTTACACTACACTTATGTAATCATTAATGGAAAAAAAACAAATTATGAAGTCTTTTGAAGTATAAAATCTCTTAATGGCATTATTTCATTAACAATGTAAAAATCTCTCTTGAGGCAGATGAAATCGTTAAAAGACCTTTTTCCCTTTTTGGATTTTAATGTTATTTTTCATATAGCTGAAAATTATATGTATTACGTGCATGTGTAATACAACTATGCAAATTAAATATTATCTACCTAATAATGAAATAGGTGCCGAAATGGTTCCGGCCTAGAAAAGTGCCACCCCCTCTTATCTCAAAGAGAGTGATAAGAGTAGGCGAAGAGAAATCCTACGGGATGATGGGCAGCAACGTCTTTTTGCGAACTGGCTTCAACTGCGATCACCAACCCGCCTTCCCAGCGTGGTGATTATGAGCAAATATTAGAATGTTATCTATTGGGAAGGCCAATGTTCTGCAGTTGACTTTTTAAGGCTGAAATGATAATAATAAATAATTATATTAATGTCAAATTGCTCCCATGGAAATCGACATAAACTAGCAGTTCATCTGACGCAAATGCACTGCAATTTTTTTATTTTCTCGTAAGCACCGCTCTGATGAAGCGAGTTGGAATAAGTGTTGGCGTTTGTATATTAGTTACATTACCCTTGTGAATTTCTATAGGCATACGATATCCATTTGTCAGATACGAGAAAACTTCATTAACTCGACGAAATAGCGATATTTCTGGGAATTGCTGATGTGTTACTTGTTTTTTCCTGTTCCTTTTCACCACTTGAGATTATACAGTATAAATATGGCCAAATAATAAAACATAAGTAGTGCTGGAAAGAGTTTCTGTTACTCGAACTAAACGTAATTGAAAATATAAATTTCAAACTATTAATGTCTATCTATTTGCCTTTTTGTCTGTTTTTCTGCTTTCGAAGATACCAAATTGACTTCTACTAAACTGAATAGAACATCGAATCAGAACTGCTGTAGAACAGCTTATATTATATAAATATTATTTTAGCTCTTAAAACACTTGTAATTACTTACGTTTTAATAAACTTAAAACTTTTTTGTTCTTCTGATAAATTATTACGACGTGTCTTAAGTAACAAACTACAAATCTTATTTGCTGAAAAAGTAATGAGAGCTTTGTTGGACAATAGTACAAAACACACATTAGAATAGCCTAGTAAAACCTCCCTGAGTTTCCCTTGCAGCGAGAGCTGGACATGCGAGTCCCTGGAGAGAGCTACGCGGTCACGTATAAATTACTCCAAGGAGGGTCCCACAAAACTTAATTCTAACCTTAAATCTCGCCTTGAATTACGGCTGTCGCAGTTTAAAGAACTCCTCCTGGACCGAAACGCTTAAGACAGCCGGAGACAATATACTACGAGTTTGTTTGTTGAACTTCCAAATACAAAATATTTGCATGTTCACTTTAGGACAAATTAGCGGACCAGGCATTTGTTGAGGCTGAGAGAGCTAAATAAATAAATAAATAAATATTCTCTTACAATCACACCAATTATTCCAAGATAAGTATCATTAAGAACTTGTGTTATGGATACTAAATAACGGATAAACATACATAAATACATTTTTTTTTTTTTTGTAAATACATACTTAAGATACATAGGAGAACACCCAGACCAGAACAAATATTCATGTTCATGCACACAAAGATTTGTCCTGAGTGGGAATCGAACCCACGACCTCTCGAGTGAAGTGCAGGTAAACTGACCTCCACGCCATATCGGTCGTGCTAGACTATATGTAAACCAAGATATTCATTAAGTAATCCGAGTCTGAAGATTTCATCTTTTTGTGTAGAAAAACTACATCGGTATTAAGATTTTATGCACTAAAATTAATCTTTACTTTTCTGCTTTCGTCATACTGGAATTCAATTTGCATTGGCATCTCGTGGTCCACCTTTCGATACTCCATTGCAGATTGTCATTACAGTATGAGACTTCGGTTTATTAGAGTAGTACAGTAGCATGAGATTAGATTGAGTAGACTTAGTTGTATTCAGAATAGCGATAATTATATAAATTTATGATTAAATCAGATTACTGATACAGTTATATTTGACGCACTCCACTCCTGAGGTCGTGGGTTCGATTCCCATATAGGACATAAATTTGTGTGTATAAATTTGAATATTTGTTCTGGTCTGGGTGTGTTCCTATGTAATAGGTTGGGGAAAAAGTCTTTTCGTATTTTTATATGAAAAGTCAAGACATTTTTTTCAAAGTTTATTTACATTTATTTACAACGAGCTGACCCGGCGAACTTTGTTCCGCCTTAATAGCAATAAATAAGCAGATTGTGTTTTTGTTTTATTGGAAAAATTACAAAAAAATTTAATACCTACATTAATCATTCATTATTATTTCTGTATTTTAGTACAAAGTTGCTCTTCACTTAAGTACTTTGTGATACACGACATTTTTTGTTTTATTATTATTTATTAAGAAGCACGAAGTCGAGCCATACTATTGCGGCGATGTTCACGTGCAATTTCTTGTTCTTCTTCAGTTCTTTCATTTCCAGTACTTCGTATTCTTCTTGCATTACGGCTTTATCGGTAAAGATTCGATAGTCTTGTTCGCGGCATTATTAATTAAACTTCACTTCAATTCACTTCAATTCACCTAAAAAAATATTTCAAAACTCATATTCACATTCCCGCCAAGAAGTTAGAAATAGTTTGAATATTGATTTCTTACAAATATCAAATTGTCATCCATACGTCATTACATAGCTGTCATTTGCGTTTTGTTATTCCAAATCTGATTCTTTTTTGTTATATCACGTTTTATAGTGACTGACGTTTCATGTCAAGTCACACGGGAACGCTGTCGAACGGGATAAAAAGTATCCTATGTCCGCCTCCTGGCTCTAAGCTACCTCCCTACCAATTTTCATCCAAATCTGTTCTGCCGTTCTTGAGTTATAAGTGCAGTAACTAATACGACTTTCTTTTATATATATATAGATAATAGGTTGGGGAAAAAGTCTTTTCGTATTTTTGTATGAAAAGTCAAGACATTTTTTTCAAAGTTTATTTACATTTATTTACAATATATATGTACCGTTTTGTTGAATAACTTTCTGCCATTTTGTGGGCAGAGACATTATCCCGTTACTGTAGAAACTTTGGGACTTCTGATCAAAAAAACGGGACAAATAGTTTTGGCAGTCCTCTCTTGAGGTCAACCTTACAGAACCTAAAGAATTCTGCAGAGACCGAAACAGGTGAAAATCTGAAGGCGCAAGGTCAGGGCTATATGGTGGATGCACTAGGACCTCCCAGTCGAACTCTCTTAATTTTTGCTGAGTGGCTAAAGATGTGTGTGGTCTAGCGTTATCGCGATGAAAGACCACACCCTTCCTGTTGATCAATTCCGGCCGTTTTCTCTCGACTGCTTCCTTTAATCTCATCAGTTGCTGGCAGTTAAGATCAGAATCGATGGTTTTGCCGGGCGGTAAAAGCTCATAATAAACAATGCCCTTCCAATCCCACCATACACACAGCATCACCTTATTTCGTGTTAGGCCAGGTTTGGCCACAGTCTGTGAAGCCTGGCCAACTTTCGACCACGACCTTTTTCGCACGTTCTTGTCGTACGTGATCCACTTTTCATCGCCAGTTATCAATCTCTTCAAAAACGGCTCGGTTTCATTACGTCTCAATAATGAATCGCAAATGAGTACACGGTTCATTAAGTTTCTTTGAGTGAGCTCGTGTGGCACCCAAATATCGAGCTTTTTTGTATAACCAGCTTTCTTCAAATGGGTCAAAACTGTTTTGTGGTCAATTCCCAGTTCTTCAGCTACATCGTAACTACTAATATGCCGATCTTGCTCCACTCTTTCAAAAATGGCGTCCATTTTATTCGTAACAGGGCGACCAGAGCGAGATGCATCTTTAACATCAAAATTTCCGGACTGAAAACGTTTGAACCAAATTTGTGCTACTCTTACTGACACTGCATCAGGTCCATAAACATCACAAATTTTTTTTTACTGCTTGAGTTGCATTTTTGCCTTTTTTATAATAAAATTTTAAAATGTATCGAATTTCTTCATTAGATTCACTCATTTTTACGGAGAGAAAAACAAATGAAAAATAGCGGGAAACAACTTTTTTTTATTTTTTTCTTTTCTTTATAATGGAATCTTTTTAATGATACCAAAACCAGCCAGACACAAGTAGTACAGTCAAAAAAATTTTATAATAAGTTTATACCTACGTTATGCGAAAAGACTTTTTCCCCGACCTAATATATAGATATATATGTACCGTTTTGTTGAATAACTTTCTGCCATTTTTTGGGCAGAGACATTATCCCGTTACTGTAGAAACTTTGGGACTTCTGATCAAAAAAACGGGACAAATAGTTTTGGCAGTCCTCTCTTGAGGTCAACCTTACAGAACCTAAAGAATTCTGCAGAGACCGAAACAGGTGAAAATCTGAAGGCGCAAGGTCAGGGCTATATGGTGGATGCACTAGGACCTCCCAGTCGAACTCTCTTAATTTTTGCTGAGTGGCTAAAGAAGTGTGTGGTCTAGCGTTATCGTGATGAAAGACCACACCCTTCCTGTTGATCAATTCCGGCCGTTTTCTCTCGACTGCTTCCTTTAATCTCATCAGTTGCTGGCAGTAAAGATCAGAATCGATGGTTTTGCCGGGCGGTAAAAGCTCATAATAAACAATGCCCTTCCAATCCCACCATACAAACAGCATCACCTTATTTCGTGTTAGGCCAGGTTTGGCCACAGTCTGTGAAGCCTGGCCAACTTTCGACCACGACCTTTTTCGCACGTTCTTGTCGTACGTGATCCACTTTTCATCGCCAGTTATCAATCTCTTCAAAAACGGCTCGGTTTCATTACGTCTCAATAATGAATCGCAAATGAGTACACGGTTCATTAAGTTTCTTTGAGTGAGCTCGTGTGGCACCCAAATATCGAGATTTTTTGTATAACCAGCTTTCTTCAAATGGGTCAAAACTGTTTTGTGGTCAATTCCCAGTTCTTCAGCTGCATCGTAACTACTAATATGCCGATCTTGCTCCACTCTTTCAAAAATGGCGTCCATTTTATTCGTAACAGGGCGACCAGAGCGAGGTGCATCTTTAACATCAAAATTTCCGGACTGAAAACGTTTGAACCAAATTTGTGCTACTCTTACTGACACTGCATCAGGTCCATAAACATCACAAATTTTTTTCACTGCTTGAGTTGCATTTTTGCCTTTTTTATAACAAAATTTTAAAATGTATCGAATTTCTTCATTAGATTCACTCATTTTTACGGAGAGAAAAACAAATGAAAAATAGCGGGAAACAACTTTTTTTTATTTTTTTCTTTTCTTTATAATGGAACCTTTTTAATGTTACTAAAACCAGCCAGACACAAATAGTACAGTCAAAAAAATTTTATAATAAGTTTATACCTACGTTATGCGAAAAGACTTTTTCCCCGACCTAATATATTAACTAAGTATTTACAAAAAAAAGTATTTATGTATGTTTATCCGTTATTAAGTATACATAACACAAGTTCTTAATGATACTTATCTTGGAACTAAATAATTGGTGTAAGTGTCAAAAAAAAAGTTATTGACAGTTAGTTATAACGAACCACTGCCCTTCCTTGATACAATGCTTATTGCAATGCGTTCCTAATTAATTCTTTAAATTTTATAAAAATAAATACTGAAAAGTGACATATCGGCTTTAAAATATATTGCGTAAGAATGGCTCTTGTTGGATGCAGTCCAATTATATATTTTTACAAGCCCAATCAAATAAATTTAGGTGCAAATCAATGAAAACTAACGTGTCTAAAGCGGACTATTGTGTCTAATGTGTATTTTTTTATGTAACTTGCTGGTGTTACTTTATTTTCAGTAAAAATATCTTCCATTTTCCGTAATAAATCCCAGGAAGAATAATGACTTTCATTTTTAGTGAAACCTATGATGTGGTCGGGAAAAAACATTAGCGCTGTAATTTGACACTAATTAACCGTGGACGTTATGAAAGTGATACATCAAGTGTAACCTACCGCGCCTACCTATTGGCGTCCGATATACCTTGAGCTTCACCTCCTCTCGTATCGACATAATTCTTAGGTAATGCAGGGGTGTTGTTGGAAGTGTTGAGAGGTCTGATGGTTCTGGTTGTGTGTCGCGACGCATTCATCAGAGCTGTTAATTTGCGAGCAGATGAGTCTCGGAACGATCGCTCATCTCTTGCGAGTGGTGCCTAGGTAGCCGTCGCATACACTTGTTTGGCACTGCGACGCAGATATTTGGTAACATGACTGAAGAGTCAGTTTATTAAAGGTATTATACATTACAATCATAAGGGAAAAAAGTTGGTATTATACATTACAATCATAAGGGAAAAATGTGGTAGGACTGGTAGGGATATTTAGTGAGCCCAAAAATTATGGTTGAAAATAGAAGGAAATGTTTGATTCAACCAAAGAGATTTTGGATTCAACAAATCAAATTTTATTTTACAAACTATTACACTTATAGGTTTATTCATGATTGTGATAATAGTACATCATTAAAAACACTCACAACATAACTCAACATACATACCTATATATATTTATAATTACTAGAACGAAAGTATGAGAAAGAACTATATGGATATCTTATAGCGGGGGCCACAGACTAACCGTGGCGCACTTTGACCCTTATGCCGGATCTTTTGTGCATAAAAGATCCGGCATAAGGGTCGAAGTATATGGATAGTGCTACATGGAATCGATACGCTTGGTCTTAACCCCAAATTTGACAATTCAAGACTACTTTAATAACGGTATAGACAAAACACAAAACAGTCCTAATCAATAAAATATTTTTTATTATTTTTGCCTAAAAATCTAAAAACAAAGCATAATTTAGACTAAACGTAAATAAGCACTATAAGTGGGGTACAGTAAAAAATTCAAAAGATTTCGGTGCTGACGCGGCTACTGAGGACGTCGTAAACATTTCATAGTGCTTTTACGACATCTCCCGGGCCTTTGGCGATACTAGCCACGCTTTTAGTCCGCTCCCACTACAAAAATAATAAACCAAAGCAACCACTAGGGTTTAGAGATTATGTACGACCCGACTAGCGCAGAGACCTTGTGTGACAATGTCCTTCATTTCTCATATTAATATAGGTATGAACTAAGTTGACACTCTAAGTTGATGTAGGGTAAAATTTGGTTTTTCACCCTTTTTTTATCATTTTACGTCGGTAACAAAATGCATTTACGCAATGCCTTCCGGCCAAAGGGGGATCGAAAGGGAGTGTGGGACTCAGGACCAGCAGACGCGACTGCCAGCAGTAATATCCACAAAAAATCTTCCGACGACGCCCGCCGCTTGTTGTGAAAAAGGCGGGGGCCAGTACCTGGGTTGCAGCGTCTAACACCCCGCCTGTGGCCAACGTCCCCCGGACCAAAAACGGGAGGACCTCCTTTCCCCCACTGCCTAAGACCTACCTGCACTTAAGATGCACCTGCCGATCAACGGACGAGGCTCTGGCAAACATGAAAGTTCCTGCGTATAATATATTATGCCTCTGCTTACCCCTTCGAGGAAACAGGCGTGATTGTATGTTTGTATGTGTATCAAAAAGTAATGAGACTCAATTACCAAAATCGCAACTCTTTGACAGCAGAATCTCTGGTACTGAAGTCTACCCTTCAGTACCAAAGTCCTATTTGAATTAATTAAGCGTAAACATTAATTATAGTCTGATACAATGTAAGTGTGCCTTATTATGGAATCGACAGAGAAAAGCTAACAATTGGAGCCTACACAATGTTTATTAGAGGCAAACAATAAAGTTGGTGAGCAACGAGAAGCCTCGAAGCGTTTTGGAATAACAGGCAGTCCTGAGCAAGTCCGTTAGGTCACGGGACGGATAAAGTTAGAGTCTACATGAATTCTGTTTGTTGTTGCTGTATACATTGTTTTGATATTGAAATTATACTACCTACTCATAATGTAATAGGGGCTTACAAACTACTTATACAAAGCATACATTTAGAAAAAAAAAAAAACATTTCTTATTCGGTACTTTTTTATTTGGCATTGTTGCAAATATAGTTCTAAAACAGAAAGAGGAATCAGGTGTTATAGGCATACTAATATATCTCAAAAGAAAGTAGATAAGACATAAACTAATAATAAATGTTCATTAATAATTATTTTACAAAAAATATAAAAAGAATGCCATATATAACTCCATACCCATACATTAGTGCAACAGTCATTGACAATATTTTAAAAAAATTGAAGGGACATTTCTTTATTACTATAGAACTTCTCTCCCTTCTTTGGACAGTCAAACAAATTTAGAAACTTTAACAACTTTGTAAAAAAGGGGGTAAAATAATTATTTTATCCTGATCATAGATTTAAGTAGAAGTTTTTGTAATACAATTTCAAAAGAATAAGGTAATATATTTTTATGCTTAAAATCACATACCGATTGTAAGATGCTAACTACGATAAATATAATCTTGGATTTTATGGGTATTGAATATTTGAATGTTGAGAATAGTTCGTATAGCTAAATGCCAAAAATAGAATTATTATCTTTGTGGTTTGCTGATTTTTAAGTAGGTATTTCTCATTAATTTCCTCTGTCAGTAATGTTGTGTCCGTGTGGCCCTTACATAAATTCCACGGCAACTTTGTCAAACAAAGTTTAAATAAATACGTCCTTTAGAATGTTCCCCAAGCGGCTAAGTCGTTTGGTAGCCGCGATAAATAGTTTAGTACGTCGGGTACAGCGGTAACGTATCATTTAAACTTATCAAGTTCTTCAGACGCACAAAATAAAAAATAAAAACAAAATATATGTAACTAACACTGGTTGGTTGGCTTCTTGGCGGGAAAGGGAAGCGTATGAATGCAGTTTTGTATTATTTTCTAAAATTTATGATATTTCGAACATTAATGTATAATAACGGTAGATTATTAACCGTTAAGTGTTTGTGAACGTACATGAGTGTTGGTAAATGGATCAAAACAGTGCAACATCACTTTTCAAATTCTGAAGAAGTCCATGTGAGATCTGAGTATAGTCTCACATCTTCACTGAGGACTCAAGGGGTTTAGAGGGAGGACATCTCATTTACCATTTATCACTTCTCATTCTCATTTGCTATGAATTCAATATTAGTAATATATCTTTTACTTGACACTGGCTAAATGTGCTGACCGCACGAAGACATTATTTAAAAAAGGGAAAAAAACCACTGATCGGCATCAAATGTCTAATGAGATACTATATATATCTTTAGACATAAAGCAAAAATACAAAACCAAATGATTTATGTCGAATGATGGTCATGTAAAGTTTGACCAAACTCAGTTACGTCATTGTTCTAGAACATATAAAATTTACATTTAAATTAACATATAAACTTAGGCTGTAAATTATAAAACTCAAAAAAAGTTATTTTTAATATAATATTATTACATATTTATTAAATGACTTAAAGTCATTTAATAAATTAATTTACCTTCATATCCTTCATATCCATATTGTACTCCGTTCTTTTCCATCCGTGCACTCCTTTCTACCTTAAAACTCGTTTTACATATGTATCCTCTACTCATTCCGGTAATCTGCGTTCTTCTGACCTATGCCTTAATGTCCCCGCGCATGTGTCCAAAAAATATCATGAGTCCTTTACCCTTCAGGCTATCCGTCTCTGGAATTCCTTACCTGTTTACATTAGACAGGCTCAGGCATTAAACTCTTTTAAGGAGAGAGTGAAGTCTTACTTTTTGAATATATCAGATTAGTTGTTTGTATCAGTGTTATATATTATATATATATATATATATTATATGAATAGATTAGTGTGATAAATTTTATCCATATTTATCACATAGTATTAGTGTTTATTCTTTTTAAAGTTTATGTGCTCTGCCTACTGCTTTCCTTTTCTGCCATGTGTGATGTTTTTATCATAATATAAATACGTATTCAATATTTCTTTTTATTCTTATAAGAAAAGCTCAATAACTAGACGTTATAGGCTCAATCTGTAAACGTAAAGTTTTGGATTTATCACACTAAACTGAACTAAAAATATATAAAAAGTTCTTGCTCCCGAATTTTTTTAGGCATAGGAGCTTCATTATGAAGCACTTGTGAACGTTATTTCAATCTAGACAGCACCACTTCTCTAGACACTTGGCTACAAGAAGAAGTTGGAAAGAAACTCCGCACGATTCTATCTCTCACCACGATATTTGGATAAATCTGTTAAAAAGTTCTTTTAGAAACAGTGACCAATATAAGGGAACCTTCCATCACAGTTAAGGAAGTAAAAAAGAATAGAGCTCATGGAATGGGGATATCACAATAATAACCTAAAAAATAGTGATGATTGTTAAATCGATAGAACCGATAAATACAAGTAGATAAAGAATTAATCTATTTTACTAATATCAACTAACTCTCTGATGCAACCGAAATCTTTTCCGGTTTATTTTCTTAACTAAATTACAGAAAGTAAATAAATGTCAATTTCTAGCATCAAACAAGGTTGAATCATTTAATGTTCCTTTTTTTACTAAAATACATTGTTTTTTTAACGAATATCGAATGAAACGAATATTAATAAACACGTTTTACGTGTTTAGAAGGGCTCAATCAAGGGTTGAAATATAAGCATCTACAAAATGATTTATTATTAAAGCAAATTACCGACTATTGACGCACAAGTAAAACTTTTTATTATTATCATTATCGCAGCATTTTTTTCAGTAGCAGGGTCTACTAGTCTTACCAAATTTGGTTAAAACTTAGTTATTATACGTAACAAAAACTTGTAATTGTATATAATAATTATTTAGGTCCTCGAAAATCTAAGCATCTATTTAAAAAGGATGTTTGTGTATAACATATACTTTTATGTTCCCTCTCTCGTGCTGCGGAAGGCGGGGAACGCGTCATTCCGGTGCGAGACACGGCAGAATACGGACGTGACGACTGCGCACACTGTGTGTCGTCGAGCAAGTAATACGTGCAACAAAGGGAAACTTTTATTGCATGTAACTTTTTGATTTTTAAAAGAACAAATATTACTTAGCATTTGTTAATAAATATAATAGTGTTTGCACGGAGAAAATAGCGAAAAATAAATAAACTTTGCCAGTTGTATTTTTGGGTAAATTAAATAGGAATATAATAAACTAAACCTCTAAAAAAAGCTTTTTTGATCATCAAAAATACTGAGTGAGCATCTAATAGGTGATTAGGTGCTCAATCAGTATTTTTGATGTACAAAAAGGTTAGGTTAGGTTGGCAATTTATTAATTTTGAAGACACGTTAAATAACACCCAATTAAATATGACGCCAACGAGAGTGCCGGCTCTTATTATTCATATACGAATAATCATATATCTTATGCATATGATTTCTTATGCCTAGTAGAGAGATGATTAGTAAAAATTGTAGATTAAATTATCTTTTTTGATTATAAAAAAATATCTAGAGCTTGCAATAACAAGGGACTGACTCACTAGAGTACCTAGATATTTTTTAAATAGTACACATATTTTCGATTTGGGCGCTGATCTATCTAACGTAGTAATGTCGCGAGTCACTGATTAATCTATTTAAAGTAGGTCTGTATTTAACTCGAAAAAGAAAAAAAAGATGGAAAACACACCGGTGAAGTAGAACAAGTGTAGCCTCGGTTTTTATATAATGAAACTACATACTCCAGACCTGTGCTAGCAAAAATTTACACCACTACATCAAGCGCATTTATAAAAACGAGCGACTGAGCGTTGTTCACAAAGGCCCAAACTCAGGCATTATTTCGTGCAACGTGTACACTAAGAGAGCTGGTATCAAGCGAAAATCTCTCTGAATTGGCAAACGTATCGCAGCAAAACGTCATATCTGAAAGGGGAACGAAGCATTGAGTACGCGATACATTGCGGATTAACGTTGTAGTTGCATTCAAATAGTATTAGGGTAGTACTTTCACGAACCCAACAGACGAATACGTAGTGGGGACTCTACCCTAAAATATACCAATAAGGTCATATTAAGAACCGTAACTGTCTTCATTTTATCATATAAAAGTTACAGCAGTAGTTTTAAACATGGCTTAACCTTAGATCTACTTTTGTAATAAGCTCCTAAGGGGCAAGGGGGGACAATGTTTTATCGAAGTTATGTCTATGTAAGAGTATAAGGGATCCTGCAGTTTTAACATTTTTCAAGCCTTAATCGGCGACCGTATTAAGCTCTCAGAGCTTAACGTATTAATGTAATATGTTTCCGAATAACTAATAGTCCGCTCTATACACCTAAATCACTAGGACGAAATTCACTTTTTTTAACTTCCATGTGCTATGGAAAGGAGTTTGCTAAAGATCAGAAAAATTCACAAAATAAAAAGCGTCATAATAAGAAGAAGAACTAAGGTCACCGATGCACTTACACATGCACTGACACTGAAGTGGAAATGGGCTGGTCATATTTCACGTCATACCGAGAAAAGATGGACTATTGAAACTACAAGATGGGTTGGACCACCATCGGGAAAAAGAAACACAGGAAGACCAGTAAAACGGTGGGCTGATGACATTATACAAATAGGAGAAAAAGAATGAATGTAAAAGAGGAAAAATAGAGAGCTGTGGAAGGAAGTGGAGGAGGCTGCTACCCAAATAGGGGTCCTTATCTCAATTTCAGCAACAGAATAACACTCATACTAACCTAATTATAAGTGAAAATACTAACAAAATCTAACAACATTTTAAGTGTAATTTCATAATGTGATGTGGAATAAATGGCTTTAATATTATTATAACTTCCATGTGCCAAGGACGTCCATTACTGAACATAGGCCCTTCCCATAGACTTCCAATGTGACCAAAATCAAGCGTATCTGCATTCACCATGATCCTACCACTTTCATCAGAAAATAAATACCTTAGACTACACAAATAATCACCAGTCCACACACTTATGTTTACACAACTTAACTTCGGACATAGTTTCCTATAATCAAATTTAGCTGTCTTTCGATATTTTTAAGAACATACAAATCGAATAATATTCCCGCTTAAATATCTCTGAATTACTTACGCGCTGAAACACTATTTACGTAAATGAACTTGTTTCGTGAAGGCGGTCTACGTTCGCTCAGCTTCGTTTAAACTTTTAATCGCTTTCGAGCCGTGATAAACAAATTTTAATTAAGTTTTAATATCACCGCGTAATTGCTGACGCGGACGGCTATCACGATATCCTTGTTTATGAATATTTAAGGAATATTATATAGGAATTAACGAAAGAGCGGTCCCGATTCCAAACTCTAACCCCTCTTAGGCTGTTTTAAAATCTCCATTGTGTATTATGAAGTCAACCGCAATGAATACCGGTCTGCATAAAAATTACTAAAACTTTTCTTAATCCGGAGGTCTCTGTTTTCTTCCCATTTGTCCCTTGGCATATTTTTTATTTATCAACTTTTGTACGCCTTTTTGTTTCAAGTAGGCTTATTGTTATTTTCATTGCGTAAGGACTCTCTTAAGAAGTTTTAACGTAACGTTGGCGTCCCCGCAACGTGCTTAGGGCTCGTTAAACTGACCTTTTTTTGTTTCTACGAAAAATTATAAAAATAGCAGCGTAATAGGATTTACAAATTAAGAAGCTGACTTAATTGTTTTTAACGAATCTCGTCTTTTTTTTAAATATTTAAGTCAACTCTTTTATGTACAATTTAACTTTGTATTTATTCTTGAATAGCTTTGGCCCACAGTGTTGTCCACATGGCATGCAGTTTATGGGAACCATTAGGAACTATGCATCACCAGGATATGAAGGAGTCTTGTGTTAAACAAAATTTCGTAAAAAAATATTCAAATCGGGCTAGTTGATTAGACGTGATCACGTCAGGACGGGTTTTGTCACGCGAAAAAAAATAAAACTAACATTCATATTTACGATATGAGTACGGATAAAGTTGATTGTTTCGTAGTTACCACTGCCAAGCAGAAGCGCTTTATATGATACGACGAGTATTATTCGAATCGAAGGATCTAATTAATAGCTAGTGAAATGATGGTATTTCAGACTTTTAAGCTTGAAAATGAAAAATGAAAATGAAAATGAAAAAATGTTTATTGCATATACAAAGTATGTTATAGTCTTGGTGTGCGTTCAGCGTAGTGCCAATCAGTATTTTTAATAGCTATGAACTATAAAGGTTATTGGTAGCAAATATTAATCAGACGAAATCAGGCGGATGAAAGAACCTGGCTAAGTTCCTCGTCAACTTTTATTCGTAGGAAGTTCCTGCCTTAGTGAATGTAATTATATATTTAATTGACGTTCACAACTGCTTCATAGATGAATTTTGATTGATTTTTCACCTCATTGAATAAAATAAAAAAATTTTAGAAGAAGTTAAAATAATCTTAACCCAATATTATTTACCAACGTATTTTTTAATAAAGATTATGAACCATGTCAAAAATGCATATTTATTAATACCACTTACGCTCATGGTAAAGTTGTGACGAGAGTTGGTTTGTGTCAACGTGGTGTAGGCGAGTTTTGAGCTCGGTACGAACTGATTCTTTGAACCGGCGTTGTCCGCCTTTATTCTTCTTTATAAATTCAACGTTGTATACAATCAGATTCGATATAATTTCAAAAATGCACATACTGTTTATCGTGACGTGTGTCGGCCAGACGTGACTCATATATGAGTATTTTAAAAAGTTCTATATATTTTGTATTTATGTTGCAGGTGACTATTTTAACAGAAGTAATACAGTATCCTTTACTAAGAATAAGGCAAAAGTGCTCCGGAATCTCGCGTCATACATGCTTCATGACTTGAATCTTGAGTTTTTATTGCATTGTGTCATAAACTTGGGTTTATTTTGAATATAATTATGTCATAAACTACAGCGAAAAAAAGATTAGAACAGTTTGTGTGGCCCAGTATGACGTGGTATTTTTTAATATAATTTTATCTTACTTATATATCAAACATATGCCTGGTTCGTTGTGT
Organism: Musotima nitidalis; assembly: GCA_949126915.1. Classification (NCBI taxonomy): domain Eukaryota; kingdom Metazoa; phylum Arthropoda; class Insecta; order Lepidoptera; family Crambidae; genus Musotima; species Musotima nitidalis. The sequence continues at coordinate 11,981,020 of OX421418.1, read as the reverse complement.
ATTTAGTATTTATACTTAACATTTACCTGCCTTGGCCTGAAAAATGCCGTTTCCCGCTCCGCTTAGAAGAGCCAGGACTAGAAGAACTTTGATACACTGGCGCCGACAGAGAATTTCAAAGCATAATAGTCCTAACTTAAAAGAACAGCAACGCCTTTCTTGGTACGAGTGCTGATAGTCTGCACAGTATGTGTATGGTTCCTAAGACCAGCATGTGTTGTTACAGAGACGAAAGGAGAAGGCTGGAGGTTCTGGTAGAAAAGTTTATACATATTGGGCGATATAGTGCTTCGAACGACACGTTAATTAAATCAAGGATCTCGGCTATAGTTGTTTAGCCAAGTTTAAGAGCCTATTTAAGGACTTCACCATTTTACAGTTTGAATTTTCTTTATTCATTAAATACTTGACCATAGCGGCAACAATTGCTCAATTCCAGACCATTCGCTTACAGACATAGTTATCACATTAATCACACTGTTGGTTTCCAACTTTTACTGTCTTATTTATATGATTTTTAAGTTCTCGAGATTGTCCACGTATCAAAAATTTTCAGTTCTGATTTGTTAGATTATATCTCACTTTTCCATTGTGCATTTTTTCTATTTTTTGTTTACATACCTATATATTGCACATACTTACTTCATCTAGTATTTCTTTTCCGAAACCAGCTGGAAGGTTTTTAATTATGATATAACTTGTCTATCTAAGCCTCCCTATTTATTTATTTTAAGTGGTTTTAAATCTTTTTGTGTATGACTACTTAAAAGTAAACCGTTGCCTTAACCTAACGGATAAAAAAGATTAATATAATAAGTGAAATTGAACGTCAGTATTTGTAATAATTTATTTCCAAACTCCAAAAAAGAAAGAAAAATGCGAAGAAACCGCGTCACGCTTAGCGCATTTAAACACTGCAAAATTTCTTTGTGTTCGACTTGACAAGTGAAATCGAGATAATACTACCATTTTTCATCTCTGTAGGAGTGCGGACGATGCGACGCTATTCCAGCGAATTGTACCTCGGGGCATGAATTTAATCTTGGGATTCGGTGTGTCAGAATCATAAGGAGCGTCGCGATGATTTTCTTTGCTCAGCTATATCTTGATTCGGTTGTAAATTGTATTTTTAAGAAGATTACGCGTGAAACAGCTTTACTTGAGATTCGTAAAACGGTAAAGTATTACAGGATTTTGTGTAATGAAACATTAGGTTAAATAGTTTTTGTCATGAGTGTTGAAAAATATAATCGTTGAATATTTTTTGCTTAGTCTATAATTTCTAAAACATTTGCTCGTCTTTAATTACGTTTGAATAATAAAATATAATAGCAGCATTGACTACTGGTACAGGATCTACTGGTACATCTTATTGACTTACACTCGCTTATAAATTAAACATATATTGAATTTACATTATTAAATACATATTACGTTTTTTTCTAACAGCTGGACGCCATACACCTGCATCCACCAATCCGCACTGGGTCAGCGTGGTGGAGTATGACCCAATACCCTCACACCTTAATATGTAAGAAGTGGCTTAATGGGCTGAGATGATGACGTTTTATTACGAGATATCTTTCACATTGGTGAAATAATTTGATCTTCCAAGCAGCTGCATACTTGATTACCTTCTAAGAGGTGGTATTTTCTCAGGTAAGTAAGAGGCATTAAAAATTCCTGCTGCAGCGGACATCTGATGTAATAAATCATAAATGCATTATAAGAAGGCGAGAGGCGCTTCGTTAAGAAAACAAACCTTTATTCAGCTCGGGATTAATTTTGTATCACGTCTGCAGTTTCTGCGCGTAATAAGGTTATTGAAAATGTAAGCCTGAAATTGTGAAGCTTTAAGAAGATGAAATACTGTTTCATTTTTATTTGTCGGGTGTCTTGTTTTTTATTTTTTCTACAGGAATCCAAAAGGACAAAGTATGGCCCCAAATTGACACTTAAAATATACTTTTTTTCCTATGAACTTAAATAATAATAGTTAATATTATATAGATAATATAGGGTGTTTAGGGATCCTACCAAGACCTGAGGAGCCCAAGCCAACCTCACTTTCAAGTGATGTAATTACTGATCAACGGACGAGGCTCTGGCGAACATAACAGAGCCCGGTAAGCGGCAATAGGCTCGCCACCTATTACGTGGGACCAACTATATATTTTGCGAAGTGTGGGCGTATAATGTATTATGTGAATCTACCTATGTATGTAAATTTATATTTATAATCATTAAAAAGTTGTTGACTACACCTACATCATCATCCTAGTCCGTTAACTTTAGTCCACGAACTTACTCTCACATACCAAGGTTAGAGGAATTCAAGTAATATAAGTAATCCACAAGAATTTAGTGCGGATTGCTGAATGCAAGGGTTACCGCGGCATCGGTACGTGCAAGCTCAAAAGAAGGAATATGGATTGTTTTTAGTCAGTAGAAGTCTGACACACCCTCCCGCTCCACCCACAGCGGGGGAAGGTCATTTCAAGATTTTCCATCCAATAAAAAAGATGTGTGGTGTCCTGCTTTAAGAATTTTTTTGAAGTTGCCCAACAGGGCCTCTTGCTCTTGCAGGGCTTGGCTATACGTGCCATCTGATGCACGGAGGCGCTCGATAATAAAAGCCACACAACCGGTTACCTCTGACTTTTAGACCACAAACTCTAATTTACTTTGGTGATCGTTACCGACTATTGCCGCCGATATCTATTGCCGAGGAGCTATAAGCACTCCAAACCTTTAAACTTACTAACAATATACGCGCATACTACCAATGTTTGCAGTTTCGAGAAAATTAATGGACATATATCAGCAGTTCTCATAGTTGGCACATCATTAGTTAATCAAAATAATAAGCATCTGGTGCTGTGGTCCAGCTAGTTTGACGTTGGCACAAAATAATTAACTTTAGCGTACGGTTTCATCTGGATATACAGCGTCGCGTCGACATGAGAGATTATAAGTTGCATTTGCGGAGAGGCTAATGAATACAGAACAGGATTAAGGGCTGAATTTGCGGCCAATTATGTTAAAAGTCGTCGGCACGGTTCGGACAGCCGAAATCCGGTGTGATAAACACATCCGGTGTTCGGCGAACGGGAGGCCATTCTGTCAAAACATTAATCGGCCTTAACAATAATTTTTTTGTATATTAATGAATTTATTTAATATTTTATTCGTATATTTGTAGATACATGCAAATCCAGAGATCTGTCGTTAGCTCTCATATAGGGCATTAACATAAACGCCAAAAGTTGTGTAATGACGGTCCAGGAAAAATCGAAAAACAATTTCAACACAATTTAATTGTGCTTTGTTTGAATTTGACAATATTAATTTGTGTTGATTTGTTTCTCGATTTTTCGGGAAGTTATAGTTGCGCGGGAATTGGCACAAAGATATTTTTAATCCATCACTTGCTTGTGTTTTAAGTATAAAGTTTACCTTTTTGTAAAATTCGTAAGCATATAACGAATTACCGGAATCTGGTGTTATAAATATATAATATAATGTTATAAGTACATCTGTAATGTGATTCACTCTACATCAGTGGGCTCTTTTCCCATCAGTGAGACATATTGCTAAGTCTGCTTATGTACAACAGTAAAATGGTTGTAATATGTTTTGTGTTGTAATTGTATATGGAGTAAATAAATCATGCTATGTACAAGACGTAAAAATATAAATATTTATTTAATATAAGTAGGTAAGCGAAGTACAAAACGAATTTGAACTATTATAGCACTGCAAGTTTATGACATGCCGGCGAGAGTCGTCTCAAACTGAGATACTTTAACGGCCAATAACTTCGTAATTTTTCAAGATAACACAAAATTGTTATTAGAATATAATACATGACTCATTTACAATAAAATTAGAAATTGAAGCTATTTTTCAAGGCATTAAACGGCTTGGGTTGGGTTGTTTAAACAAACGAGAATAAATAACATATTTTACTTCTTTAAATAGGTAATATTAATAATGACAGTGCCTTTTGGCCCAAACTGAAACACCAACAATTACAAAGACAGAAATCGTTGGTACGCGGCGGTTTTGGGAAAGGTGACTGGGGATTCTTTTTTCGTAGGTATATGAAACCTTTTCCGCTTCTGCTTTAATTATTAATTAAATTTTAATTAAATTTTATATTAACTGAGTAGATGATAATTACTTTTGTAAATCGGTGTTTTATTATTATTATCAACCCTAATAAACCAATCACGTAACCCTGTGTCAATTTCCTATATGAATAAAAATTTGACAAGCTACAAGATCGTGATAGCTTTTCTTATAAAGAGTTTTATGACACGAAATTGCTATGAAAATCATATAAATGAAAGCTCAAAATTAAATAATAAAAACACACATACAGAACCTAATTTTATTCAGCACTGAACATTAATTCCGAACAGCATAACGAGGGAGGAATAGTATTGTACGGCGCTTATAGTTCCCAGCAGAAATAAGGGGCCGTAAAAGCTTTCCGTCGACATTTTTATATTGCACGCATCCGCAGGTCGCACGTACGGTACCACTGCTGCGACGTATAGAACAAGTATAGTGCTTTGAATTTTAATGAAATAAAACACTACGCGGAATAACAGGAAACAGCTCAGTTCCCCGAAATGTATCAATCAACCAATTTGTGAGTTTTATTATTGGATTGCTTCATTGGATAATATGTGGTGTGAATTGTTAGTTTATTGTGCATTTTTTTATAGCTGTGCAAGCTTTTTGGCTTGAGAAGTTTTTACAATATCTTTCACGATCATAAATGGGTGACATATTGTTTGGGGTTTAGTTGCTTTCATCTTATATATGTCACAGCCAACTGGTTATATCAGCCAGCTAATTAAGCAGCTAGCCGCTTAATTAAACGCCGGCTCCTAGTAAAAAGGCTAGCCCGCTTGTAAAATGAATGGTCGTCACTGAACGTCCAATCACCCGGCTAATTGAATGGTTAGCCCGTTGGTTTGGGCTGACGTTAAGTCAGGCGGGTGATTTAAATTTCCCCCCCGACTGGTCTCCACCTTGTCGTGGTGGGGGGACTGAGTACCTCCCGGTAGGGAGCAGAAGGCGCTGTGGAAAAGGTAACACCCAGAGATTGGCGATTCTGGGTGCCCTTAGTACTGACTACCGGGGGGAAAACTAAGAGGGACCTGTGGAGGGCACGTGAGAGACAAGGGCACAATAGACACGTGCCAGTCTGATTTAGAAGGTAAAGTTACCTACATATCATTTAAAAAGACGTGCCGTAACGTATAATAAAATTCCAAAACTATTGATATGTAATTTAAAAACAAAAATTTGTTACACGTTTTACACCAATTCCATTGTTCCGACTAAATAAAGCATTGCTGAATAAAAGTAAAACTCAATACTAAGTTTAGTATCAAAAGTAACAAATCCGATCTACGTGCCTCGGTATAATCGGCCGGATAAGGGAGCGTGCTCCTCTCATTTTCCAAGTTGCCGACTAAAATTTTATAAAACAAGTATCTCACGCAGTACGGATTTAGTTAAGAATCTATTTTTTGTTAGCTTTATATGGCGTCAGGTGCTATACGTCCTTATAATGTAAAGTATATTTTACAAAAAATAACAAATTTTTTGCTATCTCACAGAAGATTTGTAGAAATGCACTTTATAGGTGGCGAGCGTATAGCCGCTTACCGGGAACTGATAGATTCGCTAAAGCCTCATCCATTGATGCACCACTTGCCACGTGAATTTGGGTCCTGAGGTCATGATGGGATCCCTATACACCCCCAGTTTGTGAGATTTGATAAACGAAGGGATGACGAGTGTAGTGCATTGCCTATATTTATTTCTTGGCTTTGGACCTGTCTGTTTCTATAATCGGCAGGCCTATTGATTACCAAATAAGCAAACACTTAATTACGTGAAACGTGGATGGGTGACCGATTTTTGACCGACCGTGCAAGGAAATCACGTCGAGCTTTTGGGCCCGGTTATCACTTATATGCGGTTGTCGTTTAGCCATGATATAAGCTCTTTATATCTGCTTAAAAACACAACAACAGGACCTTACACACCTTTCGACGACGCGACGGCGCGATCATGTTCCATGCGCGCCTCAAAGAGATGTCAGCTGACTCTGAAGGGCCGCGAATAAACAAAAACGTACACCACACACCTGCTTCCGCCAACCCGCACATACAGATATATACAATTTATATTTACAATTATAATAGATAACGCAAATGCATGGGATTCGCGTGTCGGAACACCGAAAAATTGTCGGGGTTAGCCGCCGTACTTACATTTCTCGCGCGTCTTTTGTTGTTTTTTACATACGGTAACATGAACAACTTCACATGTAAAATATTTATCTTCAGCATCAGTTTAGATGAATCAGTTTGGATTTCCCGTCACTAACGGCAGTGACGTCGCAAAAGGTGTTAAAAAGTCGGCATGCTTGGTTTCAATACAAATCGATAAAATAAAGATACTTGGGTTATCTATTGTTCGTCTATATCTGTGTGTCCACATTATCCCTAAATCCCACTCAGCTTGGGATCTGAAAGGAGGTACGTGAAACGTTATTGGGCTGAGATGATGATAATTTTAAAATATTATTTGAGATTTTCACAAATTGATATGGATGATAGACGAAATATTTAAAAAAATACCAAAAATTCTGATACAGTAAAAAAAACAGCGCACACCTGAAGATTTGTGAGGCATTGTGAACTGTTTCCCTAGAGCTCCCAATGAACTGAGGACCGCATAAATAGTTAAATCTACTACTCTAATACAATTTGTAGTAAACCATGATCCCGACGCTAAGGTCGCATTATCGGATTGGAAAAAAACTGTTCTCAACAATTACTACAAACATAGAATGAAGCTTACTCCTGTCTACGTTAAGTCGGGTTTTGTTTGTGTGTTGTGACGTGAATGCTGGCTGAGTTTTACGATGTTCATGTGACGGCAAGACCTTTTTGTTTGGCCTTTTGTGCGGGGAATCCGCGATGCCCCAGGGTCGTAGGGCACGATTTCCATTACACGAGAGAGGTTTTTGAAAACTCCTATCCTTTTTTTTTAAAACAAATCTTTTAATTGATGCGTTAGAATCATATATAGCATCAGGCAAATTACGCTGAGAAGTTGGCTGGATAGCGGTGGCTGCATGGGTTAGTAAATGTAAAAAATAAATGTTGGTTTTTACCCACCCAACAAGCTGAATATTCTTATTACCAAAAAAAGTTATATGAATTTTCGTATAACGAATTTTACTGTTTGATTTATATATTGCCCCTACAGATATGTCCTTTACTTGAGTTTTATGCCAACCATACATAATTTTTATTAGTTCATTTCAAACCGAGGCGCAGGAAACGACCCTATTGTAATCAAATGCTAGTCAGAGCCGTCAAACTGCACCACACTCGTCCAACATACTGCACATACGTGACCGACTGACATTACGCCACATGTCCCTATGAATCTGGACACCACTAACTGCATATACTGCTGAATACTAACAAATGACACACTTTAGTTTAAAGCACTTTCAATGCGCTTTTGAGCTTTTAGTAATCTTATGATTTTGTTCATGTTAACTTCAGAAATGTTAAGCTCTTAATTCGAATACGTCGCAAAACATCCTATTTGCTGAAGGTACAAAAAATTTACAGATTCTCAAAATGTTCTGTGATAAATCAATAATTTGTATAAATATTAAATGGCTTACTATTCTAAAGACTATAGGACTTTTTTATTATTTATAGAACAGCGGACATTATGCGACCTAACATCCAATTAAACTATGCAGATTTGTAACCCACCTGAATTACATGTTTATGTTCTTGAATTTAATGTTATTATTGTCAGATGCATGTGTGCAGGGACCCCGCTATATTCCTGGGCATGTTTACGGCTAACGTTATTACGTCTTATTATTGAATAACTTTTGTCCGGCTACAAAAAGTTTGGAGACCATTTGGTAGGCACTCTCAATAAGGGAGTCTTATTATATGGCACGCCGACTAATCATTTCGTAGGCAAGGCATCGACCGTTTAGTTTTTGTTGTAATTAAAATTACACGTCAAAGAATTTAAAAGTTGGCATTAAAAATGAAATATAGATAAATGTCATACAAATTTATTTAAAAGCAAGGCGCGTAAAGCAGGTCGTTGAATCAAGTAAATACTTACGATGAAATAAAATATAGAGCATTTGATGAAACACGGGCTCTCCAGGCTCAGACACGAAAATGTTCGAACGTAACAAGGATACATGACTTACCCGGGGACAAAAGTCGAGCGGAACATCTGTTAAGCAACTTCTTAAACTTTTGTGCGCGAACAAAGTGGGATATGTGTCCTTAGGGCGGAGAGGCGCGTCGGGCTCGAACTTTCGATATAAACCGCACTCAATATAGGACGGACTTTGTTTTGTTTCGGCGTAGTGCCCGCAGAGCTTTGGTTAGTCAATTTGAATTGAAAACGTATGAGCTTTTCGTTGTACGTATTGTTTATTTGACAAAAAACAACGTGACGCGATATACAGCATACCAGTCTTGCACTCTGCGTGGAAATTAAATAATAGTCGGGTCGGGAAAAAGTTGTTTCGTGTTATAAATTCATGAAGTAGTAAAAACTGTATGTATTTGGACGGTTTTAAAAATAAACAATAATATATAACTTTTCAGCAAATTGTTTTAGTTTTTCTGTACATGATTTTAGCAAAAATATTATAGATGTACTAGACAAAGGTGAAGTAAATATGGCAAGTAGTCTTTGTTTACTATGGAACTATAAAAAGAGAAAATATATATTTCAACTTGGTGGACATGTCAAAAGACGTATAGATTATAAAATATAAATTTTCCCGTTTTATATATAAGATGAGCATATAAATGTGTTGCTTATTTCAAGAGCGCCATCCTAATCTCGGCAAATGTTTACGTTTGCTTCACCATAATTGACAAATTGATGGCGGTATCCGGTCGTCGAGGGCGGCGCGGCGGCGGCCCGGTGACATAACGCGAATTCTGACAATTGTAATTGCACAAGTTATTATGTCTGCGTCAGTACAAATGGGCCCATTTGGTGGAAATATTTCGACCTGGGTAATGCCAGGTGATTCTGTCATAGTTAAATAGGATTAGTACAGTCTGTAGAGTGCTGTATTAATTGACGACGTTTTATTTAAAGGGAAATTAGAAATTGCTAATAAACAGATTTAAGTCTCATGCCTGAAGTGGATTCCCTTATTAGTTTTTATTGTACAGCATTTTAGAAGCCTACCGGATGATGGACAATAACGGCTTTCTGCGTACTGGCTTGAACTGCGATCACCAACTCGCCTGTCCAGCGTTTTGATTATGGGCAAATACCTCCAATAAAATGTAATCTATTGGGGAGGCCAATGTTCAGCAGTGGACTTAATAAGGCTGATGTGATAATTATAGAGGCAGATAAAATTTTAAAATAGAAGATAACTGGAAGATAATTTCTATATTTTATGAATTTTCAAATCGCTTAAGAAACCCTACTCTACCTCGGGCCCGCGCGACTACGCTCTAGTATGCGGCCACATTCCCACACCGAACCACTTTACCACTCATTTACCATTGACCTACACACTCGTCATTATAAGAGCTTTTCGATAAGGTATTCCATAAAAATACTTACTAAAATGATATAAACTTATTTTAACTACTTACTTACGCAACTATCATCACCATCTTTCGTTTGCACTTCGTTTCTGTGAATAAATATGAATATTTGTTCTGATCTGGGTGTTACTTATGTATATTTAGTAGATATGTATTTACAAAAAATAAAAATAAATCCATTTCACAAGTTCTTAATGATACTTATCTTGGAGCTAGATAATTATTGTGATTGTTAAAGAATAATTATAAAGTGTATTATAAATATTATTATAAAAACCATCCTGCTTTTTAAACATGATCTTAAATAGGTTTTTCGGTTACTGGTTGCAACATGGCTGGACTGAAATCATATATCTTATTGTTTTGCTACAAACAGACGTAATATATTAAACCAGAATCGTAAGCTCTCGTTGTCGTAGACAGCCTAGATCATTTAGATAACCGCATAATAGGTAGATACTGAGCAATTTTCCGATTCGACGATGACCATAGCCAGATCATGTACCCAGTCATGTCGTTTAGATCGACTTAATTATATTGTTTATTCACCTACGTATTTTAGTTTAACAATAGCAATATTTTTCTATCGACATATCTTATTGTTTCCAATTATCGTTTTCTGCCAGTGTAAATAGAAAAGCTCATACTCTTTAAAGCACGAATTTTCCCAGTAATTTCAATAATTGTATAAAAAGTACACTTGCTGAGTTTACATGGGGCTCTTAAAAAAGGGTGTGAAACGGTTTTTAATGGGTCGGTAACGCGCTAGTGATCTCTGATATTGCAGGCAACTTTCCATCAAGTGTAATAATTCGTTGTATAAAAAATAAATGTATGCTAAATATTGAATGCTGTTAACTTAATAAAAACTCTTACGCAACATATTAATCTTCCTGCGTATTATTATAATGCCTCCTCACTCACAAATCAGAAAGAAAACTAAGCTTTAGCGTAGTTAAGTGTTATTTGGAAAAGGTTTACTATTCCTACTTTGCTATGATTCTGTTTTGCCTGCCGACGATGCAGTAAAAACGCCGCTATAATTGCTATCATTTCACTTCCATTTCATTAACATGGATGCTGATCGGCAGTTGGCTCCGTAATGACTTGCGATAAAATTTGATCTCATCTTTGTGTTATTGTCACTTTGTCATTGATTGTCGACAAATTGATTTTGATTTTTTTATTTACACATATTATTTATTTCATTTACACATAATTTACATTTTTCACAATTAGGTATTATATTAAAAAAAATACAATACTGTAAAAAATATAAAAATATATTATTATAATATATTATTTACAAAATTTTAAGAAAAAATATCCATCAACTTTTCGATCTGAAAAATTAAGCACGTAATAATTAAATACCTGAAAGGATTAGCCGTTGGTGCAGGGTGGAGTGGGTAAGTCATGTGTGGAACGAGGGCAGCACCAAATTTTCCGCATCGCCGCCCCGCAAGATGAAGACACTCTGGAAAACTAAAGCGCACTAAAATTTCCGCTTTTCCAATAAAAATAAGCCCAATCTCTTATCAAAATCTCTTTGGAATTATTAGTTTTTATATCTCTTTAATGAAATAATTTATGGAATAGTGATGATTTGATTGAAGAATCAGTTGATGCATAATAACTTTTAAAAAAACATGTCTTTGTTACATACATAGATTAGAAATAACTTGGATTAAAATTTTCTTTTACTGATCTTTTTAGCTACGCAGAAAAATACGCAGGCTGTCGTTTGTATAACAAGAAATTAATCGACAGGACCTAGTAGAAGACTCAATAAGTTAAAACCTTCATATCAATCAGATACCATTGAAATTATATAATTTTCAGTTTACCGTCTGTCGTCTCCAAACTTACATTTCAAAGAAAACATTTTTACATTTTCAAACAGCACAGTTAGAATTTTCCATAACTACCATTTCAAAACATTGTTATCTCCCTTTAATCCTTTACTTATAAATAATTTCTGAACAAGCGACACGAAACTCTGTACATTTGTGAGCGCCATAAGTGTACACAGGAGCATTGCGACTTTCAACTGTTTACCAACAACTTGTCCTGGCTATGTCGCATCGCGTGCTGAAATTCCAACCCTACAACGCACAACGAATTTTCCCCAGCTTATTACCTATTCAGTGGACTGGCACAAATAAAATTGTATAATGCATAAGCGAATGGCGAGTTTGATTTACGAGCAAGCGGCTGGGCCGGTCACGAGTTGAATAACTAACATAGGGCTATTCAAATGCCGTATTTCGGTACGTATCATGTCCAACTTGACTAAATGCTGGTACGAATTCGTAGTGCCGACAGTGGCTTTGAATAACTATTCATTCTCTAAATGAAGCCTTTCACTGCTAGTTACAAACTTGAAACACTAACATCGAACAAAAAAAACATTGTTTGTTTATTACGAATGATTACAATAAATTTTTTCAATCAAGTAACTCAAATTTGCAATTAGTAGAAGATATTTTAGACGCTTTGTATACTCTAACGGAAAATAAAAAACCTTTTCATATTAGAATAGATTGTAAGTAAAAGTGTAAATCCTATTAGTCTCTGGTAGAATAATTTAAATTTATTTAGGCTTAAATGCTGTATATTGCTTGAGATTTTATTGTAGAATCGCCCATTACGACCGACCAACCGATAATTAATTTGTTTATCTTTTGGAGCTTAGTGGCAGGTACAACTAATTTATATAGCTTTTCCTACTAAATTGACCAGTAGTCTTATGTTTTAATAACCAAATTGACAAGCTATTGTCAAAATACCAATTTCTTTAAATTTTTCCCTTAATAGGCCCTCTTCTGCAGCACAAAGATAGTTTGAATATCTGCGGCCTATCTATCTAATATCCTACTAATATTATAAACGTGAAATCCTACTTCCTACTAAAATATTATAAACGTAAAAGTTTGTATGTGTGAATGGATGTTTGTTACTCTTTCACGCAAAAACTACTGGAGCGATTGTGATGAAACTTTGTACGTGTATAGCTGCAGTCCTGGACTAACATATAGGACACTCTTTATCCCGATATTTCTACGGGAACGGGAACTACGCGGGTAAAACCTGCGCTGCTAGTACGACATAAAACTGTGGAAATAGCTATGATAAGCTCGAACCAGTTAATGAATTAATCGTAGTTATTTATTTTCACAAAGTAAGTTAAACGCGCTAAAGACAATTTTCTTTAATAATTGTGTTTTAAAAATCAATCTAAGGATACATTTTTGTCTCTTAAGATTGATTTCTACATGGTGAAAATCAAAGTACTTCATCACATATTTGTTCACACATTGTTTTGTCTCTTAACTGGGAATGCTTGTAATGGTTGGCCTCTCGTTCGACCCTTTCGATGTGGTGAGACAAAATCCCTAAAGGATCGCTATACATGATTTTGCTTTCGAGAGTGTATTATTATAAAATTTTACTATTTACTCGCCAATAGAGGATTCATTTTGGTTATATCTTTTTTGATACTAACTATTGCTTTAGTTTTTTTGAAATATAAAAAGTTTTTATGTATTTAAATCTTGTAGTTTTATTGTGCGTCAACATTGGAAATATTTAAAATTGTTTTAAGCAAATTGGAGATGCCTTACACATATTTGAACCACATTTTCTACAATAAAAAAAATTAAGTCCTCTAGGGTTTTTCCCGAAAGACGCAGCATTTTTTTAAATAAGTTTTTAGATGGTCTGAGCAAAGTAAATATAATACCACTGGTATATAAAAAGTTTATACACTCCAACAGTTAAACCCTATGGTTGAGTAATTGAAGTGGCACTCTAAAGGTATATAAAAAAATACGTAACCGGATTATGAAACGCTGCATTGTACAATCTGTCCGCCACAAATATATCACCATCGTATATTTACCATACTAACTATTTCGCAGTTATTACTTAATAAAATTAATTAAATAAATGCCTAAATAATATTCTGTCAAATTAATTCTACTTCTTTATTGCGGTATATGAATAGCGTCAGAGTTATTATTCTACAGAAGAGACCTACCTACTCATAAATTCAAATCTGTCAAACCAAAATTAGAATACATTCATACCTTTCTTATACTAATTACATATACAATTTCTAACAACATAAAAGATTTAATAAGACACTATTTAGACATTTACATAAGTGCCTAAATTATATTTTGTAAAACGTATTCTAATTCTTGCTTCATAATCTCAGCCGATTAACGTCCCACTACTGAGCATAAGCCACCTCTCACATATCAAGGTGTGAGGGTATTGAGTCATAATACTCCACCATGCTGACCCAACGCGGATTGGTGGAGGCAGGTGTATGGCGTCCTGCTGTTAGATTGTTTCAAGCCGCCCAATTAAAGTCAAAGCCAAAATAATTTATTCAAGTTAGGCTCAATAGAGCTCTTATGAAAAAACAAACTTATAAACTAGCGCGCCCATTCACTGCGGGTGGGAGCTTGATCGTAAAAGAACGGGCAAGAAAATCTTCAAGGTTAGTTTTTCATGGCTAACGACTACTATATTTATTAATAACCGAGACCCACAGCTTAACATGCCTACCGAAGCACGGAAGCGCTCTATATCAAATGCCACACAAACGGCCACCCATCCAAGGACTGACCGCTGTAAACTCGGCTCTACTTCGGAGCACCGCAGAGCTGCGGGCGCTTTGGAGAGACCTACCTAACCATTAACAAAAAATCAATTAAATTAAAATAAGAATACTTTCATACTTTTCTTTTTCTAATAACATATATAATTTCTAAACATACAACACTTTATAAGACACAATTTAGACATTTACGTAAGTGCTTAAATTATATTTTCTAAAACGAATTCTAATTCTTGCTTACGATAAAAATATTGCTATAGGATTATATTATACTCTGACTTCGACCTAACCATAAATTGACTTTCTTTACAACTTTTATATTTTTCTTTTTTTATTTACTTCAAACCTTAAAAACTTATAGTTCATAAACTATTACATAGCACTTGAAAACGTCTAAATTGAATATATGTAAAAAACAATCAAAATTTGATTAAAATAAAATTACATTGAAATCACGAAGCCTATATTCACCTACATGGAAAACAATTAAAAACCAAAGAATATTAAAGTGTAAGTGAATCTAAGTGCCAGTTGCGAGCGCGCTCTATAAGAAGAAATGGCGAGAAACTCACAGGCTCTTTTATATTTATCAATTAGTTAGGTACTTTAATTACAGTCTTCATTTGTCCGTGAAGCTATACAATTATACATACACTACAATTAATAATTACTTGCTGCCTAGCCTGCAGTACATTTATAATATTGTTATCTTAACTAATATAACCGCAAGCATTTGCCTTAGCTCAGCCAATATTCTATACAATTTATTTGTACCTTCCCGCGATTGGTATTAATGTGATCAGGGAGCTAATCAGCTAATGGTATCTTCAGGTGCCATTACCTTCATACATTACGAACTGCTGCTTACGCATCAAATTCCAATAATATATAGGACGCTGATCTTTTATCCAAGATTCAATCTAATTGCAATGATTTCTTTTTGGAGACTATTTACTTCTTAGGTGAAAGGTGTTTGCTATTCAAAATGAAGTCACACTGAATAGATATAAATAAGGAGTAGTTATAAACATATATGACTTCATAATTGATATTTCAGGCGCAGTGACATACGCAGAAGTGAAAAAGAACCTATTGTAAGAGTAAGCAAAAAAAATCCTATATATCAAAGTTGTTTCTTATTTTAGGCCCAAGTATAAAACGCGATAACACAATAAATGCGGCGCCTCCTGATTGCATTATTTAATCCAGGTACGTTTCCCCGCTGCCGAGTTTCTAAGTGCGCATAAAAACGTAAACAATCAAGAAGCCAGATGTTTTTGCTCACTCATAAACGGCTCAGCCATAAATTGTCAATTAAGCTCGACTTTCGATAGGTACCTTCAAAATATATGCAATAAAATTTATACTACGCTCTGGGAACAATAACGCGAAACTGTATAAACCGTATCGAATACGTTTCATGACCGTTACTCCCGTGCGGTCATCAAAACGTTGATATCATTGATTGGTATATAAATAAATTAACATTTAATACTACGTAATTGATACTGCAAAAAACATCAGAGAAATCAAAAAGAATAATAAGGATTGAGAGAAAGGGTTTGGTCAGTGATATTGAGAATGAAAGAAAATAATTGAGCGATGATAACACTTTACTGCGACCAAACTGAAAGGCTGGTATTTTTTATCGGGTTAAAAGTAATATAAATTAGTTCTGAAAATCCTATCAAAAGTCCTGAAAAAGGAACATCCCGGTAATGTACGACAGATAAATTTTGTCATAAGTTTGTGCAGAAACTTTCATTTCAATTCCATTTAGTCAACTGTTGACATTACAAAAAGTGTATTTTATTTGAATAAATAAAATTATAATTATCATCATTTCAGCCATATGAAGTCATCTGCTGAACATAGATCTTCCTAATAATTTTCTTAAATAAGATCATTTTTGTGCAGATCTTATGCAATGACCAGATTACAATCAGGTAGGAGGCCGTTCTATACTACGTTTGCAAGAGGTATTACCTATTATAATAAGATAACATAATTAATTAATTTCACGCATAACTGCTGAAACGGTGAGCCAATTTGATGTTACGGCCGCCAATGCTGTTAAACTTTATTGACGATTTATTTTCTTTGACACCAGAGATTTCGTTATGTTTGTCTTTTTATGAGCTTGTGAACAGTTTGTGTAATCGTTGTTTGATAGCAGCCATTTATTTGGGGCCCTCGCCAAAGCGCCGATAAAGCGTAATGACACCTGCGACAGCGAATGTATTAAAGTGTTTTTGTTTGTTACACGACAATGTTTTGTTTTAAAGGCGATTGTGGTCTATGGTTTGAGCGTATTTACTTAGAGTTAATTGGCACCGAGTTCAAGTCTCGCCAACATAATATGTGGCTACAGATGTGAACTCATTTGTGACGAACTTCACAAACGGTTGACACGACTCCCCCCCCCCGTACTGATCTTTACCTTGACGTGGTGGGGGGCTGAGTACCTACGTAAAAAGATAAGAATTAATGAAGTCGGCTACACATGCTATGGTCGCACACGGAGGTAGAAGCAGCGCGTCCACTGCGCTTCTCTGAAAAGTTTCTCCTGGTTCTGACCCGGGGGACGTGGGCCGTCGCTGTCCGACGCTGAATCGCAGATACTGGCCCCCCGCCCCTTTTTCAACAAGCGGCGGGCGTCATGGAAGATTTTTAGTGGGTTATACTTCTGGCGGTTGTGTCTGCCAGTGGCTCACCACCACAACCATCATCCGACACAACCACATATGAGACACATCCCACAAAACCCTCTCGGTTCCCTCTCGGGAGGCAGTGCGTAAATGGGCATTTTCAGAAAAAAAATGTACGCCTTATCCTTGCATATAAAAATATTTTGTAATATTTTTTTATGTGAGAACCTGTATAAGTATAGGGGTAAATACCTTTTACTTTGTTGATTCATTCGATGTTTTTGATTTCTGACACTAATTATTTATTTTACAAGTGTTTATAGTATATAGATAGTAAATAATGGCAAATCGTCAAATACCATTCTATATTTTTAGTGACAAAAATACTGGGCACACAATTATAGAGATAAAAACGTACTCAAATTATTTTTCAGATATGTCATTAATATTTTACTTTTTAAATTAAGTTTATATAGAGCATAGCCTGTGAGTTTCTTGTCAGTTCTTCTCACAGAGCGGAGGCTCGGAACTGGCACTTAGATTCACTTACACCTAATTTTTATTTATTTGCATGTAAGTGAATCTAAGCTTCGTGATTTCAGGGTTGATATAAATTTTTTTTTCATGTATATTTTGTTTTGACGTTTTCAAGTGCTATGTAATATTTTATGAAATAAAGAACTTTTTACTTTTAATTGTCAAAGGGTTGCAAATGTTATTGAGCATTTGGTGTTAAATAGTGGTTAGTGCTAAATACGATGTATATTTTTATATCATTTTTAATGTTAGCATAGGAGATCATACCTCCATTGTTTCGACATACTAAACAAAATCCACTTTCCCAGTAACCTATAAATTCCAACCAAAATGCCCAAATGCATTTTGTTACCGACGTAAAAAAAGGGTTAACACGACTATCAGTTATGGTAGTATTTCTAATATTGTCAATAATGTTAGAAACACACTCAGTCAGTGACTTGATGGAAGTGATATATTTTAAACTTTCACATCAAGATTAAAACGGATATTGTGTGTCACCTATTAGAAAGATGTTAACCCTTTATATAATGTCTCGCTCAGCTCGTTATTTAGTCGCGAGTAATCAATCCTAATTGAATATTGGATATATTTAAAAGAGCATAGTCTGTGAGTTTCTTGCCAGTTCTTCTTACAGAGCGGTGGCTCGGAACTGGCACTTAGATTCACTTACACTTAATTATTTTTTTGTTTCTAAATTGTTTTGTAGCATGTAAGTGAATCTAAGCTTCGTGATTTAGTGTAATAATATTTCGATTGTTTTTTTTTCAATTTTTATTATGACGTTTTCAACTACTATGTATAATAGTTTATGAAATAAATATTTTTTTCACTTTACTTTATTTTACGTTATAAAGTCAAAGTAAAAATATAGCCTTTGATTTGCCTTACGCTTTGACCGGATTACACTCATTATCCCCATATCAAGCGGTAGTTGATCCATAGGAACTGTAAAACTGGATTTAAAGTAACCAAGCCCTTCTCCAAGGTTTCGACTATTTCTATATTTTAATTCATTAATTAATAACACAAACATACTATTACGCACGTTTCCCCAGCTATAATGTCAGTCCCACTTAATAGGTTTCGAGCTTATTGCCAGGCGGGAACTTTTATGTTTACTAGAGCTTTGTCTGTCAATCGGTAGGTTACCTACCTACTAGTAGCAATATTAATATTATGTATGACATTTATCATATTATTCAAATATAACACATATATACACAGAGGACGACCAACTAAGCGTAGAGAAAGAAAATACTCTAAGAAAACAAACACTACACGTAGGAACTTTAGTATAATAAATGCATTGTAATATTGAACTCACTCCCTATAACTCACTTTTACAGCATTCACCTTTAATGCTATCTGTCCGTGGGAGCAGATGCTTACTCGCAACGAAAAAAGGGCAACATTGTGCTAACGATACTCCAAGGAAGATACAAATACTGTAAGAAATATTTATGGAGGTTTTTCGGAATGGAAGCCCTCGGGACGGCGGGACTGCTTGGCCTCAGAAAATGGGGGAAACACGTCTCAAATCCCTCGCCACGCATAACTCTTAATACAAGGATTATAGAACGGCGTCTTTAGTCTTGGGTGCCAAAAGAAAGATAACAAGCAATTAGGATGCTGCTGATGCAATCATCTTCAATTTCGTTTTGTATTAAGTTGTTTTGTTTATATAAGTTAGTTATATTACATATAAGTTAGTTGTTTTATTGTAGGATTTATATTTTTTCTTGTAGTTTTTTCTTAATTGTTATACAGGATGTCCCAGAAACGAGTATCAAGCAGAGGTATAGAGATAGAACAGCCCACGTGGTACCCAAATCACCGACATGTATGAACGGCGATTTTTTATAAATTTCGAGTTATATTTTTTATTCTGAATTTTCGAGAGTTTCTGACCTAAACTAATAAAAAAAAATTTTAAAAAAGTACTAGACACTATTGGAGTCTTATTAAACAACAAAGTTTTTTATAAGTTGAAATTACCAACTTGTAACTTTACTGAATATTTAACTTGTACAGACTCCAAAGTCCTGTAACTTATTATACTAAAATCTGCCTTTAAAGACAGCATAGTAGAAAATTCTTAACATTTGTCATTTAATGATTTTTTTTTTGCCTTATCCATTCCAAGCATTAGCAAGCATAGTTAGTTTGTTACCTACCCAGGAACTACTGGAGGAAAGCTGTGATCGAATCATTTGGAAATAAAATTTACTGAGGGATAGTTATGATTAACTGACCTTGGTACGTTTTATTTTCATTTATTGTAAAAACTATTTATTTTTAAATTTTTAAAACAAAATTTTCTTAAGAATCTTACAATAGCCATTGGCCACATGATGTGGTTTGCTATTCTTTTTTTCCAAATTTTCAATAGAGAAAAAAATTCTCAATAGTGACCACTTTATTTTAAATTCGTCTACTTATGTTACTCCTCCTCGTCTATGATAATAAAAACTTCGATCTGAGAAATTATAAAATGGTTAAAAAATATTTTATATTCAAATGGCTAATTTCAAGAACTTTCCACTCTGTTTGATTTCAGCTAAAGTTCTACTTTTTTCTTATTATTATAAAAGTTGAAAGTTTGTAAAAGTTATTAAATTTACATTAAAGTCGTAAATTTTATCTGTTATATTTTTTTATTTAAAGATCAAATAATAATCAAATGGTACAAATGACCGAGGGTAAATCTCGGCTGTTGAAGTAACAAAACAACCGAGATTTGTCAACTGGTCTAGCCAACTTCCGTTTCAAGATAACGCTAGACCACACACTTTACAACAGACGGGGATGGAACTGGAGGAGCTAGGATTGGAATGTCTCCATCACCCACCATACTAACCGGATCTTGCTCCAACCGATTAACACTTTTTTCGGTCCATTCCTATGTTGGTAAAAATTCAATTTTGATTAGGCAGTCCAAAACTTTTGTTGATTCTCACTCCGCCATTTTTTCAGCAATGGTAACAATGAACTCCCTATAAAAGAAGTGCATAGATAATAACGGCATATACCTACTCTAATTAACTAAATAAGAAATTAAACCAAAATAGTTTTCCTTTTTTGATGTAAAACATCATTTTTTTATGTAGGGACAAGCAATCTAACACGCACAAGAAGGAAACATCTCTCCTTAATGGGTCAATGCCACCTATCTGGGATTATTGACTGTTATTCAATAACACAGGCACTCCTGCCCAAAGATTAAAGTATGTCTTAATTTGGTTTCTAATAAATATAAGTAACATAATAAACGCATAATATTTGCTTTTATTTATCTTTCAATTATAACATAAAACTTTTGCTGTCCACACAAATAGAGGGCGACATCAAATTACATTAATAAACAAATAAGCTGGGATTGATAAAATTAATTAACACTGGAATGTGATAATGGAGGGATCAAACAATTCTGAGAACTTGATAAGTTGGCCTCGTTTATACACGGAGGAATATAAAATGTGTGGAATTACGCAATCAAATATTCTGATGTAAGAACTTTCCTTATATCAGAATTATTTAAGGGTTGCATTTCTTACATTTCAAATACATTTTAAGTAATCCCTAGGTGATTTGGCTATCATTGAAACACGTAAAGTTTTATTTTCTGAATGTTAGTGTATATTTTATATATACCTCAATCTCTCGGGATTGTTTTTGGTAACCAGTGAAATTATTGTCTATGTTAAATTTCATACCTGATGTGTTGAGATTAGAAAAATTAAGTTGCGTTAACAAACGAAGGACAGTTATAATGTATACTTTTAATAATATTAATAAATAAGGAGCCAGATCTCATATAAATAGGTAAACGACTTAATCGTTTTATCAATTATTGTATCTGAATATTGGAATCATGATTTAATATTTCAAAATCTGTTAATATGGCACACTTCATGAATGGACTTGGTACAAGCCGTCGCGAAATTATCACGTCGTCTTGCGATTGCTAATTCTAGTTATTAAACATTTTGTACTTAATGTACTCTACTTTCGTTTGTCAAATATTACTTTGTCTAAGCAATTTAGGAACTAATACGAACTGAGATACAAATACATACTAACAAACCTGTTCATCGATAGTACAAAACATTAATGAGAGAAAATCTTATAGTTTTATATGGGCTTACATAAATGATCTAAGTAACGATAATAAAATGTAAATAGGTACTGAAAGACCCTGTTGGTGTGATAAGTAAATTCATAGGGAATCGTAGAATACAGCGGTATCTTCAGGTAATTAAGTAATGGAGCCCTCGGGGCGTCGTAAAGGGTCGCTAATTAATTAATGACCATTCATCCCTCAAAACTTTGATATGAGTTTTAAGTTTACAGTCATCAGATTTATCTATACGAAACGGGATATTCGGTAATTATAATTTGAATAGGTAATTTCTGAGTATTGACATTAGACTATTTAATCATCGTGGAAAAAGAAGTTCACCTGATCACGCTTCTTATTATATTCGATATTTATAGTGGCATTAAAAAAATATTATGCTATGCTGTATTGCACTTGTTAGTCTGAGACAATATGTTGGTGGCCACCTAAGAAGCTTACTAGATGCAGTAAGGATTGCAATTCTACAGGTACAGCATTTTATCGGAACAGCATCCTGCCCAAAGCGATAGCAGAGCCCGTACGCGTCTCAATATTATCTCCGTCTGTAGGTTATGAGAAAATATAAATAAATAACAAATCAATATTTTCTAAAAATTATACCAATTATTTAGTTCTCATATAAGTACCATTCAGATCTTGTTCTATGGATACTAAATAACGGATAAAAACATATAAATAATTTTTATTTTTTGTAAATACATACTTAGGAAAACACCTAAACCAAAACAAATATACATGTTTATACACACAAAGATTTGTCCTGTGTGGCAATCGAATCCACGATCTCATGAGCGGAATGCGGGTATACTCACCTCCACGCCATATCGGTTCGTCAAAATAGGAACTACCTCCGCAGTGCAAGAGGTTCTTTAGTAAAATAGTAGCACTTTACCAAAAATTACTGCGCAGATGAGATCAACAACTGATGGCGACGAGCGTTATGTGATCCAGAAAAAGCTTTTGTAAAATTGCACGTTATTGATCAATGAACTGGTATTATTTTCCCATTTGAACATAATCAGAGATTAACATTCCATCAGTTTCATCACTCGGTGAAATTTAAATAAAAACATTTTAGGTGTATTTTATGAAAGTTAAACACATTAAAATTAAATGTGGTTGCTGTTCACTTTAGATGTCACATCTTATATCATTATTGCATAATTAAATTGAGACATAAAATTAATTACAATTAGGTGTCGAGAGCTTACAGGTCAGCGGCGCGGCGTTTTGTTACAATAACAGCGTTAATAAATATATTCAACCACATTGTAATAGAATTGAGCCGATTTTATTATTTGATGTTTTATATCATTATATCGATGCATGATATGAAACTTAAAGTCATAGAGCACATCACCCGATAGACATGGTCTGGCTAATTAATAACTTAGCCGAGAGCTGATGGATGCAGGCGGCCCATAGTTTATACAACATGAAAAACCCTAATGGTTTTGCTTATGATGACGTTTCACAAATAAATTCAAGTAGAAATGGTAATAAGATATTACTAGCTTTCTACTATGTGAAGTCTTTTGTGGCGGATGACGAGAAATGAGAATGATGATAAGAAAAATGTTTTCCTTGAAAAAATCAACTTGTCTGCGGTAACCCGGAGAGAAAACGAACCTCTGACCTTTGGATAACCGGTCTACTGTTCTAACCAAAAGCTACCGGGGACTACAATGGACGCGTTGAGTTTTTCTAGTTCCTTATAATTTACGATTTTTGAGCCCGCAGAACTTTGAACGTTTGAACTGTTTCTCGTGTCTTGAAAGTTTTTTAAAGTTTTCTGCCCAAAAACTCTTTGTTAGGAAATAAAACAACCAGGTAACATATTTTCCTATAATTATAACACAATATTATTTTAATTATAAAATACTTTTTTTGTCGAAATTAAATAACAACACGTTACGTTAATACTATTATTTTAAATAATAATAGTTCTGAGACAAAATATAATTTCACTTACACCATGATTAAAATAATTCTATTACATTAGAATTTAAAGAAAGAAAGAAAATAAATTTATTCAGTACAAATAAATATAGAAATTAAGTAAACAAAAAAGCAACGATTAAATTTACACAAGCAAAATACAACATTAACCCTTTAACGGACAGAACATTTTGAACTTTTTCATTGGTTTTCTACTTTAACTCAACTCCTTAAGGTTCAATTTATGGTGGGAATATATTTACCTCTGCCGTGCAAAGGGTTAAACCATGTACTGAAACGGTGTCCACTCAGCACACTGTCGGACGCCATAGGATGTCACGACGCTGATCTTCCGTGAACACCTAGGCCGTAATAAAACATTTAAATATTTTATTTCACACTATTAATCCAAAATGTTAAAAACATATCTCATTTATAATACAATATCCTCACAAAAATGATTCAAAATCTAAATAATAAGGATTTCGTTCATAGCATTGTTGTAGCCTTTGATATTTCACATTGCGCTGCACAAGAAAAATGCCGTAAAATTTTGATCCCACGAATAAAATATTATTGCGTATTGTCCGCGGGGGAACATCGAAGAAGTTAGATTGAGGAAGTGACGACATTGTTATTATCGGCCCAATCCGCCTCTGAAACAATCTTTGGCATCCTCGTTCCAATCGAATGCCACCCAGTAAAATCTCGGCTGTTATGATTTCCGACAGATTTTTATCACAGTGTAAGATTCTTTCAGCTTTAAGGAATCTCTCTTGGAATATTTCGATGATATTATTACAAAGTATATTCTTTTGATAAAGTAAAAAGTATTTATTCAAGTTATGAATAACGCACTCATTGGCAAGCAATACAGGCAGGAGCTTGAGTTTGAGTTCTCTCAAGAATTGGACAAGAAATTTAGAATTTTTTGTCCTCCAGGTTAGTGTCTAATTAGGAATTATTATTATAAAATGCGATATTGTATTTAGGTGTTAAGCAAATACAATATCGAATTGGGCGAATAATTGTATATACTTCATGCTAGTATAATTTTAAGATATGGATGTCGAAAATTTATCTTGTCTTAACTACAAATTATTATTAGCCTACTACTAAACCATGCATATTGTCAGGATATCTGGATTTTTTTTCAATACAAACACTTCTTACGTCTCTTCTTCTCTTCAAAACATAAAAGTTTGTTAAGTAGATTAAATCTATCCAGCTAAGACGGGTTTGGGTAAATTGCTACCTCAGTACTACTTCATGATATAGCCCTAGATTTTTCTGTAATATAAAACAAAATTATAATACATTAGTCCTACTAAAATTTAGACCGCAGTCTACATACAAAGCCGCGGTAAGAACTAGCCTTTGCTTTAACACTCTGGTTTTTTTTATATCCAAGAAAAACTTGCACAACAAAGACAATTTATCAAGACAAAACAATCGGCCCTTGTTTAAACACTGCTTGCACACAACTCAAGAGAGCAGAAAAGAGAATTTCCGCTTTTCACAACGACTTTTTTGTCGTGCTTATACCTAAAACAAAGCGTAATGACCCGGACGGCACGCATTTGTTCGAGAACAATCCGAATAGGCCATTTTTCATCTCCAACAATTGAGGGCGGTACTCCGACACAATTGGCAGAGTATTATGTCAAGCATTTGTCGTACCTCGAGCCTGCAAAATAATAAGTGCACTCCATACACCCACATTGAGGTAAAGGGTGTTATTTGCGTGTAAGTAGGCGAAGTAACGTGGTTCAGTTACATTAGCAAAAACGTTTCTTTTATTGTTTCCTTGTCTTATAGATATTTCTGGCTATTTTTTCGGCATCAACGGAAATATATTCTTATCAAATCTTATCCATCGTAATTATCAAAAAAATATTACTGCAGTAAAAACTTAATTTGATGATCAGTGATAATAATCCGATAAAATTAAATAATGATCGGTTGTACCTCACATAACTTACATCATATTGTTTTAAGAATACCCCCTTTTAATAAAATATAACACATCTTTGTTAAATATCTTATCATCAGGATTTTTTAGAACAGTCACAATATTGGAATATATGTGGAAAATAATGGGGCTTATTAGAAACCTAGATTCAAAGTTAAACCAGGTTTAAAACAAGTGCTTTCACTGTCCTACATCAAATAAAAGTGACAGCACTAGTTTGAAACCTGGTTGAACTTTAGATCTTATTTTGAATTAAGCCCCATTATGTTCACAACAGCGGCAGGGGTTAGAGACGAAGAGCTCAAGATCGAGCATAGGCCTATGTCCAGCAGAGAATGAATGCCAACTTTTAAGCCATTCGTGATAACGAGTAGGCCCCCTTAACACCAATATGCTATTTAAGTAATTTTCTTTTAATGACGCATACATTCATCTGTTTTCTTAGGGGAGCATAGGGAAGCTATGCAGCGCTAAGCATCGTTCGCGCACAGACAGGCTCAATGAGAAATCATAACCGGCGCAATAGTATCTAATAAATTTCCTATTTATTGTTTATGTTGTTAATCACCTGGCGAAAGCGCAGTCTCAATGGCCATAAAACCTCGCCCCTTATGATTTTCATGGCGTCTTGAGGCAGTACTGGAATTTTTCGTTTTATTTTATGACGGCGCGCACTGTCGCGGAAAAATATTGGCTCAGCGGAATAGCTCGTAAAGAAAGACGTTACTTTACCACGGGTTACGCACCGCAACTACACAGCCTTATACTTAGATTTATTATAAAGACTCATTCATGTTTTATGCCTTATATGTGCTAATTTGTTAATCTCTGTCAAGGTATAGGACTTGAATTTACTTTGGAGGTTTTAACAGATTTTGAAAATGAAGGTGGTTCTTTCTCTATTTTACTGTTTATTTATTTATTAGTTTACTACATAAATAAAAAATAAAGCTATTATTGAATCGTAATAATAGATATTTCAAGACGATGATGAAATGTGAACATTAAATATGGTTAATTTTATTTATTTACAAAAATCACAACTAAACAAAGAAATTGCAAAAATAATTATAAGAAATATGTATTAAAGTTAGTACTACTAAAATAGAAACTAATAATGAATATAGGTATAAGGTCTAGGAATAACTGGTGGTCTCTAACAACTTTTTCAAACTTTTTATCTGTATGTGGTTTACAACACCTAGTTTAATGGACTGTTCTACAAAATTGGGAACTTAACCTTAATAGAGTGTTTTACAAGATTCCTTTAACTAAGGATGTACTAAAGAAAAACCATTTTCAACACAAGCGATAAAAATATGCGTAAATCTATTCTAACACTGGCCACTTTCCTCGTATACGAATGAACATGTATTTATTGAAAATCGGCATGTTGCCGGTTCACCTGCTCTCATCCCTTCGAATCATTATTCAAGTTAAGTGGACAGCTCTCTAGGATTGGAAAAAACCCGCAAAAGGGTTATTGAATATAACGATAATTTGCTATCATTTATGTAGTTTTTTGATCTCATAGTTACATAGATTACTTTAAGAAATATGTAAGTACATTATTTTATTTA
Organism: Musotima nitidalis; assembly: GCA_949126915.1. NCBI lineage: Eukaryota > Metazoa > Arthropoda > Insecta > Lepidoptera > Crambidae > Musotima > Musotima nitidalis. The sequence goes on along the minus strand of OX421418.1, from coordinate 11,953,918 downwards.
TGAGTACGAATTTCTCAGTCACATGAAACCAACAGATAAAAATAGCATATCATAATTTATCAGTAAATATATCAAACAAGGCTCAGAGCTAAACCGAGCATTGTAGACACTGAAAGGCACAATTAAATTTAGGAATATCGACTATAGTGATCCATTTTTACAATGTGATTGTACAAGTCTACATATTGTACGATGAACTTGGCGTCAGCGTGGTCAGCGGCGATTTGGCCCAGTTTCTACCTCCACGTGCAGCGTCGGCACATTACACAGACGTTGCACTTCTTTATATCTTTATATGTGTGGAAGACGTGTAATTCATATAAAAACCTTACAGTTATCTGCATTAAATTTGATTTCAACCGTCCATATTGGGTATCATTCCTCTCTCTGCAGCTCCTACTGTCGGTTACTTCCCTTCCTGCTGGTGGCCGGGGTACCCCCTGGTACAGCAGTTCTTTCCCCTCCGCTGGTGGCCAGGGTACCCCCTGGTATAGCACTCCTTTCCCCTCCGCTGGTGGCCAGGGTACCCTCTGGTACAGCATCTTATCCTACCTTCCTCTTACTGCGCGAGTGGCGAGCGGCGGCTTACAACCGAAAGCCGACCACCGTATAGTAATTGATGCAGATAATAGTTTATACATAAATGCAGATTTAGAAGAAGAGGTAGCATATTAGCGTGTATAGGGATCCTACCAAGACTTTAGGAGCCCAAGCCAACCTCACCTGCTAGTGGTGCACCTGCCTATCAACGGACGAGGCTCTGGCAAACAGAAGTGTTCCCGGTAAGCAGCAATAGGCTCACCACCTATTACGTAAGACTGTTTATATACCTGGCAAAATATGGGCTCATAATATGCCTCTGCCTACCCCTTCGGGGAAACAGGCGTGATTATATGTATGTATGTGTGTAAGAAGAGATAGCAACCCTTTACAATCAATTTAATGTTTTTTTAATTATGATTATAAGCTATAACTACATTGTAATCTGCAGTCTGTTTACTATTGTACAAAAAGCAAAATATTATTGAGTCGTATTAGAATGGGCGAGATTGAAGTATCTAGAAACTTTAGTACTATGTCTCGCCAATAATTCCAATAAAAAAGTAAATTTGTCACTGTTCAATCTAGTCGGACAGTGACAAACTTGTGTTTTGATGTTAATGTGACAAAGTACAAATGATCAGCTACTTGTTTAGCCGACTGTACGTTAGGACATCTTAATGTACATAATAGACCTTTTCTGCTTTGATTGATGGACCAGGTATTAAAAAAATGTTTAGTCAGGTATGTAATTTTAACATTTTAACATTTAAACAGCCTTCAGGTTCACTGATTTATTGATATTCAAATCAATTATTTATTGGGCTAATTGCCTACACCTAAATTTAGCACATCTGTGTGGCCCAAGCTGTCGTTATTTAAAAAAATAAACTCAAGAAATAACGTTTTAAATTAGTTTACATCAAAAATTACAAAATAAATTTCATTACTTTTATCTTCAATAAGACTATTGATTTTCCAAGAATAGTCGCAAAAATATGTGATCCTGATGCGGGACAGAATACGGGAACTTCGTATTCTGTCCATTCTGTAGCTTAAGTATAAACTCTGAATATTTAGATAAAGAAGGAACAGAACTCAATACAAATGGAATATCTATATATATAACTGGTCCTCAACAAAATACTTGACTGTGCTTCAAAAATATCGATGAAGCATCAAGTGAGATTTTAGTACACATATTATATAATAAGATTGAATTTAAAAACTTAATGGGGTCTTTTCAATTCCTTAAAAATATCAAGAAAAAAAATGTTATGATATTTTTTCTATTATGTCCATTGGGTTCAATACCCAGTATCCAGAATAAATTCACATTGTATGTAAGAAGCAATATGTTCTTTTCCACATACACCTGTATACCTTCTAGCCTTGGCAAACAAATAGTTCCAAGACCTGGCGCTTAATTAAAGTTGATTGCTAGTAATACCAAAAATGGGTTCTTCCCAACGTCCACCATTAACGTAATGTTTGCGTCTAGCTTGAATGATGGCCAGTGTGCAAACGGAAAGTGATCACACAATTAACGAGCTAATGTGTATACTTATTGCCTATGTTTTATTTGTTGAATGTTTAGTTTGTTACACCTATCATCATAAAAGGTATTTTGTTAATAAATCCACCATCTCAAAGAAGTTATTTATTGCATGTTTGTAAGAACACTTTCAGTCGTTGGTCTCAACTGTCACTATAAGGAGTAAAGGTTACGTTGAGCGTGTTGGAAATTTTCACCAATCCGTACTGGGTAAGAGAGTAGACGTTATAGGCTGGGATTTTTAACTTTAAAAAACTAACTAAAAGCACTTTCTATATTTCGAAATAATTTTGATTTTCGAAGAACTTAATTGTTCTAATTTACACTAAATTAACTGGCGTTACTCGTCTAAATTATTTTAATAAGTGTGTGTTCATAAGTTATTACTCATAGAATTTGCAAGCAAATATTTACTGTATCAATGCTCTCAAGAGCAACCTGGTTTCGACTCAGACTTTAAACAGCCACTTACTATAGTTTGAATTGATATCGATAAATCCAGTTCTACTGCGAAGGTTTATTCGTTTACGTAAACTTTGAGATTGGCTCTAACAAGGCTGGAAGAGGCGGGTAGCGCGCCGGTGATTTCTGCTCTTAAAATCCAATTTAAATGCATTCCTCTGTGCCACAGGGGGCAGCCGATACGCTCTTGGGACCAATTAACTTATTCATCCCTAACATTTCATTGCTAAACTGGCTTCTTTGAGAGTCTTAGCTGATCTTTACCTATTACAGGTTATTAAACATTAATTTTGTTGATGAACATAGAGCATTAAAGAACATCGAACATTTAATTACTAAACTTGCTCCATTTAAAGTTTTAGTTTCCTATATCCAGATTGATGATAATACACAGACGGACGTGTAATAAAATGTTTGTAGCGCTGAAAAACTTATATTTCTAATGGAGAACCACGTAAATTTTTAGAATTCTACGTTTCATTAGATTTCTTTTTAAAAGGTCAGTTACTACTTACTTTATTAAACTTTTGATTAGACATACATAAACACGGTCGTGTTCTAACGAAATACCGGATGAAATTTATTGTTTGTGCATTATTGACTTACAATTTTATTATTAAACACATAAAAAACATGTTATTTAGTCATCGGAAAATCCATATTTTAAGAGGTGCAAGGTGTAAGGAAAGTTCATGTAATTTCACGAGCAAAGCCAAATGAACAATAAATATTTCTTGATACTTAAGTATGAGTCAAGTCAAGTGGTTCCTTAAAAAATCTATTAAGATATGAATATATGATTTCTAAATAAGAACTATAGAACGCAAGAGCGAAGTTGATTTTATTACCTGCCTACATTTAAATAATTTTTGTTTTTTTTTACTAGTATTTAGCTATAAACAGTATATATATATAGTATTCAATTATATACATATATATAAATTATATAGATATATCCAATTTACTACGTACTTAGCTAAAAGCCAATAACCATATCACGTTTTACCTTATTCGTTAAAGCCAATATACCACCTGATAATATTTCTTATAAACTGAGATGAAAGCAAAACATCTAAAATGCAATTTGAGAATCCTAATAAGACCGTTCTCACTAAGAATTGTTGCAAAGTGTAATGGGTTCAGGTGAAATTAACGCAGAAAAATAGGAAAAGTTAGAACGAGTTTCTCGGTACGGTTTTTTCCCGTCCAAGTAGCGCTGTGATTGTAAACTGCTGAATTTATAATGCCATTTTCGAACTTCACTTCATCGGGAACTTTGAACCGGTTCCTTATTTAAGTTAAGTAGGAACGAGCCGTTTATTGAAGGTAAATTCAATAATACAAAAGTTTTGTCGACGGAGACCAATTTTTATTACGTAAATGAACAATGGCTTTTATTAAAATTTTAAGTCGAAGTTACCCCTTTTCAATTTTGACAAACTTAAGCAAGATTTATTATTGGATACTTACTCTATTTCTTTGAAGAGTACCTAACACAAGACAAGTTGACTTTTAACTCAAAAGGAATTGAACAGAATCGTATTATAAGGAAATAAACTTCGTGTTTTCGAACCCTATTTATTTTAAAAGGCTGCGATGACTCAAGCAGATTCGGAAGATATCTGCACGCCCTCAGTGGATTACTTTGCAAGTCTTTTATGCGAGAGAGATGGGCAGTATCATCACTACTTAGGGATATTAAAATCCCTTCTATTTGTGTAAGAAGCTTGTTTTCTCGCTGACTTGCGTCTGTAATATAATCCTGATGAATCTCGTGTAAACCCTATAATAACAAAATAAAACGTTACTTTTGGGATAAAAAGGATATAAAAGGAATTCGGCATTAATATATCGATGGACATTCTTTTAGTTATTATGAAGGTCGTATATGTGTATTAGAAAGCAGATAAATTTGCTTAAGTTAGCAATTTTGAGACTAATATATTACGTAATTTATAATCATAGCAAATTCAGCCCTAAACAATCTTTTTTTTTCAGTAGATATTGGTAAACACCCCACAAAAACAAATCGGTTTGTAAAAGTGTTTACTGCTATGATTTTTTGGAAAGAATTAACTATTTCTAAAGTAAGTTTATTGTAACTAACGTTTAGAGCCATGATAAGTAACTTTTTTAATGTGCCTACTCGAAACTGACTTTGATTTTAAATTATGTATTCGTTTTGAGATGGCTCTATATAAATAGATTTTTTAAACGACAACTTATACTTGACTTGAACCAAAAAAAATGTCTTTATTAATCCAGTGATTAAGCCGTGAGATCATTACAAAACAACTCACATTGCTAGTTGTATTATTATCACTAAAGAGTTGGGTACAAACAATATTTAGCATATTAAATAGACAACCTTGGTCTTAGGGCAAATCTCAGATGTTAAGTAAATTGTCCTATATACGTTATCTGCAAACAACAATAAGAACGCTGTTTGTTCAGTGCAAATAGATGCTACTTAGTGACCGCTAGTGATTTGTTAGCTGCGAAGTATTTATTTGGAAAAATATTAATTCCTTTGTTAATATAAATTTTGACGTACCTGGTAAGTTTGTATAAATATATATAAATTGTTTACAAGTATTACTTATATTTCGTGATAAAATAACAAAGTGAAGTCTACATAAGACGCCCTACAAAATAACAGTAATATTATTAGAGGGTTTTGTCAGTATTTGTTATTGTTCTGTATCGACGACCGCCACAGAGGTAAATATACCTGCACTTCATTAGGTCGTGGCTTCAATTTCCAAACAGGACTAATATTTGTTGTTATATGGTCAGGAACATTTATTAAATGGTTAAACCAGGAGGCCTACCGCCGAGTTCGATGGCAATAAGGCAAAATGGATTTCGAATTGATTCCGTCGTACCGCCGAACTCATGGAAATCGAAACAAATCCGGTACGGATTAATGAACGTAAACAAAGTTTGATCTAAATGGATTACCGGTAATCCATCGAATTCGGCGGTAGGCCCCCAGCTGTTAGGATATTATAACAATCAATTATTTATTCTTTACGTTAGAAGGCACTGAATTTCTTAATATCACTACCACAAAAGTCCATGACAGCTGGGACCAACGGCAAATTTTCCAAAGCAGAGTTGAAATCTTCTGAAGTGCTGTCTATTGGTCTCATTACTGGGCTATCGCTGCTCAAAAGTCCATCAACCTCATTCATTTAAAGGTCGTATGATGTATAATAATGCATATTTGTAATTGAGAACTCTAGCTATAATGCACTAAAATAAAAAAAATTGCCAATATTCTAAGAAGTTACTTTCTTGATAAAATATTATTTATTATTTTTAGATTTGAAAATGAAAACGTCTTTATTGGTCGTCCTAATCATCGCAAGCTTAGTTACATTATCTTTCTCCAGATCATGCCCCACAAGGTAAGAAGATCAATCTTTTTCTGTTAATTTAGTTACGTGAAAGGCATTATTATCAAGTTGTACAAATATTTGGGGAATTAATTAATAATCCTGCTGTAGCGCATTACAATGAACGAAGCGTACATGAAAAATTCTCAGTGGATCTTATTTTTGTTAAAACTTTCTTTTACATGCAAAGCGTATATGTAATTAGTTAATGTAAGCTAATAAGGACTATATATTATTATAATTTACTGTGTTAAATGGTTATTGTCTGATCAAAAATATTTTCTGTAATATTTTATAAAATTCAGTTATTTATTTTTCAAACATTGTACCTACATAATTATGAAATTCTTGTCATGCTATTTCAGATGAATTGTAAGAATTACTTCACTGAGCTGTTACCTTGAGACATTATTTTTAAATTCTCGAATGACCATTGACTTCATTAGTTATTGTACTCTTCTAACTAAAACACAATAAAGCAAGGTATCCTTTGTTACTAAGAGAAATATGAATAGATTTCACATCCTTTCAAGTTAACTATGGGTAGTAATTTTTTTTTAAATCTATGGCCTTTTCTTATTGAAGCTGTATCCTAAGAATGTTTCTATTTATAGGTACTATTATGTTTTAATATACATACATACATATACTATATAAATAAACTATACAATTCTGATAGTAGTACAAGGATACCTAATAATTACCTGATTTAAGTATACTTACTCATAAAATTAAGTTACCAATAATGGTTATATTTTGATTTTTGGACATTGATATTGTAAACTATTTAATCTTTATGTAAAATTGCAAAAATGGACCTAGTATGCTTCCTCTCTCCTAAGTTTGCCGTGCCCAACAGGGTCCATTATTGTAACTTGTGTAGATGTAAGAATTTATGTAAAACATTATGGATTACAATAAACATTGAATTGAATATAATCACGCCTGTTTCCCCGAAGCGATAGGCTGAGGCGAAAATATACGCTTACACTTCGCTAACTGTGTTGTTGATCCCATTCTGTGCAATAGGTGGCGAGCTTATTGCCGTTTACTGGGTAATTCTTTGTTTGCCAGATCTTCGTCCGTTTATTGGCAGGTGTACCACTTGTAGGTGAGGTAGATAAGGCTCCAAAGACGATCATATCCCTGTGTGTGTATTATTATGTATATCATCATATTCTAGCATTATCCCGGTTGCCCCAGACTTATTCCAAGGGCCCAAGGTCTGCTCACTGGTCTAATCAGATTTGGCTGAACTTTAGTTATTACATGGAGCGACTGCCATCTGACCTCCACAACCCAAAGGGAAACATCGTTCTACGGATAAACCAGTTCTCAGAATATTAGAAGGCACTGACTCCAAACTGCCAAAGATGTTCATAACAGCCGGGACCAGCGGCTGAACGTGCTATAACTTCGAAAAGACATAGGTGCGCCACCAGTGTTTGAACCCTAGACTCTCTGAATTAGAAGTCTATTGGTCTCGCCACTGGGCTATCGTCTCACTGTTTATTATTATTATTATGTATGTAATTAACCATATATTCTGTTTTTAGCCGCTGCAGCTCTGAAAATAGAATCGACAGGGATCAGGTATGTGAACATTTAAAAGAAACTTCTTATTTTTTTTAATGTGACTCGTCATAATGACCACATTATGACCACACCTGAAAGTAAGCAGATCAAAAAAAGTGGAGCGCTCTTACCATAAAACAATTGCGGTAGCACGCCCGCTTTAAATACGTAGGAATATGTGAGCTAGATAACCCATATGTCGGAATAGAATTCCAGAGCCGAATCGGCTACTCGGTGATCAAACGTAAACTCTGCAGGGGCGCCAAGCCACGGAGTGATTTGGGACGGGTAACGGCGGGCTGGAGTTGAGCACTGGCCGCAGGAGGTTACATGAGGCGTCATCTTGAGGTCGCGAACTACCCAGAGGACGTTGACAGCTTGTACTTCGAGACCTTCGTGCCACACTCTGTCAAAAGCATTCTCCATGTCAAGGAGGACTGCAGCCGTGAACTCCTTCTTGTTATGTGGTACAGCCATGTAGTGCAGAAAGTCAAAGTCAAAAGTCAAAAATAGACCTTGACAACTGAATGGTCGTCAAGTGTTCCGCAGGGAATCCATATTGCTCATCTCGCGGCTCTATGTGTAGAAGTAGATGGATGAGGAGTAGTCTCTTAAGCAGTTTGGAGAGGATAGGAAGCAGATGGATAGGCCTATAAGTCTCTGGCTTTGTGAGGTCCTTCCCCGATTTCGGAATCATGATGACGTGACCCATCTTCCAGGCCCCTGGGAAGCGTCCAGTTCTTAAAATGCCGTGAAAATCCAGAGCCGAATGGTCTCTGAAAATGACCAATGAACTACTTTTTTGTTTCAACTGTTGACAGTTTGCCCGTTAAAAATATGATTCCTTAGACCGGCACGTGTTCGGAAGGAAAAAGAAGCGGGCGGGAGCAGGTGAAAAAATATACTCTCCGAAATTTAAAGTAAAGCCAGTGGGGACTGGTCTGCTCATATCTCTTATTTCAATCGTATTTATGTTCAACTTGCTAAAAAGAGTTATTGTTTTCTTTTAGATCTTGTGACTGCAGAACACACAATATCAAGTACATTTTCTTATAATTGGCAGAAAAAAAAACAACCCTGACGATTTTCTTGTCTGTTCTTTTATGATCAAGCTCCCGCCCGCAGTGAATAAGCGCGATAGTTTTTAAGTTTGATTTTCATAAGAGCTCAATTTAAAAAAACGATTTTAACTTTGACTTTGAAAGATGAATATTATTTGGTCCGTTTTTAGAGTAACCGAGGATGCGATGACTCGTCTTCATCATCTTCTTCATCATCGTCATCTTCCGAAGAAAATGATAAAAAATGTAGAAATGTAAGTTAAAAAATTATAAAATTTATGTAAGTTATGCAGTTGAACATTTTTATTTTTAGAAGAGGACTTCTAATGACAAGTTTCTGATGATATCTGTATAATTATTATAACAACCGGCTTTACAGTAACATCGTCATTTCAAGCTGCAAACATAATTAAATAAAAAAAACAAAACCAATTTCTATTTATTATATGCGCTTCTTTTTTTCTTTTCATTCTTTTTAAGGGTTATTTATTTATGGTATTAATTTTAATATTTTAAATTCACATACAATCTTTATCGGCGGCACGTTAATTAAGCACATATCGTCAGTCTAATTTTCGAACTGCTTATATCCTTTTGAGCAAATTTTATACGAGGAAGTAAAAACTGTTTATTTTTCAAAATTTTTGTTTATCTTTCTTTTCTAAATATTTAATTAGTTAAGGCACTAATTAAACATAGATGTTATTCCAATTCGTTCATTTATATTATTATATTATTTTATGGAACTTGAGAGATATTCTAATCGATATATCTCGTAATTTTACACTAGCTGGCATTAAAAATTCACATTTCGTATTTTTTGGAGTAACGCAGTTTGAAAATTAGACTGACAATATGGCGGTTGCCTGCACTGTTTCAATCGTAGACTAAAATAAAAAAGAGTCGAAAGGAGGAAGACCACGACCAGCCCAGATCTTCCATCACCAAATCCAGAGGTTTTGTAAAAAGGGTTTTGTACAAAATTACCCAAAACCGACGGGCGAGTAAGAGAAGGTTAATAAGTGTGAATTAAGCTAAGAGTGTGTGCCAAGTAGCTAGCGGAAGGAAAGAGGAGGAGTGACATCATGTATGTAAAGTAAAGCGTGCGAGTAAAGCCTCTCATAGTTGCTATAGCTACGCCCACCCCCCATGCCACACCTCGATTGAAACCCGATAATGTATCATCGAAGCGCATCCAAGTTTCAACTCATCGTTGTGGACTATATTTTCAACATTTGTGAACTAAAAATCATGTAAAATAGCTATGTTTTAAGAAATAACATTTTGTTTTTTCAGAATAATCGACGGTGCGATGATTCGTCATCTTCTTCTTCATCATCATCGTCATCGTCGTCATCATCTGAAGAAGATGATAGTAAATGTAGAAAGGTGAGTATAAGTTACTTTCCATAAGTATGGAATGGAATAAGTAAGGAAGTCCTTATGATGATATATAATGATCTAACTTTGATATGGATCAGTTTGGACTAACTTTGAGATGGATCAGTTTGGACTCTCTAAGACTTTTCTTAATATAATTATGCAAATGTTTATTGATGTACGCAGCGCCATCTTGGACCTAACTATGAAAATATAAGTACGATACATACCGAGAGATTTCGTTTGGAAACACGTAAATATATTTTTTAGGCATTTATAATGGTCATATATGTATTACACACCTAAATAAATATTTACATCAGGTGAAGCATTTAAACAGTATGTATAAAAAAACTACAATAGTTTAGTATGGTTCTCTTTCAAGTTTCTTTAGGTATTCATTGTGAATTAATTGTCATACACAGCATGTAAGGGTAACTTGCCGAAAATGTGAACTGATAATTCAGACTAACTTGAATAATACATAGGTTTTTACATGTAAAATCAAAAAATGTAGGTATAGGTTCTCTGTATAGAAAAATGAAGACTAATGTAAAAATATAAATGTAACCAAAGTGCAGAGAACACTTCCATCATTATTGCTCATTAGAACCGCAATCGACACTCGCTCGAAGGGGCCTGTAACGCGAACATTCCACAAACAAATTGGAGTGTTCCGCGGAGCTCGGCGCATAGGACTCTGGAGTACCCGCATTTGTACAAGCTCGCCCTTTTAAATTATTTAATCCAAATTTAATAAAATATATAGTTTTAATGGCAGCCTAAATTATGTAATAAGTCTCAACTTTTATAACTAATAATTTTTAAACCAAGTTTTTTTTATAATCATTATTACTAGGTAAGATAATTCATTGAGTGTTGTACGAAAAGTAAAGTACAGATAAATCCTGAGAGATATTACGCGGAGAGAAAAGAAACCAAATAACCCTTGTTGTTCTTGGAAAATTAAGTAAAAAAAGTACTATAATATTTTAATATTTTTCAGAACAAGGACGACTCATCATCATCATCATCGTCGTCGTCGTCGTCGTCATCATCTTCTTCATCATCTTCATCATCGGAAGAGGACAATAATGACTGCAATAGAAATTCGGGAGATCACGTAAGCACAAGTATAATTCGTCACAAAAATACTTTGTAATTTATTCAGTTATTTTTTTTTTTTTTTGGTTAGACGTAAGCTTATTCCCAAGCGTTGAATATGATGATCAAATTTAAGCTAATTTAAGTGCGCTAATTGAGCGAATTAAGAAAGAAATAGGAATAGTCTGCACTGGGACCGCGATGTAGAGTATGACCTCAAATTATCCCACTTTGATTTTTGAAGACTCATGTTCATTAGTGGCACGTAAATAAGTTTTAAAAAAAGACTTGCTAAATACCGCAATATCCTGCATAACTTTAGGCACCTCTGATACTGATTTAAAGCTTTAAATAAACCTATTCTGGTGTGTGGAATACTTTGCTTTTCTATTGAATTTCCAAAAACTCCTTACTTCTAATAGACCATCTTCATCCAATACTGTAAATAGGCCTCTCAAAGGCACACCACTGAGGTCGATCTTCCGCTCTTCGCCTCTAACTTTGTTTGGCGTATAACAAAGAAAATTTTGTTTCCCCGTACGGAATCAAATAATTTACATGAGTTTTTTAAAATTTGAATTGCGCTTTTAGTACTATGTTCAAAATTACTAATACTTTCTTTTTTATTTCAGAACAAAAAGTCCAGGCACATGAAAAGGGGATGCTACTAATAAAACAATACGCGATACAATTCCTTCCTGTTACACATAACAATATTACGGAAAATCCGAATACAATAATTAAAAGTTCGTAGAAATGTTTATATTGTATTTTTTTTTATAAAATGAATTTTTTGTTGTTGTCTACAGTATCTATTCTATAAAAATGTAAATAGTACCCGAGAAAAGGTTCAAAATTTCTATTACTTCTGCGCTAGTAGTAATAGCAATTGAAATATTTTTCAACACATGCTTTTCTCAGGGGCTTTATAATATGAAGGTCAAATGAACTGAGCCTTCTGGTGGAACTACCCAAATAAGTCAATTATACCCAGAAAGTACAGATATTATTCAAATTTTACGTCAGTAAATTGCTGCAAATTACCAAAATTTACAGCTATTTATACTGTACTTCATAATAACAATTTTATTACATATACTCTTTCTCATCTGATCAGAAAAGACTTCCAAATGCATCAAACGGGTTGAATAGAATTACACTGTAGTCCAATTTTGTGGGTCATAAGTTTTAACAAGTTTTACTTATTTCACTCAATCAAAAACCAAAACAAAATAATTTCAGTAGATCAGGTTTATTGTGCATAGGCAAAGTACGGATTTGTGTTTATCATCAAGCGTCGATTTGATATTATAGGTGGCACACTTGACCCCAATTTTCAACTGAGCCCGGTCTGCGCTACAGTACATGCGGATGTCATAAAAAACAACAGAAGGACACAATAGATAAATCTGTAGGGTTATTTATGCCATAAGGCTTGCAACATGTAATATCAGATCTTGCGCGTGTGATAAATCCTGTTTTTATTTTTCTACTGAGTACATTTCCTGTTCTACTTGAAGTTTAGAATGTCTAGGTATATTTCTTTGATATAAAATTAAAATGTGCAGGAATCAACTATATGCACAGGAATTTAGTCTTTCAATTTTATGTGAAACTGAAATCACGTCTGACAATAAAAAAAGTAAATGTCAATACAGAATACTAAAGGCCTGCTCACAATGTTCTAGAAATTTCCCATTAGCGTTGTATTGGCATTATATTCCATCTACAGAGAATTTCCATATCAGAAATTGTGAAACAGGCCGTAATAGTATTTTCACAATCATCTGTGGGATAAAAGTCCTCAAAATTATTTAAAATTATGACATATCTTTAACGAGTTGGTTTACTTTCGATGTTTTTTTAAAACCCTAGGGCTGACCAGTAACAAATATTTTATTGATAACTAGAAACATGAAAATCATGGTAAACGATGGTCTGTACCAACTGCCAGTGAAGCTTTTAATGTAAAATTTTGTAACTATGTGCATTTCTTAATCAGTTGGTGGTTCAAGGAAAATTAGGTAACTTACCCTAACTGAATGAATTCAGTGGAGCGGGCCTCGATTGCGGGCCTCACTAACGAGAATTCACAACGATCTACTTTTGAGGGCTCTCTATCTTTTATAACAACGGTAATGTTTTTCTACCAACTTCAAATAGATTTGAAAGTTTCAGTTGAATTTAAATTAGGTACTACTTGCCAATTAGCCAAGTTATAGCTTTATAGAAGTTCTTATTATAAATAGTTAAATATTTACTTTTAAAATTTTACAAAAACGGTTTGTTGAGTTATGAAACGCATGAGTAATCTCGATACTAGGTTCAAAAGAGTTCAGGGAGTTCAGTCCTTGAATGGGTGACTATTTATTTGTTAGTTTCTAATATAACTAGTGTTGGCATTTTCGGGTAGAACGGACCTAGAACGGTGCCACATACATCTTTTGAGGAGTCGTATAAGTCGACGAAGATAAATCTAACCGGATGATAGGCAGCAGTGGCTAAAACTGCAATCACCAACCCGCCTGCTCAAGGTGGTGATAGCAGTGTACAGGGATCCTACCAAGACCTAAGGAGCCAACGCCAACCTCATCTGCAAGTGGTGCACAGGCAACAGGCTCGCCACCTATTACGTGGGACCAACTATATAATTGGCGTAGTGTGGGCGTATAATATGCATCTGCCTACCAAGGAACTAATAAATTAGGGAGGCCAAAGTGGACTTTCAGCAGTGGACCTTATATGGCTGACATTATGATTTAGTCCACATAATGGAGTTAGAGGCCATCTTACCTTGGCTTGTGAGATGACGCTAGAGTCCAATGTGACGTTAGTCCGCTGAGATAAAGAATTCACATCTGTTGTTATTGAAAAATAGGTCATATTCTTCAAGTGAACCTAACAAAGACAGCAAATAGAAGTCAATTGGTTCAACAAAGTTCAATACAGCCAATTTGCCGTGAAGCATTTGCGCTTGGTACTGTTGGATCTATTTGACCCTATTTTTTAAAGTAGCGCTACATATACTATTATGAGACACATTTATGGTTTTATGTTTTTTAATAAGACATATTCAGTGACGATAGAATCGTGACATATTAGGTCGGGGAAAAAGTATTTTCGCATAACGTAGGTATAAACTTATTATAAAATTTTTTTGACTGTACTATTTGTGTCTGGCTGGTTTTGGTAACATTAAAAAGGTTCCATTATAAAGAAAAGAAAAAAATAAAAAAAAGTTGTTTCCCGCTATTTTTCATTTGTTTTTCTCTCCGTAAAAATGAGTGAATCTAATGAAGAAATTCGATACATTTTAAAATTTTATTATAAAAAAGGCAAAAATGCAACTCAAGCAGTGAAAAAAATTTGTGATGTTTATGGACCTGATGCAGTGTCAGTAAGAGTAGCACAAATTTGGTTCAAACGTTTTCAGTCCGGAAATTTTGATGTTAAAGATGCACCTCGCTCTGGTCGCCCTGTTACGAATAAAATGGACGCCATTTTTGAAAGAGTGGAGCAAGATCGGCATATTAGTAGTTACGATGTAGCTGAAGAACTGGGAATTGACCACAAAACAGTTTTGACCCATTTGAAGAAAGCTGGTTATACAAAAAAGCTCGATATTTGGGTGCCACACGAGCTCACTCAAAGAAACTTAATGAACCGTGTACTCATTTGCGATTCATTATTGAGACGTAATGAAACCGAGCCGTTTTTGAAGAGATTGATAACTGGCGATGAAAAGTGGATCACGTACGACAAGAACGTGCGAAAAAGGTCGTGGTCGAAAGTTGGCCAGGCTTCACAGACTGTGGCCAAACCTGGCCTAACACGAAATAAGGTGATGCTGTGTGTATGGTGGGATTGGAAGGGCATTGTTTATTATGAGCTTTTACCGCCCGGCAAAACCATCGATTCTGATCTTTACTGCCAGCAACTGATGAGATTAAAGGAAGCAGTCGAGAGAAAACGGCCGGAATTGATCAACAGGAAGGGTGTGGTCTTTCATCACGATAACGCTAGACCACACACATCTTTAGCCACTCAGCAAAAATTAAGAGAGTTCGACTGGGAGGTCCTAGTGCATCCACCATATAGCCCTGACCTTGCGCCTTCAGATTTTCACCTGTTTCGGTCTCTACAGAATTCTTTAGGTTCTGTAAGGTTGACCTCAAGAGAGGACTGCCAAAACTATTTGTCCCGTTTTTTTGATCAGAAGTCCCAAAGTTTCTTCAGTAACGGGATAATGTCTCTGCCCACAAAATGGCAGAAAGTTATTCAACAAAACGGTACATATATATTGTAAATAAATGTAAATAAACTTTGAAAAAAATGTCTTGACTTTTCATACAAAAATACGAAAAGACTTTTTCCCCAACCTATTATTTTAGATTTTTTTCCAAATTATCGAATACCATAGTACGAAATGTACATAACATCATAGCACATCGTCTTACTATAACATAATTTGAAATAAATACGAGAACCTATATCTGACGGAAAATTTTTGACGCTTTGTTTCATTTACTATAATTGCAAATCTGCCTGCAATTTTATTTAAAAAAGTTACTATGAAAAATAATTTTAGAAATTTATTAATATAATTCTGAATTTTTATCAAATTAGGGTTATTAAATTAGCCTCATTTCTATATAGCAATAACATAGTGGGGTATACAATATTGTTTTTTTTATAAATTAAAATTTGTAGTTAAGACGCACAAGAAACTAATCTGATAGTAGATAACACGCTGGTTAAATTTTATTTTTCTTACCCATATTCTTTTGTTGTTTATTCAGTCCTACTGACATCTACATCGATGCCAAGTTTAAAGCTTGTTTCTACTAAATAAATAACCAAATTTAAATATATCTTTTTGCTCTAAAAGTTTTAAAAAAACAATGCTAGTACTATAATGTCCGCGCTGTCAATAAAAATATGCAATATTATTAGTTAGAGGGAATTCTTCAGCACCAAATATCCTATTTATTCAATAATTAAATTAGTGAAATAAGTAATAATTGAACTTGTTATTTGAAACTGTTTAGCAAACTTTAATTTTGAAGTCGATTGCGTTTTATTGTTCACTTTTTTTATTTTTTATATCTAAAACACAAAGAAGAACGTAGAACATTCTCTGAATTCGGGTAATAATAGACGTATAATAGAATAGGCCTAGAATAGTAGGCCTTTAAATTCTTACGATTTTATAATTATAAAAAATAATTTGATAACACCAAGCATTGCCTTCCTATTGGGTAATGAGGCTCAATTGATAAGCTGACTCAATACAGATAGCGCTCTACCACTACTTGTAAAATGTCGCCTCTGTTCATACGAATAGTCGCAATAGTATTATCAAGTTATTTTTGCCTTCACGTTGACTCCGCTCCGTTTGTGGACCGGAAATCACTAGACATTTTTGGAAATCCTTTCAAAGATTTTATTAATTCGGTACTGCCAACGACGGAGAGGGTGCAAGCTGCTACACCCTCCCCGGCCGTTAGTGACGGAACCTCGATGATCAACGTGCCCTTGAATGTCGAATCTTCAGACTGCAAAAGAAACAGTACCGACATGGATATCAATGGTGTTTGCCGAATGATTTGGAACTAAAGTTTGTATAGTTAATCGCCGTGTAAACTGAATTAACTGCGTAGTATTCTCAGTGTAGTGCACTAAAATGGACGCAAAAAATGTGATTTATATAACAGTTTTTATGTGCTGTGTGTGCTCATTCGTAACAACTGCGAACAAAATGGTTATCTTTAACTTTCGAGAGAAGATCAATAAAGCCACGACAATAATCAGTACAACTGAAGTGACACAGTCGAGTCAGGTTATAAGGGTGCCAGACCTGTCCTGCCCTTTGGGTTATAGACGTGATAAAACGGGCCAATGCAGAATGAGGTTCTAAAGGTATAATTTAATTTACACCTCACAGTTTATTGAATAATAGATACTTTAATTAGTGATTGTGACAAGTGACAGTTGTTTGATTATGTATATTGCAAATAACCATTCGATTAAATTACTAAAGCTGTTCTCGTACTTACTAAAAATAATAAGTAGACATAAAATCTAACTTTTCATGCAGTATACATATTTTTTTTCTAATATTAAATAGAATATTGTCTTACTAGTTTTTTTATGCACATTTGGCTAAGTTTAGTGTAGTTTTATAACTAAATATATAATGATAGTATTTTATAAATTATTTGCAATCCATGCTAAGTTTTAAAATATACCTACATATCTTATTACATATCCACGCTCATCAATAATTTAAATTGTGTTGTGATCTAAACAAATGAGTTTATTTTATTATACGATTTATTTTTTACTGTAAAATAGATATTCAAAAGATTTATAGTGATTATCGTAGAAGTTAACATTAATGGGAACATATTTGGTAATTGTGAACCAGGACCTAAATAATGATATCTCGACTTCTGTTAATTTTTGTTATAGTAATCAAATAATTGCATTTATAACGTGTTATTGCCATTTACTGAAAAAGCATTCCATTAAGTTAGACAAAGTATTATTTACCTCGTAACTACACTAATAGACAGCTATATATGAGACCGATTTTCTTATTTTTTTCAGTGTTTTGTCATTATAAGTCACTGGTAAAATTAAATTATAGTTTGCCTTTTTTTGTTTTTTTTTTTATAAAAAGATGGAAATATTATGTGATCTGTTATTTTAAATAAAAGATGTGACAGCGTATGTTATAACTTATAATTATAATAATTTAACATCCATTTTTGGATAATTAGTCGTATAGGAAGTGAATTAAATAACTTTCTTTTTACAGTTGGTGCAAAGCAATAAAAGCCGATATTAATCGATACTTCTAAACTTTTATGATTGATTCTCAGAACACGCATACACAGGTCACAGATAAAAGTTCAATGTTATCTATATATTCTCGGTTTCTTGTGTGTTTCATAAGACATGCGCACTGAGAGAAACATTCCAGGAGAGATATAATAGTGAAGTCGACGAAATGAAGTTTTGGTATATTGTACTGTTATATGTTGCCATAATGTTAGAAGAAAAATCAGCAAATGGACAATTTCTAAAAACATTTTTGGAAAAAGTACATAAGACTGCGGATCATTTGCGACAAGACGTAAGAAACATTTTAATACCTAAAAATAATAGTGAACATAAAAAGGAACCGGCATCTGATTTTAAAGAAGAAATAAAAATTGGTGTGCCTGTAAGTACTATTAGTGAAAATTATATTGTGATTACAACAGAAGGACTTTCAGCAATGTCTGTTAGTACAACTTTGAATAGTACCGAACTCTCAATCTCTTCTTCTACAAGAAAGCCGAATAATACCTTCAATAAAGAAGGAAAAGATTTTATGAACGGTGGATGTTTAAAAGGCTATATGCGTACTCCAGATGGCAGATGTCTATTGCCGAATAATTTTATTTAAAAAGTATCACCTAATGTCTGTTTGTTAAATATTTGTAATATTTACTTATTAGTGGCTGGAAGAACATGACCCTAATTATCGCATAACGGGTGCTTAATATAAAATTTATAAAGCTTGTATTATTTACCATAAATTATGAATGTCTCCAACCCAATTTTTAAAATTTGTTATTAATTCATATGTATTGACTTAATTCTTAATTACAATTATTTGTACAAATAAATTTATATGCTTTTAACGTGTTTCTATTTCATTTGTTACCTTCATATTGATATCAAAGTCAAACTGAATTTTTAATTACAAATAAAAATACAGCAGACCAGTCCACAAGCAGCACTCGTTCACGAGTATGACGCATGAACCAGCCATAGTTTCACTCAACCATATTTTAGGGAACGTAACGACCCGATGCATGACGCCGCCACCCCAGGGACATTTAAGTGTGCATGACATACTCAAGCCACAAAACAAAAAGCAATTTCAAATAAATTTTCTTAATAATTTCTTACAGATTAGGTGAGAAGAGTTTTAGTTATGATATGTTGTCTTGGTTAAGGAAAGGTTAACAAAAATCATTGCGCAAAAAATAATTAAAATAAATTTTAGTAACCAAATTGATCGTTAGTAAATTTTTTTTACTCTTCACTCGATGCTAAGTCTTTATGAAAATTAATAACTATTAATGGGTAGTTAATCATTATTACGTATGTGATTTTTTCTATTAGATGGTGTACTACTGATAGAGATCCTTTACACACCAGCTTTACTAAATTTTCTGCCAGTAGTTGACATAATGCTGATGCGCTCAAGTGCCTAAATTATTCTACATCAAATGATTTTTTAAATCCTATCAGATTACTTACGGCAGTTGTGTGATAATGTCTCGAAATTCTATCCTTGATAGCTTAAAATAACCGAAATCAATATGTCTATTTCAAAAAGAAAAAAAAAACTGCATGTATCAAAGTGGTAGAAATTGATCGTAGAAGGTAAAAATGAGAATGGAGTAAGAATATTAATCAATGTTACTGATATTAGTTGGCTGGTTTTTTTTGAAACTAGGTGTCTTAAATATTAATGGATACCTTATATGGCTTATAAAGTTTTAGATACAATCACGTCGGTTTCAACAAAGAAGTAGGCATATAACATTCACTAATTATGTTGCTGGTCCCACGTAATAGGTGGCGTGCCTATTGCCGCTTACCGGGAACTTGTATGATCGCCAAAGCCTCGTCTGCCGATCGGCAGGTGAGGTTGACTTGGAGTCCAAAGTCTTGGTACGACCCCTATACCGTACATATAAATATAAAAAGTTCTAATAGCAACAAATCAAACATCTTTGATCCCTACTATATCTATCTGAAATAAGATTATTTATTTGGTTTGTAAGAGCAAGCCTGTAGAGCCACGTGAATCAGCACAGACGCTGTCATCTAGTAGTAGTCGAGGACAGATCTTGTGAAAAGAAGTACAATAGCCAGTACATAATTTATATATTCGATTTTGTCTTTAAAATTCTAGGTAATAAAACTAACTACGAGTGAAATAGAACGCTCATACCATAATAGCAGTCACTTTTTTATAACAAATACTAAGAAATTGTTATCAGTATCTAAACTTTTATCTGTTCAGTGTATATGCGCAAATACACTGATAAAAGATAAAAGTTCAGAAGTTATCGCTTTGGTCCCAGTTTGTTGTGCGTTTTGTAAGAAGTACTCAGTGGAGCGGATATATCAGAAGTGTTTACATATTAAGCCGACATAATGAAATTTTTGGCAATTTTATTGTGTGCATTCATAGTGTTAGAGTATAAATCGGCCAATGGGCAATTTCTTAAGTCAATTTTAACAGCTGTAAAAAATAGAACTGATACTATTCGACAAGACATAAACACAATATTGTTCCGCGATGATGTGAAAAATAGTGCGAATGTTGCAAAAATTGAAAAACCTAAGCTAGTGACTACTACAAAAAGTTCCGAAGGTATTGTGTTTCCGACAGAAGAACCTTATACAACAACTGTTACTGCAGCTTCAACAACAACTGTTACTGCAGCTTCAACAATAACTTCAACTACAACTGTGTCTGCAACTTCAACTTCAAATATTGTTACTACCTCATCTACAAGCAGATCTAATGATACTTTAGATAATGAAGGAAAGAATGTAATGAACGGCGGCTGTCTGGCTGGCCACATGCGAACTCCGGATGGAAGATGCATGGCAACTTACTAGGTTGTAAAACACCAGATATTTAAAGCAAGAGTCTTAATACTTCACTTTGCCTTTAAAAGTTGTACTCCTATTTTCGGACTGGAAATTATAGGAATGGAAACAATGAGTTGTTGTTATTTAATTTGTTACCTATATAGGAACCTAAGCTGGAAACAATCAATGATGTTATAAATTTCTTCATAACAGAGACAAGTCCTTGGATGGGTAATAAAAAGCTTGTGTGTTGTTTGATATCAAGCGCGTCCAAGCGTTGAGACATACAAGTGTATGGTTATAGTTTTAATACATAATATCACGCCTGTTTCCACGAAGACCGGCCGCTTTCCGATATGTTAGTCCAGTAAAATAATAGAATCGTTATAAAAAATCTACTAGAAAGACGCCGAACATTTGTATAGGCCCATTGGAACTAAGTGATGGAGTATGAAGTATCTGAATATAATAAATAAGCAAAAAGAGAACTTAGCCCAGCAGTTTTACATATAGTGTAATCATTAATTGTTATAAAGAGGCTTTTTATATACATACATAATATCACGTCCATTTTCCCCTTTCAGGGTGGACAGAAACCACACTACAAACTATTTAAAAGGTATATTACTCATCATCATCATCTCAGCCCATTAACGTCGCACTACTGAGCTCGAGCCTCCTTTCACATATCAGGGTGTGAGGGTATTGGGTCATACTCCACCACGCTGACCCAGTGCGGATTGGCGGAGGCAGGTGTATGGCGTCCTGCTGTGAGAATTTATCAAGCCGGCCTCAAATATAGCTTAACGACTACCACATTTAGTGATAACCGAGACCAACGGCTTAACGTGCCTTCCGAAGAACGGAAGCGCTCCATATCAAATGCCACACAAACGGTCACCCATCCAAGGACTGACCTCTGTAAACTTGGCTGTACTATGATCGTTTCCGACCCCCTAGCACCGCAGAGCTAAGAGCGCTTCAAAAGGTATTTTAGTTGTACTAAAGTAAACTTTTAGCACAAAGATCTCTAGGTGAAAAGTGTTAAATTGTGAGGTAGCTATGGCTGGCCTTGTGCCCTCTTTGACACTACACGAGATCCCAGACCCTTAGTCACCGTCATCGACTCCCTCGGGACAGACATGTCATAGAATTATATTGGGGCGCCGCGCCGCAGCCACACGACTCGTTTTTTTAAAGCTGACATGTCCAAGATTGTTCTAGCTACAAGATCATTAATTTTCATCTTTTCATATGTATATGTACTAATATGTGTATGTTTGCGTGTATGGATGCTTTCCTTATAAGTTTTTTATTTTTATATAATTAATTGCATTATATATGGTTACAACGGAAAACATACAGTATTGAAGTAACATAAAAGTAATTTACAGTAAATAAGACATAATACTAAAACAGATACCGCAAAAAATTATATCAGGGGGCCTACCGCCGAGTTCGATGGCAATCGATTATAAGGCAAAATGGATTTCGAATTGATTCTGTCGTACAGCCGAACTCATGGAAATCGAAACAAAATGGCGTTCTCCATTTACCTATTGGTCTGTCACGGACTGAAGATCATGAATGAGAGGTGGCTGTCGGCAGATTCCCCGGTGCGGATTAATGAACGAAAAACAAAGTTTGATCTAGATGGATTACCGGTAATCCATCGAATTCGGTGGTAGGCCCCCTGGCCATAATAGCAGCAGATAATATGGCTTAGGTATAAATAAAATGAATTTATTGTCTTCATTTTGCTATATAATTTAATAAAATGATTAAAAAGGTTCAAGTAAACAATAACAAATTGTTATTAAGAACAGGAGTTACAAATGATTAAAATTATTTCAATTGAAATTATTTTTACACTCTATAAAAATTATTATGATGGTAATTCTTTACCACACATACCATGAAATCGTCATAAATGTGTTCATAAAAAAAAACTATGCTTCTGGAGTGACAGCTACTGCTTGAAATAAATATGGAGAATTTGTTTCTACGTATATTTTGGTTGGATTGTTTAAATTAGTAACAATATCAGATTTTTTCTCTGGTTCATTTATAAACGTTTCGTCGTCAGAAGTAAATCTAATATCGATTAGAGGTTCTGAAATCTGTATGGATTCTGATATATCTGATGGTTTCACTTTATTAATAAAAGGATTCAGCACAGTCGTACTTTTTTCTACAGCTATATCATCTCTTCTGTTTTTATTGATTTCATGAGAGTATATAACCATTGTCTTATCGTCATACGATGATCGATCATCTTGTGCAGCACTGTCATCTTTTTCAGTTTTTTCCTGAGAACTGGGATCTGGAGATAATTGTGAAGGAGGATTTCTTTCATGAAGTATTGATGGTAGTGGTGGTCTTTGTGGTGGTAGTCCTTGTGGTGGTATTTTTGGTAAACCAGTAAACTTCCCAGGTGGATTATATCTGTCGCGATATGGTGGTGGCGGTGGTGGACGTCTGTGGTCTCCATGTGGTGGAGGAGGGGGTGGCGGTGGTGGACGTCCGTGGTCTTCATGTGGTGGAGGAGGGGGTGGCGGTGGAGGAGGGTGCCTTTCATTAAATGTAGGTTCTCCTTGAGTATGTCTTCTGTGTGTAGGAGGAGGAGGAGGAGGAAAACTCCCATCAAAAGGTGGTGGCCCAGGTCTGTGATATGGAGAAAAATCCCTTTCATTATATGGTGGTTCCTCTTGAGTATGTCTTCTGTGTGGAGGTGGAGGAGGGTAGTTGTCATCAAAAGGCGGTGGACCAGGTCTGTAATGCATAGAAAACTCCCTTTCATTATATGGTGTTTCCCTTCTATGTGGAGGTGGAGGAGGAGGAGGGTAGCTATCATGAAAAGGTGGTGGACCAGGCATGTGGTGCGGGGAAGGACGCTTTTCATAAAATGATGGTTCCCCTTGAGCATCCCTTCTATGTGAAGGTGGAGGAGGAGGAGGGTAGCTATCATCAAAAGGTGGTGGACCAGGTCTGTGGCGCGGAGGAAGACCCCTTTCATAAAATGGTAGTTCCCCTTGAATATCCCTGCTGTGTGGAGGTGGATGATTAGGTCTGTAATGCGGAAGATCGTGCCTTGCGTAGGGAGGAGGTGGTGGACCAGGAATGTAATGCGGAGGATCATGCCTTTCGTAGGGAGGAGGTGGTGGACCAGGTCTGTAATGCTGAGAAGCATGATTTTCGTAGAGAGGAGGTGGTGGACCAGGCCTGAGAAGCAAAGAAGGATGTCTTTCGTAGGAAGAAGAATATTTTTCAAAATTTGATTCTAGTTGACTGTGCACCCTAGGCGGAATGTTTTCCCGTGGAGAAAGTCTGTCATATAGGTCAAAGGAATTATATTTTTCATTATGTGTTGAAGCAAATCCAGACTCACGAAGTAAAGGAGTATATTTTTCTTGGGCTAAGGTCTCACCTGGATTACTCAGTGAAGCAGAATATATGTCTTGACGTGTATCTGATGTATGAGTATGTTCAGAGTATTCTCCAGACTCTTCTTTATGAGGTAAATAATTAGCCTCACTTTGGGAAGGATAATAAAGTCTTTCATTAGGGTACACTTTATTTTCAGGCGATGCAATACGACGTTGGTTATCTAAAAGTATGAAACTGTCTGATATTGTTTCATTTTCGTCCGAACCTGTCTGAACCTGTTCTTTAGCTAAGAATTGGTTATTTGTATTTTTGCTATACTGGTTTACCCCGTTATTAGATTTAAATCCATCTGTTGTGATTTCTATATCTTTGCTAGGAATAATTTCACTTTGTCTTTTTGTTCTAAGAAGTCCTTCCTTAAGTTCACTTTCATCATATTGCAGTACAAATTCTTTCCTTCCTCCTGAAAAAGAAAATTATACATGTGAGTTCTTTTAATTGACTTCTTTTAAAAATATTATTTATTAAATATTTTAGTATAATTTAAGTAATTTTAATCAGCTCTTAGGTGTAATAAAAGGACAGAAAAAAAGACAGCACGAAAGAAAATTAAAAAGAAAATAGCTTTTCATCAATAAATATTTCACAAATGAATTTAAATACATGATCATATTATTCAAACCAATGTCGACAAAAGGCCGCACAAGCAACCGCTTATGCACTTAATGCCAACAGCAATTAATTTTATTATGGATTGTTATAAAAAATCTGCATGGTAATTATTCTAATAATATTTCGTCTGTTTATGTATGTATTAGAAATACCAATTAAGTGCAAATCGAACTCGCGAACCGGGGTATCGTATAAACTTATTTTGGCCTATGAAAATGTATTGTGTCCATACATTGACATAGATCGCAATTAGTTTACCACCTGTAAATAAGTTTTATTAAAGCATTTATTTATGTAATGGAAAATCATATAATCTTTCTTTATTTTTAAATAATGGCTTCGTGCGTTTAACACATTTAGCCAGTGTCAAGTAAGTGATATATTGGTAATATATAATTCATAGTAAATGAGAATGAGTGGTGATAAAGATGATAAATCGAAGATGAAATACCCTCCCCTAAACCCCTTGAGTCCTCAGTAAAGATGTGGGACTATACTGAGAACTCATATGGACTCCTTGAGAGAAAATTTGAAAAGTGATGTTGCATCGTTTTGTTTGATTTACCAACACTCATGTATATTCACAAACACTTAACGGTTAATAATCCACCGTTATTATACATTAATGTTAAAAATATCACAAATTTTATAAAATAAAATAAAACTGCAGACATGACGCTTCACTTTCCCGCCAAGAAGTCCAATCATATAATCTTTTTTCGAACATGTTTTTTTTTAATGTGACACGTCATAATGTCTACATCCTACCTGATGGTAAGCAGTCCATGCAGTCCAAATAATAAAAATTAAAGCGCTTTATAACGTGAAATAAGCACGGTATAAAGCTCATCCACTCATGACGGCCTGCTAAAATGCCGTTTCACGCCCTGCTTAAAAGACCCGGGATCATAGGAAATAGGAAACACATGAGCCGGCAGCGAATTCCAGAGCTTAGTGGTCAAGTGGTGGTTCCCTTACTTGTGCTAGGTGACCTTCTTTCTTGCAAAATTGTATGGTTCATGCAAAATTGTGTTATATCTCTGTTTACCCTATTGATTATTTGAATTTAGAATCTTGATTGTTACACTTATCTAGCCCAATATAGAATGTTACCACAGGGAACTATAAGTTTACTTGCTCTCCGAAGCAAAGAAGCGGTCATTGACAGTCATCTGTCACAGAAATGGTCAGACATTAATGGAATGACCCCTGTGTACTGCTTCACTTCGGAAACTTTCTCACCAACTTTATCCGCGGAGTGACAAACCCTTTTACATTGTTTTGGTTTAATTACAGAAATATATTTATAAAAAGAATAACCATACCTTTGTACACTGAAGTTATATCACAATACACGACACTTATAGGACAAGTAATTAATAAAATTTGAATAAACTTGAATGCTAAGTACATTATTCATACACAATGAAGCGATGTTTGTGATGAGTCTACACTCAACTGAGCATAAAGAAAATATATTTGGCCTTCTAATCATCTTTACAAAAAGTCGGAGAAACCAGTTTGTATTATTGTGCTCATCGCGGATCGGCATAGTACATACCACAGAATAAATAATTATACTGTGGTCCACACATATTTCCATAACGTTAAAAACGACCACAATTTATGTTTTTTTTATAATTATAAAATAGCATTAATAAAATAATACCCCTATAGTGATTTGTAATTTTTATTTTATTTAGACTATATATTTATTTTTTACATTCAATGCGTTTGTTATTTTTAGTTTGCCATTGAATGAAGCGTCTAGATTTTTAATGATATTAGTAAAAGTTGCACTCTTTAAACTATTGCTTTACCTTTAAGTATAATAACTATAATACAGAAAATACGAATGTTACCTACACGATGGATTTTACAAGAAAATCAACTTAGAAGTAGCTATTCCCAAAATAATAAAATCATTGTCAGCGTCATTTTGGTTTGAATTGGGAGTAATATATGCTTGATACAAAAAAAAATGAACTTAGAATTTGAGATGAAAGCACGTTTAACCTTTAATTAATTTATGTAGTTCTATAATAACAGAAATAAATAAATTTAATGAAATATAATATGTAATTGCATAATATATAAATTACATGAAATAGTTTCAATCGATTAAGCTGCCTTTCAACTTGTTTTTTATAGCTTCGTACATTATGCTATACATGTAATTTATGTACATTGTGCCGTGTGGTACCGGCCTAGAATAGAGCCACCCCCTCTCATCTAACGGGGAGTCGTAAGTGACGAATAAACCGTCTTCCTGCAAACTGGCTTGAACAGGTCCAGAACGAACATGCTCTGGGTGGAGATGTTTTGTTTATTTTATCCAACAACACACAATTTCACGTGATAATGTTTCTTTTCATAACAGTACATTATTAACTTAAAATTCAAAATACTTATCTGGACATCACTTTTTGCTATGCATGTACAAAGAATACTAGACAAAAAACCTTAGCACTCGCAAGATATGATGGAATATTTTAAGATTGGTTATATTAAATTATTATTAAACCACTACCAGGAGCTGTCACTCATTAACAAAGATGTTTTTGGGTACAAAAAATACTATACAATGAAATTTGTTAAAAAAAAACAGATTACATTTAAAACAATATTACATCATGATGAAAATACGTCATCGAAGTTACTTCGAATATTGTCTTTTTGTTGTACCTGTTAGTAGGAGATTGAGTACACAATCACTTGTTTAAAAAAAGATTCGCTGCTTTTATGTCTTTTTTTTCATGTTTTCTCCGTAGTCAAATATTTTTATTTCTTCTCATTGGGTGCATCTCCGACTTATAAATTGTAGTCTTCTTCGCATATATCGTCATATTTAGCACGAGGCAAAATGGTTGGGCAGCCGTCGCTATTCATGTCCTCATCTCGATGGTAATTTTTTATTGAAGCCTCAGGTGAAGTTGTGCGGTCAACACAATTGCAAAATTAAAAACTGCCTAAAATATTATTTCCTAATGGCGGCCTGTCACTAGTATTTGCAGAGAGTTGTATATTTTATGTTTCTCGAAAATTACAAATTCATTAAGTTTACTATTAATAACAAATATCACTATCACAACAAATATAGCTTCATAACATTATCGATCAATGCATTAATAAAATGGAAAATGCTTTCAAACTTTCCATAGATTTAACAAATATAAACAACAACTTTAATCGTTTCCCAAACATGTTCCAAGTAAAGTGAAACGTAAAAGCCACTTATCTAATACAGAACCGGCGACAATCTCATTCTGTGCGACAAATTGAGAACACCTTCCGGCCGTGCGACACTACAACCGCAGCCGCACTCACCGGCAAATAGCTATTTATTGTGGCACGCTGCGAGACACCTGTCCCTTCGGGGGTACTCGCCCGAACCACACTATGCAGCATCAAATTATAACCAAAGCTACAAATGAATTTGATACTTAAAGTATTTATTAGACGTAATAAAAGAAGAAAAGTGTGTGGATACTGATGATGTCTAGACCCCCGCGTACCAACTTGCGCGGCCAAAACAAAGACAAATTATTAATTTATGTCTAAATTATATGCTATAATTATTACAATTATCATCATCATCATCACAGCCCATTAACGTCCCACTAGTGAGCACGAGCCTCCTCTCACATATCAAGGTGCGAGGGTATTTGGTCATACTCCACCACGCTGACCCAGTGCGGATTGGCGGAGGCAGGTGTATGGCGTCCTGATGTTAGGTTTTTTCAAGCCGCCCATTAGGCCTCTAATATGGCTTAACGACTACCACATTTAGTGATAACCGGGACCAACGGCTTAGCGTGCCTTCCGAAGCACGGAAGCGCTCGATATCAAATGTCACACAAACGGTCACTCATCCCAGGACTGACCTCTGTAAACTCTGCTGTACTTTGGTGATCGTTTCCGACCACCGAGCACCGCAGAGCTACGAGCGCTTCAGCTATGAGCGCTTCAATATAACAATATTATGCTTTAATTAGGTCTGTCAACAGTAGTAATGGCTTCGGTCAATAATATGAACCACATCAGCAGCATCAAATAAAGCTAAAGCTACAAAGAAGATTGACACCTAAATTATTTCCAAATAAACGCCCTGATTACGACAGCAAATGTGGTATTATATAAATAGGGTAAAACTTATTTTTCTATAATAATAAGCAAAAGTTAAATTGGAATTGACGCCATTAGAATGGGAGTCAGGATTAGCTGTCCTCCTTCGTCGTTACACTCTTGGCAGAGTGGTCGTGGTCATCACTTCAGATGCAGTGACCCGCCTCAAAACTCGCCGCCATTCCTCTCTGATGCTGGCCTTCCCTTCTACACACGTGTAGAGTATTGTCCACGGCTACTTTTAATTTGGTCCGTCCATCTCATGGGTGTCCTTAATCAATCCTTAATCATCTGAATTTATTTTTAAATACCAGCCACGTTCTCTAGCTTCAACTTCTGGTATATTACAGACATCAGACATGGCCTATTAGGACCAGGGTGTGCTTACAGTCTAACCAGATTTTGACTGAATTTCAGTAATTACATGAAGCGATTGCCGCCTGACATTTGACGACAAAAAATTGTTATTATAATATGGTTAAACCTGCAGGATATTAGAAGGCATTGACTTCCTAACAAGGGCTGCTTTAGATGTAAATGCCAGCCGGAACCGTCTTCACGTGCACATAACTTCAAAAACCTTAGGTTTGAACTCACGACGCTCTGAATTTAAAGTCTTTAGGCCTCGCCATTATCGCTGCTCAGGCTGCTGAAGCCTGAGGCCATGCTAATCGTTATAATATAATTAATAAATTCATGTAATACTAATTACTGAACTGTCTTTAAATAATTCAAAAGCAACAGTTCCTAACTTGTATCTAATTTAGTGCCTTTGCGCTCTGAACAGCAAGCTTTGACTGTGCGCTAAATTTGCAACAATCCGAAATCAGGCGGAAAACTATCAGAAGTTTGTGCTAAATGAACGTTAAGTTTCTGGCAGCACCGAAGATGGAATAGACGACTTTGTCCAATGTTGCTCTGTCGTCTCGATCCTACTATTTGTCCAATATGTTAGTAGGCTATGTAGCTTATCATCTATTATATCCATATTAATGCGAATGTTACTTTGTATTTCTATCAGTTTTTTGTAACATTTTCACGCCTTGGTAAAAAGTTTTTACGAATTTTCGTAGCAAAATAGGAGAGACCTTGAAGAAAGATACAGGCTGCGATTTAACCAGTTTTGTTTGTTACAATAAGTCATAACAAAGCACAAAGCATAAAGTCCATAGTAAGACTATAAATAAAAATAAATAAATAAATATTTGATAGAAATGCGAAAGTCACTTTGTCTCGTTTTCACGCAAAAACTACTAAACCACTAACTATTTATGCTAATAGAAGTAAGTACTTAAATTACATCCATATGCTTTTAATTCTTTTTGTGGCTACAAAAGCTAATAAGATACTAACACATTGGTGAGTTTACTAACTATTTAATTTATAGTGGCAGTTTCAATTGTGTATGTAAAAGAACTATCTACTTACAGATTTATTCTGTTGATGCTTACATTCACAACACTCAAAGTACAAATTACAATGTGCTCTTACGAGCTAAAAGCTTGTTTTCGACATATGCACTTATATTTACTTAGTAGTCTACTTTATTTCAACGTTTGTTTGGATGGAAAAGCGAAGATATTCTCGGGGAGCCCATGTGTTATGTCGGCCGTTTGTTAAGCTCCCGAATTATGTGGCGCCCGTGGGAGCTCTACAGCGGGAAACACAAAACAAGTTTCGCTTTTTTGTTCTGAGAATGTAGTTTTTGTGTACCTGGCCCTGATGGAATGCTCGGGTAAGACCATGATGGAAAATGTTTAACATTTTCTAGGAATTTACTTTTCTTTCTTGTTGTCAGCTATGTGTTGTATTAATAAGCATTCATTTATACATATGTATGTCATACATAGGTAATAATAGCAAATTTGACTGCAAAAATATAAGATGAATACATTAACACTATTCTATAATATTAAAGTCATGAAGGTCGGTCAGTCAAACTCACTGTACAATATACGAAACTTAGGGATAATGTTTAGACGGGGGTTAAATCCGTAAAATGTGTTTCTTTTAAAATGAATAGATGCTAATTTAAACTAATAAATATTATTGTATAGAGAAAATATTTGACAGTTTGTTGTATAGGCTCCAAAACTACTGGTCCGATGAAAAAACTTTAAATATTAGAATGCTATTTTATTCGAGTGGTTATATTATTAATCAGTTTAAATTGGGGATTACTGATAAAAACTCCAATAAACCATGTGTGTAAAAATGTAGCTCCCGCGGGCGAAGTCATAGGCCGAAGCTAGTTCGGCATAAGCAAGAACAAAGCTATAGGCTTCTCGATCATTGTGTTTATTACACAGAGAAGCATCGGCGTCATTTTCGCATCAGGCACCACGGCTCCGGTTCGGGAATGCGTTTATCAAACACAAACAACGTCCATATAAAGTTACGCTGCGGCGTTGTCACGGCGGCCGGACTAGCACAAATAGCTCAATTAAACGAGCTCGATGTGTTCCGAACCTCGCCAGACAAATGGACGCGTCATCTGTCTGCGTATCCGTACAATGTCACGTTCTAAATTGGTTGCGCACCTTGCGATACTTTTGTAATGGAACTTGAAACAATATAGATGTCTTGTTTACAGCTATTCTCTCAATATTACACAGGCATATTGGGATTTTAAAATCTTCTAAAGATTCATATCATATCTTAGCATTATCCCAGTTGCCCTAGACTTAAGCTTAGGGCCCTGGGTCTGCTCACTGGTTTTACCAGAATTGACTGAATTTCAGTTATCACGTGGAGCGACTGCCGTCTGACCTCCGCAACCCAGAGGGAAACGTCATTCTATGGTTAAACCAGCTGTCAGTGTGTTAGAAGGCACTGACTTCCTAATAACGACTGTCATAGATGTTCATGACAGCCGATACCAACGGCTTAACATGCTTTTCGAGGCACGGAGCAATCGATAATTACGCACATAACATCGAAAAGTCATAGGTGCCAGGGTTTGAACCCGAGACCCTCTGAATTCAATTCAACTCGCCGCTCCAATCTTCTAAAAAGTCCGGCATATAACCTGGGAGCTCTATGTGTTCCGAACATTGTCAGATAAATTGACGCGTCATCCCCAGGCTGCGTATCCGTACAATTTCACGTTCTAAATTGATTGCTTTTTATAAACACGTGTTCAACACCTGTTTAACTTTTTTGTAATAACACTGCTAAAGTTTATACTATTACTCAGTAATAGCAGGAATTTACGTAGAACAAGCATCGGTAAATCTGCACTGTGACATAACGCGAAACATTAACCATGAACTAAAAAGTATTGTAGCTTTTGCTACTGAAGTAGTACTTTTACAAATCAAAAAACCAATAACCTCTCGATCCTATTGGCGGAACAAGCGCGCCGGAAAAGTTCCACGGCAATACGAGTGCCGCTGCCTAATTGGCTAGAGTTTCCGTTTCATATTTACTAGTTTTAAGCAAATGTTTTCGAAATTCATTCCAGACTTGCTACTCATGAAGTTTTGTTTGTTTTAAAGTACAGTTTGTTCTGGAGTTTACGTAATGTAGTGTGATAGAAAAACGGAATAGTTTGCACAACAATGTAATTTGTTAAAATTATTGAAAAGTGTACATTCATGTAGGTAATACATGAGATCTTGACTCTTTTTCATATAGGTTTACTTATGGGAACACTTTCGAATAGAATATAATAGAATTCATTTATTTGTGAAATATATGTTACATAATTAGATGTTGTTAACAGATTAAATTAGAGACTCACAATATTTCCACCTTAACAAGGTACACAAATGTGAAATTATTTAAAAATTATCGATTATTCGTACATAAATATAAGACTTAATAATGTAATCCCACAATTGATAACTCCAGAATAAGATATATATATTTTATATCCAAAAACAAAACAACTTTAAATTAAATGCGAAATTTAACAAGCAAGAAATAGTGATTAAAAAACTGATTACAACAATGCCGTAATGAAATTAATTTAGCTCTAAGCAATTTACTATAAATATTTCAAATATTTACTGTCAACGCGTTAACATCAAAGATTAAGGGAGTTATAACTTTGGAACAATTATGTCAGCAATGTCAGAGTACTTTAATTGAATATTATCTAAAAGCGTTTCTCTATCGAATTTCATCTCGTAAGTATATTCTACGTGATTTTGACATCTCAAGAGACGCTATGAGTGAACTACTAAAGATTAAAGAAGGGTTGTGGTTTTCTAAAAGACAAAAAGTGTCTATATAGACTACCGCAGTTCTTGATATTCTGCTTCCAAACCATTTTTTTACGAAAGACAGGAATAGCCAAATATTATTATTAATATGGCGATCTGATTCCCGCGTAACGAATCCTCAAGAATGCAGCCATAATATCAATACTGATATTATGGCTGCTTTCTTGAGGATTCAGTATTTCAGAAACTAATATTATTATTATGGTGATTTTTGGTTTGGCCGAAAATCAGCTAATTTAAAAAACGCGAAAAAAGAGATTGCAAAAATATTATGACTTAGTTTTGGTTTCAATAAAAAAACGGATTGATTACATGTGCTATAATTTATAATTCGCTTTTATTCTTGATACTTTCGATCTTTTCTCTTTTGGCGACCGATATAGCGTGGAGGCGAGTATACCGGCACTCCGCTCACGAGGTCATGGGTCCGAATCCCACACAGGACAAATCTTTGTGTGCATAAACATAAATATTTATTCTGATCTGGGTGATTTTCTATGTACATGAAGTATGTTTTTACAAAATAAAGTATGTTTATCCTATATTTAGTATCCGTAACACAAGATATTAATGACATTTATCTTGGAACTAAATAATTGGTGTAATTGTCAGAAAACATTAAGTTATTTATATAATTATTTTATTTCTACTCATAGAATCACATAACTCAAATACTTATTAATTATGATACAATGGTGCTGCTTACTTCCAACAGAAGTTTCCTCCAGCAGACCAGAAGGTAGACAGATTATTATAAAGTTAGAAAAATATATTGTAGTCCTTCTGAAATAAAAATCATTCACATTAGTAATAATTAACGACCGATATGGCGTGGAGGTCAGTATACCTGCACTTCTCTCCAGAGGTCGTGGGTTCGATTCCCACACAGGACAAATCTTTGTGTGCATGAACATGAATATTTGTTCTGGTCTGGGGGTTTTCCTATGTATATTAAGTATGTATTTACAAAAAAGAAAGTATTCAAGTATTTTTACCCGTTCTTTAGTATACATTACACAAGTTCTTAGTGATACTTATCTTGGAACTAAATAATTGGTGAGATTGTAAGAGAATATTTATTTATTTCATAATGAACTTAAATTTTAACGGTATCAGTCATGCCGTCACATCTTCATACAGTTGTTTTCCAAGAAAATCTTGTCAAGCTTGTAAGTAATATAATCGTCGTCACCCCGCCAGCCTAGCGAACGCGTCTTAACATAATCTAATAAATAATGCTCGCTTCTCGCAACGTTTCGCTTCTCGACGGGACGTTTTATTGTTTTATATCCATAGACGGGTAAAGAGTAATTCGCGTACGGGGAGCGAAAACTGAGCTCTCATACAATTTTTAGAGCAAAATGTGAATTGAGCGCAGTGGATGTTTTAAGACGGGTGTTGTTTATAATTATATTATCATCGTTTAATTAAAGCATTGGTATGCAAAGTATGTTCACTAATAACACTAACTGTCGTTTGTCAAAGCAAAAAAATTACGCTCATAGAAACGAGATCTTTTTATACTTTTATTTAAATAATTAGCAATGCCAGTACTAAAAATCTGACACGTATGCACAGTGCACAAAGTAGCATTTTCCAGTCACTACTTATCCAACCCATATCATGACATATATGAAAACGACATAATTATAACGACGATAATTTTAATACATGATTTTTTCTTTATTTTGGTTGATATACCCATATCACATTATAACTTTTTAGTACTTAGAGGCAAACTCATTAGTGTCCCTTGTTTACGACGAAACTGAAACCTCTCAAATTAATCAAAAACCCATAGTAAATTTTGGATAATAAATAATTCTCACATCACACAACATTCGTCTCCCGACGGGACGTTGTATTGAAATAGTTCCATTGACGTAGACGGAGCAAATCGCATGGGGTGCGAGTAAAAGGCCGCTGCCATTTTGAAAGATTAAAAGGAAAACACAGTGCTAGAGGTTTTTGATAACATAATAAACATATGAATACACAATAAATATATACTTAAGTGATATTGCTTTTTATAATGATGACTGCGAACGTAGGTCGGCCCGTACGTACCCATTTAACCTTCGGGAAGCCGGTGGATGCAGTTAGCTCATGATTGATCAACGTGGAAGTCAATTAAGAAGCGTCCTTCCTTCAGCAGTGTGTTTTTCATAGCTGAGATAATAACAATGAATTAATATTAATAATATAAAAATTCAAGGCACCTGATTCCAGTTAATAAATTCAATAGCCAGAGAAAAGTCCCTAGGGCAGAGATGACTGAATTGAATAGTCCCATAGCTCCGCTTGTGTCGAATCTCCCGCGATATAAAATACCCCTCGGCACGGCTTGGGGCTCACAGGGTCCTACGCGTGGGGACTCGCGAAATTGTGCGTAACATTTGAAAAACAATATCGAAGACATCTCAGTCGATCAGAAAGCAGTCAATGCGGGCCTTCGCAAAACCATCACGTATTATGTAAATCGTTCAAGTAGCGATGTGTCCCGACTACAAACCGCCCGTCATTGAAAGGATCTCGCGACGATTTTTATCACATTGATGGCTTCACTATGTGATGTTGTTTTTTTTTTCAATGCTGATGTTTAGGGGGAACTTACCAAATCAAAGTACCTATAGTTGAAAGCAGGCAAATATAGGCTTTAATTGGTTCGGAATCAGCGTCGAGACAGACGGGACAATTTTTTTTTTGTCTGTAACAAAATGCATTCTCACACTGCCTTCCGGCCAAAGGGGGACCAAAAGGGGGTGTGGGACTCACTACTGGCAGACGTGACTACGACGAGCAGTAATACCCACTAAAAATCTTCCGACGACGCCCGCCGCTTGATAAGAAAGAAGCGGGGGCCAGTACCTGGGTTGCAGCTTCTGACACCCCGCCTGGGGCCAACGTCCCCCGGACCAAAACCGGGAGGACCTCCTCAGAGAGGCGCAGTGGACCCGCCCCTCCTACCTCCTTGTGCGACCGTAGTGTGTGTGGCCAACTTCTCGGAGGGTCTATGGTTAGACAGCAGGGGCCCCCTGCTCCCGCTGCCGAAGACTCTCCTGGCGCTGCTTGACGGGCCCTCCTTTTTTTTTTTGTTTTACGTCGGTAACAAAATGCATTTACGCACTGCCTTCCGGCCAAAGGGGGACCGAAAGGGGGTGTGGGACTCACCACCGGCAGACACGACCGCCAAGTAATACCCACTAAAAATCTTCCGACGACGCCCGCCGCTTGTTGAGAAAAAGGCGGGGGCCAGTACCTGGGTTGCAGCTTCTGACACCCCGCCTGCGGCCAACGTCCCCCGGAGCAAAACCGGGAGGACCTCCTCAGAGAGGCGCAGTGGACGCGCCCCTCCTACCTCCCCGTGCGACCATAGCGTGTGTGGCCGACTTCCCGGAGGGTCCATGTTTAGACAGCAGGGGCCCCCTGCCCCCACTGCCTAGACCCTCCTGGCGCTGCTGAGCGAGCCCTCCTGGCCCGCCCACTGCGCCCTCCATAGGTCCCTCTTAGTTTCCCCCCCGGTAATCAGTACTAAGGGCACCCAGAGTCGTCGGTCTCTGGGTGTTACCTTTTCCCTAGCGCCTCCTGCGCCCTACCGGGAGGTACTCAGCCCCCCCACCACGACAAGGTGGAGACCAGTCGGGGGGGTTGACGGGCCCTCCTGGCCTGCCCGCTGCGCCTTCCACAGGTCCCTCTTAGTTTCCCCCCCCAGTAGTCAGTACTTAGGGCACCCATAGTCGCCAACCTCTAGGTGTTACCTTTTCCCGGCCTCCGGGAGGTACTCAGCCCCCCCCCACCACGCCAAGGTGACAAGGAGACCTGTTCGGGGGGGAGACAGACGAGACTAACTTTAACCCTTTACAAC
The DNA here is from genome assembly GCA_949126915.1 of Musotima nitidalis. Classification (NCBI taxonomy): domain Eukaryota; kingdom Metazoa; phylum Arthropoda; class Insecta; order Lepidoptera; family Crambidae; genus Musotima; species Musotima nitidalis. The sequence goes on along the minus strand of OX421418.1, from coordinate 11,916,902 downwards.
TAATATGAAAGAGGCTAACTACAAACTATATAACGAATAATCACGTACTTTTAATTATCAGTTAGCAAAGTTCATTCTTAAAAATGTTAAATTTATTTACTTTAAAATAATTAAACTTTTAAAAAATCACATTACTAATGTTTTGTTTATTTATTTAATATTGATTTACCTTCGATTCATTTATTATACCTTTGGTATATATAAATATTTCCTGGACTTTGTTAATAGATTAAATTCTTACACACTCATTCTTTTAATTGAAAATGAATAAAATGAGAAATTTACGTGAACCCATCAACCTGCTTCAAGCAACACCTATAAAAAGCACTATTTAACAGTTACAACAGAAGTAAGCGCATACAAACGCTGAAGTCTTGCGTCCGAAGCACTTTTACAGCGAGCCCGGTGTTTTAATGGCGAAACAATTTCTGCTGAATATCGCACCGTGGATGCTTTGTTTAAATATGCGCCGTGTCACAGTGACGTACTCATATTATTACAACGCCCTGCAGCATAATAAAGCGGCATCGCAACAGGCGCCGCATAAACTACGCTAACGAGGTGAGCCGGGAATCAAATCACTCTCTCGTTATTTGTCTCAGAGTAACTGAATGGGGAAAGGTTGTGTTGGGTGATACGTAGGTATGTAGTCTTAAGTAAAATCTTGTGTGTATGAAATAAGATAGCTTTCTTAATACCAATGGATTTATAAACTTCATCAGTTTATAAATATTATATAACCATAATATCGGTAATGTCGATAAAAGGTTACTACATGATCATCATCTCAACCTATCAGCGTAGCACTCCTGGGCTCTGGTCTCTCATAATCCGAGATAAGGGAACAAGGGCATACTCCACCATATGAGTCATAGAGGCTGGAGGAGAAGATTTCAGTCTATGGCAAATGACGCAAGTCCGTAGCCAAGGTTTCTGTCCTTCGCCATCTACTGTGGTGCAATGGCCCATGGCAGCTTAGACTGAGGCTCTGGGCAGCAGCGACTTGAATTGGGACCAAGCTCGGCTCGGAAGGTGGCCGCGGAGCTAAAGAGATAAATCCACTGTCTCTATGGATCCGATGCACTACGGTAGTGTAACGCCTAAGAGATAGAAGTGGGTGCCGTTACTGCACCCCTCTAAAGAGGTCCGCTATCTTTCTATCACAGAAGCAGACGTTGCGACTGATGAAATACCATGGTGCGCCTTTAGTCAACAAGTGGTTTTTTAGAGGATAGGCTAAAAAGTTCATGCAAACGAACTCATAACCCTTGTCCCATCCTCCGACCGGCTGGGTATGCTTAAATGCATTTTTCAGACGTTAAAAAAGACCCGTCGTGCACTGCTGACCTGATGCTTGCGGCAAAACAAGCAATCAGAAGTGCCAAACAATCTGACACTGCGTTGAAATTTATCTACGCGTCGTCACAAAGTCTACCAACCATTAGTGGTACATTGGTTTACACCATTAGTAAATTGAGGCATTGCAAACTATGTTATTTGATAAACAAGGCATAAGCAGTCTGGCAGTTACTCAGCATTAGACTGTACTTATATTTTAGGCATCGCACTTTAGGCTCAAATATTCAAAGCTAAAAGTCAACAGCTATTAAGCATCACACGAAGTCACGAATGAGTTTTCTGAACCTACAAGGTGAATAGTTAAGCAATTCCATTTGCGAGGCAGCAACTCTTGAGAACTTAATTCTGAATGAACTTCGAATTGAAAAATAAATTTTCAGCGTGTTGCTTCACTTTCATTATTATTGCAGCCTGCGCCCTGAATGTATTGGTGTGATCTTCTTTTTCACAAAAAATGTGCCAGTGAGTACTTCCGCTTAATGAGAATTTCCTATATGAAAGTTATTATTTTGAGCTTATTTCTTCTGTGAATATTATTTAAAATGTAAAGGAACATAAATGAAGGTTAATTATGTACAAGTACAGGTGACGTCATCAGGTGACCAAAATGCATTTGTTTTGTGTTATTAAATAAATAGATATCCTTTCGATGCCGCAAATTTGTTTCCGACATTAGACAAATATGAAATGAGTTAATAGAATTTTTTTGTTTTAATAATATTGTAACTGTATTTGCTTGTTGACTTGTCTAAAACGTAAATTTATAGTTTTGCACGCAATCAATATGGTTTCATTTATGTAATAGTCCAATTGACACTGCCATACTCTTGTTCTTCTTTATCCAAAATACAGTATCGCAGGAACTGTTATTTAAAATCAGAAAATCTGACAATGTGGTCCAGTTACGAGATCTTCGGTTACGAAAAGAGTAATAACACCTACCACCTACTAAATAAGAATTTCATTTAGTAACATAAAACTATGAAGATACCTTACACAATACGTGATCGTGATAAAAATTACAAAGAGCTCCCGCTGAATGGACGAGGCGGATTATTGTGAGCGTCCACGCCAGGATTACCGGCTCCGCTTAACCGTGACTTATGAACGCCTTGCCCGTTCAATCTTGTTGTACTCTATGAGAAAATACTGCCGTTGCACGCCCGCGGCGCTGTTACTCGACCTAACACGCTAAGGTGAAATAGCAGTTAGAATAAATTTTCATGTCTTATTAAGATTTGGTGTCATGTGAATCTTGATCAAGGAAGGAAGCGTGTACAGTACAAGGAAAGTGCTAAATTTTGCTGCCTTTGTCATCTGTGAGTTAAGCGCGATAGAGAACGGACTTATAACAAAAGGTTTCCAAATTTCAGTAGAGCCGGGAAAACAGTTTTTTATGGTTTTGAAATATTAATATTATAAGGTAGTCTTTTGAGAAAAATATTAAAAAAAAGGACATTTACAGTCAACCTCTTCTCTGATACACACGCACAATTATTATTGTTTGAAATATTTATTTTATGGCTACATGGATTGCAAAGGTGTCCGTAGTATGTAGGTATACACTTAGTACATACTGAGTTAAAAACGTGTCAGATTTTTGGTCGCGAGTAATGGCAGTCCGATGAGAGGTATGTAGGCACTAGTAAAAGCAATAATTATGACAAGATAATTAATTTCCTATACTTGTCCCTCACACACGTTCAGCTCAGATTAAGAAAAGTAGAGATAAAAAATTTAAAATAATTATAAAATATTATTCTTCTTCATTTCTTCTTTATTTTAGGAAATCTTACTCTGTATTATGGGTATCAGAAATCATATGAACATACACAAATACTTTTAGAAAGAACTAGAAAACACATAGATTAATACATATAATGTATTAATTTTTAGTGTTACAAATATTTTTCTAAACAAATATAGGTTTAGGAATCGAACACACGACTGTTGGCCTAGAGAACCGCTATACTTACCTCCGCGCTATATCGTTGTCGTTCTCTTAAGATAGTATAATTACATCAAACCAGAATTTATAAGAAACTGCCTTGAAGGGCAATAAAATAAGTACCTTTTACATAGTAATGTTTTATTTTTGCTCTAAGGCGACGTAACAACGAATCAATAATTTGGTCTTCGTGTCGTCATCTACCCGATTAAATGCTCAAGCTTCCTTTTAAAAGTTTCAGTTGAGGCAAAGTGAAAGAATTTACATTTTATTGATTTTGATACCCTTGTTTAGCATCCTTCACAAAGGGGGCCTCGCATTTATGTACCCTCGTATATGTCGTCGTTTGATGTTTCCTTCTTACACCATTAGAGATTAATTATATCTTTTATTAAAGTTGTTCGTTTATTAACAACTAGGCTAACAGTAACAGCTAGGCTAGTTTATCATAGCTATTTCCATAGTGTTATGTCCTATGGTATTCTTCTGTGGGGTTGTGCCGCAGACATTCAAACTATCTTTGTGCTGCAGAAGAGGGCTATTCGAGCAATTTATAATCTCCCGTGTGGACATTCACTAAGGGAAAAGTTTAAAGAAATTGGTATTTTGACAGTGGCCGGTCAATTCATTTATGATAACCTGGTTTATGTACATAAGAATACTGATCAATTTAGTAAGAAAAGCTGTATACATAACCTAAACACAAGGAATAAGCATAAATTAGTTGTACCTGCCACTAGGCTCCAAAAGATAAACAAATCTTTTAAAGGTCAATGTGTACGATTCTACAATAAAATCCCAAGCAACATACAGCAATTGAGCCTAAATAAATTTAAATTAACCATAAAACACAAGCTGTCTTCAAAGGGATACTATTCTATTAAAGACTATATGGCAGATAAAAATGCTTGGGAATAAACTGCCGTTTCATACAGGCTATTCTAATATGAATGACTTGAAAAAATAAATATTGTTAAGGTTATGTTATATTGCATTGTATAGCTTCACAGACAAATGAAGATTGTAATTCTAGTACCAAACTAATGGACATATTTAAAAGAGCATAGCCTGTGAGTTTCTTGCCAGTTCTTCTTACAGAGCGGTGGCTCGGAACTGGCACTAAGATTCACTTACACTTAATTATTTTTTGTTTTTAAATTGTTTTGTTGCATGTAAGTGAATCTAAGCTTCGTGATTTAGTGTAATATTATTTCGAATGTATTTTTTTTTCATTTGTAATCATGACGTTTTCAAGTACTATGTATAATAGTTTATGAAATAAATATTTTTTTTACTTTTACTTTTACTTTTTACTTTTACTTTTATTAGAACATTAAATACATACAAACTCGCCTGTTTTCCTGAAGGCTTCCCTATGGCATATTAGACGCCCACGTTTCGCCGATTATATTGTTGGTATTCTCACGTAATAAGTGGCGAGTCTATTGCCGCTAACCGGCCCGTCCATTGATCGGCAGGTGCACCACTTGTAGGTGAGGCTGGCTTGGCTCCTAAAATATTAGAAGGATCTATCATGATATGGACGAGTGCCTTCCACGCCGCTATATTTAATAAGAAGGCTCCATAGAGTAATTGTTCCGTTTTGAGACGTAGCCGAAATATTTGGGGATTCCAGCTTAAATCGAAAATGAAAAACGATTCTGATGCCGCCCTGCTTTTAGAATATAATTGCGTTGTTACAAGACTCTGTTCGCGAACACTCTAAGCAGTCTTCTCCAGCGCCACATACAGCATTTTTTTTCTCAATGTAACGTAACGTCCACATATTAGCTTAAATTAATATTGATATAACAAGTGAGCGGACGAAGCGAATCATGGGAGATCCCAGAAAGATTCGCTTGGTGGCAAGATTAAAGGAATAGGCTTTAAAATAAAAAAAGAGAACAAAAATTAAACAAAATGAATTTAATGTCAGATTATACACATAACGCATGAAACATTTTACGTGGATCCGTATGCGACCACACCTCTGCTGCCTGACTGCCTTAGGCAAAGGTGTTATATAAAGTTGTCTCTTTTTTATATTTCCATAAAAAATATGTAATGGTTTTTGATGTTTGCTAAAATCGAAAAATATTAAATATTCAAAATGAAAATTACAGCAGAATCGTACCTTCTACCTCCTACAATCCTTTTTTATCGGATGGAAAATCATCTAATTACCATCTCTCGCCAGGGTCCAGGGTGGAGCGGGTGTGTTAGACTTTTACAGACTAAAAACGATTCATGTTCCTTCTTGAGCCTGCTACGTCCCGAGGCCGCGTTAACCCTTTCGAGCAGTCCCGCAGCAACTTCCTACACTTTTTATTCACGCTTATGAACCTCTCATATACTCCCGTTGTTTTAGGGTACTATCGATCTGCCCTTACTCCAAAACCTTCTCCAAAGCATTAAACTATACCAATCAAAAAACACATTGTATGTCACCAAACCTTGATACGATTAGCCTTAAATCAATTCAATTAAGTCAACTATTGATGGCAATGTTCGATCCTCGGGCAGGGTAACGCATGGCGTGGTACATGAGCAACTAACTGCACATTCAATTTAGATTCGTGCATAATGCATGGTGGCCGGCGCGGACTCTCAGAGCATTTGCTGTATCTAATTACGTATTAGGCTTTGCCATGTATACGGCGCGTCTGCGATGAATATTAGATCACGAAACGGCCTACAGTGCTCCGTCGATATTGCACCCGAAGCGATCCTCTAATTGTGGCGATCTATGCTCGGCTTTGACCTAGCAGTGTTTTATCATCTTGAAACAAAAGTTTACATTTAATGAGTCTGACTAAAGTATGACAAATTATGAATGTCGAGATAACTTAATATTACGTGCCTATTCTTATACACATTCTCGTCAAGTTTGCTCTCTTAGACAGTACTGGTTGAAATTGTTAAAAATATTAAAGATTGGTAAAAAGTAGATCAGGTTAATCAGTAGAATAAGGGAATCCTCTCCCACCTATCACTTCATTATCAACATCTTACAAGACAACGAAAATATTGATATATATTTTACTAATTCTAGACAAAATCGTTGGGATGGACGATAACTAAAATTTATGCTTTATAAAGCTCAAATTTACATGAATAGCCATCGCCTTAGATAAGTAAAGATTAATATTGTTTTAAAACTGCATCGTATATATGTCAAAGATATTGTTACATATATACAATTATAAAATTGAAAGTGTATGCAATGATATTGTTCTGTATACTTCACTATGAAGACAAAGTATACCTAATTATTACTAAGGTTGATGTTTATATGATTACTATGAATACAACACGACATACTTATTACTGAACTATAATATATTTATATATTTTTGCAATTGTATCACTGTATACATATCAGTGAACGTGTCTGTACTGTAGACTCTTAAGCATGCGTTTATTCCCGGCCGTTTAAATTTCATACGTTAAAAGTATCTCTCGTGCAGTTGTTAAGTAGAGACGACGCACCACGCATAATGAGCGGGTAAGGTTGTTTACACAGATTTATATTTTATAGTATATTTTATTTCTTTCTTACATTCATTACATACGCATACAATAATTACGATGCACAAAGAAAAACAATAAGTTTTGTACAATAAATCGGATAGTCATTAACAAGATTTCATAGCTATACTTAATAAAATAAGTAAACAATAATGCAGCACGTATCAATCTAAATCGATCAATAAAAACGACTCGTTACATAATACAAAGAAGCTCTTTAGTTGTTTTTATTTATTCAATTTTAAGTGGCACCAAAAGCAAATTGTGGGTCTGTATGGTTACCTTGCGCAATTGTAAAAATTCCTACATAAGTATGGTTTCATAATAAATTGCACTGTATGCTATATAAACAAAAACATTTCCCATACATTCACAATTTGCCTTGTCGTTTTGTAAAATGCTGCATTGCTTCAATCTGCCTTTGACATTTAAATAAAATGATGAATGAAGGATTCAACGATTAACAAGCAACCACAAAATATATTACTATAAAAGCATTTGAAAGGACAGAGGCGCTAATTAGGACACGCCAATTGTTTCTATCTTTGTCAACAAAACATAATTAAATTATACTTGGAGCAGAGATTTCCCGAGTTTACTAGCTACAAACACTGAAAGTCGGCAACGCTAGGGTATAATTAAAGAATACCTTTTTTATATTCTCTTTTCTTTAAAAGTGCACTTCACCTAGGAATCTTGCTAATTAATTAAACAACGTTTTATAGTCGTTATACGTTTACAGAAAAATATATTGTCAAGATTTTTTATTAATTATGTATAATGTATTATTCTTATAACGTATTGTTTATAAATTAATTAATTAACTACGTACGTCTGGTAATAGACACTATAACATCTTAAACATTTTAAAAAGTTCTTAGTGTAAATAGTTAGTAAAAATTGTATATTTAAATGGGAAACACTAAAATTGCTAAACCATTGGAAGAGTAATGAAACTTTTATTATAGACTGCGGTTACGAGGCTTAACCTGAGGCAATCATAGTGTTGGCCCTCCACAATCTCTTTGCTAAAACTGTCGTATTTCCTCATAAGGGAGGGGAAAATGCCATCATAACTCACGGTTAGCCCGCTCCCTCGCGTCCTGTAAAGCTGCCCTTAAAACTAGTCTTTATTTTTTAGAGTAAAAATGCATTTGTCAACGTTGTAGATCTTTACAGCCGGAATGAGTACAGGGAGTGGGAGGTACGTTTTTAATTGTTGGAGAAAAATGCACAATTACTTTTTTAGTACGTCATATAAAAATAAGAAGTTTATTTAATCACAATCACTACAACTAAATGGCGATGGTAAGTTATGAACCGAATAATTACTTATCCATTACAGTCAAGGGATGACATGGAGACAAGACGACCGATATTGCGTGTAGTCAGTATACCTGCACTTCACTCCAAAGGTCGTGGGTTCGATTCCCACTCAGGACAAAGCTTTGTGTGCATGCATATGAATATTTGTTCTGGTCTGGGGGTTTTCCTATGTATATTAAGTATGTATGTACAAAAAAAAGTATTTACGTACGTTTATCCGTTATTTAGTATCCATAACACAAGTTCTTAATGATACTTATCTTGGAACTAAATAATTAGCGTAAGTGTCAGAAATACTTATTATTTATTATTACATATTTATTTTTAAATGTTTTTTAATTTATTCAAAATCCACAGCTCTTACTGATAAATTACAGAATTGAGTTTGAAACTTACAGCTAATGACGGATGTTATATACACAGGTTAATACAGGTAATACGTGACGTTATTACATTCTTACGTAGGTATCTGAACACGAGCTTCAATGGAAATAGGTCTTCAAAAAAAAGGTAGCTAATGGAGTACCCGAAAACGGTACGAGTCGTTACACGGCCCACGTGGCTCCTGCCTAATCGCCTACACTATTCCTCACTAGTAGCCAGATGCCCAAGTTCCCACGATCCAACCCCTAAGGTTATTGGGCCTTCACGCTTTTTATTGCTTCAACGCAGTTTGAACTCAATTATTTTTATGGCTGGGCAAATAGCTATTTTGTTGCTTTATCACGATTATAAAGGCAAAATTAGTTCACTTATTGTACGGATAATTTTGCGTTTCGTAATTTTCAAAGCTCTGTAATCAACGTGAATATTTCGATAGATTCCTACCTAGTAGCAAGGAAAATGGATTCCTTGTTTATCATTATGGATTGAATGTTTTAAGCGCCACTTGAATTAGGTCAAATAAAAAGAAATATAAAAGTAAATGTGTTATGTGATGTGATAAAATTAGAATTATAATTATTTTCTCACTTCTTTATCTAAATATAAAAATTTTATTCTGTCATTTGGTGTACGATACCATAAGTCATGATAAACATTTTATAACTTAAAAGCATTGTCGTTAAAAAAACTATAATAAAGCGACAATTTGCCCATCTTTTTAGTGAATGTTTAAGTAGAACAGATTTCAGATTTTGATTGGAGAGAGGGCGCCACTCGCAACGTTAACATCACCTCCGTGATAAATTAAATGTTATAATGTTATAACGTGATAAATGTTATAAATATAAAGTATAACTATTTCACCACGAATACCAGTGCAAAATAATAAAAAGAGGAAAGTGCATGTCCACAAGTGTTATCCAGGAAATACAACCATTATTTTTGTAGTAAAATGAAAAAATCTTATTCCAGTAAGTGAGATATTTATTTTAAAAATACCGCCGTATTGAACTTAAAAACAGTAGAAGTAAGTTGCTTTGAGTTTGAGCAAATTGAAGAGGATCGAGCTGATTTAAATGTTTCTTGAAGTTTTTAAATATATTATAATGAAAAAATTATGAAACGTTTTTGTTTTAACAAACTTTATTAATGTTAATTTTTTATTTGTTGTTAGTATTTCGATGATTATTGATTGCAACTCCCCTCTCTTCAGTCTTAAAGTTGCATACCCGACAGGGTCCATAAAATTGGTTCCAAAATTGTATAACACCTATGGTACACATTATGGTTTAGCATTAAATAATTTGTATTTGTATTTGTAGATCAGCAAAAAAGGTAGAAATGCTCAAATGGCCCATGTTCATCAATCAATAAATATTTCATCCAACGCTGGCGTTACAACACGGAAATTTTCCATAATATGTTATACAAAGATGTAGAAAATAAAGTGCATGAAGCGGCCTCGGCGAGCCTGCCTTTATCGTGAACATGTAAAAGCATGGCGGGCGCTTACAGTTTTAAAAACTGTTTGGTATGTGCGCCGCTTTGATATCAAGCTCTTTCGGTTGCACGACACAATCTGATGGACACTGTAAAACACCTTTGTTCATGTTATTTTTGGAAACGACAAATGATTTTGACGCCTAAGGGTTAGGTGTTTGGAATGCACACAAAATTTCTATTTATGCTTGAAAATTCAGTTTTGCTTAGAAATCAAAAAAACATGCTATCTAAAACCTTGTAAATTCGGTGTGCGTATAAATGTCCGAAACAATGTTCTCGGTAAGCGGCAATAGGTTTGCCACCAACGTAAGACTATTAGTACAAACGTAGTTTCCGAAATGTGGGCGTATAATATTCCTTAGCCTACACCTTTGGGAAAACAGACGTCATAGAATGTATGTATTACCTCATTTCATAATTTTAAGATTTTTAGTCTTTTAAAATTCATAAAACTTCTGTACTCCTTTCCGTATAGAGTGTCAAAGTATAAGACTAAACGGAATACCAACATAAGTGAATGTCTTGCTTAGTGACAGTGAGAGTAAGGCTCGTGAGATAGTATTTATTTATTTATTCTTATTTATTTATTTAGTACACACACAGAAACATACAGTCAGAAAACTAAAAACTAAGAAACATTGGGTACTGGGCACAGCTTATTCCAAAAAGAAATAACTTCCAGCTGGCGCGCGAAAGGAAAAAAAAATTAAGATTAAACTAGCTAGTATGTGCATTGTAATACAATAAAATAAGAAAAAAAAAATAAGACATTAGAAAAGAAAATAAATATTGTTCTGACGGTACGGCTAGCAAGTGAGCCATATTGCATCATATCTGACAAATAGTTGACAGCCGTTAGTTGTCGTAGCTCATTCCGGGACAGACTGTCTATAAACTATAACGTCTCGTATAATTTTAATGAGATAGCTTAATTTCATCCTATCTGACTAATCGCCTAAAGCGGTAGCATGTATTATTTTGTTTTAATTTATAAAATATATATCAAAGCAGGAACACAGTTTTCACACATAAGTAACCAACATATTTTTCAACGACCAATGCAACGAAACTCCACTCTATGGGGATGGATGAGAATAATATCATTCCTGTTTGAGTGTTGAGAACTACTCTAAAAACTAGATTTTATAATTCCACCATATCAAAGTGATACGGTTGTATATCCGGGCATAATTACAGCTTCCGCTACTATTATTCCTTGAGCTAATAAATAAGGTTCTGGCGAAATTATGAGGGTCGTTAGTTTACTACGGAACTCTGAAAAACCTACTGACATCCAAACCAAAAGCATATTTGAAAACGCGGACTTATGAGCAAATACTCCAAGCACTACGAGACGACCTATTTTATATTACTTTCCTACTTCATATCCTGTCTAATTAAGTAATGCGATAAAATAAAATAAAATGAATACATTATAATGTACGTGAATGTTGTACTAAAGCTAATCTTGTATCTGACAGAGCACAAATGAAGCCTAATAATCTCACACCATTTTTCTTGGATTAGCGAGGATAAACGAATTTATGGGAAAAATATATCAACAAATAAGGCTTTCCTTTTCTTAGGGAGCAGGCAGGTACGTAGGTAAATTTACATTAGCGGCGGTTGGAAGAAAAAATAAAAACTTAAGCTTTTTGAAGAGATTTTGTGAAAATCCTAATCCAATTCCAGTTTTATTTTTCAATATTTCACATAACTTTACCTAGATAATCTCTTTAGTATGTTTTGTACTGGACCTTATCAAAATACACCACTTACCACTTAAAGCTTAATATTACATACATACATTCACGCCTTTTCCCCGAAGGGATAGGCAGAGGCATATTATACGCCCACAAATCGCCAATTAAATAGTAGGTTCCACGTAATCGTTGGCGAGCCTATTGCCGCTTACCAGCAGGTGCACCACTTGCATGTGAGGTTGGCTTGGGCTCCTTAGGTCTTGGTAGGATTCATATACACTATTATAATAATGAGAAGTCATAACAATAATTATACGATCAATGAAATTTACCAACTGAAAGCCCTGCTTATATTAACATTCACGCTTAGTAACCATTACCTGCCGGAATAGCCGGGCGCGTACAATGAGTAGAGTAAACGTTACTAAACGTATTTCCAAGAGAGACGAGAATTGAATTTTCAGAGACACTGAGGAAAAAACGAAACAGTCTTATTTAAACGACTGATTTGAGAGCAAACACCTACCCGGGGGGAAGCCCCGCATTCCAATACACGTGGAAATCCCCCTCAAAGGTGTTGGAGTGCTGAACGTTTAGCGTTTTATGTTGGGAAATATTTATTATAAAACGCTTCTTGAAGATAGAAAATATTTAGTTTTAATGTTTGAGTAGATGATTGTACAGATGGATTGGGTGCGTGAATAATGTTATGATCGAAAATATTCGATGACGAGTAACCGAGGTGAATGGAAGGGAAAAATATGCTGCGCTGACCCTATTGGTAGCTGGGAGCTGGGCAGGAGGATAGTGATTATTATTTATTTATTTAACACATTCAGCTCATCATACATTTTGTGTCTTGCATTATCAATATGCTATGTACCTATGTTTGTTTCATGTCAATGCGAGTCGATATAATTTGGCTCGTTGAAACGGGGGCCGAAAAACTCCGAGGTGAGTAATGTATTCACAGAGTTAACTTTGAAAGAGGTCAAAATTGCTGCTGATTTTAGAGAGTATATTGATCGTTACTTACCCGAACAATGAAAGAATTCCGATGATAGTTTGTGTTGACCCTGGGTTAACACCCAACTCCCTCGGCTCTACTTAAGTAATGTTCAGAAACCTATCTTTATCAACATAAAGGTATTAAGTGGGAACTAGTCAACGGATGAATATACCAACATAAATATTGCTTCTCTTTGTAAATACATAGAAAACATAGACCTAGACAAAGCATAATAGTTGTCCTATGTAGGAATCGAACTATGTAGGATAGCCATCGACCCATATCAGTCGTCAAAATTTTACACAATTATTGTTTTAGTAAGAACGCCTTTCGTAAAAACGCCACGTAAATGGGACTTCATACATTTTAGTTCAATTTTAAGTTAATTGAGTTTATCGAACGACATTTGTCCACGGTCAAGCAGTTCAAGCGTTATTTTTAAACTATAATAATAGCTTACATATTATTCTACTGGCTTTGTCGAAATATGATTGGTTTTTATATTCGACAGGAGCTATTTTCTGTTATGTTCTACATAGTTATGTAGATATAGAATCAAACTTATTATATATAGTTCAATCCACATGAATTGAGCAATATTGAACACTATAGATTGGTGTTAAGAGCGTCGCCATGCGTCTTCGCAGATTGAACTGGCCATAAATAACGACAAAGAAAAAAGAGGTTCTTAATTCAATTTTTTTTAAACTGAATATATGACATAATTTCAGCCATATTAGTCCTGTGCTGAACGTTGGCTTCCCGAATATTATATAAGGGGTTTTCCCATGATCACACGCTAGGCAGGCGGGTTGGTGATCGCTGATTAAGCCAGTACACAGAATGACGCTGCTGTACCGTCATCCGATAGGAATTCCCTCCGTCGACATTTACGACTCCCCATGAGACGTGAGGGGTATTATTAATTCAATTAATAAAATTACCACAACTAAAATATTTATTAAAAATAAAACACCATAGACTTACCACCATACACTTGGTGTTATGTTTAATACGAATACAGCACCATGTTGTATTTTACGTTTTCTATCCTAATCAAATAAGGTGAAAATTATTAAAATCTGATACAAATTAAGCTTGAACTCGAGAGAATGTCGTTGTCTTCTAATTTTCTAAAAAATACCACATGCTTGTAGCATAAAAAGAAAATCTATTTCGCACAAAGTAATGCATATTGTAGCGATTGTGGCAGCTGTTTACACAATTATATACCTACATATACTAAGTTTGAAAAATGTTACACTTAATCGTGGCCATAGTGGTCACAGTCATAGGCCTTAACGTTTCGAAAAATTCTTGTCGTGGGGTACATGCCTAGAGTAGTCCCACCTCCTTTCATTTACGGGGATCTCCCGGTTTCGTATCTGATCTAATAAGGTGATTTAGAATTTTTTGAAAACAGCTTGAACTGAAAGAAGGTATATTAATATATATTTTATTCTACGTAAAATAAAACAAAACATAAGTTAACAATAAAACCAGTTTCTATAAAACAGGCAAAACAGATGAGTGTCGCAGAAAATTTGGGGGCGCAGAGTTAATTAGCGTGATTTCTTTGATTGCCGCCATCAGTGCACCGGGTGCCCGGGAGCACGCCAGGTGACTCAGCCCGTGACTAAATTACGCCATCTTACTCCGAACAAGAGTGTAATAAAAGTAATGCGGTCTCGTTGCTGCTCTACTGTACATTCCTTGTTAGGAAAATCTCTCGGTAAATGGGGACTTTTACGTCACTAGACTTACGAGAAGGTAGTATTATAGATTCCTTTAAAATAACAAATTGTATGACTTACAAACGTTTTTGGTTACTTGTATACGCAAATAGTCACGTAATATAAAATGTCTAAAGGGGTACTCTTACACCCACCCGCACTAATAAATCACGCTGTCCTGAGTCTTGCACTTAATTCAACTTTTCAATCATCACAAACTTATTTGAGAAAATCAATTAAGAAGTTATTTGTTTTTTAATAATATTATTTTAAGTTAACGCTTCCTCTTGCTATCGAGTTGGTCAGACTCATATGTACCATGATCAATAACTTTAAAAAATGTACATTAGTGAAATTAGACTTCTGTTAGACTTTCTGCGTTTCTTTCTTCCTTTCCTACAAGTGCACGCTTTCCCTTACCATTAAGCTGGTAATGTGATTATCTATTAAATTAATAACTTTAGAATCATTAGATAAGATTAAGATTTTATTTGAAATTCAATAAACTCTCTCTTACAGCTTATAGCTTCCCCTTTACATCAAGTTGCTTTGATGCGTCTAATTATCAACATCAATGACTTTTTAATAATTATTTAATACGTAATTCCCCCACTATTTATATTTATTTAGATATAGGGACGCTAACAGCAAACCATACAAACTTATATAAAATCATCACACAACCACATATTATGTATATGTTGGTCTTTAGAAGCGTACACAGCATTCTCCTAAACATAATCTAAAATTTATTTTAATTTTAGTTATTACATAATAAGCAAAGAGGTTAATTCTAGCATGAATGTCGTAACGTGGGCTCAAGCAGCTTCAGCAGAGTGTTGCTTAATATTGTCTGTAAGTTCGTGTTTCATGCTTATTATAGGGGTTACAAATTCTGGCTATGGGATAATGAAGTCCAAGACAGGTTCTATGTGCCGGCAGAGTGAATGTTCTTGTAAGAGGTTTCCGAGGGCACCTACAAGGGACTGTTAAGCTGATGGAGCAAAGCAGGTCGGAACATTTAATTTTACTATGACGAATCTTATGCAGGAATAGTATATCTAAATCAGTGCGGCGATTTTTTAAGGAAAACTTATCGAAGAATGTCGTATGGAACTCTGTGATATATTCCAGGCGATATGTATGCTAAGCATCTCGTAAAGGCACGTTGGATGTTTATTCAAGTTTGGCTCAATAGAGCTTCTGTGAAGGTCAAACTTAAAAACTAACGCGCCCATTCACTGCGGGCGGGACTTGATCGTAAAAGAACTGGCAAGAAAATCGTAAAGGTTGGTTTTTTCTCCCGCCAGTTACAAATGTACTTAAATTAAAACATAGTCTATAAAAATAAAGACTTATGTTCTGCTTATGACTGCAATATAATAGAATACAATATAGGTAAATGATTCCTGTTCAAGCATGCATGACAATCATCTATAATATTCAACTTACCGTACCTACCTATTCAATAATGTAAAGAGTTTTTTCGACAACAACGAACACTTTTTCGCTTTTTTAGGTTAACAATTCCATTAACCGATCAGTGGCTTAAACGTCTGTATAAAATGTAATAATGTTTTGAATTGTTCCGACATTTATTAACAGTAGCCCGGTAATGGACCGCGAACGCTCTAAGCTGTGTAAATCAATTGCCGTAATTCGTTTGACGTCTGATGTAATAAAATCAAGGATTATCTAATTTGTAGCCTCACCTGTCTCCAGCTCGGTACCGCGCAGCGATTTTATGAAATCGGATTATTTTTTTTTGTTTCCCTGTTTCGTTTTACTGTTAATCTCCTTTTTTCTATAAGTCTGCAGTATCATTGTTGTATTTACTGGTTTATGCGGAATTGTTATGAACATATAATAAAGTGTTTTCGTTATCAGGCCCTTGATGTGTATGAAAGAGGTGTATTTGTCTGTAATATAACTGCGAAAACATTTGATATGTAATTATATTGTCTAAATCTCTTTTTTTTTAAATAAAACCAAAATTGCATGCGCCACAGGTTCTGCACCTTTTGGTTATTTTATTATTTCTTTGAATAAACATATTAAAATTGTCAAAATACAACGTCAAAATATAGCCTCAATTTATGTGGACAGTAAAATTTTGACAGACACTAGTAAAAGTAGCATAAGCATAGTAATAATCTATTAAACAATGTCACACACTTCTTCATAAATATGTGCTCGAAATCATGAAAGACAATTTCTTCAAAAAATTGTGCTCCTTACCTTTCCAAAAATCGAGACGCGATTCGCGCCTTGTCAACTTAATAAACTTTCTGTTAAATAATGGTTTTCATCTCCTCTTGTCTAAGAAACAAATTGCCACATTTTTGGTGCGGCAACATTAACAATGTTATTTATCACCTGTGTATGGGTGCTGAGCGTCCTATTTGTTATTTTGATGGATTTATCCTTTTGTTATTTTAAGTAAATTCAATTTTGAAACAAAGAAGGAATTCTTAACTTTAATTATGATTTCATTGGTGGATGTTTTAGGTTATAATATTTTGTCTGTAAAAGCTTCTGGCGTACCTATTCTTAGTTTCAAAAGCAGTGGGTTTCATCCATTACCATATAGGCCAAATATTGTATGTTTTTTTTATTAATAATGGTTTTCATCTACTTTTGTCTAAGAAACCACTTTTTTGGTGCGGCATCATTAAAAATGTTATTTATCACCTAGGCATGGGTGCTGAGCGTCCTTTTTGTTATTGCGATAGATTATCATTTTGTTATTTTAAGTAAATTAATTTTTGAAACAAAAAAGAATTATGATATTATTATTTAATCATTTTATGATTGGTAATCGTGATTGTAAAAGCTTCTGGCATTAGTTAAGGTGTACCTATTCTTAGCTTGACAGGTTGTGGGTTCCATTTTCATATAGGCCAAATAATTGTTTCAATGGAAACGGGCATTTGTGTTGTTCTAGATGCTGCTTATGTATACAAATTATGTAGATCCGAAGAAAAATTAATTAAGCATATATTTTTATTTATGATGGCTTAGCTGATTTTTCCCCTGATGGCATAATCTGAAATATATTCGTTTGGGAATGTATTTACTGTATATGGGAATAAAATAGCCTGAACTATTTAAAAAGTACTACACTACCCCAGTAGAGTACACGTGTGGCCTAATATAGTAGACCGTTTTGTGCATAATTCTTACTAAAGTAAGGTTTTATGAATTATGGATAATAAAAAAAAACAATTATATTTATTGTATCAATTAAATAATTTACTATGTATTAATATTTTAAAATTCCAACTATAGTACTCGTTCCTAGGCTACGCCTCACGTTCATACCTCCAACTTTCCTGTACTGTATCCAAGAATAACTTGTAATCTTAGGTGATTTTTTTAAATTAGCGCCATGCGTTCCTTTTTTAATAGTGTATCCATAATTTTAAGCGGCACATACCACACTAGTGATTTATTATTTAGACTGCTATAGATTCTCAACTGACTGCATAAATGCCTTCTCCTGCACCGCTTAAAATACCTGGGACTATCCAAGCTGAGAAACAAATTTAAAAGCCTAAGACCAGGCAAAGGAACAATTTATCAAAATGATTTGTTCGAGAGCTGATAGTTTGCACAGTATGAGTATGGTCTCTAAGACCGAACGTGTTGTTCGGGAGAGAAAAGGTAAGGGAGAGATTAGGTCGAAAAGCCCTTCAAAACACTTCATAGTAAAGCGCCGTGTGTGATGTCCTAATATATTTTCCCCTGCCTATTTATTTTCACCACACTTTCCTATATTTAGTAAAGCTATACATTTGTAATTCAAGGCAGGAGTCATTTGTGACCAGTACCGCTCCCGGCGGTATTCGTCCGTGACAGATGGCCGGCGCCGGACCGCCAGATAATTAACACGTTTCTTTCCCCGGACGCGGCTCCAACAAAACTTTATTAATACCGGTGGGGCTTAAGCTTTGAGACCAACAAAAGTTTTATAATGAAGTCGCCTCGTGGAATAACTATGGTGTACTCTTAATTTGTTTGTCCTTAAATAAGGACATTTTCATTTACTTTTTACCGGGGTAACTAGAAGAGTTTCGTTGGGCTTCGAGCAATCAACCAACTTCGTTAAATTGAAGCAATTATTTTTTAATGGCTTAAAACTTAAATCGCATTGGTCTTTTAATATACAAGGTAAATTACGGTTGGAAGCATTAAGTATAGACAAACAATTGTTAATATTTATTTATGTAATGTTCAATTCAAACGTGAATTATAAATAACAAGGGCTCAGTAAGGGCGCTTTTATATGGAATGATAATGTTTAGCGCCGACGCAATGTGACCACACGCGGCTGCGTGGTTCACGAGGACCTGTCCTGGTGTATCGCGCAACTGCCCCTACCGGTCGCGTTGTGACGGCGCGAAATATTTCCATGTCATATAAACGCGCCCCTAGCGTCAAAATTATGACGAATGAAACATAGACAATGTCATTACAAAAAATACTTAAAACACTCCTTAGACAAGTGTTTATCTCAACAGTGTCTAAAAATTTAAACGATGTTTGTCTATTACAAAATACTGTTTAGCAAGCATTTAGTTAAATCCGCTTCTAAGCGATACGGTCACTCAACAACTCAACAGGCTTTCATTCATTCTTTCACATTTCGTGTAAAGCAAATCATTTTCGACTTAACGGAGTTCATTATGTACATGAGTGTTAATAAATGAAATAAAACAGTGCAACATCACTATATAGTCTCGATATGTATATAATGTTAAATCTCAGTATAGTTACACATCTTTACTTAGGACTATGGGTCTAAGGGAGGGCATCTCATTTATCATCTTTATCACCACTCATTCTCATGTACTTTGATTTATATATTATTAACATGATTTATAGATATTTATTTTGACTTAAAATCAGCAGCGATGCACAAAAATTTTAACGGTTTAAGGTTAAACGCGCCCTAAACAAGCGCCAGCCCGTGTTTAAATTTAAACTATGTCTAAGTGAGTGAGACGATATGAGTATTAATTTCATTAATTAAATAATGTTACAAACTAAGTTTAAAAATCCTGCACACCAAATAGTCAAAAAAAAATAACTTAAAACTAGTTTAAATCTTTATTATCCTACTTTACAGACATTACTCTAGGGATGTTAATTTGCCGAGGCAAATTGCGTATTACTCCTGTCAGAGAGACATTTCAAATGTCAACCATCTAGTGAGAATGTCAAAATCTAAGCAAATGTGTTTATGTAAATTATCGCGTCCATTAACGCCTGCTCCCGTGGATTCTGGCATATTTGTATAAATATATTATAACAGTTATGAAGCGAATGTTACTTCCTTTTATTGTTGCTTAATTCATATGGGAAACATGTCTTCATCAAAGAAATAAAGAGGTATAGCATATACAGCAGTTATTGTATTTCTTCCGTTCTTTTAAGAGGCAAAGGTCTTTCATAAACCTAATACAATTTTTAGGGGTGAAATTTCGACTCATATTGAAGCCCAAAAAAGTGTAATCAATGCCGACTTTAAAACGACTTATGAAAATAATCGATTTGCTTTTCATCTGACCTCATCTTCAAGCACTATAATAGAAACGATACAATTTCCAAACCTTTTTCCTATAAAGTATTTACGAAGTTTCCGAAGACTGAAAGAGATGAAGCTATAACCATGGACATATCATCTTCTAGTTCGAAAGACTGTACTGAAAAACCTCATGTACGAAAAAAAATTTACATGTAACATGAAACAAAAATACGGAAGCCCTTACCCTTAGTGTAAGAGTTCTTTTCGCGCTTGGTCTTTTTTATGTCACATGAAAGATTATATAATACTCTACTAGCATTAAATATTAGACTGCTAGCCTAAGAATTCGAACAATCAATTGAATACTTATCGGAATAATCAAATTTCAATGCCAAAGACTAAAAGTAAGAGTTTCTAATTTACACAAAATAAATCCACATTTAATTGAATTACATAACACATAATAGATCGAATCTGCAAGCTTCAATGTTGTTACGAGCATGCCTCATTGCCCTAACAATATAAGATATTTGGAAGTGCGTGGCATTGAGGATGTCCGGCATTGCAAGTGCGGGTGGTTATAGTAGGCGGCCGCAAGTATGCCGGCGATGTAGATTTGATGCCCGGAGTGACGAGGCTCGCCCCGAGTTATGCCATCAATTTCAAGCGTGCACATCAAATGTGTAAGGCTGGATCTTACCTTGTTCGGTACTTTGTAGGAACATATAATTTTATTTTAAATCATACAAGTAAATTTACATAATAAATAAAGCGCTCGTAGGTTCTAGGTGGTCGGAAACAATCACCGCAGTATAAAAAAGTAAACAAAGCTTGGTTGATATTTTAAATTTATCGCGATACATAAGGGTGGCGTAACCTAAACGTTAATTCCGGTTATCTCTTTATGTGGTAGTAGTTACGTCACGTTGGAGATCCTATTGGACATCAATTTGAAAATATCTAATAGCTGAAAGCCACACCCTTGTGCCTGCGAGGTGAGGAATGACCTGAATCCCGGTAAATATGGTTCGTAAGAGGAGGCAGTTAATCGGTAGTAATATGTTTATAGAGTTGAGGTGATGAGAATGAAATAAACAACAGTGAAACTATATATATTACAGGTTACTTTTAATCTCACTTACTTTACGTAGTATCGAGTGCCTGTTTTAAGGAGCTGTACCTAGCGAACAATACTGGAGACTACATATAATACTACAGAGAATACATAAGGGTCCTTCGAAATGGATCTGTTACCATCAGGTAGACGTCAATTTCGTCACTTGATTAGATTTGTGTTTTTAAATTTGCAATTTACTTCAAGAGGTACATTATCTAACTACTTCCGAAATCATCTTGCTCTTAGTTGGTTAAAAGTAACAAATATACTAAATTATTTAGACATTTATTTATTCTAAGTTGGTTAAAAATAACAAATATACTAAATTATTTAGACATTTATTTATTCTAAGTTGGTTAAAAATAACAAATATACTAAGTTATTTAGACATTTATTTATTTAATTAGAACGGAATACACCAATTCCACTAATTATCAAAAACAGTAAAAGTTAAATATAATATTAAAATCTCACACATAAAAACTTCTTGATAATAAAATAGACATAAAATCTAGTTAAAATTGGAATGAGACCCATAAGCCTAACTTTAAGTGTGTTTTAATTTAAAGACTTAAAAAATTACTTCGAACCTAATAGCTCCAATTCTATCTTCATAATTCACAAATGACAAAATCTACAAACAACCGACATATAACTTTATTTAACCTACTTAGTTAAAAAGACAATGGTTTCTAGCTCAAGTGTTTAAGTTTTAAGGTAAAAGGGTATTCCTCTCAGTGAAACCAACGGCACCGAATTCAACACGACTTGCATCTTAGGAAGTGCAGGTCTAACGACCACAGCTCGCTCGCATCACCAGTAACGCTTACAGAGGAAACTCTTTTTGTGGCTAATGAATTTACTGTCTAGTGCGAGCAATTCATTTTAATGGAACCAGTTTAGAAATAGGTATAGTCGACTAGTTTGTGGGGCGAATGGCTGGAGTTGGACAGTTTTCCTCGCATTAGGGAGCTTTATGTCTTCTCAGAATGGGGTACGTGACTTCTATGTCTCATTCGCGTTTGTCTAGTCTTGTAAAAACTATTTGTTGATTCGTATCAAAAACAACATGCTGTTTATTTTTCTACCATTAATCTTACGAATGTTTTAATAATATTAATGGCTTGAGAACACAAATTGTAACGTTTGAATTCAAATTATTCCTATCCTATAAACCATGCACGTACTGCAATATTTTATGAAGCTAATATCTAGACTTTAGGTCACTTTAAAAATAAAATGAAAAAAAAATTGTTAATAGTCGCAGTATCACATAATAAGGGAAAAATTCGGAATTGCTAAGGTCGCTTACCAAAAATTATGCAATTCGTGTGAGTTAATGTTCTAAAATAAAGTAAGTTTATGAACACAAATCTTTATCATTTTAATATGTTAACATTTTCAAAAATTGAATTCAAAGCTTTATGAAAAGTTTTAATTTAATTCGAAGTGTCTGCTGGAATGAGGACAGCATCCCAAGAGATTTGGAGGTGAAGCGGCCGGCGCGGCGAGCGGTGACCGAAGGCCCGTTACGTCGAGACGTGATACTTTTGTCAATTCCCTGGGCGATCGGAACATGGCATTCTACTCATCGTTTACCACAGTTTTGGTAAGATATTTCTATGTTATGATTATGGAAATATGTTATAAAACTTATTATGTATACAAGTATGTAGGTAAGTACCGTGTCGTGTGAAGGATTGTCTAAAATTTGATTTTACTAATTGGATCTAAATATTGGTCGTTGGATCGAGAATGAAATGAATGTGACGCTAACATTAAACAATATGGAAAATAATGAAGATTCCTTTTTTAAGATTAATTTAAAACTACGTTAATCATAACTCCTATAAAGAAGAATCTCATTTAAGCTAGTGCATTCTAAGAAATTTTAAGTGGAGCTCCCAAAATTATTTCTTGGTGAAATTGCAGTTATGACCAAAATTTATCATGACTTGACACTTGATTTACAACACTCAAACCGTACAGTATTAAACTTGTAATTTCCTTATGAATTGTGACCCAGTAATTCCCTGAAAGGGAATAATGCAAGGCGCACTTGCATTTACGAAGTGCAATTCGCAAAGCCTGAACGATTGTGAGGATTTATCAATATGTGTTGGGATATTCGCCTTTGCTACGGAATAGGGTAGTAGTCCGGCCGGCCGGTTGTGGGTAAGCTTATCTGATTTGCATTGCTACGCAATAAAAGCATATCAGCGAAATAAACTGATCGATTAAAGCTAAATCCCTGAAGTACTAAAAGATAAATGAAAATTTCAAATATGTATTAATATTAATGCAAATAATTATGCAAATATTTGGAATAATTATTTCATTAAATAAAAGTAAAGGGTCCGAGATTGTTTAGTTAGGCAAATATATTTGGTATTGTTTTATTGACAAAATATTAAAAACTCAAATGAAAAGCATTTTCTTCCAGATTACCCCCTTTTATTTAACATTCGTTTTTTCAATCATTTATTGATTGTTTACACTAGGTTTAGTATAAATTTTATTACAAAAAATAAATTTCAAGCGTCCAGTTGTGTTGACATTGGCATTCTCCAAAAAACTCACCTCAAAAATATTCTTTCTTCCCTCCTTCTTTGCTAGATAAAAATTATAAAATACTTTAATGATAAAGCGGTCTAACACCAATAATACTTTGACGAAATAAATTAACTTGTTACAACTGAAAATTTTCAAATCTACTTATATCATACTTACTTTTTACCCTCAAAGAGACTGAGCACGTTAGAACTTTTCATTGGTTTTCATTGGTTTGGAAGCCCTAAGTCAATTTCATAGGGTTTGTTTTGTCCTGGAAAAGAAAACTTACACATTAGATTTTAGCATCAATATAAAATTTAAAAATATAAGTAAAAAGATTGCTGTAATTATTTTTTTGCTTCTTTTTCCAGTCTTACATTGATACAATTTAGTCTATTCCATAACTAAAAAAGAAAAGCAAATCACGAAAGTTCTTTTGCCAATGTACATCTCTCCAGACAGCGAAAAATATTTTCCCCCAAAAGAAATATACTTATAGCAAAATAGATGAAAACAAAACCTAAATACACTATTACTTTTATTAACATTTCGTATATATATTTTTACGAAGACCTCAACCATTTTTATTGATAGATTATACAGTCGAAACAGTTCCTTCAACCCAAAAATAAAACTCGGAGGCAGCAATAGTGTCTCAGCCGGAGATTTTTACTACACGCTGAATTTACAATCGCCTACGAAAGCACAGTGTCTCGAGCAATCCCTTTGTTTGTTCTATTCAAATCCAATGCTAATACGTTCACAGAATCAAAGCGAGCGGATGTTCTTCTTTGCCTCGTAGAATACGGACATTTGAATTTAGGGGAATCGTGTTTTACATCTGGTAAATTTTATTACTGCTTTTAACGTTTTGCTATGTTTGAACAGATATACATTATTGATTTATTTTACCATAACTTTTTAAAAAGAGCTTTCTTTAACGCTTTTTAATAATAACGACTTAAATTAATTGTAGAATAATTACAGTAGGTATGTGTTTATTTCAAAACAAGACCATTCAGAAGCGTCAGCGCTAAGTATAATTCGATATTTTCAAAACTACGTAAGGTGTGACAAGAACTTAAGCAAGTAATCCTTGTCAAAGGGAATGTTAAAGTAGTTCTAGTTTTAAGACACGCAATCGTAAATTAACTTAATCTGTAATTTGACATACGTCGAAAGAATACAAGTTAAATTGACCCAGTGACTAGAAAGATTCAAAAATATAAAAAAGTAACTATACAATTTTTTTTATACGCATAAATTTGACCCACCCAGTCACGAATTAAGCAAAGCCTGTGGCTACTAGACTGCTGGGCCGACGTGAAGCGTAATGGAAACTAACAGGACAAGATGGACATATCTACGTCTGTACCACGACAAGAGACAATTTGAAAACTCTCAACTTATAATAGGCTCTTATTTGGGGGTATAGCTTATGTCCTCGATTTTTCGGCTACCAAAAGCAGTGTTAACTGTGATCAACGACTTTACGTGTTTTCTGAAATAAGCCCTCGATGTGGGTTGCAATTAAATGGCCATCCATCCAATCTATCTAGTATCGTTAGGACACAACCACTAACTAATCAGCAAAGGCATACCCGTCACTAATGAAACGTATTGTAACAAAAAGTAATATTTTTTAGTTTCCAACAAAACTCTTCTTTATGATAACATCACCTTAACGACAGTATGTAAGTTCCCAAGGGTCCTAATGCGTGCCCTTTGTCGGTAATGTCTGCGGCGACGAGAGGACACAGCATCGGCCCGCTAATGACGCCGGGGGCCCCAAAGTTGGTAACTTGCGGAATCTATCGGCCGCTACACCACTTCTTTATGACCCACCATTACCATCCAACGCCTTTTCCGATAAAACGTGTTCCCCTCCTCTATAACCGCCACTTAAGGCACCTATAAAATCTATTATAATTCATTTTCAATATCATTGGAAATTTTCTCCCCTGTCAACAGCAACTCTTAAAGTGTTAAGCGAACATTTACAACACTAAACTGTTCATAAATAAAAGTAAAACTGAGACCGCTAACTTTCCACTTAACTTGGCGGAGTGTTGGCTTCCTGTTTTTAAAAGTCAGAAGCTTTTTTTTGCTTGGGCGGAGAGAAGAAGGCGCTTAGGATTGTAAGTTCACAATAGCTTTTAACGCCTCAACATGAAGTTAGTGCAGTCTTGGTCGTGAGTAGCTTTTAATTCAAGCTTACGTCTAGAAACATGAGAAGCGGTTTGTTTAGTCACTGTTGGAAGTAAATAATAAATAATATATCGAATGTTCGCTGACGTCACACAATATATTACATAATTTTTCCCTAAATTTACGAATGATGAGGTATGGCTTGTATATACAACATTATCTAAACCGCTCATATTATTATCGCACTCCTGCAGACATTTCATTTTGTCATCAATGAAATAATAAACAATTTATTCTACTAGTGTACATAATTACACTATTTAAGTGTGGGCTACGAAATTGAGCTTGTCATTGCTCTTGCGCACCTCTGCCTACTGAGTCCAGCTAATATCATCACGCATAGGACAGGAAAGCTCGACACCGGGTAGAAAGCTATCAGTCGGGTCTACGTACCCTACCGTACCCACCACCTATGCCCCACGATCCACGATCTACGACTTTTCATATTTTTAAATAATAAATTACGTAATGTGTTTATAGATAAAATATAAATTAAATAATTATAAGAATCAAAACTACGACCTCAGAAGCGCAAACATTTACATGTTGTACATAAGCTAAATTATACGTGAGCAAAATAAATACTACGGCAATATCTATTTACAACACAATTGTCTATTTTTCTCAAGCTACGTCCGCTACACATCGATTATATTTTCATATCGAAATAATAAATAGTTGTTAAAATGTCAACTTGTCATGCGAAGTGAGCGCGAGCTGTTCTCACTCTCTGACGGTTCCAGCTGTTTCGGTGTCCTTAAAAATAAACTGATTTTCTTATTTTTCTGCGCTTAGATTTATTAGCAACAACTGCAAGAATTAAACATTTATTTTAAAAATACTAGGACGCTCATTAAAGCGTATTCTGGCTTATATAGTACTACGAACAATTATCAATTTCGTATGCATCATTTTTAAAATTTATGTAAATTAAATTGTATCTAGTTATTGTCGGTGGATTTTTATGTTTAAAATTTATATTTTTTAAATAATTTGTGTGTCTGTGTATTTTTTTGTTATTTTTTATACTTGATTGAATATGTATGTGTGTATTTAGAACAAGTGAATGCCGTGTTCGGCTGTAATCGGAGTGCAGGTTTAATTATATAGTATTTAGTTTATATAAGAATAATAAATTTAAGCGTGTTTTCAAAAAGAGCAAGAAACGGTTTTTTAAGGTACTGCAATGCGTTAGTGATGCTCTTGGTGTTGCAAGCGTCCAATTAATCTAATAAACGATTATAACACACAAAACCCCCAAACGCCTTTAACTATTGACGACGATAATTTTATTGAGATATTTCTTTATTGCGATTGATTTAATAATGAACAAAATATTGTTGTAATATATGTCATACATTGTTGTACATAACTAATTGCTTTTTAGTAATATTGTGTCCATGAAAGCCCTACCTCTAGTCTATTACTGTTCTTACGCCACACACAATGAGCATAGGCTATCTCGAACGTTGCGTACGTCAGACAACGGCTGTGACATGCCACCTCTTTGTGCTGCCCCCATTGGCTTTAGAACCCATTATATCCGAGGACAACCAATCAATGGCACGCCTCCGTGTCTCACGATTCAAAGCCAATTTGAATCTGGGAAATTATTGCCACTTAAGCATAGGCTAGATCAACGTCTAGAAGAGCATTCCAGTGAGTAAACAAAAACGAATCAAACTAAAATTATTAGAGAATAGTATGTAAAGGAAAAATTATTAAACTAATCGCATTATAAAAAACAAAAAAAACAATGTTAAAGTACATCTTATTGGTACAGTAGCCAAATACCAGCTCTGACAAATTTCATTCAATATCATCTAGCCGTTGTGTGGTTTCGATGATGGAATCAATTTGTTATCGGCAACCGTCTCAAATATTCTTATATTTAAATTTTATAGCTGCTTGAACAAAAGCGGCTGAATGTAATATGACAGTAAAAGCGCTGGCGTTGTCGCAAGACTAGGAGGACGGTATCTATTACTGAAGTCGTCTAAGACGGCCAACAAGTTAAGCAGCGTTTATAGAGATAAGTTCTTGAATCGGTTACCATCCGTATGGCATTTAAAACCGATAACTTCCGTGCTTCAGAAAACATGATAAGCAGTTATCATCTTATGTATTATCAACACAATTTAAAGTCATGAAGACAATTTAACACCTTATTGGTGGTTACCAATAATAGGTTTAATAGAGGACGGCCGATGTACCGAAGATCTGGTCAAAGCGGCGCACGCGCAGCTTAAGATCGATCAACGTGGAAAACTATTAGGAAGGCCTATGATCAGCAGTGCACTTGTAAAGAAATACACATATATATACATTCACGCCTGTTTCCCCGAAAGGGTAGGCAGAGGCATATTATACGCCCACACTTTGCCAATTATAAATATATAGTTGGATCCACGTAATAGGTGGCGGGCCTAATGCCGCTTACCGGGACTTACCGCTTACTTGTAATGACTATCTTTTTTATTAACTACTTATCGAACTTTTGTGTTACGACTAATTCTTCCGTTGGAATAGGGAATATTTCCAATGTAAAATTCATATATTTATCATGTCAATCCAGAACTGTCTGATAATTATTTACATTTTGCATGTCAGAGTGACAAACATCCATTAATCTATACATTATCAAGTAGCATATTAGAGAAGATTGTAATAGGATTTTAAAATGATCCACGTGCGTTACAATGCAAATCTAGTTAAAGTTATAACTCTTTACGGTGATACAAATCCCATTGTAAGTCGTTTGTCAGTGAAGCTAACAAGTTTACACTACTTAATTAAAAGATTACACGTGAATGGGTAATTAAGGGCGGATTTGTTCTCTCATCTGTTACGCAGCTTCATCGTCGGGGAAAGCCTTCTAGCAGAGTAATTTTATGTAAAGTTACCATACCTTTGTGTTCGGTAAAATCATAGATATATTATTATATTTGTGTTGATATCCAATTACGCCTCATCGTTATCAAAATGTCGTCTAAGGTATGTTAGGCGATTAATGAGTTGATTTCGCATTGATGTGACAATATTTATTAAATATATTGCGGTACGAAATTTTCTATACATATTATTTTTGTTTAAGATTTGTAATTATATATTGTTTACGCCGTCACTGCAATAACGTAATAAGTCAGTGTAACAATATTTTACTATTGTAATGTAGATGCTTAATAGGTTCCTGAATCACCTTCAACCGAATTCCGTTTGGTGATTCTTAGTAAAACGCTACCCTGGTCGACACACTCTTTATAGATACGACATTGTTACGGATGGACCCTATTCGGCGGATTGAAACCCGCTTATTATTGTAAGAGGAGGTCTGAGCCCAGTAGTGGAAACTTTAGTAGGCTGAGAACATGATAATTTCAATCATAGTAACATAATGTAATTGACATCAATTTGCATTTTTTTTCTATTCTGTATTTTTTCTTCTGCAAAATAGCGTCTCAGTATAGTGAAGTCGGTTATTCTATCATTAAGTGAAATAGTAACCCCACGTGTAGGTATTATCCCAATCTCTCGACGAGGCCTGCGATAAAACGAATGTTGTGTTAACAAAATAAGAGACGGTGTGTGAGCGCCCTCGCTCTCTCGTATTAGAATAGATCAAAGGACACGAGAATCGATAACGTAAAGAGTCGGAAACATTCAATTGATCGCTTTCAAAAAAGGGATTCGGGTTTTTTGTTGAATTTAAATTAAACTTGCTACAAATTTTGTTTTGGACCATCCCTTAATCAACGTTATCATCAATTTATCCAGATACATATTTGCTGTTGAATTAAAATGTAATTCATGATGTTTTTTAAAGATGTTTCAGATTTTCCCTTCAATGGCTCGCCTGAACGAATATAAATGAATGTTATATTTATGTAACTTTTTCGTAGCTTCTGTTCTTGGTAGCGTTTTATTGCTCGTGAAAGGGTAGAAATTGTTTTGCTGACAGATTTACGAGGAAAGATTCGGCGTTTATTTTATCTGTGACTGTTTCTTTGAGTTTGAGAAAGGCGACTTCAGATTAAGGCGGCTGTTTGATAATATTTTACGTGTTAAAGCTATATAGGTTATTTGTAGCAGGAACTTTTTCGTGTAATGTATGGATGGAGGGTATTTCTTTATTTTTATTTAATGTACATTTTCTTTAATGTGTCTATCATATTGTAGTATTCCTTTCAACCCCTAGAATTTATCATTTTGTACGCATATTGGCGAGGTTCAAAATCAGTGCCCACTGGGTCTAAGCTGTGTCTTTACTGCTGGTCTAGGAATATTGTTTAGTCATATATTAAAGTTTTATTTTTATTTCCAATAAACCTGATTCAGAAATTTATGTAAAAGTAGATAAATAAATTATAAAACAATACAGTTTTTAAAGTTGATAAACACATGTAGATAAGTAGTAGTTTTACCCACCGAACACTTTGTTTGACCTTTGCCTTTACAAACATTTAAGAGAATAATATTTAATAAATACAAAGTAGGAATAAAGAAAAGCATTTAGCTTGCTTCTTCATTAAGACATACAAATTAAGACACTCGCATCAAATGGTTCACTAGAAAATAACTCGAATTCCTTAAGCATTCTAAACCAGTATAATAAGTAGTGATTCCTTGTTATTAATTCGTTGCAGAGGCGGCACTCGGAGCTTGCAGCGGGGCCGAAGGCTCTTTGGTTGCTCTTTATAAAAACGCCGTAAAAGATTATTTAAATGTGTTTTTGTAATATTAGAAACATTGTCAATATTCACATTAACTCCTCGTGATGAGCTTAAAGAGCATTGTGCAAAGTTATGGGAAGACTTATTATACATTATTGTTGTCATATTAAGCAATATTATTATACATTTATATGTTACGGGTGAGTTCATATCTGAATTACATTGTGATTTAAACTTACTTCCAACTGTTTTTTGACCGAATCTTAACTTCAACGTAACACCAACGCTTTAAAACGCTTTAAAACGCTTCAGTACAAAGGACGATTTCATATGAAAATGGAATCACATTCATTAAATGACATTTACTTAAAATAGCCTAGATAAGTTTTTAATTAAATGAACTTAAGTATAAAATTGGTCTGTTCACTTGTACAGTCTCATTTATAATTTGGAGCTATTATTTTTTTGATAATTTTTATCCTTTATAATTGATGGCAGTTATCATTATGTCGGGGATTGTCTTGTCATGTGTCAGATATTAAAACAGCAATGTTGTGCTACATGTTGTTTTAAGAGTGATGTAACTAACACAACCACTAGACAAATCAGACTTAAAAAGAGCGAAGCGTTGAGCGCAGCGCAATAGGAAAGTGGTTATTTCCATAAAGTTGTAATTTGCTCTTTTGTCGTTTGAACAGACCTTAGATTGGTTTATTATATCTTATTATTATTATTTAGAAAGCAACATAGTATAACCGGAAGTTAAAATTAATAATGAATTACTTGACCTATAGGTTAAGGTATATATACCTTGACGGTATGAGCTGTGATTCGTTTGCTTTCTTGTGCTTGTAAATATTTACATAGTTAACCAGAATATAAATTTTAAATACATATGTGTATATAATATCACAAAATTTTTAGTAAAAATGTTGGTAGCTGTCCTAAGAATTCAGATAAATAAATAACCATGTCGCTTACTGTGTTTTTATGCGTGGCAGTAGTGCTAACTCGATAACAAGACACAACAGCTTTCCTAATTGCAATTTATTGCAGGTACTACAAACAACTCAGTCTCACTCAACGCGCACGTATTTTAAATTAATTTGCGAATTTCGACAAGCAATTAGATCTTTCTGCGAATGCCTCTCGCAGCAGTTGACGCTTCCCGTTTCAAGGATTCTAGTTGTCTGAGTTGAATAGAACTGTTTAGGCGAACTATTTTGTGTTTTGATCCCATTAGTATGATTTCCATTTAAGTGAGCTTCGGATTCTTAAATACTAGCAGCTGATATTGCCTCTCGCAGTAGTTCTCGCTTCCCGTTTCAAGGATTCTAGTTGTCTGTGTTAAATAGAACTGTTTAGACATACTATTTTGTGTTTTGATCCTATTAGTATGATTTTCAATTAAATGTGCTTTGGATTATTAATTAATAGCAGTCTGCCATTGCCTCCCGCAGCAGTTAACGCTTCCCGTTTCAAGGATTCGAACTGTGGAAAACAATTTTGTGCTTTGATCCTATTAGTATGATTTCTCTTTAAGTAAGCTTCGGGGTATAGTAACAAGCAGTCTGAATCCTCTCACAGCACATGATGCTTCCCGTTTCAAGCTTTCCCGTTTTCAATATTCCTTTTGAACTTTAAAACAGTTCATCAACATTAGTCTTAGAATTTTTGTATTTTGAATATGAATTTTGGTTAATAAATTGCAAAAACTAGTGTTGCCTATAATTGTAGACAGAATAAAAAATACCCTGAAAGAAATTTACAATTTGGACATGAAAATTTTGGAAAAATAATTTAATGTCTTTCGTTTATCAATCATCATCATCATTATGAGCCCAAAGACTGCTGAACATAGGCCTCCTCCATTAGCTTCCAATGTGTCCGATTGTAGGCGGCTTGCATCCAACGTAATCCTGCAATTCTTTTTTCATTGCAAGATCATTTTGAAAGAACTTTGGTATTTGTAGGTTTTTTTATTATTAACAACAACAAAACAAAATTTCTAATATACGTATAATATTTTCAAAATACCGCATTTTTACACAGTAATGACACTCTTACAAAGTCGCTATGGACACAGCTGAGGGTTTAAATTTTCATCCCGAAAGAATTCTGAAGACAGGTTTTAGAAAATAAACTACTCAATCTAACATTTTGTGCGGCTAATAAGAGAATATCTTTTGTTTGACTTTTTAATTGATGCGAGGTGACCAACTCTAATTATTTAGTTCTCTATTTACTTTCACCTACAGGCACTCACTACTCGAAACCAATATGAAAGTCTTTTTTCTGTATGCAACAAATAATTCTTTTTTTAATAACCTATAGGAAAAGAATTGAATAACGCTCACTTTGTGCGGCGAATATTCAAAGCCCTATTTGTATAGCGATAAAGCAATTAATTTAAATATAACAATAGAAAAGTTCCCCGTTTTGAAGCTTTGTATTCCGCTTAGCTGTGTGCTTTCTTGAACTGGCTTATTCAATGATTTCCTTTATTAGCTGTTTTGAAAAAGGCAGTTCTTGCTCCCGTTTGCAGTATTTTGTTAGCAGAATGTACTAAAGTTTGTTTTGAATGAAACTCGAAGTTGTTCCGTATCTTAGAGAATCTGCCGGGAGTTTACTTATAAATAATGTTCCGAACGTCTCACACAGCGCAATCTGGCCCCGAACTAAGTCGAGATTGTACTGTTTGAATATTAGACAACAGATAACCATTTATATTGATTTTTAAAGATATAAATAAGGTATTTCTTTATTTATTATTTGAGAAACATACAATATATTATTACTTATCTATGCTTATCTTAGAATACAATACATATATCAATAAAGTTTCCACCATTATATAGACACACAAGTAACAGACACAAATAGATTTAAGAAAATGTTTACTAAGTAACCATATTAATTGACAGTAAAACCTTTTTTTAACCTTTCTTTATTGTTATAATGAAAATTAAAACTGCGTAGCAAAATGATACAAATAAGTGGCTGTAAATCAGGCGCAGCATTCAGAATTACAAAAATATCAGATCATCATTTGGTACATACTATTGTTGGTACTGAAATCTAGTGTTAAAGAAAGATGGAATGTCACCAGTAAAATGTATAAAACTTTTTTTCTTTTAAATAATGGCTTCGTGCGTTTAGCACATTTAGCCAGTGTTAAGTAAGATATATATTAATAACATGTAAATCATAGTACATGAGAATGAGTGGTGATAAAGATGATAAATGGTAAATGAGATGCCCTCCCCTAAACTCCTTGAGTTCTCAGTAAAGATGTGGGACTATACTCAGATCTCACATGGACTTCTTGAGAGAATTTGAATAGTTATGTTGCACAGTTTTGTTTCATTTTCCAACACGCATTTACTTTTACAAATACTGAACGGTTAATAAATAATGCACCGTTATTACACATTAATGTTCGACATATCACAAATTTTAGAAAAGAAAACCAAACATGCCCCTTCACTTTCCCGCCAAGAAATCGTATTAAACTTTTGTACTGTCTTAATTATTTTTAATCTAGCCCTTTAAATGCCAGAGAAATATTTTATGGAATCTAAGCCGGTGATATAAGTTACATTTTATACCCAGATAGATTTTGTTATAACATAAGCAGGCATTAAAATGAGGTTTTATGTAATTGTAACATTAAAGATGAAATGTTTTATAGTTGATGAAATGCTAATTCGTTAGCAGTGTGGTATTCGGTTTATAAAAATGTACATTAAAAAAATGCAAACAAATGTTTTACTCAGTACAAAATAAAAAAGGGATACTTACATCACAAAAAACAAGTGGAAAACCAGCAAATAAATAAAAGAGGCTTTTCTCATAGAACAAATCAAAAAAGACAAAACATATTAAATAAATTTACAAGCCAACAGCGGCCAGCTCACAGTTTATTTGTTACCTTTATTAGGTAGATAACCTGACAGGTTTATCGCTAAATACGGTTTTTTCTAACGTTTTAATAAATTCAAGCACTGCAGTACGTTGTCTTAAGATATGCTATATGTCAAAGAATTACTTGAAAAATATTAATAGTTATACTGTTAAAAAATTTACTGATTACTTTCTTGACAGAAGCTTTTATTGTGTTATTTTATTTTTACGGTTTTTAATTATTTCATAACCTAACTATTTAAATATAATTGCGAGAAACGCAGAGAGAAGAGAAGAACATTGTGTATTTTTATTACCTAATTAATTATCGTATTAAATTTTCGACCAGTGTGTGTTGCCAGCGATGACATATGGGACTGAGACGTGGTGCCTGACTATGGGCCTCATAAGGAAGCTCAAAGTCGCTCAGCGTGCAATGGAGAGAGCTATGCTCGGAGTGTCCCTACGTGATAGAATCAGAAATGAGGAAATCCGTAGGAGAACCAGAGTGACCGACATAGCGAAGCGCGTTTGCAGGCTGAAGTGGCAATGGGCGGGGCACATAGCTCGAAGAACCGACGACCGATGGGGCGTTAAGGTTCTTGAATGGCGACCACGAATCAGCAAACGTAGTAGAGGGCGGCCCCCAACGCGATGGACCGACGATCTGGTCAGGGCGGCGGGGAGCCGGTGGATGCAGGCGGCAAAGAATCGATCTACGTGGAAAGCAATTGGGGAGGCCTATGTTCAGCAGTGGACTTCGAATGGCTGAAATGATGATGATGATGATGATTAAATTTTCTAACGACATTTACTAAGCTTTGTGACCTGCTTTAATTGACTATAACGAGTACTTCAAAACAAAACCTCAATTGAGAATAAACGAATTTTAAAGTTGAATTAATGTTTACTACCAAATTATGTTTACACCACCGAACAATCATAGGATCAGCCGTAAAGATCAGGTACAATAGCAAAAGGAGAATTAATTTGTTGACAGTAAATGGATCCTAATGAAGTAAAGGCTCTTTAGATAAACAAGACGATCGTCTTGCCCTGTTTACATGATACGACGGTTCGTTAGCTTTGTTTCGAATCCAATCGCCCGTTTGCTCCAGCTGCTTAGTTTGCCGCTCTCTAAGCAGACAATTTCGATTGGTACGTGGTACGGCCCTCTTGAGAAATTTGGGGAATCAGACTGAGTTCATATACAATTATTAATAAAGTTTCTTATTGATTCCAGTCATCGTATCATTTTATGATTAGATTATAGTACCTCGGCACAATAACATGAGATTTTTGTAGCAAGAGAATACCTTTAATGAACTTTCGTTGTTTCATAACAGGATCCAGTTCCAAATCATTTATTAATGTAGTTAAGCTGAGTTTCAGAGGTTTTACTTAGATATGTAAACGTTTGTTTGGCATTATATATCGAGCTAATTGGGATACGGAAAATAGTCACAAATGACTAACTTATTTCTATAATATATATCCTCTATAATTCAATTCTAGAGTAATTGATAATTATTTTATTTCCACTGTTTATAATAGACAAGTGTTAGCAAGTAACGGCATTATCGTACTAGTTATTTGCTAGAACCCTTTTCAGTTTTTACTACAGAAAAGAAAAGCTGATAATTGATATAAGCAACAATCAGTTAAACAATATAAAAATTGTTTATTCAAATTTGGCTAAATAAAGCGCCAAAATCTCCACCGCAGCCAGGAGTTAGAGTAATTTCTGGGATTTTTCTGGGTCCGATTTTTTTGGGTGAATAGGGATCCTTTTTTTTGATTTTTTTTATTTGATTACGCACTGTCTCCCGGCCAAAGGGGGAGACCAGGAGGGGGTGTGGGGCTCACTGCGGCAGACGCGACCACCGCAGTCCTACCCACTAAAAATCTTCCGAAAAACCCGCCGCTGTTGAAGAAGGGGCGGGGGGCCAGCACCAGGGGATTTGTAGTTTCTAGCACCCCGCCCGCGGCCAACGTCACCCGGATCAGAACTGGGAGGACCTCCTCAGAGAGGCGCAGTGTGTCTACCTCCCCTCCCCCTACCTCCTTGTGCGACCACCGGCGTAAGCGGCCGACTTCGCGGGGGGTCTATAGTTAGACGGGTGAATAGGGATCCTATCAAGACCTAAGGAACCCAAGCCAACCTCACCTGCAAGTGGTGCACCTGCCGATTAACGGACGAGGCTCTGGCGAACATAACAGTGCCCGATAAGCGGCAATAGGCTATATAATAATACGTGGGACCAACTATGTAATTGGCGAAGTGTGGGGGTATAATATGCATCTGCCTACCCCTTCGGGGACACAGGCGTGAATGTATGTATGTATGTAGAAATTCTTCAAGCTTTGTTCAACAGTAACTTACGCTAGCATGTCGTGTATATGATTATGGCAACGTGATAACAGAAATTTGATTATAGTACCAAATTAGTCTTCTATTGAAGCTGCCAGCCACTCCAATTGGCACCGCTTGTCACATGAGCACATTTGCATATAAATCAGCGCGCTTGTAAATTACACTTACCGACGTCGCTACCAATTATTTTGTTATTATATTAGTTTTTAATTAGATGTTGGTGCATAGGTCTTTTAATCAGATTCAAACAATGTGCCAAAGATATGTTGTTGGAATACCTACGAAATGTTCAAATACCCTGTAAAACAACACTGTAAAGAATAAAAGTACATTTTTTTGGTAACGGCAAATGACAGTGCACATAAATCGTTTGCTGCGTTCTTTAGTTTTGTTATTTTTATTTTACGAGTACATGATATTATAGTTTCTTGAGATATTTAGTAATGAACACACACGCCAATTGTATATTCATTTAAAATTGATAACAAGGTATGAATATTCGGAATTATGTTACCAGTGAAAGCCCGGTCACAAACCAATGCAAAATATGACATAGATATATGTACCCAGACTAAGCACAAATTTCAAAACGTTTCCAATTCCTAAACAAGCTTACCGGCTTACTTTTTAACTAACGTTCGTTAATTTTGCAAACTAACAAAACGGAGTTTACTGTAAATATGAAGAAAGCCGGAACATTGGTACGAGTAGGTAAGCAGTGTTACAGTGATTGTAGGTATTGTTCGCTCAAACATACCAAACTTAACTTTTCAACTCGACGCGGTCTGCAAACTGCGCTGTTTGCCGTACAGTCGGCTAACGCAAACGATGACTACAACTCCCTATTCTTGCATGTTTGTTTTCTTATTTCGCTTAGTAAATTCACTATTGCTAACAAAGCATGCTAAAGTTCAACTCGAGTTGATGCTTTGAGAAACGCCTGTTTGTTTAAAAGAACCATCGTTGTTAATTGAATAACGATTGAGTGCTTCATTCTTACTTTTTGATATGTACACTAGTTTCTTATTTTAGTAGATAACTTTAAGCAAGTGATGGATTAAAAATATCTTTGTAACAATTCCCGAGCTACTATAATTTCCCGAAAAATCGAGAAACTATTCAACACGACACGTGTTTCGCCCTTACACAGGGCATCTTCAGGTAAGATAGGAGCCTCAGAACAACGTCTTCACGACCAACGCTGAAACGAGAGTGAGCAGCTGAGCGTATTTGAGCGTATTTATACCCTTACCCACTTCCGTCACCAACGTCCGCCATGTCATCGCGGTCTGAGTCAGAGTGACCGTTATGAAATTTCTGAACCATACGTAATAGAGGTGATCTAGAGAACGTATTTTGTTCGTTCAGCAGTAGGTTTCTTTCATTGTGCTTAATTATTTCTAGATTTTCCAATACACACAGCCGTAGACCTTTTTCATGTAAATGTAATATTTCAAAATTATGATTATTACTCAAGGTGTGCCCAGAGTCGATAAGGTGTTTGGCAAAATGAGATTTGTCTGGAAAATTATGCCTATAAGCAGCTATATAGGGTGTTTTCCTATGTATATTAAGTATGTATTTACAAAAAAAAAAGTATTTAAGTATGTTTATACGTTGTTTAGTATCCATAACACAAGTTCTTAATGATACTTATCTTGGAACTAAATAATTGGTGTAATTGTCAGAAAATATTTATTTATTTTATTATTTATTTATATGCGGGTATCACGGGTTTATTTATAATATAATACGCATTGAGAAAAATATTTAAAAAATAAAAATTGAAATTTTCGAGTTCGATTAAGATTTAGGGAGGGGATTATTTAAACTGTTTTTTATATCAAATCATTAGCATTAGCTATAAGCTGGCAAAATGAAACATTTTAAACAAAACGTTAATGTAAAGCTCCGCTATTTTAAGCAAAGGTTAAAGTGAAATACGATATAGTTTTCCCCAAATCCAAGTAAATTATTTCGTTGCGGCTTACAAATGTCGGTTTTAAAATCATGTCCCCGTTAAAACTTTCCTCATGAATAATTTACGAAATTTCTTCTGAGATATGGTCTTGCCGGTGGAGATAAGAATTAAATTACGCCGAATTAAATTTTTATTATAACATCTGAATAAAAATATAAAGGGACCAATTTGAATAATTATCGTGGATACCCCACTGTTTCTCTTGATTTTGGCTGACTACCCGCAATTTTTCCTCAGTTTGTCTTTCAAGCTTTGTTATTTTTACGAACAAAGAATATTAATTTCTTTTACTTTTAGATAATACTCATAAAATATGTTTTTAAGACACGCATTGTGGTTTCCAAAGCACTTGTTTTAGTTGAAAGAGAAATAATATAATTAATTTATATTATAGTCATCCCATTAATTTGGTCAAGTCTAAAATGCAGAAAAAAATTTTTTTTTTTTGTAATTGTAATTGATACACATTAAACTATCATAATAAAATAATTAAAATTCTATTCTATTTATTCTATTCTGCAGACAAATGGTACGTCCAGTTTTAAAAATTGCATACGCGTTTGTTTGCTTAACAATGTCTGCTAAAATGTCAGGGGAAAAAAGTTATAGAAATACACCAGTGGAAATAGGATCTGAACACCTCCTGCAAGATTTGCTTTCTCTTCTGTGGTTGCCAAATGTCGAAATATAGCAGAGTGAATTTTTGAATTCGCCTTCGTTTAGCAACATAAACCGTGGGACGTTGTGACCGGGTTTTCCTGGAACTTGATGCAGAGGAAGCTTTGGTCGTTATGCGTGGTGTTGCCAAGCCAGGTGCGGGGGGGCAAGAGGTGCAGGCATTGCAGAAGTTGTGGGAGATGCAGGTGTTGCGGGAAATTATATAATCTCAATTAATACCGGTACTAGTTACCGGTTACTAGTTACTAGGTACCGGTAATGGCATAAGTCAAACGTTTTCGATGGCGGGGTTATGTTCATCGTCTAATAGGTTTAGTCTTTCTAAAGAGCTATCATAGAAGGTGCAGAGGAACTTGACAAAGAAAGCGAAGCGGGCATATACATCTCCTCTTTAATATCTGAACTCTAAACGTTCACTATCGTCAGAAGGTGCATTCTGCATACGAATAAGTGGCGAACATTCTACCACCACGTGGTTGATGCTGTTGCTGCCGCTGTTGATGGCCGCCGAGACGTCATTTTCGTGGACTAATGTCAAAACGATTCTAGTCTTCTTTCTTTATTTTAAATAATGGCTTCGTGCGTCTAGCACATTTAGCCAGTGTCAAGTAAGTGATATATTAATTATATATAATTTATAGTAAATGAGAATGAGTGATGATAAAGATGATAAATGGTAAATGAGATACCCTCCCCTAAGCCCCTTGAGTCCTCAGTAAAGATGTGGGACTATACTGAGATCTCACATGGACTCCTTGAGAGAAAATTTGAAAAGTGATGTTGCACTGTTTTGTTTGATTTACCAACACTCATGTATGTTCACAAACACTTAACGGTTAATAATCCACCGTTATTACACATTAATGTTAGAAATATCACAAATTTTAGAAAATAAAACAAAACTGCAGACATGACGCTTCACTTTCCCGCCAAGAAGTCCACGATTCTAGTCAGACATCTGTTTTATATTTTCTTCTAAAAATAGTTAGTTTTGCAAGTAGATAACAATATTAAAACACGTTATTTTTGCAATTTTTTAAATAAAATATTTATATAAATTTGATGTATGTCAGGGCATACATTGTCAAATTAAGGGTGCTGTAACTATAACTGAAAACCTAAATTAAGAGTTTCAGGTCATATCACCAGGACCCAGGTCAAGAATGGCGAAAGTAAGCGTCATCCAGCTTGTGAAATAAATAAACACACATAGATTTACGTCTGTTACCCCGAAGAGGTAGGCAGGGGCATATTATACGCCCACACTTCGCCAGTTATATAGTTGGTCCCACGTAATAAGTGGCGAGCCTATTGCCACTTACTAGGCACTGTTATGCTCATCAGAGCACGAGGCTCTGGTAAGCTCGTTGATCGGCAGGTGCACTACTTGCAGGTGAGGTTGGCTTGGGCTTTTTTTATCGATTGCTTGGCATGGTTACCAAACTGACCTTTGTGAACACTGCATAACTTCGATAACAGTATCCAACCATTATATCCGGCGGCGTCACAAGTGCTATTATTTATAGATACATACATACAACCAAGCATGTCCCCGAAGAAGTAGGCATATTATATGCCCACATTTCGCCAATTATATTACTAATCCCACGTAAGAGTTGGTGAGTCTATTATCGCTTATCTGGCACTCATCTGTTGATCGATAGGTGGTTTAGGCTTAAGCTCCTAAGATTTTGGTAGGATCCCTATGCATATATTTATAGATACAAAAGTGTCTATAACACACTATAATAAAATCATGAAAATATATCACTTCCCTTCTGTTTAGATCTATGAATTTATCTATAAAAGTATATGTAAATATTTATTTCTATACGAAAGGATTACTTAAGGTTACGAAAATAATTTTTAAAAAATATCGTGGGAGTGAAATATATCCAACAAAAGGTTATTTAATTAATAAAATTACTTAAGAATAGTTGTATCCGCCTATTGAACGTTATCTATACACAAGAGATACTACTGGTGGGTTGTCAACCTTTTAGAAACTTATAATTTATTGATACATTATAATTTTTACCCTTGGAAAAAAATATATAATTAAAATACAAGAATCGCCTTAAATCACAAAGCCATAGAAAAGTTTAATTGTCAATTTTTCAGACCCATGAACAATATTTTGATAAAAAAATCTTTCCCTTTCAGACTTCAAAGGGCGAAAATAAGAAGCTTCGAGATTCTGAGCGTTATAAAAGGACGCATGCAGATAATAATTTGAGTTCAAACCTTTGGGAGTGGCAGCTGGAGAGGTCTTCCCGTAATTTCCTCGAGAGCTCTCTTTAAAGTGAGTAAGGGCACTTATGTTTAGAATTTATAATATTACCGCTTCATATAACAGTTGAATTATTTGAATAAGGATTCCCAATAAATTTTGGCCAAATGCACGAAACCACGGTTTTGTCAAATTATAGCTCTACAGAGACTAGATTAAGTCTTTGGCTTCAAATTTTCATTTGTTTTATTGAATATTTGCGAGAATCCGAAGGGTCCAAAGGGTCTACTGAAGTAGTGAAATACTACCTGGTATTGCAAGTGTTTATAGACTACGGTGATCATTTTCCATTAGCTTTTACTTTAGGTATCAATAATATGTTCCTATGAATTTGCGTCTGCAAGGTTTGAAACGTACTCCAATCATCGTACTATTTACAGATAATATTACACTGCCGATATGCTTTTAAAGTATGATATATTCATGATACTATGTATTAAATTAATAATTATTATTAATTATGCGGTGGTGGCGTAATGTGTCGGGTCGTCACGTTTTCTAAACTATGGTTGAGCGAAACGATGGCTAGTTCATGCGTCATACTCGTGAACGGGTGCCGCCTGTGGGGACTGGGGTCTGCTCATTTCTACTATTTTATCCTTAATTATGTTCATCTTGCTAAGGAGAGCTTAATATATTTGTTTTCTTCTCTTAAAATTTTGTGACTGCAAAACACAAGATTTTTTTCTTTTTGTGAACTATGGTTTAGTTAAAGTACATTTGAAACGGGTGGGAAAAAAAACCAAACTTGACGATTTTCTTGCCCATTCTTTTACGATCAAGCTCCCGCTCGCAGTGAATGGCCAAGTTAAATTTTAATTTTGACCTTCATAAGAGCTCTATTGAGCCAAACTTGAATAAATGATTTTGACTTTGACTTATTTGTTTCTTTGACATAAATCTACAGTGAATG
Source organism: Musotima nitidalis (assembly GCA_949126915.1). Lineage (NCBI taxonomy): Eukaryota > Metazoa > Arthropoda > Insecta > Lepidoptera > Crambidae > Musotima > Musotima nitidalis. The sequence goes on along the minus strand of OX421418.1, from coordinate 11,874,195 downwards.
CAGTCAATAAAAATGATACTATATAGAGTACCAAGCTCGACTAAACCAAGCAGTACTAAGCCAAGCAGTACTAAACCAAGCAGTACTAAGCCAAGCAGTACTAAACCAAGCAGTACTAAAACCAAGCAGTACTACACCAAGCAGTACTAAACCAAGCAGTACTAAACCAAGCAGTAGGTACTAAACCAATCGCATACACGGCCGTTAGACCCTGGACTATAAGAGCTGGAAGACAAATGCGACGAATAAGAATTGCCAAGCCGAATGGTCTTACAAATGTGTAACTTACAACATTTTTTGGTTCGAGTGTTGATGGTCGGCACAATATAAGGTAAATAATAAAAAAATATTTTTTTTTTTAAATAACTTTTTTCTATAATTGTTAATTATCTAATATAAATCTTTATTTATCTAATATTACTTTTAATTTAATCAGTCCATTGTTACTCGACGTATGGTATAACAAGGGAGAAAAGTCTAGGGGCATAATTACGAGATATTGTGTTTTCGTTTTCGCGACAGTATAAATTATTCGCATAAATTAGCTATTGTAATAGCAAAGTTCTAAAATATGTTAACTACCTTCAGACGTGGTTTCGTCTACGTGATCTACAGGTCAAGATTGACTATAGACCAATGGTGATGTGAATTAGACTAGATCTCTTGTTATCATTTTGACGTGTCACGTCACGTTAGAAAATGTATATTTATACCGATACAAATACCTATGTTTAAGCACACAGATGTTGTTCCGATGTTGAAATTGATCCCACGAATTATCAAACCATTGTAGCAAAGAACGAAAAATGAAGTAAATTAAATATGTACTATATGATCTTGCACGATTTAAATCATTTTGTATTAAAAAAGTAAGTTGATTAATTACAAGGGTGTACTAATGAGCTCTTCATAAGACAGGAATGTTGATTAGCTAAAAATACCGGGTTGTTGAGCAAATGCAAGCCGCAGACGGCATGGGAGGCACGGAGGCGCGGCGACCGAGACTTCGTTAGTATTTATTGTACTTCACCCAGCACCCACCCAGACGAGATTCGCCTTTTCTCTAGGTTACATCACAAAGGCCTCGACTTATTTTATTATAATTGACAGAACTTTGATATGCACGTACAATATAAGTTGAAGAACCGTACGAAAGATAATATGAGATTGTTGCAATTGCATTGATTAGTTGCAGGACTCACATTCTAAGTCGCATTATTCTTTTTAGTAACATTAGTCAAGGTTGTAGTCACCCATACAGACAAGATTTGCCGTTTCTCTAGCCCCCATTACAAAGACCTGTATTTATTTTACTATAATTAACAGAACTTAAGTATGCTAGTACTTTAATAGTTAAATCACATTTACAAACTAATGTAAAATGTTTATTGCAAGTGCTTTATTTTTTTTATTTTTTTTCTAGGTATTCCAACTATCAGAAAATTACCTACAATGCTACCAAAAACAGTCTTCAGAGATGTAGTATCGATGAATTGAAATTATTGTGCCAAGAAATTCTTTCATAATAATTAGCCTAGGTAAAAATGCTACCGTTCCGTCTCTTAAGCCGACTATTATTGCTTAACGGGTTTCGAAAAAAAGGGCCCTCTTTAACAGAAAATTCAGCGTATGGCGTCCCACCGCGAGGTGTATGGAAGACCTGATAATGGTCGATTGATCACTAAGGAAGGTCGCCTGCAATTTGTCACATAAGAAATATATGGAGGAGGCTAATGTTAAACAGTGGACATGATAGCTAATAATGATAACTAGTGCTTAGGTAATAATGATAACTGAAAAAATCAATAAAAATCTGGTTTCACCAGTGAGCAGACCCTGGGCCCTAAGCTTAAGTCTAGGGCAACTGGGATAATGCTAGGGTATGATGAGTGCTTAGGTAATAACGCTAACGTTCTATTCCTTAAACAGACTATTGCTTAACGGGTTTGGTAAAAAGGGGCTCTCTATAACAGAAAATGGGACGTCTAACGGCAAGAACGTCGTACGACCTGATAATGGTCGATTGATCACTCTGGAGGCAGGTCGCTTGCAATCTACCACATTAGAAATATATGGAGTAGATCTATGTTCAGCAGTTGACATAATTATCTACTAATGATGAGTGCTTAGATATTCATATTATTTTATCCGAAATCTAACTTATTGTTTTTGATTAGTTATAACAGTTTTTATTGAGAAATCAAGGTTCTGCTATACCTATATTGGTAACAAAACGCCATAGCTTTAGAATTTACGGATATAAACCGTAAACATATTTATTTTTCCTTCGAGTACCCACAAAAAGAACGTATAATGGATACCGCATCAGAGCACGCTGGTTTTAGTGCGGAACTTTAATTATGAGGCTTAATAGATTCAGAACAGGATATGGACGTTCCAATCACCACATTCATAAATAGGTAATAAAGGAATCTTCGGCCAGTGATTGTGGAGCGCCAGATCAAGCTTTTGCCTATATTGTCAACAATTGCCAGCTGTACTCTTTCAGTGGATATGAAGAACTATAATCTTCTGACTCCAGCTGCTGTGAAGTGGTTACGCCAACTGACACTGGAAATTAAATTAGGATTCAGGCAGCTCAACGCCATATGATAAAGTGATCTATCCAGCAAAATTAAGCTGCGAAATTACATAGATAACAAGACAGTTTTTAAAATCAAAATTGCATATAATCTGAACTAAATCAATTTAACAACGTGGCCTCATAAAGTAGGGAGTTAACATGGCGATGTGCCCAGCCAAATTGGTAATGAACGCGAGACGCGGCCTCACGGTATCGAGCCAAAAACCAATTTGCGACGCATTTATACAACAATGTTCATTAAATCTATGTTTTTATTTGGAGACGATATAAGGGTATTATGTTTCTGCATTAACAATGTGTCGTCAATTAATTGTGTGGTATATAATTTGCTATAAATAATAATTCTGGGTATAGGTTTTTTGGAGTGAAAATTGGAGTGACTTCAATTTTAATTTTGTATTTTGTGCCTGTAGAATTAAATATTAATGAAGGAAATAATATTTTTTATATTACTTATCTCATAGACCTTTGTTTGTGAGCCCTGTAGTACGTTAATAGGCTGAGATGATACCTATTCATCTTATGTTCCTGAAAAAGTGCTCTCTTTGAAAACACTACTTAAAATTGCTAAGTAACTCAATAGAATAATTAATGAACATAAATTCACGCCTGATTCTCCGAAGGGGTAGGCAGAGACATACTATATGCCCACACCTCGCCAATTACATTGTTGGTCCCACGTAATGGCGAGCCTATTGTCGCTTACCGGGAACTTTTACGTTCGCCAGAGCCTCGTCGGTTGCACCACTTGCAAGTGAGGTTGGCTTGGGTGCCTGAGATTTTCCCCCCCGACTGGTCTCCACCTTGTCGTGGTGGGGGGGCTGAGTACCTCCCGGTAGGGCGCGGAGGGCGCCAGGGAAAAGGTAACACCCAGAGATTGGCGACTCTGGGTGCCCTTAGTACTGACTACCGGGGGGAAACTAAGAGGGACCTATGGGGGGCGCAGCGGGCGGCGCCAGGTGTGTCTTAGGCAGCGGGGGCAGGGGTCCCTGCTGTCTAAACATGGACCCTCCGGCCACACACGCTACGATCGCACAAGGAGGTAGGAGGGGCGCGTCCACTGCGTCTCTCTGAGGAGTTCCTCTGGTTTTGGTCCGGGGGACGTTGGTCGCGGGCGGGGTGTCATATCTGCAACCCAGGTACTGGCCCCCCGCCTCTTTCTCAACAAGCGGCGGGCGTCGTCGGAAGATTTATTTTTATTTATTTATTTTATCCAAACTTATATCTTTTTAGTAGGTATTACTGCTGGCGGTCGTGTCTGCCGGTGGTGAGTCCCAAACACCTCTCTCGGTCTCCCTTGGGCCGAGAGACAGTGCGTAAATGCACTTTGTTACCGACGTAAATCAAAAAAAAAGAAGGGGTGCCTGGGATTTTGGTAGAATCTCTATACACCTCTCCTCATAATCAATAAATGGTATGTAGTTAATACATTTAACTTACATAACTTTTCTAGATATTTATAAGCAATCAAATCACAATAGACAACCAGATAAATTAGTAAATAAAAGCACTAATGATATCTTTAGAAATTTAACTATCTCTAAAATTTTACTACAACTGTTATAATGAAAAACAAATAGTGGATGCCGTTGCACGCTAATTTGCGGCGAGCTAAACAAGTTTCGATATGGCGGTGAACTTTCAATCGACACTAATTAAATGGTTTTTAGAGGAGATGAACAAAAAGTTTTGCTGGCTCCGAGAACAACGGTAGAAATACACCTGGACTTTTGAACGCATATAAAAAGTTTTCCAATTTACACAGGCTGATTGGAAAATTTTCGGCAGTTTCGGGTGTTAATCGATCCCTGACTCGCCTTCCGCAGGACCCAGTTAAGATCTCTTGCTTTAAGTTTTTTTTATATATAATAGGTTGGGGAAAAAGTCTTTTCGTATTTTTGTATGAAAAGTCAAGACATTTTTTTCAAAGTTTATTTACATTTACACTGGACAGCAAATAAACCGGGCCACCCGCTACCTTGGAACTCTGATTCGATTTTCTCAAAAAGTATAAACCTCACAACTATCAAACTTACACCTACAAAAAGTGCGTATAATACTCTCTGACGTCGATCACTTCCTTGTAGACTCACCCTGGTCTCATCAGTAAAGAGTACATTGCCCTACTGCTCTAACGTCCAATCCCTATGCTCTCGAGCAAACTCAAGTCGTGCTCCACCGTAGGCTACGGTTAATTTTGGGCCTGTAGCAGCTCTCTTTGGAGCCAGATTTCGTTCAGCAAGTCTCCTTCTAGCGGTATCTGAACTTATGACCACTTGGCGTTCGTCACGCAGACTTCGTTGGACTTCAACTGCGTTAAGGCGGCGATTTCGCAAAACAGTAAGATGGATATAATGATCATCTGCTGCTGATGTAGCCCTAGGTCTGCCCGTACTTGGTCGGCGATCGAATGCTCTAGTCTCTAAGTATCGTCTGTAAGCCCGTTGTACCGAAGATCTGCTGATTCGAAGTCTCCGAGCAACTTCACGTTGCGAAACGCCTGCTTGAAGTAGTCCTACAGCTTGAGCTGCTTCTTGAGGCGTCATATCCATTATTGACCATAGAAAATAGCAAAAATACACGCGTCTGGAGCAAATAATGGATGGCAACTAAAGAAATCATAAGAAAAATCCAACTATCCTCATTTAGAAAAAAAGAACGCTAATCGCAAACTCTAGTCAAAACAGAGCAAATCGTTGGTATTGTGTTTGTTGCTTGATTACAATGTGAATTGGGGTACTTTGGATAAATTTGTGGTCTTTTCTCAAACAACATGAAACGCACATTTTGTGGGTGTAAGTTTCATAGTTGTGAAGTTTATACTTTTTGAGAAAATCGAATCAGAGTTCCAAGGTAGCGGGTGGCCCGGTTTATTTATGTCCAGTGTATTTACAATATATATGTACCGTTTTGTTGAATAACTTTCTGCCATTTTGTGGGCAGAGACATTATCCCGTTACTGTAGAAACTTTGGGACTTCTGATCAAAAAAACGGGACAAATAGTTTTGGCAGTCTTGAGGTTAACCTTACAGAACCTAAAGAATTCTGCAGAGACCGAAACAGGTGAAAATCGGAAGGCGCAAGGTCAGGGCTATATGGTGGATGCACTAGGACTTCCCAGTCGAACTCTCTTAATTTTTGCTGAGTAGCTAAAGATGTGTGTGGTCTAGCGTTATCGTGATGAAAGACCACACCCTTCCTGTTGATCAATTCCGGCCGTTTTCTCTCGACTGCTTCCTTTAATCTCATCAGTTGCTGGCAGTAAAGATCAAAATCGATGGTTTTGCCGGGCGGTAAAAGCTCATAATAAACAATGCCCTTCCAATCCCACCATACACACAGCATCACCTTATTTCGTGTTAGGCCAGGTTTGGCCACAGTCTGTGAAGCCTGGCCAACTTTCGACCACGACCTTTTTCGCACGTTCTTGTCGTACGTGATCCACTTTTCATCGCCAGTTATCAATCTCTTCAAAAACGGCTCGGTTTCATTACGTCTCAATAATGAATCGCAAATGAGTACACGGTTCATTAAGTTTCTTTGAGTGAGCTCGTGTGGCACCCAAATATCGAGCTTTTTTGTATAACCAGCTTTCTTCAAATGGGTCAAAACTGTTTTGTGGTCAATTCCCAGTTCTTCAGCTGCATCGTAACTACTAATATGCCGATCTTGCTCCACTCTTTCAAAAATGGCGTCCATTTTATTCGTAACAGGGCGACCAGAGCGAGGTGCATCTTTAACATCAAAATTTCCGGACTGAAAACGTTTGAACCAAATTTGTGCTACTCTTACTGACACTGCATCAGGTCCATAAACATCACAAATTTTTTTCACTGCTTGAGTTGCATTTTTGCCTTTTTTATAATAAAATTTTAAAATGTATCGAATTTCTTTATTAGATTCACTCATTTTTACGGAGAGAAAAACAAATGAAAAATAGCGGGAAACAACTTTTTTTTATTTTTTCTTTTCTTTATAATGGAACCTTTTTAATGTTACCAAAACCAGCCAGACACAAATAGTACAGTCAAAAAAATTTTATAATAAGTTTATACCTACGTTATGCGAAAAGACTTTTTCCCCGACCTAATATGTTGTATTTTAAAAAGCGCTGTTTTATTATTTATACATGCATACTTCCTATACAATTTTACTTCGTCTATTATATTAAATAAATATAGAACATTAAAAATAAGTACAAATACATTAAATGGTGACTAATTAAATCTTGTGATTTCATATAAATGAATACCTACATCATCATTACCCCAAGAAAGTCCACTGTTGAATATAGGCCTCACTTATTAACCTTCCTAAATCTAGCGTAATCCCGCGGCCATTTTATTAAGTCGCTAGGTTGAAAATTCTACATAATTATTTTAAATAAAATATTCCGAAAAATGTGGACTCTTTCGATGTGTTTTAAATTTAAGGCAGTGTATACGCTGAATCAAAAGAAATACTAACTAGAGGATACAAGATGTTTAAAGTCAGGGGGCCGCCTGTGTCGTACGCCGACTGCAGTAAATGCAAAGCACCCGCTTGTTGGTGCTGCTGTTGAGCCGATTGGCTTTCATCTCAGGATGTTCAGCTCATTGATAATAAGTTGGCAGCGTGTCAGACAAATAAATAAATAATGAAAGCTTATTATGTTATTCAGTTTGCTTATTTATATATCTAAGCATATGTTTAACTATATCTAGATACTACTAAAATGTCTTATAGTGGATCCACATAGAACTTCGGCTTTCCCTATGTTTTGCTTCAGCGACCAACAGCGTAATCTCTCTGTGACAGCAGTGTGGAGAGTTCTATTAACTCGCTACAGTGGTGCCAACTTTTAAGAACGACTTCCGGCTGCAGTACGTCATGTTATCATCAAATAATCCAAAAGTCTATTTTAATTTAAAAATCAAGAATATTTTTCGGGAAATAAACATATCAAAATGAGTGTAGATAAATCGCGGGTGTCAAATGACAATACAATCTTGTATTTTGAATTGGATTTACATTTTTCAGTAAAATGTTACTTTCATAGTCCCAATATAAGTCAATAAGTTGTCTATGGTCTCTCATATAAAAGTCTCCGCCATCAGTCAAACATAAAATTACATTTATAATATATTCCAAACAAACACCTCAAACCACATTACTACTATATGTAAAACAGCATAATCAACTGGCATTCCAAGAATAAACATAAAAATTAAGATACATAAGCTGGTTAAACAGAACTCAGCATAATCCTCTACAATATTAAACAGAGAATACAGCTTAATTAGAGCCTCAGTTATTTAGACAGAGGGCGGTTTAATACTCAATTAAATCGTAATCCTCACATTGTGTTCCCACCTACTTGTGGGACTGGAAATGTCAATTATGCGTTTATTAGGTACCCGTTGTGTAAATGCTATGGATATGTTAATTCATGTCTTATTGTTGTTATATTGAGTTTATGTTGAGTTATATTGAGGTTTTTATTGTTTTTTTGTACATGTAGAATATAAATAAATAAATATTTCATGACAATTACACCAATTATTTAGTTCCAAGATAAGTATCATTAAAAACTTGTGTTATGGATACTAAAAAACGGATAAACATACTTAAATACTTTTTTTTTGTAAATGCATACTTAATATACATAGAAAAACACCCAGACCAACATAACAGGAGTGCTTATATCACAGTATGGAGGAATTCATTAAATGGACTGCATCGTCTGCTTACCATCAGTCAGGGGTAGGTTTCTGTGACTAGTTAGCTTATAAAATGAACAAAGTTAATGTTGAACAGCATATGACAACCTAAGAGCGCAGTTCAATTGAGTTCTCGACATCAACAGTTCAAAGACAACCACTGCTCAACATAGGCATCCATCATAGACTTCACAGTTGAGAGTGACTTTAAAGTACAAGCCAAATTCTCATTGCGTTGAAGAATTTAAACACATCACAAACGTAGACTTCACACTTAGACAGTTGAGAGTGACCTTAAAGTAAAAGCCAAATACTCATTGCGTTGAAGAATTTAAATACATCAGAAACGAGTATCGGACTCTGCCAAGCGTCAGTAAAATAAATTAACGAGCCCCTCCGGAACCTTGGTGCCATCAGCGATGCGCATCTTTGCAGATATAAACTGCCTCAAAATATTTAAACTTTTTGCCATTAATTACTTTAAAACATGCGAATTCTGTAAACTAAATTTTTAACCCGAATGCAGTAATATATCTAAATATACATTTACTTATATATCATTTGTAATTGAGTGTTTTTATCTTTCAAACTTATGTTTTTGGTGGTAGATGTTAATATATGGACAGCATATGGTAATAATTTTGATATGACAGGCGGGCAAGCTACTACTTATATGGTCAATCCTGGCGCCAAAGTGTGATGCTGTTCTTTAGCTATACCTATCTGGTAAGACTTATTAGAAGCATGAACTTCAGGTCTGAGGTTGTGGTTTTTGCAATGGCAGCTTTATATCAATTGTGTAGTCTAATTTTAAAACGTTAATTTCGAATCATTACTATTAAAAAAGGTTTTTTTATTTATTTCGATGTAGTCGTAATGAATTAGAATTCCTCGATTAGAAAAATGTATTGTCTTTTATTCTTTAATGTATTTTATATAACGTAATTGCATGTAGGTGTTTAAATAACATTTAAATAAATCACGTCGTAACAGATACGCAGAATGTAATAACAGACGTAGTCACACGCACATAGCAAACATTTTACAACGATTATTGAATTTAATCATGACTCGGCGCGGCATTTGTGATGAATGACGCAAGAAACGAATTTCAAGTTACGTACAAATTGCGAGCATAAATTACACTTTCATAATTCCGCGTACGGCCTGCCTGCTCTCTCGATCACTGCCCGCCAGGTGTCGCCGGCATTAATTCCAGATTGTTAAAAATTACAACTCCTGTAAGGCGCGAGCGTAATCGCGGTGGTTTTAATCAAGGATTTCTCTACGGCTTACTAACTATACCTTTGAATCTGACGAGAAGTTTGACATAATCTTTTGGTGAATATTGACATAGACACTTGCTTGTTTTACTTCTCTATGTAAACGTAATTGTTGTTTATTACTTACTAATTATCCATTGTGCTTTTTCAGATGTGTGGAGCCCACCAACACACATACGATCTAAATACTGCATTACTTACACTGTGGATTTTTATAAATACGTGGTTACTTTTATTAATTTGTTATTTATTCCTTTAGGTATTCACATAACATTAATCTGTTTGTTCCCGTGTCCTTGAAATAACCATATCTCGCTCTTCTCAGCGGTACCAATATCGGTACTGGTTACAAATATAACATAATAGTTGGTGCCGTTCTGGGGCCTTATGTGTGTATTGTTTTATCAGTTTTCATAGTACCAATTTAATGTATGTTACTAAAAATTATTCCCGATCGTTAAAAATTACAACTTCCATGTAACACGTCGCTAGCTATCTCGGAACAATTTCAGAGTTCTACTATCGATAGTTTGTGTTCCTTTTTTTCTTGCGACGAATTGTTCAATATATTATAATGTAACATTGTAGTAGGTACTTAGCACTATTCATTCAAATTTGCGATAACCAGCTTTTTATTGGTATGTCAAATATTGTAATGAAACGTTTCGCTACTTCGTTCGTTTCCCGCCAAGTTCGGGCAACATTAACCGCGAATCGTTAAAATTACATTTGTATTTATGAAGGTTTTAATCAAGGTGTCATTTTGCAATTTACCAGTGTATGAAAAGGTTTTTTACAAACTATATGCCTGCACTCATAAGCAAGAGTGTTGAAGTTTATAAAACAAAACTAAAATTCAGTATTTCTGAATATTTTTTTTCTCATTAATGGTCTGATATTGCAAAAAAAATATTTAAACAAGACGATTTTATTAAAATCTTAATTTTGAAAATAAAGCCTTTGAAATACTTTAATAATATTACCAGCTTCTAAGTCAAAGAAACCTTACATACTACAGGAAAGTAGAAACAGGAATTATTTTAAGGGGTAAATAATATAAAAATGGAAATAATTTTGAGAAAACTTATAAAGTCAATCTATAAGCCACTCAATATTTAACAATCATAAACTCCAAATTTATAATGTGAAATAAAAATAAATGAAATTTTAATTCAGTGGAAAAAGCAACGAAGCGTCTCCTTTTTTATAGCTGGCCAATTGAAACGTTTCCAGCTCTTTGAATTATTCATCTTTCGTTTGAACAAAGACGAAGTGGGCCGAGCGGCGATTCTTTGATCTTTTGTAATTGGAATCGATGCTCATATTAAAAAGAGAAATTCTTTGGAGCAACCGATGAAATGCACCGAAGCCATTTTCTTCGAGACGATTATACGACAGTGATTTCGCACCGAACTCTCCCCCGGGGAACCTTGAGCGTTCCATTGTCGTGATTATTTTTAAAACAATTGAGTGGCTATGATCGTTTGTTGTTCAAGGCTCATCAATTAATTTAACGTTTCTATGAGTTTGAGGCATTTTGCTATGTTTCTTTGAAAGTGTTTGTGATAAAGAAAAAACAATTGAAACTTAAAATAATGAAAACAAAAGAATCGTTTTTGAATTACATTTCTTTTCTCTTTTGTTATAATTCCTTTGTAGTGTACAGACACCATAAAAAATCTTGATGTATTTTATAGCCATATATCAAAATATTTTAAAACATCTCATACTAGATCAAACTAAAAAGGACTTGTAACACAGAGTAAACTCACAGATATATTTTTTGTAACTACTTACATAGATAGCTACAAGCCATGCAAAGAAAAACTTACGAGAACTAACGTTACCGACATTGCATAGAATCAGTACTTTGAAGTAGAAGGTATACAAGGTCGTGTCCTTAGACAGGCTAATAGACGATAGAGCCTTTACATGTTGGAGTAGAGATAGCGTTTAGGAAAACGTAGCTAGACAACCAGAGGCACGATAGATCGAAGCCTTAAGAAAGGTGACAAGACGCGATCTGCAGAAAATCTGATAGGTTAGCATTCTTTGGACAAAACCTATGTTCAGCAGTGGACGGGACAAGGCCGATTGATTGATTGATATATAATTCGAAAATAAATAATATTCGAAGATTGACATTTTATTGCCCATATTAAAGGACTAGTAATTTAAGGCTTCGCGTCAGTGTCTCTTGCAGCCTTTATAGATGTCAATCTTGTTTTATTATTGTTTTTTCTTAAATGTAAATAAACTTAGAATTAGGTTTATTCCAATTGTAGATATCAATATGCGCTAGACTAAAAGGGGCAGGATGACTACTCTTTCAAAAATTGTTAAAACATACATACCCTTATGAAAAACTTTGATATAAATTACAAAGTAATAAATTCAATGAAACGCCAAGTTTTCTCATTTATTTGACAGTGCCATCTGAAATGCAATAAAATATTTTAATTTGATTACGCAATTAATATCGGAAATTCTTTCCGTGTAAGGTAATAAATAACATCACGAGATTGGAGTCTCTAGAGATTCCAAATATTGGATGCGTAAAGTATTATTCTTTATATTTGTGTTATAATTATCAGCATTATGAAGTCCTCTGCTGAACATTGGCCTCTCCGATAGATTATATCTATCAGTGATATGAGCCATACTTACTTACCACACAGAGCAGGCGAGTTCGTGTTCGCAGTTCTAACCAGTAGGTACGCAAGATGGTGTTGCTGCCCATCATACGGCAAAATTTCTCATCTTCGACTCTTACGACTCCCGTGAAGGGGGTGGTACTATTACTAGACCGATGCCACTCGGCACAACGTTATATTTGTAGTATAGAGGTAAGATTAATATATTCAATTATGTTATAAGCATAAAAATATATTCTTGTTGCTTTTTAAAGTTCTTGAAAACAAATAGCATAGTTCCAATAACATGGCCTAATATGGTGGAGTATGATCTGAATCCCTCCCACTTTAGTCTGTAAGTTAATACATTCATCCATAATGTCACGCCTGTTTCCCCGAAAGGGTAGGCAGAGGCATATTATACGCCCACAGTTATATTGTTGGTCCCACGTAATAGGTGGCGAGCACATTGCTGCTTAACGGGAACTTTTATGTTCGCCAGAGCCTCGTTCGTTGATCGACAAGTGCACCACCTTTCGGTGAGGTTGGCTTGGGCACATTAGATCTAGGTAGGAGCCCAACACACCTTGTAAGTTAATAAATTAACAAATAGATATTTTAAGTCAACCTAATAAATTGACGGTTGATAGGGCTCGGTGTATGGATATAGGTCACATATACTTAATATATATAATATACATATATATAATACATATTAAACTGCTTATGTTCAATTCTCGCATAGGAAAATGAAATTTGTATCCACTGTCCACTACAGATAATTATAAAATAACCATGTTTTCTATGTAACTTTATATTTACAAAAAGTATTTTTTATTATTTTTTGTCCACCAATTATTCTCAGTATAAGCTTTCGTCAACTTGGGCCGTGATGGCCCTGAGTGCAAAATTTCAACATATTATTATTATATAAGCTTATCATTATATGTAATGTAATATCATAATCTTTATAAATAAGTTGAACGTGTAAGCAATATCGGGCCAGTATTTACTGAAATTGCTTAAGCAACTCTATCAATAAAGTCGGAAACTTGAGCAATAACATCAGCAATCGATTATATAATAGAGGGAAGATTTCCGTTTGCCTTCGAGTGTTGTTTTAGCTTGTTTACATAAGTATCTTTGGTATTTATTTTTATCTTCTGACTAACTAATCGCCTACTCTTATTACTTACTTCCTACTAGTATGTTAATGTAAATTGGAGGTATAGAGTTACGACCAAACTGAAAATGATACAAAATATCAATGTTATAGTCAAAAATTTCGATAGGTTAAAACAAATAGTTATTAAGGTTACTAAATCGTACAAATATTAATTATAACAAAATATTATAAGGCACTAAATAGTTTATAAGATACTAAATAATTTATAAGGTACATAATACTTTTTAAGATACTACATTATTTAGAATATACTAATAGTTAATACACGTAAATTTACCACTATATTTATGGACTGAGATTGTGATGAATCATGATTTTAGATTTTCACTTACTAAAAAAATGTGTACATTACAAATTATAGTTGATTTCCGGATAAGGAAAAAATCTAAAAAAAACATCCACTAACAAAATTATAAATAGATAAAAACACTTAGTCCAGTTAAGTAAAATAGTTCCCCTTGACTGGTCTCCACCTTGTCGTGGTGGGGGGCTGAGTATTTTAGTCGGTATTACTGCTGGCAGTCGTGTCTGCCGGTAGTGAGTCCCACACTCCCTTTCGGTCCCTCTTGTGCCGGAAGGCAGTGCGTAAATGCATTTTGTTATCGACGAAAAACAAAAAAAAAGTGAAGTACAGTAGTAGTATCATAGATCTATAATTCTAACTACGATTAATATGTCGTATTAATAGATAAATATATGAACAGGTATCTTCACTTTACGATTCTAAAACTTTTTTAAGGGGCAATAACAGTTATAACTTGTTTCATCTAATAAAATGATTTCCTTGCCAACAAGTTTAAACTTAAATTCACAAGTCCACTGTATAAATTCAACTCATTCCAACTTCATGAGACTAGCCTGTAAAAGTTTAAAATTTTATCCCAGCATGGGTAAGAGACCAGAAAAGTTAACCGCCCAAAACTTCGACGCGCCGCACTAATGTACCTGTATCTACAGAGTGTAAAAAGACCATGCTCAAGGTCGAGAACTGCGTAATCTGCTCAGAATTAGTATATTTTTTTAAGACCTGGGAATTCAATAGCCTTTTGGTTGTTGAAGGTCAATGACCTTTTTTTTTTTTAGACTTTTTAATTAAAATAAATTTTAAGCGTTATTTTTGCCGATATGGCGTGGGTATACCTGCACTTCACTCCAGAGGTCGTGGGTTCGATTCCCACCCAGGACAAATCTTTGTGTGTAAGAACATGAATATTTGTTCTGGTCTGGGTGTTTTTCTATGTATATTAAGTATGTATTTACAAAAAAAAAAGCTATTTAAGTATGTTTATACGTTGTTTAGTATCCATAACACAAGTTCTTAATGAAACTTATCTTGGAACTAAATAATTGGTATATTGGTAAGAGAATCTTTATTATTTATTTATTTATTTATTGTAATGATGTCAGCGCGTGTAGGCTATACAAACACACGTCTCTGTACTCTCTAGTACAGAGACGCGGTCTGTGACGCGCGTTTCATTACGTGCTATTAGTTGCGGTTTTTAAAGCAAAAAAAAACGTTTACCAACAAATTTTTTTAGTAATGTCCCTTCTTGTAGCATGTGTAGAGTGCATTACCTGTACTTAACCAGGATCCTCTTATAACCTGTATATTACAGTAGCAATGAAAATTCACTTTAAAATATAACAAACTCAAAGTGGAGCTTCGGTAAACCTAAAAATCCAATTCTATTAGCATTTCGGTCCGGTTCAGCGTCCGCCTGTCTGTTATGAATATTAAACTGACTTATAGTGATTAATTATTTCTAACCCCTCTAGAGTCTAACCTCAAAGGCAACGAGGTTGCAATTGAATGTATACTTTAGTTGATTTTCACGAGGTAGCTGACGATTATGCCCGGGTAGCGTCTGCATTTCCAACTTAGTATTCCAATAACTGCGGAGCTCGTTTTCGAATCTTCTCACGTCTTTATCATTCGTACATAACAAATGAAAAACGCTCGCAACAAGAAGCAAAGAATCGTGAGAATGTAGGATGCTTTGAGCAAAGTTGAACTGCTTCAGAGCGAGGTGTCGGGCGGCAGCGGTGTGGGTAGGATTAGCCGGGACACGTTTCCGATAACTTTGAATTTTGAGCGCGATCTTAAGATTAACTCTTTTAAAACTTGTTTATCTGACTGCAGACGTCGTTCTTTGGTTTTGTTGGTTGATACCTAACAAAGGTTGGCCCTGTTTGTGTTAAGTCAAAATCTGATTCAATGTATCAGAAATTAAAATATCATAAATTTTGCATATTTTCGATTACGTAGACCAACTATATAATTGGCGAAGTTTGGGCGTATAATATGCCTCTGCCTACCCTTTCGGGGAAACAGGCGTGAATGTATGTATTACTAAGCTAGATACTCTCACAGCTCAAGGTGTTAAGGATCTAGTCATAGATGGAGTCCAGTGCTAATTGGCGGACTGAGTTGTGCTTTGTGTACACTGATGGACACAGTAATGCTCAGGCTCAGCAACTTATCACATTTCCAAAATAATCAGCATGAAATTCGTAAATTATTATTTTCTATTTATTTTTGCCAAAATGTCGAAACTACCGATATAGTGCTACATATTTACCATAAACAATAACTAAAAAAACATCTCTCGGAATACTCATACAAAAATAGATTCTTAAATAAAATGGTATCATCTTAAAAGTAAAAGCATTATTATACGTCTCTTAGAAATACTAAGTTTATATTTAATAGTAAAGTGGCATATTTAATAGAGAGATGAGACATTAGAGGGTAGCAGCTAGAAAGCCGCCGGTGTCCCCGCGGAGATTATAAATTCGTAACATTATCCCGGTCTTTAAGACACTCTAGCCACAAGTTAAAATATTAAAATAAGCTTAGTAATATGCCAGACTCGTCTTAAAAGAGGAATATAATTGAAATTTATTGTTTTATCCAGCCCTCATTTAAGATACTCATAATAAAGTTGTTTAATTGAACCTTTATGTTCTATAGCTACAGCTATATTATATGGAAAAGCTTGTACTGGAAGACTGGATACTCAACTAAGCCGAGTTCGAAGCAAAGCAGTTTCCGTGTTTCAGAATGGACTTTAAACTATTTGTCTGATCATAACTTGGTATGATAGTCATACAGAAAAATTAGATGCCGCCCGACTTGAAAAATTAAAACAGCAGGACTTTTAGACGACTTCCACGACGGATCGGCTTCTCACCACGGTCTCAGTGCGAATGGGGTATGAAGATTCTCAAGGGGTCCTCAATCTAGGATCTAAATCTCCCTTTATTTGTAATAGGACACTCGAGTCTTATAGAGGTACGTTAATGGGCTAATACGATATCACTATTGCAACTGTTAAGAATAACATACTCTACCTTAAAACATAATTAAAATTTGAAATGTACATACTTAGTACTATTTATTATGTCTGAGTTGGATATTTGTTATTTACAATAACTGTTAAAAACTTTAATCTTTAATCAAAGAGGAGGGCTAATATAAAAAAGGTCGTAGAAGGTGGCTGAAATAAGTGCTGTCCTGTGTTTTAGTACATAACCTGGCTATTTCTACACGCCTGACATTCATTTTAGTGTTGCTTAGCAAGTCTATAATACTTGAATTACTTTTCGTCATAATTAAGTTCAGATGATCCCTAGAAACCGTAGACAGAGATACAGTAATGTCATCATAATACCCCATTAAACGTTATCCGCATCATCTAATTTCCAATGCTCTTAGATATCAGTACCTGTCAAGGGGCTTGCCAATGTTAGGCAATATCACTTAGTAACTAATAGGTAAATAATAGGTGGTGCTAGGCTCCAACTATGGCAGTGCAGTGGATCCTGAATGTTAGATTAGCTCGCTGCATGCGGGTGTATTACAAAGACGCACACGTATGCCACGACAGAACAGGTACTACGTGAGACGTGTCAAATATTGGCACTATCTACGATTTGATTAGGGAATTACTATTTGGATAGTTGTTGATTTAGTTCTTCGTACAAAGGAAAGTGGGCAACATTTGGAGGCCTACTACAGCAAGTCTTAGGGACAAATCGTAGGGGAAACAATGGAAAAGAAGTCTTATGCAGTCACTGTTTGCTGCCGCGAAGTGGAGCTTTTTTTGCCATCTGTGATTCTAGAGAAATCTGATTCTGTACATAAGTGCTTATTTTAAAAAAAGT
Source organism: Musotima nitidalis (assembly GCA_949126915.1). Classification (NCBI taxonomy): domain Eukaryota; kingdom Metazoa; phylum Arthropoda; class Insecta; order Lepidoptera; family Crambidae; genus Musotima; species Musotima nitidalis. Next base: position 11,856,621 of record OX421418.1, on the reverse strand, counting down.
ATACGGAATACGTAATGATTTTGCAATATAGTATTTTAGTTTCGTACATTTTTTTTTCAGTTTGTGATGCTAGTAGGTATAAACAATTAGACCGCTGATGTCTTGGGATGTCATACGCAATATGATGCTTTTCGGATTATTCTTGAAACTTTTTATTCGTGTCATAACAATTGTTATGATTTGTTAAAAAAAAAAACCCGTGACAAAGGCTTCTTTCCTAATAATATGAGATATTTTCGCAATTCAAAAAATATTTCATGCATTACTATAACAGTAAACGAACGTAAGCTATCTGCTTTATGAAAATACAATCAAGAAATCAATGTAAATTGCATTGTTATAAAACGAGAGCCAAGCCTAGTTATGTCAAGAACGTTTACAGGGAAGTTTCAAATCAATTACTTAGTGAAATACACTTTCGCGTGATAACCCTAAGTTACTCCGCGCCAGGTAAGTGTTAATAGCCTTGGCACTATCTGTGGAGTATTGAACACAAGATTTCATTACGCGTAGTGGCCGGTATCGTCTTTATAGTGTCATAAAGGAGAAATAACATTAAAGGGGGACGTAAAAACGACGACCTGTGGCATAGCATTCTCGTCGTAATGTCGCCTAGACGCTGTTTCATTATAGCTTGATGCTACATTGATAACAGATTTAACTTTATTCGCAAAGAAGAACTTACGCTTTTAAAGGTTTTTACAGAAAAACGTTTTTACTTTAGGTAAAAGTTATGGACATTGCTCTTTATATTTCTGTAATGTAGTCCAACGTAAAATGTAGATGCAATTAAAAGTGTATATTTAGTCTTGAAGTCTAGCCGATGTTACAAGTTTAAAGCAAAGAAGTAAAAGTACAAAAAAATGTATCTTAAAAAAAATCTATTCTCTGCACTCCTACATGTTTCGCTTCTTTTGGAGGACACATCGCTAAACTCCCACAAATCATCTCAACGTGTCGCATCCTTTTATTGATTAACTCGCAGTCATAAATCTGGTTATCTGGACACTTGACGAGCGACATCACAAGTTGTGAGAAACGGGACTAGAAGCCTGCCATGTAGAACCCTGTGACAGCGCAATCAGCACTACAAGAATTGTCATATGGCCGTAGGAACAAAAAGGGAAAAGAACTATTTTCTTCTTATTTATTCAAAACAGACCTTTTATGAGCGATACAACTTAAGGCTACTAAGTAGTTACTGTCAAAAAATATCAGAAATATCCAATTACTATTATTATGCTTTGTAAAAATGGTGGGTAAGTGATGATGGAAAATAGAGTGAACTCTATTCTACGCAACCTTTTGAATAACTAAATAATACTTAGCTACCTACCTCAAATATTCCAGGAAGCCCAGCGATATCCCTGGCATTTTGTCTTTGTAAACTGATTAATAGAAAACGGAACCCCTCCGATGGTATACTTTTTAAAATAAAACAATGATTTTTATTTGAAGCGGACCACAAATAATATTTATATAAAGAATTTTTTCAGTCGATCTGAGAAATACAAAAAATATGCTTGCTAGTTTAACAAAAGCTGGAATAAAGTTTCAGCTTTTCGTTGTTCCAAATATTTGAATTACTATTATAATGATGTCGCGGTGTTTGCCCGTAATAAAGTTGGGCGTAACCAACGATTCCGCGATACATTGTAGCTAAACGAACGCTATACAAAGCGGTCGGCATGCGAGCATTAAAATTAACTCGCTGTTAATTGATGTAAACAACACCGGGTAGCTACTAATGGAAGAGGTATCACTCCATTTAATTGCCCATACATGTGTTGAGGTTACCACGTTAATTGGAACTAATAACGTTGCGAGTGCCGCATTCGAAATGCGCCTAAATTGCTTCATAACAGATAATTCAATCTAACCTGCGTCTTGGTTGAAACAAAGTGCGTTACTCTACGTTATTTGTGTAAATCAAATTGGTTGCTCGTTGCCTTATAGGTAAGAAATTCTCTCATGAACGTATACTTGATAATAATATTCCTGAACTTGGCTTGACACGCTACCGGGTGTACCTAGATGTTTCAACCCTGGGATAGCCAAAACAGCGACATTGAAAATAATTGGATAATTATGATAATAAGGTGCGCTAGACTTGTACGCCTGTATCGCAGCAGTCACAAACAACAGCAGTAAGAAGACTTCAACATTTATATTTTTGTACATATAATAATATTTAACATAAATGCGTGCCGTCTGCTGAGTGTGTGTACTAACTGAACTTTAGGAAAATGTCTGTACTAATTGAACTGAAGGAACCCACTCGAAACACAATTTATCAAAAAATAGTCCAATTTATGTTTTAAGTTTGGACCAATAAAGCTCTAAAGACCAACAGTTTAAAAAGTAATAGCTAGCTTTATAACATTATACTTTAAATAATTTAACATTAAAGATACTTTCAACTAACCAATTCCGTAATGCTTTCAACTTCTATCCATTCATTACATATTATTTATTCCATTACAAGCTTGGTCCGCTTCAAAACAAAATTACCGATTTTCACTATCTTGCCTAATTTTTTTTTAAATTTGTTTGGGGATCGAATTTACGAACTAAAAACAAAATGCGATATTAGCGGCACACCGATCATTACGACACATAGTTCAACTGGCTCATAAAAATTAAGCATAGGGCGCGGAGCTGTTGGCATCTTAACAAGAACATAAAACTTAGTAAAAAACAAAATTAAACAAAATTAAGTAAACGTAGGTGTTGATCAAGAACATCAACCATTTTTGTTCCTTTTATTTCACTTGTTTTTTTTGTACACATGTCGTCTACTGTTAAATGTTTTCTCCTTATTTCGGACTGCTGGAAGAGATTCCTTTTGGAATAAGCAGCTCCATTGTTGTATAATTGTTGTATCATGTATATGTTTTATGTGTACATTGTAAAATAAAAAAAATTATAAGTAAATGAATACTACATACTAACACTATCTAACACTTTGTTGGTGTCAAACTCAGCTTCAAGTAGTATACATTCATATATGAGGGCTCCATAGGACACAAGAAACCCGTAGTATCGCTTTATACCTTTGTATGTCTATCTTCAGAGTATATACTAGAAGCCTTGGAGTTAAGCCGCAGCCAGAGATATGATACATAGATGCAAATTAATTTAATATAATATTAAATTACGGCTATTTATGGAAACTTCAAACTTTAACATAAAATTACATCGAAGTATGTTTAACAGGAAACTATTAAAATGTGACGTATGTTGCTGGCCTGTTTTTAATTTGCAATTCTCCTGGATGATAGGACAAGATATATTATTTCAATTACCATACAAAAGTAATAAAAACTTAAAATTGGTAGCACAAACATACCGAAGAAACATAAGAAAATATCATCATCATATCCTTATCATTAGCATTATCCCGGTTACCTTAGACTTAAGCTTAGACCCCATAATCTGCTCACTGGACTAACCAGTTTTTCGCTGAATTTCAGTTATTCGATTGAGCGACTGCCGTCTGACCTCCGCAACCCAGAGATACAGAGACACGTTATTATATGCTTAAACCAGCTGACAGTATGTTAAAGGCACTTACTTCCTAATAACGACTGCCATAGATGTTCATAAAAGCCAGGACCATCAGCTTAAAGTGCTTTCCGAGGCACGGAGTAAGCGATAATAATTTCTCACATACCTTCGAAAAGTTATAGGTGCGCCACCAAGATTTGAACTTTGTCCCTCTGAATTTAAAGGAAACGTGTCCCGCCACTGTGCTACGGTTGCTTCTCTATCCAAAGAAAATAGACATTTTTAAATAAAACGAAACAAAATAGTAGAATAATTCAAAATAAAGATTTATCGCTGTGCGGTGTCATGTAAAGCTTTTATAAAATTAAGAGTTGGCGTTCACTTATTTATTTATTTATTTATTCAACCATAAAACTTACAACTATCTTTACAGGCACCAAACCTAATACGATAGAGTAGCTGAGCTTACAATAAATACTTGACTAAAAACTTTCACATCATTCTTATCTACTAATCATTAAACTACTACATTATTATCTACTGCAGAAGCAATATACTTCAAATATACGTGACTATACATTCAATCTTGTTTCCCCGAAGGGCTAGGCAGAGGCATATTATACGCCCACACTTTGCCAGTTACGTTGTTGGTCCCACGTAATAGGTGGCGGCCTATTGCCGGCATCTGTTAAGTTCGCCAGAAGCTCGTCTGTTGATCAGCAGGTGAACCACTTGCAGATGAGGTTGGTTTGGGCTCCTTAGATGTTAGGAGGATCCCTATACACCCTTAAATATAATTCGTACAATACGCGGAGTGTTTCCGCTTCTTGTTTTTTCCGTGTCGATGGTAAGTTATATAAGTAAATCTCAGTGCTCAGATCCACGTACTGCATTATCTGCAGCATGCATGAGCTCAGCCTGCGCGCAGGTGTTAGGGCGAGCCAGGCTGGACATAAGGTTTCAGGGACATGGTCTGAGGAGACACTCGCATGTAAGGTTGAAATCATTAAACCAATTATTCTTACAACGACTTACATAAGTCCGAAGTCTGTTAAAATACTTCCATACATTGCTGCATATCTAACGGTGCAGAAAAATCTTAACGTAAAGTAGTAAATAGCAGGTTAGATTAAGAGTGCGATTTACATAGCGCCTCTCTGAGGAGGTCCTCCCGGTTATGGTCCGGGGAACGTTGGCCGCGGGCGGGGTCAGATGCTTTAAACCTTGGCACTGGCGCCTCGCCCCTTTTTCAACAGCGGTGGGCGTCGTCGGAAGTTTTTAGTGGGTACGACTGCGGACTGCCGCAGTGAGCCCCACTTGGCCCCCCATTGGCCGGGAGGCAGTGCGTAAACAGCATTTTTTTACCGACGGTAACAAGAATAAAAAGGGCAATTTAAGACTAACTGCTGCAACAAAAATAAAAAGTTCATACAATTCGCCTTAGAAGAAACTGACCAGCTTAGTACATACTATGTTTCAACCTACTGAACTAGCGTTCGAGTTAAAATATAGCAGCAGATAAGCTACTAAGAACTATCAACTGAAAACTCTGGATAAATAGTCAAAATTGAACAATTTTGCAAACGTCGAATGGCATCTGCCATAAGCATGACATAAAATCAATTTGGGCTGGTTACTTAAAACTTTGGGGCTCATTATAAAACAAGATGTATAGTTTAACCAGGTTTAAAACTAGTCACTGTCCTCATTTAATCAAATAAAAGAGCCAGCACTAATATTGAACCCGGTTTAACTTTAGATCTTGTTTTGTAATAAGCCCCTATGTTTAAGTACTCAGAGTTTATTTAAATAAATTTTATAATTACCCCTCATAATATCTACTTTCACTTTCCCTGCGTCCAATCAAAACTCACGAAAACTACCAACAGAAACTACCTTCAAGTAACGTAGCTAATATGTTACTCAGTGGAACAAAGTGCCTCGTTTGCACCAAGACCAATAGTCGGACAGTGCATTAGTTAAATGGATACGCCTAGCTCCACAGTTGTCTAAGTTACTCCGCAATCCGCCAGTAACTTAGATTACCACTGTTTGGAATCGAATGGCAAACAACGTCTGTTGTTACCGAATGAAAATGTCCAACTTTAGAATTAGAATTGAGTTATTATATTAAGTAGTAGCTACCTCAGTCTAAAATGTCATACTTAGTATAGAATAACTAAAATTCAGTCATACCTAGTTAAACCAGTCAGCAGACCCTGGACCCTAAGCTTGAGTCTGGGGCAACCGGGATAATGCTAGGATATGATGATGATTTAGTATAGAATCATTTTTCATCATCGGAAATATATTTTGTGTTAAAGGCGTCTTTGCACTGCGGTGAACATTTTCCATCAGGTGGGCCGTATGCTGTCAAGCAAAAGCTTAGCAGATTTCAGTCCTTCGATCGGGGACTGTTCAACGAGCATTTGAAGGCACGTTCAACCGTTTGTAACGGTTGTTTGATACATGTGTTATTCGCCTCCACCAATCCACATTGGACACGCATCACCATTTGTGCATGCATTTGTAGTATGACCTAAATCTGTCTCACTTTGGCTTGTGCGAAGAGATCTGAGCCCAGTAGTAGGACGTTAAAAGGCTTCGAAAAACATACTCAAACTAAGTACACTGTACTGTAGGAGTGTAGCTGTATAATAATAATAATTTACTCTATATTGTACACCATAACAAGGATTACACATAAAAACAAAGAAATTTAAACAGGTAGGCATATACAATGGGTGGTCTTATCGCTTAAAGCAATTTCTTTCAGGCAACCTTAAATGGACAGAAAGGTACATCGTGATGCACAATAATAATTGAAAACAAAATAAATAAACACAAAACAAATAATAAATTAGACTAACAAGGATAATATAGTATATGATATGATATGATATATGATAGGATAGGACTGTATAGTATATGATAGGGTATAAGATAGCGATAGACTGTGTAAATGTAATATGAGTGAAAGTCACATATTTTAAGTGTAAAAAGCACATTATTTTATATTATTTGCTATTGTATACTCGTACGAAATTTGTCGTTTTAATTTTTTTATTTTATTTTGCATATGTATCTTACCTATCCTTGTTTTATCTTTATGACTCCTCATAAGGTTGGCTGGAAGAGATCTCTTATAGAGAGATAAGTTCGCGTTTGAACATGTCCTTTTTTATGTAATGTTTTGATATTTTTGATTTATGTGCAATAACGAGTTTAAATAAATTAATAAATTTCTTTAACAACACGTTACATGATAACACAAGTTCCACAATAAAATTCCATTTATGAATACGGTCCTAACTTATTCAAGGAAAAAGAATCTTTATTGAAGCAATAAAACAAAACAAATGAAGCAAAAATTGAGTCAACGCAGCTTAAAGTATGGAGTGTAGCTAAATGCAATATTCAAAGAGACTCTGCAACGGCCCACGGGGGACGAGACAGACACAAGTATATGTTGCTGATTGCTTTGAGAATAGCACCCCGGGCATGAATCTGCGATGCTAGACTCGTTACATAAAAACCAGTGTGTACGGACTGTGGACGAAGTTTATTTTTTATTGTATAGTGATTTTTGTGAAAACTTTTTTAATGTAAAATATGCTCACTAATGTTATAAAAGCATATGTGAGTTTGTTTGTTATGTTTCCGCTTTAAAGCCACGGAGACGATTTTGGTTAAAGATTTTATAGAATGTCGAGCTTGTGAATAGACTTATGTCACTATTGATGCCGTTAAAAGGGTGTGTAGGGTGTGTATCCTACCAAGACCTTTCTTTTTTTGGTTTCCATCGCTAGCAAAATGCGTTTACACACTGCCTTCCGGCCAAAGGGGATCGAAAGGGGGTGTGGGACTCACCACTGGCAGACGCGACTGCCAGCATTAATACCCACTAAAAAATTTCCGACGACGCCCGCCGCTTGTTAAGAAAAAGGCGGGGCCAGTACCTGGGTTGCAGCGTTGCACCCAGAGTCGCCAATCTCTGGGTGGCCTTTTCCCGGCCTCCGGGAGGTACTCAGCCCCTCCACCACGCCAAGGAGGAGACCTGTCCGGGGGGGAGTCGGGGGGGGTCCTACAAAGACCTAAGGAGCCCAAGCCAACCTCACCTGCAAGTGGTGCACTTGCCGATCAACGGACGAGGCTCTGGCGAACATAAAAGTGCCCGGTAAGCGGCAATAGGCTCTCCACCTATTACGTGGGACCAACTATATAATTGGCGAAGTGTGGGCATATAATATGCCTCTGCCTAACCCTTCAGGAAAACAGGCGTGAATGTATGTCTGTATATATGAAGCCTTTAAATTGGCATGAATTGGTACTTAAATAATTAACAAATATTTTTCATTACGTTTCTTTTAGTAATGTAAAGAATGTAAAGAATCATTACTTAATCAACTGGACACATCGCACATTAGTAGGTATACGAAATAAGAGCTATGGACGCCACCATGGAATGCCACCATGTACTTTTCATACAATATGTACTCAGAAAGGCGCTATGTTGCTTTCGGTAAGTCAGAAATGTAAGAACAACTTTATATCTTAAGTTAAAACTTTCTAAACTACATTTCTAGAAACTAATAACATTTGCACAATTTACTCACCGGCTTTTCAGAGTTGAAACGGACCGAAAAAATCATATTTTTCGCACCCGGTTATTGGCAAAGGTCGTGTGTCGTCAACCGTGCATATTTGTTCACAGAGGGCAACGCATACATGAAATCCTATTTTACGGCTCGTATCCTTCCGTTTAGAGCACCTTTTGAAAGGGCCGCATCTCAGCTCAGGCGAATATCTTAACCCATATGCTTTCCAGTCACGAGAGAATCCGCCGATTAGAAGAGCACTCTTCTTTCGCATAACGACGTTTAAATTGCTATGCATCACCTCGGATCGATTTGAAACATTGTGTTCGGAATTTCAGCTAAAATTTCAGCTCTAGCTTTTCAGTCTAAAGATGTTGGAATTTGTACTTAAGTTAAATTTCTTGTTCAAATAAATGTAACTCTATCTAAAAACCTGTTAAATAAGCAAAATTTTTTTGCTGACTTCAAAAACTATGGCTATCCTCATTCTGTTTTCATCGCGGCATGGGCGTCATGGCGTGACGTGTCTGGTGTCATTTGTGTTCCCAAAATTCTGTTTAAGTTAAAGGGTTTAATAAACCATCATTAGGCTTGTCCTTTTGTATGGCAGTGAAGCGTGACATGTACTTGAGCGAGACAAGCAAGAGCTGCATGTCACGGTTATAAAAATGATACGCTATATGTGTGGTGTTAAAGGTCCGCGTCAAGAACTAGCGCATCCGCGGCAGCCTTCATGTTTGTGACATCGCAGATAATTTTCAAAAATGTCGCCTATTTCCAAGTTTTACGATAACCAGCAAACTGCGTGGAGAACAAATGTCTGACCATGGCACCTCCACCCGACCGAGCTAGATTAGACAGGCCAAAGGCTGGTTTGACTTCGTAAGAGATAACATGCGTGCCAAAATCGTATTGATCAAAGATGCCGAAAACCATGCGAAGTGGATGAGAAGATGTAGGAAAGCAGACCTCGGGCCAGCAAACGGGATAACGCAAAGAAAAAGATTATGTTCTCAATTATATTGATATGTATTAGAAGGATATTAACAATGTTACATTGTAACGGGTGAGAGGCAGTCCTCTAATATCCACGTCCCTGTCAGCGGTCGGCAGTCGACAATTGGTATTCAGACACAATTGAAATATTAGGTCGGGGAAAAAGTCTTTTCGCATAACGTAGGTATAAACTTATTATAAAATTTTTTTGACTGTACTATTTGTGTCTGGCTGGTTTTGGTAACATTAAAAAGGTTCCATTATAAAGAAAAGAAAAAAATAAAAAAAAGTTGTTTCCCGCTATTTTTCATTTGTTTTTCTCTCCGTTAAAATGAGTGAATCTAATGAAGAAATTCGATACATTTTAAAATTTTATTATAAAAAAGGCAAAAATGCAACTCAAGCAGTGAAAAAAATTTGTGATGTTTATGGACCTGATGCAGTGTCAGTAAGAGTAGCACAAATTTGGTTCAAACGTTTTCAGTCCGGAAATTTTGATGTTAAAGATGCACCTCGCTCTGGTCGCCCTGTTACGAATAAAATGGACGCCATTTTTGAAAGAGTGGAGCAAGATCGGCATATTAGTAGTTACGATGTAGCTGAAGAACTGGGAATTGACCACAAAACAGTTTTGACCCATTTGAAGAAAGCTGGTTATACAAAAAAGCTCGATATTTGGGTGCCACACGAGCTCACTCAAAGAAACTTAATGAACCGTGTACTCATTTGCGATTCATTATTGAGACGTAATGAAACCGAGCCGTTTTTGAAGAGATTGATAACTGGCGATGAAAAGTGGATCACGTACGACAAGAACGTGCGAAAAAGGTCGTGGTCGAAAGTTGGCCAGGCTTCACAGACTGTGGCCAAACCTGGCCTAACACGAAATAAGGTGATGCTGTGTGTATGGTGGGATTGGAAGGGCATTGTTTATTATGAGCTTTTACCGCCCGGCAAAATCATCGATTCTGATCTTTACTGCCAGCAACTGATGAGATTAAAGGAAGCAGTCGAGAGAAAACGGCCGGAATTGATCAACAGGAAGGGTGTGGTCTTTCATCACGATAACGCTAGACCACACACATCTTTAGCCACTCAGCAAAAATTAAGAGAGTTCGACTGGGAGGTCCTAGTGCATCCACCATATAGCCCTGACCTTGCGCCTTCAGATTTTCACCTGTTTCGGTCTCTGCAGAATTCTTTAGGTTCTGTAAGGTTGACCTCAAGAGAGGACTGCCAAAACTATTTGTCCCGTTTTTTTGATCAGAAGTCCCAAAGTTTCTACAGTAACGGGATAATGTCTCTGCCCACAAAATGGCAGAAAGTTATTCAACAAAACGGTACATACATATTGTAAATAAATGTAAATAAACTTTGAAAAAAATGTCTTGACTTTTCATACAAAAATACGAAAAGACTTTTTCCCCAACCTATTATGAGTTTTACCGATGAATGCAGGCGTCTCATGCTTGAAGCAATGTTAAGCAATACATTTCAAAATGTTGTATAAAAAGCACAGATACAATATTTTTGAGGCTTTTATATACGACGTAAGTAGATATTTCAAAAATAAGTTTGTTTCGTGGCCAGGATTTCTTTAAAGATTAATTTATAAAGGCTTAATAAAAGTGAAATATTAACAGTGGCTAATATCACGTATGGTAATGATAGGGCGGGCCACAGAGCCATAGATACGAGCGGTACACTGCCTGGGCGTCGTCCTTGCATGCCGGCTTCGGAATCTATTATAAATTATCCATTAAAATTACCTTTAAGCTTTTCACCAAGAGGTTGGGAAAATGGTGAATCAACTATAATAAGTTTGACAGTAGTGCTTTCAAAATACAGTATCTACTTATAATTAATGAAGCTATATATAAAACAATATCACTATATTTTGAAGTATTATATGTGCAGTTTTATTATTGGTAATGGATTAAGTAGTTGTGACATTGATTTAAACTTTACTAAAATAATACTTACTAACAATTGATACTACTAAAATATGATCTCAAATAAAGTCTATAAGAATTAATATTTTACTTTATGTACCTGTTTTATAAAACGTATCTGATGAAAACAAAATATGTCTTCCATATATTTCGATGTTTTTACATTTAAAAAAACGAAACTATCTTTAACTATATGGTTGCAAAAAATAGCGCCAAACTTCATCAACATAAATGGAAATACACACAGCTTGCAGATCAAATACAGTGTGAATAGTATAACTTATTTGCAAAACTAGCTATTAAAAGTTCATTAAACCGCTCTCAAGAATCAAACAATATTAATTCGACGGCTTAAAGGTTTAGATCGAGCACCTGTATTATTATTATTATAAAAATAACCTACATTATGAAATAATTGCAATAAGCTGGTTTAATTTTACAAGATGCCCGTTTGTAAAGGGCCCCGCAGAGAGGTGATTTTGCCCGCATTTTAATGAAGGACCCCGACGGCAGTGAATGGCAATGAAAAGCGAACTCGGTTGGCACTACACGTATTCTGTCAGGAAGCGATATTTACGAAAAATATCTCGGTTTAAAGGTTAAGGTTGTGACACGTCCTGGAATCAATCTAGTGGTGACTTAATAATCTTTTTATTGACTCAACGCCTGAGTTATATTTATATAAAAATATTTAAAATTACGGAAATATTTCTTAAGAAAAGAAAACAAGAGTAATTTGAGGGCGACTGATTTTGTATTTAGTGATAGGCGCGAATGCGTTGTTTTAAAATCAACGTTTAATTATCATTTCATACTTTCTTCTGTTTGAAATATTAAAACCGGCTAAGTCCGTGTCAGGCCTCGGCAAAGGGTAGGATTCCGTATGCAGAATTAGACCGACCATGATTATTATATGGTTTTTTTTTTTATTTTTACTATTTTTTCGACTGTACTTCGTTAACTATCACAGTCTCCTCAGATTATCCTGAGCTGACATACTCTGCAAATAAATAATAATGATGTGCACTATGTCGTTTTCCGTCTTTATCATGGGTCGTTTTACAGCTGATGTTGGTGCTGCGTTATTACAACATATTTATGATTCCTGGGAGAAGTCGCAAATCGCCATAGGAGTGTTTTTTGAATTATCGAAGGATTTAGACCTTACCCTTAATCTTAATTTCTATGGCTTGTGTGATTTGGCTTAGAAGTTAATAGTAGATATCTAGAGTTCGAAAAGTTGATATTAATGGCGCAAAATCATCTGGTTCTTGTATGCAATCTAGAGTTTCTCAGGGGTCCATCCTAGGTCCTTTTTAATTTCTGGTATAATTGATAGGTTATAAATGATCTTCCTTTGTTTATTAGTAGAAACTGTGAAATAATGTTATTAGTGGATGACACATCAATAATATTTAAAACTAATAGAAACAAAAGTCATTATGAGGATAAAAATAGCGCACTTACAGAGTTGCTTCACTGGCTTACTGTCAATAATCTTCAGCTGAATAAGAAAACTAAATGTGTTAAGTTTTTACTTCCCAATGTAAAGGATGTTGAAACCAATGTGGAATACAATGGTCGGAGGTTAGAGATGGTCGATTAAACCTTATTTCTAGATGAGATAATAACAGATAAAAATCTTCATCAGAGGGCTTTCAAGTACAATGAGTACTGCCGCAAATGCGATTCCAAAAATTCGTGAGATAATGAATATCGAACGGCTAGAACTGATTATTTTAGCTGATATTTTGATACTGTTTTTATTTTACAGAAACGAGCTATACGTTTTATTTATAAGCTACTATCTAGATCATCCCTTAGAGAGCTGTTTAAAGACATTGGTATTTTAACTACTGCCTCGCAATTCATCTTTAACTGTATTTTATTAGTGCGAATAAAATACTAATAATTATTCTAAACGTCACAGCTAGGAATAAAAATAAACTATTGAATTCGTTTCTAAGGCTCCGAAAAATTCGGAAGTCTGTTAGGGGGCAAGTTATACTTAACAAAAATGCAAAGGTATCCTACCAAGAACTCAGGAGCTCAAACTAACCTCACCTGCAAGTGATGCACCCCAGTCAAGGCTCTGGCGCATATTAAAGTTCCCGGTAACTGGCAATAGGCTCGCCACCTATTACGTGGGACCAACAGTACAACTAGCGAAATGTAGGCATATAATATGCCTCTGCCTACCCCTTCGGGGAAACAGACGTGATGTTATGAACTTAAGTAAAAAATTATGAGAAAGGATATTGTTATCCGAAATATTAAATAGATTTTAAGACTATATAAGATTAAGTAAATTATATATTTCATAGGACAGACAGTTTTGTGGTTTGCAGCACATTTGGTTTGTATAATGCTATTATTATTTGTCATTTGTATAAATACTTTTATCTTGTAGCTTGAGTATGTCATACTCACATAAATGTCTTTGCGGTAGTAGCTTTATACGTCGGGTCGATACGTTCCCTAAAATATGGTTGAGCGAAACGATGGCTGTTTCCGCGTCATACTCGTGAACGAGTGCCGCCAGTGGGGACTGGTCTGCTCATGTGTATCATGTTTATTCGTAATAACGATCGTTTATCTAAATAAGAGTTATTTACTTCTTTTATTTTAATTCTTGTGACTGCAGAACACAGGTTTTTGTAGACATATCATTTTTTTAATAACTTTTTTGTACATTTTCTTGTAACTGGCGGAAGCCCGCACGCAGTGAATGGGCGCGTTAGTTTTTAATTTGACCTTCATAAGAGCGCTATTGAGCCTAGCTTGAATAAATTATTTTGACTTTGAAGAAATCATTTACCTTCAATTTTTTACTGCTCAGCTATATCGGAATGACTAGCGCCGCACATGCTGCACAGACATTGTTTTTAAATGGTACTAATGATAATGCTCAGGGCGGGCGTACAACTTATAATCTAGTGATCGGCTCGGTCCTTTCTTTATGCAATGACATAAACTATTCAATAGGATTACAGGTTGCACATCGGGCCAAGTCGAAGTAAGCGAGCGGCCTGAGGGCATTGTGTTTAGAAGGCGACGTACCGAATATAGTAGGTAGAGTAAAATCGTAGCAATGTAAGAAAATCTAGAGATATCATTAGGCAAGATATATTAGCTAGGTCTCTTTATCTTATTGATGGAATGGAAAATAAAATCTCCAGATTTTCTATAGTGCTATTATTATCTATATAATGCATTTTTTTATGATAATATTAATTTTGTCGAGCTCTTTCAAAAAAATGTTATTGCAGTCTATATTTGATCCACCCTAATTATAACACTTCTACATAGTATATATTATATTATATTAATACTCCACTTAAATAATTATATAATTCTTACTGCAAGTGATAAATGAAAACTTATGTGCTATATATGTACTTATACAAGTGTCTCGATAATTAAATATCTCCCAAAGATTTTTTTAGTCTTCGTAATTTAATAAAGTCTGCGGCGGCAACGAATATTAATCTTAACTCAAACTACATTGCCACAGTGAGGTAATAGTTTGCCGTTTATTACACAAGCACATATTCTGCAAACAATGGTTGCAGATTAATCCTATGAAGTGTTATATTTCCAGTATAATTGTTATAAATTTGCTTAGTATAAATCTTAAAAACTTAATCAAATATTCGTATTTAAGAAACAAATAAACTTTAAAGCATCAATGCCTAAGTAAAGTTTTAAGTACAATTTTAGCTGTTTTGGATGCCATTAGCTTTAAGCAAAAGCAAAGCAAAAGGTATACGTTTCAAGCACAAAATTGCTACAACAGTTAAGTAATAATAAATTAAGTACTTTATTATAAATAAATCGACAAATCTAAAGTTTAAGTCTAACATCATCGCATCAAATTGCTGAGGCAAGATTTCATTAAATCATATTGAAGAAAGTAAAGTTTTTATTTTACAAGTCACCCGGTGATAAAAGACCCCACTGGGTGCTCATAATCCTAGCATTTTAATGAAGTGTAGCGACGGCAATGAAAGCCAATGAATAGCGATCTGGAAACTGCACCACACCTCTGCTGTCCGGAAATGGTCGGTAATAATTATATACTGGTGTAGCGGCTGCGCGCGACTTTATTTGCGTGACCTATATATAAACCTTCCTTTTGAGTCACTTTATATATTAAAAAAAACGCATGAAAATCCGTTGCGTAGTTTTAAAGATGTATGAATATATACGGACTGACAGCGGAAAGCTACTTTGTTTTATACTATGTAGTCATGATATGTCATAATTATTTATAAATAGATGATAACAACTGGCAAATATATTGGCAATTTAACATCAATAATAAAGATAATAATAAAAATGCGATTTATTTGTTCAAAAAGAGTGTTTACAATTTGTGCACTTTTACAATTTATAGGCGCTGCAGTTATCAATATAATATAAAACATTTACATATAAGATTTGTACATTTTGCTTTGAGTATTTCTATAATTATGCTTTAAACAGCTGACACTCATACTGAGACAACCTTAGCTATAAGTATTAGAAGTCCATTACTACCAAAATAGTTATCCAGAAGGGATACATATTTTTTATTAAATGAATGAATGAGTAGAGATAACGGATAGATACGTTCTGCGGAGGACCTTAATGAGCTCGTAAGAGCTTGTAAAAGCTCGCATGAGACGTACTTTCACCTTTGTACGGCAATTGATTAATAGTTTAAACATATTTCGATAACCCACTGGCTACTGTTTACCTTAAACCCGATGATATGGAAAACTCAAGTAACAATTGTTTCGTAAGGTCTATCGTGATTGTTAACTTGCTAATTGAAAATTTTAGATCTTGGCTGTATAGCTACAGTATCGTTGCCTATCGGTTTACGTAGTATGATTAGATGGCAGTTTTTTATGTCTACTTAATGTGCAAATATTATGTTGTCACGTTAAATTAAATATCTTAACTGCATTTTCTTAGTTTTATTGATTGAAGAGCCCTGATATTATTTATGATGTTCATAGGTACCATATTAGAGGACACATTCGCTCTTCCCAGCATTCGACGTGTCACTGTATGAAGGTCCAATAAACTCCGAAATGAATACGAAATAAAGTCTAGTATATTTTTGAAAAGGTATCCTCGGCACATCGCAGGTAGAATAAAGATATATTTATATATTCATCATCTCAGCCCATAAACGTCCCACTACTGAGCACGAGCCTCCTCTCACATACCAAGGTGAGAGGGTATTGGGTCATACTCCACCACGCGAACCCAGTGCGGATTGACGGAGGCAGGTGTATGGCGTCCTGCTGTTAGAATATATCAAGCCGCCCATTAGGCCTCTAACATGGCTTAACGACTACCACATTTAGTGATAACCGGGACCAACGGCTTAACGTGCTTTCCGAAGCACGGAAGCGCTCGATATCAAATGCCACACAAACGGTCACCCATCCAAGGACTGACCTCTGTAAACTCTGCTGTACTTCGGTGATCGTTTCCGACCACCGAGCACCGCAGAGCTACGAGCGCTTCATTTATATATTAAAAGAAAGTAATACAGTTTAGGTGTATACCTCCATAGACGAATCGAGACAAAAATGTAAATAAGTACTGTGTTTACGTTTAACACATAAATCGTCCCTAATAACAGTCTTAGTTAATTATAGGATTTAGAGAGAATGGCCATAGGCACTTGAGTGGCGGTCTGTCTGTTAAATTGAAACTAAATATTTATAGACTGTTTTGCTATTACGTTCCTAAAGATATTTATTTTTAGCCATGAAGTTATCTTGACCCGTGCGTAAGATAATGTTCCCTCAGATAACATAAATTGTTATAAACGATGACCAATGTTAAGCGGCATTACGTAACCAGATAAACCATCCTTGTTAGATGGCAAGACATGTTTTTTTTGAGAAATTGTATACATAATATCAATCAAAACTGAGTCTACTATTTGAATTTAATGTTATAATTCATAGTAAATAATGTTTTGGTTGGGCGGTCCGCATCCGGTTGTAAGACGCCGCTCGCGACTCGCACAATATGAGCCAGGAGGGATAAGATGCTGTACCAGGTGGTAACTTAGTCTCCAGCGTAGGGAGAGCTGTGCGAGAGGGTTCGCCCTGGCCACCAGCAGGAAGGAAAGAATTGCTATATGCCAAGTCCAATGTATGTGATGTTGACTTGTACAGTTTTAATAAAAACATATAGAAGCACCATTTTTAAATAACTAATAATTATCATTATAACAAATATTCAACATGTCTATAGGGATAACCACAACATAACATTTTAGCAACAACATCAAGATATTTTTGGGTGTATAGGGATTCTAACAACATCTAAGGAGCTTACGTCGACCTCAACAGCAAGTGCTGCACCTGCTGGTCAACAGACGAGGCGCTGGCGACCGTAACAGATTAGCGGCACTAGACTCGCCACCTATTACGTGGGACCAACATTATATTTTGGGCGTATAATATGCCTCTGCCTAACCCTTCGGGGAAACAGACACAAAAGTATGTATATATGCGACATAATTGTCTAAGAGAATCAATTTACCAAATCCATATTAAATATTGCCGTTACACAATTTTTTATGAAAAAGAAAACATCACCCAAGTGCGTCATTGGTAAGCCTTATAGAGCCACCGTTTATAGGCATATTTGCATTTTAACAGAAGACCGATCGTGAACGGCGACGATAAAATCGTCCACAATCTCGAATCAACCGCATCCCCTAACAAAATTATAGCACCTTGAGAAAAGATGAGCAGTCTCGCGCTGCGAATTACGTGACGTTCGACGGTAAATCACTAGGCTGTGAGCATAATAATTTTAACGCGATGCCTGTAAGGCGGACAATGAAAAATAATTAAAAGTAATAAATCTCCCAGCAGGTAACAAAAAGGTGAAGAGCTTAATAAACGTCGCATGTCTGCGGCGTGGGAACCGACGCAGCCTCCTGCCGCCTGCATCCTGAATTTGGCTGTGTTCGTCTAGAATATTCGATTTGAGAACAATCTCTTCAAAGCATTTAATTAAGATACAGAGCCTCTTTGAACTACATAAGAACTACATTTTAAATTCACTTGAATTTTTCAGTCGTAACTATTTCTGACTGGGTGTGGTAGGTCGTTTTGAAGAACTAAAATTTTAATATACATAATACAATGCGTATAATAACATTACCTGAGTATAATTTATCTGAATTAAATTTGATTTTAATCTCTTTAGAACAAATAGGACCAGAGCTCTGGAGTAATAAATAAAGGTCTAATGAAAGTAAAGTTCATCTTAAAAACTAAAGCACCCATTCACTGCGAGCTGATGAATAGGGCCAGAGACACGTCAAGTTTGTCCTCAAGCCAGTGCTAAAATGACTTAATATGAAACACTGGTTCTTACTGCAATATTAAATAACATTTAGATAAGTTGGTAAAATCTTATACCAGTCTTCTTCGACACTAAAAATATAGAATTCCATTGCCTTAATAGTAGCGGTATTGAACAGCTTCAAGAACTTCATGTTTATATGAAGCAGACAATACAGCAAGAGCTCTGTCGAGTACATAGAAATGTCATTGTCAAAGTCTTAAGCGTGGTTCGACATATTGTGGCGTGTGTAGGGATCCCACGGGATGCGAGACGTAGGAAAAGCCACTCGAATCAAAACAAATAACATATGGACTTCTAAGTTAACCACAGACTTTTATTGCCAATTATGCCAATGAGCAATTTAATATTTCTTCTTTTCCTAGGCGGTTTTAATAACACTTCCTTCTCAACAAATCTTTGTGTGCATGAACATGAATTTTTGTTCTTGTCTGGGTGTTTTCCCATGTATATCAAGTATGTATGTTTACCCGTTATTTAGTATCCATAACACAAGTTCTAATTAATACAATTTCATTTAATTTTTTTTTTTAATAATTTATTGATTCAGGCGTTACTTTGCGGAAATCCATTGTAAGCAAGTGATGGATTAAAATCTCTCGTTTTAGCGTTGGTCGTGAAGACATCGTTGTTCTGAGGCTCCTATCTTACCTGAAGATGCCCTGTGTAAGGGCGAAACACGTGTCGTGTTGAATAGTTTCTCGATTTTTCGGGAAATTATATAGTAGCGCGGGAATTGTTACAAAGATATTTTTAATCCATCACTTGCCTACAATTTTATTTTATGTGACACGTCATAATGACTACATCCTGCCTAATGGTTATGCCGTCCAAAAAAAATGAAAGCGCTTCATACCGTGAAATAAGCACGGTACAAAGCGAACCCACTCATTTCGGCCTACCTGTTCTTTTTTTTGTGTCTGATCTGAAGTACCAGAGTGCATTTCCCGGACGCACTAATGTAGTACAATTCATATCGATATTTACTTAATACAAAACAGAAAACAATACAGCAAGACCTCAGTCGAGTACATATAACTGTTATTGTCGAAGCCGTAAGCGTGATTTGACATATAGCGTGTGCGGCGATCCCACGGGACGCAGGACGTAGGAAAAACCACTGGAATCAGAACAAGCAACTTACGGGCTTCTAACTTAACCACAGACTTTTCTGATGCTAATTATGCCAATGACTAATTTAATAATTCGGTCTTATATGGCGACTTTTTAATGATTAAGAAAATAAATGAAATGTTTTTTTTTTTTTATTAAATTAGTAAGTATCAGAGGCCCTTTCTGTGGCGATTCCATTGTAGTAGAATTTATATAAATAGTTAGCTAATACAAATCAGAAAAGGGCGAGCTCAGGCAAGAACATAGACTGTCATTGTCAAAGCCGTTAGCGTAATTCGACGTATAGCGTGTGCCCATCCCACGGGACACAAGCGATCTGCAGGACGCAGGATAAGCCACTCGAATTAAAACAAATAACTTACGAACCTCTAACTACTGGTTTTCTTATAGTCAACGATGCCCATAGTAATTTGATGTTTCTTTCTTCGCTGGCAACTATTTTAATGGTAAGAAGACAACTTGAATAATACTTGCTCTATTTATTTGCGTCAGATCAGTAATTATTAGAGTGCTTTTCAGTCACATACGTATTATTGTGGTACAATTTTTTTTTTTTTAATTTTTTTTATTTGACTATTCAAAATAATATAACTTTTTTTTTTAAACTTATTCTATCGCCAAACTATATAATAGTTTAATGGCGAATATAACACCTTTTTAAATACATATTATGTTACTAATAAGATCACAAGCATAATTAATTCATAAGAGGTTAGGAACAGCCAGAATCAAAAACATCAATAAGGTATTTTTTTAACCTGTTTTTATATACTGCTGTGCTGCAGCAAACAATTTCACTTGGTATGTGGTTAAATAATTTAGGTATAAGATATTTTCTAGTCCTCTTGCCATAATAATTGCGGGCAATAGTTTCAACGAACAATCTACGAGTCGTTTGTCGCAGCACAACACTATTCGAATTTATAGTTTTGTGCTCCATTTTATTATATTTTTCTACTGCCATTAAGTATTTAATTTTCTGACTTATCGGTAGCACATTACATTTTTTAAATAACAAATTATAATCATTTCTACATTCCTTAATTATATTTTTATCAACAAGTAGTTTTAAAAATCTAACTTGTAAGTGCAATATTTTATTTAAATTAGACTTGAAAGTAAGCCCGTAAGTTGTTAAGCCATAATTGATCACTGCATCTGCTAAAGCGTAGTATAACATTCTTAAAGTTTTCCTATTTATTATATATTTCAAATGTTTCATTTTTAACAAAATAAATCTTAATTTATTACAATTATTTTCTATGTGAATGTTCCAATTTACGTTACAATCTATAGTTAAACCTAAGTATTTGTATTCAAAAACGAATTCTAAGAATTTACAAAATTTACACATACTTTTATTGTTATGTAAACATTCGTATGAGTGACCTATTATTTTTATTTGTCTACAAGGAGGTTTTTTATAAGGAGAACGGAGTAGCATACACTTAGTCTTTTCAATGTTTAAAATTAATCCATTATCATGTGACCACTTAATGACATTCTCAAAATCCTCCTACAAAGACTTCTCTATCTTGTCAATATCCTCGTCTGCATATACAAGACTTGTGTCATCCGCATACATGAATGCTTGAGAATTTTTAATGACGTTAGCTATACTATTGACGTGCATTATGTACCCTAATGGACCAAATACTGACCCAGTTGGAACTCCAGTTGTTATACATTTCTCCACACCTATGGTGTCCTTTACTTTCGTATACAATTTTCTATTATGTAGATAAGAACGAAACCAATTGTTCACTGGACCACGAACTCCACATTCAGCCATTGCCTGGAGCAGTTGTTCGTGATCCAGGGTATCAAAAGCTTTTTTAAAATCTATAAACAAGATACACACATACTTTTTATTTTCCAAATTAACATTTATCTCATCTACAAATTTTGCTAAAACAGTAGCCGTACTACGCCCCTTCCTAAAACCATGTTGGACGTCCGAAATTATATTATGCTTTTCTAAAAATTTACTTATTTTATCTACTAAGATTTTTTCAAATATTTGGTAGTAATATTGACAAGATAGCAATTGGTCTATAATTAGAGTATTCCATGTGACTACCATGTTTAAATACTGGACGTATAAAGGATTTCTTTAAGATTTCCGGATATACTCTTTGAGACAAACATTTATTCATAAATAATGATAAAAATACACAAAATTTATCACTAACAAATTTTATATCCTGTATACGAATCGCGTCTATCCCCGGAGATTTATTGATACTTAGTTTATCTACCACTTTTTTTACGTCTAGTGCCGTAATTCTTTGAAAGTAAAAAGAAACATTTGAAGGACAAACGTAAGACGATCGTTTCAAAAATCTCCTGTCACATCTATGCCTCAAATCCTCTATTTCTTTTGTAAATGTATTACTAAAGTTATTACAAATGTTTTGTAATGTGTCAGACTTTCCTAAGTATTTAATTATGACATCATCTATCCTATTTGTTACTTTACCTACCCAGTTATTAATCACCTTCCATATTTTTCTAGAATCTCCTTCACATTGTTTTAATTCCTTTTGTCTAAAGGAGTTCCTAGCCTGGAGTATTACTTTGTTAGTTATATTTCTATGCCGGTTATAATCTAACCTGTAATTCTTATTTGTTGGATTACTTTTCCATCTCCTAAATAAAAAGTCTCTGCGTTCTATCATTGCACATACATCTTTACTGATCCACGGCTTTACGTCTCTGCCTTGTTTCAATTTGACAAAATACTTAGCTTCCTCGTAAATAACTTCAAGAGTGCTACAAAACTTGTTATACATAAGTAAAGGACAATTTAATAGAAATAATTGTCTCCAGTCGATTTTACCTAACCGATCCCTGATTATTTTATTATTTAGTTTACATACCCTAGTATATTTACTCGTAGAAACAGCACAATCATTATCATACGGAACATTTACTCCTGTCATATAGTGATCTGACAATTTACAAGCGACTAAGTGCGCTGCGACCGGCCGCTGGCGCCGACTGCGCACCCACACGTGATCGATGCACGACGAGACGAGCCGACCGACGACGACTTCTTGCCTCGTACACTCATTCACGACACTTTGGAGATCAAAGTCATTCAACATATTTTTTGTACCTGGTTACTGTGGGATTGTTTTCTTATAAGTTTATATTCATATCACCTAGCAAAAACACTTCCTGGTTCTCAGGGATTCGCCTTAAAAAATTGTGAAGTTCCTCAATATAGGATATTTTGTTAGTACTCGGAGGTCTATAGCAAGCCAGAATATGCATAACAGTACTGTTACTTTTAAGTTGACCATACAATAACTCCATCTGAGATAATTTCGGGCAGGTTACGTTAATCTCTAGATTAAAATCAATATTCAGTTAACACAAAATAGACAACAATATAGCGGGACTCTGTTGAGCACATAGAGATGTCATTGTCAAAGCAGTAAGCGTGATCCGACACATGGCGTGTGCGAGTATCCCACGGGACGTGGGCAACCTACAGGACACAGGAAAAGCCGCTCGAATCAAAACAAATAACTTACTGACCTCTAACTAAACCACAGACTTTCTTATTGCCCACGATGCCAATAGTAATTTAAGGTTAAGAAGATAAAACATTTATTAAGTATATATTTACAAAAAAATTGTATTTATGTAAGTTTATCCGTTATTTAGTGTCTATAACACAAGTTCTTAATGATACTTATCTTGGAACTAAATAATTGGTGTAATTGTTAGAAAATATTTATTTATTTATGTATTTATTATATACAACTAATTATTGTAAATGTAGGATGATGGCACGACGTAATATAAGATAGACCTGCGTGATATGCACATGCGCGAGCGCAAGACAGACTGAACGTCATGACAAGATGTCATGAGTAGGTGTGCTTGTTACTTTACATGGTCCACGACACCAGGACTATTATTACTATGACCGTCACTCTATAAAATCAGTGTCCATGACTCATTTCAAGACGATAGGCTATAAATCTGTGCGGGTTATTGTAGTACCAGTAGCCAGCTAACGTTTGATTTTTTAGTTTTAGCTCCACAATGCATTTAATCGGAATCCGAAAACAAGTTCATATAAAAACTTTGCAAGAATTTAATAATTCATACGTTTTAGAGAAAATAACAGGTGGGAAGCACGGGCGAGTGTTTGTCGCATTGATCCGTGCCGGTGCGGGGACAAAGCGTACACGGCGCGACTAAATTCAAATGGAAGCCAAAAACATCGCACTGTTTGCCTTTTTGCGTTTTCATAGCGCAACTTTTTTAAATCTATTAATATATACAATACTATCGCGCTCATGAACTAAACGATTTTGGGCAATTGTGGAGTATTCCTTACATATAGATACATATTGGGCGCGCTAGTTTTTAAGTTTTGACCTTCATAAGAGTTCTTTTGAGCCAAACTTGAATAAATGATTTTGAATTTTATAGGTACATCTTATTTTAGTCATAGTGAGTATAGTCCGAGATGTGGCGACATTTTTGGGTAGATAATGAAAGGTAAGAGTAAAAATTTAATATGCGTTATATGCTTTCAATCTATGGAATAAGATTGAAGCTAAACGAAAGTAAAGTAAATCGTAAAAAAATTAAAGGTTTAATTACTTATAAAGATTATTTATCTTTCATATATTCTTGGACCAATCAACGAAAATTTGTTAATAATACAGAAGTAAGTTTTTTAACTACCTTTAAATATAGGCTTGAGCATAACAATTTTCATATGAAATTCTTCTTTTTCAAATAGTTTCGTATACATCGATAAAAAAACACATTGTGTAAAAACACATAACTTAGCAAATAATAACTAACTTTTTTTTGTATCACCATTTCAATATCATAAGAACAAATACTGCACTAAGAAACAAATAGGAATTCGTTACAATAAATTAGACGCGATATATTACATTCAAACCAGTCTAGTACAAGTATAACCTTCTCTGGATAAATTTAAACCTGACTACAAATGTTTGCAAGAATAGATATCCAAAATTTATTGCTCACTCTTTGACAGGCCAAAACAGTTTCTGCAAGGCGGTGTATGCTAGTACCACTTCCTTGCAACAATAATGGGGTAAGGTGTTATATTTATAGTTGGGACTGGATAAAATTATGTAGCATCAAGCTAATATAACTGAACTCATGGTTCAGAAGGGTAGCTTCATACAAACATTGCTTATGCAATCAGCGTTACATACTTGGTAGCAGGGATGTTGCGGATGCTGATTTTTTTTACATCCGCGGATGCGTTTGAAAGGTTCACATCTGTGAATGCAGATGCGGATGCTTAAGATATTATGTAAATAAATTCTATTAATGAAGAAATAAAACAATAATAACTCAATTATTAATATTTTTATTGTAATTACATCAAACGTAAGTACTTATTTTTGTAACGTGGCGAATATTGTCACTAATTCCTTTGCTCCCATTGGACATTGTCCCGTGCGGCACTTGCCCCAATCGCCAGGCCTTGCCCAATTCTTTTTTGTCGCTGATATTCGCATCCGCACTGATTAATGCGAATGTTCGCAACATCTCTGCTTGGTAGCACCCAAAGTGCCTTGTATCGTAACACGCCCTAAAACTCTTGACAATAGAGACTTGGATCGATCTTTATGGAATTTTGTTATGTTATCAACTATATAACGTTGACTGTACATAGCTAACAAATTGATAACTGGCTTAAAAGTGACCAACATAGCAAAAGAGGTAAGCAACCTGAACTGGCGATGGGTATAGCACAACGGTCAAGGACCCATAGATTGATGAGACGTTAAGATTTTTCAAAGCCGACCGCGAATTTGGAAGCAGTATCTGCAAGGCGTTGTATGCTAGTACCACTTCCTTACAACAATAATGGGGTAAGGTGTTATATTTATGGTTGGGACTGGATAAAATTACGTAGCATCAAGCTAATATAACTCGAGTAATGGTTCAGAAGGGCAGCTTCATACAAACAGTCCTTGCTCCTATGTGTTTAGGGATCCTACCAAGACCTAAGGAGCCCAAGCCAACATCACCTGGAAGTGGTGCACCTGCCGATCAACGGAAGAGGCTCTGGCGAACATAACAATGCCCGGTAAGCAGCAATAGGCTCGCCACCAATTACGTGGAACCAACTATATCATTGGCGCAGTGTGGGCGTATAATATGCCTCTGCCTACCCCTTCGGGGAAACAGGCGTGAATGTATGTATGTGTTTAAAAAACTTGACATCAGCCGTAGGCTGAGCACATAGGTATTCTTGAATGACTCTAGTAGGAAACGTAGTATAGGAATAATAATGCAAAAGTTGACTATTCTATGCAAATATTGCGATTTAATTGCAATGAGCCTAATAATACGAATTATCATCACCCATCAAAGACATAAGAGTTATTTTCAATTATTCCTTAGGTAGGATTAGCCCTTTTTTTGTTTACCAGAAATTGGCACTTTAGCATCTGTCTTACCTGATGGAAAGGGGTGAACTTAGCATATGGACGCTTGCAACACCGAAGGTATAGGGCAAGACTACAGCGTTGCCGACTATTTAAAACTCATTTTACGACCAAATTAAAAAGCCCCAATCTATGATATCTGATTAATTTGATAAACATACAAGCATCACGAATGAAGTTTATGGATGCTAGTCGGGTTCTAAGATCAAGTGATGGTAATTATAATGAAATTCGGCTTGAGCTACCCTTCTGTGCCGATCTATACCGTGATAATAATGCCGAGACGAGACTGCAAGTGGGCTTGTTCCCACGAAGCCGTAGCGTCGTAGCTCCGTAGCACCGTAGCGGTTTCGTAGCTCGCGTGCAATGTTATTAGCCATCGCATAATGCACCTTTGTGATACTATACTCTTTTTGATGTAAAACTGATTGTCACTGTGTAAAGAGGGAATTTCATACCGCTAAGATACAATTTACATTGTCTCCTATTTTTTAATATAAATACTCAAGAGCTACGAACAGCCCAACCTGGTTAGTCAGACCAGATTTTTTTTTAAACATTTTCTTTGTATAAACTTAAATTGATTAACTCCTATAATTAATAATAAACTAATATAATTTCTATATGTACGATTTCAGCGTAGTATTACACTAATGTGATGGAAGAGTGGGATCTTTTAACACAAGTGCCTAAGCACTTAAAAGTAGCTTCTGGTCATAAATCAGTCCTGTAAACCATAAGTAAAAAAAGTCACAAGTCAAAATCATTTATTCAAGATTACTAAAGCGCAAAGATCCTTACTATATACTAATATAATATTAGAAATGCGAAAGTAACTCTGTCTGTCTGTTACTCTTTCACGCCAAAACTACTGAACGGATTTGAATGAAATTTGGCATACAGATGGTCTAGACCCTGAGAAAGGACATAGGCTACTTTTTACTTCGAAAAGGGGGTAGTAAAGGGATAAAAGGGGGGGGGGGGTAAAATGATATTTAAAAAATTTGGGTGTATCAAGTTTAAAATATTTTTTGGCTTTTGAAGTTAAAGTTCCTTTTAACGAATTCTCTGTATCGCCGCCGCTGATATCGACTATACCTACTAATGATTCTTATTAAATAATTAAAAATGCTACCCAAAGATACTATTCCACGCGGACGAAGTCGCGGGTAACAGCTAGTATTGAATAAAGATTTTATTATTTATTTATTATTATCATATTCTGGGTTAGCTTAAATCTAGGAAACAATTTGAATAAATGTTAAGATGATGATGACTCAAGAACACGCTGAAACGTATGGTATCATTAAGTGCGTTCATAGCTCTTTGGACATATGGAAAAGCGCACTTAAAAGACCATATTAGTAATGTAGTACGTAATCGTAACGACGAAACTCAATTATTTGCGGAATACTCCACAACAACATTTCAATAAAGAAAGTGTGCTGAATGTTGATTAAGCAACACATTTTGTAGTTACGTAGGTACTACAGAAAGTTCTAGACAAAACATGCGTTTTCAATAAGAACTAACTATTTTCAAATGTAGTTGTGACCTATTAGTAGTGGCGATAGCCCAGTGGCGAGACCCATAGCCTTCAAATTCAGAGGGTCGCGGGTTCTCACCCTGGTTCGAAAAGTCATAAGTGCGTCACCAATGACTTTTCGTAGTTAAATGCGTAATTATAGCTTGCTCCGTGCCTCGGATAGCACGTTAAGCTGTTGCGGTTGTTATGAACATCTGTGGCAGTCGTTGTTAAGAAGTCAGTGTCTACTAACACCCTGACAGCTGGTTTAATCATAGAATGATGTTTCTCTTTGGGTTGCGGAGTTTAGACGGCAGCCGCTCCATGTAATAACTAAAATTTTGTCAAATCTGGTTAAACCAGTTAGCAGACCCTATGGCCTCCTTCTGCGAAGTGGTGATGTCGCAAAAGGAGGCCGCGGAGCGGGAGAGGGAGCAGGATCCGCTCTCTCTCCGGCTACTTCGTTGGCGCAGCGGGCGGGCCACGAGGGCCCGTCAGGCAGCGCCCGGGGGGTCTTAGGCGGCGGGGTCCCCGGTTCTGATCCGGGGGACGTTGGCCGCGGGCGGGGTACCAGAAGCTACAAACCCGGGCACTGGTGCCTCGCCCCTTTTCAACAGCGATGGGCGTCGTCTGAAGTTTTTTAGTGGGTAGGACTGCGGTGGTCGCGTCGGCCGCAGTGATCCCCACACCCCCTCCCGGTCTCCCCCTTTTGGCCAGGAGACAGCGCGTAAGCAGCATTTTTTTACAGAGGATAATAAAAAAAAAAGTTAGCAGACCCTGGGCCCTAAGCTTGAGTCTAGGGCAACCGGGATAATACGAAGATATGAATAGGTGTGACCCATTATTTCCTTCCATCATGATCAGCCTTTCTGCGTTCACTGGTAGGCGAAGACCTCTTTGCACTCCCCTAACCTTATTACTTGTAAAAGTAAGATAATCTTACTTATATTATTCTAAGCCCCTACTTATATTATTATTATCGTTATCCTAATTTCGGTGTACTGGCTGAACAACGATATATACAAAACCGAATTTTACGCAAGAGCTGTCTTTTAGCATCATTTGACACTTTTTTTCAATAGAATTACAGATCAAATATGAATACTTTAAAGTTATAATTTATTCCTTTCGAAACCGACAACAGTTCAAATAGTGTCCCAAAAGTTAGCAATATACAACTCTTGCAAACTCGCTCAAACATCATCCACGTAAAGTTGTTGGTTGTATTTCAGCTGCCGAAATGTGTCACAAAGGCCGAAAAAGTTTAAATTGTAAGAATGAAACATGCATTGTTGAAAAATAATCTTCTATCTCACTAGAACACACAAAGTATATGCTTCATATAAATGCAATCTCACTGATTTTTGTAAAATATTATAAAAGTTTTTGTCTTTCAAAATTTGTAAGTAGTCTTTAGCAGAAGTGAATCATTTACTGAGTAGATTTTGATGACTCTGTATAGGACTAAATGAAATAATGACCACACACGACACTAGGGCCACGACCGGTCGTCCGAACTTTTCTATATAAATTTACCTAATCAAATACAAGTGACTTCTCAAGCTCTGCAACCCATCTGCACTCCCGCACGTTACACGCACACAAGCTCGACAGCTGCCGCATGCGACTTACACTACGCCAAAGCCCTTAACAGGTCTTTCTTAGTTTCCCCACCCCGATAGTCAAAACTAAAGGCACCCAGAGCCCGAATCTCTCACTCTTTCATTCTCCTTAATAATTAATTCCTGTCAAAACCAGCAACAGTTCAAATAGCAAAAGTTAGCAATATATCTACAAATCTTGCAAACTCGCTCAAATATAATCCACGTAAAGTTTCTAGTTGAATGTCAGCTGCCGAAATACATCACAAAGCCGAAAAAGTTTAGTTTGCAAGAATGAAACTTGCATTGTTGAAAAATAATCATCTATATGTGTCACAGAGAGCTTTATATAAATAAACGCGGGCTCACTATTTTTTTCTATATTTTCTAATTAACTCTTTTATTAAGATATGTTTTTGAAAATAAATGTTTGTTACTAACGCCTGAGCAACTAATGCTGATTAAAATGAAATTTTGTCCTGAAACTACTTAAAAATAAGTACGAAACTTTGAGTACTTAATATTCCAGATGAAATTCATGATACTATGGCATCTTAGAATAATAACACCTAGAACGATAGTTCCCTCCAAAGCGGTCTTTCAAAAGCGAGGCAAGAAAAAAATCTATGTGTGCGTAAGATACTTGTATTACGCTCGACGAAACGCACACAGTGAAAAAAATCATGTTGTCATTTCATTCAATTTTTCCTAAAAGTAGGGAAGTTGAAACTTTGACACTTTTGCTTAGCTATTTATTGCATTTCGTTTATGCGAAAAACCACTTACATTATAATTTCATTGAAAATGTATATATATATATATATATTTATCCTGCCTGGAGTGAATAATTTTTCACTAATTATTTATTTAATAAATTTAGAGCTATGAAACTCTTAAATTGTTATAGTTAGTCAACTGTTTTATGTAGATAGACCAGAATCGAATAAAACTATTTAACCTTTTTAAAATGTGATTTATGCCATATCAATTGAAATCAATCAATCAATGAAAAATAAAGATTTTTTGTGTTATCGTATATTAAAGAAGTTATTCCACGCGAACAAAGTCGCGGGCGGAAGGTAGCAAAAGGTAAGAAGTATCAGATAATTATCAAATAACATTTTGTGAAATTTAATTATTGTCTAATTGAGACGTGTTTCACTTACAACAAAATGTAGGAGATTTTTTCCCCTTAATGGCAACATTTTCATTAACTGTCACGTGACAAATATTGAAATTGACTTCTTGGCGGGAAAGTGAAGCGTCATGTTTGCAGTTTTGTTATATTTTCTAAAATTTGTGATATTTCTAACATTAATGTGTAATAACGGTGGATTATTAACCGTTAAGTGTTTGTGAATATACATAAGTGTTGGTAAATCAAACAAAGCAGTGCAACATCACGTTTTAAATTCTCTCAAGGAGTCCATGTGAGATCTCAGTATAGTCCCACATCTTTACTGAGGACTCAAGGGGCTTAGGGGAGGGTATCTCATTTACCATTGATCATCTTTATCACTACTCATTCTCATTTACTATGAATTATATATTATTAATATATCACTTACTTGACACTGGCTAAATATGCTAGACGCACGAAGCCATTATTTAAAATAAAGAAAGAAAGAAATATTGTAATTATTTTTTTGATTTTAATGAATGTTTTACTTAATAATTTAATTTTAAACGCATAATTTACCCGTGTAATGTTATGTTAATATGTTTCTTGTGCTTTTCCGATGTATTGTGATATCCGTTCATTGCGCAAACCGTCATTTTTAATAAAAATATCAGGAGTAGTTTTCAATACGACACGACCTTGAGCACTGACGGGCCGCGTAACAAACTTAGCCAATATGGCTAGGTTTTAGTTGCCTCACTTTGACGACGAGTACTGGGCTTCTAGGTGTAATTATTCTAAGTATGGCATATAATATAGTAAAGTCGAATTTGTATTACACACTAAAATATCATAAATAGTATTATATCCAAGGGACGCGCACAATGAGTCCTATTCAGGATTTTCATACAACAGCATAGTCCTGCTTTCTTTATGGTATTAAAAAAAAAAGTATGTTTATCCGTCATCCCATACAAGCTCTGTTTAGATAAGAGCTAGTGCTGAGTGAGATATCCCAAGATGTACGATTATTACATTATTTCACTTCCCAACGGATAGTCTGCTTCTCTGACATCACATCACACATTTAAAAAAAAGCATTAATTACTTAATTTGACTCAGCGATCTAAAATGGATCTTGGCCTCCGACATTAATGAAAGCAACATATTTATCCCCATGCATTAGCAACTCGATCACATCTTTAGTGACAAAATATATATTATTTGTCTCTTACCGATATCCTTACCGATAATTAAATTGTGTTCCATAAACACAATGCAACTACAAAAATAAAATTAACACAATTTTTCTCCAGGAAGTATTTCCTCTAATTCTAGTACTAACTAACGTAACTATCAAATGGTATCAGTACGTGTTTTCAAACAGCAACAACAGTTCATCGCGGCTAGCGGTATAGAACGTGTACGTTAAAACTTAGGTATGTAGCGTAGAGAGTAACAACATCGTAGTCAATAAGAAACACATGTGATTATTAAAATTCATACACGACTGTTTCCCCGAGAGGGTAGGCAGATGCATATTATACACCTACATTTTGCTAACTATATAGTTGGTCCCACGTTATAGGCGGCGAGCCTATTGCTGCTTACCGGGAACTATTATGTTCGCCAGAGCCTCATCCGTTGATCAGCAAGTGCTTGCATGTGAAGTTAGCTTGGGTTCCTTAGATCTTGGTAGGATCAATATGCTCCATTAAAATGCATTATTTATTTAAATGTGTTCTATAGATTATTATTTCATAATTTTTCCGCACTCTGAAGAAGTTGGGAACTAACTGTTAAAGTACTAAATAACTGCTAATAGTAACTAAATGTATACTATTAATTTAAACATTCAGATCTATGATTCCTATCTCTCTATTCTAACAAATAAAGATTTGTTATTATTATGTTTGTTTTTGTTGCTGTAACTTTTAGCGCCTCTACACTTCTTGCCAATAAAATTTATAATAAATACATTTATCGAAATGCATTTATAGAATTATAATATATTTATAGAATTATAAATAATACCAAAACCACAAATGCACAACACTTTTCATTAATTCAATCAAAAAACATTACAGCTAGGTATTTTTTTTTAGATGGTAGGAAAACGATTTACTTGCCAATGTATCCTCTATTCTAGCTTCTGTCTGCTGAGAGCGTTAGTATTGAAGTACTATTACATTCGCAATCTCCATTAGAATACAAATTGAATACATTATTATACATTTCATTCATAACTCAGTCTGCGCGTCAAACACACCCTTATTGCAAGTGTGTGTATCTCCAGAACACACCTTTTGTGTGTGTAAGAGTCTCCAGAGGCTTAAGTTAAAAACAGCTTTCACCGCCGCGTCTGAATAACTTCCACACAAGTTTTATTGAAGTTGTAACCTTCGACCCTCTTGATGTATGTAAAATGTTTACTGGTTTTCACTCGGCAAACCCAAGCGGAACTAACTCTTCTCACATTGAAATAGTGTCTAATAAAACATAGGATTGCCGTGTTTCGAACTGCTGTCGGTACAGCACGTGCCCTCCGTGGGCAAACTTGGTGCAATCGTAAATTATTCAGTCCATAACTACTTACTTGTACGTCGCAACCGACTGTTCAGCGAACAAAGTGATGTGGCGATATTTCACTACGTGCGAAACATACGTTAGCCAATTTGATACACGAGAAGGTGGCTGGAAGTGCCCCATTGAATAGTAAAATGTTTTAAACTCTCCGGGGAGACGCCTTATTAGCTGAACACTAACTCGGGAGTACTACCATTGAATCTAGAAAATTTAACTAAAATATAAAGTTTATCACGCCTGTTCCATAATTATGTAGAACTTAGAAAATAAATTAATGACATTTTCAATATTCTTTGTAATGAGATCGTTCGACTGATCACAGTTAAAAAAAATTTTGATAATATGTGAGAAGTAATTTTAATTACGACTTTTTCTTTCGGGTTTTTCTTTAGTCAAGGCATTTATTTTAGTGTTATTATGATATGTTGTTTTTTTTTTAATTTATTATATAACTGGACGTCTCAAACAGCGCTTTCAGACCTTAGCTGAACATGTACTATGGGTGCCAGATAACTCTGCTGATTGTACAAACTTCAATCGGAGTAAATGACGGTATTGTTTTTATGCTGAGCTGTGTAGAAAAATAAAAGTATGTAAATAACAATCACATGACAGACAGTCGTGCCTGGAAACGCTTGTGCAAAATTCCGTTATTGCCAAATATTATGTACGTGAGTTGACTACACTGTGTGCAGGCTGGCTATACATATTATTATATTGTTGCTTGTTAGAACCATGTCACAATTTATTAAAATGAAATACCACCTTATCCGTTTGATCGGTTGCGGATTTTTTTATTCTAATTCTTATCTCAGCCAACTAAGTAACACAACAAGATCATAAGGTGCCATTGTGTTAAAATATATTGGTATAAAAAGATAACGACAACATAGTTGGCGATATGTGGGCATATAATAAGTATGTGTAAAAAGATAATAAAATCACTTAAAGAAAGTCTGTATACTTTAAATTTTGAATCTTTTTGAAGAAAAAGAACTTACTGTACATGCGTGTCTAATATTCATCACACTTAAAGTAAGCCGACTCTGATAAGTGTTTCAAGTCGAGTGGACCTCAACTGTACATAACGATAACAGGGACTGAAGACTGAACGTGTCTTCGAAAAATCGGTAGTGCTTCGAATCAGTTCAAATGCCATACAAACTGTCAGACGACCTTTATAAATTTTACTTTAGTGGTTGAAAAGACCACCAAGTTGAACGGGTGGTTCTTTTTCAAGTAGTCTTTAGTTATTTTAACAAATTTAAGTTTTTAGCGAAATCGAAGGCCTAGTAAAAGCACATTCGTGTTAAAAACATTGCTTTCAAAACTTGTATGTTTTGTTTTTTTGTACGATACTTCTAGTTTTGTTTGTTTAAAAAAATATATTATGAAGTTATACGTATATTTGGAAAATCACAGATTATCTTAATAAAAAATAGTATCGTCATTAAATTATGAAAGCTATATTTTGTAACATGTGAAATTATAAAACTGGTAATGCACTGTGCATAAAAATGTTGTAATGTTCCCGGGCATTAAAATTGTGTGTGCTAAAATATGTTGTTTTTAGCCAATACGTATGTCAATATAGTGCAAATATTCTACAGGGACTCCTAGTCAAATCCCTGTCAGGCTTTGTATAGAAAGCAAATAAACTCGAGGCAAGTGGAGCGGGCTCACTCCTCGTGAAGCGCTCTCAGCCGTCGAGTGTTTAGCGGGCCGCGCAAACACGCGCTCATACGCCGATTGATTTGATGAAAATATTTTCATTCTGAACGATAACACTTAAGAGCGTTACTCGATCGATGAGAGCGTAGAGAATAATAAAACTATGTAGGTAGTTTTGATGGATGCATAAGCGTTTCGTTTTATTATGATAATAATTTTTATTATATAAGTGAAAGTTCAATCTTGCGCTGAGCTTTATTTCATAAGTACAAAATATCAATAAAAAAGTAAAGTATGAGGTTGGTATATCAAAATAAATCTGTTAAATTTGATGTTTTGTTGTCTTTTTTATGAGGGCAAAGTTATGGTATCAAAGTCAAAGTCAAAATCATTTATTCAAGTTTGGCTCATTATTAAAGTCTTAGTAGTAGGACGTAATTTGTGAGCAAGCGTTTAGGTGAACGTAGCGTATATGTCGTTACACATTGAAATAAAAATAAACACATAGTTACTTCATTTGTGTATTATGTTGGCTGTTTTCATGTAATTTTTTCAATTATTTGACGTTTTCAAGTACTATGTAATAGTTTATGGAATAAAAAGATTTTGAATGTACCAAACAATGTTATTTAGTAATATTATTTTTTTGTCTTTAAACAGAGATAGATAGATTTTAGATACCTTAGATCATCTTAGTCTAACTAGACTGAATAATTGGGGGAAAATGTATTCACCTAATTTAAATTTACTAATATTAAATGTAGAGTTACATATACATGTACACCCTTGTACATGTATAGGGATCCTACCAAGATCTAAGGAGCCCAAGCCAACCAAACCTGCAAGTGATGCACCTACCGATCAACGGACGAGGCTCTGGCGAACATAACAGTGCTCGGTCAGCAACAATAGGCTCGCCACCTATTACGTGGGACCAACTATATAATTAGCGAAGTGTGGGCGTATAATATGCCTCTGCCTATAGGGGAAACAGGCGTGAATGTCTGTTTGTGTATGTAGTTACATTTACAGCGACGATTTTTAAAAGTGTTTTTGTAAAGATGAATTGCTAGGCTCTTGAGTATGTCATGCTCACTGATATGTTTCTGCGGTGGTAGCGTCATGTGTCGGTTTGGTGCGTTCCCAAAAATATGGTTAAGCTTAGAGAGAGTTTTGTCTTCTGTTTTTTTAGGAGCTTGTGATTGCAGGACACAATTGTTTTAATAATAGATAATTTTATTGTAACTAGCGGGAGAAAAAACCAAACCAAAGACGGTTTTCTTGCCCTTTCTTTTACAATCAAGCTCTCGCCCGCAGTGAATGGGCGCGTTAGTTTATAAGTATGACATTCATAAGAGCTCTATTGAGCCAAACTTGAATAAATGGCTTTTGAATTTGAATTTCCATTTCGATAAAAAAATACTACCTATGTTTATTAGAGATATGATTGAAAAAACTCTATAATCAGCTACGTTCCACTATTTCACTTTCGTAATAAACTCAATTTGTGTAAGTCCATTAACGTGAACTCGAACTTTTCCAATAACGTCGGCGCTAGTTCCTGCGCGCGAAATCAACCGATTTATTTCACGATATCTTAATCTTCTGCTTATCTAAGGGAAACATTTAATGTGGCTAGCTTACTGAGAAACTTTTCCAAATATTTTATATAATATCCGTGTTATAATGACATATGAATGAGATGTAGTTTTTTCCAAGCTAAGAAAAGTTGACTAAACCAACGTACACATTTTTGTATAAAAATGTTGCATGTGCGTGCATTTAAGCTTGGTGATTTTAGTGTAATCATATTTCTATTGATTTTTATATCTTATTCAGAAGTTTTCAAGTACTATGTAATAGGTTGAATTAATAATTGGAATATTATTTTATTTATCTGTAGCTTTTTATTTTTTTCTCAACCACTTCATCATCTCGGCTCTATAACGTCTTATTGTTGCGTTTATGTCACTTTTGTCGCTCATGATTTTAATTATACATAAATATATCTTTTGTCATCTCTTGTCGCGTATTATCCATCACTATAAGAGTTTGTGTAACACATGGTTACTTCATTCTAATAAAATATCTGTATCTCAAAATATCCCTTCATTAAATTAGGTACATTATTATATAATGTAATGTGAGCATATATTGAGTTCTTATAATCATTAACTGGCGCATTAATAATCATCACGATAGCTCTAGTTAGCCTCAGTGTGCCCGCCTTTAAATTAAGTTTAATATTATCACCAAAAATAATATATCACATTCATAATACGAATAGACAAGCTTTAAATTGAATTTAATTTAAATTTGGAATTAAGAACCAAACGCCGAATTTTAGAGATCTAAGTTCGATTAAAAGCCAATTTTATATGTAAGGTGCCGACTGTAAATATTTGATCGAATTTTAAATACTTAGTTAAAAGTGAATGAATGAATGAATGAACACTTTATTGTACATCAAAATAAAGAGAAATACAGCAATGGAAAGGGTTTTATTTGAAACTTCTAATAATGCATATATAAAAGAAACAATAAAGTTAGTAATGGTTAAACCGAAAGTAAAACTTTAACAAAAGCTTACCGAAGAAAATACGTTTTCGAAAATTAATTTTTGTATTTCACCTCACCTTCACATTACGCGAACCAATCTAAAGGTAAGGGCGTTGTGATGGGACTCGATTAAATTAAGTTACTACTGAGAAAAGGAGAGCAATTTCGATTCTCATAGAATTCAAATGAGCTTTTTATTCAAACACGAGATAAAAAAACAGTAAGGC
Source organism: Musotima nitidalis (assembly GCA_949126915.1). Classification (NCBI taxonomy): domain Eukaryota; kingdom Metazoa; phylum Arthropoda; class Insecta; order Lepidoptera; family Crambidae; genus Musotima; species Musotima nitidalis. The sequence goes on along the minus strand of OX421418.1, from coordinate 11,819,298 downwards.
AGACGTTTCTACTCCATTGGGTTAGATAAACGTGAACTCACGTTTATATCAGACGTTCAATCTGACGCATAATGAGTGTTTTGATGTGTTGCTAATTCACAGAAAGCGTGGCGTTTCCAAACGAGTTCTTAAGAGAGGTATCCTCTTACTTTCTTTTTGTTTGAACATGTACTGTTTTAAAATGTTATAATAAAGTTATTTACACACATAAAGTTCCTACAATATGGAGCGATAATATTAGAGAAGTTTTGCGGGCTGTCCATAGATCTTAACGGTGCAAAATCGGGAACAATAAAACTTAAGTAAGTAAGTAAACATAAGATTTTCTTTGAGAAATTTGAAGGAGACCTATGTTCAGCTATTGATTCCAAATGATGTTTAGTTTATATTTTACATTTAGTTTGTAAATTTATTACTCATTTATAGTGTTATTTCGTTTAGAAGCAGAATTATATCTTTAATTTCGTCAGATGTTTTTGTTTACAATACGATAAAATTATATTTACGATATATAAGTAGTACGGCGATAAAATTATAGCATTGCGATATGGATTTACCTTATAAATAAATAGAAAATAAATAAAAGTCATTATCAATATCATGTAGTCAAATGATCATTTATTACTAAAGATCTTACAAGAAGCTAGGCGATATTACATACAGTTAATTCATGAAATCATAGCAGTAATTTAAATTACTTATGGAAGTATACCTAAAATCCTACTGTAGGTATTAATATTAAAGCCATAGATGCCTTAGAGCAACAATTACATCATTATTAGGAAGTACATACATACATACACAAATATCTTTCATCTACATTTTTTTTTATACGATTACTATCTCTAAAACTTTTAATAATTGAATTTCATTTTAATGAATTTGACGATATGAATCATAAGATATGTGTTTCTAAGCTTTTCCGTTTAGTAACAAAAGCCAGGGCTTTATAACAAAAAAAATGTTTCACTTTTTTCTATTTCATATAGTAATATAAAACTTTACACATATTTCATTTTAATATACATAACTTTAGCTCTATCGATAAATTAATTCTACTTCTTTTAGGTACCAAGTATTACTGCGACAACGAGGCCTTTCCAACAATCTATTTAAAAATAATGTGTCTTTTACCTACCCGATTATAGGCTTATATATTTTTACTATAAATTAAAATTAAATCTAATTCTATAAAAGCATTTTCTTTTTATTTTATATTGACATTACAATATTGTAATTACAACGGTACATTAATAAACTATATTAGAACCGTTAACAAGCGAGATTACAAGTATTACTGTACAGAGGTATATACAATTTATACTTATCTATTTATATTTTGTATGTTAGTTAATATTATTAATTCTAATAAATCTCTACAACAAAACTAATACATAAAGGAATGCCTACCGACGACGTATCTTGTCCAATTTACTATGTTATTTAATATTGTGTCCAGCTTTTGGCTGCAAAATAAAAAAGGATGTGATTACTTTACCTGCGATTAAGAAAATTAAAGGAAACAGGAGACCGTTTCTACTTGTACGAAATGAGACGGAGGGCATTGACGAAAAGAGGAAAGAACATTGATTATAACGGGTGGATGGAAAAAGGATGACCAGAAAGGATATGGATTGAGTGTGTTGAGGATGACATTATCGAGACGAAAGTAGATGAGTCAATGAAGAACCAAACGAGGTCAGAGGAAGACGATGAAATTCTGCGTCGACTTTAGATAAACTACAAGCAGAGCAAGAGTATGAAGTTAAATACCTCAGCGTTTCCACAACACTTGCTCTTAAATCAGAAGCCTACAAGTGCATTTATCGCCTCAGTTCCAGTAAACTATGGTAAAACTTTTTAAATGTACGATAGTGTAGCTTTACCAACATAGTATGTCTATTTATATGTATAATTATATAATTTTAATTTTTTGGGCAGCAAATTCGGCTAAAAACAATAGACTGCATTTATAGCTAAAAGTATTATGTAATGTCTGCCAATTATTCATTCATTATTTTATAATTCTCATGGCGTAGTAAATAAAAATATCATACCTTTGTAATGCATGTCACGGTTCATGCTGGGGCAAGTTTTTCCAGGATACTGTAACACAAACAAGTAATTAGGTAGATTACTTTTTGCTTTCATGTGGGAAGTCAACCAAAAGCTGATCTAACTAAATGGGATTAAATACTAAGTGTTACAGACCAGTAAGAAATAGATTTTTCGTTTGTAAATACATGTTGTAAGTTTGAGTTATATTATCTTATATGCCAGGATTGATTTTGGTTTTTTAGTTATTTTATTGCTCTATTTCTAATTATAATTTATATATATATATATATATATATATATATATATATATATATATATATATGCAAAGCAATACATATATAGCTTTGCTTTCTTATAAAGTATAGTATATTGTTATCAACAATAAATATAAACAGAAACAGCTATCTATTCCACTAGCAATACTTTCCGCTAACTAGAGCTAAGGTTTCACATCAGAAGTGTGTAGGTGGACTAAAGGCTTGGAACCTTTAAATTTTCGAGTTTAGCGCAACGCTTTTATCATAGATTCGTGGGAATCGTGGGTTACCATGCTGACGTCAAATTTGAATACTGCCAGCGCGGTGGTGTTGCGGCGGTCTGAAGTTGTTCCCTTTATAAAAGTTTAATGTGATGAGGTCACATTCATTGTTAGTTTGGATAGCATCGTAATATAAGGTCATCGCCTAACTACCTCACACGTATCTAGTATAATCGCACCTTTATGCTGACAATCTTCGAGTTCATCACGTCACCTTTATAAAAGATTAGTGGGTTTCCTTGCTGAGGTCAAACAGTGCCGTTACATAACGTCACCACCTAGCTAACTCACATGTCTCTCATATAGTATTCAAGTTAAGAGCGTCACCTTTGTGATAGATTCGTGAGTTACCTTGCTGAGGTCAAAGTCGATGTTAGTTCTGACTGCGCGGTGGTGCAGCGGTTGCGGCGGCCTGAAGTTGTTTCCCAGGGGAGCCTTCGGATGCCGCGCGTCGCCTTGCATCAGTCGCCGTAGACCGTGCAACTAAGGGAAAGCAAATAATTCTAGTTTAAATAAATATTTTCCGAGAATTAAAGCAATTATTTAGTTCCAAGATAAGTATCACTAAGAAATTGTGTTATGGATACTAACTAACCAGTGCACTACCTTTGAGACCGCATTGTTTACGTAGTTTTACATCGATTTCGTTTTAACTCAAACAGTTATGATATATCATCAGCAAAATAAATTAAAAAGTAAAATATACTTATTGTCTTTAAGATATACAGGAACTAAATGAGATTCGTCAAATTTTTATACTCAAAATGAAAATTCCATATATATTTTTTTAACAACAATGAAAGAGATATGAGCGTTACTATAATCAGGAAATTAAAGTAAATGGATTCTTTGTCAGAATTTGTCAAGGTTTGTCAGTTTATCTGTCTGTTGTGGTTTTTTTCTCAAGATTTGTCAGTCTGTCGGTTATTCTTATAGGGGGGATCTCTCAGTCTGCCTGTCGTGATTCTAAAGGGGGAGGGGATTGTCCGTCAGTCAGTCAAACAATACTATTTCGTGATTTTCTTTTACAAAATGTGGCAAATTATTAATATAAAATAAAAACTGACCAAGAATCGAGCCCTGCAACTGCAATTACCAAATACTGCCTAGCGTGCTGAGTATTGGCAAATACCCCCAATAGAATGTAATATATTGGAGAGGCCAATATTCAGCAGTGGGCTTTATAAAGCTGATAGGGTGATGATTATTTGGTGTGTAAGACACCAACTTCATGACGCATAGACGCACCATGCCAGCCATCACGTTTAAGCTATATAATTAATACAGAATATAGTATTCTTATCTTCGAAAAAACAATAATGTTTGACCTTTCAAATAAAAAATCAGTCTAGTTAGTTTACAAAAGAAATAGTTCCTTTAAAATATTAAAACTAAACACGGCATCAAAGTTGCTCTCAGATAAATTACCTCGCCCAAACAACAATAAAGATATGTAATGAAAAATGGAACAATCACACAACCCTCTGCGGAATGTGTGCTTTTAGGGGCCGTAACCAACACATAGCGGTTTCGAGTAAATTGAAATTTCTTCGTTTTATACCACGGCGGGTGTAGTGGCGAGTGGGCTAACAGGCCCGGCACACGCGAGCTCTATCTCATCCCCATCGCTGTTTACGCTGTATTAAACAATTTGATCCTGATTATAGACTCTGCCTTTACTTTGATTTTCCGTCTGCGGAACAGTAATTTACTCATTACACGGCCTTCGTTCTGTGTTAAATTGTTTGGTGAAGTAATAAAATAATAATAGGTTAACGAGTTTAGAAGCGTTTGTAGCTTGCGGTGTGACTTGCTGGTCGGAAACGATTACTGATGTTAAGCAAAGTTCACAGTGGTCAGACCTTGGATGGGTGACTGTGGGTGTGGTATTTAATATTAAGCGCTATCGTCTTTGGAAGATACGCTACTTTACTACGTTGGTTCCGGTTATCACAATGTGTAGTAGTCGTTTCGATCAGTTAGGGGCCTTATTAGCCGGCTAGAAAATGCGACACACCCCTGCCTCCACTCATTTGCGCTGGGTCAGCGTGGTATGGCATGGCCTGAATCACTCTTTCCCTATTTAAAGGAGGCCTGAGCCCAGTATTGGGGCATTTCCTAGCATAGGCTGAGATGATAAATAGATAGATATATGTGGGTATATGAAATATATTGTATTTTTATTGACTATTGTGAGATCGATTGCAGATAATTGGGCATATGAGACACTGTATTTACCGTGTCTCGTCTGTCGGTGAAAATTAAATATTATTTCAATATGTTATGTTGGACTAAGATAATGTAAATAAGATAACTGTATGTGTAAATGATTTTGCATTAATTAAGAGTTCAATTAGTCAATACCGTTTAAATTTATAAGACTATGGAATATAAAAGTTTATTCAAAAAAGCAATTTGTTTATTAGATTGTGACATTATTCATTCAGTCATTTAATAAATCACATGATTATCAAACAATCGTAAAATCAAAGCTCAACCTTTAAGTATATATTTTTTTAAATATGAAAAGCAGAATGCATTGTGACAACGTAACACAGTTTTAAAACTGAAGCAAGTTTTAAACCGACAAGCGGGGACGAAAAGACATTCCACATTAACCGCATAAGGTAAAGTTCTAAACTACCTGACCCGGTGCAAACGTGCATTAGATTGCGTTCAACCGACCACGGGGGCGTTCGTTCAAGTCCCCGAGAGATTGCAAACAGTTTCCACTAGCACTTAATTTTCTCACCAACAAACGGAAAACATAAACAATGATTTATAATAACAGCCACACAACGCGGCACTTTCAGTTTACTTTTAACGTGTATATAATTCAACGCGAGGTCTTTGTCTTAGGCGAGGACGTGAGTTGTTTATATACACGGACACACATGAAAATGTTATTACGTCTCAAGCAGGCCTGCCGGAATGGCGGACATCAAAAATATAATGTAAAAATAAAGACCGTTATTTCGACCGCTTTGCCTTTATTTTTTCTTAGATATGGACTCACTAGCTTGGAGTGTTTACAAAAAACAAGTAATTTGCATAAATGCAGCGTTTTTGTAATTTAGTCACTATCAAAGTCAAGTGGCGCCAAAACTCTGCTTTTCGTTAATTTAATATTTAAGTTTCATTTCTTTAATCTACATTGATACTCCTGGATGCCGGCCTTATTTCATAAAACAACGTAGGAACAATTTAGGTCATAATCCCATCAAGCGCTACACTGTTGATAAGCAAGAGAGTGTAAAGACAGAAAGACAAGGGATTTCACATTGATTAACAAGCAACAGTAACTAAGCGGCTACCGTGCCTTACACAAACGGTCACCTATCGAGGGCGAAACCAAATAAACGATGCACAATTAAAATGACTTTATTGTCAGTACTGCAATTGAAGTAATCTCCATTATGTAACGCTACTTGTTTCAATGCAGACGAGCTTAGTATGCAAACTGCGTGAAGTTGATACAAGGAGGTTGCAATCCGGTCGCTCATATTGATTACAAGCAACTTTGAACATTCTTGACTTTGACTAAGAGTTAGCTAACAATCCGTTTGTAAATCTCGTTGTTCTAGTTTGTATAACAGTTAATTTCGATTCAAAATTAAAGTTAAGTGTCTAGTCTTGTTTTAAGACGTGATACTTGTTGTATAAAGCTTTTGGAAACAAAGAAAGTTAATTTGGACGAGATTCTAGATTGAAAAACACAAATATTTTTGAGTTTGCATAAAACATAGTATCTATACTTATTGCCAATTCAGAATTCCGAAAATAACCTAACTAATACAAAATATAATTTTCTAAAGAAAAGATTATATAACACATATCCATACATCTATTTTTGGACATATGTCGAGTTTAAAGTAAAAGCATTGTTGGTAAAAGGCAAAAAATTTATTCATTCAGCACGAATCATTAAGGATACGAACACCGTTATGATAACCGGTGGATAGCACCGATCATTTAATTAGTGTCAATGAAAATTCATCACTCACATCACATTCACGAATGAGTGTGAAGTTTGTGTCATTTACCATGAATTATATATTATTAATATACATTTTACTTGGCACTGGCTAAATGAGCCAACCGCACGAAGCCATTATTAAATATCTATAGATATGGCTTAATAACTACCACATTTAGTGGTAACTGGTACCAATTGCTTAACCTGCCTTGTAAGTAAATATCCTCCTCCTAGTATCGCTGAGCTACGAACGCTTAATTTCTGTTTGTAAAATACAATAATTGTGATACGAAAAACACAATGTTTTGTGTAAATGGATTTTTTCTTTGTTTCCATACTGTTTTCATTGGTTTTATAATGAATTTATTAATTTGAATGGCTTGCGACTATTCAAATAATTACTACCAGAGAAATGTCATTAACTATGCGGAAAATTATTCACATAATTACTTTATATTTGTGTATATATTAAATCAATGTCCAAAGTAAACTATTCATACAAGAGGACGGGTCAAGATATATCAATCACTTTTAGTTTGCTTTTGTTCAATAAAATTATATTAGACGATATTTTTATGTATACTATTGTATTACTTTAAGAGAACATCATGAAATAATTGATGAGGATTTAAATATATGAGAATTTCACCTTTATAAACTCAATGCTGCTTTAGTTTTTTTTTAAACTTGTTCAAATAACTTTTGTTACGGATTCTACTTACACTACGTTTTTGTATCCTATTACTAGTAACATAGTAGGCTTCGTTTATATAGGTTATTTAAGGCAGATGGATATCTGCCTTGAATAACCCATTATTAACATTATTGGATAATAATATTTGATTAAACGATTTTTGCAGCAAGATTTTAGTATTCCTTTGTATTTACTGTTACATTTCATGTAATTTACCCAAATTGTAAGTACTGAAGTGCCCTCTTGGAATATTATTTAAATAAAGTAACAGTGGTCAGCACGATGCTTTAATTACCCCACATGACAATAGACTATCTTGTGGTATAGTTATGTCTGTAGTCCACATACTATTACAATTCGACTTATTGTTTAATAAGAAAAAAAATTTATACACAAACGTTAAAGCTTAAATAAATTTTTGAAGCTTACTTACCTGTTGCTTGGTGATATAAATAGGCTTATTGATGATGACCCACGTGACAGTCTCGAAGCACGCGGGCGCTGTAGTGGAGCCGTCGTATGTCATGTAGTAGTCGGTGTCGGGCAAAAGCCCCCGCACCGACAGCTTATTTACTGGCATCTCGGCACCTATGTCAAGTAGAAATCAACATTGTCAATACTATATAAGTACATCTATCATCTCCTTATATTAATAATAGTCATTTATTGGTGCATCATAAAATTTGTGCATACAAACAAATTACAATAATAAACAATTTGTTGTATGATGCACCAAAATGACCCATCTCAGCATTTGCTAGGACAATTTCCCAGTGCTGGTTGTTCATTTACTACCAGCCAATAGGCTCCGGCTTTCTCTCATAAACAAACGTGAATTTAGTTCCACTGTGAGCCACTCATAGGGCATATAAACCAAACTATAGGCCTAAAAATAGCTTATACAATTCTAACAGCAGTCTGCCACTATCAGTTGCCCGCAGACAGTGGTGAAACTGTTCGAAAGAATTACTGCAGCTCCGGAACACCCTCCCCCTCAGACAGGCCTCCGCCTTAACGTTCTAGGGGGCTGAGTAGAGGGAGGAGGCCCCCCTCCGGACAGGTCTCCACCTGGACGTTGGGGGAGGGTGAGTACCTCCCGGAGCTCGGGAAAAAGACACACCCAGAGGTTGGCGCCTCTGGGGGTGTCTTGTGTGGGGGGGGGGAAACTAAAAGGGATCTTTGGAGGGCGCCGCGGTCGTGCCAGAAGGGCCCGTCAAGCGGCGCCAGGAGGGTCTTAGGCAGCTGGCGAGGGGGTCATTGCTGTCTAACCATGGACCCTCCGGGAAGTCTTCCACACACACTATTGTCGCACAGAGGTAGGAGGGGCGCGTCCACAACAGGTACTGGCCCCCGCCTCTTTCTCAATAAGCGGCTGGCGTCGTCTTAATATTTATAGTGGGTAGTTCTAAAGACGATTGCGTCGGCCGATAGTGAGTTCCACACGGAGGGGTCTTGATTCTAAATAAAATCAGAGGGCTCCGGAACATAACAAGAAATGTGAATGGATTGTAGTCAGTTAAAGTCTGACACAATCTTCCGCTTCATCCACAGCGGGAGCCGGTCAGTTTATAGTTTACCACACGAAAAGAAAATGGGCGCCACTACCACTGGGTACGCGTGGTGGCGGAGATGAGGCCGGTTCTCAGTAGTGGGACGTTAAAAAGCGCAGATGACAAAGCCACTCCTGAGCATGACTGTACTGTGTAATTTATAAATAAAATAAAAATCAATAACATACCACCGTATTTTATATTTTCTAATTCTTCAGTTAATATCCGCAGTTCTGGGTTGGATAAATCCCCAAGCTGGAACAACAAATCTCATTATATAAAAATTAAAGACTCACTTTCGTTGAATTATCTGTTAAAATAATTATGATAGATGAATATAAAAATAAATAAGTAACAAAACAGTTATTTGATTATTATTTAAAATGTAATGTTGACCATTTGAATTCGTTGCCATATCAAAAAAATATTAGAACATTTTATATAAATATTATATAAAATGTTCTAATTATTATTTATTTTAATTTAATTTGTGTTTTTTCGTCATAAATGTGGTAGTACAGTAATTTCACATAATTTAAATTTAGTTCGTCTAAATGAGCATATAAACATTAATTACTCATAAAAAAATTCCTTTAATTGACATTTTACAAAGTTACATATAAATTAAGCGTGATATCATTACTGCTAGAGAGGTGGCTAGGCCTGTATTCCGCTGTAAAGCCTAGAAGATTTTAGTTTTATTATTTTTACCGACCTACATATTGTAATACTAACATTAGCGAATAAGAATAATATGGGCTCAGCCTAAAATATATTTACTATATACTATACTAACATATTAACGTAATTGTTACCAATAAATGTCCAATACTCCTAAATATCAAATAAAGAAAACTATTATAATTATATAATATTACATTTGGTTAAAGTTACAAATAAATTGATTGAAATTAACAAAAACTTTGCAGTTTCGATCGTGGTATAAAACGCCATTTTCTTAAAGTCTCTTTAAATGTTACGAAATGTCTTTACATACATAGTTTCGGTTAACAAATAATTTCTATCCGTCGCTTGAAACCGTTCGATATTAATGCTGCAAGCAAAATTCAAAGTGCATAGAGAAAATACCCGCACACACGTTCCTTTGAGACAACCTCCAACGCCTCGAGACGAAGAACCTTCATTAGGTGAAGTCGTAAAACGATCAAATAGTATTACCTACAGACTTCCTATCACAAGTTGCGTCGAGAGATATCACACATGAAAGAGAAAATATGTTTCCTGTGAATACTTACCTCAGTAAGTACCTTTTAAATCTTGACAAGTCGCTTCCTATCATATTCCGAAGTAGTTTTGCTTTAAGACGATTTCAAATGTTGAAATATCGCTGAATTTTGTATGTACATTTAGCAGTATTTTCTGGCTTCTTATGGAATTCATCTTCTTCAATATTATTTTGTAGTTGTAGTCGTATTAAGATATGTATTAGTAGAATAGCATTATTGGTGCTATTCGAAATATCAATTACTATGGATAGCAACAAAAATTATATATATCATATCATAATCATAATTCTTTATTGTTTCATTTGGTGTACAATTAGGTCCTAAAAATAATATTTGGTCCTCAAATGAACCCTGCAAGGGTATCACAATTTAAAATAGGAACACATTTCTTCCTTATATTTTTATATTGAAATTAAATATATGATTTATTTGAATGTATGATAGTATAAACAAAAGAAAAGTTACTGTACCGACCAAAACACTGAATTCGTTTTCATTGAAGCAAAACATTTAACAAGAATTTTGAAGAATCACTATTTAAAACTACATACATTCACGCATAGTTCCCCGAAGGGGTAGACACAGGAATATTATACGCCCACACTTCGCCAATTATATAGTTGGTCCCACGTAATAGGTGGCGAGCCTATTCCCGCTTACCGAGTACTACTATGTTCGCCAGAGCCTCGTCCATTGATCGGCGGGCGCACCACTTGCAAGTAAGGTTAGCTTGGGCTCCTTAGGTCTTTGTAGGATCCCTATACACCCCAGATAAACATATTATTTAAAACTACAAAATTTACATTATTTAACACTAAAACAAAAGAAAAATAACCTAAAGCAACGAAAACACTGAAATTGATTTCATTGTAATGAAAACCGACTTCGCGATAGTTTGCACTCGCTTAGTCAATTCTTAATTTGAACTAATAGCTTTGGCGGGTAATCCAATGGGTCGTAGAAAAATCCAATTTCCCTAATTAACCGAACAGCTTTCAGAATAAGGCCGGGTCCCATGAATAGGTGCGGCCCTTATAGCTTTCCTATAACATCAATTAGGTGAAAGAACAACTTCAATTTGAACAAAAATGCAAATCACGCTAATCCACACTTACGTACACAAATAACCGAAAGAACGTTTACATTCTGTTTTTATTTTCTGAATAGTCAACCCTTTCAAGAAACCCGGTAAATTAAAACTTGTAATATAAAACGTGAATCAGAAATTCAGTGAGTATTATTTGGCATCATTTTGGCAATTTTTTATCATAACAAGTTTTTGTTCACATATATCTTAGTTTTTTTAAGGGTGGTCCATATCACTCACACTTAAAACTATAAATAAAAAATGTCTTCCATCGTAACTGTTGACCCATGGATATGGAGCCAGGAATGCTGGCAAAATAACTAATCATTTATTTATTTATTTTTACATTCAAGTATGTAGTTTTTAACCCAATTTGTAAGTCTCAATAAAAAAAGCAATAAGGTTTGGAAACCTTAGCACAAATAGCATGATAGCACTAAGTTTATTATGGCTAATGATAAAATTCGTTATGAATAAAATATTACTTGTTAAGACTGGACATGTTAAAGAACCTAAGTTTTTAAGGCTTGTGTAGGAAAATGTCAAATAAACTTAACTCTTGTATATGTACGCGTTTAAACTCGTATATAATCTCTCTTTAGTTAAGAAATCGTAAACTATTGTCAATCATTATTCTAGCATTATTTCGATTAATCTTAGCATTTGCGCTTAGGACCCATGGTCTGCTCACTAATATAATCAGATTCGGCTAAATTTCATTCATTTATCTTATCGTAAACTTTTTACATTACACAGGTGTATAGGGATCCTACCCATATCTCAGGAGTTAAATCAACCTCACCTGCAAGTGGTGCAATATGCTCGCCACCTATTACGTGGGACCAACAAAATAAAGAGCGAAATGTGGGCGTATAATATACCCCTTCGAGGAAACAGGCGTGATAAAAGTATGTCGTAAAAACGACAATATGGTAAGTTAAAATAATAATTTTCAGCGGAATCAAATTCAACGTACTTAAATTACCAAGTCAAACACAACCACAATAACTAGCTATTACAATGCATTTCATCCCCGCTTTATTCGTAACAAAAGGAGAACATATAAAATACCTAATCTAAATAAATAGTTCCATTTACCTGTAGCAGGAGGGATATCGAAACGATTCCCTGCGCTTTGTGCAGTGCTTCGGAGAAGTTGGAATAAAGCTGCGAATTGAAACCGAATATTTGTATCTGAAACAAAATGAACTTCGCTATAGAATGTTTTCTTTTAATTATGCGCAGACGGATCTATGATAATAAAAGTTCTCATGTTATAGAGATTCGCTCTACATATTGTATTTATTGAAGCAATATATACACTCCTATACTTTAATTACATCATCATACTGTTTTAATTTTGTTGTTGGATTTTCTCTAAGAAACCTCAGTATTAGTTTTCAGGTCAGATATTATACCCAGTGCTTATGCTAATTGGTGGTACACTAATTAGTAAAAATAAAAAAGATAAGGTTTTTACAATTTTCCTTAACATATTACCGTCACACCTCAGATTAAGACCAATGATATTCATATTCCAGCAATGAAAGAGTAATTCATTATATTGTTCTCGAGCATGATTGAACAACCGAAAGTACAGTACAGAAACAGCCTAAACAAGAACAGAAGAAAGCACATTTTTCAGGTCACATACTCACCACGCAGTGCTTGAGCAAATTGCATTGAAAGAGTTAGCATTTTGGTATGGTAAGCAATAGTCTAAACTGAAAGAGCCTGCATAATATAATTGTAAGCTGAAAAGCTAGTTAATTTGCTTATGTTAACATTAAATCTGGTGGGAGATCAAAGTTGACGAGTTTCCTGCTCAACTGTTCCCCACACAAGCTCTAGAAGTAAATGGGCCCGTTATATTATGTTATATCGATACTCATAAGTGATTCATCGGAGCCAAAATTGAGCTAAGCATTTTTAATCAAGACAATATGTTCTGCTAAAAATCATCACGGTCCTCCAATCACGATCCAAAGCGTCAAGGATTCCGGTAATATTAAATTACGCGCACCCGCGTATTCAAATTTTCGAAGTGATTCCTCGAAAAACACAAATAAATATTATTCCTTTGCAGATGTTTACAAAAAGCATTTATAAAATGATACGTTAATCCAAGAAGGAAATGCTCAAGCACGTGAAAGAATGAGCACAATATGACTTCGTATGGAGTAGGTACGTGTGAATTTGTCTCGTAAATAAACAGAGGCGCGCTTGAGTTGTTCGCAGTCGCTCGGCGGGATTACGTTTGGGATTCGGGCTTCTAGTCGCGGCTCGGGGCGGCTCGGGGGTGCGGCGAATACATCTGTTCCACTCTCTTTACACCTTCATGGCTCTTGATAACGTAAGTAAAGTAAAAGAATAATAACGTTTCACGCAATAATATGACTTTGCATATCTACAAGTATTGAACACAGTATCCAATAGTTTAGTAACCAGACTCTCAACCGATAGTCTAAAAGCATAATATTTTTTATTCATTATCTTATTCACTTATTCACTACATTATATTTATTACTAAATACTTATTACTTTTATTTTTAAGTACTTATTATTTATTATTAAGTATCTATTACTTAAGTAAGTATTTATGAAACGGAACCAAGATTAACAATAGTAAGATTATTCTGTAAGTTCATATTGATTAGTAATTTACAGTAGGTACAGTTTAAGAATTAAATACAATCCAATTGGCTGTAGTTACCACCTGTTGAGAGAATAACATATTTTACCCAGAACTTTCGAAAAAAAACTTTTTGAAACCATAGAAAATGCCTACTCTTTTCTACAGTATCATATAGCATACGATCAACTACCAATTACCCGACTTGCAACGAAATGTCTACATAGTAAGGTGATATATTATTACCTGTAGACACAATTAACCAATCAAGCAAATAGCTAAACTGTATTAATACTGGTTTGTGTAACTTAAGGCAGTTCGTGGCACTTCGCAAACACCAGTGTAACATGTTCCACTAATTGATTAACAATTCGTCAATAAAGTACTTACTATAAGTAAGCAAGTATACACCGTATGCCTAAAGTTATAACAATTTTCATTAACGACAAAATAAATTGATCAGTAACATTATTACCGAGAACATGTTCAAAATTAGAAACGTGAATTATTTATTTTTCAATGTTTTTTTCAAGTATTTATCTTAAACAGACTATTTACGTGTTTTTTGAAAACAGTAGGAACAATTTCAGTGTATCCAAAATTCCGATTTTGGTTTTACAATTATTATATAATATAAAACCCGTTTTACAAATATAAGTAAACTTCAATTTCAAAGAAGGCGAAACTATACTTTAGACATATACGTGCATATTAGGAATAATATATTATGTTAGGAAGAATTTGAGGTAGAAATTAATTGATCACAGACTTGTTTAGTAGCTCTAACGTATACATTAAACGTTAGGCAATCTATTGTGAACTTTTATTTATGAACAAAACTAATGAATCTTTGACCAAAATATCACACCAGATGAAATCCCAGGGTCTGCTTACTCGTCTAATCATATTTAGCTGAATTTCAGTTATTACACAGAGTGACTGCCGTCTGACCTTTGGGTTGCAAAGGAGAAAATCATGCAATGGGTTAACCAGCTCTCCGGCATATTTAGAGACACTAACTTCATAATAACGTCTGCCAAAGATGTTCTTAACAGCCGGGACCAATAACTTAATGTGCTTTCCGAAGCACGGCGAAGGCGGTAAAAAAATACAACAACATAGCTGATTCCTTACCTCAGCGGGAAATGAATATCCGTTGATAGCGTGCTCCGATCCAAACTGATCATGGAGGCCATAGTGGATGTGGATCTCGTGAAACTGGTACTTGTAGGAGAGGGGGCCTCCAGTGATGTTGATGTGGTGCCGAGTCTCATTCTCCACCGTGAAAATCACCGAGTGCCCAGTGTTGCTTATCAGACCGTTTATCTGGGGAATAGTGAAAATTAATGCCTTTGGAGATGGATGCTAATAGTGGGACGTTAATAGGCTGTTAATGACGACGCTAGACAGACTGATCGGTGAAAGCAGTTCAAGCCATTAAGTGACACTGCTGCCCATTATTCGGTAGGTTTTCTCTGTGTCGACTCTTACGGCTCCCCATGATATAAGGTTCCTACCTTATATCAGGAGAAAGGCGTCGGGAATTCGGGTGTTAGCATTGCATCGCCAATCAAGATTTTATAAATGGCAAAGACTTAAGAAATGTCTGCATATAAGTAATAATTTGGGGAAGAGGTATGTCTATGCGGAGTATGCCTATGCTTATTAAAATAGTGTTTTTATATAAGTCCCCTCGCTTTCACCAGTTAAACTTCTGGTTTTGTGCCGCATACCTAAAAATAACCAAATGTTTTCGGCCAACTGTTCTTTAGATCTTCTTTAATCCATCAATTATTCAGCCAACTGCCATCCACGGCTGAACATAAGCTCCCCCAAAGAGCACCAAGTCAACCAACGTTCTCGTGTCGTAAGTCCATCTTATTATGCCTTCTTCACTAGCTGCACTAGCTTTAAGTCCCTAGCTTTTTATTTATTTTCTATTTCTCAAGACTTAAGCAGTAATTTAAAATATTTTAGGGTAATAATCTCATACTTACTCTATGCTTATCTATGTGTAAAAATCGCAGGTTTGGATCGAAGAGTAATTTGTCCGGTTCTAGGTTGACTGGTGACTGCCGTCGTCCCTTGTTGCACAGCGACCATTCTGGGTTGATCAGACCCCAAAAAGCAGGACCTAGGCAATACAAAATGTGTTAACAAATGTATCTTGAGACCATTATTTATATTCTTATTTTTTAATTTCAATGATTGACGGCAAGAACGAGATAATCATCTAATGGAAGTGACACGCTTGCTATTACAGTTTTAAGAAAACGTGTAATATATTCTTTTATTCTATACATGAATACCTTATTTAACGTAATATCTACCATCAAATCTTTTGTGCGCCATTATTTTAAACTGGAAAACACAAACAACAACCAGACATTATATAAAAAAATATATAAATATCTTTAAACTTCTCTATCGAAAGTATTGGATATGAAACTACAGTCACCAACGAGGCTTACGTGTTGACGTTTCCGCGAATACTTTTCTCTTTTGTGATAACAGCGTCTAAAGCAGCAATAGAGTATACCTACATTGAAGTAAAATTTGTATCAAGTCAACGTTTATTGTGGTTTTTTGAACGTAAAATGTTTACTATTTATTTTAAATATTTATGTCTAACGTCAATTAATGGACAGCTTATTAAATTGATTACACTCAGACGAATTAGTAACAAACGCGGCGAATGTCCATCGAAGTCATTTCTGCCCAATGAATATTAAATCGAACATTTTCAAACCCCATTCCCGCCTGGCGGCATTAATTTGTACCAACTTTAAATACCAAAGTTACATGGCGCATTCAAAATTATACAGAGGATTATGTACGTATTATGAACGCCGCAGCACGCGTTCATTATATCAGATGGAACAGAAATTCCTGTTAATTATCGCTGTGACAATGGCCTTATTGTAACGAACACGTACTCGGTGAACGCTTCATGCAAATAAAGTACACGAATATCACCGGTCAACGTTTTATAGCTAATTGAAGCCCCAATTATTTTCATATTAAGTGGAATGTTTCAATCGTGTTCGATCATTATACAACAGACTCGAAAGCAATTTATAAATGTATGTATTTCATTGTGACGAGTGTGTAAATATTAATTATATATTTGAGGTTATTGTGATTCGATGTCAAAATAACGTAGATAATTAAATTTATCGTAATGAAACAGCTATCAAGAACATTGATTTTTCAGGTGGGCTTCATAGTAAACTTCACTCCCCAAGTCGACTAATGATTAAATTTTATTAGATATATCAAAACAAAATGGTAGTCTTAGTTATTGCTAAAATAATAATCTAAAAGAACAGCTAATGGTGTGAAAACAAACGCTTTAAATTATAAACATATGGACCGCCTCCTGAAGTGTAATATTAGCTAACTTGTATACTATGGAAAAATATTTTTGCATTCAAACAATCACAGAAGTCAGAATCTACTCTGCCTTCTCTGATTACTCTGCTAGAAAGTGCTATAGTCTATAGAGAATACGTAAACAGTAGATAAATAAAGGTAGTTGCGGCTAATGCTTGAATCATAGATAAGGTGATAGGAGCCGCAACCATAACGGCTTGTACCGTCGCCAGTTAACCGGCCATGTTCGCTTCCCGAGGTATTTCAATAAAGGAGAGCGCGCGAAAGTAGCCAAAGTGCTTTGGATCGCGCTCACGGTTTTATTATTTATGACCTTGAAAATTGCATGAGTAAGCCGGCGCAGCGGTTGTGGTTACGCCCACTTTATGGGCACGCGTTAAGCGAACTTTCCATTAATGCAAAGCGCCTTTTTTGCTTTTGGCACCGTCGCTTTTGGACATTTACGTGCGAGAAATTAGGCGGAATTGTCCTTTACATTACAATTTTTATTCGTCGTCTCGGAATTGTGGTTTGGTGGCGTTTCTGTACCAGAGGCTATTAGTGTAATGCATTTTTAAATATATTACACCTTAATTGGTGAGAATTTACTTTTTTTATTTTGTAAGCAGAAAAAAGTTTGTAAAAAGTTTAATCTTAAAGCGGTAAAGGCTAATTAATCTCTTACGGGAAGTAAGTGATTAGCCAAATGTTTAACTACAGTTAATTATTAAGGTTTGACAATTTGAAAACAGTCCATGCAGCCTAAACTGACAAGGTTTCACTTCTCCAACTTCACAAATAATGAATAAAAAAAAACAATCGTCTATCTTGGTGGTCAGAAGTTCAAGTTTTTCATAGAAGCCGTACAAAACAGATAATGGAAAACTAATAACCATCTAATGGATACGTATACATATAAAATATATTACAAAGTTCCAAACCACTTTAAATTGATCCGATAAACAAAACGCCGCCAACTGGGAAATCTTTTTACATCTTCCTTACTACTTACTACTAGCTCCTAACTCCTAAGGTATTTATCTCGCGACTTTTATAATTAAGAGAAGTCGTATCGCTTATTATAAATAATTATTTCCTTTAGATTAAATATTGCTTTCAAAAAAAGTCTATATCATAAAACTACTTATTGATACTACGCTTCTTTCTAAAGCATTCGTTACTTTCATGGTCCTAGCTCATGTAATGCTATTTTTACATCAGAGATCGGCGTTATTTGCTATTCAAACTGAGCGCACCAACCCGCACACCACAAAGGCCAATAGCGGCAAAGAAGCCACTTTTTGGAGGCTTCCACTCTCAGTAACTATTACGCGAACAACCGCAATAAGTCACTAAAACACGCTGCAGAATCGATTAAATCTCTATAACATATATGTTTGATGCCGCGATCGAGGGCAATATCTGGCCGATGTTAAAAAACGTGTCAACATAATATGATTAAAATACTGTTGTAAAATAATTGTAACGACATAAAATGATTGTTTATGTGTGTTGTGGTAAAGTAACTGTAAGGAAATAAAATTATTGGAAACTATTCTTGAATAATTGTCACTCGACGGATTTGACTTGGAGGTTGGGAGCCGTTATAAGAAGTGGGTCCAACTTCTTGTCATAACAAAAAAGCACGAGCCGTTATACAAATTACTGATAGAATTGTGTATATGTAACTGATAAAATTGTATACAAAGAATAGACATTTAAATAACTTCATCTGTTCATATTATTGCCCAGAGTAAAAGATTTACTAAGAGGATTTAAGAAGGAGATAAAGCCAATCCTTTAATATCATCCTTAAAAAAATTTTGATTACTAAGATAATAATCATCTCGTGAGCATGCTACCGATAATATTTCCTAGTTATTAAGAAAAGTTAATGCGTTAAGTTCATAACTCAAAACCCGAAAGCCTATAAAGAAAACCTTAAAATGGCATGTTACATAGGTGAATGATGAGGAACAAACCACCCATTTCACTAGTAAGGTAACACGGCTCATGATAAATTGCCCGTATAAATTCCACGTCACGTAAAATTGGCAAAAATGTTATCAGCGGCGTAGGATCCGATATGGTATTGGCTCAAACGAATATTTTTCGGCATACAGTGCGTATGGGGAATACTATACAGAATGTTAAAGACACCATCGCAAAGCGAATTCTATGTAATAAGAGACTTGTATGTTAATAGCATCTTTGTCAATATACATCAATGTCACAGCCATGTTTTGAAGAAAGATATACGCTAAATGAATGCAACTTGAAAATTGCGACCGGACAATAAACAATGGTTTTCAATGTGCATTTTTTAAACGCGAAGAATTCGTTTCGACAATCTAGCCGAGGAATTTTTTGTATAATATAGTATATAATGTAGCCGCTGTGTTTTAAGTTTTACATACTATCGATAACTCAGTTTATACTTGTACTAATTAAAAATAAAACACAATAGTGAAAATTTATCTTTTCATTTCATTCATCATCTTGACATTTCATTATGAACATAGCCAGAGCTTACTTTATAAACCCCAGTTTAGGATTTTAGATAGAATGATAGGATATACGGATAAGTGAAAACGGTTTAGTTTTTAACTTTAGCGCTCCCTATAATGGACAGTCTGAATAAATGCAATTTCACGCGCTCCTCCAGAGACCCGGGAGGATAGGACTTCGTAAACATATTTATTTCATATACTACACCAAAACTATTGACCACTGAGCCAGTTGATCGCTAAGCGCGGTCATCTCTGCACGAATTAGAGTCAGCAGGGTTAGCCACAAATGGCGGCTGAGCAATCACACTCCTACTGTATTGTTGTGACGCTAACTATACGGTATAGTTACTACTACCTTACCCCTACTATTTGTGCACGAGCGACCAGTAGAACTATGAATTAATTAATATGATAAAAGTTTCTGGAAAAATTTATCGGGTCTGATTAAGAAAAGGCCGTAACTTAAAATAACTTGTTTTTCATTATTGTTTTACGTCAATATGCCAATGACATTTATGCAGAAAAGCCTTAATGCTATCAATTTATAATGAACACCCCCTGATAGTAAGCGAGAAGTTTAGATTAGGTCATCGTCAACACATATATAAATTTTAGTCACAGTATTAGCAAAGGAAAAAAAACCATTCGGTTTTCATACATAAAAAATATATTTACTATACACATAAAAAACTTAGCCTTAATTAAAGACTTAACGAAGCACTTAGACAAAGCATTCAATTTTTTTTCTATTATACATAAATTTTATGTAAAAGAGAAAGAACCTTTCCCACTGCCCTGATTAAAAGTTTATATTATTTATTTATATATTATTATAATTACAATTTTATAATAATTTCTAATGAAGGTATCCAATAGTAGGGGAATTGTAGTGCACTCACCTGAAATGCCGTCGTAGGTCCACCATTCCTCCCAGCTGACGCCCCTCACGGCTGCAATCAAACCAAATCTAATTAACTCTGACTGACATTATGAACAAATCACTCCCTGCAGTTTTGTATTGTTTGTTTTTTACATACATAGGGGTAGGCAGAGGCATAATATACGCCCACACTTCGCCATTTATATAGATGATCCCACGTAATAGAAGCCTATTACCGCGGGACTGTTTGAATTTTGTACACACACATATATAAATATATAAAATCGAGATTAATTTAAACTTAGGGAAATTATAACGTAGCCGTTTCATAAACTTGTCTTGCGATTTACAAGCCAATGTAATTATTATTACTTATGTAAAACTAATACTTTTTTAAATCCGAAACTATTTCTTATAGGATGCCTATAACATACAAACAAAATTTTAATTCGAACTTTCTTGAAATAATTTTGCGTTGATAAGAACAGACAATTGAAGCGCTACAAGGTTCACCATATAAGTGATTGGATTAGACTACTGAAGTTATGCAGATTTTACAGAGGTCAGTTTTGGGATGGATAAACTTTTGTGTGGCATTTAAAATCAGTCTGTGGACGGCAAGTTAAGCACCAGTTAATATCTAACTTGGTTAGAGGCCTTTTTGATGGCTTGAAAAATTCTAAAAGCAATACGCCACACACCATCATCTGCTAATACTCGCTGGGTCCGCATGATGAGTATGATTGTAATTTTTGCACCTTAGTTTGTAAGGAAAGCCCTGAACCTATTAGAGGAAGCTTACGATGACAAGCTGAAATGCAGCCTATTAATATAACAATAACGAAAAATTTAATCTGCTATTTTTGTCAGTTATGAAACTGGCAGACAAGACCCCTAGCCCAAATGATGGTAAATAGACATTACGATATTTTCTATTACACAAACTCTATGTACACAAGAAGTACGTTAAATATATTCCAAAATACCTATTCAACTGTGATCCAGACAGTTGATTTAAAATTTGATTGAACTGATCATTGTCAAACTTTACAATTGAGTATATATATTATACAATTAAAGTGATGAGCGGAATGCAGTGGTGCTATGAAAACAGATTGCGGAACTCATTGAATTACAGAAAATACATTTTATTTTTAAGAAGTCTATCTCAAAACGTAATTGTGGCACAGTGTATTGTTCTTAAGTTCATTGTTTTCTTTTTCCCATTGACGGCTCAGTGGAGATGAAATACGAGAACCAATGGATCGGAACATCGTTGTTCTCTGACACAAAACGATTCATAGCTGCTGTCACTTTACTGCCAATTGTCAATGGATACGGTAAGAATTTTCGCAAACCGAAAATAAACTTTAAAAATGTTTACTTTGACATACTTGTTTATTGCTTCATAAATAAAATTGTTTCTTTGTTAAAATAAACACCCATCTGTACTTCGTCCTAAATAGTTGATATACAAATCAAAGACAAATCCTATAGAGTCTATTAATAAAGCTTTGTAAAATCTCTGTTTCTTTATGTAGAAGTTCATAATACAGCTAAACTTTTATTTTTTGGTGGGGACAAACATACATAATATATACACATATAGATAAGATAGACATAGGCGAAGTGAAAACGTTAATTTCAATACTCCATACTCAATACTTTATTGCGTTCCACAATGGTTTTATAAGGTGGTGAATATTACAATTTGGTACATTTGTGGACCCTGTCGAGCACAGCATAGTGTAGGAGAGAGGAGGAAGGGCGCCGTATAATTCTTATTATTAATAAATTACTATTATTAAATGACCGTTATTAAATTATTGTTATTAAATTATTATTTATTTATTTATTTATTTCCATCTACAAGCTAAGCTTTTCCACATTAATACGTTTTAAAAAAAGAAATGTTGTAAGACTTACAAAATATAAACGAAGCTTTGATTACGACGACATGACGTTTTTAAAAAATATTAAGAGAAAATAATAGAACTATAAAGCTTTAAGCAATCATAGACCAGTGGAGAGACCTATGGGCTTTTAATTCAGAGGGTCTCGGGTTCAAAACCTATGACTTTTCGAAGTTATGTACGTAATTATCGCTTGCTCCGTGTCTCGGAAAGCACGTTAATCCGTTGGTCCGGGCAGTCATAAACATCTATGGCAGCCGTTATTAGGAAGTCAGTGCCTTCTAACATCCTGGTTTAACAATAAAAGAAGCTTTCCTTCTAGGATACGGAGGTCAGAAGGCACTCGCTCCATGTAATAACTGAAATTGAGACAAATATCTGTTAGACCCTAGGACCTAAGCTTAAGTCTAGACCAACCGGGATAATGCTAGGATATAATGATGAAGATGAATAGTAGTATAAAGCAAATTATACTAAGACTACTTTAAATCTCTAAACGCCTCTTCAAACATTGAAATACTCGCAGTAATTGGATCTTTAAATCATGCCTCTAATTAGATCAGGGTATAATGATAGTCATATCGTTTCCAACAATTAATTCTAAAATATCTGCCCGGCTCTCCACAGCTATAATTATTTGTCGAGTACTCTTAATTAATGATCTGTAACTTGGTCTTTAGTAACAGAAAATCAATGACTACTAATATTACCAAAAAAAAAAGAAAATATCCAACTTGGAAAGGAAAGATACAACTCGAATTTGTAATAGAAATTTCTTTTAACTGACTTCCAAAAGATTTTAAAATCAAAGAATAAATCTTTGTTGTGTAGGTTTTATACAGACTATGTCTACGAAGAAGTAATAATTAAATGTTCTCGGACTTCTATATAGCGTAATTTAGTACCACACTATATTATTTCTGTTATATTATTTTAATAATAAAAACATCCCCTTGAAAGCCATACATGTTTAAATTACTTGAGCTTTCGAAAATAAATCATGCAACCGCTGCAACCCGCAGTAATTTTTTTTTGATGATCAATCTTTTGTTTTGTTTTCAGCCACGCCTTTTCATTTCACCGAAATTATTATCTGATAATATTCAACAGATACCTGCAAACAATTTATGTAACAGCAGATATTAATCAAACATATTAAAAAAACATTTGCATGAAGCACAATAAATTCAAACTTATACGAGTAAAATATGCGATGTATGCTACACGCCTTTATGAATAATATAAATGATTTTCACGCGACGCGTTGGCGAGTATGAATGGGGTCTGAAAATACCTATGGGTAACAGAGGTTAAACTTAACGGTCAAGTTGTGGATAGGATTAAAATACAAGCCAATTCAAGAAATTAAAAAAAACGATAAAATAAAAATGAACAATGAATATACCAGACTGTATACATTTTAAAACACAGGTTTAGGTAAGCTTCTAAATTGGTTCTAACAATTAGTATGACTCTTATGTACGACATACACATCGCCAAGTATATATAAGCCAATTATCTTTTTTAGTTAATAACGATAAGTTAATATTTGACGACCGATGTGGCGTGATGGCCAGTATACCCACACTCCGCTCCTAAGGTCGTGGGTTCGATTCCCGCACAGGACAAATTTTTGTGTGCATGATCATGAATATTTGTTTTGGGCTGAGTATTTACCTATGTATATTAAGTATGTTATTACAAAAAAAAATACATACTTATGTATGTTTAACCGTTATTTAGTATCCATCTCATAAGTTCTTAATTATACTTATCTTGGAACTAAATAATTCGAGTAATTGTCATAAAATATTTATTTAACAACAATCAAGACGTTTGCGCTAAGCAGGCAGTCTCTTAGTCAAGCACTACATCAAAGTATGAAAACCGAGGCTAAGATTTAGCAACATTTTTTCTAACTTCTTCTCGAAGTAAGCTAACGCCTTGGCGACGTTTCTAGAAAGAAAACTATCTAAAAGTTAGCTAATAATTATCTAATTGGAATAAAGCAAAGTCAAACCTCATGAGCAAATAAAAATTAACTCATCAATTCTGAAAATACAAAATTGAATTAAAGCGATAGCCGAACAAACTGTGGCGCCCAAACTGCATTAACCGAAGCATGCAACTGAAACATAGCTACCGATCTGGGAACTTACTCGATACGCCTGATTTATGTTTTTAATTTAAATTTTTGCATCCGCCGAGGGAAGTTTGCCGCGGACGCACCGTCTGCATCACAAATGTTCGCTCCAGAGCGCGGGCGCGGGCAGATCGCTATCGGCAAGCTCCGATTCGATACGGCTTGGCGAACTGTCGGCTTTTAATCTTTTAATGGTACTCAGCAAACTTAAAGTTTACGATACGCTTAAATCTATTTCGAGTGCGCGCTGAAATCTCACTTGATTTTTGATTAATTCCCCTGCAACTCCTTGTTGTTTTTACAGCTCCGTTAAGATAATTTGCTACTTTTTCTCAATAAAGAAAGAATAACGATAACACAGAAACTCGTCTAAGTTCTACCGCCTGTTATGACATTAGTTAAGGTATTTATAAGGTAAATGTTACCGGTTGTAATCAGTACAATCTATTACTTTATCTAAAAATCTCCTATTAAAGCACCAATTATTTCGTTTCTAGTGAAGTATCATGAAGAACTTGTGTATGAATACTTTTATTACTTAATGTATATAGAAAACCAGCATACCGGTTCACATAGTCATGTTCATGCACACAAAGTAAGCTTTCATTAAATAAATCAGAATAATAAGTGTTTATCTTAATATCTTAACCTGACGAGGGTTATAAATATTATTTAGTTTTAAACAAGTAGTTAGAAGTTATTGTATGCGTGTTTATAATATTTTTAAAATTCATTCATTCATGCTTACATAATTTTATTTACTTTTTTCAGGGTCTCGGGAAATGTTCTTAGTGTCTTTATTCATGTCTAATGGAAGACAGACTAACTCTACAATAAGTATTGTATAGACAAAAGTGTGCCAATAAAGAATACCAAACTTCACATTGATCAAGAGTGTGTGCAAGTTTGAATTTACTCAATTAATACGTCAATAACAAAACAATTGAATTTCTGAAACTCCCTTTGTAAAATTTAACTCAGTACGTTGGTAGCATAGCGTTTGTATGGTGTCAGTAAATAATTGGGATAACAGTAAGTGAGCAGGCTGTACGCCGCCGGTGGTAATGCCGAGCTCAACGGGGCTTAAGGCAACTTTACCGCCGCGCGCGCCACCTGGGCCGGCCGTCCCGTGCCACTTACCGAACCTTAGATAGCTTATGTCATTCTGACGTGTAAACAGACGGACTTTACAGGTTTGTCTTATGTAAATCTCTTCAAATTGTACATAAATAACTGTCATTGTCATATTTTTACTATCTACTATTACAGTAAATTGTGAAATGACTAATAAATGTCAAAATTTATTGGTAATTTTACAATTTACTTATAAAATATACTTTTGATCATCAAATATAGCAAACCACATTTGATGATAAAAGTATATATTTCGTTCAAAACGCCCTAAGCGCCACATCAACCGGGCGCGTCCGTGCGCCACTTATTGAACATTAGATAGCTTACGACATTTTGACGTGTAAGCAGACGGACTTCATAGGATTCTAATAACTCAGGGTGGACTTAATAAAATATCTTAAAATAAATTACAGTTATTATCATCTTTTTTTATCTTTCATCTCAAAGCAAATTGTAAAGTTACTTGTGAGGTTTGATACCAAAAGTATTTTTTTTTCACATGCCGCGCGCGCTAACTGTGCTGCCGTCTCGTGCCACTTATTGATCCTTGGAAAGCTTATATAGATTTGACGTGTAAACAGCCATACTTAAAATGTTTGTCTTAATTTTTTTTTTTAAATAGTAATTTATAAATTGCAGTAGATATTATCTATTCATTAACTCCAACCTCTGAGCAAATTGTAAAATTAATTATTACATTGTGGCTTGATTAATGATAAAAGTATTATTTTTGTTTATTTTGACTATTGACAAAACGATTACCAGTACAGTGACATATGCTCATGCTCAATAATTAAGTGGTTAGTGAAGTCTTATTTTGTCAATACTTCCGTTAGATACAAACGAAAATATTCTATTTAGTAAGACGTGATCATAAGCGAGGCGAGGTTTAAATTCAGTGCCCACGATTAGTTTTAGTGTTTATTCTTTTTTAAGTTTGTGTGCTCTGCCTACTGCTTTTCTGTTCTCTCTTTTGCGTCGGGTTATCTGGAAGAGATCGCTTTTAGCGATAAGACCGCCTAGATTGGCTTAAAATTTTATTCAATATTGTAATATGTAGTTTTTAAGTTTCTTGGTCAATAAAGAGTATATCTATCTATCTATGATATAATTATGCAGCAGGAAAAAGTCAAAATCACATAGCATAATTTATAGACTCTACTAACTAAAGCGATATTTCGAAGCAAAATTTTGTTCATAAAGAAAAGTTGGCTGAACCAAAAAAAATCCTTTTTATTAAAATAACAAGGCAGCATTTTAATCAAATACAGCCATCAATATGAACTCTAATGCGACCGTCTGGCAAACAAGTGGCGCAAACATGTACATAGAAACAAACGTAAGATTGAATTCTTATGCATTGTTGCATTTTGCAGACGCGAATCCTGCTCGGAGGGAAGTGCTCGCTCGAGACATGCCAGTCAGCATCTGTTCCTTAACTTGAACTCCAGACGTCGAGAACGAACCATCGTATCTCGAATACTGAACACTTATTTCGCAGACACACTAACCGAGCATTAACGAAGCAACGAATTCGATTAAGCACAACGCACATCATACAATCAACAACACTTCAAAGGTATTGATGTCGCAATCAAAATGTTGAAAACGTGAGCAATTCGCTGCCGGCGAACTCCACAAAGAGCTTCAACCATGCATCGGAAATGAATCAGTTTCCGTTTTGAGTGAGCCAAATGATATATCTATAACATTGTCTGCATTCAAAACGAGACCGTAGAATACTGGCAACAATGTTCACACCACAAGCGATCAAATTCTAACAGGATTCCCTGCTTGTAGAAACACATTCTACATACCGTTCCTTTTAAGGTTTATAGGAAGTTTAATTATTGTTAACGATAAATTTCTGAACAATGAAAACCTCAGCTTTAACTATAACATCTATGCAATAAGTAGAAATAAACTGTTATTGAATGGAAATATCATCATTGTATGAAATAAATAAATAAAATCAGGTGGAAAATAGGCAATTTCACGGTGCATTGAGCGTTCTTTGCGTGGCGTGTGCAAGAGCGCATCGCGCGGCGGCCGTCACAAAAGCTTCGGTGACGCGAATAATTTTAATCGTCGGTACTACTGCGTTTTCAGAACTCAGATATGTCGATGTTCTCCGGTGATCGAGCAGCAATGTATATTTAGCGCTCCAGTTATTCCATTATTTGAAAAATAACTCGGATATCTAGGTTCAGGAGTTTTATATGGAAACAAAATAATTCCTCTGTTTTAAGATTATGAAACAAACCATATTTAGGAAACTTTAAAACTCAATCAATAATGTTCACTAAAAATTGTACCATAACAATTATTTATCGAAGATCGAGATTATTTAAAACGACTCTTTAGACTTTATGTCCTTTCGCATTATGTTCTAAACTAATGAACTCTTCCTATACTTACATTATGAAATGAGCGTGCTCGTAACATAATAATATGTTCTGGTACCGACAGTTCAATTAAAATTTAACACAAACATGTTCGATTCGGACAATTTGATAAGCATACAATATGTAACCATTACCATGCAATAGGTGGAAACGCTGTATCGCTCATTTGCTCAATATTCAGTTGTTGTAAATTGTTGTATCATGCGAAATATAGTAATATGAACATCATTAATGTAAATATCGCTAGCTTAACATTAATAATGATCTCGATACTGAATCACACTCTTCAAGCATTAATTGTAAATTAATGTTTGTTTCAGTGCATTGGAACATAATTATATAACAGAATAGAATTAATGACAAATCAAACACTGGACCATGCAGGATCAATTGGCAAGTTATGTACCAATAAGTGTGCCGTTTGGTACCGGCCTAGAATAGTGCCTCCTCTCATCTCATGGGGAATTGGAAGAGGCGACTAAGAGAAATCCTATCGAATCAGCTGGGCAGCAGCGTCATCCTGCCGATTATAGGCAAAAATGGATGATCTCGATTAAAACGTAAAACACTTTCATAAAAACAAAGTTATAGGCACAATTTTCATGAATAAACTGCGTGGGGCTAATTACAAAACATGACCTAAAGTTAGACCAGGTTTAAAACTAGTGCTGTCATAGTGCTAGAGCATTCATATTATGAAATTTCAGTTTTCATATCATGAAATTTCAGTTTTCATTTTATGAAATAACAGTGACAGCACTAGTTTTCAACCTGGTTTTACTTTAGATCTTGTTTTGTAATAAGCCCCCGTATGTCTAAATCCTGAAACTTTTACTAATGCATGATATAGTGTACCACAAAGGTCGTACAATTAAAATAGAAGGCAATAAATGAGTAATTAACTGTATTATGTAAAGTTATTTTTACTCTTTTGATTAAGTAAAATTTCGAATGTACACGCAGTTAAATTCCAAAAGTACAATGAATTCATAATGTTGTTATTAATAATTAACTACTGCTTGCTCAAAATTTGGTAGAGCTAACCAAATCTTGACGCTTCCATAATTTTAATTTCATGTAATGATTGAACTCTTTATTTTAGCGTTATATATTTTAGCTTTACGTGCTTTACAATATAAATTAAATAAACTAAATCACAAATTACTTTACTAAGTAACTTTTGAAAAGTAATGGCACCATTTTTTTTTTTGTTGTTATATATTTTTTTTTATTATTGTAATTTTGTTTTTATTGTTTTATGTGTAAAGTTTATCTATCTATCATTACCTGTTGTTACGTAATATGCATGTATTAATTCTTTATAAAGCATGCGAATACATATTTTGACACGCAAAATCATATTTTCAAGCCTCTATCTAAGCAGAGATGGAGTGCAGAAAAACTAATTGTACAAGATCTGTACTAATGGAAAGATATTTTTTTTTTTTGAATAAATATTTCTGACATTTACACCAATTATTTAGTTCCAAGATAAGTATCATTAAGAACTTGTGTTATAGATTCTAAATAACGGATAAACATACATAATTACTTTTTTTTTTTCGTAAATACATACTTAATATACATAGGAAAACACCCAGCCCAGAACAAATATTCATATTCATGCATACAAAGATTTGTCCTGTGTGGGAATCGAACCCACGACCTCTGGAGTGAAGTGCAGGTATACTGACCTCCACGCCAGATCGGTCGTCAAACTATTTATTTGAAGACGATTAAAAAATATATAATATAAGACAATAGAATAGCTGTTTTCTTTCTCATCCGACCTGATGTTTGTAAAGAGGTTTTATTATAGCTGGATTAGAAGGCGCTTTAACAATATTTCATATCTTAAAAGTTTTGAAAAATTTCTTCTAGTAAACATTAACATGTTAAATTAACGAAGCCTTTTTATATGAAACATAAAATCCCCAAAAGACGTTAGTAATTTTTTTTTATTTGAACAAATAGGAGTATATTCAAGGTCTATAGAAAACATCCAGGATTTTCAGCCTATCTAGTAATGATGTAATGATGAATGCATAGATAGATGTACAATATTTCGAAATGGCAAGTAAAGTAATAGGTCATAATAATATGGCACTTAATAAATAATCTGACGAAGTGGCAAGCGCATTGCAGTGCCAAAATTAGATTATTGCTGAAATAGCATTGGAATCAGTAAAAGCGGATGTACAACTTAATATCGGGTGAAAAGCTCACTCGTTAAGGAGAATTAAATTAAATCTGACGATTTTAACGAGGTGCTTCTGAAATATACAAAAGACTACCGCGTCAAGAACACCTTATAAGAAGTACACAAGACGAACTTCAGGCAAGATAAAAATGAAAATAGTATATTATTATTTTACAAAACCGTCCTTATTTCATTCTAGATAACAGTAGTGCAAAGAAATATGGCTTGTAGCTTATGAAACAGCATTTTGTACATTACGGTCAGCAATAGGTCTTCCACTCGATTTTGAGCTTTAGACTAAGGAAAATAAAGAGTTTGAACGTAAATCGGAATGTTGCCGGTAGTAAGCTGATGCAGTCACGTTATGTATTCCAGTCGTACACCATACGGGCGATGCGAACCCCTACCTATGCAAATTCAGAGCTACTGCATTTGAGCTCACCGCGTATCTTTAACAGCACTACGCTATAGTTGCACTTTTGTATTGCTTAATATTAAACAATTTACATATCTCGAATAGAGCCACTCCTCGCATCTCATGGGGAGTCGTAAGAGTCGACGAAGAGAAATCCTACCGGATGATGGGCAGCAGCGTCATTCTGCGTACTGGCTTAAACTGCGATCACCAACCAGCCTGCCCAGCGTGGTGATCATGGGCATAATTAATTGGGCAGGCTAATATTTAGCAGTGGATTGATGATTACATTTATCTGTATTATTTAAGTAAACTTTTACTGTCCATATAAAATCAGCTCAAACCTGCCAGTCTACCAGTTCGTACGCGATCTCACTTTACGTTACGCGTTTACTTTCACAGTTGTAATTTTAAGACTAAGATAGATATTGTATTCAATTACTTACCTATAAAGGCACAACTCAGAAGAATAGATGAAAGTATGGCATATTATAATTATTGTAATAGCTAACAAGAAAAGACAAAAAGTTTAGGTACTCAGTAAAAGGTTTTACACAAGCTTCTATAAACCCAAAGAAGGTCCGTTTGAAACTGAGCTAACATAATTATAATTAAAAACTAACAAGACAATAAATATGCGCATAAATTACACAAAACATTTTCATTTAATAGCAATGCAATTATTATAATCTTTATTTAGCAGTAAACTGTCAGGTTTTGTCGACACATCACGCGATCAGAAGCGCGGCCGCTGAGTGAAAGCAGCCAGGGGCCTTCCGTTTAGGGAAACAATATCGTTAGCAACACTGAAGTATGCATGCCGGGAACTGTTGAACTCCCGCTTCCGAGCACTCTCAAAGTTTCCTCCTGACAAGCGTGTAGTTTTTAAAGGACAACTTTGAAATTACTACAGTCTAGAATGATTATTTTGCTTCAATTGTTAGTCGTCGACGGTTGTTGTATAATTTTATAGTCTCAATAAAAGTTCACTTTAGATTGTAAGGTATAAAATAACACTAGAGAGCCTGAATAAATAAATAAATATATTCTCTTACAATCACACCAATTATTTAGTTCCAAGATAAGTATCATTAAGAACTTGTGTTAACTTTGGTATCCAAATAACGGATAAACATACTTATTTACTTTTTTTTTTTTGTAAATACATACTTAAGATACAATGGAGAACACCCAGACCAGAACAAATATTCATGTTCATGCACACAAAGATTTGTCCTGTGTGGGAATCGAACCTACGACCTCTCGAGTGAAGTGCAGGTATACTGACCTCCACGCCATATCGGTCGTCAAAAGTTCTAAAGTTTTAGGTTAAGATTATTTTTAGACCAGCATGGTTTTTTCATAAGTTGCAGGACTGATTGAAACGGTTACCGTGGCCTCGGGACATAGCAGGCTCCAATAAAAGTCTGACTCACCCTCCTACTCGACTGACAGCGGGAGAGGGCCATTTGACGATTTTCCACCCAAAAAAAACCTTTCAAAAATTTTAAACATACTACGAGTATATAACCACCAGAGCATATAATTTACTCAATATCTATAAAATATTAAATGTAAACATTAAAGAATCAATATAAATATAAATGGATCGCCGAAATGTATGTACGCTTATAACTTTCGAACGTCTGCATCTACTTGGATAACCCTTTTTTGATTGCGTTTGGTACTAGCGGGATAAGGATTGAATAATAGTTAAAATTAAGGAAGTTGATCGGAAAATTAGAAAATTGAACTATAATTAACGATCTTATACAATTATCA
Source organism: Musotima nitidalis (assembly GCA_949126915.1). Lineage (NCBI taxonomy): Eukaryota > Metazoa > Arthropoda > Insecta > Lepidoptera > Crambidae > Musotima > Musotima nitidalis. The sequence goes on along the minus strand of OX421418.1, from coordinate 11,786,762 downwards.
CATGTCACTTCTGACATTATAAACTTTTCATTGTAACCCTGATCGTTTGGCTAGTTGTGCTAATCGCACGATGCTTAAAAAAGAAGTCGCTTGACATAGCTGTTAGTCGTTCGATAATAGGCGAAGTTATCTATGTAATAAATAAAATAATTAAATAAAGCAGGACAATGTTCTTTCGGGTCAGCTAGTTATACTTATCTATGTACGTTCCTGAAACTAACATACTTACGTACACCTATTACTGTAATGAATGACGAATTAGCTAGGATTCAATTCACACGCCTTTTTTTTAATCGCATTCATTTCCTGAAGTTATTCTATATGTGAGGTCTATAACTGTATATTATAAAAATGATGTTCTATGTTCGATTAACCAAAACAAAAAAATGTGGTATTTCATATATCTTTTTAAAGAATGGAAGTAACATTTTTACCGAAATAAAAGATTACATAATCAAGTAATGAACGAGTCAATAAGAGCCCGCCGGCTGTATGTAGCATAAAATCATAATTCAAATTTTAATGCAGCCAAGAACAATATTCAGTGAGGCGAAGTTAAATTAAAGTCGCATGCAGATTTCGTGTAGTGTGTCGGGCTTAAGGCCCGCCACCTGAGCCACCCAGACCACTGAAAACACAATTTGCAGTCGCCTTTTGTATTTCTGTACCTACACTTTTTACATATCTACTTACTTACATAATTGAAAATAAAAATGTTTATACTCAGCTCCGTCCCGAGTAATCTTTACTTAAAACAGACTTCTTCACTTGTCACAGAATTGCAATAAAAAAAAATACCTCGCGTAATACGTATTATTTAATACGTACGTAATCGTTTACGAAGTATTTAAATTTGTAATGATATTTCAATCATAATTTTCTGTCGACCCGTAAACGCCTAATGTTGGCCAACAAATATGCCCTATAACTGTTGATGAATGAATATTACGGGTGGCTTGCACCAAAGCTATACAGATTTATTTTGGCTTCAAATAAAGTTAATTTGTCAGATTTTTATGAAGCCATAGATAGGTATCGATTTAAATTATATTTCACTCCAGTTGGTGCAAGCTGCCCAAACTGTTTGTATGAAACAGAACTTTCTTGTACAAAACCTTTTCTAATTTCGTTTCTAGTTCCTGATACAACAATATTATTAGAGCTGAAATTGTACTATATTTTAACGTTAAAGCTACGAATATAGCTTTATCACAAAGATGTAGTGTGTAGCCTCGGGGTCGCCATATATTCACAATGAGTAACACTACACTAGACAGTGCTGCAGTCAGTGCTATTCACTGTGGTCACATAATGAATGTACATAAATGTTGAAAATTATGTCTAGTTATACTTGAGCTTGCATGTTTTTGAGACAAAACTACCAGATATAATTTAAATCTTGTGTTATAACATGTAAAGTAAATTTTATTATTTAAATGTGATCCTACATAGAACTTGGGGGCTCAAGACAACCTCACCTGCAAGTGATGCTTCTGCCGAACAACGTATAAGACTGGCAAAAAATTGAGGTTCCGCTAAGCGGCAATAGCCTGGCCACCTATTACGTGGGACCAAGAATATAACTGACGAAATGTGGTCAAATAATATGCTTCTGCCAACTATAAATATATTGTTAATATTAACGATAATTAAAAAATAACAATATATAGAGATATTGTAAATTTTTAACTGTTTTATAACAACAATTCTGATATTAATATACTCCTTGGACAGCAATGACTCTTAAAATTTAATTACAATTCTTATGCATAATGAAAGAAATGATAGCCTATTCTATATGATTACATAGTTATTTAGTTATCTTATTATTGAGCTTTATTTGGAGAACATTTGCTGTTCCCATTATTAGCAGTAGGATTTTTCGTGGCTGAAATGACGATATTAATTTATAAAGAAATATATGTTCCCATTCAGCTGTTTTAACAAAGATAAACATGCAAACCGTTACAGTAAATATAGTAGTAAAAATCGAAAGAGTGATTTGAATTAATGCAAATGCAAACAGTGAGTCCTAGTTATCTTAATCATAATCGAGCAGTTTCAGTAAAAAGTATCTTCCAAAAATATAAACTACAAAATTTTACATTTATTCCTTTTTGTTTGTTACGAGCACTCTACGGCCACCACAATGAGGAAAACAAAGGCCCAATTGTCTCCAATTTAAAAGGTGTGCAAACAAAGGAGTGTGAAGCAATAGGAGAGCAAACAGGGTCATAAAACACGTCACAAGAACCGGCCTATATATAATCAGCTTAGTGATAAATTGGCAAACAGCACGCGACGACGCAGCTGCTTCCGGTGGCCGACGAAAGCTCGTCTTTGGACCTCACCTAGCGCGATATTCCGATGGAATGGCGAACAAATATGTCTGCGAGCTCTTGGTATAATCATTTCTGTATAATAGGTACACTTACAATACACAATGATCTAGTAATGAACGTTCGTTAAGTTTTAATAATCTTTTCAATAAATAAATATTTTCTAACAATTACACAAATCATTTAGTTCCAAGATAAGTATCATTAAGAACTTGTGTTATGGATACTAAATAACGGATATAAATACATAAAAACTAATTTTTTTTAAAAAAAAAAACGTAATATACATAGGGAAACGCCCAGACCAGAACAAATATTCACGTTCATGCACACAAATATTTGTCCTGTGTGGGAATTGAACCCACGACCTTGGAGCGGAGAGCTGGTATACTCGCCACTACGCCATATCGGTCGTCAATAACATTCATATTGAGTAACAGATTATATTTTTTTTATGTATTACTTAACATAAATACTGTATGAACATAATAACTCCTATATTGTTTTGCCCGACAGGGTCCACGGTTAATTCTAAATAATCTAATATAAGATCTGTTGTTTCACAATAGAATGCAAAAGAAAATGCTATGAAAACCGAGAATTTTTCTATTCGAGAATGAACAACTTTTAGTTGTAGATATTTTAAAAAACATATTTTGGTAGTGTTGTAAATTATATAAAGAGAGCTATGCAATACCAACACAAAAAATTAAGTATTTTATAACATAATAACTGATAGTCCCACACACGAGAGGAACTGCATATAACATAGCACATTGATCTTGGAATGTTTATGTTGAAGGCAGATTGAAGTAATGCAACAATTAGCCTTGTCGTTTTGTTAAAATACGCGTTCTGCAATTTTCCTGCGACATATATAAGGTAGAACAATTTTTGGGATTTTTTTATTTAATATTTCTTGAATTCAATTTAAGTATTTTGGTTCCTATCGTGAAATGATATGGTTTTTATGTTCAGTCGTAGCTGTTACAGCAGTTGTGATTGCATTTATGCAGTTATTATTTTAATACGAATACATATATCGATTTTTGCTAGAATTAATTAGTCATCACCATCTTAGCCCATTAACCTCCCACTACAGAAGAAGGACCTCTTCTCACGAATAAAGTAAGAAGGATTAAGTTTATATTCCATCCTGCTGTTAGATTTTTTTAAGTCGCCCAATAACGCCCGCTGGGTTTCTCACGTGTCTTAACAACTACTACATACAGTAATAACTGAATCAACATCTTAAAGTGCCTTCCAGAGCACTCGATATTAAATCCCACACAATCTGTCTCCCACCCAAGGACTGACCAATGTTAACACTGCTTTAATACAATAAGAATTTTCGACTACCTAATAAGTAATTGCAGATCAATTCTCACCTGAAAAGGAGAATAATATCTGGAGTAACGCTGACGCTGTGGCCGCCCCAAGAAAATTTCGCATTGTCTATGCGCTCGCTCGCCCCGACATTGGATATTTGTCTATGACACTTTTGCGCTCAGAGATTCACCGTCCTTTAGCTTTTTCATTGTAATTGTTGCCTAATGAAGAAGATTCACTATTTTCGGATGGCCTCTCATCAGTCTTGTTTTCATTATACCTGCAAAAATTAAATTCTGTTAATACTTTACATCAGGAAGCAAGTGATGAATTAAAAATATCTTTGTAACAAGTCCCGCGCAACTATAATTTCCCATAATATATTATTCATAGATATATAGATATTATTCACAAATATATTTTTAATCCTTCACTTGCTTACAATGGATTTCCGCAAAGTAACGCCTAAATCAATAAATTACTTTATATCAGGTTAAGTTGAAGCGTTGCAGGCATATAAAGTCAAATTTGACAAAATATTTATTGCTAATAAAATAAGTCTCATAAGGAGCACTTTTAAATTCGACAACATCTCAGCTTATTATTGTCCCACCACTAAGCACAAGCCTTTTTACAAGGACAAGAGGGGCTCAGATACCCCATCACATGAACACACTGCGGATAATGGAGTCAGGTACCACATACCTGTTACGCACCATATATCCTGTTAATAGAATTTTTCAAGCCACTCAATAGGGCCACTAGCATGGCTATTAATTAACCACGGAATCGATTGATTTTAAATTTCACACATACATATGATTATTCATTATATCCTAGCATTATCCCAGTTGCCCTAGACTTAAGCTTAGGGCCCTGGGTCTACTTACTCAATTTAAGGTTGGTGTTTCACAAGGCAGTACATTTGTATTATCGATATCTTTAGAATTTCAAATTATCGTACCATATCATTATCCTGTGATAATTTATCCTTGTTTATAGAATTATAACTTGTGAAATATGTAAGGAATACGTTAAAGTGATATTTGCAAACTGCTTTTAATAAAATTAAGGGTACTGTCCGTGCCGACCATATGAAAAGTTTAAGTTAATTAGAGTATTAGTCAAGTAAAGCAGTAAAAAGGTTTGACCATTTATTAAGAAGAAGATTTGGATTTCAACATAAAACTGCCTTTTTTAAATTGGCTCGAAGTACGTGAAATCTCTAAGAATTAGAACATTTTGTCCTAGAGGCAGTTAGACATCAAGATTACGGAATTTACTGATGACACTTCCTTAATAGAGCCGTATACTCGTATATACGCTATTGATTTTTCTTTTAATTAGTTCAATTTATTCACAATTTTAATTTCATCATCATCATCTCAGCCATATGACGGCTACTACTGAACATAGGCCTCCCCAATAACTTTCCACATGAAACGATCTTGAGTCGCCTGCATCCATCGGCTTCCCGCCGCCTTGACCAGATCATCGGCCGTCCTCTACTACGGTTGCCGTGAAGAACATTTAGAAGAAGAATAAATTCTAACATATACATGTGCATTAACCAATTGATTTTTAATTGTCATAACCATGGATGTTATTGATAAATATTTGTTGCAAATAATTTGGCTGCCCTTTAAGTAATTAATAAAGATAATAATATATTACTTATTTTATGATTGAATTGTCATGTCTTGTGATAAGTTTTTATGTCAAGTAGTAATATTATTTATTTTTTTAACTATTTTTTGGGAAGCTGGAAATGTAATGTAACAAAATACTCAATACGAACACGCATTTTGTTCCTTATATTTCAGAGGAAAATGCGATGTAGAAGAAGTCAATTACTCCAGAAAATTCTACTACGTAATATTAAAAAAATACAGGTTCATATAAGCGAACAATCGAAAAGTTGTTTGAAACCATTAGGGGTTGTGTTTGCGTCGGTAACTTACTGATAATGGAAATTTGATATGTCGCGGGCGATGTAACGTTCGAATGTCGGTACAGTTGGTTCGCCTCATCGTATAAATAAGCGTAAAGTGGTCCGGCATCACGCGAACCAGTCGTTAACCCTGCTCCGGCGACGTCTAATGGAGGCGTGAGGGTGTCATTGTGACCACAATCTGACCACTTCACTACTAGCCGAACCTCAGACGAGAAATAATAATTAGCATGGATTACCGTTGCGAGGAAAATTAGCTCCATAGGTAGAGTTTATACGGTCTGACTCTAAAGTATTACAGTTTGCACAATGTTTTCTAATCCAATTAATATAATAGATATGTTTTCTAATTAAATTAATATAACAAAGCTAACAAATCAAGTAACTATTTACTTGATCTGGATGATTTTCTCTTTTGAAATAGGTGTTTAACGACTAGAAAAGATAAGCCTATAAGAGTCAGGACGATTCATTGCATTTAAGGTATTTGAGCATGTATAGGTACTTTAATAATAGTTACACGAGCATTAATGGCCCATGGAGTCGCGCTTTGAAATGATTAATAGTATTTTTTAAGTCGATCTAAAAACTATATGGCTCCATACGCACTTGATTTGTTTGGTCAATGATCTGTATCTTATATATTTTTAAAATATTTTTTATGCCTAAACAATTCTAATTCGCTCAGTTGTAGGAATAGATGGATAAATGAGGATGGATTTCTGTTTGTTTTCCGATAACATTTATTTATTAATGTAATGTTATGGTTTCATATTATTAATCTATGAAATCAAAAAACAAGTCGGCTATTTTACAATTATATACTATAAGTACATTCCTTTCATTAAAATGACATCGAAATATCATCAGCTTTGAATTACACGTGATTAGGGATGTCAGAATAATGGCTTCGGGGAACCGGTAATAAAATAAGATTCATTTAAATCTTCAAAAGTAATAGCTGTTTAGTAGTTAAAAAGCGCAAAACATCATAATCCTTTACACTTATGACAGCAGTGGCTCCTAATCACTATTTGAGAATAGTGTAAAGTATAGTAATTACGGTTGTTTTCAAATTATAGTTATGAGGTTATAATTCTTCCTTCGTTCAAAAGTTAACAAGTTATACCAATACTCAATCTAATTAATCACTAATCAATTAACTAAGTTTTGTTTTGAACAACATTTGATCGGGTCATTTTCTAGTTATTTTTATTTTGGCTGGAGTAGATAACAAACTTAAAAAAAAAGTGCTATACTGATTCGATGTATGAAATGACATTCCGCAAATTGAAGATTCTGCTACCACTACGCAAAACCAAGGATCAATAGTTTACTTAAACGTTTTAAAATATCAAATAGTTACTTATGTATTTAGTTTACGTTGAAATAAATACTATTCATAAAAACATAAACGCTGGTGATAGATATAACGACATTTTAAACCGACGACTCTGAAAGTATCCATTGTGAGTAAAATCTTTTCATTCCATCTTCCTGTGGTAACATTCTAACAATGCAACTTTGTAACAAACGGTATTTTTTAGTAAGTAAGTATTGTGAAAGTTTTCTTTGTGTCCTCAAACAGATCTTCTTAGTCTAACTAGTCTGAATGAATGACTAGACTACGACTAATTGGGGGAAAATGATTGACCTAGTTTTAATGTACTAATTATTAAATGTAGAGTTGACATTTAAAGCGACGATATTTAAAAGTATTTTAAAAAGATGAATAGCTCGGCTCTTCCATTGCGGAATGGAATGTCAGTGAAATATTTTTTGAAAAGGTTCGTTTTTTCAAAGCTACGTCGCCGTCGTCGTATTGAATGCGTTTTAATGAAAAAACATGCGCCGATTCGCAACAGTCAAGGGAATTAAAACCTACCCGTGGAGCCCGCGCTTCCAAATGCATCGGAATTCCCATTTGTCCGAAGATTATTTTCAGTGAATATTTTACGGACGTTTTGTTTACTTTGTAGCAAAGCGAATGTTGTACTAGTGTTTATTATATCGACGTATTTTGTTTTCCCAATAAATAAAAAAATATTGGACAGTCGTTATAATATTATAACTTACATACTAAGTAGTTACTTGGCACTGTCAAGTGATTGATCGTATTGTACTTAATTTTAAATCACCACATATTTTTATATTGGTTTAAGCCAAATTAGTTTTAAATAATTGATATTTCTAAATAAACTACAGCATGACTAATTGAAAATTATTTCGATATCCTCTTTATAAAACAGTATATATATTAATCATCATATCAGAATGTTATATAAAATTAATATAATTAATTATCTATTTGAAAACCCCTGAAACTTTGTGCTGTAATTTGTAATATGTTACAAAGAAAATTCATTCATATAACTCTTGTGTATTTTGTTAACTTTACAGACTGTCTTTAAAGCAACATTGACTTTTTCTATATTTATAATTATTCTGGGAGATTACGGAAGACTTACGGTAGAAACTATAGAGTTTGAATTGTGTAAAATAATATAACGAAAAATATTAAAAGTATTTTTAGCTAGCTTTTTATCAAACAGAATAATGGGAAATATAATCTTAAATTATATATCTATAATGAATAACGAAATCACCTTGATACTTGTTTATTAAACTTTGATATAACAAAATATTAAAGAGATGCCAATATAATTTTATTAAGTACCTACGTAGTGAAATTTTGAAATATAATAAGCATCGCCCTTTTTTCTTATTATTAATTAATCGTATGTATTTATATGTATTTTTTTTATTTTATAGCGAACTTACAATTTAAAGAGATGAATCACTAGAACAATACGTTTTAGTTTTTCAAATAGTTTAAAAAGCAATACTTTTAGTTACGATAACATTAAGAACTTCTTGCGTTTTAATTCATAGTATGTAGGTAGTAGTTATTTTAACTATATATCAAAAATCATAAACACTTTCCAAAATAATATTATTGGTACTATGTAAAATTATAAGGTCTTTCTTTTTTTGAGATTTATTTGAATTGTGCTTTATATATGTTAAAACACATGTTAAGTACTATTCAAATATTATAAAAAATATATTTTTTCAACTAAAATAAGTGTTGTAATAATCTTTATGTGTACATATCAAAATAAATTTATCTACGATAGAACAAAATAAGGTCAGAAATAGCATTACGTACTTGATAATACAGCTGAAGAAACAGTACGAAAAGTTAAAAAACACTTTTTCTAGAAAACAACAATCTTAAAACTTTATATTCTACGTAAATTTTAGGTCATATATACTTTCTATCGATGTTAGCGACTTAATTTGGTATACGTATGAAAAAACGAAAGTTCTCGGAAAGTTCCCGCCAGTTCGCGCTATGCCTCGGCTTGGGACTTGTCCACGCGCCAGCACGTGCGCTGTGCGACTGAACTCCCGCTTATTCCAACCTCTGCGCTCCTGTTCGCCTACCTTTCAAGTTTTCCACCAACCATCTTGATTCTAAAACGCCGTAACAACCATTCTTTTTACACCAACTTACTCCTTAAGGTCATAGATCTAAAGGACAGAATCAAATAAAACATAACTATCTTAACATTTTTAAATATCAAGCGAGAGACTTGCTTTCCTTCTCAGTTCAGAAACATACTAACTCCAAATATTTCGGTTACGGAACGTTGAGTCTCGCTTCAATCAATATTAAGTCTAATATGATAAACTGACAATGATACAAACGGCTGCAAAATCCGTAAATTTTTCCTTGTTAGACAAGGATGGATACAGTTTTTCATGACAAAGGGTACGGCCTACGAGATCTTTTTGGTGGGGATGATCTTAAATGTTCTAAGAATATGACCTTATCTCAAATCGTACCTTAAAAAACAATTGAAAAAGATAACTTCCTGTTGTAAAATATGATTTGGATGTACTTTTTCTAAAGTTCCTTGTGTAAAAAAAAAGAAATATTATGTCAAATACATTTAATAATGTCCACATATTAAGCAAAACTGTATAGTCTCATTCATAAAACATTAGTACAGGGAGCAGCCTCTCAAAGGACGTAACTCGAAGCATATGTTGTTTATTTTGTTAGGGAAGAAAGCTTGTATACAACGGAGGCAACGCCACATGTCAGAACATGAATAAAAGAAGAGCTATGCTTCAGACTTTCAAAACTTTCAGCTAGAATTTTTCAAAGCGATACCAACATTTCTCATGATGTAAGTCGGTCGTTAACGCAAAACTTGACCCGATAACTTATTTTAGTGCAGTTCTAATGTCTGCGATGCGTTTGTGTAATATTTTTCTTTTAGTTTAGTTTAGTCCGGCGTTTGTGTTGTATTTTTATGTTAGTTGCAATACTCCCATACTTTTGCAATGGGTCACATGTTTCTATATCATTGGGGTACCACCTATTTGGAAAATGTATTAAACATTAATGATTTGTGTAATACTTTACTTTTAGTTCCGTAAAGTCTGCTATCCTATTGTATATTTTTTTTCTTCTAGTTCAGTTCAATCTGCTGTATGTTTGTGTAATATTTGTCGTTTAGTTTGTTTTATCTGCTATGTGTTTATGTTATATTTTATTTTAGATTTATTTAGTTCGGTCTGCTATGTGTTTGTAGACTATATTATGTGAAGTTCAGTCTGCTAAGTGTGCCTGTATATTTTAAATTTAATTCGGTTTTGTTTGCTAAGTGTTCAATATTACCATGCTCTCGCAAGGCTACACAAGTTTCGATATCAGTAAGATAAAACCAAGTTGGGAAATGTATGAGTATTTAATGCATTAATGATTTGATTTGATGTGTTTCTGTAACATGTTATTTTAGTTCAGTTTGTTGTGCGATGTATTTGTATAATATTTTTCGTTTAGTTCCGTTCAGTCTGCTCTGTGTTTACATCATATTTATTTTAGTATAGTTTAGTCTGCTATGTGTTTATGTTATATTTTTCTTATAATTCTGTTTTTCGCCACCGGCCACCGTACCGTGTGGTAGCGGCCTAGAATAGTGCCCTCGCATCTCACGGGTCGTAAGAGTCGACGTAACGTCGTAGGGATTATGGGTTTTCAAAGTAAATTTACAATAATTTCACATACTATTGTGACATTGAAAAAAAAAAAAGTAGGAGAACTGGAGTGACCGACATAGCGAAGCGCGTTTGCAAGCTGAAATGGCAGTGGACGGGGCACATAGCTCGAAGAACCGACGACCGATGGGGCGTTAAGGTTCTTGAATGGCGACCACGAATCAGCAAGCGTAGTAGAGGGCGGCCCCCCACGCGATGGACCGATGACCTGGTCAGAGCGGCGGGGAGCCGGTGGATGCAGGCGGCAAAGGATCGATCTACGTGGAAAACAATTGGGGAGGCCTATGTTCAGCAGTGGACTTCAAATGGCTGATATGATATGATATATGTGACATTTTTTTTAAACATACTACATTAAGTATCGTTACAACAACAATGCAAGCAATCACAGATTTTTCTACAAATATTTTTAGAGCTTTGTAAACCATTTTATTTGTTACCACTTAAACATGATAATTATATAATAATTAAGATAATACAACAAAGACATTCCAGAAGAATAATTGATAACCAAAAGGTTAATAACAATATTCTTTTTCTGTTACTATAAATAAAATATTTTTTATTAATAATATTAAAAATTCTATATTACTTAAATATTAAAATATTAAAAATTCTATATTACTTATGTGGAGCCGCGGAGTGACTAGCTTTCACTTTCTATCCATTCCAACTTAGAGGTAGAATTAATGTGTTCGAGCACAAAAGTATGAAACTTTTAGTCGGGGCCTTAACGTCTTAGGAGTCCAAATTACGGCAGCATATTTAGAATACTTCATGTAGTGTTTAAAGTAGACTGGATCCTTGTGATCTGGTGAGAGTGGCAAATCGTCCATTTTAATTAAAGTGGAAAAGTAGTTCATATTTATTACAATTTACATATAATATTTTAAGTAAGCTCATTTAGCATGCAATATTTTATGTTTTAGAAACGGTAGTTTTAAATTGAAAGACTTTTGCTATGGCAGGCTTAAGTCCCCCCAAGACCCTAATGTTATATTATAATGATAGAAATAGGAATGTCAGCAAAAAAATTGCTAGTTCTATGTAAAATGTACCATTATTATAACTGATTTTAGTACATGATTTTGATTATTGAGTATGTAATTTTATTTGATGAACAGTACTTTCGTCCTTTAGAAAACATGTTAGCCGTGATTGATCGTATGTGGTAGATGTTATTGAGAAAGTCCACTTTTATTTTCCCTGGATAGTAAACCTGGGGTCAGTAATAAATTTGTATAAATATTTTATATATAAGTCAATATTTAGGAAAAGTAAATTATTTATCATTGGTTTATGCCACTTCAACGATAACTTATGGTAATTATCCATTTTCGTGACACTGATTTTCAAAATAATACACTAGTCATCGATTAAATTCCGCGCTGCATTATGATCTGCATTATGTGACCATGTTTTAGATAAACTCAACCACTACATTAGATTCGATCGACCACGAGTTCTAGCAAATACTGCTTTGCTGTTTTTTCCCTGGAATGACTCCTGAGTCTATTGAAATTAAAAAATATTCTAAAATCAATAGAGAAGATGATTGAAATGTACTATCAGTTTGGGACCAAGCCAGACTGATAATTGAGGCTCTAACAGGGCACAAACAAAATGCTCCACAGGCCAACCGCCATGTCGTAGATGTGGAGACGAAGAGGAGTCTATGGAACACCTGCTGAGTACCTGTGACTCGCTGGCTGCTTGCCGAATGGGTCTCCGGGGGGTGGCCTATCTACAGCCAAGAGACTATGGGCTCTAATCTGCAAAGACTGTCATTAAGATGATGACAACAATATTTGGAGATTTGGAGTGAAAGGCAAGGGGATGCACAAAAGATCCGACATAAGGGTCAAAGTGTGCCACGAAGAGTCTGTGGCGCCTGTGATAAGATAAGATGTGATTACAAACGCTTATAATAATTATTGTTTCAGTGACGGTAGTTTTAAATTTGTAGCTTGGTCTATAAAGATCTTAGTCTCGCCGTGACTAGGAATGACTGTAAAGTATGCGAAGCGTTGGGATTAAAATTAGCTAAATGTACCGCGATTTAAATCCGTAACATGTGTTTTATTTGCAATGTACAATCGCGAAAAGATTAAAGAAAATAAAAAAATAATAGTTTTTAAAATTTTGTGTCTGTCTGTTTTATGGGACCAATCTCCTAAACATCTGTAATGATTTTGACGCGATTTTTCAAAAGCGGATAGCTGATGCTATATGCCCCACTAAGATTACTTTTAAACCAAAAAATTAAATATATGTAGTTCAAAGCACGAAGTCGCGGGCGACCGCTAGTTTTATATAAAAATGAAATTATCTTGTTACAGTAGAATGACTTCAAGCACCATCAGATAATTTCTTTTAAAGTTCGCCTTGCTTAACAAGTTATAGAAAGCAAAATAAAATAATTAGACAGTCTTGCCCATCTCTGCTGCTACTTTTCTTTAAAACTGCTCCATGTTCAAAACACTACTAACGGTTCCAAGTAAATATGTTCACTAGCTGATTTACTTAGAACCGTTTTAATAATACATTATAGCAATTTATGAGTTGTGTTTGACCCTAAACATGGGAAAATTTCGTCCTGCATTAAAAGTTACTTATAAAAAGCAAAAATATAATAAGGAAGACAAAGACTTGTCCGTCTCTGCTATTACATTTTCTTTAAAACTGCACCGTTTTCAAAAATACTACTTACGGTTCCAAGTAAATCAGTTAGTACCCTACTAATAATACACTAAAGCAATTGATGTGTTGTTTTTACCCTTAATTTCTGCAAGTTTCGCCTTGCTTCACAAGTTACGGAGAGAAAAATAAAATAATTATACAAGTCATGTCCGTCTCTCCTGTTACGTTTTCTTCGAAACTGTTCCTGTTCAAAACACCACTAGCGGTTCCAAGTAAATCAGTTAGTCCCGTACTAATAATACACTAAAGCAATTTATGAGTTGTGTTTGACCCTAAATTTGTGCAATAAATTATGGTTTACTTTGTCGTTTATGAGGCGGCGCAGACATAACCCTGCTGAAACATGTGTAACAGATTGCGGCAATAAGGGAAATTGTCTTTTTTATGAACGCCCGCCGACGACGTAAAGTATTCACGTGGAGAACAAGATGGCGCCACTTACGCCGACGACTTTTTAATTTCGGCATCCAAAGGGAAATGTTGGTACAGCCAAGTTATGTGGAGGCTAGAGAATATAAACCTGTTACACGTTTTTCATATGAAGATGTCAAGGAAATTAATTATTTTATAAGATCTTTTTATCCTGTGCTATAGTATTTTCTGCTACGGTATATCGTAGTGTGACATCTCGAGTTGAGCTATATCATGCTATGGTATATCAGGTTACGACATCTGTTGCTTTACTTACGAGTATTATAGATAGATTATTATTTTACTTACGAGTATTATAGATAGATACTGAAATCTCATGTTACATGTCTCGTAGTATTCTATGTCATGCTACGATGTCTCGTAGTATTTTATGTCATGCTACGATTACTCGTAGTAGTCTATCTTATGCTACGGTGTTTTGTAGCATTCTATGTCATGCTACAATGGCTCGTAATATTCTGTCACATGTTCAAAATTAATAACTCAAATTTATTTATTCAAGCATTATTTCATTCCGCATTTTCGAATCCTTGACATGCTACTTGACATTCGTAGTATTTCTCTTATGCTACGATGGCTCGGAGTATTTAATATTATTTTATTTAAAAAAAATATTTTATATTTGATGTAGTTATTTTGTCATTCAAAACTATATATTAATTTATGTCTCATAGTTTTTTTTTAATATGATGATAAATAATAAGCAAAATGAAAAACAATATAGGTAACTTTATTTTTCATAAAAAATACCCAAAACTCGAAAAAATTATAAATTAAATAGTTTCAAATATGTAATTCATTTTTTAATTATAGTTTTTGTAGCGTGAGTACGGTGTCTAGAATGATGGCAACATTACCTCGTTGGATTGATGGCAATCTATTATATGTGTGGCATATTTTTCTATAATATGCTCGTAAAATATTTTTTTATAATCTAACTGCAGAGCAATGGTCACAAATAAGAAATAAAAAAGATCACAAAAAATTAATGATAGAAATATTGTTATACAGAAAACCTTAAAAAAATAAAACAAGATAGTGTTACCAGTATTCCAGGCACTATATCTAATGTTGCCAGACTATTTCAAACATAACGCGAGAGAAGACACGCGTAAGAGTAGTACACAAATTTAAATAAAGTAAGAATAATAAAATACTTAATTGCCTTTGAAAACAGTGCAGAGAGAATTTCCTTTCAAATAAGTAACAATTCTTTTTGCGTTTCCGTCCGAGAGTGCGAGCCGCGTCGAACAATTTGTCTTTTGTACCTGAAAGTGTCCACTGCTATATCTTGGAGTTAATTTCACGGAGTATTTCTCCTGCCTTAAGAAAGCGCCGCTTTTAGAGTACTCTTGAGTAAACTTTGAATTAATTTACTATTTGTCTTTTATCCCTGATGCAAAGAGATAAGGATAACGTTGGCCTATGTACTGGGTTTTGGCGTATGTCATGTTAGCCCTCCTGATGCAATTTGTTTTATCTGTAAGGCGGTGGGCGACTACTTAGAAATAAAAAATAATATGAATGAAATGTGTCTGAATTCCTGTGGTTCATACACATATACAATGTCACGTCTGTTTCCCCGAAAAAGTAGGCTGAGGCATATTATACGCCCACATTTCACCAGTTATATTGTGTGACCTACGTAATAGGCGTCGAGCTTATTTCCGCTTATCGGACGCTTTTACGTTCGCCAGAGCCTCGTCCGCTGATCGACAGGTGCACCACTTGCAGGTAAGGTTGGCTTGGGCACCTCAGATCTTGGTAGGAGCCCTTTACATCCTTGCTGTGATTCGAAAAGTTAATAACTATCACGAAAGACTTTTAGGAAAACTTTTATTAATTTGTTTAATTAATTAGGCAATTTTATCATTATAGTTAAGGATACAATAAACTGTTTTTTTATTATTATTTAGAAGTAGTAACTGTGTTTATATTTCATCGGTGTAGTAAGTCAAATAGTTTTCTCTGCTTGTAATAAATAAAAACCACAAAGAAGAGTCAACATCAAAGATCTATGTACGTCCTTTGTTTACTAGATTTAAAATGTACTTTAAAATAACGTCATAAGCCGGAATTCATAAAGCGGTAAGCACACAGGCGGCGTCCGTCACAGCGCCAATTTCACCGTCCTCCAGACATTATCTTGGGGAGCAGCCGACGTTGTGAATTGTGATACTCGCGCGCTATTTCTTGACGTATTTCAAAATACAATATGGTTACTAACATTTCAAATGCTTTGAACTCACATCTAAATGTTACCGTGTAACAGTGCTTACAAAGAAACAAAGTCTCATCTGTTTTAAAATCAAACATCTGACATGAATAAATTTTCAATACCCAACCTTCTAAAACTTTTCATTCTAAAACCACTTAACTAAGATCGGAGACATTCACAGTTGATATTTAATTAAACTTCATGAAATCTGAACAAAGGTGTCATTTCTCGAATCGAGAGAGATTTCAACTCATCATCCCGATACGTCCAAATTTTAATGAGCCGCGGTTTAGCTTTTTCCTCGTAGTGCACACACCTTTATGAGAGCTCTACTTTGTCTGGTGATAATATAGATACATACCTCTGGTATTCGAAGCAACAAAGTGAAAACAAATCGACGATACTGTACCGTAGAGGCCGGGACTTTTTTATTTAGTCTGCCACGTAATTGAATTCTGTGGTCCGCTCGATCATATAGCTTCGTTTTGCGCACTACATTTGTTTACTAGATTCCGATAGGTAGGCAAATATTTCAAAATAGATTACCTGTCTGCTTTGACCTGTCGTTCTCAGACCCAGATATGTTGGTTTTAATAAAGATCATAAGCTTTCATCGTGTTTAATGGGAGTCGGTTGTGGTGATTGTGTTCATTGATATTTATGAGATTGCCTTTGGCCTATGTTTGTGAATTAAACAGAATGAGTGCCATTGCTTTTCATGTGTATTTTCTGGAAAAACGTAATATATGTCTTTCTCCAAGTAAAATTGTTAGTTTGTTAACACAAATTTGAATTGCTTAAGTAATTCAGAAGAATCGTTACCTGGTTGTCACTATAGTCGTTAAGCCGAGTGGCAGCTTGGAAATTACAATAGCGCCAATGCTATGCAGAGAAGCCTAATATGAATTGAGAACTTTGATTTTATTTCTTCAGCAAGACGCCACTTATATTGAGCACTGAGTTTACCTGGTAGATTATCTGATACCCTCTCCTTGGTGTAAGAAGTATTAGCGTGAGGTTCATTTGCTGAGATGAATAAATGCGGGAAGGCGCATTTCTATAATTAGTGAAATAATTTATTAATCTCAACCACTTTTAATATTTTTTATCTAACAACAATGTTATCTTAAACCATTAATATTTTACACCTAATTAAACATATGCTAAGTATTAGAAAGATCGAACTTAACATAATCACACAATATATCTCTTGTACTTAGGCTTAAGCCCGTACGTGCTTACACCCTTCCCGCTCGCAGTCGACGACGTAAAAGAAAAAATATATGAATCGCCACCTGTCTCCGTTCGCACGGTTTTTCTAGACTGCTTAGTTGCTTACATCGTAAACGCGAGCTACGTTTTTCCGAAGTTCCTGAAGGATTATTGTTTTCCATTGTACTTGGATTTTTCTTCTTTACATTATTTATTTAAATAGGTACACCAACAAGTTCACATGCATACTTTAAACATTTAGTAAAGGTAAAGGTTCCGGACTTACATGAGAACCGATAACAGGCGTACACAACATTGCCGATACAGAGCACACATTAATTTACAAAAAATAACAGAATCAATTAAAATAAATGAGATGTGACGAAAATTATGTGCAATTAAATTCAACGGAATACATTACAAATATAACTTACAAAAGGATAGGGTAAGGAAGAACCGATATGGCGGCATAAATTAATAAATAAGGCTCATATTTAATGTGTCATCAAAATTAATAAATTACCAACCTAACCTAACCTTTTTGTACATCAAAAAATTCTGATGGAGCACCTAATCCCCTATTAGATGCTAGATCAGTATTTTTGATGATCAAAAAAGTATTTTTTAGAGGTTCAGTTTATTATATTCCAATAAATAATCTTGAAAACCACACAGCGCCTTAGCCCAAAAATAATAGTTTGTACTAGTAAGTACCTATATACAACAGATCAACATATTTCTTCAATCTTCGTTTTGTTAATACATACATCTAATAATGCATAAAAAACATCCTTACATACAAAGAGTTTAATTTATTTATTGATCTGTGTTATTGTTTTGTACAGTGTCTGGCTATATTTATATTAAAATTTTGGTATACCTACATGATCCCATAAAATAAATAAATATATTTTTTATGATGATAACTTCGACAACAAGCTTAAGATGCAAAATGCGAACATAACTTTAAATTTCAAATTTATTAAAAGTTACACTTAATCTATAAAAAATATATTTTATGTTTTATTAACATGGGATCACCTTTGAATAAGTTCCTCATGCATTCTTTATCATTACTGTTTTATTAAATCACACCTTGAATAATGCTCTTAAATTCACGCGTACGAAAGCATGAGCCGAGACTAACATAATATTTTATACACGACCAAAGGAAACAACTCGAGATTTGTAAGAATGTAAAGCTCCTTGGCCGCTATAAATATTTAAATCGCTGAAACCTTGAGGCTACATTCACATATCATGAAATTCATGAACAATGGATTTTCTTGTCCTATTTTCCAAGTTACTTATGTGGGATTATTTGGTCATTAATTATATAGTATGAAGCAATGTAGCTTTAGTCCAAGTTGTCGAAAACGATTACTTAGTCCTCGGATAGGTAATCGTTTGTGATCTATTGGAAGTCAACTTATGCATTTGAATGCAAATTAAAGCTTTGGTATCTGTTATAACTAACTACATGTGAAGTTAATAAGTTAAGTTAAATGACCTATGAGGCCCGTTAAAATATATTAACTGCACACCTGCCTACGCCAATCCGCACTGGGTCCTCGTGGTGTAGTATGAGTATATAATCACTGAATGTAACACTGAAAATATATAACTTAATTGAGTAAGTACTCCGAAGCAATAAGCGATAAAGGAAATATCAAAATCAAAATATTGCGCCACTTGAGAAATGATAGCGTTCATTTATAATTCGCAACAAAAGCCACGGCACAAAGGGAACCATCAGTCAGAAGTCATAAGTATGCCGTCAATAGCTGGTGTCAAAACACTTCTCCGCCGCCGTTCAGAGACTGTTTATAAATAATTCAATATTGGCCCGAGTTGAGCCCTCAGTACTTCACGAGATACGGTCGGCAAAATAATATTGTCAACTGAATTTGTAATTTAATGTTCGTGCATAACAGAAATATTTGATGAGAGTTACATTGCTTAACATGCAAACTTAAGATGACTCCTTTTAATTGAAATTATAACATGAAAGGTATAGACTATTAAGTTTTTTTCGAAGATTAGGCATTTACTTTAACTTATCATGGCTACAAAACGCAACTAACAAATAACTAAATGATTCCCTTATAATACAATTATTTACTTCCAAGAGAATGTCATTAAGAATTTGTGTTATAGATAGGAATAGACACACATAAATACATATTCATCGTGCCTTCCTTTCTCTCATTCGCTCAATAATTTATACCTGAAATAATTATAAAATTTGCAACTATGGGAAGGTATTGAGTTATCTTCACATTATTAAGTGTTCTTTCAAAAAGATTTTCATTTATTGTATATAACATAATATTATATAACTAGGTAGTGGTCGAATCAATCCAAGTATCGAGTTTTATCACCTCTGATACCGACAATGTTTATCCATACTTATTATATTCAAATTAATGATAGTGCCTTCATATTTAACTTTATTAAAAAAAATTAAAGAAGAGCAGCCGGTTTATCTTGCGCGTGAGTTGAAGAGGCCGAATGGCAATCATGATGAGGAACTTTGTCCCCTTCGCCACTCAGTCGACCTTTTTAAGAAGCACCCTTGACTAAAGGGCCATGCTCAGCAAGATTTCGGCAATATCATTAAAATTAATAAGCAAACACTCTTAAACTTTTGAGACGATGTGACAGGTGTTTTTACTTGACATACTTTAGTTTGAAATTATCTTTTTTTATATTTTTACAAATTTAAATCCGTATTTTAGGATAATATTATTAAGAGGTAAAAATTAGAGGGCAGGTTTTAAAAATACTAAAAATATTTAAAAGAATCCTTTAATTATGTAAAGTCCCTGACCTTCATATAAAAGTGAAGCGGCTGAAACAGCTAGTGATTAACTAGTTGTTATTTTATTCAAAATCCACAGCTCTTAAAGATAAATTATAAAATGTTGTTTGGAACTTACAGCAACAGCAGTGACGGATTTTATAAACACATGTTTAAATTATATTACGCGATAACAATAAGAGGAAGTTTATATGCACATATTAAGCAATTACAGATTTTTAGGCAAACAATCACACAATTACACATGAAAAGAACATTAAAAATATATTGAAAATGCATAAAACAATTAAGAACCGAATCTTAATATCTAAAGAGGTATAAAAAGATTTTAATCTACATTGGTGCTAGACAGAGACTTGTCAAAAAGATTGGAAAACTTAACCCAGCAGTAGAAGAAGAATCAAAAGTAAATTATTCAGTCTTCCGTATTTGTGACGCTCTTATGCATGCCAACTTAGGTTTTAGCGCACCAAAATTAATCTAGAAATAAACTCGTCATGGTTTTTCCTCCAACTTAAGTACATTGAGTTAAAAAAAATATGGCCAAAAGTGCTCGTAGTTAGCATGAAATAATAAAATCATCCATTATATATTTATAACACAAACGACCTACAAGTAAATTTGTAATGATTCTCTTGTAACTTCATCTTCTTCATCATTTTAGCTGAACGACACTCACCGCTGAACATAGGCTTCCCTCAAATTTGCCCACAATCACCAATCTTCCGCAACCCTGATCCATCAGCTTCCCGCAACCTTTATCAAGTCATAGGTCTACCTAAAAGGGGCGCCGCGATGTCCGGCACTTGGTCGCCATAAATAACTTTGCCACCCCAACAGTCATCCTTCGCCCATTGCTGCTTCTACTATGCTATCTTGAGAAATATAACTATAACTTTAATTTCTAAGTGATCAAATTTATAAAGTTTAACAATTTTATTTATTCTACATACTTTAAAGTAGAAGAATACTATGAACTGGAAATTGTTCACAAAACAGTATTTATATAAATACGTGTACTTTTTTTGACCACTATTAATTTTATTTATTGAATGCCGCACAAATTTTTTTTTTCTTTGGCTGTACTTAGTTGAGCTATTCAAGAGAAAGCAATTTTTATTTTACGTAGTGTTTGATGACTACTATGCGCTATGGTGCAAATGTTTACGCGATCGTTATAGCTAAAGTGGTGGGCCCTGTTCCCACACAATACAAAAACATATATTTAAATAATTATGTATGTAAATTTGTTCAGTTGTTTTTTAGTATTGTAAGTATACATTTAGGAAACTATATAGTTGATGAAAGTTTTACAACCTTTAATAAAAAAATGTCAAGTGTTTATTGAAAAAAAATTATATATAAAAATATGATTCACAAAAAACGAGCACTGAATATCTATCTTTAATAAAATAACTATTTTGTTAAAATAAAGTAATTATCTAAAAGTTTGAGAGTTACTAATAATATTGATCCCTTATACTTTCTTCTATTTTTAACTTGCCACTTCAATAATAAATGTTGTATGTCATTGTTTACACTTTTTAATTATTACTGACATCACTACAAAATAATTATATAAAAAACTATGACCAAATTTTGCGGTACAAACTAAAGGAAAGAAAATTTAAGCAGCAAGGAAAAAATATGACGTGACTAATGTCATGAGATATTCCCACACGCGGACACAACATCATAAAGGCATCAAGAACCCATCAGGGCAGTAACAGGTTGCTTCTTCAATGTTCTTTTACATTTTAAGCCTTTTTCTTATGTTAAGTAGCTTCTTTTTTTAACGTTAACAAATTATACATAGAACGTATGGCTAATAACCTTAAATATTAAGTATGTAAGGACATAGAAGCAGTGGTTTCGAATTACAAATGATACTTACAAAATATGTCTTATAATGTCAAATTAACTTATAATGACGCAATAATTTCCGATTTATTAATAATTAGAAGATGTTCATTTGTAAGAAAAACTGATATGTAAAAAAAAGCTTTAAACCAAACTAAGCAAATTAGTATAAGTTACTAGACATCTGATAAATACACCCGATAAAGCTGATTGCACTGGAATAAGATTTATTCAATAAACATTAAACAATATCTTTTGCTTAAAAGTATTGAATTGAAAGCAACACAAATGTAATATCAAAAAACGCCGTGTTGCATAATTGTCTAGTGAATTTTAGAGTGTCTAGCGTTGAGGGGTACGGAAACGTCTCGGCGTTCCCGTCTTGCCCCAGAGGTACGCTTCGCCGTATCAGTTTAGAGGTGACTTCACCGATCGTGACGTCCCCGCGAGCCGGCGACGCGGCGGCATAAAGGAATTTTCTAGAAATAACGCCGCATTTGAATAGTGAGCTTTATTCGAAAACGATTTCTCTGCACGGCAACAACACGCTTTTGTGCTCTAAAAGAAATCTTGTAATGTGCACCGTTGAATGTAGAAAAGAATATGTGAATTGAGAACGTGTACGCTTGAAAAGCTTTGAAGCCGTTATACAACTTTTCATGTTCCGGAAGACCGTTAAGCGAATAGAGGTTTTTATGGTTATGTAAACGTAGGTGCTTATGAATTATGGTTAAAGAACACTTATCGGTAGGCTCACCTGGAACATAATTATAGGACAAGTTGGTTTAAGCATACATTAAACTTATCTAGAATTATTATATAATTTCTCACTTCTACTGCAGAAAAAGTCGTTAACTTATTTGTCATTGCATGCAATGATAAAAACACAGGAATTATGAAAATTAGGTTCTCAATTAATTTGAAAACAAAGTAAGAATAATATTTCATGAATATTTATTGAGACTGATAATTTGACTTGTATATGTAAACATGTTTGTTCAAAGAGTCATCCAAATCAATCAAAATTCATTTCAAAGTTTCCGGTAAGCGGTAATTACCTCGCCACCTATTACATGAGACCACCAATATAACTAGCGAAATGTGGGCGTATGATATGCCTCTGCCTACCCCTTCGGGTTTACAGGCATGATAGTATGTTTGTATGTCCTGAAGACAACTCATGAGACGCAGCATACATAAAGCAGTTTTGAAAAATGTTACAATTATGATGATACCTTTTTAAAAGGCAGAGAGGGGAATGATTTATGGAAAGATTCAAATTTTCAAAATAAGTAGTGAATTGGAAGTAAGCATAAGTTCACTTAGGAGCTAAAGCGAACCCCCCCGAACAGGTCTCCACCTTGGCGTGGTGGGGGGGCTGAGTACCTCCCGGAGGCCGGGAAAAGGTAACACCCAGAGACCGACGACTCTGGGTGCCCTTAGTACTGACTACCGGGGGGGAAACTAAGAGGGACCTGTGGAGGGCGCAGCGGGCGTGCCAGGAGGGCCCGCTCAGTAGCCCCTGCTGTCTAACCATGGACCCTCCGGGAAGTCGGCCACATACGCTATGGTCGCACGGGGAGGTAGGAGGGGCGCGTCCACTGCGCCTCTCTGAGGAGGTCCTCCCAGTTTTGGTCCGGGGGACGTTGGCCGCAGGCGAGGTGTCAGAAGCTGCAACCCAGGTACTCGCCCCCGCCTCTTTCTCAACAAGCGGCGGGCGTCGTCGGAAGATTTTTAGTGGGTATTACCGCTGGCAGTCGTGTCTGCCGGTGGTGAGTCCCACACCCCCTTTCGGTCCCCCTTTGGCCGGAAGGCAGTGCGTAAATGCATTTTGTTACCGACGTAAAAAAAAAAAAAAGGAGCTAAAGCGAAGAATCTAATAGAGAATTAAAAGTTATGTCATTTCTGCCTGCAGACAGGCAGGCAGAAATGACTGCTGTCTGCTTTGCCATGTCTATGCCATTGTCTACCCCCGGGATAGCACGGAGAACCCGAGAGAGGAGCGAAGTGTTATTTATTTCCATGATCGGAATGAAAATAAAATTCCCGTGTTATTGCATTTTAACGTTTTGTCTGTTATATCCTATGAATGCTATTCGGAAAATAAATCAAGTACTCGGAATTCGCCTGCATCGGCATTCTCAACACATAAGTCTCTAAAGTACTTTTGAAATAAAACTTCTACAACACAGAAGTGTAAACGAAATCCACGCTTATCTGGTAAGCAACGCGGAAAGATGAAGATTTATCGGGGAGTGCAAAGTCACATGAAGTAAGTAAGTAGTTAGTTCGAAGGTTTTTATTTTTTAAATACAACACAATGGCCGGTGCGGACAGTAAGAAGTATTAGTAAGATTTATAATTGTTATCTAGCGGAGCTAGGCGGGGCAGAGTTATAGCCCGGTCGCGTGCTCGCACCTAATATATTTGAATGCCTTAGCCAAAACGTCTCTCTTTGCCGCTTGCTTTGTTTACTAACAAATTCTAAATTCATTTTGGGGTTTTATTCCTCTATTGAGAAGCGAGTTTGAACGCGAATTGGGCTGGCGATTGAACTGGCGCTCGACCTAGAATTTCGCTTTTATAATAAACAAAACCTAAATCAGATCAGAGTAGGTGATTGTATATAGCATTTGGATTAAGTGTCAGAAGGTAAATCTAATAAATAAATAAAAATTAACTTTAGTAAAAAGTTATTTTTGCAAGTTCTACCAATCTTACCCGTAAGTGCTATAGAAGGCAAAGAAGAATTCGACTACTGTCAATGTCGGCGCAAAGATGGCCACTTTTCCCCATCATCTACAGGTATCTCTGATTAAAGTAGACTTTATTAATATATACATACATTCACGCCTGTTTCCCCGAAGAGGAAGGCAGAAGCATATTATACGCCCACAATTCGCCAATTATATAGTTGGTCCTACGGAAAAGGTGGCGAGCCTATTGCGGCACTGTAATGTTCGCCAGAGCCTCGTCCGTAGATCGTAACTTGCAGGTGAGGCTTGGGCTCCCTAGATATTGGTAGGATTCCTATACACCCTTTATTAATACTATTTAGAACATTTTTAAATAACTGTAGTAAGGTTTCTGTACAGCCCATGGGGAATATATAGCCGTGAAATTATATATTAGTAGGAAAATTATAGTATATTATACTTTAATAGTCTGATCTATGGCTGAAAAACAGTGTTTGCTCGTTTAAGTAAAATTTCACTGAGCCATAACTATTTGGACGGCTGCAGCGCATTTCCTCATACTATTTATTTGCTAAGATAATTGATTATTTTAAGATGTGTATTTTTTTCTCGTTGCAACTTTTTATTGTTTTATATAAGCATATTGTATGTGTGTGCATACAAAGTGATTATCTATCTATCTTAATTCAAAAGTTAAATAAATTTACTCAAGCTGGGGAAGCCCAGCGGTCGGTTCGGTGTGAAGACACCGAAGCACTTGTGAATTGCATTTAAATCTAGAAGCGCTACTTCACTAAAGCCGAAGACTGAAATATTTCGCAAATAATTACGTTATGCCATTTTTTTCAGATTTCTCAAAAAAAACGTTTCTCTGGTGTACCAACTACACGTTGACAGTACAGTGTCGATTAAGATGAACGTGTATTATACGTCAGGGCGAATGGGTAATTTTTTATAGAAAAAATGTCCGTATTATTTATTCAAGCCAGGGAAATTTACTCGTCTTGTCACTATGATACATGCGTGCGAGTCGACCCATGTCAAACGAGGGGCAGGTGCAATATTACCAACATTTTTATTATAAGCTCTCATTTTTCGTATGCTTATTACCCAGTGTATCAATCCATAACTTGTCTCTGTTAATATATTTTATTACAACACTTTTAAAACGTGGTACCATAAGTTTTGGTTTACTAAAAGAAGCGTTCTTAATAATAAATAGTTTGTAAAGTTATTTTGGTTATTTCTTTTCTCTTTTAAATGTTTTGTAGATATTGCATAGCTATATGGAATGGTGTTTCTTTTTGAAAAAATAAATATTTTCTGACAAGTACACCACTAATTTAGTTCCAGGTAAGTATCGTTAAGAATTTGTGTTATAGATCCTTAATAACGGATAAACATATATACACACTTATTTTTTTGTAAATACATACTTAATATACATAGGGAAACACCCAGACCAGAACAAATTCATGAACAGAACAAGTTCAGGCACACAAATACTTGTCCTGTGTAGGAATCGTACCCACGACCTTGGAGCGGAGAGCGGGTATACTCGCCACCACGACATATCTATCGTCGATACTTACTTAGAATCTGAAAGTTAAGCGATGTATTAATAAAATTAAAATGCCTGTTTGTAATGTTAAAATACGAGCTTTTTAAATTGCATAATATAAATGGAACAAATTAATTTTACATTATACTTTTTTTTTAATTTTTTTGTTTGCCTGTTTCTCGTGACTAATTGTTAAACTAATAATAATCATTAAGAGGCTCCTAGGCTATTTTTAAGTCAATACATGACAAGTACCTATAGGTCACGTCGGTGAAATCGTGGACTGTCGCTAATCTACAAAAAAAAGAACAACAATCTGTATGTTTTATTACAATATTTATGATAAAAAGCTCTATATGACGAAGCTCTCTAATGTATCGCAACATACTCACTAGTCACATTTGCAGTCAAAGATTTATGCCGCAGGCATCAACCCAATGGTGTCAATTATGATCCTGGGAAATAAACTAAACCTTTAACCATTTTTCCTGAGATTATCAGGGATTTATTTCCTCGTGTAGGTTCCAAACTTTGCTATAAGCATGACATGATCGTTAGAGATCAAGCTAGTTTTGCGTTTTAGACTCATGTGGAGAGATATTTATGTACAAGTAACAACAGAGAACAATGTGAATTTTCGTGGGTTAAAGAAGTTTTGTCCATAAATTTAATATGATTAGATTTTTAGACGACCAATATGGCGTGGAGATCTGTATTCCCACACAGGACAAATCTTTGTGTGCGTTTGATATTTGTTCTGGTCTGGGTATTTTCTAATGTATATTAAGTATGTATTTACAAAAAAGGTATGTAAGTATGTTTGTCCGTTCTTTAGTATTCATAACACAAGTTCTTAATATCTTGGAACAACATAACTGGTGTGATTGTAAGAGAACCTTTATTTATTTATTTGTCATCTCATCTTATTAACTACTAAGCACGGATTTCCTCTCACGAGTTACACCTGTATAATATTATGTAGTTATTATTTATAAAGGTTAAATTAAGATAATTCCGAGATGAATGACTGCCTCTCCACCAGGTCAATATCTCGTTTTAAAATAATAAAAAAATCATGGAAAGATAAGATGAAAAGCTGCGTGTATCTGGAACATTATGATATTTAATTTTATTCGGCAACGTTATTAAAATATTTATAAAATGGGTAACCTTTTTCGAACCATTTTTGTGTCAGTATTTTGGCAGCAAACAACTTAACAACCGTTATGTACAAAAAAATGTTACTGACGGGAAGCAACACAAAGTTTTTTGATTGAGGTCCATTGTTTTAAATACTTATTAAATAATTGTAACACAATTATATTTGTATAGCAATTATTCAATAGATATTGCACAAGTTTAGAACTACGAAGGAAAAAATATTTATCGAATGACACAAATATCCTACACAGAAAACACTTGTATCAAAAATAATTTATAATATAACGGTTCCATGGAAAGGCATATTAGTTATAAGTTGAACGCTACATTTGATTTGCATACAGGTTTAGTGCTCTGAACTTGGGAAACAAAATATATTTATATTTTTATGCAAGCACAGACATGCATTCTAAAATAAAATATTAGCAATAATATTCATACTATATTATCCATTATTTTCAAAGGAAAGACTCAAAGTCACAAATGTATTGCAAGAAACTTATATTAATATAATATAGATTATATCATTTCATCAGGTAAACGTAAATTTCGTTTTATCAATCTTTAAAATAAAAATTCAACGATTTTTTTAATAAGGCTCATTTTTTAGGGGACCTACAGCATAAGTAATAATGACTTGGTACCTCCAATACCTACTCGTAAAATCATGAGGTAAGTAGTTTTCATGTGTAAGTTGTGCAACTTGAGTCTGATTCCGAACTCCGAACTCGCTACGTGCTTTTTAAACTTTGTGAATCTTGCCTTTTATTTGAAATTCCTGGTTGAAAAGTTAATTAAAGCAGTGGACGGGTCAGTCCCTGAGAGGTTTAATTTATTGCATCGTCCGCTTCTCGCAGCACTGTGGCCCTGTAAAAAATTAAAGATATTATTGGAAAAAATGTGAGTGCATTTGTGGAGGATATAGATAATGTGAAAGGAAACCTCTAGACTCGCGGCCACTTGAAATTCGAATATCATTTGGGTTAGCATCTTGCTTATGTAATAATTTTATTTTCTGCATTAGAGTAATTCTAATGCGGCCTTCTGCCACTCTATAAGCTATGTTGGTGGTAATGTATGTGTTTAAATAACATATTCTATATCTTTATTTACATTTCAGAATTTACCATTTTAACATTATTGCTTTAAATTGAAAACAGCGCAGAATACTGTAAATGAAATAGAACAAACCAAAGTCTTGTACAAATGCGCATTGCTTCACAAAACAAATTCAAATTAACTGTTATGAAACACGACATGCACTATCTGAATACGAAATTACTAACGCAAGACTAAACTCATGAATAGAAGAGAATAACACTTGAAGTAAGTTTGCCGCCTCGAGATCCCGGTGGTAAGACAGCTAAACAACGCCCTCAATAGAATTAACATCTTTATGCACAATAAGATTTGCGTAACAAATGTACACTCAACTACCGTATTGCTAACTAGACTCGGTAACGCGGTAACAACTATCCTTAGTACTTTCTGGCACTACGTTTCCTTTGTTCAACACAAATATCCATACTGTAATACCTTCGTAGTTTAGAAGCCGTAGGTATAATATCTTATTTCTCGAGAATACAACAAGGACATAACGTTTTTAGATGTGTCAAAATTAAAAGTATATATTAAATAGCAAATTTTCTGCCAACACATGGACGCCACAGAACTCGATCTTCAGCTCTTCGTCTCCAACCGCTGCCAGCCGTTTTGCGTATGTCATCGCACCACCTAGCTGGAGGGCGTCCTACACTGCGCTTACCGAGACGTGGTCTCCACTGCCGAACACGTGTTCCTTGTGTTCTTAGGATCTTACACCTCAAATATTTATATGAACTAAAAGTAGATTTTAGTCGAATAAATAGAAAGGATATATCTAAAATTTTAAGCACATGATAGATTTTCCATTACGAGTTTCCTGCGACCAGATGCAGTTGGCACCGAGTTTAAGCTTAGGATATATTTTACGGAATTACAAAATCATTTTAAACCTTCAATCACTATAATATAACCAAAGGATATAAAACATATTTCTTACTTTTCCAGACATATCTAGGATAGTTACTTCGTAGGCGGATGAAAGCGAACCGTCCGAAACGGGCCGGGCGCGGCCGGGCGCAGTTAATTTCACGGAGTATTTGTTTGTGCAAAACACCATTTGCCCCTGCGCGCTACGCTATGCATTAGGAAAAGAGCCGTTAAGTAGAACTAAAGCATCTTTAAAAGCTTACAAAAAGGCGCGATCTAGTCGTCGACACGCAGACGCCTCTAAAATAAAGATAAGCATTTTATCAGAAAGCGGTATGAACATAATATATCGGTTGTACGCCAACCAATATTAAGTAGATGTCAAGAAACAAAACTCCAAAGAATAAACCCAAGCACATGGGGGTCATTTGACGGATATTTTATTTCGTACTTAATCGGAACATGTCTTCTTTATCATACAATAAAAATATCCCAACTCCGTCATAAAATATTTGTTCTTATTTTAAAATTACAAAGTGCACTCTTACTGAGACACCCTTTAGTTCTGCTATTCACCTTGAGTTGTTAATTTATTAGTTCTATCTATCGCAGCCTTTGGAGCGTCCGTCTTCGGGCATAGGCCTTCTCTCTGCTTCTCTAATCTTGGCGGTCTGCCGCCACACGCATCCAATTGATGCCGGATGTCGTCAGTCCATCTTTTAGGTGGTTGTCCTCGGGATAAATTTATCAGTTATTATTAGATATTAACAAATGTTGTTTGTGCAAAACACCATTTGCCCAGCACTACGCTGTGCATTAAGAAAAGATCTGTAATGTAACACTAAAGCATCTTTAGAAGCTTACAAAAAGGCGTGATCGTGAAGTCGGCACGCAGACGCCCGTAAAATACAGATAAGCTATTTCAAATAGCAATAGGAGTATGGGGTAAACGTCAACTAATATTAAATAGTTCAATTTGATAAATAAGAGGTCACTAACAAGATTATAAAAAAAATGTGAATATCGTACATATTGGCGGTCTGTTATCTATTGCTCGATACTGAGTGAATTGATGGAGTATCCTCTTTACACTAGTATTATAGTATTACTGGATTAAAATAGTGCAAGTATTGTGCATTATAGTAGGATGTTTAGTAAGTTTTTTCTTAATTTAAACTTGTTGTAATGTTTATGCAAAGATGACAATACAGTTAAGACATAAACTTGTTTAGTTTCATTAGGTATCTGAAGTGTTTTAAACGTTAAAAAACCCAAACATAACCTCTAAGGAGTTTCATATCGAATTTATAATCGTAACTAACTCACCGAACGATTACTTAATTCGTTTAGAGCCCTTACAAATTGGGAAAGACAAGTGCCATCTTTGACGTAAATCCCATTTATGTTGTTACCAAATTTACACTTGAACTTCGTGTATAAATTTTGCTAGAGACAACTCATAAACGTGTAGTTTATGGCTCCACCACGATTATAAAGGTCACACCTTCGCCGTACGGTTTGCACACCCAAGGGACCGACAGACTGATGGCCAGCTTGTTGTAATGTGTGTTTACTTTGTGTAATTTAGATTATTATCTTTACAAAATAGCGTTGAACATTTTTGCACGAATCGTAGAAGTGGAAAACTAACTGTTAATAAGTATGCTCGTAACATTAGTGTTTTAAATCAGGTTTACATCTACAAGTAAAAGAGGATTGAGAAAGGTATGCTTAGATGGTTTGCACGTGGTGTGAGGATGATTATGATTAATAAACGATTTAAAATGAACTAGACTTTCCGTGACTAAATCCATAATTTAAAGGGAATATCAAGAGTACTCTACCCAGACGGAACTATATGAGAAGGTTGATGAGTGTGAATGAAGCTGAAAGTGTGTATCACGATACACACGTGGCAAGTGAGAGGATGTGATCTCTGCACACCCCTACGGGATGTAATTATGTATGTATGTGGAAAAGCACTTTCAGACAATACTATATCTAGCAAATTCAGCTTCATACCCTAAACTAAGTACATTTTGTACTTTTAGTAATTAACGGAAAAATATAAATATAATCTAACATTTGCAAAAACAGTCCTAAAAACACCAAGACATAAATATTCTTAATAATGCGTATAAACGTGTGTTTTGTGCGGTAATCAAACCCGTAACCTTCATACAGCAAATAATGAGTAGATATACCTTAGAAGACATTGTCATTTTTATTTTTTATTACTTATCTGTAGTTTTGCAATAATAGAACAAATCATTACGCAACTCCTGATTGTTTATTATATTGACGAATCCATGCTTTGACGTAACCATGCTTTGTTATACATGTTTCTGTGTATTTTTATATCAAGAACTAATAATAATATTGTAATAAATAGAAATAGCATTTACAAACATATTTTTTTGCCAAGTTAATACGGATTTTAAATCGAATCCGCGGCATAATAATGTTTAAAAATGTTCATGTTTCGCCAAGAAACACCTGGCCCGGATATCGTCTTTAGCTTAAGGCACTAAATCAAACCTGGCCAACAGTGGCCTATTACTATCGCAGTTTAAATTTATGTGTTACCTATCGGCGAACACCTTTGAAAATTATATTTGGTGTAGCTGCAGTGCGGTCGGGCTCGAGGAAATAGCGTCATTAGCTTTTCTCGTATTTCTTGTTTCTACGGACATTTGCGCTCACCTTGTACAACTTTCTGCAATCTAGTACTTTGCAATTCTGTGATGGCGAAATTGGATCAACATAATGTTACTAACAACGTTACTCGGAATTTCCAAAATAAAATGTCTTAGCTAAATGAAGATACTGTTTTATGGATTTGACGTCACTAGCGGATACTTCTTACTTGTTAACGCATGTGAACTGCGATTCTTCACCTCTAATGTGCAAATATTTTCAGGAGCTCTTAATTGTAGTTTTCTAAACAGAATAAAATCAAAATTCTTTTATTTTTTAAAGATTTATATAAAGTTTACTGTCCGTATTTAAGTTGTCCCATTCAAAATTTTCACACAATAATGCGACCACTTGCATTAACACATAATTTAACAAATGTCATTCTGAGCCGAGATTGTACATATTATGACGAATGAGAGTGCGAAAGTTAGTATTTACATAAAAATACTATTACAGCATTAATTTCATGCTTTTAGACAGATAAAAATAAAAATAAAACCAAAAAAGAGATCATAAATAAAAGGTGTAGGAAAGTGGCTGTATAGTTTTATCGTTCTTACGTCACCAGCGTAATTTCGTACGGGTGTGGAGCCTAAAGGAATTCAGCGCGAGCTGAGCGCCGCCGCCGGAGCGGGCGTACGTCTTCCTGGCTTCCGGAGCACAGATAAACCGCTTCCCCTTCCTGCCCCTTTGCCTAACATCGTGTAACGGACACACTACAAAAGACAAAGTATAAACACACATCCCATGCCTTACTTTCCATCTAACAAATGACAAACACATTCACATACTCTCGCACAGTAATCGGTTATCGAAACGTTTATTTGCAACGGCCGAAACATCTGTAAATCACAACCCGAATACCGCTTCCCGGATATAAATTCCAATCCACACAAATTTCCCAATTTGGGCTCGGTTTACAGATCTGTTTGACGTGGGCCAAACGAATGTCCCGTAAAACAAAATAAAAACCGTTAGAGGCCCGGCCGGTGTGGCAGACACGCGTCCGTGCGTAATTTAATCTTGCGTCACTTTGACGCAGCCTTCTGTAATATTGATACAGAGTGGTACGGTCGAGAGTTAAAAAGCATATTCGAATGCGAAATCTATAATCGAGTTCCAGAAAGCTCTTCCAAACGTGTTATAGCACAAAGCCGAAGTTAATTGCAAACCGACTTCTACCCACTTCATTATTAGACGAATGAGTTGAACCGTCGAAGTCGGGGCAATAACTAAAACTAAACACGTTTGTAACAAGTTGTTTGTTGTGTTATCAGTGTGGTGCCAAACGTTCGCGCCGCAAACTTGCGCCCGCCCCTAATGAAAACTTCGTCGGAGGTACGCCGCCCTCTTTGTACAGTTTTATAGATGTATCTTATCTGATATGCTATTTTTGGAGCCTTTGTATTATTAATTTTTAATGAATAGAAATGGTTTTATGAAAATGTTGATTTTATTTAATTTAGAAAAATAGCAGCCAACACTTCGGAAAAGTGTTAATTTCTAGGTTAACAAGTGGCCTATATTGTTCCCGAGAGTATAAGGCTTTATCCCTAACAATGATCGACTTTACTAATAATTCCTAATGGATTATTTATTGATTGAATTTAACTTAAGCTAAGGCGTCTGTTACATATAACTTAAATAATTGTACACGATACCAGCAGAAAAATCTGTCCTCAGTTGCAGTGTTTTGTAAAGCTTCACATAGGGTTGTCTACAGTAATTTAATTTTTTGCTTTCATATAAATAAAGTTGTACTTGAATTTGAATTAATTAAAAAAATATTTCTATAATTACACTTTAACATAATATATTCTTTAATGTTTTATTTTCTTTATCAAACTGTTAGTGTACATTTGAAATACAAATAAAAAAGTATATTATTTTATTTTATACTTTACCAATTTTTTTGTCATTAAGTTCTTTCTGCGTCCTTATATTATGTTAACAAACAATAAATGAACCACATCGTAGTGAAATTTGGTAACCCTCACGATATATTCACTAAAACCGAATGAGCTCTTTGCAGTAATTGAGAAAACGAATAGAGGTCTCGATTAAAACCCCTTAATAAATGCAATGGATCTATAAATCGTCGGTTTTGGAGTGCGAATGTGTTCCGGCGAAAGTAAATCAGTTGTAACAAATGTGCGGCATCAGTCAGCGGCGGCGTCGTTAGCGGTCGCGGCCCGGCACATCAATCTCGCGGCCACCTTGAGAACGGACTTGCTGAACAATCCCTTTTTTGGTTAACTACTGGTTTGTTTAGGCAAGACCATTTCTATGTGGAGCTTAATGACTTTTCAGGCTATAGTTTTAATGTCTCCGTAGGTGATAGTTTATCGGTCACTTAGGGAACAGACTTGCTGAACAATTCCTTTTGTGGTTAACTACTGGATTGTTTAGGCAAAGTTTCAGACAATAGTTTTCATTTTTGTAGTGTGCTAGGTTCTTTGCCTATAAGTATTTTTTGTTTCGTCTCTTATTAATATGAATCTACGACCGATATGGCGTGGAGGTCAGTATACCTGCACTTCACTCCAGAGGTCGTGGGATCGTGTGTGGGAAACACAGGACAAATCTTTGTGTGCATAAACATTAATATTTGTTCTGGCCTGGGTGTTATCCTATATAATAGGTTGGGGAAAAAGTCTTTTCGTATTTTTGTATGAAAAGTCAAGACATTTTTTTCAAAGTTTATTTACATTTATTTACAATATATATGTACCGTTTTGTTAAATAACTTTCTGCCATTTTGTGGGCAGAGACATTATCCCGTTACTGTAGAAACTTTGGGACTTCTGATCAAAAAAACGGGACAAATAGTTTTGGCAGTCCTCTCTTGAGGTCAACCTTACAGAACCTAAAGAATTCTGCCGAGACCGAAACAGGTGAAAATCTGAAGGCGCAAGGTCAGGGCTATATGGTGGATGCACTAGGACCTCCCAGTCGAACTCTCTTAATTTTTGCTGAGTGGCTAAAGATGTGTGTGGTCTAGCGTTATCGTGATGAAAGACCACACCCTTCCTGTTGATCAATTCCGGCCGTTTTCTCTCGACTGCTTCCTTTAATCTCATCAGTTGCTGGCAGTAAAGATCAGAATCGATGGTTTTGCCGGGCGGTAAAAGCTCATAATAAACAATGCCCTTCCAATCCCACCATACACACAGCATCACCTTATTTCGTGTTAGGCCAGGTTTGGCCACAGTCTGTGAAGCCTGTGGCCAGGTTTGGCCACAGTCTGTGAAGCCTGGCCAACTTTCGACCACGACCTTTTTCGCACGTTCTTGTCGTACGTGATCCACTTTTCATTGCCAGTTATCAATCTCTTCAAAAACGGCTCGGTTTCATTACGTCTCAATAATGAATCGCAAATGAGTACACGGTTCATTAAGTTTCTTTGAGTGAGCTCGTGTGGCACCCAAATATCGAGCTTTTTTGTATAACCAGCTTTCTTCAAATGGGTCAAAACTGTTTTGTGGTCAATTCCCAGTTCTTCAGCTACATCGTAACTACTAATATGCCGATCTTGCTCCACTCTTTCAAAAATGGCGTCCATTTTATTTGTAACAGGGCGACCAGAGAGAGGAGATCTTTAACATCAAAATTTCCGGACTGAAAACGTTTGAACCAAATTTGTGCTACTCTTACTGACGCAGTGTCAGTAATAAAATTTTAAAATGTATCGAATTTCTTCATTAGATTCACTCATTTTAAAGGAGAGAAAAACAAATGAAAAATAGCGGGAAACAACTTTTTTTTATTTTTTTCTTTTCTTTATAATGGAACCTTTTTAATGTTACCAAAACCAGCCAGACACAAATAGTACAGTCAAAAAAATTTTATAATAAGTTTATACCTACGTTATGCGAAAAGACTTTTTCCCCGACCTAATATATTAAGTATATATTTACAAAAGTAAAAAGTACTTAAGTATGTTTATCCGTTATTTAGTATTCATAACACAAGTTCTTAGTGATACTTATCTTGGAACTAAATAATTGGTGTGATTGTAAAAGAATATATATATATGGATAACCAAATATTCTATGTCTTTCCCAAAAGTTGGTATGGCGTTTCATTAAAATCGGTATTGGCGGCTTATGCAAAAAAGTATAATAGACAAAAGAACGCATTTATTAAGTATGCATTTGGTTCATGACATAAGTTTGTGATTTATATTTTGATTAACAGAGATTTTAACATTCACTTGAATTTAACTATAAGTCATGATTTTTTGCATAAATAAAATACTGCGCTTTTATTTAGGCGTGCCGTGAGTTCTTATTTCTATGTATCATATAAATACATACTCCAATCAAAAAGCACAGGAACAGCATTACAATTAATGCTGATGTGTCCCTAAACATAAGATGGCCGCTTTGTTCGCCCTGTCACTCTATTATGAATTATATAGGAAGACTTACGTCCCTAACAATCCTAATTTTTTTTTCAGAACTTTAAAAATTTTTAGAGCAGTCTATAAGCATTAATATTTATGTATATTTTGTTATTAATTTCGATCTAATTTATTTTATTAGAAAATTAAACAAGAACAAAAGGCACAAACGAAAGTCTTCTAATACAGTCTTAATTAAAAGGTAACATTTCCTCAACAATGACGAAGGTATATATGAAAGAGCAAATTCATATTGCAAAATCTGAACTATTTTAGCATTTAGTAAAACTGTAGTATCCTTGCGGACAAATTATGTAATAGCTGCTAGTGAAAAGGCTCATCAAAACAAAAGCATTTCAAACGAAAGCATCCACATTCACTCTCATCAAAGCCTGTGGGGTTGCAAGCCAGCGGAATGTTAATGCAAAACTTGATATTACCATGCAATATATCCTGAAGTATTTATTTGCAGTATTTGTGGGGAGGGCGGGCATTAATCATTGCGAGCCGAGGGGCCGTCAGAGTAGCTAGTGCATTCAGTGCATGTGCCGAGCTCAGGGTCACCGCAAACAACTGCACCGAACGTTTTTAATCTCACCTGCCAGTGGGCTCTTTACTACAACTCGTGGCGAAATAGATGGGTTTTCTCTCACGCATATTACATAATAATTTCGGACTCTAAGAGATAATGTCATACAAAAGGTATAGTCAAAAATTTCAACTTAAATTACAGCAATTCTAATATATGAATAAAGGCAGTGTTTGTTTAGTACGTAACTTAGAGCGTCCTATTCGCTATAAGTATGCTTCTAAGAAACTAAAAAGACAGTAACAAAATACAGATGCCAGTTCTTGTTATAGAGCGGTGGCTCAGAACTGGCACTTAGATTCATTTACACTCATATTTTTTGTTTTTTACAAAGTCTGGTTGGGTTAATCTCCCGTCATCTTGGGTTGTGAGGGGGGCTGAGTACCTCCCGGAAGCCGGGAAAAGGTAACACCCAGGGACCGACGACTCTGGGTGCCCTTAGTACTGACTACCGGGAGGGAAACTAAGAGAGACCTGTGGAGGGCGCAGTGGGCGGGCCAGTAGGGCCCGTCAAGCAGCGTCAGGAGGGTCTTAGGCAGTGGGGGCAGGGGGCCCCTGCTGTCTAACCATAAACCCTCCGAGAAGTCGGCCACACACGTTATGGTCGCATAAGGAGGTAGGAGGGGCGCGTCCACTGCGCCTCTCTGAGGAGGTCCTCCCGGTTTTGGTCCGGGGGACGTCGGCCGCAGGCGGGGTGTCAGATGCTGCAACCCAGGTACTGGCCCCCGCCTTTTTCTCAACAAGCGGCGGGCGTCGTCGAAAGATTTTTAGTTGGTATTATTGCTGGCAGTCGCGTCTGCCGGTGGTGAGCCCCACTCCCCCTTTCGGTCCCCCTTTGGCCGGAAGGCAGTGCGTCAATGCATTTTGTTACCGACGTAAAACAACAAAAAAAAGGGGGCCTGAGGGGACAAAGTCTGGTTGGGTTAATCTCCCATCATCTTTGTTTGTGAGAGGGGCCTAAAGTGAAGAAAGTCTGGTTGGATTAATCTCCCATCATCTTGGTTTGTGAGAGGGGCCTAAAGGGAACAAAGTCTGGTTGGACTAATCTCCCATCATCGTGGTTTGTGAGAGGGGCCTAAAGGGAACAAAGTCTGGTTGGACTAATCTCCCATCATCGTGGTTTGTGAGAGGGGCCTAAAGGGAACAAAGTCTGGTTAGACTAATCTCCCATCATCGTGGTTTGTAAGAGGGGCCTAAAGGGAACAAAGTATGGTGGGGTTAATCTCCCATCATCTTGGTTCAGGAGAGGAGGCCCGTGCTCAGTAATGGGACGTATTTTTTATCTAATTAATTGGACATAATACCTACAAAAACTCACCAATAGGGATGAGACAATTGTCCATCTCTTACATACTTTACACTCTACTTTCTATTTATCCATATACATTGTTATTGTCATACAGGTTCTTTTATTTCCTTTTTTTAGTGGCAAACCCCAGCTTTGAGAGCATCACCAATTAGGCCTGAAAATCTCCGAAAATTCTGGGAAGTCCTCTACAGGTCCTTCCACATTTTTCGTGTAAACCTCTTCCATTAATCTTCTGACAAACGTCCACTTCAGCTTTCTCGTATCAATAAATTTCTTAATTTTTCTCGTTAACTTCGCTCTAAATATTTTTTGTAACGGTCTCGTCTCTACTGCTTTATACTCCTTTATGTTCACCTGCCATACCCAACATTAACTTTGAGCCGGTCTGGCTGTTCGTCAGCCCATTGGGTGCCCAAATCACCATATTTCTCTTATTTCCTTTCTTTCTTTATTCAATATTCTCTAGATACCTAATTACCAGTTCTATCAAACAGGCACTCAAGTATACCCACAAATTGATCCTTAAATGATTATTAACTTTCCTGCTTGCTTTTTTTCTTCCAAATACTACTCTTTCCTTTATACCCACGTTTTATTATATGCTCCTTCAATTTTGATATGTTCAAAACTAGCCTACGTTACTTATTATAACATTAACTATCTGCAGGTAAAAGTCAAGAGAAAATCGATCCAGCCATTTTAGAGCTTAGTCAACAATCAAAACTAAAAAATATATATAAAAAAAGTATATTTTACAAATAAACCGTGTGCACATCGTGTGAATTTAGTAAAAAGCAGTTTTTAATTTGACAAACAGACTCAACAATCTTTTTCTTTCTTTATTTTAAATAATGGCTTCGTGCGTCTAGCACATTTAGCCAGTGTCAAGTAAGTGACATATTAATAATATATAATTCATAGTAAATGAGAATGAGTGGTGGTAAAGATGATAAATGGTAAATGAGATACCCTCCCCTAAGCCCCTTGAGTCCTCAGTAAAGATGTGGGACTATACTGAGATCTCACATTGACTCCTTGAGAGAATTTGAAAAGTGATGTTGCACTGTTCTGTTTCATTTACCAACACTCATGTACGTTCTAAACACTTAACGGTTAATAATCCACCGTTATTATACATTAATGTTAGAAATATCACAAATTTTAGAAAATAAAACAAAACTGCAGACATGACGCTTCACTTTCCCGCCAAGAAGTCTCCTCAACAATCTTATTTATCTGTATAGCTGTATATAATGTTAAAAGGAGGTTGCAAAAAGAAGTTTAAAAATGAATATTTAAAATTCATTAGACAAAAAGTTATTATTTAAACAATGAAAACTTTTTGAAGCTTTGAATCAATTAACCTTCTTGACGAGCTTAACTTTGTGTTTAACCATGATTATAATTGCAAATAAAGGTGTGGAATTTTCTTACTTTAAATTTGTTCTTTCTTATACGATTTTATAAAATTAGTTTACATTAAAATATTTAGAAGTTGATTCGAAGTTTTTTTGGCGCCAAAGCGGACAAAGACACATCGCGGCAATATTTTATATTCCAATAATGAATGTCGCTTCCTTTATTTTTGATGAGATTTTTGATTGATTGTATTTTTATGTTTGATTAAATGGATTTTTAGACATAACTTCTTTGCCAACGTATACAAGTGTAGACGTGTAGAGTGTGGCGGTACAGGAGCACCAGCGCTGCTGTATTATAAGATGCAGCAGCATTACGCTGATGTATCCCCCTTTTGACAGGTATGTTGTTGTTATTATTATTATTTAATAGGTTTCTTTTGTTTTTTTTGTGTATGTGATACTGTTTGATCTAATTGTTTCTGTAATGTTATTTCGTCAATAAAAAATATTCTTATTCTTAGAAAAGTGGTATATTCTAGTAAGTTGCAATTTTTCGTGTTGATGTCACAACTCCATTGACGCCTCTTGTAAAGTCTCCACTACTTTACTGCGCATAACCTTGACTTGACTCGACTATGAGGAACTTTTCTTGACTTTGACTGTAACTAAATGACGAAAACACTGAATTTATGCAAATGATTTGATTTATTGGGATCCTACCAAGATCTAAGGAGCCCAAGCCAACCTCACCTGCAAGTAGTGCACCTGCCGATTAACGGACGAGGCTCTGGCGAACATTAAAGTTCCCGGTAAGCGGCAATAGGCTCGCCACCTATTACGTGGGCCCAACAATATAACTGGCGAAATGTGGGCGTATTATATGCCCCTGCCTACCCCTTCGGGGAAACAACAAAAAACATATTATGTATGTATTTGATTTATTAAATTGCTTGACACTGTCAGATACTCTAAACGAGCGAGATGATGTGAGCAAAACGAAAAAAGTTGACTCGATGGTATATTACGTAATATTTTTATGATAAGGTCATGTTAATATATATGGAAATAAACAATAGTTAGATAAAATAAAAATAAAAAAAGGAATTGCGGTTGCATATAAATATTTCGATATTGAAATGGATATCGTAGAGGGCGAGCGGTAGTAAAGTATGACAATGGGACATATGGCACTCACTAATCATACTTTGCTTTCTGTTTTATTTCGCATTTCCATTACCGTATTTCAAAAGGTATTGACATATGAGGCACTTTTACGAGTTTTACGGTTCGCTCACTGTACCGTAAATTTAATGCTACTTTGTACTGGTCCGGGCTATGAGCTTTGTTTAAATATAAAAGCAAAACTAGACTTGGGATATGTATAAACTGTGAACGTTGCTTGCTTTATTTTTATTCTATACTACCCCACGGTTGCAGGTATAATACATATTTATATTTGGTTAGTGGAGTAAAAATGTATTTGTAAATTTTCGGTTAGTTAGTGATGGGTTCTATTTGAAAACTATTTATTATATAGCGTGAAGGTCGTTGGTTCCATTCTCATACAATACAAATAGAGTGTGACAGTTAGAGACTGACAGGGTAGGGTATATATCATGTAGGCATTTGAACATATATTAATAATCATAAGTATATTGTATAACAACGAAAATGAAATTCGACGACCGATATGGAGTGGTGGCGAGTATAGCCGCATTCCACTCCTGAGGTCGTGGGTTCGATTCCCACTCAGGACAAATATTTGTGTATATAAATATGAATATTTGTTCTGGGCTGGGTGTTTTTCTTTCTATATTAAGTATATATTTACAAAAAAAAGAAGTATTTATGTATGTAAGTATATATTTATCCGTTATTTAGTATCCATAACACAAGTTCTTAATGATACTTATTTTGGAACTAAATAATTTGTGTAAGTGTCAGAAATATTTATTTATTTATATAACTTACAAAATTTATTTGAAGTGGGATTGCAAAAGTCAGTTAGATTCGTTAAGAATAAACAATCAATAACTACAATAGTTTTTCAATGATGTTCCACCACATATAAATATGAAAATATTACTACTTAGTAAACCGTTATAACTAAACCTTAATTAGTACCACAATTCGTGACCTTAAGTATACCTACTGTGACTTCTAAGACTATTTTTTACAGTAATTTACTACTCCAGCTTGGCTGACCCATAATAACGTTATAATTCTCTCGAACCGAACCAACATTCTTGGAAATGTGACTTTAATCACTTCACTCGACCCGCACTTTGTTTGTTACAACATTACGGTATCAAAATACATTACGGTATTTGATTTAGCATCCCAAACTTGCACATAGTCAAATTTGCGACTAAACTCCCGGCCTGTATCACCAATGTGTTCGCCGAATTAATTGTTTAATGAATGTATAGCATATTTCTGTTACCAGTTCTACGATAAGATTGTTGGCCGCATTAATGCAAAATAAACGGGATCAATGGAAACTGTATTAAAACAAGTTTATATATTTTTATTGACATTTGGTTAAGGTGTAAATTAAGAAACTAAAATAATTGTTTAAAATTTTTACATATTTTTTTATTTTATTTGCAGTTGAAAATATTACCACGTAAGGCATAGAAGTAAGATTTTGGTCTAAGTTTAATTCTTCCCTAGACCTTCTTCTAATATTTAAGTATTCATTAATGCAGCTCTTGATTTCGCTTAATGAAGATCTCATCTCTACTTTTTTAGCCGCAGCTCCTGCCTAACTTCATCCAGAATAAAACTTTATTGAAAAAGATAACAAACAAAAGGTTTAAACAATGGCCCTCACTTTACTAAGGCACGACTGAAAGGACGTTATCTTAACAATAACTTTCCAACTATAATTTTGTGTTTACAGCGCTGCACATCGACCCTATCACAGCAAACAGGCTTGGTAACGTAATAAATATTATATAGAGGCCAAACATGGGAGTAATCCTTGCCATACCGAGAGGGATCGGGGCAAATTTTCCTGATCTTGCGGTTTCCTTCACTTGCCTGTTAATATTAGTTTATCTACCCTCTAGCCGCATTGTGTGCAAGATTTACAAATACCTGTCGGCGACTGATAGCGATGATCGAGTCACTTGCTATTCTAGCGATTGGAGCTATAAGATTATTTAAAGAGAATTATCATTTAAAGAACACGTCTATTAAATTTTTTATATGTAGAAATAAGTGTAATAAAGTGAATTAACTATAAGTATGGACAGAGTTAGAAAAACCCGCTGCGTTCACCACATTTGCAAAGTGGAATAATTTGTAAGAAAATTTGTGAATAACATTGAGTGGAATGGTAAGAATAAATGAACATAATAATTGACTTTCTTTACAGACCTATGTGTAATTGAAAATGCAAAAAAATAGGAACATTCGTCAGATAGTTTTCCCCATAAGCGAAGTTTCGGGTAGAACACACTAAATCCAATATCATGTATATATACAAAATAGGTCGTATTTTAGTATTAAAATCTTGCAAAACTTAAAAGTTTTACATAAATAAAGACATAGAATGTGTACAATCAGCATACACGAGAAAGCAAAAATGGGAGACGGAAAAAATA
This sequence comes from Musotima nitidalis, assembly GCA_949126915.1. Lineage (NCBI taxonomy): Eukaryota > Metazoa > Arthropoda > Insecta > Lepidoptera > Crambidae > Musotima > Musotima nitidalis. The sequence continues at coordinate 11,743,475 of OX421418.1, read as the reverse complement.
AATCCGACAGCCATTTTCCCCATTTCAATACGGGAGCTGCGGCTGCATACACCAGTAGCACATAAGCGAAAACAACTTGTATCCAAATACCCATCAGTTGTTCAAGTCCTATGGTGCATGCATGGCGGTGAAATTCTTACTGCGACATATTATTAACACAACTTAGGCAAATTAAGTGTGTCTTGTCATGTCATGTGCTTGTTTGTGTCGTGTCATGTGTGTGTATAAAGTAAAGTAAAAAGTTATTTTTTTCATAAACTATTACATAGCACTTGAAAACGACAAAACAAAATATACATAAAAAATATAATTAAATATTACTACACTGAAATCACGAAGCTTATATTCACTTACATGCAAATAAATAAAAAATTGGTGTAAGTGAATCTAAATGCCAGTTCCGAGCCCCTGCTCTGTGAGAAGAACTGACAAGAAACTCACAGGCTATGCTCTTTTACATTATTTTTATCAAGTATGGGTTTATGTGTGTCAGGTCATGCGTGTGTCAGTCATGTCGTATGTGTGTGTCATGGCATGTGTGTGTTTTTGTGTGTCATGTCATGTGTTTGAGTGTGTCATATCATGTGTTTTCACTTAATCCTCTTTTTACTTACCCTTTTTTATTTAAGATTAGTTTCTCTCAAATTATACTACGTTCTAGACTTTATGTACAAAAAATAGTATCCTTGACTTAGCTACATTAGCGTATTATATCGAATAATCATATCGTCGCCGACGCCGGAAAGGTTCGCCCCTTTGCGGCGTTGTCAAATCACGAACCTTATAGGTATTATTAGCACATTAATAATTCTTTAATAAATCGTTATAGGCATGTTGTTGAAAATCTTATAAATACTCTAAGACTGGGCAAAATAAAAGTCAAAAACCCCTATTGAATGAATGTGTAATGGTTGTAGTAAAAGAACATGTGAATACCTTTTTTGTTAAACCCTAAAAATTCTGTATTATTCCAGTGTTTTAAAGTATCGATTAAGTTTCTCAATTTTAGTTTATCAGTACTTTTTGCTTATTTACTAGCAGTCAACTGTTGCTTATTGAAATAATTAATTTGGTAATGCAATGGCACCACTTTAGATTTTTAATTTCTACCAAACTATCGCATTAAGTATATTACTACGGCTATGTTAAATATGAGTATTATATTGGGTACTATAACACCCATATATAGGTATATACCTACCGTCATATGTTTTTCCCTAAAGAGGGTAAGCTTGTAGTAGGAATTTTTCTGTATTTCAAAAACTATCACAATAAAGTTTCGAATTTCCTAAACGGGTTCCTGAATTAAATCTTGCTGAGGTATTTGAGAAACACCATGCAAGAGAAACTCGTACATATTCTCCATTATCAAATAAATAATCTATATGTACAAATGTTACGCGTATTTCACTATCATCGTTGTAGATTCACCCTAAGAAATAATAATCGTTGGAGCATACACACGTGTTCTTTGCGAATATTTTGAATAGCGACCCACCCTGGAACGATATTGTGTTCCGGCGCTGTATTGAGAGTGGAAACGGCAATATTTATTCAAAAGAGATAATATCGGAACAGATTGGATAGCATATTATTATATTTAAGCAAATAGAAAGCAATAATACAAGTTTTCTGTCGAAATATTGGAAGGTATGAAGAAAATAAATGTTTACTATTTACTTTTAGGTAATCTTTCAAGGGCGTATCCAGGATTTCAGCTAGGAGAGGCAGTCATACCTGTTTCGAGAAGACTGTCGGTCGGGTATATTGAAACAAAAAATCATGAAAATTAACTTTATAAATGACATGTGTAATTTAAGAGTAATATTCTCGGGTTTGCCGAAAATTTGTCTATGACAATCTTTTGAATAAACTCACTGTGTTCGTTTAATTTATTGCGACGTACGCTCGTCAGACATAAACCCGTAGGCCTTTCTTCATCCATGGTGGCCGACTTTCCGGAGGGTCCATGGTTAGACAGCAGGGGCCCCCTGCCTCTACTGTTACTGTTATTACAGATTATGTTTTTTGTTTATCTTAATATTACGATTTTATGTTAGCATATTTTGTTACCGCGACGTAGTCTCTGCGGTGACCTCCCATTAAACCACTCACGTTTCTTCAGCGGTCGTTGTCACGTCGCGTCTCTGTCAATTTGTTTACCTTAACCAAATTCACCTAACTAAATGCTTTTCAAGAAATGAATTTCACTCTTCTTTGTGTTATCCATGAATACAAAGAATTTATGCACAGACAATTTGCATTCATAGCTGTTGTTACCTGGTCTGCTAAACAACAAGTTCAATCCTAAAATATACTTATCTAAAATCTTTAAAGTTACAATAATTATGACAGATACGACAAAACAAGATAAGAGTTTAGACGATTTCACAGAACTGACGTACTAGTTTTTTTTTTTTTCGCGGAAAGGCATGTATGACTTTTAGTAACTTTAATGTTCCGGGGCCGCAGTAGCTCTTTCGAGCATTCCCGCTCCACGTCAGTCGGCGGGGACAACACATCTGCCTCCGCCAATTCTTACTGAACCGCGTAATGGTGACTGACCTGAATCTTTCTTATCATTGTTCATTTGAGCCCAGCAGTGGAATATTATTAGGTTGAGATGATAATGAATCGAGGCGAGACCTGTCTGCGCCAATCCGCACGAAGTCCGCCTGATGTCTTAAATAATAGGTCAATCGCTGTGCAAACTCGTTAACTTTCTTGGGTATAGAGATAGATAATCAGTGCTCTTGGAAATATCATATAAAAAAAAAATGTTACAAAATTAATAGATTCGCGTATGCATTGTGGCGTTTAACTATGCAGGTAAACCAAAATGCTGCTTTAATGACTTATCACGGATATGTCGCATTCAATCTTAAGTATGGTGTACTTCTATGGGGAAACTCCACAGATATAAATAAAGCATTTGTGTCTCAAAAACGATGCATTCGAGCCATATGTGACGTTTCGCCAATGACATCGTGTTGACAGCTATTTCCTAAACTGAATGTACTTACTCTAATAGTTGCAGTATATGCTAATAGTTGCAGTATAGCGAGACATCATGGTAAGCTGATGTTGCTAAGTAAGTGGTAAGTAAGTGCTGGTAAGCCAAATACGCACACACATTATTATAAAAGGAATTGTTATCCAAATTGTGTTAAGATATTTAATAAGTTACCAAACTCAATAAGAGAGCTTAGTTTGCCCATATTTTAAATAAAACTACAGTTATGGCTAAAAACTAAAGGTTTTTATTCACTCGCAGAATATTTTAACACCAAAATTGAATTTATATAATTTGATATTATTCGTTATTTTGACCTCAATTTAATTTTATTATGATTATTACAATGACTTTTAATTCCACTTATTTTATATTGACATGCACACGCCCTGCGTTTGGCAAAATAGATGTTCTATTATATAACAAAACAAGCACATGTTACTCTATTTTATGTGAATAAATTTATTTCATTTCATTTCAACGCGGCGATAGCCAAGTGGCGAGACCCCTTGTCTTTAATTTCAGAGGGTCTCGGTTCCAAACGCTGATGGCGCACCAATGACTTTTTGAAGTTATGTGCGTAATTATCGCTTACGGAGCAAGCCTCGGAAAGCACGTTAAGCCGTTGGTCCCGGCTGTCTTGAACATCTATGGCAGTCGTTATTAGGAAGTCAGTGCCTTCTAATACCTAGACTGACATATGGTTTAACTATAGAATGATTTCCCTCTGGGTTGCGGAGGTCTGACGGCAGTCTCCCCACGTGATAACTAAAATCTGATTAAACCAGTGAGCAGACCCTGGGCCCTAAGCTTGGGCAACCGGGATAATGCTAGGATATGATGGAATCGCTGTGCAATCTGCGGCCAAAAGTTTGTTTCAAATAACTCTCTGTCTACTGGTGAATAGAAGGAGCTAAATATCAGCAAGCTATGCGAGCCGGAGTCTGAGCTTGAAAGCTTTATTGTCAAAGTAAGCAGCCGGAACATGAGGAATCCTATACGGTACGTCTAGCAGGCACTTTTATTGGTAAGCTTACATACATTATTTTGGCGTGTCCTTTCTGACTGTATACATACTATAGTATAGTGTATATTTGCCAGTCAACGCGTCCGAACCTAAAAATATCTGCCCCATTCGTTTTAAATTTTATTAATATCTGACGGAATTATGACAATAATATTTGTGTGTTTATTTAGGTGTATAGGGGGATCCTACCATTATCTTACCTGTAAGTGATACCCGTGCTAATCAACGGACGAGGCTCTGGCAAATACAAAAGTACCCGATAAGCGGCAATAGCTTCGCCACCTTTTACGTGGGACCAATAAAGCAATTGACGAAATGTGGGCTCATAAATGCTTCTGCCTATCATCCCCCGAAGGGATGAGGCGTGAATGTATTTGTAAAATAAACCTAATAGGTATGTAATATTATCTGCGGCAATATTAAAATAATTAACTATAACCCAAATAACTTTTTTTTTTATTGCAGAACTATTATTTGTTCCAAGTTTTTGCGTGTACTCGTAATAATAAATAAAAAAATAAAGAAATAATCTCTTACAGTCACACCAATTATTTTGTTCTAAGATAAGTATCACTAAGAACTTGTTTTATGGATACTTACGAACGTATAAACATACATGCTTAAATACTTTTTTTTGTAAATACATACTTCATATACATAGGAAAGCACCCAGACCAGAACAAATTTTCATGTTCTTGTACACAAAAATTTGTCCTGTGTGGAAATCGAACCCACGACCTCTGGAGGGAGGTATACTGACCTCCTCGACTTAATGAGCTATTGGAGGCCAACTGTAAATATCTCAAAATTACTTGCTACAATTTATTTGTTGTATGTATTTCAGGGGTGATCAAGAAACCTAGACATGACATTGATGATCATTGCCCCATAGAATGTGGATTGGATTACTACATACAGGGTACATTTATTTGTGTAACACATTCAAATTATATTTAATAAATAAATAAGTATTATTTTACAGTCACACCAATTATTTAGTTCCAAAATAAGTGCCATTATGAACTGGTGTTATGGATACTAAAGAACGGATAATTTACACTGTAATCGATAGCTGGCCTCAATGTTTTAATTCAAGATTAAATGATTGCACTGCTTTTGAGCGAAGAAAAACGGTCGAAAATATCTTACTCTCAAACAAGAAAGTGAAAGTTTAATCTGAAAACGTTGTGTCAGGCATCATTTCCAAAAATTACATTTATTATAACAGCTACATTTCCATGCTGAAATTCGCACTAAAAAGATTTAATAGAAACATTTGTTTCATTTCTATGAGATACACTCATTTGCTTAAAAAAACTGTGTATCTATAACAACGATCTGTAAGCTAACTTTTTAAACACATAACAATCTTTTACGACTTTCCAACAATTTTTAAATTTATTTATATATTGATTGACAAAATTCAATCATTGCAGACGCACGGAGATCATAGAGTAAATCAATAAAGCCGGCGAGTCTCAATACGGCTCTTACAACGTAGACGGATATTTCCGCTTGATGCATTTTTGATGTTTTTCTGATGTGGGTCTATCGGGCTTCACTATCTAAACGTGATGAATATTCAACACGTTAGTTTTAGGGTGATGCGAACGCATTTTTTTCGGAAATTAAAAATGTTCATTGATTCAAAGGTTTCAATTTTAAATGTAGCTATTTGAATTCTACATTTATAAAAAAATACACTAGTGACTAAACTACTAGCGCTCAGTTAAACTATATTACATATTAATGTAGGCTCCCACTAAAAGTGGTGTGACAATTGAAACATTTAATGACTTTCCGATTGAACTAAACTGGTTTTAAAATAAAATTTCAAACAATGATCATAGTCTGGATTTTCGAATAATATTTATTTTTCTTTGTTAAAGTTATAATTGAATTTATAAACAATATTTGTGCACGGTTTTAAATATAAAGAAATACCACTGAAGAAACCAAACTCTACATTAGTTAAAAAAGAAAAGGTTATACTTTGTAAAATGCACCTTTTAAATATATTACGTAAAAAATAATATTAATGCATGTCTGTGCCAACGCAACGAGATAAAAAACGTAAACAATGCGACCCTTACTATGTAACATTGAGACATCGAGCGATAGAAATCGCTTTTCCCTGCTGCAGCAGCTGCTGTCACACGCAATAATGCCGGAAGTGTGTGTCGCTTAGTGATTCATGGTACAGGAAAGTGGTAAGTGAAGAGGTTGACAACATATTGGTAATATGGCAATCAATTAATCAAAATTTATTGCGAACACAGGTTACAAGATAGGTGTTACAGTAAATACCGTTCTAAGGGTAAGGTAATATGGTACCGGCCTAGAATAATGCCACCTCGTCTCATGTCACAGGGAGTCGACGAGTCCTACCGGAACATGGGCAGCAGCGTCATCTTGCGTACTGGCTTGAACAGCGATCACTAACCCGCCAGCCCAGCGTGGTGATTATGGGCAAATGCCCCAGTAGAATCTAATTTATTGGCGGAGCCAATGTTCTGCAGTGGGTTTTTATGAGGCTGATATGATAGGTAATGTAACTAATCAAGTCTTCTAATAAATTGTCATCTTTATTTTGTCGATAATGTCCTACCGATACCGATAGTATGAGATAATATCACCTAGCAAGCCCTGTGCAAATTATATAAACAAAGTGAAAATTATCTAATGACGTCCTACCGATACCGATAGTATGAGATAATATCACCTAGCAAGCCCTGTGCAAATTATATAAACAAAGTGAAAATTATCTAAAATTCAATAGTCTTATCCATAAGTTCTTAACGAAGACACGCGTTCCAATGAGACAACAGCATCCCAAAGCCCATCAAATAAAAAGACCTTCTGTGCATAGATAAAGAACATTCGGCTGTCGTTGGCCAAATGGAATTTCCTTTATATAAAACTCAACACGTGTATACAAATGTCTTGTCAAACGATAATATTGAATCAATCTGTGATAACAATGTGATACAGACTTTACTTACTATCAGTAAATAAAGTTCTTTTATTATGTCTAACTCACAATAAAGGAGTAGGTTCTCAATTTCAATTGTAATTTTTTTGTATATATATTATGAAAATAGACGCCTGCACGCGACATATAGAACCAGAAAACCGACAGATGTTCACAGTTGTTCACAGTGATTGTTCACAGTGAATTTAAATAACATAAAGGTTGCAGGACTAGCAATAAGCAATAGACAGGATTATTTATATGACTTAAAGCTGGTCTTAACTTTTGTAAAAGAAACCGCTGAAATGGCTTCGCCTCCATAAATTGCTATACTTACTTGTTGCGGTCTTCATCATGACGAGCATAGCAAAATCTAAATTCCACTATAGTTAAAATTCAATTTCGCCGGTGCCATATGTTGTTTTGAGTGTTTGGCCTTCTATCCTACCGATGTAAATGGAGAAGTACTAATAAAGACAAAATGTGGACATATTTTATGCAGAATGGACGTATTGGTAAAGCTCCTTTTAGTTTTAGTTCAGCTTTCTTCAGAATAGACATTACAACTGTTCAATGCAGTAATTAATATCTCACAATTATAATGCAGATACTGAAAATTTTTTCAACTTTTACATTTCGAGATAGATACTTGAAAAACACACTCGACAATAAACATCTGACCAAATAAAGGTTACCTATTGGTCCACTGAGTTTAGGCTTCTAGCTTTGTCCATAAGAAAGTCTTTACGTTTAGTCATGTTACATCTATGGATATAATTAAGACATTCAATACTCTTAGTGTTAAGAAAGCTGCAGACCTCTAGGGCAATTCCATCGTAGTTACCAAGCCTATCATTGTTTCGGTGGCGCACAGTTTGGCTCTAATATTTAATAAATGTGTAGATTGCGGCAAATTTCCCGATCTAATGAAAGAAAGTAAAATCATTCCATTATATAAATCAGGCAGTACAACAGACCCAACAAATTTTCGACCTATCTCAGTGCTGCCTACATTTAGTAAAATTTTTGAAAAACTTGTTTACAATCAGATGTTAATATTTTTCAATAAAAATGGATTAATGCATTCGAAACAATTTGGATTCACGAAGGGTCGTTCTACAAACGATGCAGGTGTTGAGCTTTTAAAACATATATTTGATGCTTGGGAAAATTCTTTGGACGCTTTAGGTATTTTTTGCGATCTGTCCAAAGCTTTTGACTGTGTTCCTCATGAAGCATTGATAAAAAAATTAGAATATTACGGAATAAGAAACTCCGCATTGGATCTTCTCACTTCATATCTAAGTAATAGGATTCAAAGGGTTGAGGTTAATGGAAAGCGATCTCAGGGGTCTGTTGTAAAAATGGGGGTACCACAGGGCTCGATTCTCGGTCCGTTTTTGTTTTTGATTTATATTAATGATTTGCCATATTTTATTAAAGAAAACCACGAGATAGTTTTGTTTGCTGATGATACATCATTATTGTTTAAGTTAAAACGAAATCAGAATTTAGACGAAGTAAACAGTGCGATCTCGAAGGTGGTGCACTGGTTTGACGTTAACAATTTGCTATTAAATGGGGCTAAAACGAAATGTATTAAATTCGTGATGCCTAACGTCAGACAGGCAAACTCTACTATTATGGTAAAGGAGGATGAGTTGACCCTTGTGGATACTACCAAGTTTTTAGGGATTACTTTAGACTCTAAGCTACAGTGGGGCCCACATATTGGTGAATTGTCGAGTAGACTTAGCTCTGCAGCATTCGCGGTAAAGAAAATTCGCCAATTAACAGACGTTGTAACAGCTAGGCTAGTTTATCATAGCTATTTCCATAGTGTTATGTCCTATGGTATTCTTCTGTGGGGTTGTGCCGCAGACATTCAAACTATCTTTGTGCTGCAGAAGAGGGCTGTTCGAGCAATTTATAATCTCCCGTGTGGACATTCACTAAGGGAAAAGTTTAAAGAAATTGGTATTTTGACAGTGGCCGGTCAATTCATTTATGATAACCTGGTTTATGTACATAAGAATACTGATCAATTTAGTAAGAAAAGCTGTATACATAACCTAAACACAAGGAATAAGCATAAATTAGTTGTACCTGCCACTAGGCTCCAAAAGATAAACAAATCTTTTAAAGGTGTACGATTCTACAATAAAATCCCAAGCAACATACAGCAATTGAGCCTAAATAAATTTAAATTAACCATAAAACACAAGCTGTCTTCAAAGGGATACTATTCTATTAAAGACTATATGGCAGATAGAAATGCTTGGGATTAAACTGCCGTTTCATACAGGCTATTCTAATATGAATGACTTGAAAAAATAAATATTGTTAAGGTTATGTTATATTGCATTGTATAGCTTCACAGACAAATGAAGATTGTAATTCTAGTACCAAACTAATGGACATATTTAAAAGAGCATAGCCTGTGAGTTTCTTGCCAGTTCTTCTTACAGAGCGGTGGCTCGGAACTGGCACTTAGATTCACTTACACTTAATTATTTTTTGTTTTTAAATTGTTTTTTTGCATGTAAGTGAATCTAAGCTTCGTGATTTAGTGTAATATTATTTCGATTGTGTTTTTTTTTTCCTTTTGTAATCATGACGTTTTCAAGTACTATGTATAATAGTTTATGAAATAAATATTTTTTTTACTTTTTTTTTTTTACTTTTCAATATGACCCTCAATGGTTTTAAGAAAGAAATAGTACGCCAGCGCATTTGTTTATTTTTTGCTGTACTTGGTGAGGCCCTACCGTTTTTTAATAATATTTTAAACTTAAAAACAGTCTCCATCAGAAATAATACCTTATGGCAAAAATGTTAAAACCAACCGATTACTTATTATAATGAGCACTATCGACGCCAAGGAATAATTAAACTTTAACTTCATTAAATAATCAGTCCACTCCAACAATGAGTAATCATTCTGTCTAATTAATTAAAGTGAATACCGTTTTACTTATTCTCCCTTTTAGTGCATTTTTTATTTTATTCTTTCTTGATTGTCACAGAACTTCATATTATTTATTTATGAACAATTTATGGACAGTCAAATCATACATAGGAAAAAAGGAAAATTTACAAGAATGTACAATGGAACTGCTTATTCCAAGGGGAATTTCTTCCAGCAAAAAAAAAATTAATAAATTGTCTAGGGTCAGATCTATTATCTCATAACTTCTCCAAAATATAAAATAACACACCATCAACATTACCTGCACACAAAGTTACTCCTGGGAACATTGATTGGGAATCAGTGAATAGATGAATGCCAAGGACTCAGCCATGCTAGCAAAACAAACGGCACGGATGAAGTGCCGTCCAACACGCCCAGTAGAGAGCTGAATCAACCATTTGCCGGCTATTTGCTCTTTGTGGATCCCATAGGTGCAGACTGCTGCAGCAAACATTACAGATGAAGATGTCATAGCAATAAGGCAAGTGAATTTCGCTTTGATGTTGATTAATGTAAAATGTCATTTGCGTCTATCAGAAATGTTCTGTAAGAAAAATATAATTAATGAATTATATTTTAGTAAAACTACTTCTAAACATAAAATAAATGACCACCTACATTACCTACACACAAAGTTACCTCTGGGAACGTTGATTAGGAATCAGTGAATAGATGAATGCCAAGGACTCAGCCAGGCTAGGAAAACAAACGGCACGGATGGAGTGCGACCCAACACGCCCAGTGGAGAGCTGAGTCAACCCACCGCCGGCTATTTGCTCTCAGCGGATCCGAAAGGGCGACCGCTGCTGCAAACATTACAGATCAAGATGTCATGGCGATAGGCCAGGTGAATTGCACTTCATTGTTGATAAATGTAAAGTTTACGCTAGTTACTAGTCTACACTGTAAGAAATTCGTCACTTAGAAGTTTTTGATAAGAAAAAGTAAGCAATGAATTAAATAAGGTAAATCTTAGAGTGATTGTCTAAAACAGACTTGATAGTGCATCAAACATATTAATTGACAATGTAACAGTGTCAATGTGCAAAATGGTTAGGTTAGCAATGTTTTTATTTTGATAACAATGAAGATATCATAGCAATGAAGAAAACACATTATATGTTATCAAATCAGTATGATGCAATTATTACGTTTTATTTAAACAACTTCACGAGAGTGACGCGTGTCTGCGAGCACCTGAATCTTTATCATCTTGGTTTGTGAGAGAACGCTTGCACTGGAACCCAGTAGTGGGATGACAATACGCTAAGTATATGATGATAATAGGATAAAAACCCCGTATTATTTTAGTGTACACTTTGTACAGAGTTAGTTTGTAAAAAAAACTAGGGGTATAATCAAAGTTACAACAAACAAATATCGTTGTTAGAAACGCCACACAGAGGGCGCCGTCTGCGATTTATGGTCGGTGCGAGTCCGCGGGGAGGCATACATGACTAACATACGCCACGGATTTCTAACTATACTCGCTTTTTAAACGAAACAATAGTTAATGACAACAGTGAAGCAAAACAAATTGAGATGCGTTATAAAAGAACAGCCAATATAATATAAAAACATATTTATTTAATAAGTACAAAAAAGCAGATAAAAGTTTGAATTTTTTTTCTAACAAATGAATAGATTTTTTTTTATGTGACAACGTCAACAGAAATGTACAGGTATTTAAACTGCGTCGCTACCTCCAAATATGAAGCCTCAACGCCTCTGCATGTATGAAAACAATGTATGTATATATGTATGCAAACATCTTTAAAATAACGTTACCAACTAATTACCATTTTGAGAAGGGATTTTTAGGCTCTGTTTATCGCAATAAAATAACCCTGTTAGGATGACTCGTTTGTTAAATTTATATTTTTGTGTAATTTGAAAAGAAATCATTTTAAAATTATTTATGAAAATAGACGGTCCCTTTCTTTATCTCCGATACTATTGAACTTAAACTTTAAAGAAAAAACAGAAATCAGTTGTTCTTTTTCACTTCTTATGTAAGTCCACGATCTCAAAACAATATTATAACAATTCACGGAACTCTCTTAAAGTATGTTCAACTCAAAAATTTATGGGGTGTATGGGGTTCCGGTCAAGACCTAACGAGCCCAAGCCAACCTCATCTGCAAGTGGTGCACCTGCCGCTCAACAGACGAGGGCTCTGGCTAACGTAAAAGTTCCCGATAAGCGGCAATGGGCTCGCCATCTATTACGTGGGACCAAAAATATAATTGGCGAAATGTGGTCGGTAATTATATGCCTCTGCCTACCCCTTAGGGGAAACAGGCGTGATACTATATACGTATGTATATATGAACCTGAAATCGCATCTCTCTATACGTCTGCTACAACCCCTTTTCCCCGAATCAACTGAATATATCGCAGCTTTCCTATAGTGGTAAATCTCAAAAAAGAAAATTGTTATTATCGATTTTGTGAAAATATGTGGGGCTCAAAAATCTATAAACGCGTTTTCCCAAAAATCATGATTTTACAATTTGGGCCCCTATAGTATGAAAGGAGCGATATGTGTAATCTAAATAGTATGTTTAGTTAAAATTTCTGGTGAAACAAGGGAAGCCTTACTCTATTTTAAATTTCCTGCACTACCGAAATATTGCAAAAAAGTCCATGTAAAATTTTAGTAGAGTTATGTTTGATTACGAGTATTTTCGACTGGTGCTTGGTTTTTTCAATCTACAGGCTTGCGAGTGGGAAACCGAATCGATTCGGCTATTTGGCTATCGTTCGGACATTTGAGGAAGCCGCATGTAATCGAATGCACTATACGATGTATCAGAGTATTGGACCGATGACAGCCCGCTTCGTTTGTAGACATGAAATTGAATAACTAAATAATTCGTGTTGCCACTTTGCAGCCCGATTGCTATTATGTGTAATGCAACTCAATTATTCATCACTTACATATTTAAGTGTGTTTATCCGTTGCATAGTATCCATAACACAAGTTCTTAATGATACTTATCTGGGAACTAAATAATTGGTGTAATTGTCAGAAAATATTTATTTATTTATTTTACTTACAGATTTTTTGATTACAGGTGTATTTGCCTTATAATGGTATGGTGCTAGTAGGCAATAAATCGAAGTACTCCACGATATAAGATGGTCGGAAACGATTACTGATGTAAAGCAAAGTGTATAGAGGTCAGGTACAATAGGAGAGTCGGGTCAATAGGAGGCTGCAGAAAAATAGTATAACATCCTAAGTTGGTCTTAGACCAAAGATGGCTGGAGGAGGGCTGTGACGCAGTGTGTGTCCATCGAGACTGCCAAGAGGTTTGTTATCCGATGCTTTGCATACAATTAAATACTTTAATATAAAAAAGGCTGCAATTGGCCCTGGCCTGTCAGGCTCAGCCTAAGACTTATATGGCGTCTTCGTGGGGAAGGTTGAATCTTTCCACCATTGACATTGCTAAAATGCTTCTAACAGAGAGCATATACGAGTGAAGGTTGCAGCCGGTAGCTTAATTTGGCTTTCTTTGGGAGGATTGACAGCTGTGCCTGTACGCAATAATTTAGATACCTGTAGTAATGTCTTACGACAGTGGAAAATGTTGGAGCATTCAGTTTAGTCTATATTCTTTACCTTCAGGCAAAGAAGGTTGTCGTTTGCCTTCTCTGTCTGCCATCAATGTGAGGAACACAATCTCTAAAATTAAATAAAACGAGGAGTGTACGAAAACAGATTATATATATAAATAAATATGCATTTTATTATCAACCTTTCAAGCAATTTAAAATTATATTGCATATTTCCTACAGGTCCGTCCTTTCACAGATAAAAATGAGAATCCCACAAAATAACAACTTATGTCAAAAAGTATGCCTTCAAACTGTCATCATCTCTAACCACAACAGCTCAGCGACGTCCAACGCTACCGTTGTTTACACAGCCGCGACCCATCGGTACATTATAAAGATTAAAAGTTTCAGCTCGCTAGCTAGCCGGTTAATTAGCCCGGGCCGGATCCGGCGCGATGCGATGTGAAGGCAATTACTCCGCTCGCAGTCACGCCCCGCCCCGCGGGACCAAACACACTTGTTCAACGTTCTTCACCAGCGAATACAGGCTACATTATAGCGTAATTATAATTAGCCGTGGCTAACATAGGTGATATGAGGTTGGAAAGACCAGAGACAGGTTCCAGAAACGTCGCAACATTTGCCTAAAATTTGATCTATGTTCAACATATAAGTTAATTTATATTCGTCAGTAATGTTTATTAGAAGGTAGTAAAATACGTGTATCTTCTATAGCATTTATTATTGGTATTGGCAGAGTTGTCACTGACTTTAGATCGGTCAAAGAACGGTCCTTTTTTAAGGCATTCCATGTCATTCGAATAAACTTTGTACAAAACCAAAAAATACAGTTTCACATTCTTTGGGTCCATGAAAGCTACAGAGATGAAAATCAAATACAACCCTACATTCCTAAATTGTCAATTGTCGCCGAGGTTTGTCATCACAGTGTTTGTTGCTTCCGGCTTAAGCAACCCAAAGAAATATTCTTGGACAACGCACAAACCACTACTAATAATAGTAGACCACAGCTTATGTATGGTAATTGAAACGAAGTCTGAGGTAGACCTCAGACCTCGTCATTTGCCAAATGCACCACGAAATATACCAAACGCAATATGTTAAATAATTTTGAAAACGCTAGATTAATTTTCGACTACATTGAAATTTCCAAGAACAACATGAAAGTTTTGTATAGGGATTTATTATCACATTTTCCCTCTATAATTTAAAATAACGGCAAACAATGCAAACTAACTTAATTATCTCGGTTCCGATATTTTGTTAGTGCCCATTTACAAAATGGTTTAACTGCAAGAGTGGCTCATGACTTTCATAAGTGCATTTTACAATAATCCGTACGTAGGGTGTATAGGGCTCCTACTAAGATCTGAGGTGCCTAAGCCAACCTCACCTGCAAGTAGTGCACCTGCCGATCAACGGACGAGTCTCTGGCGAACTTAAAAGTTCCCGGTAAGCGGCAATAGGCTCGCCACCAATTACGTGGGACGAACAATATAACTGGCGAAATGAGGGCCGTATACTATGCCTCTGCCTACCCCTTCAGGGAAACAGGCGTGGTATTATGTATATATACAATAATCCGTTTATTTAGGTACTCAGTCCAGCTAAATCAAGTAAGTCTAAATAGCTAACATTATTATGAGGTGGTTGTTATAAGTCCTTATTAAATGTCTTACATTCCTATTTCATCCTAATTTTGCTGTGCCCAACAAGGCTTATATTGTTACTGATAGTAATTTTCCCATAAAGAACCTACTACCTAAATTATATCTGTTCCTGTTTCCTAAGGGTTAAAATGGACTGAAGCTGCCGAGAATCAGAGAGAAGGAAAGCGATATTTTATAAAACGCCCGGGTCTATTATCATCGGGCTAATTTAACGATCGGCCAACGACAAAGAAATAACTTCCGCTATGACAAAACTTCTAACTACGTGTTTACAAAGATAAAACTTTTGATAATAACAGAATATGATTGTAGGAAAAATATCTAAGAAAAGAAACAGTTATTAGTTTTTGGTCGGGTGCGCTGCAATAGGCTCTCCCGGTCTCATCGCGCACTATTGTGTTTGCGGAGGGCTCAGCGCGCGCTGTCGATTGCCTATCGGACGGGACCACCCGCCATATTTCTGCACTCAAAGCTCGCCATTCACGATTCGCTAATTATTTCCCTATCTGCATGTGGATATCTATGCAGAGTATTGTGTACTTAGAACTGGTTTGTTTATTTAAAACTATTGTATCTTTGACGATGCATGTGGCAGTCTAATACAGTTGTAACTGTAGATAATGCTTTCGGAAATAAGTTCGATTTTGTCTTACTTATATTTAAGTGGGCAATATTATATTTAAGAGTCATACAAAAGTATAATATAATCATTTTACAATAACACCAATTATAAAATAGATTAGATAAGTATCATTAATAAATTGCGTTATAGATAGTAAATAAAGGATACATAAGAAATTACTTCTCTCAATGATATATTTATTTATCTTTATACAAACATTAATTTAATTAACCCTGGCTTCCTGTGAATTAAAACTTTAAAATCTAAGCAACTACTGCTAGCTACTGCTTCTCTAATGCAAAGGTTTTCACAACAAGTATCTTCTAGTCATTTTTATTTGTAAAGTGGCGGATAACTTCCGAGAGATAGGTAAAAATACAATTTTAAATTGTGCCCCTCTTGATATTCGCTACTTTTCATATGCAAAGTGCCTGAGAGAAGCTATATAATTATAGAAAAACAAAGTATGTATGTATGTTTATCCGTTATTTAGTAACACAAATATTAAATGATACTTGTCTTGGTAATAAATAATTGGTGTAATAGTCAGTAAATATTAATTATTTATTTAAAGATATCAACCGTATTTCTCACCTTAAAATTTATATGACATACTCCTTTAATAACGTATCAGACGTTTTACATGTGTAATGTTGACATAATCTGTAACACATGCACATACATCCGTAAATACCCATAAGTTTCACCTGGGAAAATTCCCACATATTGTTAAAACAGGTTTATCCGAATGTTCGGGCGATATGTGTTTTTAAAGTCCTTTCCGTAATAAATTATTCGAAACGTATCTTAGGTTTGAAAAAGAAAACAATTTTCTTTTACTATTTGTTATATATTTCTTGTAACATACATTTACATTGCTTAAAGTGTTTGGGTTGGATGAGATTTTTTTTGTACTATTTACAATAGATATGCATTATTATTTTATTTTATACTTAAATGGAAGTCATTTTCAGATAAATTTTACATCAAACTTAATAGCTTTTGTTACTTACAGATTACCTTCGTATAATAATAAAAGTTAAACTTTATTTTGTAAAATAAAATATTTAAGTTAACGCACTTTGCTTATAAATAGTTGTTTATAACTTAGATAAACTGTTTTTTCTTCTTTGTGGAGTTTATATTCTAAGTATACTTGATGAGAGGGAAATAATTCTGCAATAAATATCAGATATTATTATTAAATTTATCATAATAATATGTACCTACATAATACTATGATGCAATTATATTTATATAACGCTTTTCATTCCTTAATTCCGATGAAAAAACATGATGAAAACCCGAAATACGCAAAGACAAAAGCAGGCATCTTATAAAAAGCGAAGCACGTTTCAGCTTCCGACAAAACTTGTAATCGCTTCCATGGAAACATGTGACAAAGCAAAGGTTTGCAAAGGCGATAGTCGATAATGGGTCGTGTCACAGTTTGTCGGCGTAACTCTATTGTGGGCGAAGTTTTATAGGCGCATCGAAGACGCGCTGACCGCGGGCGGGGGCAAGTCGGAAACATTAAGGTTCCATCAGCGTCCATATTTTCCGGCCGGAGAGAATTTTCACGGCAGGCGAACGGTCAGACGGCCGGCTACAAGCGTTTGCACTCAGACCTCGCCTGCCCGTACTCTGCTAAGCGCCAATATTTTCACACACGTCCGTTCCCCTGTTTAAGACGCGAAACTGCGGCTTTTAGCAATAAACTGTCTTCATGTTGCATTATCTAGGACGTAAGGCTTTAAACTAAGTACCTATGTTTTGATAATGTTATTTCGGTTATGTTCGAATAAAAGTAGGAACATCACTAGTGCTCTCGCTCTAGTTTAATGTTTTGTATTTACTATATGTTTTTACGCTTTATACGAAGTTTTATGAGTATGTGATCATCATAACAGCCTTATAAAGTCCACCGCTCGACATTGGCCACCCCAATAGATTAAATTATATTGAAAAGAAATCCTCATACATATGAGAAGGTACTACAAAATATATTTAGAAATATCTTCTACAAAATGAAAGAAAGCGCTTTCTGTCATTCAATTAACATAGTAACGAAATCAAATAATCTGGTAAAGCAACTTCAGATACAACTAAAATTTTATGTTATAAAGAAAGCAAGATTAATAGACATTTTCAGATATAATTTCCAGTGTAACAGATTTCATCGTCTATTTAATTTTTTTGATTATAATGGGTATTATATGAGATCCAGTTAATTTAAGACTAAATATACAACTTAAAAATATATATATAAACATGTTAATACAACATAAATATGATTTATGTAAAGTGCTTCTTCTACTTGAAGACATAAAGAGTATAATATTCGGGGCAATCTACCAACCAACGCTTTCACTTGCCTTCCGAAGTTCTCTGTTAAATGTTAAACGGTCACCCAACCCAGGACATACCTCAGGTAACTTAGCTTTACCCTCACTACTTACCTTATATCTTGGTAGGTAGTTCTCGTTACATTCAAAATAATCATCGATTCAGTCTAATAAAGTCCACTGCTAAATATTAGCCTTCCCAATAGATTATTCTTTATTGGGGGTGTTTTCCAACAATCACCACGCTGTGCAGGCGAGTTGGTGATCATGCTGCCCATCATGCGTCAGGATTTCTCATCGTCGACTCTTACGACTTCCCGTGAGAGCAGACCGGGTGCCTTAGCTCAAAAATAATAACTAATAGAAACTTATCAATATTTCAATAAAATACAATTCAACAGTGCTTTTTTCCGGTAACAAAATGTCTGCTATGTTATTTATTAGTTTACTCTTTTATTTTCTTTTCTTTATTCAAAACCAAATATATAAGTCATAAAACAAAAACAACGTGCAAAACTGATTTATGCCGAGATATTCCTTCTATCAAAAAGTTACAATTTGGCGATAAAAAAAATTGTTATAAGTTCGGGTAAACTCAGCCAATGACGCCTTTGGGCGTCTTTGTCGCCCAAACAAACGCCCCGTGAAATTGAAACAGACTGGGCCATGCATCCCTGGAAATGTCTCGCCTTACGTCTTTTAATACTTTAATCTTCTGGAAAACGGCTTGTCTACACAAAAATGTAGTATCTCTACTGATATTATAATTGTATATTCTCCTAAAAATATTTGAAATGCGATCTTTATTATATTTCATCATATTATATATTTCGAAATATAAGGAATTCTTAATTATATTCCACTTTTAAAAAATATTACAATAATTAAAGCCAGAATAAGCATCCAGGGCGATACTGTCACAGAAAGCATCCATTGTAAATATGTCTTTGTAGTGCTTACTACTTACCCACAGAAAATGATTAGAAAAAAACCATTTGTCTGCCTCTATAATTTTAATTTTCTTTATCTACGTCTGTCTCTTACAATTTAAAAGTTCTTACATGAACCTTTACATAAAGACTCACTTCGGTTCTTGCTATTAATATATTTTCTATAATCTGTAACCAGAGTAAGATTGTAAAAATCTGTTCGTAAAATTATCCCAAAAAATATTTTTTCTATGCCAGATGCTTAATTACATTTCCGATAAAGAACTACGCAACTCTATATAAAAAGAAGCAAACAGTAATATTATTTTGCAATACACGAGCATATAAAAATAAGCAGTTTAAGCGACATCATTAAAACAACAAAGGTCGGATTGTGAGCGCTCGGTGCCGCCTCGCGGAACAAATTACGGGGTCACTAGTAATGAATATGTCTGCGATCTATCAGAATTAGAAGACCCTTCTCCTGTCGCTCGTATGATCGATGTGCGGAAATGAAGACGATCTTTTTCTAAGAGCGTGCAGTGTAGTGTGCAATCGGTACACTTCATCACCACACACGACATGTGCGCAGTGTGAGGAGGATTTTAAAACCTCATTTGTTATAAGGGATTTCTTTACGCAAAAACAAAAGGATTTTGGCTATACTTGGACACGTTGGAGTTTAATCAAATTTTTATGTTAGTAAATGACATTTGATTCAACGATGTTATAATAATGTCTTCTATATATAACGATAACTTCTATATCTGTATCTTCTATATATAAATAACGATCTTCTTTATGCATAAATACGATAATAAGATCTAGGTGTTCCCAAGAGCTTTTAAATCAATGTAACTATATAGGTATGTATCAGTTATCTGGTATTTATAATGCCTGTTTTGCTTAGTTTCGAACTAATGGCACTATGTAAAATGTCTGAGACAATCTTTTATATTTTGGATCCTGACAACTGCTTAGTTAAAGACTTTCAAAATGTTTTAATATTGCGTGAAAAAATAAGGTTAATTACATTATTATTATTAAGGTACCAAAACTAAGACTTAAGAGATTTGACCCTTTACCAGGCTGAGGTCTATATATTGCGACCATAAATTGAACCTTATGGGGTTGAGTTAAGGTAGAAAACCAATCCCCCCCGACTGGTCTCCACCTTGTCGTGGTGGGGGGGCTAAGTACCTCCCGGTAGGGCGCAGGAGGCGCTAGGGAAAAGGTAACACCCAGAGATTGGCGACTCTGGGTGCCCTTAGTACTGACTACCGGGGGGGAAACTAAGAGGGACCTGTGGAGGGCGCAGTGGGCGGGCCAGGAGGGCCCGTCAAGCAGCGCCAGGAGGGTCTAAGGCAGCGGGGGCAGGGGGCCCCTGCTGTCTAACCATGGACCCTCCGAGAAGTCGGCCACACACGCTATGGTCGCACAAGGAGGTAGGAGGGGCGCGTTTACTGCGTCTCTCTGAGGTGGTCCTCCCGGTTTTGTTCCGGGGGACGTTGGCCGCGGGCGGGGTGTCAGAGCTGCAACTCAGGTACTGGCCCCCCGCCTCTTTCTCAACAAGCGGCGGGCGTCGTCGGAAGATTTTTAGTGGGTATTACTGCTGGCGGTCGTGTCTGCCGGTGGTGAGTCCCACACACCTCTCTCGGTCTCCCTTTGGCCGGGAGACAGTGCGTAAATGCATTTTGTTACCGAAGTAAATCAAAAAAAATTCAAAAAAAAAAAAAAAGGTAGAAACCAATGAAAAAATCAATATGTTCTGCCCGTTAAATGGTTAATTCGGACCGACACACGCTTTTTCGCATAAATTTGCGTATGTAGAATCATTTCCTTGTCATGCGGCTTAAGTCAGTCCGCATTCTTCCGGCCTATATTGCACACATGCCTTTCGTAGCATGCACTCTGTTTGTGGTGAGTATACTTATGAGGAATGTCCCCAATGCTATTAGTTAGAATACCAACCATTCCAGAACCTTTTAACTAACTATCAAGATTTTATATCTAACCCAACATCCTTTGGGTTTAGAGCTATACAAGTACGTGCTTGTCTCCTTCTGACTTGAAAATAACATTGCAAGAGATGAGAAGTCAATAAGTCAGCCTGACTTGTCAAGATACTTTGCTGTTAAGTAAACTGTTGATATGTTCAAACTTATTTAGGTAAGTAGTATATATAAGTTTACACCTTCGCACTTTTTAACTTGTTCAATACCTAACCAAACATACTTTGGGTTAAGTGCTATAAAATACGTGCTTTTTTCTTTCTGACTTGTAAATAACATACAAGAGATCAGAATTTAATAACGTAGGTAAGTCATAATTTTAACAAAACAATTCAGAATGACTGGTAGAAACATTGTTGTAGGGATGAGTGAACTGTTGACATGTTCGAACTTATTTAGGTAGGTATCTAAACAGTTTATTTGAGTGGTACAGTCGAGTTGTAACTCATTAGGGCACGCGTGTACGCGACTGGACAGGCGTACTTGGCCGGGCGGGACGCGTGATTGACACTCGGAAATGATTCCTCGCCGCCGCCCGGCGCCGCCCGTTATCTCTTAAAAGGTACACTTCGCCACCAAATACTATTTCAAATTACACCATTACTAAACTTGATGGTAAATAAAAACAAAACGAAACAATTAAGCTTCACTATCCCGCCAAGAAGTCAGATTCATTGTCGTTTTGTTTTTAATTAAAAGTACTACTCCTCACCATTGCCATTATTACCTCTTTTACGGCTACATTTATTCCATACTTTGTATGAAAATAGCACCCGCAATTCCACTCTACCTGATGGAAAGTGCAAAAAAGGCCTACAACATTACCTAGTATATATTATAGATATTTAAATGCTTCTAAAATACAGAAAAAGGCAGCAAATAAAATTGTAACGATAATTATTATATACAAACTGTAAGCCTTTACGTCAAAAAGTAGTTTATTCTAGTAACTACTAGTGCGATGATATGTTCGTACGAATGTAAACAACGTTACAGATACTTCTGCACGCGATGGTACCGCCAGTGAACTGAATATCCGCTTATTTGTTGATAGTGCAGACATATTTGATTTTAGTTCCGATAAGTAAACAAAGCTTTTGAAGTCCTTTACTTAAAATGTATCAGACTTTTAATTACCCGCTGTAACTCTGTACAAAGTAACTTGAGGGATATTTTAATGCGCATTACAATTCAAATCTTACGTTTAAACTCTTTTATGTACCTACGTATACTAATGTGACTAACGTGGATATTAAAAAAACAACTTAGTATTCTTTTTTGTATTACTAAAGTACGTCTTATGCTATATTTATATCTATATATCCGTCTAGAGTAGCAGAATAACTTTGAAAAAATCGCAAAGAAATTTCATATATTTTGCATGGAAATTGAAATCTATATATAACGCCATTTTTGAACACATGACAGGAATGGAATTGCATGTTGGTTCCGGTAATGTAAGTAGATGGCGTTGTGTGCATTATCCTGACAGTTGATTCAGTTTCATGGCCCTTTCTTTACATACCATTGAGCTAGCAGTGCATAAACGTTTAATCAGCATTATATCGTGTTTTTAACCAATTTTTATTCATTTTTCGTTCGCGTTATTATTGAAAAAAATAAAAGGAACAAAAATACTACAATTCACATCTAAAATAAATAACTACAAAGTGGGAAGCCATAACTGTCTACATTCATGAAACAGACATGCATTTACAATCTTTTACACGAAAAAGGATACACGGAAACAATTTCCAGGGGATGATACCGTGGGGTGAAATAAACCCCACCAACGACTGAGGAACGCTATAAAAACGTATCCGCGAAAATTAACTCAATCGACAACACGCGAAAAAATTTAGCTTCCCGCGACGAGTGCCACTGAGTTACGTGCCAACGTAAGGGATCGTAGACATATACACGATGCGACGTCGCATCGTAGAAATCTACGACGTGCTTCATACATATTATCATCATCCTAGCATGCATGCCCAAGACTTCCGCTAAAACCCCAGGGTCTGCTCACTAGTCTAACAGGTCAGATTGGGCTGAATTTCAGTTATTACACACCAGCAAACTCCGCAACCTACGAGACACATTATTCCGTGGTTAAACGAGCTGTTAATAGAAGGAGCAAATTTTCTATTAACGACTGCACTAGATGTTCACGACAGCATAGACCGCCGGCTTAATGTGCTCAAAAGGCACGAAGAAAGCGATAAGTACACTCTTCGAAAAATCGTACTGATTTGAACCTGAGACCCTATGCACTGCAGTCCATTGGTCTTGCTACTAATCTATCGTTTGTTCAAAGCACTCTTCATACAAATACTCGTGACTTTAGGTGCACTACCAGTATTTAAGTCCCAGACTCTCGCTACTAAGCTATCGTATGCTTAAAGCGAGCTTCATACGATAACTTGTAATTTTGTATGAAGCTCGTCGGATATTTCCGCGACACGACATCGCATCCTGTTTATGTGTACGAGCCCTTACGTGCCGACGTTACATGTTATTCTTGACAATGAAGTTATGCAAAGTAAGCAATCTGCAAGAGATTGGCTTTGTTGTTTTATAGTCTCTATTTCGCGTATCTCTCTCTACTATACACGCGTTAGTTTTTTAGTTTACGTTCAAAAGAGCTTTATTAAACCTAATTCGAATAAATTATTTCAAATGACTGTCTCTTTGTTCTACTCGTATATATATATTCCGTCTCACTGTGTAGAAGTCTCAAAAATAAATTACGAAGTTCTGGTTGATGCAAGGCCTTTTTTGTGTTTTTTTACGGATCTGGCTATAAGTCAACCATAACAAAAGACATAAATACAGAATCTTTACTTTGACACTATAAATACTTTGACACAAGTTAGCACTCAGCCGTGTTATACTGTGCTTAAAAATACATATCGCCTGTTTCCCTCAAGTGATAGGCTGAGGCATGTTATAATCCCTCAATTCGCTTATTTTATTGTTGGCCCCACGTAATAGGTGGCAAGCCCTATTCCCGCTTACCGGAAACTTTCATGTTTGTCGGAGCCCCGTTGATTTGCAGGGGCACCACTTGCAGGTGCGGTTGGCTTGTGCTCCTAAGATGTTTGTTAGACAGACCTATATATTTAAAGCTACGGAAAAAATACAAACAAAAAGTTCTCATTGTCATTGCTGTTCTACGGTTCACGTAATTTTTTTAGATTTTTATAACATTACAACACCACCATTCAAAAAGAGATTCAAAAGTCAAACGCCATAGCTTTCAGGACTACATAACAGAAAAGGCATTGAGTTGACCCCCTACCAGTACTACTTTTAATAAAACGTACTTTGAGTTTCAGTGAATCTATTTGTCACGTTTTAATTATCTGTTCAATGTAATGTGCTTATTGTAATCAATGAAAATAGGAAAATCCCATCGATCCAGTTTCACAAAGGCACTAAATCCAGTCATCTGAAAATTTAATTACTTATGTTCGTTTGCAAAAATGAAGCTGAGTATTTGAGCAAGTTAGCAAAACAAAATCTCCGAGCCCTAGTGATGTCGGGCTGTCGATGTCTAAAACATCACAATATTATTATTGTCCTGCCTAAAAATTGTATATTCCTAAAAAAAAATCACGTCTATATTAAGTTTATTATTCAAGCTTTATCCCGGCTGTGCCTGGACTTACGCCAAAGACCCAAGGTCTGCAAGCTTTTTTTTTTTTATTTACGTTGGTAACAAAATGCATTTACGCACTGTCTCCCGGCCAAAGGGGGACCGAGAGAGGTGTGTGGGACTCATCATCGGCAGACACGACCGCCAGCAGTAATACCCACTAAAAATCTTCCGACGACGGCCGTCGCTTGTGGAGAAAGAGGCGGGGGGCCAGTACCTGGGTTGCAGCTCTGACACCCCGCCCGCGGCCAACGTCCCCCGGACCAAAACCGGGAGGACCTCCTCAGAGAGACGCAGTGGACGCGCCCCTCCTACCTCCTTGTGCGACCATAGCGTGTGTGGCCGACTTCTCGGAGGGTCCATGGTTAGGCAGCAGGGTCCCCCTGCTCCTGCTGCCTAAGACCCTCTTGGCGCTGCTTGACGGGCCCTCCTGGCCCGCCCGCTGCGCCCTCTACAGGTCCCTCTTAGTTTCCCCCCCGGTAGACAGTACTAAGGGCACCCAGAGTCGCCAATCTCTGGGTGTTACCTTTTCCCTAGCGCCCTCTACGCCCTACCGGGAGGTACTCAGCCCCCCACCGCGGCAAGCTGGAGACCAGTCGGGGGGGAAGGTCTGCAATCTGGTCTAACCAGATTTGGGTACCTAAATGACAATTACACGGAGCGACACCCGTCTGAACCCACAACCCCCACAACACAGAGGGTAACATCATTCTATGGTTAAACCAGTAAGGTTTATATTATCTTGACATTAAGTCATTAAGACCTAAGTGCTCCATCAAAGTCTCAATTGAATGAAATATTTCAAATTTGGCAGACCTTTTATAAAGTTGTTTTTTTTTTAATAACGCACGGTATATGTACTTTAACTTGTTATAAAAAAATGATTGAACATGTTGTAAATTCATAAATCAATACATGTTCTTTGTGTCATTTGGATTAAAAGTAGCATACAATAAAACTATAAGGTACTCCAGGATATAGAAGTCAAAGATTAACATACATAAATACTCAGAAAGAATGTAAAATTAAAAAGAGGGCAACGTTATTTAATTTAAAACAAAAAAGTTGGAATCTGCATGTTTTAAAGCACATCACTAACAACCGCAGGGTGGAGTATCAACACTTATTAAAAGGGGATTAACTCGTTTAAAGTCCGACTGAACTTCCTCTTTAGAACAACCCTACACTTCTGGAAGTTCAGTCTGCGGTAGCATTTGATCATCGCCGCTTTATATTTGTTGTCATAACAACTACTTTGGTACAGGCGCCAACCTCCACTGTCTCGTTAATTTCGTAATTATAGATAGACGATCTGACTGAAGTTGTTTACGTGGTGTAAGATCATGTATAGTATTGAAGCCTTCATAGTTGGGCGATAGTAGGTAATAGCAAACTAGCACCGAAATATAGTAAAGTTGGCCGAGGAAAGTCATTGGACAGAAGACCATTTTAATGGCATTATTATTAATTGCCATCGGCAGAGAAGTTTATCTTCACATAAGTTGTGAAGATAAACTACGGATGGAATGCGGAACTAATAATTGACGGATGCGCGTACGTTGCGTTTTGGAAGAAACGTTTACCGCGTACCGCTATGCTATGGAATGACCTCAATGGACAAATGGATTTTTTCTAGAAATAACAGCATAGGGTTATTAAAAACAGGTGTGAAACGGTTCTTAATGGGTCGGCAACGCGCTAGTGATGGCCCCTGTTTTGACTCTACAACAAATTTGCTCTAAATTATTCAAAAACGTCTGAATCTAAATATATCGGTATCAATAAATTAGTATTGTGTATAATCCACTCCACCATCACCATCAATATACCAGCAGTTGGACGAAAGAAAAATAACTCTTGCATTAATTACGCATTAATTGTAAGAGGTACGGTGCTGATCGGACGGTGCCATATTGCAAGTGCGTGGCCCTTTGAAACTCTCGCACTCACACGACACAATTAGACGCTGCTAATCCTCAAGATTTTTTATTAATATTTGTCTTCATTAACAAAGAACAAAGAATAATTATAAAAAAACCAACGTCTTCTCTCTTAGCTCCAGTTCACATGACTTCAACGCAGTTTATTTAAAGACATTCTATATAGCCGGCAGCACACACTACAGTGTGCGTGGCCTTTAATAATTTCTCACAGACAATGCTAAAAATCCTAATTAACCCTCAAGAATTTATATAAATATATTTACCATACGAATAATAATAATATAAGAATAACGCCTCTCTCCCACCTCCAGGTCACATGACTTCATTGCAGCTTATCTAAAGGGTGAGTGTAACCTATAAATAGCTAGCGGGCCGCACTAAAGAACACGATATTTCTGCAGGCCAGACAAATGACGGTCGGGCGTTAGTTTGATTGGAGGTTATTTCTTGACTTTACAATGAACGTTAGTGCGGGCGGACGTTTGTATCATCGCAGTAATTGCTCTTTTCTTCTTATTTTTATCTATAGTCTTGTCTTAATTTCTTATAGTAAAAGGATCATTTAATATTATCACATTACATTGTGTACGGGCTATAAAGTATAAGAGCATGATATATAGCTAACCAGTCGCACTAAGGAACACGATATGTCTACACAAATGGCGGTCGGCGTTAGTTTGATTGGAGGTTATTTGTTGACTTTACAATAAACATTATTGATAAATTGTATCATTACGTATATTGCTCTTATTTTCATTTGTAGTCGTGTTTTGATAAGATTTCGGTCTTTCATTAAATGTTTATTATTTATAGAGCAAAAATTTAATTATTATGACAATATTGTGTTTTTGCAATTATATATGAGATCTAAAGAAAAAGAACAATGCTCACCGAAGAAACAGCCATCGATAAGATTAAAAATCGCTAAAACCCTCCCTCCTTTTTTAAGAGGAGGCCTGTGCTTCTTTACTGGCCTGTACCGACAGTGCCACAGATATAGATATTCCATAGATAACGCAAATATCACGATTTGTATTGAAATCAAGCGTGCCGACTTTTGAACACCTAATGTGACGTCATTGCCGATATTTTATGAAGAGAAATCCAAACTGATATATCGACCAGTGTTGCTGCTGATGATTAATATTTCATAATGTAAAATCGTTCATGGCACAGAGTTAAAAAAACAACAATAGACGCACGCGCACTGTAAGTAGCGGCGGCCAACCCAGACTATTGGTCACATGCATTTGCGTTTACTCTTAAGACCTAAGGAGCCCAAGCAAACCTCACCTGCAAGTGGTGCACCTGCCGATCAACGGACGAGTCTCTGGCGAACATAACAGTGCCCGACGCGACGAACAATATAAGGGCGAAGTGTGGGCGTATAGTACGCCTCTGCCTACCCCTTCGGGGAAACAGGCGTGAAATTATGTACGTATGTATGTATATATATATACATATTAGGTCGGGGAAAAAGTCTTTTCGCATAACGTAGGTATAAACTTATTATAAATTTTTTTGACGTGACAACGT
Source organism: Musotima nitidalis (assembly GCA_949126915.1). NCBI lineage: Eukaryota > Metazoa > Arthropoda > Insecta > Lepidoptera > Crambidae > Musotima > Musotima nitidalis. The sequence continues at coordinate 11,715,196 of OX421418.1, read as the reverse complement.
CTTAAATTAGGTTGCGGCTGGGAGTCACTTATGAAAAAGTGTAACGCTCGGTAACGTTACGATGAGTCACCGAACGAGAGAGAGGCCCGGCGAATGCCTTGCGTCTCTCTCCCACTCAACTATGATCGGTCTGCCGCGCGCGCAGCACTAGTGTACAATGTTTTAGTAAACAAAATATATTTCTATAGTTAAAATTTGTGCAATTCTTATTTTCATTCAATTCCTTGTTCCTATTGTGCAATTTAATTATATTCATATCAATAAATATTCTACCGAGAAAAAGACGTTGTCACGTAAAATCTTCGCCCGTAAAAACGACTTTACAGGCAACCATTTTTTGACTGTACTATTTGTGTCTGGCTGGTTTTGGTAACATTAAAAAGGTTCCATTATAAAGAAAAGAAAAAAATAAAAAAAAGTTGTTTCCCGCTATTTTTCATTTGTTTTTCTCTCCGTTAAAATGAGTGAATCTAATGAAGAAATTCGATACATTTTAAAATTTTATTATAAAAAAGGCAAAAATGCAACTCAAGCAGTGAAAAAAATTTGTGATGTTTATGGACCTGATGCAGTGTCAGTAAGAGTAGCACAAATTTGGTTCAAACGTTTTCAGTCCGGAAATTTTGATGTTAAAGATGCACCTCGCTCTGGTCGCCCTGTTACGAATAAAATGGACGCCATTTTTGCAAGAGTGGAGCAAGATCGGCATATTAGTAGTTACGATGTAGCTGAAGAACTGGGAATTGACCACAAAACAGTTTTGACCCATTTGAAGAAAGCTGGTTATACAAAAAAGCTCGATATTTGGGTGCCACACGAGCTCACTCAAAGAAACTTAATGAACCGTGTACTCATTTGCGATTCATTATTAAGACGTAATGAAACCGAGCCGTTTTTGAAGAGATTGATAACTGGCGATGAAAAGTGGATCACGTACGACAAGAACGTGCGAAAAAGGTCGTGGTCGAAAGTTGGCCAGGCTTCACAGACTGTGGCCAAACCTGGCCTAACACGAAATAAGGTGATGCTGTGTGTATGGTGGGATTGGAAGGGCATTGTTTATTATGAGCTTTTACCGCCCGACAAAACCATCGATTCTGATCTTTACTGCCAGCAACTGATGAGATTAAAGGAAGCAGTCGAGAGAAAACGGCCGGAATTGATCAACAGGAAGGGTGTGGTCTTTCATCACGATAACGCTAGACCACACACATCTTTAGCCACTCAGCAAAAATTAAGAGAGTTCGACTGGGAGGTCCTAGTGCATCCACCATATAGCCCTGACCTTGCGCCTTCAGATTTTCACCTGTTTCGGTCTCTGCAGAATTCTTTAGGTTCTGTAAGGTTGACCTCAAGAGAGGACTGCCAAAACTATTTGTCCCGTTTTTTTGATCAGAAGTCCCAAAGTTTCTACAGTAACGGGATAATGTCTCTGCCCACAAAATGGCAGAAAGTTATTCAACAAAACGGTACATATATATTGTAAATAAATGTAAATAAACTTTGAAAAAAATGTCTTGACTTTTCATACAAAAATACGAAAAGACTTTTTCCCCAACCTATTATATTATATATACATACATGTATATATATGGTCAAGCAATATAATTAAATAAGTTATTTGCATTCATGTAGCATTTTCATTATACAGTACATTTAAAGTCAAGTAAAATCCGTCATAGTCAATTAAAGTCAAATTCATACCTCAGTAAAATAGTGGGAACTTTACTTTACTAGTGTAGGGAGTTTGGAATCAACACGGAAAATCACAATTCACTGCAATATGTGACTGTCCTATATTTGTGCACATTGCCTACGAAGTTATGTTTAAAATTCACTATAAAAACTCGAATTTACACTAGTTTTGCCGCAATGTATCTTTTCCCGCGAAGTTGGCGCCTATATCAATATAATCTGATAATTACACCAAATATTTAGTTCCAAGATAAGTATCTTTAAGAACATGTGTTGTACTAAAGAACGAATAAACATACTTTTTTTTTTGTAAATACGTACTTAATATGCATAGGACAAACCCAGGCCAGAACAAATATTTATGTTCATGCACAAATAAAATAAAATAAAATATACTTTATTGTCTTTAAGATCAACATGATCATTTAGATTCGTCAAACATTTACACGAAATGGAAATTCCATATATTATTTAACAACAATGAAAGAAATAGAGCGGTACCATAATAAAGGAGTAAAAGCAAATGGGTTCTTTGTCACAATTTGTCAGTTTTTTTTTTTTTTTTTTCTCCCCAATTGGCAATTTAAAATTTGCCAGTGTCAAGTGTCAAATTTGTCAGTTTATCTGACTGTAGTGGTTTTCTCAAGATTTGTCAGTCTATATCTGTCAGTCAGCCTGTCGTGATTCTAAAGGAGGGAGGGGATTGTTCGTCAGTCAAACAGTCTGTCGGTGACTATAACGAGGCTTCCAAAAGGCAACGAGATTGAGAAGAAGGCCTCAAAAAACTCATCTCGGCTTTTTTCAAATTATGTCTTAAGATCTAATACAATTAAAGAAATAAATTATTAAGATTACCGCTGTTCGTAAAACTAACAAAATCTAAAGATCATATCTCATCTAGTCTTAAGAAAGAAAGGAGCATTTCATGTCACTTCCAGGCAGACTTGTCGTTCATAAAATCTTTCACACTATAATAAGCCTTCTGGCACAATTTACTCTTTATGTAATTTTTAAATTTAGATATAGATAAATTTGCCACATCATCTGGCAGCGTATTGTACAATGCGAATACTGTTCCCCGCAAAAGAATTTGTAACTTTATGGAGCCTATACTTGGGCATAGCCAGTTTATTCTTAGTTCTTAAGTTAAAATTATGTCTATCACTATTTTCACACAAAGATTTGTCCTGTGTGGGAATCTAGTTGATGAGCTCAGGAGCGGAGTGCAGGTATACTGACCTCCACCCCATATCGGTCGTCATGCGGCATAAACTCCGATATTTAAGCTTTGCTTCATTTCGAAGCACTTTTCTTTTCATTTCATCTATTATTAATCTATAAGTATATATAAAAAACTAATATATTCGCTAAGGCCTCGTTGTCCCTTCGTTGTTTATGCGGTTTTGAAGAAATGAATATATTATGACATTATTTTTCAGGGTACCACATAAATAACTAATTAATATTAAATTTTTATTGATATACAATTAATCCGTAACTAAACGAAAATATATATATATATATATATAAATAATTATCTATTTTTATGTTATATTTTGTTTCCAACGTCTCACACTGGTAGACTTTGCGACAAAACGACCGACAAAGGCAGACCTTGAGGTGTTACACCATGGGAAAAATCTCTTTCTTATAGCCTTTATAAGAAATAACCTACAGTCTCATTCGCCCGTTTGTGAGATCCAAATGTTTGTATAATAGTTGTCATACAGTCTCGGTTTATCAATATGTCATTATGTACTTCACATTTCATTAGGTTACCTAGCTAATTAATGAATACATCATGCTAAGTATATTACCAACGCTGCTGGCAGCTCCTGTGCATCCAAATTCACTTGGTTAATCGAATTTGAATTAACTATTCGCTAGATATTGAATTTACAATGGATTAAGTAGATAAGTAAGTAGTTATAGTATGTAATTTTTTTTTTACAAAATCGCTGTCTATTTTATTCTATATACTATTTAATCAATTTGTAATCATTTATTAATTCCGATTAAGGTAAACGTAAGATATATATAGATATTTAATGCAAGAATAAAACGACATGTATTCTTTTATTTCTAATATATAAGCATAAGTATACCAACATTATAAACAACACCATTATCATAATTTAAATCAAAATATTATTGTTACTAAAAAATATGTTTGTTTGGCTCAATATAGATCTTATGAAAGTCAAAATTAAAAACTTATAAAACTATCGCTCCCATTCACTGCTTAAGGTAAGTTAACGGTAACCACAAAGGGCCTCTCATTCGCTATAACCGAATTGAGACAATTCGAAGTAAAGTATAGGATAAAAAAATTACAGACTGAAAATTAATCGAAATAAGTCTCTTCCCTTGGCGTGGTTTTCGGCCTTGTTTACATCGCGAAGCCAGTTGTCATTAGTAAACAGTACCTTATATCTGTATACACACATAATGTCACGCCTCTTTCCCGTAGGGGTAAGCAGAGATCACAACTTTCATTGTGTTTAAAAAAAACGAATTTCCATTTTGTGTGTAAAAATTTGACAAATCTAAATGATCCTGTTGTTTTAAAGACAATAAAGTATATTTTATTATTATTTTATTCATCCTTGCACTTGATACGATCTTGGCACACACTCTTAGCTTCATTCACACTCAATAACCTCCTCAATACACGACCATCAGGTTAGGGTACTTTTGACCTGCCCTTTCTCCAAAATCTTCTGGAAAGGTACGATACGGTTACGTGGTCTCTCCCTCCCAACACTTCCATTCACTTGGCCACCATCAATCACTTTCGTTAGTTAGTCACATTTCATTCATCCTCTCAACATGACCAAATCATCTATGCATACCTTTCTCAATTCTTGTTACTTTATCTTCTTTTACACTAACTTTAGCCCTTATTCTAATCCTATCACTCAATTTCACACCTGCAATACTTGGAGTGCTCTCATCTCTACTGCATTAATCTTACTTTCATGTTTCTTCTGCCGTAACTTATCTGTATTAATAATCATAATCTGAACCTCAAGAAAGGCATTGCTTAATATCCTCAGGGCTCCTTATTAGTTATCATCTTATTTGGCGCAGGATGCCAAAAATCACCACGCTAAGCAGGCGGTTTGGTGCTCACAGTTCAAACCAGTACGCAAGATGACACGAATGCCTATCTTCCGGTAAGATTTATCTTAAGACGACACTTACTGCACCCACGCAATTGGAAGGGGTGGTATTATTTCCAGCTTAGAATAGTCTACACGGAACTACATAGTAGATACCTTCTTCGAAATAAGGTTTCGCGTAATTATAGAACAAACACAACACCATTCAAACTTCAAAATTGTATAGGTATATTGTATTTAAGAAGTTAACTGCTTGAATACGTTGTTAAAACCAATTAGGATGACCATAAAACTAACGCGAATTTTAAGGAATATAAATACCGGGAAATCTCATCTGTGTAGCCTTAGCTAATGGTTGGCCAGCGAGCAAAACTGTGGAATTCACGAGAATAGTTTCATTTCAACATAATGAAATGACCTGACAAGGGTGAGATTTGAAACTGCGTTGTATGTAAAATTAACGGGTTGGTACTGGAAAATATGTCTAAAAGTAATTTATGATTATTGTCTAAAATATGCCATTAAAAAAAATTACAGTCTACAACGTTACCTACGTCTACAACGTAGGTATATCATTTAGGTCCAAAAACATAATTTTTGTAAGGAACGTATCAAAAGTATCAATACAGAGATAGTTATTGCAAGGCGCGTTAGTTTATAAGATTGACTTTCATAAGAGCTCTATTAAACCAATGATTTGATTTTGAAAAGAAATGTATCTATCTTCAAGAATCTAGTTTAAGTTGGCAAGTAATTTAAACTCAAAGTCAACTCAAATTAGTTTCATAAAGTTTGGCTAAGTAAAGGCTTAATTATTTAATTAACTTCACTACGGGCAGGAACTTGAGTTTAAAAGAAACGGGCGAGAATATCGACATGATTATTTCTTCTTCCACTATCAATAATACGGATTTACACTAAAACTATATTTAAGGTCATCGGCGCCATTCTCATGATCAGCTGTGATCATAGGCCTCCCGGATATTATTCCACAACGATCGATCATGCGTAGCAAATTCAGTTTAATCACTCAGTTTTATCATACGTCTACCTTCACAAACTGCTTACGCCGTTTTGTTAGACACTTGACCGCCATTGAAGCCTTTTTCGCTACAATAGTCATCATTTCTTTTATAATGAATCTCATAAATATTAAAAAGTGGATTCAAGTTATTAACTAAAACATATCAATAGCTTGTATTATATAGACATCAGATAAACAGGCATGTGTTTATCTTTTATTTGTAAATATATACTTATAATATAAGAAAAAACTCAGACCAAAGATGAATAGTTAATGCATAAAATTCAATTATATATGTCCTATATTGGAATTTAATAATCCCAAGACCTTAGGGCCATACCGGTCGTCGAAAATGAACAAACAAGTACTTAGCCATAGAATACTGCAGTTTCAGTAAATTTTCACATTACGAGTGTCGTGTAGGTTTTCCAAAAGCAACAGTTGCTATCGCCGCCTGATCCCGCGAGACATAACGTTGCAATTTCCTGAGGAACCGATATAACGGCCACCCTCATCCGCCACGCTCCACAAAATATCATTGTCCTGAAGAATATATCCAATTTATTTACAATCTACTATCTTGCTACCCCTTTTTCATAAAATGTTAAAGAGCATTTTACTTAGAGAAAATCTTGTACTAATATTGCAATAGGCGTTTGTGCACTTTTGAATAATTTTTAGCTTACATCTTACAATGCTACTCAATACTTTTATGATTATGGAGATTGTAACGGACACTATAACCTCTTTATCTTGCAACAAACGTTTGAATAATTTAAACCTTGTTAGTAAACTGCTTAAAGATGTTAAGAATATTGTTAGGTACACATATACATATTATTGATATGTCTATTCCAAAAAAATACAGAAATATGTAGCTCACATATATTTTGTGCTAAACTTTTTATAGCTCTAACTAAGGTTAACTAGTAACCACTAAAGAGTTCCATTATGCATTTCTTTAGTTAGATCCTAGTTACCAATTCAACAAACAGATTTTGGTGAATTTCAGTCAGCAGTTAGACCAATGAGCAGAACCTGGGCCCTAAGCTTGAGGCTAGGGCAACAAGGACAATGCTGGGATATGATGATGATGATTTTCGACAGTTAAATGTTAATGAATTTCGACCTTCAATACTTATTGAAAAGATACTTATTTTTCATTAGTTTTCTGTTATACAAATTTATTTTATTTAAAGGGCGTGAAAAGTTAGAAGCTTTGCTCTTCATTAGTTCTGATAACTTTTTGACAGTACGAGACATTAGCCGGTCTTGTCTTGGCAACATTTATCGTTCTGAGTTTCTGATCAGAGTATGTCGATTAAATATTAGACATACTCGAACCAGAACGGCTATTCTAATATTTTAAAAAAAGACATCTCTTATTAGCATTAAAATTATACCTATCATAAATTTTAATAACTCTGACCGTAAAAGACACTGTTGAAATCCTTGTATCAAATCTTGGAATCACTTCGCATTGTTGTCTTTGTGTTGGGGTTCGCATTCGTTTTCCATCGCACACCATTATTCACATTAAGTGGACAGATCTCGGGTCAGGCCCAGGCATAAGAAAAGCACAAAAAGTGCCCGCTTTATCCAAGCATGATAAATCTACTTCAAATCCGAGAATAGCGTCTTTTATGAAAGAAATTGAAATAAACCGACCGTACGGATAACGGCTAAGTAAGATCGGGATCCTTTTGAATATATTGGTGAATCATTTTCATTCATCAACTAAGTTCCCTTGTGAAATATAATAAAACGAAAAATCTGCTATCAGCATTCATTGTTTGGGAAAAATGTATGGAGCAGATCATAATACAAAACCTCTTATTTCAGCACTCATACGTACAGGATAAACTACCAATAAATCTATTGTACCTATATCTGTCGTTGAACAAGCCTAGTGACTTTTATTATCTATCTTTTATATTTTCTTATATTTTTCTCGTAGACATTAGGTCTTTTCCGGCAGTAAAAAGTATTCTATATGTTAATCCAGGTCTTTATGAACGCAAAATTTCAGTGAACTCCGTTAGTCTTTATAATGTGATTGAGGAACAATTATTCAAACTCAATTCTTATTTATAATATTCCAAGAAAGGATAATATGAGGTAATATACCCTGCACATATATAAATATAAACATATTTTCAATCTCGCTAACTGTCAACTTTGTAACGTATCAACCGTATATATCAAGTTAGAAGGGAAGCCACAAAAGAAACGTAACCGAATAAATTGCCAATAGAAGGTTTTCTTTTTTCTAATTTTCTCTATTCCATATAATAGATTGTTCAGGAGATACGTCCCTATTTTTAGTGGCGGAGCAGAAATCGAGCGTGAAATGGTTACCACACGGAGCGGTTGTCTCGCGAACAAACGGAATGGCGGACCGCGTCCCGTCGAGGCGTTTGCCGGAAAATTGGCTGGCGCACGCTCTCCGCTTCGTGTGCACAGACTTAATAAATAATACAGCACACAGATGAACCTAACTATATTGTGTAACGTCATTTACGCCAATATTTTTGCATCTTTACAAGCGCGTTGAATTCTTCAAGAGTGTAAATTCCTATACATTTCATTTTATGGTCAAATAATAAACTTCACATTACAGTAAATTTTATTTCAAATTAGTTAGTAGTGGCCTTTTTAAGTTAATTTATAAGAAGGTTTAATTATCGTCGTAGGCTCAGTTGAATAATAGTGAGCACACATTACAATTTACCATATACGAAAGGAAATCATGCCCAAATAAACTTGATTGGTCAGAAATACAAAAAAAGAATTTATTTCTGACGTAATGTACCGATAATCATGAAAGTTAAGTAAATTTTATTTAAAAAAACAATATTTAATTCCACCTCCCTTTTCACTATTGAAGGGAAACTATACTATGCCCTTACTAGAGCAAACTATTTTCTTACAAAACTAAATTTAATCGACTCATCGGTTTCATAGTGGAAAGATAATAGACCAACAGTTGCTTTTGCATTAAATAAGTATGAATTGTTATAGAGAGCTACGACGATGCATAATAATGCAGATAAGTTTGAGAACACAATGATTTATGATGGTCGAAGCTTACACTTTGAGCGTTCAGTAAAGAGACCGAGGGCTAGAGAAGGCGTTAACGGATAAAAATATTAAGAAGTAAAACTTATCCGAATAAATATGTCAGTTTATTTTATGATTATAATCTCAACCAATAGAAGTCGACTGCTAAACCTTGCACTTTCTATGGGGTACTTTCTTGTCATCATTTCAGCCCATCAACGTCCCACTACTGAGCACGAGCCTCCTCTCACAAATCAAGGTGTGAGGGTAATGGGTCATACTCCACCACGCTGACCCAGTGCGGATTGGCGGAGGCAGGTGTATGGCGTCCTGCTGTTAGAATTTATCAAGCCGCCCATTAGGCCTCTGGCACATGGCTTAACGACTACCACATTTAGTGATAACCGGGACCAACGGCTTAACGTGCCTTCCGAAGCACGGAAGCGCTCGATATCAAATGCCACACAAACGGTCACCCATCCAAGGACTGACCTCTGTAAACTCTGCTGTACTTCGGTGATCGTTTCCGACCACCGAGTTCCGCAGAGCTACGAGCGCTTCACTTCACTTTCTTGTGTTTCATTTTAAATAGCTTTTTATAGTGATCAGAAAGAATTAATAAGATTATTACATATTTGTTTAAAAAAATGTATCTATGTAAATGTAAATGTGCTGTGTGTAAAATTTATCTAAATACACCTTGAAAGTTGGATGGACAAATCCACTTCAAAAGTGTGGAATACATACAAAATGAATAACAATTCGATATCTCACATAATTTATAGAAACTTTTATTAAAAACCCTTTTAGTAGTTAAAAGCACCATTCAAAATAGCTTTAGAACGAAGTTCCCACGCGACCCAAACAAAATTGCAAAATATGACAACGTGGGAGCTTAAACAGCTACAATAAAGCGTTTTTGGGAAAGTTTAAAAATGATTCTTACACGAATGTGCGTATGATTGTAATGCTCTTGAATAAAAAAAAGCTAGTTTACTGCCCTTTGTTACCTATCTATGTCGATTGGTCTTGACCCGCCTGCACCAAGTTATCGGGTGGGAGACCGTCCTGTACTACGTTGCGCAGTTTGCGGTCGCCATTGAAGAACCTAACGCCCGATCGGCCGTCGTTTCTTCCAGCTGCTATTCAGCCTGCAAACCAGTCCTCTTATTATGGTGGTCACTCCAGTTCCCCCACGGATTTTCTTATTCCTAATTCTTTCATGCTTGAACACTTCGAACATATCTCTATTCCTTGCACGCTGAGCGACACTGCGGAACCTATGGTCAGGAACCACATCTCAGATTATATATATGATTAAAATTATCCTTTTTTAAAGTAGGCTAAAGTAATATTTTGCTTTATTTACAAGAATAGGTACAGTGGTCTCATTAGTCATTTCTATACTACTACAGACGTAAACCCTCGCATTAACTTTATATATATAAAGGATATAGGATATAGGAGAAACAAACATAAATATCTTTGGACAGTGCCATCCAGTCCCAAACAAAGCAAAGCTTGTACTATGTATCGTTTAGACGTTTACCTAATGTGATTAGATTTATCGTGATAAATTTTATAATTCCTTATTTTACAAAAGTAAAATAGTAATTTAAAAAAGTAACTTATAAATTAAACCCCCATACTATATGTAAGTCTTTAGAGAGGTGAATTTAAATACATTTCATTTCAATCAGCAACTTTACAACTATATAATGAGAATTATCAGAGAACTTACAAATATTTTGTTTGTGATGCTGTAGTCGAAATCCATGGACAGTTAATACATGCCAGAAATCTTATTGCGGCATTTCGCGGGAAAACGTCATGACGCGTGTCTATGTACCATGTAGGCACCACATTCCTTGGCATTAAAAATATTTAAAAAATTACGGCTTACGTTGTCAAGTAATATTATTGACACTTTTGTAAATAATTTTTATACTCTATAAATTTTACTATCTCAGTAGTATTACACATTACAAGAATACCCAGTAGGTAATTAGGTATTATAATGTGCTTTATAAGCCTGTACAGCTCTCAATAAAATATTTTATAGTTTTGGCTGAAAACATGGATAAACTAGTGTATCCAGGAAAATCGAATAGTGTTGCAGACTTGAGTTCCAATAAAATGATCTGTGCTTTGTCAGCAATAGCTTTAGAAATGGAAAAGTAAGAATGTTACTTATTTTATTTAACATGAAAAGATAATACACATAAGCGCAGTTTTAAAAACAACGACTTATCATTTATAACAAATCTTCGCGGGCCAAGCGTCTTTACGGGTGACATTTTTTTTGGTCATAATTATCATCACCCCATTAACGTGTATATTTTTAAAGTAAAGTATTTTTTATTTGTACATGCATTTCTTTTAGTTTATTTATAAACTACTTATAGTTAATAATAAACCCTAAATAATCATTTATGTGGTTGTTTCTCGCCTTCTGCCTAATATTGGAGAAAACTGACTGATTTGACGAAAGCAGTCGTCGTCTTTACTTTGGAGTGGTTCGGTCAATGGCCCTGTCACAATTTGGGCAAACTCCTTATCTAACCGCGTAACCTCTTGCATCAAACGCATCCGGGGAGGCCATGTGCCTTTGGTCAACTAGTGACGGGCGTTGTCAGTTTTTAAGTGAGTAGGCTGAAAAGTTCCTGCATGAGCCCCACATAACTATTGTCTGGACCCCCAACCGGCTGGGTATACTTAAATGAATTTTTCTGACGTTAATAAAAAAAAGGGGAAAACATCCAAGAGTACATCCTGGCCACTAAAAAAGCATTTTTTAGAAAGTTGTACCTACCTATTTTTGGTCTGCAAGAATATCAAAAGATCATTTATTTGGAAAGTCTTTACATTACGAAATCGTCTGTAGCCTACTACGACGCAAAACGCTACTATTGTAGTACTACATGGCAGTTCCCTTCATATCAGTGGATCCTTAGTGACCTCTGTGTTCTGAAAGCTGCATTATGCACTGTCCCAATCATATTGTCAACAGCGCCACAAGGTCACAATACTTCACCTTTCACCCTATGTAAATACTTTGTTAAGTATAGATGTTTTTCACATTAATTTCGTATTTCAAGTGGTTTCAAACTGATGATAATATAAATTACTTGTTTAGATATCACAAAATTTCATCTTGTCATAATTTTGGAGCGAATGAAGAAATACATGAAAAGCTTCGAATTTGCATGTCGAATTTAAGGCTGGGGAAAAAAAGAAATAATGATTTAAAACAAAGACTCAAAAAAGCCTGCTGTAAGTTATAAATACCTAAAATACACTTATCCATTTATGACTCGATCTGTTATTTATACATAATTATGTCGTTGGCCGATAATAAATCGGGCAGATACAGCCGATTACTGTAATAGGTTGCATAATAATAATGTTCTTCATTGCACAGAAAAGTAACATACAACATGCATTACTAGTGCATTGACATAATCAAGTTATAGTATTAGAGGTTCCCAAACTAGGCTGTGCCTGTATCTTGGCGAATCAATGGTTTATAGGTTAGGTTGGGCGCTTAAGAAATGTCACTCAGTATACATATAAAAATATTCCTCCTTGTAAACCCTTAGGAAACAGCTAGCAGCAGATATAAATAAGGTTTTTAAAAAAATTACCTTGAATAGGTTTAACCATAAATATTGTTAGAAAACCAACTAAACTTTAAGACCTTATTTCATAGGATCACTAGTAACAAAACCTTTTATTATTTTTGTCAAATATTTGTAAAATTGTTGGTAAATTGAGAAGATAATCTGTACGTTAAAGATACAATAAATATATATGTATAAACAGTAACCGTTAGTTTATTTTAGATGTCGCTAAAGCAGTTATGACTGCAAAAGAAAATAGTACAACTCTACTGCACAATGATATCAATAACGCTAAACATGAATGTGCCGATTTTTATCACAAGAACAAATTATACACCGAAGCAATACACAATATTAAAAGTGAAAACTTTATTTTACTTGAAAAAATTCTAAACTTGGAGAAATTTGTCGAGCTTGGCTATAAGGAGCTTCAAAAAATGCGCAACGAACCAGCTAATGATGTACTCCCAGCTATACAGCTTAAAGAAATAATACTTTCATGTGGCCAATACTATGCCGATTACTGTAATGAAATGGAAGCGCGCTTATTAGTTGAACAGAAAAACAGATTTCTTAACAACAAAATTAATATTTTAAGCTCCACCTTACAAGCTTTTCTGGAAAAAATAAACAATAGTCGATACGAAATTAAGAAACTTCGCAAAGAAAATTGTTTGTTAAAAAGTAAACAAATGAAGGGGACAGAAAACTGTGGTGACTTCACAGAATTCGATGAACTCTATCAAGATGACTATCCCTCAAAATTTTCTCACCAAAGCGTAACACAAAGAATTGATTTGAGGTCGCATTTGGAAATAGTAAAAAATCTTCTGAATGGTCAAGACACAATTATTAAAGATTTGACATTGTTGTCTAAAGAATTTGAACAGCTTTGATAAATTAACTCTAATCAATGAAAATCACAGTATGTACATTTAATATGAAATAATGTTTTGACTGAGTATCAAAGATGTGTTTGTAAACGATTCGAGTTTTTTATTTACACTTCCCCTTTCCTCGCGCTTGTGAAAATTTTGTAATGATGAGAGAGTAGTTTCTAAAACAGAACACATGCAATGATATTTGCCATTACATTTAATCGTATTTTATAAATTTTTATATTGAAGAGACTGTGGCAGTTTATCTTTGAACGGATAACTGCATTATGTAATAAAATTAATAACCATATTCTTCATAGTTTTATATCAGTACCGAGTACAAACTAATTCTAATTACCTAGTCTATCAATTATTCGAGGTATCGCGTTTCAAATTTTCAATTTGGAACTAGATAGATAGAGAGTTCTTTAGTGTAGGTACCTACACCAAATTGAAAAAAATAACACAAGAAGAATCAATACAGCGATACAAAGCGTTTTGATCCAGGCAATCTTTACCTAAGAAAAGCTACTACTATATAATATAAATCTTACTAAGAAAAAGCGCACACTCCGCACCTTTAAAATACTCTTTTCTTAAGGTCTCCGAACTTCTACAGAGGAGAGGTACTGATTGTGTAAAAAACAAGAAACTACCTTTTTTTTCTTTTAAATAATGGCTTCGTGTGTTTTGCATATTTAGCCAGTGTCAAGTAAGAGATATATTATTAACATATAAATTATAGTAAATTAGAATGAGTGGTGATAAAGATGATAAACGGCCAATGTGATGCCCTCCCCTAAACCCCTCAGTAAAGATGTGGGACTATACTGAGATCTCACATGGACTCCTTGAAAGAATTTTAAACGTGATGTTGCACTGCTTTGATTTACCAACACTCATGTATATTCACAAACACTTAACGGTTAATAATCCACCGTTATTACACGTTAATGTTAGAAATATCACAAATTTTAGAAAATAAAACAAAACTGCAGACATGGCGCTTCACTTTCCCGCCAAGAAGCTAAATAAATACCTACTTATCGCCTCATCTTTTTTTTTTCTTAAATATGAAGTTACTCGTTTGAAATATGGGCCAGTGTGAAGTAATATTATTAATCAATTATTTGCATACCTAAATGCATCAGTTTCATTATTCAGTACATGCAAAAATGCATCATTTTTATTATTCAGTACAGTGAAAGTAAAGTACCTAAAGCCCGTCATAGTCGAATCAAGTCAGAGTCATATCCCAGTAAAATAGTGGAGACTTGGAGAAACTTAATTTCGAAACTTTATGGAGTTTCGTACGTAAAATCACAATTCACTATCACTTTTCTGCATTTGATGGCTAATTGAATAATGTCTAAATATCCACTATATTTACACATAAAAACTCGAATTTACATTAGTTTTGGCAAATAAAATACCTACTGTCGCGATGGCGCCAAAAAACCCAGTGCCACACTTTTACAGAGATAGTTTCTTAAATATAGTTCTATACCTCTATTCTCCATACAGATGTTGCTTAATACCTGTCACGGGATTTCCATGCCAATGTGTGTGTTACTCTTTTACCAGTGGCTGACTATAAAAAATATTTTTTTTGTACTTGTTCCTTGATTTTTTTATAACCTATCTAATAAACTATTACTGTTATTTAATAATAAGGAATCGTTTTTTCAGAAAAAAATGAGTACATATGTTTACCTTAGCCTAAAACACGACATTATAATAAAATGCATTATAATTTTATGTAAATCAATTATATTGTACTATTTAGTTAACTGAATATAAGGCTGAATAACTAGTTATTTTCCTTATAAAAAATAAATAAAGTCAAAAATTTCGTTTTACTTTGGGAGGTTAAACCTACAATTATTTTAGGCGGTTTTTATTAACTTTGTATGTGTCATTCTAGTGTCCGCTGTTTTATTAAAAGATTTCTGTGTCTGAACAAAATGTCTCTCGAACAAGCTAAGCAAGTGGCAGCTTATCGCGCAGTGGACGAGTTTGTAACAAAAAATTGTGTATTTGGTGTTGGAAGCGGTTCCACCGTCGTTTACGCTGTACAGCGTCTTGCCGAACTTGTCGAAACTGAAAACTTGAAGGTGACCTGTATACCAACATCCTTTCAGGCTAAACAACTTATCATCAAACATAACCTCTTACTAGGAGAACTTGACACTAATCCCGAGATAGATGTAACTATCGATGGTGCTGATGAAGTTGACTCCAACATGACTTTAATAAAAGGTGGTGGAGGATGTTTATTACAAGAAAAAATTGTTGCTTCATGTTCTAAAAAACTTATTGTTATAGCAGATTACACTAAAGATTCTAAAAAACTTGGCGACAGTTATAAAAAAGGAATCCCTATAGAAGTGGTTCCCATGGCTTATGTTCCTATTAAAAATAAGATTATTGCTAAGTTTGGTGGCGAGCTAAAATTAAGAAATGCAATCGCAAAAGCTGGCCCTGTTGTCACTGATAATGGAAACTTTATCTTAGATTGGGTGTTTATTAATAAGGATATGGACTGGGAGAAAGTATCCTCAGAGATTAAGATGATACCTGGAGTAGTGGAAACAGGTCTTTTTGTAAATATGTGTCATAAAGCATACTTTGGACAAGCTGAAGGAACTGTAGTGGAAAGAACATCAACAGATAAAACTGCCATTTTAATAAATTAAGCTTTGTTAACTTAAGTGATATACCTTTACTTGTTAAATATGTATGAAGATCATTAAGTATTATGCTTATATTATCAAAGCAATAAGTAACACATATTAAATGTCTTTCAAAATCTGGTGCTAATTCAAGATTGTTCAAGTATTTACTTACAACAGAAAAATAAACTCTATATACATTAGTTTTGATAGCTTCTAGTTTATAAATTGTTTTTCTTTATGTATTTGTCTTATTGTACTCATGTGTGAACAAAGAGTGGGTTTATATATTCCCCCTTTATCTTTACTGGAAGCAATAATGTAGCTCTCTGATAATATTGGCTATAAGCTAACTTAATAAAAATATTTATTGATAAGTTTTATTGGTGCATAAGTGTAGTCTGTATTCTAAACATCTTATACTGTAAAGTATTAATATCTGCTAGAGATATTAAAGTACATAAAACTGTAAACACAGGTACTGACTACACTGAGTTACACTATTTTAAATAAGTTATATGAAAGTGTACTGAGTCTGCATAATTTAAAACTAAATTGATTATATTTTATGAGCTATTAAAAGTTGGGTCCAAATTTTGTGTTCAAAAAGTAATGATTGAAATGATAACTAATATTATAGATTAACATTATTTGATTAGTTCGCATTATATAGATTCTTATTTATCAACAATTACAAATAATAATATTGTTTCAGTTCACTTAACATTTGCTAAGTACACATGAAAACATAAAATTAATCTAAAAAGCTTGAGTTTTATGACAAACTTTCTTTAGAATTTACATTAAAAAATAAGCTTATAGTTGAATTGTTCCATTTATTTTTATTGTGTTTTAGTTGTCAGTCTTTCTTAGATTAAGAATATCACCATTTTACACATATTATAGCTAAATGTGATACACTGGTCATTACATAAATTTATTGTTGTGATGACCATTTGAATTTTATTTATATTTGCCTGTAAATATTGTAACATTTTTTTTTTCTAATAAAGTTTATACCGCTTCATTCTGTTTAAATTTTCCTACCAAATTACTAGATGATTTATTTTATCAATAGGCAGTTATTGTTTTTAGATTTTAGTATTATTTTAATCAGTGCTAAGTCTGTTATCCCATGAGGTCAGTACAAATGTTATCTCTAAATTGACAGCTTATTTAATTTTTTGGTAATGAAGTTGCTATCCGAAATGTAACTTTCTCTATTCTTACTTCAACACAATTAATTCATTCATCATCATCATCATCTTAGACTTTAATTTTAAGACCTTCCCTTTGAGCTCTATCCAGATCTTCGAGCATTTTGCCCATGTGACCATTATATCATCAGCAAATAGAAGGTGAAACATATACTCGCCGTTTATGTTGATGCCATAGTTTTCCCAGTCCAACGATTTGAAAACATTAGCCAGGGAAGCAATAAACAGTTTCGGAGATATAACACCCCCTGTCTCACGCCCTTCTGCAGGAGGATAGGATTTGTGTACAGGTCTAGTACTTGTAAGGAAATGGTGGGGTTTCTGTACAAGGTTCTCATGGTCAATGCAGCGTCGCTGCAGGGACTGAAATATTGCCCAAGTGTCATTCGAATCGAAGGCCTTCTTATCGGCCACAAACGCTAAGCAAATTGACTGGTTTTACTTCTCGGGCTTCTGTATAACCTGCCGCAGCGTGTATGTATGTGGTCTATGGTTGAAAAGCTTTTAAGAAAACCGAAATTAATTCATTACATATAACTTTAAATAATGATTGAAATGCTTTCCTGTTGATAATTCTCAAGTAATGAATATGCTTTTTGTATTATTTACGAACAATCCTTTTTGGCCACTACAAAATCACTGCACACATCACCCTAAGATATCTGCTGTTAAGCCTTAGTACCCTGCCACTGACTAACTATTGAAGACCATTCCTAATAACTAAGTTTAAAACGTTAGACGTTAAACGTTTAGAACGTTATCCACAAATTATGATTAAAATATTTTGCTATCTTATAAATTTTGCAGCAAGCACTAAGTTGCTCTTAGACAGTAATGAACCTAAATATATGTCTAGTATCAAATCGGATTGGTATATAAGATCAGGAGATATAAAGAAGGTATAGTTCGATATAAACTTTTAGTTTACTATGAAGTTGGATTGATAATAATGTATTGATTCATTATTATCAATCCAAGTTCATATTTGAGCAAAAAACAAAATTTTAACTGTTTAGATATCTCTCTTTTGTTGATTTTTAAGAGATCTGTCACTTTTAACAAGAGGCACAGATTTAATTCCTGACTAAAAACTCGCACAAATATCTTCACAGTGAACTAGTGGTTTACCATTAACTATATTAATATTAAAAAAACATTATTAGCATCATGAAGAATTACTGTATTTTGATGTAACATTAAAATAGATATGTTATGTACAAATTCTTTGGTTTCAAATATGTATTCTGTCATGGAATTTATTATATTTAATTTGTTTTTGAATGATTTTGTACCTAAATTACACTATTTCTTTGATAAAATATAGCTATGACTTACAATATAATTCAAAATAATATCCATGTTATCATACAGCCTATTCAAAATGTATTATTGTATAGTAGTTTGCTGCCATTGACATTATTATATTATAAAGTAAAATGTTAGTATTTAGTTAACAGGTTGCAATATGGTCTTAAATAATTTGACATTGCAAATAAATTTACATGGGTCTTTCATTTAGTTATTACTTACTATGTAATACTAGTACCCGAGATACATTTTAATAATAAGTACTTTTTTACAGATCACTTATCCAGGAGGCAAAAACAACTTATTTTCAGCAACTTAATTAGAAATTATGGGTGCTTTGCATCCTAAGTTACATTAAAGTTTTAATTAGGAATATGTTTGAGCTTAAGCTAGTTAATACTATTTATGAATTGTGTAAAAATACTTATATACAGCTTCTTTTTTCAGTACAAACTAGTTTTTTTCATTATGCGCAAAAATTCTTCTTGATTTATTTCACCATCACCATCTCTGTCTGCTTCATCAATCATCTCGTGGAGTTCTTCATCTGTTAAGTTTTCACCAAGCTCTTTTGCTACTCTTTTCAAATTTTTGAAAGAAATTTTTCCTGAAATGGTCAACAATAAAGGATAAGTATACCAGTGGAAATTTATTTCAAATGTAAAATTGTTAATATTCTTGAAGGAATCTCATTCAACAGTACTTAGTATGGACCCTTGAAAATCTTGGAATAACTGGTTGCAACATGTTGATCACACATAATATAGACAATTTATTAATAGACAGTTGTTTGGTGTTCAAAGTCAGATAATTGTAATAAAAGCATAAGAAACTATTGATCTATCCTTATAAAAAACCTTACAAATCTAGACTTGCTGATTAATCGATACTTAAACAGCAAGACAACATAAACATGTTAATTTCTTTCTTGGCCTGTTTCACAATGTCACAAAGTAGTCCAGATGTAATTTTAACTGCAAAGTATTTTTAATCAGACATTGTGAAATAGGCCCTTTATATTCATATAATGTTAATGTTAGGTTGCAACAAAAATCCACATCACATTAATGCATAAAGTACCATTTTTAAAATTATTAACTTATAACTTCCGATAAACAACTAAATTGAAAGATTGAGCTTGGCTTTTGCCAAAAACTGTAATTTGATACAAGATAAACATAGAATGTGAAGACATGATTTCTTAAAAAGTTTAAATAAATTACTGTTGATTATAAAGAGGTCCTTTAATTCATAAACTTTAAGCTATCATAGATGTTATTATTAAATGAAACACTAGATATATTTTAGTGAGGATGTGTCTCTAAAACATGTGTTTATACTTACAAAATACCGAGAAGATATATCGAGCCTAAAAAAATTAAAAGATGGGGTATTCAAATTCAACATATTAAATTACCTGTTTCGTCATCATCAAACAACTTGAAAGCTTTCATAATTTCTTCTTTTGTATCTTTTTCAGCCATTTTCACAGTCATTAGATCAAGAAAATCTTGAAATGATACTTTCCCATCACCTTTGTCTATTTCTGCAATCATTTTTTTAATTTCTTCCTTTTTAGGTTCAAAACCCAGAGCTCTGATGGCCACTTTTAACTCTTTAGTGTCTATTTTACCAGTGCTTTCCGTATCAAATAGATCAAATGCTTCTTTGATATCGCGCCTCTGCTCTTCTGATAGCTCAAATTTAGGCCCGGATTTTTTACGCACTCCTCCTGTAGGCGCATTGTTAGATGGAACAGTCTTTTTCTGATTTGTGGCTACAGCAGTTGCCTATAACATATAACATAAAAAAATTAAACATTGTCCCTCATTATTTAATGTAAATATATTTATGTTTTTAAAGTTTATGGTATATAATAACTTACCATTTTAAATGAACACAAAAGGTACCAACTAGATACAACAATTAGATCTTCTCATTAAATTAAGGCCTACGTAATTTACCAAATAACCAAAATTATTATATTAATGTGTGATTAGTGCAAGTGAATTAATTAGGCACGTAGGAATTATTGATTTTCAAATTTCCTGTACTTTAATCATTTAGCATGTAAATCCGCTGCTTGGCCGCTTCCGCTTATCAGCGCACATAAACGTCACTGTCAAACTGAGAAGCAAAAGCTTTTTGTATGCAGTCTTCTTCTTTCTTTCTTTCTTTGAAATAATGGCTTTGCACATTTAGCCAGTGTCAAGTAATGATATTTCAATAGTAAAAGAGATAATTCATAGTATAGAGAATGAGTGATGGTAAATGAAATACCTTCCCCTAAGCCCCTTGAGTCCTCAGTAAAGATGTGGGACTATACTCTTTTTATGCAGTCTTCTTCTTCCATTTAAATAATGGCTTCGTGCGGCTAGCACATTTAGCCAGTGTCAAGTAAGTGATATATTAATAATAGTTAATTCATAGTAAATGAGAATGAGTGATGATAAAGATGATAAATGGTAAATGAGATACCCTCCCCAAAGCCCCTTGAGTCCTCAGTAAAGATGTGGGACTATACTGAGATCTCACATGGACTCCTTGAGAGAAAATTTGAAAAGTGATGTTGCACTGTTTTGTTTGATTTACCAACACTTATGTATGTTCACAAACACTTAACGGTTAATAATCCACCGTTATTACACATTAATGTTAGAAATATCACAAATTTTAGAAAATACAACAAAACCGCAGACATGACGCTTCACTTTCCCGCCAAGAAGCCTCTTTTATGCAGTCAGTGTCTGTTTATTTATTTTTTCCTTTTTAAATAATGGCTTTTGCGGTTGCACATTTAGCCAGTGTCAAGTAAGTGATATTTCAATAGTAAAAGAGATAATTCATAGTATAGAGAATGAGTGATGGTAAATGAAATACCTTCCCCTAAGCCCCTTGAGTCCTCAGTAAAGATGTGGGACTATACTCTTTTTATGCAGTCTTCTTCTTCCATTTAAATAATGGCTTCGTGCGGCTAGCACATTCAGCCAGTGTCAAGTAAGTGATATATTAATAATAGTTAATTCATAGTAAATGAGAATGAGTGATGATAAAGATGATAAATGGTAAATGAGATACCCTCCCCAAAGCCCCTTGAGTCCTCAGTAAAGATGTGGGACTATACTGAGATCTCACATGGACTCCTTGAGAGAAAATTTGAAAAGTGATGTTGCACTGTTTTGTTTGATTTACCAACACTTATGTATGTTCACAAACACTTAACGGTTAATAATCCACCGTTATTACACATTAATGTTAGAAATATCACAAATTTTAGAAAATAAAACAAAACCGCAGACATGACGCTTCACTTTCCCGCCAAGAAGCCTCTTTTATGCAGTCAGTGTCTGTTTATTTATTTTTTCCTTTTTAAATAATGGCTTTTGCGGTTGCACATTTAGCCAGTGTCAAGTATAAGATATATTAATTACATATAAATTATAGAATTAATGAGAATGCGTGGTGATAAAGCCCCTTGAGTCCTCAATAAGTATGTGGGACTGTACTGAGAGAGACCTCACATGGACTTCTTTTTTATTTATTTACTAAGAAAACCAACAGCTGTTATAAAAAAAACATTATGAAACCGTTTTCTTTCTTTCTTTATTTTAAATAATGGCTTCGTGCGTTTAGCACATTTAGCCAGTGTCAAGTAAGTGATATATTAATAATATATAATTCATAGTAAATGAGAATGAGTAGTGATAAAGATGATAAATGGTAAATGAGATACCCTCCCCTGAGCCCCTTGAGTCCTCAGTAAAGATGTGGGACTATACTGAGATCTCACATGGACTCATTGAGAGAAAATTTGAAAAGTGATGTTGCACTGTTTTGTTTGATTTACCAACACTCATGTATGTTCACAAACACTTAACGGTTAATAATCCACCGTTATTACACATTAATGTTAGAAATATCACATCTTTTAGAAAATAAAACAAAACTGCAGACATGACACTTCACTTTCCCGCCAAGAAGTCCGAAACCGTTTTATATTATAAGCTAGCTAATGTACGTTCACAAACACTTAACGGTTAAAAATCCACCGTTATTACACATTAATATTCGAAATATCTAAAATTTAAGAAAATAACACAAAACTACAGTCATGACGCTTTACTTTCCCGCCAAAAAGTCCGTCTGAATATATATATTTTTTTAATAATGGCTTGTGTTTGGCAGATTTAGCCAGTGTGTCAAGTTATAGTATATTAATAATATTTATAACATAGTAAATAAGAATAAGTGGTGATAAAGATGGGAATTCGTTTCAGTTCATTTGTAATTGGCGGGAGAAAAAACCAAACTTGACGATTTTCTTGCCCGTTCTTTTACGATCAAGCTCCTGCCCGCAGTGAATGGCCGCGTTAAATTTTAATGGCTTTCATAAAAGCCGTATTGAGCCAAACTTGAATAAATGATTTTGAATTTATTGACGATGCCCTCCCTAAACCCCTTGAGTCCTCAGTAAAGATGGGGAATTATACTGGGATCTCACATGGACTTCGTGAGAGACTTTGAAAAGTGATGTTGCACTGTTACATTTGATTTACCAACACTCATGTTCGTTCACAAACACTTAACGGTTAATAATCCACCGTACACATTAATGTTGGACATATCACAAATTTTAGAAAATAAAACAAAACTGCAGACATTGCGCTTCACTTTCCCGCCATGAAGTACCCACTATAGGTACAAATTTGTTCTGTCTAATTCTTTTATATACTTCGAGTAATTTTATACTAATCTGTCACACATGCATATATACTTCTTCATAAAAGCCATATCTGGCACAAATTATACTTATTTTCTTCTCTTTAATATGGACTATCTCTTTTAGAGTATCAAGCTAAGTTTCCAGTAATTCAATTATCAAGTTATATGCAGAATACAGCATTTTAGTCACTCAATCACAGTCAAATAAAGTCCGTCGTAGTCGAGCAACGTCGGGGCGTGCAGACATGACAAGAGGTTTCTAGGGAATTTATTAAAGTTAGGCACAATAGATCTCTTGTGAAAGTCAAACTAAAATACTAACGCGCCCACTCACTGCAGGCTCCTTTGGGGCTAGCTTGATCGTATAGGAACGGGCAAATCGTCATGGTTGGTTTTTACTCCCGCCAGTTACAAAAAAAGTACGTAATAGTAAAACAAAGTCGACGTAAACTTGTGTTCTGCAATCATAAGATTTAAAAACATACATACATACATTCACGCCTGTTTCCCCGAAGGGGTAGGCCGAGGCGTAGGTATTATACGCCCACACTTCGCCAATTATATAGTTGGTTGCGCGTAATACGTAATAGGTGGCGAGCCTATTGCCGCTTACTTACCGGGCACTATTATTTATTAAATTTTTATTGCACACTTAAAAGTATCTCAAAAGGCGAACTTAATGACATAACGCATTTTCTGCCAGTTAACCGTAGGGTTAGTAGAAATCTTTAAAGGCGGGTAGTTAATAAACATACATAAACCAAAATATTTAAAAAAATAGATATACTACACTTATCATAAACTACATAAAAATAAATATAATACCAAAATATGACAGCAAGGAGAATCAAACCAACGATGCCTCCTCGAAATAAAGCTTAAAAATCAATTGCTTGAACACTGGCTTGCTTTGCGCAAATCTTATTCTAGCTGGGAGATTGTTCCGAAGATGAGCAGCCCTTATGTGAAAAGAATTAGACATTATTATTTACGGTACTAAGATTTAAAAAAATAAGGTCTAACTCTTTTTAACAGAATGAACATAACGGATAAACATAGTAGACATGAGCAGGCCAGTCCCCACTGGCGGCACCCGTTCACGAATCAGTCATCATTTCCCTCAACCATATTTTAGGGAACGACCCGACGAATGACGCCTCCATTGCAGAAAAATTCAAGTGAGCATGACATACTCAAGCTACAGGATAAAGAATTAAATAAATAATTATATAAAACTAATGAAATGTGCTGCAAATCACAAATACTTTTACTGTTGAGTAATTACTATATGGTATCAATTATGTTATGCAGCCATCAAAGCAATTATAAATAAATCGTTTACAGGAAACCTAATTAAAATTAAAAAACCTACCTATGCAAATTCTAGAAAAGGTTAAGTAGATTATAATGTTTATGTAAAAAGGGCCGGAAACTACCTTCATCATTGTATTGTAAATGTTACAACCAAGCTGACGGACCTGAGAGACTCTAACTTAACGAATACGAAACTTTGTTATACCCATTCCTTTCACTCGATAATAATATACCTAAAGAGTGTAAGAGATAGGTATCACAAAGTTTAGTTTTCGTTGAAATACAGTAGGCTGATATCAAGGTGGCGGAACCACCAGTCGTTGCTAACGAAGTAGTATTCATGACATTATATTAGGTCCCTACATATGAAATTGATGTTATATACGATAAAAGGAAAACTAAGTTTTATTTTACAATATTTTAATTTAATCAATCAAAGTATGTCATTTTATATTGATTTTTTTGCTGAAAAAACTGCAGGAGCGAGAATTAACAAAATCTAGAAGGCGTTTTAGACTACCTCATCTGCATAAAAAAATTTTTTAACTAAGAAATCATCCAAATTCTGAAAAAAGTGGTAATGGGTTGGAGCTAGGTCCGGTATGGCAAAATAAATTTGAAGTTGATGTTCCTAGCCAAACGCCGAATTATTAAGATCAAACTGGCCAGTTCGATAAAACGCCATTGTAAGGACCTAATATTAATTGCACCAAACAACTTGTTTTCACTTTTACTTAAAATGGCATATTCTAAAAGTCCACATTAATTTAAATTATTGTTACCTGCGCTCATTGACCTGATAGTTCAGGCGCAGGTTTATGGTAACTGTGCTGTTCAATGTAATTATTGTTTGTTATCGAATCTACAACCTTAGAAGCAGAGTGCATATATGCTCCATAGCGGTCGTCAAAATAAAAAAATAATACGAAATTTTGTAAATGAAAAATTATAATTTTATTACAATTAATGACAATCCCTTTGGGATTCATATGGTATAATGTAGAAATATTCTACTACGCATTATTTATTACAAAATTTATTACGAACTATATTACATCAATAACATTAGTAAAACCACTTAATTTTTTTATAAAAAAAACCCATAATAACGTATTTGCACGGACCTATACAAAATTGTAAACTAAAGCAAGGTTCCTAAAATAATAATCTTATACTTAAATTTCATGTGCGGCCAATCATGAAGTACCGTCACGGCATTTGAACGGTTGGTCGCAAAATTTCCAATGTAAGAAACGCGCTAATATTTTACGATAAAAAAAAACAAAATCAGAAAATTATATCAACTAAATGGAATCAACTTGTACTTGGTTATAAAACTGTGAATCTTGTGTGGTCTAAGACCATCAAAAGCATATATTAAAAAGCTATGTCACTGCAGTAGACATTTTCTGTAGTGATAAAAAACATTATACAACTAAATTTAATCTTAATTACTGTTTGTCACAAACAAAATAAGTTTCTTAAACAATAACAAATTAAACAACTCATTTGGGGAGCTTTCAGCAGAGCTCTGACGGCCTTCATTAAATGATAGCAGTTCGGTGAGCATAAGGAAGCTATAAAAAGCTGGTAAAAATTTACACGCCTTGCTTACTGGAGTATAATATTTTAGTAGTATTTTTTATTATATCAGTAACAAACATTTATTATTAGGTTCTTTAATTTGTTTACATATATATAATAATATGTTTATATATATTACCCTATTTTTTCTCTTGTCCGAAAACTTAATAATTCAAGGCGCTTGAAGGCAAGGTTTCGACAACCTTTATAAGGTGTTTCGCAGCAAGCGACTGCTTGAGCTAGCTGGCATGCGCCCGCGCTCGCCTGGCGGCGGACTATACGCCGTTGGTAAATTTTTGCCCGAATAAATTACTTGAGAATACCATTTCTAGCAGTAACAAAGTTCATAATTAACCAGTCTATAATTAACTCTTACTATGTTTTTACATATTACACAATTATTTTCTTCTTAGAAAAAAAACTTAATAATTCAAGGCGCTTGAGGCAGAGTTCCGACAGCCTTCATAAGATGGTAGCAATGCGGTAAGCGACTGCGATGTCCGACTCTTAATAGCGCGGCGGCAGCCTGGGCGAGCATGCCCGCACGCTCGCCCGGCGCGGACAATACGCCCGCTGGTAGATGTTTGCACGCCATGTATAAAGCTACTGCGCGTTCGCCATCACCCCCGCCACCTTCGATGGAACGTTCTATAAATAAGATAAAAATAAGTTAAGGTGTTTAAATAGCACAACATAGTCTATCAGTTGAACTGTGAATAAATTGTTGGCATGGAATTAAAGCCTCGTCACACAAGCGCTTGGCACAGACAACAGTGACACAGACATTTCTGTCGCAATTGATGGACGTCTCAGTTTTGTATTCTGTTATAACAGACAGTTATCACATAATGGAGGCCCGGTTGCAGTCACTAAATAATGAAGGCCTGGACTTTAACCACCGTCAATACAGTCGGTTCAATCATCAGCACAGACACTCACCTCTGCCGCAGATGATAGAGGCACGGTTGCCGCGCGGTCTCAAACTGCCGTCCAACAGAAGTTGCGTCCGCCGCGGCGCTGCGCCAGCCATCATACGACAAACAGCCGATTGTAAGAAGACTCGACCCGTCACCCACTGAAAACAATAACACATTGCAATATTTTTTTACCACACCTTATTTCCAAAACTAAATATTTAAATCCAGCTGGGGGTGGAATTGAAATTCATCTTGCTAAGGTTCTCGTCAAGTGTTAATGCAGAAGGTTTAGCCACCTTTCGCTCTTAAAACGTTTCATCTATAGTCCGGCAATCTCGTGCGCGACCGTCCCGCGGGGTGACAGACGATGAAGCGTGTCATTCTAGCACACGGCTACACACGAAAAGAAGTTCCCCCTTCCCCGCTGACATCTTGTTTACCTCGTCCCCGCCACCGTCTGTCACCCCGCGGGACGGTCGGTCGCGCACGAGATTGCCGGACTATAGGATTTCTGTTGTAGCATGCATTGCGTTTACTGCCCACCCTAAATGCTACGGGATTATGGGCGTCAGATTATGTATTTTAATTATATTTATGATGTTTTATATACCTAACGTATAGAGAGATGTCAACAACAACAGCGCAGCAACTTTTCAATCAAACGCACAAATCAGAAAACCAAATTTTATCGAGTACTACTGGATTATAGGTAGTCACAATGAAACTGATTCGAACTGATATCCTGTGTTTATAGCAGAATAATACTAACCGGCAAGTTCTGCGAGAGCCGTCGAAGTGAATGCAGATCTCGTTGAAAGCCTCTCAGCTGGCCGTGAGGCGCTGGCTTGCTACCTTCATTACGAGCTTCCCATACTCCCGCGCGGACTTCGAGCAACCAATCGCAGCATAACACCTGCATTAGCTGAAAAAAAATTACATCATTTATTTAAAAATAATATTGCCTACATTTGGCAAAAACATTTGAATTTAAAGCTAATAAGGTTTGATTTTTGAGTCGTGATAATTGAGACAGCAGCCTTAACAGTTAAAGTTTCAAGATTATTAAACAATAACAACCACGACGGAGCTCGGTGCATTGGTGTAAACGCCTTAATCTTCAATGCAAATTCATTTCTGACCAGATTATGTTTTTTTGTTCTTTATTTATTTAACAATTTATGTTCACACAAAACATATTATATAGGTAATTTTACAACAATGTACAATGAAGCTGCTTAATCCAAAAGAATCTCTTCCAGCATTCCGAAATACAGAAAAAGCATTAAATGGTAGATGACATGTTGACAGATTGACAAAACAATTGAAATAAAAAAAACAAAAAAAATTAACCTTCCACGTATTATAGCTTTTATCATTTACTATTTTTAAAAGTCTTGTAGGAAATGGAATTTCACAGCTCTTTTAAACAGGCCGACATTTTTGCAAGTATAAAATTATGAATATTGGGAGGCTTGGGATTTAGTACTTTGTGTAGTACACAAAGACCAAGAAAAAATTACGATATGACATAAAACATAAACTTATAACAACTATCCTACGACACCAATGATATTAATTATAAAATAAAAAAGTACAATGATTCTATAGTTTAAAAACTAAACATTAAAAAAATATAAGAAAATCAAAATAAAATATTTAAAAAATACAAACTAAAACCACAGCACAACCGAAGAGACGACTGCGACTAATGCGAGAATTGCCTTGTAGTAATATTGCACGAACTGAAAACAGGTGCAATGCAACTACAATGCACTCCCGTAATAGTCAAGCTTCTTTATGTAGCAAAACAAATCATGCATATTCATATTTAGCTGCAAAATAATAGTAAATTTGGTGTAAAAATAAAAATTAAGTAGTGTTGGCAATACGGGTTTTTTATAGTTACGGATTTTATAGCACATGACACAATCGCTTGCAACTGTAAAACATTGAAGGGGTAGAAAGGGGATGGAAGATAGTAATGATGATGATGATGATAATAAGTGCCAATGGGGTAACTTCACTTACATGAGCATGACTCTTAATTTTAGATATTGAGTTGCAATAACAAGTAAATTGTTGTAATATATTTTTGAGTAGTCATTTATCTAAAACTGCCCAAAAAAGTAGATTGTACTTGTAGTTAAATGATTTGACGGAAAAGAACAGACGAAAGCATCATACTGACTAGTTTATGAACTAATTTATAACATGTTTCTATTTATCAGGAACTTATACTAGATAAATATGTTTGGGAGAGTTCATGGTTTCTAAGGCATGAGCCAAGAATAAAATTTAAATAATGAAATAATAACAAATAAACAAAGACAGAAATAAATGTAATGCAAATATATATTTATATATTTGGAATTATGATTTAACTTACCATCATAAGTTGAGTGGGTGCCTTACAGCAGTAGTAAGCGAGTGAGTCTGCTAACTTGGCTCCAGCAATATCGCATACCTAGAAATAAGTATAATATCAAACTAATACAGTATTCATCATCATCATCTCAGCCCATTAACGTCCCACTACTGAGCACGAGCCTCCCCCACATATCACGGTGTGAAGGTATATATATACAGTATTACTCATTCCAAAACACCAACTTTTAAACTCCTACTAGTAGCCACTTCTGTTGATACATACAAACATACATAATATCACGCCTGTTTCCGCGAAGTGGTAAGCAGAGGCATGTTATATGCCCACACTTTGCCAATTATTTTGTTGGTCCCACGTAACAGGGCGAGCCTTCTGCCGCTTATCGGAAACTTTTATGTTCGCCAGAGCCTCGTCCGTTAATCGGCAGGTGCACCACTAGCAGGTGAAGTTGGCCGGGGCTCCTCAGATATTGGTAAGATCCTTATACACCTTCCCTATACTTCTCTTTATTAATGCCATAATTAGATTTTTTGTTGTGATTTAAATTTAAAATAACAACGTTCGCATACTTATCATATTACGTAGTTATGTGATCAGCTGTAACATTTTAACTGGTTAAGCACTTTTTTATTAGATTCTGACTCTGATATAATTATGGTGGAATTATGTTGCCACAAGCTAATTAAGAGTGTCTCTATTTCGATCTTGTGGTCGAAAATGCTTAGTGCTGTCACTGATTACTTATGACGTCACCATTATATAAACAAATTGCGGTAGCAGTGGAGTTCAATAAAAATATTAATACAGGAGTATTTTGCCACATACGAGCAATGTTAGGATATTTGATTTCAAGACAATCAACTATTAAATGACTACAGGAAAAAACAATTAATATTATAAAATATGTCATTGTCTGGGTACAATTCAGAACTATGCCTAAGAGAAACTAATAATCCTCACAGGACACAAAGAACCACAAACAAATATTCGTATTCTATTGAATTTATATTATATTGAATCATAAACATCCAGATTTACGAACTAACTCATTTACCCTAACTGTAAGTCACATTAATTGTCACAGTGTCAGCAAAATTTATACATTACTGAAACTTTAAAATTTTAATTAGTTTTATTAAATGACTTAAACTAAATTGAGTTTGAAATGTTACTACATTTAATTAAAAGAATAAATAGTATAAAAGAACTTACCCTAAGGATCGTTTCCGACGTCTTATCGATGGCTTGTTCATCTCGACAGTGAGCGAGGCTTAGTAGGCCGCGACGGCTTTTGTATGCCATGTGCAGTGCCCTACAATAATAGCACAATAGCTATATTTTCATCAGCCAGTGTTTACGAGATTGAAGACAATAGTTATTAAATTAAACAACTATAAACTGTACACTGTGTGTTTTATAAACACGACGTCTAGAAATTCTAAGCAGCTGCGCGCGGTGTGATTCGGTTTGTCAATGTGAAATGTGTTGGCGGTGAGTAATATAACTTTCATTCATGATATTGTTGATTGATTTTCTTTTATAAGTGTACAAGGCACTTTAATAAATTGAATTATCAGCAAAACAGGTGAGTTAATGACAAAAAAAAGTTAGAGACATAAAATTTATACACAACAATAAATTACAAAAAAAAAACCAGTATATACAGCAAATTATTGCTGGGTTGTATTTTTTGTGTCCCTAACTTCCTAAGGTTGCCTGGAAGAAATCGCTGCAAGCGATATAGCCGCCAATTGTATCGCTTTTCTTTTGCAATTGTTTTCTTGATTTATTTACTGTACAATTAAGAATTTTTAAATCTATCTTTCTTCTTATCAAATTTGATTTTACCACTGAGTTAAACAGATGGTAAATTATACGCTTTTTCAATATGTAGATATACTCACGTTTAAGTTTCAAGCTTTCAAATGATATATTGTTCTTATTTAATTGTTGTAAACTTTTACACAAAACAATGTTTGGATGTAGTTAGCGGCTGAGTTGATTTAGTTGCTCGCGAGTGTATTGGGTTCCATTTGAAGCTTTTCTAACGATTGGCCATGTATAACGCTTATGATATTATTGCTTAGCTTATCATATTATTGGTTTGTAGAAGGCCCGTGCTTAACACAACCTTTTTTATGCCTGTGTCATTTCAAAACATCATCATAATCCGATAGTTATCCCGGTTGCTGCCTTAAGAGCCCGGGGCCCGCTAATTATAATTTCATATCTTCATTTAAAATACCTACATAAACTTGTAGATAGTCATTATGCTTTAATCCTTTATCAGGCAGTGGCCAATATATGACCACTATAAATTGAACCTTATGGCGTTGAGTTTAGTGCAAAGCCAATGAAAAATATCCACATGTTCTGTCCGCTAGGGTTAATGGCCAAACCTCTATAAGTATATGTAACTAAGAATAGGTCTTGCAGGTAGGTAGATTACTTATATCCATACATATTGTCACGCCTTATTCCCATATGAGTAGGCAGAGATTATATCGCTAGATTAATGTTGAAGATTAATAATCGAATTTAAGATTATAACAGTCTAAGAAACTAACCCTGGTAATGGATCTTCACACGTGGCCAAAGGTTCCGGAAGTAGATAGAGACGATCACCATATTCAGAAGCCTTTGCTGCATCAGCCAATAACCACGCGGCGGCTACTCCTACTAGGTTCGCCCACCATTCCATCACTGGGTCCCAGCAACCTAATAATAAAATGATCAGAAATGTCAAGTCATAGAATTGAAAAAATTAAGATCTAATTGTTTTTTTATTATAAATGTAAGAAAACACAACATTTAATTTTAAGGTAATAAATTAGATTTTGACGGGACGGCACCTAATAGTGAGCTAGCCTATATAGCTTATATAGAAATAATGGCAGCTATGACACAATTTATACTTCTATGGCAGCCGATGTAAACTTAGGAACAGTAATAATAAGTGTTTGTATATATTAAGAAATTAAGAAAGTAATGTGAAGGAGAATAAATAGAAAATGTTAGTAAATTTAAATTTATCTAAGAAGAGCGGAGCTTCCTGATACAGGCATTGTTTGCGTAAAAGGATGCTCCAAACACATTTGTACAACGAAATTATAGATAAAATAAAGATATTATTATTATTATTTTCACGTGGAAATTTTTTATGGCTTTACGCGAAACCGTCTATGAACCCTCCTGGTTAGCTCAAGGCGGTTGTGATGAATTCACATCTGAATTAAATTGGCAAAATTTAAACTCGGTTACAATTGCCTCTAAATCTATAAGTCCAACCAATATGTTACAGCCGCCCTTTATCTTGTTTAAATTATCTATCGGTTATGGCGAATTTTTCATATAAGTCATTAGACCAAAGTCAATGACTAGTTATGAATAAAACATACCTGTGTGTTGAGGAGCATCAGGAGCCACGTCATCAGATATTAGTTTCACCAGCTCTAAAACATCGCGAGTGCTGCTTCTCTCGTCGGTACAAAGCAGCATTTGGAGGCTCTTCTGAAGCAGGTCTAGGTGGTATGCCTAGGAAAATGAAAAGATTTTATTAAAACGTATGTCATGAGCGATCACGAATCTGCCTTGTTTTATAAGAACAAAATTGTACAAAGCTTAACTACATATAAGCAAGGTAAGTACAATGTTCATATGGTGGTCAAAAGTCAGTAAACAGTTAAGTATATTTCTTCTTCTTTTGCGAATTTGCAATACTATATTTATCCCCATAACTTGTTGAATTACCATTAAATTGTATTCATACTTTCCAACTTCTGTGAAAATTTTAAAATTCAGCAATATATATATTTTTGGCTTCCAAGTCAGATATATTCATGTATTCACCATTTAAACTTTTAAGATCACTTATGGGTAGAATTTACGTAATGTTTTTTCTTGATAGCATCTCCTACACACACAAAACTGCTTTCTAAAATTAAGCTAAGCTGTGTAATGTCTCGAGATTTTAAGTAACTCTTTTCGCTTCTATCGATTTCGACCGAATGTGTTTTCCGGCTGTCATGAACATCTATGGCAGTCGTTATTAGGAAGTCAGTGCCTACTAACAGACTGACAGCTGGTTTAACCATAGAATGATGTTTGCCTTTGGGTTGCGGAGGTCAGACAGCTGTCACTCCACGTAATAACTAAAATTCAGTCAAAATCTGGTTAAATTTGTGAGCAGACCCTGGGCCCTAGGGCATTATCCCGGTTGCCCTAGACCAATGCAGGATATTATGAGTCTTAGTCACAGAAGCTGGTATGAAAGTGGTAACGCAAGACTTACCCTCATGGCATAAGCGAGCGGGTCGGCGGGGTCAGGTAGCCTACAGAACAGGGCGGACGCCGGATGCGCACGATCGTAGCTCCACCGTCGGGTTATCAGGAACTTCTGTCCACGGGCACTAGTCACCCACCGTATACGCACCGGCGGAACGGCACACGTATCGGAGCAGGTTACGCGACATATACGTAGGTAGTAGCTGAAAAATCAACATATTACATATTATTTTTCTGGTAAAAGTATATCAGTGTATATTCGTGTACTTAAAAGATTTTTTTTAGTATTGGCAGAAATAGGTTCGCGCAAAAGAATGTAACCTGAATTTCTCTCAACCAGGTTTACGAGTAGAGGCTCGTGCTCAGAAGTGAGACGGGATGAATGGGTTAATATGATGATACATAGTTTTAAATGTTTTTTTGCTATATACCAAACAGAACCAGTAATATAATTTGCAACTCAGTTATTTATTTTTACTTAATTTTTATATATTTGTGAGATCTCAGACAAAATTTGAACTAGGCTTCACGGTTTAAGATCAAAAGCGCACACCTTTTACAACAAATTAAGTCCCAGATGGTAGTGTTAACTTCATATAAACTCAACTTTCATAAACATTACTTTTTCTAGATTATTTTTAATGTTTAGTAATGATTCGGCATATGCCTGCTCGACAGAGTGCGAAATGAAATAATACGCAAACGTACCAGAGTAAAAGATATAGGACATATAGTAGCAGCGTTGAAATAGGCGTGTGCCGGACATCTCTGTCGACTAGATGATAATAGATGGAGAAACTGTGTGGTAAATTGGCGACCTCGTGCTGGAATACGGAGTGTTGCACCACCTACCTACAGTCTGACGATATCAAATATTGTGTGACCCTCCTGGACTAGGCTAACTAACAACAGGGCAGAGTGGTGACGTATAGGAGAAGCATTTGTCCAACGGTGGACAGAAAGGAGCTAAAGAAGAAGAATGATTCCATAAATAAACAATAACTCCTTGCCTCATCTGAAAAGTGATTTCACTTACAACCAACATAAGAGATGATGAGAACTTTTCCAGGAGGCAAAGAATTGTTCCTGAATCCTTACCTACATAGCCAGTTTCCAATCCTAGGCATATAGTCTTTAAAGACCAAGGCGGCGGTAACATAAGTATCAGCTAACAGTTGCCGATTGCCAGAGACTTCAGCTAAGTTGACAGCTTGGATGGCCAGGAGCATCCGCTCGCTACGTCCTCCCTGATTCGATACAACTTCAAGCTGAGCCAGACGATGTGACACGCCAGATACTTCCGCAGCCCACCGTTGGGTCGCTTTTCTCACTGGACTGTAAGGTAATTATTTTAATAAATGTCTATTATTCAAACAATATTGCTATTATGGATGCAAGTATTAAATAGTATGATCTTGAGCTAAATTTGGCGATTTGAAGCGTAGCTCAGAATATGGCGATACTTATATGCATTTTTTAAATTATAACTCTGGAATCGCAACATCAAACCTGATACGACTTTTAAATCAAGTATAAAATTCACTTCGGAAAACTTCAGCTTACTTATTTTACTTTACATAGCAATAAATTAACACTTCAACAACTTGTCATTTTATGACAACTAACCAAACTAAGCTGAAGCGCTCGTAGCTCCGCGGTGCTCGGTGGTCGGAAAGATCTTCGAAGTAAAGCTGAGTTTACATAGGTCAGTCCTTGGATGGGTGACCGTTTGTGTGGAATTTGATATCAAGCGCTTCCGTGCTTCGGAAGGCGCGTTAAGCCGTTGGTCCCGGTTATCACTAAATGTGGTAGTCGTTAAGCCATGATAGAGGCCTAATCGGGCGGCTTGAAAAAATCTAACAGCGGGACGCCATACAACTGCCTCTGCCAATCCGCACTGGGTCAGCGTGATGAAGTATGGCCCAATACCTTCGCACCTTGGTATGTGAGAGGACTCGGGCTCGTGCTCAGTAGTAGGACGTTAATGGGCTGTGATGATGAACCAACTAGACTTCATCATCTTTAAGAACTCTTTTAAATTCAAACTAATTCAATAATATTTACCTATCGTTCCACAGGTCTCCAGCGCGTCGAGCTAAGTACCCACCGAAGGGTAATCTCTGCATGAACTGCCGCAGTACAGCCGCAGCCAGGGCCGAGTACTTGGCATGCCCACCTGCTTGCACACTTTTACCACACGCCGCTAAAGCTCTATGCAATTCCAACTGGGCGTTAGATAAATCTCCCTAAAAAGTTACAAAATGTTTACTTACCTTCTTAATTATGTATAAATTTTCTCTTTCAAATTTAAAAATAATTACATATAAGTCAATTTGTTTTCCTGAGCATTACATTTACAATCGGTCTAACTACGAGCCCCGATGCAAAATAGTTCGTCTAGTACGAAAAACGTGGAGATTTTTTTTTTCCAATATAATTATTTTTGGCTACGTCGGTTACTTTTGCACTTTTTAATGTTGAAGCAATAAACTATTTCAGCCTTTTAAATAAGGAGCTATCCTGCTTTTAAGTTGAGTAAATAGTAAGCAAAATATTTCAGCTAGTTGTTAATCTATGCAAAAGAGTTCGTCTATCATTGAGTTAAATACTTTTCTTCCCTTGTTTAAATTTATTTTACAAAATGTATGTTTGGAAAAGTAATTCTGAGTCATTTTGACTAGTGGCATAGTATAAATTCTGAAAAGTTCTGTTATTTTCTTTAGTTTTAAGAAAAAATTGGGTCGTGTTAACCCAGTGTCGCCGTGCTCCAGCTGGAGAACTCACGGTGCAATGGATGGGTGTGTAACGGTTGATATAATAACAAAAAATCTAACGTTCACTTGACATAATTTCACTTAATATAATTTTGTTTAATATAACGATCAGTTGTCATAATGAATTGTAGTTATAATTTCATTTCACCTAATTTCTTTTGATATAATGAACATTTCTTATAATGCACATTTGACATAATATTCATTTAGTATATTATGAATACACTGAAATTCAATTCCTTCGGGCTTTGGCCTCTAACTTAAAACTGAAATAAGATGTCATATTTATATTTTGATACTTTATGATTAAATAAATAATACCTATATCTATTGTGTTAAGTTTTTGTTCTTCGCTTTATACCCTATACATCAGCCACACCCAACTATTGTTACCAGGAGGATCTGGATACAATTTGGACTTTAGGGCACCCCGACTCGGATAGGTTAGGTTAGAAGGGGATGGCGGGGTCGTAGACCCTGCCATTCCCTTCGTGGTTATTTTTTTATATAGCTACCGTCGACTAATTAGGTTAAAAGAACATGAGGTTAAATGAACATTATATTAAAAGAATATTATGCATTATGAAAATTATATAATATGAACTTTATACTAAATGTTATTATATCAAAGAAAGATTATATCATATAAAACATTAGATCATATGAAATTAGGTTATTTGTTATTATAGCATAAGAAAATTATAACATATGAACGTTATTTCAAGTGAAATTAGAGCATTTGTTATTATATCAAACATTACACACCCGCAATGGATAGACATGATTAATAAAGATGTCTCAGTTGAAAAACAGATTAGTATTACCTTCTTCTAACATGACTCTACACTCCAATAGTCCATATGTTATGTCAATAAAAATTTATAATAAACTCCCTGAATTAATAAAAACAGAAACTTGTAACGCTACATTTGTAAAGAAAATCAAAGAAATATTAGTAAATAAGGCCTACTACGACATAAAGGATATATATATATCAATGATAAGGACATAAAAATATAGGTATAAGTTAAAGTTAAAATAAATTTATTTAAATATGACATGAAAATTTTTAAACAATAATGTAATAATATAGGTATATAGGGACATTTAAATTATATATGCACAATAATTATTAATTAATAAAATAATAAATAAACTATATTTTGATTTAGGACATTGATGTTGTGAACTATTTAATTTTTATGTAAAATTGTAAAAAAGGACCTAGTATGCTTCCTCTCTCCTAAGTTTGCCGTGCCCAACAGGGTCCATAATTGTAACTTGTATAGATGTAAGACCTTATGTAAAACATTATGGAGTGCAATAAACATTGAATTGAATTGAATTGAATACCTGCAAAAGAATGTTGAAAAGAATGGGCTACGGATTTTACACAGCTAAGGAGAAACCACTATTGACTGCCTTAGAAAAGAAAAGTTTGTGGATGGTTACATCAGTGCAACAAGATATCAAACTATTTTGGAAGAAAGTCTACTGCCCTCTATTCCGTCACTCAAACATCCAGATTCTTTAATTTTTCAACAAGATGGTGCTTCCTGCCATACTGCAAGGACAACAAAGTCATGGCTGCTGTCAAAGAGCATCCCAACCATCGAATGGCCATCTAACAGCCCGGACTTATCGCCGATTGAGACCCTGTGGTGGATAATGAAAAAGTCCTTCGCAAAAACCATCAGAACGATAAACTTGAAGGCTAAACTCTTGGCTGGGTGGGAGTCAATTACGACCGACGAGTGTGCAGCGTTGGTTGCAGCCATGCCTCTTCGCATTCATGCTGTAATTAAAAGCAAAGGCGGCACAGCTAAGTAGTAGACGAACTAATTTGCGTAAGAGCCAATGGTAGACGAACACTTTTGCGACATTTGTTTCAGAATATTTATTTATTTATGTTACGTAAGGTCTTGAAATTTTTATAAGATACGTTTAAATAAACTTTGGAATGTTACTCAAATTGTGGGTTACTTTTTTCTGAACTTTCTTTATTACTATACTATTATTACTATACCTAAAAACTCTTCACATTTTTTCATATCTTATTTTCCATACTAGACTATTTTTCATCGGGGCTTGTATATGTCACTTGTATTTTTTATAAGGACATGATTGACAAACATTATAATTTTAACATAATATTTTTTTTGGGATATTTAGGTGTTGTTTTTACACAAAACATCAACATCCTCTATTATTTTAAGATATAGTTCTCAGATATGTCACAAAGCACTAGTTAGTCTCCAAGTTAGCAACTTGAGTACTATATTTCTTTGTGTCCACAATGTGAAAGTTTATCAAGCATCATATTCAATTCATTAAATAGAGCACTAAACTTAGGGACTAGTAAAAATAATAAAAGTATAAAATGGTGATACCTTTTTTAAGAAATTTTCTGCAAATTCTTTATGCTTGTAAAACAATCCAGCTTCATTTGATTGTGGTTTCGGTACAGAGTCCCCATACACTAAGAGTTTTACTAAGCATCCTCCTAATATTAAAAAGTTGATCATGTAAATAAAGAAGGTATTGAATAACCATGAAGCCCAGGGCACAGATTCACTATCTGAAAATAAATTATTTACTTATATAAATAAAATATATTATTTAATTCAAATGTTAGTTAAAGAATATAAACACCTTCATTGTGTATGTACACTCTAAAAAGCGAAACTTGACAGTTGGCAGCCTTATAGCTAACAACAATTTTTTCCAGTAAATCCTTACATTGCATTTATATTGTTGTTATAATGTCTTCAGAAATATTTAAGATTTAAATGATTCTGAAGAAGAAAGTAATTTTTGAAGAAAACTTACAATTATCATTCGAAAGAATTTTCCTTTGATCAAATCTGGCAGAAAAGTCACTGGTTGAAGGTTCTGGCATATAACTACCAACCAAAGAACTAAATGGGTTAAAAGCTATCAACCCAACCATAAACGCACACAATGCTAAGCGAGAGTGGTCTCCCATTCCCATCACTATTTTTGGATACTTTTCTTCCACCTGAAAAAATATATTCAGTTAAGTTAGAGAGAGTATTTACTAAACAAACACAATGTAATTTAAACATGGTAAACTAGGAGATATTTGGATTAAAGTAATAGAGATTACTTGAAAACAATTTAAAGAACTGGACTTTTCTTTTCTTACTTGTACAGTTTAGTCATTGAGAAAGAAAGTGTAGCTCTGCCTGATATGTGCAAAACATTTATACCAAAGAATTTCTCAACCTGAATATGGTACAAATTGTGGGACTACTAGCAATAGTTTAGTTTTAACGGTAGCGGGGAAATGCAATTATTCCACAATAGTGAATGCTAGCCTTATGCTATCTAGTGAGTTTTTGCCAAAGTAAATTTAATATGGTTTTATTTTTATATAGGTAATGGAATGGAGAATCAGAAAAATAGGTTAAATCAAAATTCGACTTTTTTGAGTTGAAACAGTTTTAATATAGCAGT
The DNA here is from genome assembly GCA_949126915.1 of Musotima nitidalis. Taxonomy (NCBI): domain Eukaryota; kingdom Metazoa; phylum Arthropoda; class Insecta; order Lepidoptera; family Crambidae; genus Musotima; species Musotima nitidalis. Next base: position 11,675,142 of record OX421418.1, on the reverse strand, counting down.
GTGATATGTTTTATCTGAAAATGAAATTAGTAACTTTAAACTTTATTATAATTACACATACCTTGTAATCTGGTGATGAAGGAGAATCACTATCCAGGGCATGAGGAGAATGATATGGTGAAGATATATCACTGTGCGGCGGTGTGTATGCACCCTCAAATGCAGTCTCTTTAGTACTTCCTTTCTGGTACTTCATCTTAAGGGCCAAATTCTCTTGTTTAAGTCTATTATTTTGGTTCTGAAGATACTTTATATAATCTATTGTTTTTCTTAATATTGCTGATTTATTTAACTGTAAAGGACCAAGCTTATAATTTAACAAATTTCAAGCTTACAAATTAACAAATTTAGTTGTTCCGTTATAATTATTCAGACAACATAAGATTAATATGATAAATAGTTCTAGTCATTAAATTTTTACATATAATTTATACAATGGTTTTCGATGACCAATATGGCGTGGTGGCAAGAATACCCACCCTCCGCTTCTAAGGTTGTGGGTTTGATTCCCACACAGGACAAATCTTTGTGTGCATGAACATAAATATTTGTTCTGGTCAGGGTGATTTCCTATGTATATTAATAATGTATTTACCCAAAAAAAATAAAAAAAAGTATTTATGTATGATTATCCGTTATTTAGTATCCATAACACAAGTTCTTAATGATACTTATCTTGGAACTAAATAATTGGTGTAATTGCCAAAAAAATATTTATTTATTTAAGGTCTAGATTATTAAAATGTAAACATCACATGTTTAAATAAATAGAAAATACAACTTTAGATATCTTCCATTACCTTAGCATCTTCTCCAACCAGCATAGTCTTAAGCTCTACAATTCTGTCATTAATACTGGTTCTGTAACGCCTCTCAATAGCATTATGTGCACTTCTCTTGACTTCCTTAACCTTGGGTGGACCAATATTAGGAGTTGGACTGAGAGCTATCTTGTCTGTTTCCAAAACAACCGGTATGCCTGTTGTCAGAAGAGTAGACCCACTGTTACTTGTAAAGAAAGTTTGAATGGGTCGACTCTCTGAATTAGATTTCGCATTTAACATATTTGATGTGTTTCCTGAAAGTTATATATATTAAAACTTCAATATCAAGTTTAAAAAAAAATAACAAAAAGACTATTTAAATATCTAGCATACATATAAAAACGAACCTACCTTGCATTGGACTACTGGCATATATCAAAGTTTGTCCTTCAGTATTTATTAAATTTTGCTGCAATATAACTGGAGAGAAATTTGCATCTGTAGTTTTCAAAATAAGTGGTGCCATCCCTTTAGGTGTATTCTGTATTAGAAGAGGTTGTGAAGCATGCTGTGGTTTGTTAGTCTGTTTCATTTGCGTCACACCTTCTAATTGTACATATGAACCACCATCAGGCAATTGATGTAGACTTCCAGGGGCTAGGTTTACATAAACAGGCCTCACTTGTTGGACAATCATGGGACCTTGTGGAGGTCCCCTATTTTTCGGTATGTTTTGTGCTTGAGGTGGATTTGGCTGATGCAATTTAAATCCATCTTGATGTAAACGCACAGGGCTGCTTTTGACTTTAGGTGAGGCTTGGGGTGGCGGAATAGAGGGTGATACCACTGTATATGGGGCCTGAGAGACTAGGGGATTACCAGTATTGTTATAGGTAGGCGATACATTATTATGTTTCGGAGAACTTTCAAACTCAATATGAGTATCTACAACTTTTGTATCACTCGATCGAAAAGTATCATCTGTAGTTTCTAGTTCTTCCTCTAATTTTCTCATAAATGCATCATCACAATTATTAAGAAATTCTGCAAAAAATATAATATAAATAAGTAACAATAATTGTGATGAAAAGTAAGAACTTTACTTGAACTTTTTAGTACCTGTTATTTCAGATATTTCATTTATGTTTAAAACATCCGGATTCAAAAACTCTTCTTGATCAGTTTCCATTGTTATTGGTAAATTTAAATTAAACTATTTCTTGCATAATTATGAATTATAGAACATAATAACTTTCTTGTTTACTTTTTTTGCATTTTCCGACTGACCTAACCAAAAGCAAATTGACATCTGATGATTATTGTCGTCCAATCATCATCAACTATTTTAGTGGCATGATTTATGTCAACTTCAGGTGTCAAAATTTTATGGGTGCGTTCAGATCACACAGGAATGTATATGACTCGGGTCGAATTGGGAGAATATTACTCGGTTTTTCACATACTATTCATTGAATGACGACTTAACACAATGTTGGTGTAAGAATATATGCAGAAAGCTGTAACAGTAAAAAATATTGGTTTGAAACCAGCAACAAATTAAAACCGTTGAAACCTATATAAATCAACACGAATTGGATTCTCTAAAGAATAATCAAACTCTATCTTATCTCTATCATGGTCATAATCAGTAGTAATGCGTTATTGGGCTGAGATGTTGATGATGAATTCCAATCCTTACACATGAAATCTTATCAGAGCATGAGAAAACCATTATCAGTTTCAAGTTTTGTGGAATTATAGCTTTGGGCAGTTTACCTTGCGTACCTAAGCGTTGGTAGAGACGCGGGAGTAGGTGATCTGTAACCATAACCCAAATGAAGCAGCTTTCAAACAGGTCAGCCGTTTGATAGGACTACTGGCTGTTAGTGTGGAGTTCCTTCAGTCCATGTAGTGTAGTTGTAGTGCATGTAGTAGTTATCAAACCAAGTTTAAATCCCTATTAAGGGACTTGGCATATTATAAAGGCATATTGTCCAACGCCTGTCATTGCCAATTCGCATTCCGCGTGGTGGGGTGGCGTGAGACTTGGAACTCTTCAACTTGGTTTGCGAGAGCAATCCCGTGGTGGATCAGGATAGTAGGGTGATTATAGGCAGTAGTGATTATGAACTTACATACATACATACATATATTCTCACCCCCTACCCCGAAGGGGTAGGCAGAGGCATATTATACGCCCATACTTCGCCAATTATAAAGTTGGTCCCACGTTATAGGTGGCGAGCCTATTGCCGCTTATCGGGCACTGTTCTGTTCGCCAGAACCTCGTCCGTTGATCGGCAGGTGCACCACTTGCAGGTGAGGTTGGCTTGGGCTCCTCAGGTCTGGGTAGGATCCCTATACACCCGTCTGGAAAATCTAGGTTTAGACCATGCTTTAAAATAAAGTCAGTTGCTGGAATTCAAAATTCAAAATATTGTTTAGCGTGTAAGAGAAATTGAACTTACTGCATGAAGTATTCATAAAACGTTTGTCGAACATTTGAAATTGATTAAGCTAGCAGTATCAAAATAAGTGACTTAGATGAAGAAATAACATTAAAGGCATAAAAGTGGAATGACATGTTCTTAAGTGACTGATTTTGTTTTTGCCTCTTATGCTCTTTACTAGTTTGTGTACGTTCTAATGGGAAATTATAGTTTCCGGTTCGACTAAGGGTTGATCTATACGAAAAGAAGATATATCTTATAAGAAATTATCATACGAATCATTCATACTAGAATTAAACAATTTTGCAAAACCTATGTTTAAGAAGTACCACGAAGAAGAAGAGAAAATGCAGAGGCCAAAACTTATTTGGCAATAATGAACAATGGCCACAATATTATATTAATAGCTTTTAATAATAATAATAATTTATATATGAGACGACAGTTAACACGTAGAGGTCTGTCCTCTCCTTCTCGACATCGAAGTCGAGGATTCGATTCTCACACGGAACATGTATAATAAAGGATCATATTTAACGTGTCTTCAAAATTAATAAATTGCCAACCTAACCTAACCTTTTTGTACATCAAAAATACTGATTGAGCACCTAATCACCTATTAGATGCTCACTCAGTATTTTTGATGATCAAAAAAGCTTTTTTTAGAGGTTTAGTTTATTATATTCCTATAATAAATACTATTATTTAAATTGGTCTTATTGAATCCCTACCCAATAAAAGTGAGTTACAAATAGTATGTAGTTATAAAAAATATTTAAGTAAGTAGATAATATGTTTATCTGAAGGGAACCTCCCTGTCTTAAATTTAGTTCATAATTTAAAGTCATAATTTCAAGATATTCGTTTTATTTTTGTGCAAAAACACGAGGCAATTTTTTTTCTTTCGCATTAACTGAGACGAAAGCCACAGGCGCACGCAGGTAGAGCACACTAAATGAGCGAAAATTTTGTTGCGTGGTTTTTTGGTAGTCTCAAATTCACTAAAATAGATTTCATCTAACCGAACTTTAAGCCTTTGATTTGTTATATTTAAAATTAATGTATGATTTGCTTAGTGAAAATGCACCAAAATCGATGTGGGCGAAATAAATTGGTTATTAAGATATGTCACGAAAACGTTTTTGACATAATAATATAATTAATTAATAGTAAAATACCAACTTAATTAATTCAACAAATCCGTCTGTAATGTTTAATATTCAGGCACTGATTTAATTTCCAGGCTGTACCGTTGTGTCTATGTTTAGTAAATAGAAATAAAATGAACCGTATAGGGCCATTGTTTTAGGTTCAAGTGCTAAGTGTAAAAATCTACACACACCCACTATGAAGGTGCTGCACCAGCACTTGGGAAAGATAAGGTGGAATTCGATCTATCAGTTCTTCAGAACGTTCTGCTTAACATTTTCGATAGAAGAAGCGATGTCCCTAGAAAACAGAGGTTCTCAAGATAACCTTAGCATGTACAATAATGCCTGGCCTACCTAAAGGCCTTCTCTTGTACACCAAGGTCTTGCTCTACCACGCAGACCCAGTGCGGATTAGCGGAGAGTTTTGCAAAATTACTGATTATTTAGATTTGAATCAATTATTGTGATTCTTTAAAAAAATCAAAAATCCTGGCTCGTAAAGATATCTTCCATAAAACTGATAACAATAATGTTGTTACAAATTCTTCATTTAAATTTTCAGATATTTCCAAATACAACATTTTTTTAATTCTGCGATGTAAAAAAGTACTTAGGTACCTACTACTATTGCACAAACACTCAACATAGACATTTTAAATCACAAAAATGCCATTGTACTAACTAAAATTATTTTAGTTATACAGTAACTACCTATTTTGATCTACAAATAAACACTCCCTTTTAACCATGAAGACTTTGATGACCTTCTCAGACTAAACTTCTCAGTGAACTTGAAAGAAATTTAGATTTTACACTTATTCTATTTTTTTTAAATTATTATATCTATGTCAGTCACTCCAGTCCTCCTACGGATTTCCTCATTTCTGATTAGATCACGTAGGGACACTCCGAGCATAGCTCTCTCCATTGCACGCTGAGCGACTTAGCTTTCTAATTAGGCTCATAGTTAGGCAACAAGTCTCAGTATCGTACGTCACCACTGGCAACACACACTGGTCAAAGACTTTCGTCTTAGGACACTTAGGACATACGTCCCTCTAGGATGACGGTGTTAAAGAGCCTCTGGACTACCCTTTCCAGAAGCTCTGCTGTCATCGCGTCTTCACTCGGTGCCTTATTGTTTTTCAGCTGTTTCAGGGCCCTCCTAATCTCGTATATGCTGACGTCCGGGATGTTTTTAGTGTAGTGCCTGGTTAGTTTGGCTCTAGGTGCTTTAACCAATCAAGTAGCGGGATCTTGCGTACTGGTGCACAACTGCCCATAAAACCCATCGATCTCCCTCATGATCTCCGGTTTCCACGTGACTAGATTGCCTTTGTTGGTCTTCAGCTGCGTTAACTGACTCTGGCCAATAGACAGATCTCGTGCGAACACTTTAGAACCCTTGTTCCTCTCTATTGCATTTTCAATACACTTAGTACTGAATCTGCGAATATCAAGTCGCAAGGATTTCGTGATCCGTCTATTGATACGCCGGTAAGAGGACGCATCTGCTGAAGACTGCAATCGCATGTCTCCTCGTGCTTCTATGAGATCAAGGGTCTCAGTCGATAAACTTTTGGGTTTTATTTCGGGGTCTGGTCTTGTAAATTTGGACCCCACCGCGTGGACAGTCTCAACTAGCCCGCTACTTAAGTCGTCGACGGATACGCAGTCAGAGGGTCGGAGCGCAGCTTTCATCAGGCGGCACCTTTCAAGCTTGACATTTATATTCAATGTGCCTCCAACAATTGGCTGATCGCTGCCGGTTTTCACCCTAGCGATCACAGAGACATCATTGAATATTTGTCGCTTATTGGTCATGATAAAGTCTATTTCATTCCTCGTGAAACCATCAGTGCTCATTTAGGTCCATTTCCTCTGCGGAGGTTTCTTGAAGAAGGAGTTCATCATAAAGAGTCCCTCCTTCTTCATTAAAACCGCTAACCGCTGGCCCCTTTGGTTCCATCGCCCTACTCCAAATTGCCCCACTTTCTGCTCGTCACCACTGCGCTGGCCTAGCCTTGCGTTGAAATCCCCCATAACAACCGCGTAGTGAGTTGGTGAAGTATAAATACTTTACACTTCTTCGACATTTCGTCATACAACAACTCTACGTCCTCATCAGGGTGTGTTGAGGTCGGCGCGTAGACCTGAATTACCTTCAACGAATGCTGTTTAGTGATTCTGAGTATTAGGTACGCTACCCTAGTCGCTCTTTATAGACACGATGTTGTTACGGACGGACTTCCGGACTATAAAACCGACACCACCTTGGGACAGTTGGTCGCCCTCCCGTGGGTAGAGCAGATTGCCGGACCTAAGGATTACCGTATCCTCCCCCTGTCTTCGGATAACCCGATAATGTCCCAGTACAACTGCTCTATTTCCTCTTCCAGCTCGTCAATCTTCTCATCAGTCCTCAGTGTGCGGGTGTTGTAGGTTGCTAGGTGCAGAAGTCGTATAGGATGGTAGCCGGATCTCTACCGGTGATTCTTTGCACCCCCTGCCCCGCCGTTACCAAGACCGCTACCGTAATCTGAAATAGCGGGGCCGCCGGGGACTGGGGGCCGATTGTGTGTATGTGCCAGTCTATTAGGGATATTTGCCCGTAATCACCAGGCGCTGGGCAGGCGGGTTGGTGATCGCAGTTCCAGCCAGTACGCAGTATGGCGCTGCTGCCCATCATCCGGTCCTATTTCTCTTTGTCGACTCTTACGACTCCCCATGAGATGAGAGGGGGTGACGCTATTCTAGGCCGGCGCCACACGGCATTATAATTTAGAGTATATTCGTTAAATTTACTTGTTATGTAAAAAAAATAAGCATAACACAGAGATACTAATACTAGCTAGTAAAATGTTTAAATATTTGACATATAAAAAAAAACAAGGTATCCTTATTAATACAGTCAAACGCAATGAACATATAAGGAAACGTCTATCTGACAATATGACTGACTTGATGTTTCCAAGGCTTAGTCACATAGTTAATCCATTGGTGCAAATGTTATGGTAAACTAATTCCAAATAGCTTTCTTTCTTTTAATAATAAAAATTGTAATGACACCACAAATAGAGGTTTACCTACAAATAAATAATAATAATAAATATTTACATAGCTACACAATAATTATGAACAAAATAAAAAATTACTTCCAAAAATAAAATGTAAGTGAACTCAATAGCATGCCTATCTTAATATAAATTTTATTATTTTCTGCAATTGCTCAACGCTTATGACTTATTTGAAAGATTATAAAATGAAGAAATGATGGAATATAAGAATGCAGATAAGTTTATGAAAAAACAACTAGCTAGATCAGAATAATGACATGAATTTCTCTATAATTCGCAATTATTGTGAATAGATTCTTTAGAAATTACATTACATTACAAAATTACTACAAATATATTACTTGTATCCAAGTATTCCATAGATAAACTTTTTATATAAAAAGTTTACATTCAAATCACTTTAAAGGTCATAAAGTGAACTGACTCCATTTGATGATACTTGAGAATATATACTATACTAATGATCCTTAAGTTCAAATAATACTATCATGAGAAAATATAATTAAAAAATAAAAATGTAGTCGTGAGAAGGTGTTAGGTAATAAAAGAAGTATTTTCAGTTATTAAACGTTTAATTTATATTTATAACATTATATTATTTGTAAATATAGAGTTCTTATAATATTTTTTATGTTCCAGATACTGCATACTCATTCCAATAATAACTTAGAGTATCTCAATACGACAATTAGCCAACTACAAACGTGGGTTTCGTACATAAGATATTTTAATTCACAACTAAAAAGATGAACTCTAAGTGCATAACATACTTAATATAAATATCTATAGGCACGTAAGTGGATATATATTTATTAATAATAACATCTGATTTAACAAACTGAGGTATAGTGAATAAAACACAGGCACTACCAGGAATCAAACTACACACTACCTACTTACACAAACATATTTCTATCATACTTCCAATAAGAAAAGCCCCGTGCTTATTATAAAGGCAATACACACAAGCAAACATGTGTATGTACTGGAATGTCCTAAACATAACGTCACAATTTAATCAAAGGAAGGCACAACTCAATGAGACCTTCATAGTGCACACCACCTAGGGGTTGCTTACATTATCTTCAACTTTACGTATTCAAATAATAATCGTATCTATGGCATTCTCAAACTAGACTAAAGTAACAAATCAGTCTTCAATTAACTACAAAATAATAAGTATTGTATAGTAAACTTATAAAATATGACAATAATAGCAATTTTTACTTATTAATTTGTACAACTTAACGTGGGTAGATAATTAGTTGAAAATTAAATGATAAAGATAAAAAGTATAACAGATTTAAATAAAAGTAGATACATAAATAGTTTTTTTAATACGTCTTGAAAACAACCTACATTCAGTGCCACGTAGTTTACACAATTATAATCTACTTACATATGTATACAACAATAATTATAGTGTCCCACGATAGGTAATCTGAAAAATATTATTGAAAATATACTTATAATTAGGATTTAGGTACGTATACCAGCGAATCGCGACTAATGTTTTGAGCTCTAGCAAAACTTACGAAAACATTGAGCATATTTTTAAATTAACATTAATTATTATTTTGCAAATGATCGTGCTTGTGCTAGAGTAATGTAATATTTGGATACTTATAATCGATGAACAGTGAGAATAATTATAATCTTAACAACGACATTATCTATTAATATTATGGCAATCGACAAACAGAATTATTCAACCCGTAATGAATGAATCATAGATATATTAAAGGATGTATAAGTTATACTAAGTAGGTCGCTATTCGCAGTGATATGAGCTTCTCGCGTCATCGCGCTGCGCTTGTGAGACATCTCTCATTGTCTCATTGGTACTTTCGGTAACAATGATATGATGTTGACGAATTGGTAGCGCGGCGCGACGAGGAGGACTAGAGTAGCTGTAGCGAGCGTGAGGTAGTTGCGGCGTTTCAGTCTATAAACATCACAGTCGCGGACAACAAATTGCACAATAACTGTCTAGGCGGACCCGCCCCGGGCTGCGCCGAGGTGCTCGTCGCGGCCTTCCTGCCCTGCGGCCCTTAACTAACTGGTTACCGCTCCGACTTATTCAACACTAAAATCTAATTAAAGCTAACTTACTTAGCTAATTTAAACTATTAACAAAGATTTATCAAAAACAAAAGATAAGGAAAAACAAGAAATCACAAAAATACACCGTCTGTCAGTTAACGGAAATTTAATTTCGCTCTAATATACTTGGACAGTGCGAGAAAATAAATAAAGAAGAAAGGAGGTAGAATAGAAGTGGCAGCGGGGCCCATTGCAATCGCCCGGCCGGAGCGCCAGGTCCGAGTGGCGTGCGCACGCAGCGCGTCCTTCCAGTAGCTTACCAATAAATGCCTTATCTGCTAACTTTGTACGTCTCTAATTCAGTCTTTTTCAAAAATTAGCCCCAATTTACATTTGCAGTTCAATCTCGTTCGCTAACACAGTCGAGTGCAAAATTTCTAGGAGGCATGATAACACCGGAAGGTGGGTCATCATGCCGGCGAGATATAGAGAGATCCTCAACGTGGTCTTCGTCTGCCAAGGGTGACCGAGGTGAATGCGGAGAGGACCGCGGAGGGGTGCGCGGCGCTAGAGCGGCGTGTGCAGCCGCTGCTAGTGCCATGGCGTGTAGTGCTTCACGTCCACCGTCCCTGGTGGCACCCTCTAAAGCTTGTTGCAAGAACGATGGATCAATGAGGGGCGTTGTGGGGCTTCCATCTTCGTTACCGCCCGTGCCACTCAATCCGTATGGAAATGCTGCTCCGTTAGTTTCCCTTTTGACCCCGCGGCTCATTGGTCGACTTGTTGTTATACCGAGTTTCTTTACTTTATCGTACAATGTACGGGAAGGGACTCCGTATTTACGAGAAGCCTGCAGAGCGCTCATTCCATTTCTGACACATTCGATCGCTGACATTATGTCCGATCTAGTGTATTGTTTGTATCTTTTCCACTCGGGCTTTTGCTGAGGTGGCACATACGGTGCGAGACCTGCTCTGACATCTTGCTGGAAATTGGTCGGTGGGGGTGACGGATGGAAAGTTCGAGAATTTTCTTCTTCGAATGAGCGCTCTGTGTAAGGAGAATGAGCATCTTCAGATCTGTCTGATCTGTTATAGTGGGGCGAAGATGCTCTAGAAGATAATCTACGGGGTCTGTAGTCAAAAGGTCGCTGTGGGCTCGGCGCTCTTTCAGATTCGTGGGCGGAGCCGTTAGAGTGAAGGCGGGGAGGAGCATTGTTATTCATGGGGTGACAAACGAGAGATATGGGTTGCGAAGAGTCGATGGGAGATGTTTGAGCAAGAACATTGCGTAGAATAGGCGTGTCCCGGGTGGCGAGCATACTAGAAAGTTTTTTACGTTTCAATGGGTTCATGTCAGTGGAATCGTAAGCGGCGGAGAGAACCGGAGCTACGGGCGGAGGAGGCCACCGAGAAGGCGGTGTGGGTGCCGGCGGAGACACGCTAGAGGGAGCTGCCGGGACGATGCGAGGAGGAGACGAAGTCGTCGTTCGATCACCTGTAACTGGACGCCGTCGGAGTTCCGTCATATCGAACAAACCTTTTACCTCAAGTTGTTCTGCGACCTTCATTATTCTTGGTATCTGCGCCTGAGTTACGTTTACCTCTCCGGTGTACATGTATTCGAGAAGGGCTCGCATCTCGAAGTCTTTGACACCAGGAAACAAGATGCTGCAGTGATCCATAGGCACGTCAGCGAGTATCGATTGGAAGTATGGCGAGTTAGCTGCTAGAACTACTCGGTGGGCCTTGAAGGTGACTTGATCGTCGACCACAAGTGTGCAGTCCACATAAGTCTCCACTTTAATAAGGGCTTCTAGAATCTCTACCAAGTTGGTCTTGTGATGGTTCCATTTCAGACAGAACGTCTGCTGACCTTCGCTGCTCCCCATTTTCTTATATTGTGACTCTGTAAACAAAACAATACTCATGAGTAACATTATATACAATGTTTGATTTCAATACATTAAATATATTTTTATTGTAAAGAATTTTAGAAACACAAAATGCTAATGCTAATGCTAACATAGGATTCAGTGTCTGTATTTTATAGTGAAATTGTGAAAGTATCAATAAAGTATTATTAAGTATTATTATTATTAATAGTTCCGTTAATTCCCCGTGGAAAATATTCATTGCTTGTGTTAACTTTGTGGCTTCACGTCTGTAACACTACATATTGGCAAAGTTTGAACTCGATACCAAAAGGTTTTTTTGACGGGCCGCCCAATCGTTTGGCGAGGATTGTCATTAAAATATAAATTTTACTATATGTAACATATTTTATGAGAGGCAAAGATTATACTATTTTAATTTTTTTTAAAGTTACAACTTGAATTAATTTAAACTTGGTACACGCCAATAACAATAACAAATTACACCAAAATAGTTTTTAAAAAAAACACAACCGTACAACAAACTATAATTTTTTTTAGGCATTCTAATTAATTAAAACACTTGCAAACATAAAATTAATTAAAACTTTCTGAACCAACCAGTAAAAACTAATAACAAAGTTTAAGCACCACATACCAGGCAAGATGCCCTCAAACGTAGAAATTGGATACATTGTAGAGACAGCGCGTATTCAGCATGCGTAGAGTATGTCGAAACGATAAACAAAATTCGTAAGTTGGCGTTCCCGCGAAACGCGTTTCACACAGAATGCACCTCCGGTCGAGCGGCCGTCCAGTGCGGACGTTCGGCGAATACTGGCGACCGCGACAACTGCCGGACTGCACCGCCCTTCCCCATTTACATATTTCGCTGTATAGCGTTTCTCGCTGCTAAATTGACTTTTTACCTTTTATTCGACAGGTAAATCCAATTGGGGGAACTATGAAAGCACAGGCGGCGTCCCTCCTGTATGTGGATTACAAACTTACACCGTGTGCGAACTCTATCAATAACTCTTATTCATAACACGCGAAAGTTTAAAACTCTACAGCTCAAAGATAAACAAATTAACTTACCTACGCGTGCTACGAAGTTGGCGACTACGATCTGTTATCTCTACATAAATGCTTAAATTTGGAAAGGGATAAACAACTTACCGGTCAAGGAAAAATCCAGAACTCCTTCAGAATTGATGAAAAATGTTCGTAAAACTCATGGGAAATAGTTCACAATGTCACTTAAAAAAGTTCGTATAATCACGTTCGGGGGTTGATTCGCACAGAGTTGTGGATGAAGGCGCCCTGTGGGGGCGGCGTGCTCTTGCGAGCGTCTGGCGATGACTGTCGGTGGGTTGCGTTGTTGTTGCAGGCGCGGCGGCCGAGTCCGCGGTCGCGAGCCGCCCCCGCCCGCGCCGCCGCCCCGCTCCGCGTGCGCTTTTTACGCACGCACGGCGCGCCGCCGCGCCGGAGTGCAGTGCAATTGCGTGCGGGCGGGAGGGCGAGGGACGCGGCGCGCCCGACGAATTGCAGCGCGCTGAGGAGGGCGCGCGCCTCTGTGTGCGTGAGTGCGCGCGCGCACCGCATATCGCTCTCTGCGTATGTTTGTGTTCGCGTCTCGACGATAATATAAAGCCGATTTCGGCTATAAAAAATAGCTGTCTCGCCTGCCCTACCGTCCCTTTGTAATACTTTGTATGTTCATACTAACTTCCCGGCGAGTCATTCAAATTTTGTTAGTTCTTTGCTGATTATCATAAATATCTGATCAATGATGCGTTACAGGTAGGGAGGTTAATATTTTATAAACCTATAAGTAGATACCTATATCTATTTAAATTAAAAAGCGAAAATTAGATTCCCAGTCTTAGGCATATTTATAGTAATACCTACTTCATTGTCCACCGAAAGTTAGTAAATGACGCTATATAAATGATTTATGCACCTGGTTAAGAAATATACACATATACCAAAACTTAGTTATTTGTAAAATCAGATACCTACCTACATAAATCGGCGTAATAGAATCAACAATTCTTACAGTTATCACCTTATTTTGTTGGTGGTAGTATTGTACACACGCCAAAGCTGAAACATTCGACGCCGATATGTCGTGGAAATTACGTGAATCGCCCTAAAATTCCTAAAAGTGCGTGAACAAACGTCGACAAACGGGGTCATTGACACGCCGTGTGCGAGGGAACGCCAAAATAGCGCGAAATGCACTCAAAAATAGACCAAACTGTGTGCAATATTTTTTGTTACAAGCTTGCTTCCGTCGACTTCGAGTAGTATAATCATCTGGGATGATTTAATTTATTCAACAAACGCAAGTGTAAGTTAGGGCAGAACGCAGAAATAATTATGTCACATAACTTAGTAGTATCCATATAATACATATGCCTACCTTTAGATTTCTTTACTCATTATGCTAGTCAGTAGGGCAGGAGTTATTATTGAATAGCTAATTATTTATTTACTACACTAGGCATGAACCATGTTTCGTATGGCTAACTGATATTTATTTAAGCACTGAAACTCCACTACTTACTTAGAAAGTAACTAACTAAGTAAATAATTTATATTCGGCAATATATTTTTCATGTTTTATGTTATGTTTACCTATCTTTTGCTGTTTTAAAACGTTAAGCAACATATCAGAAAAAAAGAAAAATATTTACTCAATACAAGTTGCAAAAAATAATCAAGCTTATTTACTGCACTAACTTAATGATATAAATACAAATAAATTTATCTTGTATTTTATTTCTTAATGTATCGTTGAAATGCCAATCTTCATGATCTGTTCTGACAATGATTATACGGGACACGTGGATTGTCATCGAATTTATAGGTATCAAAGGGGAAATATAAGTAATCAATTGATCAGCAAATAACACCCATAGAGTTTACCATCACAGTTTAGTTCTTCAACATGACTCATGTGAAAATAATGAAACGGATTTCCTATATAAATATGCCCTATGAATAATACACCATTTCTTAATAATAATATTAAACAATAGGTTCTTTATTCAGGTAAATTATATCCATGCACAGAAAAGAAAACAATAAATAAAAATTATAAATCCAATACAGTTAATTTACATACATTTTGTTCAATAAAACTAATCTGTATATAAGATACATAAAGATCTAACTTTAAGAGTCTCTTACACTTTATTTCAAATTACTCTATTTATTTATTTTTATTTAAATCATCAAAAATATATTCAGGCCAAACTATTTATATTCTTGCATATCTATGCAAAACCATTTGTCACATTATTTTATCAAATATATATTCTGATTATTAAATCCAGGTTATTTTGCTGCTTTTAGTCTCACGCGTCCCTTTAACCAAGAATTCCGATGCAGAAACAATAAGTAAACGTCGCGGTGCCACTTATGTCAGGAGCAATTGAGAGCACTCAAATCAAGTACGCAATCATTTGCATATCGATGACGGATGGTGTGGCTGGTCCACATAACTATGCGAACATGTGGGAACTATTCTGAGGGGGACTATGAATGTCAACTTTCAGTTTAATGCTGCATGGGACTTTAGACCTGCATGAAAGGGGCATTGTACCATTTAAACGTTATCAAACGAATCTAGATGAAAAACCAGATTTATCTTTTCTTAGACATTATCTAAATATCAAATCACTTAGAGCGATAAGATAATTTGCAATAACAAGAACCGTATTCGAACAACCGCAAGACAGTTATTTTAAACTTAACTACACCGCCGGAAACACAAATGCAAATGGTCTATTGTCCAAATTGTTTACATCGAGACCTTTGATTCTGACGTTCACTTTGATTGCTTTAATTTGTATTGAAATTCGCACGAAAACTATGCATGCATTCATTAATGAATCGTTTAGTTCAATCAACTTTATCGTGCGCTTGGAATTCACATAGCTATAAATTTTGGCGACAATTGTTTAACAATGCTGTAACTACCAGGATGTGTGAAATGACATTATGCTAATACCAGCATAAACAGCAAAGCGACCTATCCCACGACGCGCGCGCATCTAATACTGCAATTCGTGCGGGGGTTTTATAAAAAACTAATAAAAAAGCAATAATAAGATCCCGCATGTTGGCTTGTTGAGTACGATATTAAGGCAACTGATGAACCGTGAGGGATAGAGCGATCAACAATGAACATTATTGCATATATGGTGCCCCTCATTCTAATGAAGCCTAGAAAAAAACATTATTGAATATAACCCTGCTGTAATGAATTTAGATTTTTCCCTACCATCTTATTACTCAAAAAGGACTCCAGTTACATAGGATTTAAATTACTTACCAAATTTATTCATTTCGATTTTATCAACCACTACCCCTATCAAATATATAATTTACAAATCTCTCATACAAATTTCGATAATAAGATTTTAATAAACAGAGCTATGCAACAGCAATGATAGGTACATCTTTATTTCTTTTCAAGTATTTAAATTATCATAAAAGTAATTCACAGAACATTAAGTAATAACCCGTTACGTATATAAGTTAATTAACTGCAAATAATGCGGTGGATTTGCATAATGAGTCAAATAAGGGTGGGAAGTATAAAGAGATAATTATAATTTCACGCGGTCCAGGCTCCTGTTATTTGTCACCAGCATCACGGCACGTGCAATGCCCGAATTTATTATTTTGGGGACCCTACCGACCCCTCTCAATTAATATACAATTAAATAATAGATGGATATCAAACGGTACATCTCTGATCTCCCGTACTTGATACTTTTTGTAGTCTTTTGTTTTGCGGAATTGCTTTGAATCTCTTTCCTATATTTTACAGCTTTTAATCCAATGTATAAATTAATTGATTTGATTTTTATGCAATTGACATGAATGAGCGAAGTGATTTTTGACAGAGATTTGGGCATATAATTTTATAACGTTTTAATCAAATTAGTTAGAAATAATACGATTATTGTTGAGAATGCCAAAAAACAGACGTCGACTGGGAACTTTAGTCGTGCTTTTGAGACGCTTTATTATGTTTATTCAGTAGTTTTCAGTAAAGAAGGTGTTACGGAAAACCATTGGTTTACTATAAGCTTCTGATTATCAGGTAGTTAACATAAGAAGGCTGGATTAGGTACGATTGAAAAACGGACAATATCAATTCCATGCGATTCAAAACAAAACAGCAGTGGCACTAAAATAGTACATTAGAAATAACGTTTCATTGAGTCTCTCATAAGTTATAAAGTAATAGTTACCTACAATGTGTAGTTTGTTCATAGGGAGTAATTAAAACTATTGAAATACGCAATTATAATAATACTTATAAACCCCATCCTGTGTTTTAAGGTGTGAAGGTTAAAAAAATGGTTGTGAAAATAGGGTAAACGTGCCCCTTATGCCATTAATATCGTAACTGTTTTTCACATCAGACCTGAAGCCCGAAATTAACAAACAATTTGGCACGACTTCAGGGATGATTTCGTATGAAACTTAAACAACTTACAAAATAAATACTCGATTGAATGTTGGTTATGGCAGAAGAAACATGAAAGTAAGATCAATGCAGTAGAGATGAGAGCACTCAGAAGTATTCTAGGTATGAAATTGAGTGATAGGATAAGAAATATAGTGATAAGGGTCGAAGCTGGTGTAAAAGAAGATATAGTGACTAGAATTTAGAAAGGTATGCTTAGATGGTTTGGTCAAGTTGTGAGGATGAATGAAAGTAGACTAACGAAAGTAATTTATGATGGACAAGTGATCGGAAGTGTTGGGAGGGGAAGACCACATAAGACCTTCATGACCAAATTAAGAAAATTTTGGAGAAAGGGCAGGTCAAAAGTACCCTAAACCGACGGGCGTGTGTGAGGAGGTTAATATGAGTGTGAATAAAGCTAAAAGTGTGTGCTAAGATCGTAGCAAGTGGAAAGATGTGATCTCTACCTACCCCTACGGGAAAGAGGCGTGACATTATGTATGTATGTCTTTTAAGTTTAAATTGAATTTGACAATAAAAAGCCCAAAATATTACGAGTACGTACGCTTAAAAGTAAATCGACTTATTTTATTTAAATTCATTTAAAATTTATTGGACAATGTTTTAATATATTTTTTTTTTTAACTTTTTTCAATGTTTGTAATTTTTTGTATGAATAATTTTATGTGGTGTGTGGTCAATGGAAGTATTCTTATTTCATTCGATATATTTTAGATTGCATTGGGCCAATGTCTTACGAATGTGTCACCAAAGAGAGCCCGGGATCTGAGCCCGCGCCCGCCCGCCGGAAGCCGCTCATTGTAGCGAAACTCCCCGACCAGTGAAACAATGCACTCGATCTCCTACTCTGTGTTGTTCGCCATTGTCTATCCTCTACGAATATTATAATCATTTGTCGTAAATTTCGATCGACCCGAATATAAATAACTTACATTTGTTTACATTAGACTCTGATAATTAATTTGCTTATGTAATTGTAACCGTCGTTTTATTGTCATTTAGAAATCTTAATGTTATAAATCTGAAGAGTTTGTTTGTTTTTTTAGAACGCAACACTCAGAAACTACTGGTTTGAACTGAAAAAGTATTTTTGCGTTAGATATTCCATTAATTGGGGAAGGTTATAGGCTATATTCATAAAAACGCTTCGACGAATAGAAGCGGAGCATTCATGAAAAATGTCGCAAAATCGAGAAATATAATTTTGCCGTTGCGTTCGCGTAGATATGTACATTAAATATAGTCTAAAACAGCTTTTTCTTTAAAACGCGAGTGAAATCGCGGTCACAACTAGTATACTAAAGTTGATTATACATTTTCTGTACAATAATTTAAAATAACAATGACTCAGTTTACAACAGACTATGATAGCGAATGTCAAATGTTTTACCGATAAGATCGTGCTCAGAAATGGGTCAATAGGATAGAAAAAAAAACGATTATAAATTAAAAAAGGCGGTTCAGCTAAGTATCATTGTCAAAATATCGGCGAGCACCTGCTTCGCAGACAGGGTGCCGCTATAACGAACTTTCGTATAATTTTGTAACGTAAATTAGACAATTTCTATGACCCTCGCCATTTTAATTAAATGATTTAGAATATAATTATACTTTTAGTTTTAGTTGTTGATAAGAGAATACTTATATGTTTAGATATAATTTACAACCCTTGACGTGAATCTACGATAAAAATATATAACTTAATAGTCCCAGTATACGTATAAAAAGAAATCCTCATCTACTGATGCAGAAATGCCCGGCTCTAACCAGGAGTGGTCAATATTTGTCTCGATAATAACAAAATCGATTTATAGAATCGATACATAAGAAAGTTGATATATAAGGGGGTAAAATAGAGATTTTGAATTTGCAGCTAACACGATTGAAGTATGCGCAAGTAAAGTCGCGGGTATAAGTTTGTCTCTAAATAAATAATTCGCCTCTCAACTTGCGGCCATCTTGCCGCTCGAAACTTAACAAATAAAACAACTGCGAAGCGAGCTCTGCGTTTTTTTACTTTTTTATACAGGATCATTTTTCTTACGGGGGATTATATCTTGTATCGTTGCTTTCTAATACTGGTCTCTACAGCTTTAGATATAAGGTTGTTTCAACTTTCCGGAGGCTGTATCAAAGTGGACGTCCTTGGGCGGACTCGATCTGCTAGCCACGAGAGATCGTCCCATCTGCATGGTCGTTGCACCGAAACGATACTTTTTAAATGCATTGGAAAGTTGAAAACGTATTCATTGGTCACTCTTTCTAACATTTCTGCTTCAAAACGTTAACGACGAAAGTTCTAGACTATTCTTATTACATTTTTTGGTGAACCAATTTTTCACTTGATATTTTTGGGATGGAATAAAGTTTATTTGTTAATAGTAGATAATAAAATATATGTATTAGCTGTGGAATTGCGTAAACAGTACTTTGGTGAGTTCAGTCGCACCTTCGGCTAATGAGACACTTACGTTTTCGCCTTTAAATTTATGACCTGTTGACGTCGCTAAATGTCGAAAAAACAGTTTCCCTTTCGTAATAACTAAATGTCACCGTTTTAACTATGCTTTGGCAATGAATAGAGTACAAAGGTGATTTTGGGGATAACACACCTACGACCAAGAATCTTTACAGTTTTACTTCTGTATTTTCTGGCTTACCTATGTTATAAAGTTCGGCCCAAACTTGTTTCTTTTAGATCAAATCTTCATAATTTTTTTTCTAACCTAACACGCATATATTTGGTGTTTTTTTAGTTAACGCCATTGTTATAAACAAAAAAAAAACATTCGTTGTCAATTGTACTTGTTTTATCCCGAACGTTTAGCATATATTGGTACTTTACAGTGATTCGTGATCACAGACAGACTATATTTTTCTAGCTTAAATAAACTACAGAAGGTAAATAATACATATTCAATAATGATCAAAAAAAATTCTAATCAATAATATTTCTGTTCATTAAAAAATCGTAATCAAAAGAAAAACTTGTATGTTGAAACATATATATTTTTTTTTAATGCTTGTTTTTCTAGTGGGTTCGCGTTAAGGCTAAACTCTACGTAGCAAAGCGAAATGAATGCTTAACCGATGGTCTAGATTTGCCTTTTTCAAGTCAAATTTTATAGTTTTCTGTCTCTCGAGAGATGTCCACCATGGGATGGGCTGTGAGGAAACTCGACATCATTCCGCCTTATAGATTAACAAACTTTAAAAACATTATTACCTAAAGCAAAATTAAATATAACTAGTCAATCAGCTTTAGTTCAAATAGAAAAAAACCAATATGAAAAGCTGTTTTAGCAAAATCAATACTAGTAAAATGAGCATACGTTACTTTCTGGGCATGAACGGTTGATAGTTGGGGCGATATGTGAATGTAATTACAGGTATCATTTGCAATAAACCTGTCTACAGTGCACAACGGCGACAACGGACCGCATGCAAAGAGTCATTAATGTTGATGGATCCTATTTCAAACAGAAAACAGGTCGCATTTTAAACACACGTATAATCAAGGTCTATTCCAGTTCAATTCATTGGATATCATAAGTATAGTAGTGCTTTTATATCGTAAGTACAATAACCAAAACCAAAGATATCTATTTTATTTGGTCGTAAAGTTAATTAAACCCAGAATTAAGCAGACGATGCAAATTGATGAGAGTTACAAAATGATCGCGATCACTTTACTATGAAACTATGCTGCTGAAAGCCTTACCCCCGACGAACTTCATAAATGATTTACATCATCATTAGGTACTCTTAAGGACGGAAGAATGCTTAGACTATATAAAATGCTATAACATGACATAATAGAACCCCAAATTCTGACACACTAACGAAGTATTGTTCATTCGCAATATTGCCTTACTGCATCTAGTTTTCATTACAATAAAACTCAACAAACCTAAATATATTTTTTTTAAAGATATATTAAAAAGTTGAAGGGTTAATTAAGGCAAAACTAAATTTACTTACTATGTCCTAGAACAGAACCAGTTGTTGTAGCTATTGATAAACAAACAAAACAAATTTCAAGCAGTACTAAGTTCATAAATAAGATTTTATTCCGATCAAAAATATTTACATTTCATTCGCTACAAAGCAGTATTTAGTGTTAAAACAAGCTTTTGCGAACAACCCTCACCGCGCCGTGGGGTAGGAAATTGTATTTTTATTATAATTGCCGCGTTATATTGAGAGCATGTAGACTAGGGTAAACATTGTAGGGTTGTTTCGCAGCTAGACAAACCGCAAGGGTATCATGTAATTACTTAGCTATGAATAATACTATGAGATTACTGTTTATAATAGGAAGGCATTTTGTGTAAAAGGTACTGATAGATACTTACGAATACAAATAGATTTCATATTTTTGAATACTATGTTGTTTGGTGTCTTAAATTCTATAATTTAGTAAATTTAATTTTTTTTCCTTGTCGTACTTTATTTTCATTAGAAGTATTTACATTTCTGTGATAAGAAAGACACGTTTTATATTTATGAAGGCTCACGTGTAATGTTTCTATTTTACCTTTGTACATAAAAACACAATGTATGTTTAATTTTTAGCGTCTAGATATAGTTGCCACTAGAACTACGTTATGGAATTTTCTATTAATTTTGAGTTTAATTAGATATGACCCAATATTTTCTTCAAAAAGGTTCTGTTTGTCATTATTGAAGAAAGAACGACCCTACTTTTGTTTCATGATTTTGGCGTTTTGCGTAAGAGTAAAAGGGAGCTTAAAATCTGCAGGAATAAGCGTTGAATTTACGTTGAAGTCCTAGGATAGGCTGAAATTATCTTATAAGATATCTTTGGTATAGAGTCAGGTAGGAGTAGTTAAGCGCTAGGATCTTTAAAAAAGTATTCTGTATCTAGTACCCCCATGCTGACTATAGCAATTCTTAATCCTGATCATGGCTTAGGGCGAACATGAAACTGAAGTGCGGTTCTTGGTCTTCACTTTGCTAGCATGCTTTGCCTTATAGACCAATCACTTGCGTCCTATTACGACCAGCTTGTTATTAAGTTACACTTCCCGAAGCGATTATAAAGATCAAGCTTGTTACTAGTAGTGTGTAGCCACGGAAATATAAGTAAGCACTTATATTTTTTTACTCCCAAATAAGATTAGTTTTGTTGCAAAATCTAAATATTTACAGCTCCTGCCAACCTCGAATAAAACACATTATGTAGCATAATACTAACACCCTTGTGCCTATATCGAAATATGAAAAAAATAAATATCAGTTACGCTTGAATGAATATGACAGTTTTATTATTCAAATAATAGCGAAAAAAACGGGCAAATGTGTTCTCCTGTCCATACTCAATTGGACCCGCATCAAAGGGCTTAGTATAAACCCCTTTTCTCATTTTTATATCACGAAAAGATTGCCCATGACCATTTTGTTGGCAAATATGACTTGATCCCATTGTCCGCGTAACACTGTTCGTGTCGTGGAAGCTTTATACGCGATCTTCTATATTTACTAAAAAAAAGTATTAAACATCTGATTTTTAAATATTCGGTCAGAACTGAAATATTTGTTGTTATTTATACTTTAAATTGCTTAAATATTAAGGCAAAGAGTATCCTGAACTGATTTATATTGTTCATCAAACCAATTTCCAAATTGTTGCATTTAACAAAGCTGCACTGCAGCTGCTGCTGATAGGTATTATAACAGAGTTGCCTAACATTTTTCTTGAAAAATTAAAAATTATATTGGATGCCATTTTGATAGTAGTAAAAGTCCTGTCCTATATAAACCTTAATCTTATTCTAGGAATCCTATCCTCGAATCCACACAGAATTCTACGTCCTAAAGTTAGTAAACAAAATGCATATTTGTTCAATTCATTTACGAGGCAATGTATTCATCTACTTGATTGAACAGAACGAACACATTCATTTAATCTATTGCATTCAGGTCTGGTTATTGCAACGTTTTTACTACTGTATCTTTCTCTATCGTAGCAATTCGATTCTCCGTATAGATAACCACTATCTGTTGTCAGAATTTGCTGCATTAAATAATGGAGTTAAGAGGGAAACAATATCATTTGAAAATATTTTAGTTTTTAATGGTGATATGTTGTTATTGTTAACACAACCACGTATTTTGTCTCTACAAGACTTCTGGCTCATCATGTTATTGGTATTTTGTAGAACTAACAGACTTCATCTCTGAAAGTCGTTAAAAGAACGCTGTTTTAACACGGTATTAGCTATCAGTACTGGATGTTTTAGCTGTCAGCTAACAGATATTTTCTTGTCTATGTAATTTTGTTATTTCGTGTATTTTTATTATATATTTTTTTTATAAAAATAAATTGTTTTTTTAATACACTCAAAATGTACCCATGCACTTTGTTATTTGTTTAATATAACCGTATATTTTATTGTTCGCCTACAATAACGCAACCTCTCCGCTTATCATGTCTTTGCACGTGCGTAACGCATGTTTCACAACTAATCTCACGTATGCTAAATTGTATTAGAGCGTCCGCGAAAGACATGTTTATTTTTGTGCAATGCGGAGGAACGTGCAAGCGGGACGCGGTGAGCGCAAAACGCAGCGCACGCACGATGCGCTGTCGTGATAATGCGCGTTCGCCCGATAACAAACTGATAACCCTAGAGCGTTTGATTTCACTGTAGAAATTCACAATTTTTTTTACTGGAATTTATTGCAATTTTTGAGTTAAATTTAAGACACACATATCTGTGGCTTTGATTCCATTTAAATAATATGAGTTGTTATAAATGACGATTCAAAGCCAAGTAAACTGCTTTACTTATAACTTTAGACAAGGTTGTGGTCTATAGTTATTTGAATAATAACTTAAAGTTTAATATTTTGTATGTTTACCATACTACTTACTTTTTTCATACCTATATTCATGGCTCAAATAAGTGCTTAATACAATTAATAATTAAGTACATGTTTAATTAGTAAAAGCGGACAAAATAAATGCACAAAATAAGATTGATTCTATTCTCGTCCACCAAAAAAAACTTAGGTATATAAATGAACAAGACAAATCTCCAACACCCGCACAAACAAGGACAAAACCAGTTTGTGGTATTCGCATAGCAAATCTGACTCATGATCATGAATGAACAAGGGCATCCCCGACCTACAAAAGAAAAATGTAAGTCGGCATAAATGGCGCACCGGCCACTTTTGTTGTGCAGCCAGCGTAATGATGACACAACAATGAGAGCCATATTTGCGAGATCGGCGCGTGCGCATGCAAAAAACACAAGGAGCATTGTATTGTGAGTTGTCGTGAGTTACGTCAATTTCGCACAATTGTACTCGGAGATCATAACTGTACAGGAGGTTGTTCTTAAATATAAAAAGTGTTTAGTTATATACTACTCAATAGTTAGACGTATCACGTAGTTGTAGACGCTCGCATTGTTTTTTTTATTAAGTTCCACAATGTAAGGCCAAATGTGTACCAGGAAATCATAAAGAAAAGAAGTGTGTATACTTTTAGGGTTACACATGTGGTGACCAACAAAATAAAATTTACAAATTAATTAGATGCTAAATGAATTAAATAATTATTTAAAGCAATAATTATATTTTGAATTAGTAATTCGACTATTGTATTGTTCTTCTAAATTGTGGTTATACTTTTATTATAAATACTTTGAAATTTAGAATAGTTATTTATAAACCCAAATATATATGTAACTATTCCTTAAATAAAAGATAGGAATTTCTGACATTGTTGTAAGTGTACAAAATCACAAAGCTTTGATTGTACGGAACTTGCTAAATTGTTATCAAGAGTTTTGACGAGCTTCCGTGAGTCATTTTGGCAACCGGTTCGCGAGAAGGCGGTGCTAATTTGGTAGTATGTAAGCGTTGTGTATAAAAATCGCGATACACTCATATACTGATTCGCACACATATATGTTGGCAAGATAACGCTTCTGGTGCCCTGGTCAAGTAAAATACCTACATCTTTTTAATAATGGTTGCGAACATTCGCGGAGCATTCTTATGTTACTAATGTAGGTAATAAATGTAAATGTTAGTACCTATATGTAGATTTAGATTTTTTTTCGATCTATGAGAAAAAAAGCTTTAATCTATAAGGTGGCGGATGACTGTCGAGAGTCAGGGAACTATAGAACTCCAATTATGTCGATACTTGTGAATTGAAAGGTACAACGGAATTTGCTGAAATTAATAAACCCTTGGCCTACAAATGCATTTGATACATCTTTATCTTTGTATCTTTATAAAGTGGCGGATATAATATCCACCACTTTATTGTTTAAATGCTTTAAACACGGGTTAGGCTATGCACAGGAAGTAGGTACGAAATAAGTTACTTATTAAATACTATTTAGTTAATTTATTTCATAGCTCTGTTGTCAATGTTGTGATGTTTACATACATGCGTACATACATTAACGCCTGTTTCCCCGAAGGGGTAGGCAGAGGTATAATATACGCCCACACTTAGCCAATTATTAAGTTGATCCCACGTAATAGGTGGCGAGCCTATTGCCGTTTACCGTTAACTATTATGTTCGCCAGAGCCTCGTCTGTTTATCGCACTTATTAAAATGCACCACTTGCAGATGAGGTTGGCTTGGGCGCCTTAGGTCTTGGTAGGTTTCCTATACACCTCCTTGTGATGTTTAACAATTGGAAGCCAGGTTGACAGATGACAATACTTTCTATTTTAAAATATTAGAACAGAATTCCGCAAAAGTCCGTAATACATGGTAAAAGTTTCTACTACCACTACGTTTTATATCCAAGTAGAGTCATTACCTGTTAGTAACTCTTTGAATTCCCCTCTATTGTCAATATGTTTGCAAAATAGCTGTCGATGCGACGACGACGGTGCATTTTATAGAAGCTAATTTCTTTTCCCCGAGAGAATACTTTTCGCATTGCTAAGTAAGTGAGTATGTGAAAAATAACAATATGTTTTGTTAAATTAATATTTGTCATGACTAGCTTTCGCTCTCGACTTTGCTCGGAGGAATTATATACATATAAATATACGTTTTTAGTCGGAATTAAACATTATCCATTGTCAATGCAAGCCATAGAAACATTTGTTCCAAGTGTCATCCTAATTCGTTCATTGGTTCTTTGAGATTATCAACAGGTTAAAGGAAAACAGCTAAATCTTAATAATTTTGGCAAGATGGCAAAATGAAGTAGCCTATGTCTTTCTCAAAGATTCTATCTGTCTGTAAACCGTCTTAAAAGTCTTCGGCATGAGAAAATAATACACTACAGACAGCCGATGTTCTTTTGCATTTATAACATTAGTATATTAGTATTTATTTACGTAGGTCATGGGATATCAGGCTTATATGTGACCAAAATTATCTTTTTGCTGATTAATAAATTTCGCCGTATGGTCTCTTAAAAATATATTTAAATTTATTAATTCTAATTTAATCGTTTTCCTTGAAAGCCAATGCAGTTAATTACATACTAAAATAGTTTGACAGGTCGCATTTAGTCGGTGTTAAATTTTGGGGCCAAGGCGATATCTTCGTATACCTTCATTCTTATGAGAGAAATACACAAATTTGAATCGTGCCTACGTATGTGAGTCTTAATAGTGGTCTTGCTACTCGTATTAGACGACTTTGATAAACGTTTCGATTTATTATTTATTACTCTAATATCCGCTGCCTTTAGCGAGTTACGATACGTCTTTATGCAACTACCCGTATTCACTTAAAAGGTCGGATATAGTTAATTATGGTAGATATATTTACATCGTCTGTTACAAAATAGTCTACTTACAAGGGTTTCATTAGTTTTACTACTAGATATCCGTGACTTAGATGTGGCATGACAAGATTATTGCAAAAGTTGGTAAAAAATAAGAACACATTAAGGGAATATGGACTTACTTCCAGTCAGGCTTGCTTGGTATTAAATACCGGCTTATTACTTAAGTAATTTTGGGACGAAGCTAATAAGGGGACTTTTTCTGAATATCATTTCACTTTTGCAATGCACAAGATCATTTTTCCGCATGGAAAAAAAGGCTTAAATAAAACAAATATTTTTTTGTAGGCAAAAATTATATTTTTTGTTATCTCATGATATCTAAGCGAAATCGTAACAGGAATAAATATATGGAAACCTAGAATCAAAGCATAGTTGATAGGCGTAAAGCCTCGAGTCGTAGCAAAATATGGCGATGAATAATTTAATCCTCCCCTCTACGCCCTCTGCGGAAATTATACTGCAAATTATTGATAGACAAAACAGGTATTTTAAAATCGAAACACTTTGAATAATTAATAACGCTTTGTTTTCCTTGAAGAAGGCAATAAAGTAAAGAAGTAAATATATTTTACTAATACATTCAAATAGAACAACCTTTCACAAAGGGTATACGAGTGATTGGACAAGGCTTTTGTCCAGTATTCATAATTATAGAGAGATGTTTCGGGGCCGTGCGTTAGTACGTCGACAATTTGTCTTCCACACGCAAATGTGCCAGGGAAATTAGTGTGAATAATTGATACGTGTCATTTGGCAACCCCCTCCACCCCATTCCGTATCGCCCTATAGGTTTTGGCCAGAGCCCACCTCGTGTCACCAAAGTCAATAAACGCTCCTTGACAAGTTACCTTCAACTCGATGCGTTAAAATAACAAAAAAATTGTATTAGAGGCACGAAAACATTGTTACATTGCTGTATCGTGGTGTTTTCTTAATATGTACCTTAAGTAATTTTCTTTTTTAATCTAATGATATTTTAGGTGAAAATTTACATACGCACCAAGTTATTCGTAATCAATTCTAATTCAAAGGTTATTAAAGTTAATTCTATGCAGGAAAGGAAGTGCTTGCAAGCGATTACTTCAGCATTATTAGTGAACGAACTAGATACATGCTAGGTTCGAATCAAGCAATCTATAGACCGTAATATCAGGTATCATTTTACAGCCTAAAGATTGGTGACGATTATCTTTCCTTGTTGGTTTTAAAATGATATTTCGGCGACGACGTAGAGGTGACCGCTGAGGTGGCAATGCCGGGCCGCCGATGGCCCACATCGATATTTCGTGCATTATTGAGTAGTCGCGTGCTACCTCCCGAATTTCCAATGTTTGGCGATTGATGTGTAGATTGACTTTTGTCATTTGCCTCGGCCATGTCAAATAGTAAAATGTTTTTCTATACCCTCTCCACAAATTGTGGTGGGTCGCTGTAATGGACTGCGGCGATTTATATAGTGTACCTGATTGCCATGTTGATGGATGGACTGTGTCAGTTGTTTTCTCTTGGATACCCATTTAGAACAATCGATTTTCATTTAGGCGATATTTTATGAATTCCGAATTTGTCGCGATGTCCGCTAGATAAGAACGAATTGTGTAGAATAATGTGTTATTAGGACAGCTTTTACGCATAAATGGTATGGGTTCTAGCATTGTGTTATTGCTATCTTTGAATGGAAAAAAGCGTATTAGACGATATTGTCCATTAATATTACGTACATACCTATCGTTTGTACCATATTATAACGTAGTGGTTTTAGAGAAAAAATCTGAGGTTTCTTTATCTGCCAAATTTTGGTTTGTAAGTCAATAAAACTCGAAGGTAAACGTAATTGCCGAATTTTCCAGTTTTAGTATTTCTGTTTGGATTGTTTATTTTTCCTACAGTTCTATATAGTTGATAAATAAAATTCTTGGTGTCATAATATCAGAGACATCTTGAAAAATGCATTACTAAGGTTGTGTAACTTAATTTTACGCATCGAATACTTTTTTAAAAATTGCTTGACTATTTTAAATTGTAGATATAACTACAAGTATATATCTACATACATACATTTACGCTTTTTACCACGAAGAGCAGAGGCATATTATACACCCGCATTCCGCCACTAACATGATTGATCCCACGTAATAGGTGGCGAGCCTATTGCCGACTACCGGAAACTGTTACGTTTGCCAAAGCCTCGTCTGTTGATCAGCAGGTGCACCATTCGCAGGTGAGGTTGGCTTCCCCCCGGACAGGTCTCCACCTTGGCGTGGTGGGAGGGGCTGCGTACCTCCCGGAGGCCGCAAAAAGGTAACAACCAGAGATAGGCGACTCTGGGTGCCCTTAGAACCTATTGACTACCGGGGGGAAATTAAGAGTCCACTGCTGTCTAACCATGGCTTTTTCGAGAAGTCGGTCACACACGCTATGGTCGCACGCGGAGATAGGAGGGCCGCGTCCACTGCGTCTCTCTGAGGAGGTCCTCCTGGTTTTGGTTCAAGGGACGTTGGCCGCAGGCGGGGTGTGAGAGCTGCAACCCAGGTACTGGCCCCTTTCTCAACAAGCGGCGGGCGTCGTCGGAAGATTTTTAGTGGGTATTACTGCTGGCAGTCGTGTCTGCCGGGGGTGAGTTCCGGTCCCCCTTCGGCCGGACGGCAGTGCGTAAATGCATTTTGCTTGTGACGTTAAACAAAAACAAAAAAGGTGAGCATGGCTTGAACTCCTTAGATGCTGGTATCAACCCCATACACCTTAACATAAATATATATTATTTACGATGAATTAATATATATTAATAATTATTTAAAAAAAATGAACATAAGGAAAACTTTTGTTGAACTTCTCTTTGTCCTTATTGAATGAAGTATGAATGTTTCGTGTCCAAAACAGTTAGAGACCGTTAGCAGTGATAAGGATTGTGCAAATCTTCGGGGTGGTCGGTGAAAGGTCCGCCCGCCGTAAAAAGCGGCTCTTTACAAAGCGCTGATATAAAATGTCGGCGTCTTTGTACCTTAGCGCCCTTTCAACTAGAAAGTTTTATCTCCTAGAAACAGTTAAGGTATATTGTGCGTTTTGTACAAATTGGCAAACTTTTTTTAAGGGAAATCTTAAAAAGATGGTTGTTGAAAGAAAGAAATCTAACCATGCGTCGGGTTTTTTTCAATTCAATTCAAAATCTTTTTATTCCATTAACTATTACATAGTTCTTAAAAACGTCAAAATTTAATATAAATATAAACACTGAAATCGCGAAGCTTAAATTCACTTACATGCAATAAAACAATTGAAAAACAAAAAATATTGAAGTGTAAGTGAATTTAAGTGCCAGTTCCGAGCCACCGCTCTGTAAGAAGAACTAGCAAGAAACTTACAGGCTATGCTCTTTTAAATTAAGTACCTACTTATGTAGGATGTCTGATGTATGAGTTATTTTTTATAATATCTACCGACAGTTACATATAAAATTCTTTCAAAACAACACATTCAAAGTCCGTAATCGTGTACTTGCGATTTATGCCAGTTTTGAGTTTCTTTTTAACATTATTGTTGCTAATTCGATATCAACTAGATATTTTCGATATATTTACCAAGCAATGCGGAGAACATCGTACATATCAATGATGGCCAGACATTTTAGGCAGCTAGAACTAACTATGCCAATCCGCACTAGGACTTTTTCTGATTTTTGAGAGGAACTCCAGGGAAAACGCTATAAAAACTGAGCTGATCGTGCCCTGCCTAACAGGGTCGGCAGAAATGTATATTTTTAATAACGTCATGTGACTATTGTGCTATATTATACACATGATCGCTTTCTCCGTGCCTCGGAGAACACGTTAAGCCGTTGGTCTCGGCTGTCATGAACATCTATGGCAGTGGATATTACGAATTCGGGGCCTTCTAATATCCTGACATCTTGTTTAACCATAGAATAATGTTTCCCTTTGGGTTCCGGAGGTCAGACGGCAGTCGCTCCATGTAATAAGTCCATGAATTCTGTCAAAACTGGTTAGACCCGTGAGCAGACCCTAGGCCGGGATAATTCTAGGATATGGAGGAGACAGCCACCTGATGCTTTACACTCTGAAGATCTGTTGCTGAATGATATGATCAGTCAGTTACAGTTACAGTTACTTTACTCTTCAATGAGACGGCTAAACGTTAAGAACTACTATTTAAGGGCACAATATCTGGCATTTCGGTGTTACCTACTGAACAGTCCAAATGCATCAAATCATTTCTTTAGTTTTAACTTAAAGTAACTTTAGGTAATAACTTTATGTGACCTGTATTGAGTTCGGTTTTAGTAAATTATCACTTGATTACCAGGTCATATTGTATTATCTTGGTATGTATTTAGTTTGGCTTTAGAAAATTATTACCTGATTCACAAGTCATAGGTATTGTATTATAAAATAGTAGATAAAACTGGAATGTATTTTTTTTATAAATTAATTATTTTCCGAAGTGTATTTTCTAAAATTTCTTTATTCTCTTCACATTTGTGTCTACGTATTGGTACATCGGTGAGGTGTGAACTCCGTACCTACTGGCTCCTAGCCGAGCGCTTCAGTATTGAACAACGAACGCCCATAATCTCGTGTAGTTATTGTAAAGAAATTATATGTATTATTACTTCAATTCACGTAAAATAAGGTCACATACATTAGGTTATAGTAATTGTATCATGAAACATGAACGAAACAATTTAAATCTAAACAAGCTTGTTATTTTTTTGTATGAGTAAAACATCTTTCCGACATTATCCCTAATGTATGTAAATATGTTATGTCTTTTTCTATGTGATAAATTTTAGAGTGTTGTAATTAACACAAAATGTTTAAAGTTCTTAAACGGTGTTTGAGCCCGGTGTCATGATAAATATGCACAATAAGTTAAGTAGAAAGGTTTTACTAATATCTTGAGCGGTCGAACTGTCCATTAACAAAAGGAGAAATTTTTATTTGTAATGTCCCGTTATGGTCCTTCTCTCACCACGTCTTCATAACAAAAGTCAAACAGCCGCAATTTTAAACCCTTTAGCACATTTCTGCGTCGAATAGCGCAATTTTTATTATTTTACAACAGACTCCTAATGTTGCAGATCTCTGCAAAGGCGCCGACCGAGAGATACATAAAGGGGTACAATAAAAACAAACGGAAAGGGTTTACACAACGCAGAAAATTACGCAACGACCAGTTTTATGACTCTGACAAAAGCGCATTAACAAAAAAAATGACTTTGCGCAGGTACGAAAAAGGGATGTTTGTTGCGAAGGGTCTGACCGACCCGGATCATTTAAAAAACTCGTAACGCGAATCCAAGTGCTCCATTCACAGCCACAATAGTACTGTACGCAAATCCGTGCCAATTTGTTTATGAGCACTTTCACATTGTCACAAAGAACTTGACTCACTTTGGGGTTTATAGTGCCACCGGAAATATTTATCGTATCAATTTCCTAGAATCTACTTGGGTCTTTTAAAATGTTTGAGGTTCATTTGTAAAATATATAAGGAGTGATAATTTTTAAATTGTTTTAGGACCTAAATATTTTGCATGCATATTTTGTAAAATTCACGACTAAAGGACAGTTATTATAATTTCTTTATCAGAAAATTGACATGCTTATTATATAAATTCACATGTAACTGTCGCATAGGTATATTATTTTGAGTTCGAAATAAAGATATTAGCATCACAATATCTAAGAAATGAAAATAATCCGATAATAGAAGAATTCATAAACCCAGCGAGATATATTTCTGACAATTACACCAATTATTTAGTTTCTACGATATGTATCATTTTCATTAAGAACTTGTGTTATGGATACTAAACAACGGATAAACATACTTATAAATACTTTTTGTAAATACATACATAATATACCTACATAGGAAAACACCCAGACCAGAACCAATATTCATGTAACTAACTCATTAGTCTGTAATATGCCTTTGCACATTATTATTAATTTGAATTGATTATGAAAAAAAGAAAAAAATGTTCTTTATTGCTCAATAAACTTTTACACATGTGGTGAGACAACTCCAGAAAGTAATGAAAATACTCGTGTTGGAGTGCCTCGTTCTGGCCTTAGTGCTAATTACAGTACTTATTGAGTAGTATCTTAGCTAATTTTAATGGTAATCTTTATATTATATTAAATAACGTTATAAACTACCTACTTACTAACAATATTTATTTATTTATTCTTAAAGTTCAAGAAATTATAAAACTGTTTAATGTGTAAGATTACTCCAGACAAACATACTTCTATTATCCACGAGGAATAAGAAATGTTTTTTTGGAACTTTTGGAAACAGTGGCTGACATTCTAACATTAATAAATATTTCTACCTTTCTTTTTAATTAACTGCCCTTTAAAAAAAAACAGTACTTAGTTACAAAAACCACATAGGTACAACGGTACTGCGTATTTTTGAAGGAATTACTCCCAACAGACCGAAAATTAATATATTTTCGGTCAGAGGATTGTCTATATTGTATCATATTATTATGTAACCATTTTAAGGTTTTTAAATTTAAGATTTTGAATGTAAACAGTATGTAGTAGTTGTGAAATTTTTGAATTTTATAACTCTGTCATTTATATCCACGTCTTTTGCTTTTGTTTTGGTACATGAATCTTTAAGTTTAACGTAGTGGCAAAGTTTGTGTAAGTAAAAGGACATAAACTAAACATTAAACGGTTAGTTTCTAAACTTATTTTTGTCTGGAAAAGTCATTTGTATTAAACTTAATAGTGATTTTACGAAGATATATTTAAAACCCAAAGTCCATACTTTACCTTACCCATAACCGAAGTTTCGAGAAAACTGTAACAAGTAAGCGACTCTATTGAGACTTTATCACAACTTGCTCGAGACCGGGTAATTTTGTGTTCGTGAAGACATCCGCTGGATCCTTGAGCTTAATGCACACATACAAGGGGCTAGAGGAGGGATATTGGTCGCCATGATAATGTAGCGAGATTGGGCAGGTCGATGGCCGCGCGTCGTGGCAGAACCCGCTACCCTCCGCCTGCGCCCGCGCACTGCACCATGCCAAATGCTAAGCATTCGTCGGATATTTTGATGTTCATAACTTTTTGATTTTAAGACCGTACTGAGCAGTTGCTTATTATCTTCAAGTCAGTTCTGTGTCAATATTCAAGATAACATTTTGATGAGGGTTTGTTAGTTGTAAAAATAGGTCAACAGTATGCTTTTAATACTAATTATGTCTATTGACACGTTGTTTTTTTAAATTACGTTATGAGTGAATAAATGAGCTAGCATTTAAGTAACAAAATAAACACATTACCTACTTTATAAAAAAGTTAACTGCAGTATTTGATTATACTTAAGAATACATCTTAGAATCTAATTTAATTGAAATTTTGTATTTTTTTACATGTACATACAAATGTATTGTGTATTGAATAAGACACATAATAATGTTTGACAAAATCTATATAATTGAAAAATAATCCTCTTTAAAAAATTGCGAAGCTAAACTTAAATATAAACTATTAGATATTGTTTCCTATGGTAGTAGTTCTATGTTCTCTACTTCGTGACACAGATGACGTGGCAGTAGTGACAATGTTAAAATCGGCCGATGGGCCGCGTCGTTGCTGGCCAGTGACCTTGACGGCGCAGGCGCAGCCGAAACTACACGCATGCGCCGTGACTGCGTATCTGAGCCTGTGTGGGTGCCTGCATAGGAAGGGCTTATTATTGCACCTATTGTCGGCGTTTCGGCAGTCAAGCGCGCTTTCTAAATATACTGTCTGAATTTTAGGGAACTCTTGAATTGTAATTGAAGAAGAAATTGGCCAGTTATTGACGGCTACTGGCCCTTTTGTTGCCATATAACGAAGTTTATAACTTTGGCAAAGACCTTTTACTTATTTGGAGAGAAGCTGCGTAATAAAAATGCTTTTTACGAGTATCAAGTCCAATTAAGGAATAAAGTTGACATCAAGGGCCAAAGAAGAAACAGGTTTAAATGCCGCTACTTCGAGATAGAACCCATGTGGGCGTTCTGACAGACGGGGGAGGCGGGAGGCGGGGTGGCCATGCCAGGCGCTGGCGCATAATGAATGCATAATATTGGTGTGCCACTTCTTGTGAAAGTGCATTGGCTGCAGCCTTGAAGGGACCCTTTCCCTCGTCCATCAAACATAGCCGGGACCGCTCTCACCATTTTCCCTAACCACATATTATGCTATTGGACAGACGTTTATCGCCATTAAAATGTTCAGCCCGAGGCATTATCTTAACCCATTTATTATCCATTGCCTACTCAGAAAAATCTTATTGAGTATAGCGTCTGGCCGCGACTATGTCTGCGAAGACTTCAATATGTTTGTTTATCCTACGAAACACAAAAACTGAATAAATAAAATAGATATAAATATTCAGTAAATCAAAGCAATTTCTTTAATGCTTATTAAGTACAGAAAAATAATTAATTTCGTATCCGAATCAAACATTAAAATGTAGAAGCTTTCGCGTTAATAGTATCCACAACGGACTGACAGTACAGACTTTAAATATATTTAACATTTTACGCTAGGTACTGTTTGTACCGCTGCGCTGTTGGGGAGGTAAAAATAAGATTGATATTGTTGTAATAGTTTTCCTAAGTTTTTCTTGATCTATAAAGAACAGAATTTTCACATATTATTAATTGATCTTACGGCGATTTTTGTTAGGTAAAATAAGAACGATTTATTTTAATTAGGTTAATTCAGGCAGCCAGTAAAAGAGTTGCAGTTGATAATATCATTTTTAAATAGGTGGTGTTACTTTCTGTTGGATAGATAAATAAAATAAAACGACTAAAACCTGACCTTAATAATTTAAGCCTCTACAGAATTGAACATACAAAGCCTTGATTCTAAATGAAACAATCAAGAACTGACGATTAAAAGATCCAATGACGCTATGATAGGCGTGCTTTGCATGACTATTGGGCGTCATCCTGCGAGCGCGGAGCCGGCTATTTCGGTATGCGATGCACATTGCACTTGCCACTCGAAATAGTCAGGTCAGGGACCCGATCCTGCCCCAAGGTCAAGACTCAAGACTCCGCTATACCCTCCCCCTCCCCCCACACCAGACGCGCACCCTGACAACGGCCAAGTCACGCCGACCAACCAAATTTGGTAGGGAACTGTGAAATGTAAAAGTTTAAACATGAAATAACTTACTACTGTACATATTTGGGCTACATCTCTTTGCATACGTTGTAATGGCTATTTTATTGAAATTTTCTACTACATTGGCGTTTCAAATAAGATGAAACTTCTTTCATTTGAATCGTGGAATTTCGGAATATATTTAACAGACTTCACAAGTATTTACCTGCAGGCAATGTTGACAAATTTTTAAGTAGAAATATGTTTGTTAACTGTGCGTTGGGCGTGCATACGTCGAAATTGCTATTTTATCTTAAAATTGTACACGAAAAACAATATTATAATTCTATATGTTTCTCTTAATGTTTGGAATTAATCTTGAATCTACTTGACCGATATTTCCTTGAAAGCAACAATCCCTGAGCAATGTTGACCTATTTTGATGTACTTTATAGATTCGTTTGTAACTACTATGTAGTCTTTTAATTTATTTAAAGAGATCATTTATTGGGTAATTGCTCCCGTTGACCATTCGATAACAACTAGTTTAAATTTCTTATGTTATAAGTCGTTTATCGGAGGTTAGAACCCCGTGTCAACTTGTTCACAACCAAACGCTCAACCGATAGCCTACAACTTTGCTACACAAAACAAATAATAACACCACATCAATATAAGAAAACAAAACTGGTTCACAGTTATCCGTTATCGTACTGTGTTGGCAAACGTGACTTTCGGACGGTTTAATTGATTCTTAATTGCAAATAGTATAATATTGTAGTCTCCAGATAAAACCGCGAAGATCGGAGAGCTCGTTAGTCACAAAGAGATAAGGGTTATATCATGTTACTTTGCACTACGTTTGTACAATTATTTGTCATGTCGTTTGTTAGTGGAAATTACCAATACAAAATATTTGTGTCATACAATTTCTCGCAGTTTTCTAAAAGGATTCTTCGTCATAATTTTTTGAGCACAAAGCTTTAAAGCTTTGCCCACCTGATCATTACTGAACAAAAGACGTACTTTCGCATTTATAATAGTTTTGTTATAATTACATTTGTATCCTTAATAAATGTATTAATGTGCATCAATAAATTATGCTTTAAAATGGCTAAAAACTTAAACTGAAGCCGTAAGTTGTAATTTTGCACAAATAGATTCTGCTACACTTAGGATAGAAATTACGCCCTATTTTTTTAATGTGGGATAATTGAGAACATTTCTTCATTTAAAGACTCGATTACTTACAAATATTTTTTAATCTTATTTGATTTAGGTCTGAATTCAACGCCAAAGTATCTAGCATAAGACAGCTAAGTATAATTTTTGCAATAATTTAAATTAATCAAATAGGTATACGCATTTGATATACCTAGTCTGGTTTTTGCTCTGTTAATTAGATTTACAACTAGAATTAAAATCATACCAAATAGTAATTTAATAGCAGCTATTAGCGACTTTGTTATCACCTAATGTCATTACAAGTTAGACAGGGACGTGGCTACACATACCTTGCTTATCTTAATTTCGTGTCGTATCTTTTTTCTATGAAAAAATCATCACACTCAAGTTTTAATGCGTAGTATTGTTCAATGAACTCTTAGTTTTTTATTTTACTTACTTCTGAAGGTCACCTAATGGTAACAAACATGTCCATCATCAAAACAGCTATTGATTTTGTGGAATGGTAGATCGGGTAGTCGTAACATATGGGATTTAAAACGTGTTTTTAACCTCAAACTTATAAGTTTAATGAATTTTTAAACACAGTTACACAACAGTATTATTTTGTATAATATTATGAAGGAATTGATTAATATGAAAAATATATCAACTGACTGAGATATTGCAATAGTATGTTTAAATAAGTGTGCACTCAAATTCTTATTATGTACAACTGATGCGAATGTTGTAAAGCAATCGTCAGGACTTCAAAGACATACAACTAGCTACTGCTGTAGCTTTCTTGTCTTCTTGCACACTTTTTAGCACAGAGTTTCCAAATAAATGTACCTACTTTTTTCAGTTTGATGGTACATACAATGAACTTCGTTTGGAGTGTAGCTGTATTAGGATTCACCCTCGCGGTGGTGGCCACTTTTATGGTTTCAGCTTCCCTCGGGTTGGTCATCGACACCGGCTGTGGGTGGCTTGCAAGCCAAATGCCACTAATTAAACTTGTTTGACATGTAACAAAGTTACAAGTGCTTATTTATTCTTCAAACCCTATATTTGCTTTGCTTGTGTCCTCAAGATTTAAACCGAAACCTTTTATATCTTAATGGAATTGCAAGCTTTGTGTATATTCTGAAAGGTATGGTTTTACACGCGGCTAAAGCTAGAAAGTATACATTAAGTTAGAACAGAAAATTGCATATTATTTGCAACTCGTAGCAGTCTTGACTACGGTTTTCGTAGCAATACTTGCTCCGCGAATCGTAGCAAATTGCAATATATAGCAGTACTATAGATTCTTACTCCCTTCAGTATCAGATATAAAAAAGCAATATTAAAATACGATCATAATGCATAAACGACTTAACAAGCATTGTGGCTCACGCATACTTGAAAAAATGATTCAAAGCGACTGTTGAGCTCATCAGACGAAATTCCTCATCTCTATAGAATTTTCCATAAAAACATCGACACTTCTGCGTCTCGAGCGCACAAGGCAAGGCATCACGATGTTGGCGAGGACATTGCACTTCTGCCCGTCCCCGCAGCCCTGGTCCTTGCCTCACCCCCGCCGCAATCAACTCGCTAACCGACCGACTTCGCCCTAGTCAACCGGATTTCACTATTTAGTCACCCGCCGGGGTATTTGCTTCGAGGATCAACTTTGATGTCGTACAATATAAATTGTAGGTTGTCTATTACATTAAGTTGCCACAGTTTTATGCTGCTTTACTTTAGACTATATAAATAATTTTAAATGTACCCAGCCCTTACTTAATGTTGAAAATAAAACTTATTTTTTAAATTAAATGAAATGAATGAATTTCAGTTTAAAAACAGTAAATATTATTTCTTTTCTGTTAATATTTTCATTCTAATGCGAGGCGTCAGTTTAAATTATCATGTAAATATGATTTTATTGATTTTTATATGGTCACAACAAGTAAAATATATCTTACGCCCTTCGCTCCGCTGTATCTACAATTCATCGCGTTCTGGATAGAAAATAGCTAATGTCGTACCGAAGAGAGCAAGATTATTGCATCAAATAAATAAATCTAATTCTTAGCTTATATTTCATAAGAGACTTGCCAACATTGTGACATAAGTAGTGAGACAAATGACTTTACAGTTAGGGTTTAAAAAGTAAGGCTATACACAGAAAAAGGAAAGTATTTAATAATTTTTTTTCACTAATCATGAGTGATTCATTGATGGTAATCGTGTGTAATGTTCATTCACCGCTGGCAGGCGCTGGTTGTGTATTAGGTGGAATGGCGGCGGCGCAGGACCGGCGACGATGCGCCTGCGCACGGCTTCCCGTTAACCGCTATGTAGCCAAGTACATGGCTGTATTTACTTGTATCACTGGCCGTAGTGTCTGCAGAAAAAGTTAACTTAAGAATATAATATATTACGTTTTAGCTCTAAAGATTGATGAATCGATATCTATAGCTATAGCATATGTTTATATACATAAATGTGAATACATGTGTATTTGGGTTGTTTTTATATATATTTCTTCATATCCTAGCACTAGTCCGGTGGCCCCAGACTTAAGCCCAGGGCCCGGCTGGGCCTGCTCATTGGTCTAACTAGGTTTTGGGTGAACTTGAGTAATCACATAAAGTGACTGCCGTCTGACCTCTACAACCCAGAAGGAAATATCATTATATGGTTAAACCAGTTATCAGAAAATTAGAAGGCACTGACTTCTTAATGACGACTGCCATAGACGATCATGACAGCCGAAAAAGTCATTGGTGCGCCACCAGGGTTTGAACTCGAGACCGTCTGAAAAAGAAGTCCATGGCCACTGGGCTATCGTGCCTCCCACTGGGCTATTGTCGCAATTCTGTTTCCTATTTATTATAAGTACTTATAAATCAAAATAGTATTTAAGTATGTTTATAAGTTGGGCTAGAAGCCGTTCGATGTCCAAGAAGATATATTAAATAAATTAAAAGAATAGTTTAATTTCTTTGATCAACGTTATTAATGATTGAACTACGGTAGATTTGATTAACATTTAAGAAGTTTATTTTATCGTAAGAACTGACATATACAAAAAATTACAGTTCACAAATAAAATTAATAAGTAACAATAAAACACATTAGTATTACTCAAACAAACTAAGAAATTAAACAAAACCCAGAAGACTTACAAAATGTGAGTAGAGAAAATTGACTGTAACTTTTTGTTCATTTCCTAAGCCAAATATTTTTAGTTAATTTATAAATAAATTTGAATTAAGGTGTATCTTCCTTGTGTTATTTTTTCTTATTGGTACGTTATTTGTACTTACAGTTATACGCGCATACCCCAGCAAAAACTTAGGTCATAATATATTATTTTACTCTTTTCCTATTTTCATTCAGCGACGGTATCTAAGGGTCACTCAGATTCAGCACATTTAGGTAAGGGCTTTTTTTTCTGAGCATCAAATGAAGGATGGCTTTCATGCTTAATTTGGTATAACAAACAAACAAACTCATTTTCGCATAAATTACACAAAGTTTAGGAGGATTACGTTAATTGAATACGTTAAGTGCTTGTTATCCACATTAATTATAACTCATTTTAAAATGGATTGAGTATAACGAGATTTCAACTTACCTTAGATAAAAGGGTTCGCTTATACCAAACTATGGTCTTACGAACATTCATAGAAGCGTAACCTAGGAAATAGTCTTAAAAATAAATCTGTCCCACAAAAATTCACGCTATTCTTTTTACTTTGTGCCGTTATGTTACGTCAAAAAGAAACGAAGCTAATTTCCACACGGTATATCAGTTTGCTTCTTTGCGTAGCAAACTTCCACTCTATTGAAGTGGCTCTTCTAATTTTTAAGTGACAAGTGCTTTGAAATTATGCCTAGCTTGATTTCATTCTAAAATTATGACTTAAAAAGTTCTGTGATGAAAGGTAGACCTCGTTACGGGATCTCACCAACAGTAAACAAGCACAACTACCATTAACTAATCACACATGATTTGTAAAAAAATAAATTTAAAGATCTAGCAAATGTGCTCTAAGATATAAATTTTGAATAAGATTTTATAATTCACAGTCTCAAGTCGATTTAGTAGATCATTTTGCCATAGTTGAAGACTTACAAACATACTAGTATTGATTTTATTCTATAGATAATGTTATAAACATAAGGATCAAACTGATGTATGTGTAAAAACGATAGAATATTCAAAGTTAACCCTTTAATAGTCGTTTCTGCTGTCGGTGCTGCCGCGCCCTGCCTCAACAGGCCGCGCGTTCACCGTGGCGATGGCTCGGCGGGCACGCTGCGCAAACGCCGGCCGCTCCGCCACGTCACGTTCCAGTTTCCTGCGCACTGTGTTAGATCCGTATTTATAATTTTATATCCCACTTTATGATTGGTAATCAGAGGTTTCTACGTACTGTACAGCACATTGTTTGTGTTATTTGGTTAATATTTTAGCCTATTAAGAAACTTGTTATTAAGCTTGCTTACAATGCAAACTTTAGATTCGTAGTAGATAGGTAAATCTTATTTATAATTTTATGTTCCGCTTTATGATTAGTATTCAGATGTTTCTATCTACTGAACCTACAACATAATGTCCGTGTTGTTTGGTTAACATGTTTGTATATAATTAATCTAGGTAGCTTATGCAAAATGAATCTATTATGTAGGTAAACCT
This sequence comes from Musotima nitidalis, assembly GCA_949126915.1. Taxonomy (NCBI): domain Eukaryota; kingdom Metazoa; phylum Arthropoda; class Insecta; order Lepidoptera; family Crambidae; genus Musotima; species Musotima nitidalis. The sequence continues at coordinate 11,633,468 of OX421418.1, read as the reverse complement.
TATAATATAAACTGATAATGTGTGTTTAAATATATTATCTCCGAATTTATAATTTTTTATCTTGCTTTATTACGGGTACAACATACTGTACGTGGGAGTGCCCACGTTCGAAGTATAAGAAGTCTTGGTAGGTTAAGAAGAATGTAAGTATCATCGGTGCGTATACCTTAGAAATGTTCAAACATAACTTAAGATTACATATTATATTATGAGGTGTATGTACACCTCATAATATAATATCCACTCTTAAGTTATGTTTGAATGTATTAGACGTTTCAAAATTAATAGCAGTCCTAGAAAGGTACAGATAGACAAGCGTAAGAAAACAACTTTATAACTTGTAACATGAGTTAATTTTTATCTCGCAAAGAACCTGTCACGGTCCAGCTATTTTATTTCAGTTACTTCAAAATTATAACAAATTCCAATGTTTACCTATAAATGGCTTCCAGGAGTCAATTGGATATACTAGTTCCAAAACCGATATAATCAAATTAAACAGATGTAAAGTTTTTACTAAGTATTTATAATTATAGAGGGTTAATGCTTGTGCAGTGATAACTTATACTTATAACTTTCTAATAAAACTGTTTAATATTTTTCTTTATTTTATAAGTTTCTTAATATTACCATGTCATAGAATAATATAAAAGAAAAATGACATTGACTTTACCACTAAAACGGAAAAAATATAATAATGTGATGTTGACACTATCGACCCTTCAATGCAGTGTGTGTACAGTACACTCTGACGTCAATTCGTATTCGGGACCTACGACAAAGAGCTCAACAATATTTGTGTTTCTATTGCAGTGATATCGCTATCTCACTATGCAAATTACCCTCTATTAAATAATTATATGACATTGCTAATTGCACTGCGCGATAGCTGTGCAAGTTGGTAAACAATGCGATAACTTACTTCCGTGAATTTTAACAATATTCCATAACAAATCATTATCGTTTTTACTATTAGTTTATACTGTTTTAAAATTGGGACACTACTTTTAGAACGTGGTTATTGTGTGGTAAAATATTATTTTACATACATGGCGACTTGTGTTCCGATTGTTTTACGCACTGTTCACGCCTGTTTCTCCGAAGGGGTAGGCAGAGTGATGCATATTGCAGAGGTATGCCTATGCATATTGTATGCCCACAATTCGCCAATTATATTGTTGGTCCCACGTAATAGGTGGCGAGCCTATAGCCGCTTTTCGGGAACTTTTGTGTTCGCCAGAGCCTCGTTCGTTGGTCGGCAGGTGCACCACTTGCAGGTGAGGTTGGCTTGGTCTCCTCAGATCTTGGTAGGGGGCCTCTACACCCATTTTTCGTTTATGCAATTTTGAAATGAGGACACTATACTTGGATAAAATGATGCGTGCTAAGATTTATCTTTTGGCATATTACAAGGTGTAGGGGTGGCAGTCGGCTTCGGCGTGATAGAAGACTACAGAGTTTCCATTCCAGTTTATATGTTTATCAGACCGTGTTTGTCTGTGTTATGTCCTTGGAAGGTCAATATCTTTTTGACTACTTTAAGTGTTATATGTAGATACGTATATGTAAATTATATGTTACGCCCGTAATTTTTTTTCTTTTTATCGGTTATATACTACTCTGCTGCCAAACAGTAAATAAAGCTTAGAGCAATACTGTGTTCCGCTTTGGATTCTGTAGCTAACTAAAGAACGGAACATAAGAGATCTAACAACTAGTATCGGATTAGTCGCGGAACGCCAATTATCAATGGTTTTTTAACCAAGTATAAGCTATTCCGTTGATATAATTTCAAATAAATATTGTAGAATGTAGAGTGTACAAGGAAAATTATTACAAAAAACTAATAACTAACACGATTTAATTTTCCTTTACAAAGCTTGATTAAAAAGTAATCAGTAACAAAACAAAAACTCTTTTCAATATTTATTCTAAATATAAATTCTATGTTTAAAATTTACGAGAATAGTTTAAACGAAAGTATATTATCGTTTTATTTCATGGATCCATTATTATGGAACCCAATGCATAATTAAGCGCCTTTCATTTACAAAGGTAGGTACACTTTGTACATATTATAGTACACATATTTTGTTGTTTACTTAAGTTTATATTGAGCTTCGATAGCCCAGTGGCGAGACCCACATACTTCGAATTCAGAGGGTCTCGTGTTCAATTCTCGGTCGCGCACCTATTACTTTTCAGTACCTCGGAATGTACGTAAGCCGATGGTCCCGGCTTTCATGAAAATCTATGGCAGACGTAATTAGGAACTCAGTGCCTTCTAATATCCTGACAGTTGGTTTAATCATTGAATGATGTTTCCCTCTGGGTTGCGGACATCAGGCGGCAGTCGCTCCATGTAATAACTGGCATTTAGCCAAATAAGATCACACCAGTGAACAGACTCTGAGCTAAGCTTTAGTCTAGGGCAACCGGAGTAATGCTAGGCTATGATAACTACTTAAGTTTTTTGTGTCATATTCAAGGCTTTTCTTTATATTATCTCACTGTAAATTTTGTATTGACTATGTGATTAACAGACTAATTTCTTAACAATGTTATTAACAGTGTCATTAACCAGTTTCAACTACAGCTACACCATCGAGTTGACTCTATAACGACTAAATAAAAACACCTTAATCTAAAAGAGCATAGCCTGTGAGTTTCTTGCTAGTTCTTTTTACAGAGCGGTGGGTCGGTACTGGCACTTAGATTCACTTACACTTAAATATTTTTGTTTTTTTAATTGTTTGGTTGCATGTAAGTCAATCTAAGCTTCGTGATTTCAGTATAATTATATTTTAATTATTTTTTTATATTTATATTTATTTTTGACGTTTTCAAGTACTATGTAATAGTTTATGGAATAAAAAGTCTTTGAAGTTTGAATCGACTATAGTCTATCGAAGAGACTTATGTTTACGTCATTGGTATCATCACCAGTTATTTCAGAAAGAGACGAAAAGGTATTACTAACTTTAAAAATAGACAAACTACTAAGTTTTTAGTAAGTACATTAACTAAACTAAAATAAGCCCATTATAAATATTTTAAATACCAAACACTCTAATAACAGTCGAAAATGAGACATAATTTGGGACGTGGTTAATTTGAATAGTAAATCAAGCACTAAATTATTCCCCTCCATCGGAAAACGTCTGAAACTGTATACGATTGAAAAGAAAAGAGTTCAATTATATTTAGCGATCTCCCCTGTAATTACAGCGGAGGTTTCCTTAATTACGATCCAAATAAAAGGTTCCGTGCTTCCCGATTCCCACGTCAGAGTCGGCTGGGCGACATGTGTGCGATGCGGCTTATTATTACATACGATGGTAAATATTATCAAAATACTGCCATAGATTTGTAAATGCATTTCAGGGGAGACATGGCAGACTGACTTATGAAAGTTACATTTACAATAAAGAGTCTGAATGTAGTTGATTCGACGGACTAATTTCTAAACAATGTTTCTGTTAAGCAGATTTTATTTTATTTACGAAAAAGTTTTTACTTAAGTAAGCTATTAGGAGATATAAGTGTATCTACTAGTTTGGTTTCTGTTTGTTCATATAATATAAATCATAATTATCATCATCATCTTGATCTAGGAATATGCCATTACTAAGCTCAGGCCTAATCTGAGATGTATTAATACTATTCTCTACTACGCGGACACTAAGTAGATTGACGAAGCAGATGCGTGGCGTACTGCTGTTAAATTTTACATCGGCATGACTCTCAATCTAACGACTACTTAGTGCAGTATTATCCAAGTCTAACAACTGAGCGTGCCTTCTGAAGCACGACTGTGGTCATACTCACACTTTTGTGGTCCAACGAGCGATTCCCAAAGTTTTAGTTTCATTAAAAAAAAAAAGTTGTTTTGAACTCATATTCATATGCAGGCTTTTCTGGGAGCATAAAAACCCAACTAAATTGTAAAGACTCGATTAGGTATGGCCTTGTTGTGATGCAGGGTCAAAGATATATTCCATATAATATATTATCTTATTACTAACCTTATTTGTGAAGTGTTCTGTTTAAAGTTAGCTCTATAATTAATTATCCGATAATTTAAAAGGGCATTATGTAAGGCCTTTAAAAATATAATACAAATAACGAGATTTTCTCCGTGTATCCTGTCTGAATGATAGTAAAGTCTACACCTTGAATAGTAATAAAATAATAAGAAAGCAACATCAAGTTCCGGTGAGCGGACCTGCGACAAGCCGCACTATTTCAGGCCGGCGGACGGCTTAATTGATCACGTGTTACGTTACATGAATTACGGACATCTATTCATAGCCACCTTTTGATTCGACGCTGAATCCACTAAGCCACACTCATTAATACATTACCGCGACTGTATACTAAACCATTTACTTGACGGAAATATTTTCAACCAACACTTTTGACAGGCTTTTCTACGATCTGGTTAAACAATGAGTAGACATATGTCATTTGTTTTATTTTGTACCTTCTCATAAACAAAAGAAGCTATCATCAATCGGGCATGGATGATGTTTAAACCAATAATGCATGTATAGATGCACTAAGTATTTGGTAACTAGGATTACAATAGGGTGGTTGTTGTTGGGGCTGAACTATTTTCATAGAAACCAATGTTTATATATAGAAAGTTAGAATCCTTGATGGTAATTTTATTAGGTTCTACTAAAATAAAGAGGTCGAATACCACATTATCTGCGTGACCCATAGGAACTTTAGAAAACTAGATAAAAAATAGCACACATTGTTTTTACACGGGACCTCAAGATAAGGTTCCGTCTATTGTTTCCGTAATAAGTGTAAAAATAATTACATTCTTTAAAACTAGAATGATCTAAGGATAAATCAATTGTGTTGGCCAGCCGTAAAATTTTAAATACTACAAGAATGTGTCACTAATAGTACGATCTCTGGTAAAAATATCGTGTTTATAAAATTAGGTAATAGAAAATCCAGTTAGTTTTGAGAAAATCATGTAAATGATACAAAAATTTTTTTCCTATCCAAAAGTACGCCTTATCCGTAAGCACGACAACAATTGTAATTTTAATAATACTAATAAATGAAAATATAGGGTATTGATTGTCTCCACCTAAAATGTGGCCCTGCGTGTCCTAACACCACCACAGGGGCCGAGCTTACGAGTAGACACTGCAAATAATGCAAAACACATAGCTAAACACTAAACTATCCTAATTTAATTTGTAATAGATACGCATTGTAGAATAAGAATGCTACCAGTTGATTCACAAGTATTTATTTACACATTTGTATTTTAGTTATCATTAGGATCTCCAACATCTACACGTTTTTGACGATATTTAAACCAAATAAAAACGATTACTTTATTATTGTAACTAATTAAACGATCATCGACACCGTGGTCGAGCGTTGAACTGCATTGTTCGTGTTGCGAAACGAACATTTGCATGTGACCCGAACAACACGTAGAAATCGCAACTTTAATTATTCAAACTCCGATTGAATGTGTTTATATGTTAAATACACTGACTTATGAACTGCATAAGTATATCACTTGCATTAAAGTTGAACTGCTTATCAAGTAAAAATAATCTCTTTAAAAATAGACAATCTGTATTTTGAGGCGGCGGCGGAGGTTGCTTAAGTTATATACATAATATCACGCCTGTTTCCCCAAAGGTGTAGACAGAGTCATATTAAACGCCCTCATTTCGCCAATTATATTGTTGGTCCCACGTATTAAGTGGGGAGTTTCTTCAGTTAAGCAGCATTTAAAGAGATCATTACTTGCATTGGCACCTGTTTGTGTGACATTTTGTATGAATAGAAATTCTCAGACTATTTTTCAGTTTAAAATATTCCTATTAAGATACTACCCACCTGCCGACGCCAATCAGCACTGGATCTGCATAGTAAAGTAAAACCTGAAACCTTGTATTGTTTGTTTGTGAAAATTGACCAAAGCTTAATATTGACATTTCCTTATTTTGCTATATGCACAAAACTACCACAAAGCTATTAAAGAGCACCACGGACTTACATTTTTAAGAAATATCCTCCAGCTGACTATATCTGATAGCAATCTAGATATCTGATAGTTAGATAATATTACTAATAATAAGAAATACATCAACAGTTGCAAACGGTCTAAGTATCAACTATGAGTTAATTTTCTACTTATTGGTTGCAAGCATACATTCTTACTTCCCTAATAATATTCTATCTCACAATCAAAGTCTCAGGGCTATGGATCCCATTGTTCCCCTGCATTAAAGTGACCAGTGCATTGAATTGACCAGTGCATTGCAGGAGTCGTTGGCGGGTCAGGGGTGACCAACCGACTAGGACGCACCCTTTCGCAACCTGCATTCAAAAGGACATTGAAATCCAAGGGCGCAATACGATGAAGCGATTAATCTTACAATCAAATTGTTTGAGGTTTTTTTTATAAAAAAAAAAAATTGAGGCCAATCACTTCCTCGGATTACAAAAAAATTATTTATAGAAAATGTTTATAAAAAATCTCTATATTTAGAGTCTGTTAATATTTAAACTAGTATTTTATTATTGCATAATATGCTTGCAGAGTCTCATTAATGTAAATAACTATTTCCTGAAAACAATATTTTCTTTTTTGCAAAACAAAGTACTTGTGTAGATACTTTTTCGTTCATATATTTTGATTAGAATTTTATCTTAAATTACCGTCGTGTGTTGTTGTTAAAAACACAAAATTTTGATGCCATAAAATTTCAAAGAAACAATAGATTAAAAATATTTTTATTTCCACGCTGAGCACAAAATATTGGCCATAAAGAATTGTTAACATTCATACTTCTTCAATGATCAATGTCAGACAACAAGTTGGCAAGGATTCCACACAAGTTGTGGGTCCCATGAGGTCAGGCGGTCAAGGGTGACCAACGGACAACCGGGGGTTGCGAATAAACTCGGAGATTAAGTGAATCAGGGAGTCATTATGTTTTACCGTTAATACTGGTTTCATTAAAATAATTTTATAGGAAATATTAAAATTCTTTTAATCTGTGTACATATTAAATTGTTAAATTAAAAATGAATAGAAGTTAGGTTTTTAATATACCATATTTTAATTTCATTAATTCGTTTTTTTTTTTGTATTTCGGTCTATTGAATTTCATTACTAACTACTATTATCTTTAAAACTATTATTTATTATTATTTGACTTCTACCTATATGACGAGGTGGCAATCAAATTAGAAAGAATTTAATTCTATGCCATATTTCTGTTTTATTTTAATAATTATTTTTGTCATGTCATAGCGTCAATCTCAAAAAATTTATTAATATGTGAAAAAAATCCAAATTAAATCCAAATTTAATAACATGCAGAAATTTGCATTAGTTACATAGCCAATACTTTATTCCTTACTAGTTTTTTATGTACCTGCCTACAAAAACATAAATTGGTATGACATGCATTTTTGCATACTTCAAAATCATAAAAGTTACAGGGATTAAGTTCAAGTTCCCAGAAGGTCAGCCCGGTCAGAGGTGACCAACGGCTCGCGAAAGTTGTGCGAACTTCGGACACTGACCACGGGAACCTTCACTTACACCTGTTAAAAAAAGTAAAAATAGTGCTTAATTTTATTAGTGAATTTACTTTTAAATGTTTATAGCAGACAAAATCTTGTTAAGTATATTGTGTTTACAAAGTAGGTATCTACTTATTAAGTAATATTAGTAAATTCATTTTGTCCCCAATAAATTGTTCTCTCTGTGAATGTAAAGTATATTGTTTACTAAAGCATGTAGATACCTGTAGTGTAGTAGTACCTGGTGCCACCCCCAGTTATCTCACGGGGAGCCGTAAGAGTCGGCGAAAAGTAATCCTCCCGGATGATGGGCAACAGCGTCATCCTGCGTATTGGCTGAATCTGCGATCACCTACCCGACTGTCCAGCGTGGTGATTATCGGCAAATACCTCCAATAGTATAGGCATTTTACTGGCATCGATTTTACGACTTACGCCTATTGTGTGTACCAATTGACCATTAAAATATTTTCGTACCTAGGCCAATGTCAGAAGAACTTAAGTTCAAATTCTCAGAAGGTCAGCGGCCCGGTCAGAGGTGACCAACAGCCGGCGAAAGTATTGCGAACTTTAAATACTCGACAAAAAACCTAACCCCACACCTGTAATAAAAAGCTCATTGTTACTTACTCAACACAAAAATAAATTCACATTCGCATTGCCACCCTTTGTCAGTGTTGCATATTTTTAACAATTAGCAAAATATCTTTGTGGCCATTTGTTTTGTATTTTTGGAGATAAACAATAGGTTTTCAACAGATACATTATTTGTTAATGGCTCACACATTATATATAGAATGTATGGAAAATGTTCAAAGAAAACTATTGTCAGTGATACCTTTAGTTTTACCTTTGAACTACATTCAATACGTGGTTACATACAAAATCTTTTTAATAAACTCAAAACAAGGTTTCTGAGAAGGAGGTCGCAATAGAATTTGATTGCAAAAACCTTTTGCACATTTATAAAAAACAAAAGCGTAGATAAGACGTAAGTCGTTAAAATTAACAAAGTTTAAAAAACTAATTTCCATAACGAAACTACGCTTAAAATTTATAAGATTATTTATACAAATATCAGAGAAATCGAACAATAGTTTACCCTTGAAATATGCAAATGATTTGTCCGGGAATAATAGGGCGAAAATAAATAAAATAAGTTGATAAAACCGGCCGCGACCGTCCGTTCCTCACCTCTGACCCACGCTTGACCAGTGCTGGCCAATCTTGGGATTGGCAAGTTCACACACCTTGCCTATAGCCTTGGTAATGAACGTTGAAAAAGCTCTTTGTAGGAATAGCTGGTAAAAACGGATGAGTAAAAATGTGACTGAGATTTCTTATAAGATGTTTGTTTTGTTTGCTATAAATATTAATTAAATATTGATTAAAATAATGCTCAAGAAATTAAAATATCATTAGGTACTCTGATAGTTTATATTTGAATACGTAATGAATTTTGTATACTCGTAATGATGCAAATATTTTTGTGAATATGTTATTTAAATTATATGACATAGAGCTCTGTGTAACAATTGCTTGGGAAAGGGGTGATCAGTACCTAATGTTTGAAAGACTTTTTAGACAGTAGCTTTACAAGAAAAATGGATTCTTTAATTTTTAATGCCAAATAAATTTAAATCAATTTTCTTTAAGCATTGCAAATATGTTAGCTCAATTATGTCACATCATAGTTGTACCTACTCTTTAGCAAACTGTCAAAGTAAATGTTTGTAAAATTATATCAGCTGTACCAATGATGCAAGTCAAAGCATGATACGAGTAGTACTTATTTGCCGCTTGTCATTAGATGGGCTTCATGCATATCTGCGAGTAGATATAATTTCATAGGTGAAAATTCTACATTGGACAGTTTACGTAAGCAATCCGTAAAGTTAATGATGAGCCTGTATTCTCCTAAAATGGTTTCATTCGCTGATATTTCGCTAGTTACTAAATACAAGGAAGCAAAAGAAAAGTGAATCACCAATCAAGTTAGCTAAAATGCGTCGTTACCACTTTCAATGAAAAATAAAAAGTGTGTAATTTACATTTGTGTTTGATTAAAACAATATATTCTTGAGTGGTGGTTATTTAGACCTGAGTCTATAGGTATTCTATATATTATTTATATAAAAAAGTGTGTTAGCATATTTCACAAAGTATAAAATCCTTACCCTACCTTGCTTGTATATTTTAAAGATATGTAAATTCATCTACAAATATAACGATTTTTACTTAAAACGCAAAGATGTTCTATCAAAATATTCACTCAGACGCAAAAATAAACTAGTTATACTAACCACACGTCTCAAACTAAGCTCTTCGAGCATCTACAATATATCCATAAAAAAATACGACGATTTACCCCATTCTCTACAAAACGAGCAATGTGATGTAGCATTTATAAAGCAATTAAAACAAATTTTAATTCATAAATGTTACTATGATGTTACGGAGTATTTAACCGCCAAGATATAGGTTTGTGATTCTTAAAAATAAATTATTAGATTTGGACAGTTAAATTAAGTAAGTTTTTATTATCATATTATTTTTGTGTTTCGACAATGACGGATTGCAACTCCCCTCTCTTCACTTTTAAAGTTGCATACCCGACAGGATCCATAACATTGGTTCCAAAATTGTATGAAAAACTATGGTAACTATACTATATTGTACACTTATGGTTAAGCGATAAATGTTTTTCATTTAAACAATTGATTTTAGTCTAAATGGTCTGATAGTTCTACTACTTAAAAACTCGTTCAAACGGAACTTTGTTTCTAGAAAACGTTACGAAATACACTGACCGATAGCAAAAATTGATGCATAATAATAAACGTCACATCAAATTACACAGTCGTAAGTGAGAAGCGGCGGTCACTACCACATTTACGACTCTTTTATTTACTATAAACTTATTAAACCCTTTCCATTGTGGCTCTTCGAAGAGGGTAATTAATACGGTCGGCTTTGTGCAAAACGGCGCTTTGTTCTTCATTGTTTTGTGCCATTGTATTCGGCTTTTGGGTCGTTTTTTGTGCGTTTTGTTTAGCCGATCATTAGCTTAGTGGGCAGTTTCTGCACTGACCACTGCAGGGGGCTTTTTCTCACAGATATAGGTACTCGTATCGTATTCTATACTGACCGTTACTGCCTTGCAAATAATACGTGTGATTAATGATTATGTGTCGGTATTCTAAGTAACGTGTGAAGTTCAACTTTGACATGATGTTTAAGTTGAACAATAGATATTTAATAAACATTTATATCGATGATCCATTAAAATATTTATATGTTTCCAAAAATGCGTTTTGGAAACATATAAATATTTTAAACATATATATAATTATTGTGCCGGGTGGCCTCGAAAACTGCCACCCCCTCTCATCTCACGGGGAGGCGTAAGAGTCGACGAAGTGAAGTCCTACCGGATGATGAGCAACAGCGTCATACGGCGTACTGACTTAAACTGCGATCACCAACCCTCCTGCATAGCGTGGTGATTATAAGCAGATACCCCCTATAGAATGTAATTGGGGATGCTAATGTTCAGCAGTGGACTTTATAAGGCTGATATAATCATGAAAACGCATGATAACACCATCATTTTCTTTATCCTACATTGACGCCGGTACGTACTGACGTCATCACAATTTAATATGCAATATAAAAGTTTGTAAAGATTTTTCTATAGATTCTATTAATATCTATAGATATGTAACACATTCGCAAAAGAGTTCGAGAGTATATAAACTTACATACAGGTGTACTAAGAGTAAAGTACTTACTTTAAGCAAATAGTATGTATATTATAACTACGATTTTCTTCATAGTGATATATAAACAAGAAGCGTGAGTGAAAGAGTTTACATTAAAACTGCGCGTCTCGTATAACATATTCGTAATTACAATTCGCATTGAATATTCATTTAAAACAAACTAAAGTATATAAATATCTGAAAACGTGTTGCTTATATAAAATATCTACATTATATGCGCATTACATTTATATAACTCCTAAAAGAGTTTGCAAACAATCTGCGCGCCTGGTATACCTACAGCTCGTAACTTATCTCGCGAAATATATGCACACTCCGCTATATGGCAGGACTAAGCGATTCGCCAACCGTGGACTGAGTTCGCGAATCGTATCATGCGAGAGGACGGAGGATCGCCCTCCCACGCGCGCGACCAATCAGCGCTGGTCTTTATATGTGTGCGGGGATCTCGCGAGGGAATTGCGAATATATTAGTCCGCTCGACTTTATTTATTATACAACTCCTATGTATTTACAATTATATTATATTTTACATTATATATTAGTATTGTTAGTCCAATCCACCTTATTGGTTGATAAATTTTAGACGGCACATTTTATGTAAGTAGATATACCTAGTATATAGGTGACATTGACAGATAAGATATGGTGAACATGTATAAACAATTCTAGCAACACTCTAGTGAACTCCTCGAGGTCATGCGGCCTTGGTGTCTCGACGCTAATATAAAGTTCTTTCGAGTATATTCTTATTCGAATAATAATGAAAATGGGATCTTTGTGCATCTCCGGAAACTGAAAAACAAAGTAAGGGGTAAAATCATATTATGCGGGGCTTAAAGTAAGTCGAAATTAGTAAGGCCTATGTTTAGCAAAGGTGCAACCCTTCCGCGTGAGTATCGGGTTTGAGAGCACCAGAACACGTGTTTGCTTTAACACTGATCCCTGGGGGGCTTGGGATAACGCATCGGTTGCAACTGCAGTTAATTACCAAGCAGTTTTAACTGTTCTTAAAATATACGTAGGTATGCTGAAAACAGAAAAATTTTTTGATTATCAGTACAAAATTTTAAAAAGCAGAAGTTTGGAAATGATTGGCGTTTTACTTTTTACCGAAATCAAAAGAATTACCGAAGATTAATAGGTTCAAGTTAATATGAAATATAAATTCACTAGAAATTTTAAGAAATAGGTATTCTTAAAGTCTTGCTTACTGAATACTTACTGAGATATTTTGATTCAGTACGTAGGCACCGTATTAAGCCAGTGTATGAAACCGCAGTCGTTTCGTAGGTACCCAGCTGGAAAACAAGCCAAAAGAAGTCAGTAAGAAGTATTGCTAATACATATTATGTTTTGGTACTTATATTTGATATATTATTTTTTTATAGATATAGAAGTAAAGTGCAGCTACCCCCTTCACATATTGGCCGTTACACGAGTTTCTTCGGAATTTAAATAACGCCTTATGTTTGCAGCTCAAGTAAAATGGATATAGAAAGCTCATAAATCTTTGTCAAACAAAAAGTTTGTTACTTCCGACAATTAAAGCGCTTTCGGAATACCAACAAGCAATTCTCCAGTAACCCCTTCGTAATGAAATAGCGAAAAAAGTTAAAAGTATCAGAGGGTGAGATTGGCCCTTGTACGGCAAAACACACCTCACACGTGGGCGTTTCTCAATTAGCTGTCAGTTTGTCAACTCTTCGGATATAACTTAAGCGCCACGTCTCCCTATTCAGTTAATGAGATACTTAAAAATAGGAAGTGCCATTGCAATCTGCCTAGAAGTCCAATATGACTTGAAAAAAGGTTTTAATGTGAAAGAACTCGAGCAAACATCGGCATCATCATTAGACCACAAACATCTACTGCTAAACACAAGCCTTTTCCGGAGAACATATCCTTGCATTATCTCGGTTGCCATAGACTTTAGCTTAGGGGCCAGGGTCTGCTCACTGATCTGACCAGATTCGGCAAAATTTCAGTTATAAATATGCCTCTTCCATAGAAAGCTTGTTTCAACAATATGCTGCCCAAAAGTTAGAAACAGCTTGAGAATTCATTGGGACTAAGTATTTCATCGATACTTAATTCACGATTTAATTTACTTAACATTTTGGGAAGTTAGTTAACAAACTACAAACTAATATAAGAAACAAGTATTGTTTATGCATTTCGACTAATAACTTTTTTTTGTTTTTGAATTCATTATTTAAAGCATTTGAAATACTTAATACAACTTTAAACTTCACCATTAGAAATGTGTGCCTGTATAATTGAATTCTTATCCTATTCTGTTTAATAATAATACTTTTAGCATCCATTAGAAACTTTATGCAAATACTTTATTACAAATTGAAATAACATAGCTTAAGTCTGTAGCACAACCCGTTTAACTCACGAATGCATTTTCAAATCATCACACGATATAAAACAAGGTGCGTGCATTAAAACAAAAAAACGGTTTGGGGCTTAGATTTGCCGGTGTTATACGCGGATACTCCATTATGCGTTAGATGCAAAGGAAATGTGTAAGTGGGTCAGACAGTCGATTGTGCATTGCACATGTCGTGAAAGCGACCAAAAAAATAACCCTCTCATTGCGCTTTGTTTTGAGAAGTGAAAAAAAATTTGATTACTGCCTGCAATTTGTACCCCAGAGTTGTTGTGAGACTCTGATGAATTGGTCTCGTATATTAAATCCATTTATTTTATATTTATTGAAGTAAATATACATTTATAGTAGCCTAGTATTACCTTATCCTTAAGGATTGAATTTGCTTTTATAATCATAGGTTTATCAAAGTAATTACTCTTTTCAGAGAGTACAGTACCATATTATATACAAGAAGACAAAATTAAGTGTATGTTGTACATTGAATTTTTGCCAATGGCGAATATTAGAATTAGTTTATTGTTAGAATAAAAAATGCGCAAGCCTTTTCTTCAGAGTTGTTTTTATAAATAATAATATGACAAAACAAAATTAAAAGTTTTTTTTTACTGGAGAGTAACAGAAAGGTACTATCATTATATACTACCTATATAGGAAAATATGTAGTATTTCTATTTTTATATTACCAGCGACCAAATCAGAACTAGTGCAGTACATTTTAAAAAGCGTACTATCCATTTTTTTGCTTTATCTTGCATACGCTAGCTCAACCCTTCCCTCGTTTCGAGCAGCCATTCTTTGCCCGCCAACCGCTTTTTTGTCAGTATTCATTTTGAATGGCACATGCAGGGAAAACGCTTTTTTGTGCTCGCATATCAAAATGTATTCGATAAAACGCAAACTCAACAAACTACCTGGCCAAAGTTCAGACTGTTCTTCTAATAGATCGTCTCTAATCGATTAAAACCTGGAATAGATACGTAGCATTTGTGTAAGAATCTTTTTTTACCTAAAAATCATGTTTCGTGATTTCAATTTTAATAACAAAAAATAAATGTCTACACTCTCTGCACCACGTTAGATTTAAGAGATAAGCTAGGGCATGATTTAATTTAGCAACATAGTGCAATGTAAAACCTTTCCTAGAAATCCAACACCGCATCTCTTCAGTAACACTTTTTTTAAGCTAACGGTATCCCAAAATCCCCATATCCTTACGAAAACAAACGTTCGTGCAAAATGTGAGACACACACGCATCTATCATTGTTCGAAAAAAAGGCAGGTAAAAAGTCATATACCGGTATAATTGTCACAAATTAAAGCAAAAAATGTTTCACAAAAGATATCAAAATTCTGCAAGCCACACGAGCAGGTAGGCTGGATTTTTTTCACATTTTTTCTTTTCTAAATTGTGCAAATGCGTGGGACGGCCGTGGGATAACTGTACCCCGCGTGCTCCCCACTAGATGCGAATCGGATTCATTAATTATCTTGTTCTTAACAATACCCATTGTTCTATTGAGTGATAACATTTTTGGTAAATAATATTCGTAACTTTAAAAAAACCGTCTCTTATATAAATGTTAAAACAAATCAGATTTAGATAACAAATATTTTTCATGAAATCCGCCAATTGTACACACTTTGTGTGAAGTAATTACAAAGCATTACATCAAAATTAATGAATGGTGAACTTTTCATTATAATCATTAAAATTTGTTTCCTTCTTGTATGGTAAAGTTCAATAATTTTTCCCAGGTACATTTTATAAATATCTATCTACTTTAACATATAATAATAAATTTTAATAGTGGTAAGGTACGTACAATGCAAAAGGATATTGTACCAAAATGCAATCGACCGACGATGCAATTTGACGACCGATATGGCGTGGAGGTCAGTATACCTGCACTCCGCTCCTAAGGTCGTGGTTTCGATTCCCACACAGGACTAATCTTCTTGTGCTTAAAAATTTGTACCTACTGGTCTGGGTGTTTCCGATGTATGTTAAGCATGTTTTAAAAAAAAGTTTTTGAATATGTTCATCCGTTATTTAGTACCCATAACACAAGTGCGTAATGATACTTATCTTGGAACTACATAAGTGGTGTAATTGTTACAAATTATCAATTTTTTTACAATAAAAGTGGTTAGTACTTCCCTTTATTTCCCATTTATGATCTCATGACATCCATACCTATTAAATGGACTAAAATTATTGATAAAAAATAATAACTTAAAAAACTTACAATTCTAATCAGAGTTTTTTGAAATAGAAATACTTATTATTATTGGAAATAGGGGAACAGTGAACAAAAGTGATTTAATACAATTTTATGAAGCTTTGAACTCACTTAAAGTGAAAGAAATTATTATGTTCACTTTCCTCTATTCTCAGCATTTGTCAAAGTCCGAAAATGACCGAAGATACATACTAAATTTATCTTTGTACAACCTATGTACCTATAGTAATAAATGTAGAATAATTGACACTAACAGTATTGTTAGAAATAATTATTTATTGACCAAAGGTAGGTTTTACCTTTCCAATTATTTTAAACGACAAATAGTTTTGTCACTATTATATTTAATTGACATTAATACCAAGAATTTGCTACAATCTGCTTCTATTGAGCACTCCGACATAAATAATTCATTATTTGACAATTTAAACTAGGTGTTAAGACAAAAGAGAACTGTTTTTCTGGCAATAAAAAGTACACAAAGCAGAAACAAAATGATGTAATCACTCTGATTCACCAAAACATTAGAGGAATATTGGGCAAGGAACTGGAAATTGAATTGTTCATGAGCGATAATTATATTGATATTTTGTGTATTACTGAACATTGGCTAAATTGTAACCAGCTCATGTTCAATTTCAACAATCACATGTTAGGTAGTTCGTTTTGCAGGAGTGGTGCTATACATGGCGGATCATTAATTATAGTAAATAAACAGTTTAAATTCAAGGAGCGCCATGATATAGTCAATCTCTCTGTTGAACGGATTATAGAAATGGCCTGTATAGAAATGCAGCAGTTTATTGTATTGAGTGTGTACAGACCTCCTTCAGCTTCATATGATTTATTTGAAGGTATTATGGATAAAGCCTTAGGAAAATTTTGTAAAAGTAATAAAAAAGTTATTGTGTGTGGAGATTTTAATGTTAATTTGTTAGAGTGTTCCAGTCCATGTACAAGATTAAAGGCACTTTTTAAATCTCATAATTTGGTTAATTTGTTTCTGGAGCCAACAAGAATTACTGCTACTTCTGCTACTTGCTTAGATAACATTTTTACAAATATTATGCTAAGTGATAACAATAAAAAAATTATTAATCAATTAGATTCAGATCATTGCGGGCAACAAATGTCTTTTATTTGTAAAAATGAAACTGTAGCTAAAAAAACTATTACATTTGTACCAAAAACCAATAATCGTTTTGAGAGGTTTAACAGTAAATTATTATGCTATAGTTTACCTTTTATAGGTGAAAGCTGTGACCCAAATTTTTTGTATAATGATTTTTTCAGCAGCTTTTCTAACACATTTAAATCAATATTTACTCCCAGAACGGTTAAGGTAAATAATAAAGCTACCTTTAGTGAATGGGCTACTCCTGGGCTACATAAATGTAGAAAGAGGCTGTATGAACTGTATGATGAGAAAAAATTAAACAACAGTGAACAATTTTGTAATTATGTAAGAAAATATTCTAAAATATTTAGAAAAGCATGTCATACGGCAAAGTCTTATTATTTAAGCTCTAAAATAAAAAATTGTGATGATAAGATTAAAATGACCTGGAATATTATTAATAGTGAAACGGGAAAAAGTAAAAATTATAATACTGAGTTTAAACTCAACATTGATAAAAAAACTCTTACATCTGACTTAGATGTAGCCAATGCTTTCGAAAACTTTTTTACTAATATTCCAGTGTCTATCACAAAAGCTTTAAATTGTTCGCCCACTTTAGCGGAGTCTATTTTGAAAGATAACGTGAATATATGTACAGTAGATTTTACTTTTAGTCATGTTACATCTATGGATATAATTAAGACATTCAATACTCTTAGTGTTAAGAAAGCTGCAGACCTCTGGGGCAATTCCATCGTAGTTACCAAGCCTATCATTGTTTCGGTGGCGCACAGTTTGGCTCTAATATTTAATAAATGTGTAGATTGCGGCAAATTTCCCGATCTAATGAAAGAAAGTAAAATCATTCCATTATATAAATCGGGCAGTACAACAGACCCAACAAATTTTCGACCTATCTCAGTTCTGCCTACATTTAGTAAAATTTTTGAAAAACTTGTTTACAACCAGCTGTTAATATTTTTCAATAAAAATGGATTAATGCATTCAAAACAATTTGGATTCACTAAGGGTCGCTCTACAACCGATGCAGGTGTTGAGCTTTTAAAACATATATTTGATGCTTGGGAAAATTCTTTGGACGCTTTAGGTATCTTTTGCGATCTGTCCAAAGCTTTTGACTGTGTTCCTCATGAAGCATTGATAAAAAAATTAGAATATTACGGAATAAGAAACTCCGCATTGGATCTTCTCACTTCTTATCTAAGTAATAGGATTCAAAGGGTTGAGGTTAATGGAAAGCGATCTCAGGGGTCTGTTGTAAAAATGGGGGTACCGCAGGGCTCGATTCTCGGTCCGTTTTTGTTTTTGATTTATATTAATGATTTGCCATATTTTGTTAAAGAAAGCCACGAGATAGTTTTGTTTGCTGATGATACATCATTATTGTTTAAGTTAAAACGAAATCAGAATTTAGACGAAGTAAACAGTGCTATCTCGAAGGTTGTGCACTGGTTTGACGTTAACAATTTGCTATTAAATGGGGCTAAAACGAAATGTATTAAATTCGTGACGCCTAACGTCAGACAGGCAAACTCTACTATTATGGTAAAGGAGGATGAGTTGACCCTTGTGGATACTACCAAGTTTTTAGGGATTACTTTAGACTCTAAGCTACAGTGGGGCCCACATATTGGTGAATTGTCGAGTAGATTAGCTCTGCAGCATTCGCGGTAAAGAAAATTCGCCAATTAACAGACGTTGTAACAGCTAGGCTAGTTTATCATAGCTATTTCCATAGTGTTATGTCCTATGGTATTCTTCTGTGGGGTTGTGCCGCAGACATTCAAACAATCTTTGTGCTGCAGAAGAGGGCTATTCGAGCAATTTATAATCTCCCGTGTGGACATTCACTAAGGGAAAAGTTTAAGGAAATTGGTATTTTAACAGTGGCCGGTCAATTCATTTATGATAACCTGGTTTATGTACATAAGAATACTGATCAATTTAGTAAGAAAAGCTGTGTACATAACCTAAACACAAGGAATAAGCATAAATTAGTTGTACCTTTTTTTTTTTTTATTTTTTTTTTTTATTTTTTTTTTTTTTTTTTTTATTATCGTCTGTAAAAAAATGCTGCTTACGCACTGTCTCCCGGCCAAGAGGGGGAGACCGGGAGGGGGTGTGGGGCTCACTGCGGCCGACACGACCACCGCAGTCCTACCCACTAAAAAACTTCAGACGACGCCCACCGCTGTTGAAAAGGGGCGAGGCACCAGTGCCCGGGTTTGTAGCTTCTGGAACCCCGCCCGCGGCCAACGTCCCCCGGATCAGAACCGGGGAGACCTCCTCAGGAAGGCGCAATTTGTAGCGCCCCCCCTACCTCCTTGTGCGGCCATGGCGTAACTGGCCGACTTCGGGGGGGGTCTATGGCGAGACGGAAGGGGCCCCCTGCCCCCGCCGCCTAAGACCCCCCGGGCGCTGCCTGACGGGCCCTCCTGGCCCGCCCGCTGCGCCAACGGCGTAGCCGGAGAGAGAGCGGATCCCGCTCCATCTCCCGCTCCGCGGCCTCCTTCTGCGACATCACCACTTCGCAGAAGGAGGCCATCGCCTCCCACGCCGTCTCGCTGTCGACCATCTTTTGCATGATGGTCGGCAGCGAGAGAGCCACTCCACCCAGGGCCGCGGCTAACGTCGACCGCAGCCCAGCCCACGCAGGGCACGCCACCAAAGTGTGCTGCGCATCATCCATCGCGCAGTCACAGTGGTGGCAACACCGGGTCGACTCCCCCCCGGCGACGTCGCACAGTGGGTCGAAACTGCTATATGAGGGACATAGGATTTTTTTTTACACATTCGATTAAAAAAAAATACCAATCGATAGATGTCGTCATTTTGACGAATAATTATTATGACAATTTTTTCCTAAAACGAATAGTTTCCCTGAAAAAAAATAATAATATTTTTTTTGTATGGAGTGACATTAAAAATGTTGAATTGTGGCCGAGTCTTCACAGGTCTTGCGTCGAAACTGCTTAAGTCTTGTTTTTTGGCTTATTAGCTATAATTTTACATTGTCAGCGCGTACCCATACTTGCCCGTTCAAGAGTTGTGAGGTTCAATAAAAAGCATAAAATGTAAGTATAAAGTACTTCTTTATTAGCAATTTCACAGAAAATTTACAGAAAATATAATTTAAATACTATTAATTAAGTAATAATAACAATTTAAAAACTGTATTAATCTAAAAAAGTATAATAAATATTTTTAAAACTAAGGAAAATATTAAAAATAATTACAATTAAAAACAAGAAATATATTATAAATTTTAAAGAACAAAAACTATAAATACATTAATCACTATCACTATCTTGTAATGTATTTAAATCTATAAATTCAATTTCGGTTTCTGTCGGAAGTGACACCAGAAGCTCGACTGCTCTTGGTGAGAGTACCATTCTACGTTGTTTGGTCATACTTGGCCTCAGAAAGGTCAGTTTGGGATCAGACGACAAAAGAAGATTATGCAATATAATTATCTTCATTTGTCGCTGTCCTACTGACTTTTCTAGAGTGGTCCTCTCTATGTCTCCGAAAATCTTTATTTCGAGCTTCTGATGCTTCTTCAGAAAGTTTTCCGATTGGTATAAGTCCAAAATATTTAATTATATCCGTACCATGCATTAGCAACTTATGTACGCTAGAAGGCATGTAGTACCAAGGATATAACTGTACATACAAAGAGGCAGTTTCCTTGCAAAATTGGGAGAATTTATTTTGGTCCACTTGCTCACCCGAGGCCACTGTCTGCAAAATTATGTGGAATCTTTTGATTAGGTCTTCATCAATTCCTGTGATGCGAGCAGATGTTGTTGCATCACTAAAAAATCTTCGAGCAGTGTTTCCGTCATTTGTAATTCCTGCGCCTTGTTTCACAACGTCCACCAGCAGGCCGTTTTCATCTTTGAAAGCTTGTTGTATTTGCCTTTTTCTTTCCGCCAACTTTTCTTTATCTTCACCCCTTGAGCTCCATTTTTTAAAGTCCATCCGGTAAGCTGAAATAAAGATATCACTTATTAGTATTCAAAAGTTCAATGTTAAATAAATAACACGAAATAGTTAATCAATTACTTAATATTAGTTACCTATATGAAGTAAACATTCCATGCACCGAATCCACGCATGTAATGAAGACAGCCCGTATTTGTACATATCTTCATTATCCGGTCTACTGTAGTCTAGCTTGTTCATCTCTGATGGTTTCGCCTTACAGATGTCACACACAGCTGTCGAAGTTTCCGATAAGTACGAAGTAATCTTCCCGTCGATCATTGTCATCAATAGCTCATATTTTACAGTCACTTCGTGTATTGAGAACGTTTGTAGTCCTTCTATCTGCATTTCTATGGCTTCTTTTTCACGTTGGACTGTACTTTCACACTCCTTCATGAACTTGAACTGTATCGGGCGGCAGTAAAACGTTGAAGATGGGCGATCATTTTCCCATAAAATATCTTCGTCACCCAGCAACCTTATAGGTACTAAGCTGACCATAAAAACACTGGAATCGTCAAAATCCGAACTGCTAGCCTTCTGCTTATAATTACTTTGACTTGATGCTCCATCGAAACCCCATTTACATATGAGCTTTAAATTAGCTGTAGAAGATAAATCAAAGTCCATTCCGTCGAGTAATCTGGAGATTGTCAAGTCAAGCAAAGCCTGCAGTTTAATAGATGCTCCATCTTCCGTTATGGCAATATCCTTTTTTGCAGGGTAACAATTTAATTTAGCTTGTTTAAGTTTATAGTAGGAGGAATACATACAAGTTGCACCCTGTTCAATTGCAGAATCTCGTAGGTTAATATATTGCCACTTTGATAAGTTAAGGGATATCGAGAGAGCTAGGGCTTTTTCGGGAGTATATAAACATTTATCTTTTTTGTGACTTATGCAAGTCTTCACCATATCAACATCTTCAGGATGGTTAAGTAAATGTTCCATTATTTTACTTACTTCAGAATTCCCGCTACTTTCTAGATTTTTCATGGCAGCACACTGTAACTCTTGTGGAGACACTGAGTAGCTCAAGTGCTCTACGCATCTTCGTTTTTGTTTGTTAGACAACTCTTCAAAGGGCTTTCTTGGTGTAAATTGTGATGATGACGTTGAAGCTATTGGCGAAGATGGTACCAAAGCTTCTACGTCTTCACTGACATCAGCGGGTTAAATATTTTCTGTTTGGGAGATAAAGTCAGGCCAATTTATGGCAAATTCCAACCAATCTCCATTTCTCTTCAAAAAATTACTAAGAGTCCTATTCGATTTGACCCATCTACTCGAAACATTTGAACAATACTTCGCACAATATTTCCTAAGTTTGGCACTTGTTTCTTTATTCCAGTTAATGTTCAGAACCTGCTTGAGATATTCACAAAACTTGTTACTGTCCGTCAAAGAACCTAACTGTTCTCGTAACACCACGAATAATTCCAAATTATTGACTAAGCCTTCCATACTGGTCACAAAATTATTTAGTTACACGGCAAGTTATCTTGGTAGTAGTAAAAATGCGTATGAATTGATTTAAATGATACCCCTATTTATATAGGTTGGAATAACTTCATTCTATCCTTATTATTAATGTCTACTATTAGGGTAATTATTTAATTACTTCACGTTTAAAGTTATTAGCAAATAGAAAAGATAATTCTTGGAGACAATTAGACAATTACTAATAATGCAGCCGATATGATTACCTAATCGTTTAAGAAATGTAATTAGAAAACATTTTACCAATGTTTTCTAATTACATTTCTTAAACGAAGATAATAACTTCGGAGAAACATGCAATATAATTAATAATATTAATTCTTTAAAAAAATAACGAAGAATGTTGGATAAAGGCGCTCTTTCGTGGAACTAATTTTGTTGCTAATTTCAATTGTTGGAATTCACTTCAAGTTAAGTACAATTTTTGATTTCATTCGTTAATATATATATTTTTATAATTCTTAACTTATAACTTTCTCATTTATAAACTAGTATTTCGTAGTTAATTACATCCTTTATTCATAGAGTATTTATCTAACACATTATTTTGTTTAAATACTGACATGATAAAATTAATAAAGTAATGATTTTATTGAAATTCTGATGCTTGTAACTTTTGAACGGGCAAGTATGGGTACGCGCTGACAATGTAAAATTATAGCTAATAAGCCAAAAAACAAGACTTAAGCAGTTTCGACGCAAGACCTGTGAAGACTCGGCCACAATTCAACATTTTTAATGTCACTCCATACAAAAAAAATATTTTTTTTTTTTTCAGGGAAACTATTC
The DNA here is from genome assembly GCA_949126915.1 of Musotima nitidalis. Classification (NCBI taxonomy): domain Eukaryota; kingdom Metazoa; phylum Arthropoda; class Insecta; order Lepidoptera; family Crambidae; genus Musotima; species Musotima nitidalis. The sequence continues at coordinate 11,610,049 of OX421418.1, read as the reverse complement.
GTTTTAGGAAAAAATTGTCATAATAATTATTCGTCAAAATGACGACATCTATCGATTGGTATTTTTTTTTAATCGAATGTGTAAAAAAAAATCCTATGTCCCTCATATAGCAGTTTCGACCCACTGTGCGTCGCACAGATACTTCCCAAAGCACCCGTGCCCGGAAAGTACCTGTGTGAGCCGGAAAGTCATCGACCCCCACCGACGGCCGACCCATCGCTCCAATATGGGCCCGACCGCCTCGAGGATACGGCGCCTCGATCCTTCGGCACGTAGTTCGGCGCTCCTGTGTAGCTGCCGCCGCCATGCGCCCAGAGCCTGTGTCTGAGCGTCTCTACGCCACCGCACCACTGTGTCCGGTGTGGGGCGGAGACCCTGGCTCCGGGATTGCGCGCCACGCCAGTAGACCGCCGAGAGAACCTCGGCGTCGAGGTCCCACGGCAGGGACCCAGCGAGCGCGCATGCCACCTCATGGGAGATGGTGCGATACCCCCTAACGACACGGGTCGCCATGACCCTCTGCGACTGCTGCAGGATCTGTCGATGGCGACCCGATATGGAGCTCGCCCAAATTGGGGCTCCATACAGGGCTATGGACCGCACCACTCCCGTGTAAAGGCGGCGGCAACTGCCGCCACTCCCTCCGAGATTGGGGAGCAGGCGAGATAGAGCTCCCGCCGTGCTCACCAACCTCGGGCCTAGGTGCCGAAGGTGCGCTTCGAAGTCCCATCTGCTGTCGAGAAGGACGCCGAGATACTTCAGCGTGTTCTCGACAGGGATGGGAGTTCCTCCTACCACGATACTGGGGCCTGGAGGCGGCCGCCTCCGGGGACCATGGAAAATAATGGCCCCGGATTTATGCAGTGCCACCTCGAGCCCCAGCCGCCGTATCCTCTCGACCACCGCCGCGACGCCGACAGTGGCCAACACTCTCGCATCCCGGGGGTCAGAACCCCGGGATGTTACGAGGGTGTCGTCGGCGTAACAGATCACGTCCACGCCGTGCAAGTTCACACAGCGCAGAACGTAATCATATCCGATGTTCCACAGGAGTGGTCCCAGGACAGACCCCTGTGGAACACCGCACACCATACGCCGACGACAGCCTCCTCCGCCCATCGTTGGGAAGACTACCGCCCTCTCCGACAGGTAGCTCCCCAACAACCGCCGCAGATATGGAGGCACCCCGTGATATCGGAGCGCCTCCATAATCGTTGACCAGGGCAGGGTGTTGAAGGCGTTCGCGATATCGAGCGACACCGCAATCAACACCCCACCCCGGGAAACCGCCCTCTCCGACAGGTCCTGCAAGCGGCCGATCGCGTCAATCGTCGATCGGCCGCGGCGGAACCCGAACTGGTGGTCGGACAAATCTGGTCCGACCTCCTCCAGGTGCTCGACGAGGCGGTTGGCGATGACACGCTCCAGGAGCTTGCCCGCCTCGTCGAGCAGCACGATGGGCCGATAACCAGAAGGGTCATCGGCCGGACGTCCCTCTTTGGGAAGGAGTACCAAGCGGCCCTCCTTCCAGCGCCGCGGAAAAACCCCATCCCGCAGACACCTAGCAAAGAGGGAGGTCACGCGGGAAAGAAAAGGCGCTTCCTCCCCGCTCAAAACCAGGTCCCACGCCCTCGTCGGAATGCCGTCGGGACCTGGGGCCGTGCTCTTGCCCCTCAGGCGTAGCACGGCCCTTCCTACTTCCTCCTCGGTGAGCTCGGGCACATCCTCAGTGCCCGAGTCACGGGTGACTTCTGGCGCCGCCATAGTGGGAGGCACGAAGTCGGTTCCCCTGTCTGGGAACAGTGCCTCAACCACCCTACCGAGTACCGCCGGTTCGAGACTGCTGGAGACGGGAGGGGTCCACGCTCGGAGCTTTTGCCGTACTATTTTGTACGGCCTGCCCCATGGATCCGCCTCAACGGCCTCCAGCAGCTCGTCCCACGCTGCGGCTTTGGACCGGCTAATGGCCCCGCGAAGGGCCCTCACCGCCTCTCTATAGGCGGCGTAGAGCCGATCCAACTCGGCGTCGTCGCGGATTCTCCTTCCGCGACACCTCTGGTAGCGGCGCCGCTCCACCGCACAGGTTCGGCGGAGCTGGGCGATCTCCGGCGACCACCAGTAGACCTGGGATCTGCGCGGGGGGGCGCGAACACGGGGCATGGCCACGTCACAAATACGCGCCATGGCCGCGCACACCCTCGCAGCCTCCCCCTCCACGTCCACCAGCGGTGGCTCCCGTGGCCACGCCTCGACCAGGGCTGCCTCCCGCAGCAAAGACCTGTCGAGGCGCTTGATCGCCCATCGTGGGCCGTCCAATCGCGGCTCTCCAACACCTCCGCTGGGCGCTGGCACCGATGTGGAGACACTGAATCTGATATAACGGTGATCAGACAATGTCTCCACATCCCCCAGCACCCTCCAATCGTGGACACGATGCGCGAGAGAGGGCGCCGCAAACGAGATGTCGATAACAGACCCCCCGTTGCGGCGCACGCACGTGTCCACCGAACCGCGATTGAGGATGGACAGCCCACACTCTGTCACCCATTCCTCCAAGGCCGTCCCCCTCCCGTCAGTCGTCCGGGAGCCCCACGCCGTGGATTTGGCGTTGGGGTCCCCCATCACAATGACGGGGAGAGAAGAGCCTTGGGTTATAGCGCCCAACCTGACCAAAAACCGCTCGAACTCGACGAGGGGGCGATTGGGGGAGAAATAGACTCCCACGACCACCACCCCGCCGACCCGAGCGGCTACGAAACCTCCCCCTCTCCCGACGAGGACGAGAGGGGGGGTGCCCGCCGCCATACGCTGAATGATGGCCACTGAGCCGTCCGCGTCGCAGACCCAGTCGGAACGGACCGGGACGCGGTAGGGCTCAGCGGCCACTGCCAGACCGACCTGCCACTCCGCCATGGCCTGAAGAAGAAGATCCTGGGCCGCGGCGGAGTGGTTAAGGTTCGCCTGTAGAAGGTTGAGCTGGAGAGCCATAAATTAGTGGGTCTCCATGTCAACCTCCTCCGGCCGATCCGTGGCGGCGGTAGGGCCCGATGGCAGCACGCCTTTGCCGGGGCCCTTCTTTTTGGCCTTGGGGGACCGGGCGCATGCCTTACCCCCAGGGCGATGGTCGGCCACCCTCCCAGCCTCCTCACAGAGGGGACAGTGGGGGGGGGCAGAGCATTCACGGGCTCTGTGCCCTGGTCGAGCGCAGCGGAAACAGTTTCCGCTGCGGTCGACCGAAGACTTGCACTGGGCCCCGATGTGGCCCAGCGCAAAACACCTGAAGCATCGGCCGGGGCGAGATTCCAAAAGGGTCGTCCCGGCCGATACCCAGCCCACCAACAGCCGCCCGCTGGCGACCTTTTTCGCGACCGCCACGGGGCAGGAGACCACAATGGCCCCCAGCCCCGCAGAGGTAGCCCTCCCAATTTCTCCCGGCCTGATAAGGTCGGGAGTGCAGCCACCGACTGCCGCCACCGCCGACACCACTTCGTCCTTTGAGACGGAGTCGTCCAGGCCCGAGACGCGGATGTCTGCCCGCATCACTGGCCTGGAGACCCTGACGTCCTCCGGCTTGTAAATTGCGCGGAGGCGCTCCGCGAGCCGATCGGCCTTTTCGTCCCGGGCCTCTCCCGCCAACTCTAGGACCCGCGCCCCCGTCACCGCCTTGCGGAACCGCACCGAGGCAATGCCGAGGTCGGCAAGGCGTATCTTCGCCTTGGCCTCGGCGATCACCGCCTCGTAGGTGCGGCCTCGCTCCACTGCGCCCGGCAGCAGCGTCATCACGACTGCTGCGGATGATGGCGGGCGCAGCGCCTTCTTTTTGGCGGGGGCTGTTGCCGATCGGCCCGGCTGTGGTGCCGGCCTGGCAGGAGCAGCGCTCCGCGAACCTTTGGCCTGCGCCGCCACTCTCCCTTTGGGGCGGCGCGAGACCACAGTGCTCCAGGTCTCCCGTTCCTGGCCACCCGACTGGGACGGGGTGGCAACGGTAGCCGCTGGACGGACCTCCGATGGGGAGGAAGGAACAGCCGGTGCGGACGCCAAAGAAGGCACTGGCTGCTTCCTCCCCTTTCCCTTCCCCTTCCCCTTCTTGGTAGGGGGAGGAGGGGGCCGCGCTGGAGCCACAGCAGGGGCCGAAGATGGGCCCGGCTGCGGCGAAAGGGCCGCCCGGTCGGCCCGAAGCGGGGGACGCACCGACTTCTCGGGCAGCAGGCGGCCCCCCACCTCCAGACCCTCGATGCGCGCGTCCAGCACCCTCATGACGCGTTCACCGAGCTCCCGCGAAAGGCGCTCCTCGACCTGCGCCAGATCCAGGGGCGCAGACCTCTCCACCCTCCGCACCTCCTCGCGGAGAGTGGAGACCTCCTTTATAACTTGCGCTTGCTGCGCCAGGAGGCGGGCGTTCTCCTGCCTCAGGGCCTTGTCGCTGGCCCTGAGGCGCTCCAGCTCCTGCCGCAGCACGCCGTCCTCCGACGCAGGAGTACGAGCCGACCAGGCCTGCAAACAGTCCCTACCAACTTCCACGGCGGTCTTGTCCCCTTCAGGGCCGAGGACTTCCCCGCCATCTCCTCCACGGCGGCCAGGATCTGAGACATCCTGTCCGCCAGAGTTGAGGAGGAGACCGTGCAAGCCGGCTCCCAGGCCGCCGCCGTCGCCTTGAATGCCATGGCGCAGTCCACCCTAGGAGCGCGAGAGGGGCTCGGATCCGCCCTCTCACGCTCGACCTCAAGACGGTCCAGCGCCCGGCCGGCACTCAGCGCCCTCCTGGCCTCGCTGAGTCCGACCGTTAGGCCGTGGGAACAACTGCGGCCACGGGAACGGCCACGCTTTGTCCCCGCCCTGACGTCGTCCAAAGCCAGCTCACTGGCCGAGCTCGCGCCGGAGGGCCTCTTCCTCTTTTGGCGAAGGCAGTAGGGCTGAACCCCAGACGAACTGCCTTCGTCAACCTCAATCTCAGACACCTCCGCGGGGCCTATGGAGTGCATAGTACCCGCAGAGCCGTCGGAGAGAACCTCCTCCGGCGTTCCACGTTCGTCTCCCGGCGGGCCCGGCCCTCCACCGCCTCTAAGGCGCAACACACCAAAACACTTAGCAAAATCGTAATCCATGAAAAGTAAGCCTAGGTCGTCGGTGCGGGAATCAGCAGCCTGCTGACCCCCGAAGCAGTTTGTGCCCCCTCCGTATACTACGGGGCAGACACCCGCCGAAGCGGGTGTGCAGGATTCCCCCTTTCGGGGACCTGCCCGGAGAATTATTTTCAAACTGGCTTTTGATGTCATTGTGAAAACTCCCTCTCTTTTTTCGGGGGTGAGCTCCCCCGCACGCTAGCGACTGGACTCCCTCCAGTCATGCATCCCTTCGGCACGATCCGCTCACCTTGGGATTGGGGTAATTTATTATAGTGGTATTCTTCCACGCGGCACCACTCTCAGTGAGCGGCACCTCCGGTCCGCAGACTGCGGATTACGGATTGCCCGACGGGGAGTCGAGAGACCCACCCAACAGCCACTGGGATGTGACTGCCGGACCCGCCGCGCCGCAGGCCTTGCAGGCCTGCCACCCACCGCCGCAAGAAAGCAGCCACTACCCTCGAAAGGGCTAAACAAAAAGCGCTAAATACGCCTCGCCACCACTGGGAAAATGGGCTGCATCCCCTGCCACCTCAGATGAGCTGAGGCGTGCTGGGAGCAGCCGACACCCCGAGACCGTATGACAACGGATCACCTGGGCCGCTTTCCAGCCGCGAAGTGCGACCGGGGGTGCGCCCCAAAAAACCCACCAGTTTTGGTCCGCGCCGGCCTTAAAAGCCGGTACCACAATGTGTGGCATGCCCCTATCCGCCACCTGGGGACGCGCCCGATGGGAGTCTGGCAACTCCACACGGGTAAAAATTAGTTGTACCTGCCACTAGGCTCCAAAAGATAAACAAATCTTTTAAAGGTCAATGTGTGCGATTCTACAATAAAATCCCAAGCAACATACAGCAATTGAGCCTAAATAAATTTAAATTAACAATAAAACACAAGCTGTCTTCAAAGGGATACTATTCTATTAAAGACTATATGGCAGATAAAAATGCTTGGGATTAAGCTGCCGTTTCATACAGGCTATTCTAATATGAATGACTTGAAAACATAAATATTGTTAAGGTACATAACCTTAACTTATTGCATTGTATAGTTTCACAGACAAATGAAGATTGTATTTCTAGTACCAAACTAATGGACATATTTAAAAGAGCAAAGCCTGTGAGTTTCTTGCCAGTTCTTCTTACAGAGCGGTGGCTCGGAACTGGCACTTAGATTCACTTACACTTAATTATTTTTTTGTTTTTAAATTGTTTTGTTGCATGTAAGTGAATCTAAGCTTCGTGATTTAGTGTAATATTATTTCGATTGTTTTTTTTTTCATTTGTAATCATGACGTTTTCAAGTACTATGTATAATAGTTTATGAAATAAATAATTTTTTACTTTACTTTACTTACTTACTCTGTTCAAAACGCAACTCAGCCTTTGTCACAAAAATAAACAATCCGATTGAAACGAAAAGCAACCACCACATTTTTTGTGCTGGAGAATTTAGTGCAAAAACATCGCACAAAAAGTTTAAATCTGCTTTGAGCTTCGTTAGGACGTGATAAGTTTATTTTGAAATAGAGAGTGTTGCTTTATCGGCTTACAGGATGAAATTCCACGAGCATTATTGCAAAAACTATTTAGTAAATAGCTTCAGCCCGCGGTCCCATTGGTATGAAATTTAGTTTTGTGATAGGACTTATTTTTCATAGGTGTTTTCCGAAAAAATATTTACCCTGTATTTTTTTTTAATCTGCAAATATATTGATATCTACAGATCCAAACTGCTAATAGTTGACGCGTGGGCCTTAAAATACTATTAATTAAAAGGTTCATAAAAGTGTATTAAAACAGTCGAATAAAATGAAATTCGATGCATTTTCTATTTCATGATAATAATTATGAAAATTAGTTGTAAAAAGTAGTTGCTATAAGAATACTATAAGTAAAGTTGATAGCGTTAGGTACTGCGATTACACACAATCGTGTTACCTTCAGAAAACTGCTTACTATTGTCGTACAAAGCAAACCCTTGAGAATTAATTTGACTTTGCAAAACAGAGAACCAGAGTTTTTAACTTAAATATATCTGATTTTATCCGGTTATATCTGATCGTAAAGGACCAATAACAGTGGCTTGTGTCGTTTAACCTCTGCTCCCTGTGAGCTCTCTGTGAATAATATTGTCGCTTTAATCAGAAGCCTGAAGTTGATAATGCAAATGTAATTAACTTTGCAAAACACTGCAAGCGTTTTAACTTAAATATACGCATATATTTGAGCCTAAAGGAGCAGTAACACTGTGTCGTTGAACCTCTGCTCAGCAAAAACTCCCCCGAAACTAGCATCGCGTTCTCACGCCGCGCATGAACTCTGACACTCACAAAAACTGGGCGAACTGCACCAGGCACTCTGGTTTGAGGAGGGTTCTGATCCTGGAAATCTGTTACATTTGCATTGCTTTCAATCTTGCATATTTAAAAATAAAATATGACATAGTCACATAGTTTTTTCTTATAGTTATGCCATGTCATTCTGCTGCTTAATAGAAGCGCTTCATGCGTTTGACACACTTATAGTCATAGATTCTCATCTGAGCTTTGCTCCGTATATTAATATCTTAACACAACGGGTGCGTAAGCTTATCTCTGTTTTTAGAAAGATCAGACATGTAGCTAGCGTCAAACTTCTTAGAATACTGTATCTTGCGTTGGGCCAATCAGTTTTGCATGTTTGCACAAAAAACCAATTTACGCCAACTTGAACGTGCGCAACGTGCAGTGCTTAAAGTAATAAACTTTCTCCCTTACAGATATTCGACTGAGCGCCTATATTCGGAATATGGAGTGCTCACAGTTCGACAATTATATATATTGGAAGTCCTGCTTAGACAACATGCCTTATATGACCCGAATAATTTTATACAAGAAAATTGTAGACGTGCATATTCGCAAATGTCAATTACTCACTCTAAAACTAAATTTGCAGAGCGCTTTTTCCCATTTAGTGGTCCTTATCTATATAAAAAAATAAATAAAATGCTGAACTTACTTAATAAAACTAAACATGAATGTAAGTGTATCCTAAAAGAATGGTTACTTTTAAAGAATTACAGTGACACCGAAGAACTCTTAATTAAAGTTACTTAATATTATAATAACTAATTAACATAAAAGTTAATTATATTTATGTATATTTATTTTCGTATTTCAATTTATGTATATTGTAGGTATTCGTAATTATTTAAGCCTAATATTCATTAAACTTAACACAGCCTTTAGGGTAGAGAGCATAGATACCTATAAGAACAGGTTAGACCTAGTTTAGGTATTTAAGTGTACCAAATGTATTGTGAAAATGTGTTTTGTTCAATAAACTTTTTATTATGTATTATTATTATTATTACTGTGTTACAGTAGTTACGATAGATACTTAAACAAATTGCTGGGTATATATAACCAACGTCTCATGGTTACCTACGGCCCAATTTGGCATTAAAAGTAATGAATTTCAGCAGGCCATATACCTACTACAGTAAAAGTTAATCGTTTCTCTCGAAATGTTTTAAATAAAATGAAAGTGAAGTGACATTATAAACGGGTACATTTTGTTTATTTAAGAGCCAATCTCAATAACTTGTGCTGATTAACATTGGCGATGCTTTAATTTGATGACATTACTAATAATTGTTAATTTTATAAACAATACCTATAGTGCTTAATATATTTTTATATTATAACATTATCGTGTGTTTGTTGTCCTTTTATTAAAGTATTTCTTTACATAAGTAGATACTAATTTTAACATATACATATGTCGTAACCGACTCTATTAATTCACTTCTTATATCACATGATTTCAAAAGACAGACTAAAGAAATCTTGTATCGCATTAAATAAGCATGCATTTTAATTTGTATCGTCTTTTTAGTTTATTGCTATAAGTTGACGATGTAATGGTATTAGGTAAAACATACACAAAAACTTGGCTACGGTAAAAGCCAATATTTATTAAAGATCAATTTAGTACTCAGTCACAGTACATAGAATGCTAGTTCATAAGTTGCAACTTTTAATTTGCGCGGTAAGTGCTAAGCTCAACTTATAAGGCCGACCGGACATTTATGTACTTAGTTCAGCACTCAACTTCTTATTTTCAATATCCGGCTTATACAGTGCATTGCAATCCTTTAACGCACTACGTATTTAAAAAGCGCAATCGGTAATAACAGGTTCAAAGAACGGCGGAAGTCGCGTCTCTGCAAATGTCGTATCCGGAGAGATTGGGACGCCCCCTGGTGCTACCTTTCATTACTCTTACGGCAAATATGTTGTGACTTAACCCATTACCCGCTTTCGAGCGGATGGCACAAATGATGTTAAAGCCATCAAAGTCATTATATCGCATCATTATCGATCATTAGGGCTGTATCAACACATGTCTCAGGTGGGGAAGGGTACATCCCTATAATGAATAATCGGCATAATTCTAAATTTTAGATATGTTAATCATAATTTTATTGGTATGATTTGCAAAACCACATTTTTTGATATGTAATTCGGCAATAGTCATATAAAAAGGTGTCTTTTTTATGAAAATCTTACGTAAAATCTCAATTGTAGGTATGACAAGTAATTAAAACCTTTGAAAAATTTGTCACAAGAAATAAATCGCACACGCAATAAATACTGAGCTTTTTAATCTCTTAAAATGATGATGAGGAGATCAGAGCCAAGTAATGGGATATTAACAAGTTTTAAGTATTCAGTACTCTCAATCCTAAAAGAAGTTCTCCTTTTCATAGTTTCTCTACCTGTTATTATATCTTAAAATTTCTTTGCAAAATTGGTAACACACCTACCTAACATTATTCAAACGGTACATTTCATGTAATTCTAAAGACGTTTATTCTTTCGCATATAAGATAACGGTGCAGGGTAATCGATTGAAAGATCTCTGGCTGTCATCACTTCCCGATCTCACTTAGAAATGTGGGAACAAATTATGGCAAACACTTCTCGCTTGCGCAAAAAACTAAAGCACAATGCTCTATGTTGCCAAAAAAACGCACTCCCACGCTACTAAAGGGTTGAGTATGCACCTGACCTATATTAAAGTGCATAAAAAGCATCCTTTTTTTCGCGCTTTTTGCTCACCATTATTATTTTCATAGGCTTACGTATACAGTGGTTACGGTGTCTATGCTTTATTATTTTATAAGATAAAACTTTTCATAAATTTATATATTTCATACGCATACTTATTATTTTATTGGTAGAATACCATCGTCGTATTATCGTTTAAATAGGTAACAGAAAAACACCATGGGAAATTTATGTGGTTTAACGCAATGGTCAAAATATTTGCATGCACATTCACTTGTCGGTAAACGCTATCAGATTGTCAATCTGAAAACACTTTCCATCATAATAAATAACAACAAATACGCTTGTCCAAATTTAGTGTTATCGTATGCACCCCATTTGCACAACCGGAGCTGAGCACAATGCGCGTATTGTATCAGGAGCAGGTAGTGAAGGGTTATCCGCTTATGCAAAAAAATATCCGATTATCACTTGCACAAAACACGTGTTAACTTTTTAAAATGCAAACGATTGTGCTAAGAGCTTTATATGTAGGTATTATCCCAGACGTGTGCTGATTTACATCTTGGCGTTTATCAATCTTTCCTCAGGTGCTTTTCATGAGTAAAATCAAATTGATCTTATGAATAATTTAGATGGGTACTTTTGTTACAAGTGTCAAATAATTTCACTCAAATCTTTGAAAATATTTGATGCCATTCATAAGAAAAGAGACCTTCCCTACGCTTGAAACAATCTCTTGATAATATTAGTTTTTCAATTAAATTTAACCAAATGAATATTCTGTTAGCGTACCCACTAAAAAGTAATTTATTAAAGAAGTAGCTGTGAATTTTCTATTATCCCTACCTATAAACAGGCCTGAGAAATAAGCAATCGTGTCCTAATTTCATCCGACACGTAAACGAGTGGTAGGTGCGTGTAGCTGTTTTGGTACGCCATGTCGAGGGGCTCGAATTTAGCGGCCTTTAACGAACTAGCTTCATTAACTATTCATCGACGAGGACGCGTGAGCCGCCGGGGTGGGTGAAAAGGCCGACAGGCGATGTGTTGCAAAATGAATAAACTGTGCCGAGAATTAGGGGCAGTTCGCTAAGGTAACGGCCAATGCCTATCAATAATTCATTCGCTACACAGTCACTGGTGACGAAGATCTATAGATCAAAGCCTTTTCCTCGAGCAAGGAAGGTCTACATAAACTGGCTGCTGAAACTACAACGCGAAACATAGCATGTGTAATGAGTTTGTCCGCGGACACGATAATGCCATGGCAAACAGTTGCAATCGACAGTTCGCAACCGCCCCCTACTATGTGCGGGTTTCATTAAACAATTACAATTTCATCGTGGCGACATTGATTATACCATTAACGTTTGATGTTTTCACTGTATATTTGCTTTGCTCTTTAGCGACATTCCTTGTGGTAAAGAACTATTTTGCAAAATTAGAACGATCATTTTCCCGTTCATAAATACATCATGGTAGAGCAAACGTTTCTAGAAAGATGTCTTTACTTCTATAAGTGGCTTTATTTTATATTGCACTCAAAGAATTTCTCGTTTGTTCTGTAGAGTTAAAAGTGGACCTATTAACAAAAATATCCGAATTAAACATATAAACGAAATACATAACAATTCTATTCAAAAAACACAAATCACATCTACATAGATATCTTTCTAAAAAACTGCATTAGACAGATCCATACGCACAAAATTATGATAAAAAATATTATGGTGATGCACCATGTGCAGACGCAGGTGCCCTCTGTTCCCACACAACCCTTTGAGCAACCCTCCCCCGCGTTGCATACCCTTCTCACCCCCGAAAACATCGTGAAGCTGACGTTTAAAAACCTTATTCCAAAATAAACCTAAAATACTTATCAAAAGAAACTAAAGTCCTCTGACAGCTTATTTCTAACATATATCGTTATGTGACCAAAACATGGTACCTCGAAATTCTACCTGTTCCGATTATATTTATAGACGCTGTCGTGTCATTAGATTTATTGTGGATATAATGCAATCCTCTCCAATTTTTTGCTTTGATTCGGAAAATTGTTGAATTTGTTTTGGTTAAGTCATGAAACCTTAATAAATGTCCCCATTATTTCTTTTTATATAGACGTTGTCCAATAGTCGCAAAAAAATAGTCTTGTTTTTATCAGAATTTTTATGTACATGTGGTTAAGTGTAAAATTACTAACAATAAGTATTCAAGTAACTTTTACACTAAATTAAAGAACATAACTCTATCGTCCTAATTTAAATCAAGACAATTGAGCAATTTTTTGATTCTAAGATTTTTGTCGAATAAAAAAGCAAGATATTTGAGATCACTTTATTGCAATATTTTTTAATTACATTATTTAACAAAAACTTTTACATATGGTACATGGCGAATATTTGTAAGCCTTAAAATGGATATTTCTTTGTTCAGGGTATGTTTAAAGTATATAGAATATTGCCGTTGTCTATCATTAATAAAGCAGATTAATTCTACGCTAAGCAAAAATATTTCTTAAATAATTCTCTGTTCTAGCATTAATCCGTGCAGAAGCAAAGACAAGGGCGAGCGCCTTATCAGCGGTCATTTTAGTGGATGGGGCGAGTTTTGTAGCCAATTAAAGCGAAAGGGACACCGGCCTCCGCAATAAATCGCAACCCAGGCCACTTCCGCCGAGCCTCCCCGGCAGCCGCTGCCCAGTGGACCTCCATAACTCACCACAAAAAGGAAATTTTCATTTTTTACGTCTTTGTTAAATGGTAACATTCAGCGTTACGTAGAGCGCAACAGTTTTACTTTTGCTGTGACCTTCCAGTTATATCAACAGGATTGTGTGTGATAATTAATAAATTTACATTTCTATTCATGAGCGGATTTGTTTCCTGTGGAATTATATGACATAAATTTACAATTTTCCGTAAATACTACACCATTCCATATTTTTCATGCATAAATTTAAGGACATAATTGCGGTCATTTAAATTTCGAATTTTTACTTATATATATTTCGAATTTTAACATCGTTACTGTTCTTATTGAATATTACTATGATGTTTTTGTAGATCTGTTTACTTTTATTTAATTCAATAACACTTACAGCTCTCTTAGATTATGTTAAAAATAGATTAGCCAAAACTGGTTCCAATGTCAAAATTTTCATGACGAAGATTATATAAATATATGTACCTAAGTTGTATAGATAGATACTGATGGCTTAGTAATAGTTACTTTTACATGCTAGGTGTTATTAAATACTCTTGTGAGAAAAACTTAAAATTACTTTTTATAATACAAGAACGCCTCTTTGCATTCAGAATTACAGCGAAGAATTGATGGCATTAAAATATCAACGTAGGTAGCGTTTTAAGGAAACACCTTGCGAATAATAATAATCCATAATTTAAGCGTTGAATGTTCCCTCCTAGTCTAAATTAAGCGATGGCTGACGGGTTCCCATTGGCCGGGCCCTCAAGCTGCACTTGAATGCAGTTGCAGATCACGCCGATATCATGCTTATTTAAAGTTATTTTACGTTAACTTGACCACATCTGCCCCCTTGCTTATCGCATTTTTACTTCCGATTCAGTAATAATTGCCCATTTAGGCTGCTTCGACAAAATCGTGTGCCGCCGGAACACAGCACAGACAAAAATTTATAAAAATATAAAATTCGAATCGAAAATAAATTTGGAATATTTTGAATTCCGGCCGAAAATAAAGTTTGAATATTTTAATATAAATAAAGTAGGTACACGTCTGCTTAGAAAAATAAAACTATCAAATATTTTTAAATAGATTGAACTCAAAACTGCTGGGGTCGTGTATAGACACAGCTCGCAACTAAGTATAATTCTTTAACATTCTAGTACATATTTGCCATGTTTTCCTTCTCAATTTAGATACTATTTCATACAGTTAAAGTATACCAAATAGTTAAAGTAGTTATTTAGTAAGCATTTTCTTTTTTTTAGCTCTTTAATGTTTACTTGAGTGCGTTATGTAATGGTGGAAACTTTATTGATATATGTATTGTATTCTAAGATAAGTAATATTGTGATGTATGTTTCCCAAATAATAAATAAATATTTACGGGACTCTAAAAACATATTTTGTGCGCATAGTTTGCAGTCATTTGTGATGACGGGAAGACACAGGAGTGTAAAATGAAAGAAAAGGTCTAAATATTTCGATGGTGTCTATTTTAAATGAAAGTTCTTGTATGTCGCACAAACTAAACTGCGCATTGCTGCTACTGAAAACGTGCGACTACTTACAAAAAGTATATTAAAAATTCATTGCAAACAATAGGGCACTACACGGACTTTTACTTATACTTCCTTGACGTCAAAATAAAGAGCTATTAAATTAAATATTTGTTTATCCGATATGCGCAGTGGAGTGTTTCCGTAACCGATATTATTCTCATTAAGGTCGGTTGTTTGGCGTTCCATAAAAAACGTATGTCCGAGGGAGGCCGGTGGCCAAGGGTTGATATCTCAACCCTCTGAGGAACAGACAAACAGACAGATGGACGAGGCTACAGTTACACTGCCAACACCACCGTATTCAAATGAAAACGCATCGATTACGGACGTAGACCCTAGTTAAATGATCAAGTTTTATTTATTTACATTATTTTATGTCATTTAGTTGAACACGTGACCACAATCCCAATTTAAAGTAGTATAGCATATCCTATGAATACTCATTTGTGAAAATGTCTTAAGTGCGTTGCACTGGTGTTAACAATGGAATCAGTTCGTCGTAATGGAAAATCAGTGCCTTGTACCAATAACGAAGGTCGATGGTAGTCAGAAATGCTTAACAAAAATCGAAACCGAAAGTTTTATGAACAGATACATAATTGTAAAGTCACTAGAGCACCGGGTAACTATAGAATTGTTCCGTTGATGTGGCAACTAACCAGTCATTTCTTTCGGTACCTCTATTAAGAAAACTGTTGGTATCGGTTGTTACTTTTACCAAATATACTACGTTGCGGCGTTAGTAGCGACATGAGTTCTGATAACTCACATTGAGGAGTCAATGTATGTGAATGTGACGATAAGAGTTTATGGTTGCTTTGTTAATGATTGAGAAGATCACGATTCACGATGCGGTGCATACGTAACGGTGCATAGGCGTCTGAGTCACGGGGAACTGACCTAGGAGCATGCAGCGAGTGCATTGACGCCTTGCCAGCCGCCACTTATCGCTGCATGCCTCTTCACAGATAATACGTGCACATGGGCTCACGGACAATGAATAACGCATCTGTTTTCATGTCTGGCAACACTAGATTACATTTAGAGTTCAAAAACACGGATATTGTCAAGTAGCGTCTGAAAAGGCCAATGACGCTATTCGTACCTATATTAAGTTATTATAGTGGGACTCTCGAAAGAAACTTACCATTTTGCCAGGACACATAATTTAGTTGTAATTACTGTATATTGACTTCATGCAATGTTGTCTTTATAGTAGGAAGTAAGTTGAAACTTTTATCTCTTTTTACATTTATTAAGAAATTTGCGTGTCAGAAAAGGTATAAGTATAACTTCGATTCCGAAAAGAGCAGTTATGTAATGTTAAGCTTGTATCAAGACTTTACACAGGACACACAGGTAGGTATTGGTCTTTTTCATGCCACAGAAAGCCTGAATGACGTATGAAATTAGTACATTCTTACATACATTCACGCATAGGCATATTATATGCCCACTCTTTGCCAATTATGTAGTTGATTTCACGTAATAGGTGACTAGCCTATTGCCGCTTACTGGAAACTGTTCGCCAGAGCCTCGTCCGTTGTTCGGCAGGTGCACTTTTTCTTCAGGCCCTATACCTACATTAAATTACCTAAACATAAATTTACCCACACTATTAAATTAGTGCAATTATAAATTCATATACTGATATGAAATTTGCAAGCGTGTTAAATAGGAACGTTTTGCTCTCGCCTCATACTTATTTTAATATTATATTCCCTTCCAAGAGACGAAAGCAAAAAGATGTTTACTTATTAATAATGCACATTACTACAGTTTAATGTAAGCAAAGTACCTACTTATCACTACACTGCGCTAACCTCTGCGTCACTCTAAGAAATGTGTTAAGTAAACAGTCGATAGAAGTGTCCTATTCTTCTATAATAATATGGTCGTCCACATAAATCATGTTTAATATGCTGTCCCATATTGCTGGCCCTCTGGTGTGATACCCCGAATAGAAAGCACATTGACTCTGATACATTTAACTGTCAGAAAACAGCAAGCTAAATAAAGTAACCCCTTTATTAATTAGTGGTTTTGAGTTTTGTGTTTGAGTGGGTAAAACTATTTTTTGTTTAATTTTAACCCGACAGCACAACCCAAATGAGCGTAAATTGTGTATTAATTATTTTAGAAGTACTATCTACTTTCATGCTACAATATCGCACAGGAGTTGGTATATCCGTTCTTAGTTTTTTTTTTTTTTTCTCCCCATTTGGCAATTTAAAATTTGCCAGTGTCAAGTGTCATAAAAATTTAAAAAATATAATTTGAACAATTAACGTATATATAATCAAACGTTACTTTCCCAGGAGACTTAAACTACCTGCAACAAAATAAACAAATTCTACATTACGACTTTACATTACAATACAGTTAATTATTTACAAACTATAACATAAAAAATCTAATTATACATTTAGAAATTTAAAAAGTAACTACCTAAAGTTTTAATTTATTACTTACAATAAATTCACTAAATACACTAACTAAGAAAGAATCTATAGAAGAAAGTAAAATATCAATATGAGTAGGAAGTGGACAACCATGAGAGATGAGAGCATTAATAAAAAAAGAATGATCATAAAGTGGGCAAGAAAAGAAAACATGATTCAGATCTTCTTCAGCTAAACCACATTTGCATAAAGAAGAATCAAGAATTTTTAGTTTCTTAAGGTGAATTGCTGAACAACAGTGGCCAAATCGAAGACGGGAAATGATTGAGGAGACATATCTCGAGGCAAAAAATTTTTGAAACCATGGTTTCTGTGGTATATAACCTTGAAGACTATAGTAACGTCTACCCTTTGACCTCGAGGAATATTTCCAGGAAACTGACCATGATTTAAACAAGTCTTTTTTAGAGAGAAGTAAGAGATTAGAAGTATAATTTTGAAAATAAACTCTATCCCCATGTAACACAGCACTTTTTGCATAAAAATCAGCCTTATCATTTCCATAGATTCCAGAATGACCTGGAATCCAAGCTAAAATCACATCATAGCCTCGCAGGTTACACCGAAAAAGGTTTAATTTAATTTCAAACAGTATGGCAGAAAACTTTCCAAGGAATGGATTACCCTGTAAAGCTTGTAAGTTACTCAATGAATCTGTAAATATGATGGCCTGTTTGATTTTACTTAACAAAATGTACTTTACACCTTCTAAAATCCCCTGCCCTCACCAGTAAAAATGGAAGTACCTGGGGGACATTTGATTAATTGATAAATGTTATATTCCTTATGATATATCCCAACCCCAACACAGCCTTCAGGATCTTTTTTTGAGGCATCTGTGAATATTGAATGCCATCTAGACCATTTCTCAAACATGATTTGGGCGAATTTTTTAGAAGGAAACAAATCATCTTTACTAACTCCAAAGTTTAAAAATATTTTAGGGGTAAACAGAACTACATCTAAATTATGCATAAAAAGTGGAAGATGGGGACTATTGTTTGTAGGGAATTTAAACGTGTTAACTTTGTGAAAGCTTTTAATTAGACATGGTACATTTTCATCTAACCAGCTTGAAAACTTATAAAAAACTGACAGGTCCTTCAACTTTTCAAAAAGTGGATGATTAGTAAATTGCCATCTGTTAATTAAGAATCGATCAGCTAAATATTGCCTTCTTAAAGACAATGGGGATTCTACACACTCCACCTGTAAGGCATTTACAGGTGTAGACTTCATGGCTCCAGCAATAATCCTGAGAGCTCGAGACTGAATAAGGTCAAGTTTTTTAATGGCAGATTTATTAGAAGTATTTAGCAAAAAGGAGCCATAATCCATTACACTTCTGACCAATGCATCATATATTAATTTAAGGGAGCATGGTTGAGCACCCCACCATACACCAGCCAGACATCTAAGCAGATTTATATTCTTTTCACATTTACTTATCACATAATCAAAATGTTTTACACCAGACAATTTTGAATCCAGAAAAACACCCAAAAATTTTACACATGTATCAGTTGGAATTCTTATACCGTCTAACTGAATATTAATTCTAGGCAGAAGACGTTTAGACGAAAAAGTTATAATTTTACTTTTTTGTGGAGATATCTGAAGATTATGATCTTCAAGCCAAAGAGACATTGCGCTAATCGCATCAGAGATGGAATCAGCACACAAAGTAGCATTTTTACCTGAAGAAAATAGAACAATGTCATCAGCGTACTGGAGAACGTTGCAGAAAGGCAAAATAGTTTGATCTAAATCAGCTGTATAAATATTAAACAGTAATGGGCTCAAGACGGAACCCTGAGGCAAGCCTTTATAGACAGTTCTGCTAACCTGACCAGAGCCTGTGTTAATCACAACTGAGCGACCGGCGAAAGAATTGAAAATATATGAAACGAATTTAGGAGGGAAGCCAAGATTAAAAAGTTTAGTTTTAAGAATAGAAAGAGAAACGTTATCGTATGCCGCAGAAATATCTAAAAAGGCTGCAACAGTAAATTTCTTAGACGCTATACTGAGACGAATCACTGAAACTAAAAGAGATAAGTTGTCTAAACAACTTTTCCCTTTTCGGAAACCAAACTGAAAGTCGGAAAGAATTCCATTGGATTCACAAAACCATTCAAGACGGTTTTTAATCAGGTGTTCAGTTATTTTAGCCATTGTTATAGACATAGCAATAGGTCTATAACTATTTACCAGTCTGGGATCCTTACCTGGTTTTAAAATAGGAACAACAATTTGAACCTTCCAGGAATCGGTAACACATCCAGAGTCTACACAAAAATTTATCAATGACAGAAAGTAACAAAGGATGTCTGAATTACTATTACTTAAGAAAGAATAAGGAATACCATCTAAGCCAGGAGAAGAATCCTTGACAGTAGAAAGAACAAATTTTAATTCCTCTAAAGAAAAAGGCTTAGTCAGTGTAGTAAAAGAACTTGAAGGATGTATGGAACTTGCAATATTTGGAATATCAGAAATATTGGGAACAAAACAAGGAACTAACTTATCTAAAAAGGAATTGATCCATGGTAAAGAATCGGGAGAAGAAGGATTAATGGGGGAAACAGCACAGCGAAAAATTTTTATTTGATTCCAAACCACCCGGGACGGAGTCTCTGGTGAAATGAATTCAAAAGTAAAAAAGTAAAAGTAAAAAATTATTTATTTCATAAACTATTATACATAGTACTTGAAAACGTCATGATTACAAATGAAAAAAAAAAAACAATCGAAATAATATTACACTAAATCACGAAGCTTAGATTCACTTACATGCAACAAAACAATTTAAAAACAAAAAATAATTAAGTGTAAGTGAATCTAAGTGCCAGTTCCGAGCCACCGCTCTGTAAGAAGAACTGGCAAGAAACTCACAGGCTTTGCTCTTTTAAATATGTCCATTAGTTTGGTACTAGAAATACAATCTTCATTTGTCTGTGAAACTATACAATGCAATAAGTTAAGGTTATGTACCTTAACAATATTTATGTTTTCAAGTCATTCATATTAGAATAGCCTGTATGAAACGGCAGCTTAATCCCAAGCATTTTTATCTGCCATATAGTCTTTAATAGAATAGTATCCCTTTGAAGACAGCTTGTGTTTTATTGTTAATTTAAATTTATTTAGGCTCAATTGCTGTATGTTGCTTGGGATTTTATTGTAGAATCGCACACATTGACCTTTAAAAGATTTGTTTATCTTTTGGAGCCTAGTGGCAGGTACAACTAATTTATGCTTATTCCTTGTGTTTAGGTTATGTACACAGCTTTTCTTACTGAATTGATCAGTGTTCTTATGTACATAAACCAGGTTATCATAAATGAATTGACCGGCCACTGTTAAAATACCAATTTCCTTAAACTTTTCCCTTAGTGAATGTCCACACGGGAGATTATAAATTGCTCGAATAGCCCTCTTCTGCAGCACAAAGATTGTTTGAATGTCTGCGGCACAACCCCACAGAAGAATACCATAGGACATAACACTATGGAAATAGCTATGATAAACTAGCCTAGCTGTTACAACGTCTGTTAATTGGCGAATTTTCTTTACCGCGAATGCTGCAGAGCTAAGTCTACTCGACAATTCACCAATATGTGGGCCCCACTGTAGCTTAGAGTCTAAAATAATCCCTAAAAACTTGGTAGTATCCACAAGGGTCAACTCATCCTCCTTTACCATAATAGTAGAGTTTGCCTGTCTGACGTTAGGCGTCACGAATTTAATACATTTCGTTTTAGCCCCATTTAATAGCAAATTGTTAACGTCAAACCAGTGCACAACCTTCGAGATCGCACTGTTTACTTCGTCTAAATTCTGATTTCGTTTTAACTTAAACAATAATGATGTATCATCAGCAAACAAAACTATCTCGTGGTTTTCTTTAACAAAATATGGCAAATCATTAATATAAATCAAAAACAAAAACGGACCGAGAATCGAGCCCTGCGGTACCCCCATTTTTACAACAGACCCCTGAGATCGCTTTCCATTAACCTCAACCCTTTGAATCCTATTACTTAGATAAGAAGTGAGAAGATCCAATGCGGAGTTTCTTATTCCGTAATATTCTAATTTTTTTATCAATGCTTCATGAGGAACACAGTCAAAAGCTTTGGACAGATCGCAAAAAATACCTAAAGCGTCCAAAGAATTTTCCCAAGCATCAAATATATGTTTTAAAAGCTCAACACCTGCATCGGTTGTAGAGCGACCCTTAGTGAATCCAAATTGTTTCGAATGCATTAATCCATTTTTATTGAAAAATATTAACAGCTGGTTGTAAACAAGTTTTTCAAAAATTTTACTAAATGTAGGCAGAACTGAGATAGGTCGAAAATTTGTTGGGTCTGTTGTACTGCCCGATTTATATAATGGAATGATTTTACTTTCTTTCATTAGATCGGGAAATTTGCCGCAATCTACACATTTATTAAATATTAGAGCCAAACTGTGTGCCACCGAAACAATGATAGGCTTGGTAACTACGATGGAATTGCCCCAGAGGTCTGCAGCTTTCTTAACACTAAGAGTATTGAATGTCTTAATTATATCCATAGATGTAACATGACTAAAAGTAAAATCTACTGTACATATATTCACGTTATCTTTCAGAATTGACTCCGCTAAAGTGGGCGAACAATTTAAAGCTTTTGTGATAGACACTGGAATATTAGTAAAAAAGTTTTCGAAAGCATTGGCTACATCTAAGTCAGATGTAAGAGTTTTTTTATCAATGTTGAGTTTAAACTCAGTATTATAATTCACAAAACTTTCTCCAGCCTGCAGCTTTTTTACTTCTTAATAAGGAGCTAGCTTTTTGACATAAGTCAGAAACAGCCGAAAAATTCTCTTCGCTCATATTTCTTTTGTATTCTCTCTCCGCTTGCTTTCTACAATATACAATTTTCGTGCATTCCATATCCCACCAGGGCGGTAAAGGTTTGTTCCTAGTTACAATTGAACGTAGAGGAAGAGAACACTCTGCAGCCGACATAAGAAACTCAGATAATTTCCGAGCACAAAGATGTATGTTATTATTATTAATAACAGGTAAAAGAGTAACAAGATCTGACACTGACGCCGAAAATGTTGTCCAGTCGGTATAATTATTGATACTAAACTTAAGTAAAATATTTTTTTTTTGCCTTAAGGGCTTATTGAATGGTAAATGTATGGAGATAGGGAAGTGATCACTACCATGAGTAGATGGAAGAACATCCCAAGACATAACTGGAGCCAAGAAGGGAGAGGCTAAAGTTAAGTCTACTGCACTAACAAATTCTTGAGGTTTAGTTCTGCGAGTCGCAACACCAGAATTTAAAATGCAAAGTCCAGTAGAATCTAAAAATTCAATAAATTTAAAAGATAGATTATCATTCTTTTCACAACCCCAAGAATTGTTATGAATATTAAAATCACCCATAACAATCACAGGATCAGAGATAGACTGAATAAAAGAAAAGAGTTGTTGAAGAATAGGGTAAGAAGGATAGGGAATATATAAAGAGATAAAAATTATACCATATAATTTCATACATACAATAGAATATTCAGGATGAGGAAATGGAAAAGGAATATTTATACTATTTACATGACCGCTAACCAAAAGACATGCACCGCCATACCCATCAGCGCGGTCGTCACGGTATACGTGATATCTTTTAAAAAAGAAGGAGGTTGAGGGTTTCAAATACGTTTCTGAGATTGCAATTACAAGAGGATTGAACTTGGCACACAAGAAAGCCAACTCAGCTTTCTTGTGATTCAATCCTCTGCAATTCCATTGAATCGCCATGGAAGGGGCTGGATCCATTATTGGTTGATTTAGATGAAGTAGGTAATATAAAGGCATCGTTGGACAGTGAAGGAGAAGCAGATGAAAGAAGTTTGATAAGGATTTGGATCAAATCAGCTATAGAGGGGTGGGAAATTGAATCATAAATGGACTTATGACTCTTAGGTAAAACTGGGTGAGAGATTATGTTGTTATGAGCTTCTCTATCATAGCCTACACTTTTAGGTGGAGGGCCTTTGGGTTTCATAAAAACTGTTTTTTTTTTTGGAAGTATGAACAGGCGTTCTGAAATGGTGGTCAGGAGAAGCATATACCGTTTTGGAAGCAACATCACTATAAGATATTTTAGAAGATGAATGTAACTTAGAGGCCTCGTTATAAGAAATTGACTTTTCAGCCATTGAAATTTTAATGGAGTGTTGCCTTTCATATTCTGGGCACTTCTTGCTATTTGCAAAATGGAAACCAGAACATGAAACACAAGAAGCTTTATCTTCATCTATACGACAGGAATCCCCAGTATGACCATCACCACACTTAAAACAGCGAGGTTTAGATCGACACTGGGCTTTAGTGTGTCCAAATCTACAACAACTGTAACACTGTATAGTAGGAAAATAATATTGTAACACTGGGAGGGAATTGAAAAAAATAAATACACGTGGGGGAAGGACCTGTCCATCAAAAGTGACTACACAGGATTGAGAAGGTTTCCATGTCTTGGAACCCTCAACCTCAACCTTATAATTAAGTCTGCGGACTCGGAGAACCGGGCCACAGCCAGAGGGAACAGAAATTGATTCCAGTACCTCTTCAGTACTCCAATCTGATGGAACACCTTTGATAAGGCCCATCCTGGTAGTACTAAATGTGGGTATAAAGACTTTATAGTTATGTGACGCCAAAGGATTAGAACTAATAAATGTGTTAGCAGACTCCGCTGAAACAAAGCAAATGGTCATTCTATTTCTGCCAATTCTCTGGAGAGAACCTATCACAATGTCTTTAATGTTAAGCTGATTTAATAATTTACCAAAAGTTATGGCATTCAAAGAAAATCCAGGATTTTCTTCTACTTTTTGGATGTGGACTTGAAAAGGTCCTTTATCACTTTTTAAAAAGTGTTGACGTCCTGTAGGCTGATGTTTGGAACCAGTTGATTCTTGAGTCAAAGGAATATTATTTTGTCCCGAAGGAATGGAACATTCAGTACTAGTGTTAATATTAGCATCGCTCTTCTATCCTAAGGGCAGAGAAATTTCAGAAGGGGTTGTAGTTTTGGGTTTTTTACTTCTCTTATTAGTATGCTTGGTGTGTTTTTCCCGTTTTACTGAAAACCCTAAAGTTTTTAAATCCGCTTCAGAGTCTTCCGCCGAATCGAAAGAAGACCGGTCATCAATCGTCAGATTGCAAGCAATATCCATTTTGTCCGGGGGAACGGGTCCCCCAGAAAATTCGGCCATGCTTTATCTAATAATTCTTTTGTTTTTCAAAACAAATGAAGGTAAAAATGCGACATATATTAAGATGTTATTTTACAAATATTATCTACAATACTTACATGGGCTACATAAAGATGGATGGAACTAATAATTACAATAACTAATTTGGGATAATAAAGTTTCAAAGTAATAAATCGAGAAACGAGAAAAAAATTCAGCCAAACACCACGAAGTGACACTTGACACTCCCCGTTCTTAGTTTCTAAGGTCGCAGTTTGATACCAATAAATACAAACCTTGACAAATTCTGACAGAGAATCCGTTATACTTTTATTTCTCTCTCTTTTACACATACCGCCCATCTCTTAGGACATTGTTGTTAGTTATTTTTTGTATTTTCACTTAGTTCGTTATAATTGAACGAATCTAAATGATCTAGTTGATCTTAACGACAATAAAGTACCTATATTGCATATTTTATTTTATTTTACCCACTCGAAACTAACATTAGATTAAGACACATTGTTCTAAGTAATATGTTGTACTATGTATTATATGGACGTACTTCTAATCAAAATACAAAGACAAAACAAATGCTTTATTGATACATTTTTTTAGTTTCAACTTGTATTAGTAAGGTATACAAGTTTCAAAAAACTTTAACAAAAGAAAAAGTCAGATACCTAAGACTTTCACAATTTGCGGTTCGGGTAACAAAACAAAATATAACACGAGCGACAAGGATTTTCTGCTTATAAATTAAAAAAATATATAGGATATACATTCGTGGTACATACGAGTATAGGTACCCATAAAGCTTGTATGTCACTAAACATACTTGTTGTATTTATTTCCCGGTCCTTATTTCAGTAAAATATTTTTTTTGTTTCAATCAAGTTATTATATTTAGGTTATGTATTTTCATTATGTGTTTATAAACAAATATGTAATAAATAAATACATCATAATCACGATAAAAATTACCTCTAAACAAGTTAAACAACTGTAAAAAAACAGCGCTATAATTCACAAAATAAGTAATCGTACGAAAAATATGTATATTATTATTTAACTACAAAGTATTTAAGTCTTCAAGCAGACGGAAATTTTATTATCACAAAGTGGTATATCGTGAAATCGTCAACTTGACCGTAATTCGAGCGATCCGACCAAGGCGAGTGATAACGTGGTTTCACAATAGCAGAATTATTTGCGGCGGGCGTAGGGCTTCGCCTTGAGATGAGCTACAAACAACTACGTGGAAGGCGGCCGTCTCCGCTGAAATATAACATGCTCGCACACGAAAGTGTTAACGCAGAGACAACTCCTAAGTCCTATGTATTGTATTGAAATAGACAAGTGTACGGGACAAACTTAAGCGACTTGTTTAAAATTTGCTTATTGATTTTTCTCGAAAGCGTCAGTACCTATAGTGAAACTGATGCTGTTTGCTTTAAATAAGTTTATTTCATGAAAAAAAAATGAAAAAGTGTTTATTCAGTTAACAAAATGCTGGTCAATCATAACTTTTTCACAAGTTTTGAAAGAAAGAAAGAAGTGCATCACCATTTATCATCGTATAATTACTCGTAGTGTTTTATGTTTTTTTTAAAGATAGGTGTAAGTTTTCTAAACGAACACAATATATAAATAAACTGCAAGAGGAAGGTGCAAATAGAGGAAGTAGGAACTTTTTAACTTTAGAAACGACTTTTTTTCAATGTTTTCTTATTTATAATGCTGTAGTGGCTTGTAGGGTTATAGGGATAGCCCAAGCCAACCTCGCCTGCAAGGGGCGGGCCTGCCAATCAACGGACGAGGTTCTGGCGAACATAAAAGTTCCCGGTAAGCGGCAATAGGCTCGCCACCTATTACGTGACCATTACGTTAACAATATAACTGGCGGAATGTGGGCATATAATATGCCTCTGCCTACCCCTTCAGGGAAATAGGCGTGATATTATATATGGTTTGGCTTACCACAGAAGCAATAATGAAATATTTATAACCTATTTGGCAATAACTTTACTATATTTACATCATTTAATTGGTATATTCAAGTTCTAAGTAAGCTTTTAATTTTTTTTTTATTAACAAATCAACGTCTTGCTAATCTGAAACTGTGTCCAAATTTAGTAATGAAAGTAAAAATGCTTTATTTAATTCCGGCTCGAATGGAGCTCTCATGAGTATGACTGTCAAGATAAATTAAAACCTAACGCACCTAACAGAATGCTACTAGAACAATCACATACATTGTTCCAAACTTAACATGAAAAAATCTATGGTTAAGTACCAATAAGTATTATTATAGTAAGTACGGTACATTATGTGCTACAGAATTGCGGATGCTGTGGCAGCCTGCAATTAAGTCAGCGCAATATGCATTTTTGTGCTTTGCTAAAATGTATTTGTATGCTAATATGTATTTTTTGTCCAAATAAATTATGATAAAACCTCTTTTAAAGATTCTTAACTCATCATTATTATATCAGCTTCTTAAGGTCCTAATACTGAACACGGGCTTCCTCTCTCGAACCAAGGTGAGATGAATCTAAGTGCAGAGGCATGTGTGTGGCGTCTTGGTGTTAGACATTCTACAGGGCCACAAACTTGGCATAACAAGTAATTATACGATGATAAATGGTGATGCACTTCTTTCTTTCTTTCAAAGCACGGAAGAGCTTGATATAAATCACCACACAAACGATCACCATTGTAAGCGCTGCTCAACTTAAGCGATCGATCCCGACCACCAAGTCGGAAATAGTATGTTGTTTTTTTTATACTAGGCATTTCATTAAATATGCAGCTTTAAAGAAAAGTGCTTTATATATTATACAGTTGTTATCAAAAAGAAGTACGTGAGCAAACTTGTGATTTCAGCGCGACTGTACGGTGCGCACACGCCGTAGGTAAGCGTATCTAGGTCAATGGCGTCTCGTGACGCCGCGGCCCTTTGCGCCGCCTTGAACCGCCCTACTATGACTTGACTCTATTAATTTGCGCTCGCTCTATGCTAAAAATAAGAAAACAACTTTGGCTTTGGGTAAACATCTGAAGATATTGGGTTACACAATATTTGGCGGATACATCACTCCCAGCACATGTTTTTTTAAGGCTGTAAATCATGCGAAAAGTAATGTAATTTCATTTAAATCGTCTAAATTGATAGAAATCTTAGAAAATATCACAATAATTTAGAAAAAAATTAAAAAATACACAACACAAACGCCGGCCACATAAGCTCTGAAGACATCCTATTGTTGTCAGCATCACTATAACATACTGAAATAAATTTTAGTTGTAGGTCCATCTTGTACAGAAGAGACAATTTCGAAAGAGTGTCTATTAGTGTCTAAAAGCCTCAATCGGTTGATTATCTGTAATAGATAAGTACTAGGACTTCATATTTGTACAGGTGGTAGGCACAGACGACAACGGGAGCGTGCAAATTGAAGGTCTGTAAAGAACATTCTCGCAATCGGTGTCGATAGCAGCAAACTTAAACGCTGCCGGCATCGCAGCGAACGCAAAGACGATTTGCATAAGGGCCGCTGTCAATGTTAACACGAGTGGGCAATGGGCCGAAGGTTCCGACCTCCAATTCGGCAGCAAGGCCCTACAACTAACAAAATCATGTAACAAACAAACTCAGAATGCCATTCTCTGGTTACATAATTCGCGCGCTTGAGTTATCAACAAATATTTGAAGTTACCAAGGCATATTTCTTTAAATTCGACGTATTTTATATGAATGAAAACTAGTTTTAGTTAACGTTTATAAAGTTAAAACTGAAATATAATAAATGTTTTTAGTAGTATTTCAAGTATAAATTGTAGATAACTGTAATTAAACTACGTTATGAAGACTTAATCCCAAAAATGCAAAAAAAAAATTGTGAATGCGTACCTAATATTAGGTACTATTTTTATGATCGTGAAAGCTTCTTCCTAAATCATAACTAAATTATCTTAAAAAACCAATATATATCTACTGATAGCTCTAACAATGTAACTCTAAATTACATCTAACATAATTATTATGTTGTATCTATAAACTCCTACATAGATGTTTTGATGGTTATTGAAAATTGTCTCCGCGCATAAATTAGTGGCGTTCCATATATTCGCGAGCGCAAGGTTGTGTTGCGCAAACGTTACACGTGTACGTTAGTTGCCGCTGCGCGCGCGCTGAACGGCGACCTCTCCCGAACACTTCCGACAATGAATAAGTTACTTCAGAAACTCAACTTTTATTCTCATTTAGGACAGACAGAAACCTAATGTTAAGCTATAATTAATCTGACTACATCATGGCGCACAATTAAGTAACGAGCTCTATATAAGAAAGGCAACAGACAACTGACATTATGCTTCGCCTACGAGTATAGTTACTTTGACGAGAATTGGTCAGAGTTCAGGAACTCAGCTCTCCACTATTGATGCCGTGGTATCGATTCTAACTCAAAAAAAATATTTATCTTAATCTGGGTGTTTTTAATAGGTACATGATAAGGGTGTAAAAACGGCATGTTAGAATATTTTTCCGTTGTCTAGCAACCATTGTACAAGCTCTATGCATGTGTGGGATGTCTGTGAATATATATATAAACAAATGTTTAGTTTTAACATACATAACTGAATGTTATTCTAGGTCTCACAAAATTTATAGCATAGGTTTGTAACCACCATCAACAACAACCTCGACGAGCTTTTGTTGCGTTCTCAATTTGAGCAACAGTAGGTAATAAGCCTTTGTGTGTGGGTTTTCATGTTATATCTCTCTTTACAAGTCAACCTTCTGTACTAAAAATTTGCTTCCGATTTGCATGCGCCGAGTGGCCCAGCGCCGAAGGTGACGCTCATGCGGAAACATAACTCAATAAAAACAACTCTGCACCTTGACTCGTCGGATTTCTTACCGAGTAAATAATTAGCATGTATACGTACATACAGTTTTTCCTGCACTCGGAAAACCTTGATTTCAATGGCGAATTTATATACCAAAGTATACAAGTGGCCATAATGAAATAAACTTGCAGATAAACCAATGAATGGCTGGTTTAATTTTTTTCACATTGAAACTTTGTTTCGCCACCATTGATTACTTATACATAAATTAACTATGCTTCAGTATACTTAAGCATAGTTAAATTATTAAAATTTTCCCACAACCCGTATGGAATAAACCAGATGAACCGTGGAATTAACGGAAGAGTGGAAACCGGTGGATGCAGACGACCCAAGATCGATCGATCGACATGGCAAACATGATCTGCACTCCTTCGTAATACTCACTAGTTTAGTACTCTGTGTGTTCTTCTGGACTAGATGATGTTAATGAATAGGCACAAGGATAGATAATGTACTTTTATATAATCAGAGATAGACGCAAGGCATTCCGGCGAAGAAACTACAAATAGGCAGTAGATTTATAATATTTTATTTTGTTTTTATTCAGTATGCACACTACTAGGGACTAAAAAAATTCAAACAAAAAATGAATATAAATTTAGGGCTCCAATGTGACAACAGTTCACCTAACTTCAATTATATGTCACGCGCAAAGCAAGCCGCGCTGACCCATTTTCGCGCGAACGAAACTTATTGCGCATTTACATTCTGCATTTGCGCATTAGCGTAGCGTCTCGTAGCATTTCGTAGCGAATCGTATACATGTCACGTTTTAATTGCTATTATAAAAACAATTGTATACTTTATAAAAAATATTCCTTCGTTTCGGTATTCTAGTAATGCAATAAAAAAAAATCTTCTTGATTTTCTGCAAATGCTTTATGGAAGATTTTAAATTTTAATTCATTTTAATAATATGAAAATTTCTAAGCACTCCAAAATCATTGTTGGAATTAATACCGAGTTATATGTCAAACAACTAAAGCAAAAAAATACAGCTTTTGCATAATGGTCACTCTATTTTTATTTGGGTAAATTTGTAAGAGTACCTACTTATTTGATTGAAAACAGAGACAGAGATTGAACATGACCTGGATCCACTCAGAGAAAGAGACTATTGTTCTGGTATACATATAATTAGGTATTATGGTGTATAAATACCAAATGCAGTGATAAGTTCTAAATACTCATATTTCTACTAAAATTTTAAAAAGCATTTCACGCGAGTAAACTGGTTATAACATCGATTCATCTTCACACAAAGGTCTGTCTTAAGATAAAGCAAACTAATTAATAAAAAACCATGGATTTCTTACACTATTATTTATCTTTCATGGCCGTAGCCATGCGATTGGCTTAAATGACGCCATTGCTCCGTAAGGCAAACACGATTCACCTATTTATTTATAGTTGATACAGCGTGAAGACACATAGCGAATAACCTTCGACGACAATATCTTTCAGAGTAACAAACACAATAAGATATTTTACGTATTAAATAGTTAAATTACTTCCATTGTCAATATAGATAAAATGTTTGTATCACGTTAGGATCAAAAAGGAAGGAGGTTAGGAAGGCAATCGGAAAAGTTTCCTATTACTTATACATACATATTTTATACAATCACTCTTGTTTCCCTTAAAGGGTTGGCAGAGGCATTATTTAATAATTATATTAGTAAATAAATGTTGTATACAAAATTGTAAGTAAACTTTTTGATAATGTCCGACGGCTGATAAAAATATGGACACGTTCCTAACGGCACCAATCTCCATTTCGTAGTTGACATTCCATAAAGTAGCACTCGACGACTTCAAAATTTCACAAGAGGGTACAATTTGAATAAAACAAATATTTTTCTTAGGTCAGACTAGTAATTTTTAGTTAACATTATAGCTTTATCTCAAAAAACCTTAGTCCTTTTCTAAATAACATAAATAATAACACAATACAGGCAAATTTTATATATCGCAGAACTTTACAGTATTTTAAGTAAGTCGTTGTATGGGTGACCGTTTGCGTGGCATTTGATATCAAATGCTTCTGTGGCTATGAAGCCTTTCAAGCCCCAGCTGTCACATTTTAATATGTGATTGTCGTTTAGTCAAGTTATTTGAAAAATCTAATAACAGGACTTCACCCATCTGTCTTCGCCAATCCTTTCTGAGAAACTTGAGTCCTTCTTTACCTTAGTTAGAGAAGAGGCTAACACCCAGATGTGGTACGAATTAAAGAGGTATGAATTAGAGCCTATTTCAATTTTAAGTATATCTGCAAATATTATATTCATAAAAATATTTTGAATTCAAGGTATCTACTGTGAATGAACTGCGTGAATTTGGTTCTTTTCCTAGGTAAGAAGAGCCTCGATAGATATCGCTGCAGTGGTGTTTCAAGGCATATTTTGTATCGGTGTACGCCATATTTTCATTCAGTTTAAAGAGATCTAAGCTTGGTAAATAAATACAACGCTGTTATTTGCACCTCCAGTTGTAATATGATGGCGTATAATTTACAATAAGGTCTTGTTCTTCGACAATTTCGGCAGTGGTATATTGCCACCATAAAATGAAGTTCATGCAGTAATTTACTAGTTAAGCCAGTTAATGGATATTTTTCTTTGAAACATAGCTTTTTGCATTTTTTATACCTATCACGTAGCCCATGGAAATATGCACTGAACTATTACATTATCTTTCTTTCTTTTTAGTTCATTAAGTACCTACCTACTATCGAATATTTAAAATTCATTCCATATTACACAAAAATAATATGAACTTATTTTGTAACGTAACGTAGCCCTTGATCACTTAAATTAAGGAAAATAATTCATAGAGGCTATTTAACATTAAATTAATCAGCATTGTAGGCCGTCGAAGTGGGTACCCTTCATGCACACTAACACAACTTGTACACACTAGTGCAATAAACTGCCTCATGTGTGCAGTGTGTCCATTCTTATAGGTGTGTTAGGTATGTGCCACTTACGCACACAGCCATATATATAGTAGGGCTGTATTGACAACACGTCTTATTAATTTAGTTGAATGCTTTTCACCCACTCAACTCACTACACTAAATAAAACATATTTCTATATTATTATCACTTTTGTTACCCAGTCCCAAATAGGTAACTCGTAACTAATTAGAATTTTAGACAAT
Organism: Musotima nitidalis; assembly: GCA_949126915.1. Classification (NCBI taxonomy): domain Eukaryota; kingdom Metazoa; phylum Arthropoda; class Insecta; order Lepidoptera; family Crambidae; genus Musotima; species Musotima nitidalis. The sequence goes on along the minus strand of OX421418.1, from coordinate 11,577,794 downwards.
CAATTTCCACTTTATTGTAAATGAAGTCTAGCTTCGGCTCAGTTCCGCTTAGATTTGGATCAATATAGCTCCAATAAACATCAACTAAGAATTATACAACAAATTTGTTAGGTTTTGATTCCACCAGTATGAATTCATATGAAACACGGTAGTAAAGTGTTAGTAATTTGCCAAAAACTGTCAAGTACCTACTTAGTTAGTCACGAACACCTAGTTTGTTTTAAATTACAAATTTTATCAAAGAATATTCTTGCTATCTTTATAAATCGTACCTACCATTACTCCATATAAATATTTAAGCCTTTATTAGCTACTTAGGTACTTCACTGAAGGTACCTATACTTTCCAATTTTGGTCGATTCCTCTGAGTGATTCTAGTTCGATACTACTCCAATACTTATCAGTATTATTGGAGTAGCATAGTGATAAGAGAAAAGAATGATTAGAAATATTTTGATAAACGACGACAATATTTTTTTCTTTCTTTCGATTAAATTCAGTAAAGCTATCCAATAAAAAGTGGTAGCCCTACAGAAGACTTTGTTTTGCTGTTGAGATTCGCGCGTGTCGTTGCGCAAGCGCATGGAGGCCATTGACTTCACAGCGGCGCGGCGGCCATATTGGCGTCAGCGCGGGCGCAGTAATGGAACGCGAATTCGGCTTCTGTTCTGCGCGTTTCGAAATCGCCTCGTTTTATACGAACGACGTGACCAAACTGCGATTTTGTTGCTGATAAAAACCAACCAACCATGTTAACTCTGATACGGATTTACCTAGACACGAAAATAGGTCATACTTATTATGTTTGTCAAAAGATAAATTGCAGATAGGTGCCTACTAACTTAAACCTTGACTTTTCTTATTTATTGCTACTACGTAGTTACTTCTGTCTGTGCATTTGTTGAAGTATATTTTTCAAAACTAAAAAAAATTGCACCAATAATTAAGAAAAAGAACCTTATAAGCCATAAAAACCCACTGCTAAGCAGCTAAACCGTTTCATTTATTACCTATATGTCTATGTAGAGGCGAATTGATCTCCATACAGAGAAATTTTGAACAATTTGTGCTACATATAATTACTACGTGGAAAATATCCATTTTTTCTACCTCTAAATTATGAAGTGAATAGTTCACTCCATAAATTTTGTAAAAAACAAAACGCATTGACCCATATCAAGGTGACAACAGCCGTTTTCCTTCACTGAGTAATGTAGAGCCTTCTTATTTGACGCATTTCTTCCGCCACGTACAGTCGGCCTCACGCGCCATTTAAAAATTTAATACTTATCGATTGAGCCGGTTTTGAAGGCTGTTCTATCATTAGACCCTTAAGCGATTCAATGCGCGTCAGAGACAAGAAAAAAACACTTTTCAAAAGTATACATTTTCTTTGGTATACTTTGTGGTCTTTATATGAAGAATTCGAAACTTATTTTCGTGTATGTACATTGCGCAATAATATTCGCGAACAGATAACGGAGTATACCTAAACATCGCTCGCGCCGTCCTCTCGCAGATTTCCATCGGATCTCTCTCTTGCTCACACTTGTATGATATAACTGCTTCTCGCTCAAGCGCTGTGACACAAAAACCAAGCGAGTTGCGAAACAGCGCGGATTATATGGCAGGTGGATTGTGCAGTAAACGAGTTTAAATAACTGCTTTCACATACCTTTGGCTACACATATGTATATAAGATATAAAATTGTTACACATGGAAACCGCTGGTCGAGGTTTGGGACATGCGAAAGTTGTAGTTGAATACTTACTTCTTTGCTAATAGATATCTCATTTTTAGTCATTTGTGTCTGGCGACAAGGAAATTTGTGGATAAATACTTTTTCTTCCTTTTTAAAAAAAAGATAACATTCGTTGCCCTTTTAGAAATATTATTTACCTACATTAAACAGAGATTGGTTTCTAAAAGTAAACCTACCTATATCTAGTAGGTAGGTACCTACCTATGTGTGGAGGAATACTATGGTCCGACAAAATATAACTGTAAAAGAGTTTAAGTAAATATAAAGTAAAACAATAATAACTTTATTTTAATTACATAAGACAATTTACTGTAATAATACTCAAGTGCCGAAAATAGGTCAAGCTTGTTTTTATAGACACCATTCGGTCAACTATATATATATATCACAATAGTCAAGTTCTTTTAACGACAAATAAGCTGTGAACATGTTTTTCCTGTAGTACCTTTATGTGTTTATAAGTTTTTATTAAATAATGAAATCGATAATTGCAAAATTGGCACAAGGCGGATCAAAAATATTTATTTACCAGACAGTATTAGTATTCAAAAGAACATCACTTACGCTTAGTAGGTACGGTATATGTTTGTTCTGTCTGGATGAAAAGAAAAATGCAAACGAAGAGATATTAGCGACCTCATAGAGTCGGTGTCATACTGCCAGATGTGTAAAAGTGGAACAACTATGCCGTGACAATTACGAAATAACTGGGGAACTGGGTGTTGATCATTCTCAGACGTTTAAATGATTTAAATTCAAATTACTCTTCTCAAACAATGGCTGATTCGTCAACTCGAAAAGTAATCAATTCCACTATGAAAGATAATATTGTGTTATTCATTAAGAGAATTAAAAATGGTCACTTACCTTCCTAGTAGAAGAATACGACAATGTAGAGTCAATAAAGTGTAATTTTTTCTAGATATAAATAGGTCACTATTACTGCAGTGCCAAATATTTTAGCTGTTATATAGTATCGCTACGCTAATAATATATAATAATAATATTTTCTAACAATTACACCAATCATTTAGTTCCAAGATAAGTATCATTAAGAACTTGTGTTATGGATACTAAATAACGGATAAACATACATAAATACTATTTTTTTTGTAAATAAATACTTAATATACATAGGGAAACGCCTAAAACGGCTAAATATTATGAGTTTGGTAGATATTTATTCTGCCTGGATAAAAAGAAAAATGCGAACTCATATTAGCGTACCGATAGAGTCGGTGTCATACTGACCGATGTGTAAAAGTGGAACAAGTATGTCGCGACAATTACGAAACGACTGGAGAACTGGATGTTAAACTCAGACGTTTAGATTTCATAGACTCGACTTAAACAAATGCTTATTCTTCAACTCAAAAAGTAATCAATTCCATTTTGAAAAATAGTATTATGCTAAGGTAAGTCACTCAGTGAATGACTTACCTACAAGTAGGTGACTTGCATTGTAAATTATAGTAGAAGAATAAATGTGTCAATAGCTACAAAGGGTCAAAAAAGTATCTGCTCTTATAATTTTTCAATAAATCTTCTAATACCTATGACTTAAATATTACCAAATTAGTCCGGTCAATTTAGACCAAAAAATTAGAGTGAAGTTACATAAAGTCCCAACAAGCTGAATTTCTGTGAAGTTGTTCAAAACATAATTATAAACAATGTGTAGAAGTTCCCCATCATTCCCCTGTAAGGAAAAAATTTAATTCAAGGACAAAGGTCAAAAAAATTAGTTTTTCGCGATTTTCAGCAAAACGGTAAGTTTTATCATAAAAGTGCTTCAGACAAAAATTGTAGATCATAAAATTATCTTTAAAAAATGTATCAATACTTTTTTCTTACGAGCCACCGTTTCTGAGATATAACGATTCAAAAAGTTATAAAAGTTATCGTCATAATATGCATACGTTTCCACGCCACCTATGAGGTAGTGTACTTAGCGCGTTTTTTTAACAACTTTTAGTTATTATCAACCTAGTTACTTAAAAGAAAAAGCTATCCACAGAAAACCTAAAGAATCTAGCTCCGCCTAAGTTATGACGTATGGGTATATGCTAAAGGGTCTTTATGTAGGTATCTTATATGCAAGTCGTTCAAAGTAAGACGAATGCAAAACGTTCGCGAATTGCGAATTAGTGCTGTCGTAGGCGGAGTCGGGTCGCGCGGCGTCCAATGCTCGCGCTCGCAGTCCGCATGCGCCGTAAATAGCGGCTAGGTACCGCGGACACTTTAGGTACGCTCTACTGGCGATGCGTGCCGATTGCTCCCATTGTCACAGGGCTACCATCTTACCGCTAATGCAAGACGTCTGGAATGATTGATACTTTTATTTTGTTCAAAAATGTTATTCTTCAAACATAATAATATATAAAATTATGACTTTGTGGATTAAAAATTGAAAATTAGCTCTAAAAATTGACAAAATCTTTAAAGAAAACCATATTTTTTCAGTTGACCTTATACTAATGCGTATTTCAATGGTTTATTGTTACATTATGTGCAAATCAATGTGCTTCTTTCGATCGCGTCATCAAATATAGATATCTATAAAATATATTTTGTTAAAGATTTCATTAATGCGATAGTCAGATTCATGCAGTTAGACAGACACTTGGCCCGATTCGGTTAAAATTCTGTACAGAAAAGCCTTAACCTTAGAGAAGGATAGCAGGATGCAAACGCTTAGTCCCTGTCGGGCACGTTAAATTAGATCACAATGTGCACACAGGCAGCTTAGGTACCACTTAAACTTTACACTTTTACACTTTACTCTAAACAAAGCCATTGCAAAACCCAGAAATATGCCTATTAAACCAAAATATACACCTTCGCCATAATTACGATGTAAATGATGGCTAACAAAATATTGTACAGCCATCCGCAGTCGATTGCTCCGTATCACGTAAATTCGTCAACCCTACAACATTCATACCGTCAAAGCATAGAGCGCACGGCAGCCCAGCGATATACTCCGATAAGATAAAAAATAATCGATATTTTCGCGCGATTCGCCGCTTGGCCGCACGAAAGGTCACTACGGTTGCGAAATAATGTACAAGCCCTACTAATGGCACGGAACGTTAGTGTTCACAGCACTGCTGATTGTTTGGAGATAACAGTCTAAAATTGCTTATGCTATTGCATTACTTTTTACGTTCCTGGACGACTTCGCAAAGTTTGTATGCAAAGTGAAGACTCCAAGATTCGTAAGTATTACCTATTCATTATATATGTATCTAATTATTATTCATAGTTACTCTTTATTAGATGGCAGTGCCAGATATTCTGCCGTCAATCTGTATTAGCGCTACATGCCTAAAAAAGCGTTAAGCGCCAAAACCTTATTGTCAATGTCCTCAAATAATTACGTATAAGAGACAAAAAGATAGATATATTATTTTTATGTAGGTATTATATTTAACTATGCCGCGTCCACATCCCGTCGTCGTTGCGCCATTTAATAAGTAATTACCTACAAATAGTAAGGTCATATCTTAACAAACTAGGGTTCTAAACACAATGACAAAGTAGGTACTTATATGATCAGTTCGTTTCGTCTTCAATCATAAGAAAGCATTTCTAAGTAAGTGGATTATTTCCCTAGTAAAACACAGAAATAGCCCATCGCTTACTTTATTCCTAGCACTTATTTTATTCCTTGCACGGAACAACAGCGTAATGCTGATAATTTTCGAGGTCTCAGCAGTGCTTTGACAGTAACAACCCTGATGAATTTTGTATGCGCTGTATCGCGTGTCTCTATAAGTAGCGCGTCTACTTTACTACATATAACAATAGCTAAGTTGAAGAAAGTACTTGATAAAATACAGCAAAAACATTAGTAATTCACTCAAAGAGGAGAATTACCTTTTCATTTGTAATACGCTAAGAACATTGAATACTATTGAATTCTTCATGAAGAAAGAACCACATATTTATAGAAATATTTTTGACCATTTCTGACGGCATCATCTAGCTCTAAACCAAGAAGAACACTTCTGGGGAATTATCTGCGGGAGCATGTGTTTCCCTACCTTTATAGTCCTGGGTCTTTAAACCGAGGCATTTACGCATCCCGTGATGAGCCTCATGAGCGGGTACGCTTGTTCCTGTGCTTGTTTTATATTATGAGGCGCTCTCATTCTCTTGCATACTTGTTCCATTAGCGAGGACCATGCAACTATGACGTGTCACATTTAAATAAAAACACAGGAATATTCATAACATCTACAAAACAATAACATCAGGTAAATGGGCAGGTTAATGCTCACAATCATTTAATATTTTGCTCGAGTCGACGTGCTCTAGGAGCGAAAAACGGGTGAGACGACCACTCTATATCAAAAAATAAGTCAGTAATGATTAATGTATAAAGTTGGAGCCAGATTTTGCATGTCCCAAGTCACTAAAGTGTAATTAAGTGATTAATGGAATAGAAATAAACCATTACGTTTGCCACGGCTTGTTGGCGAGGCGTCGAAAGAAACCCGGACCTCTACATGTGCATCGGTCTGTCTGTCAGACATCATTAACCTTTCATTTACTAAACATTCACATCGACTGACAGATGCATCAATAAAACATTAGTTTGTCTAAGAAGTGTTAATGGGTTTTTGCTTATTTTCAAGGGCATTATGTTTTTAGCCGAGCACAACTGTGTAATAGTATAATATCTGCATTTTTAATGAAAGTTTAGGTTTGCGTGACATGTTTCAGCCATTTCAATACAAGTAACATAAAGTGTTATCTTATGATACATTAATCACTTAAACAGCTTTAAGATTCCCGATACCAAAAACTACTTGTATGTAAACAGTTACTAAAATTAAAATATTCTATAATAAACAATCTGGACCTATCCGATGGTAAGAACTATAAAGCTTTACCACTGAACTTAAACAGATGATTTGTTTTAATGCATTACTCGAATACTTAAACTACATAAAGGGTAGGTACATAAAGTATTAATAGGTTGGAGAAAAAGTCTTTTCGTATTTTTGTATGACCTGCTGTCTAACCATGGACCCTCCGGGAAGTCGGCCACACACGCTATGGTCGCAAGGGGAGGTTGGAGGGGCGCGTCCACTGTGCCTCTCTGAGGAGGTCCTCCCGGTTTTGGTCCGGGGGTCGTTGCCGCAGGCGGGGTGTCAGAAGCTGCAACCCAGGTACTGGCCCTCGCCTTTTTCTCAACAAGCGGCGGGCGTCGTCGGAAGATTTTTAGTGGGTATTACTTGGCGGTCGTGTCTGCCGGTGGTGAGTCCCACACCCCCTTTCGGTCCCCCTTTGGCCGGAAGGCAGTGCGTAAATGCATTTTGTTACCGACGTAAAAAAAAAAAAAAAAAAAAAAAGGGCTATATGGTGGATGCACTAGGACCTCCCAGTCGAACTCTCTTAATTTTTGCTGAGTGGCTAAAGATGTGTGTGGTCTAGCGTTATCGTGATGAAAGACCACACCCTTCCTGTTGATCAATTCCGGCCGTTTTCTTTCGACTGCTTCCTTTAATCTCATCAGTTGCTGGCAGTAAAGATCAGAATCGATGGTTTTGCCGGGCGGTAAAAGCTCATAATAAACAATGCCCTTCCAATCCCACCATACAAACAGCATCACCTTATTTCGTGTTAGGCCAGGTTTGGCCACAGTCTGACCTCGACGCCGAGGTTCTCTCGGCGGTCTACTGGCGTGGCGCGCAATCCCGGAGCCAGGGTCTCCGCCCCACACCGGACACTGTGGTGCGGTGGCGTAGAGACGCTCAGACACAGGCTCTGGGCGCATGGCGGCGGCAGCTACACAGGAGCGCCGAACTACGTGCCGAAGGATCGAGGCGCCGTATCCTCGAGGCGGTCGGGCCCATCTTGGAGCGATGGGTCGGCCGTCGGTGGGGGTCGATGACTTTCCGGCTCACACAGGTACTTTCCGGGCACGGGTGCTTTGGGAAGTATCTGTGTGACGTCGCCGGGGGGGAGTCGACCCGGTGTTGCCACCACTGCGACTGCGCGATGGATGATGCGCAGCACACTTTGGTGGCGTGCCCTGCGTGGGCGGGGCCGCGGTCGACGTTAGCCGCGGCCCTGGGTGGAGTGGCTCTCTCGCTGCCGACCATCATGCAAAAGATGGTCGACAGCGAGATGGCGTGGGAGGCGATGGCCTCCTTCTGCGAAGTGGTGATGTCGCAGAAGGAGGCCGCGGAGCGGGAGAGGGAGCGGGATCCGCTCTCTCTCCGGCTACGCCGTTGGCGCAGCGGGCGGGCCAGGAGGGTCGCACGTTCTTGTCGTACGTGATCCACTTTTCATCGCCAGTTATCAATCTCTTCAAAAACGGCTCGGTTTCATTACGTCTCAATAATGAATCGCAAATGAGTACACGGTTCATTAAGTTTCTTTGAGTGAGCTCGTGTGGCACCCAAATATCGAGCTTTTTTGTATAACCAGCTTTCTTCAAATGGGTCAAAACTGTTTTGTGGTCAATTCCCAGTTCTTCAGCTACATCGTAACTACTAATATGCCGATCTTGCTCCACTCTTTCAAAAATGGCGTCCATTTTATTCATAACAGGGCGACCAGAGCGAGGTGCATCTTTAACATCAAAATTTCCGGACTGAAAACGTTTGAACCAAATTTGTGCTACTCTTACTGACACTGCATCAGGTCCATAAACATCACAATTTTTTTTCACTGCTTGAGTTGCATTTTTGCCTTTTTTATAATTAAATTTTTGAAATGTATCGAATTTCTTCATTAGATTCACTCATTTTTACGGAGAGAAAAACAAATGAAAAATAGCGGGAAACAACTTTTTTTTATTTTTTTCTTTTCTTTATAATGGAACCTTTTTAATGTTACCAAAACCAGCCAGACACAAATAGTACAGTCAAAAAATTTTTATAATAAGTTTATACCTACGTTATGCGAAAAGACTTTTTCCCCGACCTAATATGTTAGTTTTATTTCCTTATACAGATTAGTGATCTTATAGCCGCAAATTAAGATACTCATACTTACGGTGAAGCGCTTGTAGCTCCATGAGAAATGTGTGAAGACAATCGCTGAAGTTAAGCATAGGTCAGTCCTCGGGCAGCAGACGTTCTTGTGCCATTAAAATTTGTCATCGAGTCTCGGAAGGTGCTGAGTGCTGTTGTGTGCCTGTGTCATGTTGGAGGCTTGCAGAATTGCACAGCCACAATACTTTAAGCTCCTCTCTGCCATACCTGTTCGTATTGAATAATTGGAGCTTAATTTTACTTAGGTAATTGAAGTTTTGACGTAAACGCAAACGTTAACTGATACTGTTCTGAGCTGTTAGACTGAATTCAGAATAACGCTACTGTCTTTTAGCAGTCGCTTACAACAATTCGCTCCTCGTCATCGACAACATTCGATCTCACAATTATAAACTCTTTTTATTCAATAACTCTTAAGTTACAACTATTTAAGTAAGAACTATTTAAATTATCCCCCCCGACAGGTCTCCACCTTGGCGTGGTGGGGAGGCTGAGTACCTCCCGGAGGCCGAGAAAAGATAACCCAGAGGTTAGCAACTATGGGTGCCCTTAGTACTGACTACCGGGGGGGAAACAAAGAGGGACCTATGGAGGGCGCAGCGGGCGTGCCAAGAGGGCCCCTCAAGCAGCGCCATTAGGGTCTTACGCAGTGGGGGCAGGGGGCCCCTGCTGTCTAACCATGGACCCTCCGAGAAGTCGGCCACAGACGCTATGGTCGCACAAGGAGGTAGGAGGGGCGCGTCCACTGCGGTAGTCCTCCCTGTCTTGGTCCGGGGGACGTTGGCCGCAGGCGGGGTGTCAGACGCTGCAACCCAGGTACTGGCCCCCGCCTTTTTCTCAACAAGCGGCGGTATTACTGCTTGCAGTCGCGTCTGCCGGTGGTGAGTCCCACACCCCCTTTCGGTCCCCCTTTAGCCGGAAGGCAGTGCGTAAACGCATTTTGTTACCGAGGGATCCTCCCACCCGATGGATTGATGATATGGTCACATCGACGGGAAGCCGGTGGATGCAAGCACCACAAAATCGATCAAAGTGGAAAGCAATTGAGTTCAACAGTGGGACTTCAAATTCCTAAAATTATGATGATAATTTAAGTTATTTGAATTAGCCTGCTGGCTGGCTATTGTCCAGAAGGTCGAACCCGATACGAGCTTTTCGGTCCGATCGTCATTCATCATTTCAAGAATTACTTAAATTCTTAATTACAAATAAGTAACAATTCTAGTAGGTAATAGCTGTCTTACCGTATTGTGTTCGCACAATTAGAATATATATAAGTATTTAAATATGCCCTTATCATAAAAAACTATTTCTTTAAAATACTAATGGCTTATTCTTATTCAATTATATCTATCCAATTTTTTTTGCGTTAAAAATGTTTAAAACATTAAGTATATCATTAATATTGTCGTCATATTTTACCATCAGGAGCTTTGGCTTATTAAAAGGTGAACAAACATCGTAAAACTGGATGAATTTTACAATTATTTCTAACTCCTTTAAGCTTAGCTCGTCATGTGGTTCCTATAAAGTGTTGAGTAACACACTTTCAGTATTTAAAACAACAACCACAGAATATTTTAAAATAAAGGGGCGAGAAATATACGTTTGCAACTCAAACACTTTAAGTTATACTAAGTACGAGTAATAAATTATACACACTTAATCGAAAATTGAAATTTTAGCTAGATCTTTACAAGTTAATCAATCAATCAACAGTCTAACAATTTTAGTGAGAGTAACTCTGCAATGGAAGCGCTCGTAGCTCTGCGGTGCTCGGTGGTCGAAAACGATAACCGAAGTAAAGCAGAGTTTACAGAGGACAGTCCTTGGATGGGTGACCGTTTGTGTGGCATTTGATATCGAGCGCTTCCGTGTTTCGGAAGGCACGTTAAGCCGTTGGTCCCGGTTATCACTAAATGTGGTAGTCGTTAAGCCATGTTAGAGGCCTAATGGGCGGCTTGAAAAATTCTAACAGCAGGACGCCATACACCTGCCTCCGCCATTTTGGTCAACCTGAAACTTGAATTTGTATAAATGATTAGCCTTGCATGTCCACGGTAAACAGAGCGACACTAGAATATAAGCAGCCGACCAGAAGATCCAATCTACATCTATACTTACTGAAACTTATATGAAAATATTTAAGGTAGGTAACTTATGCAAAACATCAGTTTTGCTTTTTTTATACTAAGAGGTGGCACTCGAGCATGCGCCCCTTTTGATGGAAAGTGGTGGTGGTTTGTACGCTTAATTCAGTAATATAATAAAGTTATTTTCGCTCTTATGATAACCGAAAGACACTAATGTTCATGACACAAAGAAAAAAAAAACCAGAAAAAAGTCCTCAACTTTGTGAAATGGTGACCGGGTCACAGGTACCGGGTGACTGGTTGGAATCATGGTTTATTTGCTCTATAATCTTGTTTGAAAAGAAGGTAGGCAAATCGCAGACGAGTTGGCGGGAGATCTCGTCTATCTTCTGTATGGCAAGTTTTTTGGGATTTTTTTACCGTCTGCGTTTAAGCAGGTTGAACCAGAGACGTATTCAGGACCAACTTAAATTAATCACATTAAAAATCTAATAAGACTGACCTCTAGCTAGTCAGATTAAGGTTAAAATATGCAAAATTGTTTTATACCAAGGACTTTAGTACTTTCACCTTTAAATAGACTTTCTACACGAAAAACAGATTGTGGAGTCTCACACGCAGCAATTTAATCGCAACACTTCATCGCAAAACAAACATTGCACGTGGCAACCAGTTAAGTTTGTCGCTGACGTTAATTAAAGCGTATTATAACCGCATATCGCGATCACGAATCCGCCTCGCGGTTCTGTTGAGTTATTTAATAGTGTTTTTTGTTGGCAGGCGATTGCGCTCCGCCACCCTTGGGCCCGCGCAAAAAACCCTCACGAATGAGAAGGGAGCGGGCTCGCGGGGCGAAGGGCGAGTTCCGCGCCGGAGATCGCTATCGCACGCACCACGCACCCACTGCACGCACTATCCTAAAACTAGCCACTTTCATTGTTGAGTGTTCCGCGAGCCTTATGTTCATTACGCGGCCGTCAAATTAAAGATATCCAAATAATACAGAAAATTTTGCAAATTAATATGTCGCACATTTTAACAAGATCTTCTTTAACCAACAGCTAATTACTAGAAATAACGATAATAGCATGTTATTAAGTAATAGAAATTCAATTAGTTTAGAAGTCGTACAGTGCCTCTATATGAATGAAAAAAGACTAGGAAAGTTGACTAATGAAGTGCAAGAGGTCTTAACTAATATTCAAACAAAATTTCGAGAACACACATAATATAATTTGAGTTAATGTTTATTTTACAAACTTTCGCCATAGGTTTTAGTATTTTAATATTCCATAACTGACATTGGAATAGTATGTTAACGGTCCTTCTTTGGATAACTTTTCGCGTTTTAATACCATACTAACATAGTGAGTAACCTAAAGATATAAAGAGTCAAGAACCTAATCTTAACACGTTAGACGCCATCGGTTTCAAACACAACAGAAAACAAGTAGTAGCGACGTAATCTAGATATCCATACATAAAAGAACCTCTCTTTAAAAATTCACAATAAAACTTAGTAAAATATTGTCTAATATATGAAATGTTTCAACGTATGACAGACTGATGACGCGACAGGTGTGAGCAACCTGTTCTCTTAGAGAAATGACAGCAAAAACTCTCGCTAACCCTTTAATTCCCACCGTAGGATCGCAGACGCAGGCGCAGGTCGCCATGACAATAAAGAAGGCTGCTTCGGGTTCACTCGACATACATAATGTATTATTCTGAATTAAATTTACTAGTCTCTCAGCACTTTAAATTTTTAGTAAAACGTTATAATATAATCTGGTACTTAAAGACAGACGAAATGAACATCAAAGTATTCATATTATTATTTTGGAAAGAGGTAACTTATCTTGTATAGGTACTATCTAGCTTTATACCTTTGCCTTAATATCGTTATTTATATGAAGCAAGTATGAAGTAGCGCCACACTCTTCACTAGTCGTCACCCGTCGACGTCATTGTCGTTAATGCTTAATCCAGAAGCAGACTTTCATTTAATTGCAAAGCTTCTAAACTTTTTATGCGTGATGCAACGGCAATATTGTAGCAAACAGTAACAAAATAAAGGCAATCTAACAGACATATCGACTAATTCCAAAAAAAGTTTTGTTGACAAGGAAATTAGCAGTTACTGATCGCAATTTCAGGCTATATTTTTGCCTTTACTAAGTATATGAATGACCGAAAACCTACAGTAGAACGGGAGTTCTTGACAGATTCCAAAGATGATATACAAGAGCATACCCAATGCCTTGAATCGGCGTTAAATTGTTGCATTTCGTAGAGCTATAATTCAATTACCTAACTACGCCTTAAGCAACCATGCGCGAAAATACCAACCATAGTCTTATTAACCTTCACAATCGTTTAATCACGAATACAACTCATGGTAGGTTTTCCAATATTCGTCAGTGTTTGTTTAGCATGTTTTACCATATTCATAGTCTGAAGTATTTTGAAATGGCATTATTTATAATTATATACTAGCTGCTTTACTGTCATTGTTAATGAAAGCAGTATTTAGTAGTAAGATAATTTGATGAACACAGAAAGTCTTTTTCCTATAATTTGTTTGCATTATTGTTTAGTTTATTTTTGTATTTGTTTACTACTAAGTATAATTACCTTTGCAATTGGAGAATAACACACGAAAGGTTTTCCAATGTTGATTAGTTTTCTTAACATATTTGGCAACTTTAATAATCTGAATTAGAATGTAAAGGCATCGATTGAATTAGCATGTGCTTTCTGCCTTCCTTTTACAGTATGCTAGTTTAAAAATAGTCTTAAGAATAAAAATTGCCACCAGACCCAGGCAGTGTATCTACAGTTTAACACAGCAAGGGTTACCACCAACCTATCGGTTTTTTATTGTATTGTTTTTGCGTAAGATTTGCAAATTCAGATTCATCACGAATCACCCACAAAAGGCTTTCCAAAATTAATTAGTTTTCTCAACATATAAATATAAACGGCAATTGTAGTCTAAATTCTCTAATACGTATTAGCACACTGGGAATAACAGTCTGTGAAAGGAAGGCAGTCATTAAAGTCACTGATTTAAAAGATGCCTTCACAAGACTGTAAAGGTCTTCCTACCACAGTATGCTCATCATATCCTAGCATTATCCCAGTTGCTCTATACTTAAGCGCTTTACTTTAGCGCAGGGTCTGCTCACTAGTTTAACCAGATTTGGCTGAATTTCCATTATAACATGGAGCGACTGCCGTAGGACCTCCGCAACCCAGTGGGAAACATCGTTCTATGGTTAAACCAGCTATCAGGATGTTAGAAGGCACTGACTTCCTAATTACGACTGACATAGATGTTCATGACAGCCGGGACCAACGACTTAACGTGCTTTCCGAGGCACGGAGCAAGCGATAAGTACGCACACTTAAACATTTGAACCCGAGAACCACTGAATTTGAAGGCAATGTCTCACCACTATCGGCTATCGCCGTCTCATATCCTACCACAGTAGATATGCAAATATGAAAAAGTCTTAATTATAAAGATAGCCTAGTGGTAGACAGATGAATACAGAAAGTGTTGTTTTTGTTTGCATTATTGCTCTATTTATGTTAATGCATCATAATGCGTACATGGCTGGTCGTTGCGTGTTGCGGGCGTTGCGGCGACAGGCAGGGAGACCGGCCTACGACGGGGGCAACTCATTAAGGTAAAAAGCCGAGTGCAAACGCGACTAATGGCGAATTGCTCGTGGGGGAGTAAAGCCAAGCGTATACCAAAATATACTGTTATTGCTCTACGCATATTACAAATAGAATAAGTTTTTTATAATCTGCAAAGCTACTTATATACATTTTTTATGTCAATAGCCTTATTGGTTGTGAAAGATTGATTAATTATCATAATTTCCTAGTAATTCGAGAGAAATAAGGCACATTTAGGATGGATAACCTCTTGCACGACCCCTTAGATTAACTCAACGCCAATAAAACGTACTAACTTACACTAATGAATAAACGACTATCTCTTCAGAGTGGACACATTTATACGATTTTGGATATTATAATCAGGAAGCAGGATCAAAAGCAGGGTTTCTCAAATGACATATGAAAAAGGAAGGTCCTTTATTTCATGTATTTTCAGCAAGTTAGTAATGAGTTTTTAAATTGTAAAGGGCTTAAAATTATAGTTGCATTTTCCTGCAATTACATTGAAACTTCAAAACATTCTAACATTAATAATAAGAATATGACTCAATAAGGCTGTGACTTTTTAATGAAACAAGGAAAATACAAACATGTTTAAAAGAAAACAAAACAGTAAAACAATTTGAAGGATATGGCTTAAAACTTAAAACAAGCCAAATATATAGATGATGAAAATAAACCTGAAGTCTAATGCAACAGGAGGAATGCAAAGTGCGTGTGAGGCGGGGGTGCAGCGCGCGGGCGCGGGGAGGGAAGCTATCAGCATTTCGGCGCGTCCGCCGCCCTCCGCACCCCGCACGCCGCTCCCGCCGAATTCGCCCTGCGTTAGGGTTCCCGACACTTTGTACGAGAAATTAAGTTCTTAATAACTGAAATTTAGTCAAATCTGGTTGAACCAGTGAGCAGACCCTGGGACCTAAGCTTAAGACTAGGGCAACCGGGATAATGCTAGGATATAATATGAAGATCCTTGTAACAATAATGAATAGGTTCTCGACAAACCAATCAGTATATAACTCGTTTAGAGGTTTTTTCTTAAGAGTATTTTTTTTAAATGTGTTCATGACTTTCAATGTATTCTTAATAGGTTAAGTTCCTGTTTCTGTATTTTTCAGACCTAATATTCAGCCCTGCGCTAGTGTTCCTAACTCTCTGTATTATAAATGAATTATATCAACTAAAGTCGAAGAAACAAAAATATTATTTTATATTTAAGAGATTTCAAAATGTATTTTCTTATCTTATCTTTTTATAATAATCATCATCTTCCTAGCACTTATATCGATTGTGTCCTAGACTTATACGCTAAGGACACAAGGTCTACCCACTGGCCTAATTGGCTTAGTTTCAATTATTACACAGAGCTATAGCTGTCTAAACTCCTCAGCCCAGACGGAAACATCATTCTATGGATCATCTTTTTTTACCTTTTTTATTCATTTTCAATTAAAATGATTTAATTTTAAT
Source organism: Musotima nitidalis (assembly GCA_949126915.1). Classification (NCBI taxonomy): domain Eukaryota; kingdom Metazoa; phylum Arthropoda; class Insecta; order Lepidoptera; family Crambidae; genus Musotima; species Musotima nitidalis. The sequence goes on along the minus strand of OX421418.1, from coordinate 11,561,771 downwards.
TTAATTAATAGATTTAATCAATTTAATTTTAATGATTATTAAATACAATTGCTATTCATATGACTTTTAGTTGAAACAAATGAGTTCTATTCTGTTCTATTCTATTCATATAAGTAGAACAGAGGTCATCATTCTAGCATTATCCTGAATGCACTCGTATCTAAGGTTAGGGCCCAGGGTCTGCTCACTCGTCTAACCAGATTTGACTGAATTTCAGTTAATACAGCCGGCTGCAGCCTGACCTCTGCAATATATAGAACAGTAGAAAGTATTAAAGAGTATCTACAATAAAGATTGATGCTGTTTAGCAGTATGGTTGGGAACCCTGCCCGCGCTCAACCCGCGACGCTCCCCTCTTTGAAACAGCCTAACCTTGAAAATAGTTTTTACCGGCACGAGGGTATTCACCCCGTACCCGAATCACACTACGTCCTTTCTTACCGCGCGCTCCTAGTATCCTAATACGGGCTCATATCTTCAGTATGAGACAGTGAAATGCAGCCAGTGTGTGAACGCAGAGTTGCACTAGCAAGACGTCAAGGATATTTGAGTGTAGTTTTTTAGGTGGGTCGTGGCCCGCTGGCCGACGTTGGGATTTGTTTGTGAATTGCGCCTCCTCCGCGATGGAATTTTGATGCGATACGAATTATGACTAATTTAAGATATGAATTGGAAATTTTTCGTTTAAAATTCGTTTTACTTTTAGAATTTTTTTACTAAGACAATTTAACAATTCAACTACAATTCTTATATCAACCAAAATTATCATACTATGGAATCTGACAATTCCAAAAAGACTTTTTGGTTATAATTTATTATTTTTTATACTAATTAGGTTTAGGTACCCTTCAGCTGCATTGGTGGGTAGGTATTTGGATTTTTTTTATGAGTACCTACCTAACAGTTTAGTTTTACTCAAAAACAATCTTAAATAATATGTAAAGTAAGTAATATGAAGTTGATTTATAATGCCCGACAAGATTTTATTAGGTATCTACTGTTGTGCATAGCAATTAAGAACTATATAATATTGAATATTTTAACTGTACTTGGTCATCGTTTCATAACTCCCAATTGCCAAACTGCAATTAGATAATAAAACCCTAAATGCCCAATTATCCTACCTTCATATCAGAAAGGTTATACAAAAATATAACTTAACTTTATTCAAAGAGTTCCAATATAGGTAGACAATAACACACCCGAGAATCTTTTGCGTAAGTGACAATAAATAAATACCTAAAATATATTCAGAAGGGACCGCATAAAATTCCTCCTGTGGCGAAACAAATAAGAAAAAGAGGGTCACCTCATTTACCTGCACAGCGCGCGGCCTGCGCGGGATTGGAAAAATAAAAGACTCGCGGGCATGATACATAAAGCCGGCGAGAAAGGGTAAGGCCGGCAAAAAAGGTAAAAAACACGGCATTCACCTCGCCTACGCGAACGTCGGCTCGCCCGCGCCGCGCCCGCCTCCTTACGACTTTGCCCACGTGAACATGTAGAATTGTAGATTGTATGCTTTTATGACATTCTATTCCCTATTTCCAACTTAACACGTAATTTTATACGTTCTGTGGTGTAGCACTTTGGCTATATAGCAAATGATAGAGGTATAATATATATTAATCGCCTGTTCAATTTAATCTTATAAGCGCTTTGGAACTAATGTAACAAGCTTTCGAGGTAAATAAAACAGTGAACTAATGAGAACACAATTTTTTTATAAATTATTATAATGTAACTCGCGAACAATCGTCCTTAGTGAGACAATGACACTTACTATATATAGTAACACTTACTATATATAGTACTATATAAATTTGTAAATGTAGGTAATTACACTACTTATTATCAGCGTATAAATTAGCAAAGCAAATAATATCAGTAAATAGTTTTTTAATGCACGCATTATGCCTAAACGAATGATAACTTAGTCTTTACAACTATGTTAATTAATCGTAATTATCTGTGCCTCGGAAAAACGTTAAGCCGTCTATGGCAATGTCATAAACATCTATGGCAATATTTATTAGGAAGTTAGTGCCTTCTAACATTCAGACAACTAATTTAACCATAGGATGATATTTCCCTTTGGATTGTGGAGGCCAGGTGGCAGTCACTCCATGTAATAATTGAAGTTTAGCCAAATCTGGTTAGACCAGTAAGCAGGCCCTGGGCCCTGGGCTCAAGTCAGGGGCAATCGGGATAATGTTAAGATAAGATGATGATAGGTTTTCTAAGTTCTGCTTTGGTCCGCAAAACTAAATTTTATAAACATTATTAGCTTAATCAGTAGTTGACAGTACTGAAATTCCTAGACCGGTGAGCTGACTCTTGGCCCAAAGCTTAAGTCGAGTTGCCTTATACTTAAGCTTTGGGCAAAACAGTCTTTTAAATGCGAATACAGCGAGCTTTACAGACAAGTTTTAACATTATAACCATTATGAGCTTTGTAAGCTTATCTTTTTGTAGCGTTGCTTTCGGGTCAAGAGTGAACTTGATAACTTTAACATTTTTATCACCATAAAATGACGTGAAGTCATGAAAGAATATCATCTACCTACTCGTTTCCACTTTGTTTGCCTCATGTTGTACTTAAAGATATTAATGTTATAAACATTGTTTTATAACATGTACTCTGCAAAGACATTGCAAACATTACAAACTAATGTTGTGTTGTGTGTGCATAATCGCAACCATAGATGCATTTTTCAGCTTAGGTTTTTAAGAGCGTATTTTTACTTCCGATTCATAACAAAACAAATGTTTTTTACCCTAAATGTTTTTGACCCTAGAATATCTACAACAATGTGGATTGAATTGATGTTACCGACGTACGACTAATAGAAATGTGTATGTAGGTAGAGTTTACCTTTGGCAAACTTTGTCGAAGGCAATTATGAAAATCCAATCCTTTAATGATTTGTATAACTTTTTGACGTGGGAGCGGTCATGACTTGCTTGTCGATTACCACCCCTTCTCAGAGCACATTTGGATGGGAGGGCAGCTGTCCGTGGCAAAAACTGCTTAGTAAATTACTGCTATTAACCGCGCATCCAGTGCACACTGGCCCGAACTAGATCACTATCGCCCTCCAATCCAAAACTTCCGTATTTCGTTTTAATGAGACTATAACAACGAAAGACTGAAGATGCAGTTTTTTTTGTATAAATCATCATAATTTACGTTACAACTGTGGTGTTTGATAACATTTTAATTTATGATAAATTAATTTTTTTAACAGTTGAATCAGATAGATTAGACATCAGTCAACCAGTGAACTGAGAATGGCTATTATGTTATTTTGTACTTGATACGATCTTGAATAGGTATAGCAATAATTATTATAAGTCAGCAAATTATAATTATGTGCAAACCAACAAGAAAAGATAGATTTAAAAAAAGAGTTTTTATATGATTCAGCCTTAGGACTTAGATATTAGTTACATATATAGAATTGGCATACACTTAGTTTCCCTACAGGTACTCACTTGTTTAATTCAGATTTGTGTGAATTTATGAAGGGTCCTTTAAATAGGGCATTATGTAGACTAGATCTAAATAAAATGAAATGAAATAATAAATAAGTCTCCTATATGTAATTGTGATTCATCAGATTCCGATTAACACACACACAAGTTGTGTGTACCAAACATTATATTATGAGAATGCTACAGCCCTTTTAAACAGGACGCAACAATGTATACTTAGAACATTACCTACTATGTGACAAAGGACATTTTGAATTGCTTTGGGACCTAAAAAGTCGTCCTTTATCATAAAGAAAACTACCACCTCGTAAATCAGTAAAGTATGACGGATAGATATTGTATGCTACCACATAACCTCCGAAGACAATTTAGTTTTAGATAAAAGCTGCAACTTAGCTGCGGCGGCCGCGCCAAGCTCAGATAAGGAACTGTTTACACTGTTGAGTCAATGTCCTCCTCCCGAGCGAACAAGGAAAACCTTGGAGCTGCCTTCTACTGCCTTCTACTGCCTTCCTTGTACAAACCCCACCTATCATTGCACACGCCATTATACGAATAAACACACTCTTATAACGACTACTCATAGTCTTAATGGAAAACAATGCGTTGTGTCTTTTGCGTCTTCAATGTGCTGTCATATTAATTCTAATGAGCCATTGGGGCCGTTGATCTTTTGACAATGAATAATTCACCGATTGTTTTTGTTTTTATAACCTTTAAATTATTGCAGTTGAATACAAATAAAATACATCACCTTAGCATTACTAACGTACCATTATTGGACACGGGCATCCTCTCACAAAGCAAAGAGGAATTGAGTTCATACTTCGGGCGGACTCAGTACGAGTTGGCGACGACAGGCGTCCAGCTATTTGTTTTTTACTAAGCCGCAAAATAGGGTTCCCAACTTGGTTTGTTAACTACTACATCCAGTGACAACCGCGGGAACAATATCTTGACGTGCCTTTCGAAAGATAAAAGCGCTGGAAATCAAATACAATACAAATGGCGACCCATCCAAATCGGCGACTCTGCCACGTAGACTACGCGACAGTTTTAACAGCCTTCTACTCGCAATAACCACCCGTCCACTTGTATGGGTGATGAACAACCGGACCAAACCAAATTTCATCATCTCAGCCATATGACGTCCACTCCTGAACAGAGGCCTCCCCAATAGATTTCCACATTTAGCGATCCTGAATCGCCTGAAACCAACGGCTGCCTATAGCCTTGACTAAAAAATTGCCTTGAATCAAATTGACTACGAGTACTAATACTAACATAGTTCTGTTTTTTTTTTATTTTTTATGTTTTGTATTGCGAGCAATAAAGCGTGTATCTATCTAAAGTTTTAATATTGTTACTAACATAAAGATCTAATGTTCTCTGAATAAACAATTAATTCTTATAAATCACCTCTGTGAACATTCCTTATTTAATAAACAAATAATTGTTTACTTATTTTTTGTACGAAATACTTAGGACCATTCGCATCCTCTAGTATTATACATTATTGTTAGAAGGTTTAGATTTTTCACCAAACTTTTTTCTCTCTTTCCATCTCTATGAAGGGGTTGAAGTTTCAAAATATTTTATATTAACTGACTTCCTAAGCTTAGCTGCTAACATTTTTCGAAGTAGTTTTCGAAACTATGGAGTAAGAACACATAAAGCGCAGTTGACTATTCACCTGTACGTGATAGATTTATAGGTCAAAAACATGCAAGGATTAGTTTATCGTAACTTACCCATAAATAAATAATATAAATAAAACGACTCTATAGCATTCGGAGCAAGCCAGCGCGCCCCTAGCGACTGGCTCGTAAATAAATTGAGCCTGCATTAGTGGCAATTGTTCGCTATTGCCGCTGTCAGTGCATCTTGCATGCTTTGTGAACAGCGCGGCGACGACCACTATTTGATATATTGATCTCGAAAAATAGTGATAATTATGACAATAACGATTGATATTAAAGGCATCCAATAGGGCGGTTAAGGAAGCTCAGTTTTTCGCTAATAAATTATCTTATTCTGCAATAACACAACCATGTTTATGTTAAGTAGGTAGGGTGTAATTTTACTAACATAAAAATAGTAAAACTGTGCTTTGTTCTGTTTTTTACCCAATTAGATAAACACTAGACAGGCACGAAGCCCACTCAGTGGAAAACATTTAAAGCGGTCTATTCTATCGAGGATACCTCTTCAAGGAGTACCTACGCTTAATGAGCTTCCTTAGGTACTTTAATGGCGATTACTCACTTCACCAACGCAAACAAAAAAATACATCTACAAACTAGCCAGACCAATAATTAGGTTTGAACCGGTAACATAAAAATCCACTACATGGCACAGGGAACTTCTTGTGATATTTGTGTAGATATTTTACTCTTAGAAAAACAACTGCGAAAATAACATAGTAGGTACCTACTTATATAAAGCACATTTTACAGACTTCAATTGCAGATTATTGTACTCTGCGAATCCGGACTGCTCACGCGTGTTTAGTAGGTGTAATTTTTTTATAAAAAGATGCTCATGCTCAGAAGATCAACGTGAATGAGTTGAGACAGTTATGCTGTTAGGCCTTACCATTTATAGTTAGGGCTTAACCATTTGTAATGCCTTTTGGTAGACGGAACCTTATAGAGGGACATAGGTACTTAGGTCATATTTTAATCTGTTTTGCACTGGCCTGGTGGTGCGGCAGGACAAAATCGCAATCTGCCGAGGCGAGCACTGCTTTATAAGAAACTTTAAAAAGGAGGATTATTCATTTGATTGGGATATATATTTGTATATATATACAAAGGATATTTTGTATTTTTTGAGTCAGCACCCATTCATACTTAATGAACTGATACATATTGTCATGCCTTATTTCTATCGTAATATATTTTAAGTTAGTGTCTATACTTTATAGATTTTTCAGTGCGAATAAGTTCTTAAGGACGAATTTTATTTTTCACGCAGAATAAATAGTTACACCTTTTTACAAAGTCGTCAGATAAAGTGATTGTCGTAAATTAAACTTTTCAGGTGCATAATTACACACACGGTATGTGTGTAATTATGCACAGCGATAAAACTTGCAGACATAGCTATCTCACGAATATAATCTGAACATAGGTCAGTGCTCATAAAGTTTCCTAAACGTATTAAGATTATCATTTTGTACATGGAATAAAAGTATACCAATAGTTCGTAAAAAGCTAAAGTAAGTAGGCAATAGATTATTTCGACTATTTGGTATGTAGCTTAGAAAACTGTTTTGCAAAGAGTAAGTAAGTATAATACAATTTTACCCAATATCAGGCGTTATTCCCGTATGGCTAGGCAGAGATCACTTTCTTCCACTTGTTACGATCTTGGTATACCCTATAGTTGTAGGTCCTTTTACATCTTCAAATGCAATCCCGACGGCTAAGGGCACTTTTCACCAGCTCTTTCTCTAAAACCTTATGGAATTGGTCATTGAAAGTTTTAAGCAGTCTAAAATACCTAAGGCACTCATTGTTGTTAAGAAAATTTAAATGTTCAACATTATTATATATTTATCAATGTACTTAGTGAATTTCAATGTACCTACAACAATTTTTTTTTGGAATCTTAATCAATGCTAAACGTGATAATGTAAAATTTTCTGAAATCACCCCTACTGGGCCCACCGAACTTTGATAAAGAATTGCACAAAAAAAGGACCTTCTGAATAAAAAAACAGAAATCGCAGATACGCGAGCCATTAACTTTTTTCTACATAATAGAACCTTTTTTCGATATAACGGGACCGGTCAAATTATTGCGTGTAATCTTTTATATTTTTTTCTGAACACCTTTTGTTCTTTCATAGATGTTTCCCACACATTATCACAGCCGTCTAATGTTGTCTCAAAAACCCAGTAATTAGGAAATGGTAAAATTTATTGCTTTATTTATAGTAATAAATCGTATATTAATAAGACAAATGACGAGAAGCATTGTACCGTTTCATTTTGAAAATTTATAGCTAAAAATGGTTTTTATACCTAGTTAGTGTAAGTACCTACATGAGTTTACTTTGTAAGCGATACAAATTACGCGATGATAGGTACCTCATTTTGAAAGACAAGTGAAAGTGCAATCGGCCTGACAAGTAGGTGATCATCTTAGTATTTCGCCACTCTAACTAAAAAGCTTTGCGTACCTACCTACAGTACAGTACCTAAGTATGTACTAAAGTTTCCAGCTACTTTTAAATTGTCATTCTCATTACTCATCGGGTCGCGTTGTATTGCCTCTGGTCGCTAATGTATGCTATGAATTATGCCTTAATAGGTCTAATCGCAATTCAGTTAACATACCTAGTTTTTGTCTCATTTAATTCTTACCTATCTTAGCGTTATCTTGACTCCAGAAGTCCGAATAATATAAAATTGTTATATACAAGATGAAAATCTAGCAAAACAATTTCAATCAAAAATTTTACAGTGACTTATGCTTCTAAAAGTTATTGAAAATAATTGAGGAAAAGTATGATTTTTGATGGCTACGATATGGTGTGAAGGTCAGTATAACTGCATTCCGCTTCATAGGTAGTGGGCCGATTATCTCACAGGACTAATTTTGTATTCTTAAATATGAATAATTTTTTAGGTCTGTTTTTTCTATTTATTATAAATAAAAAGTATGCATGTATGTTCCGTTGTCTAGGTAGGTAATAGATTATTTTGAATATATATCTATTTTATGTACTTAGCTTAAAAACTGTTTTGCAAATCGGTTGTCTAGTAGATAACCATATTAAAATCTCTGCTAAGTTTAGGGCAGGAAGCGCTTTGTAAAATGTTCAAGAATATTTAGGTATGTGTGCTTTTTTATTTCATAATTATAATTCAATGTTTAATAAAGTTGTTATAATGTTTAGATTTAGAGCCGTCAATGAATGCAAAGGTCACTAGACTATCAGGAGCAATTAAGAATCGTATTCAAGACACTACATTCCCTACAGATATATCAAATCATAGATAAATAAATGAAAAATGAACGCACAGAAACTAGACAGAAACTAACCAATCGATAATTTAAAAGAGCATAGCCTGTGAGTTTCTTGCCAGTTCTTCTTACAGAGCGGTGGCTCGGAACTGGCACTTAGATTCGCTTGCACTTAAATGTTTTTTGTTTTTTTAAATTATTTGGTTGCAAGTGAATCTAAGCTTCGTGATTTTAGTATAGTTATATTTTATTTGTTTTTGTTATTTTTTTATAATTTTGACGTTTTCAAGTACTATGTAATAGTTTATGAAATAAAGTATTTTTGACTTTGACTTTGACTAGGATGCGTTGGTATGGACACGTGATGCGTCGCCCTAATAACACGTAGGTAATTAAGAAAACTCTTGCTCTTCCCGACACCAAGAAAGGAAGAGGACGCCCACAAACCATGTGATGGTCCACTATTATAAAAGAAGTGGAACAAGCCCAACTCGACCCAATGACAACCTAGAGTAGAATATCCTAGCGCACCATAACGAGGAGAGCCGACCCGATAATAGGAAATGGCAAAGACAAAGAAGAAGAAAGAGAATATACCATTATAATACCTACCATTGCACAATTTCATTACTTTAGATTTAGTTCACCTAGGTAAATAGATCGTTTGAAAGCATGTAGGACAGCCAGCCAAGGTTAGGCAATTGACCCAAGAAAGCAAAAATTGAGGCAGGTACCTTAAAGAAAGGAAACAATTTTCTAATTATTTTCTAGTAAGATTTTATTCGCTATAGTTACAGAACATTCAATATTATTTGTAGAATGCGGAGGTGACAATGCTATTTCTTTTCATAAATAAATCATCCACAAACAAAGTTTTATCTCGTGTAGTCTCATGCGAATAAACTTTATTAGGGAACTGGGATGAGGGCAAAAAGGTCTATGCTTTATAAAAACTACATTGTGAGGTCGCCGTGTCACTTGCATTCCTATAAAAAATCATGTGAACCCCTCTCATTTGTGTTTTTTTAGGCTTTTATAACGAGTGGCAGCAGGTAGATAGGTCGCGAATCTACATTATAGAGTGTTTTGATTTGATTAAATATTTTAGAGTTGAATTATAACCTGCTACCTGCCTGAGTTGCTTTAACCAAGTTTTATCATAAAGGAATAAAATTTTACGTCATTTCCGTACAAGCCCCAAAATTTTAGCTTTTCTTATCATCATAGCATTTATTTGTGCGCTCGACTTACGCTGAGGACCCAGGGTTTAACCAGATTTGTCCGAGTTTTTACACAGAGCGATTGCCGTCTGTCCTTAGTGCCCAGGGTCTGCTCACTGGTCTAACCAGATTTGTCTGAATTCAGTTACTGCTTGGAGCGACTGCCGTCTTTCGTGACTCAGGGGAAAGCATCTTTCTATCGTTTAACCAGCTTTCTGGTTATTAGCAGCCACTGTATTACTAATGAAGACTGCCTTATTCGTTCATGACAGCCGGAACCAACGGCTTTTAATACGAAAATTAAGTAGATCAGTTCGAAAAGTCATAGGTGACCTACCAAGATTTAAAAACGAAACCCATTTCTATTGTCTATTTATCTCGCCACTCGGCCATCACTGCTAGGTACTGTAACCTTTGAGCTGAGGTAAAATACACATAAGAAGATACTTATTTTTTTTACATACAATTTAAAGGTATTTTATATAATGTAAACTAAAACCGCAATTCTTGACAGGCCGATAAGAAATATGTTCAGACTGCTACTATTATAGCCAGACACAATTTTAACACCTCTAAGTACCAAATTTATTGGTCTGTTAATTGTAGCCAGGTCCAGTTTATACCTTGTATCCAATGTTTATTTCATTTCATTTTATTTAAAATTAAAACGAAGATTTGACAGTATGCAACTATAATTTTCTATTTGAGAGCTGGTGCCGGGTTATTTGTAAATTTAAAAACATCGTTATCTCATTTTATTTTCACTAATCTACAGTCGCCAGGGTCGAGGCATGTCGGGCACATTAATAAATTATAGTTATTTGTAAGAAGAGCAAATTTTGAACTGACATAATTATAACCTGTTGACGACCGTACCGATGCTAATCCATTAATCAGTACATAAGATGAAAGCGATCATGATTATAACACTTTTTTAATATTAATTTGAATCGTTATTATTTTTAAGTAACTATAATACAGTTCTTTTTTGACCTAAGGCTGTATAAGTATAATAAAAAAATATTAAGAAATATGAAACTGTCAGTGTCATTAGTGACAGACTAATGTCAAATTCAGCTGAAATAAACTGTTAGTGTCAGACTTAAAATCATCATACCATTCATACGTGCAGGAAGGGAACACTTCAGTAATATCTTAAGATTTTAAATAGACACAAAAGTTAAAGAAAATCGCAAAATAAAAATTATCAAGTGACGTGTTTTAGTCGAAGTTTTTATAATCTTAAAAAAACTAATTTTATTGATCTGAAGAGTAAAATCTCCTAAAAACTATGAGTAATTACACCAACAAGGTAAGTAAACAATTAAACGATAATTGTATCAATTTACATTTATATAAATTATACATGTGTTCATGAAACTAATTAAATTCTTTGTAATTATTACAGAATTTTCCAGAACTTAAAAATGACCGGCTTTTAAGAGCAGCAACTGGAAAAGAGGTTGATAAGGTGCCAGTATGGGTGATGCGACAAGCCGGCAGATATTTGCCAGAATTTCAAGAAGTACGCCAGAAGCACGACTTCTTTACTGTTTGCCGAACTCCAGAATTGGCATGTGAAGTAACGCTGCAGCCACTTAGAAGATTTGAACATTTGGATGCCTCAATTATCTTCAGCGACATTCTTGTAATTCCACAGGCTTTGGGTATGACAGTAGAGATGCATCCAGGTGTGGTAAGTGATTAAAATCATGAATCTGCGAATTGGCTACAAAAGGTCTCTATTCTTCAGGATAAATATTATCAGAACTGCACAACATGAGTTAATAAACCAACTGACTTCTCATGTAACTAATATATTTTATTCTATTAAAAGTTCTTATCAATACTAATAATTTATATTCTCGGATCGTCTCTCTCTCTCTCGAAATGCTGACACATTTTTATATTGTTAGGTTTTCAACCAGTACTTAAGTGATGAATTTAATTCGGCCATCATTAATGGCTTTCAATAATCTACCTTTTTATGTTTCTGTAATACCTAACTTCCATTCTCATAGGTTAGTGTGGGGATATACATATATTTAAGTGAAATATGTTTAATTATTTCAGGGGCCAGTCTTTCCTGAACCACTAAAGTCACCTACAGAATTAGAGCTGTTAGTTGAAGAAGGTGCTATATCAAGATTGTCTTATGTTGGTGAAGCAATCACACTGACCAGACATAAGATTGAAGGAAAGGTCCCTCTGATTGGCTTCACTGGGGCACCTGTAAGTGTTTGTGCTTTCCACATTAACATCCTTGTTCTTTTTAGGGATTCACACCCAAAGGGTAAAAAATGTGGCAAGCCTATTGCGGCTTTAGGGGACTGTTATGTTCGCCAGAGCCTCGTCCGTTAATCCGCAGGTGCACCACTTGCCGGTGAGGTTGGCTTGGGCTCCTTAGGTCTTGGTAGGATCCCTATACACCCAACAAGGCTTAATATTATTAATTTTTGAGATATAGAGTCCAGTTCTACTAAATGTATTAAAAATAAATCTATTAGTTCGCATTTAAATAAATAGTAAAGTTATTAAATAGTAAATTCGTAATAATACTGTCTGTTAAGCTTATGCAGATCTAATTTTATCTAGCTTACTATGTTCATAATTTTCAGTTTACTCTAATGGGCTACATGATTGAAGGAGGTGGCAGTAAAACAATGTCAAAGACCAAGGAGTGGCTCCAAAATTATCCAAAAGATGTCCATAAGCTTCTTCAGCTTCTGACGAGGGTCATTGTGGACTACTTAGTAATGCAGGTAAGATTATTTTACCAGCTAGGCAATAAATTAACTCTAAGTCTTATGATTATATCAAGCACCTATATTGGACATCTGCACACAATACTGCAAACCCAACTATAAATGGAATCTCATGTAATACAGCAAGCTTTTATGACACAAGGTAGAACTGGATCTACAGCCAATCAAACACATTAAATATCTTACCACCAACTAGACCTCACCAGTGATTTCTTAGCAACTTCTGAAATAACTAGAAATAAAGTTTAACTTAGGAAGTAGTATAAGCTTAATAAGAGTACATATCTGAAAGAGACTTATTATTATGTTTTACAGGTTGAAAGTGGTGCACAACTTCTGCAAGTTTTTGAATCTAGTGCAGACCATCTTACCAAAGCTCAATTTGCAGAAGTGTCAGCTCCTTATCTAAGAGACATAAGAAGCAATGTTAAATCAAAACTAGAGGAGAAAAAATTAATTGATGTTCCCATGGTTCGTAAAAATATTATAAATTTAATCCTTGAGCCCAAGTGCTGCCTTATTAAATACCTAACAAGAAACTGGAGAGCGCTATACCCATTGCGCTATTCTGAATACATATTTTCTTATCATGAATTACTTAACTGATGATTTTGTACTGCAAAATACAAGGCAAGGTTAAGCAATTATTAATTTGTAGTTAAAAATATGCAAGGTTTAATCTACAAGGTTGTAGTTCAAGACTCGTCAGATAACAAATGATGTTGAACAAAAAGTTATAACATGAAATTTAAACAATTACTATTTATTCTCATTTTTATTTCCAAGGAATTAAATGATTTAACAGAATTTTGTTTTCTAGACTGTGTTTGCAAAAGGCGCTGGAGAATCTCTACATTTACAAGCAACATTAGGTTATGAAACCATTGGTCTGGATTGGACAGTTGATCCAGTTGAGGCTAGAAAAATCGTAGGTGAAAACATAACATTACAAGGCAATTTGGATCCTCAGGACCTTTACAAATCACCTGTAAGTACCTATCTTGATTCGAGTGAGAAAATATGAAAAAACTTATATCACACTTTTAGTTCTATAAAAGCAGAAATGACAAAACTTTCGAAATCGAGTTAACAAAATGACTCCTTTCATGATGCAATTTCTCTTTGTAATGTTGTTGAGAGTGGTTTTAGTAGTCACAAAAAGTTTTTAAATATCTGTCACATTAATGCACAGAGCATACCTGCTCATTTCAATGAATTTATAGACACTTTTCTTTAGAATGTGTCAGTACTGTTCTGGTTTCGGAGAGTTGGCTGAAACCCTGTTTAGAACCTGCTGCGTATGCTCTTCCTGGATTTGTTGCTATACGCAATGATCGCACTGGCGTGGGTGGAGGTGGCGTGGCAATCTACCTGCGTAGTAACATCTGCTATAAAGTTCTGGACATGTCTCCCTCTCTGTACTCGTCTAAAGCGGAATACATTTTTCTGGAGATCTGCATCAGTGGTGAGAAAGCTGTTCTAGGTGTCGTCTATTGTCCCCCTGGTGTAGATTATGTCAGTCAACTGGAGGCCGTTTTGGAACCGCTAAGTGTCAATTACGCGCATCATATTATTATGGGTGATTTCAATACAGATCTTTTAAAACAAACCCCTTTCTCATCTAAACTTCTTTCTCTTATTGCTTCTCTTAACTTTGTCAATTTACCTCTTAACCCCACTCATCATAATATAAATTCCCCTGATTCTTGGTTTGATTTGATCTTGTAGCATACGCTCAGCATGATGCACCTGGATTTTCTCGGCATGACCTTTTGCTTGCTAGTTATAGACTACGTATTAATAAACCTAAACCAGTTGTGGTTTCAATGCGAAACTATGCCCGTATTGACGTTGATGCCATTTACAGGGATGCCTTGAGCATTGACTGGGACCCTATGGTAGCCTGTGGTACTCTTGACGATAAGGTGGACTTTTTCAATCGAACTATTATTGCACTCTTTGATGTCCATGCTCCTGTAAAACAAGTTAGGTTGAAACGTCCTCCTGCTCCATGGATGACTCGTGGTGTTCGAATGTCTATGACCAGGCGTAACAGAGCTTTCCGAAAATTTAAGCGTGACAGATCGCAGGATAATTGGGAAATCTTTAGGGTTTCCAGGAATCTTTGCAATCAGATGGAGAGAGCAGCCAAGCGAAAATATATCCACAATAATGTGGCCAAATCATCTTCGGCTGACATTTGGAAGTTTTTGAAGGGCCTTGGTTTCGGGAAAGTTTATAATCTGAATTCCCAATTTTCCCTAGATGAGTTAAACCTTCATTTTTCTTCTTCTTCCTCTATTGATGACTCCATGAAGGCTCAGACTCTCTATGAAATATCGCGATTGCCATCATTAAAGTCAATTTCTTTCAATTTATCTGCAGTGACTGAGGACGAGTTGAGAAGGGTGGTTTAGGTTTTGGGGTTTATAAAATCTAATGCTGTTGGCTTTGATAATATCAGTAGAACCATGATTATGGAAATTTTAGATCCGGTCCTTCCTGCTTTATCCCACATCATTAATTTCTCCTTAAGCTCAGGATTTTTTCCAACTTGCTGGCGTAAAGCTTATGTCCGTCCTCTTCCCAAAGTACCCAATCTATCTGCCTTAAAAATTATAGACCTATCCATCCATATTACCTTTTATTCTAAAATCCTTGAAGCCACTGTACTTAAACAATTATCAACATTTTTTTACAAAAACTCGCTTCTCTCCTCATTCCAGTCTGGCTTTCGTCCCGGCCATAGCACAAGCACAGCTTTGCTGAAAGTCACAGAGGACATCAGAGATAGCATGGAGCACGGTAAGATCACTGTGTTGGTTCTGATTGACTTCTCCAATGCTTTTAATACGGTTGATCATGACCTGCTCATTGCTATCCTATCCAAATTAAATTTCTCGAGGATATCCCTAGATTGGATCAAGGGCTATCTTCGTGGTCGACAGCAGATTGTAAAAGACAAAAAGCTATTTCCCAGTTGCTGTGATATAAAAAGTGGTGTCCCCCAAGGTGGAATTTTATGTCCTTTTTTCTCTTTTTATAAATACTTTGGTTTTCTACCTTGGTTGCTCTCACCATCTATATGCTGATGACCTGCAATTTTACTGTGAATGTGACATTGGTAATATCAATACTGCAATTGCTCTCCTAAACGAGGATTTGACGACAATTACTAATTGGTCCAAAAGGTTTGGCTTATTGGTAAACCCTTCAAAATGTCAAGCAATTATCATTGGTAGTTCTCGAAAACTCTGTAAGTTAGATTTGGCTACGGTTCCGCTTTTGGCGCTCAATGACATTAGCATACCATTTAGTTCCAGTGTTCGGGATCTTGGTCTTCACATTGATTCCTCTTTTAGCTGGTCTACTCATATCACAGAGGTCAGTCGGAAAATTACTGGTGCTTTGCGTGCCCTTCATAGGTTTAAATATTTTCTTCCTTTCAGCACCAAAGTTTTGTTAGTGCAGGCCTTTATCCCCATTATTGATTATGCCGATGTGTGCCGATGTATGCTTTCCTGATTTAAACAAAGACCTTTTACTAAAATTGGACCGTCTGCAAAATAGTACTATTCGCTTTATTTTCGGAGTCCGTAAGTATGACCACATTTCTCCTTATCGTTTTCAACTTAATTGGTTATCTATTCCTCAGCGTCGCCAAGTAAGACTCCTAACTACCCTTTTTTCCATTTTACGTAATCCTGAGTCACCTGAATATTTACGCTCCAAATTCAGAACTCTTTCTTCTACTCATGCTAGGCAGCTTCGCTAGTGTGACAACTTTCTCCTTGCCACTCCACAACACAGTTGCTATTAAAGCTATTCAACTTTGGAACTGTCTCCCTATTGATATTAGGTTGGCAGAAAGCAAGCCTAGGGTTGCTCAAGAAATACTTTCTTGAGGAGTTATCATCCGATTGAGTCTACAATCATATCAATTTTGTGTACTATTAATTCTATGTAAGTTTATATGTTTTCTTATTCGTACTGCCTCATACTTATCTGCTAACCCAAAGGTTAACTGGTAGAGAATGCCTTGCAGCATTAAGTTCGCCTTTTGTACATTTTAATTTGTGCGATAAAGTTTAAATAAATAAACAAAAGTACTCACGCCCATATATCCCCATTTGGGACCTTCGGAACGTTTTACCAACTATGTATAAGGGATCTATAAAGTTGTAGCAAAATAATTTATCGCAAAGTGTCAGTTGTCCCACATACGACACTAAGAAATAGTAATCCCTTAGTCAAAATGTCCGACTGGCCGTTTGATTGCGCTAGCGTCTTGCGTCGACATTGACAATCTTTAAATCAATTTGTAAAATTTACAAAGTGAATGTTCTGACTTTGCGACACTTGTGCAATATATTATTATACTTCTTCATACTTCTATACTTCATTCAACATATTCCTTTATTTCAGGATGAAGTCAAAAGCTTAACCATCGACATGGTGAAGAAATTTGGAAAATTAAGATACATTGCAAACTTAGGACATGGCATAACTCCACAAACCCCTATAATCAGTATGACGACGTTCACTGAAGCTGTCCATGAAGCCATTTAATTTTGCGCAAATTATTTGTTATATCATATTATTATTAAGGTGGGGAAATATAATTGTTATACTTAAAAATTGAATAAATAAAACTATACCGTTAACAATATGCTTTTACTTGACATAGAAACTTAACCTATTATTAAACATTATTTGGAGTTTTACGATTATATTTTACATTGTATAGGTGGTTTTAGAATTCTGACTGGTTGCTGGTAAATCCTCATCATGACTTCCAACTGACTTTTTGACATACTGAAACAATAAAATATAAAGTAAAAATTTACAGTAAATTTATTCGTACAAGTCGTTGACAGGAAGAACTTCTCAGAGAATATTTTCAGTATAGGTATATAGTTTTTTATCAAGAAATATGTGATTTTTTGTGCCACGGAAGAAGTCGCAGGAATTTAGGCCAAGTTTGTTAAAACTTGATATAGGAGATGGGTACATAATGCGTTTTATCTCGTTCCTATGGGACTGTAGGAAGTTTATTATTATTGAAAGGCAAGCAAGTTGAAAAAACTGATGACAGGCTTTATCCCATAGGGAAATAACATTAAATGTTATCTTCTTTCAGTTTCAAATATTTGTATAATTTATTTTTTAGTTAGCTTGTGTTTTGTGCAAAAAACACTTATGTTCGCATTTTTATAATAATTCGAAAGAGGTCAAGTGATGTTGTATTTTAAATAATGGAACTAAAGTAAAATTAAATAACCTTTCTATGTTATAGTATGTATGTAAACGGTATCTTTTGTTGCGAAAGAATCGCTGCTATATTTGTAGATAAAAATAGATTAACAGGTAAGACTTCCCAAAAAACAAAAATTTTAACCAGTTGTCACAAATTACCTGGGGGTTGACTTGTATTTGTTCATCCATCTCTTGAATGTACTGGTGCAACTTAGTACATGCAGCCATTTGTTGCTCCAATACGCACAAAGTTTCAGGAGATGCATATTTTTCAGGACTGTCCAGGAATACTACCATGCCATCTTTCTGATTTATCATGGCATATATTTCACCTTCCTCAATCTGGGAAATGAAAATTGAATGTTTAGTATCATATTAGTCAAAGTTTTATATATCAGTTGTCAGTTAAAACAAAATGGGGTCTAGTTGAAAGCCAACGTCAACTTATAACACTGACACATGCTGAACTAGATCCCTTTTTGATGGAGCTGGGTCATCAGTGTTTTTTATTTGCTTTTTTATTTAAAGTGTCAAGGTTCTTTTGCTTTATGTGTCTCAATTGTACTAAATATATATATTTTTGTTTGTTTGCTTTGTTTAGTACTGAATAAATGTCAGTTGCTAACATTTTAATCATGGACCTCTGGAACTTACACCTGCCCTTTTTGTTTTTTTATGCGTAGCTAAATTGTAAAACCACTGTTGTTATTTACCAGTATCAGATGGACTTGATGCGATTCTCTAAGCCTGGCTGGTCCGGGCATAACACAGCTATTACGAAGCTAGCTTGGGAATACTTTTAAATAAAGACTACAAAGTTCTTCATCTGGTTTTCACTGCACTTACATTTTTTTACATCAAGTGCTTTCAGGCTTCGGAAGGCACACTGAGCCTTCATTTAGCCAAGTAAAGGCCCCATCGGTTGCCAAATAACAGCGGTACACCCCACACAGGTTTGTGTTGCAGAGACAATTTCTACTTGGGACATACTAGAACATGGTATGAATCTCTCTTACCTTGGTTTGTGACAGGGCGACACGAATCCAGTGGTCGGAAATATGGTAAATTGATGGACACAAGCAGTTTACTCTCTAAAGGCGTAATCATTTCACGTGTATGAACCAAAATGCAGGCTTATGACTTACTGACTAGTATTTAGAGTAATATGTAATTAAAAATATTATGTAAATGTTTGTTGTTCCAAATAAATAAAAATAAATAATATAATATTTAAAAAATATTATTTCAAATAATAATTATTACCATATTAAGAATATAACTTTCAGCTTGTATTGGTCCCGATAGCTGCACGCGCGAAGCCACATCACTCAGGGACAGCGTTAAGAATGTTTTCGTAAGCCTTTGTATATTCTTCTTGTACATTGAACTTAACACCTGTAAATTTTATAAAAATAGAAGTATTAATTTAAGCAAATAAAAACTTATCGATTGCCTATTGTGTGTGCTTTGTTACTTCTCTTTTGCCATGTAAAGTGCTAAAAGAGTTTTAAGATCATCATTTATTTTTAGATATCTTTATTCCTTAATATTTTAAGAGAATTGGTTAGAGTGAACGGAAACAGTTGATATTTAATATGATTAGTTTACAAATCTTCTACGAAGAGTATTAATTTAAAGCAGTTTAAAATTTTTTGTAGGTTACGAGATGTGGATGTCTGTAAGTCACGACTGAGGGACCACCAATGTCCGATTTTAACTTCTGAGTGGCATTAAAAATCTAAAATTCAAATGTGATATCTGGTATCGTTAGTTGTTTGGCTAGTTCATTTGGGTGTTGGGCCATACAGCTGTTTCTTATAATAATATATCCTATAGATAGTTGTGATTTCTTCCTTAAAATAAAAAGTAAATATACCTGGTTGACTAAACCCATATTCTTGTCTCTAACAAATGTTTCACGATGTTTTATCGCTGCATGTTGAGAAGAAGCTAACTCATGATAGGCCACAGACAATGGCTTGAGGAAACGGCACACAACTTGAGACACATATTTTGGTAAGGGCAGAATCTGAAAAACCAATGTTTAAAATTATTACTATCGTGAAAAACCAATGTTTAAAATTATTACTATAATGTTTGTACAAAGATATACCTACGATAATTTTCTGAACATTGTCTTGTGTTCATATAAAATTATAGTTTTTATTAAGATTTGATCTTTGAAGCTAATAAGAACACAGACAGATATCCTACAATAACTAAATACGGTGGGGTAAAAATATTGCCACTATTTATCCAAAGTAGGTAAAGTAAAAAAAGCGGCAAACCAGCTGAGGTAGACGAAATATTTAAAACTATATGGGTCAGCACAGACTGAGAAAAAAAGCAGCAATTTTAGAGAATGAGAATTATAAGGAGAAAGAGAGGGAGAGAAAATCATTCAAAATATGATGAAGTTGAATGATATAAAGAGCAAGAGCGGTTGCTCCACTGAAATATTTGTAAGTTTTTAAATATTAACTGATCAAAAAATATTGAGTCTAGGATGGCTTGCAACTTGTTAATAGAACTTCTTAAATCTGTAAATCAGAAGCAAAATCCCTATGGCACTAAGATAGAAAGTGGTAGGTTTATCTATGCCCAATTAATCTTAAATTCAAAGCATATTTTTATGGGTCTGATTATAAACCAAAGTATGATGTGATGTTCTTTAAATCTCATCTGAGATAGGGAAATCTATTCGCATATTAGAAAAGCAACAGCTAGCCCATATTTTAAGTTAGTTGTTTTTTTTACTCAATATTCCCCTGTATGGAGTGGTATTACTTTTCTAGACTGCATTGACTCTTTATTATCAAGCAGAAAGTGGACATTAAGACAAATCACATTAAAAAAATTCTGCCGTCCATAACAGTGACTAGTTCCAGACTTATCTGCAGAATTGAGGAATAAATTTATTAACCAAAAATATGAAGTAATTTCATTAAATCACAAAGAAATCTTACCTTTCCATGAAGAATAAATGAAACTAAAATATACTTCTTATATGCTTCCAACATGATGTGAGAGACTACAACAGCAGGAACAGTAACAACCACCTCAAAGAAGTATAAAGCTCTGTCATAATTTTTTATAGCGGTGTACACCATTCCTCCATAATAGTAGTATAGAAGGAAATGTTTGGAGTCATTATTTCCACCCAACTGAAACATAATATTCAAATAGATTTTTAATATAAAGCCGAATTCTTTATTGTGAACGTATGTATGCCAAAACAACAGATATGATCATGTTCGATTGTGACTGACTCAATGACCAAATATATATATATATATATATATATTTGGTTTGTTTGCTTTGTTTAGTACTGAAAAAATATAGTAAATATATAATTGGGTTTATAGGGATCCTACCAAGACCTAAGGAGCCCAAGCCAACCTCACCTGCAAGTGGTGCACCTGCCAATCAACAGACGAGGCTCTGGCGAACATAACAGTGCCCGGTAAGCGGCAATAGGCTCGCCACCTATTACGTGGGACCAACTATATAATTGGCGAAATTTGGGTGTATAATATGACTCTGCCTGAAACAGGCGTGAATGTATGTGTGTATGTGACAGACTCAAGAGGTTTCCTACGAGAATATCATACGATCATACGAGAATCTCTTTTAGTCTAGTTGTGCTAAGTAATTAAATTTTTATACAGACAATCAATGTGGAATGTTGATCAGTATACCTGCACTCACCTTGTGAGCTGTGGGTTTGATGAATGAATCTTGGTCTGGGTGTTTCCTATGCAATTTATCCCTTTCAGCACGGAATGTACTAAGCGTTCGTTCACATCATTTCGTTTTTCTGCTCCGAAACGCACTCGATCGTTCATGCGCTAGTCTAGCTTCCCGCTTCGCGTGGCGGTGCGGGGTTATACGGGGTCAGTGTCGAGTTATGACTTGTCAAAAATGGACGCGACGCTTGTGGATGATCACGGTCGAAGTAAGTAATCTTATTTTTTGTTCAAAAGTGTCTTTTATCGAATGTTTTACTTTAAATCATAAGTTTCTATAGTTGTTGACTGATTTAATTTGTAATCATAGCAAAATGATGACTATTTGAGTACTTAACCACCCCACCAAATTTTAACGCACGTTAGTGCGCTGTCCTTTTCAATGGTTATAATTAAGATAATGTTTAGTACAATCAACACTCGTTGTATTTCTTTTAGAACGACGTTTGGACGATGATTTTCTTCAAGAGTTACTAGGAGACGGTTGCGACTCCGAGCTGGACATTTCAGGCGAAGAGGCAGAACCGGCTATTAACGTTCGTGGGCTGCTGGATGAGGACATACCTGGAAATGAGTTACGAAGCGACCACGACGGTGGCAGTGATCCAGATTCCGATGTTCCATTGGCAGAGGTACGTCGCCAAGATCAAGAAAATAGACCCAATAACAGTCAGACTACTTCTAATAACAACGCCGGTCGCCGACAAAAGAAAAGACCAAGAATTTGGAAAGCCAGTTCATTCACCGATGAGAGCCATGAATTTCCTTCTCGTCCGCAAGCTGAAAGAGTAAAGACACCGCTGCAGTATCTGGATAGCTATTATAATGAGGAATACTTTCAAAACCTTGCCAACTGCCAAATTTATATTATCTACGTAAGACAGGTAATATTTTAAACACAAATAGTCAGGAAATGCGGAGGATGTTTGGCATGCTTCTTGTTATGGGCTGTATTCCCTATCCTCGTATTCACATGTATTGGCGTGCTGGAATGAGGCTCGAAGTTGTCGCCAATCAGATGCCACGTTATCGCTTTTTTATCTTGCGCAATAATATGCATGTAGTGAACTCTGACGAACCTCCCGCAGGCAACACTAACCCACTGTGGAAGGTACAACCGTCGCTTGATGCTGTAAAAAGTGTTTGTAGATCGAAAGGGTACCTGGAAACTATTCGATTGACGAACAGATGATCCCCTTCACTGGGAAATGTAAACTGCGCGTGGTAGTTAAAAATAAACCGAGACCAACCGGATTAAAAAACTATGTAATTACAACAAGTGACGGCTTGATGCTAGATTTTGGAATCTACTACCCGAATAACCCTGCTTTTACTGACAAATCTCTAGGAGAAGGTCCTGCTGTTGTTCTTTGTTTGGCCAAGAGCGTTCTTCCAAATAGCTGTTTGTATTTTGATGCTATTTTAATACAATAGGTCTACTTGACCGTCTCAAAGAAATGCATTTGCATGGCACCGGTACAATTATGCTTAATCGCGTTCCAGATCACAAAAAATTGAATCTCAAGGAAGACAGAAAAATGAATCGAGGTGATATAGCGCAATTTACTTCCAATGGCGTGGCTCTTGTTAAATGGAAGGATAGCAGAGGCTAGTATTGATGGCTTCCAATTGTACTGGAGGTGGTCAGACCTCGTTGATCAATCGATGGGACAAAAAACAAAAAACATACGTCCAAGTAACGGCTCCAGGCATAGTCATGAATTACAATAAAAACATGGGAGGTGTGGACGTCCTCGATCAGCTTATTGAGTATTATCGAACGTACCAGAAAACCAAAAAGTGGACTGTAAAGGTTCAAATAGTTCATTTCTAGACCTGGCCGTGGCATACGCTTGGAGGCAATATAAAATTGATTGCGAGTCTCAAAAAGTGAAGGCTAAAGATTTGCTGTGGTTTAGGATTGATTTAGCCGATGCCCTCATGAATAGCGTTAAAGCTACATCTAGTGACGCAGCTGTAAACGAACAGTCTCCATCACCTCCTGAGAGACCGCTCAAAAGGTAAAAACCAGCATTACCACCAAGCTTCGATAAAAGATTTGATCAATTTGGTCACTTCCCCATTTTTGACAGTCTTTTTTGAGGTCGAAAATGTAGGTTGGAAAACTGTTCATCCTCTACGAAAATACGATGCCAGAAATGTGATGTTTATTTGTGCATCCTGCGAGACCAAAATTGTTTTCTAGCTTACCACAGCAAGTGATTTGTACTTAATTTATAGATATTATTTGATCTGATTTGATGTTAATTTCGAGACTGAGGCTAATTATTAATGTAAACATTGGTAAAAATAATAATTTTGTTAAGAAAAATTAATAATATAATAAATATATTAATAAACATTTAAAATAATTAATTAAAATTGTTTTTTTATCATCTAGATCAGGACTTCCCAACCAGGGGGGCGTGCCCCCCTGGTGGGGCGTACAGGTATGTCAAGGGGGGCGCGAGACGTTTGTGTTTTCGAAAGAAAAATTTAATTAAATGTGTTAAGTAAACACCATTAAAAATGTCACATTAATGATTAACCAGCAACATCCGACTCTGATTTCGAAGTCGAAAGAGTTTTTTTCTTCTAAAGCAGAATCACTTGAGCGCATGCGATTGGATACGTCAGGAAGTTATAATAAAGGTGTATTATAGCATCTTAAAGCTTTATTTGAAATAGCTTTATTGATAGCAAAGCAAAAGAAACGACACACTATCGGTAAGGAATTAATAAAACCATGTGTCTTAAAAGCCACGCAGATAATATTAGGAGAAGAATCAGAGCAAAAAATGAAATCAATTTCCCTTTCGAATAACACGGTCAAACGTAGAATCGATGATATTGCAGAAGACATAAAGTCACAAATGATTAACAAAGTAAAATTGTCACCACTTTTTGCCATAAGTTGCGATGAATCCACTGACATCGTTAATTGTGCACAGTTAATAGTTTATGATCGTTATGTCAGCGGAGATAACATTAAAGAAGAGATATTGTACTCTCAATCTTTGACTGCAGGCACTAAATCTGAAGACATTTTCAATTCAATATCTGACTTCATCGCAAAAAATAATTTGGATTGGAATAAACTAATTGGAGTTTGCACAGGTGGCGCCCCTGCTATGATAGGCCTTCGATAGGGCTTAGCTCAACAACTCAAGGAAAAGAATCCTTCGATGGTCAGTACACATTGTGTTATTCATCGACAAGCTTTGGCTTCTTCAACATTGCCAGAAAAATTACTAAAGACTTTGGAATCAGCAATAAAGATTGTAAATTCCATCAAAAGCAGCGCTTTGAACAGTCGATTATTTACTTTACTTTGTGAGGCTCTCGATTCTGATCATAAAGTCCTTCTATTCCACACACAAGTACGTTGGCTGTCTTAGGGCAACATGTTGGCTCGTCTTTATGAATTGAAAGAGGTTACGCTTTTTCTTGAGTTCAAAGAAAGAAATGATCTTTTGCAAATGTTCAACGATTAAGAATTTCAATGCCAGTTGGCCTATTTGACTGATATGTTTGAAGCCTTGAATCAATTTAACTTGAAGCTTCAAGGCAAAAATGGCACCATAATACTTATTATGGCCATAATTACTTAATTATGACCATATTCAAGGGTTCATATCAAAGCTTCAACTTTGGAAACAAAAGGTGTCTGCTGAAAATTTTATATGTTTTTCTCGGCTATTCGAAACAATAAAAATAAAATACGTAAATAAAAAATGGCCGAAGATTTGAAAGCTGAAATAGAAAAGCATTTGCAAACGCTAGAAGATGAATTTCACCGATATTATCGGGACATTAATTCAGAGTCACCAATATGGCACATGACCAGAAACCCATTTGTTGTCGATGTTTTACAATTACCAGAAGTTCAGGAAGAATTTTTGGAAATTAAGGCCGATTCGACTATGAAAGATGACTTCCATCTCTTGACATTGGAGAAATTTTGGGTCAAGTGAATCCTAGTTGATTCCAAAGTTGCCTCTCTTGCTTTGCGAACACTTGTTCCCTTTTCATCAACTTACTTGTGCGAGACTGGTTTTTCTGCTCTGGTTTTAATAAAAACTAAGCAGCAAAATCGTCTTGCCGTCAATAGTGACCTAATGATAGCTCTGGCAAAAACTGAACCTAGGATCAACCAACTGGTACAGAGAATGCAAGCTCAAGTATCTCATTAGTATTTATCTATTTTTCTCTCATAGTACTCTTATTATAATATCTTATAAATTACGTTGATTAAAAAAATATCGGATTTAATTTTGTAGAAGTTACAAAACAAATAAATGTTTATGAAATAATGCGAGTTTTGACTGCATAATTTATAGGGGGGGCATGAAAATATTATTTTAAATCCGTGGAGGCTCGACGAAAATAAGGTTGGGAAACCCTGATCTAGATTAACCTTATATATACAAAGTGCTCGAACATGCGTTAGCAAACATTGAAACAACAATGCATGTACGTGCGGGGGGTTTTCTGGAAAACTTAGAAGGGGGGGGATTTTTTCCCAAATTTTTCCTAGGTCCCTTGGCTTATAAATTATTAAAAAATGAAAAAAAAAGTACATACATTTAAAATATTTTTTCTCGTGCTGAAAGGGTTATGAATATATTTGCAAAATAAAAGTATAATATATGTTGTCAAGCTCTGCTTAGTTTGAGGCACTGTTTGACATGTACAAGAATATTTAATTTTAAAACCCAGCTATGTCATAGTTAATTTCTAACATGAATCTTACAAAAAATGCCCAACAAATGAAATGGAACATTTACCTCCGAACTAATTCCTGTAACATCTGTATCTAGAAATTCGAGTGCTGGCTTGATGCATTTAGACAGTAGACAGAGTTGACATAAATCTGCATGAATTGATGTCAATTGTGAGTCAAACAGCTGTATTTTTCTTATGGCTTTTTTCAATATTTCTATGCCTCTGATAGGTTGTTTGGCTTCTATAAGGTGATCAGTGAGTAGGTGACATAAATCTGCATCTGAAATTAAAATGTCGATGTTATAAAACCTTCACATACATTTATAAGAAACACTGAATGGAACAGCATTCTAACTAGGTAATTTTATAAAATAAATAGAAAGCTTTGTTAAGGGTGCTTTTCCACCAAGAGATGTGCTACTCTGAATTGCTATGGACGCATTTGATATCCATTAATCATATTCACTGGTCCATATAGCAAATGGATTCAACTATTCTACTATAAGTTTAAATTATTTTCGGCTCAAAAAATCTTACAGTACTCCCTTCACCGTTCTGCAAGAAGTAGCATGATTTGGAACTTTATTGGAATAGACCCGAGCCCAGTAGAGGGATTAATGGGCTGGCATGAAATAAAGTACTACTTACATAAATCTGGGGAGAAGCGAACCTGTTCTCCATTGCAATTATTTATAAATTCCTGAATTTGTTGGAACATGGTTGATCTATCAACATCACTGGAACCCTAAAAGTAAATAAATGCACTTAAGCAATAGATAAATACAAATTACTACTTGTATTAGCTTGCTACAATTCAGAACAAATCTTTTATTTCTGTTGCAGATAAGACAAAGGCTCGAAAATTAATGGTACAAAGTGATAGTTTCTATAAAGTTGGAATGCCTTGTTCCAATAGAACTCATGGACTGGTGGTTAAAAATCCTCTCGAGTGTCTTTTCCCCGCTTTTGCTTAAAAGCTGTGCCAGAATTTGAATTCAGAACTGTTTATCTTGTATTTATACTTTATAATTAGTAATGAGTCATTTTACAAAGGTAAAATATTATTCTGAATGTGTATTTAATTTACCTCTGGTAATGAGAATTTGGCTACTAAAACTGCCAAAACACCAAGTGAGTGTTGCTGAATGTCAAGTGTCTCAAGTACTGTACTCAGGTGTGCGCTATTTCTCTGTAAAACTTCGTCTGATTTTCCAATAATTTCACAGAGTTCTCGAAAACTTCCTGAAAACAAGACAAATCGGTTTAAATAGCACTTTTCATGACGATGTTTCAACATAAACGATTTAAGTTCTTTTACCTGATGCCGACATCGCTCTAACATTGTTAACAAACTGTTCTAGAGGTGAAGCCATATTTCCTCCGAGCAATCACTGAAGATTTATCTTTCTGCTAAACTTACAAACTAAAGCTTTTATCAATGTTTTCTGAAAAGATGAAAATAAAAACAGAAGTCAGACACAGTAGAGCAAATGACAATCCGTTGTCACTTTTGCACTCCTAGGAGTGGTATAATGATATACATCCTAATTATTTTGATACTAAACTTCGTTTCTTACTCCTATGTCTGGACGAAAAGCATCGGTCTGATAGGACTTTTTTCTAAACACTATAATTCGCTTTACAATGTACGTAGGTACTCTATTTCGCTAAACTTCAAAAGTCAAAACGATAATTAGTGTTTGTTCGGCATTATAACCTCAAATTGACAAAACCAAAATAATTCCTTTTGATTTTCGGGTTTGCCTTTTAGCTTTTAAAGATATGTTGATACAATCAGAATTAAGTAAAGAGCATGTGGAGCGCAGAAGGAATCACTTCTAATATAGTAATCTGTGGGTTACCTAGTTATTATATTTCTCTATGTCTGTGGGTAACCTAAATGAAAACAACAAACACTAACGCGGGTTTCACAATTATGTTTAAAATGAATAAAGGTACTGGGAGATAATCTTACAAATTATGATAATAACCCGTCAAGTAGTTTTACTCTTTACAATAGAACCTGCATTTACCCAAGCAGGCGATCGAAACTTCCTAGAGTGGATATTATTATGGGCAATTTTTTCTCATCTGATTGAGACTTATGGGAACCTGAATTTAGAAAACATCTGTGTACGTTGAAAACTCATAAGCTCTAGATGCTTATGATTTTTCGAGCCTTAATTGTTTTGCATCCATCGACTACCAAAATCCCATGCTACTGGAAAAAGTGAAAGTGGCTCAAGTTGGCAGTAATATGGAATATATTACTACTGTTAATAAACTATTATAATTATAGGGTGAATGAGTCGGAGAAGTTTTCACTTTATTACCTAATCTAGACATAGTGATGATATTGTTGTAGTTAAATTCCAAATATCATAGTATTTTTCAGAAAAATATATCAAAATGATTGAAGAGAACACTTAGGCATAACATAAAAGCAGGTTGTGGCGTGAGCTGAGACATGGGTGAGATTCAGATTCAAAAATTTAATGATTAAGCAAATGCTGGTGGTTAAAAGATGGTGGAAACTCAAAAACAAAATAAGAATGACAGTTAAAAAAGTAAGAAATAAAGTTTAAGAATTTGTCTTATTTGTTTTCCATCCTAGCTGGTACACTGGACAATATTCATGGATTTAAATTTGCATTGAAATTGAATGCCCCACCAGTGAAAAATTATAGTAAAGATAGTAGAGCATTACTTTAATAAACAGCTCAAATACAAAAGTGTATGTGAAATATTTAAAAACAATCTATTTTTGTCTTAGATTTACATT
The DNA here is from genome assembly GCA_949126915.1 of Musotima nitidalis. NCBI lineage: Eukaryota > Metazoa > Arthropoda > Insecta > Lepidoptera > Crambidae > Musotima > Musotima nitidalis. Next base: position 11,532,808 of record OX421418.1, on the reverse strand, counting down.
ACAAGTATAAACTTATTATGGGGAAAATAATTTACCTTGAGGCAGTACAAAATAAAATTAAGAAGTACACATTTCTTGTATTTATTTATAATTGATATCTTATGGGCTGATTATTTACTATCTAGAAACTGTTATATACACTGCTGTCCTGTAAATTTATAAGAGTACATGCTATAATCATACATTTATCTAGCACACTTATCAACTTTGAATTTAATGCAGACTGTGGTTTTAACATAGAAAACTCCTGTATTTTTTGAATAACCCTTTTAATGTGGAACCTTAAGTTAGCAATCTGCTTAGTTTGATAAGCCTCTTGTCTGCTTAATTTAGTGCCTTGAATCACACTGGGGGGTCTTAGTAAATGACAATTTTTTTTAATTAATAGTTGTTTAATGTGCTCAAAACCATGGTCAGCTAAGACCCAACTTTCAGGCTCTAGTTGGTGAAGAAAACCACAGTTTTCCAAAATTAATGTGTCACTTATCTGTCCTCCATAGCCTGATGATACATAGTTTACCAAACCATTTGGGGTACTTGATATTAGATATTTGATTGTATTCCCTTTATTATATTTAGACCATGTTAATGCCTTAGGTACTTTATCTATTTCAATTTCGAAACAGTCTATAATGCAGTTGACTTTATTGTAGTGATGCCTAAATGCGATTGGAAGAGATTTTATAATCTTATTCTTGTCCACTTTCACAAGTAAGGGTTTAAGAAGATCAGAAATAATTGGAATATTTTTCATAAATATTTTTCTAGCGTATGATGAAGATATTCCAAACTGATCACCAAGTTCTAAGAAAGTTGTATTCATTCGAATTTTTTTTAAACACAATAATATTTGCTCAATGGGTATGTTGGTATTTTTTTCAATTAGATAAATTAAAAAGTAACACTCTTTACTGATTCCAATGTATAAATGTGGTTCGGCTTTAATATTTATACACATATTTTCTCTCGTTAGCTCTGATTCTTTTTCTATTCTAGGTTTTACTTCATTCGAGCTACTGCTATCAGGTAGTGATTTTAACTGTAAGGGTTGGACTAAAGGTGAAGATTGTTGAAATAATAATGTGTACTGGCTACACTGTGATGTATCACTATCGGATAGAGATATAACTAATTTTCTAATGATATTGGAAACACTAGGCTCATCTGGTTTTGCATGTTCTACTTTGAAGGGACATAATGATACATTTGATGTCCATGTTTTGGCTGGTGATGTTGCAATGTTCTGAGATTTGTATTGTATTTGTGAAAAAACTACTCCTGTATCTTGACTTTTTGTCTGATATTCTACTTTGATTTCGGTTGGTAAACCTAGAACAAAGATAAAGGTCATTATTGTTAATCTGTCAAAATCTGAAGTTAGTAAATAACACACTCCAATGTTAAAATAGATATATTTTTGATATGTACTTGTGTTTACTTCTTCAGTATTACTCTGCAATGTCTCTTTCTCTTTTACTTTAAGAGTTTCCTGTATTACAGCCAATTTTTGCCTTTTGATAGCAGCAGGGCCAGATGTTAAAGTTGGTTGCAAACATCTTTTTCTTTCCCTTTGACATTGAAACTTTGTAGGGAAGCAGCTAGGCTTTAACATTACTTTACTAACAAAGCCCATTATATGATATCGCATGTAATTTTCCATATCATTTGGCAGCTGAAACAAGTAGAATATGCTCTTATAAATATAAATTCTGCCATTACACAAATGCTTACTTATTTACTACTTGATTTATTAAAAGTTATTTGCACATTTCATTTATTTTTTGCACAAATACTTACATCAAAATGATCTTCACAAAAGTAAATTGGTGAAGTTACAGACATTCCGACGCACTTTCTTCTTGCTAAGTCCAACCATTTTTTTCGTACGTCTGCTTTTCGTGGCACATCGATGAATAGTTTATTCGGATTTGTTTTGGATGTATTATTACATTGAGGTACTGCGCACCAACGATATGATTTTCGTTCCATATCGATAAATAAACTTTAATAAAATCGACGAAACAAAACTTTTGCAAACAAAGATTCGTTCTGTTCACCCACAGATGACGTCACGCACTTTAAGATGACATAACGAGACGTTTGGGTGGCATTATTATGTGCGTTCACCATAATTCCGACAGTCAGACAGAATTTTATGATTCTTCATGAGAGTAAGAGCATAACAGAGTTTTGCAGGCGTTATCTGTGGGGCAACTACTTGATTTGGATAGGGGGCCAGTGGCTGCATCTCTTTATATTGGTTATTTTGCAGCTCTGGAAGTACTTACGAGCGCAATCTCATTTTCACTGGTCTTCGCATAACGGATGACTTTCAGGAATATTGACAGACCTACCCTTAGAAATATTCTGTGCTACTTCGATCCTAGAACTAATCAACTCGAGAGACGTTCCCAGCTCATCGTGTAGTGGCCGTAAGTGCCCGGTCTGCTGTAGCTCTTGTGGTTCGTTTTACCGTCTTAGACAGTGTGTTCGGTCATGGACTATCGATATTTTAGGGGCGTCAAATGTAACTAATATTATCGTCAAAAACACCCTTATGGGTGGTCAACCCCTTTTCTTTTTGGAATAGCGGCCATATTAATTTTTTTTTGTTACGTCTTTCTAAAGAATATCGATTTCTCTGGACATGTAAGGTAATGATACCGCCTTTTATTTAAAAGAGATCGATGTGTAAAATTTTAAATGTGTTAAAAATGCTTAACGCTGTTTTTAAGCATAAAAAAAAACTAGCAGGTACGTAGGTATTTTTTGTAAAATTCTAACAAAAATTGATATTATCTACAAAATGACATCAAAATCATTTCTCTAAGTTGCATAACTTGAAAAATATGGTCTATTAAATATGATCCTACGTAAATATTATGCGATTTGATATTAATTTAAAAAAACACAGTATGGTTTGTAATTATTTTTATTTTGAAAAAACTTAATTAAAATATTGTTTAAAATGCCCTCCTCTGCTCTGAAGACAGGCTGTGGCCCTTATTGTTACTTGTCTTGTGGCTCTTCTTGAGATCATTGCTGTATTTGCTCTAATTTCGTCTGCAACCGTCAATATCCTTTGGACTAGCTCTTCTCTGCTATTTGGAACTGTAGCATATACTTTTTGTTTCATCCATCCCCATAAAAAAAAAATTGGTTGTCTGGAAAGTCAGTTTACTGACGATAGTTGAACGTGACAACGTCTCCAGAAAATACCGATGGAATGGTAGCATTTTTCAAAAGAAAATTTTAATTTTATTTGTTTAATAAAGCAGCAGCTGTATACGCAGACGCATCGCTCACTCAAGTAGGAGAGAGACGGATGTCGAACGCTGCCGAACGCAAAGGCCGGTTGTGCTTCTTTGTCGCTCGTGCCGCGCTCTCGCTTGCACTTCAAGCCTTACATGGAACGCCTCAGAGCGAGGTAACGCCGCATGAGTCATGTTTTTTCGTGCGTGCAGCCGGCTCTATCGAATTATAAAACGTTGTCACGTCAATAATCCAGCGGTGATAGATCAGGAGAACGTGGTGGTCATGCTACGGTTCCACAACGTCCTATCCACGGTGAATAATTTTCATTCAAATGCTCTCTTACAGCGCGAGCATAGTGTGCTGGTGCACCATTCAACTGCAGGCACATACGCCTTCGATAGAGGATTGGTAGCTCTTCTATCACGTCCCTAAAATGGTTTTTCAGAAACTCTTTGACCATTCATTGTGTTGGGCAATTCGATAGGTCCAATTAATTTGTTATCAATCATGGCTGCCCACACATTCACTGAGAACTCGTGCTGGAATTTGCTAGGATGTACAGCGTGTGGATTTTCGTGCATCCATAAATGTTGATTTGTATAATTTGTCATGTCAGCTCTTGTAAATGTCGCCTCATCTGTCCACATCATCATCTCAGCCCATAAACGTCCCACTACTGAGCACGAGCCTCCTCTCACATACCAAGGTGCGAGGGTATTGGGTCATACTCCACCACGCGGACCCAGTGCGGATTGGCGGAGGCAGGTGTATGGCATCCTGCAGTTAGAATTTATCAAGCCGCCCATTAGGCCTCTAACATGACTTAACGACTACCACATTTAGTAATAACCGGGACCAACGGCTTAACGTGCCTTCCGAAGCACAAGCAATCTGTCCACATAACAGTTTGTAAAATTTCGGATAACGTCGTATATGACCGCTTAGCCACGAGCAAAAAGTGGCTCGCACAGCGTAATCTGGCTCCTGAACAGGAGTAGCTTCTGTTGGCCATAATAATCACAAACACGAACGAATATCTCAAAGCGTACACAAACGACACGTATTTCAAAAGTGCTGATCGCAACGCAGAGCGAGGAACAACTAAGTTGCATGTTAGCTTTTTTTGTGATAGAAGCCAGCTTTGAATGACGCACACCATAACGAACAGAATCTTTTATCTTGCTCACTCATTGCAACTACAACAATACCAAATACTTTCTTACTTATTCACAAACCCGACCCTATTCATAGGAGCAGGTAGAAACGTGACAACAAGAAAATTATAAAAAATATGTTATTCATAAACAAAAAGACAATAACTAAGTAGTAGTGTAAATTCTTATGTATTATTTATTTAAATGACTATAAACATTTTAGTTAAAGGCAAACCAAATGAAACACATTATGCGTATTATAGTATGAAATTGTTATTGTGCATGTTATTAATATAATTAATTGTTGTTTATTTATATATATACCTATATAAATTATGTATATTATAAATTATTTTAGATAAGGTAGATATCTACGTAAGACCAGGGCCGAGGCATCACTTAGATGCTACGGCACATGCTGCATAGATACCTTTTCATAATCATATAGAGATGTAGATATTTTCAGTTTTATATTATATTAATTTTGTATATATAAACGTTTTACTTTATTTCTTTCAAAAGAGTTGGATTTTCTCAAGAAGTCCATGTGAGATCTCAGTATAGTCCCACATCTTTACTGAGGACTCATGGGATTTAGGAGGAGGGCATCTCATTTACCATTTATAATCCTTATCACCTATGACTCATTCTCTATGATTTTTATGGTAATAATATATCTCTTACTTGACACTGGCTAAATGTGCTAAACGCACGAAGCCATTATTTAATAGAAAAAAACTGCTGCTCATGAGCTGAGCATTATTTGTTCGGGCGGGTGACATTCGAGCAGTGTTGGCAAAAAATTAATCTGATTAACGATTAACAATTACGATTAAAAATTTAATCGATGTTATCACGATTAGAACTAATTAATCGTAATCGAATTTGCCCGATTACAATTATTAATCGTAATCATTAATCGTTAATCTCGATTAAAATATATGATTATCAGAGGGAACAAGTTTCAAATTAAAAAAAAACAACTAGTTAATCAGATTTTGTATTTGAGGATTTATACAAATCACAGAAGTCATTGAATTACTAATTGTTACATTTTGTAATTAAAAGTTTATATAAAAATTACTTAGACAAATGATTTAAATTACATTTCATAATCACTCTCTTCTCAAATAATTCGTCAGACATTTTGTGTGACCTAGGTATATTTAGCATGGTTGCAAAAGAAAACATTCTTTCAACAGAACCGGAGGATGGCATGGGTGTGTTATATTTAATAAATACTGTTTTTAAAATCGTAAAGCGTTCTAAAAGGTCCACTGCTCGACAACTTTCAGCGAAAAAATTGGAAATAATTAGTTCCGCTCTTTTTCTTAACCCTTAAACGCCTCAAGTATCAAAAATGAAACCAGATATTTTACTCTTATTCCACAGTAACTTCGTCTGTTTTCTTATTTTGGCTGTATGTATTTTTGTCTTTGTCTATTACTGCTTTAACTCAAATTGAAAAAAAATAAACGTCAGTTGTCAAAAGTTTGAAAATATATGACAGATGTTCTTTCCCGCGGTACAACATAAGTGTGCCTAAGGAAGAAAAATAATCGCAATAAATATTTGTAGAATTGGAGACTTTTCTACGCGAAAAATATAATTTTGAATGGTAAGTGTTTTCTCTTTACTGTACAATAAGTATTTTTCGCATGGTTTTGTTCTATTAGAAGAAAAATTACGATTTATGCCGGTATCTATTTTGATACTTCAGGCATTCAGGGCTGTTCGAAAACAACATTTACATACATAGTGATGGATATTTTATATTTATTATTTTGCCTGTTTTCATTTATTATTTTGCCTGTTTTGGTGTTGGTGTGAATGCTTTGCCTATTCTTCATAGGTATAATGAAACCAGAGGATATAGAAACCCTTTTGAGACAACTTGAAAATGGCGAAATTTCGGAGGACGAGGCTAGCGAAAATGAAGATGAAATAGATTACTATTCAAGTCAAAGAGAGCTGCAAGCTGAACTAGAAGATGAGGAAGACCCTGATGCTGATCCTGAGCCTAACATTGATCTACCCTTGAACACTGATTACGCAGATACTTTTTCAGAAGTAAATCAAGAAAGTCACACATCTTCTACAGCCAATACTTTCAATTCTCGAAATATTGTTTGGAAGGTAAAAAACATGGACGTAGTACAGAAGGCTTTTGATTTTCAAGGTAATAAAGAGTACCCACAAGCTATACTGGAGTTAGAAACACCTTTTCAGTTTTTTTCGTACTTTTTTGAGGAAGAATTATTGATGTTGCTTGTGGATGAGACTAACAAGTATGCCTTCCAAAAAAATCCCAACTTCTCAGACCCAGTATCTATCTTGGAACTACGTAAGTTTCTTGGGATTCTTATTTTCACTAGTGTCTATCATTACCCAAGCGTCAGATCATACTGGTCTAACAGTGTAAAGTTTGATCCCATAGCGCAAACGATGCACCGAAATAGATTCGACAAAATTAGACAAATTTTTCACATGAATGATGATACAAAACACTTGCCACCTGATCACCAGAAACACGATAGACTCCATAAAGTTAGACCAGTGATAGATTACTTGAATAAAAGATACACCAGTGTGCCATTTGACCATCGGCTCTCATTGGATGAGCAAATGTGCGCGACTAAAATAAAACATTTTATGAAGCAATACCTACCTAATAAACCCCACAAATGGGGATTTAAATTGTATGTGTTGTGCTGTCTCATGGGATTCGCGTATAGTTTTGAGGTTTACTCAGGATCTAAAGATAATGAACGATTGCCAAACGAACCAGATTTAGGAGTGGTATCTAATACAGTTGTTCGATTGTTGCGTCCTATTCCACGAAATGTTAACCATATCCTCTATTTTGACAACTTTTACACCAATATACCCTTACTTCATTACCTGACACAAAACGGTATTTTTTGCCTTGGAACTGTGCAGAGAAACAGGCTTGGAAGGCCGTGCAAATTGTCTGACAAAAAAGAAGTGATGAAGTCTAGTGTACCAAGAGGACAGTGTCATGAAAATGTTGCGACGTTTGATGGGTTGGACTTTTCAGCTACAAGCTGGAAAGATAATAAACAAGTTTTATTACTGTCTACCTATGTTGGCTCCGAACCAGTAGAGACCATAACCCGGTATGACAAAAAAATAAAGAAGAATGTTCAAATTCAATGTCCACGTGTCATCAAAGAGTACAATGCACACATGGGCGGCGTCGACTTGATGGACAGCTTCATTGGCCGATACCGTATCCGTATAAAATCACGAAAGTGGACCATGAGACTGTTCTATCACTTGCTGGATATGACAGTTATAAATGCCTGGGTGTTGTACAAAAAGGTGAACATCAAGAAAGGGAAAGCTCAGAAAGAGATAATGAAGTTAGCGAAATTCAGGACTGACCTGGCGGATACCCTGTGCCGTTACCAGAGTCGGCCAGAAAACAAAAGAGGAAGGCCAAGTACAAGCCGCCAAGACTTGGTAACCACTCCTAAAAGATCACGGGCAGGTGTGCAAGTAGTGCCTTCACAAGATGTGTGTAAAGATGGTGTTGGACATGAAAAAATCTTTGCAGAGTCCAGAAATAAATGCAAATATGGAAACTGCCGAAAACTCACATCATGGATGTGTAAAAAATGTAAGGTTTCCCTTTGTGACAACAAGAAAAACCAGTGTTTTGCCTTATTTCATGCATAATTACTTTTTAGTACTTTGGGCATTAAGGTTAAAAAATAGTCACTTACCCTCTGTAAGTGACAATTTTTTAACCTTAATGCCCAAAGTATCAAAATTGAAACCAATTTTTTTTAATACAATTAAGTTTTAAAAAAACAATAATGTTTTTTTTCATTATTTTTCCCATAATTTAGCTGCTTACCAGAATACATTTCAATTTTTTAAATTTAAAAACTGAATTCTGGGCTTTTAAGGGTTAAATCTATCGTGTCAGCTTCACTACCAGAATCCAAGTGAAAATCAAAAAACTCATCGTCTTTTTGCGAATTACTGTTCTGTTCTTTCTTGGTGACGGACAGCATCGATTACGATAGTTGATCGTTAGTTTGTAGTGATGGCGCTAAGTGATTTTTTTCTTAATAAAACAAACCTTAATCTGCTTAATCAAATTAATGATTAACGATTAGCGATTAACTTAACTAATCAGGATTACGATTACTATTTTAATCGCGATTAATTTAATCACGATTATGTTTAAATCGATTAATTTTAATCAAATTAACCAATCGATTGCAAAATTAGTCGATTAATGCCAACACTGCATTCGAGTGTCGAGAGTGAACGCATCCATTACCTGACAGCCAAAGGGCCAGTCGCAGGTCGCCGTGAATTCGTCCGATCACTATTATAAAACTGAAATAATGTGCAATTTGCCAATTGTCCTGGAACCATTCTATCTCCCTGCAAAATTAGGATAGAGGATTTTATAGTAGAATAAATAGCAAGACTTTTTTTATTAATTAAGACGGTGAAAGGGCAATAGTTTTTTGCCCTTATCACTTTGGATGATTTCTGTGACACTTCATCGTGTTCCGAACTACGCGTTTTTTGTTTGAAAAACTAAAATTTATTTACTGTATAATATTTTTATTTTCATGGTGACGTTATTACGAAAAATGTTAAAATTGAATACCTTAAACATATACAACAAAAACAGTCTCGCTTAGTGTAATTTAATGAAATATAAAATAAAAAGCACAAATAAAATACCTACGTAATTTCTCTGCCGTGGAACGGCACGTAGAAAGAACATAGGGCTGAGAAATCACATAATCGGCGGCCATCTTGTGATCGCTCGAAAATGCAGAGATTAAATTAGAGGACTGGGAGCGGTACGTCAGAATAGACAGGTGGACTGGAGACGAACTTCTAATAAATTTCGGCGATAGCGACTCTTTAAGAGATTCTGACAGTGATTTTTAGAAATTGAGTTGTATTTTACCTCAATAAAGCTGTGTAAAATAAAACGTTTATGTATTTATGCACAATATAATTAATATACACCAACAATATTTAAGTTTTGGTTTATTGAAATCGATTTTATTTCCTTATTACTTATTATCGATTATCGGAAATATTAGATACGATTTCATTAAAGGACATCTCTACAAATGTCAAAAATCGATCTGTCATAGAACTCTTCTTAGCCAGTCTTAGGTGAAAAGGACTATAATAATATTTACAATAACTGCAACATGCAATATTTTGCAAAATGTTCAAAAGATGTAAATATTACTGAAGAAAATAATTCCATGAAGGAGACTTATATTAAGTGTTTTTCTCAGCAAATAAGCGAGTTAGAATTATTAACAGCAATGTATCCAGATGACATTACATTTACTGATAATGAAACACTGAAAAATATTAAACAATTTCTAGATAATAAACTGGAATACACTCCAAACAATTTAGATTATATAATTAACATTAATAGCTGTGGAATTAAACTAGAAGTTTGCATCAACCTTCCTAACTTATATCCTGAGGAAAAACCAGATATATTCATTCGATGTAATCAATTAAATCGACATGAAGAAACAAAGATTAATTCCCATTTAGCAAATTTTTTGAAAAGTTGTGAAAGCGATGTCTGTGTTTACACTGCAATATCTTGGCTACAAGATAACATTGAACTGTATTCAGAAAAAAGAAATTTAAGACATAGCAGTAGTCAAGAGAGAAATGTAAATAATTTTGTGTCAGAAGTCACCTATTCACGTATGTGGATATATTCTCATCATATTTATAACAAAAAAAAACGGGATGATATACTAAAAATTGCTAAAGAATTAAAGTTGACTGGATTTTGCCTCCCAGGGAAACCAGGAATAATATGTGTTGAAGGCATTGATTCAGATTGCCAGGAATGGTGGAAATGTATTAAGGTGATGAACTGGAAAAAAATTGTGATCAGAAACTTGGAAATATTAGATGCCTCTCAATTAAAGTTTTCAAACTTTGAAGAAATATGTTTCAAATCTACATCAACTCATTCTAATATGAGTAAATTTTCTAAGTTCTTGGATGAACTAGGGCTAAGTCAAGCATTTAATGATGTGTTTGGGTTTTATCATGAAACATAGTCTAAGAAAAATACAAATCATTTTTTTACTGCATCAATTGCATTTTATTTTAATATTGCCTGAAATTTAGAAGCATTTGCTAATCAAGGTCTTCACTTCTTAAAAAAAGTCTTAAAATCTGCAAAAAGCAATATGTCAATTCTGCGGTCAATCTTACCGGATGATGGGCAGCATCATCAGTCTGCGTACTGGCTTGAACTGCTATCACTAGGTACACTGCCCAGTGTGGTGCCACAATCACCAAATACCCCTTAAATAGAGTACCTATTGGGGAGGCCATTGTTTAGCTTTGAACAAATCCATACTATTATTATAAATGCGAAAGTAACTCGATGACATTGTCTTGCTTTCATGACAAAACTACTGAACCAAATTAAATAATTTTTGTTACACAGATAGGCTTCTTTTTAATGCAAAGAAAATATTGAAAGGAGTAAGGGTAGGAATAGAGGATCAAAGTTTGTATGGAAATACTTCATTTTTGCTAAGCTAATATAAATATGACATTTAAAGTTATTTGCGCGTTATAATGGAATTTCACGCGGACGAAGTCGCGAGCGAACCACTAGTATTAACTATATTTACTTGAGAATATTTCCCGAGTTGTCAGATTAATTTTCCGCCTGGCTTGTCATAAATTTAACCTTATTAATTTTCGTTTTTTACCAGTTATTAGGTCAATATTATATGAATACCAGGAAAGCCGCTGGCTGATCAACTCCCAGGTATTTATTTTTTATCGAGTAGGTACAGAAGAGACTAGTTACAACCAGGTTGTGTTAAGAGATTCCAAGCGTGGAACCAGTATTAGGTTGTTTGTAATTTTGGATACGGTAGCAAAATTTACTTTTATAGTTTTGATGGTATGGAAGGTAAATAATTTGTTGAATAACCAATTATAAAACTATAAGACAAATGTCATATATTCTGCGTTATCCTTTGTGGAAGTCCAGCTTATTCCAGTGAAGACGACAGCAGTATCATATATGTAGGTTATTAAAAGTATTGGCCCCAATAAAGTTTCCAGGGGTACGCCGCATGATACAGTGGCGTTCCCGCTAGTGTACTGACCTACATTCTCCAGAAATATAATGTCTAAAAAGTGAAAGCTTGTTAGAGTACGACGGCTGCACTATAAGTATCGGGAATGGAATATTTCCACTGTTCCTGTCATATTAAAATCTGTTTCATTAAAAACTACTTGGTTTTAAATATCGAATACCCTTTATTTATCCACTAGCACGTTCAAAGCGATTGATGTCGGTTACTCTTGACTAAAACAGTTTAAGTTAAGCTCGACAACTACACTAGCGACTTCTTGGCGGGAAAGTGAAGCGTCATGTCTGCAGTTTTGTTTTATTTTCTAAAATTTGTGATATTTCTAACATTAATGTGTAATAACGGTGGATTATTAACCGTTAAGTGTTTGTGAACATACATGAGTGTTGGTAAATCAAACAAAACAGTGCAACATCACTTTTCAAATTTTCTCTCAAGGAGTCCATGTGAGATCTCAGTATAGTCCCACATCTTTACTGAGGACTCAAGGGGCTTAGGGAAGGGTATCTCATTTACCATTTATCATCTTTATCACCACTCATTCTCATTTACTATGAATTATATATTATTAATTAACACTGGCTAAATGTGCTAGACGCACGAAGCCATTATTTAAAATAAAGAAAAAAAAGAAACTACACTAGCTATATCAAAACAAAAAACACCTACGAATATAAAAGAAGAGAGTCTAACGCATAAAGTACATATGGTTTTAACTTTCGATACCATTGTTATAAGCAAAAAAACAAATGTGAAAAGTGAAAGAAGCGGTAAATTTTTCGAAAGTTACAATTTAATTTATTTTTTTCGCATTTTAATTTGAATGAAATCCTTTCATTTGATTTTAAATTAAACAAGATTAAATTTGGCAAGATGGCCGACGGCTAAGGTTCTCTTTGCACGATTCAAGAAATTCTACTTTTTTATGAGATTTCGGTGTTTAGACTAAACGCTATAGCTAATTTATATCTACTTTATAATACACACTAAATATATATTTATATATAATTATTACATACATTATATTATTCATGAATAATATGCCTTATTTACAGAGTGTAACGCAAAGGGCATGAAATTAAATTAGGATATAAGTGTGAAAATGTTCTTTATTTTTAATTTTTTTTTTTTTTTTAAATATCTTACGGGTAAGTACAGTGCCTTCACCTCACCCGATTAAAAATTCAAAATTATTTATTACATAAACTATTATACATAGTACTTAAAAACGTTAAAATTACATATAAAAAATCAATCGAAATATTATTACATTAGCTTAGATTTACTTACTTATATGCAACAAAACAATTTAAAAATAAAGTAATGATAAGGCCATTTGATGGAAGCGCACTTCACCCGGGGTCCTCAACTACTGAGGCACTGGCTATCTTAACTACAGCTATCGGAACACAATAAAACATTGATGTTATGGCAACATTGTTAGATAATACCAAGTACACGAACATGTACCTTCGCTGAGAATCAAACCCGGGACCTCCGGGCCTAAACCAGTGGCCTTGACCTCTAGACCACAGAAGCGGTCGAAAATAACAACAAACAGATCTTATGTAACGTTTGAACCATCATTTGAGGCGAATACACCATAAAAATAACTATAACAACCAACATCACTACATAGTATAAAACAAAGTCGCTTTCTCTGTCCCTATGTCCCTTTGTATGCTTAGATCTTTGAAACTACGCAACGGATTTTAATAGATAGAGTGATTCAAGAGGAAGGTTTATATGTATAATACATGCATAATACAGTATATCAATTTTTAAGATTTCTAATGTGATATCGTAAATCAACTCACTTTTTGCGCTTATATTGCAAACGCTGGCCAAACCTTACGAGATTAGTCAAAATATTGTACAACTTACAAAATTCTTAAAAAAAGTCCGCGATGATATATGTCTATCTCTCAAGAATACCCCACAATAACCAATTTTATCTTTTACTTTTTAATAAAAATAATGGCTTATTAAGGAAGCCATTTTAAGTATGTATAACTTTAATTCTTATCTAAATAAACATGTTAGTAAGCTTGGACATTAGACATTGATTAAATTTGTCTATAACATCATGTAATTTCGATAAGTACTTTACAAGATATCAAACGAATAAACTTACGCTAAATCGAAAAATTATGGTTGCGGCGGTGGTAGGTACTCGCGGCCTATATAGAGACATTATGTAATATACGTAACTATTCATATTAGCATACCACCCGTGCGAAGCTAGGGCGGGTCGCTAGTAAAATCATAAATGCGAAAACTATTCAATAAATCATCATGAAATTTTGTACACATATTCTTAAGAGTATAGTCAAAGACAGGATACTTTTAATCTCGGTATTCGCACGAGAACGGGAACTACGGAGGTGAAACCGCGGGGACAGCTAGTCGTAACTAATATTATAAATGCGAATGTAAGTTTGTTTGTTTGTAAGCATAAAAAATGTAAGCTATTCAACCGATCATGATGACATTTTATACACATTCTGAAGAGTTTAACCAAAGGTATACTTATTATAAAAAAATATGGTAAAATATTAAAAAGCTTTCACGTGTAAACTATTCAACCAATCATGATGAAAATTTATACACTATTCTAAACAGTATAATCAAGGGGATACTTATTATACAAAAATATGGTAAAATATAAAAAATCCCTTCACGCGTAAACTATTCAACCGATAAGATAGATTAAAATATAGGCCGATATTATATCCTGATATTCCCACGGGAACGGAAACAACGAGTGTGAAACCGCGAGGCACATCTAGTCTAGTATGTTAAGGCTTGTGGTACGCCTTAAAACAACCCTCGATGCACAAATTCACATCGCAACTCTCGCACTTCCAAATGGTCCTGGTTTTCTTCGGGCACATCCAGCAGCAGGTGTTTTTCGTTCCAGTACGTATAGGGAAATGCAGGGGTAGGAAAGTCCAATAGTCAGAGCAATGACATTGTTTGAGTGGCGTCATCTTTTAACGTTTTTCCTCACTATTGCGTAAAAATATTTTTTAAGACTCTCGCTAGATGGCGCTTTCTCCAAAAGCAGCAGAGATTAATAATCGATTAAATTAAATTTTAGCTAAACCTTATAATTAGAACTTGAAACTTGTTGCTTGGTACAATTTATAAACATATTTAACTTTAGAAATTTACGTGATATTATTTTACCATTTAATTCTTTATTTATTCTAAACTCATGTTCATTACCTACTCGATTAACTCGATTTTAATCGATCTTGGGACCTGTCATGTTATTGTCATTTTTCATTGCATATGGCCGCTTGTTGTCTACTCATGCGCACTTTGCAATATTGTCGTAAATTTTACTTGCTTAATTTTTAAGCATGCAAAACATTGGAATCAGAGTGATTTGATTTCATAAATTTTGTGCATGCTTAAATAACTCTGATTCCAATGTTTTGCATGCTTAAAATTTAAGTAAGCTGATACCTATCTATAGAATGCATAGGTATGTATATTTGTCAAAAGTTGCGGAACAACACTTCCAGAGGGCACTAGGTTCAAACCGATTGGCACAAAAAATCCGGGAGATGGCTCTCTATTACCTAGTTATTACATTTCTCTATGGGGAAATGGTTATGGTCAACTATCGCTCTCGCTTGTGTCCTTGGTCGAGCGTTACGTCGTAATAGTGTCGTGACCTGTCCAGTTGTGTTCGATCTACTAAACAAACATCTTGGTTCAGTCGTCAGGTCTATTTGTCGATGTCTTTTTAATAATTCTTCCGCCAAAACAGTACGGAACCGACGATGTAATATTTTCCGGTGAAAACTGGAAAATATAACAAAGTGTTGAATATGGAACGTTGTACAATCGGCGAAGAGTTTTTTTTTCTTCCTAATTGGCAATTTAAAATTTGCCAGTGTCAAGTGTCAAAAAAATTTAAAAAATATAATTTGAACAATTAACGAATATAAAATCAAACGTTACTTTCCCAGGAGACTTAAACCACCTGCAACAAAATAAACAAATTCTACATTACGACTTTACATTACAATACAGTTAATTATTTACAAACTACAACATAAAAAATCTAATTATACATTTAGAAATTTAAATATACTACCTAAAGTTTTAATTTATTACTTACAATAAATTCACTAAATACACTAACTTAGAAGGAATCTAAAGAAGAAAGTAAAATATCAATATGAGTAGGAAGTGGACAACCATGAGAGAGGAGAGCATTAATAAAAAAAGAATGATCATAAAGTGGGCAAGAAAAGAAAATATGATTCAGATCTTCTTCAGCTAAACCACATTTGCATAAAGAAGTATGTAACACAGCACTTTTTGCATAAAAATCAGCCTTATCATTTCCATTGATTCCAGAATGACCTGGAATCCAAGCTAAAATCACATCATAGCCTCGCAGGTTACACAGAAAAAGGTTTAATTTAATTTCAAACAGTACCTATGGCAGAAAACTTTCCAAGGAATGGATTACCCTGTAAAGCTTGTAAGTTACTCAATGAATCTGTAAATATGATGGCCTGTTTGATTTTACATAACAAAATGTACTTTACACCTTCTAAAATTCCCCTGCCCTCACCAGTAAAAATGGAAGAACCTGGGGGACATTTGATTGGCGAAAGAGTTTCTTGTACCAAACTCTGTTCCGCTGACGTTTCATAGGGTACGCTGACAGGAATTGGTCTTTTTTATGTCAACTCCTCCCATGCTCTTGTTATAGTCGAGAACTAACTTTGGTTTGTAAGTCACTCTGTTATATTTGTCTTTGGCCACCCTCCGCCTGGAGAGTACGTCGGCCAGCTCTCTTGCGCGCCCCGTCAGCGTGCCAATGTTCCACGTTGCGAAGCGGAGTTTCTTCTTGTGAGTTTGGGCTAACGTCGTTATCCGTGCGCCACAAGTCGTTTTTGAACTCCGTAAAGAGAACTGCAATTGCCGCATCATCCTCCATCATGATAAGTTCTCACAGCGCGCACAGAACAAAAGAGTTTTTGGAGCAAGAAAACTTAGAATTATTAGACCATCCGCCGTACAGCCACGACCTAAGCCCAAATGATTTCTATACATTCCCTTAAATAAATAATAAATTGCGTGGTCAGAGACTTTCATTACCTGAAGAAGCTGTGGACGCCTACAAAAAGGCCATAGTGGAGCCCCCTACTTCCTATTGGAATGGAGGCCTTTTGTAGTTACCGACTTCTATGTTACCGACACCATGTCTACTCCCACTCTTGTATTTATGGTGTGACGATACTTTATCAGTGGAGTTGGAAAAAAATCCGAATGCTTTTGAAAACAAGTTAGCAAGGTGTAGAAGCAAATTATGGAAAAAATTATACACCTCGCTTTAAAAAAGTAAGGGTAAGTAAATGTCATTTACATTTTGAGTCCGAGGCACTATTAAGCTGCGTACGGATAGCGCTTTCTTGTCTTAGGCTTAGTCGGAATACTCTGTCTGACTCTGAATTTAAGGCTTTTATCAGTTTTATCGACTTTTTTATGAGTTTCCAGTAAAACGAAAAAGTGGACCTACAAGTAAAATTTTAGGTCATATAACTATAGAGTACTACTTACTCCATAAATAAATTTTATGATTGGTAAATTGTGGTGATGGCACCATCACTACAATTTATAAATTTTTAGCAAGATGTACCTTTTTGAGAAAAACTAGTTTTTAATGAAATTTATAGACTGTACAATTATCCTGAACAACAGTTTGTTTATTTTAATCTGTCGTGAGTGTTGCGATAATAACTACTGGATTTTATCACAAAAAAAACAACTGAACATTAGGCAGTATCCGATCTTAACCTTTTCCCTAAGACCTAATTGACAAAAGAATATCGCCTTCAAATTATTTCAAATCAAAACATTGCGGTATTTATTCAAGTAATACCAGTGAATAATTTAAAATTGCATTAAAATGTATAACAGTGGAATGAGACAAATGGAGGAGAGACATGTTGCGAATCAAGTTGATTTTATGGTATGGAGCAACAGATTAGATCTTCTGGCTCTGAGTAATTTCAAAGGTAAAAATTAAGTCTATTAGGTGTATTTCTGACCATGTCCATAACAAAATTGGGATTGCACACTGAATGGCAACCCAGTGCTAAGTATTACTCAGGTAGTAATAAAATATACTACAACCGAGTGTAGTCCAATAATTAACTATGAAATGTGGTGGTTTTGGTTAAAGGTGGTTTGGGGTTCTGCTCCCTCCCGACTGGTCTCCACCTTGTCGTGGTGGGGGGGCTGAGTACCTCCCGGTAGGGCGCAAGAGGCGCCAGGGAAAAGGTAACACCCAGAGACCGACGACTCTGTGTGCCCTTAGTACTGACTACCGGGGGAGACACTAAGAGGGACCTGTGGAGGGCGCAGCGGGTGGGCCAGGAGGGCCCGTCAAGCAGCGCCAGGAGGGTCTTAGGCAGTGGGGGCAGGGAGCCCCTGCTGTCTAACTATAGACCTTCCGAGAAGTCGGCCACACACGCTGTGGTCGCACAAGGAGGTAGGAGGGGCGCGTCCACTGCGCCTCTCTGAGAAGGTCCTCCCGGTTTTGGTCCGAGGGACGTTGGCCACAGGCGGGGTGTCAGACCCTGCAACCCCGGGACTGGCCCCCGCCTTTTTCTCATCAATTGGCGGGCGTCGTCAGAAGATTTTTAGTGGGTATTACTGCTGGCAGTCGCGCCTGCCGATGGTGAGTCCTACACCCCCTTTCGGTCCCCCTTTGGCCAGAAGGCAGTGCGTAAATGCATTTTGTTACCGACGTAAAACAAAAAAAAAATGGTTTGGGGTTCTGCTAGGGTTGTAACGGAACTTCGCCTCCGCCTCCGTTACTGCGGAAGCTCCGCAAGAAATCATACCTTCGCATCCGCCTCCGCCTCCGTAAAATATATGCGGAGTTATAACGGAGGTGTATTTACGTTAATCGGTACAAAAACGCGCGAGCAGCGACGCTCGACGACGACCCAAACGTCCGCCGCCAAACTCTTGTTTGTCAAATATAATTTGCCTCTTCTTAATTTTGAACACTAGTTGATTAAATAAGTATCTAAAGCGTACTATCAATGTATGTACCTATTTCATTGAAATACAGACTTTATTTTACTATACTATAAATGAATATTTTTCTATATCCACTTTCAGCTCCGCCTCCGTTAACCTCCCCAACACATATAATAATAATAATAGCCTTTATACTATAAATTTTACTTATAACTTTATATATATTATACACATGGGTTACAATATATATGGTTATTTATAAGTAGTAATAACAGTCTATTATGCATCGACTCCGTCTCTATGTCATATGTTGACAATGGCCTCCTCCAACTGATGCCATTTTCGTCTATTGTCAGCTACCCGTGTCCATGTAGCACCTGCTATAGCTTTGATATCATCAACCCACCGTCTTAATGGTCTACCTTGCTTTCTTCTCTTCTGACTCGTGAACCAATTCATAACTGATTTGGACCATTTTTCACCTCCTCTGATGGTATGGCCTGACCACTTCCATTTTAACTTTTTAATTGTTTTTGCAACATCTTTGGTTTTTGTGTGATTCTTAATGGTTACGAGTTTTATTCTGTCAGACAGTCTTTTCCCTAACATACTTCTTTCCATGGAGTTCTGACAAGTTGCTAGCTTTTTAGTGTGTCTTTTTGTCAATGCCCAGGTTTGGCAGCCATAAGTTAGTACAGGAAGAATGCAGGTATCAAAAAGTTTTTGTTTAATTTTTATGTTGGTCTTAACTTAATAACTTAACTTAACTTAATAACTTAATAACTTCCTTAAAACTCCAGTATTGTTTCCATGCATTTCCAATTTATTTAGTGGTTTGATCTGAGGGAGAAATTATTTGACCAAGGTAAATGTATTCATTTACATAGTCAATTGGGTTGTTTTTGATCATGATAGGATTATGCTTCCCATTTGTCATAGCTTTGGTCTTTTCTGTGTTCATAACTAATCCCACTTTGCGGCTTTCTTTATCTAGGTCATTTAACATTATCTGTAGGTTTTCACTTGTTGGCGCAAGAATTATTAGATCATCTGCAAATCTTAGGTGCGACAGGTTTTCACCATTAATTGATATCCCGCAATTTTTAACCTCCAACACATATACTTTTACTTTATTTATAATCCTGCTGCTTGTAACTTAAAAAGTTGATTTTCTGAAATCACATTCATTATTTTTGAATAATGCACAGTGTTAGACTATTCAAGAGCATGTTGTCTTTACATAAATTATGTCTGAAATGAATCTGTTAAATTATGTAAAAAGTCTACCAATGCTATCCACATACTAGATTATACTTGCTAAGAGTATTTTCATATTGTGTCAATATTAATGTCTCTAGACTATCTCATGTTGTGAATTCAATCTTGGCACTAAGCAGAGCTTGAATTATGGAACTAAAAACGAAATCTGCACTGTATCTCTTAAAATACACAAGTGCACAGAGATAAATATCTATAATTTTTTAAGTTTTGCAATCATAATAATAAGAATTTATTATTATGATTGCTTAAAACTTAAAAAAAAGTCTAAATGTAAAATCACACACCAATGTGTCCTTTTATGTTGTTTAATGAACAACTCAACCACATTTCTGCTTTAACTCACATTCAATACTTACCTTTCTATTTTCTTAATTTTTAGGTGAAGTCCAGATACATCGACTTCATTGGCAAAAGGTGTGGAATTTACCTCCTCCAAAAGAAAATGTAACAGTCTGTTGTATGGCTTGGAGACCAGATGGCAAGGTAAATTAAATTGATCATAAAAGACACACATCAAGATCATACATTATATTGGCTCGATTTCCACACAGGACAAATCTTTGTGTGCATGAATGTTGAATATTTGTTCTGGTCTGGGTGTTTCCTATGTATATTAAGTATGTATCTACAAAAAAATAAATTTAAATATGTTTATTCGTTATTTAGTATCCATAACACAAGTTCTCAATGATACTTATCTTGAAACTAAATAATTGGTGTAATTATTAAAAATTATTTATTAATTAATATCCTACTAGTGAGAGAGAATGTGATCATACTTTTCCCAATAAGGACCTACAACAACTACAACTAAATGTCCTGTACTTTCCAAAGCATGAAATGCACTATACGAAATTTATTATACTAATACTCACTTTTGGTTCTATCTATACATTGTGCTTGATATTATAGCGATTATTCTGAAGCATGAAATGCACTATACAAAATGTATTATTTTTATTAATATATTATACTAATACTCACTTTTGGTTCTATACATTGTGCTTGATATTTGATTACAGGCCTTAGCAATTGCTTATAGTACAGGAAGTGTATTTATAATAGATATAGAAGACAAAGAGGTATTTGATAAATATGAATTAGAGCAAGACACACCAGAACAATTTGATTCGTCTAAGAATGGCATAACATGCATCACTTGGGCAGTAAGAGCTGGCACCTTAGAAAGTGCAACAGAATACAATTTATATGTAAGTAAAACTTTAATAATAACTTTTGTACCACAGGCTATGCAAGGAAATCTTCCTTCCGTATTAATAACTACATATCAGAAAACTCATTTTGCATAAAAAATTGCCTGAAAGAAATTTATTTAATTGTATTTTGGTTTTCAGGACGATCCCTCATTGTTCTTACAAAAGCCCCCTGCTACAAGTGCTGCTTACAAAAATGGCAATGAAGACAATATTAAGTCTTGCAAAGAGGTTCAAGATCCCACTCAGCTGAATATGTTAATGGTGGGATATGGATCAGGCCATATATTTATGAATATCTTTGGTAGATACCATTATGGTACCATTAATTTAATAGAACTTACTAAAGATGAGTGTGGAGAATATAAAGTTCTTGATATGAACTTATCAGATGACTTTAGTGTTATGCAAGTAGCATATTTAGACAAAACTTCAAACAATGTTTTAGTGTCATTGATCAATACAAGTGTTCTCTCTGCATATGCTGACGAAATATTTATCGTAGCAAACAAACATAATCAAATCACTCAGTTAGTGTCATATCTAGATCAAACTATGACCTCAATAACTGAAGCTTGGGAGCACATCTTGTTAGAAATGGATACAAAAATGGCTTATTATGCAGCATCAGTGCCTCAAGGCGGAGTTTCCGCGGATTTATTAGAACTTCTAATGTTAGGTAATTAGATATAACAACTATTTAAGATTGCATTTAACTTGTAGTTTTCCAACTTTTTTTCAAAGTAAGCCTTTTTTTAATACTATGGGATTTGGAACTAATGGAACTAGTTTGTGGAATGGGGTGGAATTTATTATTATATTTATTATTTTTAACTAAATGATTTTTATTCAGGTGTTCCTTCAGATGAGCTGGAACTCTTTCTACTGCAAGAGCTAACAGCAAAAGGTCTCAAAAAATTTGGAAGTTCTGTTGAATTGAGTTATTCAACTATACAGAAATTAGTTTTGAAGCAGTTAAACATTGTTGGGCAACATCTTACATACTACCTTTCTGAGATAAGAGGGCTTACGCGGATACCTGATAGATACAAGGTAAACTATTAATAGCATTATTATTATTTAGGTGTTTGCAACTACATTGGATGACTTTTTGTCAATCAATTTTTGCTTTTTCCCTATTACCACTTGCACTGAGAAATCCTATGTGCTATATCGACGACTTAAGTTTGCCGGCGTATTTCATATATATCTAAAAATGTTAATATAATTACTGGCAAAGGTCACCTCCACAAAATTTGTTATTTATTCAAAGCAATTTATCAAAACAGAAATCACGAAGAAAGTTCATTGTTAAACATACTTTTGCAATCATATCAGTTCAAGCAATATCTATCTGCAATAGCTCAGAATTTTTAAATTGCATAGTAATCTACTTATTATTTTGCATTTTGTTAAAAATACATTGCACTCAAATATAATACCAGCAAATATTTGGTTCGTCATGTAAATGATACTATTTGATTATTATATTTTTGCAGATCTTGGGACTGGAAGAAAGTCTAGTGACTGAAGCTATAAGAGCTAGCTGCGCTTTTTTAAATAAAAGCCTGGAACTGCAACAAGTTATCGACATGTCAATGAAGAACTATAAAGCATTCTTTAGATGGCTTTTTGTTGTAATTGTAAGATTACTGGACGAGCAAACTCCCAGTGAAATTGTTAAAATTAACCAACAAGAACTCAGTCATATTGCGGATTTTTTGTATAACTTTGATAATGTTCAAGTTGAAAATAATGAAACAACTTCTGAAAAACCTGTTAAGTTCAATTTGGAAAGATTGGGACAGTATTTGCAAGATCAAGACCTGACTATTATGCCAGATGATGAAGACAGTCCTTGGCACAAGTTTCTAAAGGAAAACTCTTGTATCCTAAAAGACAACACTACAATATTTTCGATGTCTGAGTTTAAAAAGTTTTCATTAATACAACAACAGACATTTTTAAAAACTGCTATTCATAAAGTTTTTGACGTATCTAGTAAAGATATTGGCAAACATTTCTCTGTTCTATACAATATTAAATGCTATGAAAACCTAACAGGTATCGAGAATAATTTGAAGATGTCTCAGTTCTTTGATCCATTACAGCAAAGATTTATGTTTGCCATGATGGATCCAAGTAACAATACTCAAATATGTTTAATGTCAACAAATGTAAAGGAGAATGTGTGTAACTCTACAGCAATGAAATGTTATTTTTCTGTAGATGTATTAGAAGATAGTAACACAGACCATACACAAAACGCTATATATTCTATTATGGATTTGCAATTCTATTCTTCTGAGTATCTATCAATATTATTACAAAACCCCCATTGTAATGAGAGTACTGTTTTTGTACAACTACCATTAAAAACTGCAATTGATGCTTGCGCCGACTTCAATATTAAATCAAAGTCTTGTGTGTTTACCGATAAAATTTTAAATAAAAATTTAAGCCCTTTATTAGACCCAGATAATTTTAAACTACTTGATAAAATGGATGGCTCAAAAATTGCTGTATCAGGTAGTCGAAAAGTTGCCGTAGTTCTGTCAAAGAGTTATAGAAAAGTAAGAGTGTTCGAAATGGAAGTCGATGGGGAGGACCAGGAGGAAGAAACCTTAGATATTACTCCACAGTCGCACTCAGCACACAGAAGTAACAATAGCCATAACACATCTGACCAGCAGAATCTAACTACTGAAGATGTAACATTTTAACAATGTAAGGAAAATATACCACACAATAAGTAATTATTTGTCATTATAATAATATAATTAATAAAAGATCTGAAACAAAATAAAATTCGTTTATTTATATTTGATAAATATTGTACATCATCAATCATCTCGGACATTAGAGAAGTCCACTTCTGAACATAGGTCGCTCCATTCGCATAATAAATAATATTTCGATATGTAAGTTAATAGTGAAAATTACAATAAACTAACATGGTTTAGGCGTAGAATGGCAGGAACTAAAAATGACGGATTAGCAAATTGTCAGAAACGCATAACGCCAGGTGGTCCGAAATTTGCTATAGATCCCTTTTATAACTATTTAATAAATTGCCAATTGGGGAGAAAAAAAAACTATTTAAAAGTGATCTATAGCAAAAAGGTCTTGTCAAGAGGTGTTAAGCCCTTCGCCTACATTGACACCACACGATTTTCAATTCCATTCCATTGTGGGAGTTCCACTTACAACGGCCTGCATAAAAAAAATGCCGTTTCACACCCCGCTTTAAAAAACCCAGAAATATGACTGGGAAACATGCGACGGCAGAAGCTTCCAAAGCCGAATGGTCTTACCAATTTTTTTAGTTCAAGTGCTGATAGTCTTAACCGACACCAGCACGTGTAGTTTGGGAGAGGAAAGGAGATAAAACTTGAAAAAAAACAAAATATTTACAAAATTATGTACTCTATACTTATTCATAAAATAACAATTTTATTTTAAATTATTGTATAATATTAGAGTAAAGTATATATATAGTATTTGTATATTACAACAGCTGACACAAATAAAAGAGTTCAGTTTTGCTATATAATATTTGTTTTTAATATAAATAAATAAATAATAAATATTTTCTGACAATTACACCAATTATTTAGTTCCAACATAAGTATCATTAAGAACTTGTGGTATGGATACTAAACAACGGATAAATATACTTAAATACTTTTTTTTTGTAAATACATACTTAATATACATAGGAAAACACCCAGACCAGAACAAATATTTATGTTCATGCACACAAAGATTTGTCCTGTGTGGGAATCGAACCCACGACCTCCGGAGTGAAGTGTAGGTATACTGACCTCCACACCATATCGGTCGTCAATATAACATGGATAGTCTAATATTAAATACAACACAAGTGCTTAGGTTCATCACAGTTTTTATTAAATCCAGTTATTACAAATTACAACAAATCATACACTTTTAAGAAAAAAAAACTAACATATCATAAATTAGACTATACAAAAATAAGACATAGTTATTAGGTACCCAACGAATCATGACCTAGGCACTTGTAACAACATAAATTTACTAACCAGTGGCTGTTGTTGAGAATGAGAAAATTCACCAGTTATTAAGCATGTTATAGAAATTATTTATTTATTCATGTATTAGTTACACGGGTCTGGCCCAACTACAAGAACTAACTCAGTGAGTTATTTTACAAGCATTTAAAATTGTAATAAATTGTATATTTTGTACACAAATCATGGTTTGAACATTTCATAAACAGAACATTTTCAACTTAAAGTTTACAATTTTTGAATATTTTTACACATTGAAATTCTATATACATTTACTATATACATAAATGTACTATTTTTATATAAGACTCTGAGGTGGGCGTTTTATTTGAATATTTTCGAATACAGAATTGAAATCAGTATCTAGGCCCTGGTTATCAATGCCATAGAGTAGATTTTCTGCTGAGGTCTGGTCTTTACTGGTTCCAGGCACTGCTTGGTTGACAGATGTAGTTGTTTGATTATAAATTTCTTCACCATCATCCTCCTCAACATCATCAACTGTAATAAAAATAGTCACATAAATACCAGCCAAAAATTGTGTGATGTACAATTATATTTTTTGTGTGCTTGTGAAGCATAATTTGCTTGTGAAGCAATGAATTTACAGTGCTACCAATATGTATGTTATATAGAAATGAGACCATTCTCATATAAGCAGCATCA
Organism: Musotima nitidalis; assembly: GCA_949126915.1. Taxonomy (NCBI): domain Eukaryota; kingdom Metazoa; phylum Arthropoda; class Insecta; order Lepidoptera; family Crambidae; genus Musotima; species Musotima nitidalis. The sequence goes on along the minus strand of OX421418.1, from coordinate 11,507,012 downwards.
AATTTCCACAAAGTATGTTAGAACTACAATTACTTGACGATTGTCTAGTCCCAGATGTCCAGTTTAATGATCTTCATTACACATGTCATAAAAGCAAGTCTTTAAGCCTGAAAAGTTATATAAATTTTTCTAACAATCTGTAAAATTTATTTAAAATAAGGTGATATCTACATACCTGGAATAATTGCTCTTCCGTCATATTTATTCCATTCTTTCCTTAATTTCCAATAAATTACTGCACATGCTATGAGTACTATTATAGAGACCACGATTGCTATCAACTTCACAGCATCTACTGCGGAGAAATTTGATCCTTTTACAATCATTTCAACATTTCCCACAGTAATGCCAGACCCACTGATCTTTTTGGATACACAGGAGTAAAAACCAGACTCAGCAGAAGAAACACTCTGCAAAAATTTTTTTTTATTAATACAAATGGTAATGCAATATACAGTATGCTGCAAATTCAATTTTTTTTAATATCATCTCATCCCATTAAGGGTGTATTTCCACCTGACACGAGCAAGGCTGGGCTGCAGTAGGTCATATTCAGACCTAAACCTCTCTCAAATGTAGATTGGCAATGGCAGGTGTGTAAATAAGTAAAAGGATAGTGGAGTATATAAAGTCAAAAGATATAATGTATACTCACATCAATAAACAATTTTCCAGATAAAACTTCATATTTATATTTTTTTTCATCATAGTTATTGCCAGGACCTATCACTTTAGTCTGGTTCAGAAGCCAGAACATAAAGTTATGATTATAATCATTACTGTTACATTTCAGAACCGCTGTGCTGCCCGCAGGTATTTCTGTCACCTCAAAATGTTTGATCACAGTCTCACCATCATCCATTTTTTCTCCTTTATTGAGATTATCTTAAATTTGAAACTTGTGACTCAAGATGTTTGACAAGTGCAAACACATTTACTATGTCAATGGATAAGTGCCAAGATTTAAAATTATCTACACCATATAGTCACATGTTTAGTCTCATAATAGTTGAAGGTGTCCTTCATTATATTAAAATGTCATTTCATGTCTCAGTGTAGTTTAATACCGGCTGCTGCCACTGGAATGCTTTATTAAATGCATGAACACTTCAACACATAGCACAGGAAGTAACATCCATATTGGTGTCATTACCACATATATTGGCAAATTCACTTTATTGTATTCTAACTTTATGCAGATAATAATTTGTGCAGCCATTTTTAGACCTATTGCTGCTATGTACCACACATTCTTGTTGATTGTACCACGAAACCGTTCAATACCATTTCTGCAGTGGGAAATCATATGGAACAGAACATAGATGAGCAATATACTGTCATAAACCCACATTGGTATGAATACAATGAACCAATTCCAATGGGTCCTAGATTCAAGTCTAAGACATAATAGTATCAAAAATACTAAAAATATAAACCATGTAAACAAAGCCCTGTGCAAAATTGCCATGATGTGAATTTATTGTTCTCTGCAACTGAATGTATCTTCTTATTCGACTATCATCTATTTTGTAGTTTCTCTTTACAGAAGAAAAGTATATGATTTAATTATTGACATTACGGGACTAGCGAGAAAAGAGATATTGAAGTCCATCGAACAGATGATGAAATTAACTGAATAATATGAATGTTGTCAGAGTTTACAGATCCCAAGATTATAAACAATTCATCTTTTGTCTATTTCTATACTTCACTATAGATTTTGTTCTGGGACATATCTGTTTTTAAGTTTTTTTCCACAATTTCAACTACAATTAATTATAAAAAGTGGAGTGAGTGACTTTTTTTTTCATTTAAATAATGGCTTTGTGCGTCTAGCACATTTAGCCAGTGTCAAGTAAGTGATATATTAATAATATATAATATATAATTCATAGTAAATGAGAATGAGTGGTGATAAATGGTAAATGAGAGTGTTTGTGAACATACATGAGTGTTGGTAAATCAAACAAAACAGTGCAACATAACTTTTCATATTTTCTCTCAAGGAGTCCATGTGAGATCTCAGTATAGTCCCACATCTTTACTGAGGACTCAAGGGGCTTAGGCGAGGGTATCTAATTAACCATCTTTTTCATCACTCATTCTCATTTACTATGAATTATATATTATTAATATATCACTTACTTGACACTGGCTAGATCTGCTAGAGGCACGAAGCCATTATTTAAAAAAAAACTGACTTGTCAATCATGTTGACACTTTGACACTTAAAATTCCTAATAAATACGTGCAATCTTTATAAAATGCGACCGGCATTATCTTTTTAGAGAAATTAAAAAAGATAAATAAAGCAAAGGTGAGGAAATTTATATGAGTAGATTTAGGGATTACAATTGTTTATATTATTATTATGAGTGATAAACATTTAAGTTGTAACGTGTACTTTACAGTAAATTCATTAAGTAAAGGGTTGTTTGATTAGGACACAAAATAGTTACTTAGTGTTATTATGACTTATTTAGCTTTGTACCTTTAATAAATTTAGCCATGATAAAAAGCATTACATAATTATTTAGCAAAAACTTTTCAAAGTTCTTGAGAGAAATTGAAATAGTAGTCAAAGGCGTTAAATTATTGCATAAACACCATATGATTTATTAGAAATTAGAATTGAGCTTAGAAAGTATATGATTTTTTTTGCATTTTGCCTATGAAATTCAAAAAAGAAAAGATATCTATAACTTAAAATTACAATTAATATTGTTATTTAATTTCCATGTCATTATTATAAAATGTATTTTGTTTTAGAAATAACTGCAAGAATTTCAGAGGTAGAGACTATGTGATTCTCTTCAAAAATAACATTAAATGAACTTTAAATATAAAATATTGTATGGTCCTAACAACAACAAGCGGGCATGTAACATAACTTAATTCTGAAGACAAATACCCATAAACATGTTCTTCCAAATAGCATTGCTAGTTTCAGCGGTAAAATTTATGTTTCTTCCATTTTAGTAAGTATTCTCCATTTCATGTAAATATACTTAGGTAAAATTTTAATAATTACAAAAATGTTTTAAGTTATTTTTTCTTATCAGTCATTCTACAGATTTCGAAGTGCATAGAAATTGGTTGGCTGTAACACATAACCTTTCGATAGACCAGTGGTATTATGATGAGACATCAGAATGGACCCTGGACTACCCACCTTTCTTTGCTTGGATGGAATATGCATTATCTCATGTAGCACAATTTTTTGATCCAAAAATGCTGTATTTGACAAACTTGAACTATGATTCCAAAATGACGGTTCTGTTTCAAAGATTATCTGTTATTGTATTGGATGTGGTATACATTGTAGGAGCTAAAAGGTTTGTAAAATTTGTCCCTTAATATAAAACTGAAAATCTATCACAATCACTTCTTCTTAACAGTTACTGTAACCATTGATCCATAAATTAATATGGACATACATTATTTATACTCTAAAAGAATCAATAAATAAAAAAAAATATATACTTTATTGTCTTTGACATCAACAAGATCGTTCAAATTTATATTTTTTTTCACATACAAATGGAAATAATCTTGAATAAAAACTCTCTCGTATAAAGCCAGTGTACAACAAAATGATTGGTGTGATTGTAAATTAACATTTTTTCATTTATTAACTAAGAAAACTCACTGTTTTCCTTTTATTTTGACAGTTGTTGTAGCTTGCTAAGCAATGGGAAACTTCTTGTGTTCATACTACTTGTCACCAATGCTGGTTTGCTAATGGTGGATCATATACATTTTCAGTATAATGGATTTCTTTATGGGATACTTCTGTTGTCATTTTATAACATTATAAAGGTATTTTTAATATTGTTTTCTATCTAAAGCATGTTTTTATTTGTTTTGCATATTTTTTAAGGTACAGTGAATCTTAACACTAGCATTAGCTATAAGCTAATGTTGTTAATGTGCGCAAAATGATGCACATCTTAGCACCAGTGTATCATTTTGCGCACATATTTTTCATGTATTGAAATTATACTCTTATATCTTAACATTTAAAATATTGTAAGTTGTTGCACAGTTCTGTCATACTTTTTCTATAGGTAAAATAATTCTCGAACTTGAATGGAACGGATGATGTATGATTTTTGACATATTATAAAAATTTGTAAGAAAGCAAGGTTTCAGCTTTGTTGGTAATCATTAAATTTGAAATTGTTACTATGGTATAGTACATTGAATTTAATTAACAAACTATTTAAAGACCAATATGCCCATTTTGCTTTTATGTCCATTAAAGAGAATTAATAATCCAAATAAAAGATTATAAATCATAGATTTAATATTTATCTTTTTAATTATTTTTTCATACCCATTTAAGTGAGCATTTTAAAAATAAAGTTAGTACTGACTATTTTAAACCCTACAGTTTAAAAACAATATCTATTGTAATTTTTCAGAGTGAATTTATCAAATCTGCTCTATGGTTTGCAGTCTTATTGAATTTCAAACATATATTCTTGTATGTGGCTCCAGTGTATGCAGTATATTTGTTGAGGACATACTGCTTTACTGTCCCTACAGAGGATGGTTCACATACTCCGTGGTATGCATTTTCAATCCTGAATTTGATAAAACTAGGAATCTCTGTAGTATCTGTGTTTGGCCTATCATTTGGGCCTTTCATTGATCACATACCACAGGTAATCACAATAATTATCTTTCTCGTCCACTTTATCTACATTGATCTAATGTTGAATATGTGTAAATTTAAGTTATAATGTTTTCAGATAATATCAAGACTATTTCCATTTAAAAGAGGATTGTCACATGCATATTGGGCCCCAAATTTTTGGGCTTTATACAATTTTGCTGATAAAATTTTACTTCATGTTTGTAAGTATGTGCAATACAAATGTATTGAGAGGTTGTGCACTATATTATCTTAATAAAAACTTATTTATCTTCATTAGTTGCCAAATAAATTTTACAATTTGATAGATAACAAAATAATAAAAAATAATAAAACAAAATGTATCATTATTATTATATTTATTATCACTCGCTTGTGTGATAATAAAATATTATAATAAAGGTACTTAACCAAATCATACATACTACATTATTAAATTGGTCCCGGCTGTCATAAATATCTATGTCAGTCGTTATTAGGAAGTCAGTGCCTTCTAACAGACTGACAGCTGGTATTAACCATAGAATGATGTTTCCCTCTGGGTGGCGGAGGTCAGACGGCAGTCGCTTCACATAATAAATGAAATTCAGTCAAATCTGGTTGAACCAGTGAGCAGACCCAGGGCCCTAAGCTTAAGTCTAGGGCAACCGGGATAATGTTAGAATATGATGATGACATACATCATTAAATTTCGTTATAATCTACACAACATTAACCAAAAATTTAATTGCTATAGGAATTTTCCTAATATGTTCATTAATTCCTGACCTAAAATCTTCTTATTTTTAGGTGATATATACATAGATGAGTATAATATAACTTATCATTTTGATTTCAGTGACAAAAGCAGGATTTAATATACCAAAGGCAGAGGCCACAATGACAGGTGGTTTAGTTAAAGAGTATGAACATGCAGTACTTCCGTCTGTCACACCAGGTGTAACATTCTTCCTGACTTTTGTTACGATGATTCCTGCTTTGATAAAGTTGTGGCATCTTGGTGCTGATAGAAATTATAGAGCACTAAATTTTATAAGGCAAGTTTCAGAAAATTTTATAAAAGTTTTAAAAATTTTGCGTAATATGTCGCTGTCGTTAAATTGGCGCAGATCATGATAAGTCTGGATGTTTTATAACATATGGCTTTTTCTATCTGTTTACGCCCCGATATATAAATGAAAGTGGACTGTATGTTTAAATGATATATTATAAAAAGTAAATTAAATTAACATAGCAAAGAGTGACTTATGGTCGCCTTGAGATCCTGTGGTCGAGTGTGTAGTAGCGGGAGCCGATTGGTCGCCGCCCGGCGCCGCGGTCACTCAGCGTCGCACCGTCTCCTCGCCCCTCCTATGTCTCCATACATCATATGTCTCGATGTTGAACACTATCTATTCTCGACAGATTCACGGTTACTCATAAAAATCTGGGTCAAATATTATTTAAATAGTGTTTTATCGGTTAAAATAAATCTAAAAATAATAGTTGGCACATAAGTATACAAAAAGCTATACATATTAATAATACATTAATAATAATAAAAAAGTAACCATTTAGTGAGATATGAACTACAAATATCTCAAAATTATCTAAATCTCCTTTTAATTTTTTAAGACTTTTGAGTCATAGTCTAGTATCTGAAATTTAAAAGATAGACTGCTGAGATTCTGAAATACTAAAATACTTTTTACCCTACAGTAATGTATATTTGGTATATGTAGTTGCGAACGGCTGGAAGTTTTTACGCAAATATTGGACCTAATTATATTACAAACTCATGTATTGTCTCAGTACCAAGCTGATAAGTATTTAAGAGTTCTAATTTTGCTATTGCTCTTTTTTAGGTGTCTAATTATATGTGCGTCATGCTCCTTCATGTTTGGATGGCATGTACACGAAAAAGCAATTTTGATGATAGTAATACCATTAAGGTGAGAAAAAATTTTCTTATTTTAAGGTTCCAATTAACTTTATAAGCGGAATATTTTATGTTATAAGTAAACTTATATCCCTATCCACCAAGAACATGGTGTACAGGGATCCTACCAAGGCCTAAGGATCAACGGACGAGGCTCTGGCGAACATAACAGTGCCCGGTAAGCGGCAATAGGCTCGCCACCTATTTATTTATTATTTAAAATGTGCCTCTGCCTACCTCTTCGGGTAACAGGCGTGAATGTATGTGTATGTACTAAGAACATAAGAATCACCGAGATTATAAGTCACTTAAGTCTTTACATAAAACTATGAAGATCGAAGAATAAGAACATAAATTGCGATTTATTAATACGGACCTTAGTCTCATTAACTAATCAGACGATGAAGTCAATCGAAAAAATATTGTATTTTTTAATGAATTATTTAGGTACTTAAATTTAGCATTAACTTTTTGTCTTTCTTTTTAGCTTCATGTCGGTGCTTGGAAAAGTGGATGGTAGATTATATTTGATAATGTCGGTAGTAGCTCATTATTCATTGTTACCTTTAATTTATCCAAAGAGTCTTTTGTCAGTTAAGTTATTTCTATTGTTCACTCATTCAGCTATCGGATTTAGCAACGTACCGTACTTATATATGCCAACAAAAGTAAAGGGTCCTAAGCGACGACGCTCTTTTCGACTACCCTTATTGACTCACTGTGAGACTATTTATTTGTATGGTTTGTTGATATTATTCGTGTATGATAATATATTACATACTGCATGGGGATTGGACAAAACATTACCATTTTTACCGCTTATGATTACTTCTGTGTATTGCTCCTTCGGTTTTATTTATTTCTTTATATTTTATTACTATTACTTTATAAAATTCAATCTTAGTAGCGTTCCTGCTGTGGCTGTTAATTTAAATAAATTTCCAAAAAAGGCGATTTAATTATTTTTAAGTAAATAAATTGTTTTGTTATTACATAAGATATATTCTTGTAGTTATTACCAAAAGTCTTCATTCCAAGTTTATGTTATGAGTTTTGAATATGTCAGGAAAAAATACTGAGCTTTGGGCGTCCAAGTGTTTAGTTTTTTGCAAATTGCTTTTGAGAGCACCACTTACAATACATCCCACAAAAATATTTAAACTCCTATATATATGTACCTATGCATTGTGGTGAACATAGACATCTAAAATTTCTATGGTAGTGAATAATTGCCGCCCGCCACATAAATCTCCGTACCTAACAGAAAAATCATGTAACAGTTCCTTAGAAGCATAAAAAATTCGTAATAGGATAGATTGAATTTATTTTCCATAAAAAATCTGTAGCCTGTTCGAAATGAAAAAGTTGTAAAGTGAATTCTTTGCCATAAAATTTTACTAATGTCAGGAATATACCTGTCTACCTATGTGGCTAAGTTCTGTGATAGGGTAGGGGAAAATAAAAAAGGTATTATATATTTATAAATGTTTATTTGTTATAATTCTATAAAACAATCTGAATAACCTACACAATCGTGTAACGTGACCTAACACGGCAACATTTCGCAATAATCAAGCTGTAACTCTGTACCTTCCCCTATGTCAGGGCCTTGAAAGAAGCAGACATAGCCCTATAAATCGGCAGACATTAGCCACCGTGTATTTCAAAAAATATTTCCAATACTAATTCCAAATTATTATGTAAACGGTTTGTCTGTAGTATCAAAAGTATAAAATAGACCTAATCTAAAACAATAGTGCTACTTTATATCTAATTTCATTATTATCTATAAGCATTTTGTCCATTTCATTAAATGTAACGCTATTCATTCTCATAAAATATTTAAAATAATATTTATCGATATGATCAGAAATTTTACTAATAATATGTCAAATACATTACAGAATGTTTAGAAATTCGAACTATTCCATAAAAAGGCTTATAATTATAAGCCTGCAAGTAATGCAATTGCGGATCAACGGACGAAGCTCTGGCGAACATAACAGTGCCCGGTAAGCAGCAATAGGCTCGCCACCTATTACGTGGGATCAACTATATAATTGGCGAAGTGTGGGCGTATAATATGCATCTGCCTATCCCTTCGGGGAAACAGGCGTGAGTGTATGTATGTATAATATCTACAGACAAAAATAGGGAATACCCTATTCAGAGAAAATACAAAGAAGTACGAATATTATTGCTTTACACATAACAACTTGAAATCTTCGTGTTTACAATAATATTTTTTGAGAAACTTTCCCATAACTTATTTAGATACTTTTACCTGATTGTGATTCATACATATGAATGCGATTTAAAAATTGTAAGAATATTTTTATGCACATGTCTCAGATTATTGCACATTTAAAAATGTATCTCAATAATCTCTTATCTTAAAACCTCAATAACTCTGTAAACGTTTTTTTGTGTTACGGATTTATTTGTTGCAAACTTCATTTATCTCTTCCTATTAACGTCGCACTAAGGGGCTAGGCCTCTTCTCAAAAAGCAACTAAACGAGAGCAAAAGACATACGACGATATACGATTACAAACATATTCAAGGATGAAGTCGAATTTTGGCTCATTCTAAAAGAGAAAAATCCTTAAAAAGTTATTTTTACATCTGCTATGTAAAAGTTACTTTTTTAGGATACAGTACAGTACATGGGTCTACCAAGCAAGTGAGTAGGTACTTATTACCACACAATTGTCTTCAAACTCCGTATGGATGGAGAAGTTTCTGCAGTCGTGTTTGCCAACGCCGCCGCTGCGTCTCACTGCAGTGCCGGATCACATCAGGCTCATCAGGGAAAGCTGAAGGGAAGAACTTTCTGAAAATATGCAAAACAGTTTTATATTTTTTCACATACAAAAAGGACGGACATGGTAGATTAAATGTAAAGTATTTGACTGTTATGAGCTCTATTCTATATCTATTACTTCTTTTTAAACATAAGTACTTATGCTTTGAAACACCTAGTTAAAGTTACTACAAGAAAAATTCGAACCTTCGCCGCGGGTTAAATGGAAGATCTCGAAGCTTTTAGAAAAATGCATGCAATTTTGAATAAAAAGGGAAAGAATGAAAAGGAGAGGAAATGACTGACACCTAACGTCATTAAATTGATTCGAACTAGACGCTTGCCTAGAAGGACAAAAGATTTAGTAATCATGAACTGCCTATATTATATATACATAAATATTCTTTATTGTACAAAAAACAAAAAGCCTTATGTGAAAAAGACGAAGTACTAAGGTGGACTTATTTCTAAAACAAATCTCTTCCAGTCAACCTTAACTGAAGTGGGAGAGATAGTTAGCGGACATTAATATGACACTAGAATATAATAATATGACATACACAAAAATATAATATAATGTACATATCAGATATAATAATATAAACCTACTTATATACATAAATAAATACAAGAAAAAAAATGAAACAACAATCATAATGACTAGCTCGATAGCAAGTGCTTCTTTAAGTTAGTCTTAAAAGACGCATTTGAAGGCTTTTCTTCACCAACCTTTTTCCTCAAACAAGACTGGTCTATTTACTTACTCTCTAGTTTCCTTTCTCGGTAACACTATATTAGGGTACAGCTTCTGCACAGCCATTGTACTTTTTCTCATTGAACTGCTACTTTTGGGATTGTATCCACTCGCCGAGGACCTAAACAAACCTTATTTTAGGGCATAAGGTTAAATTGATCTAGAAGCGACATTTGTTTATTTTGTTATTAATTATTACTTTATTAAAATATATACCTAACCAATTTATAATTTAAAAGTGTATGTTTTGTTTATTAAAAAAATATATTTTATCTTTTCAAGTATGTACTATGTAATAGATTATGCAATCAATAACTTTTTAATAAAATATCCTGGCTTGCGAAATGAGACTGCCTAAGCCCCGCCCTGCATTGGCTGCGCGGGCGCACGTAAATATTATTTATAATGATCGTTTGTTCGATTTAGAAAATAATATACAACACTCTTAATATCAGGTGTAGAAGGGTAAAGGGACTTCGAGACGTGCAATCTTTCATTTTAAAAGTTTTTTTAGGCTTCATATTTTTTACGCAATAAAGTAGCCGTTTCAAGACGGCAAGTAAGCAGGAGTTACCTTACATCACTTCTAATTACATCAAAAGTGGTAGCACATACATAGACGCTTTGGATTTCCCAGTCTCTGAAGCAGTTGGCAGCGGTCTCAGCATCGTATCGAACACCGTTCGTGGCATGCCGAGGATCCCCACAATCACACCTAGGTCCATAAGCTTTTCTTCTGGGCCAGATATAGCTTGAAGCATGTATTGGAGTCGTGTCGATATGCTGTGAAAAGTATTAACGTTAGAATAAAGTGAAACAAATAAAAAATTTACCAAAAAAATAAAGCGTTCGAGAATGTGACGTAATATTTGTTTTTTTCAATTTTTTTGGGTCATCTTAAAAAATTTTGGTAAGTACTTGTTAGCCTCTTGGTATAGCTGTGTCACGTTAGCTCTACGTTGGTAGATTATCTTCACGTTATCAGCAAACCATCCTATAGGATATAAGATTTACCTACTTACTTATGCACTTTAATTACTCCTAATCCCATCATATCGTGGTCAATTTTCCTGTGACAGAAAACTTCGTTCATGAGGGGCGAGCGAGTGTTGAGTTTCTTGTCATAGCGCAGACAGTGCCCGAGGAGTACTAGCCGCTCCTCTTTGGACATCTTGCTTATATAACCCGTCTTCAGATTGTGCTCCACAGCGTTAAAAATTTCCGACTTGAATATACGGTTGGTTTCCAGTTCTGTAAATTAGAAACTGCCACATTTTTGGGTTGGCTTTTTTGTAAGTAGATACATAGATTAGAAAACAAAAATGTTTCTATTAAACTATTTAAAAAAAAACGTAGGTAGGTCTTAGTGTGTCTGTTAGAAGCACTCTATGCGAGATGCCTACGACTATTTTTTACTATGCTATAAAGCCTATCAAGAGAGTTAAGATAGTATTTTTTTATTTAATTATTTCGGGGAGGCGACCAATACATACTTACATACCTAAGTAACCCTTTTCCCTGTAAGCGGCAATAGGCTCGCAACCTATTACGTGGGACCAAGGATACAATTGGCAAAGTGTGGGCTTATAATATGCCTCTGCCTATCTACTTACTACTAAAGGTTGGGTAGGTACCTATTTGGTTAAAAGATTTTCGTCCCAAGCAGAGCCACACGATTTGGACGCACATTCTGAGTAATGTTTCAAACAGCCTGGCGTCTTTATCCGAAAGAGACTGGCGCTTTTTCGTCGGTCCCATGTGATGATATTTTTTGGTATCACTTCCACCTAAATATGAAAAGGAAAGGTCACGAACAAGTTTTTGCTATTCATTTGTTAAGTCATTTTGCACAAAAGTTTGATGTTCTGTGTGTAATAAAAAAAAATTCCCACTTTGATTTCAGATACCAACATATCAGCCTTATGAATTTCACTGTTGAACATTAGCTTCCCCAATAGATTGGGGGTACCTATTTCCCAATAATCATCACGCTGGGCAGGCGAGTTGGTAATCGCAGTTCCAGCTAGTAAGCTAGTACGTAGAACGCTGCTGCCCATCACCCAGTACATCTTAGGACTCCCCGTGAGATGACAGGGGGTGGCACTATTCTAGGCCGGTCCACTTAGCATATTACAGATATAGCACTCTGTAAAACTGTATGCTGGTCAGATTGCGAGTCGCTCTATATTAAAAAGAGTAATTTTTGCTAAAGGTACACTCAGGTGAAACTAGTAAGTTAGGGCTTGTATTATATTTATTACATATCGGTGTATAAAAATAATAAATTCAATAAAACTTCTTCCCGCCAAAAATATCGTGTTTGCCTTTGTTCAGTTTAAGTCTATATATGTGTATAAATAAAGATTGTTGAAATCGGTCAAAACAGTTTTATTATAATTATATGTATTTAGGCGTATTTCGTTTTAACTCTGCGGATATAAAGCTAATCGCTTACCGATTAGCATAACACTGTATTCCTTAGCTACCAGAACGCGTAAATCTGCTAAATTATCACGGTATTCATTTTCCAATAGTTCACAATCTGGGGTTCGTATTTTCGTTTCGAGTTCGATGATGCGATTTGCCATTTCATCTGCAATCTTAAATTTAAGTCAATCAAAATAAGTAGAATACCTAAGTCTAACTCAAATTTAACTTAATTTAAATCTTTGTGATCATTTAAGACCCATTCGATATATATACCAAGTACCGAAATACCCAGTATGTAATATACATTTTATATTCTAATATTTTATTGATGATGCAAAGCAATTCGCGCGACATGCTTGAGTCAAGTCACTTATCGGACGCTTAACTCTGGAAATAATGCGCTGAGAGCACTTGCCATTTAAAATATGTTCAGTTGGGTTGCACTAGTCTGCATATATTTAAGACTTAACAAATATTATTATTGATCTGATAATCGGATGGGAAGAACTAGCTGTCTTTGGGTTCTCTCAATACTAGATCTAGACGTCTGATTGTGTTAAAGATATTGTCAGAGATGTACGTTTCTTTAGAGAACAAAACCATCTCCTGATGATAAGACATCCGAGAGTCCAGATTTTTCAATATCGTTTAAAAATTATAACAATGAATACTAGAATACAGCATCGTGTACAGTAAAGACTACTACTAGACTACCTGGGCGTCGTATTTCAATTGAAAGAGCACGGCAATTTTCACTTGGTGCTTTTAAATATAAATTAAAAAAATATTTACGTATTACTTAATGCTGTCGATCTCTCTATTATCTTTAATAAAAATTAAAAATCTTTTCAACTTAAATCAAACTGTGTTTGTTCTATGTTATTTAATCTTAAGTTAGAAAATTTCATATGATATACATAAGTAAGTGTACTTCTGCTGTAACTCACTACTTTTATTACTTTTACTACTTTAACTTTTCATTTAATTGTATTTTGTGGTTTTAAATATTTTGTTTTATTGTTAAGTTTCTGCCTTTTGTGTGGCTGTTGCACACGAAAAGTATAAGGTCTCCACGGAAGACCAGCGCTGTTGTGGCCCTCCACTGCAGCACATGCTGAGTGGAGTCCTTTTTAGGCATACTATATGTAAACTTATGTGTAAAAATTGTTTACTGATTTGAATACTGTTTATTGTTTATGTGTATTTATGTCTAAATAAATTTTATTTCATTTCATTTCAATAACACACGAATTGCGAAGTTATAAGAAAACCTACTGGTACAATACCTGCAAATAGTATGCCGAGTATAAAATAAGAGCTCTTATAAATCGTTCGGTTGTAGAGAGATGTAACATATTTATTAGCACGGGACTCAGTATTTGAATTGGGGCCGTGTATATTGCAATGTCTTTTGCGTCCTGGAAATCAATTTCTTAGTAAGCAAACAAAACACTGTTTTTGATAAACACATAACAACACACAATAATTAGGTTTTAACATTAGGTGAAATAAAAAAGCAACAAAAACAGTTGCGCACGTTAAGCAATCACCAACACACGCTAAGCGCATAGATTCGGTTTTATGATTATGACGGGCCAACTAGGCCTACGTCGCGCTGACAATATATGGATACTTAAAAAAAAAATATCGCTCGAAAACTTTAATTTCGTATCGGGTGTATCGGGCTCCTACCAAGTTCTGAGGAGTTCAAGCCAACTCCACCTGCAAGTAGTGCACCTGCCGATCAACGAACGAGGCTCTGGCGAACATAAAAGTCCCCGGAAAGCGGCAATAGGCTCGCCACCTATTACGTGGGACAAACAATATAAATGGCGAAGTGTGGGCGTATAGTATGCCTCTGCCTACCCCTTCGGGGAAACGGGCGTGATATTATGTATGTAACTTTAATTTCATCTGCATAAGACGCTAACCGTTTGTTAATTTTTCCGTAAATTAATTTGATCTAAATCGCTCTACTAATACAAAAAGACTAACTATAATAATATGACAAAAGCCTATAACTTTAGTGAAAAATATCTTGGAAGTGTTACAGATATGTAAAGTAGGTACTAGGTAGGTAGGTCTTACTTGCAATGTTATTACATCAGGTTGTCCCGGTTTTAATTTTCTTTGATATCTTCGTCGAAATCTTATCTAAAGAATTAACAAGCGGTAATTTATTTAACAAATATTCTACACCTCTATAAATGGCTCTAAACAAATATACTACTGATACCTGAATAATTGAAAATAATGGTAAGATTCTATAAGTGGTTGTATTAAACGAGTGATTAGAATTATTAAATTTCTAACTTATGTTAAGTTAGATCCTGATTGCAAACTAGAAGCAAAACTGAAGAGGTACATAAAATTTGTCGTTTTGAAGAATTTATTACAATTCTTCTACTATAATAATTTTAAAAATTTGCTAGGAGCTATGTATATATTTTGGAAGCCATACAAACAATAAAACGGATTTATTTGGCACACTCTGTCCTGGATTAACTTAACTCAATGGATCTATGCAATTTATCCCGAAAAATGCATAGTTTATTTGGGTCAAATGGACCAAAGTTACGGCCGGCGAACGTTTGTGGCAAATAAATATAAAATTATATCCTCGAAATGTTAGTATAACTTCGTAGTAGTTTAGCAACGTTATGAAACATCTCCTGGCTGAAGACTGGAGGCTGCTTCCTCAAAAAAATGGTTCAAATCCCAACTTATCAGTACCGCTTGGTGAAAATGTTTGGAACTTTATTAAAGCCCGAAAAACTAGGAAAATTTTGACGACTTAATGGTGTTTCTCTATGCCTCAAAAATTATTAGACCCAATTTTTCTAGTTTGCTTTCAATTGAAGCCGTCTCATCAGATGCAGCAAATTTACAAGTGTGTTTTTCCTTGAAGTCAAGGTATGAGATATTTTATTTTAATAAGAATAGGACAGACTATTGGAATAGCTTTATCATTATTCTAATTTTAGCCTATCTCATAATCTGATCTTATGATTCTAAATAAAATCTTCTCTCGATATCATGCTGCATGAGATCTGCTTATCTTTCGCGATTGCTTACAAATACCTAAGGCACGAAACAGCTCGAATACAAATAAAAATGTAACTAAAGAAGCGAGTTTTTCACCTGCTCTATTAAGTCGACATCATCTCTAAACTCAATAGTTCCAGTTGGTGCTTTTGCCAGTATCTGAATTGCTTCAACGGGCTTAGGAGGAAGGTCACTAAAATATGGGTTCAAAGCGTAACAATAACATTTATGTAAGCGGTGTTTGCCTATTAATAGCGTTGATATTTAGCTAAGTTTAGTTCGTAAGTAATATATTTATGGTGTAAACTACGGTCGGTAGATTTTATAAAGGTCCACAAGGAAAATAACTAACTATACTTAAATAAATAAATAATGTCTAACAATACATGGTACACCAATTATTTAGTTCCAAGATAAGTATCAATAAGAAATTGTATATATAGGTACTACTAAATAACGGATAAACATACTTAAATACTTTTTTCTATTTTGTAATCATTATCATCATCATCACAGCCCATTAAAGTCCCACTACCGAGCACGAAGCTCCTTTCACATATCAAGGTGTAAGGGTATTGGGTCATACTCCACCACGCTGACCCAGTGCGGATTTGGCGGAGGCAGGTGTATGGCTTCCTGCTGTTAGAATTTTTCAAGCCGCCTATTAGGCCTCTTACATGGCTTAACGACTACCACATTTAGTGATAACCGGGACCAACGGCTTAAGGTGCCTTCTGAAGCACAGAAGCGCTTGATATTAAATGGCACATTTACGGTCACCCATCTAAGGACTGATCTCTGTAAACTCTACTGTACTTTGGTGATCGTTTCCGACCACCGAGCACCGCAGAGCTACGAGCGCTTCGCTTCTATTTTATAAACACATTCTTAATATACAAGTAGGAAACACCCAGACAGAACAGATATCCATGGCGCGGTGGAAAAACACTACAACGGTAGCTTGGTACGAGAAGAATCAAGCCCTACTACATAATGTGGCTTGATATAAAAGCTGAACTATTACCTTACAAACACCAAGGACTTGGCTGTGTCGTCCCACATCCAGTGGCCGTCTTCGTACATACCCCCGAATCCTCCCTCATCATCGTCATCAGCCATTTTTGTATAAATTTAACAATTATCTATTTATAACTCCAATACAATAATCACATTACAATATTTCAAAACAATAAAAGCATACAAAAGTCATCGCAATATAATGACGTTGTCAGTTTTTATCATAACTTCAAATTTAATATATTACTTTCCGTGAAGTAGTAAATGCTTCTAAAAAGATATAGTAACTGTACAAACCTATTTAGCTTACCTACGTGCTTTCTAAAGCCTTGTTGTTTAGTAAATAAACCTTTATATGTGTATATGTATGTAATGTATTATAAGTATATGTATTATAGTAGGTAAGTATTGATTATTATTTAGAGTTACGGGTCCATTGTTAAGCTCAGACCTCTCTCAAATGAAGGCAAGTTTAAGTTCTATTCCAATACGTTTTATTTATTGTTCAAAGATTAATATTTTTACTTTTTCTTATCTCGCGAATAGATTTTTGAAATTCTATTGAAAATGATATTCATAAATACTGTCTGATAATCTGAGATTAAGTAAGTAACCAAAATACAACGTCGGAAATATTTCATTTGAAAGACAAGCACTTAGTTTTCAGTTTATTCACAATAAAAATAATTGATGGGCAGCCATAACTTCCGAATCAGGACCTCCAACGAGCATGTTTGTAAGTTTTGCGAATTTACGATGTCACTGCGACCCGCTCCCAGTGCACAGTGTAACGCCACTGAATATAAAGTTATGTTAATGCCACCGCTGCATAACCGCTCTTGAATCTTTTAATTTGAAAAATATCAAAAGTTGCTCTCGTTCTTAGATTATTTCAATATCAAAAAGTTTTCCCAACAACATGATTCTTCAGTGCACTCGTGACGTAGTGTTGTCTTGTTAGCGAGTTAATAGACGAACATTTAATACATACATAATATCACGCCTGTTTCCACGAAGCCGAAGGGGTAGACAGAGGCATACTATACGCCCACATTTCGCCATTTATATTGTTGGTCCCACTTAATAGGTGGCGAGCCCATTGCCGCTTTCCGGGCACTTTTATGTTCGCCAGAGCCTTGTCCGTTGATCGACAGGTGCACCACTTGCAGGTAAGGTTGGCTTGGACTACTCAGATCTCGGTAGGAGTCCTATACACTATTTAATGCATTGTAAATTTGCAAGTTTATAAGTGAAATTAATGACACAACATTAATTTCATGCCACTAGTTTCGTAATGTTAATTCGACTCAAATATAATTTCGATATAAGTCCGAGTTCAGGCTTAGGTACCTTAGGACTTCAGCAGATAATAGTTATGACGGGGAATCGATTTTAATTTCCACATGGCTTGACCGAACAGGACAAGCGAATGTTCAATTAATTTACCAATTGTATGTTGAATGTGGGCAGAGAAAAAACCAATTTATAGCTTTATCAAATTTTTTAAATTAATAGTATTTTGTGACTACGATTACCTATCTATGAAATCAAAATGACGACTGTATCATTTATTGAGACCTATGTATTAATATGAGCACTGCGACGTTACCGTCTGCAGGTGTTGGATGTCGCCTTATACTAATTATAAGGCGGCAATAGTAAAGGACCGACGTAACCACACACACTGGGTGTGTGGTCTGGGGGGCCATATCTCCCTCCTCTTACCGTTGAACGTGGTCCCAGGTGTTCGTTGAGGAGCAAAAAAGTAGTTTTTCCGTGGGCACTTTTAATTGCCTATTGAAAATTTTCCTTTCGAGGAGAGCACATCCAGACAATGGCGTGCAGCTCTATTATGGGTAGGATATGGAGTGTGTAGCGCTAGAAGCTTCCTGATACTAGGTATTGTAGGTATCGGAATTATATTATGGAATGCAGTGCTTATTTGCATGTATGACGAGCACGACACTGACTTCAGCTTCCTATTTGAGACTAGAAATTTGGTTTACTTATATTTAACCATTACCATATAAAATAGACCACATACCATTTGAGGTGATCAAACTATGAAGAAATGTGAACAAGTATGTCACATGTGTTAATTCAATGGATTTGAGTTAACGGGCGATTGCACCCGGGTGGCGAGCGGCAGGCGGTGAGGCTTTGATCGTGCCCGCTCTGCCATGTGATCAAATGAGCATCTACTTAGCTGGCCGCTTGCTTAACGAATAAGCCGGGTATGTTTGTTAAAATATTGTAATATAGTAGCCTGATAGCATTCACAATGACAGGAACATATGAAAGCAGTGCTAAAGCCTTGATAGTCGTTTATTTTCGTCGCCTACTATTGCTGGGTTACATACCTTTTATGGAAATATGTATATACATACAAGAAGTAAGGAATAGCTTGCTGAAAAACAAAAACCGAGAATTCCGATCATGATTCTAAATAAAAACTACTTGAATATTCTTCCGGATGTGTCCCGTAAAAGGTTTCCGAACTTTTGTAAACGCTAGCATGTTTAAAGTATTTTTACGATTGAATTCTGTTCTTTAGAATAGAGTTTAGTACACATACCTAAATGTATACAAAATATCCAAAAGAACAATTTAAGTGGTTACTACCGACTGAATTTATTACGCTGTATAGAAGGATTTCATAAACTATAGATACAGGGTACAATGTTAACTCTAAAGACGCCTATGTTCTTGCTGCAGTTAATTATATTATCAGCCGCTATACAGCGGCCTAGAAAGATTTCACAGATTATAGAAGGCAAATGTTGACTCCAATGACGCTTGTCCGTGCTGAAGCAGTTGATTAGTAGCTGGGTACTGAGATGTCTGCTGGCTACTGGGTGAGTTTGTCTTCAGAACATGAAGGTATTGATTGTCTTCTTAAAAAAGATTTATCAGTTAGTCGTCAAGCAGTAGAAGTCACTTAAAGTCAGAGTACTTAATTAAAATTAAATGTGCCAACAACGCACTTTACTTTATTGGACTTGCAGCTTTTCATGCATTAGTTTAAGAAAACATTACATACTTTAATAATCTAACACAAATTTTCTGGTGGTTGCTATTTTAAAATTAAAAATAGATATGAATATTTTTTTACATTACTCTCAAGCCTCAGTAAATTTCATAAATTTTGTGTATTCTAATAAAGCGATAAGCTGGTAATGACAGATAAATATATAAAAGAAAACCTTATCATTAGTGCGGAAGTAAACATAAAAATTTCATTCGTTACTATTTGAAATGATGCCAACGGCTTCTTTTATCATCGCATCACTTTCCATAGGCAGGGCGTTCATCCTCGCACTTTTAAAAATATGGGACTCTTCAAAAAGGTCGTGAAACAGTTATAAACTGTTTATAAACTGACCACTGTGTGGTAAGTTTATAAAAAAGAATCAAAATAAAAGTATCACAGCAGTAAAACAAACCAAGTAGCAAAGTTCAATGTTGAAACGTGACCGCTTAATTGTTTAACAATTTGCTACCCTTTTACTAAGTGCCTTTACAATGAACACTCAATTATATATTGTTTATGAATATCTCAAACGAGTTATTACAAATAAATATGATTACATATTGATTCTTGTTAGGATTAGAGTAAGATAGAATTGATATGATTTATGAGGTCTGACTAAGAGGACACTTAACTACTTAATTTAAGTCAATCTCATTCGTCATTAAAATCAGAATAAATGTATCATAGCAGTTTATTTACCTTCGTAGTTAAACAAACACAGTTCAATATTGAAACGTGACCGCTCAATTGTTTAACATTTTGCAGGTACCTCGGAGCGGCACAGTCGCATCACTGGACAGCTTCTAACTCAGTGAACATTCTTTCCAATTTCCAATGTCGGCCTGTTCGGTTGTGTTGTGTGCAAAAGGGGGAAAATATTAAACGGGAATGAAATATTTTTTCCGAATATTTAAAGTTTTCTATATATAGGATTTTTTTAAGTATTTATAATGGGATTAATGTATTAAGTGTTGTGTTTATTATTAAAAGAGTTATACTATGATTTATAACTTTTCTTATAATTAAAAAACCGACAGAACATTGATTTTGATAATTTGCAATATGTTATTAAATGTAAATTATAATAAGATGTCAGATTTAAGATATGGAATGAAATCAAATTGAATCATGCATAACTTAAACGTCATGATACAGTACTTAGTGGACCTTTTTGTAAAAATAGATAAAATATTATAATTCTGATCTAACCGAAAGAAACACCGACCTTCTCGACTTTTTCCGATGCATAAAATTATAAATGTGAGATATAGGCAAAGCAAAATTTTTCATATTCTGTTACTGAATAAGTCCTATTACCTCCTACAAAAATAAGCTACCTACACAACGTATTTCGTATACTTCGTTATTTTAAGAAAGATCGCGGCAATTTGTTATCCATGCAAATATATAAACACGTGTGATCTACCAAATGTTATTTTTCCTTGTAATGCCAGGAAGTAACTTTGGTTAATGCTATTTAAATAATAGAGTAACATTCTGTAAGTATACAATTTCCTCCGCATGCATTCGACTCATGACGGTAATAACAGCCGCAAAAATGGGTCCAGTGTATGGAAATGGAGTACAGAAACCATTTATTTGCCAGGTACTCATAGAAAAAGTAATAAAAACTCGTTTTTATTGCAGTTTCTTTGTGAGTAACGCGAGGAGCCGCATTGTTTGGAGTGCTGAAGCGTGTAATATGTTATAAAAGCCTAAAGTTCGTACATCCGTAGTCGCCAAGTCTTCTATACAAACAAAAAGTTGTAGAAGTTCGTAAGTCACCTGCAAGACAATAAATAGTACTGGCCACATGCAAAACAGTCGCCACAATAAAGTTATTTCACTTTATAAGTTTACCTACATATTATCCTAACTTTTTGGCAAGCTTTTTTCTATAGGTTCCTGGCTTCCAAAAACAATACTTGCGTATTGCTCTTCTTATAATCCATATAGGTCCATCACAGAAATAGCAGTATGCTGGCGTTGTATCTTGAGACACCCAAACAACTAACTAACTAGTCTAACATGCGCAATAGCTTTGCTAGGTACAACATCCTTCAAACCGCAACACAATATTGAATGAAACGCAACTTTTTGGCATTAGGCAGAATTAATAACGCCTAGATATACGCTTAGAACTATCAAAGCAATACGTTCACTAACCGAGTCAAAATACGGGCTTTAGCTTTTTAATTGAAGAATAATAGGTCCCAACGAAAATGACGGCGCGCTAAAGCTGACTTAGCAATAGTCCATTACTTCAGATTTTCAGTTCCAATTGTTATATAGTACCCATATATCTAACCTTAGTATATAATACCTATATGTCTAACTATAGTCTTAATAATTAGATCCTAAGTCATGTATTAATCATAAGTAAATAACATACTCTTTGTTTCTAATCACATGTTTACCATTCCCATTGTAATTATTGTTCTCATCTAATTATGTAATGATTTTGTTATCTATCATTAACTTATTCTGTTTATCACTCTTATGCTACCCTTAGAATATAAGAACCATTAGTAAATATCTAATCACTTGTTTACCATTCCCATTTTAATTATTTAATGTTCTCATGTAATGATATTGTTTTCAATCCTTAATAATTCTGTTTACCGCTCTCATGCGATCCTTAGAATATAAGAACCAATCATTGTTAGAATTAAGTCAGTTAATATTCTACGATCAAAGTGTTCAGACCTATTTTGTAACTATATTAAATAAAACTTTTATTTTTAAATAGTTATTTAATATTACCACGTAACAAATTGGCGCAGTCGGTAGGATCGCGAGTGCATGAAGACAAAGTAAAACGTGACGACCCCCATCGGACAAAAATCGCCGAAGAAAGGAATCGCCACGGTAGCCGAAGGCTTTTGAAGAACTTTGCCGAACCGACATGCTCGCTGCGATCTGTTTATTGTTATGGTAAGTGGCTGAACTACTTTTGCTCTGTGTCCATTTCTATCTCAATCCCAAATCCTATTTTTATTATTTTACATACTTCTAAACAAAACTCATTATCACGAAAATGGCCAACACAAACGTCCAAGATACTAAGGTAATAGGGATCGAGCTTCCTACTCTATTACAACTTATACCTAACTTCGACACAAGCCACGCGACAGAAGTTTATCGATATATTCGATCATGTGACTCCGCGTTCAGCCTAGCGAGTATACCTCAACAAGAAATACTCCTAGTTTACGCACTAAACAAAATCATAGGACCTTCCGCCGCGGACGTTCATGCAAAACAATATAAAATATGGGCAGAATTAAAAAGCCATTTAATAGAAAAGTTCTCCCAAACAAAAACATTGGCTCATTTAAGTTTGGAGCTACAAACGATGTTCCAAAAACCGGCAGAGTCTGTTACCGAATTTTATCATAGAGTAGATTTATGTCGAAATAAAATACTCGAAAAACTTAAAACCGAAATTACAGACAACACCTTACCGGGTCGCGAAATAACCGCTGAAGAAACGGCATTAAACGTTTTCATAAATGGACTTAATTCCGATATTAGTGTCATGTTGCGTACACAACGGTTCACTCGAATTTCCGAGGCCGGCAATTTTGCCATACAAGAAGAAAAAGTAAGGAAAATGAATTTCGCCAGACAGTCCCTTTACAAAATGCCACCCGCCGCACCAAGACCAACTAACAGACCGAACCCAGTACGACCCAATTACAACAATCCACCCCTAAAAATCTGCAACTATTGCAAAAATTCAGGACACGTTATTTCCGAATGTAGGAAACGAGAATATAATAATAACATTCGTCAACGTCAAAACGCTGCCCCTCTCATAAATCAGCGTGCTTTGCCTGCACCTCCTCATGCTTCTTCTCGTATAAATAATCCCACACACATAAATCATTTAAACTCACAGGCGGCCGAGCCCCTGGACATCTCGGAAACCGCTTCAACATTTTATTCAACAGTCCAGACACCAACATCGAACCAGAATCATCTGAATGTAGACAATCTGCAATTCCAATAAACCGCACCAGACGCCCTGGGCTAAGGCTCCATCCAGTCCATCGGGGACAAGCCCAAACCCAGGATCTCACTACTATAAAAGCCAATTCAATTTCCCATAAACAAATGCGTGACACTAGTACTCAAACACTCGAGTCATTCATTCATCAAACTTCTAAATCCACTGAATCCAATAAAACCCACGAACAGAGTAACCAGCCTCAAACCCTCGGTTTTTCTACTAAATCCATTAACCGTTCCAAATCTGCTAAATCCACTGATTCCACCAAGTCCATTGAATCTCTTATTCAATATCAAAATCAGAAAACCAACGCACAGGGTAGCCAGCCCCAAACTCTCGGTTCTCTTAAAAAGTCTACCAAATCTACAAATAAAAAAAAATCTAACTCTAAACCAAAAATAAAATCTACTAAATCAAACTTAGATAATATCTCCGAATCACAATATAATATCGCTTCGCTTAATATTCCACCTGAAAACCTACTACATTGCAAATTCCATGTCGACGGCCAACCACTAACATTACTAATCGATACAGGCGCTGCTATCTCCGTCATTCGTAAGGACAAAATAGGCAACAATCCAATTAATTGCAAAAATAAGGTATCTATTATAGGAGTCTCAAACAGCGAATCAACTATAAAGACACACGGTACTTCCGAAATATCTCTTGATCGATTCCCTAAGCACAAGTTTCACGTTGCCGATTTAAACATCGCAGCAGACGGCATTTTAGGTAACGATTTTATGTCAAAATTTAATGTCAGCATTTACGTCCAATCTAAAACCATGCGCGTCCGTGATACCTCATACAAACTTTTCTTCTTGGGCGAAGAATTAGTGAACCAAGCTACAGACAAACAGTTCCTAGGTAAACGTACAGAAACCGTAATTAAGTGCCGCAGCGACAAAATCATTAACGGCCTAGCCATAATTTGTAAACAAAATATAGATGATAATCTTACTATTCCAAACGCTCTAGTTAACATTAAAGACAACAATTTCCTAATTACTTGTGTTAATTCTAGCAACGAAGACAAATACATTCCGATTCCCACTATTTCCGATGATAAACCCTACACCGACTCAAAAGATAGCTTTCAGATTAATTCCGTAAATACATGTGCTCAAACTGAACAGCAAAACCGTTATGAAAAAGTTAACAAATTAATCAGACGTGAACATTTAAATCAAGAAGAATGCGAATCTCTGGATAAAATCATAACAAAGTACTCAGACATATTTTACACCGAAGGTGATAAGTTAACAGCCTCGACCCACACGAAACACACAATTCCTACTACATCAGAGACACCCATTCACACAAAAACATATAGATTCCCTCACGTACATCAACAAGAGGTCAAAACCCAAATAGAAAAAATGTTAAAAGACGACATCATCCGTCCCAGTTCGTCTCCCTGGAGCAGCCCCATCTGGGTAGTACCTAAAAAGAAAGATGCCTCTGGGAAACAAAAATGGAGGATCGTAATCGACTATCGCAAGCTGAATGATATTACCATAGGTGACAGTTATCCTCTACCTAATATTGCTGACATACTTGACAAATTAGGACACTCAATTTACTTCACTACATTAGACCTTGCCTCTGGATTCCATCAATTCGAAGTAGACTCTAAAGATATACCCAAAACTGCATTCAGTACACCTTTCGGACATTATGAATTCCCACGAATGCCATTCGGGCTTAAGAACGCACCTGCGACTTTTCAACGAGCGATGGACAGCGTACTGTATGGACTACAAGGTGAACGATGCTTTGTTTACCTTGATGACATCGTAGTTTTTGCATCTAGTCTTCAGGAACACGAGCAAAAACTCACTGAAGTACTCGAACGACTCAGACAACATGGTCTAAAAGTACAACCCGACAAGTGTGAATTCCTCAGACACGAAGTAGGGTATCTAGGTCATATAATCTCCGACCAAGGTGTAAAACCTAATCCTGACAAAGTCAAAGCAGTCACAGACTTCCCTGTTCCAAAATCCTGTAAAGATATAAAATCTTTTCTAGGCCTCGCTGGCTATTATCGTCGCTTCATAGCAAATTTCAGCAAAATTACTAAACCTCTAACAAGCCTTTTGAAAAAGGACGTCCCATTTAATTGGGGTGAATCACAACAACTCGCCTTTGAAAAGTGTAAAAACATTCTTACTACGACACCGATACTTCAATATCCTGATTTTAGTAAAGAATTCGTGTTAACTACAGACGCCTCTCTTCATGCAATCGGCTCAGTGTTATCCCAAGGTGAAATCGGTAAAGATCTTCCCATTGCCTATGCTTCTCGTACGCTGAATAAAGCTGAAACGAACTATTCCACCATAGAACGCGAACTTCTCGCCATTGTATGGGCTGTTAAACACTTCCGTCCCTATTTGTTTGGTAGAAAGTTTAAGATCGTGACGGACCATAAACCCCTCACGTGGCTATTTTCAATCAAAGATCCAGGTAGTCGACTTGTACGTTGGAGACTAAAATTAGAAGAGTATGACTACGAGATACTATACAAAGCCGGAAAAACCAATACTAACGCAGATGCATTATCTCGACCTCCAATTATGAATTCTAACATCATTGACTTGACCTTAGAGGATTCGAACTCACCAAATCCAACAACTAACTCGGCTTCAGAAGACTCGAACTCGCTGACTCTAACAGATTACCTACAATTAAACTATGAACACTATAACTCACAAGATCGATCCTTTGATAGTCCAAAATTAAAAATATCTCCAGACAATATTCTAGATCCAAGACACAAAAACATTTTTATCCCTGTATCATGTCAACTATCAGACCTAAACACTATTTTTAACGATGCCATGAGCCTTTGTTCTCAAGTACAGCCTTATTTAGAAAAGTCAAAATCGCTTTATGACGTAGATCTCCTTATCTCAAACGAAAATCAAAACCTCCTATGTTGCCCCACAAGACCGATGCACTTCGACCCATGGGACTCCGAAAGTTACTTCAAATCACTTATGGCATGTCTTCAACAAAACGAATTTACAGACCTTTATGTCCCTGATTTAAAAAATGACCCTACCTGTAAACTAAAAGGTAACGAACAATTACGCATTACAGCCTATTTAGCAGAAATCTACGATTGTAACATCACCATTTGCCAAAATAATGTCAAACACCCTAGACCTGAAGAAATACCCAACATCCTGAAAACCTTCCATGACGAACCCCTTTCTGGTCACCGTGGTATCACTGAGACCACTAGGAAAATTCGCGATGAATACTTCTGGAAAGGTATGACGAACGACATAAAGAATTACGTAGAATCATGTATCATTTGTCAACGTAACAAAATCCAAAGAAAGAACTTTCAAGCTCCAATGGTTATTACGTCTCAATCCACCGAACCGTTTGAACGAGTCTCTATGGACTTAGTTTCATATTCTGAATTTAGTGAAAACAATAACAAGTACGTTCTGACACTCCAAGACGACCTAACCCGATTCGTACAAGCATACCCAATTCCTGACAAAGAAGCCGTTACTGTAGCTAAAAAACTAGTTCATTTCTGCCAACACTATGGTGTACCCAAAAGAATCCACTCAGACCAAGGCACTGAATTTACAAACAATGTCTTTAAACAACTCACAAAGTTCTTAGGATGTAATCACACATTCAATACCGCATATCACCCTCAAACGAATGGTGCTCTCGAGAGATTTCATGCTACACTACGTGACCACATCCGCATGTACCATAATCGTCGGCTGAAAAATTGGGATGAAATAATACCCTTTGCTATTATGTGTCACAACACCTCAGTAAATAACACTACCAACTATACACCTCACGAATTACTCTTTGGATATAAACCACGTACATTTTACAGCATGAAAAACATACCTGATTACACAGCCTGTGATTATCTAAAAGATTTAAATGAACGTCTTAGGGTTGCCCGAGACTCGGCTTTGAGAAATATACAGTCAATGAAAGAAAAAGCCAAAGATAGATATGATAGCCAAATAAAGAATTTTGCTCAGTATCAAATAGGAAACAAGGTTATGCTACGTGTTCCAAATCCAAATAACCTAGATCCCAAATGGGAGGGACCTTTCGAAATTACACGTGTAGGCTTCAACAATAACTACGTTATACGAAAGTCCAACCGTAACCAATTGGTGCACGCAGATAGACTTAGGCCATATCATATGCATGAAACATTAGTTTAAGTTATATTCATTCATATACATATACATTCATATACATTACTCTTATTCTGTATAGTTTTATAATAATTTTAAAATAAATACACCTTGCAGGTTCAGCTCAGCGACAGCTCTGAAACCTGAATCCCATAGTTTATATTTATATAAGTTGTTACAAAATCCTTATATTAGTTTCATAGTTATGTCTATTTTAAAACTAATCGTTTACATCGTCCTTTACAAACTCTTTATTTGCATTCGAAATAT
The DNA here is from genome assembly GCA_949126915.1 of Musotima nitidalis. Taxonomy (NCBI): domain Eukaryota; kingdom Metazoa; phylum Arthropoda; class Insecta; order Lepidoptera; family Crambidae; genus Musotima; species Musotima nitidalis. The sequence continues at coordinate 11,478,882 of OX421418.1, read as the reverse complement.
CATTAAAAATAAATGCCAAAATAATTCAAACTCCAATGAAACAATTTTGTCTCTTACAACAAACGGAGTCGTTGCCGATTTAACACAAAATCTACCAAGTCATGCCGGATTATTTTATAAGGAAGAAGGTTCCATTGATATATCCGAAGATTCATGGAAACTTATAATATATCGCGACCTCAAACCTCTTTTTATAGCCCACGAATACCTTCAACGTTTATCTGCCAATTTCGAGCATATTATTTCTAGACATACCACTACTCCTAACGTTCTTACTACCAATTCGTATTTAAAAATCAATCTTGATAAAATCGATAACAGACTTTCAGAATTAAAAATGTATTTAGGCAAAAATTCAAGGCAGAAGAGAGACCTTATAGATGGTCTCAGCTCCTTGCTTAAATATCTAATTGGCACACCTGACGCAAAAGACGCAAAACGTTACAACGAATGTATCGACCTACTCAAAAACGTGAGCTTGATCTTACTTCTTTAATGCAAAAACAAATTCAAATAACTTCGTCCACCATCAAGAATTTCAATGAAACTGTATTTAAAATCGCTTACGATGAGCAAGTCATCAATGAAAATATTGCTCGTCTCAATGAATATCTAAATAACACTTCAAACAGTATATTCGATCTCATATCAAGTGAAAAAATATCTTCTATTTCTATTCAAATCTTGGAATCTGTAACAACCCTAGAGAATGAAATAAATGATTGTCTCACCAGTATCCTTTTCGCCAAATCTAATATAATCCATCCATCCGTTATATCTCTCTACAAACTTCATCAAGAACTTCTCTTGTCTACCCACGCTAGGACTAACAAGCAATTAGTTAGCCCCGTTACTATTAATAATATCAATATCATTTTAGATTCGTCTCAACTCTCCGCATACGTATATTCTAATAGACTAGTCTTTATATTAGATTTTCCGCTAGTTAGACCTGAATCCCTAAAGCTATATCATATATTTTCTATTCCTGTACAACATCCTAACTCCTCATTCCACACCACTATCCTACCAGAGCACAAGTATTTGGCTACGAACCCTAGCGGTGAACAATACATCAGCACGAGCTCCTTAGAAACGTGCAAATCATACGCTGATAGGAAAATGGTCTGCAGCAACCTCATCGTGTACAACGCCGATACCCGTCCAATCTGCGAGCTACAAGTTCTGTTCAGCGCATCAAACGAAATACCAAAAACATGCACAACTTCAACATTTGCCGCACAAATCAATACATTTCAAGCTCTAGATGACAACAGATGGCTGTACATACTCACCAATGTAACACAATGCATCCTACAATGTGGCAGTCAAGTCTCTCATTATAATATACAAGGATCTGGTATTATAACCCTCCAAGAAAACTGCAAAGTGCACACAGGCTATAGTACTCTCTCCGCACATACAATGAAAGAAGAAAACATAACATTTCCCATAATAATTCCCGACATAAGAACAGATGACTGCTTCAAAGAAATTAAAAATTTCAATATTCCACATCTACTTCCTATTTCAATCAACGAAGTACCCCTAGACTCACTCAACAATATAAAACACCAGATTGATCATCACAACGAAGAAATCCAGAAGATAAAAAACAAGCCATTCATTCAACGAAACCAAAGTAGCTTCTCCTGGTTCTCCTTCATAACTGGAACTTCCATGATCCTACTTTTACTCTACGCAGTTTTTAAAAAATGTCTTAAATACCATAATAGAAGACACATCAATGAAGACAACCACTGTGTCCAAATTTTTAATAACTGTTTTGGCACAACATCACGACGACGAGTGACATCTATCCACGCTATCCCGATGACCACAAGGGCGACAGCTACAACTTCATGCATTTCCGAAGATGAAGACGATGCTGCCCACAACAACACCTCTCAAAGTTCGGGCATTAACGCCCAATCTTTGTTCTAAGGGGGGAGGTGTTATATAGTACCCATATATCTAACCTTAGTATATAATACCTATATGTCTAACTATAGTCTTAATAATTAGATCCTAAGTCATGTATTAATCATAAGTAAATAACATACTCTTTGTTTCTAATCACATGTTTACCATTCCCATTGTAATTATTGTTCTCATCTAATTATGTAATGATTTTGTTATCTATCATTAACTTATTCTGTTTATCACTCTTATGCTACCCTTAGAATATAAGAACCATTAGTAAATATCTAATCACTTGTTTACCATTCCCATTTTAATTATTTAATGTTCTCATGTAATGATATTGTTTTCAATCCTTAATAATTCTGTTTACCGCTCTCATGCGATCCTTAGAATATAAGAACCAATCATTGTTAGAATTAAGTCAGTTAATATTCTACGATCAAAGTGTTCAGACCTATTTTGTAACTATATTAAATAAAACTTTTATTTTTAAATAGTTATTTAATATTACCACGTAACACAATATACGTTTGGAAGTTTCTGTCGTAAGTCCAGATATGGCTAACGACACCATTCACCTAATTTATACTCGGCGATCGCTAAATGGTGCTTATGTGAATTAGATATACATAATAGCACCATTAGGACATTTAGCAAATTGCTAAACTTGGCAGTGTCACGGAGTCAATTAGGCTTGTCTGGCACACCGCATTCCGGCGTTCAGTTCACGAACGTCCCGATTACCCAAATAAGTGGAATCCCGCGGGACTGATGTTTATTGTGAGGTGATTAATCACATAAAATTAAATTCCATGTTATTACTCACGTTAATGTATTGCGCAATGAACGCCGATGTGATTAAGCAATACATACTCATTAAACACGATTTATTTATTTTGTTATTGCAGTCGTGAAAATGAAATTGAACATTTGATGTAGTGTCATAAAATAAATTATATATTCATAAAATCAGAGCTATGAATAAAACTCTAATCTCTTCTATATACTACTAGTACTTCTAAGTACATACATAAAATACACCGTGTTTACATAAAAGCGCGGTATCGAAGCGATTTTAAACGATCTTTATATCAAATTGGCTTTCTACACTTTTTGGCATGTGTGATATTAGATCACCCTCTTCGCGTTCTTTGATTGAACGCATGCGGTTCTTACTCATTACGCATGTTCTTCTTCAAGCTAAGGAATTACGGTCCATCCCTTTAGAAACCTGCATAATACTAAGACTTTACCTGATTCTGACATTTTAGATTGGCGGGCTGGAACTAGAACGGGGCATTGATGAAGGGACGAATGAGAGGTTAGACAAGGAATAATTGGGGTTGGATATTGCTAATACAGACGGATAGCAGCGCGTACCAGCTATAGCTCGAGAAGGTCGAGTTCGTATATTCTGTCTGTTTGGAACCGGACAGATCATAAGAAAATCAGATATTTTGATTAAAAATAAAGTTTTGCTTATACTGAACATTATGAAATAAAAATATACTGTTTATGTTTAAACATAAAATATACTTAATTAAAAAAAATATACATACGGGCTTTTGAGATTTAAGGCTAACTGTAGTCGTATGTTTGTAACTAGAATAGCTCACTCATGCTTACTAGCTCACTCGTGTAATTTGTCTGCTGTTTTCTTAAGTAAAGTTTGTATATATTTTGGATCGAAGCATTTCAAACTAACCCTGTTGAAATTTATTTTGTGTATTTCTCATTTTCTCCTGGGGGTTTTGCTGCAGTAAGAAGTATCCTATAAGTTATCTAGGGTGCTATGTAAACAATAATATGTGCCAAATTTTATTTAATTCTTAAAGCCACATCTGTCCTACTGAGTCACAAACATTATTCCATTAAAGTAGGATTAAGTTCATGAAAAAAATAAGCATACTATCTGTACTAGACCTATTCCTACTAAATATAATATTCAGCTCCCGGCGAGCACGTAGAGTTTGGCATCGAGTGCTTGGCCATGTTTAATCTACACTTCAACCATCGGAAACTGTAGAAGTCGAAAATTTCTTTACGCGCATCTTATCCAAATATTATCCTTATGTATAGTATCGGCCTAGTGCCACCCCTTTTATCTTACGTGGATTCGTAAAAGTTGACGAAGAGATATCCTACCGGAAGATGGGCAGCAACGTAATCATACGTACTGACTTGAAATGCAATCACCAACCCGCCTGCCCAGCGTGGTGATTGTGGGCAAATACCCCCAATAGAATGTAATCTATTGGGGAGGCCAATGTTCAGCAGTAGACTCACAAGGCTGATACGATGATCTTATCCAAAGCGAAAACTCATACATGACTTTTACAGAAATTGTAACCCGTGGGTTTTTGGTGGTTTGACATAGAAATGGGTTACTGATAACAATTTTACTTCCGTACAGAAGGTTTGACTTCAGGGCTCTAAATAAAATAAAGAACCTTTGATGTTACAGTTAAATTAAAAACATTAAATCTTTTAGATTGTAAAGTAATGATTACGGTGTTCGAGAAAAATCTACTGACAGTCCCGCCTTAGCAGATCCAAAAGGCTAATGAGAAATAATTGCAAGAGAGGAATGCCAGTTGGCGACCAAAAATCCAGCCTGGGCAGAACTTATGTGAAGACCAGATTTACATTATTACACACCAATTAAATTGTATGACTGCATCTCAATCACGTTGCACTACAGTTCAACATAGTTTAGTTTTGTTGTATTGTAAGTTATCTAATATATTAAATATCTGAATGCCAGTTGGCGACCAAAGTGTCAGCGCCTCGCGTTGCTTAGCTGTTCAGGGCAGGACCGCCCATCACTAGGGCCCGCTGTCGATGAATATTCATACAGCGATCGACGTGCCTTCTCTTTATTCACTGTAAACACGCGTACGTGTCCTCTCAAGCCTGTCTTGTATTATGTATAAATACTCATCTGCCATCTTCTGCCATCGGGATACTTATTGAAAATGGAATCCTGAATAAATTCCGCTAAAACACTATTAGGTTGACTAACGGGTAGTATTAATATCATCATAACTTAAGAAATATTTTTGAATTATAACTGTTTACAATATAAGGTCAATAAGATAAACATTGCTATAGAAAGCGTAATAAAATATTGTATTTTTCTATTACAGCGACATACCAAATAAAACACATTTAATAGATTTAGATTGCGGTTTATTACACTATTTTGTGAAGATAAAAAAAGGAATTTCTTTTCATATTTACAGAAATATTAAGTTTTTATTTCTGTAAAGTTGTAAAAAAAGTTTATTTTTGGAAATTAACCAAATGCTTCCAACCAAATACTTCTTGGCGGGAAAGTGAAGCGTCATGTCTGTGCAACATCATTTTTCAAATTCTCTCAAGTAGTCCATGTGAGATCTCAGTATCGTCTACTACATCTTTACTGAGGACTCGAGGGGCTTAGGGGGAGGGCATCTCATTTATTATCTTTATCACCACTCATTCTCATTTTCTATAATTTTATATTATTAATATATTTCTTACTTGACACTGGCCAAATTTGCTACACGCGCAAATATATTATTAAAAAAAAAACCAAATGGAAATTTTGCATTATTAAAATAATTAGGTTTTCATATTTTCCGACATAAAGTGCATATAGTTTTATGCAAAATTTTGTGAAACGTAAGCAGTATTTATATATAGTATTTGTTATCAACCTAGGTGTGCTGGTAGATGTGATGGGATGGTCTGTCACGATCATTCGTGCCAAAGCAATTTAGTGCCAAAATTAAATATTTTTACCTAATCAATAAATAAATAGACTCGAAATTAAAGAAAATGATATTCTTTAATGTCATTGATAAAAATAGCAAATTGTACTCACTGCCTCATGCACCTTACAATGTTTTATTAGACGGAATCTTATATGTAATTGTGACGCTGCTGTTATCTAAAACTATCAACATTTTGTTTTCGATTTTATGGACATTCGCTTTGAGATGGTCGGCCGTTCAGCACCAGCACGGGCCGCCTTAACAATCCATTTGCGATTCTGCACTTGGTTGTTTAGATGATCTGGGCCAAAATTCGTCGGGGCTGACCTAGACACCCCTAGCCTGTATTGTAAATAAGAAATAAAAAGTAAGATCCAAATGAGATAATAATCTAGTTTGATCACTTAATTTTATGCAGTGCCGATGAGAAATAATAAGTTTAGACAGAAACAAAAAAATCAAAACCAAATAAAATATGAAACACATCCTACTATTTATGTAATTTGATTATATAGATTATTTCCTCATTTGTGGAAACTGTATTAAATTGAAGGTTCTATGCATTTTCACTACTAGGCAAGGCCAAGATAGGCGGAAAATTCACAAACAATTGGCAACATTTATAAATGGAAGCAGTTTATTAAGCACTTTATTAAAAGTCATAACTTCCATGCACCTACATCCCACTTTGTTGTAAAGTTACAGGTTTCACGATTCTACTTTGGACTTTAGAATTCAGGCACATATGAATGCAAATGTTATTATTAGGTCGGGGAAAAAGTCTTTTCGCATAACGTAGGTATAAACTTATTATACAATTTTTTTGACTGTACTATTTGTGTCTGGCTGGTTTTGGTAACATTAAAAAGGTTCCATTATAAAGAAAAGAAAAAAATAAAAAAAAGTTGTTTCCCGCTATTTTTCATTTGTTTTTCTCTCCGTAAAAATGAGTGAATCTAATGAAGAAATTCGATACATTTTAAAATTTTATTATAAAAAAGGGAAAAATGCAACTCAAGCAGTGAAAAAAATTTGTGATGTTTATGGACCTGATGCAGTGTCAGTAAGAGTAGCACAAATTTGGTTCAAACGTTTTCAGTCCGGAAATTTTGATGTTAAAGATGCACCTCGCTCTGGTCGCCCTGTTACGAATAAAATGGACGCCATTTTTGAAAGAGTGGAGCAAGATCGGCATATTAGTAATTACGATGTAGCTGAAGAACTGGGAATTGACCACAAAACAGTTTTGACCCATTTGAAGAAAGCTGGTTATACAAAAAAGCTCGATATTTGGGTGCCACACGAGCTCACTCAAAGAAACTTAATGAACCGTGTAGTCATTTGCGATTCATTATTGAGACGTAATGAAACCGAGCCGTTTTTGAAGAGATTGATAACTGGCGATGAAAAGTGGATCACGTACGACAAGAACGTGCGAAAAAGGTCGTGGTCGAAAGTTGGCCAGGCTTCACAGACTGTGGCCAAACCTGGCCTAACACGAAATAAGGTGATGCTGTGTGTATGGTGGGATTGGAAGGGCATTGTTTATTATGAGCTTTTACCGCCCGGCAAAACCATCGATTCTGATCTTTACTGCCAGCAACTGATGAGATTAAAGGAAGCAGTCGAGAGAAAACGGCCGGAATTGATCAACAGGAAGGGTGTGGTCTTTCATCACGATAACGCTAGACCACACACATCTTTAGCCACTCAGCAAAAATTAAGAGAGTTCGACTGGGAGGTCCTAGTGCATCCACCATATAGCCCTGACCTTGCGCCTTCAGATTTTCACCTGTTTCGGTCTCTGCAGAATTCTTTAGGTTCTGTAAGGTTGACCTCAAGAGAGGACTGCCAAAACTATTTGTCCCGTTTTTTTGATCAGAAGTCCCAAAGTTTCTACAGTAACGGGATAATGTCTCTGCCCACAAAATGGCAGAAAGTTATTCAACAAAACGGTACATATATATTGTAAATAAATGTAAATAAACTTTGAAAAAAATGTCTTAACTTTTCATACAAAAATACGAAAAGACTTTTTCCCCAACCTATTATATCAAGAAATTTACTTTACTGACCTCTGCCTTAAGACAGCTTTATGGTTGGCCTCGATGCGCGCTGCACGCGCTAGCCATTTATGACGATGCGTTTGATTACAATTATGAGGGTGAACTGACTCTTTCGGGAAAATTTTTGGCAACCATTGTCTGTGGATACATAGAAATAAAATAAATAAATAAATTATATCTCCTATGTTTACCCTACCTATTTGGATAGCAAACTCACACGTTCCTTCATCACCTCACTGGTGTCGCTTCAGGGGTCGGAAGACATCATCAAAGTTAACAAAAGATCAGAGAGGAGGGAGGTTCTTTCATCCTTGGATGGGTAACCGAACACGAACGGTTACCCATTTTTTGACATTGGTTTGACATAGATCGCTTCTGTGCTATGGAAAGTAAGGCTTTTTTAAGCCCTCGGTCCCAGTTATGACTACATTTGGTAGACGTTAAGCGTTAGCAAGCCGTGCGTCGGAAAGCACGTTCAGCCTTTAGTCCTGGTTGTCATGACCATCTATGGCTGGCGTAATTCAGTGCCTTCTAAAATAACGACAGCTGGTGTACCCATAGGATGATGTTTCCCTTTGGGTTGCGGAGGTCAGACGGCAGTTGCTCCTTGTAACTAAATACCAAAACCAGTTAGCAGACCCTAGGTCCTAAGCTTAAGTCTAGGGCAACCAACCGGAACAATGGTATGGGTAGGCGTTAAGCCAAGTTAAATCCTTCTACGAATATGCGTTTTATTTTAACTAAGTTACTATTAAGTAAGCAACGAGTGGCGAAAAAGAGATTCTCACTTATCATAAGTAGTGTCCGGCAATACAATGTCTGGATACAGGGAGTGTCCTGCAGCGGTGTAGGTGCTTTTACGCATACTGGCGCGCGATGCTTTTGACGCTGTTGAACTGAAATGTAACAATTAATAAATATAAATATCCTTGCACCAGCCGTCATCATTAGTCTTTAACGATTACCATTCTTTTTCGTTTGAGACTGATCTGAACTCTTCAATCCGCCCTATACACCAACACCGTCGTCCTTGTTGAGTGTCAATGTGGGCGTAGGGCCACCTTAGTAGCCACCTTTCACCATTTAAGAGGTTTCATCTGGAAATCTCTGTACCAAAAGTAAACTTTGTGTGGCAATGTTCACTTTTAGCCCAGATATATCTTTATAGATCCATTTCATATAGTTATTACCAGAAATTATCGATGGGCAGGAACCTGAGCAGAAACTATACATTATCTCAAGCATAATTATGCGTGAGATTAAGTATGTATACCATTACCGTGCACGCATGCTGACTGACGACGCGTATGACGACGAAGTGGACGAAGAAGCTCTGATTTGTCTCAGCATGGTATCAAATCGCTCCCGTAGCAGGCCAACTATGCCCAATGATAGACCAAACTTTTCAAATTCAGCCTCTTCAACTGTCAGAATTTTTTCGAAGTAGACCTGGCGAGATGACAAACTGTCCAAAACAACCCGTCTTGTTATTATTGTGTTATAGACTATTGAGGGTAACATTAATCTATGGGTAAAGCACTCGTTTAAAGATGCAAAATCTACATACGAAAAATGTTTATGAAATTATTCTAACTTTTCACCAGCCTCCCTTACATATCTTGTGTAACTTGCTGCCAATCCTTCAAACAGATGTCTATTTCGTTGAGAATTTAATTAATTATATTAGCAGAAGGTCTAAAGTTTCTTCAAATCAAGGTTGTTTGATGGCTGACAACCAGCTTCTAGAGAGTTTGATTTGCCATCTTCAGGTGCTGGAACTTAATTTATATCAATCAATTTCCAGTCTGACTAGCCTGAGTCTACTTTTGAACCAAAGCGGGTCACCACTTTGTGCCTTAACTTTGATCTAGTTATCAGGCAAGGCTTACAATAATCAGGCAGTCTAGTACTTACAGTAATAACTAATATTTTTACAATCACACCAATTATAAAATGATAATTATCATTGCGAATTTGTGCGATGCATACTAAAAACCATATAACAAAAGATACATACTTATTTTTTGTTAACACATACTTAATATAAGTACATGAGAAACACCCAGACCAGAACAAATATTAATGTTCATACATACAAAGATTTCTCCTGTGTAGGAATCGAATCCACGACTCAGGAGCGGAGTGCAGGCCATGTCATATTGATCGTCTCTAAATATATTTATATGAAATTAAACGATAAGTACCAAGGAAACTTCATAATTCCAATGCCGAAAAGGCGGAAGTCTATGGGACGGTGGCAGACGACCGCTCCTAAGAGAGGCGACTGCATGGTCAATTTTTGTCTCTTAAGACCACAGCCTCCCAAAAGTACGTATTTCTCTTGTGGCGACATCTTCGATATATAATTCGTTTTTAAGTTGTGCTCCACTATATTGAATGTCTGGGACTTGAATATTCGGTGGACTTCTAGTTCTAAAAATAAATTAGGACATAACAAATATTTCATTGTTATAGTTTTTTAAGTTAGCAAATTAGCTATGGACAGGCAAGTTGAAATTATATAAAGTTACTTGCACGGTTCTTGTAATATATTTTTAACACCCTACTTAAAAAAGGAGGTGTGTTATAAGTTAGACCTGCCTGTGTATAGGAGTGCCTGTGTATGTGTGTAGCATCGTAGTTTCTAAACGAAGAGACCGATTGTGATTATTTTTTTTTGTGTGAAAGCTGACGTAAATATGGTTTTTAGATATGTATAACCTATTTATATTTATACTTGGTTTGATGTTGACCCTACCAAGACCTAGGGAGCCCAAGCCAACCTCACCTGCAAGTGGTTCACCTGCCGATCAACGGCCGAGGCTCTGGCGAATATAACAGTGCCCGGTAAGCGGCAATGGGCTCGCCACCTATTACGTGGGACCAACTATATAATTGGCGAAGTGTGGGCGTATAATATGCCCTACCACTTCGGGGAAACAGGCGTTACTGTATGTATCTATGTATATTTTTAAGGTGAGTGTTGCCGCTTTGGGGGACCGTTAATAAATTGAAACCAGAATACCTACACATAAAGAGTGGGTACTAAATATTACCTATTAGATTAAGTGACTTTCGTCCTAGTGCCAACCAAACTATTTGTATACAAACACAAAGGAATGACTCAAATAAGTTAGCTTCTTTTTTCGATAACGAGCGACTTTTTTTATTAGGCCCCATGTGATGGAAATTCTTGAAATCCTTGCCACCTGTAAAAACGTTACGGATAAGATAGAGCAATGCGCTGTTTTATGAAAGTGCGTCTTCTCAAAGCCAAAGATGGTAGGTACATCGCAAAGAGTCTTAAATACATCAGTCGTGGCAAAATAATTATTTTATCTGAACTAAAGGTGTAATTAAATTATTTAGTGTAACAATATATATTTATGGCTGTTTCCTTGTATACGTCAAGCTTATTGTCACAGCGAACGCAGCCACATATTTTTTTAAGACACTTCAAAGTAATTTGTGTATATGTATAGGGTTCCTACCAAAATCTAAAGAGCCCAACCCGACGTGCAAGTGGTGCACCTGCCTATCAACGGACGAGGCTCTGGCGATCGTAAAAGTACCCGGTAAGCGACAATAGGCTCGCCACCTATTACGTGGGACCAACAATATATCTGGCGAAGTGTGGGCGTATGGTGTGCCTCTGCCTTCCCCATCGGGAAAGCAGGCGTGATGTTGTGTATGTATGAAAGTAATTCGTTATAAAAAAAATGTGGATTTGAAGACATGGATAGAGGTGATATTAACTCTCATATACGGTAAACACGACTATAGGAGTTTGAAAAAGTTATTGTAATACCAACCTAGAATCATGGTGCAGTATTCTTTGGCAACTAACAACCGCATATCCTCCAAGTTATCTCGAAATGCTGTCTCTACTTTCCCACATTCGGGTGTTGTGAGTTTTGTTTCTAGCTCTAACAACCGTTTGGTCATTTCTTCCGAAATCTGTTTATAATGATTGCTTATTTATAATTACTAAATTTTATTTAAAATGCTATCATTAACATCATTATTTTAATTAAATAGCGACCCACTACTGAGCACAATTCTCCTCCCACGTACCAAGATGATGGAGAATCGGTTTTAACTCCACCCCACAGAGCTAGTGTGTTGATTGGAGTAAGCGGACAGGTTTAATAGCACATCTATAATGACTTTACGACTACCACATTCAGTGATAACCAGGACTAACAGCTTAAGATGTCTTTCGGAGCACGGAAGATAAAAATGGAATAAGGATTCCCGGCTTATGTTCAGTTATTGTTAATACATAGAGAACTGCATGATATTAATCTTCTCCTCGGATATTATACATAGCGCCAGCAGGCCCCAAATTAAGCAGAACGTACAACATTCGAAGTTCAGAGGTAATATATTGTCCTTCACGCCTTATCGATTCTAATGATTTAAACTGATTAAAATAAGGATGCAATGGCAATGGCGAATGCATGTGTAGTGTACTTATGCTATAATGCATACCTGGAGGTAATATTGACAGTAAAGTATCAAAGCTCTGAGGAATCTGTCTGTCGTTTGTAAGTGTAGCACACATACTAACGCTGTGGTTATTATGTTCGTCGGTGATGTAAACAGAACTAAGTCCTTTATATCCTAAACAAATAAATTAGATTGAAAGAAAAGCCGGTCAAGTGTAGGCCAATCATATTGTCATTAAGCGGGATGCCTACATATATAGTATGGTTTCTTTCTATAAGCAAACATTTAAAAATAACTCTACGGATATATCAAGCATTAATCCTGCTTTTTCACGTACTTATGTCTTCAAGACATACCTGTAGGCAAACGACATCTAAATCACCACATGACTTTCTCTGAAACCTCTTCTTGAACCTTTGCTAAAAAAATATATATTATGAGGCCCACGTCTCTTTCATTTTATATTAAGTTGTAACTATGTAATAAAAGTTAATAAATATTTGATTTTTCTTTTTATATATAATATTTTCGGTATTATGTAAGCTACCACAGTAATGCAGTCTCATACATACATACATACATACTTTGACGTCTGTTTCCTCGAAGGAATAGGCATAGGCAGTTGTCTATACTCGATATAGTTGATGTTGCCTATACTGAAAGTATGCTGGATGAGTTCTTATACTTTTACATTAATTTACATTACCTGTTCTATCAAGTCAATGTCATCCCGAAATTCTACAACTCCAAGTATACCTCCTGGTTTTGGTAATTCTAAATGTTCTGCTACCTGTATTACATGACTGAAAAAGGAAGCTTATTATTAAATGCGGACAGTATATATTAATAGATTAAATACACACACTGGCACTTAACTAACCTTGTACTAAGATAATGTATAAAATTATAAAACACAAATTATGATCAAATGGCTGAAAATATATTGTTAAAGTATAGCTAAGACTAGCCTCGATCAATACACCATTAAAGTAAAGTAAAGTAAAAGAAAAAGTTTATTTCATAAACTATTACATAGCACTTGAAAACATCAAAACAAAAAAAAAAAATCCTTGAAATCGTTGCAAACGTAACTAACAAAATTCGCTTAAAACCTATAGATAGCACTCAAGCATACAGCCAACCTGATAGGAAGTGTTGACCGCAACTCATGGACACTAGACTTGCAACCCTAAGAGCATCACTAGCGTTATGCTTTTTAAAAACTTTAAAACATGTTGTCAATATGTTTTTTGAGCTATGTTAAAACGTACCTAATGAAAATCAATTCATTTGTAAGATCATTCCACTCCCAGTGTCCATCCTGGTATGATGAAGTAAACTCCTCTTCATCTTCATCGTGGGGGTCAAACATTTATTACTTCTTTAAAATAGTTTTCATATAAACCGTGTAAAAATACACATAAAAGTATAAAATATAAAAGTGTAAATTAATATAAAAAATATAAAGTACAAAATAAGCTTACTGTACCATGTTTACAAACAGAAACAGTGACAGACGTCTAGGTTTTTTTTCTACACGCACTGGCAGACATACTTTCATAAATAGAACAAAAAGGTTTTAGGTATTTATAACAAAGCGCTCTCACGGGGAGTCGTAAGTGGCGAGGAAGAGAAATATCACCGGATGATGGGCAGCACCGTCATCCTGGGTACTGTCTTAAACTGCCTGCCAAGAGTGGTAATTATGGGCAGATACCGCCAATAGAACTTGTGACATGTATAAAAAGAGCGCTCACTACTAGGGTAATATTTCTTTGGTTTTGAGTTATTTAAGTATAAATTTCGTCCAACCCCATTCTACTGTAATTTTCCGTGAGATTCGTAGTGTTATCATTTCATCACGTCATCCCAAGTATGTTCTTTTGCAAAAGAACGATTAGGTACCTTATTATCATCATCAGCATTTTTTCTATCTTACTTACTTTCTCTCCAATGGCACGCCACTGAGCTCGATTTTCAGCCTTCAACCGGTGCCAGCCATCGTGCGTAAATCATATACAACCTATTAAAGAAAATAATAAGCACGATTACAAAAAAAGTTTATTCTTATATAAAAGCCTTATCCAGACTTTCTCCGGGTTGTTACTTAGGACCTAAGCGTAAGTATAACTTACGCTTACGTCCTAGGGTATGATCACTAGTCTAACCAGATTTGGGTTAATTTCAGTTATTATGCGAGTGAAAAAACCTTATCTGATATTTATTTTAATTAAGGTATCTCTTTATTTATGTTAGAATGATATTTATATTTACGGAAAAGAGGTTACGGGGGAAAGGTTAATCAGTCGACATGTTGCTTACTAAGATATTTTAATAGGCGTATTATATCTAAAATATCGGATGATTACGCTTGAACGCTCGTTCTTTGATACCGCTTGCTGGACCGAGAGCGCTCTTTGCCCATCAATGAACCACTCATGGATACTTAACAAGTTCATACGTTAGGTCGACGGTATGGAAACTCGGGCAAGGGCGAGAAAACATTTTTAGTTTTTTTTTTAAGTTTATAAATTGCGCACATTCACCTTGCCCTTGTGTCCTGTGTTATGATTTAAAAAGACGTGGATGTTTTGTTTTGTTTATGAGACAGTGACAAGCGAAATGGCAAAGAATTGTCTTTTTTTTAACTATATGTGGCAAAGTTAAACGCACCTCTTTTTAACGCGGTGAAATGCTTTGTGCATTCCTTGCTTTGGGAGTAGACATATCCTTTATGTGGGATTAATGAATTTAAACGCTTCTGACTTGACATTAAATGTAATACAATTTTTTTAACAAATTAATAATTAATTTAACAGGTTTATATACAATTGAGTATTTTCGCGGCGATCAGAATTCATTGTGCAAGCTCGTCTAGGTTTAAACATAGGCTTTGTAGTGGTATTATTGGATATGGGAAAATATCGAGAATATCAATAATTTTTAAATGACATTGGGTCAAGTCGGGAACTAGAATCCAACGATTCTAGTTCCGTTCAGCGAATTTCGATTGTGTATAATAAGCATTGACTAATTTGGTATTTTCAAGTTTTGTTTGCCTATGAGTATATTATATTCATAGGCAAACAAAACTTGAAAAATTAAGAGAAATCTAAGCACGCAGTGTATTTTTTATGCAGGAAATTAGAACGTTGCGTTTTTTTTAAGAACTTCATTCTACATTTGAGAAAAAAGTACATTGTATAATAATTTTCAGTTACAGTAAATCTAATATAGGAAACCAGTTTGAAACAAAGGTTTCTAATTTGTTAATCAAATATATTTTAAATTTAATGAAAGATCATTATCTCAAATAGGTTATATCGAGGAAAAATATCTTGAGCCCTGATTCCATTCATTTTAGTGTACAGCTATTGTGTTTCGAAGCGCTACCGTTTAGGCTGGGGTCTAACGTTAGGGTGTACAATAACATTCCATCATGCACAGCAATAAACCTGCCGACTACAATGCCCATACAATTTATCACCAAGAGCCGCCCGTCCATCCCGACCGGAGCGTCAGTGGCCCAATAGCCTGTCGATATCAGACGCTCGATCAATCGAATGTTTCAACTTCCCTTGCCGCTCATACCGGTCACTTTATTGACCTTGCACTAATTTAGACCGAATCACAAAGGCGGTATATCGCCACATCAATTTAGTAGCGCAGATCTAGAACGCAATGGTCCTGTCGGGTCAGTGAGAATTAGCGAGCGAACTAGTATAGTAATGTCGGTTGTGCAGTTTACTGAGGAAAAAGAGTATGAGAAAAATCCGGATATAAACAAGAAAGATGTAGGAGATATAAGGAAGTGGCTTCAAAAACAAAATCACCTACCGCACACCTATATTACTGGTTCGTCTAATTAGTTTTCATGGAATTCTAATATTTTCTTTGTAATTTTAAACATACTTAAAACAGAAAAAAAATAGTTTTGGCGCCAACGCAAGAAAAGATACATCGCGGCAAAGTTTTATTTTCCAAAACTAGTGTTAATTTTAGTTTTTATGTGTAAATATAGTGGTTTAGACATATATTTTTCAGCCACGTGCACAAGTGTAGGAAAGTATATTGCAGTGAACTGTGATATTCCGTGTTGATTACAAAAATTCATACAAACCTCTAGTAAAGTCGCCACTACTTTACTGACGTAGGACTTTGATATGACTGAGAATTGTGACTAAATGACGAAAACGCTGCAAATGTTGCAAATAGCTTGAATTATCTAATTACTTGACACGGCCAATATTCTAATGAAGTGAACCCATACTTAAGAAGAAGAACAGAAAATTAAGGACTTATATCATATGTTTTGGTGCATAGACATGTTAATTTTGTTCATGCATTCAAATAATTTTTTTTTTTTTTTATACTCGTAGTTGTAATGTATAATATGGGCAGCCATGTATGTATGTATGTATTTTTAAATGTAGCTGTCGTATAATCTTTTTTGTTTTAGATTTGGATATAATTTTGGCACATCATTGTTGTGATCATAAAACTGAACTGACTAAGCGGTTTATTGACCTTAACTACACTCTTCGGACTTTGTTCTCGTTCTATTCTCATAGACAGCTTGATAAATCTTTACAACTTGCCTGTCATACTTGGTGAGTAATCAATGTATGTTGCATGTAAGTACCTCTAATATTGTGGATAAAAATCCGTTTAAGTTTATAAGACAATTTGTTAATATTACAGGCTCATCACACCGTTGAAAGTATCGACATTATTTGGTTATCGAGCTATTTATTGTCATTTACTTGATCCTGATCCAAAGAACTTTGTGTACAGTGATGTCGTGAGGTAAATAGTAAGTATATATAGGTATATAAAGAGTACCCGTAAAAACTAAACACTTAGCACTTTGCTTACACTAAGGTCACGAGACAACGTGAAACATTGGAAAAAAGACCGTACGTACTATTTTTTATGTTTATGCCTAAAAGTACCTATCTAGGTACGTATATTTCAAGTTCTTTGTATATTTTACGAGTTTCTTTTGTGTAATAACAGCATAAAAATAGCTTTTATTTTTCTCACAATGATTTGTAACTTTTCAGTTAAATTCTATTGTTTCACCTCTCCCGGCAGTCATACGCCACCTGACAGATTAACAATGTGCCGTACAAGTGATTTATATTCCCTTTGAACTCTCATAGGAAACGTAAAGTGCAAAGGAGTTTTAACTCTGTACTCAGCTGACTTTTAACCGAAGCCTGTTTTGACCTCATAAAGTCCACATTTTGATTAAACCTTTATCGACTGTTACTGTATGGTCCTAACACTGTTTGTTTACAGTTTATAAGGAAACGCGGATCACGATTTTAAATTTCAGAGTACAGGTGCGAAACCTAGGGTACTGGGTAACTCGCCGAACGTCTGCCTACTAAAGGCGACAGGTCGCGTCAAGAGATGTCACCACACTGTGGGGCCCCCAGGAAGGAGGCCAAGCCTGCCAGGGTTGCGGGACTGTTCGAAAGGGTTACCGCGGCCTTGGTGTTCAGGCTCAAGAAGGAACATGAATGGTTTTTAGTCAGTAAAAGTCTGACACACCCTTCCGCTTCACCCACAACGAAAGACAGTCATTCGATAATTTTCCATCCGAAAAAAAAAGGTTTTGCACTGTCAATCAGAGTCAGACACGTATTTTAAAAATCCAGAGTATAGTTCAACCGATAGAAATTAAGATAAGATTTCTATGGTTCAACTTCTCCCTTTCCTTCTTCAGCTACCAGTTAATAACCTAATAGTGAAGTTAATGTAATTGGTAGGATGTCTTACTAATTTAGTATTTCACGACTCGTAGGGGCAGTAGACCCTTGGGTATGCGTCCAGAAATCGGACGGTTGCCAATTGAAAACATTGTACACGATAACGTTTTTCCGTGCTCTCTAGGTACCCTACCCATAGTTGGTATTTCCATCACGTATGTTTTGCTTCCATACTTTTATATGTAACGATGTTAAAAACTGTTGCTTCGTCTGACAATAGAAAAATCTCTTTACTATGTGAAAGAAGAATTCAAATTGAAATATGTATAATTTACCATACATTTTAAGCACAATTAATTATTATAGAAGCGTCTTTATGGTAATAAATTTTTCTTTTCATTGAACAATCGCTAGTAGGTACCTAATAATTTTTAAAGTAAATTGAAGATTATTTTTCTTTATAGTTGAAGAACTATGTATATCTTAAATATACTTGTCAGATAGCTTGGTCCGGCCATTGTTCGAAATGTCAAATGACTATATAACGAATATCCACGATAAACTCGATATTGCGACATACGAATAAGTAAACAATAAAAATATGTACTTGAAACGTATTGCAGAGCTTTTTTGATGATAATTGACTTATATCAACACGAGGAGGGAACATGGACAGGAGTGAGTGTGGTCGTGGACATGTCAAGAGTCTCGCTCAGCCACGTCGCCGCCATCGACCTCGCAGTAGCTCAGCAGTTCTTCTACTTTTTACAGGCGAGTGGGTTATATTTCAAGAGGCGAGTGGTTATATTTTTCCATAAGGTAATTCACGATAATATTTCGTTGGCTGAGGTTAGAGCCATAGAACGCATAAAAGGAGTCTCGCTTGTGCACATTACTGACATCGACTTTAGAAGACTTAGCAGTTGTGTATTTACTTTTACAAGTAAGTGAACTAGCTATTTCATTATGGCAACAAACAGGTGGACAGTGGGTAAGAATGAGTGCTGTCACTGCCACCAAGCAGGTGGTAACTCTTCAGTTCGGCTCGAGCACACATTAGGATCGCGCTTCTACAATTTTATTTGCTGTTAAATGGTTGCCAGAACTTTTTGGTGTTAAATTATTATTTTTTTGTTATAATGTGCTCGTGATAGTTGTTATGATGACATTTTTATTTTATTATTACCTTCTAAGCCAGGTCGCTATTCATGTGCTCTTACTATACTTTTACGAACTATACAATATAAATTATAACTTTTACTAACTATATAATTTATAACTAATTCTCGTCATTAACCCAGATAAAACGCAAAACAAGGGGTCAGCTTTTGAAAATGAGATCGTTTTTGTGGCATTTGATATCACGTAAGATGATGTTAGAGCGTTAGTCCTGATTCTCGTAATTATTTGATTGTCTTACTAAGTTTGGAGTTCTATTAAGCTACTTTATAAATTTTAAATGCTGGAATATCTGAGTGCTTTCTCCGTGGTCTGTGAGAGGGCGTCCTAGTGTGTGAGACGTTTACTAAGATGTTGATAAGATAATAGCGCGTAGCATAGTGTTTATTTATCGCAGTAGCGCTCAAAGTTGATAAAATACTAACTTCCCCCATGAGAAAACCGGTTTAATGTATATAGTATTTTTCCACGAATACTACGGATTTTCTTGCTATGATATGTATTATGAGTTACTTTAAGTCTTAAATAAAAAGTTGCAATCCATCCAAATATTATGCAGCCTTGTAGGATTCACATGATATGAGACGAAATTTCATATTTGTAATTGTACGTAAAAGAAACTAAATATTAATTCATCTGTTTAAATTGAATGCGCAATGAAATTGTCATAACTATTGAAAAACCTAAATATTCCATTTTGCTGTGGCAGGTATAAGTAACATTTATGTTTATTTATTGCAGCAAGCAATGTTTATTTGCTTAAAGGAATTTCACTTTATAAACTGTCCGAGTTTCGTGGACAAAATGCTCTCTCTGTTAAGTCCATTCATGAAAAAAGAATTGTCAGAGACATTGAAAGTTCATCACGCGGGGTCAGACACCTTGTACAAATATTTGCCGAAAGATTCGTTACCGAAGGAGGCAGGTGGGGAATATAAAGATTGCCCAACATTGAGAGGTGAGCCGTCTCTTATCTATAATTTAATTTTAAAAAGTCATTTCCTAATCGTCAGTACGATTAGTATCTACATTTGGTTCAAAGTTCAACCTTGCCGATAGTCTAGCGACGTGAACGCATAATACGGGTATATAAAGTTAATGGAACGGTCTAGTAATGCTAGTCGAATATTGGTATTTGTATGAATAAATTAGGTGCATAGGTTTCCTACCAAGATCTGAGGAACCTGCCAATCAACGGATGAGGTTCTGGCTAATATAACAGTTCCCGGTAAGCTGCAATAGGCTCCCCATCTATTACGTGGGACCAACTATATGATTGGCGAAATGTGGGCGTATTATATGCCTCTGCCTACCCCCTCGGGAAAACAGGCATGATTATATGTATGAAGGAATTTAATAAACACTTTATTTTATTTTGTGACTTTAAGCATATGAAAGATTTTGGTATATTGTACATTTTAAGTCTAGTAGGTATATAATCTTTATTATATGTGTTGCCCTTGGCTGGAATTAATTTAAAATGGTTTGAGTACGTATCATTCAGTATAATCCAGTGCTCATAACAACTTACTTTACATTTACAGATGATATCTTGCAAAAAATAGAGGCGAATGCGCGTTTTTTTGAGATGGAGGCCAAAAAAAGAGTAGACGAATCAAAACGCTCAGGCGGCCCCGTGACCCTGGCCAGCCTGTTTCCAAGCGCTGAAGAAACGTTCAAAAATCTTTCTATTGATTAAAATTGACACTATCAATATTTATAAGTAAGGTTAATTAAGATTTTTATTTATATTATTATTTACCTCTCATTTATTTGACCAAAGCGAAATAAATACCTCCAGAAGGGCTAGTGACCACAATCTTATTTATTTGTGCAGTTACTATATAATACTGTAATATCTAAACGTCTCCAATTTAACTAATGATACAGTAAGTAGCTGGCTATTTGCAGGCGAAAAGTAACGCCAGCTTGTTTTTTGTTGGTATTCCCTTTGAAAATTAGGTGCATGTTTACTATACCCACGCCTCATATAAATATTGAGGCAAATATCAATAAACAAATAACATAACTATAAATAAACAAATAACATATCGTACCAAGATCTGAGGAGCCCAATCCAACCGTACCTGCAAGTGTTGCACCTGCCCATCAACGGACGAGGCTTTGGCGAACCGGTAAGCGTAATAGGCTCGCCACCTATTACGTAAGACCAGCAATATAACTGGCGAAATGTGGGCGTATAATATGCATGTGCCTACCCCTTCGGGGATACAGGCATGAAATTATGTATGAAATAACATAAAGCACTTTTGATATGTGTTTACAGGTATAATGCTTAAAAAGACTAACGGTTCACTAAATGTTTAAATTATGTATGGCCTCGGTCTACTTACTACACAGCATAATAATTATATAGAAACCAATGTTAGAATCGATAGTTTCGACTTGACAAATCTGAAGAACAATATATCTTATAAAGAGACAGCTACAATATAAGTAAACTTTGGTAGAGGATTTCTCGAAGCATAATAATTAATAGAAACCAATGTTACAATCGATGGTGTCTACACTCTACATGAGAAATTTTAAGACTACGTATACCTACATATAGAAAAACAGCAAATTTATAGTACGGTACAGGAATTTCTGATAGTATGAAAATTATATTTATTGGTTACTAATGATAGAATAGATGGTGTTTACTCTCTACATAAGAAACATCTAATTTATAAACCGATGACAAAATATAAGTTATGAGTTGATTTAGAAATAAAGAAAGAAAAAGATTTTATTGTCTAAACACAATTTTTATGTGAAAAGTAGAAAAAAAGGCTTAAAACTGACCCAATGGAAAAAAAACATAAGAATGTGCTTAGACAATGAAGGGCTCTATTAGCATTAGCTTATGGGCTGAATATGATTTCTTGCAGCATAATAAGTATGTAGAACGTTTGTTACAATCGATAGTGTCTTCACTCTACATACATCAGAAGACCAAGTATACGCATAAAAAAAACAGCTAATGTAAGAAGCAACGGTTCCTATAATTCGGAAGAGAATTTCTTGAAGTATAATAATTATTTAGAAACCAGTGTTATAATCGATTGTGTCTACGCTCTATATAATAAATCAGAATACGTGTATGTATAGAAAAAAAACACCGAACTAAGCGACGGCAACAATTTAAGTATAATTTGGCAGAGGATTCCTTGAAGCCTGTGCTATGGGCCGTGACAAATGGCCATCTCAATGCCAAATTAATCTGGAGAACGGCGTCTCCGATCAAGAGCCGCACGCACCGTAACATTTTATATTTCCCTGGGACGTTATCTAATTTTTACAAGAATAGCCGACTGTTAGTTGATTGAGTGGACGGGACGGGACTCCATCCGGGAGATCGGTGGGACAATTTATCTTTCCCTCGGTGGGTCTGAGATTTTAAAGCGAATATGAGATCTGTGAACACACTGTGTCTGTAGGCAGGTAATTAATAGCAATGTGTTTAATTTTTATACAAATGATTCTGATGTTATTTTGAAGCTGTTTTTTTATGTTATTTTAGGTAAACTAGTACTTAAAAGTGACTTAGTATTTAAAACTAAGGTTAGGTAATGTTAAATAATAAAAAAATAGTTAGTCAATTGTTATTTCAAACAAATATATCCATAGATTAGTTTGAACTAACAATTGATATAGACTTTGTCATAACAATACTTATCTTGATTATTTCGTTGTTAAAATTAACTTTGTATTACATTTTAATACAGTCATATTTGGGTGTAACATCACGACAATTTACCGCGAGCCCGGTGACAGCACCCGACTGGACTCGACGAACCTCGAGAGAAGTAGCATCCGCGACACGAATGCCGCGAACCGCGCATATCATTGTCGGGCTATTTCATTTGCACACTAATTATCTATATAATACCTGTTTTAATACCATAATACATTCCACTTAATTTCTATCACATTATCAAAGCCACGAGATAACAAGCATCCTTTTATAAAAAGAAATAACGACCTCAACAATATTATTTCAGGCAGTGTCGGTTACATGAACCTTTTGGATAAACTGACGACGACAGCAAACGTAAGCCCACTCGTAACACCATCGTTAAACTGAATAAGGCTTTCTAAAATTAAATTATACATTCATATCAGATTCTTTATCTCACCTATAAGATAAGCCTCCCGACGCGATAAACTTTAATCTACCTTACAAGGCTTTTCTACAAAAGTGATCAATAAATTTAGGTTTTTTGAATTTGATGGCGACCCTTTCAAATATGTTTGATGTCGGGCGATCTAGATGTCAATGGCGTAAAATTTTATTTTCCTCATATCATTTCCCTTTTCCATTGATGCCTTTATGACTTGTTCCTACCAACTTGTTTTCCAGGTTTTTATACAATATTCAATTGCTGACATGAATCAAATCTTTGCAATCAATAATGTGTTACTTAATATACCCGTACTACACTATAAATTGTAAGTATGGATATATTTACTGATGGCTAGTAAATAATGATAATACAAAATATTATTTACATACACATTTTGTACGTATTCGAAAGAGTAAAAAATATGCTTTTCTTATCATTAGGGTTAAAATTTCTTATGTTAGCAGCTTAATAACTTAATATCTAAACGCAAGGTAACCAAACTCAATTTAATAAAAGAGATGAAATTTTACTCGATTATTTTTTATAAGTGAAATGTGTTTCTTTAACTTTTTCTTGTTACTTGTTTTTATAAATTTCTTCGAGGAAGTGAGTCTTATTTGAGGTAAATTAGCTACTCGACATTGAGGAAGTAAATATTAAGTTATTTAACATCTTGTAAAAGTTGAAACAACATGAAAAATAAGTAGGATGGCTGCAAACCTATGGTTGTCACATTTCCTTAAAATGAGCATTACCTACTGTAAAAAAAAAAAATTTGTAAAAAGCGATACTACTAAAATGGTAATATGTGAGTCCATATGCACGTTTCACTTATGTAAAAAAAATTGCCTAGCATTTAATTGGCAGCATTTAATTCATAGTAACTTCTTTAAGTTATGTAGCCTATGAACGCTCCGGATACAAAATAATTCACACGTTGCTCGATACTAAATTAACACCATTCTACGCCACACCATTCTATGAAACATACATTAATGTTATAGCTTACATATACTGTCACCTATTCTTGTCTTGAAATTGATTGGAAAATGCACGTTATGTAATGGCGCAAATGTGTGTCGAGTTCACATATATCTCGCCTAGCAACAGCATTGTATTGATACAATGATTTCACCGACAATGGCGTAATGGTCCGAAATAAAATAGCTAAAGCAGGACTGCAATCGGCGCACCATTGTCCCTAAATACGGCACAAAAGAAATTCCAATTTAGCGAAAAGCTGCATTCAGTTGCAGATAATAGTACCTACATAGAGACTACAATATTTCAGGTTAATCGACTTCAAAGATACTTACGCAGATTTTATGAACCGGTTTTAGCCTTCGTTTCAAACACATTTCGAGAAAAACAGAAAATGTTTTTAGAAAGCTCTGGAATATCTTTTGTTATTTAAAGCCCTATCAATCACGCAAAACCATGTTTAGTTTATTTAATGCTTTATAAAATAAGCATGAGACATAAATTATTCTACAGTTTCATTCTCTACTGTACTTGAGACTCGTCAACAAACCAAGGTGTAAGGAGTTAAAACAAAACTCTAACACCTAGACCCTAGTGGTTTAGGGGAGACATAAGTGCAGCGTTCTGCTGCCTAATAGCTTCATAGCGGATATCCCATGTAGTAAAAACTGGGACCGACGGATTAACGAGTCTTCTGAAACATGGAAGAGCTCGATATCAAATGCCACCCAAACGGTTACTTCAGGACTCCCCTGCACTGGTTTCCACCTTGACGTGGTGGAGGGCTTCAGTACCTCCCGATAGGGCGGAGGAAGCCACTGGAGAAAGGTCAGCACCAAGAGACCGGCGGCAGGGGGTACCTGCTGTCTAAACATAGACCCTCCGAGAAGGCGGCCACACATACTATGGTCGCATAAGGAGGAGGTAGGAGGGGCGCGTCGACTGCACCTCTTTAAGGAGGTCATCCCGGTTCTGGCCCGGGGAAAGTTAGCCGCGGGTGGGGTGCTAGACGCTGTAACCTACGTACTGGCACCCCGCCCTTTTCTCAACAAACGGCGGGCGTCGTCAGACTATTTTAGTGGGTATTACTGCGGGCGTCTGCCGGTGGTGAGTCCCCCAAACCTCTCTCGGTCCTCCTTTGGCCGGGAGGAAGTGCAAACAAAGACATACAAAAGAAAAGGACTTAAAGCTATAAACACAGCTCAACTTCGGTGACCGTTTATTACGAACTAGACTCGCAACACGATACGGGCGTTTCATTGTTTGTTTTAATAATTCACCATACATGTAATCTGTTTTTGAAAACCAAGTTTTAATAATATTTTATGTAAGAGCTTTTGTATCAATTTCACTGTACAAAATTCCCGAAGAGCGGTTTCAAAAGACGACCAAGTAATAAAAAAAATAATAATAATAGCGTGACGGAAGGTCTATCGATATGTACGCGTTTAGTTGTGGTTTTGTTGTTATGGCCCCTGGTCAGGCCCGGGATAACTCGATTACGTCCCTGGGTCAGTTAGTTGCATTTAGTTTATTAATGTGAAGGCAGGCCTGCAATAAACGACGGCCCAGCCCCTTGGCACTCTCTTCGTGTTACCCTACGCATAATTGCATCTTGACTTCATTTAATTACTTAATGGCCCTTATTAGATAATTTCATTATTATTTTTGGTGAAAAAGACATGGTATAGTCCAATATACAGCAAAAACAAGAGTATATAACTTAGTGAAGTCTTTGCATTTTCCAAGTTTGTAACTTGGAAGTAACTTGAGTAACAGCTAGATATATTTTGATGAAATTTGATTGAAATTTAGATAGAAACTTTATCAATATTAACTTGTATATTTTTATGATGTAACGAATGCGAACTAATAGTAAATGAAACGTAGCATTTAGAGCGAACACAACCCGAACTTTCGATCCTAAAACAAAAGGTTTCAATACTAAAAATCGGCAGTACAAAGTGCATGTGCTGTTACATAGTAAATAATTCCGGCGAGCGCTCCGCCATCCACACTTGCAATAAAACGAACAATGCAATTTAGCTAGTGCTGCATTCAAGTGATGGCTTTTCAGTAAAAGTTGCCAGTGAGCCCGCAGTCGATTACCCACGCACTCGATGTAACAAAAATATCGCGATTCATAACTCCCCCCGCAGCGTATCAGTGGCAGTATACCCTTCAACTGGTTATAGCTGCACAAAAGCAACTGCAGAAAATAAGAACAAACGTATATATTGTGCACTAGTATTTTACCCTCTTTTATTATCTTAATGAATATATTAGGTCGGGGAAAAAGTCTTTTCGCATAACGTAGGTATAAACTTATTATAAATTTTTTTTGACTGTACTATTTGTGTCTGGCTGGTTTTGGTAACATTAAAAAGGTTCCATTATAAAGAAAAGAAAAAAATAAAAAAAAGTTGTTTCCCGCTATTTTTCATTTGTTTTTCTCTCCGTTAAAATGAGTGAATCTAATGAAGAAATTCGATACATTTTAAAATTTTATTATAAAAAAGGCAAAAATGCAACTCAAGCAGTGAAAAAAATTTGTGATGTTTATGGACCTGATGCAGTGTCAGTAAGAGTAGCACAAATTTGTTTCAAACGTTTTCAGTCCGGAAATTTTGATGTTAAAGATGCACCTCGCTCTGGTCGCCCTGTTACGAATAAAATGGACGCCATTTTTGAAAGAGTGGAGCAAGATCGGCATATTAGTAGTTACGATGTAGCTGAAGAACTGGGAATTGACCACAAAACAGTTTTGACCCATTTGAAGAAAGCTGGTTATACAAAAAAGCTCGATATTTGGGTGCCACACGAGCTCACTCAAAGAAACTTAATGAACCGTGTACTCATTTGCGATTCATTATTGAGACGTAATGAAACCGAGCCGTTTTTGAAGAGATTGATAACTGGCGATGAAAAGTGGATCACGTACGACAAGAACGTGCGAAAAAGGTCGTGGTCGAAAGTTGGCCAGGCTTCACAGACTGTGGCCAAACCTGGCCTAACACGAAATAAGGTGATGCTGTGTGTATGGTGGGATTGGAAGGGCATTGTTTATTATGAGCTTTTACCGCCCGGCAAAACCATCGATTCTGATCTTTACTGCCAGCAACTGATGAGATTAAAGGAAGCAGTCGAGAGAAAACGGCCGGAATTGATCAACAGGAAGGGTGTGGTCTTTCATCACGATAACGCTAGACCACACACATCTTTAGCCACTCAGCAAAAATTAAGAGAGTTCGACTGGGAGGTCCTAGTGCATCCACCATATAGCCCTGACCTTGCGCCTTCAGATTTTCACCTGTTTCGGTCTCTGCAGAATTCTTTAGGTTCTGTAAGGTTGACCTCAAGAGAGGACTGCCAAAACTATTTGTCCCGTTTTTTTGATTAGAAGTCCCAAAGTTTCTACAGTAACGGGATAATGTCTCTGCCCACAAAATGGCAGAAAGTTATTCAACAAAACGGTACATATATATTGTAAATAAATGTAAATAAACTTTGAAAAAAATGTCTTGACTTTTCATACAAAAATACGAAAAGACTTTTTCCCCAACCTATTATATAATACTAAGACTTACATAGTCTCACGCTCATATATTCCTATATATAACTATTTAAAGGAGAGCTATATTTGTAGCAAAGGTCACTTATCTACACCTAATACACATTTGATGTGTATCAGGTGTATTAGTCAAACGTGTTAATTGATTTAAGGTGGCTAGTTTTTCGGGCCTCGTCCAATTAACAATAAATAAATAAGTATTATCTGAAAATTACACCCATTATTTAGTTCCACGATAAGTTTTACTAAGAACTTGTGTTATGGATACTAAATAACGGATAAATATACATAAAACTTTTTTTTGTACACACATACTTAATAAAGATACTATAGAACAACTGTTTATGCACACAAAGATTTGTCCTGTGACAAATAAACGAGATCCCATTACATACAGATACTTTTCTATAGGAGTATAAATATAAGTTATGTTTGTATTATTTTAAGTAAGTATATATTCATTGCAGTTATATGAAGTTACTTTGCATAAGTTTGATAATGTGGATATAATTGAGTCCACGTGAAAGACTTATCTTTAGGTATCAATTTTTTTAATAGTTTCGCATTTAATGAATATTTGATTATTTATAATAGAAAGTACATTTGTGGGACTATTTATAGTAAATAAATAAATAAAGGAAATATAAAATGATCTAATATGATCTAAAATGATCTAACATGATCAATGATAAATACAATCTAAAATGATCTAATAAAAAAAAAAAAACAATCTGTAATGATGTGGGAGCATTATAAACCCTAAATAAAATATAATGAGCTTCTTCAAGTCAGTAGGTAAGTAAGAGTAAGCACGAGCAGCAATCATATCTATTGTACCACATAAAAGGTAGAAAAGTATCGGTAACCACACATAGAACGGTCGGGGACACCATTTCTCATAAAATACAGTGCGGCACGATTTGTGGGAATAGCGTATAAAATTTTCAAAAGGCCCTGCGTGCACTGTCCGCGGTCGCATCACTCGCCGCTGCATAAAACATGCAAATTGGACCACTTCGTTGGTGTGCGCTGCGCCTAAGTTCACTCGCTTTTACATTTTTATGTTAAATTGAGTCCCATTAGTCATGTAAACGTAGCTTTGAATTCAATATTAATATTTTATTTTCGCTAACAACATTTTAGAAACTGCTATAGTTCAGTTAAAAAAAACAATACGTAAAACAAAATATTTCAACAGTTTCCATAATAATTTTTAGACTCGTACGTAAAATTACCTTACTCAATTAATTAGAGTTTTAGAAAGAAAAGACTTTTAATTACTGACTGTTACTGTTTCAAAAGAAAATTAAATAATGACTGATTGTGTAGCGCTTGCGACTGAATGGGTACGCCTTAAGTCGTATAATGAGCTTTTGTATTTAATGAGTGCATTCACATTTCAAACCTTTTCAATTCTAAATCATCAATTTCGCCGCCTAAAGCTAGATGCGTTCAGATTTCGTTTCATTTCTGATTTTATAGCTGCTTTCAGAAGTGGGATTCGTAAATCAGAGAGAGGAAATGTTTACCTTTAGTTATATGTAGGAGCTGTTACGTTAGAATGTTGTTTGGAAGACATAGTTGCATTCGGTTAAGAAAACAGGCGAGTGTTGAGTAAGTGGGGCGGGTTGTTGCGGTTTAGCCGAATTGGCACTTCGACTGAGTTGCAGCTCAGGAGATATGTCGAGGCGTCAGGGTTTAAACTTGCCTGAGCCTGAGGAAAATTTATAAGGTGACCTCCTTGCGGCGCCTGGAGAACTTATAAAGTTTGTGCCGTCCAATGACGCTGAGTAGAGATTAAGCGCGGGCTCCCACATCCTATCCATTAATTATATCGCTTGTTTAGGGGCCAAGCCTGCTTAGTTACTAGATTGTGTATTAGAATAATCTAATCAGATGATCCTGTTGTTATTAACACGATGGACGACATCGGTCATAGACACAATAGAAAATCCTTTGACATCTTTTTAAAGTAAATACTTTAAACGTTTTTTAATATAACTAATAAAATGGTTTATCGGTTTTATCATGTTGCAAAGCACTATTCTTACCGTATGAGACATAATAGACTACCTATTACCTGGTACCAACAATATAATATGCTTCTGCCAAAACCTTCGGGGAAACAGGTGTAATGTTATGTATGGGATTGAATACTATTTTACTTAATGATTTTATTTAGCTTTAGCACATAATCTAAGAATAGTCTTGGAGAGGTAGCTCTCAAAAAACATAGATACAATAAGAAGTATAGCAATGTGGTTTACATTCGTAGCCATCTATCGGTTTTTATTTATTTAACTCAATGCTATGGTTGGTTAACATAGTAGTGCTATTTATGGTAGGCAATCACGGGTTGGTCGGCGTGCAAAACAAATTGAATGTATTAACAATCCGCACATTCATACCGTCACTATGAAGTTTTACGACGCACCACGCGTGCTGCACTGTTTTACGATGGAGTTATTCTGTTATAGCTTGATATCAACTCAGCCTCACAGGCTTTGCCGCTTTTGTTCGTGTGATGAACAAAGAAATGAGAAAAAAGAGTAACGATTACGAAATTAATTATTTACCATTTTTAAATCAAACACATTTTACTGTTTTAAATCGAGGTATATTTAATCCCGCCGTTTCAAATACTTTACAGCCATTTGTGAATTAACTATTTACCATTTTTAAATCAAACACATTTTAATAATTTAAATCGAAGTACATTTAACGATTTTAACCCCGACGTTTTAAATACTTTACAGCCATTCTTGGTCACGGCGAGACTGAGATACAAGGTGTCTCCATAGACAAAGTTATAAAAATTTAAAACTACCGTCACCAAAATATTAATATGACACACGTTTGGATTTACAAAAGACCGAGCTAACTGCATCTTGTATCCATCTTCTCTATTGACATTAGGATGTTTTTTCAATTCAATAGCCTCACGAATAGTGTCTCAAAGCTCGTTTGCTAAAACTTGAGGTAGATCAAAAATCATGTGGTGGTTCAGTAGTTTATTGGTATCTAATAAGATTTTGTGTGGTATTATTTATTTCATCATAATGCTGTATGTAGCTTACAAAGAAATCATAATCATACCATCCTGATTACAGGCCAACAACATCTCGCAATAGGGCACGAGTCTGTTCTTTTAAACCTAAACGCTTCAGATAGTACTCCACCCAGTACCCATTTACGCGGACCCAGTGAGAATCGGTCGTAAAAGTCTGTGGTGGTGTCCTGCAGTTCGAATTTATAAAGTTATGTCACTACCGCCACCCGGGACCCAATAGTTCGGAGAGCCTGGCAAAGCACGGAACTGCTCGTTGTCAAATGCCACACTAAGTCAAAATCATTTATTCAAGTTTGACTTTCGAGTCTCAATAAAGATATTACGAAAGTCAACTTAAAAACTAACGCGCCCATTTGCTGCGGGCGGGAGCTTGATCGTAAAAGAAAGGGCTAGAAAATCGTCAAGGTTAGTTTTCTCTCTCTCCAGTTACAAGAAAATGTACTAACAGACACGTCCATGGAAGAACTATATAGATATTAAGACTGAATTGCTGTAAATGATATCTTTCATAAGATCAAAAATATTTGTGGTTTGCAGCACATTTAATTAATATAATGTTATTTTTGTTAAAATTTGTTTATCCTGTAGCTTGAGTATGTCATGCTCACTCAAATGTCTTTGCGGTGGTGGCGTCATGCGTCGGGTCGTTGCGTTCCCTAAAATATGGTTGAGCGAAACGATGGCTGGTTCATGCGTCATACTCGTGAACGGGTGCCGCCAGTGGGGACTGGTCTGCTCATGTCTACTATGTTTATTCGTACTCATACTCGTATAACTTAAAATAAAAAGTTATTTTCTTCTTTTATTTTAAATCATGTGACTGCAGAACACATGTTTTTGTAGATTTGTCAAATTGTTTTACTATTAAGTACATATTCTTGTAACTGGCGGGAGAAAAAACTAACCTTGACTATTTTCTTGCCCGTTCTTTTACGATCAAGCTCCCGCCCGCAGTGAATGGGCGCGCTAGTTTTTTAAGTTTTGACGTTCATAAGAGCTCTTTTGAGCCAAACTTGAATAAATGAATATGAATTTGAATTTGAATTTGAACCTCCGTGATCTTCTTCTCTGGTGGCCGCCGACGCGCACCAGGTACGCCGCCAACGCACCCACCGTTCGGGCTCATTAGGGATATGCTCGCTCACAACCACTATACTGACATATTTGCTGATAACTTTGGGATAAAGCCCTATAGGTAAATAATATTGTTAGTACTAGTTTTTAACATTCTTAGAAATAGGAATAATTAGACAATGTTTGACATATAAATTTCTATTATTATTCTGATGCTCAATTTGACTTTTTTTTAAATCAATTTGACAATTATTGGTATGTGAAGAGATTTTTTGTAGTATTTTTTATTACGTCAGAATACTGTATGTATAAATTATGATGATGAATAAACATATGTGAACATGTTCCACTGCTCTTTGTCAATATCATTTATTTTATGTGGGTAAGTCTCCTTTCCTACAATATTTTCATAAAACAGGACAAGCTCTTGTTATATTCTTTTAGTTAAAGAACTCATAAAATCGCTGTCTCTAAGTATATGCTAAATGGTATAATTACTATTTGAAAATTACATAAACTTTGATTTAAAGACAAAAAATCGTCGTCGTTAAGCAGAAATTGTTACAAACGAGTGTTCTTAAAGCGTTCTAAATGTTTATTTGTCGTTGGTATAATCTTATATATATTTGATCATTTTAGTTAGATTGTTCAGATGTGCGGCACGTCAATGGTATTGTGTAATATAAATTGGGAATAGTATTATTGTTAGAAATAAAGGATAGCCGGACCGACAAGCGTTACAAGAAAAATCCATACTTATTCAAAGAATTGCAGTTAGTTGATCTAAATGTCTTACAGAAGTCAAGCAGCCTGACGTTTTATATTATAATTAGAGTAGCAGAAGGACCATACTGAGTGAATTGAGCCACTCGAGTGCCACGACCTTTCACTTTAATGGATACCAAAAACCTTCTTCGCTTTTACGTGAAAAATCTTCTGGAAAATAAATGAATCTATACCGTATGTAAATCGGACGCCGTCGAAAGTTTTTATTGAAAAACTTGAAGAACTGATGAAAATGGGCGCGACGTTAAAGATCTCTCCGTTCGTCTTATGAATGTGATACCAAGTTTCCCGAGTTGCCAACTTTTTCTGTTTGCCATGCCATGGCAACTTTGAGTTATTTTTTTATTAAAATGATATCCTTGATAAAATTATTATTAACGAAGGCTCTGTCTGTTAGACACACAATAGTTTAGGAAATGTTATGAATATTTCAAGAGATTCAAGAGAGAAGGCAAGTCATAATCAAGTTATTTAAGATTAATTAAAGGCGAGTAGAATGGACGGGCGAGAGCCATCGCCGCCGCAGAGGTTGAGTAATTGATAAAGCTAACCCCTCGAACCTTAATCAGGGTCACTGCAAAGTATAAATTAATTTATAGACATTTATTGACTTGGTTGTGGATTTCCTGATGACGTTTACACAGCGTTCTTGGACCCTCGAAGTCGATGGCAATTTTATTACTAACCGACTTCTGTTTATTCTTATTAAAATAAAACTGTTAAATTATGGTATTAGGAGCTATGATACATATCGATTAAAAGCTTTTTGATATTTATTGGTAAAATGGATTTGAAGCGCTATACTATCAATATTTTTAGTGGATCACATAATGTCGCTATGTGGCACCAAATCAATTTGAAATACACTTGAATTAACAATTATACACATTAGTTAAACATGCGATATAAATCACCATATGGAAGATCCTATTATCCGGAAAAATAATAATAATTGGTACTCCTTTGCAAAATATAACATATTGTGACATTTATAATTCTATTTTTGAAATGTAGAAAATGTAATTTGAGTAAGAAATGTAATTAACAGCCGTGTGAAACACATGTACCGGTATATAATTTGTTCGTTAACAAATTAGCCACCCATATTTCATCGACGTTGACACGTGTAAAGCAGTCTCTATAATTTACAACATACGCACACACGGTAACCGTGACTCATGGCCACTACTAGGCCACTTAATAATAAACATATACAAAGAAAAAGTAACTACCAACTTCCTTTTGCGTGCCTACAGACATAAAAGTTCCTCGTGCGTATCCCGACGAAAACATAAATTAGGTAAATTTACTACTTTTTATAGAGAGCATCCCCTTTTTTCGACAGTATGCTCGTAACGACAACGGGGGTCAGCGCCGTAGACCTCCCCGCACATTCAGAAGCCGCGCGGGTCGGCAAAATTATCAAAACTTTTTAACTTATAACTTTCCTCGAATGAGTAGAGCGGGTGAGCTTTTTCATCTGTTTGTTTCTGCTTCGGTTTGTATGTTGTCTTTGTCTAGCTCGCAAAGCGGGCGGGCGGTAAAACGAGACGGAGGCGAAGCTCGTCGGAATAGACTTGTCCCGAGTAGCTTTGCCAATGCCGGTTCCAGCCCGGCCCGTATCCGCGGCCGCGGTTCGCTTGTCGCTCACTCAGTGCTAGTCGCTGCAATGACGGAGCTTCACGTCTCGTCTGTCGCCCGCCGGCTCCACGTAGTGACGATCGCGATACTTTACCAACTAATAAATCAGGCGATCCGAACGAAGTAACCGCACGGACAGATTATGAGTCGATATGAGATAACGAGCTCGAGTTCTCGCCGATGTGATTAATCGTCCTCGTCTGTCCGACTGGAGATAATCCGAGTTTTAGGAGCACGTAATGTAAACAGATAAACATTGAAGTTTTCCGGAGTGGTTTGTTGACTGTTTGGTATTCGTATGGGCAATGTTGGAGCGGAGCGCGGTGGCGTGGTGATGTGGGGCGCGTGGCTGGTGGCGTGCTGGGCGGCGGCGGCGCTGGCGGACTCGTGGACCTCGTTCCAGGAGCTGCCCTGCTGCCGCCCCGTCACGCACCACCGAGTGCGACATCACAGGGGTAAGTCACCAATTAATTTATTCAACACATTCTACTGCTCAATCATACTTTGAACTGTTCCAAAAGTTAATTGAATTTTAAAGTGGATCGTTTTTTAGTGTTTGGCGGCTTAGTTTTAATTAGTTTTTAGAAAAACATTAAGAGCAAAAATTTTATTTTAATTTGATCCTGTCAATTGCTGAATTATTGCGGTGAATTGGGATCAGAATGGAATTTTTGCTTTTCAGGGGAATTAGTCAATTCAACGGCATTTTAGGCCGTCATGAGTGGGTGCGATTTGTACCGCGCTTAATCCACGATATTATTTTTTTGACTACATCGACCGCTTACCATCAGGCAAGTTATAGTCAATATGACGTGCCACTTTTAAAAAAATCGACTATAGCATATTTGTATGTTATAAATATGGTTTGGTTCATTTTTTATTCCTATAAAGTATACCGACTTTAAAAGAAGTTTTAAGTAATATAGTTAGTCTACTATGAAAACTTTATTGTGTTATGGTAGACAATTAATAGTCTATGTTAAAATAAATAAATATCATTTATAAAACATTTAAATAATAATAGTTATAAAACCCTAGGACAAAAATAAACACACATTAAATATTTATAAACAAATCAATCAATAAAGGATACTTTAAACTTTAAAACCTTAAAAGTTTCGATATGATAACTCTAAAAAGCAAGAAAACCTCTAAATAATTCTACTATAAACAGACTGATATGGTTGTACATGCCTCATGTTAAGAGCTGCGGTTCAATGCACTGCCTACTTAACGGTAACTCCATTAGTCATATTTACCAGAAAGTTAGCAACGAGTTTTAACAGTCATTATGCAAAATGTGTTTGATTGTGTCGGTACACAAGCCAGTTGTTTTCTTATCTAGTTAACAAGCGTTTGTTCTTCATAATAGCTCATTATAATGCTATACATTAAGGGATGTCGCTGTCAGTAAGTTGTAACGAGTCTTGTTCTTATACATTATGACGACCGAAATGGCGTGGAGGTCTTGAGATCGTGGGTTCGATTCCAACACAGGACAAATCTTTGTGTGCATAAACTTGAATATTTGTTCTGGTCTTGGTGTTTCCTATGTATATGTTTATCCGCTATTTAGTATCCACAACACAAGTTCTTAATGATACTTATCTTGGCACTAAATAATTTGTGTGATGGCAAACAAATTATTATTATTATTTTTGTCTTGCAGCAGTCTTAACTGAGGCAGATATTTAATTGACTACAAACATCATGTTTTTATTTCTTGTATTTCATTAGTTGCTTTATTAGTCTTTTTCTGTTGTTCATTGTCCATAAATCATTTCTTTCTTTCTTATTTCCTTCTATATGCAACTAAGTAAAAAACACATATAAACAACACAGAATGAACGACACAAAGTATGTCTGCTTGACTTTCTTTCTACACGCGACTAAGTAAAAACACATATGTACATGTGAACAAAACAGAATGAACGACAGAAAGTATGTCCGCTTAAATTATGCAGAATTCACATAATGTCAGTCCTTGAATGGGTGACCGTTTTGTCGCTTTTATACTTCGGAAGGCACGGTAATCCGTTGGACCCGGTTATAATTCTATGTGGTAGTCCTAAAGACAGGTTAAAGGACCTATTTTGCAGCCTTAAAAAGTTTATAGGGATCCTATTAACTTCTAAGGAGCCCAAGTCAACCTCCCGGTAAGCGGCAATGGGCTCGCCACCTATTACGTGGGACCAGCTATCAAATTGGCCTGCACCTTCGGGGAAACAGGTGTGATTGTATGTATGTAAAAAGTTCTAATAGGATGCCACACAACTTACGCCGCCATTCCTCACCAGGTTTGCGTGGTGGAGTATGACCAGAACCCATCTAACTTAGTTTAAAAGGCTGATGATAAATGTATGATAAAATTATAAAATATTTTAGAATGTTTAATTCAAACAATAGTAACTGCCTATATGATTGACGACCGATATGGCGTTGAGGTCAGTATATCTACACTTCACTCCAGAGGTCGTGGGTTCGATTCCCGCACAGGAAAAATCTTTGTGTGCATGAACATGAATATTTGTTCTGGTCTGTGTGTTTTCTATGTATATTAAATATGTATTTACAAAAAAAAAACCGTTGTTTAGTATCCATAACGCAAGTTCTTAATGATACTAATCTTGGAACTAAATAATTGGTGTTATTGTCAGAAAATATTTATTTATTTATAGAAAGCAACTAGTAAATATCTACTAAACAATATTTTTATATTTACATCTAAAACTTACGATCTCTTCCTAATCCACGCAATAATTGAACGAATTATAATGAAGTTTCAAATAGATAGGTCTGAGCTATGGAATGAATGCCATGAATTTGCATATACGGTACCATCTTCTATGTAAATCCAGGAGCTATCTAGGAGTATCCTAGATGCCTGCAGACTATAAAGACATACTTGGTTCATTGAAGTCTCATCAGAAAAGTTCAAAGGATATTTGTATAAACACTTATTTTCGCAGGAAATGTTTATATTGATAATAATGGAGCATAAAAAATGATATGATATTTATAAACATAAAAGGTGAATTGGTCAGTTGATATGGTATTAACAAATTTATATAAGTATAAATAAATAAACGAAGACGGTACTTAAAAAAATACAATTATGACAGTTTTTGTGTTTTAAAAAAATTCTGTCTTTTTGTAATATAGTTGGAGATCCCTTTTTTAAGTATACGTAATATACCTGTGTTAGGGGGCCCTGCTCTTTCACCTTACATAATTTTGAAAGGTTTGTTTAAGATTAGTTTTAGAAATGTAGTTATTAAACTTTAATAAATCATATTATATCTGAAAAATGTGTAGAAAGTTTAAGAGATTTGAACTCTGTGCCAACTGTCTCTTTCCTGGCTCGACCACCGCAAATAAATGAACCAATTCTAGCTAATAACGATCATAACTCACTTCAGCCTAATATCGGCCCACTACTGAGTATGGGTTTCAGGTTACTCCACCATGGAACCAGTGTGGACTGGCGGAAGCAGGTGTGCTGGAGTCCTGTTGTTAGATTTTTTAAACCGCACAAAAGAGCCTACGTCTAAATTTAACAATAGTGATAAACGACGACCAACGGTTTGACATGTTAACAGTAATTGTTAAAGAAACGGTCACCTATCCAAAGAATGTTGCTTTACTTCAGTAATTACATACATAGGTGGCGAGCCTATTGCCGCCGTCAGTAATTGGAGAACGATTACCACCTAAAACCGCTAATAACGATAGACATGTAAAAATACTATTGCAAGAACAAATCAAAGGCGTCTACACCGCCAATCAGTATGATAGAGTCGCGTCAGCACGCGATTTTGTGTTTATGGACCGCGCCGGCAAACGGGGCCCACGCACGAAACTGAACGGCCTATTAGCGGCTCCAAACTAGCTTTACCCTCCGTTTTACACCGCCGTAAATAAAATTCTGGGCTAAAACGACAATTTCGGCTTTTTGATGACAGTTGGTGTTTAAATTCAAACTAGCGTTACATTATAACGCACTACTGTAGTCTACTGGCAGAATTTAAGTCCGGCACAACAACGACTATGTTAGCCGAAGGCTTGTCTACCTACATATAAACTGACTTTCATAAGAGAGGTTTTTTTTGTATTATTAGTCTTTTGGAGCCATGATGGATACTGGATCTAGGAATCGTCTACCTCAGCGGGTGGTCGGCCCTACGGCCTATTGCCTTCAGCTCGATATTTAATTTTTAAATAAAATTATGTACATATGAATTATATTTCAAAATAAGATGCAATTTAAATGGTTGTGTTATCCAGCCGATTGACGGAATATCAACATGCTGTTGGCTGTTCCATTTTAGTATTTGTTTAACCAACCCAACAAAAATCTAA
Source organism: Musotima nitidalis (assembly GCA_949126915.1). Taxonomy (NCBI): domain Eukaryota; kingdom Metazoa; phylum Arthropoda; class Insecta; order Lepidoptera; family Crambidae; genus Musotima; species Musotima nitidalis. The sequence continues at coordinate 11,440,187 of OX421418.1, read as the reverse complement.
TACAAAAGCAAAGTATAGTCTAGAGTCTTCTAACTTTACAGTCTCTATACTGTATAGTAAACTTTTCAATAGAATATGAACTCTTGTCTGGATCGGATCTGCGCTCGTATGCGCTTCTCACTCCGTTAAGCACGTTTCCGTGTCTGGATAAATATTTAATTTTAGGCACGGAATAGCCGCTACTACCCTTTTAGGGGGAGAACGAGGCACGGGTACAATTTTGGATCATTAGGGTGTGCCAAGACTTCTTTGACTAAAATAGTTTCAAGTTAGCTTTAAAATTGGCCTGAGGTTAGGGAGTATTTTATTATGTAAGTATGTGAACCCGTTTATTAAACATTCCAAGATTACTGACAAAGCATTATTAAGTAAATAATATAAGTATTTCTATGCTTATGCTTCTATTAACAGGAATGTGGAATATTCACATTTATTTAAATTATCACAAAATCTTAGAAACATTTTATATGCGTAAACCCACAGTGCCAAGCCGTTAAGTATATGTGTTTTTTTAAAATATTTAAAAGTAGAAATATTCTCAGCTAAATGTGTCAATTATGGTGTTTCAACATCTGTGTTATCGTTTAAGTGAAACAGCCATAATTATGATGGTCTATTGAGTTATTCATACCAATTATCCACTTGGGAGTCGTTATCTAACATATCTAGCAAAGAAATATTTATTGTTTTAGATCTAAGAGATATAGTCGCCGAAACCGGATTTGGTTCAATTTATTCGTGATAGATAACAAGAAGTGTGTAAGGGTTTGCTTATAAGGAGCTAAAGCAAAAAACATTTATGCGCGTTGGGCGCGAATGGACCCTCACCACAGAGTTGGATAGCTATAGAATAGAAATAAGGCCTATGCTTAGGAAAATAGTGTTTCTGAAACAAAGTAACTGACATTGTCTTTCAATTTTATTATTCCTTCATCATCAGCATATATTCGTCGTTTGCTGGACAGGACAGACAGGCAGACAGCACATAAAGGCGTCGTAAAATACTTTTTAAAATTAAAGCGTCAGAAATTATTATTTTACACAATTTCGAAAATTTCTATAAATTGATTTGAGTATGTTAATTTAGTTTAGGCTCATTTCAAAAAGTACTGAAGAGAATGGGATTGGGGTTATTAATATATGTAGTTTAATTTCAAGAGTGCTTTATTTTGTACCCCATTTGAAACAATAAAAAAAAAGTTTTCTTATTTAGCATATAAGAAATATCTATCAATCTTTAAGGCATATCGTTTATTTAAGTCACAGTCTTAAGTCTGTGGCGTAGGATCAGAGATGGGTGGCGGAAGGTGCGGGGTCCGTGCAAACCGGCTCTGCGTGCGCCGGCGCAGGTAATTGACTCGGCCGCGCCGCGCTCGGCCAAATTAAGTTATAAACGAGCTAGTATAATCGCTTGTAAGCGATCCTCGACAGTTTTATTATCAAACTGGGTGCTACATCATGCCGACGGTATTCCGTTAATAGCCTAAAAGATTAGCGCGAGCATTTTAGACACTCCAACGGACAGTAATTATACTCCATCAGTGTCTATCTCGGTTTGACTATATCGTATAACACGTCCCTAACAATAATCATAATCGTTATATTAAATAATACTTATACGCTGCGGTTGCTTTTAGAACGCAATATAGAGTGGTTATAAATATGAAATGAATGAACTAAAAATTATATGTCGAACGTGATGTCTCGTTTAATATGCAAATGAGAGACAATTATGATAATGCATGTTACGTAATATCAGATATTAATCACCGATGAAACTGCTTAACCGCATACCTACCTCGCAGCATCATTAATTCTAATACCTGAGGCTAGTAGCTCACATTGGAGGCAACAATGAGTCGCGCTGTGTGGTCTGCAAAGGGCCACTATTAGGGCTACCAGTTGCACTTAGCTTACTGCTTTCATTAATTTATAGTCGCATACAATACTAGGTAATCATGGACAGTTTGATTTGTGTCTAAAATCATTACGATATCAGTGAATATGATTTCCAGAGATCGCAATTAATCTTTAAATGGTGTCCAAACCCAATTTCTATTTTCTCTTGTCTCCCGTTTGTTCTCACATTCGATTCTCACAGATTTGTAATCATAAAACAATTATTATAATATACTTAAAACAAATTATAAATATTTTTTTATACATAGCTGCCATTGCCGTGTAGTTTGTATTTAATAGAACCATATTAAATATTTTGCAGAACCGTAAAAAATTCTCTCGCAAAACTGCGATTGTCATTTTATAAAAACATATTTTTTTTTAAAACAGAGCGATTACATATCAAGCTGATCTTCCGCAAGTCATATGTTTTGTCACGGCAAAACACTGGTTTTAATTAGCGAGTAATGTCCAGTTTTCAAATCGAAGTCAATTTGAATAACAATTAGAAGTCGTTATTAAATGTATTTCATCGAGGCAAACGGGTAATTCGGGTTGGCAGATAAACTTGAAATGTATCACAAGAAATAAATATAATATGATACTTATAATGACCAAATTTGTATTGTCGGAACCTAGAAAGCTATAGTGATCGCTTTTAGAGTAAACTCCAAAAGTTTCACCACCAACCAGATCAGAAGCGGGATGAGATCACTCAGTCCTCTGTAATGCGTCATCGCGCAATTTAAATTAACATTAAATTAACACTGTTAACTAAATTTGGAGACAATTTTAATTAACACTGCGGGTGTGAGATTGATCGTGAAAGAATTGGGCAAGAAACTCGTCTAGGTTCATTTTTTCTCCTGCAAGTTAAAAAAAATCCTAATTATATTAATATTATAAATGCGGAATATTATAAGTGTATGTCTGTCTGTCTTTTCTTCACACCTAATCTACTGAACCGATTTGTGTGAAATTTGGTACAGACATAGTTTGGAACTCGAGAAAGGACATAGGATAGTTTTTATCCCGAAAATCCCGCGGGAGCGGAAACTTCTCAGAAATCCCGCGAGACCGGGAACTTTTCCACGCGAACGAAGCGGGCAAAAGCTAGTACTTAATAAAATGAACTACGCACCCTAAAAATATTTACGCCTAATAAGAATGACAAAGAAAGACTTCTTTTCAGTAGGTATAGATTTTTTAAATGTGTCATCCAGTACGTTCGAGCTTATTTTAGGAATAATTTATTAAAAACTGAGTGAAGTAATGGCTATATTGTATTTCGGCGTGTGACTATTTCCGAGGGATTCTGTTCATAGTTTTCGGTGCTGGAATAAATTCTTACGACTTCCCACTATCATATAACGCTAAAGACGCATTTCATTTGTGTTTTGTAGCTATAATGGTCATTTTCGAGTGTTAATTTTCATTTACTGTACTTTTGGTTACTATTACTATCATCCGGTCTCGCGTATAAGGGCTTCCCGCGCTCATCATATGATTTCTTAAGCACAATTTAATTTGTGCATTGGTTCTATTTTATTCGAGCGTTGTATTTCATAGTTGCTAGCGTTCACTGTACCTACTTGTGGTAAACCTCATTCCTTATTACACACACTTCTGACAGCCCTGTGAGCATTCGAACTGACAGTTCTAACCGCAAGCTGATCTTATCGCTTGTAATGTAAAGCTATTTACCACAGACTACAAGAAACGCACCGCTATTCATGTCTTAGAACTAGTAATAGATAGTTAGAAAATAATGTTACACTTATACACTAATTTAATGCCAAGTATGCGTTTTGAAATGTTTCCGTTTTATTGTGATTGCTTGGTAGCCACTACTTAGGACTGCTAATAATTATACTTTTTTTTATAATTATACGGTTTTTACACCGTAAATATAAATTATAAAGAAACGTATAGTTTTACGTTTCCTAGCGGTTTTTAGCCACCTTCACGTTATATATCAGATAGACCAATTAAATCACTGACCTTTTTTAGATTAAATACTTTTGTTGAACGATGTGTGCTTTAGGTTTCCTTACTCTGCTGCTATGAAAAAGTTTATTGCTAAATTCTTTAACCATTCTAGCTTCCGCCTAAAGTGAATGAGTGCGTTAGGATTAGATTAGACTGTCACATTTGAAAAAAAACTGCTGAGAAATTTGTATACGTATAAAGTCAAAGTCAATATAATTTATTCAAGTTAGGCTCAATGAAGCTCTTATAAACGTTAAATTAAAATCTAACACTGCGGCCGCCCGCAGTGCTTGGTCGTGAAATAATTGGGCAAGGAACTCGTCTAGGATGATTTTTTCTCCCGCCAGTATAAAAAAAGTTACTTAATAAAAAGACAAAAGAATAAAAAGAAAAACAACGCACTCTGAAAATATTGACGCCTAATAATTTACTATGTTTGTTAAGAACCAACAAAATGAACAAAAAGTCTTATATTCAGTAGGTATCGATTTTTTAAATGTGTCATCCAGTACGTTCGAGCTTATTTTAGGAATAATTTATTTAAAACTGAGTGAAGTAATGGCTACATTTTCACTCAAGCAGACAACGGAAAAATTGTACAGGTTATTTATGGATTCCATTAATGTATTTCATCTCTTTTCGTAAACAACAATGAAATGGATATCACTAATGTTGTTAAACAATATTGAACCGTGTTGTCGTTGTCATAAACTATGCATTTAACGACTTTGTATAAAGAACTTTAGAGCGTAGTATTGTGTACGGTGTTATGGCTTAGTTAACGATATATTAGGTTGTGTACTGTTGCTTCATAGCGAAGTTCCGAGATTTCACATTGAGCTCTTCGTAAGATGTTATAAGGATATCTTGCGAAGTACTCTTAGAGTTACTAGTGTCCGAGTTTCGCAGTTTTAGAAGAGCCATTTAGACAAAGTTAATCAAATAGTAATGATTGTCGTATGTAACGTACACTGTACAACTATTTAACTCGAACCATTAAACACTATTCATTAGGTTAAATGTAATGGTTAATTAAGTGTAAGCTTTAATTTGCCTTTGCATTAAAAATGTGCTTCTAAAAGGTAAAGGTAAATCAACGGTACTTTATAAGTGCTTTAATATTGTATGTGCATAGATAATATGTGATTAATTGTGATTTGTGTGCATATAAAAGAGAGCAAACATGTATTATACTACTTTATGCGAGGACATGTGCTAAGTTGTGGTGTTATTGCCAATTCAATAGATAGGTACTAGCTATAAAAGACATTTTAATTAATTGAAACGTGATTTAAACAGAGGGTAGTAGAGCAGTAGCAGCCATTAGTATCAAGCAATGTTGATGAAGATTGTAGAATACACGTAGCAAGCAAAATCCTTGAGCCATGTAACTATTTAGCCGAGTGGAGCCCTAGTATTTAATCTAGCAACGGAGCAGTCGTGTAGCAACTAAAATAGCTGTCTCAGCAGTGGAGAAGGGATCGGCAGTGTGTTGAAGCAGCTTTATTGGTCGTGTAGTCGCAGCCGGGCCGTGTTAATCGAACTGACAGCCGGGCCCCGGATTGACTGACGCGGCTCGAACCCTGCTCCCGATCTTAATCACTCTACGTTCAACCTGTAATTGGAGTATTCTACTGCCAATGCCGTTCAACACTCTTGTCGACTATTTTAAACAGACAGTTTACTATTCTGGATTTTGAACGATTTATTTAGTTCTATCTGATTGACAGACGTCGTTTCCACGTTTGTCTATAACTAAGAATAGTTAAGACAGTTTAAGACGCTGTCGTGTAATGGATAAATATAAATCTCCTTAATTAAAGTTTTGTCATGCCGTGACGTGTAAATTAGCGTGTCAACTGCCAAAGACAACAAACGCGATTGACATTTTAGTCAATTTAGGGCCTGTTTCACAATGTCTAAGTAAGTTCCCATTAGCGTTTACGTGATCGATAGGCCATATAAGTCCTCCATTTTGACGATCCTGATCGAACATTGTGAAAGACATATGAGTAGTTTACTGACAAGCGAATTCCTATAGTAAATAAACCTTATTATCAATGTAAAAAATATTGCTTGACATTTTTAGACAATACTTGCGACATTCAATTAAAAAACAATACTAAGAAAAGTCAAAGTAGTAATATTTTGCCAAAAAAATCCAGAAACAGTGTTTGAACCGTATATTTTATATTATTAGTAACTTCTATGTAAAATATAATATGTAACTACTTTTTTCTCTTAAATAATCGCTTCGGGTGCTCTAGTGTCAAGTTATAAATATGTTAATGATATTTAATACAAAGTAAATTAGAATAAGTGGTGATAAAGAAGATTAATGATAAATGTGATGCCCTCCCCCTAAACCCGGTAAAGATGTGGGACTATACTGAGATCTCACATGGACTTCTTGAGAGAATTTGAAAAGTGATGTTGCACTGCTTTGTTTGATTTATCAACACTTATGTACGTTCACAAACACTTAACGGTTAATAATCCACGGTTAGTACACATTATTGTTCAAAAATCTCAATTTTATAAAATATAACAAAACTGCAGACAAGACTTTCCCGCCAAGATGTCAACTACTTAAAACGATAATGGGTCTTAGTATTTTTTAATGTGACACGTCATAATTACGTCCTTCCTGATGGTACATAGTTTATGCAGTCCATAAAAATTAAGGCGCTTCATATCGGGAAATAACCACTGTACAAAGCGCAGCCACTCTTGACTGCCTGCTAAAATGCCGTTTCACGCCCCGCGTAAAAGATTAGAAATATTAGTTAGAGGATTTAAATATTATTTAAAAATGATAAATATAGTTCTAATATGACAATATTAGATTTGTCATATTATAAGTACCTATGTTTAGTATTTTGTGTACATGTGAGTCTCGGCGGAATCTTATAGAAATAGCTACCTAAAAAAAATAACATATTGTTTGGTAGCAATATTTATACAGCGTCTCACTTAAAAACTTGTTTTCAAAATTATATATTTATGAACTTAACAGAGCAGCGTTTAAGAGAACTTATCAAAAGCATAGTTTCATTTTATTACACGTTTTATGTCATTTTGTTTTTAGTTTCCTAATGTTTGAATAATTTATAACTTTTTAATGAGCGCGACGAACAGCTGACACTAGGTGACGTAATCTGGTGTGATCTTTAAAAAATAAATAGGACAGTTATTTTTTTATAACTATCCGCTCGTTTACAAAAATAATAGGATCGTTCATGTGTTTTAGTCACATTATTAGGTTATAATCCAACTCATTATCATGCTTGGGTCTTATATATTTTGATTCTCTAGTCGTTAACTGTCGTTACATACTTTAAGTCAATACCGGTTCCATAACAATGTAGTAAAAACGAACATATTTTTTTATGTCACAAACAAAAATAAAAAGCAGGCAATTCGTTCGCAGTGTATTGTATTAATATTTTATCGATATTTTTGCACAGAGTTGGTCATTATGAACTCCATACTAGAAAATTTGTGAACTCCACAACAAACTCGTTTATCTAGATATGTATGAATAAGGATTTTCATAAAGTTTTAGTAAACTAGCGAGAAAGTCCCTTTTTCTTTAGTGCAAAACAGTTTTGATCCCTTTTCCTAACCTCATTGGGTGAAGCCACATTAATAAACGCCAAATGTGTTTTGTATACTATATTTGTATTGTCAAAAATGGCCGACCATTGAAAATTTTAATTCGATTCAGCTCCATTAAACATGACATCTATAATACATCAATAACAATATAATCTGTTTGCTTTCACATTTCTACTGTAGATTTTGGAAGCGATTGTATAAGTTACAAGGGCACTTGCTATTGACTCAGGTATTCAAATATTGGGTTCGCTGTTGATAAGCGAGGTAACGTGACACTTTACGACCGAACAAGGAACATTTCTCAGCAAATGTAGGACTTTACTAGAGAAAATGTTCCTACAAGCATTCAATAGTCGTGTTATTGTCGACGCCGACATATCAAACAGCCATAGAGGTAAATGAGAACGACTTATATATGTCTGTAGTCGAATACATATGTTGGGGAACTACAAATTTATATGACGCTTGTGTATAGTCCGTGAATGCTTCGTTAACCTGTCGAGAGCCGCGGAGGGGTGAGGGTCAGTACTGAGGCGAGCTAATATTTCAGCCCAGCTGAGTATGTAACTCATTTATTTCTGACTGATGCCACGTAGTCATTGCGAAGAGTTTTGACGACTCCACGACGTTGACGGGTTCTAAAAATACACTTTATGAGGATTGAGTGCAAAACATTTACTTTCATAGTGCGTTCAACTTCTATAGTAAAATTTATTCTAGGAATAATTTGTTAACAAATAAATATTAAAAGTTAAGTTATTAAGAACTTGTTTTATGGATACTAAATAACGGATAAACTAAAGAAATAAGTATGTATTATTAATTATACATAATATACATGTGAAAACACCCAGACCAGAACAATTATTCGGGTTTATGAGTTTTGTCCTGTGTGGGAATCGAACCCATGACCTCAGGAGCGGTGTGCGAGTATACACGACACACACGTCAAAAACCCTTTTTTATATACGTTACATAAAATAGATTACGAACGTTGCAAATCTGTATGGATCCCGTGGTAATTGGTGTAAGCTATTTAATTAGGTCCTTACAATACACATTTCTTTTAAAACTTCGTTAAGACCTTCTAGAATGTATTAAGTGACTTATCAGTTGCAATCTCGTGGTAGTTCATCGTGTATGGTATCCAGTCACAATATAAATTCTATTGTTTCCTGTCCCCGGCAGTCAGCGGCGTAGGTGCGTCAGAAAATCTATGTCATCGACTGATCGTTAAATCGGGCATGATACACCGATGAGTTTTGTAAAATGCCAATTCTCGATAAGTAATTTTTTGTTAATCTGGGGAAACAGAATCAGATATTATTTGACTAGCATTTTATTGCTTAACAAAACAACATTTCTTTAAATACAATGGGGTTTATAACAAAACAAGAGTAAAGTTAAACTTGGTTTAACTTTAGATTTAAGTTGATTTAACACGACTTTATTATGAATTTGCAAATGACCAATTTACCGATAGTACTACGTGTATGATTAAAAAAAATAAGTGCCGATCTAGCCGATACACGTTATCCTGTGCCCGAACTTCATTAATTTCACATGATACACAAAAATAAATTGGCAATTATTTCAATTTTTTGTGCAATTTATACCCGCCGGCTTGTGTTTATGGCAACGCTTAGTTGAGTGGAATGATTGTGTAAAACGTTGGACGGCATCCAACGGGCGCGAGAAACAAACGCCACAAATAAAGTCAAATAAGTGAGCCGGCAGGGTTGCCTGGCTTACCCAAAGGCCTGATTTTATTATGCAGAAGTTACAATCAGTTTAGACGGTCTATCAAAAATGTATATTTTTGTGCTATTACAATTATTATGCGCAAATAAATGGCATTTATTTAAAAAAAGAAAGCTAGGTCGTTTGGTGTTAGCTGATACATTGCAAAATCCAGTAAGAACTTAAAAATTTAAAATGGATTTAATTAATTTATATTAAACAACAGATAGTTCACAGGGGTGTTGTAAAATAATTATGAATGGCTTGTAAAACGAATATTATGAAGAACAATCTGAAATTAATGTTCTCGTACATCCCACAGGATAATAATATAATGTAATAATTTTCTTAAACATTGTAAATATTAAATAACAATCCCCGAACAAACAATAAACTTTTGCAAATTACTTTCCTAGAAGATCTTGGAAGCTTTGTGTCGAACTTCATGAAAATCACTAGCAAAACACACATACTCACTTTTTGACTTACAATGTTTGTACGGATGGAGAAAATATTTGGTCTCATAATAACACATGGCAATGTTTTTAAAATACAGGGCCTGACTTTGATAACAGGCGTTTTATGGTTAGGATTAGCTGTAAGCTTCCTCGGGTACGGCTTAATTTAAAGAACTTAATAAAGTGCAATGACCTAACAAAAATGAAGCCAGCCTTAGTGGCTTACATTGTTTAAAATGGTTCAAGCGACTTGGAGCGTTTTGGGTTAGTTTACGTATTTTTCAGTTCAGAATTCAGCGAGGGACTTTATTGTCTTACTGAGTTATGTATTGAGGGGGACAACATTATAGACTTTTCTGCATTAGTTTCTGGCGATAATCATTCCTTAGGCGCAAATATTTGTTTTAAATCACTTAATAATTAAATTAAGATTTTATTTAAAAGTTTACTATCAGCGATGAAATCCAGCGCCTTTATCCAAGCACCGTTAGAAAATTTGATGAAGAATAAAACAGCAAAACAGTCGTTACTCAAGAATACGCTACTAAAATGGTGTTTGCATCATGTGCTATTTTTAAATCTTGGTAAAAAAAATCAGAACTTGTACTTTTGTTAAATGTCTCTGTATACGGCGACTTCTACAGTTACTAATTATTATTCAGGAACGAATGTATTTAGTTTAAAATATAAAGTTTTATTATGAATATAAGCCTAATTAGTTCTTTAAAGTTAAGTAAGTAGCTGTTTTTTACATTAGTGTCACTAAAACTGTTTAAATTATGCATTGAATATTGTTAGTTTAGAACTTGATTTTACTCCCAATGAGGTAAAATAATAAATTGTTACTTTACTTAACATCCAGCTGCTAAGGAGGTAATATAACAAAAAGTAGTTACTTTACATAAACATCTGTATACTGCTCAAAGAGGTTAAATAACAAAAAGTTTTTATGTGACTTGACATCTTTTTACTACAAACAAGGTAAAATAACAAATAGTAGTTACTTAACATCCCTAGGCAGCGCTAGCATCAGTTGGTGCGGGCAGGCGGCGTGCTATGCCGATCGGGCCAATGAGGGAAATCAACCGGGATATTGGACTCGAGAAAAATACATTCCAGATAATAAGCTCATAATGCTGAGCTGACGGAGTCTGCTGCCGAGCTTGTTCTTCAAATTAATTCTAAACGTTTTTTTGTTTATGCCACTACTTCGTAATCATTTTACTTAACAAGTCTTTTTGTAGTAAGTAGTTAGTGATAATTGAATATTAAGTCTACAATTGCGATATTTTGAAGATCATTTAACCTACAAAATTGTGACTTGTGAGGTTCTGGCTTTGCAAGAACGATCTTACTCATCACCCTGAGGTGAATTGCCTTCAATTGAATAAACGCGATGAAACCAACGCTGTATTTAACTCATAAAGATTGAGCGAAAAGAGTCCTAAGAGTACTGACACACAATTAATTTGCGACGGACTGCGGTCTAACTTTTTCGGCCACTTCGTCTGATGAAGTTACATTTTATCTCTTGGATTTTATGCTTGGTTCTTTCTGCGGATATTTTAACTTGGATTCGCGGAATGTCTTGGCGCGTTATTTCTGTGGAGCGACGATGGTTCCTTCCGAGAACTGTCAGTATAAGCTCTCTCTCTGTTTTGTGTTACATGTCTTATGTCTTTCGCAACACAATGTTACAATTATTAAATATAACTTGTACCGACAAACAAAGTACAATGACAACTTGTTCAAATTTTCGCTTTGTTGGTATTCAGAGAGGTCAATAAAATCAATAAGGGTTCATAAGAACACTACCGAGACCTTAGTAGGAAGTGGTGCACCTGCCGATCAATGGACGGGGCTCTGGCGAACTGATAAACGGCCACTTATTACGTGGGCCGTATAATATGCATCTGCCTATCGGGGAAACAGGGGTGTTTGCATAACAAATTACTTAGAAATCTGTCTACTGTTTTTTTTAAATAAGAGAGACATTTTATCATATTTTAGTATTCTTCCAGTATATTGCAATAGGTAAAACCACAGCACTACTCCATTTAGTATGTATACTTGTAGTGTGCACGTGCAGGACCAAAGATTTAATATAAATTGATTTATATAAATATTGATGCTATCACAACTGAGTAAGTACTGGGCGTTGCAAATTACCACTAGCGACTTTACATTTTTCACCCCCTTAGACGTTAATTTCTGAATATCCTTTTTCAGTGATATCTAAAAACACAAACTATCCACTAATCCAAATGTCTTGATCCTCGCTATAGTAGCTGTTATGACTAAACAGTGAGTGGGGGCTATTTCGGTATATATCGACAGATGACGCATACATACTCGTATATTGTGCAAGACATGTAACACTTCTTTACCTGTTTTCCTTAATAGTTCCAAGCAATCCACCCAGCTAAAAATTTGGACTATATACATTATCAAAAAATCATCTTTAAATAATTATCCAAAAGTTTCTACAACATAGCAAAGGCAAATTCTCTATATTTTCCTCTTTATAGCATTTCATTATCTCGCAATGTTGCACTCACATGTCAATGTGTCCCAGCATCACATGCGGTAACCCACGTTTATTTGGGTTTCGTCTTATTATAGTAGCAGAAACATTTGCTGTTTGCTATTAATGTATTTGACTGGCACACGTTGGCAGTATCGTTGGAACAGAGGAAATTTCGCCGCATTCTGCAAACATCAGCATTGTGATTATATTTGAGGTGTTAAGGCTTGTATTTGGAGCTCGAAATATGATAGCAGTAGTATACTTATTTTGTAATTATTGAAATTTTGTTAAATTGTGATTATTGTTGCTGCTTGGAAGTAAAATATAAGGACTATAGTATTAAGAAGGCTTGTCAGTGGAAGTAGAATTGTAATCACTTTTGAAGCGCACGGTCGTAAGCTATCATAGCAGTATCATAACTAAGCAGCGTTGACAAAGGTCAAACCTTGGATTGTATGGACGACCTGTTTGTGTGGTATTTCTTATCAAGCGCTTTTGCGCTTCGAAAGGCAAGTGTAACCGTTGGATTGGCTAGAGACCTTTTTGTGTGGCTTGTTAAATTGTAACAGCAGCATGGTGAGTAAAGTCCTATCCAACACTGGGTGGGTCTGGTGAAGCATTACCTGAAACTCTCTCACCTTGGTTTGTGAATGAAGGCTCATGACCGATAGTAAAAAGTTAATGGTTTGATGTGCCTTAAATTTCAAGTTTCTAGTTCGCATCGTTAATCAATAAAAAAAGAAGTGCGGCACTCGGAGACTGCCGCGGTAAAGCTATTGCATAGAATTTTTTTATTATCAACTTATGCAATTATAATTATTTATTTATTTTAATTTTGCAGTATTTTTTCTAAGCAAAACTTGAAACTCTAAACAGGCATGAGTCACCAGATTGCGGGGCGAAGAAGATTACGCATGCGCAGTACCGCCGATACAACCAATGCCACCTAAAGGCGAGTTGCTGAACTAAAGAGACAAGCGTGATATTTCAAAAAGTCATTAAAAGTTCTGCTATTTATCGATAGATGGAAAAACTAAAAAGTATCACCGCTGTGCCGGTTGGAGTGGGGGTGTTAGGTATTTTTCGTTACGGAATTTCTGGATTCGGTCTCCACGCTCAAGGCTTACGATAGAAGCTTTTCAATAGCTTAAAAGGTTTAGTCAAAAGCTGCAAAAAGCACACATTTCTGTTGATTTGAAACGAATCTGTTTGAGTTGCATCTTATTACAAGCCGATGGAACATTTGCATGTTTGCTAATGATTGTGTTTGATCGGTGGCACGTTGCCGGTATTGTTGGGTCGGGGCCCATTTAGCTGTATTCTGCAATAATCATCAGTGCGATCACGTTTAGGATGTTGTCAGCTTGTATTTGCCTAACACAGGATTGAATTTATCTTGTAACATTTTCAGTTAATTGCTACAAATCTGCATAAGGTTGAAAATAAGTACCTTGATTGTATTAAGTCAATGAAAACATACGATTAGCAAAAAAATATAATTTAAGAATATTCAAATATACAAACAAATTGTTAGTTTCCACACTATTTCAATTGTATAAATAAAATTTAGCCAAGTATAAATAAAATAAAGCTTAGCCAAGAGTGGATTAAAATGTTGCAGTCAACCAAGTTTCATAATGGCGTAAATAGAAGCAAATAATAAGAAAATGTATTACAAAATTAAAATTAATACTCTTGGCTATGTCACACAGCGCTTCTATAAATATTTATAGTCAGGCACCGATATATATATGTATTAAGTATAGGAATAGAAACCACGCCATGAGAAGCGTACTGCAGTTATATAATACCTATTGGTCATAAAATTAACCCAAATCTCTAAGAAAAATCCCAATTGTTAATAGAAATCTCTGGAAACAGATTTGCATACTGGTAAACAGACAATGTTAGTGTCGGTGTCGCGTTAGTATATTCGCGGACAGATTGTGTACGTTGGAGTATGTGTCTTGTAGCCGCGAACCGCGATCCTGCAAAGAAACAATAAACAGTGTCGACACGACGCGTATTAAGACCTATCTACATGCGATGTTGTGATTTCGCTAAGACAGCTTACATTTTCATTTTACATGTTTTATAGATATAGGTGGTACTAAATCTGTCTAAGGAGTTAGTAACAATAGTAAACAATTAGTAACAACAAAAGGCAACCGATACAATTCAATTTTCACCGGTATGCAGATGGCCGGCATGGTAGAAATGTTAGGAAACAGATTTGCGTACTGGTAAAAAGACAATGTTAATGTCGATGTCGCGTTAGTTTATTCGCGGATAGATGTGTACGTTGGGGTGTATGCCTTTTGGCCGCGATTTTACTGCAAGGATACAATAATCAGTGTCGACACGACGCGTATTAAGACCTATTTTCAAGCGATATAGTGTGACTTTGCTGAGAGATTTTACATTTTCATCTATCTTTTGTAATGATATTTGTTTAGTGGTACGAAATGATTTTCATAAGTAGGTACGCTATTTGAATATTATGAAATTTCATGTAGCGTACTTATTGATTGGTTTATTTTTTGCTTGTTTGCTGCTGTTCATAACTAGATCGATTTTACTGAAATGTGGTTCGTTGCAATGTAAGCTTGTACACTTGGTTAGGAGATAGGATCCTCGTTAACGAAAAACCATCTTGCTTTCAGTGACACGCGATTAACTAAGTTAAGGGCCTCGAGCTCGTTTATTAATAAAGACAGAAGAGATGTTTAGTTCTGAGTTCAAAGTACAACCCTATGCACAAACTATTTGCACTACCTCAAAGATAGATTCGATTTTGTAAACCAATTCATATACAAGCTATTGTATTCCTAAACGATTGAATATCTCGTTTATAAAAGGGGCAATTGAATCGAAACTTATTACAAAAGTATAAGTTATGTAATACAGTATAGATTGCGTGTTGGCCCGCTGGCAATGCTCCAGTCGTTTCAATTTAGTCCCGCGGGACGCTCTCTGTAAACATCCCTAAATGATAAACGCATAATTTAACGCCTCAACGCAACACGAAAAATTGTGCGACCATTTATTTTCTTGATCATAGGAGCGTGAAGATGTTCGCTTCAATATTTATGGGTTCACGTTTGAGTTCAACGCTCATAGTGAATTTATTCGTCCGGTCCAGGTTTCGAAGCGCTTGTCAGCGAAGTTAAGCATAGTTCCCAGATGTCAGTCCTTGTATGGGTGACCGTTTGTGTCGCATTTCTATGACCGCTTTCGTGCTACGGAAGACACATGCTAAGCCGTTAGTCCCGGTTATTACCAATGTTATTATAACTAAAAGATGTAGATATAGCCCCAGGAAACTGAGTCGACCAAATTAGGACAATTGTCTTAATTTGATTTATCGCTATCCTTTATAAATCATCGTCTCAATTATTTTATTAGTTATAATTACCATGGATACGTCAGCGTTAAATATGTATACGTCGTAAACGAACTAAATTTGAGTATGGCGAAATATGAATATAGGTACTTTACCTGTAACTAAAATATCATTGGTTATCTATATGTGTGGTAGCAGTTCAGCCAAACTGTAGGCCTCTGCCAATTACTATTAGATCTGGGTGGTGGAGTATGACCTGAACAAATTTGTGAGAGGTGGCCTGAGCCTAGTAATGGCCAGTAAGGGTCAAGGCTGGGATAAGGAAGTTTGGTTTCGGATCCAGGTGACAAACTAACGCAATAAAAGCCACTCTATTCTCCACAAAGCTAGAATGTAATTATCAAACTTCTTTAGGACGTGATAGCTTGATTACGGGAGTAATAAAACGTGATACCAGCATTTATATTGCCTGCGTTTATGAAGTTTTTATATCGCCATTAAGAAGTTTATTAATCCAAAAAGGGATGTAAAACCTTTAAGCGTCATTAAATTGAGCTGTGAATGAAATCTTTGGTCATTTTACTGATCTTTAGTTCATTTGAATACTAGCATTTATAGGGAAACTTTTTTATTGTAAGGTGTTTTTACTCGAGCTGTTATAATTTTTTTATAGTTTTTTATCGGTAATAAATACTTCATCACAATAAAAAACTTATTGTGCTTTTTTTATGCGGTACCCTTAAAATTCTAAAATAGCTATTTGTTGACCATCAATCCTGCATTTTGCAGTAAAATTATCAGATTTTGTTTTGTAAATCAAACCGCTTTTATACAAACTGAAGGTTCTCTGAACTGCAATTCAAACAAGGTATATTTTCCCTTTTGCGAGTACAGGGGTGTATATCAAAGATTGCACCATTTTTCTGTCAGTGAAGCATTATTATTATTGCTATCAGCTAAATGATGATGGCCTAGAGCAGGTATCCACGTGTAGGTAAAGTTATTAAAATTCCCTTTAGTGTGTAGCGGTAGTGCAAAATCCAATTCCCACGGCGCAACTATACAATACGAGGCGGTGACAACGGCCCGCGGCGATACCATCCGAGCCTTCAGCGCAGTACCACATAAATCTAGCTTCGATACAGTTTGGTAAGAAGCCAACCGCACCGCGGACGCCCACTATGCCCCGCGATATAACAACAAAATTCATTCTCTGCAAAACCAAATGTGAAATAAATTGTTTTGTTTCTAAAACTCGCCTGCGTGGTCATTAGCGAAACAATGGAGGTTTAATGTATTGTAACATTGTAATCGGCTCAATTCGCTGGGTGAGTCAGCGAGAATTTTTTTCGTAATATATATTGAATTATAAGCCGATTGAAACAAAGATGTCTTGCGCAATATGGGCAACACAAACTGAACGAGTAGCGTTGTATGTGTGAAGTTGTGTACTCATATTGAACTAGTAGCACGCATTCGCTTCGGTAGCTATTAAATATTAAATATTTAACGCTTTGGGTTACATTATTGTAGTCTTCATAGGAATCTCTAATTTTAATCGCTTAATAATGAAGCCTATGCTACTCACCAAGAATACAGCTTTCTTTATAGAAATTTGTAAACTGCAGGGTTTTTTACATAAGTCAATTAGTTACTGAGCCTTTTTGACGCAAACAAACCATCAAATCTTTCTCCTTAGTAATAATATTATTGGAATGATAAAGACATAGCGGTATTCACTATGAAGGTAAAGGATAGTGTCCGCTGGGCTCGGGTAATGAATCACAGTGCGCGGCCGATACTATCAGCGTGCGGCTGGGCTGTCTGCCACGTCGCACTCGGCCAGGCTACGCCATATTGATTATCAGTTACTGTTGGAGTAACTGGGAACTTAATTGATATATGACTTTCTAAAAATACTGTATATTTGTTTACGAAAAAAAAAAGGAACAAATATTTTCGATGTGGGAGGCCGAAACCAAGAGGCACAGTAAAGTAAAAGTATAAAGTTCTTTATTTCATAAACTATTACATAGCTCTTGAAAACGTCAAAATAAACTATAAATTAAAAAAACTCTGCAATCACGAAGCTTAGATTCACTCACATGCAAAAAAATAAAAATTAAGTGTAAGTGAATCTAAGTGCCAGATCCGAGCCCCCGCTCTGGGAGAACGACTGACAAGAAACTAGGTTCATAGATAGTTTTTAACCGACTTCTTAAAAAGGAGGAGGTTTTCAATACGGCCGTTTTTTTTGCTTTTTTTTCTATGTATGTACATCGATTACGCCGAGGCTTATAGACCGATTTACGTGATTATTTTTTTGTTATACATCAAATTTATCTATGCCTTTAGGTATTCTGACTAAAAACCGAATTACTATTTTATCGGTAGCGCATTCATGTTACTTTGTAACAAGGAATTATTTTTACTTATATTGGTCTAGGTCTAAACTAACACTAACTAACTGACTAGCTGTGGGCACAGGAAAATTCTGAACAGATTGCGCGGATTTAAGCCGCTATTAATTTTAACCAGCGTACAAGTTTTCATCATATTTGTATACAATATTTTTTACATAAAATCTGGTTAGAAGAAATTTTATCGAAAACCTAAAAGTAAGTATATTTTCATTCATTTAAAATTGTCTGATATTATCTAAATAGGCGGTGGCTCAAAATTGTCAAATAAGATTAGCATCAATCTTAAGATCTATGAAACAGAACAGTTTGGTTTAAGTTCCGTCTCATAGAAGTTCAGAATAAGGTCTTAAATGGCTCTCGCGGGCTAAAAGTCAGCAATTAAGGAGTTACTTTCCTCAGGCGATAAGGTGGTTAAGTAATAGGGTTCATTTTCAAGTCGAAGAAGCGCGCTCGTTAATCACCTCGCCGGTCGCCGGAACACGAGCTTATTTCTGATTGTTTTTGATAAAACAAACAAAGACGAATGATTAAAGTAAATCGTTAATCATGTGTGCGGATTAAAATGTACGTCCGGCTGCATTTCTCTGTGAATGTATGAGTTTATTGCATTTACGCTGCGGCCGCACGGGGTCGTTTGTAATGAAAACGTAACTTTATTAAACGTGTGCGCAAAACTGTGCAATATATTATTGTGTAAGTCAGGACAGGTTTTGTTTCGAAATTCTTTTACATAAAGATGTAAATACTCAGGATGTATTAATAGGACACTAGAATCTGCTTTTTATACGATTAGATCAAAATGAGAATAATGTTTTAAACTCCTTGCAACGTGTTTCTTTTTACGAATTAAGTAAAATACACAGGCGTAGCACTTACGCTTTGTTATGACAAAAACTTATAACAATACAATTTATTCGGTACCTACCGAATAATTCTCTTCTGAATAAGTCTCTTCCACGCGCTGCAATGTCGTTCGTTTTTGTGTCTAAATTATAAAAATAATATAAAAATCTTCTAAGAAAACTTATCATATTTGTTTACAACTGGTGTAAAATGCACAAACATATTCCTTTTTTAAATGTCATACTATTGACAATGATATAGGAAAGGTTATGATATCCCACAGGGTATGCATATTTGGGTTAAAAGCCTTCCCTAAGATCCTTATCTCTATATGAAATTATCAGGATTAAATACATTCAAAAAGGTGGTCCACTTCTGCTACAAAACTTGCTCACTTAGATGAGGATGTCACCTTAACATTCCCAATAATGCGTACCGCTCGAGTCGAGTCTATCAAGTGCATAGAGAAGGCCTTTAGCGGAACCGTTTTTTCAAGGTCCTGTTTCATGGTACGGACATCAATAAACATTGGACATCGGGTACTAAGTTAACAAAAATAGTGCCATAGACATCGAATTCACATTGTATTCAAGTCCTAGCTCAATCAGGGTTATAAAAAAGCGATCTGGCTTCCCGACTCACACCGGGTACCAAATTAATGTGTCATGACGCCATGAGCTGCGTGACGTCACTGCGCGTCGTGTTGATGTTGAAAAATGACGCGATTTGACGTTCCAATGCAATCGTAAATCTCCGTGCAGCGCACCGCTCTATTTAATCAGAATCTATCAATCATTGCGGAGTATAATAACTTTTGTAATTGCCTTTTAATTATAACACTCAAGCTACATTGATTTGGACACTTACTCAGTGATAAATTGAGCGTTACCTAATTATTTATATGTAAAATAGTAGTGATTAAAATTTCAGAGTAGTTTGGTAGATGAGACTTTTTTGGATTCAATAATAAATAAAAGAATGTAATATTGACTATCATTCTTGCATTTTGTAGTTACATTCCATAATTGCGAAACAACTGTAGGTTCATTCACTTTTAAAGTCAAAATAATTGAATCAAGTTTGACTTAAAGAATCTCTTCTGTAGTCAGTCTTTAAAATCTAATAGTTCCCAAACCATAGATTGAGTAGCGGTAAAAAATATTCTAAAGCGCTGTCTAGCACCGGCTAAGCAACTTAGTTGGTGGATTAGGAAGTGTACGTAGGCAATATCTCACGTATCTTATGATTAATAGTAGCTTTATTCAGCGAGTGTGGATGCGGCGGGACGAGATCGAATGATTATCGCCGCTCACGCTCCGCTGATCGCACCACTAAATTAATTTTGCTCTAAGACTCAGCTCATTGCCCCCTACATATAGATGTATTATTTTAACTAACAAGGGGTTGAAAAACTGAATAGACTTGATTAATCGACGATAAAAGCAAAATTCAAGCTAGCCAACTTTTAGAGAGAGATAAGCTTGATAACAAAAAATAGGACATATAAAATATCAAATATAAAATATTAATCTTGGGCTTTCAGTGCTAATAAAATTAAGAATTTCAACAAGCGCTTTTATCTGGTTGCGAATCTAATTGGTGATTTAGTATTTATATATGGGTATTTTGACAATACTGTACATAGACTTATTGTAGATATTTATTCTATAAAATTATAAGATTTATTAGATTTTGATATGTACTCGTTTCATCTTTTCACCGAATTATATCACCGAAATTATTTCCAACGTTTATACAATAAAGTTGAATGAAAATAAGCAATTGCAGTATATCTATTAGTAATAGTTAGTACTCGCCTATTTTGTTTAATTTGTGATGTGGCGCACGACTGACGGAGGTCAGGATAAATTGGAATCTCTGTTTTGTCTGAAGATACGGGGTGAGAGTGGTTCAGAAATGTATGAGCAAAGAATCTAGTGCCAAGATCCAACAGGTTGGGCTGCACGTTCTCTGTCAATCAGGAGTCAGACAATAGTTACTCGCTCAATCAGTAAATGTAGAGTAGAGCAGTAATGCAGTTATTTCATTACGAACTAATCAGTCTGATAGATTTTTGTAAACTTTTGCTTGTTTTATATTTTTTTTTATACTTATAATTTATTATTCCATATATCATTCATATCAATTATTTTAAAGCAATGTAATTTTAGATATCTTTTTCTTATAATTCAATTAAATTTTTACCATAATTATATACTATATGCATAGAGAATACAGCGAATAATTAACCAGTTTTTATTAATAATAAAATAGTTTAATTATGGACAGTGTATAATGTCTCCATTTTTTACCCCCGAAAGTATTTATGGGCATAGAAAAAAGATGAATTATTTTTTCACGTAAGACGGCCGTCTAAAAATGTTGGTTCTATAAAATTAATAGAAACTCGCAGTAAATTAAACCAAGAACGCATAAGTCAGACCAGCAGTACTGGTGCCCATTCATCAAGTGTGTCGAGTGCTACGAGCTAGCTCTGAAAGAGATTTCCATTTTCCAATGAATAAATGCAGCGACAGCCTCCAGCTTGTTCTACAGATTACGTAATGAATTCTGAACAGCCCTGCCAAATGTCACTAAGTTTATTAAAATCCATGTTAATGGCAGCACCTTTCATTTCCACGTGACATAATTCGGCGTAATTCGTTAATAAATAAACAGAACGAAATCCATTCATACCGTTTACTTGCGCCGTATATCACTAGTATTGACAGTGCTTAATGTTTCAATACATTAATGCAGTTGATATTCTTGAAGCTTGACATTTTCAGATTTATGATTCCGATACGGTTCTGTATAGGTTGTAGTTTCAACATGATTTTAACAGTCTTACGGATTATAGTCATGACAGCAACACAAATATAATATGACAATGATATGTTTCACATTAGCGTATGCTCCCGACTTTAGTGGCGTTTTCTAGACCTAATTAGGCAACGCTTATATAAATCATATATAGCATCACCATATCACCATCGAATCATCAAAACATTTTCACGTACTTTCAAATTTATAAACCTAATTTTTGCGTAATATCTGCGAATTACGACTTCTCCACTTACTCTTACAAACCAAAGACAAATGGACCCATTGCTAATTAACAGAACACAGTTTGGTAGATGGAAGCTCGGAAATACTCGATTTCAAATGCCACATAGACGGTCATTCATCCAAGGATTGACCTCCATGAACACTGCTTAACCCGCAATAAAATGTACGACAGCCAATAATATTTACGTCAGCCAATAATATTTACGTTGCGGCTGTATGGGCCGATATTATGGCAGCATTAAAATGTACTTCTTTACTGTTAGCTCAATAGATTGGCTAGGGGATACCCCCATTTGCCCGAATTTTAATTGCCATACTATTCAACAGACATATTATTTTTTCTCATAATATTTATATGTCATACTAATTGTTTACTATAATAGTCACGTGCTAGAAACTTTGTTTCCCATAAAGTTAATTTCCATAATATCACTTGTTATAATCATTGTTTTCCATAAAATCACTTTCCATAATATCACTTGTTTGTAAGCTGGAATTATCACATGCCATGTCACATGGATTGATTATAGTGATAAGTAGGTACTTAATAGAAATAAAAACAATATCAATATTATCTTATAATGTTATAAAATAGGTTAAAATTATTATAAAATTAGGTTAGGTTAGGTTTGAAACATGAAAGACAACGCACGAGCCGAGCGAGCGAAGCGAGCGTGCCGCGGCAGCGGCCGGCGAAGTGCCAGAAAGCCAATCGTTTATTTATTAGAACAAAGGCGTTAAGTTAAATTTGTACGGAAGCGACTTGGA
Organism: Musotima nitidalis; assembly: GCA_949126915.1. NCBI lineage: Eukaryota > Metazoa > Arthropoda > Insecta > Lepidoptera > Crambidae > Musotima > Musotima nitidalis. The sequence continues at coordinate 11,417,510 of OX421418.1, read as the reverse complement.
TTGATTATAGTGGAAAATTCGGTTAAATAATATTAGTGCAATTAAAATTATGGATAACAATATTTATGGCATTCGAATCATTATGGAATCTGAAGTTCGGGCAAACAAGAGTATGTCACATGTCTTTTATGGTAAACGAAACATTGGGGCAAATGAAATTCGGGCAAATGAAATTCGGGCATATGATTATTATGGCATATACTTGTCGGGCAAACAATAGACAACCATTGGCTAGGCTGCCCATAGCTTAAGCTTCGTGTTGATTTACCTACTTGAACATTACCACTTATAAACGTAAAACTGGGTATATTCAGTAATGTAAAAACATACATTCGTACAAAATTGAAAGAGGACTCATATGGTTAGGTGTAAAATGATATTTTTTAGTCAACATTGTTTTTAGCTTCTTTCTGCCAATATTATTGTCTCATACAAAGGTATTAAATGAAATATTCTGACATTAATCAATATAAGCGTTTCGATGTGAGTTTTAGATGCTTTCAAAACAGGGATGTGTAATGTGATATTTATTCCAGCCATTACTTGGTTCTGCGTGGGTATTGGACCAATTACTCTCGTAACGATGTATGTATGTAATATCCATAGATTAAAATTGTTTCGTAACTGATATGTATGTTTGCCACAATATCTTAAGTTCGGGCAGCAATAATTATTCTAGAGCAGTGGGTGTGAATTATGGCCAGCTATTGAGAGATTGTTTGTGGTTTATAAAGGCAATCTGCATGGTCTCAGTTATTAAACTTTTTTTATAGGCAGCGGTCATTACTATTATTATGGCCATCGGCGGCGTATTTAAGTACCATTATAAAGCAATTATTTCTTGTATAATATTTTTTTAATACTGTTAAGCTTTTCTCCATGAAGATCTTGCTTGATCTTGGTAAAAATGTATTTGACGAATATAAGGTTGTTATTCTTAAATGACATCCCACTGCTGGTCTTGTATTTCAAAGGAATTAATATTTCGTACTTCACCTCTCAGGCATAAGCAGGGTTGCGTGCTACTGTTAGAAATCCTAAGACCACTCAAAGTAATCTGACTTAGTTTAAAGACAATCACAAAGTGTTCCTCCCTTCCGAAGTACTGAAGGATTTGGTATCAAATGCAAACAGTTACCTATCTAAGGCGACCTACAATATTCCTCTCATCTCACGGGAGTCATAAGGATCGATGAGGAGAAATCCTACTGGATGATGGGCAGCAGCGTCATCCTGCGTACTAGCTCTAACTGCGTTCAACAACCTGCCTGATGATTATGGGCAAAGCTCTTATAATTTAATTTAATACGATACTCACACTAGCATCATTACCATACTCGCACTAGCAACATTACCATTTTCTGTTTTTATATTTTTTCTTTAGCTTTATATTTTTCCATTTATTATAGTCTAGTTTTCTATTAAATGTCGTGGTTTCTATTCTCAAAATATTTGTTTATGTCACCGTAAAATTGTAAATAACGTTAAATTATAATCTATCCCGCGATATTGTAATCTGTCGAGAAATTGTGATCCGTAACAAAGTGCTCACAATTTAACGTATTATTTTTCGATAGATTATAATCTATCGAAGACAAACCGTCAGATTGTAAAATGGCATGCGACAGAACGCACCTCGCGCTCTGATTGGTTGAACTTCATGTTCCCCGCTCAGCCGACTCAACAAAACGCTGAATTCTGCGTATTCAGAGTTTTGTTGACAGACAGACTAAATTTCCGACATTGTAAATATTATCAAATAAGATATCAAATGAGTTCACACGCATAAAAAATATTAAAACACTGAAAATACAAATTAGGTTATGTTCGGTGACTAACTCTTCTTCATTATTAAACTGCACTTCTTTAGGTTATCACAGGTCCGTTAACACTCCCTACAACTTATTATAATACAATGCGTTATTATTATTAACACGAAATCTGTTTTAAATCACCAAAACACTGTTTGTTTACATTTCACAACAAATAAATTTGACTAATAACAACCGAAGATGGCGACGACGGGCGGCTGAGCGGGGAACATCAAGTTCAACCAATCAGAGCGCGAGGTGCGTTCTGTCGCATGCCATTTTACAATCTGACGGTTTGTCTTCGATAGATTATAATCTATCGAAAAATAATGCGTTAAATTGTAAGCAGTTGTTACGGATCACAATTTTTCGACAGATTACAATATCGCGGGATAGATTATAATCTAACGTTATTTACAATTTTACGGTGACATTTACAAACCTAGGGTATTTATTTCTGTAACTATTCACAAAAAAAATATATAATTTCATAGGATTATTTTTGTTTTCTTCTTTATACTATTATAAAATTCAGTATTGAAATAAGAATTAGTGAACATTCGCAAAGAAAACAAGCCTCACAGTCGAACATCAAAACAAAATTATAGTCTTTAGCGTTTATTTCAAAGTTTTCCTTGACACCACAGTATTAATGTATGTGGTTATAACCCTTTGTTGTGTTTCATAAAGACTAATTTGAGCAAAAACTGTTTAAAATTTTTCACAAGTTAATAACGAGTAAGTAAATTATCTTGAGTCTCAGACGAAGGTGTTCGTACTACTTCGTCCTTCGCATAAACGAGTTTTTAATGAAATTTCCGGTCTCCAAGTTTATTTGCCTCTCATACTTGTGATTAAATTATTGACACTGTTGCAAAGTATGTATAAATGTCACACAGCTATCAACAATAAAGAAATAAGTTTAAGCTTTTAATTAACCACAATGAAGTTTTAGATAAGTCCACATAGTATGCAATCTACAGTAATTAAAGCTGTATAAATACTCTTCATTGTTGCACTCAAATAACACTTCAAAATTCCTTCAGTTAATTATAATGGGCTGTGGGTTCACTTGTAGAAACTCATAACAGCTTTGTTCAATATTTTCTTTGGAAGCGAATGCCTGTTTGAAGAACTTAAATGTGAGCATACGAGATTAAATACTATAGTAAAAAACATACGTTTTTTTATGTTATTAAGTTGGATAGGTAAGATAGAATAGGACATAGGTTTAGGAGTCTAGACCTAATATACATAAAAATTTATCTGAATTTTTGTGGCTTCTCTGATATAATATGGGGATGTTACTCTCATACTTTCAATTAAAAACAACTGCAGCGAACACCATTGGAGTACGCTTATTCTGTTTCCTTACTATAGGGGTCCTGGATTTTACAACCATTTTATGACAGCGGTCACTATTAATAATAAATCCTAGTCATTCAAATGGCGTGAAGTTAAATTTTCTGCTTTATGATAAAAAAACTATAAAAATATGCTTCTATTTTTTATTTTTAAATTAAAGTTCTAATACTATTACACCAGAGCAGGGTCACAGATACCAACTAGTTATAAAGCAAACATAAATCGTAAATCAGGTACACACCAAGTGAGCGGTGTTCGCTTCGAAGTAAGGAGAGCCCTGTCGGTTTCCTTTCACGCTGCATCGTAAACCGTGGATAGACAATTTATGGGGGCGATGCCGTAACCCATCCCGGGCTAGGCAGATTTACGATTTACCCTGCGTGTACGCTCACGATTACGAAGAGGTCAACTCTTGTCAGATGTATCAATAAAACAGTCGCATCTTAAAGCAACTACATAGCTGTAACCATTTCATAAGAATTTTGTAGACACATTATTTTTCGATAGATTATAATCTATCGAAAAATAATGCGTTAAATTGTAAGCAGTTGTTACGGATCACAATTTTTCGACAGATTACAATATCGCGGGATAGATTATAATCTAACGTTATTTACAATTTTACGGTGACATTTACAAACCTAGGGTATTTATTTCCGTCGTTGTTTTAAGTCCGTATGTACAAAAAAAAGTATTCACATATATTGAGCATCCATAGTACAAGCTCTGCTTGCTTGCTGCAAGCGTGTAGGGCTGGAAGGCGCTGTGTCTACAAAATTCTTATGAAATGGTTACAGCTATGTAGTTGCTTTAAGATGCGACTGTTTTATTGATACATCTGACAAGAGTTGACCTCTTCGTAATCGTGAGCGTACACGCAGGGTAAATCGTAAATCTGCCTAGCCCGGGATGGGTTACGGCATCGCCCCCATAAATTGTCTATCCACGGTTTACGATGCAGCGTGAAAGGAAACCGACAGGGCTCTCCTTACTTCGAAGCGAACACCGCTCACTTGGTGTGTACCTGATTTACGATTTATGTTTGCTTTATAACTAGTTGGTATCTGTGACCCTGCTCTGGTGTAATAGTATTAGAACTTTAATTTAAAAATAAAAAATAGAAGCATATTTTTATAGTTTTTTTATCATAAAGCAGAAAATTTAACTTCACGCCATTTGAATGACTAGGATTTATTATTAATAGTGACCGCTGTCATAAAATGGTTGTAAAATCCAGGACCCCTATAGTAAGGAAACAGAATAAGCGTACTCCAATGGTGTTCGCTGCAGTTGTTTTTAATTGAAAGTATGAGAGTAACATCCCCATATTATATCAGAGAAGCCACAAAAATTCAGATAAATTTTTATGTATATTAGGTCTAGACTCCTAAACCTATGTCCTATTCTATCTTACCTATCCAACTTAATAACATAAAAAAACGTATGTTTTTTACTATAGTATTTAATCTCGTATGCTCACATTTAAGTTCTTCAAACAGGCATTCGCTTCCAAAGAAAATATTGAACAAAGCTGTTATGAGTTTCTACAAGTGAACCCACAGCCCATTATAATTAACTGAAGGAATTTTGAAGTGTTATTTGAGTGCAACAATGAAGAGTATTTATACAGCTTTAATTACTGTAGATTGCATACTATGTGGACTTATCTAAAACTTCATTGTGGTTAATTAAAAGCTTAAACTTATTTCTTTATTGTTGATAGCTGTGTGACATTTATACATACTTTGCAACAGTGTCAATAATTTAATCACAAGTATGAGAGGCAAATAAACTTGGAGACCGGAAATTTCATTAAAAACTCGTTTATGCGAAGGACGAAGTAGTACGAACACCTTCGTCTGAGACTCAAGATAATTTACTTACTCGTTATTAACTTGTGAAAAATTTTAAACAGTTTTTGCTCAAATTAGTCTTTATGAAACACAACAAAGGGTTATAACCACATACATTAATACTGTGGTGTCAAGGAAAACTTTGAAATAAACGCTAAAGACTATAATTTTGTTTTGATGTTCGACTGTGAGGCTTGTTTTCTTTGCGAATGTTCACTAATTCTTATTTCAATACTGAATTTTATAATAGTATAAAGAAGAAAACAAAAATAATCCTATGAAATTATATATTTTTTTTGTGAATAGTTACAGCTCAGGTCCTCAACGAACATATAATTTCATGTACATTTTATATCGGCTTAGAAAGACGATCGACAAAACATGAATAGTTGATGTGGATAAATGTTGCAGAAATGATGAAGGCTGTTAACGGCCGGCGGCGAGACTTTTCTTCATTCAAAATACATGACTTTAATACAGTTACTGTTCTAACACTGAGCCCATTAATGATATCATAGCATAATCATAAAAAAGTACATACATAACTAATAGTCCTTTTTTCCGACGCTTTTAATATTACTGAGTAAAAGTAATAGCTGAAAGGTCGATCCATGTCGAGAACTCGTGTATCATAAAAAAAATATGCCGAGAAATGTGTTTCTTAAGCAAAAGAGAAACTTTGCAAAATAATACATGTATATACATTTAATATATCTTGCGTAAGGCTGGCTTAGTTATATTAATTATTGACGTATAAATTTCACCTGATCTCCCGGATTCTATTTAATTATTGGGAGAGTTCCGCTCCAATAAATGATGCCGGTATCCATTTGGGTTATCTCGATTAAGATTTAATTAAGGACAATAGGAGCAGACGCTCATGCGGAAGAGTAAATGGCAAGAGTGAGATCTATCGTGAATCCCAAACAGGGCCAAAATTATTTACGTGAGGCTGAATCAATCAGAGCTAGGTGCCGTTTGCCTTGAGACCTCATTGAGATGCAAGGGATCCATTTATTACTTCGCATTCAATTTGGGGATTCATCGTTTCTTCTGAGGAAATGCTAATGAAAAGGCCTGTTAAACGTCTATTGTTTATATTAATTTTAATAAAGTTCAAGATTGTGCCAGAGTAGGTTTTGATTAAGGGGGAGCTGTAATTAAGAGTTTGAAACGTCTTTTTCATTTCATGTCTATCTCACGGATACTTGTTGAATTTTATTAGAAGTAGACAAATTATTATGTATAAATTTAGACATTTATCAAATAATTGTAAAACCTTGAAGGGCTTATTACAAAACGAGATCTGAAATTGTGAAGGTGTTTAGGGATCCTACCAAGACCTGAGGAGCCCAAGCCAACCTCACCTGCAAGTGCTGCACCTGCCGATCAACGGACGAGGCTCTGGCGAACCTCGCCACCTATTACGTGGGACCTACTATATAATTGGCGAAGAGTGGGCGTATAATATGCCTCTGCCTACCCCTTCGGGCAAACAGGCGTGAATGTATGTATGTATGAGATCTGAAATAGCGTTTTAATAACTAATAAATGTATATACTACTTGCGTTCCCGCTTTGACCAGCTTCCTTCATCATCCCGTCCTAAACGATCCTGTATAACTTAAACATTAGTATACCCTTTCTCGAAGACCAAACTCTTCCACAGGTCGTTTTCCGCCCGCTCGGGGCAGTTGTGGAACAAGCCGCCGGCTGATATCCGTGAGAGTCTATCAGAGGTATCTTTTAGGAAGAAGATAAAGGAGAACTTCCTTATGAGTTTATCACAGAGTTAAGAGTTGTAAATATGTACTTTATTTATTTATATATATGTATGTGTATAATATTATACCTAGTTTATTTGTATAATAATTTGGTTTTTTTGTATTTTGTTTGTATTTAGTTTTACTGTATGTTTTTGTTCTATTACTGGGGTTGGCTGGAAGAGATCTCTCTTAGAGATAAGCCCACCTTTGTACTTGTTTGATTTGTATATGTGTTCCTTTGTTTTGTTGAATGTGCAATAAAGGATATATATATATATAAAAACTTTACATTTCACCGTGTTCGCACAATATACGAGATGTTTTTTAAACACTCCCAAATATTTTCCGTAGATAACTACATTCTATGACAAATAAACAACAATGTTGTTTTTTAAATATCTGTACTTTATTTTATAAATGTGTGATTTATATATCAGATAGTTTTGTTTCGGAATTAAGTAAGTAATTATCTATTAAGAATATTAAAATTATTAATACGTTATGAAACGCTCAAACTTTTTTTGATAGCATGGGCTCCTGTTACCATCTGCAGGAGGTGGTAAATATGACGAGCTACACTAAAAATTCCATTGTTCATCTACTCTAACATTAACTGTATTTATTCTTTTTAAATATACTTTTATATATTTCTGTTCTCTTTGTACCAATAGAGTTTTTTCATTAGATATATAATTATACAATTTTGTTCTTCAATTTATTCAATTGTTTTCTTTGTATTCAGAGTCACAAAACAACTTATTGTTAAATCATCCATTCACAATACTATTGTACAACCATCGACAAGTTTGTACCATTAGCAGTAGTTTTGTGTAATTAAGTTTCCAAATAAGCCGAATGCACTGCAAAATACATTAAACATTCGCTTTCGGGATTTGCAGTGATACGTGAGCGTGTGTTGTTTATTTATTCCCGGGGTTTAACATGAGGCGGTCCGAACAGTGCGCGTACACTCGCTACTTAAACTTTGCTAAACGGCAGCCGCACTGAAAGCCTTCTAAACTCCTGCGTTTTCTCTGCGCCTCGCATTTTGTAGCTTCATATAATATTGGGCGAGATTATCACGGAGCTTTAAACTGCATTACTTTTGTGGCATTTTCGGTGCGAGTGCTGACTGAATTTGTCTAGTGCAAAATGATTTTTCATTGTATTTTTAAAATAGTTGTTTATTAATTATCCAACCTACCGATTGTTTTTAATTTATGTTTTGTGTTATGCTGAGTATATTTTGGTTTGTTATAAAACCACAGAAATCTTGTCAATTGTTAAGTACATAGTATTTTAAATTCCCCTATTTGTTTCATGACTCGACGTTTAACGGATTGCTTGATTGTAATTTGCTGCTGTGAAATTCATTTAAAAGCTAGTTACAAATCAAGCTCTACTTTATTTATCAATGAATATTATGTAAATGATAAAAAGATGACGTTTCACATTTCATTACGGCTGTTTTTAGGCATACTATCTAATGAACAAGCTCAGTTCAACTTGTTTATAAAACCAGTTCCATGCACATGGAAATCTCATAAAACCGTAATATAATTTCCGACACAAAATCTTTTTAACTAGAAAACATTTCCAGAACATAAATGTTTTTGAAAATATGCAGTTGTCAGGGTCGGACTGAGAGGAGCTCACCGAAAATAACTAAAGTAACGTAGTCGGGAAGCGGAGTGGCGTTTGGAAGGCTGTCAAAAAGTTCGTCTGGGGCACTCGGCCGGTCGCTGCGGGACCGCCCGGCCACTGAATAAGATAAAGCTTCAACTGGGAGAAACAGATCATGAGCGATATTGACATTCCGCTAAGCTAAGAACGAACGAAGAACTGTGCGCTTCTGGTTAGATATTGTTTATTCAGTTGTGCTTGTTTGCCTAGTATTAAAAAGTTTAAACTTCTTGGTGATTTAAAAAAAATCTTTAAAAATATAATTTTATCTAAGTACCTACTTATATAATTGATTCGCATTGGGTTCGCCTGGTAGGGTATGACCTAAATAACCCTTAATCTTGGTACATGCAAGGAAGAACGTGCTCAGTCATCATCATCATTATCTCAGCCATATGACGTCCAGTGCTGAACATAGGACTCCCCAATAGATTTCTACGTTGAGCGATCCTGAGTCGCCTGTATTCACCGGCTTCCCGCTTACCGCGCTCAGTAGCGGGACATTAATGTTTGAAATCATAATGGCTTTATAAAGTCCCCCTTTTTTTTGGATGGAAAATTTACCGATAAGCGCCAATAGGCTCGCCACTTTTTACGTGGGATCAACAATGTCCAGTGCTACTTTTTAAGTTTTGACCTTCATAAGAGCTCTATTATATGATATTATATGATTGACTCATATACAATTATTAATAAGTGACAATTGCTGATCACTTTGTATGATTAGTATAGCTTCTAGTAATTTCGCTCTCTATTATACCCCCACTCACAAACCAAGGTGATTCTAGGTCAAACTCCGCCACCCAGAAACCAGTGCATTTGCGAAAGCAGGTGAGTAGTGTCATGCTCGACAATATTAATTAAACAAAAATAAATATGCACCCAAAGCAGGACTGCAACTCACATGTGAAACGGGCAGGTCTGAGCCGGTTGTCATGGAGTTAAAACCGACACGGTGTGCCAGAATCCGATACCGTGAGTCCACTCGTAACATAGCCGCTTAAAGCTTGCCAAGGAGAGTTAGCGTAAATGGTTTTGTCTAAAATATATAATTATAAAGCCCCACTTATTTCATACGATTAAAACAATATTTTCTAGAAATAAATGTCTTTTAATAGCACATGCTCTGACAACGTATTGAAACATAGTTTTTATTTGTGCCAATATTCCGGATAACTTTTATTTCGTTCTTGTTCTGTTAATTATTCCAACAAGATTAAAAAATAATAGGCGGTCATCTAGTTTCGTCCGTGTAGGACAACGAAGGAATAAACTTGCACCTTAAACCATAACTCTTTTTCTGTATGTAGCCTGTTGGGTACTTATATGAAGTTAAGTTAAATAAAATGTTATTATTCACTACTGGGCTCAACCATCCTTTATCAAACCAAAGTGAGATTCTGGTCTTACATATGAAATGATTGAGATAAAACTGTTTAACCCACCAAACAATTAAAAAGACTTCTTGTTATACTTTTCCATTCCAAAATGAAATGCACAATAAAAAACTACAATAAAGTACCTAGAGGCACATTAAAATGTTAATAAAGTACAAATAACATCGGACTAAACTGCCTCGCTTCATGTTCTGTTGCTGACTGCAATGGGGAAGGGAAAGTAAGTAGTTGATCCGGAAATCTGTCAGAACTTCCCCTCTCAGAACTAAATGTTGTAGAAATTTACTTTTGCTTCAACTTTGTTGTTCTACAAATCTATGTTTGTTGCGAATAGATTGTGTGGGTTGTTAACGTTGCTAATCTATGGAATAGATAAAACGTGTTTCGTTTATCTATTACATGTCATGACAAGACAAAGTACTAAACCTTACTTAATATTGTTGACATCAACAAGAATTGAAGAGAGAAAACTTGGTATTTAGAATACTTTGTTATTCTTTATCCTGAATTGCGTCGTTATAGTTATAGCGATATAATTGTAGGTCACGCGGTTAAATCATGTATAAGTTAGCATGACTTGGATACCATTACATTTTCATACTGATTGTATTTATTGTAGCGTCAGCAATGTAAGGAAGTCGTTAGTACTCGCAGTGTTAATTTAATAGATTCCCTTATAAATAAGTTGTCTACTGTAACTAATGAATAGTTATTGATATATATTCTTTTGCTAATTAAACGTAACAATAGGACAAGTATTTTCTGGCTATGCTATTCTGGTTCATAAATTATGTACTATATGTCTAATCTAATACATAAACATGATTTTGTCTTTGCTCTGCCCTTGTCCTCCTCGTAAACGTCCCTCGGGTCAGAACCAGAGAGAACTCTTCAGAGAGGCGCTTCTCCTACCTCCGTGTGCGATCGTAGCACGTTTGGCCAACTTCGCGGAGGGTCTATGGTAAGACAGCAGGGCCCTCCTGCCCCCGCCGCCTAAGAGCCTCCTGAGTCCGCCGCGCCTTCCACTAACGGGAGGTAATAAGCCCCCCCCCCCCATCAAGGTGGAGACCTGTCTGGGGGGGCCCTCTGCTTGAGCCAAAGGCAACCGGGTGAAAATGATGAGTAAAATGAAATAAAACCAAAACAAAATTGAGACAAGGTTTTTATATTATGTATGTATTCTGTAATATCTTAAATTCAATAACCATAAAACCTATTATAATGTATTACAAAGAGGTGGGTATTAGCTGAAGTCGTGTCAAAAAGCCCTTTTAACAAGGATGGTTTAATTAAGGGTGCCTGATACTCATTTTGATTGATGATTTATTTTTATTGCTGTACCCCATGAGGATAAGCTTTCATCAAAAAACATATTGCTGCGTCATAAAATATGTACCGGTTATAATTGATTGCCTATCAATATGTCAGACGAGAGGAGCGCAAAGAAATTTGTTCAACATAAAAGTTTGAAAGAATCCGTTTTATTAACTTTATCTAAGACTGAGTAATTTATTATAATAAGTGCTTCGATTTAACACATTCCAAATGCGTGACTTATTTAAATCTTATTATTAGCGAGTTGTATAAAGCGAATCCAAAGTAATGTTTTTTTTTGGCTTTATAGTTTTAAGTAAATAGGTGTGTATATAATTAACAAGGGAGGTAACAATATATGTTTGATGTGAAACTAAAAACGCGAAAGTTTTAAAAGCTTTCTATCGTTTTTTACAGCGTACAGCGGCAAGGCGCCCGGCCACCAAAGTCATGCCGCGATCGGTCGCAGGATCGGATTACAATGAATAATAAACGACCATTCTCCTATTCCACGGCGGTTATCCTCGGAATCGCTAATGCGTTGAACATACCTTGTTTACATTGCCTCAACAACTTCGAAGAAAGTGATTTGATCAGATTTGTTGTTGACATAACATTTAAATTGAAGTTAATGGTGAAGACAATGATCACTGTACCGTTAATCGATGTTGGTCACTGTATGGGTAATGTTTAATCTTTTCATCTTCTTTATATCACTGTGGGGTTTGAGGGTCTTCTTACAAATTAAGGCGGGAGAGAGGGATACTCTACTAAACGTATGCTTAAGATCAATTATAAGCTTGCTCGGTGTGTGAAGTTCTGCTGTTCGTATTTTCAAAGCTATATGTTTAGCTTACAAAAATAATATACGTTCGTTCATCTCAGTTTCTTAGCCTCTTAACGTCATACTACTGAGGTCAGGTCTCCTCCCATAATACAAGGTGAGAGAGAATCGAGCTATAATCCACCACGCAGACCCAATACGGCTCGTGGCGTTCTGGTGGGAGATTTTTTCAAACATTTATAGATATAATATACCAGCTTTTGATTAAAATTTTAATATAATTTATGAATGACTTCATTCCCAGTTAGGCCAGGCTTTATTAATAGTTCGGCTTAGCACTAGCAACTGCAAGGGCGCTATTTTTTTCACAAATAATCAGGACAACAAGAGATTGGTCCTACATAAACTTTTAGGCAAAAACGGATTTCCTTGACCCTACGTTCCGTTATTATGTTTGATAGTAAAAAAGAGGCCAGCAGAGCATTCTTGTTACACCCAGTTGGCAGATTCGCAAACTCCGTCAAAATGCCTATGGACATGAACTCACTCGTCACTCAAGCGTTAAATGTAAGCTTACCTTTTGTTACGTCAAGCTATGAGACAACATCATAAAAATGTTTATGGGAAATATTTTTTGACTTTACTTACACCTCACTACACATCATTGTGTGTTGATGTAAAAAATGGCGCGTTTGCGATGGAAACAAAATAGACAGCTATTATTAGAAATAGACGGGGACGGCATTACTTATCTACTGTGGTCTGCTTAACTTAACTGCAAGTTGGCGGGTACCGACAGAGGCTAAGACGCGACAATTACCTCATATAGTATGGTAGACTTGCGGTACTGTAAACGACCGTCGGTGAAAATGTATTTAATTTTTATTATATGCTTCCACATAAAAATCAAATGTACAAATGGCGACCAAAGGTTTACTATACAAACAAACTAACTATATATCTGGGAGGAGCTCTTTCTACCAAAATCATGCTCATGGATGATGCTTGGGTGTTGAATACATAGCTAAAAGCCTGAAGAGTTAGTTTGCGCGATTCAGGATATCATTCATCGGTACGTTTCATTTATCGCTTGTACTGTTTCGCCATATATCTTAAATTATGGTTTCCGACATGAACATTATAGGTATGTACATTACGTACCGTCATACGTACATTATATGATATTCCATACAATTTGATTCATATTCCTAACCTACATACTATAAGATATTCTCATATAAAAAAGACTACGTATTTTTTTATTCATATCGGATCTATTTCCACCAAACAATATGCCCTGCTTTCAGCTTGGTAGTAATAATATCAACTCACTGTGTGCTCTAGAAAGGCAAACCTAATGACAACGTTACGATTTTGCCGCTCGGCTACGTAACCCTGAAATGTCTTTTTGTGTACAAATGTAATGTACAAATTCAACAAATGAAATAGTCCATAATAGAAAAATTAAACTAAAGGTAATGGCCCATTTAGTGTGAAAAATATACCCACGGCGTACAGAAATAAAATACGGCGGGAATCAAAGACAAATGATTATACTTTTCAATGATAAGTGGCGCATTACTGTGGCTCATGGGGATCATGAAAGAATAATAATAAAAAAATGTAATCTACCTAGTATGAAAACTTAACTTATAACTTGTGGTTTTAGGGAGGAGAAAATAAAATAAATTTTTTTTTTGAATGTTTATTCAGCCCCATCAATGTCCAAAACATTGTCCAAGAAAGCCGCAGGTGTTTCAATATTTTCTTGATGTCTGGCCCAGGATAAAAAGTACACTATGCTCACAATATGGGCACAACTTCCTATAGTGCGGCGGCCGTGAATGCATGAGCAGTAGTATCCCTCGATACTCTCTCGACCATGTCGTGTTGCATTCACCAAAACATAAGTATAATATTGTTTACTCCTGACATGTCGAGACTGTATTCTCCCTCTAATTAATATTTTGTTGTCAACCAACGTGCGGTGTCTGTATACTTCTAATGTGTACAGACCATTTGGTCGCATGTGCTCGTGGCAGTAAGATCTGGCTAATCTCAAGTGATAACTCCCCAATGTAAACAAAGTCAATTCTTCATATGTAAGTTGAGGAAAATCACCGAAAGATGGATCATTACCATCAATAGGCAATAGTTTGCTTTATGTGTGATGATATTTTTATTTAACAAAACAATGGCAAAATAAGTTTGTTTGTTTCATTTTCAAGTCTAAACCACTGAACCGATTTTGATTAAATTGCCGTGTATAGATATATTTTTTGATTTGGAGTTAGACATAGTATACTTTTTACCCAAGTGACATGTTTTCATGGATAAAATAATTTACAGACAGGCGAAACCGCTAATTATTATCCAATTTTTATTGGTCTGCTGCAAGATTTCTCCAACGAATTATTTTTTTCTTTTTACATATAATGAAAAGTGGGTTATGCTTGCATTATTTACCACCATTTTCGTTTTTGTACAAAAACATTTTTGAACCGGGTCGGATTATGGGCCATGACCTTTCTATGTAAAATGTTATGAATTTAGGGCTTCCGAAAAATATGTCCTGAATTCACCATTAATATCACTTATACTGATTATGTACCTGGCAATGGTATAATTAAGAATAACTTTTCGGTTTTATCGCTCGGCTACTTGATCCTAAAAGCCCTTTTTATCTCCATGTGAAGTTAAATATTTCGAAATCGAAAGCTTTGAAGTTAAATAAGAAAATACATTGTTACACATGCCGCAAGCATGCTGGCGGCGGCGCCGACCCGAGGTTTTCATTAAAGATACATTACTCCTTTTATACTTGTTTAGATTGCAAATTCTCTCTCAGTCCTTTGTCTCATTTAGCATTTATTTACGGCGTATTCAATTTAAATACCGCTCCTTCCGCGTTTTATCGCTGTAGAAATTGCCCCAGTCGGACCTCGGCTCCGTTTTATTTATTTCACAGTTTTGCTCCTGTTGTTAGTGCTACCATTATGCTTAGATTTCGAAAGCTGAACATTTTATGCTTTTTGATTTATGTATTAGGAAACATATACACATAGAATATTGTTATTTATTAATTCAGTACACACACACTCACACAGATACATAAAAGAAAAACTTAGGGGGGCTTATTACAAAACAAGATCAAATAGAATCTAATATCAAATAAAAGTGACAGCACTAGTTTTGTACAACGGTTATTAATCCTGACTAGAGCTACATCTATTCAAAAACATTGTTCTGACCCTTTCAACCTTTAACAAAGTACTGAAATGCAATGCCATTTTTAATCAAGTTTAGAACTGTTGTGCAAGCCTTATAATAAAATAATTGGTGCAGGACATGTAGTTTATTATTTTGACACTTGGTGGGAAAGTGAAGCGTCATGTCTGCAGTTTTGTGTTATTTTCTAAAATTTGTGATATTTCTAACATTAATGTGTAACGGTGGATTATTAAGGCTCATATTTAATGTGTCATCAAAATTAATAAATTACCAACCTAACCTAACCTTTTTGTACATCAAAAATACTGATTGAGCACCTAATCCCCTATTAGATGCTAGATCAGTATTTTTGATGATCAAAAAAGTATTTTTTAGAGGTTCAGTTTATTATATTCCGATTATTAACCGTTAAGTGTTTGTGAACGTACATGAGTGTTGGTAAATGAAACAAAGCAGTGCAACATCACTTATTAAATTCTCTCAAAAAGTCCACGTGAGATCTTAGTATAGTCCCACATCTTTACTGAGGACTCATGGGGCTTAGGGGAAGGCATCTCATTTACCATTTAACATCTTTATCACCACTCATTCTCATTTACTAAAATTTATATGTTATTAATATATCGCTTAGTTGACACTGGCTAAATGTGCAAACCGCACAAAGCCATTATTTAAAAGAAAAAAAATGTTTTGACATATCGAATGATTTGTAACTTTTATATCTTAAAACAATTTTAAAGTTTAAATCTATTTCTTAATCGGTAACAAACTCAATGTACGTGATTTTGCGTAGGCTATGACTATATTTTCCATTTTGTTACGATCCTAGCTCATTTACGGAATTTGTATGTTAACACAAACCTGATAAATGGATTGTTACGAAATTTTTTTGCTATGTCCATGTAATAATATAAAATACCATTGTCCAATATTACAAGTTATATCTGAACATGCCAACAATCTATTTGCCAGTGACAGATACCAATCTGAAATTAAATTGCCAGGTTCGGTTTCTTTACTGGTAATATATATTCGAGATGTTAATGAAACGAGCCTCTGTAATTAAGCTCTTAATGACCTGTGATTTCGCTAGCCGCAACATCTATCAAATCGTAAAGCAGTACCTACCTAATGGGTAAATTGCCACTATTGTACTCACCTTTTTTACAAGACCGTAGACATATGTAGTTTCACATTTGTTATCTCCCCATCAGGCTTACTCCCACAAACCAGTGTCTCTCATACTACAAACACGGCGCCAGTGCAGATTGCTATGGGGCCCAGCCGATAGAATTTTTAACACGCATAAAATCACTCTGCTGTACTTGAGTAATCATTTCCAACCACCATATTAACAACTCTACGTATTACATTTTATCTATGTATCACAAATAAATGATTGATTTACCTACTCCCGCCGAACCGAGCGCTTCTTATATAAAAGTGTATAGATAACTGGGTTTTCTCTTTAATGAACAGAGTTGATTTTTCTCTCAATTGTTAGGTACATTACTCGACATAAGTTAGCAATACCGTAATTAAAACTTTTAAAGTGAAGTACTCACAGGTAACATAGTACTGCGCGCGTACTACGAGTGGCGCGTAGCTACGCTTACTACAGAGTGTACTCAGTGTGACTTTGGACTTTATGAAACTATTACTCATGCAATCTGCATAGGAACCACCTTGTGTCACGTGCAACATGTTAGTTCAAAATTGTATTCTATTGATTTAATATAAGAACCTTATATTAACCTGTGGCCGATTTACTATCTTCAATAATTTATTGTATTGAAGAGTTTTAAGAATTACTTCGTCTCATATATGAAAAGGTGGAAAGTACATTTAAAATGTCTTTCAATGTAATGTTTTTGTTCAAAGGAACTCAAGTGTTAGTTTATGTTATTAGAATGGTGTCAATTTATCTACATACATTTTACCAATTACAATATTAACAAACATTATATCACTGGCAATAAGCCAAAATGCAAAATACTTTAGGTCGTCATCACTACACTACGCGTACTCAATAAAAGGTCAAAACTTCTATAAGCAGGAACCGTCATGCTTATAGTATTGTTAAGCTTTCAACTGTTCTTTTCCCCATTCTACCTATAGTAACTTTATCAACAGATCTTTCTAAATACTGCTTTATTTCTTATGTCCGACCACATATTATAAGGTAGGTACTATAAAGTCCCAAAGCGCCATCCTTCATGTCTTTACAGTCCATTTCTAATATCGCTCCTAATGAATGAGACTCATAGTTTTGGAGCATTATGCTTAGCGTAAGCTTGCAGAGCCGTAATTAAAACTTAAAACTCTCAGCACAGTAGGTCGGCGGTAGAGGCTCGGTGCCAAGTGCCGGATTTCGGACGTGCCGCGGGTGCGCAATGCACTTGCCCCTCTACCTGCGGATTCACCCACTTTTGGTAATCCACGCCGCGGTGTAGTTTTATTTTCAATTGAATCGTACGCCAGTAGTTTTTGATTTATCTTTAACTTTGCAATTTGAATCGGACTACTGAGATATTTGCAGTCTTGGGGGCTTAGACAAAGTAACATTTGATAAACAATGACGAAGTTCGTAAAGTATAAAATGTGTGGACTTGACAAAAGCCATTGCTAAAGTATAACGTCATTTTGCAATTTATTTCACGCTTGTTTCGGCGAAGGGGTAGGCAGGGGCATGTTATATGCCCACATTTCGCCAATTGTATATGTGGTCCCACGAACTAGATGGCGAGCGTATTGCCGTTTTCCGGGTACTTTATTGCTTGCTAGAGCCTTGTCCGTTCATCGCCAGGTGCACCTGCAGGTAAGGTTGGCTTCAGCTCCTAAGATCTTAGTAGCATCCCTATATATAAATAAATATATTTACGATGTTATTTACAAAGTAAAATTAAGCACCTAGTTGGTGTAAGAAAACTTTTTGAGCTTTAAAGTACCAATATTTTTAATTCAGTTGAGATTCCTCCTCTCAAGTTCAGTTTTTAGTTACGGACAGTATGTAATAAAAGTTACATAACAGTATCACAGCACATTATACTTAACAAGATTCCAAGATATTTTCTATCAAAATTAAAAAGCTAAAAAAATCGTACACCCGCTATTGGAATTGTAATTTATCAGCGCTGATTCTCATACATTTGATCTTCATATAAAAATAAACGATTCATCAAGGTATTACGAGTGAAATGGTATGTTAAATGATAAAATTAATGTCTCATTGTAGAATTTTTAAATTTGTTAGTTGACAATACATTAAAATTTAATTAATGAAGTTGGAATGCCTACCTATGTTCTCATTTTATCCCTACATCCTAATATGTCATATCTGTTATCTGTCACATTAGTTACCTAAAACACCAGTCGTCAGCAGCCAGTACGTAAGGTACTGAGATGAGCTTTAGTTCAGGGCTAATTAAAAAGTTGGCACGTGACGTGGGCCCACCGAGACCCGACGCAGACCGCGCGAGCCTCTCTCGAGTCGCTTTTATCAGCACTTTTATTTATTTGTTCATTTTATTTTTTTCAAGTGTTTTTGTAGATCCTAGTTTGTCAAATGTTAAGTCACAAAAATATCCATTCGGAACTAATGTTATCAATAATAACGAGGTGTATAGGGATCCTAACAAGACCTAAGGAGACCAAGCCAACCTCACCTACAAGTGGTGCTCCTGCCGATCAACGGACGAGGCTCTGATTAAACATAACAGTGCCCGGTCAGCAGCAATAGGCTCGCCACCTATGGGACCAACTATATAATTGGCGAAATATGGGTGTTTAATAAGCCTCTGCCTACCCCTTCGGGAAAACATGCGTGAATGTATGTATGTATAAACATGTGTTACCCCTAACACCGATTTGTATATGTCCTGAATGTAAGGTACTAGGATGAGTGCAGGGCTAATTAAAACGTTGGCACGCGACGTCGGCCCACCGATACCCCGACGCAGCACCGCGCGAGCCTCTCTCCAGTCGCCTTTATCAGCCCATTGTTACGTATTTGTTCCTTTCCTTTTTCTAGTGTCGTCCTGAGGTAATTTTCGCTGCGTATTTTTTTCAAGTGTGATCATGGAACTTAGTTTGCAAAATGTTTCGTCACAAAAATTTGTACAGGGGAAAAGTATAAAGTAAATTGTAACAGTTCATATTGATAAGCATCTGGATTGCTAAATACTTATATATACTTAAGTCACTCGCTGTGGCTTACTGTGTTCCGAAAATACAAAGAATGGCAGCCAGTAACTTTAAAGGGAGATAGAAGAGGACCCCTGAGGAAACACCTGATGGTGTATCTAATTTAGTGGAGGTTACCTTTTATAAAAAAGACATAAGTTACCGCTTATAACTTAAATCAACATAATTATACATTATTTACCTTGGATTATCAAATGCGAATGAATTTTGCTATTCCTCCTAAAGTATTGTGGGTTCAAAAGTTGTGACGTTTTAATTAAAATTACAACTCGTTTTTGTGTCCGCCCATCGTACGTGTCTCATGCACGTGACATCCATTGTAATAAACTTTGTGTGAGCCGTGCTCACCGACAACAAGAGAAATATTTTGTTAATACTAATATGAGGGTGGCGGTTTTGAGTTCAGACCTTTATTCAAAAGTTACCAAATGCCAGTATATAGGTCAACCCTAAACAACACATTTTTGAGGGAACATTGTTAAAAACATCGTTGTATTTTCCGATAATTTGTGGCCGTTTTAAACGTATCTTCTTTGAAGTGTTATTTCGAAGCCTTATTTTTGAGCGAGGTGAGCGGTTCGGTAATTGCCGATAGCTTTTAGCGTGTGGGCTGGCAGGATACAGGCGAGTAATTAATAGCGCTGCACTGG
Source organism: Musotima nitidalis (assembly GCA_949126915.1). Classification (NCBI taxonomy): domain Eukaryota; kingdom Metazoa; phylum Arthropoda; class Insecta; order Lepidoptera; family Crambidae; genus Musotima; species Musotima nitidalis. Next base: position 11,397,454 of record OX421418.1, on the reverse strand, counting down.
TGCAATGCTGCAAAAACTCGCGAAGGATTAACGCTCTTGAATCACCTCACGACATACTGCACCCCTTCCCACTCTGTGCGAGTTCTGAACGTAATGCTTCAGTGTCAATTTTAAGTAATAATGGTTTTTCAAGTAAACACCTCTTCACGAATCGGAAATAAAATATCGAAAGATATGATTTTCTCTAAGAAGCATAAAATCTCATATGGAATTCGGAATTGTATTAGAATAAAACACAATATTTATTCGAAAAATTAAAATAAAGAGATAGATTTTGACTCCCGTTTCAGCTCATCCGAGATTATCTTCTATGAATAACAAACAACCTTTCATTTACAGGAAAACATACTTTTATGTTCACTACTTTACATTTATGTTTTCGGAAATATTCCTTTGTTGTCAGTTTTAGTGAGTGTTGCGGAAGGGCTGTTAAGGAAGCTGTCCTCGGAGGGCTATTGGAATCATCCAAAAAAGGAAAGTCACGACCTCATCGCGGGACCATTCCGCCGAACAAAATAAATATATTTTGCTGATTCGAGACGAAATTTGCAAGTCTGCCAAGAATATTCGTACCAAATCGTTTTCCTATAATTGGAGCACATGTGAATTTGTATTCAGTAGCGCATCTACGGTGGATGGAATTCTGCCATTTCGCGGGCACCCGCCCTTCATCATGCGTGCTTATTGGTGTAATTTGTGTACCTAACGCTACGTGTATCACGGAAGCCGCGTTACTGACATTCTGTTAAACATGAGTTGTCACTGTAAAACCAATTGACTTGATGAAAAGTTTACATGGTATTTCGTTCTTCTAGTATCCACATAGACAGGCTTGTCAGAATTTGCGTTCACGGTGTCGGATATATCATAATTGAGGCTCTTCTAAAGGGCTCAAGAAGGTTTTTTAAAGAGTCGGCATCGCGCTCGTTGCAATCGTCCATAGGCTGCCAATCCATCCGGTGGGCCGCATGCTTGGATACAAATGTCAAAAAATCTCAAAACCAACCAACCAAATAAAGGCGTTTTAATTGATCAGAAACTGCCAAAACTAGTACTCGTGCAGAAAGTATCAGTAAGATGATAATTAAATTATAATATGTAAAACACGACTCTAAGAAATTTACTAAAACAATAAAGATCTTGAAGTGCGATATGTAAAAAAAACTTTTTTTTAAATTTTGTTCGTGACCAGTCATATGAGCGGGGTCCTGTGGTGAATAATCCCTTGCTCTGACCATAACCAGTACTGCGCTATATATGGAACATCCTGATTGGATCTGCACTTCGATTGCCACCCGGAGACATCTGTTGTTAATCTATAAAAGCTCAGTACACGGTGCATTGCGGGTTAACAACATTTTTTGACTTAGAGCTTGTACAGATGATGCGTTTTTACTCGCGCGTTTTGTATCGCTTGATCTTGAGATACTAAGGTTCATACATTCCGACCAGATGCAGTCGCGCGTTTGGCCATGTATACATTTCAAACGCGCGAGTTAACTTTTGCTGTCTGAACAAGCTGTTTTTAGATCTGCAGATGAAATCACAGTACTAGCTAGTCCTTTCTACTGCTCCATCTTTCAAGTAAACTCAAATTTAAACTTATGTCAAAATTGTAAAACAGGCCCTTGATATTTTTTCATTGTACTGTTTAGTAGTTTACGTGCTCTACCAAAGCTATATATTAGTCTGTTTACATAAAGATTATAACATTTAAACTTACCTGTAAATTTATTATTGAATAGCGTATAAATATTTGTTGAGTTTATAAATACAGACGCTGTTGGGTGACTCTTATAATACGTAAATATTGTAAAAGTATAAAAACATTATATTGTGAATTCTCTCAAAGCGAATTTTGTTAAGTCATAAATTATTAAGCTCTGCCTCGGGAGAATTGGCCAGAATGCCGTCTTTTAAAGACGGGCCGGCCTATAAAACAAATTGATCTGTAGGGGCCTGACGAACTCCGATGTGCTATTTTACAAATAAAGCGAAACTTGGTAAACGCGACTCGTATTTCATTTTGAAGTTAAATATTATATTGTACCTACGAGTACGATAGCAATTTGAAATTTAAAAACCTTAATTCATTTGCAATTTTGAAAAAGGTTTGTATTAATTAAGAACTTATATACTTTTTTTTAAATTGTAAATCAAATACTGCATAATAATCTCTGTAATATCGCTCAAAAATTATATGAGGTATAATATTTAACTAGTAATCTCTCTGTCCTAACCTACACGCACAGTCATCTTATCAATAATTCTTTTACTTTAAGCTTATTTGTTTTCGATGCAGACATCTTTTAACAATATGTTTTCCAATTGCTTGTCTAGATATACATAAAAACGTTTAGTCATTACAACATCAGCTATTGAGAAAATTACTATCTGCCTATTTATCTATTAACGCTTCGATTAAGGTCGACTAAGTAATACCCTCTCAGATAGCATTTGGTAAATGGATACATTAAATATTACTCTGAGATATTAACCCGGCTCCAACATGTAAGCAGTATCTGTTCAATTACAGTTTTATTACGCCAATATTATTTTATATGGTTGTAGACGGGGATAAAGTACAGTATGAGAATAGAGAAAATTGCAATAACAATCTTTTTTTGGCTTGCCCGTTATTATTAGATGGAAGTGATAGGGAGATTACTTTGATTAACTGTAGTTTGAATTTTATCGTGTAATTGCTGAATAGTATTTGTAATCTAATAATTTAAATCTTCGCTTGGGCACCTATTGATTGTCTTTAAAATATATTTAATGAAATATTCTTTGATATGTAGAATAACACCTATTACACTCTAAGCCAGTCTAAGCGTCGAAGCTGTATTTGAAGTATTTTACTGTGGATAAGTAAAACAAAAATAAGTTTAGACAACTGATTAAAATTGGTACTATTGGTATATTATTATAAAACACACCAGAGGGCCTACTCTTATTGAACGAAAACGAAACTTCGTAATACCTTTTACTCGAAAATGATATATATACCTAGAGAGTAAAAAAGAGTGAAAAAGAAACAGATCGAGAAAAATATTGACATTCATGTTTTGTTTACAAATATTTCAATTGGCATTTGACCCACGATCTGAACAAAGAACGAGTATAACAACCTCTGCGTAAAATCAGTTGTCTTAATTATTATTTATGATTAGATGAAAAAAAATCTGTCTATTAAGTTTTATTGATGTTTCCCTATGTATATTATGTTTATCCGTTGTTTAGTATCCATAACACAAGTTCTTAATGATACTTATCTTGGAACTAAATAATTGGTGTAATTGTCAGGAAATATTTATTTATTTTATTATTGAAAACTAAGTTAAGTTTATTCTAAATGTAACGTACGCTTCGGCAATACTAGTAGTACTACCAGTATCAATATTTAAAATGTTAATCCACTTGTATGTAAACATGGCGCTAATAAAGTTCTAAGTTCGTTCATAAAGTTCTAACATCGTAAGTTTGGAAATTTATGAAATATGCATACAAACTAAAAATTATGCCGTAAGCTAACCGAATTGTGCTCTCGAATCGCCTGTGTGTAACCCTTTTTAGAGTGTGAAAAGAGTGATTTATTTGTTTATCCTTTTAATGCTAATCGACCTTGTTTAGATACCTATAATGCGTCATCTTAAAATCCGTATATTTGTATTTAAAACAAAGCCGCCAGTCTCCGAAATGTTTACTTTTGGATAATTGCTTGGGCTTACAAGAATTTTAAACACTAAAGCCCTTAATTATAAGTAAAAATACGTAAGTAAATAATTTTCCCAGGTAATATCAATATTTTATATTCTCAGGCTAACAAGTTTATATATTATAAAAGATATTTCAAAGTATCCGTGATACATTTCAAAGAAACTCAGCATATTTAGATGCTTTGGTTATGCTTGTGGGATTATTGTTTGCCGAGAGCAAGGCGCGGCGGAACACGTTGGAATCGTGAGGCACGCTCGGCTGCGTCAGCCCGACTCATTTCGGCATGTTTACCTTTGTTTGGAAGACAACTGCTACAATAAATATGTAAACTAATCATCTCAGCCTCGTCTGTATTTAAAACATAATACTGATTACCGGCATATCATAAATGAAAGATAACACGAACAGCTTAAAGAGCCTGCCGCAGAATGGTACCTAATAATCGATATTACGATTGTAAAAATCTTCCTAAATTTTTAATAAGAAGACACCCACACACTCACTTATTAAGCATAACTAAATGTGCGTTACATACCGATTGAACAATGGCATTTTTGTATAAGACGAGTTGGATATTAAGTCATTAAATGCCAGACAAACTGCCACTTGTCCAAGGATCTATATCTGAGAATTCTGCTTAACTTCGATTATCGTTTTTGAACACCTACAATTGCTGAGAAATGAGCGTTATAAACAACCAAGAAAAGTTATATAATAATAATTTTAAGAAGATTAAAAAAAATTGTGTTGCCATATTTGCATAAAATTTTAACCCACTCCAGGCAACTTCGTGAGAGTTCCCATAATATTCAGAATGATCAGCTTATAACGCCTAAAGTAGGTATCTAAATTTAGAAAATGCATCGCGATACAAGGTGACAGGATGCCCGAAGCTCATTTCACGCCAGCCGCACTCATATTTTACACTATCCAAAATATTCGTACCACCAAGTAAAAACCTCCCATTATCCACATGCATAAATAATCTGTATTACCAGGCAGTAGGGGCGCGTTTACTTTGCGCGAGTGGTTCTATTTTATCTTGCTTTACCAACTAGTTTGGCCGTAATGTATGCTTGCATGTAAGCTAGGACAAAGAATGGAACTCGTTACTTCATATTATTAAAGTTTTCTCTGCCGTTGTTTTGTGTAATTTGTTAGTTGCTTACTAAATTTGCGACGACTAAATGCATATCTACTTCTAGACCATACTTACTTAAGAAGATCAAATTCGTCCCAAAATTCCCTATCGTTACATATAAGGTTATTAATTTATATTAATTCTATGATAAAACAATATTTTATTACATATTATATTTAAACATAGAATTATATCAATTATTAATTTTAATTACCTATTAAATAAAATATGTCTTCCAACTGTGGGCCCATGGGTATGGTGCCAAGAATGCTGGCAACATTTCTTCTTTCATTCTAGATTATTATGATTCTAAAATGCAATGAAGGGCAAAATATGTCATTGAAGATTTGTAGGTTAGTAAAAAACGCGTCGTAACATAATATACAAAACATTTATATAATCTGAAACCCTTTTTACACGACTATATATATATATTTATTGATACGTGCTTATTAACTTACATATTCATCATCTCAGCCCATTAACGTCCCACTACTGAGCACGAGCCTCCTCTCACATTTCAAGGTGTGAGAGTATTGGGTCATTCTCCATCACGCTGACCCAGTGCGGATTGGCGGAGGCAGGTGTATGACGTCCTGTTGTTAGATTTTTTCAAGCCGCCCATTAGGCCTGTAACATGGTTTAACGACTACCACATTTAGTGATAACCGGGACCAACGGCTTAACGTGCCTTCCGCAGCACGGAAGCGCTCGATATCAAATTCCACACAAACGGTCACTCATCCAAGGACTGACCTCTGTAAACTCTGCTGTACTTCGGTGGTCGGAAACGAGCACCGCAGAGCTACGAGCGCTTCTTACTTACATATTCCTGCGTTGAAATTGTAAACAGATTATACCTTTCTGGTGCATTTGCATGCTCGAATGGACCAATCAGGTCCCTCCATCACAGTCTCTTTTGATTTTTGTTTGGTATATTTTGAACTCGGTCGATGCTATAACTGACTCATATCCTCGATGGAAGATAGGTTTGAACATCATTTCAAGGTGGTCGTAGCCTGCTCCTGGATACCTGGATAACTTTTAAATCACACGCAACTTAAAGTTTATGTTTATTTTATTTAAAAAATACCACTGTTTACTTTTTTTGTTGTCCTAATAAACAAATATAATTAAGTGTGACAAAACAATAAAAAGAAGTGGCCCAACCACTTCTTCGTTCACTTCTTCGCATCGTTAATCTATTACATATTAAATATGTCTTAAATGCAAATAGAACTTAATGGTATTATGAGTTTTCCGTGTTTTTTATAATTACCTACTGCCACGCCACGGTAGTCAAAACGTCAATACACGTGAGGAGGTAATTTTTAATTTCTAGTTGCATGTCACGTCACTATTTCACGTGACATTTTTGGTAAGTATTGATGATTTTGTGTTGTAACATCTGCTGAACTGATGAGTGGAATAAAACCTTTATTACACTTATGTTGTAAAAGATTCTTTTGTAGAAAAAGATAAAATTCATAATGCATACATACGTAACGTCACGCCTCTTTCCCGTAGGGGTAGGTAGAAATCACATCCTTTGACATGCTTTGATCTTAGCACACACACTTATTTTTATTCATTTACACTCATTTACCTTCTCATACACGCCCTTGCCCTTTCTCCAAAATCTTCTGGATTTGATCATGGACGGTCTTACGTGGTCTTTCCCTTCCAACATGCCATTCATTTGTCCATCTTAAATTACTTTCGTTGGTCTACTTTCATTCATCCTCTCAACATGACCAAACCATCTAAGCGTACCTTACCTTACATTATCTTTCTCAGTTATTGTCACTATATTTTCTTTTACACTAGCTTCGGCACTCTATTACATCACTTATAATTAGACACAAAATATATGCTTGCTTGACTCAACGTAATGTGGAAACATTTTTAAGGATGCCGAAAATGTTAGCAAGCACCCAACTGGGTGTAGTTATTCAACCCTTATTTATACACAATAGCATTCGTTTGTAGCGCAACTCGAAGCGGGGCGTCTTTGGACGTAAAGATGGATTAAAATGTAGAAAATCGTGCATCGAGGGTCGCGGCGTATCGCACACTGCTGCTCTAAACCGTCTTATCTTCCCTTCTTATTTAGATGTATAGATAGGTACTTCTTCCGTAGAATGCATCTATGAAGAGCTACTAGATAAGATTTTATGCGCCCATAAGGCGTGTAGGTTATTTGTTTATAGCAGTAGGATATTTTATGTAGGAGCTGTAATCTTATTTTTTTGTTTTGTTACATAAAATTTAATAAGTGTAATACAATTTTAAAGTGTCTCTCTTATACTTCGACGGTAATAATACCTGCTATGGTATATTTCGGGGAAGTATTCCTGACCCTACACAAACGGTAGACAGACGGTTGTTAAGTTAATTACGTTTTTATCGTTAGTAACTGCACTAATTGGGTAAGTGAGTAAAGGTGCAGTAAATACGTCATATTTAATGCAACGAAAATACTTTAAAACAGTTATATTATTCAAATGATAAAAGGTTCTAAAAATAAAAGATTGCGTGTTGCGTGACTAGCACCAAAATAAACACGTAAAATTTTCCGTTTAACTTCCAAAAATTTTATGTACATTTCCTAATTTGAGAGATGTATATGAAACCAATCACATGATTGTAGAAGGGTACATGAAACGTATCATCGAAATTAACAAATTGCATACTACAAATACTAACTCCGTTCCTAAATTTCGCTTGGGATACTCTAGTAGTTATGATGCACAATGAAGTAATTTCAAGAAGTAAAACGTTTTTATATTAAATAAAAATTTTACTAAGTTTGAACTACAGTTGGTGCCTGAAAGGAAAGCAATGTTTAAAATAGGCCTATTCGAATTTTTTAAAAGTAAGTAAAAGTAATGTCTCGTGTGTAGGAGGTGCGGATCTGGTTCCTGGCCCCGGTGACCTATATCCGCTTTGGCACGGCTCACAATCGCCGCTTCAACTTAATTGTCCCGACACTCCGTTCTCCTAACGACTGTGCTGCAATCCGCTTTAAGGGGGCGTTCTGACCTGCTGCCGTGTCGGTCACGCTCCGTCCCCGCCGGGTCAAACGGCACCCGCAACCAAGATGACATTATGCAAATCCCTCTACTCCGCTGTGATTCAACCTTTGTTAGATAACAGAGCACTCCTCTACTATCAAAATGTGATGACAATCGCTGCCGCGGATTGTACATAAAACTGAAACGCGACACGTCATTGTGGAGTTCCGTGTTACGGCCAAATACATAATTATAATGAAGAGGGGTATTACAATTTGCCTTTGTGACGGCGTCGTCCAATTACATTAATCTGGCGTGCTCGTGCCGCGGCGCCGCCGCAAGCAACTTGATTAAAAATTCTATTAGTTGAAAAGCACAGACATCTTCTTAATAGATAAAGTGCACTTTGCTAGTTGCGGTGACTCGTTAGCCGACATATTTATATTATATGCAGAACGTTAACTACTTATATCTTGTTTACAAGGATTCAACAATAAGTTTTGGTATTAGAATCATACGCACAAATAATGTAAATTTTTTAAGGCTTGTCTCTGGGTAAACTAAATACACGGGCGCGCTAGTTTTTAAGTTTTGACGTTCATAAGAGCTCTTTTGAGCCAAACTTGAATAAATGATTATGAATAAATGAATGAACAATTGTATTCCAATTTATGCTGACGGCTTACATGAGACACTCCCCGCCTAACTAACATATTGTGTTACATGCTACTACTCACACATATCAGTTCTTGTCAGATAATCACGAGGTCTAAAAAATATTCATGAGTAATTTACAGAAAGAGTGGTAATTTCATTTTGTCGTTATTAAGGACTTATAGACATAGCATCCAATTGGCGAAGTATTGGATAAACCACATTCAATTGATATGGTGTAACAGGTGACATTGTTTTAAATTGAAAGGGCCTAGCAATTCCAGCTACGAAAAAGAAAGAATGTGCTATGAAAATGCTTACGAGTGTTATGCATAAATGAATTGACAGAATTCAGTAAATTAAATACCATAGCGCGGAGTCGTCGTCACAGCTTCAACTGAGTTCAATTACGTACACCACCGAGCGATAGCCCAGTGGTGAATCCATTAGACTTCAATTTCATTTTCAATACCTTCACTTTTTGAAGTTATACTGGTAACTTCGAAAATTATCGTTTCTCGAAAAGTACGTCGAGCCGTTGGTTACACCTGTCATAAATATCTATGGCAGATGTTATTGGGAAGCCAGTACCTTCTAACCTGACAGCTGGTTTAACTATTGAAGACGTGGAATATGGAAGACGGCAGTCCCTCTATGTAATAACTAAATTTCAGGCTATATCTGATTAAACCAGTGAGCAGACCTTGAGGCCTAAACTTAATTCTAGGGCAACTGGGATAGTGACGGGAAAGCGGAGCATGAAATATTTCTTTTACTTCTTAGTAAAAATAATTTCCATTCATATTTTATTTGTAATCTACAGTTTTCTTAAGCAGCTCAATATTTTTATGAGTAGTGCTACTACTATGCTACATCCTACATTTGAAAAGTGGCGAAGTAGGTGTGAGGATTGTAATTTTTGGCTTAATAACTAACTGTATAGTAGCTTAGATAAAGAGTTCAGCATGAAGAAGTTTCTACAAGGGCTTTTGGTTGTGGTCTCTGTTTCACATTCAGCTCACGCTCATCTTCCACGTTCTTCTCTTTTAGAAACAAAACCTAACGCGGCTTAATGTCGGCAATTGAATTAAGCGAGGCGTCGTCGTCACCTTGCGCCATAATTGTTACAGCCGAAATCCGTGTAAAAACAACGACAGAGCCGAGCGTAATGAGCGCCCCGAGCGACGCGGGCCCGCGAGGGAAATTCAATTCAAAACACTCCTCAGTAAGAGCAAAATGGAAATTTTCATATGGGATGGGATTGTGATCGTACCTGACGTAACATTTATTGCGATCTTTTTTCGTCTTTTAACAGGCTTGGATAAAAATGGCAATTTGACTGCATATTTGGTTAAAATATAGCTAACGCGGTTATTCGAAGTAGAGTTTTAAATTAGAGCACTCCTGGCCCCGTGGACCTAGGATGATCTATGTTTAGTAGCATTCATAGATGTCAGAATTTGAATGAGTGACCGTTTTTGAGGCACTTGGTATTAAGTGGTTCTTGACTCCAGCAGTTCGTACCGGTGGAGGACAGCTTGCCCAGTTATCAATGGGCTGAGATAATGCTGATTTAAATATTTGATATTTACGCGAAACCTTGCGTTAACGCATAGCGCTTCAAAAGCAGAAAATCAAGGATGAAACCAAAGTTTTAAAACACTTTGCAGCAACATTTTCTACGAGATTTTAGAATTTATTTAATAGATACGTATTAGGAAAACATGTTATCAGCAGCAATAAATCAACGTGAGAATTCGAACTGAGAAAAAGAACTAAGAATCCACACAGAGGTTCCGGCGCACGATCGTATCTGGCTAAGGCAGGGCTGACAGAGTCCAGACCATACACACATCACATTGTTCCTTTATTTTAATTTGTACTTTAAGAATATCTTAAAGAAATTTTAATAACATCAAATTAGCTTTGTATAATATATTGATAAATTAAATATTTTGAAAAAAATAAAAACTATGTAAGCAATCAGAAATTTCAATTTTAATGGGTCGTCGGGCATTATTTAGATTGCAATAGTAACTTTTTGAATATTAACTTAATCTTTTTTCGCCAAAGGTAGAGTGAATATGAAAATAAAATTTTACATAGTTTTGTACAGAGAGTAGGTACATATGTATCAGAAGTCAAATTTGAAATTTAAGTTTGGCTCAATATGAAGGTTAACTTAAAAACTAACGCTGATGGTAAATTGCCCGTTGCAAGAGAATCGGCAAGATTAGTTTTTTCTCCTGCCAGTTACAAGAAAATGTACTTCATAGTAAAACAATTTGATAAGTCTACAAAAATAAAAGAAGTTTCTCTCGTAACTCTTTTATAGCTATACGAACATAATTACGAATAAACATAGTAGACTTGAGCAGACCAGTCCCCACTGGCAGCACCCGTTCACGAATATGACGCACGAACCAGTCATCTTTTCGCTCAACCATATTTGAGGATTTGTATTATTGTGTCAGAGTCTTTTTAAAATGTATTTTCAAGCCCTTAAAGGAGTCGTTTTAGAGAGAGTTCTAGTATAATTATTATTTGTGAATATCAACGTTTAAGTTATTCTGAAACCGTTATTAAATGCACTTTGAACCTTAAAATTAAAAATCACTTATCAAAATAGCTTATCATTAATGATTATGATATGATCCTATCGACAAACAAGTATAAAATTAATTTAATTTTAAGCAAGCATTGGTAGCCCTAGAGTGGGCGAGACAGATTTACGCTGTCCTTGGCGTAACGCCGCACCGCAGCGCCACCACGCGAAGAAACGGCGACGTGAAAAAACTTCGACTGTTTATCTTCGCCGTACACCGGGCCCAGCGGGATTTCTGGCAACCACTACACGAGTTTATAGCACCAATAACATGTTACACTAAATGTTAAAGGGGCGAGACCTGTTAATTGTTTTATTGCTTGCACTTTTATTCTCCACCTAAAATTTTGTAGTCACAAAAAAATTCTTGCAAGCAATGTCTGTATTTTACACACGTTGTAAGGTGCACTTGGTGGATATGATTATCATCACCATGTCAGCTATATAAAGTCTACTGCTGAACATAGGCCTCCCTAATAGTTTTCCACATTGAGAGTTTCTGAGTCGCTTGTATCCCACCGGTACTGTGTAAGTGTATTTTTGTTAGTAGTAGAGAGGCGGAAAGCCGTAAGATTTAAATTGCATAATAGCAATTCATCATTATATCCTAGCATTATCTTGGTTGCCCCAAACTTAATCTTAGGGCCCAGGGTCTGCTCACTGATTTAACCAGATTTGGCTGAATTTCAGTTATTACACGGAGCGACTGCCGTCAGTCGGAAACATCATTCTATGGCCCAGGGACCAACGGCTAAACGTTATTTTCGAGGCACGAAGCAATTACTAGCTTATGCTAGTAATTAATTAACCTATGGCTTATGCCATAGGTAGGTAGTTAGTTAGGCACCAGGGTTTGAACCCGAGACCCGCTGAATTTGAAGGCTTTGGGTCTCGCCACTTGGCTATCGCCGCGCTCATAGCATAATCATATTTGGGTGTATGTATACCGGTTGCTTATATGTTGACAAATAACCACTAAGTACTGCAATTAGAAGAGATACTACTAAATAAGAAATAAAAACTTACAAATATATAGTATGTAATTTTTCTATTAAAACTTGGTAGACATTGCACGTAATGACAAGAATAAAATATTAGCTAATTTGTAAGTACTCACTAACATAAATAAAAGAGAGCTATTATTTTAAAAGAGAAGAAGAAGGATTAGAAATAACATAAGGTTCGGTAAGGCTTTGATTATTTATTTCAATTGCGACATAAGAGAACCGAAATCGATACTGTTTGTCAAATTTGTCTGCTCGCATTTGTAATAAATCATAATTCATCAACTTTCCATCGAATCCACATACATTTTGCAAATAAACGAGATACTTAGGGACCCGTCTTTTTTCTAAATAATTGAAGTCAGAGTGAACTTGATTTGACAATCAACTATACTTTTTGAAATAATATTAATAATTATTTCGTAATTAATCTAGTTGTATATATAAGCGGTATATAAAAATGGTCTACATACCACTGTGGTGGGAACTGGTGTCTATTTAACTATAAGGCTTGACTTTAATTTTTAGTTTAATCTTGGTACCTAATATAAAATAATACTGAGGTAAAATAAAACTAAAGGGATTGGCATGTCAAACCTCCTCCACTCGTATTTCGATGTAAACCCCATGACAATCAATTGTTTTTCAAGATATTCTTTTTTGGAATACCAAATTCGCAGAGTTTGTATATCCTGCGCTCTTACTCTACAGTACATACTAAAACCACAAGCATATGTTGAGCTGCAGCCCTTTTTGACGTCACATAGGATACTCATACGAGTATATACATAATACGTAACAATTTGTCTATTTTTGGTTGAAGGTAAGGTTTTTTTTATTTCCCTATTAATTTACTATAAAGAATATGCTAAGAGTTGTCAAAATAATTGTTTTTACTTTCATAAAGACAAAGATTCGATAAACGTTTACCAAAGAATTGTTCTTTTTGGGTAAGTATGTACACAATGTGGAGCCTTCTAAGTCGCCGACTGCCGCACGGGTAGTGTGGGTCTGGTAAATACGCACCTGTTTGTACAGGGTCCTGTTGAACTTGATTTATTTTTCCCAAGGGAGCCACTAGCTACTTACAATGAAGGTGAATCGATGTACAATTTTCGAACCGTCTGTGCTATCCAAAAGTATAAATTCACAAATGTTTCGTGTATAATCTAATTTGATTTAAAGTTTTTTCTGTCATTATAATTTGCTATAACTGTTCTTATATCCATAAACACAAACGTATTATATATAACATATGTTTTTGGTGCATCTACAAATCTCATCGGATAAGTACCTATCCGTAAGCTATAAAACCACACATCTTTTCTGCTTCATGATCTATAAGAATAGAATATATATTTTTAAGTAATATCTAAGAATTTAAATTTACTCTAAAATAATCGCTTACATACTTATCGGAGGCTTATCTCTACGTAAACACGGTAAATGTAATGCTGTTTGTAATGTATTGTGTCCTCTGATGTTACAATTTCAATAAATGTATACAGACTGCCATAGTCTTTATTGTCAGAACACAGCAAGCAAGCTATGATGACCAAATACTAAGTATCGTCACAAATCAGATATCATAAGATCGTCAAAATATTAATAGTTTGACTTCGAATCATTAAACAAAATTTTGTAATTATACTACTAGTGTAAAATTATGAGTGAAATTTAAATAAAATTGTATGTAACAAGAGTAGGTAATTTTGTATGCATTAATATAAATTGTATCTGGTAAGCTGGCTTCATAGAACTGAAACTATAATGGTTAGTACTAAATAATTCTTCAGCTTTCATGTCAATGTATGTCAAGGAATCAAGTATTAACAGCTTTTTCATTTGAGAAAATAGCCCTCCTAGTTATTAGAAACACTTTATATGAGTAACTTGTAATGTTAAACTTTTAAAGTAAAATGATGAACCTGTTAGTTCAAGTGTTTTATAGAATGATTATACTATAGACTTTCTGACTTCTTTTTGTGGTCTATACATTTATTATGCTTGTAATTAAAAGTCTTACGTGTAAATTGAATAAAAGTTTTACTAACTTCATCAAATGATTTTGAAGAAGAATTCTTTTATAGCTGAGAGTCTTTGGTCATCGTGAACATATATGTTTCTTTTAATTCCGCCGGTTACTGCTGTTTTGCTAATATATAGTGTCAGTATCTAAGTACAGATTCTTACAATAATTAGTACCTATCACAAATTATAATAATTTATTTTTTCCTCTCCAATATTTATACATATTAATTTATTATTTCTTATTGTGATCCCACACACTAATCTCCGACGCTTCTGCTAGGGTTGGCTGGAAGAGATTTTTTATAGAAATAAGCTCACCTTTGTACATGTTTATTTGTTACGAGTTTTTTATGAATGTTTATGTGCAATAAAGGATATATATATATATATATATATACAAATTTAAACTTGAATTTTACATTTGAATAACTACTTACTTGGTCTTAAAATCTTTATTTGATTTGAAATGCCAAAATCACATAATGCCATACATACATAAAGTCACAACTGTTAGAAGCACCCTGTTCTGTGGGTAGGATGCATATTGTGCACATTCTTCCTTTCCACGTAATAGGTGGCGAGCCTATCGCCGCTTTTAGGGAACAGAGTTATTATAATACAACTAAAATGTTATAGTTTGAATTAACACTTATAAAATAATATATTGACTAATTATACTGTAGTTAAATTGTCTGTTTTACAACATGCTTACATCTATTACTCCGGTTATTCCGATAACATATGCAATCCCTGCTCTTGATTTCCCAAATGAGGCAACAAGTAAACCTACTCAGGACACACTACATAATGTGTATATATTGTCAGTGTGGTTTGTAAATCGACCGCCAGATCACGGTAAACATAATACTAAACCTAATTATGTAGTCTGTAGTGAACATCCAAGCCAAGCCTAGTAAACAGATGTACACGAGTGTCGATCCGGTGAGCTTGAATTATATTTTGGGGACGTTGCAGATATTTCGACAAAACGTAGACATCAACAAATTTTTGAGTATTAGTAGTAGCTAGAGAGTACTAAATACGTACCAATCTTGTATGTGTAAAAATAAATACCTTTCACTCTTATACCATTTAATTAAACGAATTAGATGACATAGTTTCAAACCTCAACCTCAAACCTAGGAGTGAAATTTAAACATATATTTTGTACAAGTACTTTTAATAGCAAAAAATATATGTATTTTGCGCAAAGATTTTTGTGCGATAGATCGCAATGTATATTTGCTTAATTTTTCATACCGATCTGAGAGACTAAACAAATTACTTTTCGGAATCTGCTCATTTCGTACACAGAGCAGCAAATTTACAACTACATGGCGTGGGCTTCACTTTATTCTCATTTCACAACACGTTAATTCTTAACTGGATGGATTTATTTACATTGTCATGTGCAAAAAACACACATAAACTTTACGATTTTATGGGCTTTATTACAAAGGCGATAAGGCTTATGAATTGTTAGTGGCTGTATATAATGCGGTCGTCACCGTTCGTTCGGTCGACACTTTGCCTCGTTATGTATCAGATTTACATTTTAACCGCATTCGCCAGTATCGCCTATTTTGTGTAAATTAATTTACAGGGAAACAGCGACAGGCGGCGCGCTATCTTGAGGGTGTGTTTAAACAATGAATAAATCAGAGGTTTATTAATTAGGGGTCGTGACGCGTGCCGCTTGTCCGAACAAATCACAGGACACAGTTCGTTAGATATTCAAACAATGAGTTCATTAGCGCTTTAATCGCTGCGGTATTCAACCGACTATGGGCGCTCTCGAATGCAACAAAACATGTACGCATCCGGTCAACTGAGGATGCTATGTGGACGAATGATTAAGGACCAAATTACATTTTTACAATAAGTCTATGCGACGATCGATTAACGTCCTACTTAGAGCCAGATGGAGTGAAATTTAAACATTATCGATATACGACATATTGTATTTGAGCCATTTAAGCATGTAAAGAGAGGTTAACGAGAGGACTTATAATAGGTGTTCCACACATTTTTTTATTGCATCGAGAGACGAGGGCAACGAGACCAACTATAAATGAGAACAAGCTAATAGTAAGTACGAACTTACCATTAGAGTCAATACAGCGATTTGTTGTTATTTACCTCACACATTTTGTTGTGGACTGAAGGAAACACAGGGTTTTTCTGTTCAGGAATATATTTCTTCTTCAGAGTTTACAATTTTTCTTTTTTCTTTTCTTTTTCTTCTTAATTGTTGCTTCCTCTGATGATCGTACCTTTCGAACAAACACGGCTTACTTAAGTACTTCGAGGCAATACCGTACAGAGAGCCGTTTTTTTGTGACCCAATTTCGTATACATTTTTACTATGACAATACGTGTTTTCTTTTATTTTTACCATTATTCTTTTTAACAATATACAAGTGTTATACATCAAATTAAAGGTCTCATTCTATACTTTCTTAAAATATAACTATCACACATACATGTCAAATAGATAAGTTTTTATGACCTTTTGAAACTCATACTTGGCTAAGTCTATACATTACACATATTGAATCATCGAACGTAACCTAATTTTTATAATTCTCTTTACCTATTTACAATTTATTAAAACGAAATCGTAGTTCTTAACAATAATCTAATGACGTTGCCGCTGTCCTTAACATTCTCCCCCCGGCGTGACAGTGGCAGGATCTCCTTGTCTTGATCAGCATCCTTGGCTCCAGCTGCTTCCAGCATCGCTAATTTGGAAGTCGGTCGCCGGAACACTCCGCTCGTAGTGCGCACGTCGGCACTTCGTACATGTTCATCTGGGCCTGGATACACGCGTTCCACGACGCCTCGTGGCCATGTGTTACGTGGTAACAAAGGATCTACCACGATCACGAGGTCCCCTACTGCAAGTGGTCGCAGGTTTCGTGGGTTTCCGCGCCGGGACACCAGCGTTGGTAGGTATTCGCGCACCCAGCGTCGCCAGAATTCGTCAGCAAGAGCATTAGCGGCGCGCCAAGCACGTCGGTCGGTTAACTCACAGGCTCCAGTGGTAGGTAGACCGGTCGATGACCCAATCAAAAAATGGTTCGGGGTTAATGCCTCAGGGTCGTCTTGGTCCACTGAAACGTGAGTCAGCGGTCTGGCGTTGACTGAATATTCGGCTTCAGCCAACAGGGTCTGTAGAACCTCTTCTTTCGGGAATTTCTCGTTCAATGTCACCTGGAGGGCGGTCTTCACGGATCTGACCATCCTTTCCCAGGCACCTCCCTGGTTTGGAGCGCCTGGCGGTGTGTACTTCCACTTCATACGGTGTTGCAGTCCCAGCTGTTGCAGTTCAGGAGCCCATTCTTCAGCAGCTCGTCGCAGTTCCACGTCCGCACCCTTGAAGTTAGTGCCGTTGTCCGAGTACATGACTGCCGGCCATCCTCTTCGCGCCGCCATTCTCCTGATCGCCATCAGAGCTGAATCCGTTGACAAAGACGCTACCAGTTCGATGTGGATAGCTCGCATAGTCAGGCAGGTAAACAGTGCTCCCCATCTTTTCTCATGACGGCGTCCGATGGTGACTGTCATGGGACCAAAGTAATCCAGCCCACAGTTGGAGAACGGTCGTTGAAATGCTCCTAGTCGTTCTTTAGGTAGGTCTCCCATGGGTGGCGTTCGAGGGTTCGCTCTTCGCAGTCGGCAGAAGGTACAGTCTTTGGTGACGGATCGCACGGTGGGTCGTAACTTCAGAATCCAATACTTCTGGTTCAAGTCGTTCACTACCCTTTCTCGGTTTCCATGTCCTGCTTTTCTGTGTTCGTACATTATCAGGAGTCTCGTGAAGGGGTGTCGACCGTCGAGTATAATCGGCTTCTTGGTTTCCACCGGAACTTGGGCAGCACCAATTCTTCCTTTGAGTTTCAGCAGGCCATCTTCGTAGGTCGGATCGAGTCTGTAGAGTGGACTGGATCTGGGAACTGTCTTTCCCTTCTTCAATAATTCAATTTCGGCCTGAAATTTATCTTGTTGAGCTCTTCGTTGCCATAGTTTCTCAGCCTTTTGAAGATGTTCAACTTCCAATACAGCTTTCTTGTTCCTAATCCTCTCCATGACTGAAAGGACTCTCCCTGTCGTTCTTATCAGACGCTCATAGTTCGAGAAGCGTGTGATTTCCGGTAGACAGCTCAGTTCAGGGGCGGAGTCTGAAGCATAGAGGACGACTTGCTCTTCTTCATGATCTTCATAGTTCGTCAAGTTCTGAGGCCATTCGTTCATAGGCATCTTCAGAAATTCTGGGCCAGTGTACCAAACGTCTTCAGCGCTCTTCGGTACATAGCCGGATCGGGTGGCTAGGTCTGCCACGTTCTGGTGTGTCGGTACCCATCTCCACTGATGGACGGAACTGAACTCCGCGATCTCTCCGAGCCTGTGCGCTACGTACGGTGTGTAGCGTCGGCTGCCGTTGCGGATCCAGTGTAGTACCACTTGAGCATCTGTCCAGTAGACGACGGCGTCTGCGTTCCATCTGTGCTCTCTCACGACGTTGTCTGCTAACCTGATCCCAATTAATGCAGCTTGCAGTTCCAATCTTGGGATCGTTTGTGTCTTGAGCGGCAAGACCTTCGCTTTAGCTGCAGCCAAGATGGTCTTCAAGCTTTCATCTTCTTGTTCCAATCTCCAATAGACTGCAGCAGAGTAGGCGCTTTCGCTCGCGTCGCAGAAGACGTGCAGCTGGCGGTTTCTGACGGGGCTCCCCCCGTTGTAGCTTCGCGGTAATTCGATACGCTTGATGTGTTCTAGGTCCCTCAACCATTGAGCGAAGGCTTCGGCGGACGGTGCTGGAATTGGCTCGTCCCAGTCGATCTTCTGCCGCCATAGGTTCTGAAGCTCAATCTTCGCTGTGATCGTGTAACAGCTGAGTAGTCCCAGTGGATCGTAGATACTCATTACAGTGCTGAGCGCTTCTCGCTTCGTTGGTGGTCGCAGCAAACGTTGAACGTCGGCGGGAACTCGGTTGAGTGAAGTATTAAACTTCATCACGTCGTTGGCCGCATCCCAGATCATGCCCAGCGTCTTCTCGCAGAGCTCGTTCTTCGTTATAGGTTGTTCCGTAACTCTAGCTCGCAGCTGTTCAGGGATGCTGCTTAAAGTGCTCCTTTCGTTACAGGTCCAACTCCTCAGATGAAAGCCGGCCTGTTTGTGAACGTAGTCAACCTCCTCGATGGTTTCTCTGGCAATCTCTTCACTGGGGTAGCTATCGACGTAATCGTCTACGTAATGTGCTTCAGTGATGGCCTTCAGTGCTTTGGGGTGTGATTCGGCGAAGTCCAGCGCGTTTCTGTTTCGTACGCTGTGTGCCAGAAACGGAGAACTTGATGCCCCAAATATCATCGATGTCATCTTGTATGGAGTAGGTGGCTTCGTCCGATCTCTTCTCCACAGGAACATTTGAGCGGGTTGATCTTCTTTCCTAATTTTCACTTGTAGGAACATCTCTTGAATGTCAGCTTTGACCGCAATTCTCTCTTCTCTGAATCTGAAGAGTATCGACATAAGAGGCAGTAATAGATCCGGCCCTTCTAGCAGAAAATCGTTCAGGCATACGCCGTGCGTTTTAGCTGCAGCATCGAAGACCAATCTCACTTTTCCCGGCTTATTAATGTTCTTCACGGGAAAGTGAGGCAGGTACCAGGTCACGCGGCTACCAGCTTCAGATCCGTCGCACTCCTCTGCGTATCCTTTCTGAAGAAGGTTATCTATCTGCTGTTCGTATTGCTGTCTCTCGTCCGGTGACTTGTCCAGCTTGTGTTCTAAGTTCGTCAGCCTTTTGAGCGCATTGTTGTAGCTCAAAGGTAGGTGAATGTCGTCTGCCCTCCAAGGAAGCCCAACCTCGTAGCGGCCATCTTCTCTCCTTCTCGCTGAGTTCTCGAAGGCGTTAGCTGCTCGTTGATCTCGTTCGTTGGTTCTGGACTTCAATGAGATTCCCAGGGCATCGATCTCAAAATGCTTCTTTACCGTCTCTTGCAGGTCTTCTTGGTGTGACGTAATGCAAACGTGGAGGATGTCTTCGTGATCTTGCCTGATGATCTTCTTGGGAAGGTTGCCATGAATAACCCAGCCTAGTTGAGTTCGTGAGGCTGCGGGTTGGTTCTGCTTCCCCATACGTAGTTCTCTGGATACAATCAGCTGCCAGTTGTCGCTACCGATCAATATCTGAGGTTGCTTCTGCTCGTAGCATAACTCTTCACGCTTAAGGTCTTTCAGGTAGTCCAGCTGCAGAAGTTCCTCGGGTATAGACTGGTTCGGTAGGTTCATGCCCTTGACGGTTCTTGCGGTTATGGCGTAATTTCGTCCTTTGTGACCCCGTATGTTGATCTTGACCAGACGGCTGTTGGCTTCACGTCGCTCTGTGTTGATCCCCTGCATGTTCAGACTTCTGTAGGGACCGTCTGCTCCAATTGCTTCGGCTACTTTGTCGTCAAGTAGCGTGACTGTAGACCCCTCATCGAAGAGTGCGTAGATCTTGGCTTCACCTTTGGGCCCATTGATCGTGACTGGGCAGATCTTCAGCTTCACTTCTCGATTGGCCGTGGTTAAGGTAGTCGCTACAGTCTCTTCTGTTTCTGAAGCTGTAGGTGTGGATGACACCCTTGACTCGTCGTGGAGCAATCTGTGATGAGGTCTCTTGCACCCGTTGACTCCGCAGGGCTTCGCCTTACAGTTGATCTTTCTATGTCTGCCAGCCAAGCATTTGAAGCATACTCTGGCGTCCTTTGCTGTGATCCATCGTTCTTGGATCTTCTTCTCCAGGAACTTCGAGCACTTCGAGAGTTGGTGCTCCTGTTCACATGAGGGGCACCTCATCTTGCTCTGGTCCTGTGATTTAGGTGAAACGGCTTCTTGATCTTCCGATACGGCAAAGACTGGTCTTCTATTCCTTTGTTCCAGTAGTCTTCCCTGCGGCCGTAGTGGTTCTCGTTTCGCAGTTAGGCTTGTACAAAACCCATGACGCAGCGCTCGATCGGCTTCTCTCATTAGGAACTGAGATAAGAGTGCGATCTCAGGTTCTTCGCTGCATCCCATTGTTAGCTCAGCGTAGTCGTACCATCTTGACCTTTGATGTGGACTGAGCTTCTCGAGGATCTCTCTGATCAGCAAAGGGTTCTGAAGGTACCCCTGCTTGACCCCCTTGAGCACGGTGACTGCGTTCTGGACCTTCACTGCAAATGTGTTCAGCTCGTTTGTGGCTCCCCCGAGCTTGGGAAGCTTCTTCAGTTCTTCTAATGTTCGGTCAACAATAAGTTCAGGTCGACCGAAACATTGTTCCAGGGTCTTCACTATCCGATCGGGTGGCGTTGTTGCAGTGAGTAGAGGAGCCACGGCTTCTTTGGCTTCCCCTCGAAGACAGTTCCTCAAGCGCGCCAGGTTCTCGATCGGTGAGATGTTGAAGGTTGTCGTTGTCTCTTCATATGCGGCTTTGAATTGAAGCCACTCTGTCGGTGCCCCGGAGAACACTGGTAGATCTGAGGCTTGACGTGATGGTGGTCGCATGGTCATCATCTTCTGTAAGACCCCTGCCAGTTGTTCAATTCCTCGGTCATGTCTCCTTGGTGAGCGTTCCTTTGTTGAATCTTTCCAGCCGACTCTTGTTCGAAACCCTTCTGTTCGTTCTCTTCGGTAACGCGTGTTCTCTGGTTCAGGTTTTGATGTTGTAGCAGCATCAGCAGTAGCAGCCACAGCATCAGCATCAGCAGCAGCAGGCGGTAGGGTGGGGGCCCGAAGGTCATTGGCCTCCCCCCGTAGGGCCTCTGTGCCAGCAGTGGTGTCCTGAAGCCATGTTGTAACGCGTCGTTCCAATTGTTCGGGTGGCTCTGGGTTTTCTTCATCATTGCTGTCATCTTCCAAGACAGCAATATCAGCGGCAAGCTTCTTTTTAATTAGCTCAGCTTCAATTTGTAGTTCTTTTCGACGAATAAAGGCAAGCTCCTTTTCCGCTTCGTACTGCATACGGGCGATGACGCTGGCCGTTGATCGGCGTGAATGTATGGAGTTCGCTTTGTTTCTTCGAGTCGATCCGCGGTCAGATTCGACGTACTTCGTATTTCTCGCCGGCGCACTGCTATGTCCCGGCAGTGTGGTATACCCCTGCAGCCGTTCGGATGCTGCAGTAGGTATGTCAGTCGCCGACGATGGCTCGATCTGGCTAGTCTCCGTCGCCGCCGCTAGTTCTGCTCGTTCGTACGTCCCAGGTTCAGAGGGGCCCCCCCCGATCGGGGGTGCGGGGGGGCCGGACGCGGTCGGTGAGCGTGGCGGATCGACGAAAACTCGCCGTTGAGTTTGTTCATCTTCGTTCGCGGCTTGATTTCTTGTGACGACCATTTTTTCCTGCTTCCCTGGCTTCTTCATAATCCGGCTTCGATGGACCAGCGATTGTTGTGGACTGAAGGAAACACAGGGTTTTTCTGTTCAGGAATATATTTCTTCTTCAGAGTTTACAATTTTTCTTTTTTCTTTTCTTTTTCTTCTTAATTGTTGCTTCCTCTGATGATCGTACCTTTCGAACTACTGGGGTCTTCAGCGAAGTTTTATCTCTTCGTGGAGTCGGGCTTCGAGCGGAGGCTCCTTTCCCGGGTATTCGTCGCTGCTGACGATGCCAGCAGGGTCTTTTGGACTCCTTTTCCTTCTTCTTCCTGTCGTGCCTTTCGAACTGGGGGGGTCTTCAGCGAAGATTTTCTTTCTTCGTGGTGTCGGGCCTCGAGCGTAAGCTCCTTGCCCGGGCATTCAACGCTGCTGGTGATACCAGCAGGGTCTTTTGGACTCCTTCCGTCTTCTTCCTTACGTGCCCGTAAGGGAGAGGGAGGAGTAAATTGGGGTTCTTTTTTTTTTTTTTAGTATTTGCTGGATAGTAGGGTATCGTCACCCCACCAGGTCAAAACGACCCTCGGCGCGGTCATGCCCACAGGGTGAGACAGCATTGGCTGAGGCCCCGTGAACGCCAGCGAGCGGGTCGTCCCCCTGGTGGGGGGAAGCTATTGTCAAGAATTTCCCTGGTATTTTATGGTAACTTTGATTTTCGGCGCGGGAGGGGGCTCCGGCCGAGGGCTATTTGTAGATGAAGGTGGGGATGGCGGAGGAGGGGGGGGCGTCTTTATGACGCTCCTGGGCAGCGCTTTGCGGCCCTTCCTTTTTGGAAGGTCTTCTGTTTGTGGCGCGATGTTCTGGAGATGAGAGTGGGAGCCATGATCGGCGCGGTCAAACATGTTTCGCGCCAAGCGCCTGACGAAGGACTCCACACTTTCAACTCGGGCGTCCCGGGCTATTACGTCGTTCCTGACATACCTCTCCGCGCGGGTGATGATGCGCAGGGAGATGTTCTGCTGGGTTTGCAGCTTGCGTCTTTGGGTGGCCGAGCAGAGCGCGTACCACGCGGGCGCTGCGTAGGTCAGCCTTGGTCTGAGGTATAGTTTATAGAGGTTGATCCTGGTAGCCAGTGGGAGTTTTGCTGTGAGGACTGGCCGGAGCATGCCGCGTGCCCTCTTCGTTTGTGTCACGGCATACTCCACCTGCTTTGTCATCTGTAGCCTGGAGTCTATGTGGCATCCCAGATATCTCACCTCGGACTTCCAGGCGATACGCCGGTCTCTCAGGGTGAGGTCCTGGACATATCGCCTAGGGCCGAAGGTGATGGCGACAGTCTTGTCCACGTTCACCGCCATGCGCCATTTGTCGAGCCATGTGGGGAGTAGGTTCAGGGCTCGCTGCATCTTCCTTGACGCTACATACCCTGTGGGAGCGGAGGAGAAGTAGGCGCTGTCATCCGCGAACAGTGCCAGAAAGACATTTTCCTCTTGGTCCTCTATCGTGGGGATGTCGTTGGTGTAGAGGGCATATAGCGCTGGGGATAGGCAGCTGCCCTGTGGTACTCCGGCACATATGGGTTGCGGCGCTGACTCACTGTTCTCTACTGTGACGGTGAACGTGCGATTCTCCAGAAATGCCGCCAGTACTCTGCAATAGGCCGGCGGGGTGTCTGCAGTATAGAGCTTGTGGATCAGTCCTGGGTGCCACACTCGATCGAACGCCTTCTCTATGTCGAGGAAGACTCCCACCGCTGTGTGGCCCTTGTTTCGATCTTCGGCTATCCTGTGTAGGACTCTGGCTAGTTGGAGAGTCGTCGAGTGGTCACTGCGAAATCCGAACTGCTCCGCCCTCGGTTCTATGTGGGGGCGAATTCTTCGGAGGAGAAGCCTCTCAAACAACTTTGCCAGAGTCGGAAGCAGTGTGATGGGCCTGTAGCTTGCTGCGTGGCGCCTGTCCTTTCCTGGTTTTGGAAGAGCGATTATCCGACCTTTTTTCCATACTTCCGGGAAGTGTCCCGTCCTCAGGATACCATTTCGAACAAACACGGCTTACTTAAGTACTTCGAGGCAATACCGTACAGAGAGCCGTTTTTTTTGTGACCCAATTTCGTATACATTTTTACTATGACAATACGTGTTTTCTTTTATTTTTACCATTATTCTTTTTAACAATATACAAGTGTTATACATCAAATTAAAGGTCTCATTCTATACTTTCTTAAAATATAACTATCACACATACATGTCAAATAGATAAGTTTTTATGACCTTTTGAAACTCATACTTGGCTAAGTCTATACATTACACATATTGAATCATCGAACGTAACCTAATTTTTATAATTCTCTTTACCTATTTACAATTTATTAAAACGAAATCGTAGTTCTTAACAATAATCTAATGACGTTGCCGCTGTCCTTAACACATTTTATACCGAACAACTCTATATAAATATCTTAAAAACCGCATTGTACGTACGCGTACCAAGAAAAGAAGCATTAAGACCATAAAAATAAACAAAAAACTTAAAGAACAAACAGATAATCTTGTTTGTGTGATATTACTTTTGATTTAATAATGATATTGATCTAACATTGTAAGCCACATAACTGTTTATAAATTTTTAATTCAGGACGTGACCTTCGCATTGTCGCTTTGAATTCTAATACCGTAGTCATCTTTCATATATACGTTAATAAGTGTATTTATCGTCCTCCAATAACTAGTACAAATACGGGGTTTTATAGCTTTATCTTGTGGAAATATTAATACATTGACTTAGGGAGAGGCGGGCTAGTCACGACAGGTTGCGTGTGCGCCGGGAACCTGCCAATAACGAGTTGTATTGGTTGTATATAATTAGACCCCGACCAATTTGCCCGAATATGTGATTAGAAATATGGGAACAAAGGCATAGCCTTGGTTTTGCTTGCAATGCTTTTGATGCAGCTATTTACAGCCGTTGCAACATACTAGTTTTTTTTAATTTTGTGAGTTATAATACTTAACACATTCCCTACCAGATGGTAAGCCGCATGTACTGCCATTCTTTGATTTCAATTCAGGCCGAAATTGTAATAATATTTTTATTTCTGGAACAAAGCTAACGATAACGCCGGCAGATAGACTATTTCTTTGGCCCCTAGTTAGTCGAACAAAGAAAAGTTATTCCGGCAAACAGCCCAACGGCATTCCAAACTGCGACAAGTATTTGCCTGGTAATTAGAATTTGTTCATATAAAATCGCACAACAAAACTATACTTACATTATCAGGGGTGCGCCAAAGTTCACCTAAATTTTCAACTCCGAAAATTGGAACTCCGAAAATGTTCTTCCTAACATTTTTCATCCTAACAATCACAATTACTAACTACTCTGTCTCTAATGTTTTAATTCCGAATCATTCAACTTCATAATGTCGGTAGCAATAAACATCTATTATACTATTATTTCTTTTCCTATATTTTGTCAACATAACCATCTTTTACACTATTATTGAAAGTCATACCTTTTTTGTTTAGATTTATTTTTATTCATAATAATCAGTATTATTTACATTAATTTTGCGTAACTTTTACAGTTTTAGTTATTTACACATAACATGATAACAAATAAGAATACCAGTACCCTGGTACAAGTAGTTAAATACATGTTTTCATTTACACATTTCAACTAAAGTAGTTTAATATTAGCGGCTATAGCTTTCAAATAATCTCTTTTATTGGTGTATTTTGCTTTAAAATTCAATATATATTTAATTCTATCATCTTTGTCGTTGTATTTTCTTTTCTTGGCGGCAGGGGGAGCCCCGTTAAGATGTTTTTGGATTTCTGCAGCTTGATCGGTCATATTTATAGTTCTTGGTTTAGGTTAGGTTACAACTGTGACCACACAACGTACGAGCCGAGCGAGCGAAGCGAGCGTGCCGCGGTAGCGGCCGGCGAAGTACCAGAAACGAATCGAAAACGAAAAAAGTCATAAACATAACCGTAAATCAGTCGTATTTTACGATTTTCATTCATTTAAGCCAAAAAATCAGTGAAACAACCTTTAATCATTCTAAACAGTTTTCTAATTAATTTTTATTATAGACATATATTTTTATTACATTTGGTAGATAAATGTTTCTTTCTAAGTATGAGTGAAAACATTATGGTAATTATGTTTAGGGATAAAAACGTTAGGATAAAAAACAGTAGGAGCTTTAATATTGTATGTTAACGATTTTATTGCTAACAATTTTCGGAAACATGAGTGTTATGAACATCGACGGTAGCACTACAAATAGTATGAATAAAAACTTTAGGATTAAAAATTTTAGGAGGAGTGATCATTCGGATTACAAATCGTTAGGAAGAACAATTTCGGATAAAGAACTTTAGGTGAGTCAATATGGACCCCATTATCAGAGCAAACACTTGAATCACGAATATACAAACATAATACAATAAAAAAATAAAATGTCTATAGAATTATAAATAATATTTGTATGCCATCTATGATGCACCGTGTCCATACCAGCCCTAGCTGATATAAAGTTGATTCTGTATTTTGTTATATGTATTTAAAGTCTCATTTTAACAATGTGAAACGTTAAAATGCTACAAAAATAAAAAGAATCAAGAGAACAATAATATTTTTTCGAAATAGATTAATTGAAAGTAACAAGTGCTACTTTAAAATTTGGCTTTTGAATCGATTTTTACAGTTACATTTTGTGTTGTAGCACTTGTGAAATAGTGTCAAGGAAAAGGGCCGTTTATTCAAAAAAAACTCACATAAAACTGAAGTTAATCTGCTTTGTCTCTTTGTTACAGATAATATACGAGAGTTTTCATGCGGTAACCTTTTTTACCGCACCCTGTACTTGAATGAGGAGAGAAATACTTTATACGTAGGTGCTATGTAAGTATTGCTATAATATTAATTGTTATTATTCTAAGAAACATATGATTTCTAAGTTATAGCTGTACCGTGTAAGCTTCTAACGATAGTATAATAAATAATATTATGTACTTGATTTAGTTTATATAATGAATAATTTTATATTATACAGATATAACATGGTTTGGTTTAACCCAGATGTACCTATATGGCTTAAAGGAATTATCAATTTGTGGTACTTATTTAAAAGACTTATTTATGATAAATCCGCATATTTGACGACCGATATGGCGCGGTGGCATGAATACCCGCTCTCCGCTCCAAGGTCGTGGGATCGATTCCCACACAGGACAAATATTTGTGTGCATAAACATGAATATTTGTTCTGGTCTGGGTGTTTCCCTATATATATTAAGTATTTATTTACAAAAGAAAAAAAAAGTATTTATGAATGTTTATCCGTTATTTAGTATCCATAACACAAGTTCTTAATGATACTTACCTGGAGCTAAAATAATTGGTGTAATTGTTAGAAAATATTTCTTATTTCTTATATTAATTATTGTTCCTTTGAACAACTCCTGTCTCTTTGTGACTTGTCATAAGTACCACATACTGCCTGATGGCATGGACCACTCCACATGTTGGCAATAAAATTAAGAATGCTGTAATCCCTACCCTTCCGAGGAGTCATGGCATGAGCACGGCAACAAGTGCCCATACTATGATATCCACAACAGTCTCTTTTAGTAGTCCTCTAAAACCGTGTGGTCACTGAAAATATGTTATATTCATTCGATTTTTGTGTTTACTTTTAGGTATGCAGATGAAACTATCACATTTTTAATTTATATACCCAAGTTTCTATAAATACATAGAAGTAAACTAACAAGATATTTGCGATCACAGTCTACTACTATATCATTCGCCAATAGTCTTGTCATTATGTTTTTTTTTATAGAATAATAATTATTAATTAAATTAAAGTTTACTTTGCCAGTTCTAACTGCATTGTACTTTGAATATTTATAAATGAGCGACACCGAGGCGTCCACAAAGCAGTAACAACCGCAGGGGAGAAAAGAAAACGGAAAAGAATAAATTATTTCACTAAATGGCGTAATGTGGACGGCCGACTATTCTGCGTAATTTATACGGCCCGTTGAACGGGACTTGAGCAAATAAAATAAATAGAACGGTCGCATTCAGCGCATATGCTCCTCTAGCCACAAAAAGTGGCATTTTTCCATTCCGCTGCGGATTGTCTAGTTACTCTTGCAGTCTTCTTTTATTTACCACAATTTAAATGCAGCTGGGAGCGAACTTTGAGGATAAAATACAATATTGCTCCACGAATATCTATTTAGCGGTGCACTAACTCTCGTCTTTGTTACAGGGATCGTGTGTTCAAACTAAATATGACTGATATTAGCCAGTCGCATTGTGAGGTAAGTTCTAACTTTTAAAGTAATACTCTGTCATGGTCTCAGCTCTTTGACGTCTCACAGCTGGGAACGAGTCTCCTCTAGAAACTGAGTAGAAAGAGGTTCTGATTATGTTGTCCTACTCTAACCCATTGCCGATTAGTAGAGACAAGCCTGCGTGTTCTGTTGTGAACTTTTTGAATGATGACCAATAACAGTAACCCCCTGTATAAGATCGATCATATACCACAAAAACTGTCACTTATCTAAGTAATCTCTGACCTCTGTGCTGTGAACGCTGCTTGTCTTCGGTAAACCAGTTATCAGAATTAAGTTCACCTCTTCCTCTTATATTTAAAATGCGCTTTGATGTAAGGAAATATTCAAAATTATGTCATAAAAGGGGAGTGGCATTTATACGGGATAAAAAAGTAACATTTTCATTTGGTGGTTTAGAAGAAAAGTTCTTAGTGGCCACTTTTCCGGTACTACACTAGATCTTTAATGCTCACACATATAAGGCTTTCCTACATTTCCACACTTAAGTGTCATAACGTTTTCAAAGGCCAAACTCTTATGTAAGCGCTGAAAAGTTTATACTTGCAAATTTTACTTCACTTTCGGACTGAAGGAAAAATAAAGAATTACAATGTCTGAATACAAAGAAGTGCAGCATATTGCTTGTGGTGAAATGATGTTAAAAATAAAATTCAATTACAAACACACTTTACACTTCACGAGTAGCAATAATAGGTTTTTATTGTACATTAATAAAATTTAGGACGTATGGTATGCAGCAGTCTGGTAAAATAAATTATAATAGGCACATGAATGGTAGAGAAATAAAAAGCCTTTATTGTTTAATATTTTTAAATTTATATTCGAAACTTTAGGGCACTAACTATAGATTTTTCTTATTATTATTATTATTTTCCCAAGGTCAGGTTGTCACGTAAAAATTCTTTAAAATCGATAAAAATTTTCCGGCAGGAATAAGATTTAAAGAGTAACTGTCGCTTATAGTTGTTATTATAAGTGAATAATTTCCAGAGGGATACGTTGGTGTTGGAGGCGAGTAACGTGGCGCGATGCGTGAGCAAGGGCAAGTCAGAACCATTTGAGTGTCGCAACCACGTCCGGGTGTTGCAGCCACTGGGCGACGGAGACAGGCTGTACGTCTGCGGGACCAACGCGCACAGCCCAAAGGACTGGGTGGTCTATGTACGTATCTTATTTAGAAATAAATATAATCAGAACCGTTTGAGTGTCGCAACTACTTCCGGGTGCTGCAACCACTGGGTGACGGAGAGGAGCTGTACTTCTGCGGGACCAACGCGCACAGCCCGAAGGACTGAGTGGTCTATGTAAGTATCTTATTTCACGATAAAGACAATCAGAACCTGCTATATGTCTGCGGGATAAAAGCACACAGCCCGAAGGACCGTGCAAGTATCTCATTGTACAATAAAGACAATCCGAACAGAGAGTTCTCGTTTTAAGGGCCTGAATAAGAGATATTCGGCATATAAAATGGCATTATTGTATGGACTATCTGTCAAATAAACGCTATTGGAGAAAAAAACTTGTTGTTGATACAGAAAACAGACCATTAGAAGCGAGCAGTATCTGTCTCAAGAAGTCCCTTTGGTAAAAAGCCATATTTGTATTGAAATTGAGAAAGAAGTAAGTAGTAAAATTTACCAGAGCATTGCAAAACTTTATATTTTAAATTCTATTTGTGACGAATAATCATAATCTGAAGATTATAAAGTAAGCCTCTTTCTTTACTCAAAAAATACAAATTTTTCAACAGCTAAACCTGACGCACCTACCTCGACACGAGTACATACCAGGGGTGGGTCTCGGCGTGGCAAAGTGCCCATACGATCCGGCAGACAACAGCACCGCAGTCTGGGTTACTGAGGGTAACCCTGGTGGACTACCAGCTCTCTACGCTGGCACTAACGCGGAGTTCACCAAGGCAGACCCGGTTATATTTAGGAACGATCTGTTTGACTTCAGAACGGGACAGAAAAAGTTCAATTTCAAGAGAACTTTGAAATACGATTCCAAGTGGTTGGATAGTAAGTTTGATATTACTTTTTTATTAACAAGTATAAACAATTAATGGTTACTGATTTGACTTTGTTTTGGTAATTTTAAAGCAGTGTTCATATTTTAAAATATATTCTCAATCCCAAAAGGCGAAGTTATCAATCAAATTAGCTATCAGTATTATACCAAAAACTACTTCTAAATGCGAGTATTTTTAAGAACTACTTTAAAAAAAAATTGTTTTTTTTCTATCTTTAAAATAATTATAGAAACTACAAGTCTGATTGAATACACGTTTCTGAATACAGCAGATAAAAAAAATTCAATGAGATAAGAACATAATGAAATTTAAACATACATCTCATTGTTACAGAAACAAATTTTGTGGGATCATTTGACGTCGGTGAATATGTACTGTTCTTCTTCCGAGAGACAGCTGTAGAATTTATGAATTGTGGCAAAGCTGTGTATTCGAGGGTGGCCAGGGTATGCAAACACGACACCGGAGGCAAACACATATTGAGCCAAAACTGGGCCACTTACCTCAAAGCACGACTAAACTGCAGCATACCCGGGGAGTTCCCTTTCTATTTTGATGAGATACGTGAGTATTTTATTGCATACTACTTTTTTCCCACGACTTCGTATGTGTAAATTGACATTCATACATACATTCACAGCCCACAATTCGCCAATCATATAGTTGGTCCCACGTAATAGGTGGCGATCCTATTGCCGCTTAGCGGGCACTGTTAAATTCACCAGAGCCTCGTCCGTTGATCGGCAGGTGCAGCACTTGCAGGCGAGGTTGGCTTGGGTCCTAAGTTTTTGGTAGGATCCCTATACACCTAAATAAATTTACCTGATTATAGTAACGTGGAGCTTGATTCTACATATTGGTTTCAAAATGTGGCTATAGTCTAATCATCGCCTTTATCTGGTACCAGTTCCACTGGAAATTGCATGGAAATGGCCACGGCATATGCATGACGCTATTTTCAATAAAGGACTCGGCAATAAAGGACTGTTGGATAGTATTTTATTTGATATTTACCAATTCATTTATAAACAGATTGGTATTAGAGGGGAAAATATCCTTCTAAGGTTTAATATAGTTCTATAGTTAAAATGATCAAATAAATGAATAAAAAGAGACGTATTAATTTAAAGTTTCATATTCTAAATTCAAATATTAGTATGTTACTCTAAAAAATTACTTTAAAAATGGTAAATCGAAATTCTAATCTGCGAAAGAAAGCGTTAGTTTTACATAAGCGACTCGACATTACTTGAATATTTAGTTACAAAATCATTTCATTTTTATCCATTTAAAAAAAAAAAATTACCTAATTTAAATTATAAGTAAGTTCGTTAAAAATACTAGACCACTTAAAATCGATGTCTTCAAATGACTCATTTGCCTTAGACATTATAGAATTAATGTAATGAATATTCAATTCCACAATCAACTGTTTACTAAGTGATGATTTCACTAATAACGTCTTGGGTCGAGCAATCAGTGGACTTATAAGGCCCGTAATAGAATTAGTTTGTGGGAGTAAGGATGGTCTATAATCATTATCGAGAAACAAACATTAAATAAAGTACTTAATAGCTTTACTAAGTCGGCAACGTTTCAACGCAAAGGAACCGTTAGAAAAGTGGATTTATAACACGATATCATAAAATGTTGTCGTGCTCTTATAATCCGTCGTTTTATATTATTAATTTAAGTATCAATCAATTTAAAAAAAGCGTGCCTGTTCTGCATATATCTAAACGCAGTGGTAACCTTAAGAAAATAATAAATATTAGGTCGGGGAAAAAGTCTTTTCGCATAACGTAGGTATAAACTTATTATAAAATTTTTTTGACTGTACTATTTGTGTCTGTCTGGTTTTGGTAACATTAAAAAGGTTCCATTATAAAGAAAAGAAAAAAATAAAAAAAAAGTTGTTTCTCGCTATTTTTCATTTGTTTTTCTCTCCGTAAAAATGAGTGAATCTAATGAAGTAATTCGATACATTTTAAAATTTTATTATAAAAAAGGCAAAAATGCAACTCAAGCAGTGAAAAAAATTTGTGATGTTTATGGACCTGATGCAGTGTCAGTAAGAGTAGCACAAATTTGGTTCAAACGTTTTCAGTCCGGAAATTTTGATGTTAAAGATGCACCTCGCTCTGGTCGCCCTGTTACGAATAAAATGGACGCCATTTTTGAAAGAGTGGAGCAAGATCGGCATATTAGTAGTTACGATGTAGCTGAAGAACTGGGAATTGACCACAAAACAGTTTTGACCCATTTGAAGAAAGCTGGTTATACAAAAAAGCTCGATATTTGGGTGCCACACGAGCTCACTCAAAGAAACTTAATGAACCGTGTACTCATTTGCGATTCATTATTGAGACGTAATGAAACCGAGCCGTTTTTGAAGAGATTGAACAACTGGCGATGAAAAGTGGATCACGTACGACAAGAACGTGCGAAAAAGGTCGTGGTCGAAAGTTGGCCAGGCTTCACAGACTGTGGCCAAACTTTTTTTTTTTTTTGTTTTACGTCGGTAACAAAATGAATTTACGCACTGCCTTCCGGCCAAAGGGGGACCGAAAGGGGGTGTGGGACTCACCACCGGCAGACACGACCGCCGGCAGCAATACCCACTAAAAATCTTCCGACGACGCCCGCCGCTTGTTGAGGAAGAGGCGGGGGCAAGTACCTGGGTTGCAGCTTCTGACATCCCGCCTGCGGCCAACGTCCCCCGGACCAAAACCGGGAGGACCTCCTCAGAGAGGCGCAGTGGACGCGCCCCTCCTACCTCCCCCTGCGACCATAGCGTGTGTGGCCGACTTCCCGGAGGGTCCATGGTTAGACAGCAGGGGCCCCCAGCCCCCGCTGCCTGGACCCTCCTGGCGCTGCTGAGCGGGCCCTCCTGGCCTACCCGCAGCGCCCTCCATAGGTCCCTCTTAGTTTCCCCCCCGGTAGTCAGTACTAAGGGCACCCAGAGTCGTCGGTCTCTGGGTGTTACCTTTTCCCTAGCGCCTCCTGCGCCCTACCGGGAGGTACTCAGCCCCCCCACCACGACAAGGTGGAGACCAGACTGTGGCCAAACCTGGCCTAACACGAAATAAGGTGATGCTGTGTGTATGGTGGGATTGGAAGGGCATTGTTTATTATGAGCTTTTACCGCCCGGCAAAACCATCGATTCTGATCTTTACTGCCAGCAACTGATGAGATTAAAGGAAGCAGTCGAGAGAAAACGGCCGGAAGTGATCAACAGGAAGGGTGTGGTCTTTCATCACGATAACGCTAGACCACACACATCTTTAGCCACTCAGCAAAAATTAAGAGAGTTCGACTGGGAGGTCCTAGTGCATCCACCATATAGCCCTGACCTTGCGCCTTCAGATTTTCACCTGTTTCGGTCTCTGCAGAATTCTTTAGGTTCTGTAAGGTTGACCTCAAGAGAGGACTGCCAAAACTATTTGTCCCGTTTTTTTGATCAGAAGTCCCAAAGTTTCTACAGTAACGGGATAATGTCTCTGCCCACAAAATGGCAGAAAGTTATTCAACAAAACGGTACATATATATTGTAAATAAATGTAAATAAACTTTGAAAAAAATGCTTTTCATACAAAAATACGAAAAGACTTTTTCCCCAACCTATTATAATGGTTTAGTGTTGTAAACAAACACATATTAGCCATAATTTGATAATTGGGAAATTGTTTTTATAACTATAACCTTTTAGTATGCTTTATAGTGTGCGGTTACTCACATTTGAGTTCATAATATTTAAAGGTTTTTCTTCATAAGGTGCATCTAAATGACCACTAATAACTGTAAAGCATTCAAAACGTCTAAATATAATTCTGATTTTCTGTCCGCGCTAGTAATGTTTTGCTTCTGTAAATGTCAAATATAAAGTATTTCTGTTTAGAGAGCGTATACCAAATGCCGGGGGATCCCAGTAAGTTCTACGCGGCATTCACGACTGGTGCGAGTGACGGGCTCGTTGGGTCCGCCATCTGCACCTTCACCATGGATGACATTCAAGAGGCTTTCGGAGGCAGGTTCAAGGAACAGGTGAATAACATATTATTATTTTTTCTTCTTTTAAATGATGGCTTCGTGCGTTTTGCACATTAAGCCAGTGTCAAGTAAGAGATATATTAATAACATATAAATCATAGTGAATGAGTGGTGATAGAGATGATAAATGGTAAATGAGATGCCTTTTTTTTTTGTTTTACGTCGGTAACAAAATGCATTTACGCACTGCCTTCCGGCTAAAGGGGGACCGAAAGGGGTTGTGGGACTCACTACCGGCAGACACGACTGCCCGCAGCAATACCCACTAAAAATCTTCAGACGACGCCTGCCGCTTGTTGAGAAAGAGGCAGGGGCCAGTGCCTGGGTTGCAGCTTCTGACACCCCGCCTGCGGCCAACGCCCCCGGACCAAAACCGGGAGGACCTCCTCAGAGAGGCGCAGTAGACGCGCCCCTCCTACCTCCGTGTGCGACCATAGCGTGTGTGGCCGACATCTCGGAGGGTCCATGGTTAGACAGCAGGGGCCCCCTGCCCCCACTGCCTAGACCCTCCTGTCGCTGCTGAGCGGGCCCTCATGCCCTACTCTAAGCCCCTTGTGTCCTCAGTAAAGAGGGACTATACTGAGATCTCACATGGATTTAATTTTCTTGAGAGAATTTGAAAAGTGATGTTGCACTGCTTTGTTTGATTTACGACACTCATGTATGTTCACAAACACTTAACAGTTAATAATCCACTGTTATTACACATTAATGTTAGAAATATCACAAATGTTAGAAATATCACAAATGTTAGTAAATAAAACAAAACTGCAGACATGACGCTTCACTTTCCCGCCAAGAAGTCCACGTATTTATTTAGAACTAAGTTAAAGTTAAAAGTTGTAACCTTTTCGTTCAGGAATTCTTTAAACGAAAAATGACGGAAAAACATTAGATTTGCTATTGTATCTGGGACAGATGGAGTTGAACGTAGTAATTTGATTTTTTCTTCTTGTTTTTTTTTGTTTGGTACACTTTGTTTGATTTGTATTTTTTTTTTTTGATTTATTCCTTGTCCTTTTCGCGACGGGTAGTGAGTTATTACGAAAGTATTAAGTGTTGTAGTGGCATTTGTGCTTTCTTAGTTAATCAACTTATAGCAAAGTCGCTACAGCAGTTACTTAGATTTAAAACAGTTCATTAAATTCTAACAATAGTACTGTGTATCTGCAATATTTACATAAATCCTACTTATTTCTTTGCCAAATAAAATAATTATGCAGCATTTACTTTGAAAATAAGGTCAGTATAAATAGTGTTCAAAGCTTAAATGTAATTACTAAAAAGAGAACTCAACGATATAGACTTTTGGGAACACGAGATAGAAATAATAAAGATTGACTTTGCCCGAATCATAACTGATTTTCATAATTTATAACAAAAGTTGTGTGTTCACAATTTCAAATTAATGAAAAATAAATCTTTCAAAATTTCAGAGAATTTAAAGAAAGAAATACAAATTAATTTTACATTTGTATATTATTTCTAGAACTATTCATGAGCCATCACTTAAGGTTAATATGACTATAAAGTGGTCTTTGTTCAAATATTTATTTCTTACGATTTTTATTACATTACTTTATTAATGACATTAGGCTCTTAAGTAGGTATCTAAATAAAATTAAAAAATGTAGAAGGTTCTTAAGTCAATAACTATTTTTTTTAAATTTAGATATTTGCCACTGCCATTATTTTGTTATGGTTAGTATCCCACAGTAAAACCGATATAATCGATTTAGTGAGGTATATTATAATTGTTAGACCATATAATTAGCCCATCCAGTACTACGCATACTACACCGTCTGAATTTCCAATTTTTTCCAAGATTTTCCACAAAGTCTTCCAAATATAGTATTCTAAAACACTGGTGTTAGTTGTAGTTATTGGTTTAAAACTAGTGCTGTCACTGACTTCATTTTATCAAATAAAAGTGACATCACTAGTTTTAAACCTGGTTTAACGTTAGATCTTGTTTTGTAATAAGCCCCTTAAGTTAAGTTTTGATAGTAATAAAGTGCCAGAGTTAAATAGGTTAACCTTCTTTGTTGCACTAGTACAGAGTGGATGCGTTGAAGATCATTAAAATATTTAAAAGGCTCTTCTGTAAATTTTAACTTATTACAGTTCTGATTTTCAAGTAGGTACAGGTAGGTGTTATATAATTTTAGAAGTCAGACGAATGAGACGTTGGTCCAATAATAACTGATACGCCGGCCTTAATTGTCTGTGAAATGCTGATCATTGTAGTGTCACTTAGAGAAAATCTTAGAGGATCTCTTCGCTCCGTGACGTCAGTAGTTAAGTCTAGGCCGTAGCCAGGCCGTATGATGTTCCATAAATAAATAAGGCGAGCGACTAGTGCAAACTATTTTAGGTAAAGGGTTTATATGTGAAACATTAATTATAATTTATTAGTGATCTCTGGCGAATATAAAAGTGCCCGGAAAGCGTAAATAGGCTTGCCACCTATTACGTGGGACCAACAATATAATGTTAATGTGTAATAACGGTGGATTATTTAAGTTAAGTGTTTGTGAACGTACATGAGATTTGGTAAATAAAACAAACCAGTGCAATATAAATTCTCTTAAGAAGTCCATGTGAGATCTCAGTTTAGTTACAAATCTTTACTGAGGATTCAAGGGGAATAAGGGGAGGGCATTTCATTTAACATTTATCATCTGTATCACTCATTCTCATGCTAAATGTGCTAAACGCACGAAGCCATTATCAATAAAAAAAAATAATAACCTATCGAAAGTAATAGGTACAACCAATTCATGGTCACAGAATGAAGTGATCAATTTTACTTTAAGATTCGATTTGGAAAATTTCACTATAAAACCGGAACACAGCAGCGATATGTAATTTTCTTTATAAAACAGTAAGTTACGACCGATACTCTTGTTTTAACCATTACACTTTGTAGGTTAATACATACAGGCATCGTTAACTTTATAGGTTAATCCACTCTATCAGCATAATGTACTTACGACAAAAAAAAACCTTAATTTTGTTTGTACGAAGAGGAAAGTACATTTTTAAATTAACTTTTAATGTCTTTTAGTAGTGCTTACGTAACCGTTTGTTGCAAATATTTTCTCATTTTATAACTAGTAGCAGTCCTATGTGAATACACAGTACTTTTAAAAGGTAAATAGGTCAATGATTTATTTAATTATTTGTTTGATTTTATTTTTCATTTATGATATTATTATTCAAATGAACTTTTTTAGGCAATGAGATTGTTTAAATTATAAGTATTCCCATTCTCGTCAACTGTTTTTTTAAACAAATGTCCTGCGTCTACTTCATACGTAAGGTGTGTGTGTAGGTGTATAATGGGTTTTAACCACTTTTGTGCGGCGTTCAAACTTTAAATTTTATTCTTAATCCTTACTTATAAAAGTCCGTGTATTCTTTTTGAAGTATGTCCAGATAGAGGAGTCTGGGCATAGACAGGGCCCTACAAGGCTAGATAGAGAAATAAGTATATTGTTCCAGGCGACATCAAGTTCAGCATGGCTGCCAGTACTGCGCGCGCGCGTACCCGAACCTCGGCCAGGCACTTGCGTTAACAACACCGAGGCACTGCCAGACAACGTGCTCAACTTTATCAGGTACCGACACGCTTAGATGATAGACTTGCGCAAAATTCTCAGATCGACGACCGATATAGCGTGGAAATTAGTGTACTTGTACTCCGCTTCTCATGTTGTGGGTTCGATTGCCACAGAAGACTTGTAACTGTGTGTTTTCCTATTTATTTACACGTATTATATTAATATAAAAAACAAATTCAAGCATGTTTATCAAAATCTCTGCTTAGTTAGAGGTAGTGTTGTTTTTAAGAATATTTATTCTCTTATCATTATTATAAAGTTTTTTTGAAAATTTATAGTGGCTTTAACAAGTTGGGTGTATGTAGTTCTGGGAGCACTTGGATTAAGACGTTCTTGTGGTATTCGGTGACAAAACTTCGTAGTTATAAAAATGTATTGTTTTTTTTGATTCATTATTAAGTGATAACAAGTGCACCTGATAATTAAGAAAAGTATTTTAATAAGCTCATGACCCTAGAGGCTTCAGGTCACATTAATTACTAGGTCAAGTTTAAATTCAAAATCTATTTATGGTATTCTACATTGAAAACACATGTATTGGCTAAAATTGTATTTCCCTTAATGTGTAAGCCAGTAAATGTGCATTAATGTATGAATATATTTTTTTATAAATTAAGAGATAGAGTTTTTATCGGACTGGTGGTTACCGAACAGATTAACTAGGTGCAATATATGTCCTACATACAGTGAACAGTTTAATTATTGTCCAAAAAATATATTTCAGCAAGACTTTTAAAAATATATTGACATAAACAATGCTCGATCTTCCGGAACATTTAATTAAATATAATATTAAACAATCCAGATCACCTAGTAGGTAATACTCAATCTTGGTAGCAGAGGTTATTGAAAAGGCAAAATGCTCTCCTCGCCTCTCCTCGGGGAGTAATCTCAATAAGACGTCACATTAGTTTCGCAACGCGTGTGTTTCTTAATTGGGTCACACTTGCGCGCTTTAATTGATGACACAGCGAAATCTGGGACCACTGGATCTTGGTTTTCTCTACGATTTTCTCATTCAAGGAAAATTGCAATAAAAATTTCTTACAGTTTAGCTTCGTTTTTATTCAAATGAAAATGTCAATAATCTTATATTGAAAGGAATTTTTGTAGGTAAGATAAGTTGATGGACTTAATATATCGCCATTTTAAAGATTGCCTTAAAAAATTTTTTTTTGGCCAATAGATGGCGTTAATTTTATAAATTTATAATTAAGACCTTGTTACATTTATTAGAATAGAACGAAAACCATCTTTCGGAATTTTATTACTTTTTTAATCTATTACGTTATTCTTTGACTGTAAGCAAAGGTATATTCACCAGGTCTCATCCCCTAATGGATTCAGCTGTAAGACATGAAGGTGACGCTCCAGCTTTCTACAAGAGGGACCTTGTGCTTACTACCCTGGTGGTAGACCGGCAGTTCGTGGACATGCTTGGAGACGACATTACATACACTGTGTTCTACGCAGGCACTAGTAAGTTTACCTGATTTTTTTCTACGGTTATTTAATGATGTATTATTATATTGTTTGATTTATTGGTAATAAATCCCAAGGAACATTAACGTCACCTACGAGACTATTATGATGTGTTAAATTTTCTTCCGGCGCCTTTTTATAGAAGCATGCGCTGAACTACTTTTTAATGTCATAATCATAATTAATCCTAGCATAATCCCGGTTGCCCCAGACTAAAGCCCAGGACCCAAAGTCCCACAGCTCTAACCAGATTTAGCTAAACTTTAGTTATTACATAGAGCGACTGACATCTGACCTTCACAACCCTATGGAAAACATCATTCTATGGTAAAACTTGTTAGAATATTAGAAGGCACTGACTTCTTAAGAACGACTGCCATAGATGTTCATGATAGACGGGATACGGCTGATAATGCTTTCCGAGGCACCGGGCGAGTAATAATTACGCACATAACTGTTTATCATTGTTTGGTCAAAAAGTTTTGCCGCTTATCGAGAACTTTTATGTGCGCCAGAGCCATGTCTGTTATTTGGCAGGTGTACCACTTGCAGGTGAGGTTGGCTTTGGTTCCTCAAATCTTCTTACATTGTTTGTCGTGGACAGATGTCAGTATATATAGATTATATTTAATACGCCATCGAAATTATTAAATGCCAACGTAACCTCATGTAGACATAACATTTTAAATTATTCAAACTACCTATATTACTTTAATTATACTTAAATG
Source organism: Musotima nitidalis (assembly GCA_949126915.1). Lineage (NCBI taxonomy): Eukaryota > Metazoa > Arthropoda > Insecta > Lepidoptera > Crambidae > Musotima > Musotima nitidalis. The sequence goes on along the minus strand of OX421418.1, from coordinate 11,356,657 downwards.
ATTTGATTTCTTATTTAATTATGTTCTCAAGTGTTTGAGCGTCAAAAGTCCGATAAATATTAGATTATCCACTATGTCTGTTGCGTTTAAGGTTTTAAACTTGACAAGAAAATATTGCATTGCTATAACGATAATTGAAATTAAATAATATTTCTCGCACTGACTTCTGTCTGAACGTAACTTTCACAACTTTCTAACAGGACTTGGACGAAGAATTTTACTCGGACAATCTTGGAAATGTTGTCGTAAGTTAAAGTAAAAAAGTTTAAAAAATCTACTGAAACGGTAGTAGGAATACTAGTATATTCATAAAAATATTTCGAGATTTTCCAATTACTACTTAAAAACAAATGCTTATAGTAAGTCTCGTTGTATATTTGTACTTGAGGGAAAATAAAACATGGCGAGTTTTTTGGCTCTCCTCTTAGAGAAGAACTCGATGTCCTGCCCTCAGTCATTGGGCGCGTTAGTTTACAAGTTGACGTTCATAATTAGCTTTATTGTGACTTTGACTTTGAATTTCAATTTAAAATAATCTATGTTATACTTTTAATTTAAGTTCCTTGCTTGAAGAAACTATTCTGACCTTTACTTTGAGTTTGACTTTACCGAATATCATGACGTGTGATTTTTCACACAGTTATGGGTGAGGTTTACAAGATAGTGCAATGGGCTGGAGGCGGGTCGCGGGTTACGGACGTGTGGCGAGCGGCTGGTTCTGAGCCCGTGAGGGCGCTGGCTTTGTCGAGGCGGACTCATGCGCTCTACCTTGCCACAGACTACAGACTCAGACAGCTGCCTTTGAGGGTCTGTTCGCACCGGTTAGTATTGTTGTAAACAGAGTTGCACGTAGTGGCGCAGTCGAAGCGGACTATCTTGCAAGTGGTATAGTGTATAGTGGATGCAATGTAATAGTCATTGGATATAGTGTATGCACGGAATTAAGTGAAAAATAGCACATTTTTCCACTTTATTATCTTAAACTTTTAAGCTTAGTTGGAGGGGGTTAATTGAATTTAAGTGAAAATAAAAACCAAAGTGTTTGCAATCTTACTGCTCACATCGGATTCTATTAAACTGGAGTTGACATTCTAATTTGTGTTGCTTGTATTTTACTGTGATAAATATGTTTCTGTTTCTGTTAAGCGCGTATGATTCAAAGTTATATTGATTGATATAAAAAACATGACTAAAAATAAACGTTGTTTTCTAACAGCTACGACAGCTGCGTGCGATGCGTTCTTGACCCATACTGCGGGTGGGACAAAGAAGCGGGTCTGTGTCGCCCATACGCGCCAGGTCTACTCCACGACGCGACTAACTCCACGCCCTCAATATGCGAGACCAGTGCCCCGCTGCGGACGGTACGCGCTGGTTACGGGCAGAGCGTGCACTTGGCTGTCTTTGCCAAGACGCCTGAAGCGCTCAAAGACCAAAATGTTGTATGGTATCACCATTCCAGAGAAAAGGGTCGCTACAAGATCAATTTTAAGTAAGTTCTGAAGATTTTCATCTAAGCTATTTTGTCAAAGTTTTACTGGTAAGGCGACTATGAAAGAACAAAAATACTACGCATTTATCAAGTCTAAATAGAACTTCAAGAAGCTATTGAAGCTTACGTCAAGGTTTATTCAGCTAGTTGCAACATATAGTTTTAAAGTTGTCTGTAACTCCGTAATTCTTTAAGTAGAAAATTCTAAAGTCTACCAGGTGACTTACATTGAGTTACTGGTTAGGGTAGAATAACATCTAAAGGTAAAAGGTGATGTTAAAGGTGAGTACAGAATAGAGCATTGACTTGTTGAGTTTTGTTGTTACTGAGCGATTACAACAGCGAATTGTACTTCGAGGAATACGTTTGATTTTGTTTTAACAAATCGACGATACTCGACAAATTATAGATCGAGTTATGTATATTTTTTAGAAGAAAATACCTTTGAGGGAGCATGTGACGCAAAGTGATATGCTTAAATGTCCAAATAGGTATTAATATTAATTAAAAGTATTTTGTTATTCAACTGTAGCATTATGCAAACAAAAGCTTTAAGCAAAAGCTTAATTGTAACGCAATAAATGATTTGTTTTTTTTTATGTAGAATGCAGCGTTAAAGCATTTACAAGGCCGTAACAATTGAATGCAAACACTAGAGTAAATACTCTAGCTTGTACTGACCTTTAAGATATAGGATAGTGCTGCTAGAAATGGGAACACAACCTCTTGGTGTCATTTAAACAATTATAGTAAAAAAGACTAGAAATTTTATTTCGTTGAAGAGTCCGTGGTGATACGATTATATGTAAAAACATACATACATCCGTTCACGCTTGTTTCCTCGAAGGCAGAAGCCTATTATACACCTGTACTTCGCCTATTATATAGTTGGTCCCGTAAGCCTATTGTCACTTATCGGGAATTTTTATGTTCGCCAGAGCCTCGTCCGTTGATCGGCAGGTGCACCACTTGCACGTGAGGTTGACTTGGGCTTGATCTTGATCTTGGCAATTCGCCCACAAATAGGTAAAGAGACAAAGATTCTTGAATGCGACAAATGAAAAATAATCAAGACGTGGGAAATCCCTCTGGAAGTTCTTTCAGAAAGTTATTTGTATTCAACTTCAATGTAGTCCCGATGTATTTTCGGCACGAAGTTTGCAGATAGATCGAAACATATCAAAATATATTTACATCTCGAATCGTCGATGAATATCTTTGGCCGTGACTATAAACAAAGCAAGAAAACTTTAATATTTTTCACACTTAAGTACATTGGCACCCACATTTATGTGAAAATAAATTTTCGTATGTATTATTGTATTACGTAAAATTATTTATGACGTAAAAATCTCTATTCAACATAGGAATGTTAAGAACAGCAATAATGATTGAATTCAGAACTTGGTTTTTATATTTTATCCTTACCTTTGCACTCCATACTACGCGAGCCATTACATGATGATCTTGCTATGAGTATTATAGCGTTCTAAACTAAACTTCAGCGTTAGTCGTTCTGCCTCAATAGTGATGTACGAGTAGAGCCAGAGATCAGTATACCTGCACTTCACTCCAGAGGTCGTGGGTTTGATTCCCACACAGGAAAAATCTTTGTGTGCATGAACATAATTATTTGTTCTGGTCTGGGTGTTTTTCTATATATATAAAATATGTATTTACAAAAAAAGAAGTATTTAAGTATGTTTATCCGTTCTTTAGTATCTATAACACAAGTTCATAGTGATACTCATACTTATCTTGGAACTAAATAATTGGTGTGATTGTAAGAGAATATTTATTTATTTACTTACAGTATTGTTCTGCTAAACCTCAGTTTTAGGGCCATCTCACCCCTCAGTTTTAGACACCTGAATCGCCAGCTGTATCGATTAATTGCAGCAGGCTCTGCCGAGTCTTGTTTGCAGTCAATAAAGTAGCGTTCTATTATAAGTTATCTAGACATAAATAAGTGCTCAATTGAAGCTCAATTTTGAAAAACCCTTTTTTTAATTTATCACAGTTGGGAGCGAGTGATTCAAACATCAGAGCGCGGTTTGGTGCTGCTGTCTGTAACGGACGCCGACAGAGGCCGGTATGAGTGCTACTACGGACCGACTCTTGTCGCCTCCTACAACTTGGACATCGATGCTCATAGGTAATAATAACAATACGTCGTTTGTTTTGGATTATTCATTCGTTATCTGCAATTATGACCAACACTGTAAGTGTGATACCATCATCATGTAACTTTTGGAAACAGTCAGGACGCAAGTAAAAACTTTATTGAAATTGGCAGTTATTTATTATATGAATATATGGAACGGACATATCCTCCGACGATAAGAAAATCGCTTCATCCGCTTCAATACGACCATCAATTAGCCGACGGATAGACAGATGATTTATGATAATAATTAATAAAGTATCTTAACCTATTGTAAATGTGTACATACATATGGTACTCTGCTCATTTATTTCATAAAGAGTGTCTAAAGTAATGATAGGGGTATAATAACAATCAAATAAGAGGTTTCTGAAATCCACATACAAATGAAATTAGAAATCTTTTATATTGCTCTCGGTCGTTCGCTATATCAAAGGTTAAAGTGATGGATTCAAATGAAATTCTATTATTAACTTCCTTTTAAGGCTATTAACGAGAGTAGGCAAATCATTCAACATGGTGGTCCACAACATTCTTTATGATTTGAACGAAAACCTCAACTTGAAGTGCCCTATTGTATTTTTATGCCTCTCACCATTTATTAAACAAAAGAACCACATTTAACGACTGTTTAGAGATTTTTTTGGGAAGTTTGAATTTAAAACCATTTCATTTATGTCATCGAGTTATTTATTTTGCTTTATTAGCATTATTATTTATTTATATGCCTTATTACAAAACAAGATCTAAAGTAAATCCAGGTTTCAAACTAGTGCTGTCACCTTCAATTGATGAAATTTTATTCTTTGAAAGGGACTCTTTTGTTTAGTGTATTTCCAATGTCTAGTAATTAGATAAATCAAGTTATTCGCATATGAATTAACTTTTACGAAGCGTTAACGTTAATTAGTCACCGTCAAAGTGAAGTAAAGTCCGTCAAGTGCTTGTAAGTTAAAAAACTATGGAGACTTTACTACCTCAGAAAATTAAACACTGCTTCGATGGGTATTCCACGTTAGCGCCAAAATATCTTTCTTAACTCATATCAGTAAACAGTTTAAATATCCTTATAATTGTCATGTGTTGATGCAGATGTACACAGCCAAGCAAAACACAGGAATACAAGCAAGTGTACTCGGACTGGTGTCACGAGTTCGAGAAATATAAGAGCGCCATGAAAGCCTGGGAGTCGCGGCAAATGGTAAGTACGCTCATGTAGATAATGGGATAGAATTAAAAATGTCTCGTTTTCTTCGGAAAACGTTTAATTAGTTTTTTTCCTTTTAAGCCATGCGTAAAAGAAACCCCTTTAGACTTTTAACAATGTATTTTCAATAATAAAATTGTATCAATTTCGGGTATACACTTGATTGGTTCGGTGCGTTTAATTTCAATGCTGCGTAATTGCAGTTTACTTTTTTCCTTGTCAATTTTTTCGATAAGTCAATAGATACACATATTTAACATTATACATTCTTAAAACTCACAACAATAATCAAAAAGATTTTAAGTTTTTTTTTGTTTTAGTAAAAAGTTGTTAATGATTTCTATTTGTTACATAAATCAAATATTATCTCATTATTTCAATGTATTTACAATAACTTTCCAACTATTTATGCATTTCTATCAGTTTTTACTGAACACACGCCGCTAACGAGTTTGGCAATTTCCAGCAATGTTCCAAAAACCTGAATGCGTCGAGCCAGCAAAACAGCATGGCCAACGAGATCGTGGCGACGCTGCGGTGATACGCCAGTAATGGCCACTACTAGCCATACACCATTCGCCACTATTCGCCACTACTCGCCAACATTCGCCGCCACTCGCCACCATTCGCCACTACTCGCCACCGCCGGACATTAGCATTGTGACTAAAAGACCCTTCGTCAACGTATATCGGTCGTTAACGTACACTAAAAACCTCTTTTCGCTTTCAAACTTACTGCGATTGAATTGTAAAGTTTACTAGCAGTTCAAATGTTTGGAGTGCCTGCAGTTTCTTCAAGATGACTCATAATATATAGTTTAAAGAAGGTAAGACATAACTTTCACACGCACACTCGTATAAATTAAAATTAAGTGATAAATTTAATTAACTATTTTTTTATTGGTTTCGAGTATATTATTTTGGAGACGTGACAGGTGTGCCTTTTTTATATTTCTTTTAAACGCGAAATTACATTTGATTAGGCGTTTATATAGTTTTGTACTTGTGAAGAACTAAATATTATTTCAGCGGCACTATTACTTACACATTTTAGAAAGTTTGTTCAAAATCAGAATTAGCATAAATGCACAAATATATTATATGTAATGCATAAATTGAAATGTTAAATAATGTACCTCCTTTGGGAAACACCATGAGCATTCTGAATGTCGCTTCGAAATGAGACCGAGAACGTGTAGTAGGGGTCATCGCTGAAAGGGGAGCGATAATGTAGTGAAGGGATGATCTGTTAAAATAGATTTGTTGCTCGTTCCGGAGACGGCCGCTTGATGGATCGTTGACTTCTGCTCAACTTCGGTTACAACTTTCTCTTTGTTCGCGGCAAAATCGACCGGAATAATATCGAATGGTTCATGTTAGCATTAGAGCAGATTAATTATTAAGATATTGTTGAACAAAGCGACTGAGTATTATTGTAAGACGAGAACTTTCTGTCGAAACTTTTTCTCGGCGTGATGAATGAGTCACTCGGCAAGGATTTCGTCCTGCAATGAGTATTGTGCTGTAAATATTTCATTATAACATGATGTTTCAAAATTACGACGGTGAGATTTCATCAATACAAAATGCTGTGATATCAGGTTCCGTTGGAATATTGCCATGTATACAAACGTAGCTTTTTCTTTAAGCGCAAACCATGTGAGAGTAGAATGTCGTTGAGCGCAACCATAGAGCTAATGATAATTTAATTCATACACGAATAAATTATAATGCAAAACGAATTGAATAAATTTTACTATGTTAATATTATAAATACTGTGTAAGTCAATAGATGAAATAATGAGCAATATGAACGCCAATTTAGTATAAGCCTATTTAAGACGAAAGCTTGTATCGTTAAGGGACGCGTAGACTTTATAGCATTTATTAAAGTAAGTTTTGTTGAAACGACTTAAATGTTCGCGAGTTAGACAACAGTTTTCACTTGTGTACATACACTGTTAGTTACGTTTATATTACATTATGTTACAAAGTTTGATGTTTTATTGGAGTTGCCGTGAAATGTAATTTTGGGCCCGACCTCGGACGCTAAAACCGAATTTAGTAGTGATCATTTTGTTTATCTGTTGGGTTTATTAAATCTCGCTAGAATAGTGCCTTGTGAAGCATGCTACGATATATAGAAAAAAAACTATATTCAAATAATTAAAATTTAATTAGTTAAGAAGTATTTTTCTGTACGTTGTAAAAATGCATAAAATTTGTTAATTTATTCGATATAGTGAAACATGCGTAAAATGAAAGCAATAATGTTTTAAATTCTTATAATACCTCTAAAAAGGTTACTAAGAAACTTGAGTATTAAAATTTGCAGAGAGTAGATATGTCTAACTATTAAGCTAAGTAACAAAAATTTTAGGTATAGAAAATATTTAAATTATCTACTTATTTATCATAATTTTTTGATATGGAATCAAGATGTAAATTTATTGTTGAGAAATTTAAAATTTCTACACGAGTATAAATAACTTATTTGTTCAGTTTTAAGCTTGAATGTTTTTAATTAAAATGTAACGTTCATTCATTTTTTACTTTAATATTTTAAATATACCTACCAATTATATGTTATTCATCTGCATTTGCGTCATTGTCAGCCATGTCTTGATTGGATAGTTAACTGATGTTATTGTAAAAAATAATGTAAATAACGTTTTTGGTAGAAAAATCGCGATCATATATTGAATGTAAAAACTACTGAGTAAGCTATTAATATTGTATTTTAAGCGATTGTTTTATAAAAGGAAATCAAAATAAATTATTTTAGAACTATAACATCTTTTCATTTAATTATAATACCAATAATACGATTCCAGATTCCAGTTTTAAAAAAATGCCTGTGACAAAATTTTTTTTTTAATAAATAGTTTAATTAAGTAATAGACTAGTGTTTTTAATTAATTAATTTAAACACTAACACACTGAGTTTAACTAGTTCAATGCTGATTAATTGATGAAAAAATACTCAAACTCGCCACTTGCCATCGGCAGGTAGGTCATCCTCGCATCTAAGAAATGACAAAAGCGCATAGGGATGATTGTTTTCATTTTTTCATTGTATTGTTATTCTTATTCAATGTTGCAACCTCAGTTGTGGTACTTAGTGTAGTGTAAATTGTGCTAATGTCTTAATATCACCCTGTTAAACAAATCAATCGGAGGTTTTTGGGAGCCTTATGTACAGGTATGTACTCATACCTATCTCAGGCATCATTCTCACACGAACAAACAGTTACCTACTTTATAATGGTACACACTGCTAATGTACCAATTGTTTGTGATAAAAAAATAAACATTATTATTATAGATTACAGCATGGGCCATTAAAAAGGGCGTAAAACGGTTTCTAAATGGCCAGAAACACGCTTGGGATTCCCTAGTGTTGCAAACGTTGCATCGCAGCATACGCTGCCGTTATCACTTTTCATTAAGAGGTCCGATGTTTGAGTGCCTCCTTGTTAGTATAACTAACCTTGACGATTTTCTTGCCCGTTCTTTAACGATCAAGCTCTCGCCCGCAGTGCATGGGCGCGCTAGTTTTTAAGTTTAGACATTGATAAGACCTCTATTGAGCCAAACTTAATAAATGATTTTGACTGTATAAAAAAGAAAAAAATGCAATAATCAGTGTAATACATTTGAAAGACTTATAAACAATACTTACACGTTACTCATGAATGTATTATTTTAAAGTCCCTACAGAAATACCATTTTAAGTTAAAACAAAAGATTTAAAACGCTACTTTCCTAATTCATGAGTAAGTGTTTATCAGTAAGACCGTAAAACGGCAAACACGCACACAACTTCATTAGGTTGAAGTATTATTTGTGATGGTACGCTTGGGGAGGTACCACCGCAGTGCTTGAGTGTATGGTACCACCGCAGTGCTTGAGTGTATGGCACCAACTAATAGTATTTTACGCAGTATCATCATTGAAATACCAGGGAGTTGTAGATCAATAAAAGTATGTTGGGTTTATGTGCGATATTCAGTCCTAAAAATGGAACCTTAAAAACGCAGAAACACTTAGTTATTCCAAATTAAAAGCATTACAGCTTTATGCTACAATTTTATAAAAAGTTTTGACTTACATTATTATACCCCTAATATATAATGGGAACTATATTTTAAGACACTGAAATACGTCTATAACACAGTTTTGAATAAATTTTATAAAAATAAATGGTTACGTTTTAAATTAAGAAATTATGCATATACATAAAATATTGAACACCATTATTACCCCTTCAGGGCTAAGTAGTTATGACTGTTTCGACAATATAATGGGACCAATAGACTGCAATTCACTAAGTTCAAACCCAAGTAACTATGACTTTTCAAAGTTATGTGCGAAGTAACGCTCGTCCCGTGTCTCGGAAAGCACGTTAATCCTTTGGTCCCGGCTGTCATTAACTTATATGGCAGTCGTTATTAGAAAGTCAGCGCCTTCTATTATTCTGACAGCTGGTTTAACCATTAAATTATATTTCCCCCCGGATTGTGAATATCAGACAGCAGTCGCTTCGTGTAATACCTGAAATTCAGCCGAGAATTCAGCTGAATTTCAGGTAATACGCAAAGCCCCGAAAAGACCCTGGACACTAAGCGTATATGTAGGGCAGAACAGGGAATGCTAGTCCAATGCTAGGACGATGAAACATGGTACACCTTGTAATATACCCTTTAAATAACATGATGTTAATGAAAAGAGTCCATCATGTCCATTATTTAAGAGTATTTTCACAAAATTACATTAGTAAGAGCAGGCCTGAGCCCATTGTTGTGACATTTTAAGTAATTAAAATTTATAATAAGCTTATCTGTACAAATTTGTAACCCAAATATAGGTATGTACCCCTATTTAATACCCTAAGGAAAATAATTTCCAAAAAAGTCCTGTACCCCTACCCCTATTTAGGGGTACCCCTATTGACACCCTGTGGAAAATAATTTCCAAATTAAAATGATTAAACTTATTTTTGATTTTAAGTACTTAAAATGTCGTAACAATGAGCTTAGGCCTGCTCTCACTAATGTGTTATAGGTCATATTTTACCAAGCATAAAGCGCAAGTGAGAAATGGTGGAGGCAGGCGTGGGGAGTACGTCGTGCCAATCGGGACCAACGGCTCCATCAACATGTTAACTTGCCTTAATCCACTATTAAAATTATATTATTTGAAGTTTAGCTGTTTCGTCTGTACATAGAAGAGCGGCTTATAGCTAAATAAAAGTATTTCCAGGGAAACATTTCATACAAAACCCGCATTCTAAAATTCGAAAGCCAATTTTTCACGGTCAATCAAAATTTTACACTTCTCGATCCCGCTATGAAAGCTCACTTCATTACATGCACTTTGCAGCGTCGCAGCCATAAGCTCTGGGATCTTTTACGGTCAATGAAACCTTAATTTCGGTATCGTAAACGGCGTCAGACTAAGATTGGTGAACCATAATAGCTTTCATTACTCAGAAGTCTTATCTGACAATCAGTAGAAGTCGTCCTTAATACGCCACTATATAAAAACCAGCCAGACCTATATTTAGCTAAACGAAGCATTTTATTGCCTTTAGGGGTCTTGTATTAAAAAATGAAACTGGTAAATTAGTTAGACGTGCTCTTGGTTCTCCGAGACTTGAAGCCATCACTGAAGTTATTCAATGTGCATAGAAGGTAAATGGGTGATCGGATATATTGGCAGGATTGTGTTCTTCGGAAACAATATATTGTTCATCCAACTCCATCGAGGTCAATGTGTGATGGGCGTTAAGCCTAAAATAAACACTATTGGGCGAGTAAAAAAAACAGTAGAAAGCTACCACAATTGTCTTCGTACTCATGCTTGACACCCCAGCCCAGCATTCCTGTGTTAAATATAGTTCTTTTGTAACATATTCGTCAACTTCATTCAAGACGTCAGATATTTATTCATCAACGATCGAACTGAAAGGGATCTTTAAGTTAGATTTGGATTTTATTTTCATAATCTTTTGTTCAAAATTACTTTAGGATATTTCAATATAACGCTGTTCTGTGATAAAAATCCTGCACCCGTTTTCAATCTCAACTTTTTATAATTCAGCTTACACTTAAGATTATAATCGTTTAAAAACTCTACCACTTTGTACATTGGACCCAGTCTTAGATCGGGGCACATCATAGGATTTAATTACCAAGGGCGGGGAATAATTGGCGACTTGCCGTAACGACCGCTTTACTGCCAAATTAATAGATCCAACCGCAAGCTCGCTAAACCTAGTTCTCATTTTGATATTAATTGCTGACCAAATGCCGGTTTCCCCAATTGTTATATAGTTTAGACTGTGCAAGATATCGCTTTGAACAATAGCCGAGACAAAGCTTTGTGGCCACTTAAAACAACGTTTAGACGGTTTCTATATCTCGGAAATTACAAAAAATGCACTCACATGCAGAACAGCTTTAATACATGTTATTTTACACTTCATATCTTCTGATTTAGATACAATTTTTCGTGGTTATTCAGATTCCATGTACTATATTCAAGTTAAAATAAGCGCATTGAGCACAAGGGGAGAGTACTCGTAATTTAGGAAATATTGTATATTTTACATTAATTAACCATTAATAATTTTTTTTCAAAATACTTTTCTATATGTCTAATTTTAATACTAAAATTGCGGCCACGACAGAACTTACCAATTAATGTGGAGTGTTGTATGTAAAGTAGTAATTATTGTTATAGACATTAATCTGTGATTATATAGATATTAAGACCGAATTGCTGTAAATGATATCTTTCATAAGACCAAAAATATTTGTGGTTTGCAGCACATTTCATCAATATAATGTTATTTTTGTTAAAATTCTTTTATCCTGTAGCTTGAGTATGTCATGCTCACTTAAATGTCTTTGCGGTGGTGGCGTCATGCGTCGGGTCGTTACGTTCCCTAAAATATGGTTGAGCGAAACGATGGCTGGTTCATGCGTCATACTCGTGAACGGGTGCCGCCAGTGGGGACTGGTCTGCTCATGTCTACTATGTTTATTCGTAATCATGCTCGTATAACTTAAAAAAAGTTATTTTCTTCATTTATTTAAAATCTTGTGACTGCAGAACACAGGTATTTGTAGACTTGTCAAAATGTTTTACTACTATGTACATTTTCTTGTAACTGGCGGGAGAAAAAACTAACCTTGACGATTTTCTTGCCCGTTCTTTTACAATCAAGCTCCCGCCCGCAGTGAATGGGCGCGCTAGTTTTTAAGTTTTGATCTTCATAAGAGCTCTTTTGAGCCAAACTTGAATAAATGATTTTGATTATCAGACGATAGTCGAAAACCGGGAAACATTTGGATGTCTCTTGAATTTTCGTAAGTAGCTTGAAAAGTGAAGGAAAATATAGTAACAAACAGTCAGTTTAGGGAGTTGTGACGTCAAAGGTGACAGCTCTAAGGATTTCCAGTCACGTAATTCAAACTGCAAATTTATACTTGAAGTCGTATATGTACGTACGTAGGTACGTAATACGTAGATAACATGTGAAACTATCTTATTTGTAACATAGTTTTGACAGAAAATATATTCAATTCCTAGTAAACATGTTTTTGATAAGTCATTTTCTTATTCTGTAACAAAATATCAAACAGTCGTTTGTTTCGTTCGTACATTATAACAAGTTAATGTTTCGATCATTACCTATCGAAGCGTGATCGAGTAATAAGATTGTATGTATGGGAGATTGATTGCTTTCGCTCTATTTAATACTTAGCCCTGGGCTTGGGCAGATGTGGCCAATCACTCCAGACGAAAATGGGCGCCAAAATGACGGCTCACTGCAGTCATACGAGTATAGGTAACTTCTCTATACTTCAGTGTACTTTTAAGATAAAATTTGGTCGATAACATAAAACTACAATAGCCATTGTTTGATAACAATAGCTCGTATCTACTTGAAAAGAAGTAAAGCTTTTTTATGTGGTTTTATTACATTTGTTGGGGATAGGTACATTTTACATTTACTCTCAGTTCTTACATTACTCTTTCTCACAGATAAGTATTCTCGTACATCTAATACATTTATTATTATACGTCAAACTGCTGACCTGAACAAAAATACATGATAGACTAAATAGTTAAACAAGTGCAGTTCAATAGGTTAATTTGCGATGTGTGGAAATATAAGTAATTATTTTGCCCTCTAACTTTACGTTTTAGATAAGTGTTAATTTTACATTTCCGCCATTTACTTGGCCCTTTTAGGATTTTATCTTTAAAATTTTGATGTTCTTTACACCCTATTCGTAACGCCGCAGTAATGAAGGATTTTCACTCTGGGAAAAGTGTATATTTTCTTCTTCTAACTTTTCACGCCTTTAAAATATGAAATATTAAAATATTTTTTTAACCATTACATTTAATAATGAAAAAAATATATAATATGAAGTTTAAGGTTCCTAGGTCAAAGAAGTTTTGTTCACATTAACCCCTTTTCACACTATAAATAAGTTACATTTAAAAACAAAATTTTCGCCTATATCTATTTAAATGTAAATTTTTAGGACTTAAGCTGAAGCAGTTTCAAATATTCATGTTACTGCCTCACATATTACTAAGTTAGAGGTTGAATTTCCAATTATCATTCCTTACTGAATGTATGCATTATTAAAGCTATCTACATGCTATATTGAAAGCCGATCCACTGTGTGATATAAGCTGCGTTTTGCAGATTTGTCAGTCACGTTATCCTTTAGGTATAAGTCTAGGGATGTAGCTTTAGAACATTTGTCTTTTAACGAATTCTCGCAAGGAATCTATTTTTTCAATATAATTGTATGTTACAACACGATTTCCCTAATTCCTTTTCCGATACGGCCCGGGTCATTGCAGTAAGTAAATTTCTCATTAGCGCTAACTACAGTTCGGAAGAGAAACAAATGCAATATGTCAAGCCGGATAGCAACTTCCAAACTTAATGTATTGTAATTAATTCGGAGAGTCAAAGCATCTGCTTCGACGCAACGCTACCAAATGCATACAACTTGCATTATCCACTAAGTTTTACTACAAGCGAGCGAGATCATTAAAATGCAGGACCGACATTATTATAACTTGGGCCAAGGCTTTAGAATTAAAAAACACCAGACATGTAATTATTTAAAACAATTTAGAGCTAATGTACTCGCAATTCGAGTACTTTTATTTAAAAGTCACTTTGTAGACATTTGTTGGTAAGTAGGTAATTTTATTTTAAATACAGTTATGACAAAAATAATAAGCGCTGCTAATAAGGTATATTACTGGGCCACTTGAAAGAAATAAGGTTCATAATATGAATACTTGACGCTTGGGTAAGAAATTCAGAGAGCAAAAAGTCTTCCTGAATGTCGTCGCGCTGCCGTTTACTAGATAGATATACTCTTTATTGCCAAAAAAAAAAAAAAAATTATAGAATAAAATGTTCACTAGTTAGTTTAGGGAACATTAAGCAGCTCTATAGACTAAATTTACAATCAGGTTTTATACAAGAAGTCAGACACGCACTGAAGACACAGTTCTTCAATCAAAGCATACATACATATAGTACCTATGTACTATTTTTTTTTTTAAATAAATATTTCTGACACTTACACCAATTATTTAGTTCCAAAATAAGTGTCATTAAGAACTTGTGTTATGGATACTAAATATTAAGCTTCAAACAAAATTTTGAAATTTACAACTAGTATTTGAAATAAAATTGTCATATAGACGAGATGAGAAAATTACTCGGTGTTCATGTTCAATTCAAAATAACATACGAAAGCACATCAAAGTGATGCCAATAAAATTCGCTAAACCTATATATAAGCTGTAAGAACGACGATACTTTGAGCCAAATAAACCTTAATCAGAGACCAGAAATCGGAACGTGATTAGACCCGCTGATATTTGTAGGTTGAACGATTTAATAAACCAGGATGGCGTGGCTTTTATCAGAGCACTATATCAATTTTTTCGGCAGTGGATTTAAAAATAATAGTGTGTGCATAAATTAGAAGTGTTATTCAAACGTCAAGTAAAAAGTCAAACTTTCATATACGATGTTCTACTTATACTATAACAGAACAGGCAACCATATTTTAATTGTAACAAGTATCAATTTTTTATATGTAATTAAGGAAAGTAAATAATACGACACTAGTTATTTAAAAATTTGGCTGTTTTTAAATTCAAGTATTTTATGAACAATAGTATGAGAGCTTGTTTTAATATTTGTTGCTTATATTATAATAACTAGCTGACCCGGCGAACTTTGTTCCGCCTTAATGGCAATAAATAAGCAGATTGTGTTTTTTTTGTATTGGAAAAAATACAAACAAATTAAATACCTACATAACTACTACTAATTGATCATTCATTATTATTTCTATATTTTAGTAAATAGGTTGTTCACTTAAGTACTTTTTGATACACGACATTTTTTGTTTTATTATTATTTATTGAGAAGCACGAAGTCGAGCCATACTATCGCGGCGCTGTTCACGTGCAATTTCTTGTTCTTCTTCAGTCCTTTCATTTGCTTGCAGTATTTCGTATTCTTCTTGCATTACGGCTATGTCAGGAAAGATTCGATTGTCTTGCTCGCGGCATTATTAATTAAACTTCACTTCACTTCAATTCACCTAAAAATTTATTTCAAAACTCAAATTTTCAAAGGCTAACGTCCACCGGACCAAAACCGGGAGGACCTCCTCAGGGAGGCGCAGTGGACGCGCCTCTCCTACCTTCGTGTGCGACCATAGCGTGTGTGGCCGACTTTTCGGAGGATCCATGGTTACATGTACAGCAGGAGCCCCCGGCCCCCGCTGCCTAAGACCCTCCTGGCGCTGAATAACGGGCCCTTCTGGCCCGCCCGCTGCGCTTCTACAGGTCCCTCTTAGTTTACCCCCCGGTAGTCAGTACTAAGGACACCCAGAGTCGCCAATCTCTGGGTGTTACCTTTTCCCTAGCGCCCTCTGCGCCCTACCGGGAGGTACTCAGCCCCCCCACCACGACAAGGTGGAGATCTGTTCGGGAGGGAGCAGGGAATACTGCCCCCGCCGCCTACTACCCTCCTGGTGCTGCTTGACGGGCCCTTCTGGCACGCGCACTGCGCCCTCCACAGGTCCCTGTTAGTTCCCCCCCGGTAGTCAGTACTAAGGGCACCCAGAGTCGCCAATCTCTGGGTGTTACCTTTTCCCTAGCGCACTCTGCGCCCTACCGGGAGGTACTCAGCCCCCCCACCACGACAAAATAGAGACCAGTCGGGGGGACCTTATAGTAAGCCTACCATAATAAGAGCTATGTCTTTATCTAGGCCTTATCTACGGTGAAAAGGAATCCTACTCAGACTTAAGGAGCCCAAGCCAACCTTACCTACAAGTGGTGCACCTGCCGATCAACGGACGAGGCTCTGGCGAACATAACAGTTTCCGGAAAGCGGCAATAGGCTCGCCACCTATTATGTGGGAGCACTATATAATTGGCGAAGTGTGGGTGTATAATATGCCTCTCCCTACCCCTTCGGGGAACCAGGCGTGAATGTATGTATGTCAATATTTACTCTACTAATCTTAAACTAGAATAAAGAAGGCGTCATCTTTTTTCCATAAGATCTTTTCGGTGGCTAGAGTTAACGGTGAGAATAAGCACATTGGGCTGCCAGCTATTACCTTTTAAAATTTTATTTTTTTGAATAAACATGACCAGGCTGAATATCTGTAGCAAAAAGCGCTATGTGGCGATGAGGCTTGCATTAGCGCATTACTGCGACACTCGTACGATGGCGTTATGGTGGAACGAGCACATGAGTTTATATCCACATTAAATGTCGTCTTTGCCGTCAAAGAACTAGTATTTACATAAATTATAATATTAATATTTCGCCTGAGAGAAAATTGAGCTGAACCTACATACATACATACATCCACGCCTGTTTTCCCGAAGGGGTAGGCAGAGGCATATTATATGCCCACACTTCGCCAATTATATAGTTGCTCCCACGTAGTAGGTGGCGAGCCTATTGCCGCTTGCCGGGATCTGTTCAATTTGCTAGAGCCTCGTTTGTTGATCTCGAGTGCACCACTTGCAGGTGAGGTTGGCTTGGGCTTCTTAGATGTTAGTAGGATCCCTATACAACTATACTTTATATATGATGGGACAGAATTGCTAAAAGCATGACGCGACTGCCTGCCTCCGCTAATCCGCACTAGGTTCTCGTAGTGGGATATGAACTGACTCTCTCTCATCTTTTTTTGCAAGCAGAGACCTGATCACTAGTAGGACGTTAATAGGCCGAAATGATGATGAAGATAATTATATTTTACAGAAATTCATATTATTACGACTTATTCCCGTAGGGGTACGCAAGATATCACATTGATCCACTTGTTTCGATTCTAGCACATATCTTATTGATACCTTACGGTGGATACTGTTGATAAGCCCTTTCATTTGGTCATTGGAAATCTTACGCAGTCTTTCCCACCCAACATTTCCATTCACTCACCCATCATATATAACTTTCGTTAATCTTCTTTTATTTATCCTTTCCACATGAATAACTTGTGTTCTATACTTAGCTTTTAAGCAGAAACTGCGGACAATATATAAATAGCATAAACTTAATACCAACATAATGCATTGGCATCATTTTCATTTAGATGGACCACTTAATATATTTATTTTATAACACGTATTTGACACGTCAAGTATATTTTATAAAATTTCGGGCAGAGCCAATAACGCGAAAACACGATTTCATTTAGCCAGGCCTTGGAGACGTTATTTTGATTATCCTTTGATCTTCCATCTCGTCTCCGTTCTTAGTGCCCGGGTGGGTTCACGACGCTTTGTCGTCTTATCCTTGAAACGATCGACTTACTTTTCACCTTTAGATGTCGAACATTGGCTCGAGAAATTCAATATTAATATTGAAATGTTAAGAGGGTTATTTATTACTTTTCATCAATTATTGCGATTGACACAAAATATATATTAGGGTTTACTTATATATAATATTATCGTGGACTGCAGCGCTGTTCATTAAAGGGTATTTTTATTGTGTCTGAAGTAACGGTCTTAAGGAATTATATTATAGGACTTTGTGAGTATTCTAGTACTTCACTAAATGTTGGCTAAAAAGCTTGTGGCGCTACACTACTTGTTAAGAAAATATCACCGAAGACCTGTTTGAAGATTAGTGTAGGATTTTTTAATAGAGCGCTTTCGAAAGTTATTTAGTTTTTGCTCTAATTGTCACTGTATATTCGTATAAGTATAATAAATCACAAATTACAATTGAAAATTATATGATACGATCTTTATAAGCAATCACACACAAAATTAAACTTATTTGAGAATGATACCACTATATTACAAGAACAAACGCAAGTAAGTATTAATTATTGTTCTCCCTTTGAAGTTAAATTATCATCTAATAAAAAAGAACTCTTCTTCAAACGACAACAACCAATGCATATGAGAGAAGATCCAAAACGCACCGGATATTAATATGATCGTATCGTTAGAGATCTTTCTACTGGTTTATGAATGCACCGATCGAATCGTCGAGACTCGTAAAGTAATCGAATTAAGGGGTGAGTCTATGGAGCACGGGTTAGGTGAGCGATGGACCGAATGAGGTCCATAAAACGCTGCCGACTGGGACACGAAATGATCGATCACCCTTAAACCTATGTTACCTTCAATTTCGTAACTCTTTACTTAATCGCAAATATTGTTATTATCGCAAATACTATATGTAACAAACAACACCGTATGCTTGCAAAATATTAAGTAAATGAATTCCTGCTGCCATTTGACGACCGATATGGCGTGGAGTTCAGTATACCTGCATTTCACTCAAGAGGTCGTGGGTTCGATTCCCACACAGGACAAATTATTTTGTGCATGAACATGAATATTTGTTCTAGTCTGGGTGTTCTCCTATGTATCTTAAGTATGTATTTATAAAAAAAAGTATTTATGTATGTTTATCCGTTATTTAGTATCCATAACACAAGTTCTTAATGATACTTATCTTGGAACTAAATAATTGGTGTGATTGTAAGAGAATATTTATTTATTTATTATTTTCTGGTTTTTTCTATGATAATCATCCAAGCGTTATCCTGGTTTCGACCCCACTGTCTCGAGCTCCACTTTCCAACCATTCTGCCTCCACTATGCACGGTAATCGGCATCATTCGTGGATAATCCATTGTTTGAGTTCGATGTCACTTTTTAGTTTCTTTCAAAATTATATTAATTTTATGCCTTCCACAATTTATTGCCAAACCAAGTTTGTCGCACAATCAGGAATTTGACAAAGCGCTTAAACTGTGGAATAACTTTCTATAGAGGTTTTCGCGAAGGAATGCAGACTGGCTTCAAAAATGTCTAGGTCGGCTTCAAAAAATGAAGATGGTTTTCCAAGCATTTATATTCTATACGAGATTATAATATAGTATTAATATTTCAAAAAACCTTTTTTTTTGGTTGGAAAATCAAAAAATAACCTTCTCCCGCTGTGAGTCAGACTTCTACTGACTAAAAACAATCCATTTTCTTTCTTAAGACTGCTATGTCCCGGAACGCAGTAACCCTTCCAAACAGTCCCGCAACAAGGAAAATAACCTGTCACCTGGAAAGCTAGGGATAATATGTACTCACTGGTTTAATTATGTGTCTTTTAGCAAAGCTTCTATGACGGTTAACCTAAACTCACTGCGCGAAAATTAAGCTAGAATCAGGCAGATCAGGCTAGAAAATCATTTTATTTATTTTTATTTTCCCGCCTGAGTTTATAGACGAAATTTCAAGTGTCATGGTGACGGTACATTACCGAGTGCAGAATTAATTACTAGATATTAATTTTATTCAATATTGGCGAAATAATAATAAATAAATGAAGAAAGCAATTAATATATGAAAATTAATGAAGTCACCATGGCAAATAAGGTCCAGGGGGCTTCCGAAGGCAGTACAGAAAAGTTATTTAAAATTATGATTCTAATTGAAATACCTTAATATAAATAATTAAGTACTAGTCAAATTGTTCTTGATGCATATAAATGGGATGCTTACAGATTTAATTCATACTGTATTCAATTCACGCCTGAACTATAACTTCAAGTGTTTAGAACAGAAATGTTGAAGCAGCCCAAATATGTCTGAAGCGTTTGAGAATTCAGACACAAGTAAACTTCTCTAAAGATTGTTTAACATCCCTGTTGCATAGTTTCTGCAAGTACACAGTATGCATATTTCTTATTTCATTTTAAATACTTTGCATATCTGATTTATTTGATTTATCATACATAAATACATTTTCCCGGGTGCCTAGGGATCCTTACAAGACATAAGGAGCCCAAGCCAACTTCACCTGCAAGTGGTGCTCCTATCGATCAACGAACGAGGCTCTGGTGAACAAAACAAAGAAAAAAGCTCGCCACCTATTACGTGGGACCAACTATATAATTGAAGTGTGGGCGTATTAATATGCCTCTCCCTACCCCTTCGGGCAAACAGGCGTGAATGTATGGATGTATGTATACATTTTCATAATAGTAGGCAGTGGCATAATACATGCCCTCACTTCGCCAATTGTGTTGCTGGCGCCCGTGGTGTCGAGCCTATTGCCGCTTATCGGGAACTTCTATGTTTGCCGGCGGATGCAGCACTTGGTGCAAGGTGAGGTTGGCTTGGGCGCCAAAGTTGATGGCAGGATGCCTGTACACCTATACAGTGTTTATCATATATAAAAAATATATCATCATATGAAAAAAATCATATATAAAAAAATTTACAAATCTTTTAAAAGGTCAATGTGTGCGATTATAATAAAATCCCAAGGAATATACTGCAATTAAGCCTAAATAAATTTAAATTTACAATAAAACGCAAGCTGTCTTTAAAGGGATACTATTCTATCAAAGACTATATGGCTGATAAAAATGCTTGGGATTAAACTGCCGTTTCATACAGGCTATTCTAATATGAATGACTTAAAACATGAATATTATTAATGTTATATTACATTGCATTGTATAGCGTCACATACAAATGAAGATTGTAACTAACCAATCGATAATTTAAAAGAGTATAGCCTGTAAGTTTCTCGCTAGTTCTTCTTACAGAGCGGTGGCTCGGAACTGGCACTTAGATTCACTTACACTTAAATATTTTTTGTTTTTTAATTGTTTGGTTGCAAGTGAATCTAAGCTTCGTGATTTTAGTATAGTTATATTTTAATTGTCTTTCTTTTAATTTTTTTATAATTTTGACGTTTTCAAGTACTATGTAATAGTTTATGAAATAAAAAGTTTTTTCACTTTCATTTTCATACTAGGTGTTTAAGTATATGTACATCGAACGATCCTTAAATCGAGACAATCGTAATATGCATGGGCATATTATTTGTCTTTTTTAGTGAATTAACATTGAATTGTACAGTATTACGCTAGTAAATATTTAGGGCTTGAAACTCAAAATCAGGTGGATGTAGTCGATCTCATCATCATAATGTCAGCCTTATAAAGTCCACTGCTGAACATTGCCCCCCCTAATAAAATACATTCCATCGGGGGTATTTGCCCATAATCACCACGCTGGGCAGGCGGGTTGGTGATCGTATTTCAAGCCAGTACGCAAAATGGCGTTGCTGCCCACCATCCCGTCGGATTTCTCTTCGTCGACTTTTACGACTCCCCGTAAGATAATGATGGGGGACTATTTTAGGCCGACACGACACGGCACTGTAGTCGATTTGCTCTGATTATATTAAAAAATTCGTACTATCTATGGGAACACAAGTCTTAACAATTATTACCAAATAGCAAATTTATCACAAGACAACGTTTTCGATGTATGATGGTAATTAGGATGAACGGTATTGTAATGATTTTCAACTTTTCTCTATCGCCTCGTCACTTGTTCAAAAAAAAGGTTTATAAAGGGGTGGAATTTTGTAATGCCACCTAAAGGGGAAGTACGCTTAATACTGTAGATAGAAAGTTTTACTCAAAGAAAACATTCCCTTATTTCTGAAAAGAAAGAAAACTACATTCAAAGATTTTTAGAAATTCGCTTGCCGCACCCTGTAATCGAACAGATTAAAATCTGTGAAAGTTGCACCCTGTACTTTCTTGCATCGATCGTTAGGGTCAATTATAAAGAAAAAAACTCCCTAACAAACTGCATAAATTAAATGAAAGGAAAACAATGAAATATTCAATTATTAATTTAATGGATAAAGTTAAGATACTAATACTCAAACATACTAATTATTATTGACGTCATTTAGCCATTAAAATTACGAATTACTAATAAGATAAGACGATTGCAATTTGCACGTGTTTGTAATGCAGACTCCTATACAATACATTTCTCTGCGAAAACTCTAAAATTTGATTTATCATATATGGTTTCCTTAATTCCACTCATTTCATTTTCTGTGTTTATTACATAAATTACATTTCTTATTTATAAGTTAGCGTATATGAGCACGGTCCCCACAGTAGCAAGTAATTTATCGCTATCGAAAAGTATATTTTACAGGCATCGCGATGCGAGTGTCGAACACGTGTATCGCACATACGCTATCGAGTTGACTTCTTATTTGGTTGTGGCCAACGAACCGCATAAATTACCGCTTGCCTGCGAACGTTGAATGTTTCTTTCATTTTCTACTTTTTGCCCCAAGACCGCGGCTTAATTTATGGCTGTACAGAAAGTAAAACTACTGGGATTCCTTTCGCATTGTTTCTCTCGAACGTAAGGCTTCGTCATCACGACTAAAGCCAATATATTCTGCGATGTCTCCCTTTCTTGTGAGTGTAAAAAAAACTGCTTAGCCCTAAACTCGTGAATTTACAATACTTTCTTGATGTTTGCCAAGTAAACAAATATCTGCTGGTAAGCTGTAGCTATGGTATTCTCCGTTGATAAGTGCACAACGAATTATGCTAAAAAAAATTATTACTTCAGGCTCCCCATACTGTTCTCAGTTAAAAGCGGTGGCGAATTATATCATATAATATACTTATAAGTTAGTACATAGTTTACCAAGTATAACTATAATTAGCGGTAGGGGTAGTTTAGAAGAAGTAGGAGGGTAGCTTACCTTTTTTAACGTAACACAATAAACTGTTAATATGTCAATAGACTTAAGCAGGGAGTTTTTTAGCCACTCCGGCTTAGAAAAACGTATACCACTAATCGGAACCGAAGCAAGATTTAAACCTTTTTCATAACTCGCTGTATTTATATTTTTCATGTCTATTTCTTTTATAAAAAAATTGCTATAGTCTAAATATCATGTTTAAAAAATATTTGCACCAAGCGGGAATCAAACATACGAACTTTGAAGCACAGTGCAGTAAGGCATTATATATACGGGTCTCCACGCCACGGTATCCCTCGTCAATACGCCAATATCCGTATTAATAGCTAAAGCTCAAGGGCTGTGTCATCATAATATAATGCAAATTGACACAGATTTAATCCGGACTTATACCGCGGAGCCCAATAACTGTTAATAATCCGGGCAAAAGGGCCCTTTACGGTTCGCTTGGTTCGTTCACATTATAACAACAATTTTGTATTAAAGTGTTAGTTTAAAAAAAACTTTGTGCTTAAGGACCGCTCCCACGGATAAAAATGTTAATGAAAATTATGGTTAAACATACATATATACTATCACCCCTGTTTCCCCAAAAGGTTAGACAAAGGCATAAAATTTACGCCTACATTTCGCCAATTATATTTATGGTCTCACGTAATACGCGGCGAGCCTATAGCTGCTTATCGGAAAATATAATGTTCGCCAGAACCTCGTCCGTTGATCAGCACTTGAGGGTAAGGCTGGCTTGAGCTGCTTAGGTTCTGGTAGAATTCCCATATACCCACCATCGACAGATCCTGCAGCAGTCGCAGAGGGTCATGGCGACTCGTGTCATTAGGGGGTATCGCACCATCTTTCATGAGGTGGCATGCGCGCTCGCCGGGTCGCTTCCGTAGGACCTCGAAGCCTTGGTTCTCTCGGCGGTGTTCTGGCGTGGCGCGCAATACCAAAGCCAGGGTCTCCGCCCTGCACCGGATACTGTGGTGCAGTGGCGTCGAGGCAAGCTCTGGGCGCATGGCGGCGGCAGCTCTTCAGGAGAGCCGAGAGGGAGCGGTATCCGCTCTCTCTCCGGATACGCCGTTGGCTAAGCGGGCGGGGCAGAGGGCTCCTCCCGTTTAGCCATAGACCTTCCCAGAAGTCGGCCAGTTACGCCATGACGGCAGAAGGAGGTAGGGGGGGGAGCGCTTTACATTGCGCCTCTCTGTCCTCAGACCTCTGTCTCGGTCCTCCCGTTTCTATCCTGGGGGAAATTGGCCGCGTGCGGGGTGCCAGTCGCTACAAACTGGCCCGTCGCCCCTTTCAACACAGCGATGGGCGTCGTCGGAATTTTTTTAGTGGGTAGGACTGCTGGCGTGTCGTGTCTGAACTGGTAAGTCCCACAAACATTGCAAATGCATTTTGTTACCGACGTAAAATAAAAAAAAAATTGTGTGGAATAATAAAATTTAAGGTTAGGCTTATTTGGTTATTAATGGGATTCATGCAGTCATAAAGGATTTCAAAAACAGACAAGCTTGTGGCGCCGCCGCCAGATCAGGACAGAAGGCTTAGGAAACGGTCATATGTCATTTATTTAAAAAAATATACATTTTGATAAAAATTCATCATAATTTAATTATCAGCGAACGCAAGCACCGACCATAGAGGCAAATATTAGTTTGGATTCGAGTAACAAGATATCAAGTGCTTTCGTTATTTGCAAATGTTGCTAAAATACCTTACAGAATACGTGTCTTCAATCCTTTTTATGAGGAGGTCATACCTCAGTTGATCCTCTAGTTAAATAAGTTAATTAAGTTCTGTCGGAACCAAATTCAAACCTTGCCGATATACTTCGAACAGAACTGAATTTCATCGTAAATCATTTTAAACTCACTTAATTTTACAACAACAAAACCATACAAATGTAACAACCATTTTAATAAGCCCCTTATTAAAAACATGTTGTAATTAATAATAATAATACTTTATTGATACTTTCACAATTTCACTATAAAATACAGACACTGATTCCTATGTAAGGTTTCCCTGAAGTCAAGAGTCATTTCCTTCCCAAAGAGAGATAAAATTAATAGTGACTAATTGTGTTAAATTAATGGTAATTTAATGAACTTTTCTTTTTTAAATAAAGATTTACTAGGTAACTTTTTCTAAAAGAGGAGACTCGAATCGGAAATGTTATAAGCATAATTATATGATGTTTATATATAATTATTATTATACAATCCTTATAAAAACACTTTTTATGTAAATTATATCAATGATTTCTTCTATCTTTCAAGCCTATACTCAATTCACAAATACAGCCTTTCTAAATTTCATACCGAGGACTGATATCCAATTAAGCAATTCAGAAAGTGGCAACTTCACCGGGAGAATTTACTTATGCAAACTTCAGAAACAGCCGCCAAATCGGGGTTAGAAATAATTAAACGGAAATGAATAACGTTATTTAGCCGGGGATTACATTCTTTAATCCTACTAACCCGGCTCGTTAATAGGCCCCGAAACATCTCATACAGCAATAATTCAAATCAAGGATTAATTTAAGGCTTAGATCAATTCTCTATGATACTAAATCTATTGTGTTATTTGATTTTTATTATTGGAAATTGAAATTGATAGTCCATTAACGTATTTCATACTAATAATTTATTGGTATTTGTTCTTAAATAAAAAAATAGAATAGATAAGACAATATTTAATGATACCCTTTTTAAAAATAATACATATCTTACACACGAAGGAAATAAAGTAATGTTATATAGAAAAAGTGTATATTGGTTTGTTATCACTAGTTCCACTAATCAGCTAGACTATCTAGCGGATCCATAGTGCGGAGGTCGGTCTATTCTTCTTTACGCTCCCAATGCCATGGGTTTCAAAAAAAGGGTAGTATGTTTGTTTGTTGTTTCATATATTTATAGATAGTACATAATACGATGCCGTTTGGTAGGTATCGGTCTTGAATATGCAGTTTGGAAGCGGCTCAGAAAAGTGCCACCCCCTCTCATCTCACGGGGAGTCGTAAGAGTCAACGAAGAGAAATCCTACAGATGATAGGCTGCTGCCCTGCGACCGCTGAGCTAACTGAGCCATGGAGTAGTGTATTTTATATAAGTGAATAAAAATAAAAGTCATTTAATAAATAATATCACAAACGTAATAAGCATATGATGTATAACCCAAGCCAACGTCACCTGCAAGTGGTGCACCTGCCGAACCACGGACGAGGCTCTGGCGAACACAAAAGATATTTCCTTATAAGCGGCAATAGGCTCGCCACCTATTATATGGGACCAATAATACAATTGGCAGAATGTGGGCATACAATATGCCTCTGCCTAACCCTTCGGGGAAACAGGCGTAATATAATATAATATAAATATGTATATTTCGATTTGTCTCGGTATTTACCTTCTACAGAGCTGAATTGGAGCAGGGATGTTATTTATTGTACCCCTAATATAACTTTTAAGACATCCGTGAGTTTGTACACAATCTATTAAACCACTCTTTAACTACTTACTGATCATTAACAACCTCAAGGGCACTTTAATTATTCAAAATGTACACTTAACAAATGTGTAGACCTAACTTTTACTTCAGTATTATTAATTAATCAAAATAATTTCAGGCACGGGTTTGTTTTCCAATTTGTTTACATCTAACATCGAGTCGGGGCTCGTTGGCCGTATCGGATGTACCTCAATAAGCCTCTTAATTAAACTTTTTTAATCCGAGCAATGAGGGCAAGGTGTCGACGGCTCGAGGCCGCGGCCCATCGCGATAGCTCATTCTCAATTTAAGGATCTTGGCCAAGCCTCTGATAAGCCCCAGATTTAGCGCTGAGCGAATTTGTTGAAGCAATTTACTTTCAGAGTTGTGAAGACAATAAAATTTCGCGAACGTTCTTCTTTTGAGTAGCTTTATTTTGTTTTCTAATGAAGACTTATCGCATGCAGCGAAATGCCTTCTCCCGCTAAACCAACATAAATTACCCACAAAGTAAGCTGAAATACGAACAATCTGGACTCGCCAACGTATCGCATACCCGACTACCTGATCTGAGAATCTGTGTAGGCTTCCTTGATTTATGGTTCTAATTAAATACCTGCAGAGACAGAATGAATAGAGTATAAATTCCCTGAATTTCTCTTACTCTAATTATGTGTGATTTGTACCTTTGAGAATTGTTGCGCCCTTTGCGACAATTAGTAAGGGTACGATAGTTACGGCACCATTAATTACTAGTAGATACGTAATTGGAAGAACAGCCGTTGATGACATTTATTAAAATTAACTTATGGAAAAGCGTAATGGACTATTAATGTGCATGTTAAAATGCTTACAGTAGTATTCATTATGTACTCGTATTGCTTAGAACTATTGTCTGACCGATTTATTAATTTGGTCAAACACATAGATTTTTTAACAATTATAGTTTTCAACGTTTCTTTGCTGACTGGAATATTTGTGTGACATTAAAAAATATTCTCTTTAATAAAGATTAAAATTAATAGTAATTTAAAGTTATAGTGTGTTGGGGTTTTTATAAAATAAAAAGTGTTCTTCAGTTTTCTTCTATGTTAAAAATCGTGGCTAAGAAGCAATTTACCTACTCAACATAGTTGGAGAAGAACAGAATTGAGTTCATTTGTAACATATTTTAGAATTTTCTGTTAAGTATCTGAAAAACTAAAGATTAATTAATTATATTTTTTAACGACCGATATGGCGTGGAGGTTAGTATACCTGCACTTCACTCGAGAGGTCGTGGGTTCGATTCCCACACAGGACAAATATTTGTGTGAATGAACATGAATATTTGTTCTGGTCTGGGTGTTCTCATATTTATCTTAAGTATGTATTTACAAAAAAAGTATTTATGTATGTTTATCCGTTATTTAGTATCCAGAACACAAGTTCTTAATGACACTTATCTTGGAACTAAATAATTGGTGTGATTGTAAGAGAATATTTATTTATTTATATTCAACTAACAAAATCTGTCCGTAAATTGGTTCGTATCCAGCGATCAGTACAAAACAGGACTCAGATCGAAGGGTGCGTACAGCATGTATCAGTACAACTATATGTCACCGTCAACGTTGAGATGCTTGTCACGCCGAGTTTGGGCCTGTCATCTGCCCTCATCCATCAACTCTTCCCGCCCGATCTGCCCTATATAAAAAAAACTCTAGTACGTACGCCCCTCTGGAACCATGCACAGTATTTAAGTTTAAACCACATTAAGCTGCGCCTGTCCGCGACTTGTACATGTTATATTTTTTTTCCTTTACTTCCCTCTCTTGTACTGTAAACAACCACAGTGCAGAGTATTAAGCTATCTTAGATTTAAAAAAGTACTGATCATGTTAGTTCTGAATGAAATGTAGGTTTAGATAAAGTAAGGGCATACTATTTGGTTTTCCTTATTGCTTTTGAAATGATTAGGACAACAGTGGTTTTAGATATTTTGCCAATATTTATTGTGTTAGTTATTGATTAATTGAGGTTTAGATAGTTTGAGGAGGTGTTTGCGTGTCCTTATTCCTTTTAAATTAATTTCGGAAACTTAGGTCTCTAATAAAACCATTCTTTATATATATTTTAGATACATATTTTGTCAATATTAAAGAAGTATTGAGCACTATATTAATCAAGGTTTGAGTTAATTATTGTTCTTGTTGCTTTTGAATTAATTTCGAGAACTTGGAAAATATTATCACATCATACCTTAATATTATCGATGAAAAGTGTACTGAAAATATTTTTCTTATATAAATAAATAAATAAGCACGGGTGTCAACCCCGTGCCTATTAATAGGGACCACTTCAATTAGAAATCAGAAGTTTAAGATGAATAACAAAGCGTCGATTCCTTACTTTTTTTACTACTTTACGGCGTAGTTTTCTGCTCCGGTCAGCAACGAACTTTGGAGAAATATAGCGTGGATTGGTAGAGGGGCCGGTCACGTGATGTGCCGTGCGCTCACCATGGATAACTGCCAATAACAGTGTGTTCTACCCTGCCATTAATGTATATTCTACTCTAACTTAACATCAACTGCAGCCGCATTTATTTAAAACAACCCCTTTTACAGTAATTACTGCAACGTTTGGCTCACGGGGCACACGACATTCATACATACCTAATCTGATTTCGCAATGCTTATTAAGGTCCTTTGACCCTGTTCAATTCCGGAAACTAAGAATTGTAATGTATGATATTGTATTGCAATGTGGGTTAGTTAGATTGTTGAATAAAAATAGCTGCAGTAGCTGGCGGTTTTATTTGCACATAGACCTTTGAAGAAGAAAGTAGTTTAATAGATTTACACAGTTTACACGGGAATCTACACAAAAAACAATGATGCAATTAGTTTTGAATTTAATTTTTGATAAACAATAAATTGAAGAACATCGAAATAAGCGTGAGAACTTGGTGTAGAGCAAATGCGGTGATTAATCTGCAATATTTACCGCCGTGTAATGTACAAAAACTGAAACGTAATGTCATAATATAAGCTTAAAGTCGTTGTTTTGTTATTTGAAATAATCTGCAAAATTCGCAAATCCAGCGCTATAGAAAACGCAGAAATAAAAACTATAAAGTTTACGAGGAAAATAAAACCAGACAAAATGCGTTGAAAAAGTTAGCAATAAAATTAGATACGTATCTGACGAGGCTCAAAAGTTAACGATATCGATTGCAATAAATAGGGTTGATCGTAAAGGAGCCAGTATTTTGACTAGCGAAGGCAAAACTTCTATGTGTGTATGAGCATACCAAGCTATATGTGTGTATAGCGTTTCCGGCAATAAATCTGTCGGTGTGAGTGGAGTGTGGGAAAACAGCAAATGCGCAAGATGCGGTCTGCTAGAGGCCATCGCCGATACCGCTACCGTTAGCCGAGGCTCGACCGCCCGCTTACATTTACATAAGTGAACTCGAATATTTGTACTTGTAAGTGATAAGATATTTAGAGTATTGGTTCCTTAACAAAACTTCCTTGGGAAAACAGCAAATGCGCAAGATGCGGTCTGCCAGAAGCCATCGCTACCGTTAACCAAGGCCGTCGACCGCCGCTTACATTTACATAAAGGATACCTTTTGGAACGAGTTAACGAAATTTGCAAAACAAAAAACTGATTGGTTAATGTTCTTTGGTAGTAATATTTTTAATATTTGTTTCTCAATCATGTATAATCGGCTCAATAGATTTAAATTAAACTTGATAAATAAGTAAGAGAAAAATTATAACATGAATTATTTTGCATGAGATTTTGCCTATTGAAAAAGCCACAAGAATTATAACCGAATCACAAGCAGACGAGGTCGCGGGTTGAAGCTAGAAATTCCATAAATGGCTACCAAACTTCCCCTCAAATTCACATTTAATATCCCCGAAACATAAACATTGAATGCAAAATCCAAAACTTCAAGCACCAACAAACCACTACTTGAATTTTTTAACTAATACGCAAGCGCTTCCAAGTTTCATTCTTGCCAGAAAACTTTTCGAGAGCTCTCCAAACGGAGGGTACCGAAATGAATTATTATTCTGTCTCATAAAAAAAATCACTTCCACGAGTAATGAAAACTCGAGCTGATGTGCTCGAGAGGTACAGCTCCGGTCCGGCGGATATTACGGCAATATATTTCAATTACACATAAGAAAAAGAACAAGTCGTTTGAAGTAGCTGAAAGGCCAGATTACAGTCGCGGAGGAAATAATAAGGAAGAGCCCGCTAACGAGTCTGGCGCGGCAACTTTTAGAAAGAAAACGTGTGGGGCGATACGATGATTTTTAGAGGTGATTAAATTTCACAAGTAGATTATAGGCTTATATAAGGTTGTAAGTACTAATTGCAATAAAAATCGAGTGAAGCCTACTGCGTCACAAAAAAGTCTAGCTGATTGTAAAAAAATTAAAGAGATTTTTTTAAAATTTTTAAAATAACACAACCAATAAAAAATTTTGGTACATTATTGAAGATGACATTACAAACTTAGTTTCAATGCAGGCAGAAATTATAAAATATTTTATTACAAGTCTGGCGAGGCAACTTTTAAAAAGAAAACGTGTACGGCGATACGATGATTTATATAGGTGATTGATTAAATGACACAAGCTGCTTATATTTCTTGAGGTTGTAAGTAAAAATTTAAATAAAAATTAGTTCCATTAAATTTTTACTACTTCTAGGTACTACTACTCCACGGATAATCACAGATGACAGTAAGACAAACAAAATAGATCTTTTATACTGATACTTTTAAAATGAAATAACAAATCATAATTAAATAGGTACATTACTGAAGATGCACACGCACTTAGTTTCACTGCAAGCGTCAGTTAATTTTAAAAGATATAGATTTTTAATAACAATTTAGTTTCGAAATGCAAAATTATTTTATATAATAATGTGCAGTAATATTATTTGTAACTTTCTTACGTTGCAGTTAATGTGGCAAATGCCATTTTTATTTCTCTTAGAGTAAATAAGTCAAGCGCTTTCCTAAAAGTGATCGATATGAGCAAGTTAAGTTGCTTAAAAGATATATTCATTACATTTTACCAGTCTTTTTTATTTTTTATTCTAAAACATTTTTAATTATGATTACTGTTATAGATTACGTGAAAATTACTTAACTTCGTTATATTATTATGTGTAATTTATGATAGATAAATTGTTAGGAATTGAAAAACAATTATGGAAAAGGTGGAATCGAAGTAATGTAGAATATAATAATAATTAGTCCTATGCACTACCATTAAAAATATTTTTTTAACTTTTAATTGGTACTTTCAGAAAAACCTACTATCTTGATGAGAATCTTACCCAATTCTTCTCCAAGCTTGTAGCGGGCGCGTTAGGATGAAAGTTTTAAGATTAGGTGCTCAACCGGAGACCAAATTATGCAAGTGATTGGGCGCGTTACTTTTAAGTTCGTTCGCCGTTCATAATTTTAACACAAATAAAAAAAATACTCAGACTCAAAGCGTTTTACTTGTTCAATAAAACATTAAACTACATGAAAATGACAAGAAAATATATTTATTAGACTTTATGTGCATATTCAGATTTTAAACTAATGTGTTTAACCAAGATAATAGCACGATGAGTGTACTTATCTAAATAAATAAAAGGTTGGGGCTATTAAAACATTTATAATTTCTTCTAAAAAAAGTATGAAAACATTCTAAACATAGATTTGTTTATTATAGATGCCTACATAACAAGGTTACATAGGGGAAGATTTGTGCGATTGGATGGAATTTAATTACACACCGTGGCCGGCGTAACGACGCGAAAATATTTATGTTTACTGTCACAGAATGGGCCTGGGAGACCGCACGCGACCCGCCAAATATTTCGCTAATATTGTTACGTACTCTGCGTATTAGTGTTGATTACATGCCTGTGAGACCAACACGCGCAATACTTTCACTCGTATTTTCATAAAATACATTGAAATAATTATTTTAGTATGTAATACATAATTATTTACATTACACTATAATTATTCGATGATTAGATTAGTGAATGGCGGGGTTTCAGACGCTGCAACCCAGGTACTGGCCCCCGCCTTTTTCTCAACAAGCGGCGAGCGTCGTCGGAAGATTTTTAGTGGGTATTACTGCTGGCAGTCGCGTCTGCCGGTGGTGAGTCTCACACCCCCTTTCGGTCACCCTTTGGCCGGAAGGCAGTGCGTAAACGCATTTTGTTACCGACGTAAAACAAAAAAAAGTAAGAATACCTAATTCTTACTTTTTTACTTACTTTACTACTAACAAGATAGATGTTTGTGTGATAGACCTGAGTTTAAGGAGCAAATATCGAAGAGGATGTAGAAATGTTATCACCCTGGCGTCCCGCTGTAAGATTTTTTCAAGCCGTGCAAAGGGGCCTCTAAAATTGCTTAACGACCTCCATGATAAATTATACTTAGTGATAGCCGGGATCGTAATGTGCCTTCCGAAGCACGAAGGCGCTCGATATTAAACGCCACACAAACAGTCACCCATCCAAGGACTGACCTCAGTGAACTCTGCTTTACTCAGACATCATTTCAGACCGCGTATCTATAAGCGCTTCAGATTAAACTGTAATGAGGCAAATAAATAAAATTTTAAAAATCCACTGACGGTTTTACAACTTTGACTCACTCTTTCCTTGTTAATGGTAATCTGCTGATTCATCAGGGAATAATAAAACTTTAATAGGGATTACATTCTGACGAAATTAATAAAGACAAATAATAAAGAACATGTAATCGTTAGGTACTTATATGTTTAATGCCTAAATAAGAAAGTAATTATTATATTGAGTGCAAAAATCAGGAAAAAGTAATATTTTTAAAAGTCGTAAGTATTACTCTGACTTTTTTGTGTAGCTGAATTTGGTTTATTCTAATTTTCTATAAATAAGCTTATACTTCAGTAATTATAACACGAAAGCTTATAAAAATAAGCTGTCATTTTATAATCATAGAAGCTATGCATTTTAGGGGATAAAAAGTACCGTAGGTACATCCTTTTGCACTTTTGTAAGAACAAGAATTTAAATGACAAAAAACGCCCTGAACATAATTAACCATGTCATAACTTTATAAGTAGGTACTATAAATAAAAAACATGACTAAAAATTAAAACCGAGACTTCTCATAATTTTTTTATTGAACCAAGAGCTTGTTATTATTATTATTAAAGAATCAGAAAATACTTAATTCCTAGGAATTATGATAATATAATTGATGAAAATATGTGTTGAAGTAAAATAATGTTTAAAAAGAAACTTAAAAAATATTTGTTACAGAACTTTATGTCACAAAAAGATGAAATGAATTGTTGCTCAAATGATTATGTGTCAGTGTAGTTCATAAGTAAATAAGTATTCTTTAAAATGTGTATCCAGTAATTAGGAGCGTACATCGCCAACAAACTGCCATGCAGTTTGGCGATAATATTGTTATGTTATTATGAGAAATAAATAAAAAAAAAAAACAAAATATCAAGGAAGATTTCCTTTTTTCTGACTTATAATCCAATAGGTTTTTTTTCTTTTATTTTCATTTTAAAGCGCTTTTGACCAAGCAACCGAAGACCGATATTAATATGTCCCTATACTAAAAAGTTTTTAACACATTAATCAAATTATCGGCCTAAATTTCGTAGGTTTCAATGTTAATCGTGTTTCGGTCGCGTTATCACAAGCAAGAGCTGCTCCGATAACAAAGAGGATATCTCACAGAGGTGATATGACAAAGGCCATAGCTCGCCCCCGCCTCTTGTAGTGGCGAGATCAATGTCATAGGGTTTCATGTCAACTTCGCAAACTATGTGCTTCTGTATATGTTCCTAATCAGAATCTGGTTTTTTTCTTTTAAATAATGGCTTCGTGTGTTTAGCACATTTAGCCAGTGTCAAGTAGAAGATATATATGAGTAATATTTATTTCATAGTAAATGAGAATGAGTGGTACGTTAGTTTACAAATACTTAACGATTAATAATCCATCGTTATTACACATTAATGTTCGAAATATCACAAACTTTAAAAAAAAAACCAGAACTGCAGACCAGAGGGCCTACTCTAATTCAACGAAAACGAAACTTCGTATATATCCATTCCTTTCACTCGATAATGATATACCCAAGGAGTGACAGAGATAGATGCAACGAAGTTTCGTTTTCGAATTAGAGTAGGCCCTCTGACGCTTCAATTTTCCGCCAAGAAGTCTTATCTTAATAACGAAACACCCTCACGAAAATCTGATTTTTTTCTCCAATAATTTCGCTACCGTTCAAACTTACCTTGCCATTGTTTCGTATAAAAAGAAGGAGAGTTGAATCTTAATCATCTGCCACCTAGTAATATCAATTACAGGTAAGCCTATAGGCCACTTTACCCGTGTTTCACGTCTGTTACGTGTAATAAACAACAAGGGTCAAACAAACATGGTATAGTTGCTGAATTTACCCCTTGTATCATAGGGGGACGTCCATTAATTACGTGAGGTGTTTTTTAAAAAATATGCCCCCCCCCCCTCCCTCTTGGTGAGATTTGGTGAGATGTGGTCGGACCCCCCCCCCCTCACGTGAGATTTACCCAATATTAAAAAAAAAAAAAAAAATTTTTGTCTTCTATGTACTACATTTATTCTGTGAAATAAGAGGAAAAAAATGATGCCACTTTTACTATAACGAATTTAATTATATTATACGTAAAAGTAAAAAATAGGCTGCGAACCATTCATGTGCTTTCTCTATTGTAATGATTAGACACGTCCATGTCTTTTGGTAGTATAGGAAAACAGTAATTAGTCGTATCTACATTCTCCTCGCGCAGCCACTCCAGCCTATCGTCCACGGCGCACAGCAGCTCGACGGGTGACACGCGTTGGTCGAAACCTGACCACAGGTGTTCGCGGGGTTGCATGCAGCGCCGACCTGTGTTTCTGGAGCTTCACACACAAAGTAAAGTAGATGCCGCACGTCTTGCAGCATCTGTTTTGAATAGTTTGATCATTCACCAAAAGAGATAGGCAGTAGTAATCGTACGGCATCTGGGAATAGCCCAAATGTTTGGGATACACCGTGAGGCATTGCCGAAGCAAGAACGGTGCGAACGACTTCCCATCGTATTGATATTGTAATACAAAATTTTCATGTGGTATAAAAATGTATATTCTCTGAATTAAAAAGTTGACGTGAGATTTTTATTGACCCCCCCCTCCCCCTTGGTGAGTTTTGGTGAGATGTGGCCGGACCCCCCCTCCCCTATTTTAGACTCACGTAATTAATGGATGCCCCCTAGGTATATTATTAATAGCAGTAAAAAAATTACAGTACGGAAATGTCACGTCCACTATTGACCCTCTCGCTTCAGAGGGCCTATCTCTTTCACTCTCTAGAAAAGTCATTATCGAGTGAAAGGGATGGGTGTAACGAAGTTTCGTTTTCGTTGACTTAGAGTAGGCCTTCAGTTATTTGACTATTCAGCTTAGCATTTTTTATAACTATAGAATATATAAAGAATACGATAGGGTATACCAAAAAATTTGTATAATGTATATTTTTATATAAAAAGTTTTATATTTCCTCGACCACTCTATTGTTGATAAAGCTTCTCAAATGATTCTCTATTCAGAATTATTTTGTAAGCTCAAAGATAATATTTTTTCTCTAACGAAGTGTTTACGTGATACCTACTCAAAGGTTCAAGGGTAGGTGTAAACATATTGATATTATTCCGATTTACTTTATGTAAACAGTTCAAGCTCTCATACACCTTTAGGATTTCGGTAGCGAACAATACATTTGCGAAAGTACTTTGGCAAGTGGAATTTACCCAAAGCCAAGTTTTTTTTCATATTTTATCCGTAGGTATTTGAGGCCGCCCGCCCTTTGACATGGCAACGTCGACAAGTTGAAATCAAAGTTGGTTGTTGCGTCGACAACGTCGGTCATTGCAAGTGGAGCGTGATGTTTCCAGTCCATTTGTCGTAATAGCACTGCTTTTACAGCCAAACCGTAATGAAACTCGTTTAAATATCACAAAAGTGGTTGGATTACGGCGCTCTAGCACTTTATACTGCTTAATTACTGCCCTCGACAGAAATAATTGGGAACTTGGGGTATTATAGCTCGAGTTTACTGGCGTATTACTTTTTCAGGATTCAACGCGTCTGTTTAAGCATTGTTTTTATTTATTTTTTGATTACATGACATTATATTTGGTGTATAAAATTATTGACATACCATATTATGAATAATTATTATATTATTTTAAAGCTTTCTCAAGCACATAATATAATTTACAATAGAATTAAATTGCTAAGATAGATTTTAACATTGTTTTGTATTGAAGCTGTAATTTTGATTATTTCTATAAACTAAATGTTAACATGCAGTTAATCAAAATAAAATGTTATGTTCTGATTTCGAAATGTATTTAGGTATATCATGTTTTGATATAACCTGTTTGTATAATCTCGTCCAATGCATTTGATAAGAGATTTCTTGTCACAAATTACTTTCAAAAATTAAGGTTATCCGAACATTACAGAAGAAAGCGCTCACCGACCACGCCACTTTCTATTGGCCGTGCGTTAAAAGACACCTTAAAGGAAAAAAAAGTTATTGAATTTGTGTAACAGAAAAATCCTTATATATCCTCGTCGATATATCTTGAGACGCCTGCTTCTACCGGCTTCCAGCCGCCTTATCCTTGATCATATTATTTTTTTGTCTTGGGACGTGCACCTGCCGATGAACGGACGAGGCTTTGGCAAACATAATAGTTCCCGATAAGCGGCAATAGGCTCGCCACCTATTATTTCGGACCAAGAATAAAAGTAGCGAAATGTGCACTAATCGCCCTTCGGGGAAACAGGCGTGGTATTATGTATATAACTTTTTTGATCGAACGTGAGTTCGACTTGTACTAGTTCGAGCTATAAACGTAACAATTGAAAGAATACTCTAGTACATTTTAGTATGAGAGCCGCAAATGCGAGATAATAATAATATTTCATAGTGCAATTTCATTTCAATGTACAATATTCCACTACCAATAGAAAGTATAAGTACAAACCACAAACGTTGTATAACAACAACGGAATTGTAGCCTCAATCCTCTCTGGGCCGGCCTTACGCTAGTATTCCTCCCGAACCACATTTTATGTAAATCGGATCATATCAAAAGCACACACTACGATTTTACTGGATTTCATCGAAAACTGTTCGGTTTTATCGGATGAAGGCACTATCAAAATTGCTCGGAATCTGTTAGATTTGGTGAATACAAACAATGGGTTAGCGGAACTAAATTCCCAGTAATCTCGTGTCCGACAAGCTAGGACTTATTGGGCATTGTTCGAGAACTGAATGGGCTGAAATCAGCTCATTATTTGTAAATTGATTAAATACATTATCTGCATTTCTAGTCAAGCAAAATTTCGTTATCAATTACTGAATTACTATCTAAGCTAGTCGTCATACTAAAAAAAAACTGTTTTTAGCTAAGTGTTTTAGTCTCCTCGTGAAACGTAAGATGTCATTTGGAAAGCATATTGCGGCACATATACTTAATAATGTTTTTAGGGTAATTGTAAGCTTTATTTGTGGAAAATAATAGGTTGGGGAAAAAGTCTTTTCGTATTTTTGTATGAAAAGTCAAGACATTTTTTTCAAAGTTTATTTACATTTATTTACAATATATATGTACCGTTTTGTTGAATAACTTTCTGCCATTTTGTGGGCAGAGACATTATCCCGTTACTGTAGAAACTTTGGGACTTCTGATCAAAAAAACGGGACAAATAGTTTTGGCAGTCCTTTCTTGAGGTCAACCTTACAGAACCTAAAGAATTCTGCAGAGACCGAAACAGGTGAAAATCTGAAGGCGCAGGGTCAGGGCTATATGGTGGATGCACTAGGACCTCCCAGTCGAACTCTCTTAATTTTTGCTGAGTGGCTAAAGATGTGTGTGGTCTAGCGTTATCGTGATGAAAGACCACACCCTTCCTGTTGATCAATTCCGGCCGTTTTCTCTCGACTGCTTCCTTTAATCTCATCAGTTGCTGGCAGTAAAGATCAGAATCGATGGTTTTGCCGGGCGGTAAAAGCTCATAATAAACAATGCCCTTCCAATCCCACCATACACACAGCATCACCTTATTTCGTGTTAGGCCAGGTTTGGCCACAGTCTGTGAAGCCTGGCCAACTTTCGACCACGACCTTTTTCGCACGTTCTTGTCGTACGTGATCCACTTTTCATCGCCAGTTATCAATCTCTTCAAAAACGGCTCGGTTTCATTACGTCTCAATAATGAATCGCAAATGAGTACACGGTTCATGAAGTTTCTTTGAGTGAGCTCGTGTGGCACCCAAATATCGAGCTTTTTTGTATAACCAGCTTTCTTCAAATGGGTCAAAACTGTGTTGTGGTCAATTCCCAGTTCTTCAGCTACATCGTAACTACTAATATGCCGATCTTGCTCCACTCTTTCAAAAATGGCGTCCATTTTATTCGTAACAGGGCGACCAGAGCGAGGTGCATCTTTAACATCAAAATTTCCGGACTGAAAACGTTTGAACCAAATTTGTGCTACTCTTACTGACACTGCATCAGGTCCATAAACATCACAAATTTTTTTCACTGCTTGAGTTGCATTTTTGCCTTTTTTATAATAAAATTTTAAAATGTATCGAATTTCTTCATTAGATTCACTCATTTTAACGGAGAGAAAAACAAATGAAAAATAGCGGGAAACAACTTTTTTTTATTTTTTTCTTTTCTTTATAATGGAACCTTTTTAATGTTACCAAAACCAGCCAGACACAAATAGTACAGTCAAATAAATTTTATAATAAGTTTATACCTACGTTATGCGAAAAGACTTTTTCCCCGACCTAATATATATTATTGATTAATGAAATCAACAAAGTGTTTTAAATTAAATCAATTAATAAACAGAACAACACGTTCACCAATATGTACAAAAAATAAGTATTTTGTGGGTAGTTGTGATCAAAGACTTCCGAAGTAAAGTAAGAACGAGTATATAAGTATCTAACAAACTTAGCTTATCTGTAGGGAAAAGGAAACGTTATAAGATTTCCCAATAAATATTTTTATGTCAATTTTATTTCAAAACCCTCAGTTCAGGTGTAGAAATACTTTTATGTACGTAGATCTAAACCAGTTAGTTAATCGCGAAGAAAATTTTGAGAGTGTGAGGTAATTACGCGTCTGTCGAATCAGGCTGTAATCGAATGAGCTCGTTGATTAGCAAGTCGAGAACGGGCCTTGATCATTTATGTTACACTTCTTTGATCTCAAGCATCCACTAATGTTTAATATACATAATGTTAATTAAAGTGTCTACTAGCTGTAATGCTTTAAGCGTTCCTGAATACGAATAGCGTATGTAGACAAGGCTACATATATTATGTAAATGTAACAAATTTGTGTTCATAATATAATAATAAAAGTATGGGAATCGTTGATCATCGTGTCGGCAAAGAATCTTGATCATTTATGTTCTTTAATCTCAAGTATCCACTCAATTTAGAAATACATAATATTAATTAAAGCGTCTACTAGCTGTTATGCTTAAAGCGTAACAAACTTTTGATTTTGTTATAATAAAGATAAATTTACCAATGCCGAAATGATGGTGATGTTGATTGTTTTGTAAGATTTGAAAGCAAATCAGGTTTCTTGACTTTGGACTATACGTATGTTTGTTTATATATATATTTTAGGAGTGGTGAGAGTAATATTTAGGTGAATAAATACTAGGAGTATGTGTGGTGTTGATGAGTGCTGTTATAGAACACTAGTTATATCAGTATAGTGGTACTGATTACGAGCTATCGCTGCTCGCTGCTGCCCAGTGGTAAGACCTACACTACTGGACAGACTGCACCTCCGAGGGTCCCGGGTTCAAACTCTGATAAAAATCATAGTTGACTTTATCTATGACTTTTCGAATGAATATAAATTGTCGCCTGCTCTGTGCCTTAAGTGCAGAAAGCAGCCTAAAATACGTTACATGGTCATGAACATCTATTACAATAGTTATTAGGAAGCTAGTTAATAGAAAGAAGTTTCTCTCTGGGTTGCGGAGGTCGGGCCGAGAACTTCAGCCAAATTTGGATAAACCAGAGAGTAAGCTGGGCTCTAAGCTAAAGTCCTGGGCCAACAGGATAATTCTAAGTTGATGATGCTGAGTGATACTGATTCCATACAGTGGAATACATCAGTTGAAC
The DNA here is from genome assembly GCA_949126915.1 of Musotima nitidalis. Lineage (NCBI taxonomy): Eukaryota > Metazoa > Arthropoda > Insecta > Lepidoptera > Crambidae > Musotima > Musotima nitidalis. Next base: position 11,315,861 of record OX421418.1, on the reverse strand, counting down.
GTCTAATCTATCGTGTCACTTTATGTCGTATATAAATTTAAATATGCAAGATATTTTCAACCCTTACGCGATCAAATTTTCCGAGTGTTAACGAGGTTTCATTATTTTAGGACAAAAAAGGTTTTGTTTCTAATTTTATGTGGCAGATTCTTTTACATTCAACCCATTAACGCGCGTTTTTTTATTCGTAACAATACAATGATCTAGAATTTCATATGTATACAACTTTGAATCTTGATGGTAGGTTAGTCCTCTACTTTTTAATGTCACTTTATGAGGCACTACATTAAATGTTATAAGTATTTTTGAGACTGTTCACGCTTATGCAAAGTTGTATGGTATTATGCGTAAAAAAGCGTAATTTAGCTACTCTACTACTAGGGTCTACGTATTGTGGCAACAGCATCATGAATGTGATTGCCTCATTTCAAAACTAATTAGTTAGCAATGGGGCTTAAAAACTAAAATTAAAATAAATTAACATATGAGCAAGTACAACTGTGTCTAAGGGACTTATTGACGGGAAAGTGAAGCGTCATGTCTGCAGTTTTGTTATATTTTCAAACAATTATAATATTTCAAACAATAATTTATAATAGCGATGGATTTTTAGCCGTTAAGTGTTTGTGAACTTACATGAGTGTTGATAAATGAAAAAAAAATGAACCAACACTTTTCAAATTCTCTCAAGAAGTCCATGTGCGACCTCATTATACTTCTATATCTTTACTGAGGACTTGAGTCCTCTGAGGTTTAGGGTAGGGCATCTTATTTACCTATTATAATCTTTATCACTCATTCTTATTTACTATGAACTAAATATTATTAACTTATCTTTGGCTAAATGTGCTATTCGCACGAAATTTCTGCATATGCATTTCAAAAAAAAAAACTTTACAGACTTTATACAGTTCAAGTTGGCTGGAATAAATTTCTTTTAGAAATATCACCAAACTTTGTACTTCTTCTGAGGCTGTTGTGTTAATGTATTTTACTTACTAATAAAGGATGGGAATGTATAAAGAAGGTAATAATAACAATAAATGATTTTGTTTGAAATTTCTTAACTTTTAAAAAGAGAGAAAGAGAGACAAAAATAACTTTTCTAAAACTTTAAAGAGATGCATGCATTCATAGCGTACGCATCGTTATGGCGCAGCAATCCATTTAACACATTTGAAAATACTAATTAGTGAAATTGAATTTTTTTTTCTCACTCATTGTCACTCTCGTAGTAAGTTGGCATCGTTCTGGATCAGCAATGAAAATATGCAAGCGCAGACACGGCGAAGTCACGGCCGGAGGGTCTAAAACGGCCGTTTGCGCATTTCTTACTATATTATATATTAATTACTACAACAATAGACATTATAATGTACTAAATAAAAATGTGAGGTAATAAATATTATCTTTCATAAAATTCAAATCCATTTTATGAAAAATTTCAAGAAAACTTTGAAAGATTAATTAATCTTTCACAGCGTGTCTATAAGATTTCTTAAAAATCTTACAGTATATCAATTAAGTTCGTGTCAAATTTCTTCTAAATATGCTTATGTAGTCAAAGTGTATGTAGTTATGAATATATTTCCTAAAGGACTTACTTCATATAAGATTTTTACTATTATTGACATCAAAGCGATTCCTACTTGAAAAGTCATCTTACGTTGTTCCATTGAACAGTGCTTATTGAGTTATACCATCGTTAGAAGTGAATCCATATAGGATAATAGCAAGAATAGCATACAATACGGCGTTTTTAAGCCTGCAGCGCTGGCAGCGCTAACTGATTAATTCTCGGCCCAGATCGCCACCAGAAATATTAGCTCCACGGATATGAGATTGCTAATCCCACTAATGCACTAGACAAATACCGCTGCGCCACTGGCTCACTTGCATTCAAACGATTTTCGAAGGTATTTCGGTAAACAGCACACGAGAGCTGCGCCAATTCTGTACGGTTTGTACACAATGGTTCGCTTTCACACGTACGAGTTTTAAAACTTAATGCGACTTTAGCCAACGCAAACGACCGACTTTAGCCAACGCAAACGACAACTTATTTTATAAATTAATAGAACTCTGAAATTAACATTTAGTTCCGACAAGACAATGTGTAGATAGATATAAAGTACTGGTATAATGGAAAAATACTAAAAATATTTGGGTTCTAAAAATGTGGTTAAGTTTTAGGTTTTAAGTAAAGCTTTTATTTATTTGATATACGCTATTGTTTGTCAGGGTAGTTATCGTAAATATTTCTAGTTTTGATTCTTTTCCAACACTTTGCTGGCCAGTACGTGCAGTTTAATCCAATCTTACATCAAGCATAGTACGAACGTTAATTTGAGATATACAATTAAAGAGCTACAATCGACCTAACTTGAATAAACTACTTTGATGTTGACATACAACCTAAATCAGTGAGTTGGTGAACGACTGGCGGAAGACGGGAAGAAAAATTAACTAAATTGTGACGTGTCTTGAAAGGTTAAAGTTTTATTACCCAGTTCGATATATAAAACAGCATAACCGTATGGTTCCAACATAAAAGCAACTGAACAATTTCGTGTAACTTCTAGAAATAATATTGAGTGGCCTGATAACACGATTACAAGTTAGAAATAACGCAAACTTATGTAATAAACTGAATTATAGGCCCTCGACTAATTGGTATAACACGCATTGTAGCAAGGTTAACTAGTTGTTAATCGATAAAATATGGCTTGTTAAACGCACTACTATAGTTTTTGTAATCGTTTCACCATATAAAGCGAGCTGCTTAGTATAAGTAATTTCACTTCGCGTTTTTATATTTCACTTTATGAGAAACCTTTATTCTTCAAAGAGGCTTAAAGCTTCGCCGCGAGTTAATTATGGTTGGCTTTTAAACCTTACGTCTCAAACTTCTAAAGAATATTTAACGCTAAATCGAGTAAAATGTTTAATCCATTTGAGAAAATACAAGTAAACTATAATTTTCTTTCACGGATGTAAAAACATATTGTTATAATGACATCATTTTATTAAATCATTTGAATAAAAAGGTCGATATCATATATATTACGTTGAAGTGCTCTCATATAAAAAAAATATGGTCCCTGATAGAAATTGGTGCTTGTATCAAACTATTATTTTTTATTGTTTTATGCTATAACCGAATTAAATATGAACAAAAGGCGATATCACCCAGTATTATGAAACTTTTAATTGGGATAATGTGCTATAAGCGAGTAGTGTAAAAATCACAAATTACAGGTTATTTGCTGATGGCTCTAAGCGTAGTCTTTTACTGCAAGCGAGATTTTTCAGTTATTTGTATGTGGATTAAACAAAAAGCGATACCAGCGATCAGCTATGTGTCACATGCCGTTGAGACAATGTGTCACATGCCATTGAGTCTATGTGAAATATGCGCGTAGAGTAAAAACTACTGGTCATGTGTTGATGGAGCCTAGCGTAGTAATTTTCTGGTCGAGACTTTCCCAGCAATGTGTCGCTTGTCATTGAGACAACATGCAATAAACCAGTAGGGAGAAAATCACAGATCATGTGCCGATGGAACTAAGCGTAGTCATTTACTGCGAGTGAGATTTTCCAGTTATTTGTATGTGACCATCAGCAAACAGCGGTATCACCCAGTAATGTGTCAATTGTCAATGAGACAATGTGCAATATGCGTGTGGAGTAAAAATCATCAGTCATACGTTGATCGCCCCTCACGCACAAGTGCAGTCTATTAATTTGCCGGATGGATTAATTTCCGCCGTGAGATCGCTCCAAAGGGAAATGCGATTGGAACAAAATACACGCCGCCACCGGGGCCGGACCGGACCGTCCCGATATTTCATTTTATGTCCATTTGTGTCTGAAAGGGTTAAAAGCTATTTTATGTCAACTAAGCATTTTAATTAACGACCCAGATAAATGTCATCCGAGTCATATACATAAAATAATATGAAGGGTTTATTTATATTTTACGTTTCTTCGAAATAGATAAATTTTCATTCATTTATATTATCAATATCTATTTCTTAGAGGATGCAAATTTTGAACTCTACCACCAGTGTGGTAAAAGATTCTAAGTATTTAGTAAATAAGGCTTTAATAGTAGTTCAGTAGGCTATACAAGTTTTTCGCGAAAACCATCTTCCTATTTAGGTAAACAATTTGTAAGTTTATTGTGTTAGTTAAGTTGTGTATGTGCGTGTATAAAGTTAATTTCTTAAGTTGCCAAATTAGTACCTTTCTCAAGTTAGTTAAAAGTGAAGATTGTATTTATGGTTTTAATATTTAATATACACATAGTGCAAGATCTGGATAAACACAAGATACGTTATAAGGCGAAAAATTTCATAAATTCCATACACAAGGTACACAAATGTCATATTGGAATATTAGGTAAGTATATAAAATTATTAATTATGGATTAAGTAAAAAATGTGTATCGACTTTCCGATTATAATAACGATCGTAAAAGCAACTTAGGTAAACTGTAGTTTTAACGAGTATTATAATGAATTGCTTGCGTTCCCTGTGTCCCCCATAAAACTTCCCAGCCCGCCAGAACACGAGCAATTCACCTCACGATTATTATTAGGAAACTTTTACTATTGTTTCCCAAATTTCATTTCGACATATTCTTAGCAGTTGTAAATTTTTACAACCCCCCCGATTTGTTTTCCCCGACGCAAAACGGGACTGTTAAGGCATATCAAGTTCATTGCGCACAAAAATTCAATTCAATTTCCCTAGTCATGTCGATTTTCTAAATTTATGTGCACAAGTTTATGATGCATTTTACGATGGCCTCTCGGTCAAACACGCGACTCTAAGGTTTATGGCCCTCACGCAGGGTTTATAACGCGAACTAAAATAAAGGTTATTACACAAAAAAGGTTAACATGACATCCAAAGGAAACATAGCTATGGAAACGGGTTAAGAAATGCTTTTTTGAAATTTAATGCTGTTTAACGTAGTAAGAAATTATAATACAACATAAACTAGTATTTGACAGTCAGTTTACATCGCTCAGTTAAATATCAATTTTTAGAATTTCAATATGAAGCTCTCTTACATATTAACACAGTAGGTCAATTAATAATTGTGTACTTAGTTCAATAACAATTAGTATTCGAAATGTGGTACGGAACTAGCAGAGCTCAGAATTTGTGTCATAAATTAAAAACTCACGAAGAATTCAAACGTTCAAGAAACTTATTTTTATTTATTTACAAATATATCATTTAGAAAGCCGTAATAATGGTTCACACATCCGTTAACCCCTCGTTTTAAGCTTAAATCAGCTTAAATGGGTTCCCCCCCGACTGGTCTACACCTTGGCGTGGTGGGGGGGCTGAGTACCTCCCGGAAGCCGGGAAAAGGTAACACCCAGAGACCGATAACTCTGGGTGCCCTTAGTACTGACTACCGGGGGGGAAACTAAGAGGGACCTGTGGAGGGCGCAACGGACGGGCCAAGACGGTCTTAGGCAGCGGGGGCAGGGGGCCCCTGCGCCTCTCTGAGGAGGTCCTCCCGGTTTTGGTCCGGGGGACGTTGGCCCTCGCCTTTTCCTCAACAAGCGGCGGGCGTCGTCGGAAGATTTTTAATGGGTATTACTGCTGGCAGTCGCGTCTGCCGGTGGTGAGCCCCACACCCCCTTTCGGTCCCCCTTTGGCCGGAAGGCAGTGCGTAAATGCATTATGTTATCGACGTAAAAAAATATATGTTTAAATGAGTTCAATGGTCTTTACTACGTCGACGAGGTTTGAACTCGGAGCCAACGAAATCTTTACTAAACGCTCAACCTACATTAGGCTACGAGCGCTCTCAAATTTTGGCAGTTAGCAACACTGCACTCTTCACTCAGAATTAAGTAGCGAGTTTATCAAGCCTCCAGCCTAAAACAGATAAAGCACAGAATTTGTTTCAAGTAGACTGTTAAAAGTCCTTCTGGTAAATAAATAGATTTTGCAACGAAGATTTTGCCATTTGTATAATAACTCCGTATCACCGTTTTGTTTAACATTTATTGAGGCGAAACATAAATAAACCAGCCTCTGTTATGTTAATTACTTGCGTAAAGTTACTGTAATGGACTAAGTTATAAAAGTATTTACGCAAGGAAAGTCTATTCGAATGTTGTAAACGTAATTTGTGGCAGAAGTTGTGCATGTAATGTTTCGCGCGTTACTGAAACAACCTTTCGTATTTAATTAAGCTGTCGCCCGTTGTCCGCTCTATTACATTATTGAAAAACACCGCTTACCTTTATATTGGAATTTCAGATACCAGTTTAATTATATGGGGCAATCGTTCGGAACTAAACTGACTTTTCATATAATTATGACATTATCATTTTTCAGTAACACAGTAACACTGGCTGTACCGGGTTCCTCACAGATAATTGTACTATTTTAACTATACCAGTCTGTTTGTCTTCGTTTGGTTGTATTCTATGTTCATATTTACGGGGATATATATTTTTTCGATGTCTACCTACCTAAAATGCTACAAGCTCCCTATAGTTTGTGTGTACTCGTACATGACCCGGTGTGAGATATCCTAGAATAGACAACCTATTTATTTATTTTATTTTGTCTATACCTACTGAACTATAAAAACATTCTTCGATCGGTCGAACGTCCGGCGGTAGTTCTCCCCCTACCTACCATCTGAGACACTTCTAGCAGGACATGTTGCACAATAGTGGCAGATCCGTGTCGTTGCCCCCTAAGGTCACAACATACCGATATCTCCCAAAGCATATATGCTCTTTTTTTAGTGGTAATGCATTTACGCAAACGTTGCTCCGAGAAGGCAGCACACAGATGGTGGTGACCAGGTCTACCGACTAAACTCCACTGTTTTCTGCTCCACGTAAGGTGCCAAGGAGGTAAAAGAGTAACCTTAGCCTCCATTTGCACCACACGCCTGTCCTTCTCACAGACCCCTCTCCATTTTATTTAACTAATGGTTGACCACCCCCCGATGGTGACACACCAGGTAACATTTGTGCCGCCTTCTACTGCTTCGGGCTGCAGTAAATCGTGAGTGAAAGGTTCCCCGATCTTCCACCCGCACACCCGGCTATGTGGTTAGTGCACCAGCGTTTTCACGCCGGTGCTGCCCTCTCCTTCGTCGTCGAATGGGATCTACTGTTGGTCATAACCTACTCGCAGAAGCGGTGCACTGCCTATCACGACTTTTCGCTACTAACCATAGCACTGAGCGTCGTTCGAAGCGAGAGGTCAGGAGTAATAACCGCTTTTAGTTAAAGCATCCATGTCCTAAAACAACCGTCGTGTGTAGCAACAATCGGCTTTCACCTCTGCTGGATTCAACTTTCTTCGACGATCTCAACTCCCTTCAGGATCTTGCGTCGTGACCCTGCCATTCTAGCGTCTGCTCCCACCTTCAGCTGTATACCAAGCAGCTTTAAGCTGCAGTACTTACCGCTTTACGCTACAGCACGGAAGGAAGAAAGCATCTTAAGTGCTCATGCCACATCGTGGATCAGTTCAACACCTAAAAATTGATCTTTAAAGAAAGAACAGCGAAGTCGACCCAAATAAATTCGGTCGGTGTATTGTTATTTTTGTTTGGAAATCTTTAATGTGTGTAACTGACTGTTTTGGTTATGGAATTAAGCAGTTATACTAGTGATTCAAATTAGTAGATATTGTCTTAGTGTACCCTTATAACGTCCTTCCGTTGTAACTTAAGACGTTTTCTTATAAAAGAGAAAACACAGTGTCACCATCCCGCCTTATTATTCCTTAACATTGAGCGCTTTTAAGTACCCCTAAATAAGAGTAAATTTCAAAAAGATTTTCGTAAGAGACATCTAAATTCTACCTGTATTGTATTTAAGGACAGAAATATCCCAAGGGTGTCTTCCGTTCCACGTCGTTAAGCAAACTCCAATCTAGTGTCACGATTCCCTATCGTAAAACTTAAACCTGTAACACAATGTTTGATATTTGGTACTGTTTCTTAGATACAAGCTCTCTTTAAGATAAGTCTAGACAAAATATTGCCCTTCTAATTTCAATTTTTGAAAATTTCTGAATATTGGACTATAATAACACACTATAACGATCCAATATTATATCTAAAGAAAAATATTAACATTGATTTCACGTTTAAAAAATAATAGCAATACAATTTTACGATATGTTGCTGTCAAGGATGGATTTACCAAGCTAGGTAAATCCTGTGCTTTGTATCATCAAAGTCCATCCCTGTCACAAAGACAGAGTAAACCAGTGCTTATTAAAAAGCAAGGCTTATTGTGTGTACGGATTGGTACATATTTATATACTTTTTGTAACCGATGGATCAGTGCTGCATAATTTACATTTCTGATAAAAATTAGAGAGATTAGCACTGAAATTATGGTAATATATATAAATTGATTAATCAAATCTGCTGATAAAATAACTTCTGGTTTCCTCATAGTGGTTGCAGAAAGAAAACTATTCCTGCTTGTTATTAAATATTTATTTTATAAAGTAATTCATCTTTATTCAGTGCAGTTACTGCCATTGCATGTCATTATAATCTAAGAAATCCTTGGTTTATATGACCATCACCTCTGATAAAAGTGCAGAGTTTTGCTGAAAAGTACATAAAGTGTTTAATTAAAACTTTTACCAGTAACGAAGTAAACTTTTGTATTTTTTGTTATCATCTTTAATTTTATATACTTTGTTTAAATATTATGATTTGTGAATTAGTATACATTACTTAAATAATTATGTTTGTAATTTTGTGTTTAGAGTGTGCAAGATAATAAATTTTGTCTTATGATGTGTATAAGAGAAAATTAATTATTTCATAAGTACTACCTTTAATCTTTATGTCGCATTAATGAAGTATTGTGTAATTAATGTTGTGCCTAAAGATGTGCGTAAATACGTACTGTGTGTGTATTTATTAATAATTCATTTACTATGTGATATTTTTTATTTCAACAGTGAAAAGCTTCCAAATAAGAACTTAAACCAGCAAGTATATAGTATTTTTTATTAAATCTACATAATTTTTTTTATAATCTACCTTAAAGGTTGAAAGACATAGAAATAATTTCACTTAAGTAAAAATAAACCAAGGCAACTTGTTAGCACATGTATTATTATTAAATTAAAACTATATTTTTAAACAATTTAAACTATATTTTTTCCTGTCACCTCACAGAATTAAAGTTAAAATGTAATCATACTCACAACAATATTCGAAACTTTTCCTGGATCCATATATCTATTTGACTCGATTCTTTTATGCACTCTGGGAGTGGCTTTCATCGTTGAATTTATATTTGTTACTATTTTTTGACCCACTCTATATTTGTCCTCGTAGTATGAAACTAGTTTCATCATGAGCATGTCTTTCAGAGCGGCTTTTTGCCTATTGAGTATTTTCTTCATTTGAAATGTTGAAAAAAAAAATGATTAGTTAATTTACATAATTAAATATATATACTATTTGCTAGTATGAGAAAGAACATTGAAATAATTCTAATCAGCAATCTAAATATAAAGATATATGCTTCAAGAATGATGATTTCTACAAATTATGTCATCCTCCAATATATATATAATATATCTAAAAGTGCGTTGATTGTAAGCCAATTTCTCTTTTATAATAATTTTATATAGTTCTATTATTTGCCTTTAGAAAGTTATAATTGATGTTAAAGTGATTTAAACTTTTGTCACATTTGTTAACAAACTTACTTCGTTTTTCAGCCTTAATTCACCATTTGGGGTAGTATTGACACTGTCCGTTATTAGTTTATAAACACTTGACTTGTTCTGCTCCTCGTTACGTTTATAAACTATATCTCCAAGATCTTTTACAAAATTTATAAAATCTCCAGACAACTCTAGGTTACGTCTTTCAATGAACGGCTACAACAGAAATAGTTTTTATCACAAAATTTTACTACGCGGTGTTTTCTAAAACTCACAATTACCCCTACCTTTGCGTCGGGGTATAAAACTAAACTCTAAGTACCTGAGACATAGCAATGGAATATAATCCCAATAAAACTGAAACACACGAAATAAAACGCCGTCTTTGCAACACTAACATGAGAACACAACCAACGACTTTTACCTACCATTGAATGAAACCGACTATTGCTTTCTAAACATAAGTGGTGATAAGCTTCCGCTTGTACTGATAACATCTTTTTCTGTAAAGTGGCTTATCTGACGTTTTACCTAGTCACCTAGTGTAACGTAGTCGACCGAATCTGGTCGTTAATAAGATCAAAGTACTATACAACAAACATTATTAGAAGAAAAAAATATAATGACTTCTTTGGATGGAATCAATCACAACCATTGCAAAGTTCTATAAAATAAATATTATAAAGGAAATGAAGATGTAGAACGTCAAGATAATTTCAATACTGTATCCTCTCGGATATTGGTTCTTGCTATTCACCAAGCGAATGGAAGTGAATAAAAGTGAAATGGCAGTAAAAATCCGCGAGTGGAGAGCTTATCGTGACATCGGTGTCCTGTGTCTGAATGCAAGCGGAGCCAAGGCGGAATCTGAGCGTAGGTTTAATGGTTTCCCGTTGATCCTGGAGCGGAGCGCAGTTACACGGCTAGATTTATTAGTTCAATTACCCTCGCCCTGTTCGGCGCTGCGCTTGCTTGAGCGCAGACACCAACAAGTAAATTTTGCTCAGGTTGTAAACGCTTTTTGGACGTTTTCTCCACGGACGGTACGTAAGCGAAAAGCGTAATTAAACTTTTTTATAGTAAAGACACAGAGGTAAGTGCTTTTTATTAGTTTTTTACCTATCATAAAAATGGCTATGAAAAAGGGGATGTTCATTTAGCAAAATTTAGTAACAATTTTTATTTTTTAGTTGCAAAAGGGTTAATTGAAATTCCCTATGTATGCTATGATGGGTGTTAGAAGAATAAGAAGACAAAATATGTAATTTATGTTTATATTCTTAAAATTTTCTACCCTGGTAGTTTCTTTTTTTATTGTACTTGGAAAAATGTAAATTAGTAGTAGGTCACTTTAAACTTCTAGAGAAGAGTTCTCCAAACAATGAAATAATAAAGGGACAAGAAAGAAAGCTATAATATATAATTAAATTAATAACCATTTACTGTTTTTTCCGATATCAATTTGGACAATACTTCTTAGTATTTCATATGAAATTGCCATTGAAATTTGCGGTAATTGCTTTAATAGTAACAATTAAAAAAATCCTCGACAAATAAAAAAATACGTGGAAACTTTAATTACACTTATTACGAAAAATTTTTGATTGTTAATTGACGTTTCTCTTTCACTTCAGTAAAGCGTAGCAGGTGTTTATTTCTTCGTGAATTACATACCTGTTAATAAAATATTTAATATATGTAATATTAAATTGCTTGTGTAAAACATAAAACCGGTCCTAACAATTTTTTAATATTTTTTATTTCTAATCTTATAATAATAGTCTTGAAAAACCTACAGTTCCCGCACCATAAGTTAGTTGCAGTAAACCATTAAATTATCAACATTTTACATCTGTATAATTGGCAAAGTGTGGGTGTGTGTACAATATGCATCTGCCTACCCCTTCGGGAAAACAGGCGTGAATGTATGTATGTACACTTGCTTTTTATTAATATTAACTTTAAATTTGACTAGTAAGATAGCTGCCAAATCAGAACTTCTGTTTTACCACCTAGACTGAAAGTTTCAAATATCTTATCTTATCTCTTGTCATACGACTACAGAAGAAGGTTTTCTTGTAAAGACATTCCAAACAAAAAAAAAGCCCTTGTCAACTAGTAAGTGAATTTTTTTTTTACACAATGCTGCCTAGCTCTTGAAACTACGCAGAGCTCGTACTATGGAACTTGTACTTGATGTCTGTATATGGACAATAATAATATGATTTTCAAAAACTTCTTAATTGTCCTCATGGTGAATTCAGCTCATTTTATTATAAAAGGAAATTATCTATTTATAATTTCATATGGGTTTTTTGTTTTGTTTGATATGGGTCTTAAAAAGCTATTTGCTACATGGGGGATGAATGATGAATCAGCTGCCTCTTTAACTTTAGAAATAGAAAAGTGCAACAAGGAAAAGAAGACATACTGTTGTGGTCTGATAATTGTGGCGGGCAGAATCGGAACCACATTGTTTTTGCTATGTATGTGCATGTTTCCAAAACTTTTGGTTTTAACATTTATCATAGATTTTTAGTTAAAGAGCATACCTAGTAAGAGGGCGACAGTGTTCACGCACTGATAGAACGATCATCCAAAAACAAAATGATTTTCTCACCGCAATAGAATACCTGTGTCAGCTGGAGCAAATCAAATGGAGAACCCTGTTAAAGTTACCATAACCCTGATGTTTAAGTCGTAGAAATAAATCAGAATTATACTTTAGATTTTAAGGCTACTCTTAATCAGCACAAATGTATTGAAAATGAAGATGGAGACAAAGCAAAATGGAATAAAGTTCGCGAAATCGTCGTAGACTCAAAAAATCCTAAATCCTAGTAAAATATTTTATAAGTACGATTTGAACGAGAAATCAGCAATAAGCATTAATAGTTTCAAAAGGAAAAGCAGAAACACAGCTCATTATACACAAAGAACTTGCGAAACTATATGGTGGGGCTAAATACAAGGATTTAATGTCTTTGTGTCAACAAATTTTAACCCCACCAAGGTACCATGATTTCTATAATGTTTTGATCTCTTTTTATTTCTTTATATTAATTAAAATAATTTATTTGAAGATATGTTGATTATCATGACAAATAATTATGATGAATAAATGTAATAAAAATTGTGCGACAAATTTTATTAAAAAAATACAATTCGGAAACCAAAAGGTTTTGCATTATTAGACGTAGACAAAGCTATGTGAAAAAGAGTAAGCGTTGTAAATGAAGACATCTAGAATATTTCAGTTTATGATAGTTGAAATCTGTTTTAAGGCAGTTAAGTTTATTTAAAATATCCTTAAAAATCTACTCCTAGAGATTCTGTCATTTTATATAACATATTTTAATTAAAATAAGCGATCTTTTGATTCCGACGTAGATGCGGACTTCCGGTAGTAGTCTTTTTATACGTCGAAGTTTTTACGAAGTATAAACGTTCATCTACATTATTTTAAAGAAAAAAAGATATAGCGACAAAACATGTTAAAAAATAAATAAATCTGATTATTTTAATCCGTTATGGAAAGTTTCATGTTAATTCATACATAACTCTCAAAATGGCAACAATTTTTTACTAAATGTGCTCTCCTGTAAAGTAAGTGTTTTGTAGATGTCCGTTTCTACTTTGCTGCCATCGATATGTAACGGATACAACTTTCGAGCTGGTCTGAGATTTTTGTTTGTTTTGTGTTTTTAATGATCTGGCCACATTATTATTTGCAATATGAGTAGTTTTGATCTTCGGAGTATTTAAGTGGGTTATTTTTATATGATATACATTGATCACATAGATCCTTTTTTGGATAAAAAATTCTATATTCAAATGGGAATTAACAATTTATCAAATTTGAAATCTAAGATATATCTATCTGTACGCCTTTTTTGGCCATATCTATTAGTAGCTTGTTTTGTTCGACACTCATGGTTGAAATAACAAGTAACGTAAGAATACTAAAATGTTAAATCGTATAACCAATACAAATTTAATGAATTTTGTAACTAATCCGTGTGCATGATAACGGTGACAAATGACAGATGTAATGTTTTACGTTTCTGTGATCTGCGGATGTTCCGGCGTAAAGGCGGTTAAATACAAATGTCCGTATCTACTGCGGTGGTTTTGAAAATTCAAGCGCAGATATCTTTTTTTACGTATCAAATTTCTTAAAATACTTTGAAAAATGAAATTATTTTTATTCAGAATTGTAAAGAGGGTTGGTATAAGCTTATTTTTACAAAAAAAGAAAAATGTGAAAAATGTAGATGTCCGTTTCTACTTTGCTGCCATCGATATATACAGAACATTGCATCCATTATAAAATGACGAATGTCTGACAGGCTTGGGCTCTTGCTCTATAACTTTTATTTACAGATTACGATGACTAGAATTGGATAACACGTATTGAAAACTATTTTTGTTTTGCTGATAGCTACGACACAACTAGGCCAGCTCTTAATTCTGCGGTTTTGCTCTCCTGGTTAGCGCTGCTAGTTTAGACACAGCAATTTTATAGACTTGTGCATAAACCTTAGAAACTTCTAGTACTTATTACTACTTATATGTTTTCTTTGAAACTTATTACCTAAACGTGTTTAAACAGATGTGAGTGTGAACTTAAATATTAATTATAATAATTTAGCGAAATCACATACGTTTTTCCATACTCCGCTGCTCATCTTCTTTATCTAAATACATTATTATAATAACTCGGCAAGCACATACACACGCGGAGGTATAATCAGAAATATCTAAATACCTACAAGTGATTACAATGTTTCACCCGTATATAAGTGCCAATTTGAAATTGTGAAAACAGAAAACATTTGAATAAAGATAAGAAAAAGTTTCATGTTAGCTTTAAAACCAATTAGAAATACGGATCTCTATACAAAATTCTATACCCTATTTACCACTTAATAGTAAAATTTTATTAGTCATCCTGACGTAGATTTAGAGAGTTTTTTAGAGATTTCATTGAGCAGAGATATTTACAAACTGCTCTGTAGACATTTAACGAAAGCAAAACACAACGTAACACTGACACAAATTGGCCAGCTATCAATTCTGTGGCTTGGCGCTTCTAGCCAATTGGGACCCTGTTGTACGCTATCCGCAATAAACAGCACTGCTTTCAAAAATTCAGACAAAACAAGTCAGCCTATTATAAAATTTTGAGCTATTGTTATAATGTTTATATGTAGACATGTCGCTTAGTGTGCTCTATCCAATGAGAGAGTTATACTAGGAGCGTCCCTAAGTGATAGAATCAGAAATGTGAAAATCTTTTGGAGAACTGATCCTTAGCGAGGCGGATTTTTAAGCTGAAGCGAAGAAGAACTGACAATCTTTGGGAAGTTTATGTTCTTCAATGGCGACCGCAAACCAGCAATCGTCACACCTGAGGGAGGCGGCGGGAGACCGACGGAAGCAGGCGGCACGAGATTGATCAACGAGGAAAACTATTGGGGAGATCAATGCTCAGCAGTGGACTTCATACGGCTTAAATAATGATGATACAGATCGCACATCGGATTACTTATTTAGAGAGAGGGGTGCTTAACGTAGATTCCAAAACACAGAACCGTTCGATTCCAATGTTGTATCACATTCCAAATCCCTCCTTTGTTAGCTGAATTGAAACCGGTCGAGATTATTCACCAGCTTTCAGTATTAAAACATTTCAATGGGACAACAGAATCTTAGATTCCGCATTGAGTGAGCGCGACCAACCACACCCTTAAACTTATTTATCTTTAAACATATAAATAAAAAGGTAAGTGCTAAACAATTCAGGTCAGCAACTCGTTATATTGATGGAACGGGTCCGAATGTGAGATAGTGTTCACGTCCGCCACCGCATTCATGAATATTGTAGCAGCACGCTCGACAGGCGGATCCTTCAGATTCCGTGCCCGTCCGGAGCTTTACTACCTTTTATATTCTTTGTATGCACGCCGTAAACACTACAATCCGACCTTCTTACTATACTTTTTATTACCAAAAAACAAGTCATAAATCCGCATGAATTGACCAAACAAAGCATTCGCGGAAACGGCTAGCGTGAGTGATCTCCAATTAGCAATTGTTTTTACTAAGAAACGATAGCGTGGCCAGTTGCAGTTTCATTTTTTATGCAACAGTTATTATTTTATGCTGTTATTTTGAATGGATTCCATAATATTAAAAGCTCTATTAGTTTAAAGTAACGTTACTTCGGGAATTGAAAATAATTCCAGTTATAACTTCAAACTACAGGGTCAAATTATCAAAAATCATTTTTTTTTAATAATACATTTGTGATCAAGAATCTTGTAAAAAGCGTCTATGTGTATCATATAATAAATAAACAGCTTATAATTTCCATACCACTGACTAATTACTAAATTTGGCTTATAAGGACACGTAAAACTGTTTTAACTAAATGCTAGGCTTTGCAAGGACACACATACACACACGCGCACACACACAAGCGCGCGCACACACACACGCGCGCGCACGCACATACACAAGCATGTATACACACAACATCCAAATATGCACACACAAATTGAACTGCAAATATTTTTGTGTACCATTTGAGACGCTGACTACCCTTGATTCGGAGGTGGGCGTCAGTTGTATAACTAATGTGTCTGTTATCGAACATTTATTATATTGTCCACCCTATTAAAACTCTAAATATTTGTTTTTACTTTTATTTTAACTGGCTCCATCTATTTAACATCAACTGACTATAACTGGATCAATAGCGCTCAAGTTTGAAATTTAGCATTTTTTCTAACACTACATAAACTGGTACTATTTTATCGATGAGACAAATCGTGTTTACTTTCGAATTCAAATTTCTGTTCAGTTACACACTTATTTTTTACCCATTTTTATAAATTCAAGATAGATTACCAGTCAGTAATTTATCTTTCTTAAAACAATGCTTATCAGCTTAGAGTTGCCTCTTGTTATCCCGTACATTACAAGCTGACAGTTAGGCGATAACAAGTTTAGTTTGAAGCCCTGTTACAGACACGGGGCGTTAACACTCGGCCGTCTGTTGGCCGAAAATTTAATTGCAGTATATCAATTACTCTGTCTAGCTCTAGCTAGCCCCCGGGAGCACAGATAAACGGTTGGATTGTTCATCTAGTCACGATCTGCACTGAGAACATACACTAAATGACCAATATTCATGATAATTATATGATATGTAAGAGAATGTCAGTATGGTACAGTGGCATGAAATAACAAGAGCCTATTGTGAAATTGACAGAATTTGAGAACTGACTTTTTTGATGTCATGAGACATTTAAGCAAGGGTATATAATAGTCATTCACGTCCCACTTTTGGATTTGGGCTACACGATGAAAGAGACCTACTAAGGGCATAAAGGTCATAAGGTCATTGGTAGACAACGGCCTTGGTTCAATTGCGAATGCGCCAAAGCTGCTGAACGCAAGCAGGCGGCTTCTCATTCTTGGACCAGGGCCTGCGCACGAAACTACCCTAATATCAGCTCCTTGAAGGTAGCTTACAACAAAGCCTCTAAGTCTAATATGAGGGTATCTGTAGCAGAAGCAGATGCACGAAGAGTGGCGAGGGTTGTCAAAGATTGCCGAAAAATTAATAAATAAACGCTTAGTACACTACCTTGATTCACAAAACTTATTATCCACATCCCAGTTCGGGTTTAGAACACGAATTTCAACAAATGATGCCGTTCACGAACTTACCGATTATATTGTTAACAAACTTGACAACAAAAGAAAAGTGATAACTATATTCTTAGATTTGTGTAAGGCATTTGACACAGTCTCTGTCCCGCTCTTGCTGGATAAGTTGGAAAGGTTCGGAATCCGCAATAATCAGCATAAACTCTTTGTTGACTACCTTTCAGACAGAAAACAGAGAGTTAGAGTTGGTGATGTTACAAGTGTAGATTTACCCATTACCTGTGGTGTACCGCAGGGCAGTGTATTGGGCCCTACCTTGTTTCTTGTATTTATAAACGACCTGTGCAATCTTCCTATACCAAATGGCAAAATCGTAACTTTCGCGGATGATACAGCTTTAATTTTCGATGGTGACACTTGGGAGCAGGCTTATGGCAACGCTCAAATAGGTTTCAATTTGGTGTGTTCCTGGCTTGTTGTTAACTCCCTGATACTTAATGTAGAAAAAACAAAATATATACCCTTTTCGATCAAATCTATGTCAAATTATGTACACGATAATTTCTCAATTAAAGCTCACTTCTGTTCGAGTAAGTCCTCATGCTCTTGCCTATCATTAACTATGACAAGCAATGTTAGGTACCTCGGCGTTATGATTGATAGCTCTCTTAATTTTAACCTGCATATAGATCTTCTTTCATCTAGAGTCCGTAAGTTGATATATATCTTCAAAAATTTACGCCATCTTTCCGATCTAAATGTAATTAAAATGGTATATTTCGCCCTATGTCAGTCCATACTAAGCTACGGTATAACGATTTGGGGAGGTGCTTGCAAGACTAAATTGATTAAACTGGAACGAGCCCAAAGAGCACTCATAAAAGTAAGTCTATTTTTGCCGCACTTGTTTCCGACTAAATCTGTTTACAACTTTTGATGTTCTCACCGTTAGACAACTTTTTATTTTAAATATCATATTACAAAAACATTCTTCCCTTCCATATAACCCGGATATCATAGTTAACAAACGTTTAAAACATAAAGTATGTCATATGGATAACACTCCTTCAACACAATTTGCTAAGAGGTTTTATCTCTTCCTAGGGTTTTATCTGTATAACAAAATAAATAAAATAGTTAACATATATCCGATGACGAAATCAAAATGTAAAAAATCCATCACTATGTGGCTAAAATCTCTTGACTATGACAAGACCGAAGATGTTTTAATGGTAGTCTCCTAAACACTATGTCTAATAATGATCACATTAATGTCAACACACACACACACGCCCAACTATACACACACACACCCATACACACACTCCCATACACACACTTCCATACAAACACTCCCATACACACATTCTCATATACAATCGCATACACGCGCTTGCGCGCTCTCTTATCACGCATATTATATTCGCACACTTAATTATAAGCTTATTAATTTCACCGGTCCGGTGTAGGAGAGACTGGTAATCTGTCATACAGGTCTCCTAGTACAGATATCAGTCTCTCACATACTTTTAAGTGCAACAATAGTGTAAGCTTAATTTTGTAACAACCATTATGTGAGAGAATAAATAAAGATTATTATTATTATTATTTATTATTATGGTTGGGCAGGAGTTGATCTCTCTCGGTGGGGGTCGATGACCTTCCGGCTCACGCAGGTACTTTCCGGGCACGGGTTCTTCGGGAGGTATCTGTGTGACGTCGCCGGGGGGGAATCGACCCGGTGTTGCCACCACTGTGACTGCGCGGAAGACACTGCGCAGCACACGTTGGTGGCGTGCCCTGCGGTCGACGCTTGCCGCGGCCCTGGGTGGAGTCGCCCTCTCGCTGCCGACGGCGTGAGAGGCGATGGCCTCCTTCTGCGAAGTGGTGATGTCGCAGAAGGAGGCCGCGGAGCGGGAGAGGGAGCGGGATCCGCTCTCTCTCCGGCTACGCCGTTGTTCCGGCCGCGCCCGGGGTATCTTAGGCGGCGGGGCAGGGGGCCTCTCCGTCTAGCGATAGACCCCCCCCCAGAAGTCGGCCAGTCAAGTCATAGCCCCCAAGGAGTTAGTGGGGGCGCTACACACTGCGCCTCTCTGAGGAGGTCACCCCGGTTCTGTTCCAGGTTACGTTGGCCGCGGGCGGGGTGCCAGAAACTATAAATCCCCTGGTGCTGGCCCCCCGCCCCTTTTTCAACAGCGGGGGGCGTCGTCAGAAAATTTTTGGTGAGTAGGAATGCGAATATAGAATTGCGGCAGGCGGTCGCGTCTGCCGCAAAGAGTCCCGCACCCCCTCCCGGTCTCCCCCTTTGGCCGGACGACAGTGCGTAAATGCATTTTGTTACCGACGTGAATCAAAAAAAAAAAGAAGTTCGTCTCTCACCCTACGGGTAGCTGGAGCTATTAGTGCAGGTCAACTTCTGCTCTCCTTCGCTGCCCCCGCTAAAAAATACAGATGGATCTTTGGCTTACCAGCCGCTAGAGAAGGCTAACTTGTTGGCTGACCTCTTCGCTCTTCTCGGTCGCTCGACTTGCGGAAGGCTAGCGGTCCGGATGATGTTCCCGCAATTGTGCTGCTTAAATGCGCGGCTGAGTTGTCTCCTGTGTTGACACGATTGTTTAGAGAGTATTTATTTATTTATTTATTTATTTATTTGAAATCCTAATTACATTACTTTTACAGAAACTTAATCCTAAGGCAATAATGTAAATAATAAAAATAAAATATCAAATTAACTTAGCTTAACTATCTTATCCTAATAACAACTAACTACCTATAACATAATACCCTACAGATGACCCTTGTGAATTCACTCAAAGAACACGAAAACAAATCTATTTCTCCTGCTACTGCATTAAGTACGCGCAGTGCCCGCGTGAGCGGCGCCAGGTGTAACAAGTTAGTGCGCGCGCGCGGCAGAGCCAGCAGAGCCGGGCGCCGCCGCCGCGCCGCACACGCGTCCGGCGCCATCAGTCGCACCTCCGCTAGCACAGCAGGGTTGTGTATATTACCGCGGATCACTCTTAGTATGTACATGGCCGTAGCAGCTTCCCTTCTAATTTCTAGTTTAGTGTATCCTACCATACCCAAAATAAATAAAGTAGGATATAAGAGCGGATATCCCGGATAAACTCCATATCTCTTCAGATAAATAAACCTAATAAACTTATTCTGGATACGCTCTATCATAAACTTGTATTTGTCCTCATGCGGAGACCAAACTACAGCGTTGCATTCTAAGTGGCTTTTTACAAGAGCCTCAAATAACGCCTTCAATGCCCCTATATTTGTAAAATCGTTCGCCTGCCTTAACACAAAACCCAAACTTCGATAAGCCTTCTTACATACGTCCACAATATGCTTACGGAAATTGAGGTCAGCGCTAAACCGAACTCCTAGATCTGTAACTTCGGTTACGCGCTGCATTGGCTCGCCATCCATGTGGTACCGGTGGTGAAGCGGGGCACGAGCGCGACTGAACGAGAGTACGGAACATTTAGCAACGTTGAAAAACAGTTTGTTTTCAATGCCCCAACTTACTACTTTGTCGATATCCTGCTGTAACGTGTCATAGTCCGTAGGCTGTTTTATTTCTAATACTAACTTGAGATCATCGGCAAATAACAAAGCGGTAGAGTTACTAACTACTTTGGGCAAGTCGTTCACCATCAAGATGAACAACATAGGACCTAGATTGCTACCTTGGCTTACCCCAGATCTTGTGAAGTAAGGCTCCGAATGATGCCCATTGCAGTCTACATACTGACTCCTATCACGCAAATAACTAGCGAAGAATGACAGTGTATTCGGCGTGCAGCCCACGCTGGCCAACTTTGTCAATAACACATCATTGTCGACCGTGTCGAATGCTTTTTTAAAATCAAAGTAGGCCACGTCTACCTGCCCGCCAGCATCCACCGCCGGTACCAGCTCCGTCATCAGGTGTAGCAGGTTTCCCGTCGTACTCCGTCCCGGCCGGAATCCATGCTGCGCATCCGACAGCTGACTGCTAAACTGTACGTATAGTGAGCTATAAATCGCAGCCTCAAAAACCTTAGCCGGAGCGCTGAGGACCGCTACCGGTCTGTAGTCGCTGGGTTGCGAACCTCCACTACTTTTAGGTACCGGCACCACTCTGGTCCGTTTCCAACTCTCCGGGAACACCGCGGTCTCAATGCAGCTATTGAAAATATGTAATAATGGTACCGTTAGCACCTCGCGGCAGTCCCTGAATATATACGCCGGTATACCGTCCGGCCCCGCTGAGCGCTTCGGCGGCAAGCGCGCGAGCGCACGGCGCACGTCGGCGGTACGCAGCGCAGCGAGGTGCGCGCGCACGCCAGGCGCCGGGCCGGGCGCCGCGCCGGCCGCCGCCACGCTCAACACGGCCGGCTCTGAGTTGTATACCGACTGAAAATATTTCGCGAACTCCTTAGCGCATTCGGACTCGGATAGTACTCGTCCATTCATACATAATTTCTGTAAGCAAGAATCACCCCGCCTAGACCTTACATAATCCCAAAACGCCCGTGGTTCCCGAGCAAGGTGATTTTGTACGCGGTCACAGTAGCGAATGTGCGCTTGAGCTATCTCCGCTTTAACTCTCGCCCGGCAACGACTGAACGCTTCGTAATCACTTCGCGATTTAGTACATTTGTATTTTTTGTGTAATTTCGACTTAATTTTAAGATCCGTAATGATTTCGGCCGTATACCACACCGGATAGTTATACCTCGTACTTAATGCACTTATATATTTTAAAGGGATACTACTGTCAAAAGCTTCGTATATCTTGGCATAAAATATTTTTAACGCTATTTCCGGGTTCGTTGATAGATACATTTCATTCCAATCTATTGTAGATAAAAAATAATATAAATGATTAAAGTCAGCTTTATTAAAATTCCACTGTTTACGTGGTGTCATATGAGATAAATGTGTGTGTTGAGTGTTAATGTGTGCGTGTGTATGATCGAAAAGCGCGGAAGAAACGCGGGTCGCAGGCGGCGCGGGCAACGACGCCGCCGCACCGAGCCCGACGCTCACCGCGAGCGGCGGGTGGTGCGCGTCGATGGGCCGCAGCCCCTCGTCAGCGGCCGCCACGCGCACCCCGCGCGCACTCAACACAAGGTCTAGCTGTCTTCCATTAACGTTAGGTATTGTGTTACTTTGAGTGAATTCACAAAAGGCCATGAAATATTCATAATAGTTGACAATGTTAAAATTGCACGAAAATAAATTAAAATCACCTAAAATAACTAAATTATGCTTATACTTTATACATATTTTTTCCAATAAACAAAACAATAACATATACTCGCTTTCATCAGTATGCGGTGGTATATAAACAACACAACATGTAAATAAAAATCTGTTTTTAAAATGTACCGTAGCACAAATTAACTCGAACATATGATTGTTTATTATAATGTCCCCTGGCAAGGTCACTTCCCGTAGCTCGAGCCGTCGAGTCGAAGTCGAGAGTATCTTGAAAGAAGGCGAACATACAACCCATCCCCAAAAAAAGGATCGCTCGGATCCAGCCAACTATCGACCCATCGCTGTCACTTCTGTGCTGTCCAAGGTGCTTGAGCGGGTGATAAATGCTCAGCTCATCTGTTACCTGGAAGATCACTCTCTACTTCACGATCGCCAATATGGGCTCCGACTGAAACGATCAACGGGTGATCTTCTAGCGTTCGTTACTCAAGCATGAGGTGAAGCGATGGACAAGCGTGGCGAATGCCTGGATGTCGCCAAAGCCTTAGTGTATGGCATCGTTCCCTTCTTTCCAAGTTGCCAGCCTTCGGTATGCCACCCCGTTTGTGCGCCTGGGTGGCTGTTTTTCTAGAAGATTGGAGGATTCGTGTCTTGTGTAAGGGCAGTTCCTACGAGTTCTACAAAGTCAATGACAGTACGGTACATGAGCGGTACTTGGGACATCCTGCGGCAAAGCTAGCCGATATCCTGGCGCTAAGGCAAAACCTGGTTGCCAAAGTGAACCGTACTCTCGATCGTGTCTCTCAGTAGGGATCTAAAAACCTGATCGAGTTTAAAGCCACCAACACTCAGGTTTGTGCATTCTCGTCGAAGGTTACTCCCTTCCTTACTCCTCCCTCTCTTCAGAACGCTCCGTTGCCCATTTCAGCGGTTCTCAGCATTTTTGACATGGACATCGGCCAGGACCTAAATCCGAAATGCTACCTCGAAGGTGTTATTTTAACAGCCTCCCGTAAGTTAGATATCTATAAGGTGAGGCGGTTTTCCACTCCCGAGCAGCGCTGATTGTTGTACAAGACTCAAGTGCGATCGAGTGTAGAGTATTCCCATTT
The DNA here is from genome assembly GCA_949126915.1 of Musotima nitidalis. Classification (NCBI taxonomy): domain Eukaryota; kingdom Metazoa; phylum Arthropoda; class Insecta; order Lepidoptera; family Crambidae; genus Musotima; species Musotima nitidalis. The sequence continues at coordinate 11,292,159 of OX421418.1, read as the reverse complement.
TTGGGACGATTCTGCTAATTACCTCCTCGACGCACTTGACAGACTGCAACGGCGAGCGGTTCACATTATAGGGGATGCTGAGTTAACAGCCTTACTCGAGGATCTACAGCTGTGTAGAGACATTGCATCTCTCAGTGTCTTTTACCGGAACTACTATGGCGAGTGTTCTGAGGAGCTATTCGAACTCATTTCGCCCTCTCCTTTCTTCTCCCGAACAACACGAGCTGGTCTTAGAAATCATCCTAATACTGTGCAGACTATCAGCACTCGAACCAAGAAATTTGGGAAGTCGCTTCTGAGCAAGAACACTAAGCTCTGCAATTCGCTATGGGCTCATGAGTTTCCTATTTCCTATGATCCCGGATATTTTAAGCGGGGCGTGAAACGGCATTTTAGCAGGCCGTCATGAGTGAATGCGCTTTGTACCGTGCTTATTCCACGGTATGAAGCGCTTTCATTTTTTTTTGTACTGCATCTACTGCTTACCTTCAGGCAGGATGGAGTCCTGGAGGATCCAAAAATATAATAATAATAAGTATGAACTTCTTGGCGGGAAAGTGAAGCGTCATGTCGGCAGTTTCTGTTATATTTTCTAAAATTTGTGATAATTCGAACATTATTAACACAGTCCATGTGAGATCTCAGTATAGACCCACATCTTTACTGAGGACTCAAGGGGTTTAGGGGGAGAGGATCTCATTTACTATAATTTCTATGATATTAATATATCTCTTACTCACTGGCTAAATGTGCAAACCGCACGAAGCCATTATTTAAAGGAAAAAAAAAGTATTTATATAAAATTAATATTAATTTGAACAAGGCTAGGATTAGTGATGGCAGATAGTAAGTGTGATCTTATGTATAAATATTTTATTTCCTGGCGTAAATTATCACATATTAGTTTTTCAATTTTGTTTTAATATAACATAAAAATCTTATCTCAAAATAAAGACGACCATTTGGCGCGGAGCACGATATAGATACCCGTTGTTGCACTCCAAAGTTTGCGGGTTATATTTCTACACCAAACAAATATAATTGCGAATGCACATGAGTATTTGTCTTGGCATTTTCTGTATTTTCAAAAAAGTAAGTAAATCATTTAACTCTTGCTTAGCACCTATAGGACAAACCCAACCTAGTTTGGGGCTAGATAGCTTTGTGTCAATTGCCTAAGGAAATATACATCCTATTAAGAAGTACCAACAATACTGGAAATGAAAACGCTAATAGTATCATATTTAAATCACTCATAGTTGTGATTTACAAACCATTTTGGGTCGGCTGTTAATCGTATATGTAATACGCTAAACCATCTGGCTAAAATTGTAAAAGCAGTTTTAACAATAAATGAGTTCTTATTCTTATGACTTTAAAAAGTTGGTGTCTGCATTTACTAGATAAATAAGCGTGTAAATGTCTCTCAATCGGCATTTGACGTCTGCACTTTGTAAACGGCACATTGCCTATCCATTTCCCGACCGCATCAAGAACAGCGGTAAGACACAGAATGTATGCGATTTACTAGTATCCAAACAAGCAGTGTTACCTGCAGTGTCAGGCGCATTAATGTGTCATTTATGTTATGTTAACCTAACCTAACAAATGACACCATTATTTATAATATTTATAATATTTATAATGCTATATTTAGTGTTATCTAAAGGCCGTAAGTTCGATTCTCACTAGGGCCACGGTGAAAGGGTTGTTTTTAGAAAAATAAAAAATAACAACAAAAAAATGTACGGATAGTTTTGTAATTTTTATACAAACAGGTATGGTAAACAAAACTAACTCTAAGGGGCTAACGTATGCCTGTTTCTTAATATTTTTTATTACTATGTACATGGCTAATTACTTTATGTGAATTTCTCCATCAGTAAGAGTTAGCGTGGCGCAACAGTTAATTTTTATTTATTATTTAGTAGGGTAGGCAAGAAAATCGAATGCAAGAAGTAGGCTTTTCTAGACTTTGGTTGTACATCACGTTCAACAGCTATTAAGCCCAAACTCGCTTAGTCAGCAGTTGACGCCTGCAATTTGTAAACTGTGCATTGGTCATCTGTCTCTTGACCGCATCGAATATCGAATGTATGCTAGTGTGCCTACCTAGTGGCCAAGCAAGCTGAGACACGTGAAATCTAAGCCGAGTTTCATAAGTTACTGTAGGCAGATGGTGTATATAGAGAATGCTATGATGAATAAATTTATTCAGTATTACATCATCATTATAATCATCATCATATCATCTTGATAAGGCCCACAGCTGATTTCATTATATTGGAAGTATTTGCCCACGATTGGTAGGCGGGTTGGTGATCGCAGTTCAAGCCAGTGTCATCATGCTGCCCATCATCCGGTGGAATTTCTCTGCATCGACTCTTTCAACTGATGAGCCCCGTAAGATGAGAGAGGGTGGCACTATTATAGGCCGGTACCATACGGCATTATCACATAACATATCATCATCATCATATCTTAGCATTGTCCCGGGTGCCCTAGACTTAAGCTTAAAGCCCAGGGTCTGCTCACTGGTTTAAACAGATTTGGATTTAATTCTATAGAGCGACTGCCGTCTGACCTCCGCAACCAAGAGGGAAGCCCGAGGCCCTTTGAATTTGAAGGCTATGATTCTCGCCACTGGGCTATCGCCCGTCGTGCATAACACGTTATAAATTAAAAAAAAAGATACAATGAAACCTACATGTATCAATATAAACACTTCACAGGGTGTCACACATAACGCAGATCTACCGTGGACTATCCATCCATCCGTGCAATATTATTACATGTAATATTCCACTTCTTAAAAAAAAAAAGTTCCAATTGGTCAAGCAGTTAAAGTAATTCGTCGAATTTGTAAATTTTATCGGCGTATTTCTTACTAAAAACTCAGTTGATGTTTTTATAACTAAGCCTCTAACGTTGGGTCGGTACACAACGTTCATACCATCTTAATTGTCTATCATTTAGCGTAGGTTTAACGGTAGGGCACCCCCTTCCCCGACTGATCTCCACCTTGACGTGAGTGACGGAAGTGCCGCTAGGGAAAAAGTAACACCCAGAGACCGACCACTCTGGGTGCCTTTAGTACTGTTCAAAAGAGCTGGAAATTAAGTGGGTCCTATGGTAGGTACAGCTGGCGGGCCAGGCAGTGCCAGAAGGGTGTTAGGTGGTGGGGGCAGGGGGTCCTAGTTGTCTAACCATAGAACCTCCGAGAAGTCGGCTACACAAGGAGGTAGTAAGGTACCAATGCTCGTCCAAAGGAGGTCTCCCCAGTTTTGGAGCGCTTGATATCAAAATGGACGCATATGGACCACAATAAAGGAAACGATGATAGTTGTCTACTCAACCTGAGCCAGATTAATGTATAGTCCCCCACTTGTAATCAATGTCCCGATATCAAAAAGCTCCGCGGAAACGAAATACAATGCACTCCACGTTCCTTGAGATGTCCGCTGTCATGAGCTTCCACCTCGGTGAGCCGTATTGTTGACATATTACTGTCTCGAAAGGACCTAGGATGATGAATAAGCCATGCGGTATTACTGGCCATTTCAAATGTTGCAGCTTAAAAAGGTAACTCTGTCATCTAATTGCTGTTCGTAAAACTTGTCCGCTTTTAAAGTATGATAAAATATTACAGAAGGCCCAACACTGCGGTCCCGTTGCTGATCCTTCTGAATCAATAATCAACAAATAAAAGTAGGCTGTTTAAAATACAAAAGAGAATACAAAACAACCACAAACACGCTGAGACAAAACATAATGTTTATTTACATATTGTAGAATTTTCGGTTTTGTATAAAGCCTGTATATATTATCGATTTTTCAGAACAATAAGACTTCGAATGTTACTGAAACAGTTTACGTATTATAATTGGGTCGACATACCAAGCACATAAGTCAAATAGATTTTCTTAAAGTTACATATTAATGTTTCAGAAATTATTTGTTTCTTTCTTGTTATCGTTTCTTGTTCTTTAAAGAACTGGTCTGGGAGTAAACCATTTAATATATCGAAGTTTATCAAAACTATTCAAACAGACGGACAGTGGAAACAAATGCACTATTAATTTTGAATACTTTTGTGTTACTTAAATACTTTATGTTTTCCCTTGTGATTTAATAAAAAAAATGGGAAATATTTATATATTTATTTGATACTAATTTTATGGGAGTATTTAAACCTAGTAGTTAGTCTAGTGACTACTAACATTTAAATTTAGTTCGAAGTTGTTTGTCACCTAGCACACTGAAAATGTCACGATGTCTGCTGCGTAGCTTTCGTCATATTACACTGTTAACGCGATTGTCTGAGATATTAGCGTTACAATCAATCACGGGTGTGTCTGTGACATATACGTAATTAGTACGGGCCACGCAATCCTTATTCTGGTCGATGTTCAAAGAAAATAATACTATTTTCATTAAAAAAATATAGCATTAAAATCTACGAGAAAAAAACTTACTAACTATTTATGTTATTATAAGTTTTAAAAAAAACATATATAACTCAAATAATTATATACTATACCTTTGACGTCAGAATCTCTATTCTTCTATGAAAATAGAGCAGAGTATATTCTGTTAATTATTTAACGCTAGGGTATCATCGAGAGGTCTAAGATTCATGCCTGCCAGTCAATACCATCGTAACAACGTATGTAGTTAAATAGGCAAACATTATTACAACACTTATACCTTTAGGAACACAGAAGCCTGTTTCAACATTTGCTGATTATTGGACAGATAGTTAGCTAGACAGGTAAAATATGTGTTAGATAAATCTGTCTGACATTTTTCATATAAATATGCTAAACACAGCGACGCAATTTTTGAACACAATCTGTCAACCAGGTTATTTATTATTGGCTTTTATCACGTTTATCAGCGAGTAGTAAAATAGGCTCTGATATCTCGACTATATTACGGCTTCATCATCATTTCAGCTAGTTAGCGTCCACTGCTGGCATAATGCTGATGAGCGGCGATATCCCAGTGGCCTTCAAATTCAGAGGCACCTATGACTTTTTGAAGTTATGTGCGTAGTTATAGCTTGCTCCGTGCCTCTAAAAGCAAGTGAAGCCTTTGGGACCGGCTGTCATGAACATTTTTTGCAGTCAGTTCTGTCTAATATGCTAACATCTGATTTAACCATAAAATTATGTTTCCTTCTGGGTTGCGGAGTTCAGGCGGAGGCGCTCCATGAAATAACTGAAATTTAACCAAAATCTGGTTTAACCAGTGAGCAGACCCTGGGCCCTAAGCTTAAGTTTAGAACAACCGGGACAATGCTAGTAGGTACCTGATGAAAGCCCACTGCTGAACATAGGCCTCCCCAATTGATTTCCCCGTCTAGCGATCTCGAGGCGTCGGCATCATCGATCCAATATCCAGGCCGTCTTCTACTTAATTTGCCGGACGGCAGTCGACATTAATTTTTTATTCGTATCGGAAATATAGGGTTCATATTGGTAATGGTGAGTTTGGTTTGGTTTTGGTTCCAACGTATAATTGGTTATCATTTCAGGCGTATTACATTCGTACTTTTCTGTAGTAGCGTTACAAAAAGAATTTACGTATTACGTAAACTGTTCATTTTTAAAAATGTTTGGTAATAACTATAATAGAAATTACAGTATAATTAACGGCGCGGCGGGAGAATAAACTTGACTAGATTCTTGCCCTATTCTTCTCTTCTCATTCCCATTCACCATTTTTAAGATGACGTTAGTTTTAGGACTAATAAGCCATTAAATAATGACTTTTACTTTAACACCGGGAGCAACGTCATATATTTTAGTAAAAGTTCTTAGTTAAAATCCTGAATACGTTGAAATCCTCCACTCTCACTTCCCGCCCCGCTGGTCGCTGGTGTCCAGTTTGCAGCCTATACTATACACCTAGATCACTGACTGCGGCGAGTCCGCTTCAAATGTCAAGTGTTATATTCTGACCTTTAGGTTACCTGTCAAACTGTCAGGCTCATACAATGGATTATGAATTATGCGTGGCTCACTGACCCGGCGAATCACTTATTAAAGTTTAAATACCTACGTGGTAATAAATGAGTAATTTTACCGAGTGATAAGTGTAGCATAAATTACTAAGAAGGGAAGTACCTCATATCTACTAATGATTTAATGTTAAAATACTTAATTAGCTTTCCCTTTTCTATTATAATAAAGTTTTTTTACATAGATTATTTTTTTTAAAAGTAAGTTTTTACAATAGGGTACAGAGTCGTTAATAGTACAAAATGAACTAAAGGTGACATTTTAACAGAACAGGATGTATTAACTATGGGTCCCACACTAGGAGATACCTGTATCGTGGGCAACTTACAGACTTTGAGAAAATAGCCTAATCAAAAGTTTTATATCAATGTGAGGTTTTATTTCACATTTCTTATAACAACAATATTTTTTTTATTACTACAGATATGATTAACCATCTTAATTGCATAGATCGACTCGTAAACAAAACCTTTCTTCAAAGATAAACTTCAAAATTTGTCTGTTAGGTCTTCACAGACCAACTTTATAGTTGTCCTCTATTGCAGCATGTATGATTATTGGAGTCAAGAAAGGTCGGATGGCAGTTGCTCTACGTAATAACTGAAATTCAGTCAAACCTGGTTGAACCAGTGAACAAACCCTGGCCCTAAGCTTAAGTCTAGAACAACCGGGATAATGCTAGGATATGATGTAGGCTTTTCAACTTTATTATTCCAAAAGATGTAATTATGCAATCCTTTTTTCTTTTACAAATCAGTAAAATTTTATTATTTCAAATTTCATTACAAAAAAATATATTTTTTCTGCATGTTCAACAACATCACAAAACCATTATGCTTTTCGTCTACTCCGAAAATAAATCATACAAATTAATCTTACAGAATACGCAGCAAATTGAAACACGAAAGGGTCGCAGGAGATATCGAGATGGGAGGCGACGTCAGACGACATCGGGCGACGTCGACACGTCGTCGCCGTCGCGGCGGCGTGACGCGCGTGTCGTCGCCACGCACAGATGTCGATGACTGCGCTAATTAAATACCTTAGTCGGATATAGGTCCACACTTTGCTGCCATATTAATAAATGCACGTCTGCCATTCAGTGAGTCATTCGTTTAATGAAATTGGGTATAACATATTTGTAGTTTTGCTCTACAATACGTTATGAATTAATTTACATTACCTACACCTCAAGCTTTTGCATTGAAGTTTTTTTAGCTAATTACAAACTGCTTGACTAGGTAACACATCGTGGTAAATAATAACCTAACGATTAAATAATATAAATAGGGTTTACAATATAGGCTGCCACATTAAATGCACGTCTGCGCAGACCTGAATTTTAAAATATATGAGAATAATACATACAACAATTTGTAATCGCTAAAAGCAAAAAATCGTTTTACTATTTGGAAATTTAGAATGAATCAACCAATTTTAACTAATTTTCAATAAAGACCAATATGGACCGAAAAATAGATATATATTTTCTTATAGTAATTTACTGTTAAGAATCATCATATCTCTGGTTTCAGATAAATGTATTGACCTACGAGATGAAGTAGTAGTAGTAGTTCTGCTCATTTATTTCGCTGTGAGCCACGCAGACGAAGATTAACTGAAAGTCGCTAGCAACCGAATGGGTTAAGTAATGCTTAACGATTAAAGTTTAATGGCGTCCCCACACAAGTAAAAACTTTAAAATTACTAAAGCATAAAACGTGATATTTTCTATTTTACATATTTTTATTTCTGTTTAATAACCTAACGTAAGTATTTACGGAAATGAATCAGTATTATTAATTCTTAGTTAAATTTGAACGAATATAAAAGAAACGTTTTTTTGAAAGAAACGGCTTTTGATGAGAGTTTTGGCGCCAAAGCGGAAAGAACACATTGCGACAGTATTTTCTAAAACTAGTTAACATTGTTATGTGTAAATATAGTGGATTTTTTGATATAAATTCTTCGGCAATGTATATAAGTGTAAGAAAATGACATATTACTGTGAATTGTGATTTTTCCGTATTGTTCCCAAAACTCCATAGACGCCTCTAGTAAAGTATTCACTTCTTTACTGCGGCTCGACTTTGACTCACTCGACTATGGCTGACTTTACTCGACTTTGACTGTGACTAAATGACAATATACATACATACATTTACGCCTGTTTCCCCGAAGGGGTAGGCAAAGGTATATTATACGCCCACACTGTGCCAACTATATAGTTGGTCCCACGTAATAGGTGGCGAGCCTATTGCCGCTTACCGGGCACTGTAATGTTCGCCAGAGCCTTATCCGTTGATCGGCAGGTGCACCACTTGCCGGTTGGCTTGGGCTCCTTAGATCTTGATAGGATCCCTAAACTAAATGACAAAAACGATGCATTTATGGAAATAGCTTAAGTAATTAGTAATTACTTGACACTGGCACATAATCCAAATAAGTGGTTCCATATCTTTAATAAAAAGAAATCGAATGTCGAATGAATTTTTGATATATAAGGAAAAGTTTTAAAAAAATGCAATAGTCATTTAATATTCGTAAGTACTAATGTGATTATCGTAGTTATTTCAATGTCTCTATAATTACTTTTAGTTTCTGTTTGTATATAAGGGCTTCCTTAAGAAAACTATGTACGTATTATTCGATCTGTCCGTTCTTAAGTACAGTGCTTATCAACGAAGAACATTTCTATGTTTATATTATTTATCTCAAAATCGTAAAACTCGAAGGTAGAACCGTTAATAGCGGTATAAAATATGACAGTTCTTCAAAATTTTGGGCAAGTATACAAATCTGTTAGACAATAGTCAAATAAAATTTTACCTTCTTAAAGTATTTAAAACAATCAATAATAAGACCTCGGAACAAAACATTCTAATGACAGCCTGTTCCTTGCCATTAGCGTCTGCCAGGAACGAGATAATCTAAGGTATTAATTACAGAATAAGTGCCGCAATAGACCCCAAGTAATTTCGCAAAGCCATTTTAATATTGTTGCTTTCTATCTTAATAATTCGTAAAAGTACTTCGATTATAATACGGTTCGCAGATCGTGAATCTTCTTAATTACCAACAATGTTGAAATTAAGCTTTTAATGAGTTTTAATTAACAAGTTTTGGAACGTTACGTGAAAGTACATAACGATTGCCACGAGATAACGTTCCCGCTAATATTTACACCATAAATTGCGGAGAAAGGGGCAATTTAAGCAATATTTGTTGTTCAACAAATTGGCTGTGAGTTACACAATGTCTCTGTTAAAATATTTTTTCAAATCTTGAATTATACAACATTACATGTGTATTCTTCAAAGTAAATAAGACATATTTTACTGATTAAAAACGCGGGTTTTCTTATTATTTTACCACAACGTTTCGTTTTCGGTGATTTAAACCTTGTTGAATTATTTGTTTTATCACTTAATAAATACTCTTATAGCTTTCTCTAATATACACACTAATATATCTTCTACATACGCTATTATACCTACGAAAATATTTGCATTCCGCTGCACTTATGAATATCGAGATAACTTAGTACGTCGCCCATTCACTACGGGCAGAAGCTTAAGTATAGAAAAAAGGTTGTCAGTAACTTTTAAAGTTTAACCTCCCGCTATTCAATTATTTAAACATTGTACTGATGTGTTTTATTTTTTAATTCAATGTGTGTTTTAAATTTTATTACATTGGTGTTTTTACTGATCAGTTTGCACACAACTAAACGTGTAAAAGTGGAAAGCAATAAATAAGAACAATAACAGCGGATACTCGATGACGGGACAGGAGCCAACAATTCGGGATGTAGGTCGCAGGCTTCAGCCCCGAGCCAACTCCCGCTAGCTGCACCTGCAATTCTCACCGATACACTTTACTTTTGTCTAGTTATATAACTAAACTAGTATGGACAGAGAGACGACCGCAATCCTTCCCACTAGCAAAATAATCGAGATACAGCAATATATAATAAATACTTTTCATTTTATGCTATGGCGAAATAATTGCTCCTCGTTATGGTTTTGCCATACTACGTCATTTTATGCCTGTATATTGTATTAGACTAACTGAAATTCAGTCAAATCTGGTTGAACCTAGCTTAAGTCTAGGGCAACCGGGATAATGCTAAGATATGATTGTACTAGACTAATGACCTTTTTCATAATGTCTGATAATCGGAAGTTAAAATGACAGTTTCGTATCGACTTGGTACCAAATTGATACATAATCAAGTAAAAGCTATATTTAATTTTCTCACCCATCCGAGGACTGACTTTTATAAACGCTGCCTAACTTCAGCGATAACCAACAACTGACTCGGCACCACGAACTAAGTATAACTGGAAGATTTTTTATTAAAGTTTCTGTCTGTCACTTATCAATATGTAAAAAAGCAGCAGGTTCAATCAAACCGCTAAAAAATTATACTTAAACGCAGACAATATAATTTTACATACAAACTCGCAAACAAACTTTTTTTAAAGTCGCATTGAAAGGGAGTATAAATTTACTTAATAATTGCAGTATGCTATATATGTATTATTTATATACAAAAGTTCTGGATTACTTATACCACTCGTAATAAGCAAGCACGGATATTTATGCAAGAGCTACATAATAAATAAAACTGTACTTTTCCAACAAAATCATTTTGCAGCATTATGAATACGTAGATTTAGAAATATTTTCAGTGTCAGGAAAAATACAGTTGAGGATTTGTTTAATATTTCCTCTAAAAATTTCTGAATATAGGTCGTGTTAGTTTTCAAAGGCATGCATCTTACAGTTTTGTAGTTTCATAACACACATTTGTTTAAAAGCCTCATGATGAAACTGAGTCAAACTTTGTACACTTTGGTCTTGCTGGGACTGAAATATAATAGCTAGGCAATATACAAAGCGTCGAGGTCAGTATAACTGCACTATGTTTCTAAGTTTAATTCACACGAGAATTATTTTTGTGCATGAAAACGAATACTCATCTCTGTCTTAATCTTTAAGTTTTTTATATACCTCATATATTTACATATGTATAGTAAGTATTTATTTCAAACAATTTATATACGCCTATCCGTTATCTAGTAAAGTACCCATAGTAAAAGACTGCTTTGTTTACTGCTAGAAGAGCTGTGTTAAATATCCAAGAAAATTTATGTATTTTAACGACAAGTATTTTCAAAAATACTTTACTTTCTTTATTAACTTGGGATTGCTCTTTGCTAGAACTCTTAGAAAAATAAAAAGGTTTACACCGTACAGAGCCGTAAAGCGACTTTTGAACCCCAGAAATCCTTATTAAAACACTCTAAAGTCTAAAGTAACACATAAAATGAATAAGTTATGACTTACTAAAATGATGCTTAAAAATTATTCCGTTCTCATAACGTGTGTATAATGTATTATATTGATCGATTACTCTCGACATCCCTAGAACGCGATGAATATGGACAAATTAGTAGCAATTTGTGTCGGAACGTACAGGTCGTTTCGTACCAAATGTGAATATCAAATGAGTATTTAAGCTACCCATTTGGATCACTCTCAGCCAACGCCAATCATTTCAAAATTGAAGCCTGTGGTTTCGTTTGATGATTGTTAATTATTTGCTATTTTAAGCGATTCAAGCGCTTGTTATTTATTAAAGTCTTTTCATGACCGAAATGCATTGCTATATTGCATCATTAGCTTTGGTATTAAATATATAAATTGAACCGAGCCATATGAAATCTGAATTCAAAATGAAAATATCTTTTGATTAAAAGTAATGCGTACCGTACCCACATCATTAATATTTTTTCCTTCATATGTATCGATTTCAAAGTAGAGCAATGTTTTAGAACATTATTTATATATAGGTTCAGTGACATAGAACAAAGCGCCCTCAATATGTTCGTGTTGGCCGTAATTTATTCTTGCGCCTTCAGAAAACTAACAAAGCAAGGGTGGCGACGGGGATGCCCTACAACGTCTTGATTATGTCTCCGGCAGATTGAATACATCCGAACTCAGTACAAAGGGTCTTATTGTTATTCACCCCAGTGTCGCTCCGTGACAAACTATTTAGGCAAGTGTCGCTACCCTTAAGCGGCTTGCTCGATTGTTTTATCCGAGGAATTCCTTCCAAACGTTGACCTTTTGGCCGCAGACCTTTGAAGACAAGGACTCTTTAGGGACAGAACTGTCCACTGTACTTAACCTCCTCAATAGCCATTCCCCTGGAGCCGAAATCAAAATGTAACGGCAATAAATATAAATGATGCCACGAGCAGACAACTCGAAAACAAAAGAGGAAAATATTTTTCCGTCGACAAATTCTGCGAGATATAGACGATGCTTATAAGAAATATACGTTATCAGAGATTTGTCGTCGAGGAATTGTTTCTGTCTCTCGCGATTTCGACATACATTTTCACTGTGCTATTAATATTTTCTATGTCGATGGATCTACGATACGTATTTGGAAAGGTAATTTTATACAGAACATAATAATAGGAATGCCAAATAATTTTCGTTCTGATGCTGATGACGTTATATAATACAATAAACTTTACTTTAAAAGAAATTCTGATGTATAACCACAAATAAATAACAACATCTTATCAAAATGGTGATTTCGAATACTAGCTAATTTGATTACAAGTTATTCTGCTTGAAAGAAACAACAAACAACGGAAGAAAAATCAAGGAGATCCTTCTTTCTGATTTTTGACAAGGAGAGTTGTTTGTGCTAGGACTTACTCGTTCCGACAAATATGCTGTTTTGAATCAGTAGAGCAAGCTTATTTTCGTTGGTAAACAAAGCTCATCCAACAATATAAATGAAATTGTAACAAATGATACACGAAAATTGTTTGTATTTATCTTTTGTTGTCCATGCAAAGATTATCAAAGATAAGGCGGCTCATGGGGATAAGCTCAAAACTGTTTCCCAATACCTTATGTTCTTGTATGTGTTTATTCATATAAAGTATTATACACGTCCCTTATATTAAAAAGACCTTGGGTTGGATTCCCAGCCTGAAAATAATTTTGTGCATAAATGTATCATTAATAAATTTTGTGGTCTAGGCGTTTTTTACGTATTTAAAACTGTTGTCTAGTGGACATACTAAGTAGCAAGCTTTGCTTAGTTTTGGGACGGAAGACGCTGTGTAACATGTTTTTTTTATAGTATCATGATAAGTTTCACTAAGAACTTGTGTTATGGATACTAAAGAACGGATAAACATACTTAAATTTATATGTTTTTGTAAATACATACTTAATATACATAGGAAAACACCCAGAAGAAATATTCATGTTCATGCACACAGTGATTGGTCCTGTGTGGGAATCAAACCCACGACCTTTGGATGGAAGTTCAGGTATACAGACCTACACGCCATATCGGTAGTTGAAGTGTGCAAGTATATGTCATGTGCAAGTATATTATTAATCATAAACCTGTCTTCCGTGCCTGTGGTGCTGTCTGTTGGCGGAATATAATAGTGCCACCCCTCTCATCTCACGGGGAGTCGTTGGAATCGCCGAAGAGAAATCATATCGGACGGTGGGCAGCAGCGTCCTCTAGCATCCTGGCTTGAACTGCGATCATCAACTCGCCTACTCGCCTGTAGATTATGGGCAGATACCCCAAATAGAGTGTAATCTAGGTCAGTGTTCAAAAGTGGACTGTATAAGGCTGTCATGATGATATACCTGTCTTCATTATAATCACCAAGCCATCTCTTTATATTATTACGCGTAAGCATTTTTTGCAATCATTACTACCGATATGGCGAATATACCCGCATTCCGCTCCTGAGGTCGTGGGTTCTATTCCCACACAGAACAAATTTTTGTGTGCATAAATATTAATATTTGTTCTGGCTAGGTGTTTTCCTATGTATATTAAGTATGTATTTATGAAAAAAAAGTTTGTATGTTTATCAGTTATTTAGTATTCATATAACAATTTCTTAATGATACTTATTGTGGAACTAAGTAATTGGTGTAATTGCCCAAAATATTTATAAATAAAATATAAATATTTTTACATAGTGTCACACCAAAGTTACTTACACTTATTTTTTCCTACTGGTATTAATAGTAGTCAATTATAATTTTTTTTAACAATTCTTTCAAAGTCTATTTACTCGAAGTTATAATTATTGCAATAATCTTATTGCAAACTATTTTCATCTATTTCTACAACTGCATAATAACCTTCAAGAAAACACGAAGCAAGAATAATTATGCCCGACACAAGGAACTCACACGAAATTAATGCCTGGCTGGCCACAACACAGAAGCAGCGAATTCGGTACGTTCGTTTCGAGAGGCTTTAAAGGCATCACAAGACCACACCGCAGCTATGGCAGACATAATTGCAGCTCACTCGCAACCACTAATCTTGCTCGAGCCATTTTTTAAATCCCCGACATCTTATTTCACGCCCTGCTTTTATTCAACGCGCACGTTCCACATGTTATAATGTCAACTGGAAATAAATATGGCGATGTCATCCGGATACCTCGTTACGCAAAACATCCAAAATACAATGGGTTCTTTCTCAAATGAAGGTATTTCCGTGACTTATTCAAATGAGTATTGTGAAATCGGGTAAAAAGATTCCAGCTCAATTGCTCTGTGTACTGAACACAGAGTTGAGACACATATAGATACTATTGAAAAAACTAAGTTTATAAAATGTAGGTACCTAAGAAATAAGTGTATAGATTATAGCCATTTATAAGTTAAAAATTCTAGATTTATATACTTTATACCTAAACATCAATGTATGCTATGCATTATGTGATTAACTTATTATTATTATTACGCGTAAGTAAATTTTAACCGTATAAATTATCTCTTTTTTTTCATACATATTGTCACGCCTGTTTCCCCGAAGGGATAGGCAGAGGCACATTATACGCCCACACTTCGCCAATTGTTTCGTTGGTTCTACGTAATAAATGGCGAGCCTATTGCCGCTTACCGGAAACTTTCATGTTCACCAGAGCTTCGTCCGTTGATCGGCAGGTGCACCACTTGCAGGTAAGGCTTGGCTCCTGAGATGATGGTGATGGGATCCTGGCGGGTTGGGCTCCTGGGATGAGGAGATAATGATCCTGTGCAATGAGGATGTATGGTGTGTCTTTTTATTGTTTAATAATAAGCTAATAAACAAATTTTCAACAGATACAAGTAGTGTAAAACGTTACTACGTAAAATATGTATGAAATATGTGAATTAACTAAATAGTCAATATTAATTACCTAACCTTCCTCATAAGCTCATGAAATCCTACAATGGATGCTCGATTAGTATTTTTGATGCACAATGAAGTTAATTTTAAGAGGAATAGTTTATTATATTTTAGTAAAACTGGAAAATAGAATGTGAGCTGGAAATGGCTTTTAGAACGGTGAAACGAGAACCTCTGCAAAGAGATATTTTCGAACAATACAATCTGCGCAACTGCGGCGCTTTCATGCAGGACAATAGTTATAATATCCAATCCTATTTCACGACACTATTACTAGACAAACGAAATTTATATCACATCACCTAATCATGTGATTGCACCTTAGTACTGCTGTTTTTAAACATAAAATAAATTCATATTAACAAAATGTAAACAAAATGTACATATTTGTTTATTAGTTCTTTGTCTTGTCCGAATGTCTCTTTTATTAACTAAGCAGTCAACCTTTAAAGCGTTTTTGGGGCCTTCTTGTGTAAAAGATAAGAGGTGAGAACAAAGTAATGAAAGTACTATTTACTTTGGAAAAAAAATTTATTTATTAAAATAAAACAATAAAAATCTCTATCATTACATTAGTCTGTACCCAGCTAGCTCGGTGGCGGCGCGGCGGCGGCAAGTCGCGTGCGCCCTCGAACTTTGACAGTTTATATGACCCGTGTAATGGTGCCTTAAACTAAATAAAGCTTTGCATTTGGCTCGTGTATCGCGCGCCCCACTCCGCTTTGTCTCCGTGAGATTAGAACTTCGCCAGACTACTAGCGCCACCTACGGAGGTTGCTTCAATAGTTTGCCTTCACGCACAATGGAACTTTGGAGAAACTACTACGTTTGCTGCACTTATACGTAGTTTGCTTACAGTTCAGTACATTTGCCTTATCGAATTCTTTAAGCTGAAGGTATACTCGTAGAACCGAAGATAATATAATGTATTTCAACTATTACTTATTTACATAGCTATGTGTTTTTCTTACTTATTTTAACTAGAGACCAGATAAACTTAGATCATTTAACTATGACAAAACAATATCCATTTACAAGCCTGAGACAATTCTCGACGTTCACCTTTTAGGGCTCTGCCATGAACCCTCGATCGACTCTAACAAGAGCTGCAAACGGATATGAATTGACCACACATCTTGAATTGATCCCACAAGACAGAATAGGCATTTGATATAACTCATAAGGCGAAAAAATCGTTGCGTTTTGTGGTGGCGTAGGGAGCTTGGGAAAAACGAAGAATCTTAAGACTGATCGTGTTCAATGTTAAGTGTACTCGTAGATGCTTTTTACCCTAAGTCAACAAGTTCAATTAATAATACGACACCTCTAGAAATATATAACACTAAAACATCCAATACTTACTGTGTTAAATAGCTGATTGTGAAATTTTAATGACTCAAATCTTGGGAAACTAATTTATTGCTTAATCGTATTATGGTTTTACAAGAGACGTCTAGCTTCAAAATCCAGCACAGGGTAGGGCTTCGACCTTTAAATAAACAAACAATACATAGGTTAAATTAGGATATAGTGGCTGCTTAAGACCCGGTGAGTGATGCGTCTGTCATCGCTGTGGCAGCCGGCCTTAGCCAGACCTGAATGCAAATTCATATGAGAAATTGGCCCACCACGGCTTCCGCTGTGTGATATTAATGCTAATTCTGACCTGGTTGTCCCCAATAGCTGCTTACAATAAATCTGTAGTATTTAGGTAATCGTTTATGGTTTTAATGTAAGTTTCAACAGTATACAAAATTTAAACTAGTTTCATTTGTAATGATCATGATTATTCTAGAATGGTTTCATTCTAGCATCTAGCAAACAGAAACAAAAGTGCGCGTTAGAACTACGAGAATATACGCAAAAATATGGAGCTCAGTGGCGTGTCACTCGAGAGGACTATGTCCTAGATATGAAGATAGGCTAATCATGATGATACCACGATAAAAAAAGCATTTCAGATCATTAATTTATTTTTAAAAAATTAAGTTCTGATTAAATTAAGATCTAAAGTTAAACCAGGCTTAAATCTAGTGCTGTCACTTTCATTTCATAAAATGAAGACAGTGACAGCACTAGTTTTAAATCTTTTTTTTTTCGTCGGTACAAAATGCATTTACGCACTACCTTCCGGGCAAAGGGGGAACGAAAGGGGGTGTGGGACTCACCACCAGAAGATCACGACTGCCAGCAGTAATACCCACTAAAATCTTCCGACAACGCCCGCCGCTTGTTAAGAAAGAGGCGGGGGCCAGCAGCGTCTGACACCCCGCCTGCGGCCAACGTCCCCCGGGCCAAAACCGGGAGGACCTTCTCAGAGAGGCGCAGTGGACGCGCCCCTCCTACCTCCCTGTGCGACTATAGAGTGTGTGTCCGACTTCCCGGAGTGTCCATGGTTATATAACAGGGGCCTCCTGCCCCCGCTGCCTAAGACCCTCCTGGCGCTGCTGGACGGGCCCTCCTGGCCCGCCCGCTGCACCCTCCATAGGTTCTTCTTAGTTTCCCCCCGTCAGTAAAAAGGGCACCTAGAGTCGCCAATCTCTAGGTGTTTCCTTTTCCCGGCCTCCAGGGGGTACTAAGCCCCCCACCACGACAAGGTCAATGTATGCCATGCCATGACCTGTCTGGGGGGGACTAGTTTTATACCTGGTCTAACTTTAGATCTTGTTTTGTTATAAGACCTCTAATGTTCAACTACATTATTAAAAAATATAATACATAATATTAATTAATTAAAATATGCTCTAGCTCGTTCCGAGAATAAACAGACTTAGCAAAAGGGTGACGTATTTTCTGTTTGGCTACGGACCCTAAAACTGAAAATAATTGCATAAACAACCAAAAGCCCCAATAGGCTCACTGAAGTACATTATAAATAAATGTTCTTTGAATGATAAAGCAAGACTATAATACTTACACTTTCTTTGACTTGTTATTGAAAACCGAATATGAAAATATAATATTCAAGTTACTTTCCGTCAAGATTTTCCAGAAATGTGTACGGAACAAAATACCTTTTGACTCGGAACCTGCGTGTAGGATGAAAACAAAGCAATTTATGAGTTAAACAGATTTATGTTCCCCACAAAACAAAGGATAAACACCAAATTATGACGTGTAAGAAAACAAGACTGCCTTCTATAAACAAGGTTATCGCAATTTCGTTAATACAGAAAGCTAACACAAGATTATTACGTGCTTATGTAGGCTTTAGTACCTATGTTTGTTTATATATTTTGATAAGCAAATAATAGTGTTTTACAAGGTTAATAATCCAATCATATAAATATTGAAAGTCGGAATGAATGTTGAATGTGAAACATAAGTGAAAAGTGTATGTGTATTATGCATATACTTACGTTAGAAGGTTCTTGACATAGGACAAGAAAAAACAGTATTTTGTGTGTGTTTTCTTGCTTGGTAGGCGAGGCGGTTGTCTCTCTTGAGTTGCGTATTTCGCGTCAAAATCACGTGGAAATGTTCACCGGAGCGTCTTACAATGTAACTGTGTACTGGAAAATATTGAGAATCGAAATATACCGGTACTATAAAGCCTGTCTTGTCGACTCATTTTGGCTGTTTGTAGGCAAGCATAATTCTTTTCCGTGTCACTGAATAGATTCTAACAAGACGTATGTTGGAATCGATAATTGTAGCTACTTTCACTTCGAGTCCGCTTGTGCTCTGCAGGGATGCACGTAATTTATATAACTTTAAATATTGTATATCACTTAAAATATTTATTTCAAAAATATAAATAAAAGATTTTTTCAAGCTAAAATCACAAAAAGCGTACTCAAAAGAATTAATCACCAGGCATGTTTCGTGTCTGCCAACTTATAAAACATTATTATAATACTTATTATAATTAATAAAATCCATATATAATAAGGGTATAATATAATAATCTTAAGATTTTTTATTTGTCAGTCAGCTTCGATTCTAGGCTTAAATACAGTAAATAGTAAACCATGTCGCGAAAATCTAGAAAATACTGTTGTGTGACTAGTGCGTACTTGTAATGCAGCAACGCACAGCTTTTCATTTTAAAGCTTGGCATTGAAATACAGCTGGCCATTCATCTCACCTCGTGTCTGCGCACCACTTGGTTAAATGGCGCATGAATGGCACCGCTGACTCCGCATGCATGCTTTTCACTAAAAATACTCGTTATTAGTGCATACGTGACGCTTTTACTGTGTTGTTACGAACATTTTTAGAATTGCTACTTTTATGTAAACTATTTTGGTTGGAAATGGATCTATCTTTTTTATTTAGTATGTAATGAGGCATTAAAATGCACTTTAAAAAGTGTTTACACATAAAAAAATATCCAGACAAAACTATGTTCAAGCAGACATATATTTTTCTCATGTGGAACTCGAAGGCACGACTTTTGGAGCGCACCTCCGCGCTATAACCCATGCTCATTATCAGAACAGAGTAAATGTAATAAAAAATATGCCATCTATTGCCATCGACGTTGCGCTCTTCATTCCAAGATGTCAGTTCAAAAGAAAAACTTAGATACATTCGTCCAATATGTATGATTGAAAATATCTATACTTACGAGGGCGGCACTGAACATTTCGGGAATCAAGGAAGTGACACAACATTACTATTTAAAAATGTATTTATTGCTTTTCGAAGTATTCTCTGCGAAATTTGACACATTTTTCCATACGATGGAACCAATCGTTGAAGCAACCATTTCATTCGGAAGCCCCCTACGGCTCCAAAATGGCCGTTTTGTAGGCGTCTACAGCTTATTCAGGTGATGAAAATCTCTGACCACACAATTTATTCTTTATTTTAGGGAATGTATAGAAATCATTAGGGCTTAGGTCGGGGCTGTACGGCGGATGGTCTAATAATTCTATGTTTTCTTGCTCTAAAAACTCTTTTGTTCTGTGCGCGGTGTGAGAACTCGCATTGTCGTGATGGAGGATGATGCGCGATTGCAGTTCTCTTTACGGAGTCCAGAATTCTGTATTAACCGTTCTTTATCCCTCAACAGGAATAGTCGCAACATGGCCGGTTTTGGAGACAAACGTTGCCACCATTTTTTTGCTACACTCCGTGAACGAACAATTTTTGTTGGCTTTAACTCATTTTCGAACACCTAAACTTTTTGTTTCGGGTTCATACGCGTATATCCAGGAATCGTCACATGATACGATGTTGTATACAGCATTTGAGGATACTGGTATGTCACATGTCGAACTTCCTCATCAGCTTACGCACAGCATCAACGTTTTCTTGGGTGACTGCAGTTCTTGGACGACCTTGACGGGGATCATCACTGAGCTTGACACGTCCACGTTGAAATTCAGCAACCAGCGATAAATTGTGGTTATGGCCCTTCATCACCAAATGCAGAAATCATCCGGTCAATACACTGTTTTTGTGTTAAACCACTTCGAAAGTCATAGGTAATAAATCATCGCTCTTGAATTTTTTTGAGCCAATTGCATTTTCTCAACGACTAAACAAGTTTGACAAGACCTTGTAACAAGACCCAAGATTCTTTTTTTAAATAAATAAATGGTATTCGATATTCAAAACCAAGTAGTTTTCAGTGGAAATATTCCATTCCCGATACTTTTAGTGCAACCCTCGTATTATAATTTTTTGTGTAAACTTGTAAAGATTATACACTTCGTCGATTCAAAGTTCGCTTTAAAAATGGTACGAGGTTCCTTGACAAATCAGTTCATTAGCTTACATTAAAAATAATCCTCGCAGAAAAACCTTTACAAATAAAGGAAAAGAAAATGATACACTTTACTTAACTTCCAAAATGTAAGATTGTTAAAAAGTTTGTATACCATTTTTCCTTTAGGGTATTAGCTTTATTTGGGGTAACACAAATGGCCTGCTTTGCCACAAAGTTCTCGCTCGGGATCGTTATCACATTCTTCGCCATACAGTTCTGAAGTTCGTAGCCTACACCAATTACCGCAACGTACCTCTTTAATCAAGGATTGGAAAGGGTTCAGACGAATCTCAATCAAACTTTGGCAATCATCACGCCTATCTAATCTCCTGAGTAACAATATAGCCGGATTGGATTCTCGCTGGGCCTCGTTTACTACCTCCTTATTTATGGGCAATGATAACAAGATCATACGGCCTTTGATGTTGTTGGCCTTTTATTGAGGTCATACCAGAGTGTATAGTAATGGTATCGATTTCTAAAACGAAAACAATATGATCCCAGGTAAATGGCAGGTTAAATGGAAGGCAATTTGAATACTCTAGCTTTTATTACCAGACGTTGTGTATCATAAGATTTAGGTCTTCTTTTCGAGCAGTTGCTTTTTAATATATGGCTGGACTGGCCTCCGCCCGCGGCTTAGCTTATAGTTAATCGTAACCACCCTGGCTCCAGCAAGTGGTATCCAGAACATGATAAAAATGTATGTGTATGTACTGTGAGTGAAGCAAAAAGGTGACATCTAACTCATCATTATTTATGCAACGGCATCTATGTAGGCTTGAAGTAATTTTATTACAATAAGCTCAATAGTAACGCGGGCTTGAAATGCTAATCACAAAGTATTAGAAAAGTTCAACGCGTCCACCGGAATCCCAGTTAGCTCAGTGGTTAGAGCTGTGGACCGATTATCCAAAGGTCATGGTCGACTCTTATCCAGGATACCACTGACAAGTTAATTTTTTTAGTAAAAAAATCGTCTTATAGCTGTCATCTGTTTCTAATTATTTAGATAAATGTATTATCTTAAACAGAATATAAAACCTCATGATACAAGTACACAAAACCTATGATCTCTCTCGTGGCTAGCTAGCCGTGCAGTCAACAGAGAGATACTGATAGCGGCAGGGCGCCCGTAACACTAGACAGTTTTAATTTCCGGCCTTCTGCCCCACCACGAAAAAGTGTTAATTGCTTTCATCGCGCCGGACATATGAACGGATTCGAAAACTATTAACACAGTATTCGAACAATGGATCAATATTGTTTTAACTATTCGTACTCGCTATCTTTATTAGAAAAATTCCACGGGTAACGGATTAGATAAAAAATGTGAACACAACAATTAAAACAGTTCACGATAGCTTTTATAGAAAGGCACCAGAAATTCAATTAAACTTTTTGACTTTGAAAAACTTCAACAATTTTTTTATGTTGAATGAATTCCTCGTCGTTTTAATTTTAAAATGCAGTAGCTTACTGTCCGTCTGATATGAAATAATAAAGCAGAGTATGGTATGGCTGACATAGGAGAAAATTTTAAATTAAATTTTTTGCAACTAGGTAATCCTTGTATTAAAATAAAATTTTGATTATTGTTCTAATATGTTGCTGACTCAAATCGATTGGCCATAAGATTTTTTATAATACTGCTCTCAATTTAAGTTCGGTAAAAAAACAAAAGGAAACATTACAGAACTTTTCAGACCGGAAAATTCAATTCCTTAAATAAACTTAGTATTTCTGTGTTAGCAAAAATATTTATTAATATGGGAACTAGGTACAGAAGATAACCCTCAAATCGCATTAAATTTATTTAAACTTATATTGAAGGCAACGGAGAGTCGGTGTCGTGAGAAATATTATTATATTATATTAACGCAAATCTCAAATTCTAGCCCTCAAGAGACAGTTTGGTTACATTTTGGCAGTATATCTTTTTTTATTTTTTTACGTTATATAGTTATATCATTTTTATAATTATATAATGTTATACATTGGGACCAGATATCAAGTAGTTCAAAAGTATTTCTTAGAAAATAAGTTTTTGAAGTCAATTATTATTCTTATTATATTAAATAAATCACTGGAAATGCATTTCCGAAAATTCTGGAAACATTATTTTCGCTAACAAAGTAGCGAGCAACAGCCAGTCAACTAAAATTCACTTAACATTCAAATGTATGAGTTGAATTTCTGAATCAGCATAAAGCAAAACAAGAACCCGAGATCTGTCTGGGCCCCGACAGCCGCTTTGCATTCCCGCAGGCGATCATTTGAGCCGAATGCCCGACAATTAACGCGACCCGTCATCGAGCAATTCATGACTCTCTGATAACTATGACATATCTAGTTTCTATAGTCATTTGTTATGGCTGCTGAATGACAGACCATATATCCTAGGTAACTTATGGAGGTATTTAAATAATTGCCGATGATATTTCGCAATGATAATCATTTGCTATATTTCAAATTATTGCTTAACTAACCTTGTCTTTATAATAATTAAATAGACTAGAACTTATCTCACAGCGCTATTCCACCCTTAAATAAGAACTTCGATTTGGATGCAAGAACCTTATTTTTGGATAAAATATTACAAAAAGAACAAAACTTACCTGTATTATATAACTTAAATTCAGGATATAGGTACAAGTTAAACGCCAGTTGCATATTTAACTAGAGTTGCAGCAGTTAACGGTAACTGACGCGGATCAAGTCAGTGGAAGTCTGTGTAAACAACCAGATCCTTATTGCATTATTCATGGATAGGTTAAATAAGACGAGACTACAATCAAACGTTGGCGGACGTTTAATTGAATTGTGATGTCGTTCAAAGAATGGGTTGTGTGTTAAAAGTTATACCGACTGGCGGCGAACTACATCACTAGAGCATTAGCTCGGCGGGAATACAAAGCAAGCTATATAAATAAACTTATCAAACGTTTATTGATTCGACGAATCTGCATCGGATTCACAGCGAGGCTGTTCTGAATGTTTGATCTACCTTATTCTTTGTACTTTGCCGATCTCTTTATTTTGAAATTTGCCATCAGGAATTGAAATTTTTGTTGGCTTTCAAAATTCGACGAATGCATCGATTTCTCATACGCTGTAAATTTAATATTAGCGCTTGCCCGCAGCTTCGTCTCAGGGTTCCAGCAGATCAACTGCTGGAACCCTGGAAAAACCTGTTTGAAAAAATTTTAACCCCTTAAAATAATAAAGTAGCTATAGGTGCAGTAGACGAAGCTGCGAAGCTTTGAAGCTTGACGAGCTTTTTACTAAATACTTTTTACCAACTACTTTTTACTAAATACTTTTTACTAAATACTTTTTACTAAATACTTTTTACTAAATACTTTTTATAAATACTTCTTACTATTTAGTATTTGTAAAAGTATTTACTTTTCTACACAAATTTCTAACCGCAGTGAAAAAGGCACTGTAATTTTAATGTTGACGTTCTCGTGAACATGGCTCATGCCAGCCAACCTTAAAAAAACTGTTTTTTTTTAAAGGTTCAAAAAAACGTACATGATGAAATACAATACATCTGCCAAGCCAAACTGCGTAGCAGTTTGTCGGCAGCTCGTAGTTCTCGTGGACGCTTACATACATTATTATCTTAATCTATTTAACTCTAACCGCAGATACATTAAATAGGTACCTAATAATTACATTCCGCTAATTACGTTCCTACCATACTACTTTAATAAAGGCTTATATCTTTTGAAATTATTTAATAATATACCGGATATCTACCTTATATTGTAAATACAATGTAAAAATGTACAATGCATGTAAAAATTTAAGGTAAGGTGTGTGGAAGGAAGTGTTTTTAAAGAAAATATTAATGAACACGTAAAACACAACACAAAAAAAAGAAAAGGAACATCTCTTCAATTTAATTTATATAAATTAGTGCAAATTATTTACTTACTTTGCTTCACTCAATGAATTTAGAAACTTTACATAATGCACGCAGTATAATTTTCGAAGAAAATGCTTTGCGAGAGAACACTCTGCACTTAACGGAAAGGCAATAAATTTCACTGATGGCACCAAGCTGGTCAATTTGAAATTCTAAGACAATTCTACAGAGAGTTTTGTTGAAATATAGTGCATCTTAAAATAAAGTATTTAACAGTTCCTAGTTTTTACTTGTGTTCAAATAGGAAAGCTCGGTTTCACTTTAATGAGACGAACAGACCGAATATTACCGAGTTTCTTGTCAAGTTCTACTCGTAGTAGACTCTAGCAAAGTGGAGCTCCTAGATTTATATGACGTTTACAAGAGTTTGAAGCCCAGCATGAATAAAAGCATTACATTTTTTTATATACATTGTATCACGCCTGTTTCCCCGAAGGTGTAGGCAGAGGCATATTATACGCCCACATTTCGCCAGTTATATTGGTGGCGAGCCTATTGCCGCTTACCGGGAAATGTTTATTTCGCCAGAGCCTCGTCCGTTAATCCGCAGGTGCACCTCTTGCAGGTAAGGTTGGCTTGGGATCCTTATATCTTGGTAGAAGCCCTTTACTCAGATTTTTTAGGCTAAAGAAAAAGCAACCTCACTCTTACCTCCATTTTAACTCTGCTGTCTTCTTTGACGCTATAAGTATTTTCAAGCCGCAAAATATTGCCTAGTAACTTGTACCCCACAAACAATTATTCATCCAAGGACTGACTGACCTAAGCAAGTGATGGATTAAAAATATCACGGAATAAAAATTCACGACCAACGCTGAAACGAGAGTCACTCTCGTTTCAGCGTTGGTCGTGAAGACATCGTTGTTCTGAGGCTCCTATCTTACCTGAAGATGCCCTGTGTAAGGGCGAAACACGTGTCGTGTTGAATAGTTTCTCGATTTTTCGGGAAATTATAGTAGCGCGGGAATTGTTACAAAGATATTTTTAATCCATCACTTGCTTACAATGGATTTCCGCAAAGTAACGCCTGAATCAATAAACTGACTGACCTATTTAAATGCTGACTAACTTTAGATGTAGTTTCCGACAGTCTGGTTGTGACTGTCAGAAACGATAGAAGCTCTACACGAATGTTTACTAAGTAAAATTGACTGTATATTTTTATTTAGTTGATACATTTTAATAGCTTCTGAATTCTACATAACAACTTTAGGAAACAATCAAAATCTAATTATGCTTTAAGTATAAATAATCCGTAACTAGTTACGTCTAAACTAAAGTGTCTTATAAATAATGTACCCCAATATCTAAAGTGAAAAAGCACCTCACCAGATGGCTGCATTACTATGAAAATTCAGAACGAATGGAGGCTGTCCAGGGTATGACGTTAGAAAGATGACACTGCCGTCTCTGGGGCATCCGGAATAACACTTGTAGTAAAAAACAGTGACATTAATATCAACGTGTGAGCGGGTCTCGAGCAAAGTGGGATAGCCCCGGAATAGCAGAAGTCAGACAGGGGAATTAGCTTTTATTTCTGCAAACCCTATATGTTATACTGTTATTAAACATTCAAGCGTACTAGTGTAACATTATTTACTAAGCATACAATTAAAATTAACGTGACTTTTACCCTTTAGATTAGATAGATGTTAATTAAAAAAAAGTTTCTTATTTAATTTTATGTTATTATGACACCTGTATATTGCATTTAAAGTTCGAACTTATATTTACTCTTAGTATAATTGTAAAAAACGTTGTACGTTTAAAAAAAAACTTCAGAAATCGATAGTATTTTTATGATTATTTTAAATGATGTATTCATTTCAATTAACGAAAGGAAAATTCTTATTTTATTTATGATATCTTTGACCAAAGATTGTAAGATTGTACATTGCATTTGTAGTTCGAACTTACATTTATACTTAGTGGAATTGTATCACACATTTCCGACAAAAAAAGAGTAAATCGTGTGGGAGAAACGACGCGCTAAACTGTAGCTCCTAATAAAGGGGAACATAAAAAGCGAAAAGCCCAAATATTTCTCGGCAATTGATAGGTACAGCAGTAAAGTGGGAGCCAGCGGCAGATTTATAGGGCGCCGCCGAGTGCGTGCTTTAATAAAAAAATCACAAAGGTAATTCGCACGACAAGTTATTACTCTGCTAGAAATATATGTAAGTATTGCACTTATATCCTCGAATGAATAACGCAACATATTAGTGGCGATCTTTTTTGGAATACATCAAGTATTTTTATTTTTTATTTCTTTTCCCTTTTAAATAATGGCTTCGTGCGGTTTGCGTATTTAGCCAGTGTCAAGTAAAAGATATATTAATAACAGTAAATGAGAATAAGTAGTGATAAAGATGATAAATGGTAAATGAGATGCCCTCCCCCTAAACCCCTTGAGACCTCAGTAAAGATGTGGGACTATACTGAGATCTCACATGGACTCCTTGAGAGAATTTGAAAAGTGATGTTGCACTGCTTTGTTTGATTTACCAACACTCATGTATATTCACAAACACTTAACGGTTAATAATCCACCGTTATTACACATTAATGTTAGAAATATCACAAATTTTAGAAAATAAAACAAAACTGCAGACATGACGCTTCACTTTCCCGCCAAGAAGCCAAGTATATTTATTTATATGTTACTTGTTTTGATTTTTTTTAACGACCGATATGGCGTGGTTGTTGTTCCGATTCTCACGCAGGACAATTCTTTGTGTCCATTACCATAAATATTTGTTCACCCATGTTTTCTATGTATATGAAGTATCTTATTTAGCATTCATAGCACTAGGTCTTTATGATACTTATCTTGGAACTAAATAATAGTTGTAATTGAAAGAGAAATATTAATATTAATTATGTATTATTTATTGTAATTATATTGTTTTACAGTAAACGGTTTAATCAATCGTTTAATTGAAACCGTCTACGTCATAAAGTTCAAAAAGAGCAGAAAATCTGTAACTTTAGCTTTTTAACTTTAGATTCAAGACAGCTGATAAACATATTTAGATATATTTTTGGAAAACACCTAGGCCAAGACAAATATTCATGTCTATCCACACAAATATTTCTCACGAGTAAGAATCGAACTTAAGCCATCAGTAGCATATCAGGCTAATTTGTATGAAACTAAAAGGTTGTCTTATTTAAAAAAGAAATGGGAAATTATACGACTACCACTTTTAAAAAAAATATTATACATAAATACATGCCCGCCTGTTTCCCCGAAGGGGTAGGCAGAGGCGTATTATACGTCCACACTTCGCCAATTATATAGTTGGTTCCACGTAATAGGTGACGAGCCTATTAGCGCTTACCGGGCACTGTTTTTTCGCCAGAGCCGATCTGATCGGCAGGTTAAAAATATTATAGAATTAAACATTTCACTCTCCTTTGTATACTTAAATCTTTATATACTTAAATCTTTAACACTATGTAACGTATTTTGAAGCGATTTTTTTTCAAGATTCGTCCGCGTTGTTAAAAATAATTTATAAAAATCAAAACGATTTTACAAGTGTCCACAAGCAAGTTATATTTGCAAATTATGATTATTTTTAAACAACATAACTTAATTGGGTGAATTCCATTCAAAAATATTTAATAAATTATATAAACTAATCGTTTTTCTAAAACATAAAAAGCTGTTTGGCACATATAGGTTTTAGCGATAAATAATTTATAAAACACACTACCTTATTCTTTCTATAATTTATTTATAAATGCGAATGCGAGTGTTTGCTACTTTGGAAAGCTTTTATCCTAGCAAAGAATTTAGGCTCTTTTTAGCCCCAAAATATTCGTGGTTCTTGCCATAGGGGTGAAGGCAGATTAGGCAGGCCTTTTAATTAGTCACAGAATAAGTTTGTTACTTCTTTAGCTAATATGACTGGACATGTCATAGTGAAACTTTGGATACAGATTATTGGACATTGCCTGGTCTATCTCTTAGGGTACATTATAACTATCTTATAGGGTAATTATAAAAAAAAAATACCCCCCGAGTAAAGCTGCGTGCATAATTAGTCTAACAAATATATAGCAACATGTTAGAGTTTATGATGATATATTAAAGTTACTATATCACACGAAAAATTCTGAATGGCATTTAAATGACATTGACAAAGTATCTCTTACATGGGTGTTAGAATTCCTAATCTCATGAGAAACAAAATCGAATTTCACCCTGGCGTAATCCAGATATCAATAATCCCTTTAAATCGTTTTGTAAAAAGACACTTAAATACAAAAGTAGGACGTTAATAACTCAGGCTTACCGCCTGACGCAGGTTCTAACCGGGCATGGCTGCTTCGTAAGATTCCTGCACAGAATCAGGCAGGAGGAAACGTTTGGGTGTGACCACTGTGAGGATCGGCCGGAGGACACAGTGGAACACACCACCGCGGTCTGCTCCGCTTGGGCGGAGCACCGGCGTGTCCTCGTAGCGGCAATCGGTGGCAGCGCCCTCTCGCGATCGGCCCTGTTGGAGGCCATGGTCCGAAGCGAGAGGGAATGGAGTGCTGTTGCCTCCTTTTGCGAAGCAGTCATGCTAGCAAAGGAAGTGGCGGAACGAGAAAGGCAGAGTGCCTCTCGTCACGGTCCCACCCGCCGCGGTGGGCGCCCGAGACGTCGGGAGACACGAGATGACTCCTAGCCACCGTAGGCGCTGGATTGTGAGCGGTGAGTAATAGGTAACTCGCCGCCCAACCGCCTTCTATAGGCGACGGGCCGCGTCGACGGCGCGTTCGTATTCCACGCGCGCCTCAAAGAGATGTCAGCACAGTGAGGGCCCCCAGGGAGGGGGTCAAGCCTACCGGGGCTGCGGGACTGTCCGAAAGAGTTACCACAGCCTCGAGACGTAGCAGGCTCAAGAAGGAACATAGATGGTTTTTAGTCAGTAGTCTGACACACCCTCCCGCTCCCACCCACAGCGGGAGAAGGTCATTAGATGATTTTCCATCCGAAATAAAAAAAGGACGTTAATAGGCTCAGAATCATTGATGATGACATTTAATAAATTATCTTATTTATGAATAAATCAAATAAACTTAAATTTTGTGTAAAATATTTTTTTTACATACGCAAAAGATTTTATAAAACGCAAATTCTTTCTATCTAGGTAAATCAAACCATCCAACAAAGGGATTGCATTCACAGCGTGTCAATTACATGTCAAAGCGACAACGATATCAATCTGGGGGACGTATTACGGCTAGATTGTGAACATCAAACGCAGTGCCATAATAAAACGGCCAGCGCAGAGCTACGCGACCTACACGTCTTCATTAGTCGCGCCGTAATGTGACGCTTGGGAAATACGCGTCGGCCGGCCGGAGCGTCCGGGCCAAACCTATCTGTCATCTCTGACGCTTCCAAAACAATTTGCTTTAACATCAACACAAACAAAGGTCGTTTTTACGTCATAATGTCACAAGTTTCGGTGTTATTAAAGCCATTATAATCAGAGCTTTCTTTCCGTAAATCCTTACAAAAAGTTACTAATATCTAAGAGCTTTTTAGATGAGAACTGCTCTTTCAAAAATACGAACATCTACCTGAACAATATTATAAGAAACTCTCACTGGGGTAATGAAGAAAAACCATGAGTTAGACAAACAGACACTGCCTATGTGATCATTTAAATTAATTCCACATCAAAGCTTTTTGCAATAAAGTTTGAAATTCCGAATGGAACACGTCATCTTATCTATATGTTTATCAAACTTACAGATACCATCAGCTGCAATGTGATCTCATGATGGGTTATATTGATAATAATGTTCATACCAAACTTATACGACTTAATGATTAACGCCTCCTCGTATTCCTTTTTTCACAATTTGACTTATTTTGAATGGCCCAAGAGCCAAAAGAGTTTGTTCTTCACCCATCTGATAACCAGATCAATTATTTATTTTATTATAATTATTCATTTATTTACAAAAAGTACAATTGAAAAAATACATTCTGTTCTTATAATAAATATCCTCGCCAAACGTTTCGTATAAAGGCGAGAAACGCTCTTCTCTCTTTTTCACTAACTTACTAAGAACTTTATCTAAAATTAAAAAAGAAAACTAAAATTAAAAAACGTACACATTACAAATGGCAAAAATTTTAGATTGTAATGCCTATGCTCTCATAAGCAATTCTCCCCTTAACTTCTTCTTCTTATGTAATGTAATGTTCAGGGTTATTTAATTTGATGGGTAAAAGACGAGCTCTCTTCGGCTCCTCTACGATAAATAGAACAGGAAACAAAAGCGGCAATAATAATTTCAGCATGACCGTCGTCGTCGCGTAAAACACAATATGTCAAGTTTTGGCCGTACCCTCAGTTGGCAGCAGTGCCGGAGATCCAGATAATGTCACCATAACAGATTATATCTTGGCACGAGGAGATCGTACAATTCAAGACATCACACGCATTTATACGACTCCATTGTTTCAGTACGACGTAAAGTATGCTTCTTTGTTTCCGTTTTCAACATTGAGAGCTCCATAATTTATAATTCTTCAAACAATAGAACGATAAGAATGCGTATAGTAGAAAGTTATTTCAGTCAGTCTCTTTTGAGCGAACTACAACGTTCTATGTGTACCTACTTACCGCAGGAGAAACATCTTCTCAAAACTTTCGATGCAGCATAGCTACCTGTTGATTATTTGTGACATTTTACCATTATTGAAAGTGATCATTTCTCTAAGCCAGCAAAGCCGCGGACTAGCAGTATCACACAAATATAACTTAAAAACAGTAACTTTAGACTAACATCTTTTTTCTTGCTAAGTAGATTTTATATTAAGAAAGTGTGATCTGCAGGAAAGCGCACTAGCTTTATTAAATCCCGTAAATTATAAACCACGCCAGCTGAAAATATGCAAAATATTAAAAAAAAAAAAGAAAACCAGCCTGACTGATCAAAACACGCACAGCGCATAGCACAGATCTGGACCGACTAAAATGTTGAATTTATCATCAACTATGGATCAACGTCTATCGATAATATGCCGAAGATAGGCTGATGAAAATTATGATAAACGGCACGGTTTTTTTCCCACACACCAAGGCAGGGGCTAGGCCTCAATTCACCGTATGATGGATTACCAGTGCAGATTGGCAAAGGCAAGTGTGGCGATCGGCCTCTCTGCCTCTAACTTGATTTAACGTGATGCGAAGCAATCACTGAAGTAAAGCAGAGATCACAGATTACTGGGTGCTAGGCGGTCTCGTGCTTCGGAAGTCAACTTAATGTTATAATATCCCACACAAACGAAAAGTGTAGGAATTTGTAAAATCTTTGATGATAACTTCTCACCAACTACTACCGCTGACCTACGAGCGCTACAGTGTAAGCGAAATTGAAAATCAATGTTACGACATAGACTCCTAAAAAAATAATAATGAAAATTCAATCCCCGTTGTGGTAAAAAAGTTGACCAATTTTATTTTTTTATTAATTGAAAACTAAAAGTTTGATTAAAAACTACATTGGAAATTTGATAAATTTCCATAGTGGGTGACCACTAATTAATTCTTACAAACGAGTTTAACTATGGTGTCAAGCAGGCCTAATCTAGCTTCGACGCCGACACCGGGCGAGGTTACACCTGACCGGCCATTGTTCACTGTCCATTATATTCGAGATTAAATAATGCCACGTCCCGAAAGTTGCCGAGTAGTTAGTTCAGTGTAATCTTTTTAAGGGGGAGGTTCACACCAAATACAATTTTGAGCCGAGTTTGTCAGCGTCGCTTTGTGGTATGATTGTAAGTTGGATGCATACTTTATTGTCGACGACCTTCTGAACAGCGGTAATGTTATTTGTATAGAAATGTAAACATCTCTCTTATACTATATGTGAGTTTAAATTATAGGTTAAACGAGTGTGAGATATTCACTTAATCAGTGATATTTTTTTCTTAATCGGTGATATTTTTACTTCCTTTTGTGTAAAATAAACCTACAAAATATCAAATATAAGCGAAGTCATGATACTAAGTTGTTTTAATGAACTAATAAAACACTTTTAAACAAACAGGACCGAATATCATTGAGCACTTTCTACCTTTCTGATAATTCTTATTACTATAGTGCAAAAACAACACAATCAATTTTCACTCAAGCTCCCGCATGTAATATGGATAGGATTCAGTTATATTGATATTCAAAGGCTCTTCATCGAATTCCTAATTACATTAAATATCATTCATTTGCAAAGAATTCTTCCGCCATTTTGCGTCTAAAACCAGGTCACAGGGGCAGATTTATATCAGCTTCCTCTTAAGAGCAAAGACGCTAGTTCCAGGTGTAGTTGGTGGGCAGACCGCTTATAATTGAGGCAATAAATCGCCGCGACTTATGCCACCCGCTGAGCCCGACTGCCGCCCGTTTCCCGCCCGCTACGAGACGCGACAATTAAATCACGCCGACTCCCGGAGTACCGCTAATTACACAACTGTCACACGCTTACGATTATATTAGTGCTTAGATGAAATTGCTGTAATTCAAGTCCCATACAATTAAGTCATAGGTTTTTCTTAAGTGTTCTTTGCGCATTTATATATGTATCTTATGTGTATAGCGATATTTAGATAAAATGTAAAGAGTTTACAAAATACAAAGACGATATCGTGTGATAGTAGTCATCATCGCGGCTCCACGCTGAACCACCACTAGATTGACTGAAGTAGTGGCTAAGTGGCTATGCTTAAATCGTCATTTCAACATACGATAATGTCCTGAACAAGACTTGGTTTTAATTGCTAAGTAGGTATTGAAAACTAACATTACAAATTTATTACAAAATACAATACCTATATAATTTTCAAAATGTAAAAGAAGGAATAAATTCAACATCATTATAGTAATCAAAGTCGCGTTAAAGTTCGTGTTGAAAACTATACCTTTCTGTTTGTTGGTTCAATTTTTATCGACAGAAAATGACTGAAATATGAACCAACATAAATAATTTGATACGATATTTCAGAAGCGAATGCAAAGATCACACGTAACGACACGCGAATGCCATAAACTCCCTTTATTTTCGGGCGCTGCTGTCATTAAGGCCATGAGAGTCGTAACCCGTTGATGCCTGTCGTAACTTGTTTATAGTAACGCCTAAAATTAGAGAGAGAGAGGTATGCATAAATTACGCCCATGACTAAGTAACTCGAGATACCGCGGGGAAATACAATCTGAGATTAAAGTCACTCTCATTATAAGATAAGCCACTGCACAGTAAGTAAGCCGGAGAAAAATAGTCGTTAGAATCTCTTTCTAGGCGTACCTATCTGGCTAGATTACAACCTTAAACTTTATATTACAGGGGATTAAATCTATGAAAAATGAAAAAATGAAAAAAATGAAAAAATGTTTATTGCATATACAAAGTATGTTTTTCTATACAGAGTTTGGATTCTCCTTTTAAGTGAGTAGATCACTTGTGACAGGAGAGTCCGCTCTCCTATAACAATAAGTGGTTACTTAATGCATAGCGACATAACATCACAAACAAATAAAATAAAATAAAATGATGACATAAATATGTAATGAAAACTTAATTATTAAGAAAAACTAAAAAGAAAAAAATGAAGTTAAATCTAAGCATTATTAAGGTATTGAATTTAAACTAACATTTAGATATTTTCCTATTGTAAAACTTCTTTGTGTGTGAGTTGTGTGTTGTGTGTGTGTGTTTGTGTGTGTGTGTGTGTGTGTGTGTGTGTGTGTGTGTGTGTGTGTGTGTGTTGTGTGTGTGCGTGCGTGTGTGTGAGTAAGTGTGTGTGTTTCTTTATACACAAAACTTAAGAAATAAGACTTTCTGTTTCCTCATAGGTTAAATCTTTAAGCCAGTCTCCTATTAAGAGCTTACACTCAAAGACTGCCTGCGAGTATATTTTTAAAACTTCTATTTTTCTATATAAGATATATTTCTATATAAGACTATTATTATATAAAACAGTAGAACAATAAGTACAAGATAATCACTTATGTGAATAACTAACTAATTAATGAGCGCAGAGCATAAACTAGAGCATACGCTATATATATCATTATAAAAAAGTATTTTCTCTGGTTTCTGGATAATTACAGGATAGTTTTGTATGAAATTTTGCAGACATATGACCTATGTGTTTTTTTTTTCTAAATGTTCTATTATTGAGCGATAACAAACCACATATAGAAATTTCAGTAAACAGAACAACAAAACATTTGACACATTACTATTCCATTTCTAACATAGATAAAAGAAACTTGTATATAAAGGAATACTTAAGTTATATTTATACACTCACCTTGGCAACTCGCACTTAAGTTAGGAGTCGTCCTAGATTGCCCTTTGCGAGAAAAAACAAGGTTTTATTGTCTGTTCAGCTGTATACCTTCGTCAGTGTCAATTAACAAAAGCGGACCGCAAACCTGAGATAAGCCACCACCAAATTAGAAATTATGAATTGACAGGGTGAAGCCATTAGCACCACTTTTTCTCTTATTTCACCTTCACAAACGTTACAAGTTATTTTCGCAAGAAAAATACAAAACCTTAAGGTATGGTAAATGGGATTTAACAATGTTAGCGACCTAATTCCTTGCCTCACTGCCTATCTAACGACGTATCATCCTAACCAGGCTCACTGTATTTTTATCTATATTTATAGTACATTTTAAAACATGCAGAGGGTGTTCACAGAAAGTTTTGCAAAAGAAAAGTACAACAACAGTTAAAAAAGATATGCAAATACTCGTTTCAATTTAATTTAAACATTTAGTAACATGCTATATGTTCTCATACCTTCCACATCACTAAAACATATTGTAAAACATTTCCTAAAATGTTATACCCATCACGAAACCGAATTTTGTTTCGTTATATTGAAAAAATGCTGGCCTTTACAGAAAATTTTCAAATTGTATTTTATGCAAATTTTTAAAAACATTTTTTCAACGTTTGAACTCGACAATCTCGCGTTTGTGGTTGACGAACATGATACAAATTCTATTGTTTGTCGAAAAGTCCCTAATGGATTTTGTTAGTTATTCAATTGTGTAAAAAACAGCTTGGGTATTTAAATCCTATATATAATATTATAAAACCATTGGTTACAAATTAACATTTCGCTTTTATTATTGTGGAAAATTTTTGATACAAAAACAACCATTATTATTGCTGGTACAGAGCTTTTACGTGGCAGAGAGAGCCACTACTTACCAATGAACAAAGTAAAACTTCTCTACCTCTGGCGTCATCTAGCACAGCAGCTGCATTGTTGCCCGGAGGCGAATCGGCTCACACAATCCTTTAACGTTTCAAACCACCGGGTATTCGGCTAAAATTGAAAATCTATTATTCCTGTCTCTCTGAAATTGTACGCCACCTTACAGTTCAAGCGAAGCGAAGCGCTCGCAGCTCCACGATGTCCGGTGTCACCGGATCACCGAAGTAAAGCAGAGTTTACAGAGGTCATTCCTTTGATGGGTGACGGTTGTGTGGCATTTGATATCGAGCGCTTCCGTGCTTCGGACGGTTAAGCCGTTGGTCCCGGTTATCACTAAATGTGGTAGTCGTTAAGCCATGTTAGAGGCCTTATTGGGCGGCTTGAAAAATTCTAACATCAGGACGCCATACACCTGCCTCCGCCAATCCGCACTGGGTCAGCGTGGTGGAGTATGACCCAATACCCTCGCTCACACCCGGTATGTGAGAGGAGGCTCGTGCTCAGTAGTGGGACGTTAATGGGCTAAGATGATTACCGTTCAAGATTGCCTTTCATTCAAAAATCCAGTGTAATGAAATAATTGCGGTTCCTATATGGTTATTGCTTAATTTTTTATATGAGATGAGTGCGCTATAACTATAAAGAAACAAGTAGTATATCAAAGTTGTTTACAGAACTAAATCGCGAAATAAATCAAAACGATCTGCCTTTATGCATGCGTAGAGATATGTTTCAGTCTAGAGATATAGTACACATTTTATCTAATTATCTGATTATCTAATTATCAAATTGAATAGCTGCAGAAACAAAACGTTCACTTTATCGCTAATGCTGAAATCACAATAAGTTTTTGCTGAATAGCATCATATTATTTAGTATGTTTTACTGCTTAAAACATGGGGGAAGGTTTTGAGTGTCCTTAATTTTTGTACCCCAAATCTACGTGTGTCTATTCTTAGAAAACGCTCAAGTACTGTTTCAGCACCCAAACTTGAATGCTTTGCTGAAACGTGTATTTTTAGCTAATCTGTCTTTGGTATCTAGCTCGTACATCCAACCTCATTTTGTCTTAAAACAGAGACGTCTTTCGTAGGTACTTCTTTATATTAAAATTACTACATTTTGAATGAAGCCATAACATTTTTTTATTCAAGACAGACGAAGAGACGGGTTTTGCACCCCGGAGAGAATTCCCGCCCTTCGAGGGCTGCCCGGGTTGTAAAGAACCTCTATAATGTCACAACGATCTTTTTTATTTTATTTCACACTGTGAGTGTCATGCCAGTGCTGACTCAAGTTGAGGGAACAATAAAACAGTTAGACAACTGTTTTATAAAAATATATCGATTAGGTGCAGTTCATAAAAGGAACGATCGTAAGCGATATGATTTGACATTGTAAATAAATTTTATTCTTCTATTTTGAGCAATGTCGCTATTTCTTGCAATATATTTTCAAGTTTCACTTTGCTTAGCGTTTGTGGACTATGAGAAGGCCTTTGATTTGATCGAGAGCTGGGCAGTGTTTCAGTCCCTGCAGCGATGCCGCATTGATCATCGGTATATCGAAGTGCTGAGGAGTGGACTAGTGCACGAATCCTATCCTCTTGCAGAAAGGCGTGAGACAGGGTGATGTCATTTCACCGAAACTATTCACTGCTGCTCTGGAGGATGTTTTCAAGCTACTGGACTGGGAAAACTACGGCATCAACATAAATGACGAGTATATGACTCACCTTCGATTTGCCGACGACATAGTGGTCATAGCGGAGTCATGGAGTCGGAGAGAACGTGGATAAGACGAAAATCATGTCTAATATCCATGTTGTGCCTACACCAGTAATAGTCGGAAGCTCGGCTCTCGAAGTTGTCGACGAGTATGTATACCTGGGACAAAAAGTCCAATTAGGTAAGTCCAACTTCGAGAAAGAGGTCAATCGTCGAATCCAGCTCGGTTGGGCTGCGTTCGGGAAACTACGCAAAATCTTCTCGTCCAAAATACCTCAGTGTCTCAAGACGAAAGTCTTCGACCAGTGGGTGTTGCCAGCGATGACGTATGGGACTGAGACATGGTGCCTGACTATAGGCCTCATAAGGAAGCTCAAAGCCGCTCAGCGTGCAATGGAGAGAGCTATGCTCGGAGTGTCCCTACTATTATTAAAGTCATCTTAAAAACTAATGCTGGGCGCGTTCACTGCGTGCGGGTTGGTTTTTCTCGGGCCAGTTACAAGAAAATATACTTAATATTATAAGTCTACTAAAACTTGTGTTCTGGAGTCACAAGATTTAAAAGAAAGAAGACAATAACTCATCACAAATTATACTAATAGTAAAGAGAGGAAAGATTATAAACCCAAAAACTACTGAACTGATTTCAAAAGATCTTTGACCATTTTATTTATAGTATACCTGAGTTAGGGATCCCTACGAAAACTCCAATAATGTAAACCAAGATGTAAACTATTAACCTACACGAAGCGAGGACATGCAACTAATTTAAAATAAAGTAATAGACAGGTAAAAAATATATGTAATTGATTGATCGGATTCTTCCTATATAATTAAAAGGTTACAGAGTATTTTAAGTTAATTGCAAAGTACTGATTTATAGAAATGTTCTGAGGTTAACCCTTACAATCCATATACGGTTCATGGACATTAAACTCTTTATAAAACTGAATAGGCTCTTGAGACGCTTATTTATATATAAATTAGAAATGATTTTTTAAATTTGGAACCTTTCGATTTCAATCATACATGCATTTTTAATATATTAAGCCGGGGCAGCCTTGGTTAGGTTTGGCCGTAGCACTTTATGTGTTGAGTAAACCCTAGAGGTGGAATCAAGGCGATTCGTTGAGTTTGTGGATGCTCGACGTTGACGTTCCTAAAATCAGTGACGTCTAACATAACTGCGCCGACCATCGACACGATGCTCCGAAAGACTGACCGATGTCAAATCTCGTTCCAAAGTAATTTAACCCTTTAACGGGCAGAACATGTTGAAGATTTTCATTGCTTTTCTACCTTAACTCAATTCCATAAGGTTTCATTTATGGTGGGAATATGTTCACCACTGACTTACAAAGGGTTAAGAGGAGGCGCTACCAACGTGCCGTCATGTAAATATATTAGGTCGGGGAAAAAGTCTTTTCGCATAACGTAGGTATAAACTTATTATAATTTTTTTTTTACTGTACTATTTGTGTCTGACTGGTTTTGGTAACATTAAAAAGGTTCCATTATAAAGAAAAGAAAAAAATAAAAAAAAGTTGTTTCCCGCTATTTTTCATTTGTTTTTCTCTCCGTTAATATGAGTAGATCTAATGAAGAAATTCGATACATTTTAAAATTTTATTATAAAAAAGGCAAAAATGCAACTCAAGCAGTGAAAAAAATTTGTGATGTTTATGGACCTGATGCAGTGTCAGTAAGAGTAGCACAAATTTGGTTCAAACGTTTTCAGTCCGGAAATTTTGATGTTAAAGATGCACCTCGCTCTGGTCGCCCTGTTACGAATAAAATAGACGCCATTTTTGAAAGAGTGGAGCAAGATCGGCATATTAGTAGTTACGATGTAGCTGAAGAACTGGGAATTGACCACAAAACAGTTTTGACCCATTTGAAGAAAGCTGGTTATACAAAAAAGCTCGATATTTGGGTGCCACACGAGCTCACTCAAAGAAACTTAATAAACCGTATACTCATTTGCGATTCATTATTGAGACGTAATGAAACCGAGCCGTTTTTGAAGAGATTGATAACTGGCGATGAAAAGTGGATCACGTACGACAAGAACGTGCGAAAAAGGTCGTGGTCGAAAGTTGGCCAGGCTTCACAGACTGTGGCCAAACCTGGCCTAACACGAAATAAGGTGATGCTGTGTGTATGGTGGGATTGGAAGGGCATTGTTTATTATGAGCTTTTACCGCCCGGCAAAACCATCGATTCTGATCTTTACTGCCAGCAACTGATGAGATTAAAGGAAGCAGTCGAGAGAAAACGGCCGGAATTGATCAACAGGAAGGGTGTGGTCTTTCATCACGATAACGCTAGACCACACACATCTTTAGCCACTCAGCAAAAATTAAGAGAGTTCGACTGGGAGGTCCTAGTGCATCCACCATATAGCCCTGACCTTGCGCCTTCAGATTTTCACCTGTTTCGGTCTCTGCAGAATTCTTTAGGTTCTGTAAGGTTGACCTCAAGAGAGGACTGCCAAAACTATTTGTCCCGTTTTTTTGATCAGAAGTCCCAAAGTTTCTACAGTAACGGGATAATGTCTTTGCCCACAAAATGGCAGAAAGTTATTCAACAAAACGGTACATATATATTGTAAATAAATGTAAATAAACTTTGAAAAAAATGTCTTGACTTTTCATACAAAAATACGAAAAGACTTTTTCCCCAACCTATTATATATTCAACTATTTTGTAGGATTAATTTTTATGTGATTTTTACTATAGGGTTCAAATATCTAAGGAAAATTATTTATTGACGTTTTATATAGCCAAGTGCTAAGAATGAAACCTGATTGATAATTCTGAAGTTTAAATTAATTCCATTACCTTTGAATTGGGGGCTTTCTTTGCAAGTTTCTACTAACTAGCGTTCGTAGAATACTTAAATAAAGATTTGACTTAGGGAAATATTGGAGCTAACTTTGTTTTAAATTTTATGTGTTTATAAAGTAATTTCAAGCCTTGCCCCTTTTTTCATTTCGTATGTATTTTATTATTTCAATTGCGGGATAACGGTTGGAAGCGAAGAGCTGAATGACATGCTATTGAATAGGCCTATGTAGTAGGGCATGAAATAAAATAAATAATTATATTACACGAATTATTTAGTTCCAAGATAAGTATCATTAAGAACTTGTGTTATGGATACTAAATAACGGATTAACATACATTATTTTCTTTTATTTTATAAATACATACATACTTAATACACATAGGAAAACACCAAGGCCAGAACAAATATTCGTGTTAATGCACACAACGATTTGTGCTGAGCGGGAATCAAACACATGACCCCAGGAGCGGTGCTATATCAGTCGTCAAGATAATGATGACAGGCTGATGAAGATGAATCCTTTAATATATTTAAATTTTACTTTTACTTACGACTGCATCATCATCCCAGCCAAAAGACGTCCACAGCTGAACATAAGACTCTCCTAGTCATCTAATGAGATTCCCACATCGAGCGACTCTGAGTCGCCTGCATCCATTGGCTTCACGCTGTCTTGACCAGAACATCGGTCCGTCGGGTTTGAGGCTGTTCTGTGCTACATTACGGGTTCGCGGTCGCCATTTAAAACCTTTTGAGTTAGTTTAGTGTAGTGTCAGTGAAGTGTAATACTGTGACTAAGAACACATTACTATAGTGTATTCGCCTTAATAGAAACAATAAAAATAGTGTTATTGGACAAATTCTTACTTTTGAAATATTTAGTAGTTTATGATGAAAGAAAGTTACTAATTAGTCTTTAGATAAGCTAAATTGTAGTGTATATAAGATACCTCCTTTCAAAAAGGAAAGTATTTTGAATAGGTAAAAAAAAATTTAAGAACTTTAACGCACTCTCAGTTAAGTTTCATTTAAGATACTCATCACAGAAAATACATTTTCTCGACCGAAAGTTCTACTGGTTTTATGAAATCCCTTTTGCAATGTTCTTTTCTGCGAGTAACGCTCTCAGTCAACAAAATCGTATCAATTTGGATTTAGTCTGGCGTCAGCTTAGAATGCAGTCCAGAAGTCAACTTCGAAGTAAGGTGACTTCAACCTGTTTCCATACGTAGAGTTTAAGATTATTTTAATTTAATTGGAAAGGTGTGAGCTATTTTTATAAAACAAAAAAAAAATTATAGGTTAATTACAGGCTTTTACGTATTAGCTTTTAATAAAATTATGTACCTAAGTTACAAATATATAATCTTTATCTGCATAAATAAAAATTAATCTCTGTTCATTAGTTATTTTACACTCAAAAATATAGTTTTCCTTTGATTCACACACAGTCACAGTTTAAGTGTGTTAATTCAGTAAATATTAATTCAGTGTGAGAATATTCAATACGTTTAATGCGAAATGTGTATTCAACGTATTTATACTAAAACAGTATAATAATATGCTCTTTCAATGGACAATTTAAAAACACATAAAAGACCCGTTAAAACAGAGTTCCTCATTCCGGATTCCGGTGAGTGCTGTATCTAATGGAACGGTACGCAGCTCAAAATTAACTACTTTCACAAACTTCTCAAAAACGGAGCTAAGGTAAAAAACATACAATAAAATATTTGTGTTATGATACATTATTGCAATAATGTTTTTTATCATAAGTCATCTGATATTAGTTAAGTAGATAGTATGGATCAAACATTACAGAATATTCGGATAATCAACCAATAAGCTAAGGTGTAAACGATAAGCTTATATATACCAATAGAATTTGATCAAACGACGACGCGTCACACTTTGAAGAACTTTTAAAAATAGAACATAAGAAAAAGACTTCTAAATAAGTTAAAGTATTTAAAAACGATTAGAGATGATAGAGAAACGCACGTTCGATTGTATTTGCAGATATTGATTGATTAATTGAGACACGAGACAATGGAATTTCCATTTCGGTGATATAGCTCCTCAATATAATTTACGCATCAGTAAAATACGTAAATTATGTTGACTATATGTCAAGTATATATATACATGAAGAAATACCCTGAAGAGCGAAATTTCTTCTTACATCAGTCAGTATACATTCTTTTATTTCGTGCTCAAAAACCTTTACCTTACACAGTACATACTCAAAGAAATCCAATAGAATTCTTAATTAATAATTAACAGTGATACTGAGGTTCATATAGTAAAAGTGATGCCGAGATTCATATAGAAACAGCGTAGAGTAAGATTTTTTTTAAATACGATAACACGATGAACATCGTTGATGACATTTGATTTTCTATTTTGAAAGTACATCTGAGTAAATAAATTCTACCTTTGCATATTTATACACACTAAGTAAAAAGATACGTTAGGGTACATTGGCTTCTCGTCTGGGTTCCGGCGCGTTCCGTTTCAATTTGGAGCCGCTCCGGTCTGGGACAACAGTAATTGTGTCGATATTCCTGGCACAGTAGTCTCGACAACACCCATTACATAAGTTCACCTAAAAAATCGATTTGCCTGATAATATCTCACAGGCAAAAACCTTTAAGATCTGTATGCCGTTGAGGGAATTCAATTAATTGGTAATCTTTATTTTAATTTACTTAAATATTACGAAAACTTTTTGTCAACTGCTTGTGGTGCCCATGGGGGATACGGATTGAAGTTTATAAAAAATCGATGGCAAAGATCAATGTACAGATAAACTAAACAAACCAAAGACTTTTGTTTCGTTTAGTTTATCATTTTATGTCGCATTTTAACAATGTTACTTCACTCGCTTACAATCGATTTCCTCAAAATAACGCCTGAGTTCTTCAAAAATGTTTTTATGCCAACAATAATTATTATTTTTATACTTAAACTATAACTTTTAATTACCTACTAAAAATATAGTACTTACCTAATTATTTTTTATGGCGACATAGACAGC
Source organism: Musotima nitidalis (assembly GCA_949126915.1). Classification (NCBI taxonomy): domain Eukaryota; kingdom Metazoa; phylum Arthropoda; class Insecta; order Lepidoptera; family Crambidae; genus Musotima; species Musotima nitidalis. The sequence goes on along the minus strand of OX421418.1, from coordinate 11,248,379 downwards.
ATATAAAAGCAATGTTTACTATTTTAATGAACAAACTGAAACCACCTGAAAGAGCCGTTAAGATAGAAGCTTCTTGTTCCGGTTTCCGGCACGTTCCGATTACTACTTTACAGAACAGCTTTATGAAAATGAAAATGCCCACCACTGTAGCAGCTAAAAAATAACAGAATTTAGGCAATTTGTAAAACATCAAAAAAAATCAAAATAGAATAAATAATAAGTAGTTCACCTAAGCAGTAACTTTAAAATAAGGTGACTGCCTTATTGATTTTTTTCTTTAGATAGTTCTGTATAATCAAAAATAGCACTCATAGGAAAATAATGAAATATAAAACTCTCGACGTGAAAATTATAAAGTCTAGCGAAAAAATATATTATTTATTTGAAAAAGGCTTCGAAACCACCATCTTTTTCTTTTATTATTTATAATTATATATAATTGCATCAAATAGAATAATTCATTTTAGCAACAAATCATAATATAAAAAAGATTCTACAAAAGTAATCGTTTCCCGCAAGCTTAACTAAAACATTTGTACACAACATTTTCTCGGAACGAATTCAGTAAATTTTGTTTGTCCCGCAAATTACACTTGTAGGTTAGACATCTACGTGTAGCAAATACGTTTAAGCAACGTCGAGACTTACGTGCGAGGCATAATAAGCATGAAACTTTAGTATGGAATAGTTAGACGTCTTCTGCGTACGAACGCGTCCATAACTTGGTATTATATAGTTTATTTTATTTCCTGGGAGGAACAAGTTGTCCCCCACATATGCTTGCTTTCCGCCGGCGCCGACGAAGCACAATAGACAGAGACTCAGTGATTTAGTTTTATTGTCATGCACCCTCCATTCACCCACGCAGATTATTCACGAAGACTTAATATATACCCTTAATATGCTTGTTTAGCTATAATTAAACTTAAACGTATTATCATAAAAAAGATAAAACATGAGCTCAAAAAGCCATAATCTGAAAAGGTTTGATAAAATCGTTTCGGTAAACCATTCACGTGAGTAAGAGCGGTTTGCCCCGAACTAGGTATAATGTACTTCGAGTTAGAGGCTCTTTTAAGTAGCAATTTTGTATACGCCACCTCTGTTATTAGTGCGCTATAAACCTGGTCGACCTTAGAAGGCTGAATAGGCGGAAATATGACCTCAAATTTGATGGTAGCGTTAAGCTATTTTTAGGTGTTAAGTATATTTTTTAAACATTTATATTGTATTGCTTACTCAAAAGTACCTCAGACAGACAGATTGTATACAGACTATTACAAAACTTTGTTCTTACAAAAACCTGCAAAAGACCAATTATTGACCTCAAAAATATCGAAAGTCCGACAGACCACAAGGATGAAGCCGGATACGGCCAATAGTTAAGAATAGATAAAAATAATACTATATCCTATAAGAACTTTCTAAATCACATAATCACAAAATGAGTTGGCGTACTTTAAATAAATTTAGATTGCAAAAATGCCTGGTATAAACACTCCGAACTGTTTTATACGTAAACGATCGTGTATCGGACGAACCCCCATAAAATTGTTCCGTCGAAATCATAAAACGATCTGTTCCGGCGATGGATAGTCGCTGTTAACCCGTATCGGACGAACGACGACTTGAAGCGATCTCTCGCGGACGAGACGTGACCAATAAAATCTCTCTCGAGTGTCGGTGGCCGTAAAAATCGGACGTCCAGAAGACGTGACAAGGACGCGCCAGATCCGGACACCCGGACCTGCCTGCCAATGCCTAAATTCTATACCAGTAGTGGCACGCCCTCGCTCCGCTTCGGTAGCGAATTGTTAAATACTTGGATTATATTATTGCAGTTTTTGAAGGGATCTCTATTTTAAATTGCTTTGGTAACCGCGGAAGATCAGCGATGTGACATCCTGTGGTGTCCGACATTGTGCTGAGAGTACAACCGTTTCAGTACATACGTAATATACTATAATATTTAGAATTGCATATTTTGTTTTTTGCATCTGTACATTTAATCGTTTCTTTTTTTTTGTAATCATTATGTTCATAAAGAATGTAGCTTTTTATTAGGTAAATAATAATAATAATAATTGTTTATTTGACAAAAGTACACTGGAGAAATTAAAAAATAAAACTCCCATACTAGGCTAGGCCTGTATCATCGGAGTTTTTAAAGAGGTAACTTTAAGTACATTTCACCTAACACGACAGCCGTAACGATAGACGTAACTATATAAAGATTAAATAATTTATCATATCGGTCCATTAGTTTCAAATCCTATTTAATGTTATCAAACAAACAACTAAATCTATCCTCTTAATAATATTGGCATCATAGTATGACAATCCGATTTTGAATGTACTCGAAAATATTTTACTCTGTTTGTTTTGTACGATTATGTGTTTGAAATTTTTAAACAAATCCATTGAGATAACAAAAAAAACAATTTGATTCCATGTATGTCCTATGATGTACAGATTTTGGAATTGAATGCTAAAAGCTTGCTGAGATAGTTAGTCTTATAATCATTAAATAATATTTTTAAGTTAAAAAACGGTAAACATAAAACAATATCCACAAACATCACATTACTTAGAAATTGATTTTCAAGTCAAAGCAAACCCCCAATGTTTACCACAATTTATTAACATTATTCATAAAGTCACATAGTGAGATCCCGTCTTCGATATTTGCCTCGAATCGCATAAACTTTAGCAAACTGGACTTTTACGAGGACGTGTTAAGGTATAAAATAAGATGTGCAGTATCTAAAGTAGTAAAGTAGCGCAATGCCAGAGACACAGTTCGATAGGGGAAAACAATAAAAGTAAATCATCGGGAAGTAATCTATCTAGTAGTTGGACGGCCGGGGAGGAAGCGAGCATATGCCACCATGTATTACACGGGGCGATGTTGTTATTGATGATGTTAATGACGCAGGGAAGCTCTTTGCCGTCTCCAAATCAGCTAAATAAAGTTTTGTGTTAATTGATTCGTCTTTTTTAAGATTTATTACGGGGCTGCTATTCTTAAGTGAATTTCATCGTCATAATCCTCAGCTTAAGAAAGTCCACTGTTGTGTTTAGCAACGCCGCCTCCATAAACTTCATTATGACCGACTGTAGGCGTCTTCGATTATGGTGGATAATAGGGAATCTATTATATGGCCCTTTCCCAAAATCGTTATCCAACCAACTAAAGGTAAACTTAACGACGCGAACCTAGTGCCGATTGGTGAAGGCAGGATGCACGCAGACGGTAAGCTAAGTTAAAGGCTGGTTAAAGATCCAATCTTTAACTTGGCTTGAGGACTACAACATTGTGTTAGAATAATTTATATAATAAATAAATATTTATATAATTAACCAGTCAGCCAATCACCATCCATATCTGAACATAGGCTTTTTTTTTGTTTTTTTGTTAAAATACATTACGCACTGCCTCCCGGCCAAAGGGGGGCTGAGAGGGGTGTGAGGGACTCACCACCGGCAGACACGACCGCCAGCAGTAATACCCACTAAAAATCTTCCGACGGCGCCCGCCGCTTGTTGAGAAAGAGGCGGCGGGCGAGTACATGGGTTGCAGCTCTGACATCCCGCCCGCGTCCAACGTCCCCCGGATCAAAACCGGGAGGACTTCCTCAGAGAGACGCAGTGGACGCGCCCCTCCTACCTCCTTGTGTAACCATAGCGTGTATGGCCGACTTCTCGGAAGGTCTATGGTTAGACAGCAGGGGCCCCCTGCCCCCGCTGCCTAAGACCCTCCTGGCGCTGCTTGACGGGTCCTCCTGGCCCGGCCGCTGCGCCTTTTATAGGTCCCTCTTAGTTTCCCCCCCCCCCCCCCCGGTAGTCAGTACTAAGGGCACCCAGAGTCGCCAATCGCTGGGTGTGGCCTTTTCCCGGCCTCCGGGAGGTACTCAGCCCCCCCACCACGCTAAGGTGGAGACCTATCGGGGGGGCACAGCTGAACATAGGCCTCCCCCAAACAGTGCCAATCAACCCGATACTCTGCAGAACGCATTCATCCGGTACCAGCCACCTGTCTCAAGTCGTCGCGTCTCGATAATTTATATCTATAAACATAGTTAGTAGTATGCTTTAGAGCAGTTTATATTGCCGGAAAGCTATGGCGCAATGTTTCGCTTGCTGACCACAGACTGAACTTAGAAATTGGGAGAGGAGCTAAGTTTGAAGATGTCAGCGACCGAGCAACAAAGTTGAAGTAAAGTTGGGCAGCCAACTTGGACATAAAGAAATGGACGGTAAATGTAAACTGCAGTATAGTGGTGGAAAGCCAAAGTTCACTATGGTTGGAATATCAGCTAACTGGTAAAGGTTTGTGGAAAGTAGCACTTACTAATTAATTCAAGTAGTTAGTAATTAAATCGGACAGATCATGACAAGCCTGGGCATTTCATAAAAGACTAAGGGTATTTTTGCTAATCCTTAGAAAGCCGGGCCAGGTGGATTTTAAGTCAGTTTGACAAAAGTTAACTTTAACCTAAAATACTAGTTGTTTTAGCGCGACTATAATAGGCATAGCAATTTAGCAATAGGTACCACGACTTAGTAATTTAAACTTTTTTTAAAATTTAAATTATAAATTTAAAGTTCGCAAGAATGAACCTTTAGAATGGTGACAATTGTTGTTATAAATTCTATCACTATAAATCAGTACCTAATATTCAATCAATGTTTAGGTATAAAATTATATAGTCTACAAAAAAAAAACTCACAAGCATTTTGCTGTCCTATAACTCCCAAGGCGGTTCACTTAATCTACGCATAATGAAGTCAAAGGAACGATGAAAATTATCTAAAATGTCGCGGATCGCGAGCTAGATATTTACCGAGGGTGACATTCACCAAATTACCCAACCCATTAATTTTCCATTAGCAATAATTGGGGTCGGATGTTATGCGAAAAAGACAAGAGTGGTCTTACCTTTTGTTGTCAGGATATATAGTGGATTAGTGAGGATAGTATCAGATTCTAATAACAATTTAAAAAATCGTATATTTTCGATTTTTATTAAAAATGTATTATCATATCAGCTACAGGAAGTCCACCACTGAACATTGGTTTCCCCATTTAATTGAGTCCTGAAATTAATAATATAAAGTAAATCTTAGTGAAACTGTAAAAGACAATCAGAATTGGTATCTACCAACCGGGCGCAGGCTTGGTCTTTGAAAGAAGTGAATTTTATAATTCTGCGTTATTTTATCGTTTCCAGGTTGACGGTAAGAGTGGATAAAAAATGTATGCCATGGCTACAGATATACAGTATAACAGATTATCTCAAACCTTAATGTATTTCACATAGCGTAAAATAATTTCCTTTAACCATAACATACCGTAGTGCGAGACCTAATGAATCTACGTCAGCAGATAATATTAAATAGAGGGTCAGGTATAATTATTGAGGAAATTAATAGTTTGCAGATAACAGTCACATATCTCAGTGCAATAAATAACGTTTGGGCCGTCAGTGATACGTACTGATAACTTAATTCAATCCGAGCTCCCCTCGTCATCTCGCCGTCGCCTCTCGTAAGGGAAGAAAAATGGCACAATCATGAAACATGACTTCTGAAATCGTATATGCTTACTATTCTTTTGACAAACAATATACCATTTAGAATTTTAAAGGATAATATTTTCATAAAATGTACTTACTGTGCAATTTAAAAAACGCTCAAGAAATAATATTTATATTTTATTTACTTTTTTAATCTTTATTGCAAACAGATAAAAAACACAAATGTACATAAAGCGAACTTAATGCCGTTAGGCATTCTCTACCAGTCAAGCATGCCTTGTATAAAATATAAAACGTCTTCAAAAAAATATTCCAGATTGTATCGATCAGATTTCATATCACGTATATTATTACTGGATTATGTGTAACGTGCACCTGCATGCCCTAACCTAACCTGAGGTAAACATTATGGGATTTTTTATTGCACATCAAAAACACTAATTCAGCGATCGAATTCCCTCGATCAGTATTTCTGCAGAATTCAGTATTGATGCACGATTCATTTTTTTTATAAGGAGTTGTATTACACATCAGAAACACTAATTCATCCCTCGAATTTCTCATTAGATGCTCGATCAGTATTTCTAATATAATTCATTGTTTTTTTTTTGTAAAAAGAGAATAATAGATTCCTTATTTCAAGACCTTTGATAATTTTAATAGATTTCCCTAGAAATAGGTATGTACCTTAGTGCAAAAGTTGTGTTGAAATAATCTATTTCTACTAATGAGATTTATATAAAAAGAGATCTTAAAATAATTCATTATCATAATCTCAACCTATTAATGTTCCTCTACTGAGCACGGGCTTCCTCTTATGAACCAAGGTAAAAGAGGTTCATTTCATAATCCACCAAGCGTACCGAAGGCTGATGAATACAGGCAGGTGTATGGCGTTCTGCTGTTGAAATTTTCCAAGCCACCCAATGGGGCCTCTAACACAGGCCAATATCTTAACGTGCCTTGCCTAAGCATGGAAGCGGTCGATATCGCTAAAGATGACAATGAAAACAAAACTTCCGTAATGGATTTGGCTTTATAAGAATAAAGCCAAATTCATACGGAATTTTCGTCACACTTAGACTCAGACAGTCAGACAGACTCTTATGGTTATTTCCAAAGTTCTAATGCTACACTGACCTAAATAAAAATATGAAGGTATCTGATACTGATATTCCCATCCAACCTACCTGTTTATTGCATGGTAACTTTGTGCAAACACAAGTCGTTACCGCAAAGAAAATTACACGACCTTATGACATGCTACGTGGGTTGTTACGGATCGACTTAGCAATTGGATTATATTGTGGCTGTAATTGGGCTTTTACTGACGGTTTTTCCAACATCGGGTAACATGCGAAACTCGACACTGGCTTCAATTTGTGTTGAGCTATTTTGGGTACAAGGAATCTAAATAACAACGCCCATGAGAAATGGAATAAATATAGGATGACTCTTTGTACAGTATGTCATTCTAAGCTAAATTCGTATTAATATGACAAATGCGTAAGAAAGGCTGATAGTCTACCTGTTACCTTTATACGCAATTCTTTGAAACCACGACCGATATGGCGTGGTGGCGAGTATACCCGCATTCCACTCCTGAGGTCGTGGGTTCGATTCCCACACAGGACAAATATTTGTGTCTAAAAATATGAATATTTGTTCTGGTCTGGGTGTTTTTCTATGTATATTAAGTATGTATTTACAAAAAAAAAATAGAATTTATGTATGTTTATCCGTTATTTAGTATCCATAACACAAGTTCTTAATGATACTTATCTTGGAACTAAATAATTGGTGTAAGTGTCAGAAATATTTATTTATTATTATTTATTTGAAATATTTTGTTTAGGATTAGGGATTATGTACTTCTGTTTTTATTGCAATTTTTTTTTCTTTATAAAACAATGTATATTCCAAGGTAGTCTTAATCCCGCAACTACTGGTAAAACTGTAAATGGAAATTTGTATAGAAACTAATTGTAATTTTACTTTTTGTAAGCAATGGAGAAAAATAAATAGTGAGTAATAAATGAGTGGTGCTTGTACTCTGCAACAAACTGTAAGTTACACAGGTTATAACTAGTAACTTATAAAAAGAATATATTGCCTGTGCAATGCTGAACGTAGTTAATAAAAAAAGTTGATTTCTTAACGGATGCCAACTTCATTATGTGTGTATGTATGGCAAATTGAGCACGATCCGTGCTGTGGTTAAAGCCGTGCGTTGAGAGATCTGTCACGTTTTCTTTCCATAAATTATAACTAGTTTTTCCTACTTAATGTTTTTCTTATGTCTTTAAGTTTTAACAGCCAATTTCCAATAACTATATAAAGAATCTTTTGATAAGATTATTTCTACATAAATACGTTCTCAAAAAAGACTTACTTAAAATCTATAGTCTAAACATCAGCTTTATAAGACAGTCATTTACATATTCTATTTTTAAATATTATATGGAAAACGGACATTTAAAAGAATAAAAGTAGCACCACTTTGATCTGGATGTAAGGAAGATAATAAATAATGATTTAACGAAATCTGTTCGTAATAAATGAAATTCAATAACCATATGTTACGGGACAGATAAAAATAAAGCTGATCGGGAGGAGCATGAAATATGTGTCGGCCTTAGAACTTTCCACTTGGTGAGAAAACTTGGCACCGAGTACAGTTGTAGAGGCTTACGATGACATCTTCTTTTTGTAATACAAAGAAGACGTTTTCATTGCTTTATCATAGTTAAAAAGATTTTTTGTATTTGTACTCCGAGCACTTATGAATGTTATTTCACAATTCGCCAATTATATTGTTGGTCCCAAGTAAAACGTATTTAAGTCAAAAAAATGTAAACCTCAGATGCAATTTTTATAGTACAACCACAAGGTGCCACACAAATTGATAGTAATAAATACATGTTCCTGTACAACTTACACAGTCTCGCTTAGCCACAATTAGATTTCAGACGAGAGATATGCAGTGCCTATTATTATTTGATCAGCGTATCACTAATTATTCACATAAGATTTATAGGAATTAATGACCTTAGCCTATTACCGAACCTTTGCTGAGCAGCCCTTCTCACAAACCAAGGTAGGAGGGGTTCTGGTCATACTCGCGGACGCAGTGTAGGTTGATGGAGGCAGATGTGTGGCGTCCTGCTGCTGCAATACTTTAAGTTAACATTATGCAACATGGTAACATATTGTAACTTTTATACTGTAGGTAACTTTCTGTTGTCGGGTGTTACTGAGTAACATTTGGCAACGTTGCTCAATAAAAAGTAACTGCCATGTGGATGCACCGTAAGCCCACATGGCTTCTAACAAGGCTAACTGCATATTGTGATAATCAGTGCAGTGATATTTAATCGGCGTGTCACTAATTATTTATCAGTCGAAAGTCTTGTTTGACTTGTCAGTCCTTAAACTAATAAATGTCAATGACTTCGACTCAAGTTGACATTTGTAAGGCTTTTATCACAAAGCTGATCAAATTATTAGTAGGTAGGTTCCAGACTTCAACATTCGAACTTTTTGAATTCTCTACCTAAATTGAAAAAGTTCCCTTCTTAACTTTCTTACTTAAATTTCTTATTTCCTCACGTAAAGTTTTTCAGGAGTTATAAAATGCATGAGTAGTTATTACTATAAACTCTCAATTTGTAAAATCATTTAGTTTAAAATCCATAGTTATATTCCTTTTTTTCCTTATCCTATAATTCGCTTACCTAATTATCTGACGAGTCTAGATTATCTAACGATGACCTTTATTTAAGTCATTGCACACAACAAAGAAAGCTTTTAAGAAAACATCAAAATATAAATATTCATATACAAAGGCGAACTTATCTCTACAAGAGATCACTTCCAGCCAACCTCATAGGGAGTCACGTAATTGAAAACAAGGATAGGTATGCAAATAAACTAAAAAATCAAAACAACAAATCTAATCTTTGTACTTATATAAAAATGAAAACATAAAGACATAATGATTATTAATAAAAATGGGTATAGGGCCCCTACCAAGTTCTGAGGTGCCCAATCTTACATGCAAGTGCACCTGTCGATCGGCAATAGACTCGCCACCTATTACGTGGGACCAACACTATACTTACGTGGGATCAATATTGTCGAAATGTGAGCGTATAATATGCCTTTGCGACGTTATGTATGTATGTATTAATAAAAATAATACAAGAAAAATATAAATATTCATTTATTTTTGCTTCACATAAAAGGCATTAAAATGACAAGTGTACATCTAACCAAAGTGTCTAAGCTAAATCGATCTAAATTACAACTACAAAGAAGCAGACATTTGATCGAAAAGCACAAGCTCCGCGAGAATAAAACGTCCGTGCTAGAACCCTCGGGTCTAATTCAATTCGAGCAAGACGGGAAGCTTGTCTCCCTACACTAGGCCGAAACAAGTCCCGGTGTAATCCCTCAAATCCAAATTAGATTTTCTTTCAGTGCCTCCCACTATTCACGGGTTTCCGGCGCACCGCAGCGGCAGGCGGCTCGGCTTCAATCTGTACCTCGCCTAATTGGAAAAATGCTAAAGCGACACCACGCGTCTAATCTGCGGCATTATCGAATACAAATCTGGTTTCAATCTTATCAAACTTTAATGTAGCGTGAAATACGTTTCGAATTTTAGTCTGTGGATTTTATTTAATAATCATCACCAACATAGGAAGGTCCCATTGGGCAAGGACCTACTATCACGAACTAATGTGAGAGGGATTTACATATAGTATATACTCCACATTTAGTGGAGACCGAGACCAACTGGAATATTTATATGACCGGGATCAATTGCTTAAAGCGCCTTCCGGCTGCATGGAATGCAGTCAAAAGGCCTGACCTCTGTCAACTCTGCTTTTCTTCGGTGAATTTTCGGCCAACGCGTACTATAAGGGCTTCTTTTATTTATTTATCGATTTAAATGTTATCAAGTCTACCAATGTTTTTCAATTTGTTTAAAAGCAAGTCGTAACATACCTAACTCTAAAAGCAGGTTTGAAATTAAAAGCGATTATCAGTAACTTGTAGTGATTAGCTATGGTAATCCTAACCAGACAACGAATTAATATTCTGTATCATAATAATCATTAAACTCCAAACTATTTTAAGGTAATTTTACTAACTAATTTAGAAATGCCCTTCGTCTTAGTCACGGAACACTTAACAAGCTGTAAAAACACAACCGAATTTTAATAGGAGCTTGACGCAACAAGGCGAAACAATAAAACAAAGCGACGCACCGTAATGAATGGGTGTACAATACAAATATTGGGGCAGATTTAACAGGGTGTAAGTCGATAGTGGGGCAGGCGACGTCGCGTGCCCGCGGGCAATACCGCGCACGCACCGCGATCTAGACATCGCTGTACAGTTGTACTTTACTTTAAGCTTAACTTATGTTATGTCTTGGTTTTCCGGAGACAATACTGTGTCTTTACAACGGAGGGATATAATGCATTTTGTGCGTATAGCAACTATTGTTTTTTTAACGCACGTATTTAGTGTCATATATAATATTTATTTTTTATAATAGTATAGTATAATAAATAAATAACACAAAATATAACACACTTTACGGATGTAAATAGCGGTTACACCTATCTATGGAGACACCTGAGACTGAGATCTCCTGTGTGACTGTAAAGTATTCGAAACCTCGGGATAGAACTAGCTTATATAAACCGCGACTTAAGTCCGTAAAATGAGTTATATCTACTAAGCAGCTGTTTGAAAGTATATTAACTACATATACAGCTAAAAAAGCGCCTATGTGTGGCATTTGATATCGGGTCTTTAAATCCAAAAAAAATACAATTTCAGGACGGTTTGAGCTTTTTGGATATGGTATTATTGTTCATCGACACCATGGGATGGCTTCCCATCACCACAAATGAAAGTAAAAGGAATTTAGGTCATAGACCACCACGTAAACCCAGCAAAGCTTTGCAGAGGGAAGTGCCTCATATGCCTATATGGAGTCCTGTTGTTAGAACTTATCAACATAATACATCACTGATATCCCATTAGGCGTAGGCAGAATTCTTGCTCCACTAATGTAAAAGGGATTAATGTAGCAAATATTACTTTTCGCTTTGAAATATCTTCATGAAACTGGTCCAATAATGAGAGGGGGCTAAAATGGATTACTAATGCTTAACCAAAAAATTATTGACAAATGGTCATTCGACAAACAGCGTTTCACTAAATGTTCATTTGGCAAACGAGATATTAGACAAAAGTATCATCTTACAAAAACTCTCTTGGCAAATCATCTATTAGCTAAGACTGCACTTGTGAAATGTGATAAATATTAAAATGTCAATTGTCCTTTTTTCATCTTACCAAATAATATGTTTCGCGAATTGAGCATTTGTCCAAAATATTTTGTTACAGTATACAGTCATAACAGGTCAAAACTAATACTTTTAGATGGTCAACAAAAAAACAACCTTAAACTAATCTATCATCAAAGGTTTCGCCCTGATTGTCATTATGTATTATATTTGACAGATTAAAGGACATTTTATGAAACGTTTTGCGACCAATACTAGTTTTGTCTGATAAATCAGTTGCAAAATGTTCATTATGTGAAATAATTATTTACAAAATGTAAATTTAAGTGATGATCATTTGGAAAAGCAAGTAATTTGTAAATTCATTTATAGTAAAATTATCAATTGTCGAAACCATTTTTATGCCAAATATTGTTTTTTAAGTGTAATTTTGCCAAATGACTTTTGGTCAAACAGCAGGACCCCGGCTAGAATATTTCAAGCCGCCCAATAACAACACTAACTTGATTAACGATTTCCACAGATAATAGGGACAAACGGCTAAAAACGCTTTCTAAAACAGGCTATAATCAAATACCAAACGGACAACAAACATTTGTTTCTAAATTATCACTCTACAAATTCAAATTATTGGACCACACATTTTCATAGTGTTGTTATCTACTTAAATCTCTCTATAATATTAATGCTTCGATTTTAAACAGATAAAAGCCGATATTCCCGCGTCATTAATTTATCAGATCTAGTGCTAGACCATGTCAAACGGTTATAGAATTGGGTAATGAGTAATCACATCGGAATCGACATAAATAATTCAAATAGTACTAAAAGTTCACTCTGTTTGGACTATTTTCATGCGCGCTTAATTCCGATCGTATTTAAAAGTAGAACAAATTAGACAGATTGTTTTTATTTCAGTTAAGCGGCAATAGGATCGCCACCGTCACGTGGGACGAACAAAACAATTGACAAAGAGTGGGCGTATAATATGCCTCTGCCTACCCCTTCGGGCAAACAGGTGTGATTGTATGTATTTTTATTTTTCATAATACGTTACGTTCCTATTAAAAATTTGAGAGATATTATCTATAAAAGGGGAAGGTGAAGTATATTCTCTAATTAGCTTCTTCCCGTCTGCTTTGGAGGAATCAGTCTTCTTAGCCTTATAAAGAGACACTGCTAAGCACGGGCCTTCCTTTCAGAAAACCAAGGTAAGAAGAGTTTAGGTCAAACTCCACCACGCGAACCCAGTGCCGGCAGCTGTTTGGTGTCCGTCTATTAGAATTCGCCGCCTAACAGGGCAAGGCAAAACGTCTATTACATATAGTGATAAGCTATACAATCCGCCTACAAGAATGAACCTCTATATACTCTGTTTTTCCTTAAGTGGTCATTTACGGAGGTATTACAAATTAAACATCTTGGAGCTTATTACTAAGCAATATCTAAAGTTAAACCAAGTCTAAAACTAGTGCTTTCCCTTTTATTTGATATAATGAAGACAATGGCAGTACTAGTTTTAAACCTGGTCTAACTTTAGATTTTATTTTGTAATAAGCCCCCTAAATCATGTGTCTATATTATCTATCATAATTTCATGAAAATCAATGCAACATTTTACGGCATAAATTGAGGACTATTTTTTTTAAATATATTATCTTAGTCTTATAAGTATTAGTGTCTTAAAGTTTAAAAGATTTCATTAATATCATCACTGTTACATTTACTTAAGTAATACTAAAATAAATAAACACAAGAGAAGGGTTCCAAAAATAATAAAGTTAATAATACTCTACCCATTCGAAAGTAGAAAGGTAAATGGAATGGAAGGGTTTCAGTATTTGTGGAATTGTTCTTTCTAAGTTTCAATTTAATAATATCGGCGCATAAAGGACGAGGGCGACATGCGTCCCTCAAAGATTCAAATTGAATATGAAAGGAAATTACATAGGTTCGTATCGACTGCGTCTCTCGTTCCAATCGAATTTCCTCTGAAAACAATGCCAAAACGGAAATTAAACCGACATGTGAAAATAACGGAGATCTTATAAATGGACCCAGATTTATGAGTGAACGCATCGCTGTGAGCCGATCTGTACAGGGGTCTGTCAAAAACACGCCGTATATTACATACAACTTAAAAATATATATTTGAAACGAAATAGAAACACACTGAGGTTTTAGTAAATTTTGTACTGCTTTGACATCGTGACTTCAGCCGAAAACTATTTATTCATTTCAATAAGAAGATCAATCTCTTACAATAGTTATATTATAAAGTTAATAGCAATCGGAAAACTAAACCGCTAAAATGAATAGTTTCTAAATTAGATTAGAAAAATAATTCAGGCTTGTCTCCGAAGTACTAGAGAGTGTTCTTAAAAAACAAAGTTTTTTTAATGAATATTAAACGATATAAACCCGATTGTCGAATGATAATTAAAACAGGTCGACTTGTATGATGTTTGCATGGAGACGACAGCCAGGCGTTCGCCGTTCGAGAGCTAAGTGATTGTAAGTGGCGCGAGCTGGCGCCCCGCCGGAAGTCGTTCCCACGTGACGGACGCCGGAAGTGACGCCGGATCGCGTTGCTCCTTCACGACAAATAATATCGTGTAGAAGGCCGGACCCAGACGTAGTAGACTTTAGGTAAGAGGCTATCATCCTTATCTTGGCGTTACCCTGATTGCAATTTTGCAGAACACATAGCATGATGCTAGATTTTGTTTACTTATATGTGGGTGTAGTTGTCACTTGTATGTTCAGATCCAGTTTCGTCTGTTTAAGCATTTTATGTTACCCAATGCAGAGAGATGATTGGCCTTCTCAGCATGTGACTTGATGGCTCAGTAATGTAAAAACCATATTGTGACAAGATCTTACATGCTGTCGCCCATAGAGTAGTCAGAGAGAGATTAAATATGAGGCGGGCAACGGTGTCGTGGCCATCTAGATTGGCGAAAGTATTTTGTCAGGACGGAACACTTCTCGTGCATTATTTTACTTAACTATTAAAGATCGTATTTCTAAATTGTCTTTAAGTTAGTAATTAACTTCATTTTTGTTATATTTTTTAAAGAAACAATTTTGGCTTACGGTTTTCTAATATATTATTTAAAACAGGCTTTCTGCGCGGTTTTTCTGTGGTTAAGTCGCGCCCCGACACGCCGCCCTCTGGAGCTTTATCCTATATCCAGGCAAGGTAAGCTCTCACAATGACAGCTCTTTAGGGAACGTCTGTTTACTGATGTCGTTCCTACAGCAATCTTGCCTCAATTGACATTGAATATGTACTATTTTTATTTGATTCTACAAAATCAAAGGTCGAAATAGAATGACTGAAGTATCTGAAAATATGATTGTTTTTTAGATAACATACAAAACTAATTTACATAACAATTAATACTGATTTCTGTTTAATGGTTTTCCTTGTAACAGCATGTTTGTAATTTATTTTCCCATCGTACAAAAAAATACTTTTTTAATCTAGTGACTGCTGATCATTACTTTTTGTTGACTTATCGAAGCATAAAAATAACATTAAGTAACTTTTGTACAGACTGCAGGACAAAACTTTCTAAAATGTTTGCTCAATTATTTTCTACGAAGGGCAGAAACTGGGTTAAGTAAATTTTTAAGTAAAAGTTTATAAGAGTTATGAAGCCAAACATAAATGCACAATGTCGGCTTATACTGAAAACAGGCGTAAAACCTCAAAAACTCATGCGTTGGATTACTTAGCAATTTAGCTTAGGCTACTTCATAGCTTAATTATCATTCAAATATTTATTTAATTCATAGTTTATAACGCAAAGAAAATATTGAAAAATACACATGAACAAACAGTTTTGTTCAAAATATTTTTTCCCAGCATCTGGTAACTAAGTAATTTACCAGCTGGTAAATACTTGTTTACCAGATGCTAGAAAATAAATGACAAACATCCAGCTACGAGGAAAACAATAAAACAGAAATCAGTTTTAATTGTTGTATAAAAAAGTTTTGTAAGTTAGTATAGCTATACTAATTATTCAAAATGCATAAATTGTAGCAGGCCTCGTTCGGAAGCACTTGTAAGCTTTCTAATATTTTTTTAAACGTCATTGTGAAAAGAAAGAAAAATAAATAAAAAGTTTACTTATATGTGATCATGCTACGAGAACGAGTCGCCAAGGATCTTTCTACTTTCGCGCACCGCAATGTTTACATAAATAGTTCGGAGTGTTCTTTTTGAAAGCACTAAGAGAACCTTTCATCACAGTCAAGGTAGTTTTAGAAAGTAAGTAAAATTAGGGAGCCATTGTTATTGTACAGTAATTCAATTGTTGTTTTTCTAAAATTTTAACTTGGTCAAGAGGATGCAATGTATACAAAAATATGAAACAATAAACACATTATTAATGTGGACTTCCCAAATTGATAAATATTTTGCAATACTCAGTGAATGCAGAATTTCATAAAGGATTTCGGACGTTCATTGTTATAGCAGGCGCCGACTGGAAATTAAGTAGTTGGCTCTGACAAAATGTTGAGTAATATGGGTTGAAGTGCGTCGTTGTTTTTGTAATGCCTTTTCTTATGACTGGCCCTAACGATTATTTCCCCCATTGTGAAGTCCACCGCCGCTGCCAAGGCCCGCCGAGAAAGAGCTAAACTTACAAAAGTTTCCGACTTGTTCAAATGGCTGGCTTTTGTTGGACCGACTTATTGTTCGGGACAGATTGCCAGGGATCACCATCGTGTTCTCATCTCGAATTTTAGTAGACACACACTTCTTGGATTTTAGTTGAGATAAAGTGGTTTGGGATTTCAAGACAGATTACAAGTTATCATAAAACATGTTTTTGAAACTTAAACATTTAGCTTTTTATTCTTGTATGTATGTAGTATAAACCCTTATTGAATTTCCCGTGCAACCCTTTACATGCAAAGCTCAATAATGTAAAGTCTTCACCTACTTATTATTTTCAAAAGTTTCCTTATTTTCTTTTCCTGGCAGATACTTGTAGGTCATAATTCAATGCGTTCATCGTTTTGAGTTCATATATTTTAATGTAATTCAGTCACATTTTCTTTATGTTCATATTATGATTAAAAAGACAGAGATTAAGTGTGATTTAATCCCATTCCACAATTTATTTAGACGTTAGGTAACTTAGCGGTATGATATTTCGTATAAGTAAAAAAACACAATAACATATGAAGGTGTCAAAATAGTTGCCGTTATACAAAACAATTTACGTCTGCTGTTACCCTATTTATTTTAAAGTAAATAATAAAAAGACATGAACAAAACGTAAATCCTATTGCTTTTTATATCTGTCATATTGCCACGCGTTGTTATTTATTGTTATTACGAATGCTTTCTTTTATTATCCATAGATAAATTTTCGTTATTACCCCAAGAACAAAGCGGGAGTATGTAGGGTTTTTTCAACACCGTCAAGCGTGAGCGCGCTTAGCATGAATCTTCACGGCTCTTTTCCATCTGCCCCTTTTCATCATTCCAGCCATAAAAAGTCCATTACCAAACATTAGCCTCCCCAATAGTTTTCATTACATTGGGGGTTTCTGCCCATAATCACCACGCTGGGCAGACGGGTTGGTTCGCAGTTGAAAAACACGCAAGATGACGCTGCTGCCCATCATCCAGTAAGATGTCTCTTCGTCAACTTCTACGACTCCCTATTAGATAAGAGGACTCTATTCTAGGCCGATACCACACTATCTCTACCAAGTATAATATATTGTAATTAATTTACGTTTGGCGAAGATTTTGTGTTTCAAAAATGTGAATTTTTTTACTTATTTCAAAATTGGAAATGCCCGGTGGACAAATGAAGGTTTTGTGGTAACGACTTCAGACTTGTAGATTTTCGTGAAAAAAGTGACCAATTCAAGATAGGTATTAGATATGTTTAACACGCTATAAGTTTAAGACATTTTTAAACGCTCACACATAGATAACAAAATTTGGGATTATTGAAATTGGAGTGAGACGCACTCTAAAACTTAATATCAGAAAAGAGTTTAATTGTTTCCAACTCACCACTTGAACTAAAGAAAAGTGGCAGATGGGAAGAGACCGCCGTCGCGACGCCGCCGCCTGCCGTCACGGGCCGGCTCACAACAAACGAACTCTACTCTCTTAGTTAACTTTACTGCTGCCTATTGTTTCTTTCTTGTTCTAGACCAGTGACCGCCTGCCATTTAGTTAGTAGTCGTCCTTTGCAAAAAGGATTAGTAGGAGTAGTAAACCTTTGAAGGCGTTGTGGACTGCCTCCTATAATTTGTTTTTTTTTTCCATCTAAGACATTTTTCAAATTCCGAAAAATGTGGGAATCTGTTGGGGCAAGGCCCGGGGAGTATGGTTGGTGACGGAGCCATTCCAATCTTAGCTCCTCTAGTTTCTCCACAGCCTGTTGTGCAGTGCGTGGTCTGGTGTTGTCCTGAAGCAGCAGTGGGCTAGAGCAATTGACCAATCTCGACGACGCAGCAGTCGATAGGGGTTTGTTGGTTTGCTTCACTTAAATCATTTGGTACCCATCTTTCAAGCTTCTTCACTTTTCCAATTTGTTTTAAAATGATTTATTATTTATCCTGCAGCCAACTTTGACATGGTTTGAGATGAATCCGCTTCCACGATCGCATTTAATACCTCACTGACAACTAAGGTCTTTGGCCGTCTACGAGGATTGTTCTGGACTTATTTATTATTATGCTAACCGCATTTCCAGAACGAAAGCGTTGGAACCAAAAACGTACCGTGTTTTCTTTTACAGTGGCTTCTGAGTACACACAATTTATCCTTCGAGCTGTGTCTGCAGCGCTCGTGCCACGATGGAACTTGGGATGTCGCTGACTTTCAGAAGCCTAGCAAGAAGTCTCCGCGCCCGCGGCAGAGGGGATTTCAGATGGATTTCATGCATCGATTGGATATAAAAATTCATCAAAATAATATATAAAGAAAAAGGCAAAAACAACCAAACGGTCTCTTCGGTATTTAATCTACTAATAATTAACTACTAATAATAAAAAAATACTTGCGAGAAGTAAAATGGCCGAAAAAAATGACGAGACTCGAATTTACATATGGCATATTAAGAAACTAAACGGGTTATTTAATTTTTAACCACACTTTCTCATGTGTTATATGATGTAGATTTATGTCTTATTTTTTCATATTTTTCCGTAAAAGATGACAAAAAGCTATCAAATTGAAACAGCCCAATTTTTGTTTTTTTTCGTTCAACTTTTAATGAAAATTCATTCATAAATAATCGGTGTTCCTAAGTAAGGAAAAGTGGACCATATAAGCAAAAAGTACACACATCAGGCCCCTAAATACCTTCCAAACAGGTAAAAAAGCGCACTACGACTTTATTTCTGTTACAAAGAGAAAGTCATGTCCCGTATAATTTCCAAATGTGAAGCAATATATTTAGTAGTAACGAAATAATATGTTTTGTAAGACAGAATCCATATTTCATAAGCACTCGTAGGCATAAGATATTACAGGGAAAGTGGTACTTTCCCTTTATTTCGTAGTAAAGATAAGGGGCACAGCCGATAGGGAAGCATCCCTGATTTCAGCTGCTTTGGATTCATTCTCCGCCATTCGCGCCACGTTATATTTCACGAAGGGCCGAAAGAATTTTATATGCAAGCATAAGGCGGATCTCATTCGAATGTTCGGTTTTATCTGCTATATTCTCGAAGCATCAAAAATCGTCGTAGTAAGGAGTAAGAGCTCCTACAACTTAATAGAGAAACTTTTAAACGACTTCAAACACCAAGTCACGTTTTAAACTTCCTCTTTCGTGAAAATTAAATATTTGATGAATGCCTCAACTTCATAGAGACGCTATAAAGTGAACGTATTAAACGTTATTACTAATTCAATAGTTCGCTTCAACATCTGCGAGTGGTATGGCGTCTTTAAAAGGCTCATTCGAGCGTTTAATGATCACTACCCGACACGATGAAGGCACGGTAAAGAACAGTTCCTAAATTACCAAAAGCTTTAAATTAAATATAATATTTCACTTTTATGACGTAATTTGGAACACACCTCCTGTAACAAAAACATTATTCTAAATCTGGCGTGATCGTATTACCATAACCGCTCTGTTAAACGGAGTCAAGACAATTTGTGGACAAAGTTCGGCCTGTAATACCTCGCAAATTGCCGGATAAGACTGTGTGAGACAACTGTTAGTTTTAATTAAACTGCTGGTTGCGCTCGCGGGGAGTCCTCGGAATGAGAAAATTATTCTAATCTTATAAGGGCTTCGGTGCCCCATCGCCCGAGTGGAAATTAATATGACACGAGTGGGCCACGCGGCCTGTTTGCAACACTGCCTTAATGTTGTGCGTGTCACCGACGCGAGTAAACATCCTGGTCACTGTAAATCATAAGCCGGCGGAGATGAAACGTCCCGAGTTTAAAGCGTCTAAGGCGATTTGTGGAACTCTTACGTCTCGTTCAATTAGACAGGATAAAGTGGCCAGAGAGAGATTATCTGGCGTATCAATTTAAGGTAGAAATGTCGGCGTGGCTTGGGATTGGCGCTTTATTGAATGGTCACAGAGCGGATTGGAAAGCACCTGAGTTCTCTACTCGCTTTAAACTCACTAAGCTAAATAAATACAATTTTACATTTTAATTCATGTTATGTTTAACTTCCGACATTAAAAGAAACATCACAGTTCCTTAATAGATTACGATTCGGCTTTTTAATTTTATCGATTTATAAATTGTAGAAAAATGTGCGATAGTAACTAGATGCAGCTTGTAAGTTCTCTGTCGTTGAATATTTATTTTACGATAAGGTATTTGCATATTTTAACAATAAGAATATGTCTGACGATTGTGGCGACACGTATTACAGGGGAAACCGCGTTTTGGTGTAGCATAAGACAACCCCCAGAAAGATGTACATACGTATGCCTTGAGAAGGGTGACTGTTACCGGACATATGTGGTCTATACAAGACCAGCAGTTTTTATGTAATGAAAAAATTCAAGATTTTGTTTACAGCATAAGTTCATTAATTATCATACCCAGCACAAGGAAAAGTACTCGTATCATATTTCTTCCTCGACCACACATAATAACTCTTGACGACCATCATCACACAGTAACGTCTTTCCCATTTCACCACATGTTTATAAACCTCAAAAGAATTTCACTTCAGATATTGTTTGAACGAACAAAAGCTTCCGTTGCAGAGCAATGCGACATAACAGATATGCCGCCATTTTAATTATCAAATCCAATTTAAAGAAATTATTTAATAACTTTCGACAATCATCATCACACAGCACCCTCTTTCTCATTTCCAATTCGCCACATATTGAAAAACTTCAAGGCATTCATTTATGCTCCCGTTGTAAATTATTACAATATAACAGATAGGCCGCTAAGTCATTTACCATACATACATACACACAATCACGCCTATTTCCGCGAAGGGGTAAGCAGAGGCATGTTATACCCCCACAGTTCTCCATTCATATTGTTGGTCCCACGTGGCGAGCCTAAAGCCACTTACCGGGAACTTTTATGTTCGCCAGATCCTCGTCCGTTGATCGACACGTGCACAACTTGCAGGTGAGGTTGGCTTGGGCTCCTAAGATATTTGTAGGATCCCTATACAATTATTGATTACCATACCTAGTAATTTATATTTTTCTTGAGTTTACATTAGATTCTTGACAATCATCATCGCACAGCTACCTTTTTCCCATTTCCAATTCGCCACATATTTACAAACTTCAAGGAATTTCACTTCAGAAAATGTTTGAACGAACAAAAGCTTCCGTTGTAAATCACTGCGGTATAACAGATAGGCCGCCATTGTTTCATGTTGCATTAATTTAAGTATCGGTCGATTGTCTTCCAGCCACGCTATGCAGAATTATTGCTGGCGTAGTTTGGTGAGTCGGACCGCTTGTCAAACTTTAGTAATTTAACTTCAAAACAGGTTCCAGTCGGTACACCAGGCCGAACATTTGTGCGACCTAATGTTGTGACAATAATACCAGATATTTAATTATATCTTTCTCTAGCTTCTTTCAGCTCCGTTTTTTAAATGTGGCACGTCATAAAGACTGCATCCTGCCTGATGGTAAGCAGTCGCTGTAGTGCAGAAGAAATTAAATCGCTCCACTCCACGGTACAATTAAGGTAACAAGCGCACCGACTCATGACGGCCCGCATAAATGCACAGAAATCCATAGCCAAATGGTCTTACCGTTGTACAAATGCCTCTCCTAGACGTCTCCACTCTACTCTATTGCTAGTGAGCACGGTCCAGGAGAGGCACATGCAGTTCTTGATATCATCAGACCACAGGTCACACCGTTAGTGAATTTGTAATTATAAACACATATGTTATCGTGGATCAAGGCTCTAAAATTACGGTGAGAAACTTTTAAATATATACCCACATAATAAAATCAATTGCAAACAAAAAATATTAAAGTGGCGTCAGAGTCTTAGTTATGAACAAACTGAGAATATTTCAGTATAGGAATATACTTATAATTCAACGACACAACACACCCACGCACTCACACACACTTACACACACATACGCACACAAACATACATAAAATCACGCCCTTTTTTCCCGAAGGGGTAGGCAAAGGCATATTATACGCCCACACTTCGCCAGTTATAATGTTGGTCCCACGTAATAGGTGGCGAGCCTATTGCCGCTTATCTGATCGGCATGTGCACCGCTTGCAGGTGAGGTAAGCTTGGATCCTAAGATCTTATACGTATTATTTTATAATTAATATTTTTGGCCTGTTTTTAATAATGTTCGTACTGACAGTTTGTAATTTGTATTATATTGTTATTCAAATCTGCGGGTGAGAGGCCTGGTAGTGTATAGCTTCAAAGAAAAATGAAGATTGTAATTCTAGTACCAAACCAATGTATAAATTAAAAGAGCCTGTGAGTTTCTTGCCAGTTCTTCTTACAGAGCGGTGGCTCGGAACTGGCACTTAGATTCACTTACACTTAAATATTTTTATATATATATATATATATATATATATATATAATGTTTTTTAATTGTTTTGTTGCATGTGAGTGAATCTGGGCTTCATGAATTCAGTGTAATAATATTTCGTTTGTTTTTTTTATATTTATATTTAATTTTGACGTTTTCAAGTACTATGTAATACATACATACATACATAATGTCACGCCTCTTTCCCGTAGGGGTAGGCAGAGATCACATCCTTCCACTTGCTACGTTCTTGGCACACACTTTTAGCTTCATTCACACTCATTAACCTCCTCATACACGCCCGTCGGTTTAGGGTACTTTTGACCTGCCCTTTCTCTAACTATGTAATAGTTTACGAAATAAATGATATTTTGATGTGATTTGATTTGGTGATTTAAGACACAGGCAGACTTTTGCCTAAATTAGACTCTATTAATTCTATTAATTAATATATTCTATTAATTAATTATTTTAATCTAAACTGTCAATTGTGTATGATTAATTGTGGAGGAAATTAATTGATTTATTATTTCTTAATATATGTACATGTTTATGGGGAACCTACCAAGAACTTAGGAGTCCAAGCCAACCTCACCTGTAAGTGGTGCACTCATAACAGACTGGCAAACATAACAGTTCCCGGTAAGCGGCAATAGGCTCGCCACCTCTTACGTGCGACTAACAATATAGTTGGCGAAACTTAGGCGTATATTATACCTCTGTCTACCCCTTCTCGGAAACGGTTGTAACTATATATATTATATATGTTTGTTATACAATGTTTTCTGGACTGTCAGACTTCGTAACTTCAGACTTGGCGCGTAAACTTAGTTCAGTTAAGAGTTAATTGAATGAAATCACGTCCGCCTGAACTAGGAGAAAGTTTTTTACTTGACAGCTTGAGACTTTACTATTTACTTTTTACCTAAAATATATAAATACCACAAGAGTTTATGTATCATATAGGTTTTTACCTGTTTTTACGTACCTCTAATCGAACATATTTTGGTCACGCAAAATAATGTAATACCTATGCATGTATTTACATTCAGTTCAATTGTTCATCATCATCTTAGTCCATTACCGTCCCACTACTGAGCACAAGCCCCCTCTCATATAACAAGGTGTGAGGGTGTGTGAAGGTATTGGGTCATACTCTAACACGCTGATCCAGTGCGTATTGGCGGAGGCAGGTGTATGAAGTCCTGCTGTTAGATGTATTCAAGCCGCCCAATTAGGCCTCTAACATGGCTAAACGACTAGCATGTTTGGTGATAACCGGGACCAACGGCGTAACGTAAGGAACGGAACCGCTCTGTATCAAATGCCACATATACGGTCACCCATCTAATCTCTGTAAATTCTGCTGTACTTCAGTGATAGGGAGCAACAAGCGCTTCAATTTAAAAATTGTTCAATGTTATAGTAAACATAAATCGATAGGTTGTTATTGAAACTTTTCATTTGTTTACTTGCTAATATTTATATTACTTGTTAATAAAGTTTTCAATAGTCTGATATGATTTATTTATACAATAAAAATGAACTTAACCTGATAGGTAATTGATGTATCGAATAGCGTTTTACAATAATGTTTTAGATTGGAAAATGTTTTAACTTAAATTAACTGGTTTTAAATTAACTTTTCATGACATCCCAATTTTTAACGATAGACAACTTTAATATTTATTTTTAAATACTTCAAGTTAAACCTAGTAAACTCATGCTGGTATTGCAAAGATGTGTATAAAAACATAAACATTTTAATTAATTCCCTCAGTATATTGGAACATTGTAATGTTATAAAATCAAATTAAAATATTCATTGTGAATGCCACCAATCATTTGCAAAGTAAGATAACTTTAGCTTTTTGTTGTTTTCCATGCGAGAGGGATCCAGCTAACTGTTTCAGTTTAGTCAGAAAGGCTTTGTTGGGATGCCCGACGAGTGAGTAAAAACGGCTACATGGCCGAACCTATTGTCGCTGGCCACCGACTGTGAATTGATAATGGCTGTACAACGTATTTGTTATGTTTTGTCAGCACTCAGGCGACAGACTTTCGCGAATTTTGTTTACTAAGGCGTATGTTAGGTAAGTCAAGTTTGGGATGGAAAAAAGAATCGGGCGAATATTGAATTTGTTCGGTAAGGCAAAACTTTGCGAACGAAAAAAATAGACTTCATATCGAATTTCAAGTTCAATATGAAGGCAAAATTTGAGTTTGGTATTGAATGCTGAGTTTCGAAGAAGAAAATGCCGGTATGTAAATACTTATCAATAATTAAGTGATGGTTTTTTTCTATTGGTATTTCTTTATTTAACTGGAGTACTTTTAATTATAATATACATTTATTTATTAGTTAAGTTGGGACCAATATATTTCGAGTACTTGTAATTAATTTATTCCAGGGCATACCAATTTTGTAATTTAACCTTTACTTTACAACAATATTATGACATTTCACAAAGCGCCATCCAGACCCAAACTAAGCTACAACGTGTAAACAAACATACATAAATACGATTGTGTGAGTACAAAGAAAATCTGATCAATATGTAATACGAGATAAATATCCATTTTTATTAATTCGAAATTACATTTTTTTTTTTCGTTTTCCAAAGTTTGCTTTCTTGACTGTCAAATTTAATTGAATTACTCCTTTATCAGAGAGATCCTATCGATTAGCTTAGCTATGTGATTCCTAGTACATTTTAATTATTGTGCGGAATCATTACAAACCGTTTTCGGAAAGAATCCAGTATTTTTCAATTAAGAAACATGAGCAGCATTTACTGTGTTCGTTTTCGGAAACTCGTCCCTTACGCTCTGTAAAGTCACTCTTTATAACATCCTTTTCACCCAGAATTGTGCCCTTTTTTTTAAGATATGGGTGTTTCGTATGTATACTAACTATGTATTTACGAATACCACAAGTACTTAATGATGCTTATATCGGAGCTAAATAATTGGTGTTCCTGATTATGTGGTTATTTATATTTTTTCGAGTTTTACATAACGGTTTTTCTAATTATAATTAAAGAAAGGAAGTTTCATTTATTTTTACATATAAGTTTGATAATTACTTCCAACTTCCAAACCAAATACCAAATCAAATTACTTAGATAAAATAATTCCATTCTTTAAACATAATTTAAAATTGAATTGAATTTAAAAATATCTTGCTACAATCAATTTAATACCTGCATACTTATATACTATCAATCAATAATAAAGTTGATTTCGCTCAGTGTACAGGTAAGTAAGTACAAAAATATATCAGAAATCAGTATTAAGGATCGCGCATGCTTTCCTACTACTATTTGCCATATTGCTAATCTAAACAAACGTAATTTCACTAATTTAGGGCTGAGATGAATTTGTTGCTCAGTGTTTCTGACGTATGAAGTGACATCTAATCAAATCATTGTGATAGCTCATTTAATGATACTCCTTAAGAGATGCCCCTTACCTATTATTACCGTGAGTTGTGATTATCAGTGTTGAATCCAAAACTCCAAAGAATCTCTAGCAAAGGCTTCACTACTCTACTGTGGTAGCACTTTGACTCCACTTGACTGTGACAGAGTTTACTCTGCTTTGACTGTGACAAAATTACGAAAATACTGCATAACCTAATGACTTAATTTATCTTATAACTTGACACTGATAAATACTCTAAACGAATAATTTCCTTATTGTAGAAGTTCCTGAACATACAACGATAATCTTGTGAAATTAATCCTTGTTTGATGCAGCATAGTCAGTTTGTAATAATTTAAGTGCATCGGATCATTGGGAACAATATCAATGGCCAAGTACACAATCCACAGTTACCTGTCGTGCTTAAATCATGCGAAACAATTTGAGCAAACATAGGTGCGGTCACATAAATTCGTGTACGCGCTCGGCACCGCGCGCCGCGACTAATTACACTATAAATCTGTCTTAATACAAATCTATCCTTTTTTACCACGAACCTTATCTGATGTGGGCAATTACAGAAACCCTGTATACTAGTAAACCAAGCCAGTGTTTAGGTTTGCTGTACATTTACAGCTTTAGAATTTGGAAAATAAATCTAAAGCACGCGTTGAAAAACACATAGGTGTATTTTGTGTTACGGAAATGACTTAGATATATTAATTTAACATGATGTTCTTCAGATTGTTCATAAAGTTAATTAACCGCAATATAACAAGTAATATAAAAAAAAATATGTGAACCCAAATATCAGTTTTCATAATAAAACTACAAATATAATAATTTTCTAAATATTGCTTGATTATTTCTCAAACTCATAAAAACGGCTACACGTTTTATAACCAAATAGGATTCCATTCACCTTGGGGGATTGGAAAATTTTATTTATCAAGGGAAAACACGATATTGTGTATAACAAACTGAATTCTATGAGAGTGCAGCAAAGTGCGGAAGCTAGAGAGCTCCGGGTTACTTCAATACGGTAATGAACCATAATCGAAACGCTTAGCCTATTCATTAAAAGGTCAAAAGTCAAAGATCATGAAGACAGCGTGAAAACAGACACTTGAAACTAGAAAACTTTACTGTTACCACCTACAAAGATATTACCCAATATTTTCGATCGCGATTTTTTCTGAGTAGTCTAGAAAGTAACAGCGATTTTTTCTGAGTAGGCTAGAAAGTAACAGCGATTTTTTCTGAGTAGGCTAGAAAGTAACAGCGATTTTTTCTGAGTAGGCTAGAAAGTAACAGCGATTTTTTCTGAGTAGGCTAGAAAGTAACAGCGATTTTTTCTGAGTAGGCTAGAAAGTAACAGCGATTTTTTCTGAGTAGGCTAGAAAGTAACAGCGATTTTCACCTACAACTTTTGAAGCTTAAGCCCCTTTACTACCGTTGTACTACCGGTCGCGTTAAGATAATAAATATCGCTTTATAGATTTTTACGACTATTTTTACGACTATTCACTAAAATTGTGTATATTAGAAATAATTGCAGTCATACATAAGCTAAATAGATTTGATATCTTCTTTTTGTCTCCGTTTATATGTAAATCTTTGAAATAAATTTCGTGTATTTGGTGCAAAGTACCTGCATGGTACCTAAATCAAACCAACTTCCATCCACTGCTGAAACTGACATAGGTCTCCCTCAAATAACGGCAACCAACCTAGCATTCCACATACCCCATGCATCCAGTATCAGCCTCCGTTCGCTAGCCGTTGGTTCGTCCTACAACTAAGTTTGCCCAAACGCGGCCCTTCTCCAAAAAATGTCCTAAGTACGACACTAAATCAATATCTACCTATTTGTCTACCGGAATTCCGAGCAGTGTGCTTAAGCGTGTCCTTCCATTCTGAGTATGCCTGAGCTAAATACTGGGTTGAAAAAAGGCTCCGATGATGGAATGGAGTCTAGTGGAGCTTAATCCATATTAAGCACACAGTTGTACGACTTAACACCATTGTCCTTTCAGGGCTGATTTAAAATCTGTTCATAAGAGTATTAACAGCAACGAAACCAGTTGCAAGTATCACATGTATTGTAACACACAAGTGGAGCGGTTTAATACGACTGTTCGCTTTATATTCAGTGCACATCGGCGCTTCGCGTTATTGCAGCGCGATTTACGACCACGCTCATTTTTAAAATAAAGCTATTCTCTCTAAAATATTGTCATCTACTTTAAATATTTCACTTTATGTGTCCCGTAGGCGGTGTTAAAAATTCAACCGGATAATAAGGATGAATCGTTCAATGTATTCTCGATTTAATGTCACCCAGTGGAGTCGTAATCTTAAAACCTACCTTGTGGTATTAGAGACAAATGGAACTGCTCCTTTGATCTTTGCCTGTTATGCTCCTGAATACCAACTGAACTGTCTCAAATATACTAAAGAGATTGATTGTTAGGATCATTGAGTTCCCGTTACTAAGGAATGTCTATTATGTATTTTGGTATAAAACTGGATATATATCGTAAAGCTTAAAATCAATATCTAATATCTCTAGCGACATTTTGCCTCTAACCAAGCAGATCAATAATGAGTTTCTAAAGAACGAATAAGCTTCTTTTTTACTTTTTATGTCGACCGATGCCATATCGGTGCCAACTTACAATGGCATATATGTGTATATACTATATATACATATATATGGCATGACAAATATTTGTATATACTACACATATATTTTATTAATATTTTTATATATTTTATTAATAGATATTTTTATATATTTCATACATTTTTATATCTATTTCTTAAATTTTGTATGTTTTCTTTTTTTGTATTTAGTTTAGACCTTAAGGAGTACCTTTTATATTGCGTCACCATTAATTTTATCACTCTTTGGGAAGAAACTGACTCCTATACCACAGGGAAATCTAACATAGGATTCAGTGTCTGTATTTTATAGTAAAATTGTAAAAGTATCAATAAAGTATTATAGTTATTATTATTACTAATAAGAATATTTGTCTTGATATAGGTGGAAACCCCGTATTCACAATACAAGCTCTGCTTAGTTTGGGGCTAGGTGAGTTCTGTGAGATTTCAGGTAATATTTATTGTTACTATGAATAAATTTTTGTTATAACATGCCTTTACAACATATTTTTCCCTGTAAACTCTCAACCTATACAAATATATGTTTTGTGTGGAATTCGAACATACGACTAAACAGGTATTTCGCCATTACAGACGTAAGTCCAATTTTTAAATGCGCGTAAATACTATATACGACAAGGTAAATATCTACTATATATTATAGTTTGGAATACGTGTTTTCGTGAAACTTACGTCAAACTACGAGAATCTATTTGCCGAGACCCTTCTGTCCTGAATCGAAAAACAAACAACAAACAATTGCCGAAGTAATCCGAGGCATGGAGGCCACAATATTTACTTGCGATTTGGTCATGTAGACGTTTTTATTATCGGATGTTCTTTATGCCAATGCGAAAGACAAATAAGACCTAGTGCGTTTACCATAAATTATGCTACATTCTGCATTTAATGGTAAAGCCGTAATATAAAATGATGATATGATATGAATGATAGTTTACCAATCATTCTGTAGTACCTACATTTGTGCAGCTTGAATACAACCGCCATTTTGTTTAACTTACGTACTTATTTTTATTTACTAGGCACGGCCGTCTTCCAAACCAGGGTTTACTTAAATTATAATGGGGATACATACAATAATGATGAAGGCTAGCCACCTCTCACATTTTCACACATTTCATCTAGAGATTTGTGTGCTAAATGTGATCTTTGCTTTCACTATTTGCAAGTGATGGATTAAAAATACATTTGTAAACACTTCCCGCGCTACTATAATTTCCCGAAAAGTCGAGAAACCAGAGTACAGTTTTACTCTCGTTTCTCGTTTCAGCGTTGGTCGTGAAGGCATCGTTGTTCTGGCTCCTATCTTACCTCAAGATGCCCTGTGTAAGGGTAAAACACGTGTCGTGTTGAATAGTTTCTCGATTTATCAGGAAATTATAGTAGCGCGGGAATTGTTACAAAGATATTTTTAATCCATTACTTTCTTACAATGGTTTTCCGCAAAGTAACGCCTGAATCAATAAATTATTTAACTACTTGCCTTTTAAATAGTTGTAGCGCGATTACTGCAAATCCCAAATAAGATATGTGAGCGTGAAATTTATGTATGTTCTAAATAAATGTTGTTTTCAATAAATCCTTTAACTCTAAACGGCCAGAATATTTGCTTAATCATTGTTTAAATTCAATGCCAACTGACTCTGAATAATTCTAGTAATCTCGTATAAACTTATTGGTGCATAACGAACTCAGTGGCCTAAAACTAAGAAAACTAGGTGATACCACTGTTATGTCATCTCGTATCTAAAAGTTATTACCTACTTGAAATCTTACATATACCGAGACGTGACTCTCCGACTCCGCGCCTCATAAATACACTCAGCACTACATGTCATGTTCAAGGATTACTTGCTTGTTAAAATCTAGAATAAGAGGGCATCTGCTAGATAACAAAGTCTCAAATAAAAAGCTACGCTGGCTAGAACTATAGCCATATTTATCACTGAAAACATTTGAATGACGACAACTTACCAAATGATTAAGATGAATTCTCTGATCAAAATTTTTATTGTTGCAGGGAAATAAGCAAGTAATGGAAATGCATAACACAAAAATGAAGTTTTAAGTGAGCATGCTGAAGAGGTAGCAGCCATGCACCTCTTTTGAAGGACATCTTCTGTGTAACTATTCTTAAGCTGCTATTATAAATTAGATAATAATGGGCCAACACTTTTATCAAATTTATCGGCTTAGGGGGCGAGACCCATTGCCCTCAATCTAAGAGGGTCTCGGGTTCAAAACTTCGAAAATTTTAAATTTTAAATTTTCGAACTTATGTGCGTAATTATTGCTTGCTGCGTGCCTCGGAAAGCACGTTAAGCCGTTGGCCGGAAGGCTGTCATAAACATCTATGGCAGTCGTTATTAGGAAGTCAGTGCCTTCTAACATCCTGACAGCTGGTTTAACCGTAGAATGATGTATACCTCTGGGTTGCGGAGGTCAGACAGCAGTCGCACCATGTAGGAACTGAAATTTAGCCAAATCTGGTTAAACCAAGCAGATCCTGGGCTCTAAGCTTAAGTCTAGAGCCACCGGGATGATGATATGAATCGGCTTAGTATAGTAAACCTACAGTAAGACGGCATAGTTTTAGCCTTACATCACTTACAACAAAGCAAATTTCAATAAGCTAGATTCTCGGAATAAAATTCTACCTATTATGTACTATTTTCCCCTTAAAGTAATGGCCAAATAAAAACGAACTATCTACCAACAAAGTTAAATGGTCCACTCAACCACTGATGATATCATAATCCTCGCCATTCAGTGTTTACGTGGTAAGTAATTATGTGTTAATAGGCCGGTTAAAAACCAGCTTTATAAATACTTTGTAATGACATACTCCACTTTTTGATATAATTACATCGTTAATAAGGCCTTATTAAAAGCATTGAGGCGCTCGATAGAAAATAGGGTAGTTGAAAAAATCCAATACAATTTTTGACAATCTAGAAAGGGGTTTATTTTTCTACTTATTAAATTGAAGCACATTTTGTCACGTACCGTTTTAATGATTTGATGCCGTTCACTTATTTTGTTTGCCGGCTGCCAGGTGGGGCTTCCCACAAAGCAATTAACCGGCCCTGCTGAAGGGTTGGTCTTGAGCCTCAAAAAGGAACAGACAAAAATACTTATGTCTTAACTGTCTGTATACTGAGTTACTGCTATTTTACTGCTCGGCGTTAAATTATACTTAACTAGTTTCTCGTGTTCCTCCTTGGTCAGTAAAAAGATGTGTTATAGTGTACACAACACTACTAAGTATAAGCTCATTTCTTTAAAGCAACAATGATTATTGTTATAACAGTTCATAAAAATACCTATTTATTTATACATATCCTTGGACACAATTGGTACAAAATTCATGTTCATGCTCATGAAAATTACCTTGTTCTGAGTGGAAATCGTATTCACGACCTTAGAAGCGGTGTGCAAGTATACTGACTTCCGCGCTATAATATCCAAATACTTGTATGACTGTCCATTGTATGACGTAACCGAGGGACTTTACACGCTCACAAAAATGTAAAATAAAATATTTAAGAAAAATGTGAACCAAATTTTAGCGCTCTTAATCTCTAAATTAAATCGTACTCATTTATTCCCAAAACGTCTACAATTATATTAGAGTAATTTGTAAACACAGATAGGTTGAGATGACGAGTGTCTCTTAAAAGTTAAGACATAGCCACTCATTCAAGACTGCTGTCACTTTGGATTCAAAATTTGCTTATAAAATCCATAAGATTCGTTGTATGTAATCAATTAAGTTATGCCTATTATTTTAAAACAGAGTAGGCATTAAGGCGCATGTGGAATTTCTGCAGAAGCGATGCAGCCTCGAAGTTAGAGCGTGCAGTTGTGGAACTGGGCCATAACTTTACACGCAACATTAACTTGGGACGCGTCGCGACAGAGGTTAACACGACCCATGATTATCTGGAACTGGCATTATAAGTATAATTTAACGATGGGGTCAGCTTACATATTCTCTACTTATTAAAGAGATATGGTCAGTACACCAATTTTCCACTTATTATAGATAACATTTTCACACACATCATAAAGAATAATTATAATTTAATAATAATGTCTCTTACATAATATGGGTCGACTTGGGCTTCTTAGGTCTTGGTAGGATCCCACCTACCAAGACCTAAGAAGCCCAAGTCGACCTAACCTGCAAGTGGTGCACCTGCCGATCAACGGACGAGGCTCTGACGAACATAACAGTGCCCGTTAAGCGGCAATAGGCTCGCCACCTATTACGTGGGACCAACTATATAATTGGCGAAGTGTGGGCGTATAATATGCCTCTGCCTACCTCTTCGGGGAAACTGGCGTGAATGTATGTATGTATGTATGTTGAAATTGATGATCCAGCAGAACTTCATAGATCTCTAATCATCTACACGGATGGTTCGAAGAGAAGAAAAGGTACAGGGTCGGTAGTGTTCTCTGAAGACCTAAACATTAACATTGTGATGCCACTCGGCGAGCTCCACACTGTATTCCACTGAATGTGGGAGAGCTCATCGCAGCAAAGGCAATAGCTAACAGGAAGGTATCAGATAAGCGCATTATTATTCTTCAGATAGCATATAGATAGTATTACAAGTTCATGCCTTGTAAAAAATGCCATACAATCTTAAACAAAGTAGGGCATCTTAATCAACTAATCCTCAGATGGATTAAAGGGCATAGTGGCAATAGGGGTAATGACATTGCGGATGATTTAGTGAAAAGAGGGTAACATCTAACATCAAGCCATACGGCCCAGAACCACTACCCATAAACTGGATCATAAGCAGAATTAATAAACATACTTCATACCTTCTTAATTTTCTCTGGGCAGGCCGGGAGGATTGCAGGCAAGCTAAACTGGCACTACTGAGGATCGAAATACGCTTCTCCAAAAATCTGATGCAGCTTAGAAAACCTCAAATGCGCCTGGTCACAAGCGCTCTAACAGGTCGTGGTAGCTTTAACAGACATCTTTTTAACATAGGTATAACAAACAGTCCTCTGTGCAGAGCATGCATGGGGACTGAGGAGACAGCCGCACACGTCTTGCTGGAATGGAGAGTGGTAGCTAATTGCCGGGCGAGGTTCTTGAAGACAACAGGCAGCCTTCCGAAAGTCTTCAACGAGGTTAGGGCGCTGATAGGATTCCTGGAGGATCTGAGATGGCTGGAGTAATCCAGCTCTCACCCTCCTACGCAAAATGGACGCATGGGTCGTCTAATTGCGGAAAAAGCCTGCACGACGAAGAAGAAGAAGGGATGTAGGTATGTATGTCTCTTACAATCACACCAATTATTTCGTTCTAAGATAAGTATCATAGGAACTTGTGTTATGGATACTAAATAACGGATAAGCATGCTTCAATACGTTTTTTGTTGTAAATTCATACCTAATATAAAACGCCCAGACCAGAAAAAATATTCATCATTCATCGAAGTGCAGGTATACACGCCACATCAAATTTATTATGAAACATGGGTTACACTAGTGTTTTTGGTTTACTCAGGTCATAGTATTGGCCATGTTCTGCCTCATGGGCGTATAATCATTATCATCTACCGTTCTTACTTCCAGTTTGTCTGGGGTCAATTACCTTGTTCATCGACTTATCCACACCCTTCTCAATCCACCTCTTTTTTGGTCGGCATCTTCCACTAAACGCCAGATTTTTACAATTCTTTCATATTATTTCATTTATTCATTCTCTTCTGTCCATGTGTCTTTCGTTTCTTTATAATTATCCCGTATAGTTTAGTATCCGAAATTTAAAAGTGTTATAATAATAATTTATAATTTATGTGTGTGAAAATCTTGTTCAAAAAACCACTAGTCTAACAGAACGTATCTTAAAGTAGACAGTTTATGTAGTTAATGCCGAAAGACGGTTATTGTCTCCCACGAAATTTTTAAACTGCTTTATTGACGAAAATAAAATTTGGCACCAAGGTACATAAATGAGTGTAAGACCTCGGCTTAGAAGAAAGTTTAGGAAGTTCGTCCCGTAAATGGGTAAATTGAATGACACTGTATCACATTTGGACTTGAAATTATAAAACTTACTCATTTACAACAACTAAATAAAAATGCAACAACAAAAAAAAATTTGGTGAAAAAATTAGGGACCTAATATATTCGCTGTAAAAAATAGTCCTACGTGAGATCGAGGACTTTTCAATAATATGTAAGTAAAACATAAATTATGTCATATTATTACGCTTAAAATAACAAGAAAATGCTTTCAATAATGATAAAATATGGAACAAGAAAAAACAAAACTCCATTATGTAAAAACAGCCCACGTTTCATTGCTCATTTCAAAACATTCAACTATATGGTAGTTATTAAAACATTTTGCAATTTTTTTGGAAGAAATACTACATTACCTACTTTCATGGCCGGCAGGTTTTTTTGTATTATAGCGGTAATATTATGATTTGATATTTTCGGGTGTTAATGTAATTTATTTAAGAAAATAAGTTACTGTGGTATTATTTCACAAGAATCTTTATGTCATTTATTATGCCTGCTTAGGGGTTAAAATATAAAGAAGTTCTTACCTCATTACTATGTTCTAATAGGTCCTTATAAGGTAATCAATATCAATCCGTCCTTTATCAATTATTTTCGTTTCTATAGGCAAACCAACTTCCGTCCGCGTCTTAGCTCGATTGCGCTACAGATTATCGAGTCCCATAAAGCTTTTATCAAAATCAGCAAAGTGGCTCTGGCGTAGAAGTCAAAATAATTAAATTCAGGTTTGAGTCCATAAAGCTCTTATGTTGACATTGTAAGTGTAACCAAATAACAGACATAAATGAGTTTGCATTTATACTTATGTTTTACTTTTCGGACGATATCACCGACTAAAGAATAATGAATAATGCAAGCCAAAATACACAAATATGTGTTTGCCAACAGGGATGTATTCTGAATATGATCAGTTCATAGTATGCAAAGACTGGACGCCGAGGGTCACAATTGGCGGAGTATTGACTCACAGCCATGCTCTGGGGAAATCTAACACTGTCTCTGATACGAGAAAAACAAATTAAAACAATGATAATTCTACTAGGGATGATAGGTTATGAAAACCAAAATATATTTTAACATTTTTCAAACATTGTAATTAAGGAATAATAAAACGATTTTTATATTTACTTTTCAATAAGAAACTGTGCTTATCTGTGTCTTGAGCTTATTAAATCAACTTGAGCTAAATAACTAATAAGTTACTAAGAGAATTACTTAATCATATAATCCTATCCGACAGTAAAATTTCGTAATCTAATTAATATTCCAATTCTATTTTACATTTTCCGTTGATTTTACGTTGTACGTTGTTCAAAGGAGAATTTCCCTATTCATTACATCTCAAGAAAGTGTTATTAAGAACTCTTATGGATTAAAATGGAGGACAAAATAATTATCCGCTCTTAATTATACGACTTGTTAATTAATAACTTTTCTTTCAAAAATAAAAAAGGCGAAGTGAAACATTGCGTTACAAATAGATTACATCAATTAAGAAACACCCAATAATTAATTAAGTTTTTTAGTATTTTACCCATACTAAAGAATGTAACCTTCAATACGGCTATAATAGTCGATTTAGTAAGTGTTTAGTATTTAATTAATATTCAAATACTGTTTCGTGCTTAACATTATTTCATACTCTTTCAAAGGAGACGTTCCTATTCATTACATTTGAAAATAAATGAACATTAATAACTTTTTAATATTATCCTATCTCTAAGAAACGAATCTATTGAATCTAAGTCCCTGTTTGTGCGACGTTGCGCACACACTCCCGAAAACTGTTTAGTGAGTTTAGGGACAATCTCACAAATTGCTGTTCGCGCTGCTATGTTCCGCAATGTTCAATCATCACGTTTATCGATCTAAGCCTAGTTGGCATAGGGTTCGGGTTCCCCCCCCCCGGACTCTCAACTTTGACGTGGGGGGGGGGGGTTTGAGTACCTCCCGGCGAAGGAGGCCGCTGGGGTCAACACCCAGAGATCGGCGACACTTGGTGCCCTTAGTTAGTAGGGCTAAGCGCAGGAGGGCGCAGCGGGCGGGTCGGGAGGTCCCGCCAAGCAGTGCCAGGAGCGCCTGTCTAGCCATCGCACAAGGAGGTAGGAGGGGCGCGTCCACTGCAACTCTCTGAGGAGGTCCTACTGGTGTTGGCCATATGAACGTTGGCCGCTGGCGGGTTGTCAGACGCTGCAACTCAGGTACTAACCCCCGCCCCTTTCTGTAAATAAGCGGTGGGCGTCGTTGGAAGATTAATAGTGGATATTACTGCTGGCAGTCGTGTCTGCCGGTGGTGAGTCCCTCAGTCCCCTCTCGGTCCCCCTTCGGCCGTTCACTATGACGAGTTAATAACAATATTATATTCTAAATCACTTAGTTGTGAGTTACTTAGGTCGGTTTTTTTACCGTTTCTAATTTCGGCAAACTGCATCCCGCAGTTAATTTCGAGTTCGCTTCTTGTCATCTGACTTAAAATCCAATCCAGTTGCAAGTTTTAAAGTGCATTTAGTGTCATTCCATTAAAATAATTGTTTTTTAATCTTCGCCAACTCGGATACTATAAATAACATAATATCGTTCAATAATACTCGTATATTACTTACCCACTAAATAGAAGTAGGTAAATATCATCAACCTTTTGAGAGCAAATTCTGTACTAGGAATTTATGTTTTCAAGAGGACATTTCAAAATGCACCAAATTGGTTTCATAAGGTATCGTTAAAAGTATAAACAACTAAATAGAATTGGTACTACTACAAAACCAATTGCATTTTTATCGACTATATTTTATTAGTCAAATGTATGTTCATTATTACATTCGTTTGAAGCTGTAAATTATTACGTCCACGCAAATCAGCATAATTAGGATAACGTCTGAAATCGGTGTTGTCAAGTCGCTTAATCAAATTTCACAACATGTTCCAAGTTATATTTAGCTAAACATATATTCGAATTAATAAATGTCTTGTTTTACATGTACCTGTATATTTAAGTAATTAGGTTTATGTTTAAGTTCATTAAAGGCATGAGAGCGATCTCGTCTTTGCGTTGTCTTAATTCATTCAGAAACGGAGTGGGATCCGGCCCGAAACTTAACAAGATACATTAAGAAAATTAACGCTTGACACGGTTCTCTTTTGAGACGAAACTCCTTGATTGGGCTGCTTACTTAACAGATTTAATTACAACGTGTGACGGGAATAATGGCGTGACGCGATGAACACCGATGGCCGTTCGAAGTCAGATAACCTGGATTCGGCTGCTTTTTAACTCAATTAATTACAGCGGGTGACCTGAAAAATTTGACATGGTGGTCGATATTTTATTACGCTCTCGCTCCATATGTTTTGACGACCGATATGGCGTGGAGATCAGTATACCTGCACTTCACTCCAGAGATCGTGGGTTCGATTCCCACACATGACATATCTTTGTGTGCATAAACATACATATTTGTTTTGGTCTGGGTATTTTCTATGTATATTAAGTATATATTTCCATAAACAAAGTATTTAAGTATGTTTATCCGTTCTGTAGTATCCATAACACAAGTTCTTGGAACTAAATAATTGGTGTAATTGTAAAAGAATAATTATTATTCTTAATTAAATTATTGTTACTAATACTTATATACGTCTTTGTTTAACTTCTGGACCGCTATATTGGTTTGATTGTAAGAGAATATTTATCATCATCATCATCTATATATAAAATCATATCATCATATTAGAGCGGTAAGTATCGAACTCCTTCAAAGACAGGTAACCTTGTTTCGGCTACTCACTTATCAGATTTAATTACTTACAATGCATAATGTAAATAATGAGATTATACTATGAATATCGATGCCCGTTCGAAGTCAGGTAATTCCTAGAGTGTAGTGAGTGTAACGGAACAGTGGGATCCCGACGGGCTATCGTTTAAACTAAGTGCCTATAATTCGCAAGAGTTTACCCTCTGCCGCCCACGGGAATCGCGCTCCGACGCTCTGAAATATTTCCGACGCACTCACTCCGAGCTACATTTATATTTTGCACTACAGGGGAAACTAGCATATATATTTAGTGTCAAAATATTAAAATTTTGCAGTAAAATATTTTTAATCCGTCAAAAATTTTTGTTAGTCAAATAAATTCGAAAAATGTACATTTAAGGCGTAACTATATAGGTACCTATATCTTTTAGGAATTTATTTTCACAAGCCTAAGGTATTTCATTAGTGCCCTAGGTAAACGAGTAGGTACTAAATTGATGTTCAAATTGTGTATAAATATCTAAATATGGGCTGAAGGCAGCCCAGGAATGTGTTCTGCGAGATTCACTATAAATCCGGTCACTTTTTGAGGACTTATAGCGTTTTTTTATCTTATGTAATGTAACAGATATGGGGTAAGATTCGATCGATTCGCAAACGACGAGGTGGTGGTTTTGAGGGGACTTCAAAGCCCATCATGAGGCATGGTTGGGGTCTTCTAAAACTGACCACGCTGGTAGAGTCGCTCATGCCTTTGCTCTGACGCAAGACTTAGCGCAACTGGTAGCCCAGCCTACTAGGATACCAGACATCACAGGTCACGCGCCTTCCTTGTTGGACTTACTGTTGACGAGTCGCCCAGCAGGTTACAGAGTGTCGGTGCTTGCATCTCTCGGCTCGTC
The DNA here is from genome assembly GCA_949126915.1 of Musotima nitidalis. Taxonomy (NCBI): domain Eukaryota; kingdom Metazoa; phylum Arthropoda; class Insecta; order Lepidoptera; family Crambidae; genus Musotima; species Musotima nitidalis. The sequence goes on along the minus strand of OX421418.1, from coordinate 11,208,670 downwards.
TGGTCACTGCTTGGTTATTGCCATAGCACCGAATTGCATTGGACCACCGAGCACGTTGGAGACCATGCGTCGCCTGTGGCACTACTCGTCAGCAGATTGGGACGGAATGCGTGATTACTTTGCATCCGTCTTATGAGGCCAGTGCTGCTTTCTTGGAAAGGACCCGTCGGAGTGCGCCTCTACCATCACTGGCGAGATCCATTTCTCCAAATCCATTTCTCTCTAAATCCATTTCTAAGACTCCAAAAAATTCGGAAGTCTTTTATGGGGCAAGGTATGAAATACTACAACAAAATTCCGCAGGATATATTGGATTTGCCCTTACACAAATTTAAAGTAGCTACTATAGAAAAATTTATTAAGAAAACATACTATTATACGCAAGATTATATAAATGATAAGACATGGCTGTAAATTATTATTATCATAGAACAAACAATTTTGTGGTATGCAGCTGTTTAATTTTTATAATATTATTGTTATTTCTCATTTGTATAAATCTTTTTATTTTGTGGCTCGAGTATGTCATGCACACTTAAATGTCTCTGGGGTGGCGGCGCTACGCGTCGGGTCTTGTTACATTCCCTAAAATATGGTTGAGTGAAACGATGGCTGGTTCATTCGTCATACTCGTGAACGAGTGCTGCTTGTGGGGACTGGTCTGCTCATGTCTACTATTTTTATTTGTAATTAAAAATTCAGCTAACTAAAAAAGTTAATATTATTTTTAATCTAATAACTGCACACACAACTTTGTAGTCCTATATTTCTCCTAAATCATTACTGTGTAATATGAAGTCAATTTTGTATTGATGGGAATTTGTTTTTGATTAGTAACGCATAGTATTGTTCGAATGATTATATAGATATGAAGACTGAATTGCTGTAAATGATATCTTTCATAAGACCAAAAATATTTGTGGTTTGCAGCACATTTAATCAATATAATGTTATTTTTGTTAAAATCATTTTATCCTGTAGCTTGAGTATGTCATGCTCACTTAAATGTCTTTGCGGTGGTAAAATATGGTTGAGCGAAACGATGGCTGGTTCATGCGTCATACTCGTGAACGGGTACCGCCAGTGGGAACTGATCTGCTCATGTCTACTATGTTTATTAGTAATCATGCTCGTATAATTTAAAAAAAAAAGTTATTTTCTTCTTTTATTGTAAAACTTGTGGCTGCAGAACACAGGTTTTTGTAGATTTGTAAAATTGTTTTACTACTAAGTACATTTTCTTGTAACTGGCGGGAGAAAAAACTAACCTTGACGATTTTCTTGCCCGTTCTTTTACGATCAAGCTCCCGCCCGCAGTGAATGGGCGAGCTAGTTTTTAAGTTTTGACGTTCATAAGAGCTCTTTTGAGTCAAACTTGAAGAAATTAATTTGAATTTTTTTTTGAGATCTTGTTGGGTATGGAATATTATATTTCGTATCAGATCTTGCCAGCGTTGGATGACAACGGCCTTGGTTCAATCGCGAATGCGCCAAAGCTGCTAAACGCAAGCAGGCGGCGTATCCTAATACCAGCTCTTTGAAGGTGGCTTACAACAAGGCCTCTAAGTCTTGTTCTATGTACCGTGTATTCGTGTAATAGGAGGGCTCTCGCTGGAGCAGATGCACAAACAGTGGCGAGGGTTGGGCAGGAGTTGATGGTCTGAGGTTGAGGTTGAGCCGACTGGTCTCCACCTTGTCGTGGTGGGGGGGCTGAGTACCTCCCGGTAGGGCGCAGGAGGCGCTAGGGAAAAGGTAACACCCAGAGACCGACGACTCTGGGTGCCCTTAGTACTGACTACCGGGGGGGAAACTAAGAGGGACCTATGGAGGGCGCTGCGGGTAGGCCAGGAGGGCCCGCTCAGCAGCGCCAGGAGGGTCTAGGCAGCGGGGGCAGGGGGCCCCTGCTGTCTAACCATGGACCCTCCGGGAAGTCGGCCACACACGCTATGGTCGCAGGGGGAGGTAGGAGGGGCGCGTCCACTGCGCCTCTCTGAGGAGGTCCTCCCGGTTTTGGTCCGGGGGACGTTGGCCGCAGGCGGGGTGTCAGAAGCTGCAACCCAGGTACTGGCCCCCGCCTCTTTCTCAACAAGCGGCGGGCGTCGTCGGAAGATTTTTAGTGGGTATTGCTGCCGGCGGTCGTGTCTGCCGGTGGTGAGTCCCACACCCCCTTTCGGTCCCCCTTTGGCCGGAAGGCAGTGCGTAAATGCATTTTGTTACCGACGTAAAACAAAAAAAAAAAAAAGGAGTTGATCTCGCACCCTATGGGTAGTCGGAGCCATTGGCGCGTGGCTAAGGCCGTGCAGGCCAACTTCTGCTCTCCCTCGCTGCCCCCGCTGAAACATCCAGATGGATCGTTGGCTTACCAGCCGCTAGAGAAGGCTAACGTGTTGGTTGACCTCTTCGCGGCTAACTGGCGCGTCGACGACTGTGGTGCCGACCCACCTAATTTAGAACGTTGTAGGTCCACCATGCCTGATATTCGTATCATGCAGTGTGATGTACGTGCCGTGCTGCCGTCGCTCGACGTGCGAAAGGCTAGCGGACCGGATGGTGTCCCGGGAAATGCGCGGCTGAGTTGTCTCCTGTGTTGACACGATTGTTTAAAGAGTCTTAAGCTACCGGTGTTGTGCCGGTATCTTGGAAGCAGGCCAACATACAACCCATCCCCAAAAAGGAGGATCGCTCGGATCCAGCCAACCATCGACCCATCGCTGTCACTTCTGTGCTGTGCAAGGTGTTTGAGCGGGTGATAAATGCTCAGCTCATCCGTTACCTGGAAGATCACTCTCTACATCACGATCGCCAGTATGGGCTTAGACTGAAACGATCAACGGGTGATCTTCTAGCGTTCGTTACTCACGCATGGGCTGAAGCGATGTACAAGCGTGGCGAATTTTTGGTCGTACGCCTGGATGTCGCCAAAGCTTTTGATAGAGTATGGCATCGTTCGCTTCTTTCCAAGTTGCCGGCCTTCGGTATGCCGCCCCGTTTGTGCGCCTGGGTGGCTGGTTTTCTGGAATATCGGAGGATTCGTGTCTATTTTTTTTTTATCTTAAAATATTTAGGGACTTTTGTTGTTATTCGACCATGCCAGTCCCATCATAACAATTCTATGTACTATGTTCTATGTACCGTGTATTCGTGTCTTGTGTGAAGGCAGTTCCTCCGAGTTCTACAAAGTCAATGCCGGAGTACCGCAGAGATGGGTAATCTCGCCTACCCTATTTCTTCTATATATTAATGACATATTTTCCTTGGGCAATATTTATTGTTATGCGGATGAAAGAACGGTACATGAGTGGTACTTGGGACATCCTGCGGCAAAGCAAGCCGATATACTGGTGCAAAGGCAAGACCTGGTTGCCAAAGTGAACCGGACTCTCGATCGTGTCACTCAGTGGGGATCTGAAAACCTGGTCGAGTTTAATGCCACCAAAACTCAGGCTTGTGCATTCTCGTCGAAGATTACTCCCTTCCTTACTACTCCCTCTCTTCAGACCGCTCCGTTGCCCATTTCGGCGGATCTCAGCATTCTCGGCATGGACATCGACCAGGCCAGTTATTTTAACTGCCTCCCCTAAGTTGGGAATACTCAATAAGGTGAGTCGGTTTTTCACTCCCGAGCTACGCTGTTTGTTGTATAAGACTCAAGTGCAATCGAGTGTAGAGTATTGTTCCCATCTTTTGGACGGTTCTGCTAAGTACCTCCTCGACGCACTTGGCAGATTGCAACGGCGAGCGGTTCGCATTATAGGGGATGCTCACTCGAGAATCTACAGCTGCGTAGAGACATTGCATCTCTCAGTGTCTTCTACCGGTACTACTATGGCGAGTGTTCTGAGAAGCTTTTCGATCTCAGCCCGCCCTTTCTATGTGAAAGTCGTTTCTGAGCAAGACCACTAAGCTCTGGAATTCGCTGTTGACTCATGTGTTTCCCATTTCCTATGATCTTTAAAGCGGGGCGTGGAACGGCATTTTAGCAGGCCGTCATGAGTGAATGAGCTTTTTACCGAGCTTATTTCACGGTATGAAGTGCTTTTATTTTTTTTAAAGAATGTAGTCATTATGACGTATCACATAACAATAGAAAAATGTATAAAAGTTAAATGTATAGCATTTTAACACGTTAAACGCCATGGTTTATCTGCCAGTTTGTTTTATCAATGGGCCGATTGAAAAATAACAAAAGGGTTGTCGGACATATGGTGGCTGCCATGGCCCATAGAGCAAACTAGTATTTTCGGCTGGGCGTTTAAGCTGTTATCGGTCGTAATTTAAAGTTATAAATTCATTCAAATTCATATTCATTTATTCAAGTTTGGCTCAAAAGAGCTCTTATGAACGTCAAAACTTAAAAACTAGCGCGCCCATTCAATGTGGGCGGGAGCTTGATCGTCAAAGAACGGGCAAGAAAATCGTCAAGGTTATTTTTTTCTCCCGCCAGTTACAAGAGTATATAATTATATAAATCAATAAACTTTGGAAAGTTTCAGCTGGGATTAAGCTCAATTAAAATACCTTAGTTAGATACCTACTAGGTACTACATTAAGAGAACATAAAGCTTACTTCCAATAAATTCCGGTCGGTGCTAGAGTTGAGCTCTATTTTTTATTCCTAATTTAGTATCGAACGTCAATTATCCTGTATCTCTATGGAAGTTTAAACCATTGTGTTACTGACAAAACGTTTTTGTATAAAATAAATAAAATATTTTATGACTAAAATATTTTTCTTCATATTGATGTACAATAAAAGTACACATTAACAAACCTGAAAAGAACACATTTCATTGAAAGATTTGTTTTCTAATAATTATTGCCTACGAGACTCTCCTTCCTCAAATGGGGAGCGTATTAATGTTTAAACTTCGAAAGATCTGAACTAAATTTACACGTTATAAATAACGGGAGCTTTGAAGTTAATATATTATTTACAGTAACTACGATAATGATATATTGTTTTCACACTTCGTGTGTCATTATTCAAATTGTAGTAACTCAATATTAATGGCGGTCACTACGCACTTATGGGTGCGGTCAGAGCTTTAAGCTTTTAGTTGAATGGAAACCATAGAACTGACAGGAGCTAGTACCGTACGTATCCGTATACGTTTTTCCCCTTATCCTTGAGTTGTGGAATAAGCTTTCTGGCGAAGGTTTTCCAAGAGATCATGGAGCTGGGGCAGAAGACTGTTCTTTGTTATGATTTAGAATTCTTCTATTCTAAAAACCAATGTGAGTCATGAGAGCTCTAAGTTCTGTAGGTAGCGGCTGAAAACAAGACAACATGCCTTTAGCCGTGACGTGAAAAAGTAGATCGCTTTTAGCTTTTCGTTATACAGAATGGAATTTTGTAATGCCACCTGAAGGGGAAGTACTCTTAATATTAAAGATAGAAAATTTTAATCAAAAAAAACATTTCTTTATTTTTAAAGTTCAGAATACGATTTATTATAAATTTGTGTACCGAAGTACGAATTAGTTAGTTTAACATTTTTTGTAAATAATTAAAACAATTTAAGATTTTATGGATTTCCTTTCATTTAATTTATGAAGTTTGTTAGAGAGATTTCATCCTCATAATTGAACCTAACGATTAATGCAATATAAGTACAGGGTGCAACTCTCACAGATTTTAGTCGGTTCGATTACCGGGTGCCGCAAGCGACTTTTAAAAAACCTTGAATGCAGTTATCTTTCTTCTAAGAAATAAAAGAATGTTTTCTTAGATTAAAATTTCAGGTGGCATTACAAAATTCCACCTTGTATAAATAAACATGGTTTGAGAATGTTGATGTAATAGTTGTAGTGACCAGAAAACTATTTATCTATATTACATATCTCGCTCTAAATTATGTATTTTTTGCTGTGGTTGAGCTCTTCTCACTACATCATCATCTCATCATATCAGCCCATTAACGTCCCACTACTGAGCACGAGCCTCCTCTCACATATCAAGGTGTGAGTATATTGGGTCATACTCCGCCACGCCGCCGGAGGCAGGTGTATGGCGTCCTGCTGTTAGAATTTATCAAGCCGCCCATTAGGCCTCTAACATGGCTTATCGACTACCACATTTAGTGATAGCCGGGACCAACGGCCTAACGTGCCTTCCGAAGCACGGAAGCGCTCGATATCAAATGCCACACAAACGGTCACCCATCCAAGGACTGACCTTTGTAAACTCTGCTGTACTTCGGTGATCGTTTCCGACCACCTAGCACCGCAGAGCTACGAGCGCTTCATTCTCACAACATAGTATAAATCCAAGTCGCTTTCCGCTGTCCCTATATATGCTTAGATCTTTTAAGCTAGGTACGCAACGGATTTTGATGCGGTTTTTTTAATAGATAGAGTATTTCAAGAGGAAGTTTAATATATAGATCAAGCGGATAAAAGCGGGCGGCCGCTAGTTACCTTTAAAATAGTTAATAGGTCATGGTAACATCACGCCATATAAAGACAAAAGTGGAATTTCTACGTTACGCTGCTCCAACACTAAGCTAATCCTATAATAAATTTATTCCAGCATTTGTGCTACTTACTCAAGCGCTTTTAAATCACAACGGTTTAAAAGGATTTTATATTAATGTTAACAATTTAAATATAACTAAATTGCCCGCAGCTACTTTTTTCTCGTAGCATCTACGAGTTTATATAAAACATTATCAGTTTATTTTCTTTTATAAAAAAAAATATGTGTAAACTAATGATTACATTTTTGTTATCTATAAAAATAAAATATCCTTAACTAACTCAATTTCTTTAAAGTTTAATTTAGCGAAAATTTACACAATAGTTTTATTTACATATATATTTTTCTCTTTCATTATCAAATAACACAAAATCAGAAAATTGCAATAGCAACTCATAAGCCCACCACAATAATTAACTACTGAGTATTTATAATGAAAGGCAGGCAACCCGTGGCCCCCGTGATAAGATACATAGATACATACATAGTATCACGCCTGTTTCCCCGAAGGTGTAGGCAGAGGCATATTATACGCCCACATTTCGTCAGTTATATAGTTGGTCCCACGTAATAGGTGGCGAGCATATTGCTGCTTACCGGGTACTTTTATGTTCGCCAGAGCCTCGCCCGTTGATCGGCAGGTGAACCACTTGCAGGTGAGGTTGGCTTGGGCTTCTTAGGTCTTGGTGGGAATGCACGTGATAAGATAAGATAACAAGTATTTATAATCAGCTCTATTGTCGTTGGTTTCATTGAACTTGACTGTTGATGGGTCACCCGTACTCACGCTGAGTCACAGAAACCAAAAAATGAACCAATTTCAGCTTATGATATTTTTATGTAAAACCTTTTCCTCCTTACTATAAAAATTATGAACAGTGTCTGAAGTACATATTGATTCCCGGTTAACTCTTGTTGTAAGGTTAAATCGCTTATGTAAGGGTAAACAGCTTTTGTTCAGCGAGGTTAGAATTCGGTATTGACTGGTTCTAACCCGAACGCTGAACTAACAGCCTATTTTTGGCCTTTATTAAGTACTTAAACTGTTCGATTGCAACTAGATTGTGTTTCAGCAGCGTAGACTATTTCATCGTGGTGCTAGGTTGTGTTAGGGCACAGGGAGGAAACTTGCAGAAGGTCAGCTTTATTTAAATGATAATTTTAATTAAGTTACAATCACGCCTGTTTCCCCGAAGGGATAGGCATATTTAATTCCTACATTTGGCCAATTATATAGTTGATCCCACGTAATAGGTGGCGAGCCCATTGCCGCTTACCAGGTGTTGTATGTTTGCCAGAGCCTCGTCCGTTGACTGGCAGGTGCACCACTAATAATTATCGTTAAAATGTCAAAATTGGAAATAAGCAACTAGACATAATTAAATTTTAAATGTAAAAATTGCGAATTAGTAACTAAACGTTATTGATGTTAATAGAAGAGCTAGTATTCAAGAGCTAGTCATCGCTGCAAGTAAAGCTAACCTGCTGAACTATGATGTGGCGAGAGCAGAGTCCAGTCGTTTTATTGGCGTCACTAATGAGTTGCTAATTCAATTTCACGGACGCAGCCGCCCCGTGTCTACGCCGCACCGGCCGCACTCGCGCTTCGTACATAGTCTAGTCTCTCTCTATGCTGTCTGTCGGGTTTGACTCCCCTAAAATGATCTTAATTTCATTCGGCCGTACCATATTTTGTTTGGGTGCGCTATGTATATTAATTATGTATTTACAAAAAAAAGTATTTAAGTATGTTTATCCGTTCCTTAGTATACATAACACAAGTTCTTAGTGGTATCACTTGGATCTTGGAACTAAATAATTGGTGTGATTATAAGAGAATATTTATTTATTTATTACTATTATTAATTATTTATATTGGTCTAAACTTTTTATGCACCACATTTATAAAACTTACAGTTGCTTTTGCATTACTATAGTTTGTATTATAAAATAATTATATAAAGCTCTGACTTTAAAATATCTGGTATGATTTAAACAGTAAGTAAAGGTTAAACAAAGGAATACATTTACCTGTGGTTACGTTCTGTCGGAATGTCGGACCACCTGGATACACCAGGCTGTCTTCAGCGATGTCATAGCGCTCACAAGTAAATAAACTTAGAATGTACCGAAATGAATTTCTGTAAAGTCGACTCCAAGGAGTGTTGTCTGTCCTATCCTGAGGGTGTAATTCACATACGCGTTAGCGCGCAGGGGTGAAACGGCTCACTTCCGTCACGGGAATCAGATTGTATGCATGCATGCCTGCTTGTTTGCACTACATGCATTCTTTCCATGCATACGTACGCATATAATGTTTTTTACTTGATATTGATTCAGTTTTACGCAGGCACCCGCGGCCTGTCACGGTCAATGCTGCACCTGTTTTTGATCATAATAGTCTCTCTCTATTGCATCTGTTTATTTTTGTTTTACGTCTGTAACAAAACGCATTTACGCACTGCCTTCCGGCCAAAGGGGGACCGAAAGGGGGTGTGGGACTCACCACCGGCGGACACGACTGCCAGCAATAACCACTAAAAATCTTCCGACGACGCCCGCCGCTTGTTGAGAAAGAGGCGGGGGCCCGTACCTGGGTTGCAGCTTCTGACGCTCCCCTCCTGCGGCCAACGTACCCCGGACCGAAACCGGGAGGACTCCCTTAGAGAGGCGCAGTGGACGCGCCCCTCCCGGAGGATTCATGGTTAGACAACAGGGGCCCCCTTTCCCCACTGCCTAAATTTATTTATTTATTTGCATGTAGGTGAATCTAAGCTTCGTGATTTTAGTGTAGTAATATATTTATTTTTTTTATTTATATTTTGTCATGACGTTATCAAGTGCTATGGAATAGTTTATAAAATAAAGAACTTTTTTCTTTTACTATACCCTCCTGGCGCTGCTTAACGGGCCCTCCCGCTGCGCCCTCCACAGGTCCCTTTTAGTTTCCCCTCCGGTAGTCAGTACTAAGGGCATCCTGAGTCGCCAATCTCTGGGTGTTACCTCTTCCCGGCCTTCGGGAGGTACTCAGCCCCCCCACCACCGGTCATCGCACCTGTTGCGGTACTTTCTATCATGTGACCTGCATACTTGGATGCCACCTAGTAAAAGATTTGTACCTAGTTACATTCGTTTTAAGATATAGAAATTGAATAATAAAATAAGTGACGCTTTATATTCTATGCCAATAATGTATCAACCAAGAACTTCGAAGCCCGTGCGAAGTGAAAAAGAAGATGCAGGAAAGCAGACCCCGGGCCCGTAAGGTCCCAACTGGGATAATGCAAAGCTGATGATGACGCCATATACCTTTTTGAAGGACAAATTGAGTGAGTGATAAACAAAATTATGAATTTTAATATTTAGTGATGTATTTAGGTTCAGATGACAGTGCAGCGAGAGAAGGCCGAGTTCTATCGTTTTATTGGCGTCACTAATGAGGTGATAATTCGATTTCACGGACACAGCCGCCCCTTGTCTACGCAACGGTCGCACTAACACTAGTGCCACACGGGAAACTTAGTCTCATCACTATCTCTGCATAGATATATATATTTGCTATTTTCGTTATGGTACTATTTGTGGAGATTTGTAGGTGGCAATGGGATAGCGTATAATATGCCTCTGCCTACCCCTTCGGGGAAGCAGGCGTGAATGTATACGATACAACTGATGAACTGAACCTAAATAAATCACAAATTCGTGATTTTTTTACAATGGAACTCACTTAATTTATAATTAAAAACATGTAAATGATCTGTTAAAAATAATATAAAAAGGCTATCATGTATAAATATTTTTTAAACTCCTGGGCAGCACACGGACATCGGCCCCATCTTAAAAGAAATACTACTAAGCTGTGCTAGCTTTTCTCTTAACTTTATATAATAATAGCTGACCTGGCGAACTTTGTACCGCCTCAGAATCAATAAATTATGTGTTAACTTATTCGCTAAATCAAATTTAGGTTTTTATTAAGATAATATGAATACTCAAAATAAATTATGTTTATTAGGTTTAATGAATGTACAAAATCGAAATAGAAGTAATTTTAATTACGTTGAAATGAATATATTTACGTGGCAGCGAGGCGTTTGCTTTATGAAAGCAAATTAAAATGATCCGCGTAGCATTGTTGTTGTTGCACTTCTTACGATTAAACTAAGTATTTGCTGGATGTGTTGCACTCGTGTCGATTCCCTTCATTGAAGTTTAGTAAAAATCGTTTAGAGAGAATTAATTAAATCGAATTCAAATGTAATAACGTTTAATAATTAATAAAAAATCAGTTAAAACTCAAAAAAAATGCTGATAAAATGTTGCGCACATATGCACAGCTTCTTTTTGTTTTTTTTTTTGTTTTAGGTCGGTAACAAAATGCATTTATGCATTGCCTTCCGGCCAAAGGGGGATCGAGGGGGTGTGGGTGTGCGTGCTCACCACCGGCAGACGCCGCGACTGCGAGCAGTAATAACCACTAAAGAATCTTCCGACGACGCCCGCTGCTTGTTGAGAAAAAGGCGGGGGCCAGTACCTGTGTTGCAGAGTCTGACACCCCGCCTGCGGCCAACGTCCCAAGGACCAAAACCTGGAGGACCTCCTCAGAGAGACGCAGTGGACGCGTCCCTCCTACCTCTTTGTGCGACCATAGCGAGTGTGGCCGACTTCTCTTAGAGTGACTGGTAAGACAGCAGGGGCCCCCTGCCCTCGCTGCCTATGACCTTCCTGGCGCTGCTTGACGGGCCCTCCTGGCACGCCCGCTGCGCACTCCATAGGTCCCTCTTAGTTTCCCCCCCGTTAGTCAGTACTAAGGGCTCCCAGAGTCGCCAACCTCGGGGTGTTACCTTTTCATGGCCTCCGGGAGATACTCAGCCCACCCAGCATTCTGCTATTCTAGGCGGAAATATTTACAAATAATTAAAGATCATAGAAATCGGTGCAGCCGTTCTTGAGTTATAAATTGTCGAACTAACACGACTTTCTTTTACCGTCATCCTAGCATTTAGCACGGTTGTCCTCTACACTTACGCAAAGGACTGAAGGTCAGCTCACCGAGCCATCTTTTAAAGAGGAAAACTAATACATAGACATAAAACACACCACGCATACGGCAAATTACGTCAGTTAAATGAAGAAAGGCATACTGAAAAGAGCTTAAACCTAACCACCAACATACATAAGTCAATGAGGCACTCAGTACGGGTGTAAACAAGCAGTATTTCACTTGCTCTATGCCATCACGTTTCACCTTCTCCGCAGGTTTTTAAGTTTCCAGTCTATCGTCATTGCCGTTACTAAGACCTACACATACATACAATCACGTCTGTTTCGCCTAAGGTGTAGGTAGAGGCATATTATACGCCCATATTTCGTCAATAATATTTTTGGTTCCACGTTTTTTAACTTCCTTACTTTTGCGTTTGCCAGAGTTACTAAGACCTACCTATTGGTTAATAGACCCATAACACCCATGGCTGCATAAGATGGATCATGTATAAATTTATAATAAAGCAACCTCTAAATAAATATTTATGAAAAACGTTTTTCATGAAAAGAAAACCAGCTTTTAATCATAAGAATTCCATAAGAAGTTAAATACTCTGTCAAAAATTTAATTAAATGCTGAGATATTATGCTCAATCATAGTTAATATATTTTTATTAAAAACAAGCGCGTTTCTTTTTCTGTGTTACTCCATATCATTTCTCATATAAACATTTTAATTTTACACAAACCTTGTCCCGATAATTGGAAACACAAAAAAAAACTGCCAATTTAGTCGAGCCTTTTTCAAGTGATACTCATACATGTGGCAATTGATTTTTATTACTATAGTTACAGATACGAACATTTGCACACAATAACTTTAAAACAGTGAAATTATTTAAAATCCCCGACGAGTTGTACCGATAGCACTAAAGGAACAATGCTACGTGGCAGCTCATCAATATTCAATAGACTCTGTAACTACGGCGTAAAAGTATTTCTCTGCCTTTATTTTCTTGTTATATTCAGACTGCAAGGAACCCACAGTCTGCAGGTGGAGAGACGATTCCAAATTACTCACTGGCTTATATTATTCATAAGCTCGTCCTACTAATAACGCTTAGTCAAACACGGCCGCCATATATCTGATCGCTTCCATTAACCTAATGTACCACATAAAACCTTTGTGTCTTCAGTTTATGACGATGCGGTCGGTCGCTCCAAAGAAACTTGCCCGTGGCGAACGACCGGAACTTCGTCTCCCTCGATCCAATCTTTGCTCCCAAAAATAACATTGCCTTTGTCTAATCATATTATGACATTGCTCATTCAAGAAACTCAGCTACGCTTAGTTACAGCCACCGTATGTTATGCGTCATAGGGGGATCCAGAGGAGGCACGCAACTTACTTACTTACTTATCTACAGCTATACGTTCGACGTAGAGACTTAGCCGGCTTTTCCACAAAGTTGCTCCTGCCTATAGTCTCGGAGAAATAACATACTTTAAAGTTGGCGAATTCAATCGCCGCGAGACGTGAACTTTGTACAATTGTTTTCTTTTTCCGAGTGTAGCGGCACTTAGACGAATTTGTCCGGATAGGTGTGTATCGGAGCTCCGTGCGCTGTTCCTTTGTAAGTTTTCCGAAGGAGTATTATTATGATTTGGAAGAGATTTTAGTTCTGCTGTTCAGTATTATATCGTACTAGCGGTAGTTTAACCGTAAAAGCACTTAAAAATGTATATTTGATTAATACATAATTATGTATTAGTTAGTGCAGTCGTGTATTGTATCATGTTTATTAGTCGTAGTTGTTATTGTAGTTTACTTTATCCGTTTAGTTAATTTTTAATCTGTCCTTTGGCTTAAGCTGTATATTGAACAATTTGTCAATCACTTTTTTTTTAATTCACATAATATGTATATCATAATATGTATACCAACGACTTTCATCCTTTAAAGTAAAATAAGAAATAAATTATGTATGTTTGAAAAGGAGTCAGACTTTAAAAGTGCAAACGTATAAATCAAGGCAAGCTACTTAGTGCTTTCAGCGTTCAAACTATCGGTCGCAGTCAGAGGCCAAGAAATAGTTGCAGAAAGAAACTAAAGTATTCACAGATAGAGTACGGCCAAATTTACAATCATGTTTTATTACGAGTAGCTGCTATCCTAATAGAATAACTTTGCAAATATAGAAAAAAAACGCATTTTAAGGATTTAAATCGCGGATTATGCAACTAGTTTGTGTCCCGACGTCTAGAATAGGCACTTTAAATTCTGTTATATGACGACTGATGTAGCGTGGTGGCAGTATACTCGCACTCCGCTACTGAGGTCGTGGGTTCGATTCGCACACAGGACAAATCTTTGTGTGCATAAAAATGAATATTTGTTCTGATCTGATTTTTACAATAAAAAAGCATTTATGTATGTTTGTCCGTTATGTAGTATCTATAACATCCTTAATGATACTTATCATGGAACTAAATAATTGGTGTAACTTTCAGAAAATATATTTTTTATTCTCATATACTATTCTCATATATTATTCCCATAATTATATTATTTATAGCTTTGGTTACATATATTTAATGCTTATAACCTGCTTGAAAAAAAGATAATTGAACGTTTATTCTATGGTGCGTTTTGACCTCCCTCTCTCGGGCTCTTTAAGGAAAAAACAAAGTTACCATAATTATGTCACCTATTTCGATGTTACATTTAAGTATAAGGTTGCCCACGGCAAAATTTTTATTGTGACTAAAAGTCTTAGTAGTATAAATCATAGACATACGCAAATTGTATGTAGACAAATACATATTAAATAATAGCGCACATATAAATAGTTCAATATTGAATCGTGTTGTGAAAATCTCAGAGGATATATTGTCTATCAGCTGATTGATACACCAACTACGAAACAGTCCAAAACTCAATATTTTACTATACCTATGTTCCACAAATGTTCCAGCGAACATGAAAACGGAACAGAATAAACAAAGATATTTGGATGATATTTAGAGATAACCTCAACCAAGCTCCGACCTGTATTTCTACGTGAACATTATACCTGAGAGGTGTCCCTCTAATCTTGCCGTAGTTTCTTTTATTTCACCAAACATGTAATAGTAGTAAAACCCAAACAACAAAACGTGTTCGTGTCCATTAATATAAAAGGCGGGAATGGATCCGGGAATAATGCTGAATTTTTCACCGTATGCAGTTCCCACTAGTACGAATGCCATCCTATATCCAGCCTATAAAACTTTTATAGTCATCGCTGTCAGGATGTAATGCATACGAGATTTAGTCAAATGTAAAATAGCTAAGCAAACAATTGTATGAGCGAGCGCCATGACTCAGTGCCAAGAAATAATCTCTTACGTGACATCAACATACATCATGTTAGGAGCAGCTGCCAAAACTGTCTGCCGGGGTCTCGCTCCGCACTACTTACCAACTAAAACAATATTACTTAGCCGAGTTACCCCGCCGCATTTGCGCACAATTTACTTGTGGCGAATCCTGGATTGTTACATTTGATACTGTATGTGAACTTTACGAAAATCTATGCCTAATCTGTATACCTATAAGCTTAATTCTATTGTTTGTTGAATTGTTACGGCCTAAGTTCAGCCATTAACTTATTTGCAATATTATTTCTAATGTTTATAATTAGCTCCTCCTTTCGTAAAAATAGGCGTGATTGTATGTATATATGTATGTTATAATGAGCTAAATTTTTGCTAGACTTTACAAACAGGTGAAGTAACAATAATGGGCTGCGTTGGCATTAGGATAGAAGGAATCAAGAAATCACAGTCAAAGTCAACTTTTTATAAGCATTTAAGTTTGATTCCAAAAGCTCTTATAAAAGTCAACATAAAAACTTCATCGCGGGCAAGAGCTTGAGAACGTGTAGGACTACAAACCATTTTTAATACATTATGTAACCAAGCCGTAGCCAAGAACACCAGGTTTCAAAATGAAAGATATAATACTAGCTGATCCTGATATTATAACATTATGAACGACGGCTAGATGTTTTTAAGTTTTTTTTATGAATTGACATTTTTTTTTTTAGTTACATACCTATTCCGAACGAAGAACATAGACTCACTACATGCAAAACAAATAAAAATGCAAACCCATATAAATTCAATTTAATGCAAAATTCAAATAAAAATTAAACGAATAGGGGCACGAGCAAGGTTCGCCAAAGGTATACATTCCATTAGGATTCTGCGGTATCGACGAGGATTAGTATCGCGCAAATCTCTATTTTAGTTGCACGATCCCACCCAAACGGGGCCAATTAGAGCTTACGCGCACTAATCTCGGTATCGGTGGCGTATATCGATAGACGTTAATATATTCGATGTTGCGGCTTGCAACGCTCCAATATGGCACGTCACTAATTCGGTTGATATCGTTTGTTAATCGTGCACACGCACCGCCTATTATAACTTTGTTACAGTAATATTCAAAGTTTATTTTTGTTTGGTTCATAGAACTATTATTTAGAATGGTTACTTAATATGCAACAGTTAGGTTTTTATTCATTTAAAAGCTTTTAGTTAATCGAAACTAGACTTCAAGGAAGCGTTTTATGGGACGACCGGCCTCGTTGTTCTCAAATGTATAAAAGACAGATCTATAAAATCCATAAGAGACACTCTGAGTTGAGAGACTTAGGTGATTGAAGTAAAAATGGAGCGCCAGCTATTAAAACTAACACAAGATACATACATTGAGTACGAACCAAATGCAGCTTATTATGAAATATAAAAGGTTTTTTGGCAAATATAAACATAATTAAATTCTTGGTTGTATATAAATTGCTTGGTTGCATGCAAAATAATTATTTACTTCATATTATGAGTCATAACCCCACCTTAGATAGATACGTTTGAATTAAGATCATGACTCATAACGAAATATGCTATGCGTACAAAATCTTCATATCAGCCCGGTTTGCGTTTTTTTCACCAACGGTTCATCCCGTAAATCTATTTTTTATTTTTTACAAAATGCATAGTTATGATAACATTTTTTATAATTTATATCCTATACGAATCTTACGGTTGGCTTTGGCTTGGCTTGATACCACATTCTATCTATTTAATTGTCAAATGTTAATAGACTACTAGCGTAAGAGACTTTCAGTAAGAAATTGGGTATTGGCTTCGTAGGTATATTGGTAAAGCTTGAAATATTTGGCCGATTTTTATGAGATTTGTATTCAGGAACTTGATAGGCAGAAATAAGTAAGGCTAAGGATGCCATAAACTGTAAGTTATCTACCCAGCGAAAGTGCGTTACATATGTGCGCAAAATAAGATAATAATTTTAGAAATCGGAATACTATAAAATCGGTATAACTAAATCATTAATTAGTATAAAACCTCGGAAGACAGACCAACTTCAATCCGATCTCACGCCTACGAAAGGTGCAATAACGAGGATAAATAAAAGGCGCTGTCTGCCTTATTTACCAACTAAATAGGCAATGTAATTAGCCCCTGAATCCCGAGCCAATTCCACTGTTTAAGAAAGATAAACGAGGAAAGAAACTATTCCGAGGTAGTCTGTTAGTAACTTCCCCGCGATCACAATAGCTGGGTGATTACACCCACACTGTCCAACTCTGATTTTAATCTTGCAAGGAAAGGAACTTTTATTTCATTGTAATTATAACACAATTTAAGATTTTTCTTCTATTTTAATATGGTTATTGCAGATGGCGACTACATCAAAAAAGTAAATGACGGCCGGGACCTGATGGACCGATAATATGATCTAGGCAGCGGGAAGCCGGTGGATGCAAGCAGTTTTGGATTGATGTGTCATATATGTTTATATTAGGTCGGGGAAAAAGTCTTTTCGCATAACGTAGGTATAAACTTATTATAAATTTTTTTTGACTGTACTATTTGTGTCTGGCTGGTTTTGGTAACATTAAAAAGGTTCCATTATAAAGAAAAGAAAACAATAAAAAAAAGTTGTTTCCCGCTATTTTTCATTTGTTTTTCTCTCCGTTAAAATGAGTGAATCTAATGAAGAAATTCGATACATTTTAAAATTTTATTATAAAAAAGGCAAAAATGCAACTCAAGCAGTGAAAAAAATTTGTGATGTTTATGGACCTGATGCAGTGTCAGTAAGAGTAGCACAAATTTGGTTCAAACGTTTTCAGTCCGGAAATTTTGATGTTAAAGATGCACCTCGCTCTGGTCGCCCTGTTACGAATAAAATGGACGCCATTTTTGAAAGAGTGGAGCAAGATCGGCATATTAGTAGTTACGATGTAGCTGAAGAACTGAGAATTGACCACAAAACAGTTTTGACCCATTTGAAGAAAGCTGGTTATACAAAAAAGCTCGATATTTGGGTGCCACACGAGCTCACTCAAAGAAACTTAATGAACCGTGTACTCATTTGCGATTCATTATTGAGACGTAATGAAACCGAGCCGTTTTTGAAGAGATTGATAACTGGCGATGAAAAGTGGACCACGTACGACAAGAACGTGCGAAAAAGGTCGTGGTCGAAAGTTGGCCAGGCTTCACAGACTGTGGCCAAACCTGGCCTAACACGAAATAAGGTGATGCTGTGTGTATGGTGGGATTGGAAGGGCATTGTTTATTATGAGCTTTTACCGCCCGGCAAAACCATCGATTC
Organism: Musotima nitidalis; assembly: GCA_949126915.1. Classification (NCBI taxonomy): domain Eukaryota; kingdom Metazoa; phylum Arthropoda; class Insecta; order Lepidoptera; family Crambidae; genus Musotima; species Musotima nitidalis. The sequence goes on along the minus strand of OX421418.1, from coordinate 11,190,524 downwards.
TGATCTTTACTGCCAGCAACTGATGAGATTAAAGGAAGCAGTCGAGAGAAAACGGCCGGAATTGATCAACAGGAAGGGTGTGGTCTTTCATCACGATAACGCTAGACCACACACATCTTTAGCCACTCAGCAAAAATTAAGAGAGTTCGACTGGGAGGTCCTAGTGCATCCACCATATAGCCCTGACCTTGCGCCTTCAGATTTTCACCTGTTTCGGTCTCTGCAGAATTCTTTAGGTTCTGTAAGGTTGACCTCAAGAGAGGACTGCCAAAACTATTTGTCCCGTTTTTTTGATCAGAAGTCCCAAAGTTTCTACAGTAACGGGATAATGTCTCTGCCCACAAAATGGCAGAAAGTTATTCAACAAAACGGTACATATATATTGTATATAAATGTAAATAAACTTTGAAAAAAATGTCTTGACTTTTCATACAAAAATACGAAAAGACTTTTTCCCCAACCTATTATGTTCAATAGAGAACTTCTAGTGTCTGAAATTAGTATTAAACTACTAGATACTATTTTAGCACAGGGCAGTGTATTGCTACAGTAAATAATATTGTAATAATTCACAAGGGCAAATTTTGTGTTTTTTGCAGAACTGCTGTGTATAATCATCATCAGAAAACATTACCTTGTCTCGATGTCGTTGTAGTCGATGTCGTTGTAGTAGTTGTAGTATTTTATCATAGAGTTCCCTAATATTTCAAAGTCTTGTTACAGCACATAGGCATGTTTATATTTCATGTTATAAAGTGATTATTTTTATTAAGTACCTTACTCAACGATCTGTGTACATAAATGTATCATACGACCATATTACGGCTGTCAACAATGTAGTTTTTATGGCGCCTGAAGGGCGATACAGGCTTTGCATAAATATTATTAAATATCAACGACGGCATACATTCGTCATTAGCAAAGAATTATTCATCCGGATGCCTTGTTTTTAAGGTGTGTTTATTAAAACAAGAACTTTTTCATTGGATTTTAATTTAAATAATTCTTAACAGGAGCTCTGTCTACTTAAGATTTTCTTTATGGTAAAACGTATTTATGGCAACGTATATTTACAAAGTCGAGCAAATACCCCGTGACAGGGAAAACTCTTAGCGTTTGCGGAAGTTCCTGTAACTTCGTAGGGTAGTATCCTAAGCTAATAACCATTTGCCAAAAACATAATGATGGTAAACTCTAAAATTAACCCATATTAATAAGCTTGAGAGCGGAGATTTAAAATTCGCGGAATTAAATAAACGCTGGGCGTTCATAATCTTACGCTTACCTGGGCTCAAGATCACTAAACGTTACTTTTGCTTTTATAAAACATATTACAATCGAACAGAGAGCTAGCAGAGAGCCTAGCTACTAGAGAGCTAATGGTGTTCATATGAGATTTGAGTGAAACCTAGGGACACATCGCTATTCAAGTCCCTTAGAAATGTAAGAAGCTATAAAACCATACAGATAACTCATTCTATTGACTCCATTTGCCTCTAAGAATCGTAAAAGAAATGCAGGCAATATACCACACAAGCGCAAAGTACACCTAATATTCATGCTCCACAAAGATCTTATGACGGGAATGGAAATGCCATTGTTAAGCTGGCGGGCGCCTACTCCGCGGCCGGCCGGCCGGAGCCAGAGGCGCTGCGTGCGTGATAACTCTCTAAATATTCCACTTTATCGTGCATCGTCCTCATGCGGAGTAGAAACGCGAGGAGACATTCCCGAATAATTTAAAAGGCCGGCGGCAGATGTACCATTTATCCAAATTGTCGTCTCAGACATAGGCAAGGGTGCGAGTTAAAAATGAATGAGCTGTCAGTTCCGAGTCGGGTTTACACCGATTCGCGACAGCAAAAGTAACACTACACCTGAAAGGGTACTATTTATGTTTGCTTCCTCTGTTACAATCTATTCGAGTCTTTGAAGATAGAGATTTTAGTTTGATATTTATAATAGAAACGCGACTAAGTAAGTCTGTACTTATCAAGTAAAATATTTTCTATTGTTCTTTATTTATGTTTGAATGCTCTGTAAATTGTATTTATTAACCTCGTTAAATTAGCAGAAAATTAAATGCTTTCTTGAAAACCTTGTGATACGTGAGCTTTATTGGACTCTGTGGAAACGAAATGACTCATAATTATAGCAATGTTTGAATTGCCTTTTTCCATAAACAACAATCGCATGTTCGCGGACTATTTCAATGCGGCAAAATGATTATGCTGAATTGATGTCTTTTCTACGCGTAGCGGGCGACGGTATGCTAGGTGACGAATATATTAGTGTATTATTGTAAAATATAGATATACATATAATAATACCTTCAACTTATCTTAAAAACTTTCTGTTCAAGCAGCTTTGCTATTTCTTTCTACAAAAATAAGTAAGTATGTAGATTTCATATAAATATCGTTTGTTACTTGTTCACAATCTCAAGACAAGAGTTTAGGGCGCGATATTTTTTGGTTTTATATATTTAATTTCATATTTTTATAGTTCGACTGTACCACCGTTAAATTCATCCAATAAAAATTGAATACAGCAAAGAATATCCTTAGGTATAAAATCTAGAAGACCGGAGTCGAAGTAACAAGGGGATAACACTATTGCACAGATATAAAATTGACGGAACAGGTAAATCAAATAATAAGGGAAAATTCCATTACCTTCCCGCTTCAGATAACAGAAGATTTATCAAGAAAAAGAATTTCATATTGTTTCTAAGGAAGTTGGGACATTTTATTAAACATGTGTAGTTGTAGGTATTGCATTTATTCGTTTTATAGGAGTTTTGAGAACTAGTTTATGTTTTTTAATTGGGTAAGTATTTTGGAGTGTAGAGTAAGAGTTGGGTGTTTTAAAATCACTATTGGCCTAAAGAATTTACAACAATAATATCTAGAGTACTATCTAGAATATACTACATGAGGATAAGTGGACATGTATACCAATATTTTTGACTTTGTACGGTATTAAATTTAAAAGTGTGTGCGCTTATTAAGTAACAACTTAGAATAATAAAGGGTAGAAGAGATTATTATATATATAATATATAAAGGGCAGGTCAAAACTGGCGTGTATGAGGAGGTTAATGAGTGTGAATGAAGCTAAAAGAGTGTGCCAAGATCGTAGCAAGTGGAAGGATGTGATCTCTGCCTACTCCTACGGGCCTTGAAAGAGGCGTGACATTATGTATGTATGTAAGAGATAATAATCCGACCGAGATTGAATTGACGACCGATATGGAGTGGTGGCGAACATACCCGCACTTCGCTCCTAAGGTCGTAGGTTCGATTCCCACTCAGTAAAAATTATTGTGTGCATGAATATTAATATTTGTTCTGGGCTGGGTGTTTTTCTATGTATAATAAGTATGTATTTACAAAAAATAAAGTATTCATGTATGTTTATCCGTTATTTAGTATCCATAACACAAGCACCAAATGATAATTATTTTGGAACTAAATAAGTGGTGTAATTGTCAGCACATATTATTAGTTATTATTATAATTGATTAAATATAATGTGATAATTACGACAATCTCTTTGTTTTATCTAAGGATAAAAAAATATAGGAAAATATTAGGTATATTGTGTTGGAATGGGAAACGCCCAAAGTATTTTTTGAAATATCTTACGAAACTTGTTTGTAGTTTCTTCACACATGGTGTGTGTATTGACTAGTTTCGACTATACGATGGTGAAATACAGACATATGGACTTCGGCTAATGTATATGCATTCTGTTTTTTTTTATTCGGCTACCACTTACCTAACTATTTCTAAGTCAGGTGGGTATTAAAAGTTTAATAAAGTCTGTAAGAAAGTACTTAAAGTAGTTCATTTAGTGGTCATAAAAAAACCACGAATCTAATTTATCTGAGCAGGGCTGCCCTCGAAGTAATTCTGTAAGCAACTCAAAAGCAATTAAGTATTTATTTTGCTCTGACCATAAAGACTTTAGGATGCGTGGGTTATTTATGAGTATTTAGATATACATACATTCACGCCTGTTTTCTTCAAGGGGTAGGCAGAGGCATATTATACGCCCACACTTCGCCAATTATATAGTCCCACGTAATAGGTGGCGAGCCTATTGCCGCTTCCGGGCACTGTTATGTTCGCTAGAGCCTCGTCCGTTGATCGGCAGGTGCACAACTTGCAGGTGAGGAGACCTAAGGAGCCACCTAGATAGAAGGATACACCCACTACTTACATACATATTACACATACCACATATATATATTTAGATATATAATTACAAAATGTACATTAAAAGTGTTGGAACTTTTGTTTTTCTAATATCTGGACTAAAACAACAGATCAGGTCTATGATTAATACAAAATTGTTACCTAGGCAGTGATCAAAGCAGCCATTTTAATGAGCAACGACAGCCCAGTGGCTCTCTTGTGGTCTCGGGTTACATCCAGGTCGCGCCTCTATGAATTTTCCAAGTTATGTGCGTAATTATCACTTGCTCCGAAGGCAAGGTAAACCGATGGTCCCTGTTGTCGTAAACATCTATGGCAGGCGTTAGTAGGAAGTAAGTGCCTTCTAATATTCGAACAACTGGTTTAACCATATCATTTTTCCCTCAAGATAGAGAAGATCAGACGATCCTTGCACTAACTGAAATTCAGCCAAAATCTGTTTAGACCAGAGCTTAGGGACCAGGGTTTGGGTCCCTAAGCGTAAATCTAGGGTACAACCGAGATAATGCTAGGATGATGATGACTTCGTGATTTTAGATGGCCATTTAGGTGACTTGCTAACAGTTTTGAGAGTTTGATAGATGAAGGCTGCCTATAATCTGTCGCTTTTCTCTTCTGTGGGCTTCGTTCAGCTGAAATGTCATAATAATGTACAAGAGTTAAATCAAAATTCCTATTTATCATGTTAATCACAAACGATCACTAGGAACGGAAATAAAGTCATTTAAAAATTTCATCGGATCATTGACTCAAATTTTTATTCATCGAGACTTGAATTATATACTATGAAGACCCTTTTTAACATTAGTCTTAAGGCCACATTTAGTCTTTGTTTATAAGTAATATTATACCTACATTGAGCAAATGAAATAAATAACACTCAAAAGAGACTAAAATTGTCACACACATTCGATACATGCCAAGGGACTGAAGGGACCAGTTTCCATACATTCAATTACTAGGTACTACAACTGACATATTGGGTTTTCGGACAGATTCTTCGCCGCCCGAAGGTTCGACAGTAAACATGTAATTTTAAATTAAGGTCATACAGAAAAGATGCTTACATAGAAAGTGTGTCAAAATGATTTATATGACCCGTCTTTTTGTAGGTGCTTTAATGTTTTTATACCCTTAAGGAATTATATATGATGGATATGCTTTTGTTGTTTGGTAGGCAAGTAGGTAGTTAGTTTCAAATCATATTATCTATAAACATGTTGTGTATGAAAGGTTTTGATCTAAGCATGTTAATAATAATATATCTACAAACTTTAAACATAATTAAAGTACACATACACTCTGTATAGCGTATATCGGCAGTTGAGTATTTATATGAAATTTAAATTATTATCTTCTACAGGTGGCTATAATTATTGACATAACTGTTGTTAAGTCTGTTTCGGTTTAAGTTGGTATACTGATAGTTCGGGAAATACCCGCAAATATACTTAAATAGTTTGAAAAATCTGTATCTGCTGCAATGTTTCCCCAGTAAAAAAAATTGCTTGAAATTCCAATAAATATAAGTAGATGTTGCGTTATTACATTTGCTACACCTAACTACATTTGTATGATTTATGTTTGTGAAAGTTTTCAAGAATTTTCTAAAATAACATTTGAGTGTTTGTTGGACCTCTAAAACGGTTATTTCGTATTAAATTGTTCCATTTTGTTTAGAAATAAGTATGCACAAGTTACTTAGGTTATTACAAGCTCCCAGATATTCAAGAACTCTAATCTATAGACATATCTAAAGTTAAATTATCGTAATTAATAAAATAAGATTGGGTACTGTCGTACACAGCAGTTAGTTAATAACCGATAGTCTTGTGGTTTTTACTGAATTCAATAGCCAACAATGGGTAATTTAATTTATACTTTTCAGCGTAATAGCTTAATAATTACGTGGTAATTAAGAATTGTATGGCGGTTCGACTAAGTTTATTCGTACTAAAAGGGTGCATTAATATAGCACATAATTATAATAAAATACAGCACATGTTCTCATATCCATATATATTTGTTTTATACATCCTGACGATCACAAATAATCGGTCTTCTAAGAGCAAGTTATTTTTAATTTATTGAGCGCGACCTACGCTTAAAATGTTCAAACCTATTTAGGAACTGTTATTAATTAATAAAAACAATGGCATTCAATCTCTAGTTGTGCATAAATTATTTTAATTATAGTTATATTTTATTAATTAATTATTGGTTGGTTTATTGTTTAAATTTTATTCAATCTCAGCAATTTTGACTAAAATGTAAATAAATTAACTAATATATGGAAAGGAATGGAATGGTTGTGTAAAAGTTGTGTTTACCATGAAGTAAAGAAATTTTATTATTATTCTTATGATTGCTCTTGTAGCGTATGCAGACAAAATAAAAGAACTGATATTTGTTAGTATTTTATTAATTTAAATGAAGACATAATACATCAAGGCACATTTAGCCTAAGAAACTAAACTATATTCATTACACATTTCCATTTTATGCATATTTGCTAGCAACACTAACAAATGGACAAACAATTGATAAAACTAAAATAAAACTTTTATTTGCGACAAAGAAAATATATATTTTACAAGCCAGTTGTATAGTATATTATACAGTTAAAAATTTGCAATACAGTTAAAAATTTGCAATTATTTTCACTTACGTAAATAAATGCTCTGAAAAGATTGCGGTGTTTTGGAAGTTAATAATAATTTGTTGTAGCTCTTTACATAATCATTTGAACTGCACGAGTAATTATTAGGCGGTCAACATTATTGTAGTTAAAGCTTGCATTTCAACAACTAACTTTTTATTAGTAAGACTTATGTAAAATATGTCTTCCATAAGTTATGCAATAAACAAACTAAACAATTATTACATTAAAAATAGGATTCGCTCTCGTAATGTTGTTCGGCACACTAAAAGTCGACCAGTAAGTCGAATTTATTTTACAAAAAAAGTAATTTGTTATAATAGTCATTTGCCAAGATTGAGTAATCGTATTCTCCTGGAGAGACACGCAGACATATTTTTAAGCAGAGTTGAAGCTATTATTAACAAGAAACCTTCTAACGCCGCTGACCCCGCTAAACGACGTATATTAGATATTATTTTCTGTTTTTCTTTAACTATATCAGTCTATGCTTGATTGTTCGACTGTGGCGTTCAAAGTGTATACGGGCCTCTTATAAGTGATGTAGACAGAGCCTGAGAAATCATAAAAATATTAAGCTTTCGAAGTTAAAAATGTAAGCTCCAAGTTCAGGCGTTGGATGGTAGTCTAGCAAGGACGACGGTCGGGGCCGCGACGGCGTGGCGCTGCCTTCAGAATGTTGTCCACACGGAGAATCACCTCAGCGGCCTCGGCGGCTGACAGGAGCACTTGCCGTTTCACCACGTATGACTCGGTGATGCCGAGCTGTTTCATATCGCCTACGCGGCCGTGCTCCATGTCTGTAACAAGATTATATTGTACTTTTCAACATATACTAAAGCTACAATTTAATAATAGAATTATACTAATGCGAAATCAAGAATCCAAGGCACACGTACCTACTCAATCTAAATACACCCAACCACAGTGCTGTAAAGCAGTCATAAATATGTCCTTCTCCTATGTCCTAGTCCTTCAAGTCATGGAAGTGTTCAATATAAATTACTGTAATGCCAGTAAACCAACCAAAGACTGATTTTTGTGCTCGATATTGTGCTTCCTTACTCCTGTTGCGCAACACAGACAAATTAATTTAAGGAAATAGCTGAAATTTGGTACGTATGATTATTCGTAATGAACTTTCAAAGGTAAATACCGTGACAACAAATATTATTATCTGCGGGTATTTACATATTTACGACGTTTGTAGCCAGTAACTATTAGTAGTAGTGATATGAACATGCAATCACAACTTTAACTGTGATTTTCCCCTTTTCCTTAACCTCAATAAGTGGAGTAGTAAATAAAATTCATAAGAACTATTTTGTTCAGTCATTGATAACAAAATATATTAACCACAGTCGCTCTAAATATATGCATTACCCAGTATTCAGTGTTCCTAACCTTTATTTAGGCATAGATAATATTCTTTAACAAGAAATTATCAATATTATTATAAATTCCTAAACATTATGTAATTTTTCATAACTTTTAGGAAATCATAATCTAAAAATCTTATAATCAATTTAGATATATTTTGTAATGCAAGTCAAGTTTACTTAGAAAAAAAAGAATAATCTATTTTAATATAATATGTAATGAGACCTCGGTAAGCGTCAGTGGACAAATGTGGGCTGATGATGATGTAATAGATTATTATTATTATATTTATTTATCAATAGATTGTAACTCACCAAGCCCCGCAGTAGATTCGCCCTGCGCATGAGCTGCCCGAAGTCTCGCGATCAGCTCAGCGCTGTCGTAGCCCGCGTTGTCTGCGACCGCAGACGGCAGCCGTCGCAACGCTATGGCGAACGCCTCCGCCGCAGACGCCTCTTTGCCGGGAGTGCGAGCTGCCACGCGGGACACTGCTTCGGCCATCAACATTTCGCTGGCACCTACAAATAATAATAATAAAGTTCATTTTTAATTTCAGCCCATTTAAGTAACGCTACCAAGCAAAGGCCTCCTTTCACAAATTGAATTGAGAGGGGTTCAGGTCATACTCTTATCATACGGACCCCGTGATTAAATAGAATGTTAGTTTTATTCCGCAACTTATGTACTCTAGTTAGAAGTAAAAAAAAAGGAGTTTATGACATATAAAATTCTGGTTTAGAAACTCCTTACACCACAGATCACATTGCCATTTTCTTTAAAAGTGAAAAAAAGTGTTCAATGAAAAAAAGTACAATTCACGAGACTTACACCTCATTGAATTGACACTAAAATGCGCCTGTCACCCTGAAACCGTTATAAATAGGTATTTATTCTTCTCCACTTAGGCTCTAGCCTACAGTGAACAAGCTTTGCCATCGCAAAATTTACTTTATATAAGAAAACTTTATAAAATTTCTGGTTAAGGAAAATTACGTGACTGTATTTACCTCCACCATATACGATCTTAGGTTCTTTAACAGTGGCGGCTAACACGCAGAGGGCGTCGTGTAAAGAGCGCTCAGCTTCGTCGATGACTTGCTGTGTGGCGCCCCTCACGACAATGGTGCACGCTGAACCCAACTCAACGCCCGAGAAGCGAATCAAACACTCGTCTCCGATCAGCACCTGTGAGGAATTGAGAAAACACTTTTTAAACAGTTCTACAGACTTATCTGAAATTCCGTACTTAATCATTGATTTAGCATACCTACATTTACATAAGAAACACAATTAAGTTACGAAGTACAATATACTTATATTTAGTAACTTAATTACAACATTTATATGTAATAAAACGACTAAAAAAACAAAAATATTTAAGTGTAAGTGAATCTAAGTGCAAGTTCCGAGCCACCACTATGTAAGAAGAACTAGCAAGAAATTCATAGGCTATGCTCTCTTAAATTTATACATTGGTTTGGTACTTGATCTTCATTTGTCTGTCAAGCTACACAATGCAATATAATATAACATTAACAATATTCATGTTTTAAGTCATTCAGTCAGTGTCAACTCTGACTTCTTTTTCGATTATATTGTACTTTCATTTAACTAGGTAACATAAAAAAAATGAATTATATAACATTACCTGCTCAATAACATTGCAGTGACCAATTTTAACTTTTTCTGGAGAATCAAATGTCGACACAATTTCACCTCCTGTCACAAGAGCAAGCCTTTCAATACCCTCAAAATCGGCATGCTCGATTGCCATGACACCAGCATCAGCAAATAGCTGTTCTGGGTAATTGTAAATGAGTTGTCTGGAAAAAAAATTAAAAATTCGTAACTTTTCATAATAATTATAATTAATATAATAATTTCTTAATAATTCATAACATCATATTCAAATAGTGTTATTTAAAACATTTTTGTGGTTTTCTTTAAGAAGGAATATAAGATATTAAGTTTGTATTATATGTTAGTTTTTATTGTGGCAGCGGATCTAATGTAGCCCAAGACTAAGGCCTAACCACCGGATTGCCAAACATACTACCGCAAAATAGTTGTCCTGTTTGAACTGTAATTTGGGTGGCACTTAAGAACTACTATGTCACTTAAAAATTGATAATAAGAATACAACCACAATACTATACTGAACGGGATTTCCCATATATCTGACTATGAACAGGTCTTCTCATAACATTACTCAATCAGTACTGCTGACATTTACTTTAATTGATAACACCTAATTGAAATTATTTTAAAAACTTATATGGAACACTTACCTGTTGATGAAAACATTGCAGTTGTGTGCCAAAATTTTGTTTACTTTGTCCTTCATCTTCTCTTTCTCAGCAACTTCAAGTTCTGCTATTTTAGCCATAGAGTCTACTTTAATTGTTGATCCAAATACTTTAATTTTGTCTGTGTCCATTGGTGTATTAGCTATAAGGATGTTGGCATTTTCAATGCGTTTGGGCTGATGAACACCAACCTATAAAATCAACAATTGTGTTTAAATAATACCAGATAAAAAGGGTTTTCTGATTCATGTCAAAAAAAATACTAAAATATCTACCTCTAGTCATCAGACTATGCACCAATGTTTATATATTTCACTTTTAGTCAAGTGAGAATGATGTAACAACAAATGCACACATAAATTGTATACTATAGTTATGGTATTCTGCCACTAAATTGTAAATGTACTAACACAATACCATATACTATCACAGTGGATGCTGCTAGTAGGATTACTGGGCAATTTGGACCGAACCATAAGGTCATGGATTTTTCGTGGGCATTGATCAAATATTTGTATTGGGCTTCTATGCATTTAGGCAGACTCAGCCATAACCTATCATAAAACATATGGAACAGAACTCTTCTTCTATTTACATTGGAAACCATTTAGTAAAATAAGTATGGTACAGAAATAATGTCCATGTTCAGAAGAAAAATATATTTGTTAAAGGTACTGCATTATTTAAAATAAGTTTGTCTTACCTTCTTGTTTAATAGAAAACCTTCATCAAGGAAAGATTCCTCGAGAACACCACCAGAAATTTTGATAATTTGAATAGCCTTGAGATTTCCTGAGCCTTTCAAACGTAATACTGCATCAACAGCCAATTTTGTGAAGTGTCTGTAAATTTGAAAGATATAATTTAAACACAATATATAATAATTGAATTTTAATGGTTAAATTAATACAAAGTAATAATAAAAATCATCAAAATAAGATTCTGTCAAATGGACTTCCTAAGGTGAAAACAACATTTATCTGATACCTGAAATGTACATTATTATAAATTTATAGACTTTACATGGTTTGCTATCTATGTTCTCTCATCCATACTACACTCGCGAGCAGTCAAATCAACTCAACTGCTAACTCTACATTCAAACATTGTTTAAAGTAAAAGTATCAAACATTGACATTTGAAACTGTTATTATAAAAACATTCAAGTATACACCAAAATACAGATTACATCACCCATACACTGCTTGGGTCTTTACCAATATACTATGAGTTTTCTTGCCACTAAGTGCTTCAGAACTGGCACTTAGTATCAGTTACACTTAAATATTTTTTTGTTTTGCAAATTGTTTTACTGCAAGTAAAACGACGACCGATATGGCGTGGAGGTCAGTATACTTGCACTTCACTCCAGAGGTTGCGGGTTCGATTCCCACACAGGACAAATATTTGTGTGCATGAACATAAATATTTGTTCTGGTCTGGGTGTTTCCCTATGTATATTAAGTATTTATTTACAAAAAAAATAGTATTTATGTATGTTTATCCGTTATTTAGTATCCTTAACACAAGTTCTTAATGATACTTATCTTGGAACTAAATAATTGGTGTAATTGTTAGTTGTGTAAATATTTATTTATTTATTTAAGTAAGTGAATCTAAGCTTAGTAATTTAGTGAACACATATTTTGATTGTTTTTTATAATCAATTTTGATGTTTTCAAGTGCTATGCACACAACACTATATCCAAAGTAAAAATTATTATTTCATATACAAGTATTTTATGTTGTAATCTTACTCTTTGTGGTTAGACAGGATCTTGGAACTCAATGTGGTACGAGCAATATTTTCCAAATCAGCACGTAGAGCAGCTTCGTTAAAGCTTTTCTCATGGTCAAAGCTAGCTTCAGCAAGTGCCTGCTTGGCAGCATCAACGGACAAACGCCAACCAGCAATAATTGTCTGTGGATGTAGCTTCTGCTCTATTAACTTTTCAGCTTCACGTAACAGTTCTGCAGCTGTAAATAAAATTATTCAAGTTTTGAGTTTTATTGAGGCACTTCTCAATAGATCTCAATAGAACTCAATAGAAGATTGATGAGTAAATTTTTTGGAGTCTCCTCATTTTTTTCTGGTATTCAATTTTCAACTTCATAAGCTTAAAAATATATAATCAATTATAAGCTAACATTTTCATGTCTATTATATAGCCTATGATAAAATTTGCTCAGGTTTTTTGGCCCAAATTCATTAAATTCAATCTGTACTTTGTTTTTTTCTCTTGATTTATGATATACACTGTATAATAACACACTTAGCACTTAAAAATAACACACAATTTAATATTCACAATTTTTAAGACTCATGCCTCTAATTTAATTAAGAAACTTGAAATGCTCCGGTGAGTCCCTACTTTATTTTTGTCAGTTTTTTAACTGTGTACTGTCTTAGATCTATATTAATTGGACTATAGATGTAAGTCTACCAGGTTACTGAGACTTTCTACTAAATTACTATAAACATGACCTGTTATTATCAATTTATTCTTTTAAGTTCATTAACAGTTAACACTCCGTAATTTAGTAGATGTAATGTAATAATTAGATAGGTTACCTAGAACTGTAACAGAAGTAGTGCCATCTCCAACTTCATCATCCTGTACTTTGGACATATCCACCAAAATTTTAGCAGCAGGGTTATCGACTCCGATAGATTTGAGTATTGTAGCACCATCATTTGTGACCTCAACCTGTAATAAGTGCGGTAATTATTTTGATATAAACGAAGTACATAAGGTTAATAACAATTAATGTTGTCAGGACACTATTGTGAATGAAAATTCCTACTATACATACCTGTCCAGAATTTCTTCCACAGGATACTAAGATTTTGTCCATACCTTTGGGCCCTAAAGTACTTTTAACCAAATCGCCGATTGCAATCGCTCCAATGAAGCTTGACATACGAGCAACCTCAGCCTTTTCTTCTTCCGCATCATTCTTCAATATCCTGATCGGATTGAGCGAAACCTGCACATAATTAATTAATAATAACGATAAATAGTCACATGTGCTAACCGTACGTATGCCGACATCTCGAAAAAGACATGTCAAAAAAAACATGAAGTACTCTGACCGGGTAAATAACTGTGGCTACTCTATGACATAATAATAAATAAGTAAGATGAAAATTAACATTTAGTACCAACCATTTTGTGAGTTTATTCAACAATAAAATTAAAACACTAAATTAACTTTCAGCAAGTCAAACGACAAGGAAAGATTTTTTTAGAAAAGATCACTCGCTCTCACCATAGAGTATGTAACAGTTTTTTTTCTTAGGTATGGACTCACTCGTTTGGAGTATTTGCCATTGCTGCCAGTGTCAAGTAATTAAATAAATCAAGTTATTTGCATAACTGCAGCGTTTTCGTCATTAATGACGAACGTGACTCAAGTCACAGCCAAAGTAAAGTGAAATCAAAATAATACCCCAATAAAGTAGTAGAGAATTTACTACAGGCGTCTACGGAGTTATATAGTTAGCACGTAAAATGCACAATAATATGCCAATTTCATAAATTTGTATACGTTTCTGCAAAAGATGTAAAAATACAATATAATTATGTACACAAAAAACTGGAGCTTACACTAGTATACCACTGCCGCGATATGTCTTTTTCCGCGTTATTTGACGCTCACTTATGGATGTAAAAAAATAATAGATGTTATAATCGATCCATGTAAAGAAATCAAATGTACAGTCAGATGCTGCATTATAGATTTTATTGATTCTTCATACTAATAAATTATATAATTTGTCTTTGTATTTATTAGATATGTACTGTTTCTATAAATGGGGGCCTATATGTTTTGTTTCCTATAGAAAAGACCAAAGTTACAAATATTCTTAGTGGCATAATTTGACTGATTTGATACTTACTCAATTATGTTCTCAAGCAAAAATATATAATCTAAAAGAAAAATAATTATGACTTGTCTTAGTCTATTCTATAGTATGACTGTCCAAATTAAATTCACTCATTCTCACTCTTAAATTTATTATGCAACCGTTTATCTATTAATTTTAAAAGAGCCCGCTTTGTGATCTAACTTAATTACTTAATCGGAATATGTCTTTACAACACAAAAAAATCAGAACTCTGTCATAAAATTACTTGTTTTTATTTTAAAATGAAAAAGTGCAGTCTCACTGAGATACCCTTTATAACCGAGAAACAATTGAGCTTTAATAATTTTGTTTGCTCACGTTTACTTCTTAGACTCGCATTTTTTTTTCTTATCTCAGATAAAATAAATATATTTGGAATTCTCTACTGGCATAAGTGCTTCCCAATCTTTATTTCCCTTCTTTTAGGCGGACCGTGGAACGTAATTTTTGTACGCCGTCATGCATGATCATGAGTATAAATGCGCTGCGCTTGTTATCGTGCTTTTTCCACGGTATAGATATTTGAACTGCATCATCTGCATACCATCAGGCAGGATGTAGTCATTACTCAACACAACAAAAAGAAAGTAAAGAAGACTACTTGAAAAGATTATTGAATTTTAAAAATAATCAAAGGATTTGCTGCTGGTTGTATTTTTCACTTTTGCCTATGGATTTGTTTTTTGCAATAGACAACTAGACATTAATGACGTCATTTATGTGTCATCTTGTATGTCTGTGGGTTCGCCATCATTATTTTTATCAATAAGTTTTTTTACTTGTTTGTGTGAATCTAACAATAATTCTGTAAAATGGAAGAACAGGGAGGAAGTTCAGGACCTAGGGTAAGCGACAAGCGCTTAGCCCAAACGCAAGCACAAGTTGATGAAGTAGTTGGCATTATGCGTGTCAACGTCGAGAAAGTTTTGGAGAGAGATCAGAAGTTATCAGAGCTAGACAATAGGGCTGATGCCTTACAACATGGTGCAGCTCAATTTGAGCAACAAGCAGGGAAGCTCAAACGGAAGTATTGGTGGCAAAACTTGAAAATGATGTTAATTATTGGTGCTATTGGCTTAGTCCTACTTATCATAATTATTATTTACGCGATACCTTCTGGAAGTTCCGCTCCTGCACCGGCGCCTGTGACTGAAGCTCCTACCAATGCCGGTCGATAAATTATACTTTTTGCATTCTAAACCAAATTGAAATTTCCATATTATTATAGTGGGAATTTATTTTGTATACATGTTATTCCACATCAATTTCAGCTCATAGGACTGTGTCAAACTTATTTTCTTATGACAATTATTAAACGCACACATTTATATCTTAGCATTTTTGAAATATTGTTAGGATACTTTTATTGAAATTAAAAATATACATACATGTTTTGGATAAACGATGAAGAAAAGTCTGAAAGATTTCTATAAGAATTATTATAATGTACACTTTTAAACAGATTTAAATTCTGTCAAGTGGCCAACTGTTTTAAGAATTTCTTGTGATAACTAGTATTAACAATATGCAGATAGAACTGATATTTACACAAGTTTAGTAAGAATTTACAGTTAATTGTTGATACATATCCTATCAAACGAATATAGACCGTGACAACCACATGACCTGTGAGTTTTATGGCTTGTTGAGTATCCTGTTTAATGTAAGTATTGATTATGAAAATATGAGATAAATGAATTATAAATAAGAAATATATGCTGTGCAAAGTGAGGGTAGACGAGTCACCAGCTCGATTTTTAAAAACACGTTTTGGGCTGCACATCATTTGTTAAAGGGAATATTTTTGCTTAAAATGTATTAAAATATAATAAAATTTAATAATACCTGATGGCGGAGGTGTGTTCAATTATGTTAATTTAGCATTGTATATTTTAAACACATGTATTATATGTAATTGAAGTTCTTGAAATTCTTGTACTGTTTAAGTTTTCAATATTATCACACATTACATCTGGGGGTGGTGTTGTTATATTGCCATTATGTTTTACAGATATTACTAATTACAAATACATAGCCATTATAAAAAATATAATTATACCGGCCGATCATTGGGACCAATTATTTTTGTATAGCACAATATAACTAATGTATGATATACAGAGGTCGGAATTAGGTAGAGTTATTCATGTACTTACACTGATTTCACACAGCGAAAGAATATAGTGGATATGCCTCAAATCCCGGGATTAATTTTAAAGAATAGAAAAAATCCCGTTACTTTTTAATAAAAAGTTATTTACTTTTACTTTTTTAATTTAGACTACTGCACGCGCGACGTTGCCAAACTTACATCAATGATATTGGATGACCGAAGTTGCAAAATTCCAATACGCACACGCGCGATGTTGCCACGTTTATTGTTCGCACTACATAGCTTGTGAGAACAAAAGAATACAATAGCGAAAATGCGGAGCACTCCCATTTGAAATCCATTTGAAATCCCGGGAAGGTCCACATTAATATCAACATTTCGATGCAAGTACATAAATAACTCTACCTAATTCCGACCTCTGATGATATACAAAAAGAATAAAAAGATGAATCCTAATTGTTTATTTATAAATTTTATCAAATATGGCCTTAGTTGTTTGTATTACTTGCCTAAGAGAAATAAATGTATGTTTATCAAATATTTGGTTTTTATTATTTTCTTAATGTAATTTAGGTTATTAGTGTAGTTTTGTGTCTTTAACATTATTTAGTAAGGATCCTACCAAGACCTGAGGAGCCCAAGCCAACCTCACCTGCAAGTGGTGCACCTGCCGATCAACGGACGTGGCTCTGGCGAACATAACAGTGCTCGGAAAGCGGCAATAGGCTCGCCACCTATTATGTGGGACCAACTATATAACTTGCGAAGTGTGGGCGTATAATATGCCTCTGCTTACCCCTTCGGAGAAACAGGCGTGAATGTATGTAACATCCAAAGACATTTAACTATTACTATAGACAGGACATTGAGATCAAAACTGTAATCCACAACTTATTACCAAGTGGTAACAAGTCGCTCAGTATGATTTTATGCGCCCTCTAGTGTAGTCGTGTTTGTGCGAGAACAGATTTGACAAATTTTATAGAAAATATGCCAAATTGCGTACTGCGATATTGCAAATCCCGTTATGGTAAAAAGGCTGAACGTGATTACAGTTTATTTTCGTAAGTATTTTTTATATTTACTCAATAATCAGACTATATAATAATTTTCAATAAATTGTTCTAGAACATTACTTATGCCCTTTGCTGACCTCTAGCGGTGAGAAGCAAAAGCACTACTTTTAGGATCTCGCCACAGTTGTCGATGCGGAAGTAGATGATTTAGTGATGTTCAAGTGATGTCGTTTTATTTAATGATTAATGTAATAAATAATATTTTTAAATTGTAAGTATAAGTTTGATATAAGTAGGAATATTCTGATTCAATAATAATTGCGTTGGGAGACTGTTATACACTATAATAGTAAAACTATCAAATCAATGTTTATGGCACTCCATAACGTTTCACAGAAGGTTATTTTTTATTTATTTATTTATATTTTTACATAATTTTTTTAAAATTGTCATATCACATATTTAAATAAATTTATTATAACTTTAACTTATACTTATTTTTTTATTGTCTTGTCATTGATATAGTCTTTTATGTCGTAGTGGGCCTTATTTACTAATATTTCTTTAATTATGTTCACAAATGTAGCGTTACAGGTTTCTGTTTTATTAATTCAGGGAGTTTATTATAAATTTTTATTGACATTACATATTATTATGGACTATTGGAGTGTAGAGTCATGTTAGAAGTATTAACCTGTTTTTGTGTCTTAGTAGTTTATTTATTGGTTTTTCTCCACGTTTTGTAAAAGGAGGTGATGTTATTTCTTACAAATTTACATATTTCTAAAATATAAATGCCTGGTAGAGTTAGTATGTTAAGTTTTATAAAGTAGGGCTTGCAAGTGTCAGTCTGTTCAATGTTTGCCAAAGTTCAAATTATTTCATTTGAAGAATAAAAAGAGAAGGTGTGTCAGTACTACTTCCCCACAAAATAATCCCGTAACTAAACCTTGCATATGCATAGGCATAATATGTAGTTAAAGCTGTTTGCAAATCTGTTGTTCTTTTAATTTATTGAAGGGCATCGGAGAATCTGGATATTTTTTTATCGAAGGTTTTTAATGTGGGTCTTCCAGTTTAAGTTACTATCTATAGTTATGCCTAATAGAGAGAATTCATTAGTATTTTCTATTGTGGAAGTTAATTATTAAGGGTGACTGATAAGGATAAAATGAAATTAATTTAGTTTAGAACATCCCTACTGCAAAGCGACACCTACCGTGGAGTAGGTAAAACTTATTCTAATTGTTTTTAATATGCTGTTTTGCTTTTCAACGTTAGATAGCGCTACTTCCGCGCCAGCTCAAATTTTTTGTATGGAAAAGTCTCTAATAGCCGCTCTATTACTATATTAAATATCTTTGGTAACATCATTCAATATACTAATCATAGTGAAAAATCTTCATGAATGTATTGTTTTGCCATTTAATCACAGATCGTATCGATAGACATTTGAAAAAAATCAACTTGAAGTGTATTTTTTTTCTTTTATATAATGGCTTCGTGCGGTTTGCACATATAGCCCGAGTCAAGTAAGAGATATATTAATAACATATAAATTATAGTAAATGAGAATAAGTGGTGATAAAGATGATAAATGGTAAATGAGATGCCCTCCCTCTAATCCCATTGAGTCCTCAGTAAAGTAGTGTGGCTATACTGAAATCTCACATGGACTTCTTGAGAGAATTTGAAAAGTGATTTTGCAATGTTTTGTTTCATTAATGTACTCTCATGTACGTTCACAAACATATTTAAACGGTTAATAATCCACTGTTATTACACATTATAACGTTCGAAGTATCACAAATTTTAGAAAATAAAACAAAACTACAGACATGACGCTTCAATTTCCCGCCAAAAAGTCGAAGTTCAAAATTTAAATTCGTTCATTGAAGCTTGCCTTTATTCAGACGTACTTGTGAAAGTGACATAAATCTGGGATCGCCTCTTCACTAGAGCGGAAACCAGCTTGAAAAAGAACAGCAGTGGCAAGACCCGTAGTCTTTAAATTCAGGGGGTCTTAGGTTCAAACCCTGGTGATGCACTTTAGACTGCCCAGTTAAGTGCTTAATTATCGCATGCTCCGTGCCTCGGAAAGCACATTAAGCCGTTGGTCCCAACTGTCATGATAGTGCCTTCTAACATCCTGACAGCTGGTGTAACCTTAGAATGAGTGTTCCCTCTGGGCTGCGGAGGTCAGACGGCAGTCGCTCTATGTAGTAACTAAAAATCAGTCAGATCTGGTTAAACCAATAAGCAGGCCCTCGGCCATAAGCTTAATTCTAGGGCAACCGGGATAATGCTAGGATATTATGATGATGCATATCTCATTCGGGAGTATGACCAGTTGTGTATGCGTGACCGTATTATTTCCAAATAAATGGACATAACATACATCTATACAGGGAAAATAATCATGGTAATTTGAAATGATTATAAGCAAGTGATGGATTAAAAATATCTTTGTAACAATTCCCGCGCTACTATATTTCCCGAAAAATCGAGAAACTATTCAACACGACACGTGTTTCGCCCTTACACAGGGCATCTTCAGGTAAGATAGGAGCCTCAGAACAACGATGTCTTCACGACCAACGCTGAAACGAGAGAATTAGTAGCGCGGGAATTGTTACAAAGATATTTTTAATCCATCACTTGCTTACAAAGGATTTCCGCAAAGTAACGTCTGAATTAATAAATTATTTGAAATGATTGTGCCTGACATTTTAAAATTACCTAGGGTTGGCGACTCTGGTGCCCTTAGTACTATCGGAGGGGAACCGAGGGTCTTAGGCAGCGGGGGAGGGGCCCCCACAGACCCCTGAGAAGTCGGCCACACACGCTATGGTCGCACAAGAAGGTAGGAGGGGCGCGTTCACTGCGCCTCTCTGAGGAGGTCCTTTTTTTCTTCTTTTTTTTTTATTATTTTTTTTATTATAGTCTGTAAAAAAAATGCTGCTTACGCACTGTCTCCCGGCCAAAAGGGGGAGACCGGGAGGGGGTGTGGGGCTCACTGCGGCCGACGCGACCACCGCAGTCCTACCCACTAAAAATCTTCAGACGACGCCCACCGCTGTTGAAAAGGGGCGAGGCACCAGTGCCCGGGTTTGTAGCTTCTGGTACCCCGCCCGCGGCCAACGTCCCCCGGATCAGAACCGGGGAGACCTCCTCAGGAAGGCTCAGGAATTTGCAGCGCCCCCCTACCTCTATGTACGGCCATGGCGTAACTGGCCGACTTCGGGGGGGGTCTATGGCGAGACGGAAGGGGCCCCCTGCCCCCGCCGCCTAAGACCCCCCGGGCGCTGCCTGACGGGCCCTCCTGGCCCGCCCGCTGCGCCAACGGCGTAGCCGGAGAGAGAGCGGATCCCGCTCCCTCTCCCGCTCCGCGGCCTCCTTCTGCGACATCACCACTTCGCAGAAGGAGGCCATCGCCTCCCACGCCGTCTCGCTGTCGACCATCTTTTGCATGATGGTCGGCAGCGAGAGAGCCACTCCACCCAGGGCCGCGGCTAACGTCGACCGCGGCCCCGCCCACGCAGGGCACGCCACCAAAGTGTGCTGCGCGGTGTCTTCCGCGCAGTCACAGTGGTGGCAACACCGGGTCGACTCCCCCCCGGCGACGTCACACAGATACTTCCCAAAGCACCCGTGCCCGGAAAGTACCTGCGTGAGCCGGAAGGACCTCTGAGGAGGTCCTCCCGGTTTTGGTCCGGGAGACGTTGGTCGCAAGCGGGGTTTTAGACGCTGCAACCTTGGTACTGGCCCCCGCCTCTTTCTCAACAAGCGGCAACCGTCATCGAAAGATTTAGTGGGTATAACTGCTGGCGGTCGCGTCTGCCGGTGGTGAGTTCCACAGCCGCTTACGGTCATCCATGGGCCGGAAGCCAGTGCGTAAATGCATTTTGTTACCGACGTAAAAAAAAAGATTTAACAGCTTAAACGCCCATCCGAAAATACTAGTTTGCTCTATGGGCCATGGCAGCCACCATATGTCCGACAACCCTTTTGTTATTTTTCAATAAGCCCATTGATAAAACAAACTGGCAGATAAACGGTGTCTGCCATGGCGTTTAACGTGTTAGGGTATAAATTAAAGTAAAACACAATTTTTCACTTTTTATTAACCTTACATAAATGTAGGTACTTCTTACTTATTTATTTCTTTTTTTTATATGTTAGCAATATTTGATAGGAGGTTTAATATTACATTTTTTATTTGAAATTATGATAAACTTAACCGTAATATGTAGGTAGCAATGTTTTTTTATTTATTTATCCACTTGTTTATATTCCTACACTTTATCTATAAAAGGAGCGTCTATTTGTAGGAAACTAGCGACCGGTATGTGAGTCATTTATCAAAGAAACTAAGTCAGGTGTCATACTTAGCGTAGGCTGTGGTTACTTTGAAAAGTGTTGAAACACCTAATTTTGGGCTTGGATTATACTTAGGTATGAGAGCTAGATCCACCCCTGCATAAAATTATTGGTATATAAATTTCGTGGTTGACTTAAAGAGGTATTTTAAAAAGATTAACTTTATAATCCCGTTACCTCATTGTGAGAAGCTTTGGTTTGTTACGCTTAACGAGTATTTACGATAATTTTAGCGTAGAGGTTTGAACTCCTTGCTAACTGCCTAAAGTTCGCTACAGCTTAAAAATAATTAAAAACCAACTACCTAACAAATCTTTATCCTTTATGATTTTCCTTTATGATTTTCCTTTATGATTTTCCTTTATGATTTTCCTTTATGATTTTCCTAATTAGTTTTTGAAATTTTTCAATTCGAAAAAACAACAGCTCTTTTGTATACTTATGATTTTGTAATTCTGTAGGTATAACTTAATTCGCATTCGATGTCTTTTGGGTCAGATAGTTCACTTCGTTCGTATATATAAATGATATAATATGTAGGTAAAGATGTAACGTGAACATAGTTTTGTTTTTTTTTATTCCAGTAGTTAGGAACTCTAAATATTACTATCTCCACTATAACAAATACTTATTTCTTTAAGACTGGTAGCATCTTGAGATAGATACATGAGAATTTGAACCTAAGATAAGTAACTAAGCTAGATGTCATCATTAAGTCGCATTGAAACATTAGATCCATGTGAAGATCTCGTTGACCCAACATGCACGACTGTCGCACCAAACATAGGCGGATGGAAATTTCACAGTCACACAGCCGCCTAGCCGGCCCAGAAACGTTCCACTCCGATTCCTTTGCTAGATGACCATACAACTATGGCCTTGGTCCTTGAGACAGGGTAATGTAATTGTGGTCACACTTCGTTATTTTTCGTCCGTAGATAAGTGAAAAATTTATCATTAAACACATCGTACATTAGATCATTTAACTTTGAGGGGACGTTATTTGTAAACACAGGATTGGAAATAAACACAAAATTTTGGGGTTTCCTTATATTCATAGGAAATAACCAGAGAGAGAGGACCAGCACTCAAATACTTTAACAAAGTTCTATCTAGAAGCGATGCAGAACTAAAAGTTGCCTTGTAAACCTTGTTTAATAAATAAACGGATATATTTTAATAGATCAGCCTATTTTCATTCCGGCTTACTATTTTATTACCGTAATTTAACTTTCCATAATTTGAGATTAGGCGAAACAAACTCCTGCATAATTGTTTATTATTACTAAATTTTAGTTTAAATGCGCAAGACTACCCAACTCCTCTATCAAAAGTGTAAAGGTTTTTATATAAATAATGTTTTAATATAACCACTTACGTCCGGAAATAACAATGGCATACACAGCTAAACTAAAAAGCTAATTAAAAAAAGGCCCATTCGGTTTAGTAGAATAAAATAAGCCTAGTAATTTTAGAAGAGTCAAAGCACATCTTTATGTATCTACTTACGACCATTGACTTGATAATCATACAAGAACCATTTCTAATATATCGTATGTTACAATGCCTAACCATAAAATACTTTTTACTGTATTTAAAGTGTAATCGTATTCTATGGTAGAATGAATACGATTAGACTCTTCGATACTAAGTCGTTCATTTGCTTTACAAATAGTGCGCACAAATTAAGTCTATCTTACGAAGGTCATTTTTTATCTTCCAGTTCCTTGAGTAGCTATAATTTTTTACCTACTCTGACTAGTACTTACAAAAAGCGCAGTAGGTGTTGGTTATCTATTGATTCCCATTCCGGAGGCATCCTGCTTCCCATTGCAAAGTGAACGACCTCGTAGTTTATCGCTTTCATCAACATTCCAACCAGACCACTAGGTTCATGGTTCTATAATGGGAGCAGTGGTATCACGTTTGAAATTTATTTGTGCATTGTTAGATAGCATCTAATAATTACCACGAGTCCACGATCTGCAGACATCACAGCCTGGTTGGCTTGCAATGGCCGTTAGCGTTTTCTTCCTGTTCCGAGTCGTGTTCTACAGAAATTTTACTTTTACTTCTATTGAGTTTATAGTTGTGTTTTACCCTTTTCTGGAGTATTTTAGTATGTGAACTATTTGAAACGTTCTTTACGTTTAGAATAGGTGATATATGGAACAGATTATTACATATTTCTAAATAATGTCAGTAATTTAATATACAGCTATAAATGAAATAAGAATGTTATCGGTGATACTAAATACGCATTTGTGGCTTTGTTGATATAGGTACGCCTAATTAATAAAGAATGGCAATAACAGCACATTGGGAGTAACTCAATTTACTCCAAGTATCTTCAATGTACCTACCCTACATAGTTATCACTTACCGCACACGAATACCATACTCCATAGAGGTACCTTAACATACAGTAAACGCATGTCGCGAATTACCTACAATTATGATACTTAAGGTCATAATAATTATCACTATGCTCTAACTGCATGCATTGCCTAAATGCAATTGCTGCAATGCTATAACTAGTTATAGCATTGCAGGGGATTAGAACTTTCAATAATCAAGCTGAATAATTACCAATTTGTAGTAGGTACCTAGTTATATGAGTTTGTTACTAACACCGATATTCGTATAGCATCATCGCAATAATGGCAACAGCATGAGGTACCCAAACTTATAGGCAGAAAAAAATCTTGTAAAATTTACCAGAATATTGAAAATTGTAAAATTTGTAAGTTTTCTTGTATGTAAAAACGCTCTGACGACAAATTTTCTATGAGTCATTAATAATTTTCTATAGAATGTTTTACAGTATAATATTAATGACCAGATTAAATGTAAGAATATGAAGGCCGGAATGCACAACAGCTCTAACTTGATTTAAGCTTAATTTGATTTAAAATGTCATTTGTTTGAAGTTGCATGATGTTTTAAATAGATTTAGCACTAAACAGGATTAGTGACTGTTCCTCAATTCCTTTTAAGCTTTAAGTAAATTTTAAAATACACAATCTCTTGTTTCTGTGCCAGAAAACTTAAGAGGGAACTAGTTAATAAATAACAATGCTTTTTAATCTGTTTTAATAGTAGTGAGCTCCGTCTCTCTTAGACATATTTCTCAAAAATGTAACACAAATATTAATATAACATTGCTCTGTAGTTATTTGCGAGCTGTACTTTTATTGCCCATTGTTAGTGTGGGGCGGAAAATAAAATAATTTTAAACATAAAGAGAGAACATATTATGGAGAGAAAAATTGAGACGCACAGGGAATAAATTCGATTGTGCACCACGGGATTTAATCCGTGGTTATTCTTTGCTTAGCTGTTAAAACAAAGGATCTTAGTATTTCTTTTTTTTTTTAGCAATCCGTCGCTCTACTCGGGGTGAGATGTCAGCACACTGAGCGGCCTCCGGGAAGGGGGCCAAGATGGCGAAGGTTGCTGGTTAGGATATAGCTATTATAGTTATTATATATTATTATATATATTTATATATATATAAATATATATATATTATTAATATATATATATTTATAGCAGGCTCAAGAAGGAACATGTATGTTTTTTAGTCAGTATAAGTCTTACACACCCTCCTGCTCCAACTACAGTGGGAGACGGTGGTTTGATGATGTTCCATCCGAAAAAAAGGCGTTACTCAAGCACTTTTGTGTGACAATTACACTTTTAGTAGAACCAACAGCTTGCTAAACATAATAAATTAAACATATGATCACAGAAAGCCAATTGTAGGTCCCCACTTATGCTGCAAATATACCGCTACCACAGATTACTTTCACTTCAGCTTCCTAATCCTTGGTTCTTTAAGAATACCTATGATCCTTTAGAGAAACATCTTGGTGGTCCTACTTTAGAAAGACACAATCATCCTTCAAACAAAATAACTTATGTTGGCTTAGTCGTCCCTAAACTCCTCAGTTCTTAAGTAGTTTAAAAATAAAAAGCTAAATGAGCTAACTTGTATGACTCATACTGAGAACTAAATATATATTTCTTGATCAGAGAAAACGTGTAAAAGCGTTTGTAATCGGCATTTCAAACGGCGTTTGGTGGTGTGTTTTCGATCCTGAACTCTATTTTTACATGAATCATGTTTATAAATAACCATGACGTTTGGTTCGGATGTTCAATTTCCGGAGCTTGAAACGTTACCGACATGAACTAATGGGGTGGTCTTAGGGTATACAAGCTGTTGTATGTATGTGACCATCGAAATTTGGGATAAGTGACAAATATAAAAGATTATAAATTAGTTTCAATGGGTACTTTGCACTGAAAACTAATTGATGTAATAAAGATTTATTTACTTATTCATTCATGAAACTTACTACTATATATAGTTTATTATTATATACCTAAGATAACGTAAGGAACGTTGTATCGTACCGTTTGATGTGTTCTAGAATAAACATACTTTCATTAGTTTCAGTTTTCATTAGCTGCAGCATCGAAAGAATAGCATGGCAGTGTAGGTATATATGCTCACTCTTTTTTATTAAAGTGACCCTCGACTATATTAAAAAGTCGAAGCAGTACCATATATGAGAGCTCTACATATCATGGGCTAAGCACTGTAATAAGCGCACCCAGTTATGACGGCCTGCATAAATGTCGCTTCATATCCGCTTATGGGAAACACTGGATGAAAATTCCAATGCCAAATCGTCATAGATAGACTTTCGTAATTAGAAGAACCAGCTCTCAAACGAGTGATTTTTATGTGTTGTCTTTCCTTTTTAAGGTATTAACGTAACCAAAATACAGAAAAGAAAGCATGTTAGTTATATAAAACCGGAGCATTATATATAACAATGGTATCTACTGAATTATTTGTTGTTAAATCTAATGAACAATCGAAAATTGTATTCATAAAGGTATATTATAAATATATGTGCTAAATAGTCTGTAAATATTTCATGCGTCTAACGGTTGCTGCTATCAATATTGAGCGAAAACGAGCAAAA
Organism: Musotima nitidalis; assembly: GCA_949126915.1. Classification (NCBI taxonomy): domain Eukaryota; kingdom Metazoa; phylum Arthropoda; class Insecta; order Lepidoptera; family Crambidae; genus Musotima; species Musotima nitidalis. The sequence continues at coordinate 11,163,543 of OX421418.1, read as the reverse complement.
AAATATCACGTTTGTTGTAAGGGAGCCCTCCTTTTTTTATTTTATTGAAATGAATCTACTGCTTACCATCAGGCAGGATGTAGTCATTAAGACGTGTCACTTAAATTTTTTTAAAGTGCATATATAACTAAATATTCGATTTCTTGGCGGGAAAGTGAAGCGTCATGTCTGCAGATTTGTTTCATTTTCTAAAATTTGTGATATTTTGAACGTTAATGTGTAATAACGGTGGATTATTAACCGTTAAGTGTTTGTGAACGTAAATGAGTGTTGGTAAATGAAACAAAACCATGCAACATAACTTTTCAAATTCTCTCAAGAAGTCCATGTGAGATCTCAGTATAGTCCCACATCTTTACTGAGGACTCAAGGGGTTTAGAGGAGGGCATCTCATTTACCATTTATCATCTTTATTTACTAATTCTCGTTTACTATAGTTTATATGATATTAATATATCTCTTACTTGACACTGGCTAAATGTACAAACCGCACGAAGCCATTATTTAAAAGAAAGAAAAATAAACTGAATATGTGAATTTTTCAAGCGTTTTCAATTATTATTATAATTATTATCTGTAAAAATTTCAACTATCCGACTATCAAGGTTCATGAGATACAGCCTGGTGACAGACGGACGGACGGACAGCGGAGTCTTATTAGTACTATAGTATTATATTATTTGTGGTAATAGGGTTCCGTTTTTTAACTTTTGGGTACGGAACCTCAAAAACTAAGTGTTTTACATATCTGTAGGTATAAATAAGATATAAACTTTATGATTATGAGGAACGAAAAATTCGAAACTCGCAATGTAAGGCCATTTGACCCTTTCTATTTAAGTGCCTATTCAATGGCGCTCGTAAGTAGAATATTGACAAGTTTCTAATTTACATCCTGCCCTTTCAGACAAAACAGAATCAAAATTTAGTTTTGAACAGTTATTCTGTAATTTTTAAGAGCGACAACGATTGAACAGAGGAGTACCTCGTTTTTTTATGAGTAGAGTTTTGTTTCATATATTGAAAGCTCTTATCATCATCATATCAACCCTGTGAAATCCACTGTTTGTACATTAGCCTTCCCAATAGATTACAGTCTAACATACATTAGGTATTATCCATAATCTCCAGGCTGGGCAGGCAGGTTGGTGATCACAGTTGAAGCCAGTACGCAGGATGACGCTGCATCATCATCCGGTAGGATTTCTCTTCGTCGACTCCTACGACTCCCAGTGAGATAAGAAAGGGTGGCTTCTAGGCCGGCACCACACGGCGCAAACATTTTTTCTGGCCATTTCATCATTTCTTACGTTAAATTAGTTTATTACTTAAACAGGAAACTCTCGAAGATAGCTGTAATTTAATCATTTGGAAGTTACAGTTATTTAAATTAACTGATTTTGGGACGTTTAATTCTGATTTAGTTTTAAAACCATTTATTTTAAAATTAAAAAAATTTATATGTGAGATTCTAACATTTGATATGTCACACGATGTGGTTTGTTATATTTTTTTTAATTTTCTAGATTGCCTACCTACCATGGGGATTGTGACCTTTAAATTTAAAATCCGTCTTCTCACTTTATACTTCTTCTTCTATGATGATACAAACTTATCTTTTTTTTTCTTTTTTTTTTAAAATGGCTTCGTGCGTCTAGCACATTTAGCCAGTGTCAAGTAAGTGATATATTAGTAATATATAATTCATAGTAAATGAGAATGAGTGGTGATAAAGATGATAAATGGTAAATGAGATACCCTCCCCTAAGCCCCTTGAGTCCTCAGTAAAGATGTGGGACTATACTGAGATCTCACATGAACTCCTTGAGAGAAAATATGAAAAGTGATGTTGCACTGTTTTGTTTGATTTACCAACACTCATGTATGTTCACCAACACTTAACGGTTAATAATCCACCGTTATTACACATTAATGTTAGAAATATCACAAATTTTAGAAAATAAAACAAAACTGCAGACATGACGCTTCACTTTCCCGCCAAGAAGTCCTACAAACTTATCTCAAAGTTATAAACCTGAGAAAGGATAAAATTAAATGGTAAAAAAGAAATTTGTAATCAAATGACTTATTTAAAAAAAATCACTTTGCTGTCTTTGAAGGCCGATTCTAGCCAAAGTAGGTCATTAAGAACTACTTTTTTCTATTATTATAAAAGTTGAAAGTTTGGAGAAGTTTTCAAATTTACTTCGTAGCCATAACGTAAATAGTTTTAATTTTTTACTTAAAGTTAATAAAATTGTTATAATTCAACGATAGTAAATTTTCACTTTTTACTCATATTTTTATAAGTTTCATCCGAGTGACGAAGCTGATAAATTCAACTATAAAAGAAAAACTTATGTATCTACCATTGCATAATAAAAAAATCTATAAAGTCTTCTACTTTTTTCAAAGAAATTTTTTTGTCAGGTCAGGTCGAAATTTTTTTAAATTTACGATTTTTTAAAAATCGTAACGATAAAACTGAGCATGCAATTTTTTATAGTAGAAAAAACAAATGCAGCGATTTTTAACATGAGTTGGTAATCATTCTGCCTAGGTGTAGAAAGCTTTGTAAATAAGCCATTTTTTAAAATAAATTTTGAACCTATTTCCATTCAGAGCTTTTAGGTTAGCGGGCATTTGGTTAAATATTTGAAAACCAGTTACATAAATTATTTTTTGGTACAGAAAATTCGGGGTTTAATGTCATGTTCACATCTGGTCACGTTTTAATATGTAGTGGTAACTTCTTTTATCTTATACATCACCTAAAAGTTTGTCCGGCTGTCTTTATTTTTAAAAGCTATGAAAGTATGTTTATGTTCAAAATGTTATTAGTAATATAGAAACGTGATAAAGCGTTTTTAAACATGCTAATTAGCGCGTTGAAAGGTGAGACTTGTTAACGAAGGTAAGCTTTTGATTTAAAATAATCTAAACCACGGGCAAAGCTTTGGAAAACTGTTTAATCAGTTATTTAAATAAAAAATCTATGAAAACGCTTGACGCATCGGGTTCAAATTTAGCATATATTTTAGCAGTTTATATTTTCGACATACTATGCTGTAAGTATCCAAAAGAAATTTAAAAAAAAAATATTTTCATATTTTATTCTAGGTTTTTTAATACCTAAAAAATAAATGCTTATGTGGCAATCAAATATCTTAAAGCTAGAAGCATAGTACGTTAATTTGGGTGAATAACTAATCAATCTTTACTATATAAAGTTCACTCCTGACGGCTGAATATAGAGAAACATCTTAATAAACATAGAAGAAGTTTTGAAACAACAACCTAATGTAGGACAAATTAAAAGTCTTCATATTTTGCATCGCGGGTGTGTAGGGATCCTAACAAGATCTGAGAATCCCAAGCTAACCTCACCTGCAAGTAGTGTTGCAAAGGACTCGAGTCTTTTAGTCTTATTCGATAGACTCGACTCAATTTTCTAAGACTCAGTGAACTAACTGAACTCGGAGTCTTGAGTCGAGCCGAGTCTGAGTCCTATCATGAAGACTCGAGCGCCATTATTGAACTCGAAACCTTAAATAGAACTCGAGAGACTCGAGTCTTATAAAGAGCTTGAGTCTTAAAAGAGCTCGAGTCTTAAAAGAGCTCGAGTCTTCTTCAAACTGGTCTTCGAAATACTGACAGTGATTTATTTAGAATAAATGTCTATACTTATATAATAAAGCTGAAGAGTTTATTTGTTTGGTAGTTTTGTTTAATTAATGTTTTCTTTTGTAATATTTTTTATGATCATAATTAATTAAACTGATTTTTCATGTTAATTAAAACTTTAATTCTTTCATTTATTTTTCGACATCTCCTTCTGGTTACACATGATTATATCTCACAAAAATAGCCTTTTATTGGCTGCTTTAAAAAGAATGACTCAAAGCGGAAAAGAACTCGAGCGCGACTCGGCGCGTAAACAGAACTCGAGCGCTAAAGAAGACTCGAGTCTCGAGTCTCGCGTTCAAGAGCTCATATAGACTTGAGTTCTTTATTCTTAAGAGTCTTATTGTTATGAGTCGAGTCGTGTAATGCCGAGTCGAGCTCTAAATTTAGGACTCAAAGACTCGAGTTCTTTACAACACTACCTGCAAGTGGTGCACCTACTGATCAAGGGACGAGGCTCTGTCGAACATAAAATTTCCCGGCAAGCGGCAATTACGTGGAACTAAGAACATAACTGGTGAAATGTGCGCATATAATATGCCTCTGCTTACGCCTTCGGGGCAACAGGCGTGAAATTGTGTGTGATGTTTTTCTGAAAATAATTTACGACAATTACAAAATAATTATTACTTACAACCTACATTTTTATCCCTAAAACGATAATATGGGCCACGCAAACGAAGTTAAGGACAAAAGTTTAGCTTGAACATTCAAAGATGACAAACAATGTAATGATAACACATATTTAGTTTGTTTAATTAAACATTAAAATAAAATAAAAGCTCTTGAGACAGATAGGTACATCGAGTTAGGTTGATAAAATTAATGGTCTTCTATTCGGACGTGTTATGAACTCAAATTTGTTTACGAGTTTCAGAACCACTTCTCAATGTTCATAGAGTGCGTATCTATGAGTTGAGTCATGTCTTAAAGGTTTCCCAGTTTCGTCTGGTGAGATATAAATGGGATCTCGTAGCTCTTCTAGATACAAATTATCATTGATTCAGAATAAAATTTGTTGAAGTTTTAATAAGAAAAATATATGTATTTTTTTTTGCTTTTTCTGTGTGAGATTAAGTTTGAGTGGATCATCTAGTCACAAGAATTTATCTACGACTTTCATTCAATAAATGAAATAAAATTTTGAAGTTGTAGAGCTGATTGGGGTAACACCTTTAAGTAAGTTTGTTTTTTTTTTTAATTTATTGGTCAAAATACCTATACTTATTAACATTATAAAATAAACTTGTTAATAATCATAGTTAGCATAGCAGTTTTGTTAATCAAATATTGGAATAAAATAACACATTAAATAAATACTTATGGGTAAACTGAATCAATAAAAATACCCAAATGATGATGTGAAAAACAAAAACGAGTACTCAAATGTAACAGTCATAAAATATATATTAGTTAAGTATAAAAACCACAATGCCCTACAGAGCTTTAAGTAAAGGAATGTATTTGTACTTGTTAGGGTTTATTTGAAGACTTGTACTTAACGAATAAATTGTTAAACTTTTAGCAGACATCGAAATATTTTTCGTAGTGTCCACTATTCTTATCCGCACTTTTCTATTCTTCTTCTTTTTTAGAGCAACATTATAAATAATACGATCTTCATTCGTCTCGATACACACTACAAAGTTAAAGTAGAGTGACCCATGAAACATTTACTTTGGACCGGGGATATAACAGTGCTCCAAAAAATTAATATTGGAGTCACAGGCTGTATTGTCATTTAATTAAATTAAATGTATTATTTTTTCTTGCGTTTTCTATTTCTTAGTAGTGACTTATCAATATGTTTCTTACGTTTTTGCTTGAAAATAAACACTCTTATGAAGCTCTGTCGGTTTGGTCCCATTAAAATACGAAAATACCTTAATGCTTATCGAAAATCTTATTATAGAAGGTCTCTCTTTCTCGAATCTCTCTTTGGTTTATTTCTTGGAAGAGATATGTTTCTTTTGTTTCCGCTTGAAATTGCACACCAAACACCTACGAAGGTCTTACGTTGTTGTCGCATATAAGCACGAAAATACCTCAATGATTAACGAAAAGACTGATGCTGATTGCCATAAGCAGAAATGGTTGTCAGTGAAATGATTCATCAATTGAATTACGTAGCTGTTACCGGCATTGCGCGGTACTAGCATCTCGGTGTGGTAAATCGACATGGAAATCTTGGAATGAGCGAGAAGCAAAGTGTGGGCCGAGTGACGCCGACCAACACGCGACAGCATTCGAACGTGAGGCTATTTAAAACTGTGCGCAGGCCCCCCGGCGCCGAGTCGACGACTAATGATCAGTGCTGCTCCGTCTGCCGAGTGCGTTGCTACTCCGTGAACAGTGTGTGTTTACACGACGATCAAGCGATCCCGCCAGTGTTTGTTTAGTTTCAGCAGTTTCTAGTGTATAATACACACGCAATAATGGCTGACAGTGGTCTTAAGAGAAACATCCCCATCAAACTTGGAGACTTTTCTGTCATCGACACGGAATTCTCGAGCATCAGGGAAAGATTCGACGCCGAAATGAGAAAGATGGAAGAAGAAATGAGCAAATTCAGATCGGAACTCATGAACAGAGAAAGCAATAACTTCTTCAAGAGCACAACAAGGTACTTATTTAATCTAATTGTCTATAATTCTTAATTCAGCAAATAACTTTATGATTAGTAGAAAACTTTCTGAATACCCGCTAAAAGACTTTTATATACAACCAATATAAACTAGATGCCTTGAAATATACAATTGTATTTGTTAATTAAATTTAAACTATAATCTTGAATAATCCATCTTACATATTGAATAACATTAAAGTATAAGTATATAGAAGCTTTTATCATTATTCCGATCGCAGCATAAAGTTACCGGCCCTGATTACCAAAAAGGGAATCTTGAATTAATGAGTACGTGTGTTGAGGGTTTCGCAACAGTGTCGCCCACTCGGGTGACCTCGGCTGTGACTTCACGAAAGTTTAAAATTTTAATGCCATTATTCGGGATCGTTCCGCAGAACGGCATCTACTGCAGACATCTCAGTCGCGTCCATTTAAAGCGTGCAGCGATACGTAAGCCCGACGCGGGATGATGTCATAAATAGAAATAGCGGCCGCAGCGCTTGCTCCCCACGAAAACTTTTATTGCTAAAACACAGGAATGTGTGAAATTGTAAACACAATGTCAGTATTGTTACGTGCTAACATTTCGCTCGTGGTATGTTTTAAATAGAGCGGTGTTATGCAATGCAATGTCCTCTGTAATTTCATTGTCGTCATTCAGTTCAGAGAAATATCATACAATAAATTTGGAAAAACATGTAATTGTATCGTTTTTCCTCACATATGGCAACATATAATAATTTGCACAGAATTTGGGAACGAATTCGCAGCCTTCAGAAAAAACAGGTTTACGATAATTTTATCAACTCAGCCCGAACGTAGGCGGTTCGAAGTTATGTTCCCGCATGCGTCGAGCCGACTGAAAGTTATGTTTACATTAGTATTCATGACCTAGTTGGAGCGAGTTGATGGAGTTTCAGAAGCAAGTTTGACTATAGGCTATGTACTTTTCTGTGATGAAAACGAACTATGGTTGGCGTAATCGTTCCAAAATTATTTAACATCACATAACGACATCGAGGCGCCGCCGCCGCTGTGCTGGGTCAATGTTAATAAGTCCAGTAGAAAAGAGTCGTCTCAATCGTTTTGTAAATACTGTACAATGTAAACAGCTTCAATGGATGTCGTCACCAAATATTTTTAGGCCCTTGTTGAGTAATTGAAGTGTGGGCAATGGTTGACTGGTCCGCCCATGCTGTTTAGGAATGCGGAGCAGTAAATGGCGTGTGGGTTGTTCGTGCTTAGTAAAAACACGTGATTAAACATTTTTGGAATATCAGCAGTTACACAATGAAGATCACTTAACACAGTATTAACATTTGATAACTTAAGCATGTGCCTACTGTGCAAAGAGCTGACGTCAACCGCTGCTAGCAGACATGGTTGTTTGAACTGTATGAACAATTTACTTAAAAGATTCTCCATTGTTTCGGTAAAAGCAACAATAGATACTGTAATCTGAAAATACGATTTCATATATTTATGCTAGTAATAGTTAGTGAGGTATTCGCACGTGCTTTATCTGGAATATTATATTTGGTGGTTTTATTATTATTTATTTAAATTTAATATTGTTTAAAAAACATATATTTTAATCACTCAAGGAAATATAATTTTTCCCAAAGCAAGGAAACAATTATTCCTAAAATATTAATGATTATTGATTTGGCCCTTCCTATATTTAAATTCTTAAAAAGTATGACTATGATAAATTTATTGTACAAAAATACTACTACTAGTACTAGTATAAAAAAGTATGACTATGATAAATTTATTGTACACTAAACATAAAAACGAATCAAAATGCCTAAACAAATGTATGGAACAATGGGCAGCTTAATTGCTAACAGTATTTTTTTTCAGGCAACCTTAAAAAATGATATAAATAGATAGTGATTTTAATGTTAATATAACAAAATTTGGTTAAGCATTACCTATGTCGTATAACGATGGTAAATCTAGGAAAACTTTATAATTATATATTTAGTTAATAAACTATTTACGCACTTCTTTTCTGATTTGTTATTACCAGAAGATACCCATTTAAAAAAAAATATTTACTTCCCACGTATTAGTATAAATAATATAAAATAACTTTAATTTTATAACTATTGCATTCTTTTTTCTACCTTATAACTATAAACATTATAATATGCCAGTACTAACAATGTAAAAAAATGCTGCTTTATATAACTACTTTGTATTCCAGAATATAAGAAATCCCAAGTTTATGATCCTGCTAACTATGAATTATTATATGAAGCCTTATTGTCCATTAATAAATATGTAAATACAATTGAGCTTCATATTAAACTAACAACAAACATTGCTTTTTGCATGTCTTACAATTTCGAATCTGTTTCCACCGATGGAGTAACCAAGTCGTCTGAGAGGTAATAAAAATATAATGCAAATTATGCAATGACATTTTAAAATGTATTTATGTATATGTATGCATGTATTTGTGTAGTGAGTCCTTGTTTGTAGTGGTTATCTTACTTGCAAAAGTATTACTCAGTGTGACTTCCGTATGCTTAATTATGCTTAGTTCCCTCTTACTAACTATTAACTACTATGTTATAAGTATATCAATAAATTTAACGCCTGCACCATATAAATAATTGTAAGAATGTAGTCTTAGAAACTTACAAATAATATATACAAAATTTATATAATTATCCTCTAGGTTAAAGCATTTGATTTGATTTAAAAACTACACCAATTTCATATTTCAACTGTTCACAAATTTCATTGTTATACGAGGTAAAAATCAACATTAATGACATATTAATCTTTTTGATGTATCCTATTAACCCTGAGAGATAATTTTATAAAAGTAAACATTTACATTAAGAAACGAATATATATTTTCTAGGTAGATACATTCATAATTCAAATTACCTTACGTAATCGAGATATAAATAAGGTTTGAAGTAGAATTTTCTTGAAAAGTGTCTGGTTAAATCTGTTTAGTAAGGAGATTTAACTTTCGAGAACTAATTGAATTTGAGATAATTTGAGCGCTTATAAAGTCAATTTAGATACCTAGTTAGCTGCCTGATTTGTTGTTTGCGGTTGAATGACAAATCTGTTTTAATTTGGCGTGATCAAATAGAATGAATATGAGATTATTCTTCACACATGACAGGAGTTAGTATACAATTGGTAACAAATTACATCGGTATTGCCGCCTACTCTAATATCGGTGAGGTCATTTTGTTGACACTGTCCTTGTATATGCATTCAAAGCTATGACATCAGCTGCTATGTGATGTGATGTGATGGATGATAATCAATAGCAACAGCGGAAATATTTGCCTAGAATTATTAAAAGTCAATATTGTGACAACCCGTTTACCTAGTCCGCTTTTGCAGGTTTTGGGTATTGAAGTATTTTTTTACGGAAAATTCGCGTCTACTGTGAGATGTTTCTATTTTTTACATTGTTTTAGATGGACACATCCGCAAATTAATTATATCTTGCGCCTCTTTTGGACAAGTAATGAAGAATTTCTTCCTTACTGTTCAGTTAATGAATTCAGTAATTATGAACTCGCAAAGTATTTCCATAACGTCGAATTATTTTATTTAAACAAGTCTGACTGTCATGTAGAGAATTGCTAATGTTATAAGATATTTGTACATTTTGTGACATTAAATGACATGGAGTTTGAATTTGATTTCTAAGTTGAGTTTGCATAATTTACAAGTGATATAAGTTAAAATCGTAGTAAACTGTATACCTATAAAATACTGGTGCATTAAAAGATTATTTTTAACAGGCAGACATGTTCTTCGACTAGTGTTTTTAATACGATATCAAATCCAGAACATGTAGAACCTATATGTATCCTATAATTTTTTTAAAAACAATTTTTTTTTACATTCTAATAAGTGAGATAAATTCACCTTTTAAACTGAAAAACGTAGATGGAGGTTGAGGAGGATGTATAATCTATCTATATTTATTTAACAATTTAAATAAGTAAGCAAGCACATTGAGTTGATAGGACCTAAAAGTTACAAAAATATTTATTCCATTATATATTTTCTATCGTGTGGGAAATACTATTTTTACCTACAGTATCGACCAGATTCTAAGTTCGTGCCTTCCTACAATTATCTATCTAGGCCATCGTTACATAAGTCATTATTAGGTTTGACATAAAGTCTATAAAAAACCTTATGAATTCTTTGTTATTTTAAACCTATCATTTATTTTTGCATGTAACATAGGTGAAGCTTACGATTGGATTCGAACAAGGATACGTGCTAATGTTGCATGTTGGTATTTTCTAGTAAATAACATAGAATTTCTTATCCACCTAGTTGTTAAATGTATAGGTAAGCATGTATTAAAAAAGGGCCGAGGTTGCATGCATTGTGAAAATGATACAATATAGCTACATAGTGCAAGATTTTGGTAAAAATTACTAATTGTTTTCCGTATGACTAACAAGAATACTAATTCTTACGAATTCAATATGCTTTTACGCAATCATTTAAACAATGGTATTATGATATACTTATATCATATTAATATAGTAGTACTTTATTTTATACAATAGTTTACTCAATTTTATTGTTACTAATCCTTAACCATTCAAATATTGCTTATGCATTAATGAAGGCTGGGGGTCTTTGCTGAGCTTATTTTTAATGACGTGGGCGATTGTAGGTTTCGGTGCTGATTACGTCAGCAATATAAATTTTTATACTTTTCCGGAATTACTACAAAATTTTGACGATTTTCATTTACATATCATAATAATATATCAATAATTTGCTTCAGTAACATTATGTGAGTTTCATCCCTCTTTCCCAAGTCTAGTCCCTATTTAAAGATTTGTTAACTGCTGCTCATGAAGCAATAAAGTTACTGAAACGGAAAGTATTATGTACCAATATTTACGCAAGCATCAGAGAGACGAAGTTGGGTAACTTTTTCTAACGAGGGTAGTAGGGGGTTATTAATTGCGAAATAGCTGCTAACGAAATACTTGATTGGCAAATATAACAGGTTAATTCTACTAAGTTAAACAGTCGCTAATAGTCTATGTACTTAATCGTAAATTCAAGTTTGTTTTTAATAAGTTTATTGGCTTAGGATCTAAAGTGAATCGATGATGTGCGCCTATCATACGTTGTCATCTTGTCATATTTAAATCGTTTTGCTGGTACAAAAAAATGGAATATAATAAACTGAACCTCTAAAAAATACTTTTTTGATCATCAAAAATACTGATCTAGCATCTAATAGGGGATTAGGTGCTCCATCAGAATTTTTTTGATGTACAAAAAGGTTAGGTTAGGTTGGTAATTTATTAATTTTGATGACACATTAAATATGAGCCCAAAAAAATGTCTGAACATTAAATAATTTTCAACAAGATACGCCTTGTAAGGTGTTAATATGTAGACTGACTTGTGTTTCTTACTACAGTGAAGAGTTGATTTGCAAACTCATGGTAGACGCATCGTAGTGAGATCGTAGCTAGAGAATATAAAAGCACGAGTAAATTACCGAAAATCACAAATTAAAATGGAATAATTTATTCAATGTTGACATATTCTTTGTCAACATAAAATCTAAGCACGTGTTTTACAACTTTAAATGTGAGTCTTCCGCACTTAACACAGGTATTATTAATATTTTTCCGGTTCTTTACTCATGTCGTTAGATTATGTAAAGGTTGCAGGCAGTTAATGTTTGTATTGCCGAATGGTTGCGGCACGCTCGAAGATTTCTACAACCCTGTCTTGACCGAGGGTGTTGTAGAAGGCGACTAAGGGAATGGGATCTCGTACTATGTCCACGGGCTTTACGAGGGGCTATAAAGTTTAAATCTTTTTATTCCATAAACTATGACATAGTAATTGAAAACTCAAAATTAAATATAAATAAAAAAACAATCGAAATATGATTACACTGAAATCACGAAGCTTAGATTCACTTACATGCAACAAAACAATTAAAAACAATAAAATATTTAAGTGCAAGTGAATCTTAGTGCCAGTACCGAGCCACCGCTCTATAAGAAGAATTAGCAAGAAACTCACAGGCTATTCTCTTTTAAATTATCAATTGGTTAGTTACAATAGCCACCTATCACCATTTGATACCTAGAGATCTTTGTGCTAAAAGTCATCTTTGCTAGAACCGTCTTAATTAGTACTTAGTCTTTTTTTAAATAAGTAGTTGTAGCACGGTTTTAGCCCACTCCGAATGGGATATTTGATAGTCAGATTATGTATGTGTTAAATATTTTCGGATTAATAATATTTAATGTGTATGTCCTCAGCTCCACAACGTCCTCACAACACAGTGACAGCAGACAGCTGGCCGAGCCCACTCACTGGGACAGTCTCAACTCGCCGCTGATCCAGGACGAGGGTGATGGCAAATCCCTGAAGCTGCGTTTCGACGTCAGCCAGTACACACCCGAAGAAATCGTTGTCAAGACCGTCGACAACAAACTACTTGTAAGTTCATCAAAAAATATATAAAACACCACTATCACTGGAAGGAAATGTGGAAAATGATTGCTTCCTTCCATGTGAACCCTCTTTCGTTTAAAATGTTATATTCTTAGAGATAATTACACCTATTAAGAACCTGCGACCTCCTATATATACTATACGTTATACTATATATACTATATATTATACGAGTAAAGGATAAAATATGAAACCAACCATCTGGCTAATAGCTGAAACGCCTGCATCTATTGCCGCGTAGATGAGTAGCTCCTATTATAAGAGTTACTTATGTTAATGTAACCCAAATAACAATATAGATTTTCAATAGGTTTATTGCAGTGAAATTATTAATAGATTTAACGTTGTTACTTTTAGAAAAGTAGCCATAACAGTTTAAACAGTTATCGCTGGCTCTACCTTTACTTAATATCCCGCTTGCCAAGACATACAACAATAACAATTGTTTATTTGCAGTTCTGGTCTAATGAAGATTAATTATCTAGAAAATTATATGTATCTATTTTAATTCAGTAATGTAAAAAATATTGGCTGTAAATTACGGCGCCATCGGCAACATGCCAGGCGAGACGACGGCGACGGTTCGCTGTCGGTTTTGTGCACGCCTCACTTTTTCAGAGGTTGACGAAACATTTGTGTCCATTAGTCATGTGCGAACATTGCGAACGTTCTAGACTTAACTATTGTGGTTTGTTATGCTAACTAAAATGTTAACGCGTTTTTGAAGTGTGAAAAGACTTCTGATTCCGTTGAAATTATAAAGGCTTTAAATGGCAGAGGAGTGATTTGCAATATTAACCCTCCAAGTGAGTTAGACCTATGGCGGACTATTATAAAAGATCAAAGTTACAATATTTTTAGGGGAAAGTATATTTTGTCTTTAAAAAGCAATACCGACCGGATTTTGCGTGTCAGCCTACCTGACAGCTGTGACAGCCTTGAGCTCATCGACTCGGGTGAACGACCCAACGCCCGAAACAACCTACAGACGTGTAAACTTTAGACACGAGAATTCCCAAAAAAAGTAATCGTTTTACACGGGTTATGCTGGACTCGTTTGCTAACAGAGTGTATTATGAATTTTACAGGTGCACGCAAAACACGAGGAGAAGTCCGACACAAAATCGGTGTACAGAGAGTACAACAGAGAGTTTCTGCTGCCGAAGGGCACCAACCCCGAAGCCATCAAGTCCTCGTTGTCTCGCGACGGCGTCCTGACCGTGGAGGCCCCCTTGCCGCAGCTCGCCATCACCGACAGAAATATCCCCATCCAGAAGCACTGAGCAACCTCCACCTACCCGCGACAGCTATTCCATACTGTTAATAATTTATTTTTAATTTACGTCTATGTTACTGTAAGGAGTATTGGCGACATTCTCATAATTTATTTGGAATCTTTATAGAGAATCTCAAAATTTTTGATTAACACTTATTTGTAATCGGTCAATTACTCGGGCTATATTCCATTCGTTCATTGTAGAGCACGTTGCGATAGCACTGTTCACGTCTCTAATGTTGCTTTTAGTAACATTGCTTTCACTGTGATTGATAGGAGTTCGTGCATTCTATAATGCATTTTCCGATATTATTTTGGATATTCCGTGGTTAGGAAAAAGTAGAAAATTAAGATTTGATGTGATTTTGAACACGCTAATATGAAAAGCAAAAATACTACGGCCTAAGAGCTTATAGAACGTGTTCATTATATAAATGCAATTCGTATTTGGTGTTAAATGTTATAAACTGAAGATTTTGATTGGCATGACAGCGACGTTTGGAAAAGTGTCTTGATAATAGTTATTTGTAAAGGCCATTTGCTTTATATTACCTGCTGTCAGCAGTGACAACAGTCATGTTACGGTATCTACACAGATTTAACAGCTTTTAACCTGATACACATTTATATTTTAGTACAAACAGTTTGTTACAAAGTTTTAAATGTCAATAAAAATATTAAAAAACCATAATTTTTGTTTTTATTCTGTTTACGTTCACAACAAAAGCAGGAAGACCTATAGAAATACCCCAAAACTATTGATTATAGAAGTTGTGCGTGGGTACGGTTGATTAGTGGACGAAATGATGAAGTACCAAATACATTTCTCATTTTAAAACGTACAATTATGTACACTTTTATCACCTAAATATTTTCATAGTAATCATTCTTGACAACATGTCATAAGCATCTGAAAAGCATCTCGAATGCTTTGCATTGAGTTCAGTTTTACTGTTTTATGTTATGGATTATGCATTCGTTTTTGGAGATATAAATTCGTAATTTACATTTATCTGATTTAAATACAATAATGATAATAAATTAATCTATTCTTTATCTAATTATTAAGGAATACATTTATACATTTAACATACATATTGGACATTTTGTCAGTTTGTTGTATTTTTATAAAGTGGCAGCGATAATTCACGATTTTTGATATGGCACGAAGGTCAGTAGGTCTTAGCGCCAAAGATTGTGAGTTCAATTCTCACACAGGACAAATAATCATTTGTATCAACATTTTTATTAATCTTGTTTTAAGTATTATTTCCTCTATAATTTCCAGCTAGATGTGGAAGAAGCTATAACGACTAGGTATATTATTTGTATATACGTACTATACAAATGCATAATTTCTATAGTGTAACGTGATTAAATATTAATTAACAAGATTCAATAGTATAAAATGGAAAAAAAACCAAAGCTATAAATAAAGTACACATGCAATCAGTACACTTATATACCCAGGTGCAATTAAGCGTAATGAATGTCTTCACTTTATCCGTTACACATTACACAGCCAATACAATTAAGATGGGACGCCAGAAGGTACCTAGGTACTAAGTAGTTCACCACAAATGACCATTGTTTCGAAAGTACCACATACTTTAATGCAAAACAAAGGCTCGGAGCTCCGGATACTACTATAATTAGGAACAATCTATTGTTAGAGTTGTTTGACGAAAATCTACATTAACTGCTATTTATAATGAAAATAGAAATGTTATAGAGACTTTTGTTTAAAGTTCTCAATTTCTCTAGTCAAATGTACAGAAATATTTTCTATTATTTTTAGTTTAACGGAACATTCAGTCGAATTGAGAACCCCCTACAACAAGCCCTAACGCCTAGGGACTACGTGAAGAGTCTTTTTGAAACAATTTTCTTTAGCTTTAGGGTTTGGTCTGATCAGACGAACGTTATATAAGTGGAAGATCTACAAAGTGTATAAGGATCCTATCAAAACCTAAGGAGCCCGAGCCAACTTCACCAGCAAGTGGTGCACCTGCCGATCAACAAATGGCTCTGGCGAATATAACAGTGCTCGGTAAGCGGCAATAGACTCGCCACCAAAAAACCAAATATATATTTGGCGCCCACGTGTAATATTCCTCTGTCTACCCCTTCGAGGAAACAGGCGTGAAAGTATGTACCTATGTATGTATGTACGTAAGAACTACAGACAAAACTTGGCGTGGCAAGGAGTAGTCACACAAAATTATAGATGATTATGCAATAAAATGACGCAAAAATAGGTGCGTGGGTATCTACGTATACGTCAAGTTTTTTGTTATTCGTCATAATGATCCTGCTTAAATATGCACTGGAAAAGCGCACCCACTCATGATGGCCTGCATTAATGCCGTTTCATACCACGTTTAAAAATCCAGCAACGAGCAGGAAAACATATGCACCGGCATAGAACTCGGAATAGTCCTACAGAAGAACGAGATACCCGAGTTATATCAAACATTTCCTAGCCGTCCTAGCAATGAAAATTGGTGAACAATCGTTTTTTTACTACAATCAATGACGAGACGTTTGTACGTATGGTATGCATGGTATACGGAGATACCTAAATAATCAAGGAAAAACTTAATTAGCATACAGGGGGACTATACCTTCACACGCGCTAATTAAGTTAACATATGTGACGTAAATTAAATTAAATTTAAATAAATTATAATAATGAGCAATATTACAACCATTGAAATCTAAATAACATAAGAGCATTTAGATTTCTATGATTACAACATTAATCTACATATACTTATAATAAAATTGTCACATTCCGATGTCTGTACATCGACCTAGTAGTACCTACACACACAGATATATATATAAAAGAAAATTATTTTTTATTAGAGCAGCATAATTCAAATCATTTTTTTTTGAATATTTGCATGTTTCTACGCGCATCACGCAAAACATCGCAGGAAATTAACTGTGGCTTTTACCGATGTATGGCTAAGGTATAAAAATATCATATTTCCACTGTTTTAAATAGGAGCACATATTCGATACAAGGATAACAAATTATATTTCCTAATAGTAGATAAGTAACCAATTATTTACATACTAAATTAAAGAACATAGGTAGTATCCAATAAGTATTCATCACACCTGTGGTCTGTGACGCATATATCGTAAAATCCATGGCTTTATTATGAAGTAATAATGACAGTATGAAACAAAATTATAGTAAAAAAGGACGACAATAGAAAAACTAAAATTTATGTAACACTACGCTCCAAATTCAAATATCTAGCCTGTAGATACATTTTATAATTAGAAAGATTAATCACCCGCATACTGGTTTCTGTTGAACACTACATCATCGTTATTGCTTGAGTATGAATTAGACTAATTTTAGGCTAGTCTAATTTTAGGATCACCCTTTGATGAAGATATGACTGCATCTATAATCATCACATATATAAATGATATAAGTCAGTAACTTAAGTGCATATTTAATAGTATGTACCTACTAAATAGCATTTTGTAAAGTAAAGTTAATTGTTGATTTTTTAGTTACGAACCTTAGTTAACTTGGGAAACTTGTAAATTGATAATGGGAAAAACTTATAAATTTTTAACGTTACACTTTCAACAACTTTAACACTTTCTCTGTAAAAAGGTTAATTTCGGTTTTATAGAACCAATTTCTAAAATATACTCTCTAAAAAATGAAAGTGGAAATGTGCCAAGGAATTGTTAACTTACCTATATATATCGAACTCAGTTCTTCTAAAGTAATCAGTTTGAATGCAAACGCAACGTCTACTTTTGATCCTATACCAATAGATTTATTTACAGCTTAGATTTTCCAACGCTCTGATCGACATTGCTTGAAATAGGATAACTAGGGTACCCTGTAAATCCAATACACTGTAATAGCAACGACCTTATTTTGAGAAAATGAGCCTAAAAGAAATCGAATGATCGTTATTAATTCAAAACACTGTATCTGTGTATATACAGTGTATTAGAATCACAGGGTACTAGGGCCCCGTAGGGATATCCGAAAGTACGGTACAAGTACTTTGCTTAAAACCGAACGTCATTTCATTCACAAGTCGTGTATTTCCGCTTTCAATTCTTAACAGAGCATAAAGTTAATGCAGGCCAAATATGGTGCGGCGCCTTATTTGGCGCGGTGCCATATAAAGTCGTTGGTTCCGGTCGTTGTCGTCAGAAGTTCGTACAAAGTTAAGCGCCCACACATAATTCAGTAATCGGTGACACCAATACTATAGAAGGATATCCACTTTATTCAGTATGATAATCCTACATCTATTTATATTTATGATATAAGATTGTTTATTTGAAATAAAACGTACTTAGTTACGTAGGACTTTACTCTCGCTCTGTCAATTATGAAATTTAATATCTTATTTACCAATATTGGTACAAGAGTAAGAAAATTTTAATTTGTTAAGAAAATAAAGACTAAAAGAGCGACTTAGCGAACTATCGAACTTTGACAATGATGTAGGTATGTAACCTATTTAAATAGTGATAATGAAATAATTATGTATTCAAATTTTTTATTTTTTGTAAAATAGATATTGAAACCATAATATCCTAGTATTATCCCGGTTGCTCAAGCTTGCTTAGGGCCCAGGGTCTGCTTACTGGTCTAACCAGATTTGGCTGAACTTCAGTTATTACGTGGAGCGACTGCCGTCTGAGCTCCACAACCCAGAGGAAAACATCATTCTATGGTTAAACCAGCTGTCAGTCTGTTAGAAGGCACTGAATTCCTAATAACGACTGCCATAGATGTTCATGACAGCCGGGACCAAAGGCTTAGCGTGCTTTTCGAGGCACGAAGCAAGCGATAATTACGCACATAACTTCTAAAAGTCATAGGCCAATGGCCTATGACTTTTCATACACCAGGGTTTGAACCCTAGACCCTCTGAATTAGAAGTTCATGGGTCTATCGTCGTATATTCAATATAAATATTGCAATAAGTAGCACTAATAAGGACAAACTTGGTCACATCAACAGCCTACTAAATTAGTTAAGCTTGACTCACATTTTTAGTTATAAATTCCTTCATCTTATGAGCTCATTCTTACGACAAATTTCGACATGTACTTATCTGCCCACCAATTACAAGAAATAATGTCTTACGAAAAGGATTAAAGCTTTTTTAGTACATAATAAATTCTGCGTTGCATACGTCTAAAGTACAATTTAATATGCAGTTTTTAAAAAATCTTAAAAATCAAAGAGAACTTTTTTTTTAGTGTTAAACTAGTTATGTTACTTATTTAATTAGGTCTGTAAGAACTTTTTATACAAAAAATAAGTAAGCAGCTGAAAATTAGGACTTAAAGAAAATTTGCCAGGAAATTAGTGTATAGTTACGTATTTTATATTTTTTTTACCTA
This sequence comes from Musotima nitidalis, assembly GCA_949126915.1. Lineage (NCBI taxonomy): Eukaryota > Metazoa > Arthropoda > Insecta > Lepidoptera > Crambidae > Musotima > Musotima nitidalis. The sequence goes on along the minus strand of OX421418.1, from coordinate 11,144,056 downwards.
TATCATTATATAGGTAACCTTTTCATGTCGCAAAATATTTTTACCTGTTTATCGTACTGTTTCTCTATTTTATTACTACAAAATAAAATTTGACAAACTTAGGTATACATATATACCATGACCTGTATTGACACATGCGATAGACTTTACTGCAGAAAAAACCCAATATTCGTGGACAACCCTGATAAAATACCAAGTGGGCGAAAGTAAGTTAAGTATTGACTGATTAAAATATCCTGCTGACATATTATTATAACACAGAGCCATCTAGTTTCAAGTACTTACCCAAAATTCGCAGTTGACCTGCGTCTTTTGCTATTAATCCGGCCAAATTGTTGTAGTAATGTTCATGCTCACTGCTTAGCAGCCATGTTGTTATTTTTAAATAGTTAAGCCTAAATTGTATTTTCAGTGAAATCTAAAATTTCTTTAGACAATAAAATTCTTTGAACCGAAATACTTAAATGAATTATTCACCTAACCTTCGGGAAACTCCTCCGTTCATTACTGAAAACCCCAAAAAACATTTAACTGGTTCTGGACCAAAACTTTGTCAATTTTGGGAATCAAACTTAAGTGAATGCATCGACCTCCGCGTACTTATCATCTCGCCTTTTTTTATAAACAGTTATGTATGATTGTTAAAGTAGGTGGTCTCTTTTTGATTAGTTAAATTTATGCTTCCATGCATATGGCAAAATTTATTATCCATCTCATTATCGTCCGACACGTCACGCCACGTTCTCTCACAAAGGGAGAGGAGTCTTGGGTCACTTTATTATGCGGACCCAGCGCGTATTGACGGAGTTAGAGCTCTTAGGGCTGGCAGGCTGTCAACGTATGCAACTGCAGTAGACTTTAAGAGGCAGTGACTAGCTTTCGACAGGCCGTCGACGCGTTAGTGGCTGTCGCTGGCAGCTGGCAACAGCTAGCCGTCTTCTTTAGCAAGTTATCGACACGTCGCCCTCTGCTGTCGCCTTGTCGACAGCTTACTGCAGCCAATTCCACGGCAACTGCAGCCGCTTTTGCTGTCGTCAATGTGCTGCGCATGTGTAAGAGCCCGAAGTGTATTATTAGATGGAAAAGAGTAGCTAATGTCACGTAGTGCAATTGAGTACCTAATAAAAAGTATAAGTAGGTAGGTACCAATTTTATAACAACGCTACGAAATAAAGAAGTAGCCGCACTATCTATGTAATAAAATATTTTATTTATTTTTAGTAAACATAGATAAGTACTTGCTTACATAGATGCAGTGCAGTGACAAGAGTAATGAACTTCAAATCAGTACTGATAAATTTTGCGTCTTTCTTAAAATAATATATGTATTTGCTCCACGGATTTGCTCGAATATTCGCGGAATTAATAAATAAATAATAAATAAATATTTTCTGACAATTACACCAATTATTTAGTTCCAAGATAGGTATCATTAAGAACTTGTGTTATGGATACTAAACAACGGATAAACATACTTAAATACTTTTTTTTTTGTAAATACATACTTAATATACATAGGAAAACACCCAGACCAGAACAAATATTCATGTTCATGCATACAAAGATTTGTCCTGCGTGGGAATCGAACCCACGACCTCTGGAGTGAAGTGTAGGTATACTGACCTCCACGCCATATCGGTCAAATTTCGGAATTAGGAATCGGAATTAGGTAATTGGAAACAATCTCCGAAGTAAATCAGAGTTTACAGTGGGTGACCGTTTGTGTGGAATTTAATATCAAGCTCATTCAATTATATTTTAAGTCCCTGTTATCATTAGATGTGGTAGTCTTTAGCAAAGTAAAGATCCTACTCTTCAGCTCCAAAAATTCTATCGGCAGGATGCCACACACTAGCTTCTGTCAATCCGCACTAGGTTAGCATGGTGGAGTATGATCCGTAACCCCCTCACCTTTTTGTGTGAGAAGGCCCGTGTTAAAAGTGGGACGTTAAAGGACTGTGGCGATGAATATATTCTAATTAAAAAATATATCGAATAAAAACATAAACAAGCAGCGACGACAGCGTGTTATTTGTCACGACGACGTATTTTAATTAATACTGCACGGAATCCGTCCCAAGTGCCAAATGGTCTCAAAAATAACTGACAAGGTCAGTTTGAAATGTGCATGCAATTGACAATCATAATTTTCAATGTAGCTATGTCCCGGTTACATCAGCGGTGCAACCAGCCAGTATAGTTTATTTGAGTTATTAACGTAGGATTGGTTGGATGTGGCTAGTGAGTAATGTTCGGGTGTGATGAATTTAGATCACATGACCGCATCGCTTATTTTAACATCTGTTCTGTAACAATATATCTAGTTAATCGCTTAACTTTTCTTCTTTGTGTGACTTACTTCGTACTGACATCACACCTTTTTACGGCTTCCCGTATAGACACTATTAATTTATAATTTTTTTTATCTATGCAGTGTCTTGTCTATTTTATATAAAATAAAATGCTAACTTAAATGGATTATAAAGTATTCCGCATGATGTCGAATTAAGGACCTTAAAAATGGCGGCAAAAATTCAGGCTACATAAAAAGTTTGATTGTGTGTCAAGATAGCAGTAGCTGAGAACAACGACTACCACTTTCTGCATAACAACCAAAACTACGCGCTGCTTTTTTATGAAATATAAAGGAGCAACAATAGTGTAATTTGATCTTCGCACATGCATTTCGATAACTTTTTTCAAGTTGAAAATCTCCCTGATTATGCAATTCAAATTTTTAAGCTAATTGAGCATTTTCTTTTAGTTGAATAGTAATAAAGGTTCCGGACAAGTAGGTGTATTTACTTGTATTCTTCTAATTAAAAATAAGTAAGACCGATGTTTATGGTTAAATAGACGTTACGTAAAACGCGTTTAGCTCTCGTGCAAATTTCCCTCATCACCTAATGATTAGTAAGATGATATCCGTTATGTATTTCGTATCATAAAATATGCTTCGCTTGGTGCAAATCAAACAATCATTATAAAGAACTTTGCAGCCGATATTCAGTAGGTGATTATTAACAGAGATGAGAGATAAAATATTTTTAGCTACGCAGCTGAGAACACACGTGGCTAGAAATAACACAGATTCTCGTTAAGTTTACCGTTGATAGACGGTGTTAAAATATTTTGACAACACCTGTAAGATTTTTTACATTCTATAATATTTTTTAAAGTAATAGTATTGCTTTAAAAACATGTCAGTCGTGTGAACGTTAACATAGTAAAATGAAATAAAATTTTTAGTAGACGATAAATACTTTATCTACCTACTCGTATAAAAGCGAAAGGTCACCCATTAGCTAAATCTCGAAAACTTCTTGACATATGAATATGAAATTTGGCACAGAGGTTGATTATGAAAAGTACCTACCTATAGGTACTTCGACTAATAAAGGATCTTTAGAAGCAGGGGTGCTTCTCGCGGGTCCGAGATAATAGGAAAGTGTATTTGTATTACTTGGACTTCGACGTATTATATATAACTGAAGATTTTCTACATATATTATTTGATGTCGAAACTGTTTTGTTCTGTTACACAAGTTTTTGCTTTGCTTTTTTTAATAGACAAACTATTTTTAATACTGCTCTTGATTGCAGGACCTACATTTGATTGCAGTAACACTTTCCATTTTGACACATATATTAAGGGCAAGTGGGTAAGCAATGATGACGTCGGTATTAGTCAGATGGCCGACAAATAATATCTATAGCATGTATAAATTACCTAATGCATTCGTTTCAAACAATAAATTATATCATTTAGAACTAAAAGCAGCGATAATATTTCGTTGGTAATGGACGTGTGAGATAAAATTAGTTTTGTAGGTGTTGAATCTTTAACAGAGGCAGCGGCGTTTTAACTGTCAGCTAAGACAACTTTACAGTAAAGTTTTTACCTTGAATCATTTTACGGCATAACATTTGATAAATATTCATCTTACCATTATTATTATTGTATTTAATTAATTTTATTCAGCATCATCTCAACTCAATAAAAGTCTCCTATTAATCTATCTGTCTATGCCCAAAAATAATTTATCTCTTGTTTTCTGTTAAAAATAACGGTATGGATACTAAAGAACGGATAAACATACCTAAATGTTTATCCGTTCTTTGTATCCATAACACAAATTCTTAATGATGCAACAAAATAATTGGTGTGATTGTAAGAAATTATTTATTTATTTATGTCATATATAAATCGTAATTATGACAATTAACTGTATGCGTTTCAGTGTCACCCAGGTCAGTACCACGTCTCATTACACTGGCCGAAGACTTTTGTCGTGAGGCATTGAGGTATTTTGGACGAACAGATATTTCGTAACTCCTCCCAACCAGTCGTTTTGCATTAAAATATGACACAATACATATTGGAAGTAAAATTTGAACGTCGTCACTGTGCCACGTAACGATTTGAGTAATCAATATATAATATCCTTAATACTAACTTTACGATTATTGGACAAGAAATTTGTATTAGTTTTAGTACCACGCTTAATTTGTATTTCATTGCCACCATAAAATTAACCTAAAAAATTCAACCCTTAAACGGTTTAGGAGTTCTCTAGGTACATATTGAAATAATACATCCAGATTAATATATTCCTTAAATTCCCAACATTCTATTCGAAACTATAAGCTGCGTTAATCTATAAATATATTATAAAGCTTTGTTTGTTTGTTTGAACGCGCTAATCTCAGGAACTACTGGTTCGAATTGAAAAAATATTTTTGTGTTGAATAGACCATTTATCGAGGAAGGCTTTAGGGTATATAACATCACGCTGCAACTATTAGGAGCGAAGAAATAATGGAAAATGTGAAAAAACGGGGAAAATGATTAATCCTTGAGGGCTTCCGTTGCGTGCGCTGCGAAAAAAGGTCAAGATACCAAAAATATATGTATGAAAGAATTATTCCTGTTGAAATGATCTAAAAAAATGTCCACGACAGTTTGTCTATCTTTTAAGATTAACTCACTATAACCGTTTTTATGGTAATTACAATTTTAAAATAACACCGATATACAATTCAGCCGCGCCGCATGATGTGCAAAACATGACGCTACAAGGAGGAAAGGCGTGGCTTGCGAGCGACGCGGAGAGGAGAGTGTAGCTATACGAGGTATAAAAACTGAATAACTAAATTCTCTAAATTAATAACAGAAACTGACGCGGACAAAGTCGTGGGTAACAGCTATAATTTATAAAGTTGAGGTTGTTCGCAAAAATAAATGATGCCCAAAATAACTATTCCACTCGGACGAAGTCGCGGGCACAGCTAGTTAATTGATATAACTTAGTAATTGATACGTGAGGTATATAGTTTGACAGTTGCTAAATCTAACACGAAAGCAACGGAATGTAACAGTAAAATCAAAAAAAAAAAACAAAATTTATTTATTCAAGATTGGCTCAATAGAGCTCTTATGAATTTCATACTTATAAACTAACGCGCCCAATCATTGCGGGCGGGGGCTTGCTCTCAAAAGAAATCGTTAAGGTTGATTTTTTTTCCCCGCTAGTTACAATAAAAATACCTATATTAAAACAATTGTGTTCTGCAGTCAGAAAATTTAAAAAAAATAAGACAAAACTCTTTTAAGCAATATTAACATAATTACGGATAAACATAAGTATAGTAGAATTTTATATAATTTTAATTTTACATTAAAACCATTTTAAAATATTGCTGTGTGGTTGCCTCTAAATAATTTGTACACCCCTTATCCTGCTCGCGGGTGTCGTAGAAGACGACTAGAGAAGTTGGACCTCGTCTAGTGTCTATGTGGGCGACGGGCTAGCCACCTTTCACCATTTGAGACGTTTCACCTAGATTCCTCTGCGCTGAAAGTGAATTTACGACAACTAAATAAACTATTTGGCTTATCGCCAACCACAGCGATAGCCGGGACAAACAACTTAACGCATCTTCCAAATCACAAAAGCATTAGATATCAAATCAAATCAAACGGTAACATATCAAGGCAACCAAGGAATTAACTGTTTAACTTCGGTGATCATTTCAATGTCTGTCTCAGAGCTACGAGCGTTAAGATAATAAATATATATTTTAGACAATCCATAGTAAGGTCCATGAACCGCTCGTAGCTCTGCGGTGCTCGGTGGTCGGAAACGATCACCAAAGTACAGCAGAGTTTACAGAGGTCAGTCCTGGGATGGGTGACCCTTTGTGTGGCATTTGATATCGAGCGCTTCCGTGCTTCGAAAGGAATGTTAAGCCGTTGGTCCTGGTTATCACTAAATGTGGTAGTCGTTAAACCATGTTAGAGGCCTAATGGGCGGCTTGAAAAAATCTAACAGCAGGACGCCATACACCTGCCTCCGCCAATCCGCACTGGGTCAGCGTGGTGGAGTATGACCAAATACCCTCGCACCTTGATATGTGAGAGGAGGCTCGTGCTCAGTAGTGGGACGTTAATGGGCTGTGATGATGATGATAGTAAGATCGTCGATGCTAATATAAATTAAGGTGCTCAATAAATTAAAAAAAAACAATATTCAAAGACAACATATATTAAAAGTTAACAGTTATTAATTATTTCGTAAGAACTTTAGTGAGGTATCCTTTGGCTTGGTATACTAGTAAACCTAGAGAGCAGACTACTAGCGCTTCGGTGGCATAACCCAGTACAACTTCCTTTACAGTTTTTTTCTTAATCAGATCTGCAGGAGGTGGGTTGCTTTTATTAATCTAAAAATTAAAATAACATTGTTTAGTATTAAAACAATAATGAACAAACAATGTCTATTGCAATACATGTACACATAACACATACATAAGCAATCAAACCAAATTAAGAAATTGTCTTAAGGGCATTAAAATTTTTATTTGACGAAATAAACAGTTCAGACATTACTAGCAATACATTCCAAACACTTCTGACAATATGCATGCACTATTAACAAAAATACATCGCCTTGATATCTGGACATGAAAGCAAAAATTACAATACATGTGAACAGCTCTGATGAGTTGATTTTTCCGTGCATACATTGACTGGCCCTGAATATCTCTCATGGTATCTTTGGTATGTGAAAGGAGGTCCCGGGATCAGTAGTGGGGCATTAATGTGTTAAAACGATGAAGATAATTCATTGGCTGGGGCCAATATTTATTTATTTACAAAGTATACGTTATGCGGGTGAACACTATCATATTGGATGTGGCTATTAAAAAAATATAAATGTAATTAATACCAAGCTAATATTTGCCCAAGTCAAAGCATAAATATCATCATTCCTTGTTATAGAGGGCAGACTTAAGTTCCACCATGCATCCAGTAAACAATATAATTGTTTATTTCTAGGTAAATTTTATTTGCTGATATTTCATGTTAGTCTCTCAATCAATTCACGTTTTAAATGTTTTTATTTAAAGAATACTTACAATTTACATTTAGCTCATTTCATGCAGGCCGTCATGGGAAATATGCATGGTAACAAGGGCTTGTTACCATGCATATTCCCGGTATGGAGCGCTTACATTTTTTTTTTGGGAGTCACATTATAAATTTTGTACCTACTAACCTTAATGAGAACATTTTTCATTATCTTCATTTCGTGTCTTATGCTATTAATATTACTAATCAGTTTCTTAGCAGTATTTCTTAATTTGTCCAGTAGAGGAGAATCCGGTGGCTCGAATTTAATTTGATTTTGAATTCTACTATAATCTCTCAAAACATATTGTAAAGTAGCTTCTAGCACGTAGATCTGATACAAATGTGAACCCAATGTTGTTAAACAATCTAGAACACTGAAAAAGTAAATACATTTTAATGATTGTTATAATTTCTATGCGGTAGTCGTTATGCGAAGTAAAACGTGACGCACCTGCCTCTGCCAATCTGCAAAAAGGCAATTGAGGTAGCACGATATGACGTGAATCCCTCTTATCTTTCGTTTCGTTTGTAAAAGGCCTGAGCTTAGAAGTCGTAAGTGATTTTTCATATTCACTTAATACTTCATAGAAATCATTTTTAAGTACTTATATATTCAGTTGTGAATACAAAATCTATATTTGGCATGCATTTTGAATTCCCCATTGAGGATTTCGATAGAACAACTTTTGAACTTCATAAATATTTGGAGTAGTTTGGCTTAAGAGTACATTAGGCCTACCGGTGTTTGGTATATAGGCAAATATTTCGACTGTTGAGATGTTACACTATTACAAATTATGGTAATTTATGCTTACGTGAAATTTTCCATTTTGCGTGCGTACAATCCAGATACAGCACTCAACTTCCACCCTCTTCTATGGAAATTCCTCAGTCCAATTTTAAGCCGTTGCCTTTCATATGGCATATCAATACCTAACAGATTCATGTCATTTTCTTCCATTAGTAAAAATGATCTAAGATCCATTCCACTGTCCATAATTTTAGATGTTAGTCTTTCGCAGTTCATACCATAGAGAAGATTTGGAATCTCATTTATATAATTAGGCCTGAAACCGAAATTTTTTTTACATAGCAATACTTTAATTCGCATACCCGTTAACTCCATATGAACTATTATTGTTTTTTGTACTTTAATTATAAAAAAAAACTAGAATACCATTATTGAAAAAAAAGAAGTAAGAATAGTGCTTATTTTGGAGGTATTGCTTTTGCAAATTATGTTGATTAACTCTAGGCTAACCATTTAATTTAAAAAAATGTGGAGTTGTCTAGTTTGCGAATTAAGATACCGAAAAGTATGTTGTCTTACTTTTCTTCAACATTAATTCCTGGATAAAACTCCGACCATGATCTCACTTCGTTAGCCACATAAATATTTTTTTCTATATCATCTTCAATCTTGTCTGCATCAAGATATTTCTTCAATATATCTATAATATTCTGATAGTCATGTGAAATGGCTATATCTAAGACAGATCTATTAGACTTATCAACTTCATTCAATCTTGCTCCATTTTGTATTAGAAGTTCTAAAATTTCTGGTTGATTATGATGGGCAGTCCAAAACAATGCCTGTAAACAACTTTTTGAAATTAGATTTTATAAAGTAATAAATTATTATTACATACATTTTTACACATTAGTCATTTCCTACGTCCACATTTCACCAATTTTATTGTTAGTCCCACGTAATAGGTTGCGAGCCTATTGCAGCTTACCGGTTAATCGGCAGGTGCAACTCATGCATGTAAAGGATTTAACAAAAAGGATACAGAAGACCTTGCGAAGTGGAGGCATGCGAGGAGGACGGAAAGCGGACCCGTAAAGCCGCAATCGGATGCTCAGAGGATGATGCTGGTATTGTGGTATCTATTATAGTTACAATTAAAACAAAATAAACAAAAAAACCTTTTAAGAAAGCTTTTATTTAAATGCCCTAAAAAGATGGATATAAATTTTTACTTACAAATTATAACTGTCTTATGACTTATAGCCTATATTATACACAATTCATAAAAGCTTGTCGCGTGATTTAGGCTTGTGTAAATTAACTAGTTCGTAGGTAGCTATTTCATTGACCAACTTATTCTGATAAGTTTATTTTATTTCAGTTTAATTAGGTAAATACTTACAGATACCTATCTAGTACCTACTTAAGCAAACGTCGCAACAAGCTTTTATGAATTGTGCATATAGGCTATATGTAGACAGTTAAAATTTGTAAGTAAAAATTTATTTCCTTCTTTTTAGGGCATTAAAATAAAAGCTTTCTTAAAAAGGTTTTTTTGTTTAATTTATTTATTACTTTTAGTCATCGCTAACTAGGTTTCTGAGTCTGTTCATCTCATTCAAAGCATCATTGTTGCAAGATTCAACAAGCCCTTTCATTTGATACCCATATTGTAGAAATGCATTAAAATCACTTTTCCGCCATCTTTGATGTTCCGCCATATTGGATTTAGAATGACGTCACATTACTTTTCGAGTCACTCTCAACAAACACTTTTATTTGATACCCATACTGTAGAAATGCATTAAAAATTACTGTTCCGCCATATTGGATTTAGAATGACGTCACACAACTAATTGTGTATTGTCATCCAATCTAAACGTGCATAAAAAATTTCAGCTTAATCGGCTGAGAGTATCTGCTTCAAAATCGGGTCGCAAGATTCCACCCGAACATCCTTACATACACACATTGCAAGTTAAATAAAAGCATTTAAAAAAACCATTTTTCTTTTTAATTTTAGATCTTATTCAATTATATGTATGTGTGCTATTTATTGAGCTATAATACACTGTACTTAGAGTAGAAAAGCATTGGTTAGTTTTGTTCACCTGCTGGTAGAATATATATGGATTTGAACTTCTTCAATAAAAAGTAGATGTACTTACTGTCCAACCCTGCTGATCTCTCATTTCAATATTGACTTTTTCATTCAAAAGTTTTTCAACTACAGCTACACATCCACTACCAATTGCTCGCATTAGAGGAGTTTGTCCATATTTGTCACCGATGTTCAAAATACAATTATATTTCAATAACATTGTAATAATGCTATAAATAATGTCCTTATTAGCTCCACTGTTAGAGCAAGCTGCCATTATCGGAGTCATGGAATCTGAAACATAATTAAGAAAGCTTTCAAGACAAAAAAAATATTTGTATCACATTGTATTATTATTAATAAGCATATTTACTACATTTTAATAGTAATAAAGTGACTTAAAGTACTAAAAATGGTTTAATGGTATTTTTGTTTTGTTTGTTAACTTTGATCTATTTCATTGATAATTATTCTGACACTTTTACAGTACATACATACACATGCATGTAATGATATCTAGGACTCCTGTGGTGTCAAAGTTGACAAAAGCAGATACCTCTTTATCAGAAGGCTGTCAAGAAATATATATTTTCAGCAGTACTTAGTGTAATAGGTAAATTTATAACTAATAATGTAATAAACTTCTGTCACTTCTATTACTTTTTAATAATACTAATACAAACTGGTACAATTATGGCATATTTTACAAAAAAAAATAATGAAACCAAGAAAACAATTACATTAAGTGAGATATTGTTAGTCACTGCTTTGGTAGCATATTTAACTTTACCTATATTAAAAAGTTCTTTAACTACTATATCATTATTAATAATTATTTTACAGACAACTGGATAGTACATGTCCATTTAATATTTATTATTTCAACTCAGCCCATTAACATCACACTCTGAGGGCTAACCCAAGGTGAGAGGGACTCAGGGCATAATTCATTCAGCACCCAGGGTGAATTGGCAGAGGCCATCATGAATTGAAGCCAGCTTCGTAAAGCCAAAATAACGTTATGCCAATAAATTTTAGGGTATTTCACATTATAGATCCTAAAATTAGGGCTCAAATTATAATGGTGGCAAGACAATAATAGTTTGTTAAAAGTTTAGGGCACAATTACAATTTAGCCATATAATATTAGAACTAAAATTTTTGGGACCAAAGGGCACCCTGCATTAAAAATAACAATATGATACCATAAAAAAAGTAGTATAATGTACCTACAATGATATAAGATTGGCATCCACTCACTTTAAATATTATCTATAGAAAGGGTTTAGGTGTAACTAGTAATTTTAGGGCTGGAGTGAAAAACCAAGTAAGTTTTATGAAAATATAACTTTTAATTACCTGCATGTAAATTAGGATCAGCTCCAGCTTCCAACAACAGTTCTACAATTTTATCTTGAGCATGGAAACATGCATGCATTAGCGGAGTCCAACCACTATCTAACTTCATGTTTACATTTTTATTGAGATCTGTAAATATTAATAATATTTAAATAATTATAAACTAGTTTGCAATGTTCTGAGAAAAACATATGAAAGAGTATATTTTCTCTTGTACACGACTTGAGCATAGGCTCAAGTTAAAACAATATTTACAACTTATCAAAACCTTTTTAAATTCTAAGAACATGGAAAAATGGTTCAATCTTAAAGTCAATATTAAATATTGTATATATATTACAATATTAAATGATATAATTACCCAATTTAATTATTTTATCAACTTCATCAACATTTCCATTGATTATGGCATCTTGTAATGTAACTTCAATAGTTTTCTTGTAATTCTGGACTGGTGCCTGATAATTCCGCACCTGAAATCAGTAATAACATTCTGTTTCAGCATGAGGATAATAAATAAATCAGCAAACTTCTTAAACTATAACCATGATAGTACAAGCTTGAATATTTTACTCAATTTCCAAATGAAAATCGTATGAAAGTGTTTGTGAAACACTTTAATTGTAGGATAATCATAAGACACATCCACTATTGTAAGTACAATGGGCATATCAACAATAGTGAGAATCAAACAGTCATTGCAATAAATCTAAAATTTTGAATAAAATAAACAAGTCAATATAGTGGTGAAAAAAAAGCTTTCTTTAAGCACATTATATTAATATTTATTAGAGTAATTATCACCTACTTATGGTGCAAGCTCTATTCCAATTTTTTGTTTCAAATTTAAAACATAACAGGGTACATAACCATAACATATAAGCCTACATTTCAACAGCTATATTGATAGTCTCACATAAAAGGAGGCTTGCCTATTTCCGCTTACTGAGAACTGTGAAATTTGGCAAAGCCTTGTCTGTTGATCGGTAGGTGTACCACTTGCAGTTAAGGTAAGCTTGGACTACAAAGTTTTTGGTAGGTAGATATTTCAAAGTTAGTGAATTTACACAGCAATGTTATCCCCGAATTTATGTATTTTATTCTATAAATTTTACATTCATTATTGTTATTTATTAACTTCTACACATATACAACTAACACACATAGTATCAACATTGTATTACGCTACCTGATGCAAGATGTACGGATTAAACAAGGTAAATTACTTATAACTATAAAAATATACACTGAATGAAGCATACCGGCTTTTCATAAAATCCATAATCATCGCTGTCGGAATCTTCGTCCGATAATCCTGCAGGGCGGAAATTAGCCATACTGTAAATAAATTTTACATTGGCCTGATATAATGTAAATTAATATGTATAGTTTAATAAGATAGAGTATACACCGTATGAAAACTATACTTATATTGTTTGTTTGTTCTTACAAGACACAAAAAAACTTAGGTTAGGAACTCAGGTCAAACAAAAACATGACACTGACACTTGCTGACATTTTGTTTCTATTGGTAGCTTTTGTTTTCATTTATAATAATAGGTGCAGGTTATTATGCCATTGTTTTAGAAAAGAAGGTGCGGATTTTTGGACGCTCAAAATGTACGGCTCGATATATTTATGCGTGACCAAATAGTAAATTTGCCCGCTTATACAGTAAAGGTTATCTCAAAGGTCACAGCTAATACCAGTGCTCGCTCGGTTAAGATAACAGGTATCAATCGAACAGTCCACAATCCTTATGATGCTGAATTTTCGTAAGAGCGCCATTCAACCCGGACTGCTGTAGACCGCATCCACTACTCTCACTTCTCATGTGGTCGGTATCATACTCCTTTTTTTTTAATGGAAAATCATCAAATGATCGTGTCCCGCTGTGGGTGGAGCGGGAGGGTGTGTCAGACTTTTACTGACTAAAAACCATCCATGTTCCTTCTTGTCGTATTTACGTCGGTAACAAAATGCATTTACGCACTGACTCCCGGCCAAAGGGGGACCGAGAGAGGTTCGTGGGACCCACCACCGGCAGACATGACCGCCAGTAGTAATACCCACAAAAATCTTTCGACGACGCCCGCCGCTTGTTGAAAAAGAGGCGGGGGGCCAGTACCTGATTGCAGCTCTGACACCCCGCCCGACTCCCGCAGCCCCGGCAGGCTTGACCCCCACCATGGGGGCCCCTCAGTGTGCTGACTTCTCTTTAAGGCGCGCGTGGAACACGAACGCGCCATTGACGCGGGCTGTCGTCTATGGAAGACGGACGGGCAGCGAGTTACCCATTATTCGCCGCCCACAAGCCAGCGCCTACGGTGGCCGAGAGTCGTCTCGCAGCTATACGTCCCTCGGACCGTCGGTGCTCGTCCCGCGGTGGACTCCCGAGACGTTTCGACGCGGCAGTCCACCGCGGCGGCTGGGACCGAGATGAGTGGTATTCTGCCTCTCTCGCTCCGCCGCCTCCTTTGCTAGCATGACTGCTTCGCAAAAGGAGGCGACAGCCCCCCATTCTCTCTCGCTCCGGACCATGGCCTCCACCAAGGCCGAACGCGAGAGATCGCCGCCGCCAATCGCCGCTACGAGGATACGTCGGAGCCCCGCCCACGCTGGACAGACCGCGATGGTGTGCTCCACCGTGTTCTCTAGCTGATCTTCACAGTGGTGACACCTGGACGTTTCCTCCCGCTTGATTCTGTGCAGGAACCTACCGAAGCAACCATGCTCGGTTAGGACATGCGTCAGGCGGTAGGTGAGCGCGCCGTGGCGCCTCTCTAGCCACTTCTCAAAGAGGGTACTTACCGCCAGCCACAGTGGGTTGCGACAGTCGTTCTCTCCATGACGATGAGATTGCGCCGAAAGTCCATCCGCTGCGAGTTACTCCCCGACATAGTATCTCCACGCGCCACCCATAAGGGCGCGTGAGAACTATCGCCTCGAGTCGAGATCCCATGGCGGCAATCCGGCTAGGGCGATCAGTCAAATGAATAGTCTACTTATATTTTTAACGCACCGATTATTGATTAATTACCTCCCGCTGGGGTGCTGAGTACCTCCGGGTAGGGCGGAGGCCGGGAAAAGGTAACACTCAGAGGTTGGCGACTCTGTACTATTTACCGGGAGGGAAACCAAGAGAGATCTGTGGAGGGTGGAGCTGGCGGGCCAGGAGGACCCGTCTAGCAGCGCCAGGAGGGTCTTAGGCGGTGGGGGCAGGGGGCCCCTGCTAGTCGGCTACACACGTTATGGTCGCATAAAGAGGAGGGGCGCGCTGACTGCGCCTCTCTGAGGAGATCTTCCCGGTTGTGGTCCGAGGGACGTATAGTTGGTCCCACGTAATAAGTGGCGAGCCTATTGCCGCTTACCGGGCACTGTTATGTTCGCCAGAGCCTCGTCCGTTGATCGGTAGGTGCTCCACTTGCAGGTGAGGTTGGCTTGGGCTTCTTAGGTCTTGATGGGATACTGTTATATACACCTGCATCAGGATTAAATGTGTATGAGTATGTATTAAAATTTGTCATCTTCATTTAAGTAAATCTATAGTATCTATACTAATATTCTATTATAAATCTGAAGAGTTTGTTTGTTTGAACGCGCTAATCTCAGGACCTACTGGTTCAAATTTAAAAATTATTTTTGTTTTGGATAGCTCATTCATCGAAGAAGGATTAGGTTATATAGCATCACGTTGCGACCAATAGAAGAGCAGAATCAGTGGAAAATGTTAAAATGAGGGAAACTATTTATATTTGAGAGCTTCCGTTGCGTGCGCTACGTAAACGATTCAATTTACTCAGAAAATATGTATCAAAGAATTATTCTTCTTTAAATGATCTAAAAAAATGTCTGGGGCAGTATAGGTATTTGGCTGCTGAATTACAGTATATTTACTAGTTCGGAAGCCTATGGAATCATTTAATTTGTATATTGTTTAATCAATTCAATAAATATTTATTATTATTGTCATAATATTTCTATCTCTTAAAGAAGACAGACTCACTATAACCTTTCATATGGAAATCAAATTTTGTTCGAAATTAATGCAACATTGCCACTTATCTGCCAAAGAATTAATATAAACATAATATCAATTCTTATCCAAATAAATGTGATGCTAATTAAGAGTATTTAATTAATGACAACATTATCCTTGATATCACTTAAATTTGATTAACATCTTAGAAGATAAACCGTAGCGTTAACGAAATTAACGACCTAATATTAATTTAACTTCCAGGAGATATAGTTACCTACTCATCTATTAAAAGTCAAAAAAAAAGTCAAAAATACTTTATTTCATAAACTATTACATAGTACTTGAAAACGTCAAAATTATAAAAAAATAACAAAAACAAATAAAATATAACTATACTAAAATCACGAAGCTTAGATTCACTTGCAACCAAATAATTTAAAAAAACAAAAAACATTTAAGTGCAAGCGAATCTAAGTGCCAGTTCCGAGCCACCGCTCTGTAAGAAGAACTGGCAAGAAACTCACAGGCTATGCTCTTTTAAATTATCGATTGGTTAGTAACAATCTTCATTTGTCTGTGACGCTATACAATGCAACATAATATAACAATATTCATGCTTTAAGTCATTCATATTAGAATAGCCTGTATGAAACGGCGGTTTAATCCCAAGCATTTTTATCAGCCATATAGTCTTTAATAGAATAATATCCCTTTGAAGACAGCTTGCGTTTTATTGTTAATTTAAATTTATTTAGGCTTAATTGCTGTATATTGCTTGGGATTTTATTATAGAATCGCACACATTGACCTTTAAAAGATTTGTTAATTTTTTGGAGCCTAGTGGCAGGTACAACTAGTTTATGCTTATTTCTTGTGTTTAGGTTATGTATATCACTTTTCTTACTCAATTTATCAAAATTTTTGTGTACATATACTAGGTTTTCATAAACAAACTGACCCGCCACTGTCAAAATACCAATTTCTTTAAATTTATCCCTTAGTGAATGTCTACATGGTAGATTATAAATTGCTCGTATGGCCCTCTTCTGCAGTACAAAAATATTTTGAATATCTGCGGCACAATCCCACAGAAGAATACCATACGACATAACACTATGAAAATAGCAATGATAAACAAGCCTAGCTGTTTCAACGTCTGTTAATTGGCGAATTTTCTTTACCGCGTATGCAGCAGAGCTGAGCCTATTCGACAATTCACCAATATGTGGGCCCCACTGTAACTTAGAATCTAATATAACACCCAAAAATTTGGTGGTATCCACAAGGGTCAACTCATCTTCCTTTATTTTAATAGTGGTGTTTACTTGTCCGACGTTAGGCGTCACGAATTTAATGCATTTCGTTTTAGCCCCATTTAATAATAAATTGTTAACGTCAAACCAGTGCACCACCTTTGAGATCGCATTGTTTACATCGTCTGGGTTCTGATATCGCTTTATTTTAAATAATAATGATGTATCATCAGCAAACAATACTATCTCGTGATTTTCCTTTACCAAATGTGGCAAATCATTAATATAAATTAAAAACAAAAACGGGCCGAGAATCGAGCCCTGCGGTACCCCCATTTTTACTACAGAACCCTGAGATCGCTTTCCATTAACTTCAACCCTTTGAATCCTATTACTTAAGTAAGAAGTAAGAAGATCCAATGCGGAGCCTCTTATTCCATAATAATCTAATTTTTTTATCAATGTTTCATGAGGAACACAATCAAAAGCTTTGGACAGATCGCAAAAAATACCTAAAGCGTCCAAAGAATCTTCCCAAGCATCAAAAATATGTTTCAAAAGCTCAACACCTGCATCGGTTGTGGAGCGACCCTTAGTGAATCCAAATTGTTTTGAATGCATTAAGCCATTTTTATTAAAAAATCTTAACATTTGGTTGTAAATAAGTTTTTCAAAAATTTTACTAAAAGTAGGCAGCACTGAAATAGGTCTAAAATTAGTTGGGTCTGCTGTACTGCCCGATTTAAATAGTGGAATGATTTTACTATTTTTCATTAAATCTGGAAACGTGCCGCAATCTATACATTTATTAAATATTATAGCTAAACTGTGCGCCACCGAAACAATGATAGGCTTGGTAACTACGATGGAATTGCCCCAGAGGTCTGCAGTCTTTTTAACATTAAGAGTATTAAATGTCTTAATTATATCTATGGGTGTTACATGATTAAACATAAACTCTTCTGTACAAATGTTTACATTATCTCTTAAAATAGCCTCCGCTAAAGTAGGCGAGGAATTTAAAGTTTTTGTAGTAGACACTGGAATATTAGTAAAGAAGTCTTCAAAAGCATTGGCAATATCTAAGTCAGATGTAAGCGTCTTGCTATCAATGTTGAGTTTAAACTTATTATTATAATTCTTATTTCTTCCCGTTTCACTATTAATAATATTCCATGTCATTTTAATCTTATCATCACTATTTTTAATTTTATAGCTCAAATAACAAGACTTTGCCGTATGACATGCTTTTCTAAATATTTTAGAATATTTCCTTACATAATTATGAAATTGTTCACTATTGTTAACATTTCTTTCGTCATACAGTTCATACAGTCTCTTTCTACTTTTATGTAGCCCAGGAGTAGCCCATTCACTAAAGGCAGCATTATCATTTACCTTAATCGTTTTGGGAGTAAATGTTGATTGAAAACTACTACAAAAGTCGCTAAAAACATATTATATAAAATATTAGGGTCATTGCTTTTATCTACCATGGGTAAACTAAATAATAATAATTTATTGTTAAACCTCTCAAAACGATTATTGGTTTTTGGTATAAATGTTATTGTTCTTTTAGCCACAGTTTTATTTCTACAAAGCAAAGATATTTGTTGACCACAATGATCTGAATCTAATTGATTAATAATTTTTTTACTGTCATCACTCAGTATAATATCTGTAAATATGTTATCCAAGCAAGTGGCAGTAGTGGCTGTAATTCTTGTTGGCTCTAGAAACACATTTATCAAATTATATGATTTAAAAAGTGCTTTTATTCTTGTACATGCACTCGAACACTCTAGCAAATTAACATTAAAATCTCCACAAACAATAACATTTTTGTTAGCATTATAAACTTTTCCCAGCACTTCATCCATAATACTTTCAAATAAATCATATGAAGCTGATGGAGGTCTGTATACACTCAATACAACAAACCGCTCCATTTCGATACAGGCTATTTCAATAATCCGTTCGGCTGAGAAGCTTACTATATCATGGCGCTCCTTGAATCTAAATTTCTTATTTACTATAATTAATGATCCACCATGTATAGCACCCTCCCTGCAAAACGAACTACCTACCTGGTGATTATTAAAATTGAACATGAACTGGTTACTTTTAATCCAATGTTCAGTAATGCAAAAAATATCAATATGATTACCGTTCATGAACAATTCAATTTCTAGTTCCTTACCCAATATTCCTCTAATATTCTGGTGCACCAGGTTTATAACATTATTTTGTTTAGTAATTACTATGCCAGAGTTTGTCTCTGTTGTCTTAGATCTTAATTTAAATGATTTTCTATATTAGAAATAGAATCAGAATAATTAATGTCAACACAACAATTATTATCTACACTACTGCTTTGCTCAATAGAAGCAATATGTTTAGCCAAATTCTTGGCTGTTATACTAAAATAATAGGATAGCGAATTTGCTATCTGTCGCTTAAAACTAGATGAAAGGTAATATCTACCTTTAGTCATAAATTTGCTGCTAACAAAACTGTTAGTATCAATCAAATTAATACAATCATGATATGTACTTATAGTATGTAGTACACAGTTTAACTTATATCTAAGATTGTTTTCCGCGTCTGGCAAGCTCTTTGAGTAGGGGAATGTGAACAAAATAATTTTACTTAAATCAAGAGACAATAAATTATTAATATATTCAATTAAATCCTTTTTGTTAACGTTACCCCTATTCTCCACTAAAATAATAAGAGTATTCTCATTACTAAATTTATAATTTAAAATTTTTATCATAATTTTGTCATATGTTGCAGATGGCATGCAATAGTTCACAACTGATTGTCCCTTAGACTCTGAATTCAATTTTGAGCCCATATGTCTACCAATATCATCACTGAACATAATTCTTTTATGTACATCACCTTGTGTACAACATGTTACATCAATTGATGCACACAACGGCTGCTCTGCACTGACACTAGTATGGGAGCTTCCACATAAGGTTTTGGTGTCAATGCAGACCGAAGGAACACACTGTGGAGAACTCAAGCAGTTGTCGTTGCAAGAGTTTTGATTTATAAAAGAATCAAGGCGCTCAGTGTTATCATTTGAGGTTTTAAGTATCTTATCTATTGTTAAAGAACATTTATTGTAGTCCTTAAGGGACAATTCATATTTCCTAGTTAGATACTGAATTTCAAATTGCAAATTTTGTATTTTTGATTCTAAGTGCTTTGTGTCAGTATAGTATTTTGAATGACACTGTTTTAACTCTAGCTCAGACAACTTCCATTGTTCTCTTAATTTAAGATTAGATTTAATATTCTTGCATTTATTCATCAGGCTATTAAAATGTAATGAATCAGAAGATGCGGACCATTATAACTACAGGAGTTTCTTAATTCTTTACACACAAATAGCCTTTTCCAACATTCCTTTAAGTTAAAAATAGGTGCCCGAATAATTTTGCTAACAAATCTTAAACTATCAAATGTATGTAACGGGACCCGACTTCAAGTTGCCTTTCTTTGCAATAACGTGATCGTTGCAATAGTTTTGACTGGTGGTTATACCTCGCATCCCAATGATTTCAAAAGATAAACATTTTAATTTTAGAAATAATTCAGTTTTCGGTTAAGTTATCTTTTGCCGTAACAATTAATAAATCACAGAGGCAAACATTTAAGCACGTAAGAATCGGTTTACGTCAAGACTGCTTTAGCTCACGGCCAACTTTATGTCGCATTATCAGGATCTGGTTGCGGAGAAAATCAGCATGTTGTTTAGCCACAAAAAAAAAAAATTACTTAAAAGTATTACAAAATATATTCATTTAAAAACTTTTTAATCGCATGCATAGTAACAGAAATTGACGCGTATAAAGTCGCGGGCAACAGATAGTCTTATCTATACAAATAGTAAAGAAGATCAATTGTTTTTAATTATTGCTGTGCAAGGCGAGTTCGATAGCGAGATGACAATAGACAATTTTGATATTACCTAATCCTTAAGCTCTTAGCTACCAAGTAATAGAGAAAAAATAACAAAACCATGATTCCCACTTCATTTGAAGAATCCTGAATAAGAAGCCTGAAGTAGTCTGAAGAGCTCTCTAGCTTTGAAGTCATTCTGCGCGTCGTCGGAAGGTAAGGATAATAGGCAACAGTTCCAATTAGGCGACGAGGGCGTTTGTTAACATTTAATTAACGTCAGGGAGCCATTGTGTCGGGCGGGCTCAGGCCGGCTCCGTAGCTGGCTTGATGAGCCACACAGTCATACTGTTTCACATTACAACCCAATCTTTCTGCTAGAAACAGACTGTGATTATGCAGTGTAACATACACTGCCGCTTTTGTGGAATTGTATTGTTTTTGAAGCCAGGAAAAACGTCAACTGAGTCGACCTCAACAATACAACGGTGCAAATGTTTGGAGAACAGTTGTGACGGTAGGAGGGATGATGCTCGCAGGTGTCGCTTGCTAATGATGCGATGCCATGGTGCCCCGGGGCTGACATAGCGAACACTCATCGGTGCTTCTTCAAACATCCTTTCTCTGCATATACGTTTTAATACATTTCTTTGTTAGTGACTTATTCAATAGGAAGTTTTGAACTTTATGAACAATGTACCTATGGGTTAAACTTGTTTAGGAGAAATAAGAAGTAATTATACCAGTTTAGATCTTTCCTTTCTTCTTTAAAGGTTTCGTCCCCAAGGGATGCCAACGGAAGCTAATACTAAGCATATGCTCCGTCCGTCTATCTTTTGTCGGTCCGTTTATATTGAAAGAGCTTTATTTTTTTCTTTGAAATATGGAAAGAGTCAAGTAATTTAGTTATAAATCAAGTTATCATGTGCGTTACTCAGTACAATCAAAGCCAGGTAAAACCCGTCATAGTCGAGTCAAGTCAGAGTCATATCCCAGTAAAATTGTAGAGACTTTACCAAAGGCTTCTAGGGAGTTTTGAAATCAACACGGAAAATTACAATTCAATGCAATATATCACTTTCATACATGTGTTTTTATTGCCAAATAAGTTATACATAAAAATCCACTATATTTACACAAAAAAAAAACCAATTGATACTAGTCTAGAAAATAAAATACTGTCACGATTTGTCTTTTACCGCGTTGGCCAAAAACCAGCTTTATATGTTAAAAAAAAATAATAATCACGGATTATGTATTTCCATTGACGCTATGTAGTAGTCACAAAATTTTGGTTAAATCATATATCTGTAATATTACGTACGTCCACGTAATTATTATCTTTGCTGACCTTTTATACATGTCCAACCTTAAATTAAATACCTATCTTGGATTTATTATTATAATGTAGGCTATGTTTTACGGTTATCTGCAATAAAATATTTCATCATCATCATCATGTCAGCCCATTAACGTCCCACTAGTAAGCACGAGCCTCCTCTCACATACCAAGATGTGACGGTATTGGGTCTTCTCCACCACGCTGACCCAATGCGGATTGGCGGAGGCAGGTGAATGGCGTCCTGCTGTTAGAATATTTCAAGCCGCCCATTAGGCCTCTAACATGGCTTAACGACTATCACATAAAATATTTACTTGAAAAATTTTTTTATAAACTAGCTACATTTACCATAACTAATACATAATTGAGGTACCTACTTAGAATTTTCTGTCTTAGTCTGGGAGTTTCGATTTTAAAAAGTGTCGTCTTTAATAAAAGCTACGTAAGAGGCAGTGAAGCACTAAAGAAGTTATCGGAAACAATCACTGTCAGTAAGCAGTGTTCACTAGTATATAAAACCTATTGGTTAGCCTCCATTAGCATTAGCATTTGTATGTGGTAGCTGATATGCTAATAATGCTGTCAATCAGGGTATCTTAAATTATGTATTTATGGAGGTAGGTACAATATAATTGAGGTGTCTCAATTATGTTATTAATTATTGTCTATATTTATTAAAGAAAGAAAAATATTTATTCAATATAAGTAGCAAAAAAAGAAACATAAAATAAGTACAAAAAATAGTTAACACAAATCAACATAATTATATACATACATTCACGGCTGTTTCCCCGAAGGGGTAGGCAGAGGCATATTATACGCCCACACTTCGCCAATTATATAGTTGGTCCCAAGTAATAGGTGGCGAGCCTATTGCCGCTTACCGGGCACTGTTATGTTTGCCAGAGCCTCGTCCGTTGATCGGCAGGTGCACCACTTGCAGGAGAGTTTGACTTGGGCTCCTTAGGTCTTGGTAGGATCCCTATACACCCACACCAAATTCCCATTCATACTCAGGACACACCGGTGGAAATGACGAAATTATTATGATCATATGTTAAATTGAAATATTATCTACAAATTATATAGGAAAATAAATTATAAAATACACGAAGGGTCCTAGATAGGTACGAACATATTTCTATATTAGGTTATATGAAATCAAAGAAAACGTTTTCGAATGTAATAAGGATTTTTCTCATAGCGACGTAGAAGGTAAGAGATTTGATTTATAGCAGTGGGCCGGCCAAAGCGGCTGACCGGCCGGCGGCCGCGCTCGCCGCCCGGACGCGTTATTAAACTTTTCCCCATATTAAACATTCCGGAGACGAATACATTTTATTGTTGCCTCGGACCGACGTCAGAGACCCCTACAAAGCGAAACTCAAAGACGGCAATTGCGAAATAAATTGAAAGCAATTTGATATTGCGTTGTAAGTAATAGCCGTCGGAACCCGCAAGTCTGTGGAAGACATTTTGTATGCAATCTAGAAAAGTTTCAACGGGTCATTTCATTGTGGTTTTCGGTCGGATGCTGGGGGCCGCTGCGGTTACCCGGATGATTGATGACTTATTAATATGACCACTTATTACTTTGCGAGTAACTGAACTAAACGCAAGGCAAATTTATCTATAAAGTACTGATATTAATCTCAGAATATGTTGCCATTGTAAACAGGACAACCAGATCAAGCTTTTTTTGCACATAGTTTGTATATGAGTATTTCTAAGGCATAAGTTTTAATAATAAATCACTTTCCCGGAATGTTTGATATTATATAGGTATACCTACACAGTAAATTATACGAAGCTTGTAATACAAGAAGTAAATTTCACTTTGCGCATATCAACACTTAAAATGTAGTAAACGCATTACTTGTATAACAGATTACTTCCTCCTCCTCCTCTCTCTTTCTCTCTCTCTCTCCTTTAAACTTTTTGAATAACTGTTGGTTTTACAAGGGCCTGAAGAATATTAATGTAAAGATCACAAATATTCGTCACAAGTAGATGATGTGGCTATAAAGGTTTGAGATGCCGAGTCGAATATCACGAAAATGTACAGACCAGTTTACGGGGAATTCAGTACAGCACAAAGCAGAAACCTAAAGCTGAAAAGAGTGATGATAGTAAAGCATGTGCTCCCTAATATTCCTACCATCGAAAAATAAGCAAGAACCTAGACCTCTTATAATGAATATGATATGAATTTAATGAGAAATTGACTTATGTCGTCAATTCTAAAACGAAATACGAACATGGGTATACATTGTATCCAATGTAATTTTGATAGGCATATCCATATTTCAATCTACTTCCAATGAGAGCAGAGATAATTATTGGTTTTACTTTAAATCTTTATGGTAAGATACTCGCGAGTCCTGCAAAGATGCGATCATGTTAATTCCACCCTTAATTGTTTTTTCGCCCATCCCGGCGTCTTCATCAAGCAGCGGTCTAATCCGAAATCTCATTTCCGACGAATAATTGCAGGAAATAGACAGCGCCTACTCGCGGAAAAAATCGACGGAAAATCATTGTGGCTACAAATTATAATTTAGGTATTATAAAGAGTAGGTATAGTATAGTTCCCTTATTTATATGGTTAGTTTTCTTGAATAATTAATTAAAATTATAATTTCAAAAACATTTAATCAAATAGAAACCACCCTCATTAGCAAGAAATTGATAAGTTATTCCTTGAAGGTTTGATTTACCTAATGACGGCTCATGTGCCTCCCAGGTCATATAGTCTCGGGTTTTTAAGCGGGGTGTGCAACGGTTTTATGCAGACCGTCAATAGTGGGCGCGCTTGTTACCGGTTGACCATATCATCGAATGAACTCTAAACCTACCGTCTCTTCTTAACCGGTCTCCTCTAGCATTGGCAGAGAGTTAAATCCAAAATTTTTGCAAATGCAAATGAGGTAAGTAGGTAGATATGGAAACACCAGTGCAATATGTTGTTAACATAATAAAATTTATAACATAAAAAATACGACCTTGTCGACATAATTCTGTATTTTATGACTCGAAATACAGTAAAAGGTCCTGCTCCCGTTTGGGACGAAAAGATACTGGCACCACAATCAGCAAGATGCCGCATTTCGATTGCCTGTTTACCATAAACCAAATTTTACGATCGGCGACGAAACATATGCAGCAAATTATACAGGATCTTCTAAATAAATAGGCACCCAAGTATATGAGGATAGCACTTTGGTCAGCGGTCTAAGTGATTGGTCGATTTCTACCCAAACCTAATCCTATTTTTCCTTTTGATTTGTTTTCGCTTCGAAGGAAGCCTGCCTACTTTAGAGTTCTAGTAACTTAATATGAGTATAAGCGATTACTTACAAAGTCAGTTTATGACACGCGCATAAAGTATAAACTAAATGATATTTTAGTAGCTGCTTAAAATTATAAGTTTTATTCTTTTTTTGTAGCACGGACGACTTGTGCATCAGCCTTCGACTTAATTTCGGTGTTATTTTATTTTAGGGTTTTAAATGTAAAGAAAGATGTACACGTCATTTGACAGAACAGAGACGATAGTGCCGTCCGTATATAACAACCCTATGGTCTGATGGTTTAATTTTCATTAGTGAAGTACAATTTTCAATGGTCTTATTTTTACTATGGATAGATTAGATTAGGTTAGCTACACACCAAATAGCATTTCATAAAAGTTTAAAAAATAAGCTAATTTCAACATCATACATGGATTTGGAATTGTTAACAATTATAATCACAGGTCGATGCATTCATGTACACTTTATTACGGTCTACAAGTGGACAATCCCCTACTGTGTCAGCCATAATTTGCAGAATGTTGTGGCTGCGGTGAACTTTCCACGAAATGCCGCATAAACGGTCACCAATCCAAGGACTCATGTTGCCAAACTCTGTTTTAATGACTTAAGGGTTTACCGCTATAATGCTGACTGTGTATAACGCTAATAACATTGTACTCCCCCGTATGAACTTGTCCAAATGTAGCAGGTTTTGGGAAAGGTGACGTCAAAAGTATCCTTAACAGATTACAGAAGGGAGTGTATGAGAAGGTTAATGAGCGTGAATAATGCTAAAACTGTGTACCAAACCTACGATCTAAGTGCTAGCAAGTGAAAGAATTTAATCGCTGCCTACCGTTACGGGTAAAGGCGCGACATATTGTATGTATGCATCAATTACAAGTAAATTGATTTGTTTTAAACTTAAACATAATTTATAAAAAGTAAACTTTTTAATTATAAATGAAACGGTAAGTATCAATACAAATAAGTTTATTGGCGAAATGTATGTAGGTCTTAACTCATAGCAGGATTTCGTAAGAAGCGAGAGAATTACGAGGTAGACTTATGGGGTACATTCAGTGGACGAGATAGATAATGCTTGCAGGCAATCACATAAGTGGATCAAATAGCTGTAGTCCATTTAGATAATGAACTGGCGACTCTGTAGCTTCTGCAACTCCTTTTATTTTATAGTAGCCACTAAGTTAAATGTACGTATTACGCTTTGGTTATGCTTGTTATTGGATATTATATTATATAACTTGATTTTGTACTTGCATTGTATGTACATATGTGAATAACGATAATAAATGAAAATATTAGCTCAATATGCCTCTGCCTATCCCATCGGGTAAACAGGTCTGATAGTATGCATGTATGTGTATTAGCCTAATGGCATTAAAAACCTTAGAGTGACCATCTACTGATGTTTCAAAAGATTTCGCTGTATGTAAGGTTGGTGTTTCCCACCGGGTTGCGGAGGATAGACAGCAGTTTCTCCATGCAGTAACTGAAATTTAGCCAAATTTGGTTAGACCAATAAGTATGACCAATGAATATATAATAAATGAGGGCCCTAAGAGCATAGTTACAATAGCATTATCTCGGTTGTACCTATGCCTATGGTTCTAAAGACTCTGAATGAAGGCTTTAATCGTCATGAAATCATGTTAAGAATGTAAATCTTTAAAAATATTGTTTCAGTCGTTAATTTGCGGAAATCCATTGTAAGCATATGGATGGACAAAGATATTTTTAATCCATCACTTGCTTGTAAATCTTTTGTTGATTGTCGTGATTGTTTCTATATAATATATTTAGTAGCACCCACCCAGCTCTGTATTTGTTTTGGTACCTATTTCATTATCATAAGCCTATTAAAGCCCCACTACTAGGCCCGGGCCCCGGCCACAAAGCGAGCGAGCCAAAGTACGAAAGCACTCGATGTCAAATGCCACAAAAATGGTCACCCATCCAATAACTGACTTCTGTGAACTTTAATTAAATTCGGTGATGGTTGTTATCTCCTTTTACTTACTTGACTTCGAAATCCTATTTGATTTTTTAAGATGTTCGTTGGACAAGTAGTTTTTTCAAACGAATCTGAAAAGCAGTTTATAAGCGTATGTATTCATACGACACAGATAATGTATCTATAATCAGAACTCAGTAACAGAGAAGAGCAAGTCACAACAATGTACATTGACTAAATGTAACAACGCTGTATTTCCATTTGAAGTTCTGCGAGGCTTGTATCGACAGGGCCGCACTCAGCGGTATCTGATCAATCCATTACCGGCCAGGGGCCAGGAGTTGTTAGCCCCAACTTGGCGACACACATTTTCCATTTCCCCCCTTGTCCTAGCACCGGCCCAGTTTCGCCTCTTCCATAATTCAATCCATACCGAATCCATTGTGCGATACACAGTCGGCTCACCTACAAACTGTACATTAGTTTACATTGTAGCTAGGTACTGTGTGCTACGGAAACGTAAAAGCTTTTTTTAGCTTCTGAAGTAAAACTAAATTAGAGAGTATTTTTTAAAGGAAACTTATTACTTATTCCCAGACTTACTTCAACTAACTAAGGTTAACTGGTAGAGAATGTCTTTGGCATAAAGTACGCCTTTATATTAATTTTATATGTAAAATATATAAATAACTTTAACTCGATTCTTCAGATTGGCATTTAATACAAATTTTTAGAAACGAATAAATTTTGTTTATGTAAGAAGTTCTAAGAACCTTTTGGGCCGGATCATAACCAGCTGTTGGCCGTGACTTTGCTTGTGTGAGTTCTCAATACTTAGCTACTAGGTAGTATTCCGAAGACATGAATGCATGTTCTTTCCTACTTTAAAAAATCGACATATTAAGTTACAAAACTGTAGCATACACATTTCATTTCTTAACCCTTAGGGATAAATTTTTTAGAAATGTTCTTGTAAAATTTCTTGCGCCTCGCTTTAATAGTTTACACTCTGCGATGTGAAAACAAGCACGAATGGGATAGTACATATTTTAATCGAATTAATTTTTAAAACACAGACCCATTATTTAAGAGAAATATGATATTAAAATATATGTTGTGCCTGTGTGTTCGAGAATACGAGACAGGAATGCACTAACGCAATAGCTACTCGCGTTCCCTTGATCCAGTCTATTTCGGCGAGATCCATTACCTCGAGAGTGGCGGCAAGAAGCAATCTCATTGAATGACCGTCTTCACCCCCACACCCCAGCGCACCCCCTTTGATCCACGCCAATCGGTAAATATGCGTGTTAAATATGTATGCGGCGTAAGAAGCTCGTAAGTGTATTAGATTTTGCTTGCTTTTTCATTCTGTCAAGTTGTTATATACTTAGGGGCATAGATATTTCTTGTATCCTATTTGCTTACGCGGCACACGCATGAATTTATTCGTTTGCGATAAAACTACATAAATATGTTAATGCTCCGAACAAGGTTATGAAACTAGCTTCATGCAAAACATCAGTAAACAACATGGAAGTGAACTAAGTGAAGTTAGCTTAAAACGACTCGAAATATAAATTTTGCTGCTACTAAAATTTAAAATGATTTATTGGCCACTCTGCAGTATAACGATCGTAACAACTTTACCTATAAGTTGTTGTCTGCATAGGGCTTAAGTAATAACTTCTATCTGGCAGAAGCGAAAACTTGGAATGCACTTCGCACGAAGTGACTAGACTTTTCCATTAAGGGCAATTATCAGGCACAACAGAGTATCCCTTGCTTTCGCCACTCGCCCCATCTAGTGACGGAACCTCCAGGAGATAACGTCATAAAGTCGCCGAAGCACAGAGCCGGACTAACGTCTTTGCTGTTGCGATGCCCTCGCTCCGAGATAATGGACCGCACTCCACTCTCCTTCCTCGCCGCAAAGCGAATTTACAAAAGCTTGTTATTAAAGTCATTTATGGACACTGAATCGGTTAGTTGGATAAATACCTTGTAAGACCTGTCATTATCTATGTCTGCTTTGAGTTGTGAATGTAGGAAGTGTTATTTTGTGCTTGTTCAATGAAAGATACTTTCTACAGTGGTTGTAGAAAGTATCTTTCATTCTTATATTTCCTTCGGGATATTATGAAAAATTTGTTAGAGATATTTAGTTATTACATTATAATATGTATTAATTTAATAAACAAATGTAGAGTAGATATAATTAATGGACGTCAGAAATGAAGTAAAGAGTAAAAAAAATTGTAATTGCACTATCAAGTTTAAATTATTTAACACTTACGCTACCTATCTCTAACACCAAATAAGGTTTTGTTGTCCTGTGTAAAGATTTAAATAAAGAGACCTTCACAAAACACTGTTAATGTTGGAAGTCATGTATTTTCGTTACAGTTTTACTTTTATTTTGGTGTGGCTATGTAATTAAGAATAAAATGTGACAAATAAGACGGCTTATTTCATAAAAGTGTTATAAAAAAAGTTGCGCTTGAAAGTGAAAAATATAATTCCACTTTTTGACTTAATTTCTAATGAAATAAGAAATCACTGACATGGCATCAGAACCCACAGTTATAGAGATAAACCGATACTTAATATTTTTGCTATGTGTAGACAACTCGAGAACCCTATAACAGTTAACGTTTACCTTACAGATAGATTATACAAAACTAATAGACAATTTTTCTCATTGGCTAATTAGGAAGAGCCAGTAAATCTTAATGTTAAAAACATAATTATGTGCAAAAACAGTAAACTATGAAAGTAACTCCAGTCCTCCAATGATTATTCTTTTAAAAAATACATACGTTGCTGATATGAACATCTGTGACTAATACACCGAGAAAAGAAACACCTAGTGAATACTATTTGCTCGCTCTCGAGACGCCGTCAGTGAGTGCACTACATGCTAGGGATTCCAAATAACTGCTGGAGACTCCGAACCAAGGCATTGTAAAGCATAATCATTGTGTTTACTAAAAATTGCAACTAGTGATGTTTATGGCTATTATGCGTTCCAGTTCGCGATAGACTTTTTTAACTTTTTAATCTTTGTGTATAGATTT
Source organism: Musotima nitidalis (assembly GCA_949126915.1). Classification (NCBI taxonomy): domain Eukaryota; kingdom Metazoa; phylum Arthropoda; class Insecta; order Lepidoptera; family Crambidae; genus Musotima; species Musotima nitidalis. The sequence goes on along the minus strand of OX421418.1, from coordinate 11,113,597 downwards.
CAAGTAGACACTATATGATAGGTAGTGCGTGGAACTCACATTTATTTATAATAACTCATATAACATTTCCTGACAGGACAGGATTCCCTTAGAGGATCGGATGCACTCTATTAGTAACCACATCCGATCAGGAGAGCCGCATGCATGAGGGCTAGTATAAAAAAAAACACGAACACTACATTTTATAACTGAGCTAATGGGGACTTCTTGGCGGGAAAGTAAAGCGTCATGTCATGACTGCAGTTTTTGTCTTATTTTCTAAAATTTGTGATAATTCGAACATTAATGTGATATAACGGTGGATTATGAACCGTTAAGTGTTTGTGAACGTACATGAGTTGGTAAATGAAATAAAACAGTGCAACATAACTTTTCAAATTCCCTCAAGAAGTCTATGTGAGATCTCAGTAGGTATAGTCCCACATCTTTACTGAGGACTCAAGGGTTCTAATTTACCATTTATCATCTTTATCACCACTCATTTTCATTTACTATAATTTATATGATATTAATATATCTCTTACTTGACACTGGCTAAATGTGCAAACCGCACGAAGCCATTATTTAAAAGAAAAAAAAACTCAGCATAAACCTAAAATAAAACCACTCTTCGGCAGAATTCTATATCAAAAATATCTTCAACTTGTTCCCTAATCGATATCCATTTGTAGAGATGGCCGGCGTAACATGCGAGTAAATAATCGGCTTATGACAGCCACATAAGACTGCTAATGAACTAATGGCGTATCAAGCTTCCTCTGCCCGCCCCTGCCGCCTCTCGCTTAATGGAGCAATGATGGTCCGTCACTCCACATTTGACTAGACGGCTTTCACGTCGCACTTAGGTATACAGCTTTATAATGGCCTAATGTTTGGAGTGCTTTGAACATATCTGAAATGAATATATATATGGTATAGGATTATAGTTATGGGCTGGCTACTCATCTAGTTTTTTGAATAAGAATTTGTGTTTTAGTTAACTTTAGTATATTTACTAATGGTGTTACGTAGTATTTAAGTTTATACTTTTAAGGCTAATATAAAAGTATGAACTTTACAAACATATTAAACGGATGCGAATTGTTTTACATAACTTTTTAACTCTTAGCTTATTATGAACACAAAATGGGAGTAACACCAAGAATAGGATTTAGAATTGTATGAGAGCCAATATGGGCCCATATTAAATGGTAAGGTAATAGGTATTTCCTATTCATTTGCAAAAAAAGTGTGTGAGTTAGTTTATTTGTTTACCTGGTAGTTTTAGTATCTACTTTACAAGCTGTGTGTAGTTTGGAGTTATAAAGCGCGTTGAAGAATGTCTGGAATTAAAAGATACAGAAACATATACGTAGCGAATAGGTTAATATGTAAACTCGTTATAAAAACTAAAAAAAATATTTACTATTAGACACAAGACTGAAAAAGGTATAAAGCTAGTAAACGAAAGTGTAAAAAGCATAAAAAAAAAATAAGGTTAGCATCTACAGGATAGAAAAGTATTTTTACCATATAAACAGGCTGCAATTTCGTTTACGGTCCAGAAAACGGACCGCAAGAAAGTATCTTGAATAGTAAAAATGGGAGATCTTTTTAGGCTTACGTCCAATGCTGAGTGGTTCCACAAATGTCGCTAAAAGGCTGGACGTCATTGTTTATCCGGGCAACATTAGGCGGGTAATCGGACACGCTCGCGCTGAGTGCGCTACAAGTATCCGCTTTCAACTCATTACGGTGGACGTGTGCGTGGGCAGCCTTCCCCGCTCCCCGCACTCCGCTCACTCTGTCTTTGTCCTCCAATCCCTCTTACCATCTTCGATCCAATTTCGGATTTGGAATACCCATACATCCCAATGTTAGACTTCGCGTTAGATTAGATGACAGCATTAGACGGGCCACCGCATTATCGGGAACAAACAATGAACGCTGATCATTGTCTTTTATTTGACGACCATTATTATCTGACACGACAATGAGGTTATGTATTAAGGCATTGATTACATGTAATTCTAACCGGGATACTGACACACAGCCAGGTTAGTTAATTATATACTAGCGGAGCCCGCGACTACGTTCGCGTGATTTACCTGGATAAGGATATTTTACAGTTTTTATCTAAACAAGTTTGTAGTTGGTTTTGAAATATAATGAATATAAGCCTGATGATATATTTTATTAAGAGAAAAAATATGTTTTAAATTCCTCTTAGCGATTTCAGAAGCTTTCCATCGCTTTTGTCTTTTAATGTCTAAAGCCCCTCTACTTAAATATTCTTTTGTTAAAAATAAGTCACTCGCCAAAAATCAACAATGGATAAAAGTTAAATGTAACTCCTAAAAAAAATATACATACATAATATCACGCCTGTTTCCCCGAAGGGGTAGGTAAAGGCATATTAAATGTTCACATTTCGCCAATTACATTGTTGGTCCCATGTAATACATTGGTGGGGAACCTATTGCCGCTTGCCGGGAACTTTTAGGCCTCTGCCTCGAATCTTGCGGGCAGCGGGGCGGTGGCGGCGGCGGCACGGGAGCGGGGCGGGCATCGCAGACCCTTTCTCGATAGCAGCGGGCAGATCGCGCGGCATTATAGCGGCGTAGTGTTGTGTTCGTGTTTGTGTCGTCGAGATATTTGTTTTTATTCACGAACGAAATGTCTGAACAACGGCGACATCTTTTTGATTCAAATTAATTCCTAACGCTCGATTTATTGTGGGCAAAGTAAGAAGTGAATCCCTACTTTATAGTCTGTAGTACTGTATTGCCTTATGGCAAGGAAAAGAAAAGGCGAGTTTTATCGACATTATGAAGAACAGAGATAATTTAATTTCTTCCCACAATTGATTATTTAATCTTCTATTTTTATGGTTCACATCATTGCTGTTCCATATTGGTCTACGCTCAAAAATTGCTGAAATAATTTCCTCTAGCATGTCCGAGGACATTTTGGCACGTCATAAAAATAAATTGCGATACACACAACACTGCGATGCAGTCGCGCGGGCGGTCACCGCTTGACTGGAGTGCACCGCTCGTTGGCTGGCCCTCCGCCGCTGTCGCGCCGCTGTTTTCGAGGGTCGGTCCATTTGATTTCACGTATTTGATCCTGCCGCTCCCGCGCCGCAGCCGCCGCCGCCCCGCTGGCCGCAGGTTTCGAGGCTGAGGCCTTATATGTTCGCCATAGCCTCGTCTGTTGTTCAGCAAGTGCACCACATGCTGATGAGGTTGGCTTGGACTCCTTAAATCTTAGTAAGATCCCTATACACTAATTATTTCGTTCCAAGATAAGTATCATTAAGAACTTGTGTTATGGATAAACATACTTAAATCCTTTTTTTGGGTAAATTCATACTTAATATAACATAGGAAAACACCCAGACCAGAACAAATATTCATGTTCATGTACACAAAGAATTGTCCTGTGTGGGAATCGAACCCACGACCTCTGGAGTGAAGTGTAGGTATGCTGACCTCCACGCCATATCGGTCGTCAATATTTATATAATATTCGTAACTACCTTCTTAATATAACTACGTTACTAATGTTAATGACTTCCACAGTTATATGTAATTATCGAACCCCGACCAATTGTCGGCCCCGGCCCACTACTCATAGTCCGCGCGCGTCTGTTTTTGTTTCTTAAATATCTACTGTAACTTGAACGATCACAAATACACATCTAAAATATTTGTCATCAGCGGCATCAGTGTAGATCGATCAGTTTGGATTTTCCGTTACTAAATATCGGCAGTGACGTCTCAAAAGGAGTTATAATTCGGCACGCTTGGTTTCAATACAAATCGTGATTGAATCTTGCGTTACCTATTTTATATCTATATATGTATAGGAATCCTACCCAGACCGATAAGGATCCCAAACCAACCTTAGCTGCAAGTGGTGCACCTGCCGATCAACGGGCGAGGCTCTACCGAACATAACAATTCCCGGTAAGCGGCAATAGGCTCGCCACCTATTACGTAGGACCATCTATATATTTGGCGAAGTGTGGGCATATAATATTCCTTCCTTTCGGGGAAACAGGCGTGAATGTATGTATGTATTTTATATTTATATCTGTGGTAACTTCCCAGTTGATGGCATTAAGGAAAATTGGAACCTCATGTCAGATATAATCGCAAAATAAAGTGGCAGGAGTATCTTAATCAAGTGTCCATTCGTGGGAGTTAGAGCCGTCCGTTATGGGCGATTCTGTATAAAAGTGGTTCGGGCTGCCGGGCTGCCGGGCGGGTACGCAATAACAGTTCAGACAAATTGAGTCCACCGTCATCAAGCCGGATCCGACGACCTATCTGCTCTATTCATTAGAATTAAACATTCAAATACGAACCATTTAACATCACCTTTAAATACATTGAGCCTATTTACATTTTAACTCGTATAAACGACCAATGCATTATTTAACAGTAAACCAAAGGAAATTTAATAAAAATAAAAGCCAAAAGCAATACGATACTTTAATTGAAGCTATAAAAGCGAAATTGATAACATGTCTCAGTTAAATTGTACGTTAAAAGCAATTTTACGAGAAAAATCATGGCGCTAGTGGCGCGACCACGGGCAGCTTACCGACCGCAATAACATAACCGTTTGGACAAATTGTGGCTCGCTCCGGGCCCGGATTAGCGGCTTTATGGAACAATTCGCGTATAGAATAGCTTCAGCTTCCTGATAATTGATATCAATGCTCAACGTCCAGCGGCGAGCGAAATTAAGCGCTCATTTGTCTGTGTTTCTTTTTATTAGTTCGCCCCATGACTCCGGGGCTAGATCCGGAGAGATTAGGTGCTCTAATGAAACGAACGGATATAAAATGGCGAAGGGAAGTAACCGTGGACTGGTTGGTATGCTTGCTAGTCTTGTTACGGTTGTCTTCAGATGTTTTTTTTGATATACAGAGTTTTTTTCCTATGAAGTCGAATTTCTTCATCTTCTTTACCCATTGATTCTTAACATAATTCTTTAACATAGATATTTGTATATTTTGCGTGCAACATATTCTGACGCCAAATACTACGCAATAATGTGTTAAAATGATGTCGTAGATGGCAAATTTACTGCATATTAGACGGTTTAATGAGCCCAAGCCAACCTTACCTACAAGTGGTGCACCTGCCGATCAACAGACGAGGCTCTGGCGAACATAACATTGCCCGTAAAGCGGCAATAGGCTCGCCACCTATTACGTGGGACTAACTATATATAATTGGCGAAGCGAAGCGTGGGCGTATAATATGCTTCTACCTACCCCTTCCGGGAAACAGGCGTGAATGTATGTATGTATGTAGACGGTTTTTTTATACCACAAGGTGGCACTCGAGCTTACGGCTCTGTAAAGTGGTCACTGCAGTCTATAGACGCTTGCAATGCGAGTGACCAACAAAATAAAAACCATTTTCCGCATTTTTTGAACCAGTTGTCTTAACAACAATGTTTGATACCTTAATAATAAATTATTTAAATATTTGTAGTCTTCGAATTATTGCGCAGCATTGGCAATACTACTATTATAGGAATTGTAAGATGTCCGAATTAATTACTTACTTGCCTACAATAAGTTACAGAGCAGAAGCAATTTTAATGAGCAAAAAACTATGTTTCCTATCTACGAAGGGCCCCTTTAATTGAATATGCATTTGCAAAAGACAATTTAAACTCAGTTGTACGGGTACTTTAATCAAGGCAGTTCATTAAAATGTTAAATCAGATAAGTGCCAAACAACCAGCGTAAATTAGTTTTTTCTTAACATAGGCCGTTCTGAATAGTAAACAAAATGAATGGGCCTCCCTAAGCAAAGTTTAATCCGTTTTTATTACAAAGAAAAGAAGTAATTACTCTACCGCTATAGAGGGTTGAAGCTTGAGGTAAAAATTTCCATAGATTTATCATAAGCAAATTAACTTTATAATTAAAACTGGAGTCTTGTATAGACGTAATTTGAATATGTAAATAAATAACGATATTTAGCGTTATTAACAATTTTGTTTGCTGTGTTTTAAGAAATTGAGGATAATTGGATTGTAATTTGTTTTTGACGTGACAACGTCTTAAATTAGGTTGCGGCTGGGAGTCACTTATGAAAAAGTGTAACGCTCGGTAACGTTACGATGAGTCACCGAACGAGAGAGAGGCCCGGCGAATGCCTTGCGTCTCTCTCCCACTCAACTATGATCGGTCTGCCGCGCGCGCAGCACTAGTGTACAATGTTTTAGTAAACAAAATATATTTCTATAGTTAAAATTTGTGCAATTCTTATTTTCATTCAATTCCTTGTTCCTATTGTGCAATTTAATTATATTCATATCAATAAATATTCTACCGAGAAAAAGACGTTGTCACGTAAAATCTTCGCCCGTAAAAACGACTTTACAGGCAACCATTTTTTCTCTAAATTTTATTATGAAAATATTTTTAAATAATGTTTGTCATTTCTAGACAACTTCTGTTAATTATAGCGCCCGCTTTCGACGTCGTTTACGTTACAGAGAACTTTACAATTGTAAGCTTATGTCTTACAACATTTTAGTATTGAGGCGGAGCTAGTTTAGTTTCACATAGATCAGAACTGTAGGTTGAATGACCGTTAATGGGTAATTAATTACGCTTCTTCTGCTTTGAAAGTCTTGTAGTTCCCAGTTATCAGAGTATTTTGCAGTTGTAGAGCTCACCAATTCAGTGGTTGTCTCAATTATTATCAGTACGTACTAACAACTCTGTTAGTAACGAATGAATATTACGTGTTTCTATTCTATGAATGATACATATGTGCGCAAGGTGCCTGTGTGTGAGTTCTCTCCCTACTGTTATTCCATTAGCTGAGCAAATAATTATAAGCCCTCTGATTAACTGTTAGTTTGATTAATCGATGCATCAAAGGAACTGTTAGGGTATGAATTGAACATGGAGGTTTGTCTAAGGTTAGTACTTATGAAAAGAGTCGAGCTTGTTGCTGTAGACTTAATTTTGTAGCACGCTCACTAAAAACGAATTTACTTCGTTTATGCCATAAGCAAATATAAAATTATATGTGTAATAAATACATGGAAACGGAACTGGCTATTAAAATTTTCTATGTCGCGAACTCGTAATTAAGGAAAAAGGAATAGGCCGCGATCACACAATTTGAATAATAAAACAAGGATGTAAACACATTCATCACATCGCCCCGCTTGTAACGAGCCTGCCACACACCATTTGATCCTTAGCGTACTTTTGAACTGCTTCTTCTGTAAAACCTTATGGGTTTGGTCTAGGGTTCTTACGCGGTCTACCTCCCTACATTGCTATTTTTCATCGTTCATCTTAAATTAATTATCATGGAAGTTCCATCATTTCCTAGCATTAACGTGGTTGCCCTAGACTTAGGGCCCAGGGTCTGCTCACTGGTCTAACCAAATTTGAACTGAATGTCAGTTTACATGGAGCGACTGTCGTCTGACTTCTGCAACCCAGAGGGAAATATCATTCTATTAATTAAGCCAATTGTCAGGATATTAGAAGGCACTGAAATTGAAATAACTACTATCATAGATGTTCATGCCAGCAGCATAACGTGCTTTCCGAGGCTCGGCGCAAGAGATAATATATTAATAAAAGATAGGTTTATAACAATATGCTTAGATGTAACGACTGTCTTTTTGTTTTCGTTGGATTTTTAATGAACAAGGAATATGAACTTCCACCTTCATCTCCTTTTTGTAGCTAAAAAATTATAGATCAATAATGAATTAAAAAGCTGATTGGTTTATCACTATATCAAGATATTAGAATCAATTCCATGCCGGTGGGGCCGAGGCTCACCTAGGAGTCCCTAAAAGTCCCGAAGGCGGGCGTCCCGGCCGCCCGCGCCCGTCTCGTTCGCTCGTGCCCGTTTATAAACGGTTTTATTGCTTTCGGAGCAACCGAACATTATTAAACTTTTCCAATTTCGATTTATCACGTAGCTGTCGGAATTTAATACCGCCCTACCTTCGGCGAAGGCGATCGCCCGCCGCGTGATTACAATACACGTTCGTTAATAATACGAACCGAGCGCCTAAGTAACGCCTGACAATTTGACACAGGCAATGTGACAGAACGACACCTACGTAGGTGATATAACTTACTGCTCTAGTATTGGGCTGTTAAAGGCAAAAGAGAATCATGAAATAGCATTATTTAACAAATGTGTAATTATAATTTATAATTAATCTGTGCGCTTTCCAATTGAACTCTTATTGTTTATGTGACAGAAAATGGCGATGCAATCTGTATGACCTTACAAGTTATTGTTCAACGACTGAAAACGTGTTTTTGTTACCCTAATAAAACGTGTAGTGTCCATTATCGTCATCTTAGCTATTAAGGTCCCATTAATGAACAGGAGCCTTCTCTCGCGTACCAAGGTGAGAAGAATCGGGTAATATTCCATTACTGCCCCAGTGCGCATTGGCGGAAGCAGGGGTGTGTCGTGAGAAAGTAGCTGCCTTTAAGCCGCTCAATAAAGCCTCAAATATAGCTCAACGACTACTAAACCTAAATATAATAATAACCAGGACCAACATCTTAACGTGCCTTTGGAAGTACGGAAACGCTCGATATGAAATACTACGCAAACGATGGTTAATCATTCATAACTATCATTTAAATAAAAACTTTCAAAATATTCAATGCAAAAACCTAATTACTAACTTAATTTCTTTTGTCTTAATAAGCGTCAAATAAAACCAGTCCATTGGTAAACCTTTAAATGGTTGTTTAAGTTTACTATGTAGTATGCAGATTTGGAACTTGTACGATACAGGTGCCAATTACTGCTAATATTTTATTTACGTTTTAGAACTGTTCGTGACCAATCACAAATACCTAAGGTAGTGTTTGACCAACTTGACGACCGATATGGCGTGGAGGTCAGTATACCTGCACTTCACTCGAGAGGTCGTGGGTTCGATTCCCACACAGGACAAATCTTTGTGTGCATGAACGTGGATATTTGTTCTGGTCTGGGTGTTCTCCTATGTATCTTAAGTATGATTTACAAAAAAAAGTATGTATGTATGTTTATCCGTTATTTAGTATCCATAACACAAGTTCTTAATGATACATATCTTGGAACTAAATAATTGGTGTGATTGTAAGAGAATATTTATTTATTTATTTAACTGAAGTCTGGTTCTCACATTAATAAAAAACTTTGTATGACTTAATTGATTTCTTAAATTATATTTTCTTGTTTTATATACAGAACCCATAGTTTAAATTTAAAAAATACCTGATTTTGTTTGATATTTTTTATACCATAAGGGAAGCATTCGACCTGATAGAAAGTGGTTCCAAACAATTGCAACACTAGGGCATAGGTAACGAGTTAAAGACTCTTAACAACCCGTTTCACGCCCTTTTTCAAGAGCCCATGCTTTAATCTCTCGGCAGGGAGCTCATTCCACAAACCAAGGACACGCAGCTTTAAGTTTTAAAAAAAATGCAAATTACGCGTGCCATCTTTTCAAGGTATTATTCAGTGAAACATTACAATAGCTAAGCAAAAATAATATCGTTCATCAAAAGACACTTGCATATATCAGTTAGTAACGTACTAGTTTTAATGTAACTATAAGGCAAAGCTGAATGTAATCCTTTTGCTGCGAAATGGTTAAAAATAAATATAGATATTGTTGCTGAATGCTGGCCTCTATTATGTATAATTTATTTTTTAGGGTTTCTTAAATATTGTAGAATAAAATGACTTATTAGATGAAGAATACAGATCTTGTAGAGAATTGCTTAATATTAGGTCCCTACTTATGAAATTGGAGTTTAATCGAACTGGCCACTTTGATCTCAATAAATCGGCGTTTCCAAATTCAAATTTATTTAAATTTAAGGCTTGTCTATTCGTGTTCTAAATGTGTTAATTCATTTGGTATTGAGCCTTTTTATTTTGTTTGATGGATGGATCCTATACGATAATCGGAAACGCCCATCACAGTGGTTGAACCCAGGTGAACTGGCCAAATCTAGCCCCAAGCGAAAGTTGTCCCAAAAAAGATACTGGTTAGTGTATAGTGGACCAGCGTTGGTGTCATCCACTACAGCTTTCTAAGATCTGGTCAGAAGATTACGGCAGATCTGTATTGCCAACAACTGGAAACCATGATAGAAAAGCTAGCCGTGAAATAATCGATCAGTTGACCATATTGTCCTACGCTAGATCACACACTGCATATCAGGCGTTGCCGAAACTATAGGAGCTAGGATTGGAACGTCATCGTCACCCACCATGCGGTCCCGGACCGGACCTTGCTCCAACCGATTACTACTTTTTTTTGGATTTTTGGATAATTTCTTAGTTGGACGAAAATTCAGTTCAGATGAGGCAGTCCAAACCGCCTTCAAAGATTGTGTTCATTCTCGCTCCCGCAGTTATTGCAGCAAAGAAATCAATAAACTCACTATAAAATGACAAAAGTGCAAGTGTAGATAATAACGGAACATACATAAAATGATTGAATCAAAAAATTGTAAAAATATAGTAGTCAAATATTTCCTTTTTCCATGTAAAACATCAATTTCAAATATAGGGTAATTCTAATATATTGGCTTCAGTAAATAAACTACTCGAACCAGGAATGTTTTATCACTCTTTACTTCACACAAATCATTACATTATATTAATTTAGGCCATCCTGTTAAAGCGGTTAGATGATGACCCCTAGTAACCGCTTACTTTTTTTCGTATTTTCTTGAAATAGTTTTAAGAGTTGTATGTAAAATATATATGTTTAGCTGTAAGTGTTTCTTATAAAATAAATAAAATATATAGAAACCGATCTAACTCTACAAAAGATTTCTTTTAGCCAACCTCAAGAGGAGTAATATAACATATTATTTAAGTGATAGTCAACAAATAGAACGCAATTTTTTTTTACATACGGATATTATTAATCAATTGGAATAACTGGTAAAGTAGGTAAAATTATAGGTTATATGGGCGAAGCCGAGGTCAGAAACTAGTAAGTAATATTTTTCCTAATTAAAAATTAGTTATCGCGACCACTTTTCCCGTTTACATAAGTGGTGTGATAATCTGTAACCTATTTCGCTTCCAACATAACATTAATCTAATGTCGAGCTGGTGGCCTGTGCCGAGATAATTTAATAAAATTTTCAATTTGTTGTGCGAACTGTACGTTGGTACAGCGAATTTCATAACAAAATGAAGTCTAATATCAGCTCGGGTTAAAATTATGAAGCTAAAACTGTAGCTTATTGAAAACGTGACTTACATTTACATGGTGTATGTTTACTGAGATTTCATAACACATATTATTATGAAAACGTTTTACATGAAAGATTATTGGTGATTCGTGCTTTACTAAGTGCATAGTAGTATAATAAACTTGCTAAAATAACGTAGCGTTACGACTATCACACACAGTGATAAACGTCCGAAGCACGGAAGCGTTCAATAGCAATGAACAAACGGTCACTCATCCTAAGATTTACCTCTGTAAACTTTGCTTAGCATCTGTGATAAATTCTATGTATATATCCCATATTCATGTTTATCGTCATCTTAGTTAGGGTATTGTCATTTATCTTGCGAAATACTATTATAGTTTTGTGAACAAATATTTTTTAACTGTAATGAAACTGATGAATATACCTCTCTGAAACCCTTGTAGCGGTAAATATTGGTTTACGTCTGTAATCAATCGGCGAGGTTGTAGTTACTTGTTGATTGGTTCTCCGCCAGACGCTAAGCAGATAGTCTAAGATGCTCATAATACTGGACTTTGGGTAGATATTTAATTAATTACGTACTAGTAAACATCTTACACAGTGTAAACACTGGATAGATTTTAAGAATAAGTTAATAGTTCATTTAAAGTTTTTACCTAGAGCAATTGGTTCAGAGCTTTAGGCTCGTAGTTCGAACCTTGTTGTTACCATTCGGAAGTTAACCCTCTGGTTACACAAGCGAACTCTTACTTACTTCAATAAGTTGGGTTGGTTTCAATATTTTGGGCTCAATAGCCCAAAGACGTCAATGCTAAACAATGCTAAACATAGGTCTCATTAACAAACCGATGGCAGGTGCTCTGCATCCAGGAGCTTCATCAGTTGGTCCTTCTATATTGGGGTTTGACGGCATTGCTGCTGTGTATTCTGCCAGTTTTTTTTGCCAGAGTCTTAAGTTCCATCTGTAATGTTGTTTGTAAACTGACTGCGTAAAATTACTTATGTATTCGACATATTTAACGATAGAACAACGTAGCTTTGAGGAAGCGCTCGTAGCTCCGCGGTAATAAGTGGCTGGATATGTTCACCCATGTAAAGCAGAGGTTGCAGAGGCCATTTTTGGATGGGTGACCCATCCAGACAGCATGATGCCACACACCTGCCTCAGCAAATTCGCACTGAATCCACGTAGTAGAGTATACTACCTTTGACCTTTATCTCGATTACCTTGTTTTGTGAGAGACATCCCTCACCCTAAAAATATCATGCCTTTGTAGAAATAAATAGTTAATTATTAATAAAAAAAAGGTTAAAGTGTCATTGATGTGAACGTGAGGAAGGAAGGCGCGAGGCGTCGTCGGGGTCGCGGGCAGCGGGCGGCGGCGATGCAATCTACTCTCATTCATAGGGGCAATCAAGCACCGGCCGTGCCCGCGCCCTCTCACCCCCTCGCCACAGGGACGGACTACACGAGCTTCAATAAAGATATGCTTATCTACAGCTTAATTAACAATTTATTTATTTTAAATAAATTATATATACCTCCGTCCAAAACGGCACTTCGTTGATTAAGTTATATTTGTATGAGTGTTAGAGTCTTTAACCGGTTACCAGAAGAACTAAAGCAACTTCCGGTAAATTTATTAAGCAAAAGAATTTGCACACTCATTGATGGCTGTACTATTTAGCTTAAGATTTTATAAAATACACTGAAATTTTAATAAACATAATAATTATTATGTATTAATTATGTTATTTTATTTACCACTTCGACATTATTTTAATGACAGTACGTTATTTACGCCTATTACCCCGAAGGGGCAGGCAGTGGCTTATTATACGCCCTCATTTCACCAATTGTCTTGTTGGTCCCGCATAATAGGTGGCGAGCCTATTGCTGCTTATCGGGAACTTTTATGTTTTCTAGATTTTATGACAATATGTATATATTAATTATCGCTTTTATAGTTGTATGCCAATTGGAGGGACATGGTTGGACTATATTCTTAATAACATATTTTGAGACATACCTACTACCCGTGTAGCACAAACAATTAATTTAAGATTAGGCGTTCCACTTGAGCCTATTGGCCATTATAAATGCCTTAGGCCATTATGTACCTGCCACTAGGCTCCAAAAGATAAACAAATCATTATAATTTAAATTAACAATAAAACGCTAGCTGTCTTCAAAGGGATACTATTCTATCAAAGACTATATGGCAGATAAAAATGCTTGGGATTAAACTGCCGTTTCATATAGGCTATTCTAAAATTAATGACTTAGAACATGAATATTGTTAATATAATATAACATATTGCATTGTATAGCTTCGCAGACAAATAAGCCTGTGAGTTTCTTGCTAGTTCTTCTTACAGAGCGGTGGCTCGGAACTGGCACTTAGATTCACTTACACTAAATTACTTTTTGTTTTTAATTTGTTTTGTTGCATTAAGTGAATCTAAGCTTTGTGATTTCAGTGTAATAATATTTCGATTGCTTTTTTATATTTAATTTTGACGTTTTCAAGTTCTATGTATAATAGTTTATGAAATAAATAATTTTTGAGTTTGAGTATGTAATAGTTTATAAAATAAATAATTTTTGACTTTGACTTTAAAACGAATTTCCATTTTGTGTGTAAAAAATTGACGAATCTAAATGATCCTGTTGATCTTAAAGACAATAAAGTATATTTTATTTTATTTTAATAAGTTGAAATGGCAATGGCAGGGAAGTGGGATAAGTTTAATTTGCTACAGATATAAGTATGATAATCTTTATGCAGAATTTACAATTATTATCAATGTAATTATCTCATTAAATCAATTTTCTAATGATCTTATTTTAATTGAGACAAACGACGAGTCTAGTAGACTCGTCGTCTGTGGCGCCAAAGGGGTGAAAAAGTAATATAAAATAAAAGTTAACGAATATAGAGCAAAGTAAGTAGAACTCAAAGATAGTATATGACACGCTGCCGTAATTGGGCCTATTATGTTACTAGTGTAACGATACCAAAGTGCTGAAGCAATTTTGTTTTGGTTTAAAGGCTAACAAGCAAAGTTGAGGGCGCCTTGTTAGATCTAGCCGGTATTAATGAGGTTGTCTCTCCTATTAAAACTCTTTAGCCTTATTCCACCTCGTTAACAGTTGGCAATGCTCGCCTTCAAAATACGATATCGATTTAACAATAAAGTTTTGTCTCATAAAAGCGTCCTCGAGCTGAAAAGTTCTTGCTGTAATAATGAGATGTTTTTTGTAAAAAGTTTTAATAATATAACACAAAAAAGTTTGAACTTAATGTTTCAATGAAATTTACGTAATTTAAGTGTTTATTATGGTATTATTACTCTTTTAAAATATAAATCGTATTCTAGAAAAAAATTGGTATACTGAAAACTTTTATTAGTAGAATCCAAGATATGTTAAAATTATACCTACAGGAACACTTTAAAACCATAAAACTTAAAATGTCTTTCTCGGAATTGTATTTTGAAAGATATATTGGTCTGAATTAAGAGTTTTGTATTTTAAAGTTTTCTTATGTTCTTCCATTTATTCTATTTATTTATTATAACATTTTTTTTTATACATTACGTTACATTTTAAGCGATATTTTTTAACGGGCAAAGTGTCACCACAATTTTTGTGACCCTTATTGCATTTGCATTTTATTATGCATTTTATTTGCATTTTATTAAAGACTGGCTTCGTAAATCTAAATAAATTTGATGTGATTGATTAAGAAAACGACGCACATTTCAATCTAAACTTACATGATAATATAACTTTTAGTAAGACAAATGGACAACTTTAGTTACACAAATAATACAACAAAATATTATATGTAAAATTTAATAATCCTTAACCGAGTCGGTAAACACTCTCCTTAAAAATACATTGTCGTAGTTCAGATTCAAAATTGATAGCTATCGGAATAGAATTGAGTAAAATACTTTTTACTGAAACAAAACAACAACAACTGTACATTAAAAAGTTCAACATAATATACGTTATGGTATATCGTATACTGGTATATATGTATTTTTTTATCTGACATGGCCACAAAAGGATTTATATATTTTTTAATGAATTACTTCAAAAATCAACGTCAATTTCTGTTAACTCTAAGATTAACTGGCAGAGAATGCCTTTTGGCATGAAGTTAGGCTGTTGTAAAAGCTGTTGGCTGTTTTACAATTACAAAAAAAAATTAAAGAATAAATTTCTAGGCGCTCCGCAGCCCGTTTATTTCAGATCTTTTGTTTTGCATTACGCCGAACTGATTGTGAGAGCGCGTGCTAGATTTTACATACGTACTAGCTATCACGCCTGTTTTCCCGAAAAGGTAGGCAAACGCATACGCCCACAATTCGCCAATTAAATAGTTGGTCCCATGTAATAGGTGGCGAGCCTGTTGCCGCTTATTGGGAACTTTTATGTTCGCCAGAGCCTCGTCTGTTGATTAGCAGGAGCACCACTTGCAGTTAACTTGGGTTCCTAGGGTCTTTGTAGGTACCCAATTTTTCAGTCAAAAAGGTGTACTAACGTCTCTTAGTGCGGGCCAGAAACCCGAGCTCACGTACGACCGCTCGTAAGTTCAATGGAGGTGTTGATTAAAAATATTTCCCATGTGCGGGCGGGTAAGCCCAATTGGGCCGGCAATCAACCCCCGCCCCCACGCGCCCCGCATCGCGGCCGCTAATCATGCTACTCTCTGCTTATTGCCCACTGTGCTTTTCTCTTTATTTATATGTGTTTTATGTATGTGGATTATAAATGTGATAAATTTTACAACTACACTGATTTTAAATGTACCTCCATGTAAAATGTCAGTTACGTGTTATTAATAATTTAAATGAAAAGGGGTTAAGCAATTTTCAAGCAGATTTTTTGTTATCTAGGATCAATTAAAATTTGTTTTAAACAAAGTCATAAATTTACATTGTAAAGAATAAAGTATATTAAATATTATTTTGATGTCCAAATGTTTTAGTATGTATATAAACTTCGTAAGTTCAATCCTGTCGAGATTCTAAGATAACCTGTTGATCCCGGATCGCGATAGATACCCTAAAGAAATTCAGGTGCGCTTACTTTGCCTTAAGTTTATGTATGGTATTAATCAAACTACATGTAGACATTACGCCATACATACATTACGCCCATTACGGTGAAATGTTATAATCATTATTAGTGATACACAAAAAACAGACACAACAGTTTAGGATTTATTAAAAAGTGTAATGAAATAAAAAGTTAGTGAGTAACTCGGTAATTAAAAAGTAAAGTCATCAGTCAAGTACAATTTTGATATTCATTTCGCAAACAATAGAACGTATGAAATTTATGGGTATGCTGTCGAGATCATGTAAAAGCCTATTGAAATCTCCCCGACTGCAGTAGATCCCTCTAGCCCTTCTCCCAAACAAATTGATCTAGAACAAGTGCTAAAAATGGCAAATATTTGCGATTCGCTAGGAATTCACTGTCAAAATAACCGCGTGTATTTTTATTATGTTTCATTAATAATATTTGTCGAAATAATTTTACTTTTGAGGTTCAGTTATTATTAATAAATGTTATCTCATTTTATAAACTAAAGATTGTGCCGTATTCCTATAACTCAGGTAATGCTAATAGAACGGCCAGTCTCTGAGACGTTACAATCGGGCCGAGTCCTCTAAAAACTGGTAGAAAAAGATGAAATTTCCGCCGGAACTAGAAGTGAGCTTAATTGGTGCATTAGCATGTCTGCTAACTCATTAAGTCAATAAATAAATAAAAAATATCACAATATTTTAAAATGTACTCCACCAATGAGCACTGGGTCGGCGTGGTGGAATATGACCAGAATCCCTCTCACGTTTCACGCAGATTCGTGAGAAGAGACTTGTGCTGAGTAGTGGTCGTTCATGTGCTGAGATGATAATTATGATCACAAAATATAATTAGAATATTTTAATACCATAAATTTAAAAAAGAAATATTGTCCAGAGATATGTACTTATTTAATGAGTTGCTAATGGAACGGCCAGTTGCTAAGACTTTACAATCGAGCTGAGTCCTCAAAAAGGTTGTAGCAAAAAGATGCCATTTTCGACGAATCTCGCGGTGAGCTTAATTGGTGCATTAGCAGACATAATGGAATAAACAATAGCGTATTTATTATAACGACCGAATTGTAAACATACCGCATTGAACGAGGAAAAAAGAAAAATGCTCGTCTTAGTTACGTTTAAAATTCTGTTGAGTGCTTTTTATAAAATGGGAGATTTGGGAACTTCTCTGTTTGCCGTCGTATTCAATTAAAATTAAATGTAGATTTTTTGTCGTTTGCAATCAAGCTACTATGTATACTTAGACATAAAATTATTTGTAACTTTGGGGGTCTGAAATAGATCTGAAATTAATTACAAATAATCTTTGATATAAGGAAAGCTACTCCATATCTCCTGACTACAGCTTTATAATATTTTCTCCAAGCAATTGGAGATGGATGGATGGATTGGATGGCTGCAAGTGCCATCAAAATTTATGACGCGAATTATTATTATTAGAGGTTTTTTTAATGTAACTTTAGTTTTTACAAGATCAAATTAACTTTTTGTAATTCCAAAAATGTTGTATAATTTCATATTTATTTTCGTACTACGTGAATGTAATTTAGACAACTTTTATTTGAATTTTGAAGGAGATACAGTTATCTCTGCTGAATAAAATACAAAATATCTTATATTTATTTAGATGATCCAACAAAATCTTCTAAAGATTGAACTATTCTATATTATTTATAAGATTGACTATCTAGAGATCAGAACAGGTAGATAGAGTTAATGTATTTTTCATTTTAAAAAACTCGAGTACCGGCGATCGAGCAGGATGGGTTTCTTTATTTCTTCTTTATTGATCTAAATACATCGGCGCGCGCGCACTACGTATCCGCAGCTTGCGCGTCGAGCGAGAGACAGATTCCTAGCTTTTTGCGCGCCACACTGTCTAACAAGATTGAAATAACTGCTACTCTCAATAGGGACTTGATTACTTCAAAGAATCAGGCGAACGGACGCACGCACAAAAAGATATAGGTATTCTTTGAAGTACATCAATAATGGGCCTCTCGCTTATTTTGTTAATATAAAATTTACATAATTTATTCACCTCTTTCACTTCTAATTAGGAATACCGGACGTATTATAGCTCTTTAAATATTTAAATGAACACACATAAATTATTATTGTAATCACGTAACATGGTTAGTTTCACAAAGTTGCACTCATCAGGTTTTTTTTAGTAGTCCAATGGCAAAAAAAGGCCCCTTGTCAATATGAAAGTTTTTAACGCTATTTTAGAGAAGCGTTAGGTCAAATGCTACAAATGTTTTATTGATAAAATAGGACAATATCACAGTAGAACAGGAATATAAACTATAAAAGAGATTCTTTCTTTTTTCTCCACATACGTTTTCCACTTTCATATCATATATATAATATGATCATAAAGAGCCCATTTCTTCATTTTGCTAAAGCATAAAGAAACTGGAGCTGCATGAAAAGCATACTTTTATAAATTTTATTTAGCAATAAAAAGTATCGGCATTTGCTGTAAAAAGAAATGAAAGATCTCAAGTCTCATGATCTTATCCCTAAGACATTAGGGACCGTTTGTTTTATTGAAGCACCTACTTTCGCCGCAGACGTTGTTTTTGCAGCCGCATTCCTCGTGGAGTGCGTCTGCGCATTAAGCCAGCCCGGCTTGTTTGCTCCTGCATTTTATACAGAAGCGTGTTGCTTAAATATCATACTTTTAAATAAGGTTCCCATGTATTATTTAGTATTTTTTTATTTACAAAAAGATTCAAATCAAAGGAACTATAAAGTTTTCAGTAAATATTATTAGAAGGTCTCGGCGCGAATATTTTTCGTAAAATATAAATTGTGATGAATACAATTAAAAAAGACGAAAGCCACTATCATTATGAAATGATCTCTGTAGCCTGCACTACATTGAATGAGCTTAATGTCCAGTTTTTCTTTTTAAATAATGTGAGTCTTACGCGCACGCAACGCGTCTGCATTTGTGCAACCTGTGCCTGAAAACTGGTATCTTCCCCGATATCTTAAAGATGGCTCTAGTCCATATCATCCATAAGAGCGGCGATAGAGACAATGTTGGAAATTATAGACCAATATCGATACTAACAGCTATATCTAAAATTCTAGAGAAACTCTTAAAGGTTCGATTAACAAATTTTTTTGATGACATAAATAATATTGCAAGTAATCAATTTGGTTTTATGAAAGGAAAGTCAACAGAAGATGCAACCTTATTACTTACAGGAATTATAGCTCGTAGCCTGGATAGAAAAGAAAATGTTATTGGCATTTTTCTAGATATTTCTAAGGCCTTCGACACCGTGTATATTCCCATACTTCTCCTAAAAATGGAATCAGTCGGTGTCAGAGGTGTTGCATTAGACATTTTCCGCACTTATCTTTCTAGCAGAACCCAGTGCGTTAGAATAGTAATTACACAAGTTCTCACACAAATCTCACCTATGGAGTTCCACAGGGCAGTGTTCTTGGACCCACACTCTTTCTGTTGTACATTAATTCCTTATGTGCGAAGACTTTACCTAATTGTAACATTATCACATACATATACTGCGTTGATTGTGCATGGAGAAGACTGGACAGAGGCTCAACACTACGCAGAGAATGCTCTTAGAGAGGCAATGGCTTGGTTAAATGACAATCTATTGACGTTAAATGTCAATAAGACCAAATACATAACTTTCTCTCATCGTATAATTACCAACCCTCCGCAAATTTCGCACTGGTTGCTCATACTTGTGACCCGTTTCTTAACTGTAGTTGTCCAAAATTATGTCGCACTACCAGCATTAAATATCTGGGTCTAACGGTGGACAATTGCCTAAAATGGTCGGCGCATATAGGGCAGTTAACCATCCGCACTCGAATACTAATGCCAACTTTCAGAATGCTCAGGAACTCTGCAGATGCGGAAACATTATTGTGCGTTTACTACGCTCTTGCCCAGAGTCTGCTAAAATACTGCATTGTTGTTTGGGGTGGAATCGGCAAGACTGTCTTATTCCCTCTAAAGCGTGCACAAAGGGCTGCGCTTAAGGGTGTGCTTGGTCGACCTCGAAGGTACAGCACTCATCTTCTGTACACCGAGTGTCCTGTACTGACTGTTAGAAAGCTTTTTATCTTGGCCACTGTTCTTCGTAAGCACTCTTGCGTGAAATATATACCTATCCAAAAACGCAATAAGTTCAATGTCTGTCCTTCGATGCCCCCAGAACTACACTTGCCAGACACCAGTATTATGATATGAGTAATAGTTTGTACAACAAAGCAAACCGAGCACTTGACGTTTTTTCTTTACCCATCAGCAAGTGCAGGAATATTGTGCGTAGTTGGCTACTCCAGCTAGACTATTGGCAAACAGAGGATCTAGTGTATGATAAATGTTCTTAATTGTTTACTTCTTATTACACACGACACTACCCCATACACTACACACCACACTAATCACACAGGTACTTGTCATTTCATCAAATAAGATATTTTGTTCCTAAATTTTCGTTATAATTTTATTATCAAATAGAACTCAATGGCTTAAAATAATGAATACTAAATTGTACCAAACAGGGAGGAATTCGCTGGTTTATACTAGTACAGTCGACAACGTAAACTCTTAAATTTGTGAAATCACTAGTGTCATTATAATTAATCTAAGAAATTTTTTTATATTGTATTGCAATAAATAAATTTATTATTATTTATTATTCTAATTTTTTGGCCATTATTGTTTTTAGAAACCAGCGGTTACATATTTTCTATTTCTATATACAGACAGAAAATAAGGACCCTGCAGCAAAATAAGTAGTGGACCGATGGCAAATCATGGCAATATCAATAAATGGTCAAGGCGGCACTGTTAACATCAATCAACTTATAATATAATCGGGGAAGCCTATGTTCAGCTGTGGATAAAGTTATGAATTTATGCCCACGAGAAATTGTTATCGAATGTATATATTATTACCACGCAAGTAAAACCACGTGTACAGATAGTAATATATTTTTATCAATCTAAAATAATTAATACTCGCTTAGATGAGTTTATTAATAAACGTTACAACAATACAACTCACGTGTAATTAAATATTCAGCGTTACGACATTACGTATTATTTCATTTCTCGCGTAGAAGCGGCGGGCGTTTGGGAGGCTCATTTTTAATTAATCATTCATCCCTTAATTTGCTAATTACGGAGGGACATTATTTAAATTAATTCCACCCTGAGAGCAGTTTGCTAAATGAAATTATTTACCCAACCTATATAATATTTTTTTTTTAATGATTCTTAGAAGTTTTTAGACTATTGTTGCCCGCGGAGTTGAAGGGAATAATTTTAAACCAAATGTAAAAATTAACAAAAATTAAAAAAAAACCATTATATTTAAACAAAAGTAAGATGAAAAAAACAAAACTTCTATTTAAATTTTTCAAAATGATGAACTTACAAGTATACTACGATGCCCTGGTTTACCCATTTTGGGTTGAATTTCTAAATCCCTTTATACAGATTTCAGCCATACTTTGAAGGGTTTGGGCTGTATGTTGGGAGATAAATCAGTCAGTTGTTTGTAGTTTTATTTGGATTACTTATTATGTACAATTAAGTTAAACACACGTCTTGAGAACAGCATGCCTTTTTTGCAAATTTTATATTACAAGCTTTTACTTATAAGAGCCTATTAATATGTGTGTGGGATGCAGGTCACACTCTACCACGCGGGTTAAGTGCGGATTGGTAAAGACAGGTGTGTCGCCACACATCTTAATTTACCAATTCCTGCTGTTGGAATTGTTGAAGCCGTCCAATAGGGACCACTAACTTTTCTTACGACCACCGCATATACCGACTTCTCATAGTCCGAATTAGGTTTTTATTAATTAAAATATCAAGAAATAATAAAAAAAAACGAATCACATTTGTGTTATGCCTGATTATTTTTTGTTTTGTCTAAAAATGGAATATAAAGGGATCTAGGAAGTGGAAAAGTTAACATAAAATAGGAGGCTAAGCGATAGATATTACGCGAGACTGAATTTAAGAGGCTATTACATCCAGTTGCTTCAAAACTCTTCGGACAACGTTTGTTGGGTCCGCTAGATAGTAATATCAAATAGATAGTTTAGTTTTCAAACAAAATACTTCGTTGTTTGTACATTGCCAATATCACTCCGTGAAACTTAGTCGGCAATGATCACTAAATTCACTAAGTTCACAAACGTTAGACCTAGAATATTTTTTTTAAAATTTATTATTATTTTGTACAATTAATATATACATACATGCACAGATAATATCATGCCTGTTTACCCGAAAGGGTAGGCAAACGCATTTTATATGCCTACATTTCGCCGATTACATTGTTGGTCCCACGTAATAGCTGGCTAGACTATTGCCGCTTACCGGGACTTTTTTGCTTTATATCTAACTGCTTTATATGACATTAAAAAAACCACAGATATATTTTCGCAATGTCTGAAAGTTACATAATCCTGCATATGTTCGAAATATTTGTTAACATTGACATTAATAATGGTACAATAATACTAGTCCAACTGCCCCGGTTAATTTACTGCAACTGAATCACTCAGATCAAGTAAAAAAAGGTAGATAGCGCATGGCCATTGATATCACTGAAGTCACAAAACTAAGCTCATTTGTGTAAATACACGCGTTCAAGCACACACATACGTAAAATGAGCGTAGTTTTACGTTAGTATCTCCCGAGACACCGAGTAGTAACTTTGTCAATAAAATGCCGTCCTGTGTGATTAAATGGTGCTTAAACAACACTAAAGCGAACAAAAAGTCTGAAGAAATATCGTTTCACACATAAGTTAACACAAAACTATCTTTTTTTATGTTTCAAAATAATTTGTAGGTTATTCGGAAAAAATATTGACAAAATAACCCGAGTTGACGCAACCAGACAGTGTTGCCAGTAGTTGGTATTTCTAATACTCAACAAAAATGTGGGTACTAAAATCGGGTGCTTTGGCACGCATAAATAAATTCGCCATAATCATTATTAATTTTGTTTGTTTTTGTCCGAAGGTCCGGAGGAAAGATATTTTTACTAATATAAAAAAACTAAATTGAATAGACCCAGATTTATTTAATTCATTAAGTGAAAATATTACAATTATAAATTTATTTAATATTAAGAACAGAAAAAAGGCGTAATTTTTTTTAAGTAGGCACAATCCAGTACTAAAGAGATTTTATCTAACACTTAACTATTATTTACCAAAGGCATATGAATACGTGAGGCAAACTTTTAATACTTGTCTGCCGTATACAAGTCATAATGACTACATCTTGCCTGATGGTAAGCAGTCGATGCAGTCCAATAAAAAATGAAAGCGCTTCATACCGTGAAGTAAGCATGGTACAAAGCGCATCCACTCATGACGGCCTGCTAAAATGCCGATTCACGCCCCGCTTACAAGATCCGGGATTATAGGAAATAGGAAACACATGAGCCGGCAGTGAATTCCACTTGCTCAGAAACAACTTCCCAAATTTCTTGGTTCGAGTGCTGATAGTCTGCACAGTATGAGGATGGTTTCTAAGACCAGCACGTGTTGTTCGGGATAGGAAAGGAGAGGGCGGGATGAGATCGAAAAGCTCCTCAGAACACTATCATAGTAGTTCCGGTAGAAATTACTGAGATATGCAATGATGAAAGAGACAATTAACCAGCACACATATAAGGTCACTAAAATTTTAGGTTATTTTACAGGTAATAAAACTTTTAAGAACCTAGAAAATGACCATTACAGTGCTGGTCATGGGCATAAAGTAAATTTAATCCGATTGGTAATAAAAAAATATTTGGAAATAAGACTGCATCATATTTCTAAAATAAATACACTGACGATTACACTGAGCTCTAAGCCCCAAACATTTTAAAAAACTTATACAGCATAACGTGTTTTAGATTATTGTTTAGTTTTTGCCCCTCCCAAATATATTACTTTGTGTAATAAAAATACTTTACAAAAGCTGTCTGTTTTTTTTACACATTACTATAAAGTTTAAAAAAATAATTAAAATATGCCTGATATATCGCAAAATTCTAATTTTCTTATTGCCTTGCGTCTGTTTGTCATTATGTCAAATTATACTATAATTGTAATAATATTTACAATAAGTGTTTTAATTGAATTAAAATTCTGAAGAGCCGAAATTTGCAAAAATGGTTAGAATATTTGAATTTGGTATATCACCGGGTAAATTGATTCTTGTAAATTTACTAACGTAAATCGCTTATATTTATCATTAATTAATTATACTTGTAATATCTGGGAAGATTTTCAAAAAGTGGCAACACTTCAGTAACTCACACATAGTTAAAAATATGGCTTCACTTTGTTATTAGTCGTAAGGTATCTACCTTTTTTTACTTGATCTGAGCTGAATCATAATAGTTGTAGCTAGTAGGATTTGAATTTGGATATAATTACTTTTCGTCAGGTTATTAATCAAAGAATGTGGTGTTCGACGAGCTTCGGAAGAAGCTATAGTTCCGGTTATATTTACATGTAGTTATGGCAACTCAGAAGCTTTATAAGTAGACTTGAAAAAATTAAACATAGCGTGGAGAAATGCACTTGAACACGATGTTTTTTTTACAAAATATCGTAGGTATTTAAAACAAGAAATGTTAATTGATATCATCATGTCCCAGCATTATCCCGGTTGCCCCATACTTAAGCCAAGGGCCCAGGGTCTGCTCACTGGTTCAACCAGATTTGACTGAATTTCAGTTTCTTTATTTATTATCAAGTATTAATACGAGCTAGATAGCGCTGTGCGCGATTTCCAAGAAAATTTATTTATTCAGTGTCCGTAATGAGAAGTGGTTAGAAGCAATAAAAAACCTATAAATCCAGAAATAAAACCACTTTCTTGCTAGTCATAGTTCATTATTGCCAATTTATCACTGCATACATATGTTGCCTTCGACTCTCGGAATTATTGTTTATGGACCGAGCGATTAAAATTGTCTCAATCATAGTACGTTGCTGACAGTAAGAATATTTAAATGCTATTGAAATTTTATAATAGCAAGGTCTGTGGGTTGTACTTTTTTAAATGTTTTTCATATTTTAGGAATTGACACGTAGTCCAACTGACAAGGTTCTTATAGAATGTGTCAGTAGTATTCTTGTCCGGAGCAACTATTCAGTCGATCAAATGCGGAATAAATTGTGTCAAATAAGTTAACAAATACAGAGAATCAGTCGTAAAAGTATGTTGATTATGTACCTATATATTTTTAATTTGGCAGCCGGTGCATTGTATTAACTCCCTAAATGTACCGGTTTGGCGTCTAAAATTGATTTGTTAAACTTTAGTTAGTCCCATCGTCTGTACTATAATCCTTACTTCTTTACTACTATTAAAAAGGTGACTGTGTTTGCAGAGAAAAAATCTATGTTCAATCATTTGATCCAACGACGAAGAACACGATCGTGCAAATATTACAGCTGATTTCTGTAATGTTTGCACAGATGACTAAAGTGTTCAGGTAACCAGTGATTTTGTGAAGTTAGCTTCACTATCATTTGTTTATTACCAACTGGTACCATTCTCAGTGATGCGTCAATGGTATGCAAAGCAATGGTTCCAAATGGATAAGACGCTTAGTAGAACAACTTAGTCACCTGTGTAAACATTACACACCAGATTGTACTATATAATTATCACATCGCAGTAGTCGGCTCAGATTCATCTTTCCAATAAAATATAATAAGTTATATTATTACCCATTTATCGAATACCGCAAGTTTTTATATTCTGTTAGTATTTTATTTCATTCAACTGCATTTTTTTACTGGCCGCTCAATATATCAACCCTAAATATTGAATTTTTCATACTGCTCCGATGATCAACTGTGTCTGCGTCCGCATACTGCGGCGTATGTTATGTACACGGCGATGTACGTTACGAATGTTTCATTAGAGCATTCTTCTGAAGCGACTTCAACATAAACGAATGGAGTGGAATGCTTTGAGCGAACATTAGTAATCAATAATTGCTCATTATTTAGGTGTTATTCCTGTCGTTATTTTATATAGACTTGTTTTGATATTAATAATGAGACAAGTGATGATGTATTGTAATTTATTGGAGAGATGCGATCTTTTTTTCAAGTTTAATGCATTAAACATAAAGATTGATGCGACATAAGTCACCAGAGGAGTAATTAACTAATCAGGTGTACGTCTGAAACAAACTAACAAGCACTGTCGCTTAAGTTCTCACTCAAGTAATAAGATATTGACTAGAAATATAAAGTGTACGAACTTTAATTAAACTAATCAAAGATGCGGTATGTGGGGCACATAATGAAAAGAACTTATGGGTTAGCTGTTGGGGCAAAAAGGTGGACCGATACGTCAGGACGGCTATCGTTATCCCCCCCCGACTGATATTCACCTTGTCGTGGTGGGGGGACTGAGTCTCTCCCGGTGGGGTGGAGATGCTGCTAGCAAAAAGATAAGACCCAGAGATCGGCGACTTTGGGTGCCCTTAGGACTGACTATCGGGAAAAAACTAAGAGGGACCTGTGGAGGGCGCGGCGGGCGGGCTCGGAAGTCCCGTCAAGAAGCGCCAGTATCGTTTTAGGCATCGGAGGCAGAGTGCTCCTGCTGTCTAACTATAAACCCTCCGAGAAGTCGGCAACACATGCTATGGTAGTAGTACACAACACTAGTAGGTAGGAGGGGCGGGTCCACTGCTCCTCTCTGAGGAGGATCACCTGGTTTTGGCCCAGGGGTCGTGATTGTTGAAATCTACTTCGACCTCGTAAAAATAAAGAATAGGTAGACCTAGTAAAAATAAATAAGGTAAATGGCTCTTGCATTTTCACATCGGCGAGGTTTGAACTCAGTGCCAAATGTGAGTAAGCAGGAAGCTTGAAAAATGGGTTACAACCTTATTATTAAAGTTTGTAACTCTAATATTCTGAAGTGCCATTTAGTAATAGCGGCGCTTTGGTAAAACCGTACACTCTTTTTGTAATATGTTCGAGTGCAAGCAATTTCAAAATGAGACCAATCATACTATTAAAAATACATTACGCCAAGGATATTTATGAGTTATAAATTTCGGTATAAAGTAAAAAGATATGAGACACTTTCTGAACCCGTTCCTTCCAGTTTATGTTTTTGCATGTACTCGTATGTAGGTGCTCTAAAGCTATAATGTCAGTGATTTAATTAACAATAAAACACAAAATTACGACATTTTTTTATGGAGGTGGGCGAATTTCTTTTTTATGCGAAAGAGTTTTGTTTTACTTTCGATGATGATTTAAGATGTAGTATTTTAGTGTCTCAGTTAAAACTATCTATATAAATTTAAAGCACTACTTCTCTTGATAATTGATAATAGCTAACATTTATAATTGAAATAGTAAATATTTATCCCTCGGAATATATAAAGTTTTAGTTTGTTGTGGATGATAAATTTAAAGTATAAACTTGGGATAGCACGGGCATAAACGTTAGTGCTTTTTAGTTGCTATAAAGTAAGTGCCATTGTGTACACTTATTTTGTTAATAAAAGAGGAATTACACAATAAAAAACTGTTGAAAAATAATTTTATTGTGGAAAGCTTTGAGTGCTTTATTTCAGGATATCGATGGCAGATACGGTGTGAGTACGGCCAAATCATGCCATTGCCGAGTCAAGCTTACTCGATTTCCTAAACGAATTCATACACATAATATAGTGCCATTCGTATAAGTCATGCATAATAGTGTCCTATATTTTAATAATAATAATACCCTCGGACATATTACTCACCGTATACAGCCTCAACTCAAACTATATAGAGTTGGTATGATGAGTATAAGACAACGTATTAACGAAACCTAGTTACTTTTTAACTGACTTCAAAAACGGAGGGGGTGCACAATTCCACTGAATGTTCTATTTTTATTTATGATAAAAAATTTATTACTTACTTATTATATTCCTACATGAAAAACACCCCGACTAAGACAAATATTCTTGTACTTGTCCTGTGTGAGAATCCAATCCACAACGTTAGAAGCGAAATATGGATATTCATTCAGCCTCAGATATTGGAATCGTCATAATCCAGGACTTCCGAAAGCACATAAATGCACTGAATATGATAAGTAAGCAAAGTTTGAGGTCATACTGGACGGCTTCAAAAACAAAGCTAATCCGTGCTGAGTCCACGTATTGGAGTATGACCTGATTTCCCCTTACCTTGTTTTGTTAAATGAACTTTGTGAGCCCTAGGTTGATTGAGTTGATAGACTGAGATTGTAATTTAAATTTAATCCCCATGTGCATGCACACGTTGTTGTCCTGTGAAAAAATTCAAATCCACTATCTTTTCAGCTGATTGGTAACTACGCTTTACGCAATTTCGACTGTCGAAGAAAATAATCTTAAAAATAATATTATATGAATTTTCAGGTTTTCCGAAAGCTTTATTAAAATAATGGTGTAGCTTAAAGCTGGAGTATTCCGGGACATAACATCGTCGGCAGGCGCGGTGTAAGTACGGCCAAATCAAGGCAGCGGCTCGGTCGACTCACTCGGTTTCCTTTATAGCACCCACTCTCTGGCGGAAGTGCTCGGCGACGATAGCGTAGTATGGACCTTCTTATAAGTATGTTTTGGTACCCTGAAACCCAGATTTTATATCGCATTTTTAGGTATGTTTGATGTCACTAAATTTATATGATTAGATGGTCTCTAAAAATATAGACGTGTAAGTTAATATTGCAGCTTCTACTGCTACAGGCCGCTATTTAAGTGTGTTGTCGAAAATTTTTAATTTCAGAAATATGTAAGACCTAAAAAAACCTTTAAGCATTCAGTTTAACCATGCAACCCTACCTATGCATACTAAAATAATAATTATTTTCTTTAAACTGGCATTCTTTAATGATGCTTAAACAAATCAAATTAACCTCACTTTGTATATTTTTCGCAGTTTTATTATAGTGCGAGAAAAAAATCGAATCGATTAAGAATTAAATATGAAATGAGCATAGCATAAGCACTCTATGTCAGCACATAGATTGCTTTGAAATCGAGCAGGTAAATAATAATAGAGGACCGATGATCCAGACAAGGCGGCGGGAAGCCAATGTATGCAAGCGACTCAGGATCGCTCAATGTGGAAATCTATTGAGGATAGTCATATTGGTGAGATGATGATAATGATGAGCAGGTAAATACTACCTAAACAAACTCCCGGACTCTAGTGAATAAATAAGCAAAACGGGGGATTATCCACAAGGTTCCAACCTATCGGAGCAATACTTTTAATGGATCTTGTGAGTTTTTGCCTTTATTTATACGTTACGATGTGCGCATAATGGATCAGCAGACGAACACTTACTTGATATGCGATACTGTATATTATTAGCCTCCTACACTTTGTAAGTACCACATTTATGCTTTTTCTTCAGTGTATTAAAGCACATTCTCAAAACTGGAAGGCAATTTTATGTCGTCACGTTTGGTGATCTTCATTAAAAACTAGTTAGGGTAAAAAATCGTAAATATTTTTGCCGTTGGTAATTCAACTGTAATGGAAAACACGATAATTATATTTTTTTGTGAAAGTACTTGTTAATGACTTTAGTCCATATCAGAGTATAAGTCATCAATTTCATGTTTATATTATTTATTGCCACACTTTGGTTTATTAAATAATTAAATTTAATTAACACAGCCTTATTAAAATAACATACCAAATGAGAAATAATAATTGTTAAAATTACAGCCTCTTTCTCTTGAACCATACGGATGAGACGTACACCTAAATAAGTAACATGACTCCCCGTATAGTGGTTCAAAAAAGCCTTATTTGCTTTCTAATTTTGATAGCTACAATAATCTTTCTGACGGAACTTACAAAAGTAATGCAGTGATACTTACAAACGATTCGCCTTTTTTCTCTATTGTAACACAGTAAACTACCTTGTATCAACAGTGTAAGCTCACGTAAACTAAATGTATTCTATATCCTTTCTATTAATTTACCCAAATGAAATAACTGAAATTTATATTTATATGAATTTCAGTAATTACGTTACATATGTTCCTACTGTCCGGTTATTATGCTGTGCCCGGTATTGTTACTGCCTTTTTCTTAAAGATATTTATATTTCACAGTGTAAAGGAATAAAAAATAAAAATATTTTAATATGACATCGAAAATACAAGCTATATTTGCCATATCTTTATAAGGGCCAACCTAAAATTAGGTCGATATATATTACGGCCCAATGTCGTACATATAGGTGCAAGTAGTTGCAACCCAGAACTTTGATTAAGTAAAAAAGTGTTTAAATGTAATGCTTTGGGCTAAACTCTTTTAAGGGGTATTTCTTATTAATCTTGGTCAAAATTAGAGATGCATTCAAGGTTAATAATTTGTTGGCAGATTTAAATTGGCGAGATTATTTAAACCTAAAAATAAATTTAAACTACAGTGTCAACATGTTTTTGTTATTAAATTATGTCGTTGGGCCTTACGAGGACAAAGAACGCAAAACCTGATACGCAGTGCAGTTAAAGCTTTTAGAATTATTGCGCGTTACATAGTAAGCGCCATGTGGAGTATCAGATTAATAAATCGGGGAACTTCGTGCCGAGAATTAAGACAAAGGCAATACCAATAGTAAGGGTCAGCTTTCAATCATTTGAAGTCGTATCTTCTTGTGACACAATAAAAATCTACGAAATGCTAGTAAGTATGGGCGCATTAAAATTGATTTAGAAAAGGCTTTGGTGAATTTTTTCCCTATTTGATATATTTTTTTTTCATTTTTTTTATATATTGCCAACGTCCACCGGACTAAAACCGGGAGGACACCCTCAGAGAAGCGCAGTGGACGCGCCCCTCCTACCTCCTTGTGCGACCATAGCGTGTGTGGCCGACTTCTCGGAGGGTCTATGGTTAGACAGCAGGGACCCCCTTTTTTTTTTCTTTTTTTTTTACGTCGGTAACAAAATGCATTTACGCACTGCCTTCCGGCCAAAGGGGGACCGAAAGGGGGTGTGGGACTCACCACCGGCAGACACGACCGCCAAGTTATACCCACTAAAAATCTTCCGACGACGCCCGCCGCTTGTTGAGAAAGAGGCGAGGGCCAGTACCTGGGTTGCAGCTTCTGACACCCCGCCTGCGGCCAACGTCCCCCGGAGCAAAACCGGGAGGACCTCCTCAGAGAGGCGCAGTGGAAGCGCCCCTCCTACCTCCCCCTGCGACCATAGCGTGTGTGGCCGACTTCCCGGAGGGTCCATGGTTAGACAGCAGGGGCCCCCTGCCCCCACTGCCTAGACCCTCCTGGCGCTGCTGAGCGGGCCCTCCTGGCCCGCCCACTGCGCCCTCCACAGGTCCCTCTTAGTTTCCCCCCCGGTAGTCAGTACTAAGGGCACCCAGAGTCGTCGGTCTCTGGGTGTTTCCTTTTCCCTAGCGCCTCCTGCGCCCTACCGAGAGGTACTCAGCCCCCCCACCACGACAAGGTGGAGACTAGTCGGGGGGGAGCAGGGACCCCCTGCCCTCGCTGCCTAAGACCCTCCTGGCGCTGCTTGACGGGCCCTCCTGGCACGCCCGCTGCGCCCTCCACAGGTCCCTCTTAGTTTCTCCCCCGGTAGTCAGTACTAAGGACACCTAGAGTCGCCAACCTCTGGGTGTTACCTTTTCCCGGCCTCCGGGAGGTACTCAGCCCCCCCCCACCACGCCCAAGTGGAGACTTGTCCGGGGGGGAATTTTCAACACCCTAATCTAATTACAGTAAAGAGTCCAAAGTCGGAACCCCAATTAGATAAAGTCATAACATTCCAGTTCGTTCTCATGTGCATTAATATTTATTTAATTACAAAGGTATAGGGAACAAAACGCTATAATGGTTGTTATCGTATGTCGGGCGGCGTGACAGGCCGGGCGGCGGCGGCTACGGGCGGCCGGCCCGAGTGAGTTAATTAACTGGGAGCGTGTAAGGCGACGCTCACGGCCGCTCTAATTGCGCGATTATTCCTCCGCGACGCCTAACTGCTGGATGAAATTTAATTAAAGTTTGTTGTTCAAATAGATTTAATTAAAGTAATGTTGTAGCGAGTGGCGCGCCGACGCCGAGCGAGCGCCGAGCGGCTCAATCCGCGTGAGTGCTGCGCAACTTTTCTAATTCATTACTTCTGAAAGCGTTCCCGTGATGCCGAGCACTCTTAATAATTTGTATTGTGTACTTATAGTCGCTCTAGTGAGATCCCACTGAAAACTTGCGACCGGCTTTGATATCTCGACCATCTCTCGGCCCCACTCACACTAATGGATATACGATTACATCATTACCGGAATTAAAATCGATATGTCTAATATTGTTGCGGCAAACGACAATATCGGTTGAATTATTCATAAATTAAAAGTAAATCGCTCTATACATCTCCATTAGCGAGACAGTCGTGCCGTCGGAAATTACATGAAAATAGCCTCTCGGTTGCATTAAAAGCTACATTAAGATAAAAGCTCTATGCCATAATGCTTATTAATAATTAATAGGAATTTCAATTAATATCGTATAGCGTAAAGACCTTCTGGAAATGGGAAATGTTTATCTATCCAAAAATAACAATCGTAGCAGCGATCCCCGTAAGTGAGGAACGATGTCCGCGTCAATTACCGCTAATGGAAAACTTAAATTATGATAAAAGCTGAAGTGGTGGATGCTGGTCGCCGCCGACTGCTTACTCCACTCGCCTTCTCTCTCCTGGTTTTGCACTTACATCGATTGAGCACTCGATTAGTTTCGAGTACTTTTACCAATAGTAGATAAGTATCTACTTTAGTTGACTGTTTACTCGAATTCAACAAAGTTATAAGTATGTAAAGATAACCAAAATAAATACAATTTAATCTACGTTTCTACTTAAGGCTCATTGACATTGCTATATTCTGATTTATTATCGTCATCAGAAAAATATTGAAAAATGTAATAAGTAAATAAAAAATATATCTAATATGCTATTTTATATATGCACATTATAAAGAATATCTGTAATGATTAACATTTTATGATTAATCGTAACCATACGTCAAATGGTTAAGATTTAAGCAACTTTAAATGACAATTTTAACGTCGCCGAAGTAATGCCGACAAATTAAACTGCCGCTTGACTCAAGCGCATTCAACTTATCAAGTGGTATTTATAAAAAAAAATACATGTGTAGTTATGTAATCTATATAAAATTATCACACCTAATTAAAATAAATTAATAGTGGCTAATTTAGAAACAAATAATTAAATGTTATTTGTGCTTTGTAAAAAGAAAAGAATCATTGTTAGTGACGGGGTGGCGGTCCAACAATCGAAGCGAGGCTGAATCTGTCACTCCACACATACAGCGCGGTTTGATCTGTTGCAGACGGGCGACTTTATAATGTATAAAATTAAATAAAATATACTTTATTGTCTTTAAGGTCAACAGGACCATTTAGATTTCTTGAATTTTTACAAACAAAATGGAAATATTTTTTTTAACAACAATGAAAGAGATATGATCGGTACCATAATCAAGAAATAAAATCAAATTGAATTCTTTGTCAGAATTTGTCAGTTAATCTGTCTGTTGTGCTTTTTTCTCAAGATTTGTCAGTCTGTCAGTGATTCTTATTAGGGTTTTTGTCAGTCAGCCTGTCGTGATTTTAAAGCGGGAGGGGATAGTCCGGCAGTCAGTCAGTCTGTCGGTGACTCTAACGAGACTTCCAAAAGGCACCGAGGTTCAGAAGAAAGCCTCAAGAAACTCACCTCGTCTTTATAATAGGTTGGGGAAAAAGTCTTTTCGTATTTTTGTATGAAAAGTCAAGACATTTTTTTCAAAGTTTATTTACATTTATTTACAATATATATGTACCGTTTTGTTGAATAACTTTCTGCCATTTTGTGGGCAGAGACATTATCCCGTTACTGTAGAAACTTTGGGACTTCTGATCAAAAAAACGGGACAAATAGTTTTGGCAGTCCTCTCTTGAGGTCAACCTTACAGAACCTAAAGAATTCTGCAGAGACCGAAACAGGTGAAAATCTGAAGGCGCAAGGTCAGGGCTATATGGTGGATGCACTAGGACCTCCCAGTCGAACTCTCTTAATTTTTGCTGAGTGGCTAAAGATGTGTGTGGTCTAGCGTTATCGTGATGAAAGACCACACCCTTCCTGTTGATCAATTCCGGCCGTTTTCTCTCGACTGCTTCCTTTAATCTCATCAGTTGCTGGCAGTAAAGATCAGAATCGATGGTTTTGCCGGGCGGTAAAAGCTCATAATAAACAATGCCCTCCCAATCCCACCATACACACAGCATCACCTTATTTCGTGTTAGGCCAGGTTTGGCCACTGTCTGTGAAGCCTGGCCAACTTTCGACCACGACCTTTTTCGCACGTTCTTGTCGTACGTGATCCACTTTTCATCGCTAGTTATCAATCTCTTCAAAAACGGCTCGGTTTCATTACGTCTCAATAATGAATCGCAAATGAGTAGATACACGGTTCATTAAGTTTCTTTGAGTGAGCTCGTGTGGCACCCAAATATCGAGCTTTTTTGTATTTGTAACCAGCTTTCTTCAAATGGGTCAAAACTGTTTTGTGGCCAATTCCCAGTTCTTCAGCTACATCGTAACTACTAATATGCCGATCTTGCTCCACTCTTTCAAAAATGGCGTCCATTTTATTCGTAACAGGGCGACCAGAGCGAGGTGCATCTTTAACATCAAAATTTCCGGACTGAAAACGTTTGAACCAAATTTGTGCTACTCTTACTGACACTGCATCAGGTCCATAAACATCACAAATTTTTTTCACTGCTTGAGTTGCATTTTTGCCTTTTTTATAATAAAATTTTAAAATGTATCGAATTTCTTCATTAGATTCACTCATTTTTACGGAGAGAAAAACAAATGAAAAATAGCGGGAAACAACTTTTTTTTATTTTTTTCTTTTCTTTATAATGGAACCTTTTTAATGTTACCAAAACCAGCCAGACACAAATAGTACAGTCAAAAAAATTTTATAATAAGTTTATACCTACGTTATGCGAAAAGACTTTTTCCCCGACCTAATATAAATTATACGTATGGTGATTTTAAATTTATTATAATAATAAATGTAATATTCAGCAACCGGACATAAGTAAAATGACTAAAACATATAACATACCAAATTTATAATTAATTTAATTTAAAATATTGCTGTGTTTTTTTATTTTGTAAATCTAGTTTTATAAAATGAATAAATATATTAACCACGATGGGCAACAATGGATTATATTATTATTCATGATGTATAATATTAATTGTGAGTTCTGAGACAGTCCAAGATAGTTGACTTTATTTTTTGATAATTGATTTACTAACAGGAATCTATTCATAAAACTTTAAACGCGCTTTGATTTTTCAGAAAAAATTATATATTCCGCATAGGGGAAAAACATCCGATACGTCACAGTTTAATTTAATACCATACTTATTAATGCACTGACCGATTAAGATGAACTGAAGACAAATTTAATAGCCAATGAGAGTAGTAACTTGTAATGAATATCTAAACAATAAAAGTATAAAATTTTAATTATTATTTTAAGTATATTTGTTCTTTATTGGTGATCGCTCGCCTGCGGGGGCGCGCCGCGTCGCCGCCCGAGCCGCGCCACTGTCGCGCACCGCCCGACCCACAAAAGCTCTCTGTCGGGCAGCTTTCAGCCGATTACCCGCGACGCGGAGCCTAATTTGATTGCCGCTCGCCATCAATTACCTCGCCAGTCGGGCTCGGGACCACCGCAGCTTTTTATTTACTGGTCCGCTTTCGCACGATCTCCTCGCGACTTTTCGATTATTTATTAAACGCTCCAATTTATTGCGCGTGCTCCGAACGGCTTTATTCGCATTGTTTCCCTGAGATTGCTCATTGTTCAGACCTCTATGTTTTGTTCTCGAAACATTTAATCTGACGTTTTCTGCCATTGACAGTGCACTACCCGCTTTATAGCAATCAATTTAACTGTCCGTTAAAATATTAACGCTAATATCGAATTTTAGTTAGGGATGTAGTGATATTGTAAAGCCGACGTAGCCGCTGGCATGCAAAGCAATCGATGTATTGCTGCGGCGTGATGTAAATAAAGAGTGTATTGCGTTGCGTTGTCTGCCAGTCAATTTCCTTGATGAACTCACAATTACGGAAATTGGAAGTGCCGTCGCGCCGGTTCGGCAACTCGCCGCGACCAGAATGCCTCTCTTTAAAATTAAAAACGTCATTTGCTACTGTGTCGATGGGCTTTTAAAACATTTTGTCGTTAAACATTTTATGAACAGCTGCGAAACGGAATGACGAGACGACGTATGTTATTAAAAATATAATTAAGTCATGGAAATGTACGTCTGCCGACTCGGAATCACATTTGTTGTTTCTCATTAAATAAGTTGTACTAATGAGAGCCATGTGCTCGTTCACATCGTGTATGTGTTTATCCGCTCTGCAAATGACAAAAGGAGCATGTTAGAGCACAGTGTTCTTTGTAAGTTGGTTCATTTCGTGCGGGGCCCTTATTGAAATCTTCCCTGGCGTCATTGTTCCATTCTCAATTTGGGCGTCCTTGCAAGTTTACGCATCTCTTTCACAAGTAAATTGCTCAGCTCCGTCGGAGGAGTCATAAAGAAAATTGCTATACAGTTGATAAATAATTTATCTGAAAGCCCGCCCCAGTCACCGAAACGGCTGGCTGCTACTTCTACGTTAATATTACTTTCGTTTTGTACAATTTTGCAACAGGGCCGTTCGCACGTTCCCTTACTTTTATGGGCAATAAGTGGAACGCAATTATATTTATGGAAAGAGAAAACTAATTTTGCCAAGTATGGGTCGGTAAGTAGGTACTATTAAACTAATGAGCATTCGTTGCTTACTTAACAAAATGAGGAAGCAATAAACCGAACTTCTAATTCATGTTTGCCAATGACGTATTCAAGTATCATGTATAAAATTTGTTATATTTTTATTAATTTGGGTGTATAGGGATCCTACCAAGATCTAAGAAGCCCAAGCCAACCTCACCTGCAAGTGGTACACCTGCCGATCAACGGTCGAGACTCTGGCGAACATAACA
Organism: Musotima nitidalis; assembly: GCA_949126915.1. NCBI lineage: Eukaryota > Metazoa > Arthropoda > Insecta > Lepidoptera > Crambidae > Musotima > Musotima nitidalis. Next base: position 11,076,083 of record OX421418.1, on the reverse strand, counting down.
GTTCCCGGTAAGCAGCAATAGGCTTGCCACCTATTACGTGGGACCAACTATATAATTGGCGAAGTGTGGGCGTATAATATGCCTCTGCCTACCGTTTAGGGGAAACAGGAACGAATGTATGTATGGGTATAAAATTTATCGTAACCGTTTTTTAGTACGTATCGAAAAATCTTTAGTATTAACAAAAAAAAAAGAATTTATCTTTGGTCCCTTTTTTGACAATAAAGAAAGGCTTGTATGTAACGTGTCATTAAAATTAATAAATTACCATACTAATCTAAACCTTATTGCACATTAGTAATACTGACTCAAAGTACTTACTTTGAAAAGTAAAAGTAAAAAAATATTTATTTCATAAACTATTATACATAGTACTTGAAAACGTCATGATTACAAATGAAAAAAAAAAAAAACAATCGAAATAATATTACACTAAATCACGAAGCTTAGATTCACTTACATGCAACAAAACAATTTAAAAACAAAAAATAATTAAGTGTAAGTGAATCTAAGTGCCAGTTCCGAGCCATCGCTCTGTAAGAAGAACTGGCAAGAAACTCACAGGCTTTGCTCTTTTAAATATGTCCATTAGTTTGGTACTAGAAATACAATCTTCATTTGTCTGTGAAGCTATACAATGCAATAAGTTAAGGTTATGTACCTTAACAATATTTATGTTTTCAAGTCATTCATATTAGAATAGCCTGTATGAAACGGCAGCTTAATCCCAAGCATTTTTATCTGCCATATAGTCTTTAATAGAATAGTATCCCTTTGAAGACAGCTTGTGTTTTATTGTTAATTTAAATGTATTTAGGCTCAATTGCTGTATGTTGCTTGGGATTTTATTGTAGAATCGCACACATTGACCTTTAAAAGATTTGTTTATCTTTTGGAGCCTAGTGGCAGGTACAACTAATTTATGCTTATTCCTTGTGTTTAGGTTATCTACACAGCTTTTCTTACTGAATTGATCAGTATTCTTATGTACATAAACCAGGTTATCATAAATGAATTGACCGGCCACTGTTAAAATACCAATTTCCTTAAACTTTTCCCTTAGTGAATGTCCACACGGGAGATTATAAATTGCTCGAATAGCCCTCTTCTGCAGCACAAAGATTGTTTGAATGTCTGCGGCACAACCCCACAGAAGAATACCATAGGACATAACACTATGGAAATAGCTATGATAAACTAGCCTAGCTGTTACAATGTCTGTTAATTGGCGAATTTTCTTTACCGCGAATGCTGCAGAGCTAAGTCTACTCGACAATTCACTAATATGTGGGCCCCACTGTAGCTTAGAGTCTAAAGTAATCCCTAAAAACTTGGTAGTATCCACAAGGGTCAACTCATCCTCCTTTACCATAATAGTAGAGTTTGCCTGTCTGACGTTAGGCGTCACGAATTTAATACATTTCGTTTTAGCCCCATTTAATAGCAAATTGTTAACGTCAAACCAGTGCACCACCTTCGAGATCGCACTGTTTACTTCGTCTAAATTCTGATTTCGTTTTAACTTAAACAATAATGATGTATCATCAGCAAACAAAACTATCTCGTGGTTTTCTTTAACAAAATATGGCAAATCATTAATATAAATCAAAAACAAAAACGGACCGAGAATCGAGCCCTGCGGTACCCCCATTTTTACAACAGATCCCTGAGATCGCTTTCCATTAACCTCAACCCTTTGAATCCTATTACTTAGATAAGAAGTGAGAAGATCCAATGCGGAGTTTCTTATTCCGTAATATTCTAATTTTTTTATCAATGCTTCATGAGGAACACAGTCAAAAGCTTTGGACAGATCGCAAAAGATACCTAAAGCGTCCAAAGAATTTTCCCAAGCATCAAATATATGTTTTAAAAGCTCAACACCTGCATCGGTTGTAGAGCGACCCTTAGTGAATCCAAATTGTTTCGAATGCATTAATCCATTTTTATTGAAAAATATTAACAGCTGGTTGTAAACAAGTTTTTCAAAAATTTTACTAAATGTAGGCAGCACTGAGATAGGTCGAAAATTTGTTGGGTCTGTTGTACTGCCCGATTTATATAATGGAATGATTTTACTTTCTTTCATTAGATCGGGAAATTTGCCGCAATCTACACATTTATTAAATATTAGAGCCAAACTGTGCGCCACCGAAACAATGATAGGCTTGGTAACTACGATGGAATTGCCCCAGAGATCTGCAGCTTTCTTAACACTAAGAGTATTGAATGTCTTAATTATATCCATAGATGTAACATGACTAAAAGTAAAATCTACTGTACATATATTCACGTTATCTTTCAAAATAGACTCCGCTAAAGTGGGCGCACAATTTAAAGCTTTTGTGATAGACACTGGAATATTAGTAAAAAAGTTTTCGAAAGCATTGGCTACATCTATGTCAGATGTAAGAGTTTTTTTATCAATGTTGAGTTTAAACTCAGTATTATAATTTTTACTTTTTCCCGTTTCACTATTAATAATATTCCAGGTCATTTTAATCTTATCATCACAATTTTTTATTTTAGAGCTTAAATAATAAGACTTTGCCGTATGACATGCTGTTCTAAATATTTTAGAATATTTTCTTACATAATTACAAAATTGTTCACTGTTGTTTAATTTTTTCTCATCATACAGTTCATACAGCCTCTTTCTACATTTATGTAGCCCAGGAGTAGCCCATTCACTAAAGGTAGCTTTATTATTTACCTTAACCGTTCTGGGAGTAAATATTGATTTAAATGTGTTAGAAAAGCTGCTGAAAAAATCATTATACAAAAAATTTGGGTCACAGCTTTCACCTATAAAAGGTAAACTATAGCATAATAATTTACTGTTAAACCTCTCAAAACGATTATTGGTTTTTGGTACAAATGTAATAGTTTTTTTAGCTACAGTTTCATTTTTACAAATAAAAGACATTTGTTGTCCGCAATGATCTGAATCTAATTGATTAATAATTTTTTTATTGTTATCACTTAGCATAATATTTGTAAAAATGTTATCTAAGCAAGTAGCAGAAGTAGCAGTAATTCTTGTTGGCTCCAGAAACAAATTAACCAAATTATGAGATTTAAAAAGTGCCTTTAATCTTGTACATGGACTGGAACACTCTAACAAATTTACATTAAAATCTCCACACACAATAACTTTTTTATTACTTTTACAAAATTTTCCTAAGGCTTTTCCTAAGGCTCAGTCGTCATAACCCCTATTAGATGCTTAATTATTATTTTTTATGTGCTTTTTTGGCTCTTATTTGATGTCATTGAAGGTTTTTCTTTATAAACGGTTACGTTTTGCGTTAAAGAGGTAGCTTCTTCTATGGGTGCCCATCATGATTGTCTAGACCACAAATGAACCTTGTTAAATACCTACGTTTTTTGTTATTATACATTCTTATGTTGCTATATAAATAAATTAATGAAGTATGCGGGTTATGTTCCTAATTGGGAAAGTTAAGCGCTGGCGTTTCAGGAGCAGTGGAGCCTAATTAGTGAGGGCACCACTCATTACAGACTGTTTTAAGTACCAACAATACAAGTCTCATAATTATGGCATTTGATTTTTCTAAGACACGCAGGGTTGAGTAATAAACGTAGTTCTGAAGAAAAATTATGTAATGTATTTAATAAAAAAAAATATTGATATAATATAAAGAAGGGTTTGCATGGAAACATGGGCAGTGTTGTGATAGTTTCTTTAAAAGAGTTATTACAATAGATAATTATAGTACTATTTATAGAATCAAAAATTTACATTGATTACTTTTTTAAAGAGTACCTTTAATTTTAATTTATTGGTTTGGTATGTTATCAATTTGAATATTAAGAAAGAATTAGTGGAAACTGGGAGAAGACCATTATGAAGAATATAACAATTTACTATTCTTGGTAAACATGTCAAAATCGAAATTAAAAATCATTTATTCAAGTTTCGCTCAATAGAGCTCTTATGAATGTCATACTTATAAACTAAGCGCCCATTAACTGCAGGCGGGAGCTTGATTATAAAAGGAACGTCATTTGTTCATTTATAAAATATAATTTATATGATTCAAAGTATATGGAGACGAATGCATAGTAGTTAGTTGGTTGTTTGGCAAATTGCGTTATTATTATGAAACCACAAAGTCTGGATAGGCATCTCTCTAATTAGGGCACGTCGCCCTGTAATCCACCTGATTACTAACTAGCACCGTTGTGCCTTACCTCGTTTATTATTATACGCAATGCTAACTTCTAATTAAAACCTTTTTAACGGAAATTAGTTTCTTTAGTACTTATTTCTCGAGTCTTCTAATGATAAGGTAGAATTGCGACTCTATGTTGGAAGTCATGCAAAAAATGTTTTCTGTTTCAATAAAAATATACAATTATTGCTTTAAAGGCACTTAAACATTCATAAATATTTTTTAAACTAAAAAAACGTTCAGGACTAAAATTGTTTTAATTTTTACTTTATTTAGGGATTTAGTTAATTTATAGATTTTAGGACTTGTTCTAGTTTAAACATATTGCTTACACACATCTGTGACGTCACAGCCCACATACATTATTATTATTATTGTGCATTCACTGTAATGAATTATCTGTAACTCTGTACTGTGAAATTTAAAAACAACATTTTTTCATTATAATATAACTTACTTGACTATCTTCGCGCCCAATGCTTCGTCTTTGTGTTCAACGTATCTATAGGAAACGGATATGTCGTTATAAAATGTATCTTCTAATTATTTATTCTTATAGGTGCAGGCGACTCAAGATCGCTCAATGTGGAAATCTATTGGAGATGCCTATGTTCAGCAGTGGACGTCATGTGGCTGAGATGATGATGATTTCTAATTCTCACTAACGTCAAAACTAAGCTCAAGATTTTCATTATATTTCGACAACGATTTCAGCCTGTTGCTTATTTTAATACTGTTGTTTAACTTTCAGCATTACGTAAACTATTCTTTAGTGTTCTGAACTGTAAGTGGTTACAAATCATTAAATAAATTAAGGAGTACAATGATTTACATTAATTTCACGAGTTTATTAATCAAAAATGTGTGTGGGTGTATTGGGCTCATTCCAATATGCTAGGAGTCAAGCTAACCTCACCTGCAAGTGGTACACCTGCCACAGGCTCTGGCGAACATTAACGTGCCCGGAAAGCGGCAATAAGCTCGCCACCTATTACATGGGTCCAACAACATATAATATGCAACATATAACAACATATAACGTGAGCATATAATATGCCTATGCCTACCCTTTCGGGGAAACAGGCGTGAATGTATGTATGTATGTATTAATCGAAAAGGACTATCTGTTTATTGAACAAACTACTGCCAATTTAAAAATACGTAATTGAATACTTGTACCAAATGTTTACAACAGCGCACGCGCACTCGAGTAGCTTCGGGCAGACTTTCCTCTAATTAAGGTCTAACGTCTGCCCTGCAATCCAGCTAGCTGCTAATTAATACAGCTGAATACACAACCATCGGCTCGGGTTGGATTAACTGTCGCCGTCATAGATTCCATTACGTGTCGATCATTTACTACTTAGTAGTTATGAAGTTGTACCATTTTTTATTAGAAATATATAGATAAATATATTTATTAATAAATAACATATTACTTTTAAATTAATGTAAAACTAAGAAAAGAATTGTCCTTATTTTGTCTTTAAATTATTTTGGTTTAACTGTCGTCATAGATTTTATTACGTATCGATCACAAACATTAGGTAACATTTTAGTATTGAGATTGATTGCACCTTGATTTGTTTAGGAATTTTCTGCATAAATAATTCATTTGATACATTATTGTTGTTGACATTTTGATGTACCTATAATTTCTTATTTTTTGGTAATTTTTCTTGCCATTTATCAGTAAAAAATGAGCAATTCCAGATAATTTATTGATTCAGGCGTTAATTTGCGGAAATCCATTGTAAGCAAGTGATGGATTAAAAATATCTTTGTAACAATTCCCACGCAACTATAATTTCCCGAAAAATCGAGAAACTATTCAACACGACACGTGTTTCGCCCTTACACAGGGCATCTTCACTGACTTCACTTCGCTGAAACGAGAGTTCTCTCGTTTCAGCGTTGGTCGTGAAGACATCGTTGTTCGTGTAAGGGCGAAAAGTTTCTCGATTTTTCGGGAAGTTATAGTAGCGCGGAAATTGTTACAAAGATATTTTTAATCCATCACTTGAGCAATTCCAGATTATCATATGATTTCTTGTACCTCTATACCATGTTTTATGCGAATTGTTGATTATTACTTTTATCTTCGATTTAGTTATTATTCTTGGTTGTTTTTATAACACATTTTTGACATGAATTTTTCACCACAGCATAGCTATGAATTAATGTGTTGGATATGTCCCATGTGTAAATATAGTTGGAATTATAATTATTTTTTGAGTAACGCTTATTTGATTCTAATACAAGATCTAAAGTAATGTAATGGGTATGATGTCAGCGTACCCACCGATATCAATTAGGTTCGTTTACGACCCATTTCAATAAATACTGCTATCGCTAATTAGAATCAATCGTAAGATCGGCCAAGCGTTGAGTGGTCGAAGCTTCATTATATTTTATTATATAGAAAACAGTTTGTACGTTTTCTATATCATTACATTTTTACATAATAAATCAAGTAATGAAGTATTCTTTTTTATTCACCCTTATGGTAAGACGTCTCATAAAAGTTTCTTTAACTTATGAATTTAAAGTAAATTCAAATAAAATAGTCGATCAGGCCTGAATCTGGTTTCCCGTCAATAACCGGCTATGCTCATTGTAAATGACATGGCTTAGAAAATGTTTTAAACAATATGTCAAAACAAAATAAAATAAAAGGTACTAAAATAAACTATGGGATGGACATTATAGAAAAGAACGAATCAGTCTATATTCGGACACAAACTTCTCCAATGGCACGTCAGAAAGAAGAATAAATACTTTTTGTTTTACCATCGTTTTTAACATTTCAACATATTTCTTTCGACTTACTCTCTCTTACTTAAGGAGATACTGAAACTAATTGTCGAGTAGTGCGTATTATACTCTCACATGCAGAACTATAGTAGGTAGAATACTAGTAATTTGCGAGTGTAGGCGGACGAGACTTGTTTGGTATTTATTGGCTTATCCGATGTTTGTCGAGGAAATTCCTTAGATAAACTTAATGCAGTAGGAGTTTTATCGCTCTAGGCTGTGAATGGAGTATTATTTTTCACTGACCGGCGATGTGAGACTTGTGTGTATGTAACATTCATATAAGCAACGCGATGAACACATAGAAAAAGCAATGATCACTGCCTTTTTCGGTAGCTGCATCAGGTATGTCTAAGGTAGAATTTAGAGACTAGTTATTTTTTTACGATGAAAATCTTATTTTAAACATTAAAAAATATTTTGAATATATTGTATTACTCGTAAAACCATCATCAGTCATAGAAAAAATTCCTATACCTACTAACATTTAAATTCGACATCAATTATCTGCGATGAGAAATAATTAATTCTGAGAATTCACGCAGCGACTTCTGCGGCTGCCTAAAACGGCGTTGTTGTTCATAATTAAATATTCTTTTCGTGAAATTCTTTTCAATGTATGTAACGAGCCATGTGAATACATATATACTTACACGCTACTCATTACGTGAATAAAGAAGCAGTTATTTTTTATGCTTTTATTTAGACGTTCATTTATCATAATTTATTCATCTTTGATGCATATTTCTTTGTACTTTTGCGTTTCTATATTAATTTGTTAAAAAAATTACCGATTTTTTCAAAATGTTTGCGTACCCACTTTTAAAAAATGGAAAGCGTCTTCAAGATTACCATGATCATCACAGCAATAAAAAGATCACTGTAGAACATAATCGTTTTTAAAAGATTATCACGTCGATCCATCTTGATATGTTTACCTGATATCATACATTATTCTTCATTTGTTAGTCACTATTAAATCCTTTGTGGCTGATTAATTCACAAGCTACAGTACTTTTTAAACCGGAACACAGCAATGCGTAAATCTTTTTACTATGTGGCGGAAAAATATCTATCTTTGCTGCAGAGTAAAACAAAGAAACCATATAAGGAGGATTTGGTTTACATTTTCGAGATTGCAATACGTGTAAACGTGTAGTGGATGCTTAATAAGATGCGATTTCTGTAGCGGGGGAGAGGGGTTGTCTTCGTTATCTGTAATTAGTATCGAGTGAGACGCGGTAGAGCATCAGACGTCCGGTCCTTTGTCGTCTAAGGAATCTGAGCATGTTAATCATTTATTTCTCCAAAATGTATATAAATGTAGTGTTTTTCAAATTATAAATTGTTTATCAAAATTTATTTGCCTAATAAATAAAGTCAAATCTACCTTAATGTGATAAGCAAAATATTAATGAAATAACTAAAAAAAAAAACATTTACCGTTTTGAACTTAACCGCTTAACTAACTTATGGTTTTGGTATACATTTAGTTGAGTCATCATCACAGCCCATTAACGTCCCACTACTGAGCACGAGCCTCCTCTCACATATCAAGTTGTGAGGGTATTGGGTCATACTCCACCACGCTGACCCAGTGCGGATTGGCGGAGGCAGGTGTGTGGCGTCCTGCTGTTAGAATTTTTCAAGCCGCTCATTAGGCCTCTAACATGGCTTAACGACTACCACATTTAGTGATAACCGGGACCAACGGCTTAACGTGCCTTCCGAAGCACGGAAGCGCGCGATATCAAATGCCACACAAACGGTCACCCATCCAAGGACTGACCTTTATAAACTCTGCTGTACTTCGACGATCGTTTCCGATCACCGAGCACCGCAGAGCTACGAGCGCTTCGTATTTAGTTGAGTCCATGTACCAATTTCATACCGTGTAAGGTAGAACTGCATATTGTCACATAACTACTTTTAACAACTTTGCACTAAATCCCCATGATGAGTTTCATAATCCTTGACCTTGAGTATTGAGAGCTGACCCAGGGGTAATACAAGGGAGGAGTCCTTATCTTTAATTAATATCGAGAGTGACGTGAGAGGGGAGTAGCATGTTGATTCGTTTTACCGAGGTAATAAGCCGCAAACAAAAGTAAAGATACAATACATTCCACTCCTGAGGTCGTGGGTTCGATTCCCACACAGGACAAATATTTGTGTGTATAAATATTTGTCCTGGTCTGGGTGTTTTTCTATGTATATTAAGTATGTATTTACAAAAAAAAAAAAAGTATTTATATATGTTTATCCGTTGTTTAGTATCCATAACACAAGTGATCTTAATGATACTTATCTTGGAACTAAATAATTGGTCTAAGTGTCAGAAATATTTATTTATTTAATACAACAACATCAAATCCGGAATAAGGAATTAAAATTCCTTAGTTTTATGTAAATAGTATAATGAAACAAAACCAAGGCTATCCGCTGTGGAATTTCAGCCTGTGTCGCATCAGAGGGTGGTTCCACCAGTATTTAAACTCGCTCAAGAGACAGCTGGTGCTCAAGCGGACATTGGTTAGCATGGAGGCGGACCCTTCAGGCTGAAAATTATTGCATACATATACATTCACGCCTGTTTCCCCGAAGGGGTAGGCAGGGGTAGTTGGTCCCACGTAATAGGTGGCGAGCCTATTGTGCTTACCGGGCACTGTTATGTTCGCCAGAGCCTCGTCCGTTGATCGGCAGGTGCACCACTTGCAGGTAAGGTTGGCTTGGGCTCCTTAGGTCTTGGATCCCTATATACCCTGAAAATTATCATTGGTTCTTAAAGGTAGGCACATACAATGTGGCTCCACTTTGTGCAATAATTGCGTCAAAGTGGGAAAGTGGGTGTTCATCGTTCACTTTACACCATATGTGACTGACTGGCGTGAAGCAAGCTCTATTTGGTTTACCGTGTTTCTTAAATTTGTTTAAATTGAAAAATATGGTACACCCATCCAAAGCCCCACATTGAGAGGTAAACTTACGTTTAAATAGGGTGATTTTACGATAATTCGTTAGTTCCTGATAAGTTCTACTCAAAAAAGGTGTTCAAATATTTGAAAAGAACGAAATTAGATTTATTCATTTAATTATTCTATATTTTCAAGATCTTTTAGTATCATTAAAGTTCAGAATTTAAATTGAAATATCAAAATAAACATACAGAACAAAAAAAGGTTTAATAAAATAAAATAAGTAATAGATATGCTTCACATTAATTGATTTAATCGTTTTGTATAAATTATTCGATTCATCGCAAAAAAAAAATTCAATGTTCAGGTCGCGTATTTATAACAAAGACCATAAGAAGCTACAATAAACTTACTTTTTGAATTAATTTAAATAATGGCATATTTACTTAGTAACCCGACGTTACGTAGTAGTAGCCATTTAAACGTGTTTCATTAATTATGCCACCGCGTATATAGATGACTATAATATAAACGTTTTGTTTTACATTAAATTGTTTTGTTATTTAAAGCCACGCACCATTGTTATTGATAAACATAGTAGGCAGCAAGCAATACAGAATATTACAGTAAACAATTCATAATCATCTCAAACAAGTCGCGTGAAACAAGAACGGATTGTTGTTACTGACTTAGCTTAATTAAACAACCCGGAGTCGGCACTCAGACGCATAATACTGCTAATTAAACGCGGAGTTTACAGAGATCCGAAAAAGAGCCACTCAAACACGCTTAGCCGGTATTATTACAGTGTATTCAGGAGGCTCGGCAAACACGCCCTCTCGTCGAGGGTGCTCCTCTCAAGTTTCGCGTTTAATTAGACAGATAGAGGCGCGGACCAGGCTTATTAGTATTGTCTACGGGGGCCCAATTAACACCCGGGTGGCGCCGTGGGTGGTTCGTTTTAATAATCAAGGGATACCCTTGGCTTCGTTAGCCGAATAATAGGATCGGGTGGCCTGTCTGCGGATCATCACAAAAATTATCTCTTGTGATTGTAAATTTGCAATCATTTATAGTTTAAGGCTTAAGATTTGGTCAGTTATCTACTACCCGTGACTATGAATCGTTGCAAAGTTTACGAATATACTTCGATGGTACTTAGGCGTCCTTTGCCGAAAACAAAAAAGTGTTAAGCCAAATTAGAGACAGTGCGACAGGAATGCGTGAAGCCGGCCTATTATTTCTTTAAAAGTCATTATGAAAACTCTCGCTTGGTTTTTGTCCTACTATTTATAGTGTACCTTACAAGTGAAAAGGTCGGCACGGCAATTAATTTGTATTAATTAGAAGCAAGCAACAACGAGGCAAATTGCGCCATGCGTCATGTCTTGCAGCGACGGTGCTGCATTATACCATAAAGTCCTCATTAAGAACGATCAATTGCTATTTTAATGAATACTGCATTATGTAACGAAAGTTCACACAAGTATGGACATAAAATACAATTACCCACGTAGCTGCAAGTAAAATAAAGTTATGGAATAACCGTATAAAAACAAAGACAACCCACTTATAACTTATTTAAATAATTGCCACATTTAAATAATGGAATGATCAATAAAAGAACTGAAGCGTGAACTGCTCCATAAATTGATACAAAATATGCTATTTAACATACATTAACATGATCTTTTTTGTTAACCGCCTTCGGTTACACACATAGTAGAAAAAACTATTGTTTGTCTGTCATTTGGAATACGAAGTATTAAGTCAAGAGCGCTGAAATAAAATATCACGCACATAAAGATTTAACTACACATCTTGAGCTTCAATAGTAGACATAGGTTTTTTTTGTAAACACATATTTATTATAGATTGGATATTTATAATAGATATGATAATACTCAGACCAAGACAAATATTCGTATGTACGCCAAAAATATGGGTCATTTGTGGCAATCGGAATTAAGATCTTAAGGGTAATGCACAGCCTGCAATGCATATAATAAAGGTAAACCTCCACGCCAAATAAGCTAAAAAAATATAGGATAAACAAAATCTTGCAAAACTTGTAACTATCGCAAGCGTCGTTATATTTAAAAAGGTGCCCTTACACCATGCAGTAAGCAGTGCGCTCGAATGCAAGCGCACGCGCACCGCTCCGCATGACTTGTCGGCGCTAATAACTTTTCTCAAAACACTAATGAATAACTTGTTTCTTATTACTGAGCACGTTTCGCCACTAGAGGGCGGCTGCGGCGTGGTTCTCATCAGGGAAACACTAGAGATTGTTTTTTTGAGCTTAAAATTAATGAGAAACGTGAAATGGGTAAAAGAGACAATGAAGTTGTATAACTTTCATGCTAAATTTCGTTTTGTATTTAACATATCATAAAAAATAACGATGAATTGAAAATATAACCTCACCCGATTGCATATGAAGATTATCTTGTAATCGAAATCAGTTTAAAACCCCTGTGATATTTTTATGTAAATGTGTTTTTGTAGAGGGTAAGTTAATTATTAAATTGTAAAATCTGGGTGGTTTTTGTGGACTATAATCGATTATAATTATAAATATATAAATTTGAAAATATCTTGAAAGTCTCGTAAAATTGAAACTATAAATTAGTGAACTTTAGTTATGGGATTTGTTGACTAACATACGAGGTAATTGTTACTTAAATTGAATAGGAGTGATAGAATATTTATTTGAATTGCATATTTTTCAATGTTTATAATATGGACATTTCTATAGTAATTATTTCATTTACAATAGCTTGTACCTTGAAACAACTCGATTGGTGCCATCATTAACCACCTCTCCCTGTCTTCCCCACCAATCTTACTACTTACCTAGCATTAAGTAATTTTCATTACGGTCATGTTTTACTTAAGGAACTTTTCTGAATCTAAAATGCACTTATTATTACTTACTGTTCATTTGAAAAGGAAGATGTTATTTAACCAGTTTTGGTACCCATACAGATAAAGTCCTTTTTGTAACTATTGTTAGTTCATTACCTTAAATAAATAATTTAAATTATACAATTCATTGCGATTTCAATAAATGGAATGTGTATGTTATTGTTATTAATCATGGAAAAGACCTCATCTCGAACTACTAATCACGGAATAATTATTTAATTTGGCTACATAGAACAAATTAAAAAGAAATATAAAAAAGAACACTTATGTTCAAATGCAAAACCAAAAACCCAAGTCCACTGCACTTGTTTTGCTCTTGCCCCATAGTGAATGGGCGCGTTATTATGAAGTGTTCATTAATAACCGCTCTATCGGAGCCCAAATAGAATTAAACTTTTCTGATTTAATTTAGGTAATATAATTTATTCGATTAGAAAAACATTTATGTTTATGTTTTCACAGTTTAAAATTCAAATTTTCTTAGTTGGACTCTCAGTAAAGAAATCAAATGTTTAATATTATGTTTAAACATGACTAATAATACAATTGCGAGTTCATATACAAATATGGCAGGTAAGGTAAGTAATAATAATCGCAGCAATATTTCTATGTAGAAATATTGCTGCGATTGAGGATAGATGGCACTGCATTATTTTGAAAAGTTTTTTTATTACTTAATATTTTATCCATAATTTTAAATTGTACAGAAAAAACCGTTTATCCTAAAGCAGCGTGCTCTGCGCGGCTGTAGTTAGTAGTTCAGGTTTTTCACTCTGTTTTCTAACCATTAGCTCAACTTCACGTCGTGTCCCAACATTCTACAACATTGTTTATACGGGTAACGTTATGCACATGACATTTAATTAGGGAGCTTTGCAGTCACATTATATATTTACCTCTACACGTATAAGGAATTAAAGTAATTGACGCCGGTTTAATGGGGCGTTTATACAGGGTGGGTGATTACAGGGGCTATAAGAAGTGCAATTCCCGGAGTCGGTAGTAGCGCCCGAGCCAATTTAATTTACAAAGTTGTCGGTCAAGTCCGGATTAAGGCTCCAATACTGGACTCGGTAATAATGACGCGCATTGGATAAGGATTGCCGGTTCATGACTACTGTGGCTGTTGGCATACTACAAATCTGGACGCGCCTTAATTGCATAAGTATACGGCAACTGCTATTATTTTGCAGCCAACCAGATTGATGGGAGAGTGGATGGGAAACGATTGTAGTTAAATACTAAGTAAGACGCTTTCTCTAATTTAGTGAACTGCACTCGCCAGTTCGATTTATCAGTTATTTAGTCCAATATGGTCTGCACAGCTATTCACAGTACACTTTATTTAAGTGTTTTGCGTATTTGGAACTGATATATCCGTACTAATATACATTTTTGTTTACATTTTACGGCCATAAATCGCTGTTATTTTAAACTATTTTATCCCAATTAAGAATATTTAGTAGTAATTTGTGGTCAAGGGAAGACTTATGTCAGGTGTCTCCTAAAGCATTTTAAAGCATTTTTGTCCATAAATTTACAAATATAAATACATGTAGTGACGGTAGTTTTAGTTAAGTTTATTTTACGTCGCATAAGTATAAAAATGCTATAAGGTCATAAGTTTATTCATAGTTTCGCAGTTCATTTGCCATAAGCATAACATTAATAACAACTTAATGGAATTTACGCCACGGTATAGACATGGAGATAATGAAAATAACTAAGGAACTAGGGACTTAATAACGCAAGTTTGTCACGGGGGCCAACTCTGAATTCCGCTGGAACTGATGTTCGCGTAATTAAACCAAATACCTACAATAGCATACGGTGTAGTGGCTGTAATTATACAATAACATCGCTTCCAGCACCTGCTGGTGATACCAAAACTTACATTATTTCACACTGTGCTAAGACAAGTAAAATATGTTTTCACTTTAAGTACTTATTATAATGACTCACGTCATGTCAATACATAACGGGAGTAGCAAGCAAATGGTTTAAAGCGGTTTAATGAATTCTAAAACTAATGAGCGAGAATATAAATTTGTATATAAAAATTCTTGAATTCTCACAAAAATATGTTTTATATGCTGTCATATTTTTGCGAGAATGCAAGACAGGCTTTGACAGGCATAGCGCTGTCGGGTTGAAGCTCGTAAAGGTACACTATGAGTCCTATTAAAACTTCTGCTTTAATTTCTGGAAAAAGTCAAAATTATTAATAGCTAATAATGTATGGCAAAATACTCTATTTTGGAATTCTAATTAAATGCACTAACTTTATGTGATAACTTGCAGCAGACAATTAAAACTGAGAACTGACTCTATTTTTTTTTTTCAGTAACAAATATACGGCCTGGTTGTAATTTTATTTTATTCTAACAGCTGTTATCCATTTTCTGGGACACCCTATTTCAAGAGAACTGTTTTATACTTAACTGTAATTATTAAATGACAAAACTTAAATCTCTAACTAATAAGTAAATAACTTACTTAGGAACTTACGTATTACTTTTTTATTACAACGCTAAGTTGCAGCTGAGGTAAGTGTGCATTAAAAGCCGTTTACTAATATTAGGTACTTACTTCAAAACAAGCTGGGAATATAATTTTTGTTAGTCTTAACGTTTCAGCTCACCTTCATCAACTTTATGGCCCTACCATTAACGCGATTCTTTGAGCAACTCATGAAATCCTGCTAATGGATCAGGCGAGGAATGCTTTAAAAATATCCATCTAATCTCGAAGCCGATTTAGCTAAAACATTGCTGATCCTTGCGTAAGTGTATACCTGTATCTTATTGACAGATCGTTAATTGCAAATGATATACCTAATCAAACTTATGGATGTTAAATTAGGCGGTTAAACGATGTGAATACCAATTTAAATGCAATGGTTCTGCGTAGCGTTTAAATTTATATCTCTATATATTTCTTCAAACATTGGGTTACTTACTTACTATTAAGTAAAAATATTCCTAACAGTAACAATTTAAAAATGAATGGTCTAAAGAAATTAACTATAGACAATTAATTTGGCCCATCAAAAATTACAACACCAAAAGAATATATAAATTTTTAACATTATTAGGACAGGTATTTTAGAAAAGTAATTTGGAATAAAAAAAATATATTTATTTGATGAGAGTGAGATGAACAATAATACTCATATTGTGACCTATATAAAAAAAAACACATTAAAAAATATGTTAAGTGTATAATATAAAGGGTTTATTTTGGACTGTCAAAACCAAAACAGACAACCAGCGGTAATTTCTATCTTTGTTTAACCCGTTAATAAATTTTAATTATTACAACATCAACATGAAACTTCTTTCATATTGAAAATTTTATGGCCCCCTAAAATATTTAGTATGTAGGTAATAAAACATGTCATTTCATCGTATAGAGTATCTGGTGAATCAGTAAGTACACTGAGCTTTAGTAGAGTGATGTAAAAGGGGGAGGATGGTATTTATTCAGCATTAGAAAGCAGGCACTCTGAGTTGATGCGCCACTGACATATCCGTTAATGCTTTTTCCATTTCCCTCCATTCCCCACCCACCCAGGCGCCGACTGCTTGACCGAAAAGCTCCATGTGATCATTTCTTTGCGTCACTTTTTATTTGGTTTCATAATGGCGTGTATCGAGTTTACTCCGATTCAAACCCCTCGGGTAGCGGAAATGTAATTGGAAAAATAACTTCATGCGGTATTTTATTCGTTCGCTCGTGAAAGTAAAATTTAACATGTGCATGTTTCTAGTTTTTAATTTGAACATTGTTGTACGTAACGCAGATGTTATTTGGTTATGGCGGCGGCGTTCCCAAGTGATTCTTTTTGATAAAATTTAAATTACTATTTTCTCGGTCATTACTAAGATTAGCTCTTAAACCTCTGAATGAAAAGAATAACTAGATCTCCAATATTTATACTATGTAATTCTTTTCTGAAGTACCCTTTTTTACATATATAGAACCATATGTACAGAATGTTATGCCTAATGCAAAAGTTACTTTGTTCCGATTTAAAAACTGTAACGATAGAAATTAGTCGGAACGTGAAATTTGACAACTGAGGTTTCGAGGTGACGAGATTCAGATTTTCCAAAAAGGTTATGGTCAGGTGTATTATCACCAGTAGAGTAAACATCCATGTATCATTAGTAAACTGCACATAATCTCCTTGTATACATACATACATTCACGCCTGTAAGCAGAGGCTTATTATACGCCCACACTTGTATAGTTGGCCCCACGTTATAGGTGGCAAGCCTATAGCCGCTTACCGGGCACTGTTCTGTTTTGGTAGGATCCCTAAACACCCTAATCTAATTGCAACCTCATTTTTTCACAAACAAAATATGTTTGTAAAAAATATATTACATCGTTATTTTATGAGAAGCAGTTGATGCACACCTCAACCACTTAGTCGTATGGCAAAGCAATCAAAAGTGTAATTCGCGAAAAGCGCGCCGGAGGGCCGGCCGCCCCTCGCTGCAGGCCCGCGCGGTTGCCCGCTGCCCTTTTGATTGCGCATTATTCGCGTGTTTATACAGTTAGATCGCTTTCTAGATTGTTGCTATTGTGTTACAGTTTTTTGTTGGCGCGATTCTGAAGGGGGGTTTAATTAAAAATTGCTTGTTTGTCGACCGAGGCTTCTTTGGTTTGTTGGTGAAGTATGCGCGCGAAGTGTGCCCACCCCGATACGTGAATACGTTACGATGCCAACTTTTAAATTGAATCGGAACTGAATTTATTTGAATACTGTTCCGCGCAATATTAAATAAAGTGAAATTATACCACTGTGTTGAATATAACTTTAGAATATAGCCAGAGTTGTGCAATTTTAAACATCTTATCAGTTTTCCAAACGTACGTATTGTATAAAAGTTACTTAATCTAAAAATTGAGGAGCAGCGCCTATCTTGCCACCCACAAGGTCCATTCGTCTCCCCGGCGCATTACATTACTCACGGCTCAAGTATCCGATTATATAACACGCAAAATTTCAATTACAACTTGTAATTAGTTTTTCGAGAGTTTTTCTTTCAGGAAGGGGGGTGTGGGGGCGCGCGTGCGAACGGGAGGCGGATGCATGCGTCTCGCTCCCACATGCGGTGCAACGCGCTTTGAGTAATGTCCATGCCACTTATTTGATTATTTTTATGCAATCTGCGCAGGAAAATGAAGGATTTATTTCCTGCACACCCCCTACTGTTAATTAATTTTACGAAGTCCGTCTGTGCTGTTTTGTACCTAGTTCATTAATGGATTTCATATCACCTTTTATTGAAATAATTAATTAGATAAGTATTTTTTGTTTGCAGAATTTAAATAGATACTTTTATTTTGCTATCGAAAAAAATAATTTAATTTTACGTCGTCGATTGCATTGTATACTTAGAGTTTGATGAGTCACCAAAATTAATTACAACATTATATTTAATTTTTCATGCATAGAAAATAATTTAACAGACATTGGTTTAACAATATAAGTAACAAAATGTTTCACCTATGTTATGTTTCTTTAAATCTTTAGTAAAAAATAAATAATAATATAAACACCACTACATAGTACGAAAATAATAAATTGAACTGGTTAGCATCGTCGATCCTACACACACACTTAAGACACAGTGTATTGTTGTTTACTAGCCTGCCAGTCAAAGCGTAATACTGTACAGTTTCAGGAGGCGACCCCTCTTAGGATTGGCAGGCTCGCCGCTGCCCGCTAATGCACGGAAGCCCGGCCATGCGAATTAATGGCAAGAATAATGGCGATCCCATTATGGATTGCCGCCAACATACTTTAGCCATGAAAAGAACCGAAAGTTACATTTGCGATACTCTGAATACTGAGCGCTCTTGGACACCCACCCCAACCCTCTACTCCCGCCTGAGGAACACCAACTTTCGTAGAGTCGCTTTAATTTAAAAATGAAGTGCTTAGAAGTATATAGTATTTATAAACTGCCAAAACAATTTCTGTTAGACATAATACTTTGTAAGTAGTACAATACTTTAAAAGTATTGGGACCGCTTTGAAGAGAGCATTTCCATTAATTTTATTGCTACGGATATCGGACAAAGGACTCCACGCATGCCTCTGTTCCATTGTCACCGTCTTTCATGTGAAAGTTTTAGAATGGAAAAGTCTTTTAAAACTGCTTTCAAGAAAATTAAAGCATTAACGGTCGCAGTTAGAACGATCTCGGGTCGTGGTGTGTTGGATACGACGCGGCGCCGGGACGCGGGTGCGACTTGTCGGCGAGCGGCATTTTGTCCCGCCAAAGGATATTACCTATACAACAAAGTACACATCGTGTTTGTTAGGATAGGATGTTTTAAAATGTCGCCTTTTATAGATTAATTATCGACAAATACAGTCTATGCTTATTGTCCTAAGGAAACTGGACCAGATATTATTTACGTGGTTTTTAATTGACTAAGATAAGAAGACTATTTTATGGGCTAAGAAAATCCTTGCATCTAAAATACTAGTTGATGTTCCGTGACTTTATCAGGTCTATATCATTCGAACTGGCCAAGTTAACGATTAGGCCCAGAATCTAGATTTACATACAAAGCTAGGTTCCTAAAGAAACTTATTCGTATATAGTGGGGCATCTAAGAATTTTAGTGTCTTGAAATAAAGTAGGTTTTAAGCTGAACCTAACGACAAATTTATACAATATTGAGCTTGTATCACTATAATTTGCTGTTGAAATTATATACCAAACGATTAAGCAGGTCAATTCAGGTTTTACCACGACCTTCACCAGGGTTTAAAATATGTGCAAGTCTGTCCTAAGCCATACTTTTGTTTTACCCCCTCTGAGCCACTAGCCTGCCTGTAGCCATTTGCATATTTAAACAGGAATGTCCTTGGTTAGTACTGAAAGTTAGATTAAGGATATCGAACACTGCCTTGTTAAGTTGAATCCCTTTACCTCGTTTTCGGGACCTAGATTTATATCATTATAGCAAAGATATAGATGTTCAAACAATACGTCTATTATAGTTCTATCTCACTATGTTTGTCTTCAGACCTATTTGCGAAACCTTTGTCATATATTTTTTTCAACCCCTTTGAAAATCTCGCAACTTCAACATCAATAATATCTATGTGAAAGTTATATCGGCAAATTACAATTGTTATTGTTTTAATGAATACCATCTGAAGCATTTAGAATAATATGATAAAAGCGAGCACTCGCGACTTCTTCTTAAAAGTTTCTGTTAAAGGATAGACGAACAAACGGAGCAATAACAATAATTATTAATATCTGTTAAGTAACCGCGCTTTAAATTTCAAACGACGACTCCCGCACTAGGTGATGCCTGTCACCTTAAGTCATCTGGTAATCTAATCCTTATTTGAAATAAGAGGATGCAATGCGGTTTTAAACAATAAAATTAATAAAAGTAACTAAGTAAGCTAAACTAAAGCAAGTGTATTTTATGGCGTGTATTATAGGTATCCGTGTATTTTTGATGTGGTGTGTGTATGATAGTGTTAATTAATTTGGATGGGTAGGTGTATGTTAGAGTAACTTTCGCATTTTTAACAGTACCCTAATGAAACCAAAAGTGAGTAAAAAGATGAAATAATAGTATAATAAAATCCTATTTTGTAGGTATCTTTCATATAAAGCCGATAAGAAGTACGGCTAAAGCTCTATAGGTGGTAGCAATAAGATGTTTATTTCCTACGAAAAATCTCCAGCGTGAAGGGTGCTTTTCTACCAGAGCTGTGCTGTGCTGCGTTTCTATGGATCCTTTTGATATCATATATCCAATCATGCTCATTTGTCCATATAGCTCTGGTGTAAACGGATTCAACTAAGCTATGATTTTTAAATACAAGGAAGCGTGCTATGGATGCCTGCTATGGATGCCTGCAACGGATGCCTGCTATGAATGCGTGCTATAGACGGTTGCGATTGGTGTAGCTAAGTCAAGAGTAGAGTACCTACAATATTTTTGCGTTTGTCACTTTGCGGCGGCGCATCTTCATAACACATATTACTCGCCACGCTTTATAGCTTGGCATTAGTGAAAACAGTCCCATAGTTACGTAGCTTAGCTTTTTTTTTATTTCCACAAAGTAATCATACAAAGAATAATATTCTAAATCTGTCAAACTGTAATACATGATCACAGTACAATAGGACAATTGTCTAAGATGTACTTATTTTATTCTGCCTCTTGTAGATAAAGATTTAGGCCCTACGGTCTGTAGAAAAGTAAATATCATTCATTTTGATCAATCTTTCCTTAAATCGACTTATACCAAATTATATGCGAAAGTTCATGAAATTAATAAGCTGCATAGCACATATGTGGTGGAAAAGAACCGTAATCCTCGGGTACTTACGTCAAAAAGATCACCAGACCATGCGAAGGTGGACACAAATACAATGTTACCAGAATTGTGGGTAACAATGCAAAGGCAAGGGGTAAGACGAACTAAGCTAGCTTGAATTTGATGTCAAGGCTAGGAAAATCCTTCGAACAATCTGCAACTGGCATTATTTAGGCATTATTAGCTCAACTAGCATTATTGCTTTTTGGTGCTTCTTTCTAATACGATAATTGTAAATCTAATAGATATTTCCATTTAGTAGAAACTTATCTGTAAAATTTTACTCTTTAATCTGTTGTTTTACTAAACAGTCCTTTAGAATTTGAAATATACATATCAAAGGTGACTTTGAATAAAACTGAATTTGAATGAATGTAGATAGTAAAAATAAATAGGGTTTATGGATCCCTCAACCATCATCTTAGGAGTCCAAGCCAACCTCACCTGCAAGTGGTGCAGCTGTCGATCAACGCACGAGGCTCTGGCAAATATAACAGTTCCCGGTTAGCGGCTATAGGCTCGCCACCTATTATATGTTATAAGTGGGGAAATGTGGGCTTGTAAAATGCTTCTGCCTACCCCTTCGAGGAATTAGGCGTGTTTGTATGTGTAAAAAAATCATCTAAAGACATTCTCAGAAATAATTGGAACTACATATTGCACATAATTCCCAAAATTCTGTTCAGAATTGTGACCGGCCAATTTGAAACTAATACGCCGTGCAACGGTCATGTCGTCGTCAGTCGATATAATAAGAGTGGCAGCCCTACTAGCTTGTATTCGTTTCACCAGCCGCTAGGGTTGCCACTTGATTGGTTATATTACGAGTAACAGGTGATCTTCGCTCAGAGTTAAAGTATGTGAGTAAAGGGTAACATGAATATAGCTAATGAAACTAATCTGCCTCCAGGTGTAATCGCTTATGCCATTGCTGTTAAGATCGTAATTTTCAATCCTGTAGAGGAATTTATACTTTACTTACTGACTAGCAGACACCTTTTTTATCTTCTTTTTTTTAAGTAATGGCTTCGTGCGGTTTGCACATTTAGCCAGTGTCAAGTAAAAGATATATTAATAACATATAAATGATAGTAAATGAGAATGAGTGGTGATAACGATGATAAATGATAAATGAGATGCCCTCCCTCTAAACCCCTGGAGTCCTCAGTAAAGATGTAGGACTATACTAAGATCTCACATGGACTTCTTGAGAGAATTTGAAAAGTGAAGTTTGTACTTAGGCAATCGGGATGTCGTCTTAAAAGTTATGACGCAGCAGGACTTAAGCGAGAGACAATATAATCTGAGTAAACACATGAGTCTTAAAAACTGATATGAGCGTAGCAATATTTTATTTATAAAGCTTTCTTGACACTTTTGTTACGAAAAAAATGGATAAAATCGCTGCCCCTGAGATACGAGCTTTTTAAGTAGGGCAACATGGTTTGATATCCTCGGTTCAAAGGGTTAAAAAGCACTTCGCTATTTAAGGGTAAGATTAAGGTCTCAGAAGTTATCGCCAACCGTCTAGCCCATTGATAAAATAAAAAGTATAACACTGCAAATAAGCGTAGAAAGTTGGTTGTTGTTACGTTGCTTATATGCTAACAAATCAACAACTGTCCAATGATGAATGTATGTGGGTGATAATGATGGATGAAAAGATTTCGTGAGGTCCCGTCTTTTTTCAGTTGTGTTGCTCTTGTGGTTTTACTGTGAGAGTTGGCAGCCCCCTGTCGCGTCTTCAGCGCCGTCCTCAAGCCGTAGCCACGCCACTAATTGGCAATTTGTTCGATCCTTAGATCTGACATAATGATGTGAGTTCGTTTATTTAAATGATTCGACGGAAACTTCTTGCGCCTTACAATATAGCAGTGCCCATGTCGTTTCTACAATAAATCAAGGTTTAATGGCCTATTTACCAGCGCAAGTACTGAAAGTTCCAAGTTATTAATTCTCTCCTATAAGGGTTTGTAACTTTGTATGCTTTTAAGTGTATCTTTATAAGGTATTGACTAATAACTGTAGGTATGAATAAACTTGAAATAGTTTACTCAATTCCCTACGTTTATGTCTTTTAAAAAATGTTTAACAGAGCTAGATTACACAGTTACTGGGCACTTTATGAACGATCTTGGAATGAGGCATGCCTTAATTACATATTGTTTTCAACAAAATAATAGCGCCAGGGTTCTCGACCTTTATAAATTAACAGTTATTTTATGTGACTTGTAATTTAATATGCGTTCATAATTTTTTACCTTCATAAAACTGAGTAAGTACAGAGCAAATTTTTAATTAGCAAAAAATACGACAGTTACTGCCATTGAGTAATTCCTTTACCGTCACCGTCTTTTCGGCCACATAAAATTCACTCCTTAATTGATTTCAACGTCTGCATTCATAGGCTTCGCGCCGCCTTGACTAGATCATAGGTTTATCTGGTGTAGGCCGTCCTCTACTACGTTTGCCGGTAGTATCTCCTTGTTTTCATTTTCTTTTATACCCAGGAAATCTATAGTATTTATTAATAATAGTAAATATGCTTTACTTATCTCATAAAGTATGTTTAAGTATTATTAGATGACAACGCCTACTAACAAAATCAATTCAGATATTATTAAGCCTTACAACCCGGCTTATGCTGCCTCTTGTAGATAAAGATTTAGACCTTAGAATCTGTAGCAAAGTAAATATCTTTCATCTTGATCAAATGATTCTCATGATTTAGGTTTTTCTGTAACAAAGTAGCAAAATTAATTTCATTCATCACAATTAATCTTTCCTTAAATCGGCTTTTACCAAATTAAAATGCGAAAGTCCATGAAATGAATATCTCTGGTGAATATGTCATTTACAGAAATGACAGGAAGCACAGTAATCCGCCGGTTGGTTTAATAACATGCGCTAATTAAACGCAAACAAAGACAGCCGCCTTTCATTAAGATCAAACACATTAGTGGTCACGACCGACTGGCGTATCGCCGCCCTTACCCACTAACCATGAGATACTACGCCGTTTTAGTTTCAGGGATATTATACTTTAGAAAATTTGCTTTATATTCATACAAAAACATATTACTAGAGACATAATTATGTTAGCCTATTCATGTCCCTCTACTGAGCACAGACCTTTTCTCACAAACCACGGTCAGGGGTATACAGGTGATACTCCATCACGCAGAACCAGTGCGTATTAGCGGAGGCAGTTGTATGGTATGTTAATTCAGATCAAACAAATTAGTGGTCATGACTGATGTGCGTATCGCCGTTCTTACCATAAGATACTACGAACCCGTTTTAGTTATAGAAATATAATATTTTAGTAAATGTATTTTAGCAAGAATAAGCTCAGAGGTAAGACCAAAAGACTGGAATTTAAAGGGTCTCAAGCTTAAACCCTGCCCATATAGCCTTATTTTTGGTTAGAAACTTAGTGCCGACACTTGGATGATTCTCGTTACTTAACCTCGTTGACGTTCCGCGAATATCCGTCGCCACAACTAAAAATGGGGAACACCCGACACATATACATTTAGTTTAAAATTTACGATTCCGTGTCGTAACGCTGTTACCTTGATTAACCGCAATTTGCACAGATCATTCATTCAATTCCTTTTGACAGTTTGACTTGTAAAGTGTTATTGAAAGTACTATGTTCAAATTTACATAGGGAAATAATTTCATCGTCTAATTTTATAAATGTATTATTCTAGCTAAATGTAAACCTGTGAGTTCATATTATTTTTGGTTTTTTATATCGTTTTTATTTGATAAATATTGAATAAAAATTATTTTTGTTCAGTAATTATTGGTTAGTCACAAATATTTACAGTTACATCAATGTGTTGGCAGGTTGTCACGAACTAACGCCATTTTGAATATGGCTTCTCTTGTATTTTTGGTTTCAATGTCACTAAAAGTTTTTTTTTTTCTTTTTGTTTTTTGAGTTTTGAATTTTTATTGTGTAATATTTTAAGATAATATTCCGTATTTTAATTTTAAATATTTTATCTTGTGTTCTTTACTTTGTTGTTTACTTTATTTTGAATTGTATTTTGTTGTGTTTAAATTAACATATTTAAAAATTTTGTTTCAAAGATGATGTATGCATGATGTGTTCTCCTGTAACTGAAGGAGCACAAATCTTCTGACAATTTTATATAATATTAATGTACTGTGTATCCTTTGTTGGAGTTCCTTAATAAATAAATAAATAAATACTAAGTTTAAGTTTCGTCAAACAAAATGCCATATTGCATTGTTTTAACAATTGATTTTTTGATATTCATTTTTACACATATAATCACAGCAGAGGCATATTTTTGGCGAGCCTACTGCCGCTTACCGGGATATTCTTTTTTAAATATATGATTATGATATCTAACGAGAATTTAAAAACCATTAATAATTAGATTTAACAGTTTATTTTTTACAAAATAGGTATTTCAAAAATATTGTCTTTATTATTAGGAACGGAAAGATATATATCATCAGATGTATATCAAAGGAAAAATTACAAAAACTAAAAACAGAACTGAAATTAATTACATGAAGGTGTATTGTAATTTCATGATGATTATTAAATAACATGAAGGTTGTGAATAATTTTAATGAAGAAGAAAACCAGGAAACAATAAATAAAATAAAAAAATAGAACAAGAAGAATAAAAAATCACAAATAAAGTTAACATTATATGTCTTTCAAATTATATTATATCGATTCCCCCTCTTTGCATCTTATTGCATAAAAAATTAAACTTGTTTTTTTAATATTTTAATTTTGTCACTAGCAGAGATGACATAATATATCATTCGTATAAAAAGTTGTATCTGCTTAAAAACCTTTCTTCAAATTCTTAAACGTTTTTAAAAATATATTAATCGGTTAGTTAATTATTTATTTACTTTGTAAAAGTAGAACTCCACCGGAATTCACCCGGGTTTTTTGGTTGCTTACTGATTTTTATTTATAATTTAAAAGTGAAATGCCGACAATCCTATAAAAACTTTGAGAATGATAGGATCTAATTTGTTTTTGCAAGTTCATATTTAAATATTCCGGAACATTCCCGTAACTTTACGACGCATGTTACCACCCTGTTACAGCACTTAGTTTCAAAAGTGTATACTAGTTGAACACTAATCGCAAGTTACTAAAAAGGATAGTCACAAAATATTTTGAGACATGTCGACACAGTTACAACACGGCGTATCTAAAATATATATTACTTACATTGTTACTTAATTGTGTGTTACATATAGTGGCAAGGTGTCGTAACAGTTGCAAGAATTTCTGCGACCTGTTACATCTTCAATAATTTGCGATCATAAAAATATGAGTCGTGCACCTATGACTTTTCGAAGTTATGTGCGTAGTTATCGCTCGCTCCGTGGCTCGGAAAGCACGTTAAGCCGTTGGTCCTGTCGTAGTGAACATCTATGGCAGTCGTTGTTAGGAAGACCTTCTTCTAATATCTACCCATCCTGTCAGCTGGTTTAACCATATAATTATGTTTCTCTCTGGGTTGCCCCGTGAAATGATTGACACTACGCAATATTGGTCGCCGGTGATCAATGAATGTAGTTTAGATTCCTACAAAAATATTACTTAAGTTATCATTATACACAGGCACAAACCACGGTCAGAGTCATCATACTCCGCCACGCGGACCCAGTGCTGATTAGCGGAGAAAGGTGCGACGGTCACGACCGACTAGCGTATCGCCGCCCTTACTTACCCACTGACCATGAGTTTCTACAAAGCCTTTTTAGGGATATTATACTTTAGTCAATATAGTTTTCATTCATAAGTAAAATATTACTTAAGTCATCATCTCAGCAGTTTAATTTAAGGAGGACTTTACCACTCGGACCCAGTGCCAATTGGTGGAGTGCCTCCACCACGTGCGCGTTTGTCTTATTTCTGTTTTAAATTTTCTATATGCTTTAACGACTACCACATAATTATAGTGATAACCGGGATCAACATCTTAACGTGTTTTCCGAAGTATGGAAGCGTTCGATATTGAATTCCACAGAAACGGTCACTCATTCAAGCAATGACCCCAGTGAATTTTGCTTCACTTCTGTGATTGGTTCCGGTGCTGTCCTGGTCACAAAATTAAACGTAGCTTATACTAGTAAAATACTGTTTTTATGACGATACAATACTTGGAAAGGATTGTAAAAGCCATAGACATTTTTTTTAAGTAAATCCGCAAATCTCTCGTTCCAGAGTTCTTGTAATCCTGCTTCTGGCTGAACATAATCCGGACGATCTGTCATGCGTCGGCATTTTGAATTCTAAACTACAGACAGCGATTCTGCTAATAAAAATTACTAAGTCAATTCATTAATGTCACTATCACAAACAATGAACTATAACAAAAGTAGGTAGGTAATTTATAAATTGTCTACTAGCTAGGGGTTTATAAGTTTTAAGGGCTAGTTTAAGGGGAGTTTATAATACGGCTAATATCTATTCCAGAAACGGTATCAGGGGCCCGTTGGATTACCACTACCACTATTCTCCTATGATAATATTACACCCGTTCCTATCGAATATCTATCTTGTTGTCTACAATATAAAATAAAATCTTCAAACAAAATGAATTACCCATCAATCATTTAACTAAAACTTCTCGCGTTCATAGTCGCAAGAAACTCGATTACGGCGAGGCGGTCATTACTCGCCTTAGCTCGCCTAATTAATACAAGGTTTTGAATAAATCCGGGATAAGAATCCACACGGTATGCGAGAAAAATCAGAAATTTAATTAAAAAAGTTTAAGTGAGTTTTCACGGGCGACCGTGCGCCATGCCCCCCAATAACTCAACCGAATCTATTCTTTCTGTTGCCAAATTCCTCGGAGCCGGCTTTAATTAACCATTTTTAATCGGATTGAATTTTTCTATAATGATTACACTTAAGTTTTTTTTTTAATTTTAACTTTTTCTATTTTTTCCCCATTGCCTTGTCCAGATCGTCGCTCTATCGTAGTAGACGTAAGCATCGGTGGATGCTGGCGGCTCTTGATCGTTCAACGTGGTCAAAAATTGAGAAGGCCTAATATTAACAGTGGTCTTCTAATGGATAAAATAAAAGATAAAATAATGGATAAAATAATAGACAAAATGATGATAAAGGTCATCAAAAGTCTAGATATTTTTAATATTTTCTGCTTGAAATAAATTCAAAATCACAAATCAAGTTTTTCGATATTGAAACACATCATTACAAGAAAATTAATTAAAAGAAAAAATATAATTTTATTACTTAAAAAGTGATTAAAAATCACACTCCAAACAATAAAAATAAGTAAACGTGCATTAAAGGATAATACATAAATTGTTATTACAATATAACAGTTAGTTCTTAAGAAATTAACATGCTTACTTTATATTTTAGCAAAATGAAATTATAACACACATGATTAAGCTTAGTTCCCTTGGCTTGTAAATAGTCTTGGCTAGGTCAATGTCGACCTAGGTGTAGTCCAAGGTGCCTTGTTATTATAGGTTAGGTAAGCAAGGTACATTATCAGGTACGTATGGTACTTTGCAATATTTTAAGAAGCATTCGTCACCGTTGGAACATTTGTTAACATTCAGGTAGACCCGGTTCTTTCCTGAAGTTGGTATGGTATGCATGGTTAGGTAATCTTGCTGCTTTCTTAAAAATGGGGTCTGACGGTAAGCGCTATCCAAAGAACATTATGGATTCAGGGGCATGCTCAAAGGTTTCTGGTTGGGCAGTGAATTAAAGTGGGTATCGAAATTTTGTTAAGCTTAATCGAGTAAGCAGCTAGAGTTAATAGTGCTTATTTTCATGTATGATATGCACGTTATGTATTAATGGTATTCTGTCCGTATACGCATTTCAAAACTTTTATTAGTGATATGGATCGTTCGAGGCAAAATGGAAGTTGTAAGAGATTAACAGTGCGAATTTTCGGAGGCAGGACTACGATCTGCTGTTAAAGTTTTTTTATCCGCTTATGTCTCTAACGTTAAACTAGTAATGCGATTTTAGTTATTTTTGTCGGTCAAAACTGATATGAATATCATAATATCAATAACCTAATTGACTAAAACTCATATTTTTACAGTTCTTCATTCGGTTACTTGAGAGCCTTTTGAACTATGACGTTATGCAAACACATTTTATTAATCAGTGGTATTCCGGTCAACAAAAAAACTATAAAGTGGAATAACATTTGGTTAACAAAAGTGTCCCACGTGGCAAAGCATGTTAGTCATTACAGTACTCAGAAACGAACACACATTTTTGTGAGCTCATTAAAATTACATTACAACTCTTATTTAAACAGCAAACAACTAAACGGTGATCGTTAATGCGCCGCGCCGGGCGAGAATTTTATGGACATTCCCATTCCTTCTTTAAACGTCTACAAGAAATTAAAACTGACTACTTAACAATGTGACAACGTGCATTAAAGATAACAAAAAACTGTTATTATATTTTTTGATGAAATTATTTTTGCAATATATTGTTAATTTTTAGAACTATAACTAAAGGAAATTTTAAATTTTGTTAGTAATACCAGAATAGTAGCATTTCTGCAAAACGCATTTGAAATTAAGAATATGTACTTGTAAGTAAAAGCAATTTTTCTTACTGTCTATTTTTTAATGGCTATATCGAGTTTTTTAGGCCTTTTAATAGCCTTTCGAATCAGGGCAGCGGTCGATAAAATCAATGCTACACAAAGTTGTCTGACACTGTAACACGGCGTTAATTTAGTAATCTTAAACAGTACATTACGTGATAATTCAATAGCGCACTCAGTTTTGAGAGCAATCTATTAGTACGGGTTTTAGATGGTCAATTATTAGTGACATAAGGAAATTAATTGGCACACCGAGGTTAACATAAAGAAATCTTTACAAACAATAACGTATTATATAAAGTTTATAGAAAAAATGGACAAATCTTTGTGTGCATGAACATGAATATTTGTTCTGTTCTAGATGTTTTCCTACGTATATTAAGTACATATGTGTATACAAAAAAAAAGGATTTATATATGTTTATCCGTTATTTAGTATCTATAACGCAAGTTCTTAATGATACTTATCTTGGAACTAAATAATTGGTGTAATTGTCAGAAAATATTTATTATTATTATTATTGTTAATACTTTTTGTGATCGATACGAGCTTACTTTGAAAGACGAGCAAGAGCATTTAATTCATGTTTTGCTATGTGTAATGTCGCTCAACAAAAACAATATCGGTGCGCATGCACACATCATAATAAAATGTTTACAGTATTACTAAGAAGCTTCTATCTGCAGTATCATAGTAGTTTATTGCATACCTGGCATATTTTAGGGATGAAATAAAAAATCGTCACTTGGTAAAGTACTTTTTTTTAATTGCCAGTGTCCATAATAAGGCATGACAGATAGGTAAGTGGTAACTATTTTGGTTTGGTTATTTCGTTATATTCTTTCTTTCATTTTATGCCAGTATGTATATTACGTATGTATTATTTAAGTGGCAAATGAAAAGAAAAATCTATAAATACTATTTCTCATGACAGCAAAAGGTAGTTAAATTAGTAGAAGTTAGAAAAAAAGTACCGTGGAAATGTACCGCATTAACTGTGAAAGAACTAAAACGTATTTAAATGTACCGACTTCTCATGTTAAGTAGAGTATCAAACATTCTGACTAATATATTTCTAATAACAATTATTATTTCATTTTAAGTTGTTTATTTTTAGTTTAGTTAGTAGGTTATTTTCTTCTGGGGTAGCTATGTAGTGCCAATTTATCTACTGGGTACTTTTGATATAAACTAACTGTGGCCCAATAAAGCTCTTATTAAACTTACTTAACACGTCCATTCACTGCATTGAAGACATTAGCAGATCACTACGTGACGTGGACGGCTCCCGGTCACTAATATGACGCTATTTCAGGCAATCGATTAGCTCAACCATATTTTAGGCAACTAGAAAATCCGACGGAACCGCAACAGGAACTTAAATATACTTTTGTAATGTTGTATACTTATTATTTCTTATGGTTTATGTAAACTTATTTAATGTTGTTACATTAGTGACTTGCCCCATAAAAATCTTGCGAAATTTTGTGTTGGGTCGGAAAAGATTTCGTTACATTATTTTTATTTATAATAAGCTGTTATTGTTATAGCGTTTAACAGCCTGTAACATTTTATCTCATCACATGATTGGTTTACCAATAACTACTTATCAACAGATTCTTAATAATCTAACGTGACATAGATTTCCCTATAATCAATAGGAACGTCTTTGTCAAATCATAAGAAGAAACATAAAAGATTTTCTGGCACGTCCACTCTTACATCGTCCTCGTATCCATTTGCTTCTTGTTTGACTACGTAATGTATTTTTAAGAGTTTAAAAAGACGCCTGTTGTCGTGGCTTAGTCGTCTGAATGCCAATTAACGACACGACGTTCGTAAGGAACCCTAAAAGCGTTCATTAAGATCCCCAAATATTTCCACACTCAACGTGAGAATTGCTTTAAGTGCTTTTTGCAAATGGAATTGTATATTTGATCGGCAATCAAAGAGTACTGATACAATCCGAACACTGAAGATGATTTTATGTATAATACAATCTTTTTTCTTAAAACCTTTTAGATTTTACCTTTAGAAAATCCTTTACTTGATTTTTATGTATAAATGCAATAATTTGATCGTAAAAAGTCTACTTATTTTTGTATAAGGACTTTTAATACAATGTACAGCAAAGGTGATCGTCATAAAACTTTATTAACGAACACATAATCTTTTAATATTTTTCTTATAAGGACTACTCATATTTATATTAGTTATATTTTGAATATAGTTTACAAATATACAGAATTAATGTAATTTGAATATAGCAGTACAGTATGTAAACGTGTATTTCGTGTATGTCGTAGACTGCTCGTTGAATTCGACAGATCATGATAGGCCATTCTAAAATATCGCTTTTTAAAGATCTTTTCTAGATAGATTCTGTCTTAGATAATTATTTGATATCCCATAATTTTGCTATTTTATATAGGTTAACAAAAATAAGTGCAGACATAACTGGAGAGTATAGTAGGGCTATAACAGCCATTATATTGTTGTTTTATGTTAGGGTATTATGTTATATAAGATTCATTTTAGAAAAGAACAAACACTTGATAAATGTTTAATGTCCTTCATAAACAAATTGTGTGTAATCGTTTCAGAAATGATCTACAGTTCTAAAAGCTTGTGCTGACTTCGTAAGTTAAGTATCACTAAGGGTTAGGGTAAAATAAATCAAACATCACATCTGTAATCATTAAATAAATATATTTATTTACACAGTAACGGCGAAATGAAACAATTTGTCGATGTTCATGAAAGTTTTAAGAACTTTAATACCATATTACCGCCTGGTGTATGACGTTGTCATTAAATTCTAGCCGATATATCTAACAAACGAAAGTTCAAATTTTTACATAAATACATCTACTATCGTAGAAATCTTTATTATACATTATTAATTAAATTTTAGAAAGTTTTAGCGTATAGCTACAGGTTTTCGCTGGCGGATAGAGCCGTTGCAAACATTTAGCAATGTCGAGAACATTATTTTTTTACAGATTATATCTTGCGATCAACATTCACGGAAGCTTCGGCAGAAAAGAAATACTTAAACAGTTTAACTTTATACAGGTGTACTTAAACTAACCATTGCACCGCTGAGTACCAGAATATCACTAACATATCCTACAATCGTAGCTCATTTCTGTTACAATAATAATAAAATCCACAAAGGAAACTTATCTTTGGTCATAAAAAATAACATTTAATATACTTAACCAATTATAAAAAAGAAACTTACAAGAAAGAAATGTTCCTCAAAAACTTCATACCTTGTATGATAACAATATTTTATCTTTTTCTAACACACATTTCCATAACAATGAGATCGATTTTGTATCATTTATTTTAGAGTCTGTACCCGAATCGTTGTATGATGTATGTATTCGTTATTAATTATTTAGGCTTAAACGTTTGCTTAATTATCGCGGCAGTTGGAACTGCCTCGTTACATAATTAAAGGAATTTCACTATTGTAAAGATATTTACACATTTGAATCTCTTAACAAACAAAAACGAACATATGAAAACAATCCTAAGTGACATTAATTTAAATGTGAATTTGGGGCATGGTACAAGTGGGGTAAGCGTAAGTCGTGGTATAAATACAAGCGAGCGCAGGTCCTACCCACGCGACTCCGCTATCTTAACATGTAAACAAGAGCTCAAATCGTATACATAATGGAAATATCGTGTTCTGACAACGTTATCGCGACTCATCCCGGACACTTTGTAAAGTGGCCACATATCCATGGCCCGCCTTCTATCCTAATGTACTCTCGTGTGGAGCTTATAAAATATGCTCGCCGTGTGAGACGCTCCAATGTTTTGCACTTAGCCGGTTTTGCACTGCGGAACACATTTCACTTGCTACAGATTTAGTTTTAATCGTCAATTTTAAAGTGATTATTTAGTCTAGAAATGATGCAAAAATAAAGCGTTATTATGTTAGCTATTTTCTATGAGTGACTGTGTGGGTAGTTTTTGAAGATTGAGCAGCATGCCGGTGTTCGGTGCTTGGGTGCGTGAGCAGTCGTCAAGTTCCCGGCGGTCACTCGGCTATTGTCCGCCGATGGTCGTCGGTCACCGACGCATAGTGCCACGACCTTTGCGGAGCTGTCTGCGCGCGGCCATAGCGTCTCGCCAGTACTCAGTGGGGCTTTACCTAATGATATAGAAAATTTGTCGTTACAATGTGAATTCAGTTCAGTCTTTTTAGCAAATATTTTGGGAGAAATCTAGGCTTGGTCCTTTTACTCCTTTTCTCTATTGACATTGCATTAACAATCTCAATAGAGTAAAGGAGTCTTAGGTTACAAACATTTTATGATTTGTATAGTTTTATAAACAACTCTCCATCTCTCACAAAGGAAGGTCAAAGAGATTCTGATAATCATGCTCCGACACACGTACTCATTGCGGATCGGCCACACACCTGCTTCTCGGCGAGAAGATTGTCTACTTATGTTAGGACGTACAGCATAAACTGCCTGCCAAATTCAAAAAGAAATGATAAATCCAAACACTGACTTCATATAACGCTATATGTTTCCGATTACCGAGATTCGCAGCGCCACCGTTCCTTACATTTAAAAAAAGGTACATTTATGTATTAGTAATATATGTTACCGAGGCGAGAAGTCGGCGTTGCACCGTAGGTCATCGTGCTGCGTCGCATACATCTGGGTCAGGCGGGCTGCCGTAGCCGCTGGACGCGTCATCTGCGCCCGCGCACCCGCCGCCATCTTTATCTGCTAACGCCCCGCCTGCTACTGCCCCGGCGACGCCTGCGCATCCTCCTGCTCCCGCCACGTAACCACCACTTGGCGACTGTAAAAGAAATGTCTCGATAAGTGTTAGCAACATTATGGTTTTCTGTCCCGAATTAGCAGGTCATTTCTAACAGTAGCTTGTACTAGTTACTACAGCAAACACGCCAACTATTTATTTTGGATTTGTTGAACAATTGCAGCAAGTAAGTACTGCAACTCTCGGAAAGATCTCAACTGATAGAAACTGCGACACGTGCAGCGATAGGTGCAGCCTGCAGTCGAATTTTAACTTCGAGTGTCATAACGACTGCATAATTCCTATATTAATCTATGATACTGACTACTAGTACTAGTAGTATATGGTATAGTCTATAGTGAATAATTGTGGTTTGCAGCACAGTTTATTTTTTAAATTTTAATGTTATTATTGTGAAAATACTTTTATCCTGTAGCTTGAGTATGTCATGCTCACTTTAATGCATCATGCGTCGAGAAACGATGGCTGGTTCCTGATTCATACTTGTGAACCGATGCCGCTAGTAAAGTCCTTTTTTATTTCATAAACATAGCATAAACATAGCATTTGATAACGCTGAAATAAAATATATGAGTGTGGACCGGTCTACTTTCATATTGTTAAAACAGTTATTGTCTTCTTTTCTTTTAAATTTTTATTTTTTTATTTTCACTCGAAATAAAAGAAGAAAAGTAATATAATCCTAAACTATCAATCGCTGAAAAAATAAGTCCATTATTTCTCCTTGACCTACTGATATAATTTGTCAATCAGTGCAAATATACGAAAGTAATGCCTAACTATTTCTGAGAAAATACCAAACGGTCTTGTTAAAAGGTATCGCCGTATTGCGCCGTAATGATGCAATTATGGTTCGCGATGCGCAAGTGAAAGATGTTTCTGCATTGCAGCTGTACTAATTTGAGTACAGGAGAGTCGTGTAGTAATTAGGCACTTCATTCATATCTATAATCACTGCCGCTGAACGTTGTAAAGTCATCTTTGTATACATTCAAGCACTAATGAAGCAACTTCATTTTATAACCTCAATTAGCAATAGCTAGCTTCGTTAGTACGATACACAGAATTAATGTAAAACTTCATCAATAGTACATGAAATCAATCTCCAAAGTCCCATCTACTTCTGCACCAAAAGAGAGGATTAGATATAACAGCATAACAAACAAACGAATCGAATTGACAAAATTCGTCCGTAATAGTTGTACAAGGATATTGTCAAATTTAAATGGAAACTGTATTTTATAGATTTCTCAATTCTCTAACAGTAGATCTGGTGCGCAATCAAAAAGTCGATTAGAAATGTCGTGCGGCTGAATGGGTTTCCTCCACTCGCGCGACTCATAAAATGAAATAGATTCCCCCACATTCGCATTCCGACAAGCGTTCGTACGAGAAAGATTAATGATCACAAAAGAAACATAATAAACTGAAGATAGAATCTCCCACTAACAGTGTCCTTGTGGGAGTTATTTACTCCGCCGGGTCGACTTTTTCACGTGCCCTTTATTTGAGATGGGAATGTTTAGAAAAAAGTTCCCTTCCAAATGAGGACATAAAAATTGTGTAAGTACCACATTTATGACCGAGAACGAAGCTACGGTTAAATATATAATTTCAGACTTTTGAAAAGAGAAAAAAATGGCAAATTTTTACGTCTTTACTGAATTACTAACTCATCAATATAATTATACTACTACTAAACTATAATGTTTATAGTTTTTATTTCAGGAGAAGGACGCCTAAGTGTGTATTAGCTTCAGTTTAGTTACAGTACCTGAGATAATTAATATTATGTAGGACACTTAACAACTGTACTGATGTCTCGGGATAATAAATGCAGAGCAGTGTTAAGTACGATTTTTCTGTACTAAATATAAGCAAGCAACACATTTGCAACAAGTAAACATCTCCCTTATATCGTTATTCAATCAAATGAAAAGCACAATTTTACAAAAAAAACCTGCAAAAGTATATTTGTTTTTATCAATGTCTTAGTCTTATCGCGTGGTGATATATCATTGGAACACGTAAGCGATTCTCACTATTTAATTCCTAATAAGTGGGAACCAACAGCCGCTGGTCGTATAATAATTGGAGGGTACAGTTACTAAGTTTAAAACATGTATTGGGAGATTCAAAACTAACAACACCTGAGCCACTTAAATAAAGACTTATGAATACAAAGAAAAAAAAATTATCAAAAAATTAATATGTAGTTTGTATTCCAAGATTCCATTTATAAATAATGAGGATCGTTTGAAATGGATTTAGATGGGGATAAGGTAAAATAAACATCGAATATCGAAGAAGCTTCAGCGGAAAAAGACAGTTTGTTTTTGAATAAGGAAACAAATGCCTAATTTAGGGCCATTGTTTTTAAAAGATTTCTTTGTAAAAAAAGACTACTGTCAAAATGTAGGGTAGCCAAAGCAGTTAATTGAAATGAGTACTGATAACATAGGTTCTAGGTTATAGTTGCCACTACTGCATTTTCAGATACTCTGCGCCAAATAGTATACTCATTCATCATCTCAGCCCATTAATGTCCCACTACTGAGCACGAGCCTCCTCTCACATACCAAGGTGCGAGGGGTACCACGCAGAGCCAGTGCGGATTGGCGAAGGCAGTTGTATGGCGTCCTGCTGTTAGAATTTTTCAAGCCGCCCATTTAGGCCTCTATCATGGCTTTCCCACATTATGTGATACCGGGAAAAACGGCTTAACGTGCCTTCCGAAGCACGGAAGCACTCGATATGAAATGCCACACAAACGGTCACACATCCAAGTAAACTCTGCTTTACTTCGGTGATCGTTTCCGACGAGCGCTTCCGGAGCTGAGAGCGCGTATACTCATTACTACTAGTATATTTACAAAAATATACTTCATGCAAGTGCCTTGTGGTACCGGTCTAGAATAGTGCCACCCCCTTTCATCTCATAAGAGTTGACGAAGATAAAATCTACCGTACGATGAGCTGCAGCGTTATCTATCCTTTTGGGGAGGCTAATGTTTAGCAATAGACTTTTTAAGGCCGATATGATGTTGATGAATTTATGCAATACTGTGTCCAACCTTCTTGAACTACAAGTCTACAGGTCAACCACGTTGGTCACACTATCAAAATCTAATTACGCTACTACTACTACCCCTAGCGGTAAGCTGTAAGAGCTTATGTTACGAATGAGTTAAGTTGCGGTCTTATCAACGAGGTTTGAACCCAGTGCGTTCACGTGCGGTAGTACAGTCTTTAAACTGAACGCCCAACCGATAGGCCACTACTGCCCAAAATGTCTCGTTGTGACTTATATAGATCTGTATTGATTGGCGGTATTACCTCTTACCATCAGCTGGTTTCATTATGCACTAGTACTGACTGGTGGTGTTTGGACTGTTCAAAAGGGTAACCGCGGCCCCGAGATATCGCAGGCTCAAGAAAGAACATGAATAGTTTTTAGTCAATACAAGTATGACACTCCTTACCTCTTTACCCACAATGGGAGACGGTCATTTAATGATTTTCCATCCTTGCTGGTGGTAGAATTAAGAGAGCATGCTTAGTAAATATTCACCTGAAGTCCGCTGACCTGTCGTCGGATGTGTGCCAGCCCGCTGGGATTGGCAGCCATGCTGGCGAACACTAGCCTCTCTTCATAGTCGTACTCGCACAGGATTTTGTTGTCACACAGATAAAATCTGTCACCGACGCAGAACCTGCATCAAATAGATAATCATAAACAATTGCTCATGTGTATTATCTTACATTTTCTGTACAATGACTTTAAAATGTTGATTTTTAGCTTCGATCAGAGTCGATTACGTAACTTTGTTACGTTATTTAGTGTATGTAAATGTTATTTTTAATAACATAAAAGACTAACGAACTAACTAAAAAATAACGTAAAAAAAAATTAACGTAACCAAATCAACAAAATCAGACGTACAAATTCACAGTCAAACTAAAGGAATAAAAATTATACAATATCTAATTATCTTAGCCACTGCAATTTACTACGCACTTATTACAAAACAGTTTGAAAACAATATACGAAATGACTATTATTAAATATGATCGCTTCTAACGATTTAACATCGAAAATTGTTAAGGTAACGATATCAGACCTGTGATTGCACTGTTGACATGCGAAGCATTCTAAGTGGTACACGAAACTCTTGGCTCGCATCACCATTTCGAAGGCGGGAATGACTTTGTTGCACGCTACGCAGTTGCCCGTGGCACCAAATAACCTGTTGAAAATTATACACTCTCAAATAAAGGTAAAATAAACGATCGGAACAACAATGACGCTTGAGCTCATTATTTTAAGCGATTCCAGCAATCGTGAGGGTGTCGAATGGAAAAAAAATGCTTTGTGGAGCATTTACTTCAATAATTAGTGCACAAAGTGGCACAATATAGGTTGAATACAACGTGCCCTGTTGAATACATTTACGGGTTACATATATAACTTTGTTTAATTAATAGATTCTTTGAAAGTCGATGGAAGCGCTTGCCCTGCCTATATGCAAATCATTTATAATATAAAAATCACAACATCTAGACATTTACATTAGTGCCTATCCCCAACTTAAGCCGTAAAGAAGAGATCACTTTAGCTCTTTAATATAAATAAATATTTTCCAACAATTACACCAATTATTTAGTTCCGAGATAAGTATAATTAAGATCTTGTATTTTGATACTAAATAACGTATAAACATACATAACATAGGACAACACCGAGACCAGAAAAAATATTCATGTTATACACACAAATATTTGTCCTGTGTGGGAATCGAACCCACGACCTTAGGAGCGGAGTGCGGGTATACTCGTCTCCACGCCATATCGTGAATATCGAAGTAGTGGAATATTTTTTTTTTTACTTCAATAAAAATGTGTGTGTAAATTCAAAAGCTTTTGAACATACCTAAGATAGTCTCTTTTGCACAACATGAGATCGGCTTTGTAGTAGAGTTTGGAGCCGACTTCCCCGAGGCGGCAGTCGCAACAGCCGCACTTGAGGCAGTCCTCGTGCCAGAACCTCTCCATGGCCTTCAGCAGGAACCTCTCGGTGATAACCTTGCCGCATTGGGCGCAAAGCCTCGCCCCGCCCGCGGAGCTTGCCACGCTAGTGTTCAGGCTGTATTTGTTCTCATCTTGTTGACCTGTCGAAGAAAATTCTATTAGACTTTTTTATATTTATGCATCACTCGTCATTTCAGGTCTTTGCAGTTTTTAGTACAGCGGTTCATCTTGGTTGTCATACAGTACAGGATTCAGTTCCAGTGCAAAGACAGATTAGTGGCGTCTCCTACACAGATAATATATTTTAATTTGTAGTCCTACAAATAAGATTGTACACCAAATTAAAAAAAAACCAAGAAAACAATTGCAAAAGAAAAGCGATACATTTCTACCACATGACAAGGTAAAAAAGTATAGACTTTTATGAAAGCGCATTACCATCTGCCTCTGTTTAGTAGCTTAAGTCCATGACTAAGTCTTGTTTCGTCGAAAAAATTATGTGACTTCTTATCGAAAACGATTACCGATGTTAAGCAGAGTTCCTTAAAGCCAGTCATGGGATGGGTGAGCGTTTGTTTGATATTTGTTTGTTTCTCGATATAAATATCGAGCGCTTCCATGCTTAAGAAGACACTTTTACCCGTTGGTCCCTGTTATCAAAGTATGAGTACTTCTTATCGAATGGCTTGAATATTTTAAACAGCAGGACACCACACACCTGCCTTCGCACTGAACCCGCATGGTGGAGTATGATTGAAACCGTTCTACTTTTATGAGAAAACGCCCGTGTTCGATGACGGGAATTAATAGACTGAAATTATGCTGATGATAATTATTGCGTTGCAAGAGTATCCATCCATTTAATCTTCAATTCATCAGTATGTGTACCGGTTTACGAATAAATTATTATATTATCAATATGCTCCCGTGTTTTGTTTTGTAATAATTATTTATTTCCTCGATTACGAGCTAAAATCAATTTTACGTAATTTACGCACAAAAGGTCTTCATATTAATACTTGAAATTAAATATGTATTATCTTTAGAGTGAACGAAAAATTTGCATTGCTTTCATATGTTTTATGGTTTATAATTAGTACATGCGTAAACACGAAACGATTACGACTCGTAATTTTAACTGAATGTAAATTTCGTTCCCCGAAGCAATTATTAAAAACCGTCCTACCGTTGAAATATTAATGACATACTTTTTTTATAATTAATTTTACTTTCAACGAAAACAAACTGCTTGGTACGAAATGGTACTGATATCGTAGTATTCATATTATTTATATTTTAATCGATAAATAGAAGAGACCGAAATTGCAAGTAGGTTTCAGATAAGCATATCTATTTATAGAAGTATATAATATATATTTTTGTATATATATAGTGTTTTGAGACGCTAAAGTTGACAAGTTCAAAATGTTACTGATGCAATTGTGAAAGATGTGTATTTGCTGATCCATATGGCGTTGAGGTTGTTATAGTCGTTATTCTTTTGTAAACAAGTTCGATAAATCAAAAAACCGATGATTTGGATATTTTGTTCTGCAATTAAAAGAGGACATGTAAGGTATCTACGAGTATTACCTAGTACCCGTTGTCTTAGAACTAAATGTCTAAATAGATTAGTGAGAGTGCTAAATATTTTTACCCAGGATATCTCTAAACTTGATCTAACGCGGACTGAATAAAAAATGTTTGTTCCAAATTTGGATTTAGCAATCTGTTATGAACGTCAACTTAAAATCCAACAACAATACAGCCTAGTTCCTTTAAATTTTTCATGAACCTAATAAAAAAATCTTAGTGCAAAAAGCAGTTATCATTTCTTACCACAGACACAGGGAGAAGATAATGTGCTCATATAACAACAAACTGTAAGTAGAATGAAGACGTCGAAGCATCATCTGGAAGACTTGAAGCAATTTCATAACAAGAAAGTGTAATTAAGATAAGCTCAGACTATAAGTTAATTAAAGTTAGAGAGGTACGAATACGGAGCTTATTCCGTATTAAGGACTATAACGCAACAAATAATGAAATGTATGAAATTAGGATGCTGGTTAATTTCAAGTAAAGCATGGACCTGTGTAATGAATTCTGTTACGCTACGTTTATACAAATGGGTAATTGTTCGTAATACGCGACTCATTACAAAATTAAGTTGGAGTTGATTGTTTCTTAGTGTATAATTGCGTCAATTAATTCGAGCAGAGTCAAGCCGCGTGACTCGCAGCCAATGCACACTGACGTCATTAACATACGCACGCATTTTTCTAAAGTCGGAAAAAGCAAAATAATTATGAACGCGTAATAACTGCTCATAGCATTGAAGAGTACTTGCAGCTCTTAAGAAAATATTTATGGAAATAGCAACAACTCTGTTCAGTTCTGTATCACAATAACAATTTAATTGCACTTATTGCACACAATACGTCTATAAATTTGATGAGGCACTTGCGTATAGCGCAATTTAGAAAACAATCAGTTTCAATTTATCGGCGTACAGTGTTGGTATAATAATAGTGCATACGTCAACCCAATCAAGGATCCAATTGAAGGGGAACTAGGTAGACATAACTCAGAGCAATCGATCACTTCACATCGGGCGTTCGCGCCGATCCTCTCGCTTATTGACGCGACGTCGTCGCGACAATAAAGTTAATTGGTCAATATCAGTAAATAGTCGATCGTTAATTATATATTAAACGTGACGTAGCTGAGGTTTCGCGCTTGGTGCACTGCACTAATCTAAGGATCTAGCTCCTAGCATGCCACTTTAGACTAGACTTTGGTAGCCATTATAAACCAAATGTAGTTAAATTATCATAGCGCAGAGAAACTAGATAGTATGAACCGGTCACCCAAGTTAAATTTTCAAATCAATTAATTTCATTTGAAATTATAGGTACTTGGAAGTCACGAAAAACGTTGTTTACTAATGTTGTGGTAAGATAGAGGTCCATACCACGTCTTTCCTCAAGCCAATCTACATTGGATCTGCGTGATAAATCCTTAATCAACATTCAAGAGTGTATGTTATTATAGGGCATAAAGTAACTAACTGATCCTCAAAAAATTACCTTATGGTATATCCAGAATACTAGTTGTACAGCATTACCTACACACATTAAAAACGGTTTTAATGAGCAATTAGTATTTTTTGATGAGCAAACAGGTTATGTTAGGTAGGCAATTTATTATTTTCGATGATGAGGTATTTACATGTATTAACAGTTTAATTTTTGCTATATAATCGTCGAAATAATGGCCGTTATGGTGGATTTAGTGGACATAAGTTTGTTGTTTATTTGAGGGAATTAACTTGTTCAATCTAAATGATAAAATTAAAACAAATAGTGAAATAATATAGTAGAATTATAATTGTGCCACAGATTAAGAACTTGATTGTTTTATCCGCCTAATTGTTAAAACCATAGTTGTTGATATTATCAGCAAGCGTGATAACACAATAACTAGTTGACTCATGTATTTACACGAAAACTCGAAAGTTAATTGATTCACCTCGTTTTCCTTTAATATTCTCGGAATGTTAGCGTAGGCACGCGCAAGTTTCCTAACGACAAAAAAGGTTTTACCCGCAGCAAGTCAGGAATCTCTTGTGTTTTTCCGCAGAATGGCGATGAGGCGATGTCGACTGCGATGGCGTGGCTTGTCCATTTTTGGACGTGCATGTTGTTAAAGAGGTAATTATGAAGCCGCAGCATGCAGCGCTACCAACTAATGACCGGACCGATTATCGACTAATGGAAACCATACCTCAATAGCCTAAGCGAGCTTAGCGTCCCATTATATCATACTTTTACCTTTTCGAGAAGTAAACTAACAGTATTAACTTCACAGTCATGATGCTATTAGCCGTATATTACCTGTATCTAAAAACAATAAAAAGGAAGTTAATATTGTAGACTGTACATAAATATCCTAGGTGGAGGCGGTTCGTATTATTTTCGTTTTATTACTGCCGAGCCGAG
This sequence comes from Musotima nitidalis, assembly GCA_949126915.1. NCBI lineage: Eukaryota > Metazoa > Arthropoda > Insecta > Lepidoptera > Crambidae > Musotima > Musotima nitidalis. The sequence continues at coordinate 11,032,384 of OX421418.1, read as the reverse complement.
AACTTGATAGAGACTTGGCTACCGAACTGACCCGCCAGTATAATTTCGCCGACACAGCCGGTCGGCCGCCGCCAATGTATTAAGGCGCCGAAATGAAAAGAAACCCGGAAACGGATGAAAAGTAATTTATATCGTCGTAAGCGCCGATGTTATTGCTGTAAACGCCTCATGGCGCCGCGCGCGTTTGTCACTTGGACCGCCTGCAACTTAAAATTAATTTTCTAATTTCACCGCGAAATTACTTCTAAACACGGGATCTAATTGGAATCTGTAATGGCCTTTTGTTCCGAAATCCTTTCTTAGCGTGAAAACTCATTTCCGAGTGGCGCGCTCGTGTGGAGGTACCTGCTGCTCGCGGCGCCAAAACGGCCAGCGCTCTGTTTATTATTAACTCTATAGTTGGCTGCTGAGTTATTAGCCAAGCACTTCATTAGTAAATACATTTAGTTGATTAGCTAACTTATTGCGCACCTACCTACTCTAAATATAATTATAATGAACCTTTTCATGTTAATCATTGCAAGATTTGCACGAAACATTGTTGCGTTGTAATTATAAACTATGTAAGTAGGTTTACCACAAACGATGATTTTTTTTATAAAACAGATCCACTTATGCGGTATATAAATGATGTTCCGGTAATGTACGCGTATGATGGTACGTGCAGGTAACATTCCTGTGATTCAATTAAATGCTACGTTATTGTAATGAGCCCGCAGCGGTCGTTCCGTGCAATTTACAAACGTTCATTGCGTTTCGCAATTAACTCGCCCTCAGCGTATGCTAACACAACGTGTCTGCATTGACTATTCATCATTCGGCTTACTATTTGCATCGCTATATCGGTTTTATTAATAAATTAATAAATAACATGTTGTGCTTAATCAAATTACCTGCTAACTTAATGCGTTAACTGTTGAACTGTTTCATTTTTTCAGCGCACCACACATTATGCGGAAACCGTATTGTTTAAAATTTATGAAAATGTGACACGTTGCAAACGCATTACGCTTCGCTTACGCATTATAAGTATTTTAGAATAAACTTCTTTGTTTTAGTTTAGACGATCCAAAAAATCTTATTAAAACTTTAAAAAATCTCAGCCAGTGGTGTTGACATTGTTATATTAAAATATGTCGTGTTGTATATGTCAAATAAAAATGCAATTTTATACAGGAAATAATAATAATTATAAATGTATACTTCTAACAGTTATTTTTGTGAAAATTGTAATGATTACAATTTATATACCTAAATGACTTACTTTTGAGAACTATTACTTAGCTACAATTTACTGATCATTAACTTCATAAAAATATGTACACTTACAAAACCATAATATTAAAGAAATATAAAATATTCCTCATTAAAAATATTATATTTAACCTAAATGTTACTGATGAGAAATATCATTCTCTACACATTACAAAATCCTAATTAAAATCCCCCAATATTCATTCCGGAAAGATACCTAGCTTACACAAAAGGAATTTTGAAAATACTCTAATTAAAATATTTTGCAACCATAAAAAGTTGAAGGCACTAATTAAGTAACACAATATCACCTCGTGAAATTTTTCGTACCAAATAAAGATTAATTATTCGCGTCTTAATTATTGTAAACGCCTTATTTCAAAGTATAAATTAATTAATTAAAGTAAACATTTTATCGCGAAACAAAATATCAAGCAGCGTTATCTAAAGTGCTATTCTAATGGTTTTGTTTAATAATTGCGGCAGGGGCCGTTCTAAATGCTTAAACAATTTATTTAGTATACGAGTAGTAGTGGGTTTCTCATTAAACAATGGAGTTAATTACGTAGTTGCGATATCCATTATACGGGCTGTAATTAGATTTAACCAAATGCGGGTTCATCATTAATGTCTGCATATGAAAAAAGTATGCAGAATCACATATCGTTGGTATTCCAATTAATTAAAGTACAGTTTCTACTAGAAGTTGGGCTACAACTTTATTCAAAATGTAATCGCTCGTGGCGCTGTTGTCGGTATGAAATGGTCGAAAACGATGGTTACGAACAGAAGAAAAGAATCACAGAGATCAGTAATTTGATTGTTGACCGATTTAAGTAATAAGCATTGAATATGAAGTGTTAGCGTGTTTTAGAAGGTACGTTACGCCGTTTGTCCCGATTCTATCTCAGGTTTTACACCGGTCTTCGCCAATCCGCACTGGGTTCGCGTGGTCGACTATGCTGTATGATTCTGACTGAAGAAAACAACAACTTAACATATGTGACCTATGTGTTTAAATAAAAGAAATTGAGTAGGTACTAAATAATTTTTAACCTGTGCGACTGCTGAGAGAAAGAAAACAACTTTATTTTTATTGTGTCTGAAAGGGCTAAGCAAATTTTTTGATATAACTTTTTTTGAAATAAAATATTTTACTAGTTTTATATAAAAAGTAATTGAAAACTCACACCACTCCATTTTGAAAGCGGATTATTACGAGTAACTTTAAATAACATTTTCTAAATAGCCATAAAAATAGACTAGAATGAAGCTATGCGATACAATCCAAGAGTTACCGCCGATGCTTATCCTAGCTTATTGCACAAAGCGTAAGGATTGGATGAATAGTGCAGTTTGCTTGATTACTTAGAAGTTGTAATTGTAGGTTAGCAGCAACTGTAAGGCTTACATAATTATAGGTAGCCTTTTCTGCGAATTGTGGACGCGTAATAAGATATTATCCTATTTAAAGGGTCTTTTTTAAAAACATTATTTCTTTATTTTTATTAATAACATAAAGATTCATGCTTTTAGCTTCAATAAGGATTAGACTTCTATATATTTTTTCAGACCCGAAGTCAGTGGCTCATCTAAATTCCTATGTCCTCTAAGAACAAATCTACAATTTCCGTTTAATTGTCATTTACCTATTTATATGGTATCTTCTATGTGTAGTTTAAACTCGATAATTATGAATCGCAAACTTGGTCAGGGGTGCAATTAAAAGTGTACACTGTTTTTTTTTATTTAAAAGGAAATAGAAATGACTAATGTTATATTATGTCATAATTATAAAATATAATAACATGAAATTTATTTTTTATTATAATTACGCATTTAACGTTCTCCTTTCTATTTGCAGTCTTCGACACTAGGATTTGTATTAGGTATGTAAATGTCTTTAAGACACAGCCCTCCTATTTCATGGTGATAACTGGAAAGAAGTATACGATTCAGCTGAAACTGGCTTAAGGAAGGTTATTAAATGGCTAAACTTGAACTTACTCTCTCTAAATACCACGAAAACGAAATACATGGCCTTCTCAATGCGTGACTCGCAACAACCGGCCCCCCAATTTAATATAACCGCACATCACTGTGAATATAATAAAAGTCAAACATCTTGTGACTGTAAAAAATTAGAAAAAGTTAACATCATAAAATACCTAGGCATCATTCTAGACCAAAATCTTTCATGGCAACCTCATCTCGAGTTAGTGGGTAATCGCGCGAGAAAACTTATTTGGATTTTTAAATATTTAAGAGACATCACAGACAAACAACTAGTCACATACATATACACTGCACTAGTACAATCCATTTTACTTTACTGTATAACGATATGGGGTGGTACTCACAAAACAAAATTTTTAAGTATTGAGAGGGCGCAAAGATTAATCCTTAAAGTAATGCACAAAAAGAAAAGACGTTATGACACAAGTAAGCTCTATTCAGAAGCTGATGTTTTAACCGTCAGGCAATTGTACATTCTTCAATGCATAACCAAAATTCACAAAAACAACCCTATTGACTTAAGAATTTTAAAAAAACGAAATAGGTATTCGGTAATTAAACTAACTCCTACACGAACAGTATTTGCCTCCAAACAATTTACAAGCCAGTCGGTTAAGATATATAATAAAGTAAACAGAATACTAGACATATACTCAAAATCGTTGTCAGAGTGTAAAAAAAAAGCAACAGCATATTTAAAGACCCTAACTTACACGCAAACGGAAGAAATATTATCCTCCACTACCTAACTAGTCACACGGAAACTCAGTCACACACACACACCCACGAATACGCATACACACACACACACAAACACACACACACGCACACGCACACGCCCTCAAATACAGATACACAACGCGCACAAGCACGTTCGAACAAAATAACCAATTTATTGTATTTATTACTTGCGCAGTACTCTTCATTTATTGTTTTTAATATATATATATATATATATAAAAATTAGTATTTATATTTGAAATACATACTTAATAATTATTATAAATCTAAGTCTGCTTACGTTCTTATATGTACCACAGCAAAGAGGGTACTCTTCTAACACAAGTTTTATTAAACTTAAAAGATGTAGTACCAACCCATGTAATACTAACCTTTGAACGACAATAAAGATTTGTTATTGTTATTGTTGTTTTGTAAAAACTAATGAAGAATTAATAACATTAGAACCTTTAGCAATATATGTAATTTAATATGGCAAAATCATAATTATGTTTTATTTGAAAAAATAATGTAATAATAAGTAAGACAAATTGAAACTGAGCAAAAAATATGACTGTATATCAAGTCGTAATATATTACAATCACAGAGAATGTACAGACTGCCTAAGAAGTAGCCGATAATTTTAGTACTTCGTCACTCTTATTCGACGGCTAATAAGGTATGTTACAACCCTTCTATTACAAATTTATAATTGGCGCGACATAGTACCTAAATGTTTAGAGGTCCACCATACATGACTTATCATTCTGGAAAGATTATTATATTTCGAAATGACCTATGGCAGTTGGTCCTTTCCTGTTATTAAAAAAGTATGAGGCTTTGTCATCGTAGAACTAAGTTTTTTTTAATTAAAATTATGAAATTGATATTGCCTTTACGCCGGGCTCGCCTCACAGCTCAACCTTGTGAAAGTTTAAATTAATTTTTGAATTAAGCCTAATAGCAGTGGTACACGTTTTCTATGGAAAGAGTTTTCAGCAATTAAAATTTCAATTATTTGATGCCAACAACCGGTATTAATTGCTTTTCGCGAATGAAAAAGATGGTTATTAATTTTAAGATTAATCAAAGTGGATTAAAAGTGGTATTTTAACGAGTAAATAAGTCTGTTTGATCAAATTTTCAAAGTTGGTTTACTTATTATATAAAAAGTCGGGAGTGAATTAGCAGTTTACAAATAATTGGTGATTATTAGAATCGTCGGGATTACATTTTGTGATTACAAACGCATTCAATCCGTAAAATGTGTTAGAATTTACTTTGTTAAAAATTTCAAACGCTAGTAAGATTGTATGTTTTTTACTGTTGCACGTAAAATCTACATAATGAATTTTGATGAACCTATTGAAGTGAAGTGTTTTTCCATAACATATATTTTATTTAAATTGATGAAAAAAAATAAAGAGATAAAAATCTACATTTCTTATTGCCCATCCCCATCCTCAGCCCATAATAATAATAACAATAATAATCCTTTTTGGCACTTTAAGTTTCATTGTCTACATAGACAGCAACTTCTTCACTAGACTTGCAGGCCTTGAGCAGCAGTTGAGATGAGTGAGCTTATAGGTACTAGTTCTTTGCATATACACTTGTTCCGGTTCGTTCTTTATATGGAAGTGAAAATCAAAGTAATAAGTTTCCGTTTAGTAGTGGCACCTCGAAACAATTTGATCACCCTATGACTTGCTCGAGGGAGTACAAATTGGCGACTAAGGGAATTGGGCACCTCGTCTAATATCAATGTGGGTAAAAGGCTATCTACCTTTTGATACGCTGGATCTATATCCAGGTCTCTGTGCTAAAAGCGAACTCGATAAAACCAAACTCGCTTTTACTCTCTCACAAATCAAACGTGGTTAAAGGTCAAAGTGAACTTTGCTGCAAGTAGAATAATATCTTTGAAATAGTTAATGCCAGGTTTCTCTCCACTCCAAGATGAGTATTAGTAATATTATAGATAGATAGATAAAACGTTTATTTCCTTTAAATAATGCAAGTTACTTAAAAACATATCTCACAAAGCCGTTTGACTGGTTTGTCTGTGGGTCACAGTCTCTTTTATACTAATTACAACTTATTCTATACTAATAAATAAATTATATTGCACATACACCAATATAGTGTTTTTTTTTAATTTGCTTTGTACTTGTGTTTGTTTGTTTCCACCCTAATGGCCACGTTAATACTATTTAATGGAATGGAATGGTATGGAAGCCGTTTTTTTAAAGTCCTGTCACCATAATTATTGTACACTCTGGGTACATTAAGTTTACCGGCGGTCACTGAGCGAATATGAGTAGTGTTGTCGACGCAAGTTAGACCATGCTCCCGACTGTAATGATTGTTAACTGCTAGCAAATATTTATACTGTAATCTAAGTGCTAGAATATTACATTATATGTATTAGTTATCACTAAATGTGGTAGTCGTTAAGCCATGTTAGAGGCCTAATGGGCGGCTTGATAAATTCTAACAGCAGGACGCCATACACCTGCCTCCGCCAATCCGCACTGGGTCAGCGTGGTAGAGTATGACCTATTACCCTCACACCTTGATATGTGAGAAGAGGCTCGTGCTCAGTAGTGGGACGTTAATAATGATGATGATGATGTATTAGTTTATTGTTGTATGTACAAATTTCATATTTGGTTCTGTACCACTTTGTAAACTGTCCAAACTTTTCTACTCGCGGACGGAGCTGTGAACGGACACTAGTAAAAGTAAAAGTTAATATTTTTTAAACAAGAAGAAATCTTTTTATTTTGAAATAGGACAACCCTAGCCCAGGCAAGATTGGTGTGTGTTTCTTATATTTTAATCAGACTATTGGTTGTTTGTATTCGGCTCTCGGCTCGCCATCCAATACCCATTTACGATCGCAACTGCTAGTGATGTTCCATTACAAATCGGATGTTATCGAAAATCTTTTTAATCGATATTATTATGCTCAAATGTTTGCGTTATGATTTAGCTCAATTATAGTAACGACCATAAATATTACTTCAGGTGTTATTGATTTGGTAAGTTTTGAGAATAACGTTTAGGAAAACCCTTTTGCCAGAATATTTTTATAACCTCTGTTACATGTTCTTAATGATTATGGGCTCTGATTCGTTTATATTACTTTCATATTTTGTGTATTGATTATTCCTAAAATGTACTGGCCATTGGCCAAAATTAGTCAAAAATAGTAATTAGACAAAATTAGTTTACTTTGTAAAAAAGTAAACAAAATTCGCACTTTTATAACTTTCGATTTCTGGCATATCTATAAACAACACTACTTTCACAGGCAGTCCATCCGCACCCCTAAACGACAATCAAATGTGTACGGAGTAGGGACAATCTACGTCATAAATTATTTTCTGAGAGAAAAGCTCGGGGCGAAACTTAAGCCTGACATAAGTGGGCAATAAACTTCAGCCAATTTGTAGATTCGCATCTGGAGGCTCTTATTAAAGCCCGAAAGTTAGTCCTTTTCATCCATCACTCGTAATACGTGTGTGAGTTATTGTATGAAAAATTGAAGAATAAATTGAGTCGCTGCAGCAGCGGCGAGACATAAATCCCAACTGAGCCCTCAATATTGTTTTAAAGGGGAAGTGGCCATAAATTTTATCAGGGCCGCCCAGCCCCGGGCCCGCTCCGCTAGACTTTGCCGCGCTACGCCACGCTACGCTACGCTGCGCTACTCTCCGCCACACTCAACGCGATGCACTACCGCAACGCAAAACGGACCTGTCCCCACAATTTTCCGCCACTGCGTTCAATCCGCATGTGAATTTGTTGAATTGAACATTTTATACTGAAATAATATTCAGGCATATCACTTAAAAGCATTATCGCCCTCTTTAATTGCTTGACCGCCGAGTTCCCTTTTAAAGTAATTGAGAATTTTTACTTATTAGCCATTCATTGACTTTCATAAAACGTAAAAAAATACTGCGCAAATAATTTATAAAAAAACATTATCAACGTGATTATAGCGTGCAAGACCTTCTAACATAAGTTTTATTAAATATCGCGTATTATCACAATTTCCTTAGAAAAATTGAAGTACAATTTTATTTTTCAGTTCCTGTTTTGACCATATAAAATAAAGATGAATCATCTTTGTTGATAATTTAATAAGAAGTAGCTAATTTTTTATTGTAAATACATACTTAATACATAGGAAAACACCCAGACCAGAACAAATATTCATGTTCATGCACACAAAGATTGGTACTCGTGGGAATCGAACGCACGACTTTAGAAGCGGAGAGCGGATTATATTAAAATTAATATAATCACAATATTAATTTAATGTCCCAATTACAGCATCTGCTTGAACTTTCTGGATAAACGAATATAAGGTCCCCCCGCCTCCAACCATCAAAAGAGAGATTAAATATGAGGACATTCGATTTTCCATCACGTTGCATAGTATAATAGAAGTAGCAACGTAAAATACGATTTTGATTATGATAAAGGCTTATAAAGTGTCGCGAAGACGGGGTGCGCGGCGCGACTCAAAGCTATCGAGATTTTTGCACTTCACCTCGTTTAAAACAACAAATACTCAGGAAGCTTTATGACTACACATCGATGAAGGTAATAATAAATGTACCTATTCATATTTCGTTATCGTAAACGAAATAAATATTGGTCAATATCCGTTATATACGACCCAGTTATGCCACGGGATTACTGCTACAACATAGTAAAAACATGCGCTAGGACAATATTGTAAGGCACAATAAAAAATCGCTTATTTTTATCAATACGATCTGGGTGTCGGACATTTCGCATAAATGTGATATTGCAATATCGTTCGTCCCCTTTTTAATATTGCGACGGAGTCCACCGGCCGGTTTATAGCACAACCCTTGCCGAGTTTTATTCGCAACTTTGTCCAAATATTATGAAAAATTGTCAGCGAAACAAAAATGGCAGAATATTTTTGTTTTATGCAATGCGACGGGGAGTAATAAAATCTGAATAAGAAATTAGGTGCTCAAACCCACGTTTTATGTTTTGAAAGTAATTTTAATATAGGCGTATCTATCATGTTAGCCGTTTTCTGTTAGAATTTAAGCCGTCCAATGGGGTACTAACTTAAGAATTTAAGTTGCATATAAATAAGTTGAAGTGTACAAAAAACAGACCGACGACTTGAGACAGGTGACTGGTAGCGGATTGATGCGTTTTGCAGAGGACGGTTATGGTTAGCGCTCTTTGGGGAGGCCTACGTTTAGCAGTGGACAGTTATTGGCTGATTGATACAAAAAAAAGTAATCGTTTTTAAATCTATTGACAACATTTGAGAACTGACCAAGATACATAAATAATAATAAAAAATATTATTCTCTTACAATCATACCTAATTATTTAGCTCCAAGATAAGTAAGAACTTGTGTTATGGATACTAAAGAACGGATAAACATACTTAAATATTTCTATTTTTTTTTGTACATACGTACTTTATATAGGTACATCATATACATCAACTTTCTATTTCTTTAAGATTTTTGCTTCCGAATGGGTTAATCCATTGGGTTACTACAAGTATGTGACAGATATATGCGTCAAACGTCTTGAAACCTCTTGAACATCTGTTTCGTTACATTTTTCCCAGTATTAAAAAAAAATACATTAAAAAGCTGTTTACAATTTTAAAATCATACTTCAAATCATATGCGTTATACAATTTTAAAATCATACTTCAAATCATATCCGTTAGGTAAGTGACCGTTTATATTTAGCTTTCACAGTATAGATGTTGCTGTACGTTTTTAATATTTTGAATGCCAGCGGTCCCAGACACAATAGAAAATCTATTGCTTGTCGGTCATTTGGCGTTTAAAGACTTAAATCGCGCAATTAATTAGTGATTATATTCGCATATACAGATAATGCATGTCCTACCACGTACTAACAACAATTGCTTCTCACTTCAATAAATGGCTTCGTGTGAATTAAATCTAATTTATTTGATTTATACAGCTGACCTTGCGACAACTTATAACTCTTTTTAAATAGCGACAAATTTGATATTATTTTATATATGAAATTAAATTTGTAGGTTAGGTAATTTATTCGGTTTAGTTGATAATCAGTGGCAAGGAACTGATCTTTTGTTGTTGTACCCTAAGCCTGCATGGAAAACAAAGTGTTATGTTTCAGTCTATAACAGTTTTATGACAATACAATATTACTTAATTTATTTCAAACAGCGACGTCTATATAGACCAAAACTAAACTGAGCTTGTAACATACAATGGGTAATAAAATGTAAATAAAATAAAAAACGAACTGTTTGGGTTTTCAGGTTTGTGCATGGCAGGTGGGTCTCGAATCATGGTGTTGACCGTCACTCCCGCATCACACAAAGATTCAATCTGTAACAATAAGATAGGGTGCATTAGTTGTATTAAAAATAGATACAATTCTTATTGTAAACAATTAAATATGGTACCTATTTGGTTTTACATAACTTTTTGTTATATGGAACATTAAACATGATTTTTCTCTGTTTCATCACGATAATTGACCGCAATCATACGTTCTTTATATTGGAAAAAGCGACTATATTGGTCCTGCCAATGTATAATAATAATATAACTGCGACTAGTTTTTTAGGCCGCTTACAGTTCACTGCTTACATCCTTACAGGGCATGACCCTGCACTTATTAGATATTGTATGATTTACTTGGGTGAGGCCCTAGGCTTCTTCAGGTAGTGTTTTTCCAGATGGAAGCTACATTTGTGCATCAGGCGCCCGCAGCTTTATTAACAAAGAGCAGTTTCTCGGCGCCATAACACTTACAAAAAAAAATCAAAATCATTTATTCAAGTTTGGCTCAAAAGAGCTCTTATAAAGGTCAAAACTTAAAAACTAGCGCGCCCATTCACTGCGGGCGGGAGCTTGATCGTAAAAGAATGGGCAAGAAAACCGTCAAGGTTAGTTTTTTCTCCTGGCAGTTACAAGAAAATGTACTTAGTAGTAAAACAATTGTATTTTATTAGTAGTACTAAAGTATTAGGTAGCAGCAATAATTTTCTTCTAATAGTAAGGATGTAACTAGAATTCAACCCTGGTTAGACCAGCGGCAGATCCTGAGTTTTTACTTTAAGCTGACTGAGTTTTAAGCCGACTGAACTGTGCTTCTAGTTAAAGAAGTGAAGTACTCAAATAACCAACAATTTTTTGAGCCCGACTATTGTTTCTACTCTTCGTTTATCAGAAGAGACATACCACCATAACAATCACATGACATATAACGGTTTAATTTTATTTTTCGTATTCAAAGTGGAAAAGTTCAGAAAAACATTGAACAACAAGATATATGCACCCACGTCATCACATATGGTAAAAAAGAAGAAACTACAAATGTTAATACATTTGTAGTTTCCCTACCAAATATCAATATTTGAATACGGCCGACAGGTCCATAAATTTATTGCTTTTTAAGTTTAAATACATTAATAAGTTTCAATACTAAACGTTTACACATCTGTGTTTAAATTGAATTAGATTATTTATATAGATATAGGTTATGAGTGTACTAAAATGAGAATATTATGAAATTAAAAACAAAGATCTTAAGTTCCACATAAAGTATTACGTGACACAGATGCTTAAGTACAATATGAGCCCTATTTGCTTAAGCAATGACGCAGAAACGTTCCAATGCGGAGACGTTGTCCAATTTTGCATTTTTCAGCAGTTTTTATTGCAAGAGAATTCTAGCTGGAAGCAATAGCCAGACGGACACGGGCAGCGTCTACGCGGCTAGCAACCTCATTAGAATAAACGATATCCTCTCCTTACGTCCACTCCGCGCAAGACCTTATTACCTCGACAAACTGCCGTCAAACGGTAACACCCCTCACCCTCAAACTACCCCTCCTACACTCACAATAGAAGCCATTTTGCAAACTACAATACAATTGTCCGTAAACCAGTCGACTTCCGACCTTAGCTCCTAGTTTTAAAATACAGTTAAACAAAACATGGGAATAACAAACGCTCTATCAGATGGGTTTAAGATAGAAACGTCCATGCAAAGATGTAAATTGAAACTTGAGGGATGTATTAATAACTCTCTCTGACTCACATTACACACCACATGTAAGTTAAATTGTTTGTAACCTTGTTACATACATACCTACATACATAATTTCACGCCTGATTCTCCGTAAGGGTAGGCAGAGGCATATTATACGCCCACACTTCGCCAATTAAATAGTCGGTCCAACGTAATAGGTGGCGAACATATTGCCGCTTACCGGGCACTGTTATGTTCGCCAGAGCTTCTTTTGTTGGTCGGCAGGTGCACCACTTGCAGGTGAGGTTGGCTTGGGCTAATTAGGTCTTAGTAGGATCCTTATACTCATTATAAGTAACAGTCAGACTAGGAAAAATATACCTATTAACACGCAAAAATATTAAACTTCAAAGAAGGTATATCCAGTATCTGTGCGTATCTTATATTATTGTATATTAAGCGATAACTATGTCAATCATGGATCTATATGGAAAATTCTATTATTATTTGTATATATATATTATAAGAATTGGTGTTGTATTCATGAATACTTTTAAAGCAGTTTAATATATACTTTATAGCACATGGCTCTACCAATTATTTTTCTAAATAGACATCAGCGTATGATAAGATAAAAACCTATTTTTTATGTTCCAAATATACATTCAATGCGAGTTAGATGAATGTAGCACGAATGCACTTCGTTAGCGCGAAACGACCACCGAAGGAGCGTAAACTCATAAATAAACTAAACGAACTATCAAAGGTCGGAAGTGGTCTATTTATTATGCAGCCGAGTCGCGATATAACAATCCATCTTTGAGTTATTCCGCGGCGATTTATTGCGGCACCAGCGCCGGCGCACCTATCAACAGCTAATCACCTCGAATACTAGCACCTTGGGAAACAACACAAACGATACAAGTATCAATAGCATCGTAACAACACTTTACAACTTAACGCTTTCGACTCATAAAACATTTAAGCACGACATTTCAACTCAAATAAAAATAGGTTATAAAATAAAAAGCAGAATATGCCATCAAACACAAGTGGAATGAAATTTTTTTTATAACCGCATCGAAATTCCCATCAGCACCTGTTACAAAGGCAGCTATCAAATTACCCGCGACATATCCGCGGCGAAGCGAGCGCGCCTCCATCCATAAATACGGTATTCGTTATGCATTTCTCATATTCATGAATCCGTTTTATTGGGGCCAATAAAATATGAACATCTCAGAATGGATATGAGAGAGCGGGCAAATCTAATATGGATTGCGCTGGATTCGGTTCGATTGGCGGGCGGGGCAGCTGCGACGCCTGCCGAGCCGCACAGCGCTGCGCCCAAATAAAAATTTAATGTCCATTATCGTCACTGCTCCTAAGATAATACTTTGTTTCTAGAAGAAACATAAGCCCATATTTAATAGTCGCAAATAGTAGATCCATAATAATTCATTAGTCACGTCCAGATACTCAACTTCATCACTTAAACTTAATTCATTGACTGGTGCGGCGTGATTCGAATACTAATCCGACTACAATGGCTATTGTACGGCCACCAACCGAATCATATATTTTTTGTCACACACCTCTAAAGGTTTTGAAAAGGACAGTCCTCGTCTTTTCTTGGAGGTGTCAAAAATTCAACAGAGTGCCGGGATAAGTGGAATGGATGGCGGCGTCTCAGCCCCGGATAAAATATTCTATGTCAAATCGTACGTCACTGGCTCTCAGCTTGTTCTCGCCGAGAGTGCTTCGCGGAAGTCTCTTATTTATTCGCCTCTACGTCAGCTATAACACGCTCCTTTGTGCCCTTTCGATTTACAAGCGGCTATTAGAAAGGTTTATAACCCTCAGAGAAAGTTCGAACACTGAAATGTTAATTTTATTCGCTTATTAAACCTGTCAGAGGCACTATACAAATGGACGTGCCGGGCCTACGCTAACCTCGCATAATTTAATTTCTCATAATAAGGTTACCCTTGTCCGCAAATACGAAGCACTGAATAAACCAATCCCGACGCATTAAAACTAACTCGCGAGAAGAGAAATCCATTAAAGTCATTTCCAGTAATTTGGGGTATGCGGCGGGAAGCCATTTGGACATTATTGAGGTGGGGTAGTGTCGAGTGGCGAGGCCGGAGCCCGGACGCTGAGCGGGCGGTCCGTCGCCATTATGCCTGCGTTACCATCGCGTTCAATTAACTGGCATTACGTAAAAATCACACTGCCATGAATTACGTGCTACTTGATCGACTGAGCTCCCGAAAGAAACTTGTGGACATGCCCTCATTTGAAAAAAAACTCACCTTAATCAACGATAACTCGTTGACCTCTCAAATCGAATGACATAATCACGAATCATAAAATAAATTAGGCGGAGGCGAAGTAATTTGATCCATTAGTGTCAAAGTAATCTGTTAATCACTCCCTTCCCTTCTGACTCCACACTGATCGAATTCATTATTCACCGGCAGAGAGCAATTAAAGCTCCACTAATCAATCTCAAACTTCAGGCAGAGCTGAACTCTAATCAAGAAAACTCCTATTCCGTGAAAGCTTTCCGAACAAAATTTAACTTAATTAAAAATGTAAATTAAATTCCTAGGCGCTTCCACAAGCATCACGTCGCCCCGCCCCGCGCCGAGCACTCGGGGCTTTTGATTGCAGCTAAAAGGTTTGGGATTAGTGCGCGAAAGAGCTTTCAGTGCATTTGTAGAGCTTTTAAGTGGGAAGCTTTCGCTTAAGACACTTACATACAATGTAAATTTTATGTGCCATCACCTTGAAAGTGTTCCATAGTATCGTTAATGGAGGAACCGCGAGACGTTTCCTTTCATTCGATAATCCTTTTCTATTATTTCGTTCGCATTATCCCATTATGAGGAATCGACGGAATGTCAATTTGTGTTTGTTTTAGAGAGGGGAATATTTGTGCGGACGAGCGAAAGAGTTGGTGGGTCGTGGGAGGGGTGGGCGCCTGACCAAGGAAGTTCGGTGTCCGGAAATAAACCGCCCGTAAAATTGTCAATTCCGAGAGAGCCGGCGACTGGCTCCGACAATTTCGGACCGTCCGGCCGCCTCGGTTTAAGAACCATTGCGTGTCAACAGTTGTGCTACTAGATTCCTTAACATCTATTTTGTTTATTGCCAGAAATTGATACCATATACAATTTTTGCTCTTTTTAAGTAAACATTGTAGTCTTACGTATCATTTTAAGTATAACTGTTCTATTGCATGTCAGCGAAACGCGCATTCCCATTTGGATGTACGCCAAAACAATCACTGTTATCCACTACTTAGCTCCGCGAAGCTCTACGACGACACACGTTACATTATTTCGCACCACAGTCGCGTTCAAAATTCGCAATTTTGTCTTGTAAATAAATATCAGATTGCCGAATGAAGCTAAACTCGTTTACGGAGTCGTGCAAAAGAAAATTGGGTCAGATATATCGCGAGCCGCATACGCAGATAACACACGCATCGCCCATCCAATCACAAGGAGCAGCGAGCAGAAAGCTTATTATCGGGACGCGTTGTTGCGTCACGCCGGGTAATGAGAAGGCCCACCCGGCCTGCCGGACGGCCCGGACGGCCCGGATGCCACTGGACCACGCCACCGGACGTAGTGCCTATCGGCTGGCGTCCTGCACACGTGCACCACTTGCCGCTCAACCCTCGCTTTTTGAACTGAGATCATTGCGACACTCATCCGTGAAATTGATTCTCGAGAAAAGAAAGACTAAAAGATAAATAAAAAGGAAATAGGAAAACAGAACGCTAAGATTTGGCGTGAAATTGTTTTTCAGCGCCCACCCACCGCCGACGACGCGACGCGGCCGCGACGACGACGGGACCGGCTCGGGAATTTCCCAATTACGACTATCGATGTGTCGTACGATACAAAGCAACTTTCCATTTTGATCTCTTTGTTTTCAGTTATTTTTAAGTTACATTGTGAAATATTTGTTTATCCTTTTTAGTCTATTGATCTCATGACGAGGGTATGATTACTAGCGGCCGCCCGCGTAACCAACATATAAACCTTCTTCATTCTATCTAATAAAAAAAACCGCATCAAAATCCGGTGCGTAGTTATCTATATAACTAAGCATACATAGCGACAGACAGAGGAAAGCGACTTTGTTTTATACTATGTAGTAATTATTGTATGAGAAAACAGATAAAACAATACAGCGGTCTTACCTCTTCGGTCTATCGTTTGACTAAGAAACCAATCGGCGCGGATTACAAGTTTGCCGTTAAACCATGGCAAATATGAGTATGTTATAAGTTATTATGATAACTTTTTACTTTTTTTACTTGTAGGACCAATGAAACCTAACAACGGCATAGTATTTTTTATTTTTCGTTACTTTTATCTGAATGCAACAAAATGTCAAATAACAATATATTTGGAATTGGGTACATCATTCCAATACTAAATCTATCAAAAGCATTAATCCCAAAAACAATATCATTGCAATAAAACCAATAACGGTACCTATTAAACAATCTATAAGATAATAACTATCTATTCCAGCGCCGTGGGGATCGGTCGAATTGGGATCTTAAAACACTGTGACATCTCATCCACTACGTGATCCATTTGCCGAAGTAAGAAGCAATCTTATTCAATACCGGGCCGCCTGCCCCCCCGGGCTAGGGCTGCTAACAATGCAATACTTTGTGAACCAAGTGGCCAAGTACAACGAAACGCAATAAAACTTTACATTCTTCTTTAACTACTTTCCAGCAGTTATCAGCGTGTCATACGGACTGAGGTAAATATATAACTGATTGCTTTTTGCAATCGCAATGGTATGTACAAGTTTCTCTTGATGTGTTTATTTCGATCTTAAATTTTACACAAATAGTTTTTGAATATTTCAGTATATAATATACTTTGGCTAGAAAATAGCTTAAAAATAGTTTGGTTTGGAAATAAAACTACGAAGTTTGGTCTAGGCACTATGTTATGACTACTCATATTTAAGTAAAACTGAAATATCCAACAACTATTTGTGTAAAATTTAAGATCCATCAAATTTAAATCAATGTTTGATTACGACTGTGGGCAGCCCTACCGAAGAGCGAGTATCGTTTTCCCCGATTGTATTAGATTCAGCTGCCCTTTTCATCTACATGTCGTTCTCTCCTTACCTCTAGAGAGGGGAACGAATTATATGGATACGAATAATGTAAGTTTATTACATTTCAATAAAAAAAATTGGATAGCTAACATTAACGTACGCAATCACATGACGGCTAGGTTCGCCGGCATATATTGTTATAAAACAACGATAATAGAATCAAAGCTATCAAGCAACTAGGTTTCCTGTTAATTAAAATCCTATTGTATTATTCACTGTTATCCGCTATTTATAAAATTAAATAGGTATCTATTAAATAGTATTATAAAACAAAGTACCGCTGCATAAATATTAAATGAAAAATGTAACAGCCTAGCTTCGAACATCGACGATCGGTTCAAAAAACAATGTTAATCTAAAAAGTCATCTATATTTTGTCGAAAAACTATGAATATGATTATCCACACCATTCTAAAGGTTATCATCCAATAAACCTGGTGGGTACCAAAGGTATCAAATCTTTTTCGTCCGTAGTGAAATTGAATATTTATCCGGGTAGTATCTCTATTCCGGAACAATTTTTATGTAGGGGGAATACAATCTCAAGATATTTGGGAGGGCCACTCGCGAGGATATTGGCAAATACCTTGCCTACATTACCTTTATTGGTTCGCGACGTTGCGTGCCCGTTCCGATCCTATCTACGATTATTTGCGTATTATTCAATGTAGTCGAATATAATCCGACTTGTGTACAAGCTAATTTGTTCGTTGTTCATGTCTACAGTAATGGAGATTAGAAATTATATAAAACATCGATAAACTTTTTACATAGTTGTAATTTTTTATGCTATTGTGCATAGTTCGAAGTTTGTAAAGTTATTACGTACGTCTTGAAATGTTAATGTCTAGTTAACCTTTTCCAATAAAATAAATTCACTTTGTGCAATAATTTTGGTATGGCTTATAAGTTTATTTTAATATATCGCGTATTAGACATTTCATAGCGTCATTGTTAAAACACCATTTATATGAGAGTCATTTCATTTATCAAATTAGTTTCATATCTTAATTCACAATTATATTCGCACGAATTCAAAGTCGCACTGCGGATTTATTTCACAGTTCTTAGTATGAAATATGATAAACGGAGGGGTCTTATTGGGAGGCTCATAACATTAAATTAGTAATGAGACATGAGTGGTAATATATCGTAAGTAACCGTGTCGGTGATTGCAGTCACGAGTGGTGGAAATGTGCAGAAAGTGGGGTCAGGGGTCGTCTGTGGAGGCTCTGACTAAAGAATCGCGCACAGTATCTTCCCTTCTCACAATATCATTTGGTACGTACCATAATTTATATGATATGACTTTTAATAGACTTGAAAACGAGGAAATTTTTTAATCCGCTATATTGTTTTTGTTTGTACACTTACAATATTGTTGTCCGTTGTAGGTTTTTTCTATTGTGACTTTAAAAATCTCTCGCTTTTACTTTATATAGTTACACACAAACAATATAAATTTGATAGGGGATAATTGACATCACTAAGTACTATACAGTTCTGTTGAACTAAGATATTTAACACATCAGCCTTATTAAGTCCAAGGCTGAACATTAACCTCCTCAATATATTATATTCTATTGTGGATAGACCCAAAATGCTGGACAGGCTGGTTGATAATGGCAGTCCAAGCCAGTACGTAGGATGACGCTGCAGCCCATCATCTGGTAGGATTTCTCTTCTTCGACTCTTACGACTCCCGTGAGATGAGAAAGGGTGGCACTATTCATTTAATATAATTATAATTTAGTATAATCATACAATCGTCAATCGACGATGACATAATTTTAACTGCCGTAGATTATGAAAGTATTAACTCGTTATTTAGATATTGGTATGTATATAACAGGTTTACTAATTTAATTTTTTTAATTTTTTTTATTCATTTATTAGTAACACAAGCCATTCCCAAATCGACACATAACATTTAAAAAAAAAATATTCCATAGTAAGAACTCATGCATATATAGTATGACTCATGCATATATCATGTATATATTACTTAAGAAGTGCAATAAAGTCGTTAAGTTGAAATTATATAGGTATATTTTTATTGGTAGGTATCAGATATATGCCTATAAGCTATAAAACCTGCATTGCAACAACATTGTTATTGTAAGCAATTATAAACTATTGAATGTCTTTGTAGGTAGTTCTTCCTTCCATGTCATTAATGCACATCAGAGTGGAACGTCAATAATTTCGCTTAGGTCCTTTATTTTCGAAACAACTGTCACACTTTTGAGTATTAATCATTTCATACATATTTATTACGACTGGTTCGTATTAAACAGATGCCCTACATGTATTTTGGCCAACGGGAAACAGCAATCATAAACCTGTCCACGTTAAGTTGTACGGCCGTAAATATCCATCAGATAATTACATTGAATAATTTCATAAATAAAATCGGCATAGTGTTAATATCAAGGTTTTAAATGTTACGAATGGTAGAACCCACACCCAGCGACATTTGCCCCTCGGGTAAGCGGCAATTTGTTCACAAATGAACTCCACAATAAGCTCAATTTACTGCTGTAAGCGATACTATGTATCGGTGTCTTAAGGCGGTCACTCACCGGGAGCATTCGCATTTAATAAAATAATGCAAGAAACGATTTTGTGAATTAACTCTAAATCTAATTATATTTCATAATTTCGTAAATAAAATGGACATTGCTCTAGTGAAGTGGCACTCCTAGATTTATGTGACGTTCACAAGTGCTTTGTAATAAAGCCAAGCTTGAATAAATACTTTTTATCGGGTTTTAAGGCGGTTACTTACCAGGAGCATTCGCATAAACAGTGCAAGAATCGATTTTGTGCAACATATTACAATAATGAGCTAGCACGTCTCGCTGAATAATATCTATAATATCTCACTAGTCGATAATGGTCAAAGTAACTGTTCCATATATGACGAGTATATGAGTTTGTGTTGTATGTATTCTATCAACGGCATTTACAGAGCCCATTTCTCTTTGAATGTATACATATTTACAGAACCAATCAGCGCCAAACTAACGTACTGGAGATAGTATGCGACGGTTATATAAACATTTTCTCTAAATGCGTACGAGTGCAAATAAAACACATGATTCAAGTTAGTTAACCGACAGCGAACTTATACATAATATTTTATAAAAGTTCTAGTTTCATTAAAACATAGAACAACGTAAATAATCTCAAAAAACATCTTGTGACCTTATATAACGTATTCACTTATGTGTGTATCTAGGCATTACGTAAACATTTATATGAAAAATTAAGAATTATAGAATGAAAAAGTTCCTGTAGATCGCAGTAAGCTGTGTGTCACGTGGGCGGACCAATACTTTCCTGAATATAGCATAAGAAGCGTTTGCTATTGTAACCGCTTGACGTGTGAACATAAACGGTGTATAGGTCTAGGTCATTGAGTGACGGTCGCGATATAAGTGGAACGCATGAAAGCCGCTGCAATGTTAAAAGTTGTTTATAAATATATATGTACTTATCATATAATTGTGTGTTTACCTTTAAAATGTGTGTGTGTGTGTGTTTTGTAATGAAAATTAATGAATTATCTATTTATTTATCTACTACAGCTAAAGTAATCTTAATTATATAGATTTTTATGTGTACAATCTCCGAGTACTTTTCGGCTACACCAGGCACAAAATAAATCAGGTTGCCACTTGAAGGTAATAAAAACAACATTTTAAATAGCAACAATGTTAATATCTAAAATTGGCATTATGGCTATCGATAATGAATATTTACTGATTTATATTCCACGGGAATACTCTCGGTGAGTAACTAACGTTACAGGCGCGCCCACGATAATCTTAAATAAGGTAACAAATGAAAATATAAAATAGTTACTTAGTTTCAGTAAAATACACTTTTTCTTCAAGATTGGCTTAATAAAGTCTTTATAAAAAGCTCTATAAAGCTTTTATCTGTCATATTCATTTACTCAAAAAAATAATATCTCAATTATTTTTCATACTAGTCATACTTAACACACAAAATTATATTAATAAAAGCGAAAGGTCACTCACTAACTCATTCATCACGAAATCTCAGAAACTACAAGTGCTAGGAGTCTCAAATTATACGGGAATACGGGATTTTAATGAATTCCACCCGGACGGGAAGGAGGGCGGCAAGTTTTTATGAAACTTCTTTAATTTTAATAATAGGGTTTCCAAAAAAATAGAAAATAGTCATAATTAAAGAAAGTAAAATGTGATTAATTGTTTTTCCAAACTAATATTATTAATAATAAATATTCACTCTTTAAAATAGTTACACAATACGTAATTGAACAGCAATACTATTATAATCTCGATCCGCTTTGTTTAATCAAACTGTAAAGCAATAATTCATTCGCGAGGCTGGTTACTATTCCCCCCCGCGGCCGAGAGGATTGGCTCCAGTTACACCCGATAGATCTAACAAAATGTCAACATTATTCAGTCAGTCGCAATTACTACTAACAGTGTGTGAGGTGGGTGAACCGGGCCCGCGTTTAATTAATCCCATAACACAGCCGCTAATGGGTGCCGTAATGAATCACGAACAAATCAATGTATGTATGAGTTGACCCGCACATTGAATATTGGCAAGCTACATCACGACTTGTGAGTTATAGGATTTAATATTGTTGGTTAATCTGACTCGTGATTAAGTAAGATATTTAATTGATAAATATTATCATATCTCACACAAACGTTTCCAGTACGGCAGATCTTGTAATATATGTACTACATATATACATACATTCACGCCTGTTTTTCCGAAGGGGTAGGCAGAGGTATATTATACCCCCTGTCTTCGCCCATTATATAGCTGGTCCTACGTATTAGGTGGCGAGCCTAAAAATAATTGTATCGAAAACACAAATATTTTTCCTGTATGAGAATCGAACTTATGACTTTAGGAGCGAAACACAGACATACGTCCATGCTATATCGATCGTCAAATATGTCATCAAAATATATGAAAGAGAATGGTGACACTTAGTTTAAACTTGTATGACATTTTCAATTTAAATAAAAAAAATACAGAAAAATGAGGCCCCAAAACATTTTTAATGAATATTTAAACAAGACCTGTTTAGAGTAATCGTACAAAAACTAAAGATCCAAAAATAACATAACTTTTGGATCGAAGTGTTATGCTACAACTAATTTAACTAGGCCAGTTTTGATGGTACTGAGAAAACTTAAACCATTGGAAAGGACACAGGTACGAAAACAAATTATTTACTGAGTGATCGCTAGTTAACTATAAATCAGTTATTGCTAATTGTGTTTATTCCTCCGAATTGTAATTAGGTGTCACCTAACTTAGCTATTAATCTACTAGCTAGTTAATTTATATTAGATTTAGTGTAAAGGAGGTTTGTTGCATAAATAATTTGAAAATGTCATGGTGTTCACTCCCACGGTAATTTTAACGAAATAGGTTGTAATCGTAAATACCTACTGCGCTTTGTTGCGTCCTTTTGCAGTAAACTTAGCAGCTGGTAAAGGTCTCTTGTGTTTGTCATAGTAGTCCGGCGTAGATCGCACGATAATGTCGCTTAATTAACGATCAGACGCAACGCTGATTACTGCGTTGTTCGAACAGACGCGCCGCGATAACTTACCTCCCAGCTGTAAATAAACGTTCCCCAGATAGTCAGCTAGGTATTTTAATGAGATTTAATAGCCTCGGCCTGTCTCAACCCGCCCCACAACTAACATTGTCGGGTCTTAAGACCTTAATTGGTTCCGTACATGTTTAATCCGCTTAATGGTTGTTTTTGTCAAGCGCAACACACAATATGAAATCCGGTCCTGACATCGATAACTCTGATTGATGTGGAACTTTATAAATTTGTCATTGAACATTTCATTCATTAAGTCGATTTAGTGTCGCGGGATTATAACCGTAATTTACATGTAGATTGCCCGTTCGGATTATTAACGAATGGATGTTGCGATGTAAACGGGGAGATTAGTGGGCGCTTTGTCAGAAAGAAATTCTCAATAATAATTGAAAAATGCTTCAGTTCGACGTCATCTTAAAAAGTTAATTACTTTAATTATTGAGTTAATCGCTAATAAATGTGCAATCAAATAGGATTAATTTATACAGTAACATAAAAAGCGATGCGAGTCCGCATGAGTCGCATATAAATGCGAATCCTCTCAATCCTTACGTAATTTAATAGCTTCATTAGACAGGTTCTGCGGGATGCTAATCGTTATTTATAGACAATAAATTGTTATATTCATAGTGGTAGGAGCGGAAGGCGCATAAATTCGGCGGGTGAGTGGCGGTTGACACCTGTGATTGCATTTACAATGCTAATACCCGGCGGAACAGCGCGTCAGCGACAGCGGGCCGGGCTGGCGCAATCGTACCCGCGATCAGCGCTCGCCACTCTACCGATCACTATAATACTTTTTTTAATTATTCAAAAAACTTGAAGTGTATTTTTAATTTTATATAACTGTGGCCGTAATAATTTGCCATACAGTTCTAACTGATCGGAAAATTTAGTATAATTAAAAATAATATTAACTAAAATATTTAACATTTTGACCGGCTTTTTACGCTCGCTGTTGTCCCGATGTGTTTAATTATCGAAATAACGTGACGTGTATTTTCAATTTGACAAAACTGTGCCCTTAATAACTTGTTAACATACTGTTTTAACAACTCGGAAATTTTAATATGACTAAAAATAATGTCAATACACTTATGACATTGTTACCTCGGTTACCTTAATGAATATTGCATGTCAGCTACCCTTATAAATGACTGAACTTGTTATAACTACTTTGCAAGATCAATTACCACTTGTGATTGCAATAAACACATTTAAATTTGAAAAGTAGTGTTGCAAATTATGGTTTGAAAATAATGTAAATAAATAAATCAGCTCATCATTGAAGTAAGAAATTGACAAAAGCAAACAATAATGGTCTTGTTTTTTAATCACACTGTGTGTAGGTACAAATTGATGAACCAGCGTGTACAAATTATCCTTTCTTGTTGTTATCATATAAAACATCGTTTTATGACTTTGTATCGCTTTATTGAAACAAACTAAAATCATTGTGGCAAGTCCTCGCGTTGCTTAATTTTTAAGCATCTCATCCCACAACTTATTACTTTATGCATAAATCAGTCATCAATAATGCAATATATATTCAAAGTTTTACATGACTTCACTCCATTTTTTTTAATTTATATGTCAGTTTTTAGATAATGTAAGAAAATTTTTAAAAGTCAATTGATGCTTATTCTTTAATCACGTGCATTAAGTGATTACAATTTACACGACAAGCTAAATTAGTTTATATTTATCAGTAAAAAATAAAACCATAAGGAGTGGAAGGTAGAAACCGTTGTCGCCTCGCCATGGAGTTGATCGATGACAATTTTAAATTCATTACAAAAAGATAAAGTGGGCAGCAAAGTGAGTCGTCACACGCGGAGATAAGCGACGGATAAGCCGCCGCAATCCATTATCGAGCAGTTAATTGATAATTACTTTCTTCCATTACAGCCGACGAAAAACTCGGTGATTAACAGAGAATCGCTTTAACGATCACAATGGCCCAGGTTCAATTAAAAACCCTTGTCGAACGACGACTTCGCAGAAAGCCGGAATCGACGCGGGCTCAATCTTGTATACATGGAATAAGGAATTACTCGCGTGCGGAAAGTTTTTAATTAAATATTCAACCGTTTTGTAATTAAGACGCGATTCAATTGAACACAATGGAGTTTCGTGGAGCGCTTTCGAAAGAAATCGGAGACAGCTTTAACATTTTCAATACTCGCGAGACGGAGATCGGACGGTGAGATACGCGATAATTAAATTTTTTGAATGCGCTTCTGCACAACAATTGTTCGCGGAATTGAGAGCTAAGTCACAGGATCTGGGAGGGATTCTTGTTGGAACATTTTAATTAGACGCTTCTCATAAATATTTATTATCCTAATTGAAATCAGGAGACTGGAACTCCGTTTCTTTTCTACTAATCCTTAAAGAAACGAGACGAAAGAAAGCTTAAGTGTTTTTTTATGCCATTAGCAGGACTCGAGCTATTGTAAGTGTTCTTCAAATCAATTGTACGACTTAATTTTGTAGATAAACATAAATTGTGCATTTGCAAGTGTCTGAAAGTATCGCTTTCCATATAAAAGCTAATCCGGTTCGGCGAAAGGCGGCGGAGCGGCGGCGGCGCACATGCCACATTTGAACGTAATTTAAATGCATGCACATTACCCACGCCCCGACCGCGGCCGCCGCCGACACAATACCGTAATTCATTATAAACGGCTTTATTAGCTCTACCAGATTACCAAAAGCTCGAGCCTGGGACTATAGACGATATTATTTATAACGCACTTTTAAAAGATTCAAAGTTCATGCATAAATACGAGTATCAGGCAGTGCTGCGTAAGGAATATCTGAGCCAAACTGGAGAAATAGTATATAGGAGAAATAGCAATATTTAGATTGTTAAACCATCTGCAACAACTGCCCCAGGCTTGGTTTAGTTTGTATTAAATCCTTCTTAGTTATTGACGTTATTTGAGCAAATAGAATATGTGAAGATTTTACTGTAACAAATCTTAAAATAATTTTAAATATATCTAAGTTTTAGTATCCGCAGCAATTTTTTTTAATCTCTGTCATATATTTAACAATAAAGAGTGTAATAAATATATGTGGATATTTCTTATTAAATAATTTTTATGGTTTAATTTATATGATCATTATAAACTCTTATATATTACGATAATTAATACGAAGTTAATGACATTAATAAGCTTTCCAATTATCATGCCAACATTTACAGATTTATATTGTTTTCAATTAAACATTACACGTAACGTGTTATTGTATGTAAGGATGTATGTGATGTTATCACGAAGAAACCTCTTAAAACGTAGGTGTAATGAATTGTTTTTCTTTTCTATTAACGGTTTTATAAATGGTAATAAAACACATATTAATTTATTTAAAATAGTTCAATAAATTGAGATTTACACACTTAAAATGTGTTTTATTTATTAGGGTTTATAGTAATTCTCAAAATGTACATCCCTAACCAAGCCGGGTCTTATAAATTCTGAAGGAAAATCATCTGCAGAATTCCAATAACAGGGTGTTGATGTCCGAATCCGTGATATATCGAGCCGAGGACCGCCGCCCTGCCTGCCTGCTGTTTATGAGATATTTCATAACTTGCATCTATCGTTCACGTCGTTACTATTCATCAATTTCGGTATCATCTGACAAAAATACGGCGGCGCTTACCGTAGTCGTGTATAATGAAATTAAATTGAAATCGTGTTGAATTGCCTGCTGTTTAAGATGCATCACTTGCATCTTTCGGTGACTATTCATCAATATTATATTTATTATCTGACGAAAATACTGCTGCTACTGCTAATACTTATTATAGTCGTGTATAATTGGATGTTGGATCAAAAAAAATATGGATCTGGGATATAATATGAAACAAAAGTTTTTAACAACTAGATAAAGATACGTCTTGATGGGCAGCAGCGTCATCCTGCGTACAGACTGAATCTGCGAATCACCAACCCACCTGTCCAGCGCGGTGATTATGTACAAATACCCCCAATAAAATGTAATCTATAGGCCTACGTTCTGCAGTGGACCAATAAGGCCGATATGAAGATGATGATCACAGAAAAAATAATCATCACATTAGTTTTGCAGTTCAGAGCCATTATTGCTTTGTGATGGGCGATTTGCTCCATTTTATTGTGCACAGTGGCGTCACGAGATTTTCAATAATTGTTATGTTTAGAGATATTTTATATATTATTAAATGATAATTACTAAATAATTTTCCTCGTATCAACCCTAGGGTTCTCTAGGGAAAGCTTCTAATTAATAGTACGTATAAAGTGTAGCTGCTTCATAAAAAGTAGGTAAAACAAAGTGGAATCATGTCTATCCTATGTATTTTACAATAGAAATTTATATGCCACAAATTAACATGCCTCTGCCAACCACTTCGGGGAAACAGGCGTGATAGTATGTCTGTACGTATGTATATTATTCTATAGTTATTTTAATAGTTTGCTATATACTATAAGAGAAGGATTTTCGTCCGCCCATTCATGTGACCATTAACATTTTGTCTCTGCTGCTTTACTTTAAAACATTAACACTAATTTGGCTTTCAAGTTCAGCGTTCGGTTAATAGGTAGTTAACATAGAGTTTAATTCTACTACTACAGTGTACTTACTACAAAGATAGATATTTCTAACTTACGAACTCTTAATACAAATGCTTATAATGATTAACAAGTAGGAGGTAGTGGTTAATGGAAAATTAATCAATACAAAAATCAAGTAATGCAAATATATAGGATATTAGGATACTTATTTTCCAAATTGCTGGAACACGTCAAGTTTAGTTTTTATTTTCTTTCTTTTACATAATTGCTTCGTGCGTTTAGCATATGTAGCCAGTGTCAAGTAAAAGATATAATAATAATATATATTATAATTATATTATAATAATATAAATCATAGTTAATATAATTAATATAATTATAATATAAATCATAGTTAGTGAGAATGAGCGGTGATAACGGTGATAAATGGTAAATGAGATGCCCTCCCCCTTAACCCCTTGAATATTAGAAGAGTTTATTAACTTTATCTAGATGTAAGTTTGTATGTAAAATCATAATATAATGTATAAGGTACCAAATAAGTTGTCACCGGTTCAAGTTTCCACTATTAAAACATTTTCATTTAACAATTCACCGAAACAATGTTGTTTATTCAATAAATAAGTACCCGATGTGTTTTAGGTAATATTGACATTTTGTTGCGTGTCCGTTAATAGCAAATTATACAAAGAACAATGTACTAACGAATGCAATGTAAAGCCATTAACACAAAAAAATCTTACTCACGTGCTAATGGGTTGTGTGTCGCTAATGAGTGTTTCGGCAAAAACTGTTATAAAAGGTGCCGCCTATGGCTTTTCGCGGGCACATGAAAATTGTTTAAACGTATTGTCGTGACGCTGAGAGTGTAAAGTGTTAGCCACGTGACCTCCACAGCACTTTAGTGGGGGTGCCTTGAGAAGGAAGCCGTCTCAGAAGATGGCCGTCTTCCTGCCACTACACTTATCCTATCCCAATGGGCGCTGACAATAAAGATGCATTACGTGTACGATCGCTGTGATCTTATTTTAAACGCACTTCGTTTTCGTCTCTCGTTCTGGTTTAAATTAAAATTATGTATGTATGTATTTGGTCTTAGTCGGCGTTAAGAAGCACATAATGCAATTGTAATTTTAAAAAAACTATAGAGAAACTTGAAAAGCATGATTATATTTTCGTTCGTTACATTAAGAGTAAGATGTAGCCTTTTCAAGTGATTTAAAATATATGTCGCACATGGTATAAGAAACTTACTCACATATATCCATATCAGGTTAGTTTTATACGAAAAATATTTTTACAGAACCAATGACTGAATTAATATAAATAGACACAGGTGGAAAATAAAGTTGGCATCTCGTTGACAATTGACGTTGCAGTTTAACACGGCCAGGGGCCTCCCCTCCGCGGCCCGCACTAACCCAAGCCGCAGCCCTAGGCAAGCTAACTTGCTCCATAAACAGCCTTCCGTATTTTTCAATCAGAGAGCTGTCAAAGCGTTCTGACACCCTCATCCCATCGGCTCGCACTCGCCGAGCACCGAAATTGGTTTTCTACATTCAATCCATACAAAGTTTAATGTTATTCGTTCGCGATATCACCGGGATGCTGCCGATGTTTACCGACGCGCCAAATCATATTGGATTTGCAAACTTTTGTTTGCGGACTTTATTTCATTTCGCTGTTAGTTCAGGCCGAGAAAATGTAATTTTAGATATTGTCCTCGCGGCTATGTTAAATAAGTCTTGTGGTGCTTTCTTTTGGTTGAAGATTTGATTAAAGATGCATGCGCGCATTGGTGGTGGGGTTGAGGAGGGGGGGTTGTAAGTAATAAGCGTAAGTTAGAAATGAACGTCGGCGGATGGTTGAGCCGGAGTAGTCGGGGCGGAGGCCGGAGTGGCGGAGTGCGCCGCAAGCGTTTATAAATTGAAGGGCTATACCTGCGGCTTAATACACCGCTGTTTCCGGTTCATTTCCGGACGGCGCGCGCGGCACCGGATATTGCTTTTAAGGTTGCGCCACACGCCACGCTCCACAATGCGGGCTATTATCCGCCATACGCTGCGCTATGACACGCTGAATGCTACGCCGCAGCTTATAAGGCCAACAGGTTTCGTATAATTGAATCCTCCAATTCAACAAACAAAGTTCATTTTAATTTTGTAAGGCTCTGAGCGGAGCGGAGACATCCATGTGTTGAAAGAAATGGTTCTTATACAAATTCAGCATTACACCTCAACTCAAGTTCTCAACATTCTTGAAGTAGTATGGCAACCACCACCTCTTCACTTGAAAAAGTTCACGTTCCTTTTATTTTAACAGACCATTTTCGTTAACTATGTGATAGGGTTTGCAACAAATTAAGGTTATTTTTATGCCAACAACGCTAAAATGCTTAAGTAGATGCCATCAGTACTTACTTAAAACAAACTATACCGCTTCAGATAATTACTATTATTCTATAATTACTTACTCAGTACTCAACTGAAATATACTTAATCAACTCATTTCTATTTTACAGCTTTGTTATGTACCTGATAATTAAACTATACCTACAACAAACTTCACATAAGCACAGAATGTAGCATAGGAACATAAAATGGTATCCAACAGTAAATATTGCAAATAAAAGTATGAGCAAAGTGATCCCTAGAGCGGGTCCGGAAATTAAATTTTCCCTTAAGCTAAAATTTAATTAAGTAACATCACGCGAGTGTGGTGCATAGCGAATAGTTGCAGGGAGCGACTGCGAATGATCGTAGCCCGAGGCAGAGGAGAGACTGTTTGCCAATATCCTTTATTATGAGATATACTGCGCAGTCTTGAATATATTTAATCAGCTCAGCAATTTCTAATCATCCCTGTACTCGTCCTAATATTTCATTGGAATATTGAAAGGAAGACTTGTGTTAGTTGTTATTATTTTTGCAGCTTACCTTTTTTTAAAGAGAAGGGACAGTCTGACTGATTGTCTGTGGACAATTTGCCTTTTGGAATATTATAGTTTGCTTTGGCAATGAAACCATAGAACCCAGCTATTGACAAAAATATGAGAGTTACTGCTAGCCAGTTGGATACAAAAGTAGTTCTCTCCTATGCAGTATTTAAACCTACGGCTTTTGCTTTAAGAACAAGCGTACCAACACTAGCAGGAGATCCATTCCATACTCTTATTTATAATGGCGTTTTCTCCATCCATGGAGTCCTAAAGCTTTACGTTACGGATAAAATCTGCAGTTAGGTAAGTTAGTAGTCAAAGTTAATTATCATACTGACGTCTAAGTAAATGAAAAGCTCTCCCAACCAACGCATCTTGCAAGATTGCTTACTGATGTGCTTACTGATTGCTTTATATCTAAACATGGATAGTAGCAGTAAATTAACCTGACCAATTTTGCCATTGAGGTCCAGCTCGGCTAAGCAAAGGCGCTGATTAAATGGAACTTCGCCCCTCAACGGGAGGGGAGGATGATTGAACACAGCCTGTCACTAACCGCTAGTTCACTTCATCATACAGTCCGGTTGATTGGAGTTTAACGGGCACGTAAGTCAGTATTTGCACAAAAGAAAATGTATTTCTCATTATGCTATTTCGGATCGGTCTTGCTGTATACCAAAAGTTTAACTACTATAATATTTACAAACGAATGGTTTCTCGGTCACCACTGCAGTTACAGTTGCACTAAATATGTATGAAAAATATATCATCTAAGTCATAAAATAATTCTTTTAGACGTCAGTAAGATGCAATATTTATTGAATTAAGACTTTCAATTTACCTTTAATTTTACAAAAACCTAACATTGACAAAGACTTGATATACAAGTTTCAATAATACCTATTTATATTCTACAATAATAACTGATAAGGCGCGTATATTTCCAGAAAACTTTTTTAAAATGACCTATATTTTAGTAGAAAAAAGTAGATGGAATGAACACTCTGTAAAGGTTCGCATAGGGTTCTACAAAATGCGTAAAAACGGCCTTTTTCAGAGTTAACAAAGCATAAACGATACACCAGGTGTGGTTATGGTGAAGGATTTATGATCCACTTTCGAGCAGGTCAGTAGTAGTATGATAGAGCCATATTGATGGTAAGCTTTTTAGAGAAACGTACTTACTGGAAGTTTTCCAAAGAGTTTTAAATTAAATAACTGACGTATAAATCAGTATCAACACGTTCCTTAATACAGAATAACCTTAAGACAGAATGGGTTTATCAACATAGAGCTAAAGGAAGATTTGTTAAAACTATGTAAATAATTAAGTAAAATAGTTTGTATAAAATTTAAATACAATAATTTCGGTTTTAAAACTTTATTTGCAGCTAAAACGTACCCTACAAAATCAGTTCGATCAAAGCCGCGGTCAAAGTACCCATATAATAAAATCACAAACAGAAACTACATAACACAACACAGCTCTCCCATACTATGTATCGTCCGCTAACAGCTGGCTGTGAAACATTATTGGCTATGCTAGAGGGGAGTCCGATTTGATGGACAGTCAATTTAAGGGAGAAGCCCGTAACACGAACGTGTGCACTTTAATTTGCTCGCGAGTAACGAGCGCAACGCAACCCATTTATGGCATGAGTGGTCCATTGGTACACCCGCATCATATTGGAGCTTTGACATAAAAAGCTTGCGTTATGAAATTAGGCTCTCAGGCACACTTTTTGTTGGGCTAATGGACCTCTTTGGATCTTTTTTGTTTTTTTTTGCTTTCAGAATGTAAGTTTAAATTTAGTAATTAGGATGGAATACTTGTTGAAAGCAGTTTTAATTTGAAGGTAAAATTAAATAATGACGTCATACAAAACAAACACACAATATGTGTACCCTACTTGTTAAGACATTTTTCATTTAGTCAAGCAGATTGAAGTCTAAATTTTTATAATTATGTTTACATACATATTTATTATCCTTTTAAGAATGCAATATAAAGTTTTAAGTAATCGTTTACGACTTAGTTAAAAATTACAGTTTATTATGTTATAGATACTAAAATAAAAGTGAAACTTATTAAAACACATTGCATGTGAATAATACCAGGTGGTTAGTAATAATGAAATAAATAATTAACTTTTCAAGTTTTTCATTTGTAGCGAGTTAAATAAAAGTTATATTTACATCATAACATCGTAGCAACGTACTCGAAATGTCCTTTAATTATTTTCCTTGGGAGTACAAGAACAGTGACTTCATTACATTGGTTTTTTTATCCACTGACATTCTGACTACCATATGTTCTGATAAATTGTGATGTACTAAACTAAAAAAGATTAACATGCGGTTTTTGTTTAACATTAATTATAATACCATGACATTTAAGCAGTAGAGTTTTTAACATTATGAAATGTGTAATAGGTTATCAATGTTTATTCACGTAATTAGACAACATAGCAGAAATATAGTAGTAATAAATTAAATACAAAGGACAATTAATTCTTACCATACTTGTATTCGTTGTGTATTATGCACTTTAACAGTGTAATAAAATATTATACAACATGTAGGAATATCACATTATTTTGTACTTTTAACAAGACAAGGATGCTATTAAATAAACAGCGGGCAATTAAAATTTCAATTTAAAACCGCAACACAAATTCTTATTAATACCACCTAACGTCAAGTAAATAAAAAACAATAATTAAAACGCAAACAACTTTAAATTCATCTGTTAATTAAGCAAATAGTATTCGAGATTATACAAACATTGCCTTTCATTATAACAATTTTAATTAAACGTGAGTTGTTTAATAGATAAGGCACTTTGTATTAATTCGAATCTCATATCTAAAACTCGTGACTGAGAAACGAATTTGAGTCGAACAAAGATTGCAACGGACTCGATTGTGAACTAGTGCTATGGGTTTATAAATAAATTATCCAGTTAAGTGGCCGGTTATTGCGAGATTTATATTGCACAGTGTGACTACGACGAATTAACATTTTTATATCCCCATAAAAGATAAATTAACCGAACTTTATAAATTATTCAATAATGCACTTATAAATGATAATTTGTTTTCTAAAATATGGTATTGAAATGATGAAATTAATTAACAAAAGTAGTCGTCATTGAATATAAATTTATATTGATAAGCTCTTCGTATGGGGACCGCCACTTGGGAGGAGATAAGATTGAAATGAACAATCGTAGGAGTTAGAATATTAGTGTGATGTTGGGCGGGTTATTAATACAGCTC
This sequence comes from Musotima nitidalis, assembly GCA_949126915.1. Taxonomy (NCBI): domain Eukaryota; kingdom Metazoa; phylum Arthropoda; class Insecta; order Lepidoptera; family Crambidae; genus Musotima; species Musotima nitidalis. The sequence continues at coordinate 10,998,750 of OX421418.1, read as the reverse complement.
GGTCCTTAAGAGCTGACCGCGATACTGTTATCGGTCGCCTGATTCTACTGCATGAAATCGTTTCCATTACTTTAAGTAGATTTCGATGTTTATGTCAACCGCGGCGGCGATAATATCGCAATTTATTTTATTAATACGTTCAACGTAATGGGCTGGATGCGACGCCGTACGTCATCTATTAACAGCTATTATTAGTACATATAACTTGTACGAGTTGGCGCATATATGCTAAATGAGAATGTTGTGGTTTCTGAATACTTCATATTATTGTTACTTTAAAAAATATATTAAGGTCTAAACGAAAAAGTCACATACATAAAAACTGCAACACGTAACATATTTCCGAATTCCACGAATAAAGTTCGGCAAAAGTAACACGTCGACCCATAACAATCTCTGCAGTGAAATTATAAAAAAACCCGATGCACACTGCTATTGCCAATCTTAGACTGTTCGTGAATCTCATATGCCTAGTCATATTCCTGAATACGGTTAATAAAAAAATAAAAAGGTTACTACCCAACTCCACCAAATGAAATAAGCTGAAATAGCACCTATGATACAAGGACTTTTTCCTTTTACGAGTACTTTTTATGACTAAAGAAGAAAATTTCATATAATATGTTAATAATGAAATCATTGCACAATATTATATTTTACATAAATTATGTTGTTTGTTTATAGCTAAATAGTTTATTAATAGAACCATCGTTTTAATAATTAGTTGATTTCAATAGGAAATTGCCCAATCTTGTCTTTTGAGTTTTACAGGATTGAATATGCACAATATATCAACAAAACAATACAACCATTCATCGACGACCGCTATGGCGTGGAGGTCAGTATACCTGCACTTCACTCCAGAGGTCGTGGGTTCGATTCCCACACAGGACAAATCTTTGTGTGCATGAACATGAATATTTGTTCTGGTCTGGGTGTTTTCCTATATATATTAAGTATATATTTACAAAAAAAAAGTATTTAAGTATGTTTATCCGTTCTTTAGTATCCATAACACAAGTTCTTAATAATACTTATCTTGGAACTAAATAATTGGTGTGATTGTAAGGGAATATTTATTATTATTATTATTATATTATTTATTTTCTTTACAATCTTCTATTAAGATAAATTAAATAACGAATAAATGATAATAAGAAGAACTTTAAGTATTCATACAATTTATTACTTATGGGGGTGTATAGGGATCCTACTAACGCCTAAGGAGCCCAAGCCAACCTCACCTGAAAGTGGTGCACCTGGCGATCAACAGACGAGGATAGGGCACACCAAAGTTCCCGGTAAGCGGAAATAGGCTTGCCACCTATTACGTGGACCGAGACGAGCAATAAAACAGACGTGAATGTATGTATGTACAATTTATTTATTCAAGGCCTACATAATGTAGTTGTGTAGTAGCGTTTATAATTCCCATAAATTAGTGTGTATCATTTATGGGAATTATGAAACTATAATGTTGTAAATTAACGTACTATTCAATAGCCATGATTTTTAATAAAATAACATTAATTAAACAAAGAATGTGAACCTGTTTACGCTTAAAAATTTTTTTTTTCGTGACACCTCCCTATTAATATTTAATAAAAATTATTGCGGATCAAAAAATTTCTATTATACTTTATTGTTTTTGATGGCATATTCATAAACACTATTTTATACTTAAATTAATAAAATGAACAGGTAATTTCCGATTGGATTAACATATCATTAAAACCTGAGAACAGAAATTATATCTCATGACATAAACCCAGATTTGAACGATAAATAAAATTTACTTAATAGGCATGGCGAGTTTCTTGATTAATAAAATGGCGATTATGGGAGCACTTATTAAATAATAAAGAGTAAAGTTAATGATGTAATCAAGATTATACCGGTGCGTATCGAATTAACCGCTTCGTCTATATTAATGCTGCAATTTATACGAAATTATGTCGGCGGTTTTCAACTCGCGCACACTCTATGCGACACGGGTAATTAAATTTTGAGCGTGACCGGGCGACTTCATTTCTTACGTTAAGTATGTGTGCTACCTAGAGGGACTTACCACACTGTTAGGTAGTTTTATTGAAAAGGGTTTTGCATGGCAGCGGGCATTTATTCCCACTGCTAGTCAATGGTGACATTCCCAAATTTATTCGCATTCACCGATCCTGCGCAGTCTTAATAAAAACATAGATTTGATAAAATATAATATATTGTAATTCTAAAAATAACCAGCTCAGTCAGTCTGTATGTCAAAGTTTAACGCTGAGCTTTTTAGAGAACTTAGTATAATTAAATTTGGAACTCTGGGGAATGACAAAAGTTCGGTTTGCCCAAGAAAGTATATATTTTCTCGTGCGACACCATAATCTGTTAAACACGCAAGCAAGGCCGTGGGCGGCCGTTACTAGATTATTCAAAATTAAATTTTAACACCGATTTACATATAAATAAGTCAGTCTTAATTAATACGGAGCAGAATATCTTTTTGTAGTATTCTGCGTGCTCCTGAGATGTCAAAGCCCCGTCTGAAAATATATATGATGTCATACTTTTTATTGCCAGAACAAAGGAAACTATCACAAGCTAACTTAAGAATGAAGATGATCACTAGAGCTAGTCCTGCTACCAACCAGCCAATGTGAGGCAGGATTTGAACCCTTCTAGTGCCAAAGCATGACTACACCAAAAGCCGGACATCTCTCTACCACAACGGAACTTTTTGCAAGAATCTAAATGCAACAGAACTGTTTTTTTATTCATACAACTTCATTAGTGAGAAATAAAATGTTGTCTGAATAATTTCAAACAATTAAATATTAGAAAACATGCCGACGACGAGGCATAATTAATTAATGACTCCACTAGCAGTGTTCGTTATTTATCTAGTTAGTTACCTAACGACGTATAAAATTTTATGATGTTTTTAATGCTACAGAATTCATATTCATTATTAAGAAGCTAGTCATTACTTTAATGAGTATTTTCCCAGCTTAGTTTTCTATGTAAGAACATTATATTAATATCTTAGTTATTCTTTTGGAATTTAAAAAGCGTTGCGTAAAAGTTAATCATAATTTAAAGGCCCGGCCATAAAATAACATAATAGTTTTAAAGAAACCGCCAAAGCATACTACCGCAGTTTAAAAAAAATATATAAATTCCTTTTAGACAATAATTCAGTAATGAGATATAAAATACATACTTGATACAAAATTTAAAACTTACTTGATATGAACGTGAGTATCCTAATGAACTAATGAAATCCCTAATAGTAAACACAAAATAACCCAAAGTAATTAAAATATTTAAAAGGAAATGAATATTAAGTCCATGGTGAACTTATGTCTAGAAAAGATATCTTCCAGTGAATCCTAGCAGCTGATGGCGACAATTAAACATCCACATGAAAAACACTTGATATGATTGTATATGAAACGACTCTTTCCTTCGGTTAGAATTATGACGTATTCTAACAAACATTATTGATAAACTAATCGTTTCTAAACAATATCGCAGTCAAAATATTTATCTCTTGCAAGTTGGTAATATTGTAAATCGACTGTATTTATTTCTTTATTTCAAAGAACATTCTACGCGTTGCACAAGGAAATTTATTTAGTACGTACACAGCAATGAATCGTGATTACTGTTTTCGCGTATTTATGCATTGTTAATGCAATTTTTTTATATTACTTTTTATATCGATCCGTCATTGTTGTGATATAATACATTTACATTGTTTTTAATTTTTAACGTAGAAATTGAACTTTTAGGAAGTGAATATTTGGCGACTAAAGATTTAATTCAAACTTTATATTTAGGTTACTTTTAAAATTGATAGAATGTTTTGTTATTTTTTAAAAGATTTTTTATCATATGAAAGGATCACATATCGGTGAATCAGAATATTTTGATTGTGATTCGAAACGGCGCAAACAAAATATGTTAGCATGTTATTAAACTTTTCCTGACAAAGTCGTGACTTATTCAGGTCGAATTTAAGTAGCCAGCGAAACAAACAATGCATTATGCATTAAGTCTTTGTAAATGTATTCTAATTGATATTCCATTATTTTTACATATGTGAATCATAAAATCTGTTACAGTTTTCTTGTAAATATTTATTTCAGAATATTTTTCTTCTGCTCTATTTATGTCGAAATTTATCATCATTCTACATATAATCTGTCGCACATAATATGTGACGGTAACTCGAAGTAACGGAAATCTTAGTTTGTAAATGAGTCAATTCTCGAAAGTTGTTGCGAAATTTAATTTAAACGTTATATTTAAATTGCGTATTTATACTCCACATTTATTCTAATTAAAAAACAACAAAAATACTATATTATATCAGTAGCTAGCATGACCTGAAGCCAAACTATTTGATTACCTATTTGTACCTGATTATGGCTAAATTATAGTAAAGTCAAAGTCATAGAAACTATTCCTATTACCTTTTAATACGATAATGCCTCTCTATCTTTAGTCCGCAGTCACACACGCGACCCTCGTGTGCTAATTGAATTTAAGGAATAAAATCCAATCGCCCCGATTCTTTATTATTCAAGATCCAATTTGGATAAGGTCTGATCGGTCCGCGGGGCGCGGGCAAAGAGGGGCAGTCGAGAATAAAATTGGATTTGTCACTCAAAACATAAGGCTCATTTTAAGGTTAATAAGATATTGTTTGCTTTTTAATTATACCACTCGATTTACTTGTTGTTTTATTTAATCAAAAAAATTAATAAGGAATATTCTAAAAGAAATAATTTAGTATCTTATATTATTTTTGAACAAATAATAATACTCGATGTAGCGTTTATAATACCAATGTAGTTATGGTATTCGATTTATTAAAAAGTGGGAATGAAACATCCGAACGCGAAGTACCCTAATCTAACCAACGACGTAGGGTTGTACCCTACAGATGAGCTTTAGATTTGTCGATAACAGTAATGACATAGTGTTATCGCAACCGAGCAGCGACCGTAGCTTTAAATATCTGCCTGTTGCATAAACTACAGTGAAAATAAAATTCCCCTTCTCGACAACTAGCGATCACATATCATGATGCTCATCTTTGCTATGAGACAAAATTTGCAAGCTTTGAAGATTATTGAATACTTGTGCCTTTTTTTAATCCTTTATTACTTTATTTGTGTATTATTAAAAAAAATGTATTAAACCACAATCAATTTATGTTTTGATTTGTATGTTCCATAAGGAAATAAGAGAAATTTTTTTTACACTAATCAAGAACAAATAACATAAGCCGACATTTTTATTTATTATAAAAAAATATAAAATTTATTAAAATTTTAATAGCTAGTATAATTTATTTATTTAGTACACACACAGAATTATACAAACAAAAAAAATTTAAAAATTTGGGTACAGGGCACAGCTTATTCCAAAAAGAAATAATATAAGACTGAGAGAACTATTTGCTTGTATAAAACGATTACGACTGCGAAATTAATTGTTTTTGAAGGGGCGGCAAAGCGCTAGTGGTGCCCCTGATATTGCAAGCGTCCATAGTCTGCGGTGACCACCCCGGAGAGCCGTATGCTTGAGTGCCACTTAATGATAAAAAATAATAAAAGAGGGTTGATGATAGACTGATTGTAGTCACATCTCTACAAAGACGAAAACACGCAGTGCAAATTAACAGTAATCATCTTGGAAATAGACGCAAAAAGGGAATATTATGCTAAATAAAGGATAAACATTGTACGCTACTTCACCAGTAAGTCAAATTTGTTGATACTAATTTCAAATTGAATCTGCATACATACATTCATATTATCACGCCTGTTTCCCCGTAGGGGTAGGCAGAGTCATATAATGCGCCCTAATTTCGCCAATAATATTTTTGGTCCCACGTAATAGGTGGCGAGCCTATTGCCGCTTGCCGGGAACTTTTATGTTCGCCAGAGCCTCGTCCGTTGTTCGGCATGTGCACTTGCAGGTGAGGTTGGCTTGGGCTCTTCAGATCTTGGTAGGATCCCTATACACCTCAAAATTTTTATTATTGTATAATATTAATACATATTATTTATAATACAAAAAGATACGTACTTTAAATGATTTATGCCTTATTAAATAATTATAATATATTACAATACGAGTGTGAACCCTATCTCTGTCAAGTGCGGTCCCGCGCCTTAATTAATATTAGCTCTTCTTGTAAACGGTGTGCTGACGACGACTTGGCGGCCCTACTTACGGGATACCTTATACTATCATTTGTACGGTCGATTTGCCAAAACGGTACGATTGATCGGTGTTAACTTTTACATTGGGTAATTTATGCAGTTAGAAGTTTTAGGTTAAAATTTGGTTTTAAGTTATTTGATAGGAATTAGATAATATCTTTATAAAAATAAGAAATGCCTATAATTATAAAAAAAATCTGTTCCTTATTATATAACTATGCAATTTTCAATAAATTGCGTGTCTTCACCATTGAGCTCCTTTTTTTTTGAAGTAGAGACCACATAAATATTTTCTTATGAATTAAATATCTTTTTTCATATACTTACTGCAAAGTGGCACTCAAGCTTGCGGCCCATCTGATTTAAAGTGGTCGACGCAGCCTATATATAATAAACAGTTTGTAGGCATATTAATACAAACAAAGTATATCTAATCAAAACTAATATTCAACATCTAAAGAAAAACTTTAATATTTTACTTAAGGAATTCAACCAAAAGTACCAACATTTTCAGACACGTATATCTAACTATATAGGATAATAACTATCGGGGATTGACAGTTTAACTATTAAAAGGCTGTATATGAAGCGATTATTGAAAATGCGGAAATTAAATAGCCGCTCATATCCGGACGGTAAAGGGTGTATTACGTCACGCACGGCACGGAGCGAAACGGCGCGCATGCATCTCTTCTCGACTTTAGGGCTGTCTAATCAAAACCACTTCTACTACTGTGTTATAAATAAATAACTATTCAGTAAATACCTTAATTAAAATGAGCTATTTTCATGCCATAAACATAAAATATCATTAATTCTATTGTGTCCTGTCTCTAGTTTATGCCGTTGCTGACGATGGACAACGAGTGAAAATATAATTATGTAGCAAATATAATGGTGTAGTTACTTGTAGTCTTTTTACCATATTACAGCATTTTGAATTATAGTGCGACTGTTTTAGCAGTTGGTTGCTACATCGCAGCATGTCCACAGCGGACAGAAGTTTAAATATAGAAGAATCCTCAAGTTATGTCCTCCAGCGAATTGGTTAATTAGTCTAATATGGAAAGTTATCGCTGGTTAGCAAATTTTTCTTTGTTAACACAACTAGTACCATTTGTGAATCAGGCCTCAGAGCGCGTGTAATATCAGTCAACAATTTTAATTAAGGGCTGTTATCTTAATAAGCGGCTGGATATTTCTCGCTCGTATTGGCGTGCGCTGACGCACGCACCACGCGCGTGAGGGACCAATCAAACGCATTACGCCACTCAATCCGAATCAAATGCGATATTTTTTTCCCCTAATTGGACTAATTAACGCTGCTCCCAATTACCACGAAATGAAAAAGGCGTTAAATAAACAATGATAACATGGCAATCTTCAATAAATATGATAAAATATGTCAACTCTGTATTATTGAATGGGCGCGATAAATCAATGGTTGTAGACAAATGTAAACAAAAATATATTGGATAATGATATGTATAAAGATAATTTTGGAGTATTGTTTGGAAAATATTTTAGTATAAACGTTACTTATGTACAAACTATATTAATGTAACGACAAAACATAACCTTATGTAAGGAATGAAGAAAGAAAGAAAAACGTTTATTCATAACCATGTACAAAAATAAAAATAAAAAATAATATAAAACTGAAGATACCTACATCTTTACATGATTATGAAAAGGGATCTAATCAGCATGTGCCGAAGCATCTAAGTGATGCCTCGAGGATGGTATTCCGTAGATACCTGAACTAAAATAATATATAAGATACTAAACAAAACTAAAAATATAACAATATATAGGGAGGGCACTAGGGCGTTTGGCTTGCCTCAAAATAAAATATTTATAGTCATTTAAATATATAAGAATCTACACTGCTACTTAGTTATTGTCCTTTTGTTTATTAATGAGATATTTTTTTGTCATTTTCTTTGAAAGCATGTAATGAGGAAAACTTTTTAAAGGGCGGTGGGATATTGTTCCAACATTTTGTGGAGGGATAGCGGAAACTTCCACGAAATGCAGCTGTGTTATGGCTCGGACAACTAAGTAGAGAAGCAGTTCTAACTAATTTATCAGACTAAATATTATTCTTGAAATAATTGTAAGATCTTAATCGTAGCGTTCGATACTTTAGCAAACGTGTTTCTGATCGATACAGACGCTCTCTTGTCGCTTAAAATCTAGGATATGAACGAAATAAGAGCCGGCGACAGGTGTTTCCTGAGACGTGTTATTATAACTAATGACGATGACTGTACAATTCGGAGGCTCCCTGTTAGAGATGGAAGCCAATTAGAAGTATAACGTAGCGCAGCTCCCCCTTGCGGCTGTCCAATTAAACCCGCCGATGTACCGCCGGTAACCTCGTAATTGCGTAAACCACTTCTGAAACAATCCTCCACTTTTTTGCACCTCCCGCTAACAATAGATGCATGTCAGTCACAATAAGAACTCTTACGTTGTATGGTCCTACTATCTAACTATTGAGTTGTTAATTAAATTCGCACAATAAACTTCGCATTCTACAAATCCCTTTACCGCGAGCTCTATAGCGGCAACATAAAGCCGATTTCCGAATAGCTCCGACACGGTGATCTGTACCGATGTTGTTTCTTGTTTAATTACAACAATAGTGGCCCCTAATGAGAGTTTGCGCTAATAAGCGCTGCAAAATGTAATCAACATGCCTCGACGCTCTAATGAGCCGAGTTCCTCGCAAAAACAGCGATGTCGACATTTTACTGGAAATTAATTAGCGTTCTACCTACACGAGGATGCGAGCCCGGAACGTGGCGACTACCGCCACACTGCCACTCTCGACTTATGGTCGTATAGGTAGACTACTTTTCAGTACAATTAACGAGTTTATTCTAAATACACGAACCGTGTTTGCTCCATTAAGTACAAGCGGACTCTACTAATAACTTCTATTGACAACAAAGTACGCGGAGCTGGTAAACGTCGTTAACTTAAATAAGTACGTTTGATTACGTCGTAGCTAGCTACCCCATTAAAACTTAACGAGGGGCAACCCCGGGGAAAATAACTAACCCAATTTCCCTTTGCCGGGAAATCATTAAAAGTCTTAAAAGGGTCTTTTCATATATTTTTTAGCTGGGAGCGTACGTGCAAATAAACACATTTTTACATACTCGAACAAACAATTCCCCTAACGAGGCGGAGTGTAACGAGCGCTGGCGGGCGGCGGGCGGTGGCCGGCGCGTCCGTGGCGTCGCTTCGTATCGCGCCGCCGCCGCTTCGCCATCGCTTCAACATCGCGCCGCCACCGCCCGACAGCGGGCCCAAACCGCGCCGCGCTAAGTGCAACATCAATTGAGATTCTTTTGAATAGCGATCGTCATTTTACTTTTCTCTCGTAAACAATAGGTACGGTTTTATTATTGTTGAATTCTATATACTTAGATAAGTAGGTTGCAAAATTTTAGACCACCTTCTTTAGTGTAGTAGTTTAATGAGTATAGTTGGTTATAGGATTTATTCCGTTGTCGGGGGTTCATCGATTTCCGTAGAGTTGACTAAGAGAAGTTTGATACTTAGGAGCACATTTACTATAATTCATGTTTACTGTCATTAATACTTTAACGTGTATATCTTTTGCATGTTGTTATATTATAGGCTGGTTGTCACCAGTAGTCGTCTGCCACCACGCAAATAAAATCCCTATTTTAGTTTTAGCTATTGATATAATATAAAAATCGCACCTATGTCAAAATTAGGTAATAGTACTAGAGCGACCGCTATGGCCCAGTCCTGGCCGGTACGCTAATTGGGAGGCAGCGCTCGGAAACGTATCTCGTTAGAAGCCCGCGCCCCCCTCCGCCCTCGCTCTCCCGCGCACATCTAACGACAACCCTGATTTATTGACACTGTATATTTAAATTGACAGCCGAAACCTAGCCGCAATTGCCATTCGATTCTGCCGTATTGCTATCATTAAAGACTTTGTAATAAAGAGCAGTACAATTTTGGGGCTTAAATATATTGTTTTAAATGTCTCTTATAGATGTTCGACGACTACGACAGGGATATTTTATAACGAGCATACTTTATAACTCAAATATGTCCCAAAAAGCTTTTATAGATTTATGAATTTATTTTACTTGTAACAAAAAATGTTACGACAGATAATTTACCGTGTGATTTAAACCGCAACAGATTAATATTATAAGAGCTCAAATTAACTCTTTTGCCATGTTTCTTATTGCCTACGCTTAGTTAGATAAGTTGAGTAAAACTTAGCGTTAGCAATTAGTTATCCCCCCCGACTGGTCTCCACCTTGTTGTGGTGGGGGGGCTGAGTACCTCCCGGAGGCCGGGAAAGGGTAACACCCAGAGACCGACGACTCTGGGTGCCCTTAGTACTGACTACCGGGGGAGAAACTAAGAGGGACCTGTGGAGGGCGCAGTGGGCGGGCCAGGAGGCCCCGTCAAGCAGCGCCAGGAGAGTCTTAGGCAGTGGGGGCTGCTGTCTAACCATAGACCCTCCGAGAAGTCGGCCACACACGCTATGGTCGCACAAGGAGGTAGGAGGGGCGCGTCCACTGCGCCTCTCTGAGGAGGTTCTCCCGGTTTTGATCCGGGGGACGTTGGCCACAGGCGGGGTGTCAGACGCTGCAACCCAGGTACTGGCCCCCGCCTTTTTCTCAACAAGCGGCGGGCGTCGTCGGAAGATTTTTAGTGGGTATTACTGCTGGCAGTCGCGTCTGTCGGTGGTGAGTCCCACACCCCCTTTCGGTCCCCCTTTGGCCGGAAGGTAGAGCGTAAACGCATTTTGTTACCGACGTAAAACAAAAAAAAATGGCAATTAGTTATGTTCTATTACTGTCCGGTTTTTACACTCTATTTATTTTCTTTAAGCAGAATGATAAAAAATATAGTTATTTATCTAAAATATTCATTCAAGTTGATTTTACAAAAATATTTTTTTCCATATATGGTGCGTGATAAATGTGCTAGTTACGTTATCTAAATGCTAACAGAACAATCACATCGACTTCCAAATTAAAACATATATTTGGAGTAACTCAACAATAGCGCAAACAAACCCGGGGGACAAAATCTTGCAACATTTCGCGCATAAATAATAACGGCTAATAAAGCTTGGAACAGTTGCCGTTTTAAATTTAAATTTGGCTGGCTTTTATAATTTCAATTAGAGGTTGGGGGCCCTATACATATTATTATGCCATAGTTAACAATCTCGCATTTTGCATGGTATTAATAATTTAATTAATAGATTTTCCAATTAGTGTTGGAAATATAATTAATGGATGTGTGCAGAATTAGCGTCGGATACAATCTGATTGGAGACTCGTCGGCAATTACTGCGACTACAAAATACGTCGAATACCTCGTAATTGCTGAGAATATTACGGCAGTGAACTTAATTGTTCTCGACTTAATTAATTAAGCTTTTGTTTGAAACTAACAGCAAAGTGTAGACTTGGCAATTCTAAATTGGATCTTGTAATTACCCTACCCTCGCTTTTGCTGAAATTGTCTACTTTCAATTATGGGCGTAGCTTTGTTTAATGGAATCAATTATAATTGTGACACAATGCGATCTCTATTTGAATTCCGATTGATGTGGTCCAAATTATATCAAATCCAAGCAAACCTTATGTTGGTAAAAAAATATTAAGTTATATTCGTGCTTGCCATGCAGGTAATAAAAGTTACATAAACAAGTTATGCAAAATGTTTGAGCTCTCAGATTGAACAGCTTACGAAGACTCGATAAAAGTATTTTTATAATTACTGAAAAAATTGTATAAAAATAAGTACTAAAAAGTATAATTATAAGGATGGTATTTTTCTTCTTCAAATTTAATTTTAGTAGATGTAAAAAATTATGATTTAGATAAAAAGTTGTTTTTTTTTAAAGGACAAATTAAATCTAAACACGCTTACGGTATTCCATATAGTAGAGAGAAAAGTCTTTGTAAGCCAGTGAAAATTCTCATGATTCGTACATAAAACCCGTGTTCATTAGTTAACCGGAGGAGCCGTCTGCGGGTCATTACGGACCCCTAATGAGCAACTTTGGCACCTAATTGCACCCCTAATCATTATAGTTACCGCCGTACAACAAACGTACAAAGCATAATGTGGCGTATTGAGTTCTAATAGAGCGTAAAACTGCTTGCATTATTCTCTCAGTTAAAACAAAATTTACTGTTTTTTATTGAATTTTTTATTGAAATAAATGGGTAACTTCTATTTTTACCTTCATCCCAGTCCATTAGCGTTCCAATACTAGTCTCTTTCAACGCACCAAGGTGAGAAGAATTGATGTAATTAAACTAAACGTTTACATTAGCCTGTGTCTTCGGACCATGTTCCAATAAACAGCGATTTTATTTAAATAATATTCTTTTTGTCTGTTCAAACTACTAAGTTATTCGTTCCTAATAGACAACGGTAAAAATCTAAATGTAATTTTTTTGAAACCTGCAACGGCTAATATAATTATATTAAATCAAAATAACTAAATTAGTCAACGTTAACTAAAATTGAATTTACATTACGGAGCAGAGCTAAAGGGAAATGGGCCAGCGAGACCAAACTTTAATGAAGACACAATAATTAAAATAACAAGCGACTGTGGCGGGCGCATCAGTATGCTCGGGCGTGGGGTTGCATACGATACATCACTAATACACAGGGTGCATTATACAGAGCGGCGTATCTCCAGTATATGACAAGTAGGTGTCATAAGAAGTGTTTGTTTAAAAATATGCCTTGTATTAATAGGAAAATTAAATCATAAAAATATATTTCGTGTAGTTTTTAGTTGCTTTAATTTTGTTCCAATAAGTCAGACGAAAATGAGCGAGCCGAAACATTAATCAAGACACATTAATTAAAATAACAAGCGACTGCGGCGGGCGCATTAGTATGTCAGGGCGTGGGGGCGCATATAATACGTCAAAAATACTCAGGGTGCATTATACAGAGCAGCGTGTACCAGGAATATAACAAGAAGGTGTCTTAAGGAGATTTTTTTAAAGAAGATGCACCATGATTTAATAGGATAATTTATTAAATAAAATTAATTTTATTTTTTTATTTTATCAGAATACAAGTGCAGTTCTTTGTTATTGTTACTCCTATTCCTTCGGGGAAACAGGCGTGTTTGTATGTATGTATCTATAATAATCAATATACCGCCTTCAAAAAATATTACTTATTACAAATAAGATTTCCACAAAATATCGCCTTTAAAATTTTATTTATTATAAATTCTATGACCTGAAACAATATCAAATATCATTTTAATAATTTCTGTACACCGAACGCCAATCTTCCGTTAAAAAAAACATTAAAAAATAAGTAAAATTGTTATACATTAGAACTATAAAATGCTATCTCATATAATATTTTGGTGCCTACACTAAATTAATAGTTGAAATTTATGGCATTATCGCTTACAAAAGCTTACATCTATCACTGTGCCATTACTGACAGAAGAGTTCAACGAATACAGTAAATAATTGAGTATTGTATATAGGTGCTCACCAAAGATAACTGTAGTTGTGAATAAGAGATAAAAGATATCAAATAGAGAGTTTATTAAACAAAGTTTTCTGTAAGTATTTCAAAACTGACATTACGATCCATTGTAATTGAACGGTTTTTCTGTGATTATACTTACTTATTATTATATTACTCATATGCTTTCTTATAAAGTTAACTCTATGAGTTATGACAACAGTTTTAATGAGTTCTTTCGCAAAATCAAATTAACTCTTTAAATAATAATATAAAACAATGATTATTAGATTTATGACGTCTATACGACTAGGAAAGTTCTTATAAGTAATGGTATGTTATGTAAGTTGGGTACCGTTTCGTATGCGGTGAATATACCATTTTTTTAGAGCCTGACAAGTTGGCCAATTCTATCATCTCATCATCATTAACATATCGAAATGTTCATGCTTGGTAGCATACCAAAATCTTTATTATAGGTACATGAATATATATTTTACGAAAAACTTTACGCAAATAATCATAATAAGGCACTCATTTTAAAGACTACATTCATTATAATCATAAGAATTTTAATTCTACCTTTTGTTTAGAAAGATGCGATTTTTTATTGACAATACTTTGATTGTTCAAATACATCTGAGTTCATTGAGCGATGGGAAGTTTCCCAAGTTCCGCTTACAAGTAGGAATGGGAAAAAATATCAAGATATCGATTTATTGTAGCTTTCATTTGATTTTCACATACAATAATCAGAACAAAATATACATGTAACAGAAATATTTTTTTGAATTAATGTATATACTGATAATACTTCTAAATGAATTCTGATAATACTAAGGGTTCCGATCGCTTAACAAAATTTAAATATGGCTTTAAGTAACAAACATTTTCCTACTTGCTATTTTTATTATTACAGTAAACTATCAAAACAATGTCTATAAAATCAGCCCAGCCTCACAGCGGAAAACAGTCCTACCCATTTTGCGTTGCGGGATTGTTCGAAAGGGAAACCGGCCCCGGAACATAACTGACTCAAGAAGGAACATAAATGGCTTTTAGTTGGTAAAAGTCTGACACACCTTTCTGCTTCACCCAGGAGGCGGTCATTGGATATTTTTTAATCCATTAAAAATGCCAACGCTCTAGTAGTGATGAGTCCCGCACAAATCGGACAAATATTATTTTTAATTATACTATACCTGTAGATCGATCCTATCTTTAATATGAAAAAGACAATTTATGAACTACAAACTATTTTTTCACTTTTTTATATCGATACGATAGATTACTTTTCATTACCATCACTACCGCTAGTGGGTTATGGGTCACGCCTGCCACAGAGCAGACAGCTCGACGCCGAGCAAGAGCTAGCTTTTGTTAAATACTCTTTACATTGTCACTTTGCACACAAAAAGTGTGCTCTCTTTATTTCCCATAATGAGAATAATCTGCATTGCTTAGTATGACTGCAAGACATTATCTGAGTTATTTCTTCTGTAGGAGAGATAGATTAACAGTTTTTAATCATTATATATTTTATATACTATGAATCTAATAGTGTAAAATTAATATTTATGTTGTCTATACGCACTGGGTCAGCGTGGTGTAGTATGATCTGTACCTCTTACCATGTGTAAGAAGACTCGTGCTCAGTTATAGTGGGACGTTATTGGGTTGAGATGACGCTGATGATTCTAAATAAATATTATTTTAAATCAAAAATTTACGATAAAGAAGCACAAAAATCTTTAAAAGGTCAATCTTTAAAATCAGTGGCAGCATAAATTATATAAAAACCTCAATACTCAAAAATCAATAAAATATAAAAACATTGTAAAACATTCGTATAGTGCCAATTTGAGATATTTCTATCTATATAGACTGTCTATTTATAAACTATTTCCACATATGTTTCCCCGATTAGAACAATGGCAGACAGATATACCGCCTAACGTTGAAAGAGAGGATTTCTCCTAACAAAAGTTTATTTTAACTTGGAGTTAAAATTAACTTGGCCCACGATCTGTAACTTAGTAAAAGTATGTTATTACGTAAACTCTTATTTTATTTTCAATGTGAAAAGTAAACACAATTTGTGATCAAGACTAATAACATCGTAAGTATGAATTAAAAAGATTGTATTTAATGGGTACACAAGGCGTCAAAGTTAATTTTAAAGGCTTTGCATCGGTGGGATATAAAAAACGAAAAAGCCCAGCGGTGTTTATTGAACCGTACACAATTATACTATTAAGCAATTATCTACACTCATAACGATCTCACACACGACACTCATTGAAAATAGAACCTGATGTGTAGTCAATTAAACTTTTTATTTTAAAGACGTTAGAAAATATTTGAAAAAAAACAATCTACATACATATTTTTCGTTAAGCCTAAATGATGTGTGTAAAAAAATATTTTGAATTTTTATTACTAGGTGCGTATATGTTTTATTTATATTCTGATTATGAACTTAAACATAGGGCAATAGTCATAAACGATGCATATTGCATAATATACCGCGAAACGTTGTGGCAGCGATAACCTATATTTCACTCTATTTTGATACAGAGCCGCCTCACTAATTACTTAATTGGCTAACCGAATTAAATTGGATATGGTCGATCGGAGAAAGGTTTTCTTGTCGTGATTGCCTTGCCTTATTCGAACTTGTCAAATGAGTTAAAGCATAATTACGAATTATTAACTTCAAGTTAATTTATATCAGTAAAAGTAAGGCGACCTACTGATTTTTCGAGTTCAACATGAAAATACGGTAAAAGTTAAGGTAAAACAACTTTGAATAGGTAATTAACTTATTTATGCTTTGTATTGTAACTTGCAATTATGTCCATACATAATAGTATACGATAAATTATATTTTATTAACTATATAAATTAATAATATTATTATCCTTCAGTCATAGTACTAATAATAATATTAGTTAAACTAAAAATTGTAATCAAATACTACTTAGGTTAAATGTTGTTTCATACGCAACCTGACGTATGTTTTTAATTATTGTTTGCCCTTGAGGTTGAACATAGGAAAGAACAAAGAATGAAACATATGAAAATTGCAACCGGTGTACAACAATAAACATTAATTTGATTTCAATTTTGTTATGCAGTGTTATAAATATCATAACAAAAAAAAATCTTATAGAAGCCATTGAAATTACAGTTTTAAATTAACTTCATAAGTTTTAATTTTAGATTACATAGATAAGTTGTTATACATAATGAAAAAGAAAGGCTTTCAAATTGAAAACTTCAAAAATATCTTACGGAACAAAGGTTTTTGTTTCATTCTAAAGTTTTATTATGAAGTTAAAATTATTTGTAAACTTCCATAAGCACTTACTTTTTATATAAAACTTCTAACATACAATAATAAATATTTTTTTGACTACTTCTTTTTATCAAAATGTATTTTAAAATGGATTGTAATAAGTTTGGTTACAAATACTAAAGATAAATAAAAGTAAATATCAATTCTTCTATTTTTGTCAACAAAGCTTCTCGAAGTTAATTAAACCTTTACAAATTATTACATACAAGATAAAAACGTTGTTTTGATTCAAAACATCTATCAATCATAATTTATTTCATTACATTAAATATTATAACTTACCAGAAAACTGTTTCCTTAACAAAGGTCGAAGTGGATAGAACTAAATTCTCCAAAAAGTTAGTCTTTTCAAACCTCATATACAATGGCACAGTCACGAGAAAGGTTCACTAATTATTCCAAATACGTATGTCCACACAAAAATTGTCACTATGTTTATTTTATTAGTTTTTGAAGCCTCCAGGAGTCACAGTCCTGGAAAATGATGGGGGCGGAAAATCAGGTCCGATGTCACTAGAGGCGATAAGAATCGCGGCGGAAAATTGGATTGGTTTATTGTTTTTGTACGCGCGGGCGTTCGAGCGAAGTTTGCACGAGATCGGAGGAATGACGACACGTGCGACTGGGGCGAGCACTCGCGGCGGAGTGAGGACCGAGCGACCGGCGACGGGCCGCGGGTGCCGGGCGCGCGCCGGACAGGGGTGGATGAAACAACACTCTAATATAATGACGGGGTCTGAACACTTTAATACTCTAATTGAAAAAGTATACTCTGACTACAGCTTTTAAGTGTAATTAAGGCTTCGTCTTCACGTAATGTATTAAAAGTAACTTAATACTAAATTTGTGTTTTATCTTTCTAAACAGTAAAAGCTTTTTAACTGCTAAATACTATCCACGTTTCTTTGTAGTTTATTACAAGCAATGTATTAGGTCTACTGTAATAAAATTAAGTGACGCCAAAATTTATCAATAAAAAATGTGGTAGAGTCGATTGAAGAAATCAGCAAAACAGTCACGTTTTACGGTAGCAAAGGTAAGAAATATCACGAATAGTGCTTCGATAGTACAATCCGGCCTAAATTCAATTCCACCCCTTTCCCCCGGCCGCGGCAGTAGGAAACCAATCTTCTTTACATTCCCTCGCCGACAAATTTATACTCCTCCATACGTCCTCCCTAATAAGAGCGGGCGTCGTGAGCGGACGAGCGGCACGAGCGTGGCGAGCGGTGCGAGCGGCGTCGCGAAGGAGGTCGCCTCTGCGTAAATTATTAAGCAACTGGAGAGCGACTGGTCGCAAAGAAACGGCAAGTGTGTGTCCGAGCGACTCTGAGAATTTAATTTCCAGGGCCGCCCGCCCTCGCCGCCATTGTCCGCCCAGTATTTCATTACGGCTCGAGCTTTTCTATTAATAAATCACTCTTCGCCTGCGCCGTTTAATTACGGCCCGGATCCGGCCGCCGTCTGATTACACTTTCATCGAACATCTAATTAGGAGTGCACTCGGGCTGGCTGGGAACGTGTGTATTCTTTGTTCGGGAGATATTACACTCGGCCTATATTACACCACGAGCGCCGGCTCTCAAGCTAAGTTCGAAATGAACAAACTTTGATTAAAATCGACCGCATGCACCCGCTACTAAGTATACGCTTTAATATCACGTTAAATTAAAAGAGAAGTTTCCGGGATTAAATTAAATTCTTTGCTACTGATTCAAAATATTGCAATATCTTTCTAAGATTTTACAGTAGAGCCATTTAATTTAACGTACCTTAGACTTAGCAATTTACATAACTAATGCTATTTATAAACAGGGCCTATCTGAATGCATAAGAGCCTTAGCAGCAGGCACATCCTGTATTTATTTTTCATCAAACTTCATTAGGGTAATGCGATTATAATTGCGGGTCTGGCGAGCTATCGCGGGGACACGTGGTGAAAGTTGTGGTCGGTAATGGGACAAGATCTTTTTAATTTCCTGCGTGGGCCCGCGCGGGCAGGAGCGTTTAACTTATTGCCACGGTTAACGAGAATACGCCGGCGTTGTATGCCGGCAAAATTGAAGGATTTACTCCGCGTCCCTCCTTTATTAAACGTATTGCACGGTCCGCGTTTGTGTGCGTGCCGACTACACGCAGTATGCCGAAATTACATTTCACATGAGTCGTAATAACAAGGGCGGGCGTAAATCAAGAGCATTATTAGTTTCTCTTGTTACGCGCGCCATTTGTAACTTGGTATTGATGCAGATATTGTCAGTCGCCGCTGAAGTGTTGCTATTTAAAATCGATGTAACACCAATTTTTATCAAAGATTATTAGCATGTTAAATATTGTGTCAAATATTTTTATATTAATTATTATTTTGAAACTCAAAACAATTTTTTTACAGTAAAGAATCTTTAAAAAGGTCCTAGAAATGACCAAAGGGCGGCATAGCGCGCGGAGCGGGAGGCGCGGCCCGGCCCGGAAGACGCAATATCGCCGGACCCGTCGGTAGCTAAGCGTATCGCTCAAAGTTTCGCAATATACGCGCACCAAGCTCGTCCTTTATTAAAAACTATTCTCACATTTTTAATTAAAACTTGTGTTCTCCCACTAAAACTTTATTTAAGCAATAAAGGCGGCGCAATTAGCGGCGCTGTCCCCGCCGGCGACTTCACCTACTTTTCCTCTGCTTTAATGAGTGTTTTTTAATAAAGCCCGAGACTGCTGCAAGTTTATTAATTTAGCTTAACTCGTGTCACGGCAGGTCCGGCAGCCCTCGCGAGCTCGTACCATACTTTTTAATTTAACACCTTGTAATATTACCTTACTAGGGAACTTGGTCGCATAACCATTAATTAAGCTGCAGATAACTCTTACGCTTACGGACGGTTTCAAATGAAAAACGCTGTTAAAGAGATAACGAATGGCAAATGATATTACTTCTGTCTATACTGTCTTTATGGCTATGGTATAAAAGCAATCGCAAATTTAATAAAAAATAATGCATACTTGAGAAAAAATATTTTTTAAGAAGATATTATTTTTTGCTCTCTATGTCGTTTAAGATTCAGTTGGCAATAAACGCTAATTGTTACATATATATCCCGTCACATTCTTTCATTCAGCTGCATGCAGAGCAGGGCATGAACAGCAGAAAACCGCGACTCACAATATTTCACTCAAAACTCTGAAACAAACTGCAAAAAACTAAAAACAAACCACCAACGAAAATTTGGTAAGAGAGACATCCAGTAATGATCATACTACTCTTCTCCTGTAACCTCTCCGCACTCCCACCCGTCATGAAGCTTCCACGGAAATTTACGCCAAACCGCATGTAACCATATGTTTCCCTTGGTTTCTTGTCCATAAGATGATGAGAGCCTAAGAATACCATAACGCGGGGTCTCCTGGCTGTCTCGCCTTTACCCATCCATCTGCCTCCTCTTGAAGTTAGTAAATTACGATCAGTTCAGTAGCATGCCTGAACATCGAATTTATTCTCTAACCCCTACTCAAGCAGTATAATGCATTTTTAAGAAAAACACGAAAATCAGTCACATAAGCCAATAATTCTTCTTTTCTTTCGACTATCACATACTCATCATCATCATCACAGCCCATTAACGTCCCACTACTGAGCACGAGCCTCCTCACACAAAATCAAGGTGTGAGGGTATTGGGTCATACTCCACCACGCTGACCCAGTGCGGATTGGCGGAGGCAGGTGTATGGCGTCCTGCTGTTAGAATTTTTCAAGCCGCCCATGAGGCCTCTAACATGGCTTAACGACTACCACATTTAGTGATAACCGGGACCAACGGCTTAACGTGCCTTCCGAAGCACGGAAGCGCTCGATATCAAATGCCACACAAACGGTCACCCATCCAAGGACTGACCTCTGTAAACGCTGCTGTACTTTGGTGATCGTTTCCAACCACCGAACACCGCAGAGCTACGAGCGCTTCAACACATACTCATACTAGTAATTTAATGAGCTGCATCACTTAACTACGCTTTTTAAACTAATCATAGTATTTCGTACATAGTGGAAGAATACCTTTCTCTGTCTTTATCTTTCATAAACATCCCTTACTTTTTTATATTTTTATTGTATAATATTTTAAGATAATGTTCCGTATTTTAATTTTAAATATTTTTTTTATCTTGTGTTCTTTACTTTGTTGTTTACTTTATTTTGAATTGTATTTTGTTGTGTTTAAATTAACATTTTTAAAAATTATGTTTAAAAGATGATGTATGCATGACGTGTTCTCCTGTAACTGAAGGAGCACAAATCTTCTGACAATTTTATATAATATTACATGCACTGTGTATCCTTTGTTGGAGTTCCTTAATAAATAAATGAATATATCTCATAAATTACTGGTTTAAAAGTATTTGATCAATTTCGTACAAAAAGGCACTTCAACCAAGTGGTCTTTTATTAATAGATTCATCCTATTTCCAATTATGGAATCTACATAGAACACTGAATATTTTGTTTTACTTACTTCATTTTGGTAACAACATTTAAATAAAATACGTGAATGTTTTTTGGAACGACGAATACATTAGGATCCCAAAGTACCGATCGTTGTCGAGCAGGGAACTAAAAGCTTGAATGACGCGAGAGCCCCTCGCGCGGAGCAACCCCGCCCGCAGACTGTTCCGGCCATAATTACATTCCCGTGTCTAACAAATGGAGAATCGGTGTTGATTTGTGTTTAGCCGAGCTGAGTGATCCGTGGCCCAAACTGACCCACTCACACCTTACACTCTACACTTATTCACCGTCCTAGCTCAGCTGACTTAGGTACATTTTCCTCAGTTCCCGACATAGGCTTGGGTCGATATGATGAGACGTCGATCCAATCTCGCTTAATCCAAATCAATCAAGCCAGGCTTAACGTAAATTCTTACCCCAATTTTATAGATATCTTCGTTCTTAATACTGAAATTAAAATATGCTTTTTTCTTGTTTGACCGTTTATTTATCAAAGAAACTTTTTCTAGATAAATATATAGCTTTTTTGAACAGAATAATAAAACTATGAACAAAAACAATTGACAATAAGAAGGCATAATTTCAAGGTTCACTCGAACACAAACAAATATTAAATTTGAATTTGAACGCCGAGTTCCAGACGTACAAATTCAGGAAAATGGAAATGCTGTGTACAATTTTGCGGTGCTCGATAAGTTAATGTCGAATGAAAAAAACGCGTCTGTTGAAAAGCTAAATAGCAACGGAAAGGGGGCGTTGCATTTCGTGCAAAGCCGGTAATTGCGCGCGTATCGGCTAAGTGAAAAACGAAGCTCGAGCGAGCGGCCTAAAAGCGGCACACCAGATTGGATCAGCACACGGATTTTCCATTACGGGTAGTTCTTTAGCCCGATTCGCGACAACTCGTGTTTAAAATTGCTCGAACTGTTGGCGCAAAACAAACTTTCCGTTAATTGTAATCGAATTGTCTGCGAATGGCCCAGTACAGGTTTGGTTTCGATAAATAATCACAAGGATATTTTTGGTATCCATAAATAAACATGTAGATGTGAATCAAGATGTAGAACAAAATTAATTGACAGTAAAGATTCTTTAGATTTATTTATAAATAACAGACGGTATGATCTAGAAATAACAAAATTTAAAGAACCATTTTCAGTAAGTATAAAAATTTCAATTAATCTTTGCAACGTGAAAAAATTATAATGAAAATGTATAATTCTCGAAACGATAAGTAGAAGACAGTTAAAATAAATGTAGAACTTTTAAAAAAGACACCGAAACTACGAATGCCCTTGGTGATTTAATATCAGGCGATTACGTGGAACGATGGGATTGTAGCCCACTCGTTTGGGGCACAAGCGTAGTCGTTACGGCGAACGTCATCACATAGTAGCGAATATTGTTATAAATATTAGGTCGGGGAAAAAGTCTTTTCGCATAACGTAGGTATAAACTTATTATAAATTTTTTTTGACTGTACTATTTGTGTCTGGCTGGTTTTGGTAACATTAAAAAGGTTCCATTATAAAGAAAAGAAAAAAATAAAAAAAAGTTGTTTTCCGCTATTTTTCATTTGTTTTTCTCTCCGTAAAAATGAGTGAATCTAATAAAGAAATTCGATACATTTTAAAATTTTATTATAAAAAAGGCAAAAATGCAACTCAAGCAGTGAAAAAAATTTGTGATGTTTATGGACCTGATGCAGTGTCAGTAAGAGTAGCACAAATTTGGTTCAAACGTTTTCAGTCCGGAAATTTTGATGTTAAAGATGCACCTCGCTCTGGTCGCCCTGTTACGAATAAAATGGACGCCATTTTTGAAAGAGTGGAGCAAGATCGGCATATTAGTAGTTACGATGTAGCTGAAGAACTGGGAATTGACCACAAAACAGTTTTGACCCATTTGAAGAAAGCTGGTTATACAAAAAAGCTCGATATTTGGGTGCCACACGAGCTCACTCAAAGAAACTTAATGAACCGTGTACTCATTTGCGATTCATTATTGAGACGTAATGATACCGAGCCGTTTTTGAAGAGATTGATAACTGGCGATGAAAAGTGGATCACGTACGACAAGAACGTGCGAAAAAGGTCGTGGTCGAAAGTTGGCCAGGCTTCACAGACTGTGGCCAAACCTGGCCTAACACGAAATAAGGTGATGCTGTGTGTATGGTGGGATTGGAAGGGCATTGTTTATTATGAGCTTTTACCGCCCGGCAAAACCATCGATTCTGATCTTTACTGCCAGCAACTGATGAGATTAAAGGAAGCAGTCGAGAGAAAACGGCCGGAATTGATCAACAGGAAGGGTGTGGTCTTTCATCACGATAACGCTAGACCACACACATCTTTAGCCACTCAGCAAAAATTAAGAGAGTTCGACTGGGAGGTCCTAGTGCATCCACCATATAGCCCTGACCTTGCGCCTTCAGATTTTCACCTGTTTCGGTCTCTGCAGAATTCTTTAGGTTCTGTAAGGTTGACCTCAAGAGAGGACTGCCAAAACTATTTGTCCCGTTTTTTTGATCAGAAGTCCCAAAGTTTCTACAGTAACGGGATAATGTCTCTGCCCACAAAATGGCAGAAAGTTATTCAACAAAACGGTACATATATATTGTAAATAAATGTAAATAAACTTTGAAAAAAATGTCTTGACTTTTCATACAAAAATACGAAAAGACTTTTTCCCCAACCTATTATATACATATCACGCCAATATAATGTTAATAACGAAGTAACATTTAGGTAGACAAAAACTGTGCTACAATTATTAAAAGTTAGTTACATAGTTCAAGCAAATTTCAATGCACACAACTTTATGTAAAAGGTGTCAAAGCCCAACGCCCTTATGGATACTCGATCAGATTTTATTGTTATAACTACGCAACCACTGAGCAGAGGATTGCACCTACAGTGCTACTCTTTCATAACTGTATTCGCTATGGTAGCACTAGGGGTCCTCGTACCCCTGGTCCCGCAGCCCACTACCGGTGCATCGTCCTCGGTAGCACTATCTCCGGCGTGGCAGCTCTGCCCACTAGCAGCTTGGACGATGTCGAAACCCGACACAGCCCTAACTTTAACCGATTCGAACATGTCTCGGCAACTAATTGCAGACACGGAGATTTACTAACTGCCTTTTTTTTTTGTTTTACGTCGGTAACAAAATGCATTTACGCACTGCCTTCCGGCCAAAGGGGGACCGAAAGGGGGGGTGGGACTCACCACCGGCAGACACGACTGCCAGCGGTAATACCCACTAAAAATCTTCCGGCGACGCCCGCCGCTTGTTGAGAAAGAGGCGGGGGCCAGTACCTGGGTTGCAGCTTATGACACCTCGCCTGCGGCCAACGTGCCCCGGATCACCGGGAGGACCTCCTCAGAGAGGCGCAGTGGACGCGGCCCTCCTACCTCCTCGTGCGACCATAGAGTGTGTGGCCGACTTCCCGGAGGGTCCATGGTTAGACAGCAGGAGCCCACTGCCTAGACCCTCCTGGCGCTGCTGAGCGGGCTCTCCTGGCCCGCCCACTGCGCCCTCCACAGGTCCCTCTTAGTTTCCCCCCCGGTTGTCAGTACTAAGGGCAACCAGAGTCGTTTGCCTCTGGGTGTTACCTTTTCCTGGCCTCCGGTAGGTACTTAGCCCCCCCACCACGCCAACCTGTTCGGGGGGGGGGGATTTACTTACTGCCTATCTCAACACACACGCAGACTTACAGAACTGCTTTTTTCCTGTCTCGACTTATTGCATTGCTCGGAGGGACCTCATGCACATACATACGCGCAGATTGGTGAGCTTCACGGATATACCTCCGGTCTAGGAGACTATTACGGTGCTCCACTGTAATAGCCTATTAGGAATAGTTCACCATAAGGTGAAATGAATTGATCTGCTTTTCATCATGCACCAAAAGATTATCATAAATACACATAAATTGTTTAGGAAACCGCCAGAATTATTTGGGCCATGGTTCACAGCGCAGGAGTTGTTTTTATTGTAGGAGTTCTTGTTTGTAAAATGTATAGGATTTTTTGGGATCTATGGTCTGTTGAGAACCAGTTGTTCTAGCTTTTTGATTTATTATGTTATTTACGAATTAGAAATTTACGATAAACAGCAAATATTGTAGATATCAACAAATTTTTAATCCTACCTTTAAAAAAAGTGTGTATGGAATATTATCAAATATAATTATCACGAAAAGCAGTAGTATTGCACAAATTATTATTTCTTTTAAAGGAGAATAGATTAAAAATATAGAATAATAACGAAGTAACTACTGGTATGAAGTCCGTAATTTGTTAGCAGTCGATTACGCGGACCGACAGGATCGTTTGCGCAATGGTTCGCGGCGCAGGAGTCGTTACGGCGCTCGTATATTCCCGGATAGCCGCGAATATTGGCCGCACTAACAATGTGCGTCTTTATAAGTTTTTAACGAGCTCGGACGGTATAAATTATGTGTGCGGCGGGCAGTCGGTCTCGTTATCTCGCTAACGGGCACTAGCGGAAGCTTAATGTACCGAGAGCTTTATTGTAGCCACTTACCAGTGCTACGGCGGAGCAGAGAGGCTATTGTCATGCACCAAAATTGTCATTACGTTGGTATTGGACTTTAAACTAAGAGTGTTTTGTATAAACGAGGCAAGTACTTCATGCAAACATATTATAGCATATAAATTATATCCTAGCCGTAGAAAAAAACGGAAACATTGTAGATTTGTAGACGTTCGTCTGCCTGTATATTGTATAGGTGTCCTTTTACTCGTAACAATGATTTACGTTCATTCAACACATGCAGGTGCATTTTACTAACTTCCACTATCATTTGTTCAGAAGTTAGAAAGACATTAAACCTCTCAAGCCACGGGCATCCAGACACAATGAACGTTCTGTTGTTTCGGACAGGGACTGCCGGGAGACATGTCGGCACTCTCCGATTATTATAATGTGATCCGAATTTCTACGTCTACAACTAAGATACGGTATCCTATTTCATTTGTCATTGAATCTGTCAATAAAGGTTAAGAACATTTTATAATTAATTATGGTTACTGTAATAAAGGTTTTGCATTGTCTAATTGGCTAGCAACCACTTTAAAGCTTAAGTTTGTCGTCATAACGGATTGCTGTGTACTTAATTAAAAGTATGAAAGCCAGTTACTTTAGTTGGGGTTGTAACATACCAGCAGTCCAAAATATAGCCGTACTTTAAGCCACTTCATAAGGGCTACCGCTCATCGTCAGGTGGGCTACTCATCAAGGCCCCCATAATTTTAATAACATAAAATTATTCAACAGCCGACAACATTTGATTCATAAGTTGAACAAACTGGTTACTGGAATATTGTATACTAGTTAGAGGTTCGGCCTGTCCTGTAAAATATTTTTAATCTGTTGCTTTCAGTTGACTGTATTTTTTTAAAGATTTTTAAATAATTATTTATATTAAAAGCCGCAACTTGTGTTCCTAAATGAAGGCTACCAACTTTGCAATTAGTGATCCGCAGAAATTATAAGACACTCTCTGAATTTATCTCTTCAAAAGAAGTATTCTTCATGGATCCCATTGCGACAACACTCATTAGCGCAACTGAGAACGCCAGCCATAGGTAAGTGTAAACCTAACAAGGCAGTAAATTGAAATCATTACACAGCTAAGGTTTATGTGAAGTTATTTGCATTTAATTAAATTTGAAAACTAGTTATAGCGCAGACACCTTCCTGGGAGCAGCGTCGAAGCGAGAGCTTTGATTAAAAATACCAATTAAGATTACGAGCTTTTTATTCGAGTTCTAATCAAGCAGTTAATTAGGATTTAGCGTCAGCAAAGGCAGTCCCCGCTGAGTAGTTGAGCGTTGTTTTAATAAGTCTGATGGATAACCGCAGATTAAAAGAAGTGTGAAACAATGTTTTATTAATTTGGGCACCTATGATTAATTCAGATTAGCCCTCGTTAAAAGAAAGGAACGTTTAACTCTACTTTTCTCATAACAAGCTATTCTGCTAGACCTTTCATAGACTACGAGTATATCTTCTTTAAGTTAAATACAGATATAAATCTAAAACAACGACAAATGTGAATGTGGGAGTGCATGTGTGAGTAATGTTTGTTATTTATCGGCGCTAAAGCTGCTTGACATATTTAGATCAAACGTCGAAGATAGATAAAATTTAATCCGAATTAATACATAAGTACTATACATGTTTCCCGGGAATGTTGGTTATTACTGTAGGGTAATATTTCAACCTTAATCTGAGAGGTGGTGTAAGTATGCCAAGGGACAGAAAACAATAGAATATCAATTGTCTCTGGATACCCGTGTCTTAAAATATTAATGTGAAAACACTTTTACCCAGGCGAAGCCGCGAGCAGACAAAACATTAAATAAACACATAAATAAATATTCAATCACCTACAAATATTTCAAAGAATACATTTATTAATATGATGTTCCTTGGATATTAACTGCATAAACTTTTTTGTTTATCATATCCGTCCAATTGTTTTATTTCAGCTTCAAATATAGATATACGAAAGCCAAGACATATCTCTTCCATTTTAGAAGCGGCGAAGTAACAAATCAATATTTGGAGTGAGTGCTTTTTCGTGCTACGGAGGAGCTTTTATCTGGACAACAGACGGCCAGCACAAACAATCAAAGTACATAGACATTCACTTCAATACGACACCCTTTTCCCTAGGTAGGTCTTAGTCGAGTTCAACATTACTCACACTTTTGCAAAATTGGTTATTTTTCATCATTGTTAAATAGTCAAAAATAATTGTGAATAATTTTTTTACACTAGTAACAAAGAAAACAAAAATTGTTTTATAGTTTTTGAAATAATTTATACCTCGTTTGTCCCAAATTTATTTAAACTTTAAATTAAATTCACATGCAAAGATAGTTTTGATGTTTTTTTTCAAATAGAATAACTTTATTTGCTTAAAACATGGTAAATATATGTGTTGTAAATTTATTTTAGAGATTTCATTTAATGTTGATGAGTGATCATGTTAACTCGATGTGTCATTTCACCTCCTTAAATCATAATAGATTTCACCTAACTATAACATTACAAATACTCATAATAATACAATATTGTTTTTATAGTATAAAGCCATAATGTTATTCCTCGGACAGATATGCAATGCGAGACTTTAAGGCATCCGTTTTTATTACCTGGCTACGTAACCCTAAATAGAATTAATGCAGTGTATAACCTATGCCTGTCAGTTGTGCTACTGCCATTCGATGCGGAAAAATCGTTTAATTAACTTTGCCAATGGAATAGTGAGGTTTAACCAGCGCGGACTAAGTGGAACTTTACCGCAAGCGTTAATTATTATCTGTGAGAAGTGCTCTTTGTTTAGTTGCCAACTCTAAATTAGTTTTCGAAATGGATCATTCGCACCCCGTCCACCCACCGTCCCCCTACTAGTAATTGGAACGTTTCGAGATGACACCACTCGACTGCCTCTAATCAGTTAACAAGAAGCCCGCCGCACTCCATTGTGATTCGTAAGCATATGACACTCTCCTTACGAAATGGGTGCTCGGAAATTGCGCAAACTTTGCCAGCTAGATAGACGGGAACTCGTCCTTTCTTAGCACAATGAGTCCCGGCCGCTTGTCCAATATTGGATTGACAATGTTAGCGCACTAATGACATTTGTGACGTTATCTTAACTTGTCTACGCCCCAACTACAAGTCTCCTAATAAATTTAAGTATAAATTATGTTAAAATAAGCTATTTTAATATATGTATAAATAGGCTTAGCGACTCTATATTATTTACTGTTTCTTACGGACCACAACATCCATTGAAAGACATTACCTCACTTATTTTAATTAATACACTTCGCTAGCTTAGAAGTTTTGTTCAATTTATAAGATTATGCAAAGTTAGCAATAGATGAATACAAATCCCTATAAATGGTAAAAGCCTTTTAACATTTATTTACATGCAAAGAAAATTATGTCGTATGTTGGTAGTAAGAATGTGCGGAGTCGAACAGTGAGGTTGTGATATGGGTGGGTGATCGTGTTTTGTTACAGGCACTCAACGTTGGGCGTATTCACTTATCTTCAGAGTTTCTACATTAAGTCGTCAACAATTAAGGCTCATTAAATTTCATTATGGCGATGGAACCAAGACAGGGCGCGGGCGCGGGCGGCCGGTCGGGCCGGCCGTCTCGCCGCTTAGACGGATAATCTCTAGCTGTCAGCCGCTAATGCGTTTTAGAGTACGTAATTTGAACCATCGAGATCGGCAGTAATTAACAGCGCAATTAAGCTAAGTGATTATGAGAAGAACGCAACACTCTAAGTACTTACACAAAACTGTGTCTCGCTTATTGGCTACTCCAAGACAGCGAATGAGTATGCTTTTCTGGTTATTCATTAACATCTTCACTAATAGGCTTTTACCTACCTTCTTAAATGTGCCTATCGATTGATTATAGATTCGAAGTCGGTAAAGGCTGTTATGGACTTTTTCCTGTTTGATAAAAATAATTATAAAGTCTCCTTAGTAATTATTTTTTAAGCCTTATTATTAAAATAAACATCATGGTTTCTCCGTGTTCTGTATCCAACGTTTCCACGCCTAGGTGGATGGGTCCGTTTGTGAACCCATCCGATTAAATGCTAAAGCCTTAAAATTTACCTAATATATAATTTATTCATGTTTTCTTATTTAATTTACATTAAGGCGATTTTATTTACACAATTATAACCTTATTATTAAAATCTACCAGTAAGTATAAATAAGTTTCTCTTTGCGTGTTAAATACCTTTACATTTGTCTACAAAACAAACAATAAAACTGACTTGATTTTCTCAGAATCGAAATGTTTTAGGTAACCAATAAAACGTAATTTAAGTGAACATACACTCGAGTGCCGAGTGAAGGCTTTACGTCACTCCAATTTCGTGTTAAAAGTAAGTGTACGCGCCTCAAGTAACCCGGAGCCGGGTAATGTATTCCCATATATACATAAGTGAAACATTTTAAGAAGCTTCGCGGACCCGCTGCATCACCCGAGGGGTTAGGGCCTAAAAGCACTATCTCAGAGCCAAAGCCTTACAACTCTTCTCAAATTCAACTTACTTTGCTCTGTACGAAGGTGCCCGCATGAATGTTCAGAACTGTCCTCCAAGTGTTCTTGATACTTTTCCATTATTATAATATTTTACGTAAGCATGTTTTTGTCATAATCATAGATTAATGCTAAGAGATACATTTATTTCTTCTATAAATTTTCATTCTGTTTTTTTTCTGTGAAACCATGAGTTAAGGTAGAAAAGCCTGGTTCTGGTGCCAAATACATGACATATTATGTTGTTTTCGGAAACATCATAATATGTAGTAATATAGAATACTCGGGTATTTAACTTTAAGCTAGGAGGGTCGGGATACGAGCATCATGTTTTCATGTTTTTCCAGTGGATAATTCGCGCTTAATGCAGGTGGCGTTGAAATCTATTGGCATGATGACCATCGATCAATACTAACTCATTTAATAAGAAAACCCTACCATGTCAAGAAAATAGTGATGAGTAGATGGCTCGACAGTTCCCTACAATGAACTAAGTGAGTGGCCCATATATCTTAAAGTATCTTTGACAACCAGCGTGATTTTTTAAAAAAAAACGAGTGCTTTATTTATATAACTAGAGAAATAAATATAATTGTAAAACTTTCGAAGCAATTATATGCTAATTGAGAAAACAGGTATATCTAAACGGGTTAAGAAGATTTAGGTCAAATCAGGAAAAACTATCGTCGGTCTGTTCGTGTAAGAGACAACTAAATAAATAGCATACCATAAACACATGAAATGTAACCGACCTGGAAAGTATCAAATTTATTGTTCGTTCTATACGGTAACGAATTCAAATTTAGTGTCGCGCGGGGCAAGAAGCAAAAGCTTTCGGTAGATGCATCGGACCTGGGCAAATCGCAGCGGTCGCCTCTGAACCGCGGGGTCTCAGCGAGTGAGTGCAACTCGATTACACCTCACATCTTCTAAGTCACGTGCTTCTGTGACGCTACACTAAGAGCTCAAACCCACTCTACGTCGTTACGACCATGCTCCATTTCATATAAAGTAAATTGAAAAGTTTTCAGTTTAATTCCGTCTCCTCAAACCACCGTCACTCCGCACTCCCGGCAGTAAGGCGGAAGCGAATCTCGATGTTTTGTAATGGAGCTTTTTAAAATGGAAGTCGAACTTTTGTCAGACACTTTTAGCCGCGCCGGAGATACATTTAAGCTTTTTAACTTTTCCACTCCGGTAATGTATCCCACACTTTCCTTCTGTAGTGGAGGTGTCGTGTAAGTTTTTTATCCGTGCAGATGAAGTAGGCAACTTTTTTATTTGTGTGACTCAGCGAGTCCCCGGTCGCTCGCAATAATCCTGCCAAAGAGCTTCTCTCTATCCGACTTGTGACTGGTTGTTTTTTTCTTGTTCGACGACAGTGTAAACATTTTGCCTACGATCCATTAAGTAAATGCACTCGGGCCACCACTCGGCACTACATTAATATTGCATTTCTAACTCCCCCTCTCAAACCCCGCAGTTCTGACCACCCTTATGGACAAAGCAACTGATGCATTTTGAGTAACAAAGTCCTATAATAGCTGTAATAAATAAGTACATTCGCTGAGCGACTTTTAGATAAAAGCGTATAGTTTGCATATTAACTACTGTTATATTAGACTTTATATTATTATTATATATAATATTTTTATACCAAATTTTACCAATGTAAATAAATTTAGTTCAAACTCTGAGCTAAAGTTAAACCAGGTTTAAAACTAGTGCTGACACTTTTATTTCATAACGTGATAACGTTCAAACCTGGCTTAACTTTAGATCTTGTTTTGTTATTAGCCCCTTATTGTTTTAATTACTCATAAACATCAAACACTTATTTAAAGTATGTGGATGTAAACAAAAAACAGAAAGACGTAGGTAATACCTCTTAGCGTGGTGGTAATGATGATGACTGTTTATTCAGATTTTTTAAAAGCTAGCTGATGATCGATAATATCCAATGACATTCCTGCTTGGAGTAAAATTTATTTGATGTTAGTAAAACCATGGCTTATTAGCGTGTTTCAGCTGGCTTAGGGATATCTCCATCAGAAATCCGTCAATCTTTCAAAATCAATAAGTGTTTGTAGCTAATGTAAGCGCTTAACGAGGCGCGAGCGGGACTCCTGAGCGGATCAGCAAATGGAGTGCTTCATGCATAATGTAGGTCAGACTGAGTGTTGTTTTGAAATCGTTCTGAATTTGTTATTTCCGTCACACCAGGAGATGTTCAAAGCTCTTCATGTAACAATTGTTAGATAATATACCTACATAGTACAATTACATTGTATAAAACAGGGGATTCATAGAATCGATTAAGTAAATAGATAGAAAGATGCAATCAGCATTCAAGATGATATGTAAAATCATCACACTGAGCGACGCTATACAGGATGTAATTTCTTAATCCTTGCATAACTTTATTAAATGATAACAGGAGATAACCGGCACCTCAGAATTAATTAATCCACTCAGAGATTGCATCTAAAAGCCCCACTGCCCCGCGCCCCGCCGCCGCCCGGGTCGATCCGTTTCCAGCCACTTAAACTTCACGCGGCGCGCTCTAGCTTCCGTTTTAATTACAAAATTAATTCAAAATGTAATTAAAGTTAACAATAAGGCAGCAAACAATTGAAGTTATTTATGTTAGTTTATGCTTTATGGCGAGCACTTCTAGAAAACGCGATTTACGGGAAACGAAGCATGGGATCTCGATTTCATTTTCATTATTTCGTTTTCATTAAATGTGAAAATTGCCCCTCGCCCTGTTTATGTAAATATGTGAAATAGAGTATATTTCAATACTAATAGTTTTGAAAACGTAAAAAATTATGTGTTAAATTAAAAATAGTGCTCATAAAGAAATTAAAGCCACAGTTATTTATAGTGAATGTGGAAAAAATGTGTACTACTTTATTGGCCAAACTTTAAATCAATGTTACAAATAATGAAATACTTAGTGGTTAGCAATCGAGTATCTATCTTTATTTCTATTGATGAATGTACATTAAGGCTTACATTATTAGAAGAACAATAGTTTCGGTAATGAGAAAACAAATAATATTGACCAATTTATTTTTTTTATTACATACATACATAATATCTCGCCTGCTTCCCCGAAGGGGCATATTTAATGCCCACATTTCGCCAGTTATATTGTTGGTCCCACGTAAAAGATTGATAGTCTATTGCCGCTTACCGGGAACTTATATAGGTATTCGCCAGAGCCTCGTCCGTTAAACAGCAGGTGCACCACTTGCAGGTGAGGTTGGCTTGGCTCCTCGGATCTTAGCAGGAGCCCTATACACCTCGCCTCGTAATAAAATTACCTTTTAAAATAATAGTTCAGTGGGTATGTGCATCTTATTTTGATATCAACAGAGGCCCAGATCATAATACTGTTAAATAAATATAAACAATGTTACTAGTAGGTAATTACATAAAATTATAAAACTATTTTCTTATTGCTAATTTTACACGCGCGTGTCGGGTTGTGTCCGAACACGACAGACTACGACCAAAGTTCTTTTTTCCTAAAGCTTTTAAAGAGGATAACCGATAATAAAATATGGGTATAATTACTAAAATAATTACAAATTAGTGTATAATTGTTGGTACTATACGTTACTCATACATACATAAATATAAGTATATTTCATTACACATGTGCTATTTGCACGGTCTGCCAAAGATGATATGAATGAAAAATAATTTACAAGATACCTATACCAAAATAATAGCCAATATTTAGACATCTGGCACACAGAAAACGACACGATCAGAACGAAACCCCAATTTTTTTGCCATTAGTCGACGTAACTTTAAAACTTCATTTATTAGAAACCCCTAAGAAGAAAACCAAGACTGCGTAGTGGCAAACTCATCCACTCAAACTCGCTATACAGGCAATAAAGCTCAGTTGAGAAGCACTTAACGGGATTGATTCAGGACATTTACCATTATTTAAACAAACACAAGCTTTCCATTATAGTATATTATAAAACCTTTTAGCAATCCGATGATTGAATAACACAGTTGCTTTAGTAGATCTTCAAGTCAGAGATAATTATGACATTTTTGTCTTTTTACAATCTGTCTTATTGTGCAAGCTGTACTTTCAATATCTTTTAATATAGAATGCAAAAACTAAGTTAATAAAAATATAATTTGAGAAAGCTCGGTACATGAATAGTACTGTGTTGAAACTGTGATAAAGTAAAATATATGTTATAAAGTTACCGACATCGCGCAGTATGCTGAAGTGGAAACGGCCGGTCAGGTATCATGGCTCATGACTGATGGACGTTGTAGAGTCGACGACTTGAGGCAGTTTCTGTCTTTGAGGTTTTTTTCAAATTCCATCCCTCTGACAAATAACGCTGCTCTCTCCAAAGCACCTTGAATAGTAAACTAGCCTACCAATGTCGACCATATCACAAAACGATCTTTTTAGTAACGTTGTCCAGGCCTTCAGCTGTCTCGTTAAGCGTGCTTTCATAAGTAATCGACCCTATGACCTCAGGAATGGAGTGCAGATATTCTGCCTTCAAAACTGCCAGTCCACCACTGTCCCCAGACCTTGCTCCAACAGATTATTGGGGTTTGTATATTGGGGCGGCTTGCTAGACCGTCCGCCCAATAAACAACTACACAAATCCTACTTTCCTACCTTCAAAGAAGGGCGAAAACTTGATTCCGTTCTGGACATAGATGAATATGTACTGCGTCAATTCTGAAACACGCTAACGAGGCGCTAACAAGCAAGTTGCTAAATACATTTGGGTATTGGTACGGCCACGGCTTCCGGGCATTTCCAAGCGCCCGCTCGAAGATCTTTCATTTTGGCCCACTGAAATCAGTGCGCCATCCTCTCCGGATAATCGCGTCGCCTCTGCACCAATCGCCTGATTCCCAACCGTTGGGGAGGCCAGTTGAAGCCTTCTAGAGCCACATTCTTTTGAACTGCCCACAACTGTGAAAAAAGGAGTAAATTCCATGATCTTTCGCTGTCAACTAATTTCTCCATACCGGTCAGAAGCCAGAGGTCCTTCTCAGGTCCGTGATAAACTAGATAGGTCAGCCGACGATAACAGTTTTGCTATTTCCTTACAAACCGTTACAATATTATGTTTGCAAAACAATAATATAATTAAAAACACGTTAAGTTAGCTAACGTTTCAAGTAATATTCAATAAATAAACATTATTTCTTTTCATTTCCTTTAAATGTAGTAGCCAAAAAAAACAAGATTTTGTTTTGAGTGAAGAAATATTTGGTTTGGAAACAAAAGGTCAAAAAATATCAGACAATCTAGAAAATAAAGATGCACTGAAACAAAAAAAAAACGCTTTCGAACAATTTGGGCTAGCAAAACTAGTCAAGGCAGAAAGTATATTAAATATTCATAAAATTCAAACCCATTTATGGTACACACATATTTTGAGGACAAAAATAGTGCTTAAAAATTTGTTAAAAACATTCTTTTAAGGCAAATGGATATTCGGTATCAATTAATGGGAATCAAAGAAACGAGCAAGTAGATTTAAAAATAGAGGAAAACTATATGCAAAAAGAATTGCGTTCTAAATGCGCAACATTTCCGGTGAGAAGACGATGGTGGGTTCAGGAGGATGGATAAAATCGTAATGGCGTGCTTTAAAAGTGCCTTCTTGTCGCCATATGTTTATGCAGAATATATGGTTATAGGTTTCAAATGGACCCGTATACTTTCCAAATGACCCAATTTTCCGGTTGCTGGAAGTTTAACCACATTGTGGCCGTCTGTCCGTTAAGGAAAGTTATCTGTCCGAAATGTGATAGTTATCACAGTAATTTTTGAGACAATAAAATGTAAATGTATTAATTGCAAAGTGGCATATAACAGTGAACTGTGATTTTTCCGTTTTAACTCCAAAACTTTATAGACGCCTTCACTATTTTACTGCGGACTTTTATTTGACTCGTGACGGACTTTACCTGACTTTGACTGTGAATGATTGACGAAAACGCTGTCATTTAGTCACAGTCGACGTCAAGTAAAATCCGTCATCGTGAAAGTGAAAGACTCTTATCTCCGTAATTTATTATAGGTTCTATGGATGTTAAGAATCGACACGGAAAATCACAATACAATACTACTTTCCTACACTTGTGGACTATGCCAAAGAGGTTATCCAATATATCACACATAAGAGATCAAATTAAAATAAGTTTAGAAAAAAAATACAGCCGCGATGCGCCTTTTTCGCGGTGGCACCAAAACTCATCTTCTAAAAAAATAATGTTGTATGAAAATACTACAATGACAGTAGCTGTCAATGTCATCCCCAAAATATATATACCTCTTTTGGACTCTGAGTGAACCTAAAAAATGTGCGCGCTTGCGACCTGTTTGTAAATCTGTTTCGAATTTATGTAATTAAAAAGTTAGAAACAGACATAAACTGTAACATTCGTAGTGATATATCATATCGTTGCCTTTGTTTATGGTACTTAATCATAATAGTTCTTGAGTTGAAACCGTTTTGTCCTGGTAAAAGCTGAATAATTCTAGAATGCCGACTACCCGTAAGAAAGTAATCAAAACTGTATACAAAGATGAAGATGATAGTGAACCAGAAGATCCATTTAGTGACTCAGGCTCTGATGCGAAAATATCTGAAGAATCGAGCTCAGAAGAAGGCGAGGACCAGGCAGTGTCTTCAGACGATCAATTTGTTGCATCTCCAAACATCTCCAAAATTAACAAGAATCGGCCAAGGGTATCAAAACCAAAATTCGCTAAAACTTTAATTAACCGAATTACTAAACAAGCTCCCAATGAAAATGATTTAGATAATAATTCATCAATACCTTTTTCAATCAAACAAATGAGTGCCGAAGACAAGCTTCTTCCATCTGTTTTGAATTTATCAGAAAGTGGTAAGTTTGTTTCTTATTTCTGTAAGTGACGTCATCTGTGAGTAACGATTTGGTGTGGAAGTTTGTATCCCTGCCCTCCGCTCCTAAGGCTATGGGTTTGATTCCCAAGCAGGACTAATCCTCATTCATATGCATGAATATAAATACTTGTTCTGGTCTGTATTTGAAAATAACAAGTACATAAGTAACTTCACAAGCTCTTTAACTAAACTTATTTTGGAAGCAAATAATTGGTGTAAATGTTATAAGAATCATTTCTGTATATAAATTTGTGGCTGACTTTTTGATTCTAATCTGATTCAGTCAGTTGAATTTCGTTTAGACATAACATGACAGAACTAAAAAAAAATTGTGTATGTCATGTAGTTTATTTACTCGTACAATTTATATATTCTTATATCCCTGCCTACATTTCATGTTTTGTAAAGAAAATATTCTTATTATATTGCAGTGTTCCAATTAAATTTGATACTACCCATACATTGTTTAAAAATAATTTGTTGTGAATGACTACTATAGTTGAGGTTCACCTAATGAAGAAAGAGAGGGTAAATCTTCCTCTCTTTCTTCTAAGTTTTGCCAATTAATTATATCTTTTTCATATCATAGCTTTTTTAATTTTAAACACATAAAAAACATTGCTTTTAGATAGCAGTGATGACGAATCAGCTAAAAGAACGAATAAAATTATTGCCAGTGCATCAACTTCTGACTACACACTAAATCAGAGTCAATATTCAGATAGTGATAGCGAAAATAAAACACAAAGTGAATACAAAGATGTAAGTATTGTAATGTCATATAAGTCATAGCATGTTCCAGATAAAAAGAATCTTTTTCACTTGTATCATAACTATTATTATTGTATAATGCATGGAGCATGTATATCAGGCATACACGCATTTAAATCCTATGTGGTTCGATTCCCAAATGGAACATATCTTTATGTTCATGAACATAAATATTTGTTATGATCTGGAGATTCCTTATTTATATTGATATATAATACATTTAAATGTTTTATTAAATCCATAACCTAAGTTTTTAATGATAATTAACTTGGAACTATATAATTAGTGTGATTGTAAGAGTAATATTTACTTCAACATAATGCTTTAAGTCAATGAGACTGATCGCAAGACAAAATAAGAAAAAATAGAACAAATTATAAATGAATTTAAAATTATTATTCAGGTTTGGTCAAGTAACACAAAAGAAAGTGATGAAGTTGCGAGGAAAGCATTTCTTGAACTGGCTAAGCACTCTTCCAAAATTGAAGAAACAACAGTTGCTCTTCAGAATTATAGTAACACAAATCAAAAAGCTAATGAATTTGATGTAAATGA
Source organism: Musotima nitidalis (assembly GCA_949126915.1). Classification (NCBI taxonomy): domain Eukaryota; kingdom Metazoa; phylum Arthropoda; class Insecta; order Lepidoptera; family Crambidae; genus Musotima; species Musotima nitidalis. Next base: position 10,959,769 of record OX421418.1, on the reverse strand, counting down.
CCTACTGGCACAAGGAGAGGAAGTTGTACCTAAGTCACCAACCCCTGTAAAAAAGAAAGTCAGGTCTAAAAAGCAAAAGAATGACAGTGATTCTGAAGTTGAAGATTGGGAAGAAGTTGATGGTAAATACTTTTGGTTATATACTTACATATTAACTTTTTTTAAAGTTCAAATTATGTCTTATTTCAAGGAGTAGAAATGTCCTATTTATTTTGCTTGGGTAAAAATATATAGTTGTAATCCTAGTATTCTTATATTACAGAATCAAAATCCATACCTCCCCAAGGATTGCAACTTATTGTGAACATACCTGACACATGTAGTAGAAAGACTAAAAAGATTGATATTGAAATGATGATGAAGCGTAAAATGAACAGGGTGAAAAAAGAATATCAAGTGTATATGCACAAAGTCCATGTATTATGCTGGTTGGGACATGGGAATTTCGTTAGTAAAGTTCTGAATGATCAAGAACTTTTGGCAGCTTCATTATCTTTAGTTCCTGGCAAAGAATGTTATCCTGGTGCAAGAGTGGATATGAAATATGTTGAACAAATAACCACATGGTATAGAGACAAATTCACTATAAAACAAGATAAAAATGAAAATAAGTATAGACCAAAAGCTCCCCCATTAAAAGATATTCTAATGGAACAAACTAAAAGCAGAGTAGTTACTACAAAAAAATATTTAGTTTACATATTTGTATGCATGCTAAGAGCTCTAGGCTTACAATGTCGTGTAATGTTCAACTTTGTCACATTAGCTATAAAACCACCCAGTACTGAGCTATGTTCATTGAAAACTATAAAAGAAGAAAATATTTCCAAAGATGATTCCAAAACTGGAGTACAAAAAGTAAATAATTTAAAGAAGAAAACAACATCTAAGAAGTCCCAGAATACAACTAAAATACCCCAAGTTGATGGAATATGTGATGATTTTGACAATGTTTGTGATAATTACGAAAATATAGACCAGTTAGATGGCAATAGCGATGTTCCGACAGATAAAAGGAGAAGTGTTAGAGTAAGAAAACAAAACAATATAAATTCTGACAAAACTGCAGAAGAAGAAGATGTATCACCACCAAAACGAACAAAACAAAGCGCTGCTCCAAAAAGTACAAAAAGTAAACAGTCCAGTGAAAATAAAAAGTTAAAAAATAGTAATCAAAATAAAGAAGTGAAACCAGCTCCCAAAGAATCTTCAAAAAAGGCTGTTTTAAGTGAAGTTCCAGATGAAAAAAAAGAAGAAACTAAACATGTTGTTAGCCCACGTAAAACTAGGAATATTTCAAAAAAAACAGCAGCATCTTCATTAAGTAACTTACCACCAAAACCTGTTGGAGAAGGAAGTGTGGTGCTTCCAACTATTTCAGTTACTAGTGATAACCAAAGTAATGTATCCAGCAAATATTTTGATAGTGATAAAAGCTTAGAAAGTAAAATTTGTAAACCTAGACAAGCCAGAAAAAGATCAACAACTACAAATACTCAGGACTCTCATAACAAAACAGAAAAAAGTGAAGCTACACTTAAGCCAACTGTTCAAAAGAGAACAAGAAGCGCGCCAGGTACTAGCGAAGAAAAGAGCAAGTATTTTAAAACAGACAGCAAAAATAAATCGAGTGAAACCAAAAAAGCGAGATTGTCTTTACAGAAACCCAAAATAGAAAAAGATAGTGCCGATGATAAAAACAGAGTCAGCCACAAAGATCTCGCGAGGAAAAAACCCGAAGTGAAAAAAGGTGACATTACCCAAGATCTTGTTAAATTAGTTAAGGGAAGAATAAAAGAAACTAAAGAAGAAACTAGAAAGCGCATTGTTAAAGGTAAGTTTGAAGTCTTTGCTTTCTGTTTAATTTAGTGTCAACTTCAACCCATTTTACAGTTCATTTTGTATTGAGTCTGTGTATTCACAATTACCTTTTCTGATGACCTTGCCAAGATATACAAAGTAATCGATAACTAGCAACGAACAGCATTCATCAAATTTCAAAAATACTTACGCCCAATATATGGCATAGTTGTAGAACAAATGTTTGCTGTTAGTGTTCAGTGGTGTTTCCGTCATGATCAGTAGATGCGAAACATGGTCACAGGCTGAGTCTTATAAAAAAGCCAAAGGTTAGTCAACAGGCAAAGAAGAGAGCTTTGGTAGGGATTTCCAGTGGTCGGATCCGAGAGTCATAAAGAGATCCGCTGGAAAACTACAGTCTCATGATTGCTCAGCTTTTTTTTGCAGGGCAGGGTTTATTGCAAGGAAAAAGCCGACAGAGCAGGAAGAAGCTTCATTGCCGACCAAGTGCCGTATGAAGGCGGCATTGCCGTAACAAGGTCATTGTTAAGGCATATGCCAGTAGTCAGTGGCGTGTACTTTATACACATAAATGAACGTTGAATATTCTAAGCCTAGCTATATTAAATTCCGATGCCTCTTTCAGCTCCACCGTGAGGTCTCACGGAGTTTGTAGCGTATCTTGTTACTCTACACACTTCTTACCCAAATCCCTCTGCCATCGTTTGGTGCCATTTGGCTAAAATGATGATAACGATAATTTTATGAACAATTTCATATTGAACTTTTTAGGTAAAGTGAAAAAGGAATCGGATGAAGACAGTGATTTTTTGCCTGAAGAGAATCCAGCCCGACGCAATTCTGCCGAAAGTGATGATGATTTCAAACCGTCAAAAATAATAAGTCCCAAACCTCGGACAAATAAGAAAATAGATCGCAGAGTTTTGTCTTCCGATGACGATACACCAACAAATAAAGTCGATGTGTGGTGTGAAATTTTCGTAGAAGAACTGGAGCAATGGGTACCGGTAGATGTCGTGAGGAAGAAAACCCACTGTGCAGAGAGTCTTTATGTGAGTAGGGATTATTAGAAGGCATGTAGCTTAAAAATTCCGTGGCGCATAAGTTGAACAAGATATGGTGGATTTTTGTTATTTTTTCAAAATTTTATTTATGTATATCACCAAAAATTGTTACATAAATTCTTATCTACTACATTTTACAAAATTGTAGGCTTAATGCACAATTAGTAAACAGTAAAGTAAAATATGAAAAACAGTTGAAGATCTTTTTCTGCCTTTGTTATTTATAAAGAAAAGAAGGTGTTTGTTCGACAATTTATAACTCAAGAACAGCTGCACCAATTTTTATGATCTACATTTTTCTGGATTTGACTTAAATTCGCAAAATAAATCATTTCCTCACACTTAGCATGGAAATTAAAATCTGCATACAATGCCATCTCTGATACATGACAGGAATACAACTTAGACCGAAATTAACATGGAATATGCATGCTGGTTCTGGTAATGTAAGTAGATGGCGTTGTGCGTGCATTCATTAAACTTAATTATATTTACTTATTCATTTTACTTACTTATTTCGAGTATTCATATTATCTTAATAAAAACCTGAAGATTTAGCGAATAATTTAACACAACATTTATTGCTTCTGAAGCGGTACGAAGTTCGCCAGGTCAGCTAGTTAAAGATATTTTAGATCATTTGTCTGTTTCACATTTACAGAAAGGAGCCACACATCCTGTATGCTACGTGGTCGGCTGGGATAACAATAACTACCTGAAGGACTTAACACGTCGTTACGTGCCTCATTGGAACACTGTTACTCGAAAACAGCGCGCAGAGCCAGTTTGGTGGAACCAAGCTATACAACTATGGCTCGGACCGAAGTCAGCCCGAGACAGAGAAGAAGATGAACAACTTGATCGAATGCAATTAGAAGCACCATTGCCGAAAAGTATTGCTGAGTTAGTAAATTGTATTTTTTTTCATTGTAAAAATGATGTATCGTTAAAGCTTGGTATTATAATGGTTTGCAAGAAGCAACAGTATAATCAAATAATAGTTAACTTGTTATTTGAAGCGTGACTACGATTGTGTTAAGAACAGGAATAGACTTACTTTCCGTAAACCTTAAAAAGGGTTTTATTTTACATTTTTACCCGTAAAATCAACATTCAGAATACAAACATTAAAGTCGTACAGGAAACGATAATCATTTTAACAACTTTGGTGGACCCTATGTTATTTTTATTAGAATTCCGTGAATACTTACAACAGGATAAAGTTATGTTTTTTATACTATTGCAGTGAAATTTACATTTAAGGCTTATAAATATGTTTTTTTACAGATACAAAAACCATCCTCTGTATGCTTTGAAGCGTCACCTCTTAAAGTTCGAAGCGCTCTACCCTTCAGACGCAGCAGTATTGGGATTCGTTAGAAGCGAACCAGTTTACGCTCGGGAATGCGTGTACACGTGCAGGTCACGTGAGACGTGGCTCAAAGAGGCCAAGTCTGTACGCCTTGGTGAAAAGCCTTACAAAGTTGTAAAAGCACGCCCGAAGTGGGATAGGGTAATTTATTTATGTGTATTGCTTCTTTAATTAGTTCTAAATTGTATGCTTTGGATAAAAGTCCTACAAATTAATCAAAGCACGGCCAATGTGAGAGTATAAGAGTGTGTATATATCTGATGGAAAATGCTTCGAGCGTATTGTAGCTGTGTTATGCTAGACCCACTAAAGTATTGTCGGTTGAGTGTGGAATGTTGAATGTTTTAGTATAATATTTTTCTGTTCTGGCATTACGCAACCGATGACACTCGAATCATTTTCCATTAGGTTGTACCGACCCTTACTTATCATTATAACCCATTCACATGTGACACTACGTCTTGTGTGTTGATATGACCGTTTATAAATATTGTATGACCCTTTTATGTATAACTTTTAACTAAATGTGTGATATTTTCTATGTACAGCTTTCAAACAAACTTATTACTGACAAACCGCTGGAAGTGTTCGGGCCCTGGCAAGTGCAAGATTACGAACCTCCTGAGGCAGAAAACGGAATCGTGCCTCGCAACGCTTACGGAAATGTTGAACTTTTCAAAGAATGCATGTTGCCAAAGGGCACTGTGCATATTAAATGTAAGTACTTACGATGACATGAAAAGTTCGCTTGCTTAGAATATTTTAATTTTTTTAGCATGAATCCACAGATAGATAGACTTAGAATTTTACTCCTTATGTGGTATCATTTTGTATAAAGAGTGAATTTATGGTCATAATTATAAATTAAATTACCCAACCGATTGAACTTATGGCATTCCATAGAATTTCTCAAGTGCGAGGACCACATTTATGTCAACCGACGAACATAAGAGCATTACTCCAAGACTGAACACTACCTCATCAACATCCTTGCGTAAGGCTGCGTTTCCACCAAAGATGTGCCAGGTTGCGTTACGAAGGATGTATTTGTTGAGAACCTATAGAATCGCTTCATTTATCTAGCTTTGCTTAGCACAGCGATTCCATTGGTTCTTCACACATTTCTCTCAACATTCACATCTCTGGTGGAAACGCAGCCTAATCCCGGTTGCCTTACGGGCCCGGAATCCGTGTTCCTACATACGTCGTCAAGCCAGCCCTTCCTGGGTCTGCCCGATCTGCCTCGGCCGGGTGGAGGTGCCATGGCCACACATTTGTTCCCCACGTAGTTTGCCGGCTTTCGTAAGACATAGTCATACCAGTAGGCGTAGGCGACCTTTTTGCAATTTGTCTGCGATGTCAGGGACAAATGTTGCCGCGGATGCGCGAGTTCTTCACGCGGTCTTTTCGCGTAATACCGCACATCCACGACTACGAATGAACTTTACGATTTCATTAAGAGCTCGCTGCTGCCCGCGGTATCGCTATATCGACATTAAACAGTATTTACAGGTACAACAGGTGTAGTATTCTATAGTTAAAGACCATACCCTACAAACAAAGGTCGAAACTTTTTATACATACATACACATATTCACGCCTGTTTCTCCGAAGGGGTAGGCAGAGGCATAATATACGCCCTCACTTCGCCAATTAGATAGTTGGTCCCAAATAATAGGTGGCGAGCCTGTTGCCGCTTAATGGGCACTGTTATGTTCGCCAGAGGTTCGTCCGTTGATCTGCAGGTGCACCACTTGCAGGTGAAGTTGGCTTGAGCTCCTCAGGTCTTGGTAGGATCCATTTTTAAATATTTTCATTGTATTTCTTAAAAGCATCCTTTCTCATCGTTTTCAATTTTACGACCCCTTAGAATATAAGAAAAACTTTGCATACTCTGCTGTTACTAAATGTATTTAATTATTTTGTTTCTTACGCCTTGATCATCGTTGGTCTAAAGAACAATGACTAATAAACAGGTTTTCTCTATTGTTTATTAGTAATTTATTGTTCAAAACTCATATTGTATTTTTATACTTTACCTTCCTTGAAAATCGACATTTTACCGCTATATTTCCTCTAATATTTCAGTGCCTGGGCTAAACAAAGTAGCGAGGAAGTTGAACATTGACTGCGCGCCGGCCATGACAGGATTCGACTTCAACGGCGGCTGGACGCACCCTGTGTTCGACGGTTTCATCGTTTGCAAGGAGTTCGAGGATGTTATCACCGAAGCTTGGGTTTTGGTAATTATCTGCCCAATATCCTTCCTTTTTTCAAGCCTTATTTACATAATTTTTTTTTAATAAGAAAATAAACCAACATTAACATACTAATCGCGCTGGTTTTCCAGAAAGTATAGGCAGAGGCATATTATACGCCTACATCTCGCCAGTTATATTGTTGGTCCCACGTAATAGATGGAAAGCTTATTGCCGCTTACCGGAAAATTTTATGTTCGCCAGACCCCTTTCGCTGATCGGCCGACGCACCACTTGCAAGTTGGGTTGACTTGAGCTCCTCAGATTTCTATACACCGACAATAAATAATTCTCTTCCAATCGCATTTGAAATAACAGTTTAATTGGTATTGATAGGTGGCGCTAGTTGTCACTCTAACATTTAGCTCCGTTTTTATAATAGATTTTTAGTGTTTTTTTTTTCTAACTTTACTGCTGATAGTTTTTACTTTATACAAAAGTTTATATTGCAATTTAAAAGTGTAAATGGTATCCGAGGAAAATACTAAAGAATAAAAAAGATCTCACAATCTAAAGATCCGTGGCTTAAAAGTTAGTTTTCTGAATCTTTTGTGTTGGCATCTGAAGTCGAGAAATTTGTGAAGTTTGTGCATTACCTATATCCTATCACCTATTGCAACATCGCATAAATCATTGATTGTGAATTTCTAAAATATATAGTGATCTATAGTGTGAATTCCGGGTAAAGAACAAATCATAATTCTCTGCAACCCGTTATCACTACTCGTCGACGAATCGTTTATGTTAATTAGTATTGATTCATATTAGCAATAATTTTTAACACAACGGAAAGTTACGTCGCGGACCAGAGGTGACTCGCCTCCATGACAGTCTGAAGTTCCTTAAGTTTTAGAAAGAAAAATTCTTGTCTTGTTTTTCCGATTATTTTTATTTTGCTTCCTTATCGTAATTACAACTATAATGTTGATAGAATTACGATTAGATGGTTTCAGTTACCTGAGTCAACGGCTGAAATATGTTGAAGTCACTGGTGGTGATGGCTCATAGTCATTCTCAGCACCACAATTTGTTACACGTGGTGGTCCCACAGGGATCAATTTCAGGACCAATCCTTAACATATTATTCAGTGCAGACATCACGAACGTCATCGCAACTGTCATTACCAACTCTATGCTGATGATCTGCAGGTGTATCTGTCTTTGGGTCCATTTGACCAAGTCAGTGACCATATCGCAATGGTGCAAGTCAAATTGTCTTGCACTCAATCTCAAAAAGTCTAAGATCATGTTAATAAGCATTAACAAACGTTAAAGCAATTAGAAAGCATAACACTGGGTGTCAAATGGTTGAATGTGTAAAGTCTATCAAAAGCTTGGGATTGACATAAAGCAGCCGGCTGGATTTTGAGGAGCATATCCTACTAATATTATAAACGTGAAAGTTTGTATGTGTGGATGGATGTTTGTTACTCTTTCACGCGAAAACTACTGAACGGATTTGAACAAAATTTGGCACGCATGTACTTTTTATCCCGCTATTCCCACGGGAACAGGAGCCACGCGGGTAACACCGCTGGGCGCTGCTAGTGGCGCAATAAGGCCATAGCTGTTTGAGCATCTAAGAATACACTTGTACTGTCCCGCTTGAACTACTGTGACACAGTGTACGGGCTTTGTCTGCTAGCGAGGACTGCAAGAGTGAGGCAGAGGGTCCGAAATGCTTGCGCGCGCTTCTGTTTTTATATCCCACCTAGATCGCATATTACTCCATTTCTTAATGGTGCGAACATTACGAAAATGGAGATCCGTAAGAGGGAAGCCTCTTACGGATCAGGTAAATCACGTAATGTTCAGGTGAAGACCTGGCTGCTCTGTTGTTTGGTGTGATACTGTCGGAAAGGCCTTAATATTTATATGAGCGTACCAGTCGCTCTAAGGCTGATAGCAGATATTAGAGAGGCTCGTGTACGAGAGTATTTTCCATACCTAGTCATCGCTCAATGGCTTTTGGGGGGGTCTTTGAGATTCTCGGCTTCACGGTGTTGGAATGACCAACCACCGATTCTTTGTTTCCTCTTTCTTTTTATCTTTTTTTATGTTGTTTTGTCATAGCTTGCTCGTCCTGTGTATTAAGATCATGTGCTGTATTAATTTTTGATTCAATAATTGATTCTTTTATCGGTTATTTCATACATTTATAATTATTTATATTTAAAGACAACATTTTAATTAAAATTTATTTCAATTTTCAGGATCAAGAAGACCAAGAGCGAAAAGAACAAGAAAAAATGGAAGCCAGAGTATACGGTAACTGGCGGAAATTGATAAAGGGGCTATTCATTAGGGAGCGACTTAAGAATAAATATGGTTTTGAAGAGCCGAGCACGTCGCAAGATAAAAAAAAACCTAAAGGCCCTCGTTTTGTTGTCAAAAAATGATTATCTTTGATGTACCTTCGTTTTTACTAAGTCATCCAAGTGTGTGCCTATTGTTTTTACTTTAACCTTTGTTGAAATTGTTAATTAGATATAGTTTTGTTTTTTTTTAAATTTAGGAACTAAGTACCTCATCTTAAATAAAACCTTACTTGTAATTTATTGGTAAGAGGTCTGTCTCCACACTTAAAAGTGTATATTATACAGACTTTAATTGAATGCGTGTTCAGCGACCAGTCTGAAAAGAGTAACTAAATACGTAAGCGAAATAAAGTACCACTCACACCTTCGCTATTTAGTCGCGATAAGTGATGGCAAATACAATTCACTGTTAACGGTGACCTATTAATATGTCACCTTGTGTTGCCTTTGAAATCCTAAAGAAGTTAAAATAGAACAGTATTTTCGGTTTTTATAACGCAATTCCAAGAAAAATATATTTTTTTAAGAATGTTCACACTTAATATTTGTTTAATTTAATTCAATATCAAGCAAAAGTATGTATAGCGTAGACCTGAATTATGTTGTATGATTGAGGAAGCGATGAGCGGTTTTGTGTAAGTCACATTATGGCCGATAAATATGGGCTTGTAATACTATAATTATATGGCCCATCCATATAATTATAGTATTACAAGCCCATATTTATTACAAATTCTTGGTAAAAAATTGTTATGTGACCAACTGCGATCGCGAGACGAAGTACGAACAACAAATTAAATTAACATTTTTGAAATGTTGAAAGACCTAAAAAAAGAATGATTATCTACCTCATATAATACTTTAATGTACCAATGTAAAAAAAAAATTATGTTTAAGTTTTTAATTATAAGACCAAATTTTTGCTTGGTTAAAATAATTAGTGATAAATCTGTGAGTATATATGGTTGCGAAGCGCTCATAGCGCAGCCAGTCTGGTTGTGAGTGATGGATGTGAGTGATGAATGTGACTCACCTGGGGTGAGTGACAGTTTGTGACTTTATGTGGCATTTGATATCGAGAGCTTCCTTGTTTCAGATGGCACGTTAAGCCGTTAAATGTTTGTGTTGTAGTCGTTAAGCCATATTAGATTAGGTATTGCGAATAAGGCTATTCGTCAGCTTGAAACAATCTCATAGTAAACACGCCACACACCTGCCTCTGCCCAAACGCATTGGGTTCGCATGAATTCTCTCTCTTCGACTCCTTGGTTTGTTAAAGTAGCCTCGTACCCTATAGTGGGACGTAATAATTATGTGAGTATTTTTTTATTGATAATTTAGTTAAGTCTTTATTTACTGTCTATTATTTTTGTTTTAGTTACTGTTTGAACTTACAGAAACAAAGAAATCTGTGATACAATTTGAATTACTTTAATCATTTGTTGTAATATTTATTGTTGCTAAGCTAAAGACAAAGTCAATAGTTTTGGTAACATACTTGTTTTACATAAAATTTGAGACATACATTGCAGCCAATAACTAATTACCATCACAATTAAGTATTATTTTATTTTGCATGTCAATTTTGTTTTTAACTGTCTTGAAATTTTCCAACCATATTGTTACTTATTGGTTGTTATTATTAATATTTGAAATAAAATTTAATTTTAATTTAGGAATGTGTTGTGGTTTTTTTTATTATTTAATTATTTTCAAACTAGATGTCGGGTACTGACACCGTTTTTTTTTTAAATATTCTCGTAACATCTACTAACTACCACTGTATAACCTGGCTATACTTTTTAATGGAATATAATAAACTGAACCTCTAAAAAATACTTTTTTGATCATCAAAAATACTGATCTAGCATCTAATAGGGGATTAGGTGCTCCATCAGAATTTTTTGATGTACAAAGGTTAGGTTGGTAATTTATTAATTTTGATGACACATTAAATATGAGCCCTTTTTAATGTAATCATCTGTCAATGTTAAATTATAAATTGCAAATTTGTACTCAGGTCCGGCTTTTTGCATCTATATTAAAACTTGTTGTGCCATAACGCGAATCTAAATTTTGCCTTTTATGTGGTCAGAAGACAAATTTAAGACAGGTGTCAGATATTAGGAAATTCAATACCAGGTGCGGTTTTTATAGTACTAGTACATTACGACTAACTTTAATGTAACGCGGCTCAGCAAGCCAAGCATCGTTAATACGTAAAGCATAAATTCAGAATTCTAACACAGCGCCATTTTATTCGTAACTAAAGTAGCTCAGGCGCCTGCGAAACAATTGCATCTGACTGATCTTAAGGCTTCGAAAGTTTGACGATGCGTCTGTCTGACTCCTAATCAGATCGCACTAGAACACTCAGATCAGAGGAAGCAGAGGCCTCATCTACTTTGCCCTTTTTAATCAGCCCCACAATTTCCCTTTCCTTCATACTCCCGACGCTCTTAGTATAGGCCTCAACTTCGATAAATTCAATATAATAATTACCCTAACCTTTCACCCACAGATCTCTACATGAAAACTGACCTTCACTAAAACTATAGTAATCCTTACTAGCCTAGTAGGGATTACTATAGTTGTGCAGTTGTAATCGTTATTTTTCTTAAATAACTCATTTTTACTGTTTATGGAAGTTAATTAAATATTACTTTACGTTTCATGGTTCGAAAGCTTGGAGACCTGAAAACTCCTCTCAGAAACGTTAGTCTCTTCGATGAACAATCGTAACCCTGAACGGCACATAAAAGCTCAAAATCAGAAACAAGCAATTTTCATCGTTTTCAGTTATTCGAACTTTACTTTTTTTCAACTTGACGGGATCCCGAGAATTTACGATCTCGAGTCGGAATTGCATTCCCTACTACTAGGTAATAGTAGCAAGGTTTTCCCCACCCCAACAGAAATCTATAATATATTCAGATGAGGGTCACTATGGGATGTGAGATTATGTATATTTTACTTTTTAACTATATTATACTTGTAATATTCCTTACTACTCTTAATAAAAGTACTTACCGACCTAAAAAAAGTTTTCTCAAACAAATTGTTTCAAAGCAACAGATCTTTCATTGCCAGGATCGGTTTTTGGATGGTTGATAATTTGCACTTGCAACATTCGTAACATACCCACCCACATTTGCACCAAAACGTTTAATCGGTCGTTCTAAGGTGAAGTAATAATGCTTTATTAAGGGGTAACTTAAATAAAAGTTAAAAAATATGTAATAAAAATTTATTTCATAATAAAATTATTAAATACTTTTGTCCATTAAATTATAAATATGCAATAAGCTGCCGTATTATTTACTTTATTTATATCTGACCAGTGAATGTTACATAGCAAAAGCTCAAAAGCATTTAAAGTTAGGAATCAACTTAGCACAGCTTATTGTGCCGAAGCAAATAGATATAGTTGTATGTAAATAATTATATACAGATTTCTTTGGTGTAAAAAAATATATAAAGACGCTTCAGATCTTAAAACCAAGATCTGGTCGGTCGAAACGATTGCAGTTATTTGCAATCTTGCACGTTTACAGGATAGTTGTTAATACCTAGGTACTCTTCCCTCCAAATCTCTTGGAGAGTTTTGGAGTTCATCATCACAATGCCATTAATGATGTTACTTTCGATTTTTTTTTACATTTAAATAATTTTCTTACTTAACTACCTACAAAATCTATCTGTCTTACGTAACTACAACAATATTTTATGACGAATCTATAAACTAAGGGTCCAGACACATTCATCCAAATTTGTTTGTACATTATGAAAGGAATGTAACCTTTAATTTATAACTTCATACCATAAAATATAACCTCTTAACAATCTATTTCTTAGTAAATATTAGTCTCCATTGGACATAATGAAATCAACCAATATTAAATCCAGTTTAATAAGTGGTATGATCAAAGACTTAAAATAGATTATATTCCTTTCAAGCTACCAATCATTCATAAATTGTATTAATTCCTACAAAGTCCAGCTTCATAGTAACTTATGCCATGGTCAATGTACCTGCGCCCATACCAAAACCTACACCCTTTGGTCCGTAGTTGCGGCCGTAGCAGCCGCGGCAGTAAATTTCACCGTTAGGTCCGTCATTCAAGTTGGTGGAATCCTGTAAAAAAAGCGATTATTTATTTTTATTGCCAAGAATATGTCTAATGAACTTGACAGAAATACCTACCTATTTTGAATTGTTTTGGAAGAAATGTGATTGCCTTTAAGACACTAAAAGCTATCTGTATAAAATAGTTTATTACCTTGTGAACTATGGGTATTCGGAAGGGCCACATTTTGTCTATAAGTGTTTTGCCAAACCTCGAAAAAAGAAAGGTGCAATCAAACTGTTATTATAAAAATTACACTACACAAATATGACTCATAGAATGACATTCCAATCTTGTAAAAGCTATATGACAGATGTCACAGATGACTTATCGCTATCGCACAATTTAGTGTCGATTTGATTTTATTTTCTTGTAGAGGAAAGAAAACGTAAACAAAATGAGTTTTTTGATATTTCTTATATTTGCTATCTTTGTAGCAAATAACTCATTAGCGGATTTTACTAGTGAAGACTGTGCTTCACTGGGCTTTATCAAAGCTAATTTGATATGCTCCTCCTGCGATCAATTGAAGGATTTCAACTTAGATGATCTTGTAGTTCACTGTAAAGAATGCTGCCACAACGATGATAGTACTCCAAAGGAAAAGAAATATGCACGTGCTATTTTAGAAGTGTGTACGTGTAAGTTTCCAGCTTATCCACAAATTCAAGCCTTTGTAAAAAGTGACAGACCTGCTAAATTTCCTAACCTACAAATCAAGTATGTGCGAGGCTTAGATCCTATCATCAAACTGTTAGATAAAGATGGTATTGTGAAAGACACAGTGGCAATTGAGAAATGGAACACAGACTCTGTAGAAGAGTTTATAAACACTCATCTTGTAAAAGAAGAAGAAGACGATCGTCAATATTTAAAAACTAATCAAATTTAATTAAGTTAAGTTTTAATAAACATAAACAGTACATATTTGGTGTGTTTTTTTCATGTTTTTTGTTCATTTTAAGAATAATGCTTATTATACAACAACTTTCATTGATATGAACTTAAATGTTTTAACTCCAACATTTGTTACAAAGTGTTGGTACTCCAAAACACTGTGTTGAATACAAAGCAATGTTGTTACTCCAGCTATTTTCATATGTGTGATGTGATAAGAAAAGTGAGATATACACTTGATGGTTAACATAGTCTTAGTATGCCTTTTGCTGCGTTAAAGTGCTCAATATTAAATGCCAAATCCTTTCAAGTACTGGCCTGGGGGCCTACCGCCGAATTCGATGGATTACCGGTAATCCATCTAGATTAATCCGTACCGGGGAATCTGCCGACAGCCACCTCTCATTCATGACCTTCAGTCCGGGACAGACCAATAGGTAAATGGAGAACGCCATTTTGTTTCGATTTTCATGAGTTCAGCGGTACGACAGAATCAATTCGAAATCCATTTTGCCTTATAATCGATTGCCATCGGACTCGGCGGTAGGCCCCCTGTTCATAATTTTGTAGGTACTTCGGTGCTGATTTTTGACTAACTATACTGCAAATTTACGAACACTTCAATTGTGATATTTACAATAATGTTAATTCAGAATAAAACAAGATGAAAAGTGTAAAATTTTATCCAATACCTAAAATAATTAGTAAAAAAATTTGTTAGTCCTGTAATTTTCTGCAAACAATAAAATGAAGTAAATTTGACACTTACAAGAGATCTATGGCAGTCCGCACATGAGAAGCACCTCTTGTGCCATGACCCATTCTTGGAGTGCATCTGTTCAGCAGCGTAAACTGGGTACCCACATCGAGGGCAACCCTTGCCCTTGGCTGCCTTCTGGCCAGTGAAAGGTAATTGTTCTGTGCTGTAAGAAAAATAAGACATTTAGCATGTTAAAACAGGTAGGTGGTTTGGTTCCTAAGATAAATGGTATATATTAAAATTTTCACTTCAAATTATCATCTATAAATTCCCAACCCCATATTAGTTGAATTTCCTTTTTAAGCATATATCTTTATGGCAATAGCAAAATATTGACCAAATTGTTGTATGGGTAACATTACATCGATTTTTAAATGATGGTATACTTTCGATTTATAAAATTACATATAGATTTTTTAAAATAACAAACAGGGCAATGTGTTCATACTCATGGTTTAATATAAAACTGTATGTCTATAGAGAACAAATTCGTGCAAAAATAATACGCATAAATCTTAATAGTTTCATTTCTTATTCCTTGCAATATTTTAGAAATCGGCTTATTTTATATATGGGACCTTAGACAATTTTATATTACTGTTAAATTCATTTTAAAAGCTTAATAGTAGGTAAACTGACTATGTAATAGCTGGCTCCGAGTCTGTGGAGACGAGAGTAGGTGAGTGGCCGAAGCCGAAGCCCTTAGGCCCGAAAAGCTTGGCGTAGCAAGCGCGGCAGTGGATCTCCTTGTCGGGCCCGTCGCACGCCAGCATCGAGTCCAGGGGCCGGTGGCATTCCGCGCAGTTGAAGCACTTCTTGTGCCACATCTAAAACAAATATTAAGAATAAATCAGAGGTACCGACATTATTTAATGAACACTATGCTAAGTGAAAAAAAGAATTTCTTTACTAGAGGTGTTATGTTTTTATCGTATATATAAACAGAACACTGGTTTTAACCTATGCTGGTACAGTTTCTGGTCTTAAAAACAAAGCTCTGGTGCAAAGGTAGCACAGGAAGTACCAACAATAAATAATCTTCACGGAATTTGACTAACGCAATCGACACTTTTTTGTAAATGTGGAGACCAGGAGGAGTCTACGAAACACCTGTTACGTAACTATGGCCTTATGCCGAACTACACTCCTAGGTTTGGCCGAATTATGACAAGCATATATGAAGTGAAAGTCAAGGGGTTGCACAATCCGGCTAAAGGACTAAAGTGCTCCTGGTCTCCACAAGCCATGTCATTTTTGTGCAATCGTATTAAAAGGTATATGTTCACCAAAATCAAAGGAGGACTTACGGTTCCCTTCGCTAGTTGTTGTTCTGCTGCGAAGACCATTCCACCACAGCGTGGGCAGCCTTGACCTTTGGGTGCTAAGATAGATGTTGTGTCAGGGTTGTAGAATGGACGATTGGCGGAAATTTGGTCCTCGCTAAAAGAAAATTTAAGAAGTTTAGTGCTAAAATGCCATAACTCTTTCGATTAGATACCTAAGCGGGGTGTGGAACGGCATTTATTCAGGCCGTCAAAAGTGGGTACGCTTGTTACCGTGTTCGAGCATTCCAAATTTTAAGCAATGGTACCTATCTGATTTTTTAACGTAACCTACCACAAAAATAATTGATCTTTATAAATATAAATACCATGTGCAACACAAATCTTTAGGGATCAAGTGTTATTCCTAGATTTAAGTGATAAATGCTTCGAAAAGTAAAAGTAAGTAAAAGTAAGAAAAAAGTATCTTGAATAACTCAATAAATATAAACTAAATAATATTTTGTAAAAATAAACATACGTAAGCCCATCGGTCTGAAGAAAACCGGAACCGCAAGCGAAGCCATAACCGTGAGGTCCCCACTTCTTGCCGTAGCAAGTTTTGCAGTAAACTTCGCCACCGGGGCCGTCGCAAGCGATGATAGAGTCCAATGTTTTGGTGCAATCGCGGCATTTGAAGCACTTGCGATGCCATTCATGACCCTTTGCTAGGACTAGCTCCGCTGCGAACACTACGCCGCCACATCTAGGGCAGCCCTTGCCCGGTGGAGCTTTGATAGACGCGGTGTCGATCAGCGTTGTTTTTGGCGCTTGATCACTGCACAACAAATAATAAACTGTTGAGTTGCCAACCGGTGAATTAACAAATTGGATCCGTTAGTCACAGAACACACAGACAGACAATGAAACAACTTATTAGTACCTAGTCCAACTTTATTGATAAATGTAAGTGGTGATAAAGTACCTTGTTATATTTGCGTGAATTAATGAGGCTTACTGATAGAAAAGCAGTTGTGATGATGACATTTTAGCATTTCAAAGAATTTTCAAATTCTATTATTTGTAACTTGATTTTTACATGTCTTTTCTAACTATGTAGGTATATCCTAAACTATGTACCCCTTTCCCGAATGTCTCATTTGTTTTGTCTATGATACTGTCGTACATATCGTACATCAGTTAGGTAAAGAAAACGAAAGCTCGGGTTTCTCCTAAGAAAATGTATGTAGCTATCTGATATCCCAAAACCGAACTTTCTTTTCCTGTGTTGGAGTCCGGTATAATATAACGCGTACCTAAGTGGATCTACACCAGAATTCATGTTGTAAACCCAAAATGCCATGGCTAGTCTCGCCGATATTAAAATTAGTTCATCTAAGAGCGGAGAGCCCAATCTATTTTCAGATTGGCTTCTTGCCATCTCTTGTTTGTATTATAAGCTGTTTTTATGAAAGTGACTATACGATGGAAATAACCTGGACCCTTCGTGAAACTTGAGATGTTTTATATAATACGAGATCTAACAGCAATGCCTGATATTTTATAGTACTTATATAGAAAACACAAACTTTTTAATAAAAATTATATGAAGTATGACTATTATTTATCAACATAATTATGTAAACTAAATTTCTTTTTTTTTTTTAATAAATCTGTAATCCCTAGCGATAAAATATTGGTTTCTCTTTCTATAGATTATTTCTATATTTGTAAGGATAATCAAAATAAAGTTATTTATGTAATATGACACTATTGGTATCATATCTCTAGAAGTTCTAGAATAGAACGTTTTTTTGCCTCAAAATAAGACAAGGAGAACTTAGAAATAGGTAACATGTTTCATACCTTTGAATTTCGTGAAGTAATTTTGCTTATCTGATGATCATGGCATTTTTAACTATAGTTTCGTTTTTACGCGTGATATAAATGCCTAAACATTAGGCGTAACTAATAAATGGCGAAATTTTTTTTTAATTGTCTGCCCTTTGTGACATCTTTAATTGTAAAATATTTAATTAAAAGAAAAAGAAAGAAAGTCGTTTTATTGTTGTACGAAATTCTCGATAAACAGAGACATAAATGTGTACTACCAATGGGGTCACAGTATAAGCTGCCGCGCCCTAAGCCAGTTACTTTAAACATGGTTTATTCATATTAAAAATGTGTAAGCTCGGGGAAGCGTACACCTTAGAGGACAAAGGAGGTCATGGCCACTTAAAATTTCCTGAAAGTATAGAGACCAGATTTTACGCCAAAAATTCCGTTTATGCTTAGCCTCTGACTAAACAGTTAAATTAATAACTAGCAAAGATCTGAAAAACCGGAGACGGATAATGAGTTATAATTCTTTGTATTTCGTTAAAGTATGATAATTATTGATAATTTAGTAATGAGTGTTATTAAAAGTAAAACAATAAATAACTATTTGCTCAAGCTGAAGCAAATATTGTGTTAGAATGTTAATGATAAAGCAGTCATATAGACTACTTCTTTTCAGGGACTGTGACACACCATTCAGGTAAGTACCTTTGCCACTCTATGTCCTTTACATCACACATAAGTCCTAGAGACGACATTCCCCCATGGCCTATACCCCTAGGTCCAAATCTTTGTGCGTAGCATCCTACAGCAAAAGCAAATAAGCGTTAATTATTTCATCCAGTGAGTACACAGCGTTTGAAACAGAATCAAAATTGAAAGTCATTATTAAAGCTGTACCCTCGCCAGATGATCTACAACCCTTTAAATAGGCGTTTCTTACCCAATGGCGTTAGGGTCACTTTGCAGGACACCGGCTCCCTTTCCGTAACCATAACCTTTGGGGCCAAACTTCTTTCCATAACATACTAAAGAAAACAGAACACAGAATTAGATTGTTACGAACGGGAACAGGAAAATTATTCAAGAAATAACACATTGACAATGATTTTTTATCTGATGTAGGTACAAATTGATTCATGGCGGAACGAACCTTTGCAATAAATGTCTTGGTCAGGACCTTCGCAACAGTTCGTGGAATCCAGTCCCTTGTGGCACTCGCCGCACTTGAAACACTCCTTGTGCCATCCCTGGACAGACAGTGAGGGTTAGGGTTCGTACATGCAAGGATCAGAGAACAGTGCTTATGGGGACACGCTGTTAACACAGTGATTGTGATGATATTATCTTACAAACATCATACAACTTGGGACTTGAGTTTTGGGGCGAACATTATTATGTTGGTACCTCGACAATATATCTCGCTATCTGGGCCATCACAATGTAAGGTGGAATCAAGAGTCCTGTTGCAATTTAAGCATTTGAAGCATCTCCTGTGATAACCCTAAGACGAATAAATGTTACATTATAATAAGTTATTTTAAGATGGTTTGTTTTCCAACTTGATAATTTTTGTAGGCGTCATCAAAGTGATTTGGTTGGTACATACTTTACAATGTGGTGGACTGGTAATTTAATATCACGTTTTATTAAAGATTCAAACTTTATTTAGGTATGAAAGAGTTAATCATAGTGGTATTACCTTTCCACGAGCCAACATCTGTTCGGCCGCATACACGAACCCACCGCAACGCGGGCACCCTTGCCCAGGCGGGGCTTTAGCAATGACGCGGGGCTCCATGCATGCGCCATTGGTCCTTGCACCCCTGTACATATGTAAGTTTTAGTCAGTTGTTCGATTACTTAGTTTGGGTCTAGCAACGTAGACAGAAGAGAAGTTAGAAGCCGTTAGACGGCGGAGCATTCCGACCGCTTCTATTCTAACAACGGCGAAGCTGTTCTGCCGGCGGCGCACCTCCGCCGTAATGGGAGAAGGTAAGGGCTCCCGGCCGCCCGCGTCACACCGGTCTCGCACTGCACTACACATATTAACACAGAGGGCGCTTTCCTTATCCCATCACATATAATTTACTAATTGTTAGAGCTAAGATAGAAGCGTTAGAGTTTGTTATAAGAGAGTCAGCAGCGAGGAAAGTTAGAAAACACGAGGTATTTAAGGCGCATGCCTTCTAGGTGCGTTTGGAGCAGAAGCCGTGCTAAGGCTTGACAGATTGTTTTCTCACCGTTGCTCCGTAGTGTTGGGGTGGCCCCAGGGGAGGAGGGTGGGATCGGGGGGAGCGCGCTCGAGTCGGCGAGGCTTGCTGGCGCAGATACACCTCGCCGCATCGACCGCGCTTCCTCTCGTTAACACAACTAACTCAGGATTTGGTAGTCGACTTATTTATTGGATTTTGTATAAATTATAAATAATTTTCCGATAAACAAAATAAATTAAGCGATAGCGAATAATTAATATCCTAACTAAAATAATTATAGTAAAGAATGGCGTGCGTTCGCGAGGCACCGCTGGTTGGCCGAGATGCTTGTCGGCGTCCCGCTAGCTCTGCTGGACGGCAGCCGCTCGCTCAATTCCTGTTGCGACATAAACGGAGACTGGTCATGCACGTGTCAGGCAGCGCGTAATGTACAGCCGAGCGCGCTGTCTACAGTATGAGTTTTATATACACACGGTTAATGTGGTTACGCACGGGCCCAGAGGCCGGTCGACTATGCGACCTTAGATAAGGAAAGACCCTCAGTGGCGCGGGCGGTGGGGAGCTAAGGGCGGTACTTACGTGTCGGCCTTCAGATGGTCACCAGCGTCCATGGAAAGGCAGCCAGCGCCACCACCGAAGCCGTACCCTTTAGGACCGAACTTGCGCGCGTGGCACATTTTGCAGAACAGTTCTCCTTCGTGTTCTGAGCAGTTGGTAGAGTCCAGCAACTTCTGGCACAGTCCTGAATCGAAACGTGAATTATTTGTAATGTGACGCTTTCATAATTGTTACGAACAATTGAAAACCTAAAAACCACTACCAAAATAAGACTAAGCTATACATTCGTTTTGAAATATATTTTAATTAGATTCGAAATTTCAGAGCACAGCGGTGTAGTTATTTTGCCGCAATGTTTGAAATATGAGTAACACAATTTGTAAGACATGTGTACACGAAATCAAAAAGGTGGTAACTAAGAAATGTAGTAAAATAGTCTATCATAATAATTGGTTGAATTGGACTAATCAGTTATTTGTGAGATATTAATTTTGTTCAGTATCTAAAATGTAAAATAAAATGCAATGAACCGCCCGAAAAAGCCCTTATCTGAAATATTTAATCATGCCTCAAATTAATAGCGATGCAGGACTGCCCTTTGTATTTTTTGAAATATAATGGAGTTTACCCTTTTTTTATATTTGCGAGCTTAAAGAATGAGATCCTTGCACCATCCAGATCCTGTCCGGAATGGTGGTTGGAACTCTTATTTGTGTCCTACTCAATAAAGACCACCCAATCCACCCATATTTGTGTGTGTATGGGTTTGCATCAAAAGTATGCCTGTGTCTCAATTAGTACTATATGTCTGATGGTGTGCCTATTGTACAAAATAGAATATACTACTTTATGCTTGTCATATACTTTCATGGGTGGATTACGTATTGCCTGCCAACTTTTATAATTAATTTCCAAAGTCGGTTAATAAATAATTTAAGAATATTTTATGTAATATTTTCAGGTGTAAACATTTTATATCTTATTTTATATACATATTTGTAAAAGCAAGCTTCTCTAGGAACTACTATTTTCATTCAGGCCAGTTTGAGAACAGTGTAATTTGTTTTAGACACCTTTTTCTTAAAGTGCTTATGTTTAGCTTAATGATCATATTATGAAAAAAAAAACGTCATCAACTGTTTATTAATATTTTTAAACTGATTTATAATGTTGTACTGGTATAATTAGCGTCTTTTTGTCATTTTTCCGCACCTTTAACGAGTAATTTAAGGTAATTCTAAACGGACATGTTAAACTTCTGCCCCGTTGGTCTTTTTTACAGCAGCTACTTGTAATGTGTTGATGCACATTTGATTTGGTACTTTTGGATACAAAGAAGCAAAGTTGGGAAATGTAAACTGTCAAAATCAGTCCAGTTGTAACCGGAACGATTCGATATTTACCGGAACCACCAGACAGTAACTTTTTTGTATGCCTGCTAATATGTTATTGTAAAACTTCTGTTCCTACACATACTGTATGTTCTTTATAAAATAATTTTATATGTACCTACGTCAACATTGTCATCATTTCAGCTACATGAAGTCCACTGCTGGACATAAAAGCCTCCCCTATAGTTTTCCAGGTAGATGTACGTCACTTATAAAAAAAATTGTACAATATTGTTTAAAACTATCTTTCATTAGAACTATCACCACATAAAATATTTTCATCGCTGAGCCATGTAATTAATTCCCAGAGCCGTATGTAGAAAAGTGTTTAGATCTTATTTGTAAACCATAAGAGGTGCAATTCTGATAATTACTCTTGACTTTATTTTGTTTTCCATATATTCTGCAATTTCTACTATAAAATAAATCAGGCTACTACCTATTTTAAATTAGTCTTTTAAGGGTGGTTAAACTATTTGGCACATATTGAAATAGAAAATTTATCTATTTGGCAACGGAATCATTATAAGTTACGGAAAGTTTACATCTAAGTAAGTAGGTAACTATTTATCTACTGTAAGGTATGTCATGTTTGAATTTAATAATATTTATATTAGTTAGAAAAATAGGAAGAAACTCACCGCATTTAAAGCACATCTTGTGCCATTTAAGTCCACCGGCCACTCTCTCCTCGGCTGCGTATACGGACTTGCCGCATTTCGGACACTTGGGGTTATCTGCTGGTTTGAAAGGCATTGTGCTGGCTTAACTTATCCTGAAAAAGAAAGTTACCAGTTCAAACGCTCTGCTCGATCTATTAGGTCGTTCGTATCAGGGTTACAGCGGCGAAGGCGACTTGCATTTGGCACTGTGCTAACTCAGACGAACATTCGAATTATTTCTATCATCTGTTGCGACACTGTTCTACACATAGAGTAATTTAATGCAACTTTAATCTTATCACTTTTTATCTTATGCCACTATTTAAACATAATCATCGATCACCGGCATTAGAATTGAAAACAATGAATTTGTTGTCGAGTTTTGTTCTAGTTTAAGTGACTTTCTTTGGCCGTAATCCAAGTCGACTGCACCACTTCCATTGCAACTGAACTGACACTTTATTGCTCAACTGCGTACCCGCAGACCGAACGTTATGCGTGAGACGCTGACTTCCTCCAAATGCGAACAGTTCGCGCAAAGTATGCTGTGGTTATGGAAGGCAGGGCGCGCGCGCGTGGGTGCCCTGCTGACGCGCCTAATTTGGGGCGTTCAGGTAAAGTTACGCTGGAGCGCAGAGTTGCACCGCTATTAATAGTTCGAATTGGGAAGAAGCAGCGAATTCACTCCCGGTTGCGTGATGTTATGACAACGTTGCGATCACTTTCACCGAGACACGGACCTGTTCGTCGAGTCGCTACGAGAGTCGCGCTCCCGGCGTATTCAGTGCAGGGCGGAGTTGCCTAGACTGTTGTGCGCGCGGAGGTCGAATGGTGAGCGAGGGCAAAGCGCCAGCGTAGTCTATGCGCGGGTTGCACACGGCCCCAGTGGCGGGGCGCCTCCCGCAGTCCACACACCACCGCCGCCCCCACGTGGATCCTAATACTCAACCCCCAACAACTACATCCCTTCTCAAACTAGGTCTTACTTCTGTAAGTTCCTAGATATCTACTCTAACCCTCCGTTCTATTCGTTTGTTAATCGCGCACGCATTCTTGCCAAGTGCAATTAAACCTTCGATATATATTTGTATCAATGTTTACAAAGTGTATTAACCTCTCGTAATTTAAGGAAACAAATGCTTACAGTTTCCAATAGAAAACAAAGTTGATTTGTTGAATGAAGGTTTTATTTTTCATTTCTTATAAGTACCTACTATATTACTTATTTAGTTTTAATAGCATAATACTTATTTGTTTTATATAGGTAATAGAACTTATGCTCCTGCTATAAATCGATTTTAAATGTATTTAATTTATAGTTAACCGGTTTTGCTCTCGAGTAGTAATCCGAGAAATTTAAAAAAACCGGCCACGTCTTCTCTTTTATGCTGAAAGAAGAAAGTCGGTTTTCCTAAAAGAGATTAGAGGTATTTAGATCATACTCTATCACGGATTGGCACTGGGTCAGCAGGTGTGTGGCGTCCTGCTTATTATCACAGAGACTATCATCTTAACGTGCCTCCAGAAGCAGGAAACCGCTAGATGTTAATTGCCACAAAAACGGTCACCCATGTAAGGACTGACCTCTTGTGACCGATTGTTGCTCACTAAAGTAAATAAGTAGAGAAGCTCAGAACTTGTCGTTACTAACCAATGAGCTACGAACGGTTGTGAGCAAAACAGTACAGCTTAATCGGAACATAGTATAGCTTCGTGAAACTAATGGAATACTAAACGTGTATCATGCTGTCAAAACCTGGTTCAGTTCAGAATAAGTGCAAATCAAAAAGTCGAGTTGCTGCATCAATTTTATGATATTTTTGTGTGGCGTAAAGAAACCGAGAGGTTTTATATAAAAAAATATAATAAAGTTTCATAACGATTTGATAATTTATTGTCAAAAGTAAACGGTTAATAATTATGGTTACACTCTTCAACCTATAAACTATAACCAACTTATAAGCCCCCTTATAAGTTTCAATAAATGATACATAGGAACAGTCATGATCACGATCGAATTACCTGTTGATCGAATTACACAAAAGGGAAACGTAAAAGAAAGATGGATGCCGTAAATGGTTACTTCTACTACTACCTACGGTTTTTATTTTTCTCACTCAGTTAATAAACTGTTATTAAATTTATTGAACGGTCTTACTGCGGTAGACTGCGGTTTCGTTAAAAGATAGCAATGTAGATAGTACCTTCATGATATAACTTATTTAGCTTCCACACGCCTGGAAATTAGTTCTGAATAGTTATATGATTTGCCCGTGGGAAAGACAGATTTTCCGGCGGGACAAAATTGGCCAATGATTTAATTCAGGCCATACGTCGAATTTTAACTATTTGGTTTTTTAATTCGTGAGATGAAAATGCACCAACTTCCATATGTATAATAATTATTCGTAAAATTCATATATTTTAATATAGTATTTAGAGCACATTGGAGAAATTAGCCTAAATCAATTATCTACACATTAGATTTATCGATTGATCTAAAATATTAATATGTTAGGAAGGTCACCTACTAATATTAGATAAAGTGTAACCATTTAGTATAAATAAAGTTTGTATATATATAAAAAAAATTAAAGTCCTGATACCAAAAAACAATTTTTGGTAAAAAGTATAGAAAATCAATATATAATTATGAACAGCATTTACACTCTTGTACTTATAAGAAAAAGTCATTGGCGTCCGTATTAGGTTATGAAAATAGCCGCAGTTATAAATAGTAAATTATCAATATGAGACTAAAATAAAACAAGGAACCCTTGAATCATAATTCTGGCAAGTGAGTCTTGTCGTGTCCATAACTATGTTCGGCAATGAGTAGGGCCACTCAACAACAAACCACTCTATACAGACTATAAAACACTAATCTTGGAATATAAACAAACGATATGGCGGACGTAGCTCCGTCTGCTTTAGCTATGTGTCATATTAATGAAGTCACCTTGTCATGTTTAATAAACATTGCACTTTTGTGTAAATTAGGTACGTATAAAGAGTGCAGATCAAAGGAAACATCAATACTTGTTATAAAACAAAGTCTTCCGTCGGTCTGTAGGTAACGTATAATAATATGTATAACGAACTCAAAAATAAACTATTGAACTTTCTTGGTTATCGCTAATAGGGAGGGAGAACATCTAGAAAGGTTAGATAATAATTTATCGTGTATGACGCTCCATAGCTCCGGTGACATGAAATAAACTGCATTTGTTATAGAATAATTAAATGAATATGATTTGTTTTGAGGCACTTGTAGTTTAAATTTTGTTGCTTCTAATTTAACAGAAATAAAACAGAAATATTGCCTAAAATATTTTTTAGATTTTTCTTTTAGTTTCATAATTTTTGGCTCTAACAAAACAAGCTATTTGATTTAGTTTAATAACAAAAGGGGTTCATTCAAACGTGATCACTATGATACACATTAGATTATAAAAAAAATTCTTTTGCAATGTATATCTAAACACATGTTTTTTTTCTGGAATGTATTTACCAGAGAAAATAATATATTAAAATGTTTAATGCTATGCTATGCTAGCTGTATCTGATCCGTAGAATATTACGTTTACAATTAGTCCAGTGCGTTCGTGCCACATTGAGGCACACATACACATAGATAGGTACTCTGCCAACTTGTGCACACCTGTCCATCTATTAATATTTTTCGCAAAAATAACCGCACTATGAATATGATTTCATAATGAAATTACTTTGTCATCGGCTAAAATTGTTATAGCTGATATATAGACATAGACACATTGATACATAGACAACTTCAGTCGAGTCAGATAGTATTATTATACTGAAGTTGTCCTCGTTGACTTTATATGCAAATACTATAGAAGAAAGTCGTCTAGAATGTTTCTATCTGGGAGGACTAAGTCGCCAAGAACCTGAGAACCCTGAATGGGATCGAATGGGCAAACCTGGAACAAGAACCAAAGAAATGGCGAACTTTAACTTTCGACGACCGATATGGCGTGGAGGCCAGGTGGAGATAGTATACCTACACTTCACTCCAGAGGTCGCGGGTTCGATTCCCACACAGAACAAATCTTTGTGTGCATGAACATGAATATTTGTTCTGGTCTGGGTGTTTTCCTATGTATATTAAGTATGTATTTACAAAAAAAAAAAGTGTTTAAGTATGTTTATCCGTTGTTTAGTATCCATAACACAAGTTCTTAATGATACTTATCTTGGAACTAAATAATTGGTGTAATTGTCAGAAAATATTTATTTATTTAAGACCAGAACCCACTTCGGGACGCTTAGCCAGTGAAGTAAGTACCTAAGCAAGTAAATTACCTGTATGATTAATTACTATTTCAATGTTCGAAAACAATTAATATAATAATAAATAACAATAATAATAAATATTTGTGACACTTACACCAATTATTTAGTTCCAAGATAAGTATCATTAAGAACTTGTGTTATGGATACTAAACAACGGATAAACATACTTAAACACTTTTTTTTTTGTAAATACATACTTAATATACATAGGAAAACACCCAGACCAGAACAAATATTCATGTTCATGCACACAAAGATTAATATGGTAGCATGTTTATTAATTGTAGCCTTCTGAATATTCCGATCCTAACGTTCTGTCCCACATGTTATATGATTATTGATAGGAAGATTATTTGCAGAAAATAGCTTTGAGTGAACATATGGTCTCGTGTGCAACATAACATAAAAGGGCAGTCCATTGCACAAGTGGCACAACTGTTACTGTACTCGTTATGGTTCGACAATCACGTATCTAAACCTTCTAAAGATATCCTTTTAATGATTTATCTGGCAATATTCCTCGCTTATAATTATGACCAACGATCGCTTGCGACACCGTCCGGGACTTTGTTATATTTTGAGTTAAAAAGTGTACACTTTACGCCATAAATATGTATGTTTCGAAAATTTGCCACAAGAAGCAGAAAAAAATTACTACTTGTATTTTAATTTTTTTTTTTACTTCTGAATGCATGTAATAAAAAGCTCTTTAATGTGACGTTACAAACCGCACACTTAATTTTATTTAAAAATAAAGTTTTACATGATTTGTGTGTCTTCCTTTAAATTATCAAGTTGACATTCGAAGATCCTGCGGTATTTTTGTATTATAATTCGTAGGACTTAAAAAAACATAGAATCCCTTTTTATTTAAACATATAGGTATATTACAAAATAACTTTTATTTGATGAAATGAAGACAGCGACAGCACTAGTATTAAACTTGGTTTAACTTTAGATCTAGTTTTGTAATAAGCCTCATAGAAACTTATGTACAAGTAGTTTTTAGAGACTTTTTAGTTGTCTTCAAGAGTTATTCAAATTAAAGAGTATAAAGTAATAGTCGTGTTTTATAGAGAAGGTGTTTGTTCCGGATTAGACACTATATGCGGCAGGAGAAACTTACCATTAAACGATATTTTCGATATTTGAAATAATTAATAAACCAACCTGTGCTGAATGTGTCACTGAGATGGAGGGTAAGACTTATCTGTGTAATCAAAATTCTACCGGAACCGTCTTTCATAAAAACAATAGAGCACAGAAATAATAGGAAGTAGACAACGCGATTGTTAAAATATTTTTTAATAGCAATTGCAATCACCCAAACTACTACATATATCATGTTCATACATAGCATTTTTGTCCTTATTGGAATCAAACCTAGCGGGTAATCCAGCAGACCTCTGCGGCATAACAGCTCAAGGTTAATACTTATAAAGTAGGCTAATAATATTCTCATATTAGTAAAAATCTTGAGAGCACCTTAGGTTGAAGAACGAAGATTGAATGATCTCCAAGAATTGTTCAGCTTAAATATTTTGCAAGTCGCTAGAAGCAACGGCACCAACAATGCGGAAAGTCGATCTCGTAGAATTTTTTTCTCCTAAAGTTTGGAAAACGCCAGAACATGGTAGCCATTCATCCAGTTAGTGAGTTTCGAGTAAAGACCGAAGCACGAACGACGGTGAAGCGCTCGTAGCTCTGCGGTCCTCGGGGGTCGGAAACAATTACCAAAGTACAGCATAGTTTACAGAGGTCAGTCCTTGGATGGGTGACCGTTTGTGTGGCATTTGATATCGAGCGCTTCCGTGCTTCGGAAGGTACGTTAAGCCGTTGGACCCGGTTATCACTAAATGTGGTAGTCGTTAAGCCATGTTAGAGGCCTCATGGGCGGCTTGATAAATTCTAACAGCAGGACGCCATACACCTGCCTCCGCCAATCCGCACTGGGTCAGCGTGATGGAGTATGACCCAAAACCCTCACACCTTGATATGTGAGAGGAGGCTCGTGCTCAGTAGTGGGACGTTAATGGGCTGAAATGATGAAAATGATGAGTAAAGAACATGAAACCAAAGTCAGTATATAGGTATGTGCGTCTGGCCTGAGATGCGGATTATTTTTGTTTTTTAATCAGACGATGATGACCGTGAAATGATCTTTGAATAATTTATCCACGTAAACATTGTTGGCACCACTTCAAACTTGTCCTTATCGTGATCGCACCTTTTTGAAGTCGCATTATTTCACGCCATGACGTAAATTCCACGGCACAAGCAATGTCATACCTCTGAAAGATTTGTGTGTTTTCAAAGCTGAAATTTGAAATAAATGAACCACAAAATAATAATACAGATATGTCTTAAAGACACATGATGCGTATTAATGGAAAAGAGGATAAAAATCTTTCTGATAAAGAAATATTGCATTAGCCTATTTTGATTCGCAACAAGGTCGGATGACGTGATAAAGGTTGCTATACCATACTAGATGTAGTCCACCTGTAATAGATCACTCACATTGGAAATAATAAATGTTGGAAATTGAATTTTGGAAATCTTTTGGGAATATGTTTGTTCAGCAGCGATTGCTTTTGTGCTGATGATGTTGGTATTATTATATGTCAAACATTGGACCATAGTAAGTGGGAGTTTAGGACTTCTTGGCGGGAAAGTGAAGCGTCATGTCTGTAGTTTTTTTTATTTTCTAAAATTTGTGATATTTCGAACATTAATGTGTAATAACGGTGGATTATTATCCGTTAAGTGTTTGTGAACGTATATGAGTGTTGGTAAATGAAACAAATCAGTGCAACATCACTTTTCAAATTCTCTCAAGAAGTACATATGAGATCTCAGTATAGTCCCACATCTTTACTGAGGACTCAAGGGGTTTAGGGGGAGGCCATCTCATTTATCATCTTTATCACCACTTATTCTCATTTACTATGATTTAAATGTTATTAATGTATATCTTACTTGACACTGGCTAAATGTGCTAAACGCACGAAGCCATTATTTAAAAGAAAACAAAAGTGGGAGTTTACTGCAGAACTGATATTAAATTAAATGAAAAATGCTTTATTAAATTTGGGGTACGACGTAGAATGTGCAGAGAACTTAAAAATGTAATGTCAAGAGAACTTCGAAGTTAGAGAAGAGATAGCTATTATTATTTATCATACATATATAATTATTATTTTTTAGAAAAAAGTTTAAAATTCCATACAGTTTTTTCATAAAACTTCAGTGAATTGTTATTGACTAGTATCCATTGCGCAGCATTCTTTTGTTTGCAAAGAAACTTTCACTGGAGATAGGGTGCCAAAAAACAAATATAATTCCATTTTGTTTTACTTATTAGCAATTTATCTCTTACAAAATATGATTGCGTAAGTGCATTTACTGAGTGGCTTGATCTAGGATCTATTTGACCGTGAGGCGATCTGACTGTCAACCTCTACTCATACTTCAACACTTCATAAGTGACTCATTCGCACCTTGACTAACACTTCACTTTATCACTTTTGGCACAGCTACGAGAATTTCGCAAAAGTTTAGGCAATTTTTTTATTTAAAAAAAAAACCTGAGTAACTCAAGTCTCATAAACATAAATACTTTCATTGTTACCATTTTAAGCACAAATTAATTTCATATTTCATTTTCTACATATAATTTTTTTACAATTAATCGTAACAATGTAGAGTTTAACGAGCTTAAATAATGTGTAAAATATATGACGATTTGAAATATACAGATGGGTTTCATTTGCCTAGATGGGTATAACGTTAGAAAGGACGGGTGAAACCGACATTCAAATATGAGAATAGATATAATCAATCAATCAAAAATCATATTTCATAAACTATTACATAGTAGGTACATAGAAACATCAAAATTTAATATAAATATAAAACAACAATCCAAATACTATTCAATTGAAATAACGATGCTTAGATTTACTTATATGCAACAAAACAATTTAAAAGCAAAAAATATTTAAGTGTAAGTGATTCTAAGTGCCAGTTCCAAACCACCGCTCTTTTGAATTTATCCCTTGGTTTTTGTTAGTTGAATTACAATCTTCATTTGTCTGTGAAGCTATACAATATTATTAATAATAGAATATAATATCATAAAATAGAATAGCTACATAATAATTATCCAAGTTTCAAACGTATGATAAAAGAATAACAAATATATATGAATTGAACACTATAAGCAGTGTATGCACTCTAGTGTAGGGATGCCCCTAGTTGGGCATGGGGGGATACATAGGTGACATTGCAAAATTCTTAAACGTCAGAAGAAGAACTAGAAGCATCAATTTGAAGGTAAATTAATAGCAAACTTTAAAAACATCTACCCACTCATAACTACAATCAGCTAATACATATGAGAATATTTAATAATCAAATTGTAGATATACAAGTATGTACAACATTTACATTCAACTATGTTTTAAGTGATTATTTCCGATGATTAAAATTACTGGGCCCTCATTTCCTTTCAATAAATAATGTAAATGTACTTGTTTTAAAAAAAGTCTACGTTGTTGGAAAAGTTATGTGTACATTCAGCCAAAGGTCAATCGTAACATTTTAATAATTGGAGTTTATACACACCTTAACCCTTTGTAATAATAGTCAATTTTGAACTGATATGTCAGCAAACCTGACAAGAGGCCAGCTGAACATAGATGGGTTTCATGTGCCTTAGTGCCAAGTAGTACCGGGTGAAATCGAAATTCGTTTGACAAACTTGAGTGACAGCGTGATTGATCAACAATAATAATAAATAACATGGTTATTTATAATAAACCAAATTTTCGAAACTAATTAAATATTATTTCAACCAGCTTTCTAGGAATATTAAAAATTTATAAAAATGGTAGTAGACTTATCTAACCTAAAGTTCAGTTTTCTTTGGCTAGGTAGGTGACAAATGAATAAGTGCAATAGGCAAAAGACACCGACTGGTGATGTCCTGTATTGTGTAAATGGACATCCCGACAAATAATACCATATTGAACAAAAAATAATAATGGAAAGCAAATGCTTACCCGAAATTTATAGTGAAGCACTTTCATCAGATTGCCAGTGTTTAATGCTTATTTATTAGGTTTAGTGTTGATTGTTTTGTGTGGTCCAAAGGAAAAAAGACAACCCAACACGGGATGATTTGTGAGCAATGATATATAGAGAAACGGGTGGTCCCTGACGAATAACAGAGGTGAGTGGAAGGGAAACTGCGACGACCATTGACAAACTGGCAGAGTGATTTTGCCTGTTGCCCTATGAATAAATTTATCAATTTTACTTCAGTTCACAAAAAACTAGAAATTTTATATAATTTATAACCTTGGCCTCTGTCTAATTAATCAGTCTATGCCACAGGTGTGTTACGGTATTAAAGAACCATAATTTTATGAATCATCATCATCGTCACCAGAATATGCTTAAAATAGTAATCTTTGTTCATATACTCGTACTAGGAAGCAGCTAGATTAACTACCGCTTTGGATCTGGTTTCGATCGATCTGCCAATTGCCATCAACTGCAGATGATACTTCCCTCAAAGAGCGCCGACCATGCAGGTCATCTGCAGAACCCATCCATCTTATATTCATAAGATGGTTAATAGTAGGACTTTTTCTGTGCCCAACTAGAGCCTAAAAAGCAGCGTATTAGATGTGCATTCATAAATTCATGTCATTTTCGCATAGAATCTTATCTCTTCATCCACATTCAAAGCTCTTGTCATCCAGGCTTTTTTATTCTTAAGTGAATAATATGAGAATATAACTTCCTTAAAGTTATGACGAAACAAGAAATTCTTGTGGGACAAATATAAAGAGTTACCAAGTACTCGGATTATTTTCAGGTGTGTTCTCTTCAGAGTACAGGTGTGGTGGATCCATAGAGACGCGTGGGCCGAAGCTAAAATAACGCAGAAACAGCTAGCTCAAGTATTACTCACGCGCCGTGGGCTGCCACGAACCCACGCAATATCAAAATTTTATACACTACATTTAGAATTACTACTGAAATGCTAGCCGGACAATTAGTCGTCACGTATCGTTACTTGCGTTTATATTAATATTTGTGGATTGACCACATTTATACTAACACAACATTTCTTTTCAATTAAAATTAATGTCTCAGACGGTTATTTTTTCAAGTTAATATACTAAAAAAATATTTTGATGGAAGCTGAGTGGAGTCCGTCAGTACTTAGAGAACATATATTTTTAAGCAGCTGAAGATTAAAAGTAAAGTATTAACAAACTTCTTCATACTTACGAAAAATTCACCTTATTACAAACTTTCATAACTATTAATTTACAATTTAAAAAAATATTGATACTTTTAATTTACTTAGTTTTTTAGACAGGGCTTTCAAGTTGTTGTTGAGGGTAAAATCGAATATGAACTCTTTGGAATTTTTATTTT
The DNA here is from genome assembly GCA_949126915.1 of Musotima nitidalis. NCBI lineage: Eukaryota > Metazoa > Arthropoda > Insecta > Lepidoptera > Crambidae > Musotima > Musotima nitidalis. Next base: position 10,926,454 of record OX421418.1, on the reverse strand, counting down.
AAATTGACATCATTTTACTATATTATGTAGTCAAGGGTAAGAAAGCCAAGTATAGTGACCTACAACTGCACGAATGAAATACATTATACAAACCGTTATACATTTTTTATTATATTCTCTATTGCCGTGCCGCGAATAGTGCCACCACCTCTCATTTCACGGGGATTCGTAAGAGTCGACGAAGAGAAATCCTACTGGATGATGGGCAGCAGCGTCACCCTGCGTTCTGGCTGAATCTGCGATCACTAACACGCCTGCCGAGTACAGTGATTATGGGCAAATATCCCCAATATATCAAACGATTAGGATGGTCAACGTTCAGCAGTGGCCTATATATGGCTGAAATATATATGTGGCTATATGTGGTATGGTAAATTATATTATGAAAATATGGATATTATATTAAATTATCCTCCTATGCAAATTCAGAGTATTTAAAGTGCTATTATATATGGCTGTATAAGCTCTATTGCACATAAACTGAAATTTGACCATTTGATCTATATTATTATAAAAATATACTCGCTAAAACATTTTTTGCTATAAAACTGATTATCAATATAAATTGCAGTAATCAAATCACAAGACACAAAATTTTACAGCGAACAAAGCGTACTACGTCTATTTAACATTACGCTCGTCAGTGCTTCAACCAATTCATTAGCTTGTTAAATGTATTTATTTATTAATGAATTGTAACATCAAAACAAAAATAATGGCGTGCGTAATTGTGACTGTTTCTGAACCAACATTGTTAATCTGCTATTTGGCAACCACTTCTCCAACAACATTTCGTTTCACAATTAATATTATTTTCCAAGTCTGACAAGGGTCAATTTGTGATTACGACAATTTGTTAATATGCAATGCAGACAGTAAAATTTTAAAAGCATTTATATAATAAGTACAACTTTGACGAATAGTATATTATCAAAATGTTGTTGTAATTAACTTAAAGTCAAAGACCCCTCTTATGCAAATTCAGATTATTTAAAGTGTTAATAATTTATATTAATTGTCTGTAGGTATAAACCTACAAGAAAAACACAAAACAGATTGTTATAAGGTACAAAACACCAAAATTAGACAATTTTTTAATGATAAAATAAATAATAATAGTTTTTTTCTTGTTTTGCAGTATCAAGAAGAAAGACATAGATTCTGGAAAAGGAAACGTTACTAATCAGCAAACACATTTATGAACCCAATTAAGTAGACATAAGTTACATTTGATATTATGAAAGGACCGACAAGAGACCCTATACACGTGGCCCTTTTTCTATTTAGGTCATTGTGAAGTTAAAGCTGTCTTATACCGCAGTTATCATCGCAAATCACCAGGTGCGATACGTCTGTCTGCCTTCTATATCTGTTTGTTTATTTATTATATAAAATCACGTAATATGTTAATGTATGAGCTAAATATACGGGGAGATTATTCGTCTATTCTCGTCCATGAACGCAGCACGTTGCCACCGAGAGTGAAATGCACAAGAATTGAAACCGGATATTTATAAACATGTCCAGAATAGACTTATTTCCTCGTTGATCTGGATTCTTAAATAGGTAATGTATTGAAACCGTCTTACTGATCGATGATATTGTTCCAAATAATTTTAAGCTGCTTTTTTGTGTATATAGACTCAAAATCAGGCTTGGTTGAATGAATATTAAAACATTTCGTTATTGATGCCCCTGGGGTTGCTAGCTTTCCATCTGGTGGGCCTATGCTTGAGTGCCATCTAGTGGTAAAAGCATACAACTCTGTTCAACGTAACAAACACTTAAACATGGGAGTATCATGTAAGATGGATGGGCGGAGGTGATAAAGGGCGCGGGATTTCGCTGTATGCAGTCTATCACATTAAAAATATAAGGGAGAGCCCTATAAACAATTGATGTTCTTAAGTTGATGGAGGTGATGAAAATATCCCCCCCGACTGGTCTCCACCTTGTCGTGGTGGGGGGGCTGAGTACCTCCCGGTAGGGCGCAGGAGGCGCTAGGGAAAAGGTAACACCCAGAGATTGGCGACTCTGGGTGCCCTTAGTACTGACTACCGGGGGGGAAACAAAGAGGGACCTGTGGAGGGCGCGGCGGGCGGGCCAGGAGGGCCCGTCAAGCAGCGCCGGGAGGGTTTCAGGCGGCGGGGGCAGGGGGCTCCTGCTGTCTAACCATGGACCCTCCGAGAAGTCGGCCACACACGCTATGGTCGCACAGGGAGGTAGGAGGGGCGCGTCCACTGCGTCTCTCTGAGGAGGTCCTCCCGGTTTTGGTCCGGGGGACGTTGGCCGCGGGCGGGGTGTCAGAGCTGCAACCCAGGTACTGGCCCCCCGCCTCTTTCTCAACAAGCGGCGGGCGTCGTCGGAAGATTTTTAGTGGGTATTACTGCTGGCGGTCGTGTCTGCCGGTGGTGAGTCCCACACACCTCTCTCGGTCCCCCTTTGGCCGAGAGACAGTGCGTAAATGCATTTTGTTACCGACGTAAATAAAAAAAAAAAAAAGGTGATGAAAATATATCAACTGTCGCTTTCAAAATACCAATAAGCCATGGAATATCCACTAGAAATAAATATTAAGTTTATTACACCGAGATTTAAGACTGATTACGGGAAAAGTACAACCCAATATTATATACCCTATTTAATAAAATAACTTGCCATTAGATTTAGAAATTAAAATAACCGAATGAAATTTTAAAACATATTTAAAGACATTTCTAGTGGGAGCTTGAGCCACCTTGAGCGGTGCATGTCGATTATTTGTATCATTTATAGTTGATTTAGGAGTGTTTTATTTTATAAAATTATAGATTATTGTAAGTAGTAATAAATTATTGAGAACTTACCTAGTATCTAGATAAACCTTGTAAAGAATTAGAGATAGAATTAACTAAAATGTATCATATGTATAACCAATAAAGAAATAAGAATAAGTGCATCTTAAAAAACACTAACTAAGTAAAGCTTTTGTATTAAAAACTGATATAGATTTTTTTTAAGAAAAACTAAAAACTTGGCAAGCGTCTGACTCCCAACATGACATTTAAATAAATAGGTCGGAGTGTTCTCTGAAAAACCGTAACCAATAAAGTAGCACCAAGTAAACCTTTTATCACAGGAACTTTTGTGTGAAACTGAGCATAATTAGTTAATAAGCGGGTCATCACATTACTAACGTGATGGTTTTATTCTAAATTGGAAAAGGATATATGGCAGTGAATAGTTAGTCCGCTTGTACTCTTAGTCAAATAGTCATCTAAGCATAAAACCCTTTTAAAACAATTGCTTCTTTATAGTTTTGAAATAGTGCAGTGATACGTCAATTTGTAGAATTAAAATATGAAAAATTATTATGCATGTTTTTGATAAAACTTACGAACTTATTACGGGAAGTTTTACATTCAAGGAGCATTGCTTTCTCTTGTCCTATAGTAAATCTTTATCTTTAAGCATATTATTATAATTTTGTGTGTCTTTTGAGTATGTATGTGTTATTTAATGTAAGCACTCTATGTGTGTCTTTGAAATGTCTTATCGCACGGCTGCTGAAAGAAATTTATTCTTTTAATATATTTTGTAAAACAATATACAGTAAGTATACTACTAAATATATTGTAAAATATATTAAAAATACTAGTACAAGTATTTTTAATATATTTTAAATTATATTTCCATGTACTCTAACATTACATCAGTAAAAGAAAGAAATAACCTACTGATAATTAAATGACCGCCAACCGCGTATGATAGCAAAAGTAGGTACAGTCGAATGATTTGGTTTCAAAGTTGACTTTTTGTTTTTCATAGTTCATTTGCGGTCAGATAGTTGTGTAAAAATAACACAGGTTGGGTTTTATCTTTAACTAACTGTCATACTCGTCTCTTTCCGCTGGTTTAACCATATTTATAATGATAAATAAAATATTAAATAAATAAATATTCTCTTACCAATTATTTAGTTCCAAGATAAGTATCACTAAGAACTTGTGTTATGGATACTAAATAACGGATAAACATACTTAAATACTTTTTTTTTGTAAATATATACTTAATATACATAGGAAAACACCCAAACCAGAACAAATATTTATGTTCATGCACACAAAGATTTGTCCTGTGTGGGAATCGAACTCACGACCTCTCGAGTGGAGAGCAGGTATACTGACCTCCACACCATATCGGTCGTCGCACTGATGTTTCCGAGGTTGCGGAGGCCAGACGGCAGTCGCTTCTTGTAATAACTGAATTTCTTTCAAAATCTAGTTAGAGCCTTACCCTGAAGCCAAGGGCCCAGTGTCTGCCCTCTGGGGCAGACACTGGACTCTTGGCTTAAGGTTAGAGCAACCAGGATTGCTAGGATATGATGAACACTCGTCTCTTTTCGCATAGACTTGTAGCTAGAAAGTCATTAGGGATTCACTTTCATTACTTGTGATATTTTTCGCAACCAGCTCCGCCGACTATATATTGGTCTCGTTTTGATTAAAATATAAGAGGGTAAATTATTTTCGCAAAATCCAAGTACAATGGGATCATGTGTAAATGATTGTATCATATTTTCAGTGTTAAAATATTTATGGGATTAACAAGTCTTAAAAAAAATTTAAGGCACGCCAAATTTTTACATGATCCGTCTAGTTTGTGCTGTGAATTCAAAGATTAGTTAATTAGTCTTATTATCATTTTCTTCGACGCAAACAGAGGGTCGCTATTAGTTCGACGTGTGGGTTTGTTTGCCTACCTGTGACATAGTAGTATTTGGATACAGCTGAGTAGTTTTTCATTAAAAAAATGTTATAATAGGAGAAATGGGAGGACTGACCTTAATGTTACAATAACCCAAAAATATTGCTAGAGAGCAAATAGACGACCAAGTAAGAGACGGATTGAGTGCGTAATGACGAATTCCGAGGAGGACGAATGGTAGCAGGAGGATGATCCCTACAAAATTACGTATAAAAATATAAGAAAGACAATAAAGATAAGGAATGTTTCCTGTGTGGCAAAATACTTCTAAACAGTCAAACGCGGTAAGCCGACGTGCTATTTTTGTTCGTAGAATGCGCACGCGCCGCCGCCGGCTGGAGTCTGATCGTTTCACGGAACGACCAGATTACATGTTGATACATAATTTGGAAACACACATCTCTTAAATGGTATTATTCAATTCTCATCTCTTATTACCTCAAGCGCATAAATTTTGTTCACCCTTGTAAAATAATGATAAAATATACCAAATGCTTATGTTAGTGAATTGATTGATTATGAAAACATATAGAGCGCAAAATTCCGATGAGATCGTTAGAATTTTGTATGACAAACAACGCTTGATGCAGGCATTGTGTCATATTTAAAGTTTATGGGGAGGCCTAGATGTTCAGCAGCGGGTAGTCTACAGCGGGTAGTAGCGGGTAAACTACGCGAAGAGCAGGGCAGCCCTTTTCACTTACAGAATCCCTTCTCGAAGTTTACAAGGCATTACTTAGGCACCCGCAACTTCGTGCGCCTGAAATTCGATTATATCTTTATGTAACCTTAAATACCATATTTATATCAGCTTATAATAAAGCTAACAACATAGTTTCACGCTTCAAAAATTTAAAGACTTTCCATACACTTTTTCATTCCTTTTTTAGTCCTTTATAACACCTTTTTCCAATTAAAATGACTGGCTCTGGACTATCTGTGTAACAAAATTTAATATAAATTGGTTCAGTAGTTTTGGCGTGAAACCGAAACAAACAGACAGATTTACTATTGCATTTATATAATATTAAGTATGGATAATGTTTAACTTTATACATACCCGCTTACTTCAATTTATTTGTATTAATTTCAGTATGTATGTATGGTACATCTCAGCCACTGCTTAACATAGGCCTCCCCAATAAATTTCCACATTGAGCAATCCTGAGTTGCCTGCACCTACCGGCTTTCCGCCGCCTTAACCAGATCATCGTTCCATCGGGTGGGAGGCCGTCCTATACTACGTTTACCGGTTTGCGGTCGCCAATGAAGAACGTCCCGTTGGTCGTCGGTTCTTTGAGCTATGTGCCCCGCTTACTGCCACTTCAGCTTGCAAACTCGCCTCGCTATGGACATAGTTCTCCTATGGATATCCTAATTTCAGATTCTTCCCATAGTACGCTGAGCGACTTAGACATCTCGTTCGCTAGCCCTGCACTGTCGCCGTGTGTGTTCGACTGGCGAGTCTTAGAGGAGGTGGAGACCTATTCCGACCATCGGTATATCCGGTTTGATGTCTCCACCCAGTCCGCAAGCGCGCCGGTCCTGCATGCCCCGAGTGGTCTCCGGTGGGCGCTGAAACAATTGAACCGGGAGCTTCTCCTGGAAGCTTCAATCGTGCAGGCCTGGGTGTCATCACCGGGCAGGCCTGCCGACATCAATTTTGAGGCGGATTGGTTCCAGGAGACCATGTCGGAGGTATGCGACGTGGCAATGCCCCGGGCTCGACTGGAAAGCGCCAAGCGTAAGGTGTTCTGGTGGTCGCAGGAGCTAAAGCTTCTTAGGAAAGCCTGCGTCGATGCGCGACACCTGTACACCAGGCATCGCAGGCGCCGCATCCACCCTCCAGCTGCGGCAGCTATTGAGGCGCAGTTGTACGAAGGATATAGAGCAGCCAAGACCGCCCTGAAAGAGGGTGTCAGAGGTCAGTGAGGGTTGCAGCGACGAGCTGCTCACTACCTGAACGCGCCTCAAAGAGTGGTGGCCACTAGGCTAATCTGGGGCTACCGCACGATCTCCAGCGAGGCTGCGAGCCTCCTTGCCGGATTGCCGCCATGGGATCTGGAGGCTATAGTTCTTGCGCGCCTTTATGAGTGGCGCGTGGAGAAACTACGTCGGGGGGAAACTCCGCTGCCACGGCAGCTCGATGTGCAGCGGACGGACTTCCGGCGCGATCTCATGGCGACATGGAGGGAAAGACTGTCGCAACCCCGTGCAGGGCTCGCCACAATCGTGGCGGTAAGTCCCCTCTTTGAGGAGTGGCTAGAGAGGCGCCACGGCGCACTCACCTACCGCCTGACGCAGGTTCTAACCGGGCATGGCTGCTTCGGTAGATTCCTGCACAGAATCAGGCGGGAGGAAACGTCCGGGTGTCACCATTGTGAGGATCGGCCGGAGGACACGGTGGAGCACACCACCGCGGTCTGGCCCGCTTGGGCGGAGCACCGGCGTGTCCTCGTAGCGGCAATCGGTGGCGGCGCCCTCTCGCGATCGGCCCTGGTGGAGGCCATGGTCCGAAGCGAGAGGGAATGGGGTGCTGTTGCCTCCTTTTGCGAAGCGGTCATGCTAGCAAAGGAGGCGGCAGAACGAGAAAGGCAGAGTGCCTCTCGTCCCAGCCGCCGCGGTGGGCGCCCGAGACGTCGGGAGGAACAAGGTGACTCCAAGTCACCGTAGGCGCTGGCTTGTGGGCGGTGAGTAATGGGTAACTCGCCGCCCGTCCGCTTTCTATAGGCGACAGGCCGCGTCGACGGCGCGTTCGTGTTCCACGCGCGCCTTAAAGAGATGTCAGCACAGTGAGGGCCCCCAGGGAGGGGTCAAGCCTGCCGGGGCTGCGGGACTGTCCGAAAGGGTTACCGCGGCCTCTGGACGTAGCAGGCACAAGAAGGAACATGGATGGTTTTTAGTCAGTAAAAGTCTGACACACCCTTCCGCTCCACCCACAGCGGGAGAAGGTCATTAGATGATTTTCCATCCGAAAAAAATTGGGGGCCGTTTGTGAGGTTGGGTGATTCTATCAGGGGTATTTGCCCGTAATCACCACGCTAGGCTGGTGGGTTGGTGATCGCAGATCCAGCCAGTACTCAGGATGACGCTGCTGCCCTTCATCCGGTAAAAATTTCTCTTCGTCGGCTCTTACGACTCCCCATGAGTGAGAGGGGATCTCACGGCACATCATATATTTATGTATATTAATTGAACATTATATTAAATACTGATAACGAGGATACACTGATCATAGCTATAAACTAGAAAGATAGTGCAAATTTTTTATGTGTTTTCTGGCCTAAGTATTTGGACTAAATTTAATAATTCCTTGTTGTCAAAGCACAAATATCAGAGACTCTCCATCTTCTTCGTCACATGCAAGTGTCATATCATGTGTAATAATTTATTTTAAGTTTATGTGTAACCACCTCCTACGTAGCTTTGTCATCCTAGAACATACTGACCTAATTTTGTTAAATTATATAATAGCGAATAAATATGACATACGTAGATATTAGGAATTTCAACTAAAATTTGTTTGTTTTTTATTTTTCAGAAACTGTAAGAAGAAAATTCATATAATTTTTTTATATGACACAACACCTGACATTTTACGCATCGTCAATCGTCATCTATCCCCAAACAAAGTAGTGCCCACTTTGTCCTGTGTGGGAATCGAACTGATGGGCCATAATTTAATATAATATTTATTTTAACAAGATTAATATATCTTTACTAGAGCGATTCCTGCTTGAGAGAAAGAACCATCCCAAGATGCCCCAGTAATAATTTCTGGAATAAAAAACTACACTGTTTATCGTGCTTGTTTTACTTACAAGGCAGGACATGGTCGTTACAACGATCACATTCAAAAAAGTATTTTATCTTAATAACTTTATAGGTCGGAACTATACTTTACATATTAAACAATCTTAAAGCTTGATGGAAAATAAATTATTATCGTTACGTTCGTCTATCGATGACAGGAGCCGATGAATGACGCAAGTGGATGCCCTCTGGGTGCGTCAGCCAGCCATCGGCTAGTGCTCCACAATATACCATTATGGGAATAGACTATTGCTCATAACGGAAAGCTTGCCAACAAACAGACATATTTTGTAATTTATTTACCAACACGCTTGGACAAAACGAACGACTAAACAATAATATTTTAAAATTTATGACTCAACCACCACTGTACCACGACCAACGCTGTAGACTGAACAAAATATTAAAATAATCACAAGTCTCGTGTCTTCGGTGAAATTTCTCATTGAAAAAAACAGGTTTATCAGAATTTCAAAAAAAAATATAATAAATTATATAATAATTATATTAAGGGTGGCTCAGAAAGAGGGCACTTTTTAATTCTTTTTTAAAAACATGTTGTTATGACAAATTTATGATATTTTTATTGTATTGTAAAGACATGTTCTGATTAAGTATGGAATAAAATATCCGTCAAATGGCCCCCACAGCTCCGATGACAGGCCATTACTCTTTAAATGAAATTTGCCATGACTTTTGCACAGAGATGTGGCTGTATCGCACCGATGACGAGTTGGATTTCTGATTTGAGTTCTGGAATTGTTTCGGGCTTATTCGCATAAACCCGTGATTCTTAAAGCTAGTTAGTTCATTGAAAGGCTACAAGAACTGTGTGACCTCTGCCTGTAACTTAATATTTACCTTGAAGGAATATTTTTGTATGTCAACAGTTCATGTACACATAAAGGATATCAGAAATAATAGTTTGAAAAAAACATGTGCAATGGTAAAGAAATATACATATTGTATTTCTTCCCCACATACACTTAATTAAAATTAGACTTTAATATAATTCGAAAAATAAAGGCGAATGGCAACATTTTTGGCAACTAATATCGCCGAATGAAGTCTTGGTAAGGCTAGTAACAGTACCGCAAATAAAACAGTTTCAAAAAAACTATTATCAAAGAAACCTGTAGTTTTAACTACATCTCATAAAAACATTTTTCTCAATATATATTTAATTGAAGTAACGATCTATCGATGATATCACTGGGTAGGTTAGGTATTTCACATACCCATCAAAAGCAGTGTGTATTTTTGGCAACATATATTTATATCACTACATACCTAGTATGCTTGATGAATTTAGCGTTCCGTAGGTGTTTAGCAAGACTGAACCTTTATTAGTAAAAGAAAAGTAAAGTAAAAAGTTATTTATTTCATAAACTATTACATAGCACTTGAAAACGTCAAAACAAAATATACATGAAAAAAAATTTTTTTTAATATCAACCCTGAAATCACGAAGCTTAGATTCACTTACATGCAAATAAATAAAAATTAGGCACTTACACCTAATCTAAGTGCCAGTTTCGAGCCCCCGCTAGTGTTATATTTGTCTCTATATATGTCTTAATCCGTTTGTTACTGCCATTCTACTCGTAAACAAGTAACATTCTGTAAGCATGACATATTATAAACAGGTCATCAATAAGTCCACGAATGTCCCGAATATCTTTGCATGTCGCCTAGTTGGCATCTAGTTTAAGTGTTGTAAAAGAACTGAGTGTTTTAGTCCTAATTTTGGGACTTCAAGTTCTTTTTTGAGACTCAAGTTAAAAATTAATAAATTAAAGCTCAAGTCTCTCGTAGTTTTTAGTATTTAGTATATATAAACTTAGCCTTATTGTTGGTGGTTTGCTATACAAAAAAGTACAGGTGTGTGTAGGCAATAACTTTAATAATCAACTTACAGGTGTGCCTATATTAATCACTTGAAAGTGTGAAATATAAAAACATTTATAATACAATATTACTTTTAGATTTATTATGAAAACATGAAAATAACGACATTTTAGTTTATAAACTATTATGAAAAAATAAAACCAACAAATCAAATAGTAACGCAAGAATCTTAGGTAATCGAATGTTACCATTTAAAAATCCTGGGGTGCAGTCTTTAACTTTAAAGTTCACGACTCAACGAACTGAAAGCGCTTCATGGCTCGAGTCTTTTTAAATGGACTGCAGTCCTGCCGTTTAACTCATGAGTCATAAGACTTGAAAGAACTCAAAGGACTCAAAGAGCTCAAAGGACTGAAAAAACCCGAAAGGACTTAAAATAAGTCTAACAACTCAAGTAATTTTAGGACTGAAAGAACTGAAAAAATTCGAAAGAACTCAAGACTCATGACTCACAAGACTAATTAGTCGTGAGTCTGCAAAAAGAACTCATAGCTGCAAAATGAGGACTAAAAGACTCAGTTCTTTTACAACACCATTTAGCATATATTGACACATACAAGGGTCTGTGAAAATCCACAGATTGCCTAAAACAGGATTGAAATTTAAAACGGCTTAAAGTCAGTGATCGACCTTGAAACTTGCGAAGCCATAAGTGAATTCGTTGTTTCTTTTTATTTTCTGAAGAAATATTACATGACATATAAGTTTGTTAACAAATCAGAACAGTTAGGCTTTGTTATTTCATACTCGCGGTGACACTTCGAAACGCATACGATTTAATGCCATAATTTCAATTTATTATTATTATTATAATATTCTTTTTCATAACATATTACTACGCATAAACATAATAATGCAGAATTCTTGAAAGGCATATTTATAAAAGCCATAATCATATAAATCCATTTTCCATATTTTTATAAAGCATACTTTAAAACGCAGCTTACTTCTCTTTTTGGGTTAGGTTCAGGTATTTTTTTTTTTCTGACCTTAAGAAGTATTTTCTTATAATAGTGATATACAATTTGCCCACCTGACTATTAATATTTTGTTATTTTTGAAAAATAATTTTAAGTATAATTCAGTATAATTATGTCTAACAAAAAATATGCCTTTTTGTCTATTATTATAATATACTAGCGACCCGCCCCAGCTTCGCACGGGTGGTATGCTAATATGAGTAGTGACGTATAATACATAATTACAGAATGTCTCTATATAGGCCGCGAATACCTACCACCGCCGCAACCATAATTTTTCGATTTAGCGTAAGTTTATTCGTTTGATATCTTGTAAAGTACTGATCGAAATTACATGATGTCAAAGACAAATTTAATCTACGTCTAATGTCCAAGCTTACTAACATGTTTATTTAGATAAGAATTAAAAGTAAAAGATAAAATTGGTTATTGTGGGGTATTCTTGAGAGATAGACATATACCATCGCGGACTTTTTTGAAGAATTTTATAAGTTGTACAATATTGTAGTACATTATTTTGACTAATCTCGTAGGGTTTGGCCAGCGTTTGCAATATAAGCGCAAAAAAGTGAGTTGATTTACGACATCACATTAGAAATCTCAAAAATTGGCAGTGTTCCACTACTATATTATGCATGTTTTATACATATAAACCTTCCTCTTGAATCACTCTATCTATTGGAAAAAACCGCATCAAAATCAGTTGCGTAGTTTTAAAGATTTAAGCGCACATAGGGATATAGGGACAGAAAAGGCGACTTTGTTTTATACTATGTAGTGATGTTACCTATCATACCATATCTAAATTATGCCTTTTTAATAACTCTGCGTTTCAAAATTCGGCGATATGATGTTATGCGTTATAGCGCCGATTATGGTAATCAACATTATGCATTTTCAGTATATGGACAAAAACGTTATGCGTTTCAATAGGTAAACCATACTCGCTTTTCACAAAGGTAAAAGATTGTTAAAAATTCTCAGATATTATTTTATTTGGCAGACATGAAATATGGCCCAACTGGTACGCATTAACTACGGTCCTTTCTAGTAAGGGTACCCTCTATAGTCAAAATAAGGTAAGCTTAATGTGCTGCCATACTTCGAGCTTATCTAATAGCCCTGCCCAGAATTGAAGTAAGTATATATTTAGCATTTTAACCGACAATGTTACATATGACTGTGGTCATAAGCCAGTCTGACAAAGAAAACGTCCTACAAATTCGATCTGGCCGTATGCGGATTTTGTACCCTCAGCCACTCTGTTTCAGAATCACTAGAGCTAGTAAGTGGTTAATGCCTAGATAGGCGATGTTTAGACTATCACACAGAACCCTAGTTATATCAGCCACGAGCTGGACTTGTCTTCAATGTAAACAACACGTAGCAACAGCTTGCTATAAATAAATTGCTTCAGAAATAGTTGACGATTGATATGATCCCAATGTCGAGTAGAAAATGTAAAAAAGTGTCTTTGTTTTTTTTTATTTTCCTTAAAGGTACTGTAAGCATAAGCTGCCTGGGCTAGATGGTTCAAAGTGAAATAATTTTTATTATATGATCCTTGTATTTGTCTCTGGTCCACGTTATATTGAACATTTAATGAATTATACTTAGTATTGCATAGATTTTCCTGACAAGTGTCTCAAGACTCCAACCAGAAAATGGGCACACCTCTCGGTTACTTTCAGATGATAGTTTCGACGTTGTTCAAAATTGTTTTGTAGGTACAGTTAAATTATTAATATCATGTTATATATCTCGTAATATTGCTAGATCCTAGATCTTTTTCAATTTATAGAAGTAACATGGTTAATCAATATAATGATGTGTAACGATTCGTAATTCGTTCAATGAAAAGTAAAGATTCGTGAGTAATCAGTTACCTGACGCTTACTATTGAAAATGCAATATCGTATGTCTATCTATCCAATTAAATGTTTTCCAGTTGATTCTTTGCCTGTATAATTACTTAGTACACATTTGAAATCTCTTCATAGGATTTTCTTCCCTAGATGTAAAAATATTGCAAAATAAACATATAGCCACCGGTTCACAAAAAAAACATACACTTTGCTGCCATTAGATGCTAAAATTTGGATAGTGATTTGTCGATAAATTTGATAGTACTTACTGCAGCCTGTGGGAGGCTCCGACAGCGTTGATCAATAATTGTTGAGCCGGAAGACAGGAAACAATAGTAAAAAGAACAATACTACTGTAGGTACTTCAATCAAACTGCGCGCGGCGGAATAATTATATCATACCTATATGCAAACATCAGATAATCGCCTGTTTCCCAGAAGGGGTTGGCAGAGGCATAGGTATTAAACGCCCACATTTCTCCAGTTATATTATGTGTCCTTCGTGATAGGTGACGAGCCTATTGCCGCTTACTGGGAACTTTTATGTTCGCCAGAGCCTCGTCCGTTGATCGTCAAACATTAGAAAATCGTTTTCGGAAAATGCTATAGGTTTTCAATTTTAAAATCATGGCCTGAATTCACTTTTTTCTTTTGGAATATCTGTTTCTTTTCTGTCATATATTATGATTCAATGAAAATCATCATAATTTACTCAGCCCATTAATTTTCAATGTCACTGTTTCAAATCCAAACCAAGTTGAAGAGGATTCAGGTCATACCACTTTCCTACGGAACGCTAAAATCGACTGCTAAGAATATATAGCGGCAGCTGTGTATGCAGGTAAAACGTACAATTAATCTCGTGGCATCATCAAGAGAATTTAGAGATCTTACAAAGTGACGGTTCATTGTCTCAGCCGATTTGAATGAAAATATATTTTTATTCCGTCCGAGTGCGATCCTGAAACATATTCCACCACGAGACACCATTTAACTGATAGAAGCAGATGTGTGGCGTCTTCTTTTTTTTAAATATCATAATGACTTCATCCTGCTTGATGATAAGCAGTCGATGCAGTCCATAAAAATGCAAATGTAGGTACAAAGCACACCCACTCATGACGGCCAGCTAAAATGCCGTTTCCCGCTAAAAAGACTCGGGATTATAGAAAACTAAAAAAACACATGAGCCGACAGCGTTTCACAGCTGAATGGACTTACACAGGAACGACTTACCAAATTTCTTGGTTCGAGTGCTGATAGATTTGTGCAAACATAAATGTTATGCCACCCAATCAGGCCTCACTTTGAGTTCACGTCTAACATGTACAAAATATACCAGAATTAACGGCTTAACGTGCCTTCCGAAGCATGGAAACACTCGACGTCATATTCCACATGTTCCATCCAAAGACAGACTCTATTAAACGCTGTTTAACTTCTGTGATCATCTCAAATTATCTGCTCTCGTACAGCTTCAAATATTATGAATATATTAAGTAAGTTTGTCTGTCTGTTATCTTTTTACAATAAAATCGAAAATCCTATTTATTGGAACAGGAAATGGAATTTGTATGGAGATATTGTTTGAGGCCTTGTATAGGATCCATAGGTCCAACCATACTACTACGTATGCTGGTTCCATACTGAAAACCACATTGAACCCTTAATGCCCCATTAGACGTCGTGGGCTCTTCGAGCTATTTGCACCGCCCATGCCACTGCAGCTTAATTTAACTCATTATAATAATACTTTTTGTAAAAAGTAAAGAATGTTAATGTGCCGTGCAGAATCGGCCTAAAATAGTGCCACCCCCTCTCATCTCACGGGGAGTCGTAAGAGTCGACCAAAAGTAATCCCACTGGATGATGGGCAGCAGCGTCATCCTGCGTACTGGCTTGAGCTGCGATCACCAACCCACCTGCCCAGCGTAGGGTCTATGGGCAAAATATAATATAATGCTTCTTATATAATGTAATGTATTGGGGAGGCTACAGTTTATCAGTGAACTTTATAAAGCTGATATGATGAAGAAATAAAGAACGTTTCGACCGAGTAAACTGTAGGTTAAACAAGACACTAGCTGCAGCCAGTAAATAATTCAAACGGAAAGATAAAGTGTAGTAATATGTAGTTAATTATAAGTAGGCTAACGAAACCGGCAAATATTCGCTAATCAAAAACTAAATATATTTTGCATAAAAAATTTGGCCAGAAATTTGGATTAGGATGCAATAGGTTTATTGGTAACAAACAGACAGATCTACAAATAAAACAAAACATTTTGGTAAAAGCTCCGTGTATACGAGTACATATAGAGATCTTACCAACATCCAAAGAGCCCAAGCTAACCTCACTTGCAAGCCAGCGGACAAAGCTCTGGCAAATATTAAAGTTCTCGGTAACCCGAAATAGGCTCGCCACCTATTATGTGGGACCAACAATACAATTGGCGAAATGTGTGCGTATATTATGCTTATGCCTACCCCTTCGAGAAACAGGCGTGATTGTATGTTTGCATACGAGTATATCCATATGCATTTAGTAAAAAAGGTTATTATAAGAACAAATAGACCCACCACTTTAATTGATCTATATAAATAAATAAAGTAAGTAGTTTAGATTTAAAATAAAACATTCAAAAAACACATAGGTACATCTCAAGTCTTTAAAATCTCTAGCTCTACCTTTTGAATTATATGCGAAACACATGCTACTGACACTTGTGATTCCATCTAACGGAGGAGACACACATTATGACTTGAGCCATAGTAGTCCACGCCTCCTAGTAGCGCAGTGGGACAGCCGTGACTACTTTTACTCTACTGGCTGGCAGGGTTGGCTGACTATTCTATTTATGCACCGACACAATCAAGGCGTACATGAAAAAAAGTATTGTTGCGTAGCAAACTAAATGAATTATATTGCCACCACAATTGTGTCTTTAAAATTAAGTAATAAAAAATAAAAATTTATTTATTGCCATAACGTTGACAAAGTACAAACTTTACAAAGAAGTATATTAAGATTTAAAATAATAATAAAACACTTACATTTAAAAAGTATTTGCAGTCTGTAGCTCTATCTATAGGATTATTTACGAAACACATGTCATATAGGTAAGTTTACACTTGTATCTCCATCTAACGGAGGATACAAACATTAAGACTTGAGCCATAGTTGTCCGCGCCATCTAGTAACGTGATGTGACGGCCTCAACTACTTTCACTCGACTGGCTCGCAGGTTTCTTCGACTTTCTATTTATGCACCCACGCCGAATCGAGGCGTCCTTATGGAAAGCTAATGCGTAACGAACTAAATCTATTTCTTGCAGGCGCTATTCGTTGGCCGTCGTTACTTTCGTTAGCCGTTAGTCGCTCGCTTCATATTAGGCTCGGACGCTTTGTTGATTTCGTATCTGGTTTCTATTCCTGAAACCTTCAGTTTATTTTTAATAGCCTACTTTGTCTTTAGATGCTACACCACAATTATAAGTTACATTATTGTGCAGTTATTGTACTATTTATTACATTTTTTTTTAATTTTTAAGCATACTAAAATTTTTATTAAAAAAATTTTGTTTATGAAAATTAATAAAGAATTATTATTTTGTTTAGCAAAAATTAACAATCTCTTATTAATTTCTTTCCTATACACGTTTACTACCTATATAAAAAACAAAAATGATAAGGTATAAATATTTATGTAGTAGTATGAATGAACTGATTATATTAAATTAATAAATTATAAATCAATCAATCAATTTAAACCTTGTAATTTTTAAGATTTTAAAATTATTGCGCAATATTTTTCATAATGATTAAAGTTGTTCGCATCGACTCTATATTTATAACGGCGCTATCTAACGAGTAACTCTGCTCCGCGAAACTAGATGTCGCTAGTAAGTGCTTAGTTGATATCGTGTTAGTAAAACTGTATACTCCTATACTTTTTATTGCTATTATTTCAATCCCTATTGATCCAATCAACTTTTTATGTTACTAATAGAGGAAATGTATATGTATATATAATAATATGTTCTTACCATAGAACTTACCTGTATACGTGGTAGCAATTACACTTAAGAAATATATTATAATGTTCACTTTTTTTGTAAACTTTATATTTTCTTTCAATATTGTATTACGATGTGGCGATTTGGAACAAATTATAAAAAAGAATTTGATTATGACTTTCTGGCTTTAGCTTAACCAATAAAATTTATATTTTATTCTGTCTAGCAGTTCAAACAAACAAATTTTACCTAATTATTATCTCTTTAATATTAATTAATTTAATATCTAATGACAGCCTTCGTGCGGTGATTTGAAAAAAGTAGCTAGCCACTAATAGCGGCTCTATTCTTAAAGCCAACGTCGCATAACGGCGTTATCTCAACGAATAACTCTACATTGCGTAACTAGATGGCGGTAGTAGTATCATTAATAGTACCGTACAGTCGGCTGTACGATACTATTAATGATACTACTACCCGATATGTACCCGAATACATATCAAGCAATACTTTAACGTTTGTATGCACCTTAACGCTTGGTAATAAGGTAAATTTATAGTGATTATAAGGTGTTATTAGTAGGCGACTCATTGAGAATAAGTTTAAGGAGATAGGCATAATTACTGTGTATTCACAGTACATTTCCGCAAAATTACTGCATACTCATTAAAATAAAAGTAGGTAAGTTGTGTAAAAATAGTGATAGACATATTTTTAACTTCAGAAATAAGAATAAACTGGCAATGCCCCAGTATAAGCTCCATAAGTTACAAGTTCTCTTGCGGGGAATAGTATTCGCATGTACAATACGCTGCCAGATGATGTGGAAAATTTATCCATTTTCCACATCATCTGGCAGCGTATTGTAGTGTGACAGATTATATGAACGACAAGGCTGCCTGGAAGTGATATGAATCGCTCCTTTCTTTCTTAGATGTTAGATGAAATAAGATCTTTAGATATTAGATGTTGGTAGTTTTAAGAATAACAGCGGTAATATTCATATTTTATTTCTTTGATTGTATTTGATTTTAACACATAATTTGAAAATAGCGGAAATGAGCTTCTTGAGGCATTCTTCTCAATCTCGTTGCCTTTTAAAAGCTCACACACAGAGACGAACCGTCCCCTCCCACCACCCACCCACCTTTGGAACCACGACAGACTGACTGCCAGATCCCCCCGATAAGGGTCACCGACAGACTGACAAATCTTAAAATTCTGACAAAGAATCCATTTGCTTTCATTTCTGGATTACGGTGATTTTGTGAGTAAAAATTTGACGAAGCTAAATTATCCTGTACATCTTAAGGACAATAATGTATTTGTTATTTTATCTTGTCATGGTATGTACTGTGATATTATACGTTTTACCTTAACATTTAGAAGGACTTCATTTTGGTTATTGAAAAAAAATATATTAGGTCGAGGAAAAAGTCTTTTCGCATAACGTAGGTATAAACTTATTATAAAATTTTTTTGACTGTACTATTTGTGTCTGGCTGGTTTTGGTAACATTAAAAAGATTCCATTATAAAGAAAAGAAAAAAATAAAAAAAGTTGTTTCCCGCTATTTTTCATTTGTTTTTCTCTCCGTAAAAATGAGTGAATCTAATGAAGAAATTCGATACATTTTAAAATGTTATTATAAAAAAGGCAAAAATGCAACTCAAGCAGTGAAAAAAATTTGTGATGTTTATGGACCTGATGCAGTGTCAGTAAGAGTAGCACAAATTTGGTTCAAACGTTTTCAGTCCGGAAATTTTGATGTTAAAGATGCACCTCGCTCTGGTCGCCCTGTTACGAATAAAATGGACGCCATTTTTGAAAGAGTGGAGCAAGATCGGCATATTAGTAGTTACGATGCAGCTGAAGAACTGGGAATTGACCACAAAACAGTTTTGACCCATTGGAAGAAAGCTGGTTATACAAAAAAGCTCGATATTTGGGTGCCACACGAGCTCACTCAAAGAAACTTAATGAACCGTGTACTCATTTGCGATTCATTATTGAGACGTAATGAAACCGAGCCGTTTTTGAAGAGATTGATAACTGGCGATGAAAAGTGGATCACGTACGACAAGAACGTGCGAAAAAGGTCGTGGTCGAAAGTTGGCCAGGCTTCACAGACTGTGGCCAAACCTGGCCTAACACGAAATAAGGTGATGCTGTGTGTATGGTGGGATTGGAAGGGCATTGTTTATTATGAGCTTTTACCGCCCGGCAAAACCATCGATTCTGATCTTTACTGCCAGCAACTGATGAGATTAAAGGAAGCAGTCGAGAGAAAACGGCCGGAATTGATCAACAGGAAGGGTGTGGTCTTTCATCACGATAACGCTAGACCACACACATCTTTAGCCACTCAGCAAAAATTAAGAGAGTTCGACTGGGAGGTCCTAGTGCATCCACCATATAGCCCTGACCTTGCGCCTTCAGATTTTCACCTGTTTTGGTCTCTGCAGAATTCTTTAGGTTCTGTAAGGTTGACCTCAAGAGAGGACTGCCAAAACTATTTGTCCCGTTTTTTTGATCAGAAGTCCCAAAGTTTCTACAGTAACGGGATAATGTCTCTGCCCACAAAATGGCAGAAAGTTATTCAACAAAACGGTACATATATATTGTAAATAAATGTAAATAAACTTTGAAAAAAATGTCTTGACTTTTCATACAAAAATACGAAAAGACTTTTTCCCCAACCTATTATATATTCAAGTATCCTAAAAAATATCGTTCTCTTCACGTAAAAAAAGCTTGTCACTCGGAATATAATTAATTACAGTAGTGAACTCGGAATCATTATCTTGCGTTTCTAGATGTCGCTTACAGAGTATGTAACTACACGATTGCGTTAAAAATACTTTGAGATTCATAACAGAAAAGTCCCAGAACAAATATTATATTCTATATAATTTTTAATTCGAACTTAGTAGGATTGAAATTAATGCAAACCTACCTCCGAACTACTTATATCGGTTGTTAAGTTGACGTAATGAAAACATAGTCAATTCATTTTTTTTAATAACCGGCAGAATCATATTTATGTCTAAAAAATAAGTTACGATGAACCAAAAATAAAAGTGACGAAGCTCTTTAAGGGTGATCCGTGACTTAGCTACATTAGGAATTTCCTTTTATCAAAAGCTTTCTCAGTCGCATTTCAGCACGTCACAGGAGAAGCCTGTGCGGAGATATATGTCTAGTAAGATTAACTAGAATATTACTAAAGTAACAAGATCGTCTAGTACGATTCATGACAAACCACTCGGCACCTTTTTTTTATTAAGTACCGTCAGCAAATTATTTCCAGGTCCAGATTATCACTGGGTCTGGTAGTCCTCCGGCTAGACAGAGTAATTTTTACAGTTATACGTCTCACATATTCCATCGCCAATCTACACTGGTGGAATATGATCAGAATGTTTTCTTACTGGTGGTAGAGCTATAACTATGTTTTATTGATACCACACCAGATGGCTCTGGTTTTAAAATAAATGGTGTAGGAGTCAGTGTATACTTTTAGTTGAGGCTGTAATATCAGACGAACTGTAGTGAAACTTTCTAATACACAAAATAGCTAGAAAAACAACTGAATAATATTGGGACATCCGTTCCAAACCTAGTAACCGAGTTTTCTTGAATCAGTAGTAACTGTATATTATCAAATTAAATGATTATTTTAGAAGAAGCAATTGTCGCAGTGCTTTGCTACTTTTAAATTTCGATTGCCAAAAGGCGTAAACGTGTGATTGATCAGAATATAAGGCAAACAAAGCTCCGGCTGAATGCTGCGACATGAGAGTACGACAATGCGGCACATCATTTTGAACTTTAACCTCAGAAAATTAAACCTTGTAACTCAAGCCACTGAACCCATGAACATATAATCGTCTTCCCAGCTTATTAATGTACTACAACTTGGTTCAAGCGTTCTTATAGAAACTAAGGCGAAAAGCATTCAGTTCGAAGTGGCATCGCTAGCTAGTCCTTCTATCTATGTCCTTCTGTGAGATTTTTTCAAGACATTCCATGTGGGCCTAACATGGCGATTACGACTACCACGTGCAGTTATAACCAGGATCTTAGGATTTACGTGCCGTCCGAAGCACGGTAGCGTTCGTCTCATGCCACAGAAACAGACACCAAACCAAGTATTGTCCTTCGTGCTTAACTTCTCTATGGTCGTCTTTAAACAGCTAGCATCGCGGTGCCACGACCTTATGAACTATTATTTTAGTTGATGAACACTATGTATTAGAAGCATGTAACGTCTATAATTTCACTACATTTTTAAGTTTATCACGCCCGCCTACATATTTGTATTTTCGTAAAGCGAATTTTAGCTGTACTAAAAATCAAGACGAAATTTTTATAACCATTCAAAACATGATCATAATATGAGCTAAGAAACATTTACAACTTATTTTTATTAGACTAGACTGGTTGTCATGTATTATTTATTTGTATTTAAGACAAGTATCTATAGTTTTTAAATTTCATGGGGGGTCCTAAGAGTCAACGTAGAGAGTTATTTACCGGATAAAGGAAGCAGCGTCATCCTGCATACTGGCTTAAACTGCGGTCACCAACCCGCCTGCCCATTGTGGTGATTATGGGCTAATACTCTTAATATAATATAAATAATTATCGAGGCCTATGGTTAGCAGTCGACTTTATATGGCTGAAATATTCTCAAAATTTTCAGCAAAGACACATTCGGCATATTGAATAGGGTATGTAACGTATGGAAACATAAAATACTTACCATACGTGATACAGTCATGTAAGGTCAGTATTTTATTTTCGGGATAATATTATTTTTACGCAATAAGGGTCAACAATCTTTTTGCAATGCTTAACTATGATTAAAAAAAACATTTAAAATTGTGATGTGAAAATAATGTTTTTATTAAAATATAAAATGGAAAATAAATATAACTTATCCTAATCTTATGTACAAAATCTTGCTACAAGGAACAGCAGGGTTGTAGACAAACAGATAATTACAGGTAAACACAGCAGAACTTGGAAACGTCCATGTGAAATGACGGCAGTATTACCACGCTTGACTAGATCTAGAGGAAACTTGCAGCTCTCACAGTGTCCAGGTGCACTTTTGTACAGAAACCTTACAAATAATATCACTTGAGGCGAAGTCGGAGCAAGGTTTTCACTTGCCAAGAAGGATCTTGCGGCCAGCGCCCATGTTTGAGCCAGCTTGGGTAGCTCCCTTGTTGGAACCGGCTTGCAGACCAATCATTGTTTGACCGGCCTTCAACACCTCATCTGAGAAGTCACGCTTGCATTCCTCGGAGGGTTTGGGTCCCAGGTAGGGGCCGCTCCATTCAGGGTGCCTGTAGGTCTGCGAACAAAGATACGACACTTTATAGCATGCGAAATAGTGAAGAATGTTGCGTTATCTGACGTGCGACACACAAATAGCCCTTACTCGGCCTCTGCATGACCGCGTAGCCTTGGATATTTATGAAATCCGAGGTAATGTTGCATGCTCGTAAATCTCTTAGGCTTGGTATGTTTCCAACTCCTCAAATTCGATATGTATAACAAACAAAATGGTCTGTTAACAGATTCTCAAAGCGTGGATCTATTTTCGGAACTTTTTGTAATAAACAAATGTGGAAACGTTAAGTATTTAGCAATTTATAGAGTTGGATTTATAAACATTGGGCTAAATTAAGGTTGTACGTAATTGAGACAGTGGCTTTTACGTTAGAATGATATAAGATTCAGATGAATATGAAGATTTCAATTTCTATGAACTAATTACTAGTAAGAAGTAGATGTATGTAATTACCTCACGGCCAAGGGCGAATAGTGTGCTGACAACCTGAGCGATGTCTTTCTTCTCCCAGAGGTCGACGGTCTGGAACACGTCAATGTCAGCGACGCCGTAGTTTTTGATGGCACCTTGGAAGCTATGGACAAAATCACCTTTGGTTACAAACAGAGTCGTAAAATAAAAAAAACACGAAAATTTCGATTTTATGAAGTTATAAATTAACTCTACCTGTGATGTTTATAACTCTAACATTTTTAATACTCTTTTCAAAGTAATGTCTGACTATTTAGGTAAATGTTATGGATATATACAACTAAACTACTTGATAAACCTACGAAAAAATACTAGAAATGCTGTGTTTTGCTTGATTTGGAATGATGTCTACTGTCTGTGGAGTATTTTAATATTTTAAGCATCGCTCATTAAAACTTACTTGGTAATGTTCTCCATCATCTTGAACTGTCCTCCAGATGTGTTGATCTTAGCGACGGAGCCAGGCTTGATCTTGTTGATGAGCTGGCAGAGAACGGTACCGTCCTTGATGACTTCTTCGAAAGCGTCGCCTGGAGGGAACTTGGCTCCGAGGATGGTCTCAATCCATGACTGGCACTCCTTCTCTCTCTCAGGGTCACGCTTGGAGGCGAGCTGTGTTTAATTAATACAATATTAACTTTCACACACTGTCATAGAGTTAAAAGTAGTAAAAATTTACCGCGATTTAAATGAAGTATTTGTGACAAGATCTGATATGACACGTATTATAAAACATTTAAAAGCTTCGGTCCAAATAAAGAATGTATATGACAATTTTTTTTTTTTTGTTAAGTAATGTAAATTGAAAAAAGTTACAGTAAGTTAATTTGATACTCTTTAAATATTTGACATAACATCTTACAGTACATCTTGTATCACTAATCCACAAAAGTTATTGGATAAAAATTACATTATCGCAATTTGAAATGACTGTTAGTGTAATTATACTACAACATTTTCTAAGGGACCACTCAATCTATATTTCATAAAATTATAGTGAAACAATTCCTTGGGGCCACTAAATTTGTGACAATTTATTATGTGTTGGTGACTAGAAAAGTTTTAAATGTTTGAAATTACTCGTACCTTAGCACGAACTTGGCGTTCCAGAGACATGGTTGTGTGGTGTGTGCTTGTAGTAGTGGAGACGAGGTGTTGCGACTGAGAGCACTCCTAGACTGAACTCCTGTAAAACGACGCCACGTATTTATAGCACCAGGTTCCGCCCTTCTGGAAGCTCGGCTCTGCGCCCGCGCCGTCATTGCTACAAAATAAGCTTCTGACTCAACAGCCTTTAAATCAAGTTCAGTAGTTTTAACCAATGATTAAGAATTAGTTACGTCAATAAATACTTTTTGGAATTTTCCATCACGATGCTGGAACATTGGGAGAGTTAAGAGAGGTTTTAAATTCACAATGCAACCAAAATTACAAACAATTTTGCTGCGTATCCTTTTCACCAAAATATGAAAAATTAACTGTATTTTTTTCCGTGCGTATTTAATATTATAAGTATTTGTTTTTAATAAGCCTGAATTCTAATTGAGTCATTAAAAACCTCTAAAGATGTAGAAAACCAATTTAACGCGCTTCTGACATATATAAAAAACACGTCTTTAATCATTCTGATATAAAAAGCTCAACTGCAATTTAACGCCTTACAGAAATTTGATTACCATAATTAAAAAAGGGACAAGGGGCAATAACCTAACATACATTACTACAGACATAACCTTGTCCTAATTTCTTGAATAGTTGCGATATAAATCTTTTGGCATATTACAGTTATTTATTGGCTGGTTGTGTGAACTTGTCGCCGGTACATTAATTTTTCATGATGTTGTCGTCATACATAACACTTCGGTTTAATTATATAATCTATTCTAATTGAATAGAAATGTACTGAAAGGAAAACCATGGGTACATAATAAAAATACATGCCAGTTTAATTGACTTTTTTATAGTTTGTTAACATTATCATGACGTACATGATGCCACCGGCCAGACGATACCAGATAAAAGGATTTAAAAAAGGCATTTTTTTAGTTTTGGTGTATTTTTATAATTTGAGTTTAGAGACGATTTTTTAACTAGAAAAATTCAACTCTTTCGCTTTCGCCTGAGTAAGAATTGAACCAACGACCTATGCTTAACGGGTCCAATGCTTTAACCACAGAGCCACAGGCACTCCAATTTTTTTGTAAATTATAGAACACATTTTATATGCTTTTAAATAGAAGTTATAATGATTTCTATCGGATGCCTCCTCTTACTTAACTTTACCTAACCTCTTTTAAGATTTTTTTTTATGAAATTATATCTTTTTTGTACATAATTCGCTATGATAGGCATAGACTTCCATTGCGAAGTAACTGTGATCATCATTTTTAACTAAGTTTTCAAATATCCACACTTTAACGGGTGTTATGGAAAGACTGCGGTGGAGAAGTTTAAAACTATTTTATAAACATCAGAACTCAAATCTCTAAGATTATAAGCATAGTCGTAAGACAATCCATTTGGTTTAATTTCAGCTCATAATAATAATACGTACCACGGGCGTAAATCCGAGTGCTACAGAGGGTCAGACTGCGGTCTCGTCTCCGGTTCGCCGGAGTGGGCCTCAAGAGGCTAGCAGGCTCTGGCTAGTCACCGCCTGCCATTTACCGACAATCATTTGACACTGATGATGACGGCAGGTGTCCGCTAGTCTCCCCTATCCAAAGTCCAATTTACCCAGTCCTTCAGCTTTACAACCCATATCAATATCCCGAACATAGTAGATTCCATCTTATCCGAATAGTACTGCACTAACCGGGGTTTGTCCTTGGGTGTATTTCTATAGTGCATATAGGGATAATCGCCGGTTGGTGTTACATAACCATTAGATTAAAACTGTCTAAGGGGCCTCTACGTGTTGGCTTCGCCCCCACACATGGATTCCAAATGTCCGGGTCACCATTGGCCCAAGATCGGAAAAAGACAAACATAAGATAAATATTTTCTGACAATTACACCAATTATTTAGTTCCACGATAAGTATCATTAAGGACTTGTGTTATGTATACTAAACAAAGGATAAACATACTTAAAAACCTCATTTTTTTGTAAATACATACTGAATATTTGTTCTGGTCTGGGTGTTTTCCAGACCAGAACAAATATTCATGCACTCAAGAATTTGTTCATGCACACAAAAAAAGTTGAATCGAACCCACGACCTCTGGAGTGAAGTGTACTATGAAATACTGACCTCCACGCCATATCGGTCGTCAAATAATAATAATAATAATTTTATTTGGTTCTACAAAACTTATACATATTGAGCTTACTGTTACTATAAAAAGTATATGCTATTAGTCGTCATGGTATTGTATTTCACGAGAGATATGGTAGTTTAAGTAATATCTATTGCTTACGTCCAAATTTCATATTCCTAGAAATTTTCTAGATGCAATACGACTATGCAGTAAACACCAACCTACCTTTTCTACATTATATGTAAACAAATAATTTTAATTGTATTTAATGTATAATATGGAATTAACATATTAAGATTTATTGTCTATGTCCTACATAGAGCATCATCTATCACAAATAAAGTTTTATGTTAAAAAAAGAGATGATCATAGTAATCAAATTAGGAATGTATATAAAATTACACCATTAATATCATATAGTTGTATGTAATGCACAGTGGGCGGTAGCCACGATGCCAGTTACATATTCAGATATCCACGAACTCGCCACCCGCCCACCACACTTGTCACTCGAAATAGATTTAGGGCTTCCAATTCTGTTCGGTAATGTTATAAATAGTTTCGTATAATCTAAATTACAGTTTGTCACACGCTGTAAACAACCAACTTTAATTTAATGTAACCCATATCAAAAACGAATTCGGTGACTATACAACTAAAAACAACATTATGTGTGTTATTTAACCAGGGAACAAACAAATCTAAATTTAAATTGTTATGTAGATCAATATTTTCCATATTTCTGAATAAAAAGATGACGCCAATATTTTTACTACCTAGTAACGTATCAATCACTGGATTTTGTAGAGAAGTGTCGATAGCCATAAGATAACTGTGTGATATTAGGTCCCACGCGGCTCCGCCCGCGTGGATGTCGGTTACCGCTGCAAAATACCTACCCAGGAAAGACACGGTCAGCAAAATGATTCCCAGGTCAATTCACAGACACCGACACTAACATCAACGACGCAATCATTATCCGCAGGCTGCATAGATTGTCTTTATGTTGATGTTAAAGTTTTTAATGATGAAAATATTTAAATGTAATTAATACTATGTGTCCACTTCTACCGGCAGTCCCGGAGTGCAACCCGTTGTTTTGGGATAGATAACTAAAGCGATTATTGTATAGCTTTTCTTTGAACAACATTACATTATTTTCAGGTAACAAAATAAACTGATGGTCGGGAGCAGTGATAGGGCGCCGTGCAGCAGAAATCGTAATAATTTAATTTCGCCATAACTTCAAAGCCAAACGTCCAATTTTGATCATTTAATGACCAAACATTATCTACATATGTATGTACATAGTATCAACATATCATCACACTGTACTTAGAGATAAAATAATTTATTTTGATGAGGATTAATAGCATAAGTAAAGTAACTGCGTTTAAATGAAGTCCAAAAAAAATTAAAATTTTTAAATAAAAAAATGGTTGTTGTGCCTCACTCGACATAGGTAGGTATAGTGTGTTGCGGACTTTTTAGTAGATATTTATAAGATCTACAATTAATTAGCACATTTTGTCGTTCTATCGTTTATAGTTTAGGCTGCGTACGCAAAATGAGTAACTGTTCTGGTTGATTTTTTACACTTAGTATCCGAAAAACCCAAATATCTTACGGAATCCTATTTTTTTTTTTCAAATTAAAATATAGCCTATGTTACTCAGGGATAATGTAGCTTTCTAATGAAAAAAGAATTATTAAAATCGGTCTAGTACTTTTTGAGTTCATTCGTTACATACAAAAATACAAATCTTTCCTCTTTATAATATTAGTGTAGATATACAAACAAATAATTATGCTTTCAATTTTAAGACATTAAAAACAAGAAGTTAAATATCTCCTTTTTATGATGTCATACTGGCACCCAATTTCATCAAAATCGATTCAGCGTAAAAAGTGCACAAACCAATAGAATTACTTTTGTTTTGTTCAAATTTATCATATTTCATAGATTCTTTCGTGTTTGCGATGTTTTGAGTAAAACGTGCAGGTTTTACATACCTTGTTTTGTAGCTATCATCTAGCTATAGTGAATACAAACAAAGATCCACTCTGCCTTAAATCTACATTACGGTAGTGTTATTTAAGTTTATTGCCAGTCTCATATTAAAATCCTTTTCGCTACATTAGCTGCTCTGGGACTGCGCTGACCTACCGCAACCAGAGATCGATTCCAGACGGGGTTTATTTTTAATTGAAATGATTCTTTACAAGCTTGGTTGTATAAAGTCAAACGGGGTGTTGCAGCGAACATTCAATTATTTTTATGACGTAAGATACTTTCAGAGCACTTGAAGGAAAAAAATATCCCTACTTAACTACTATCTAGTACAATACAGTAAAATATAACAGAAAAACACTCTCTTATACGCAAGCAGAAATTAGGAACTAAGTCTTATTTTGAATATCGTGATAGTTCTACTAACAAATTTGGTATAACGTTATACTAAATAATTCATAAATTTTCCGGTATAAATAAATAAATAAATAATAATAATTTATTTCTGTATCATAACTAGCCTAATTACATTATTTATATTATCTGTTCTGACAGACCTTGTGCTTCGTTTTAATTAAGGGTTCTCCCATTTAAAACGTACTGTGAGTAGTAGGTAGTAGTTTTGTATACCTTTATTTTTAGATCCCAGCCCATTTTTTGTAAGTAAATATTTCCCATGCAATTTTAATTAGTTAGTTTCTGATATAGACCTTGGAAATTACGAAAACAGAGATTTCTCGAGAAACATAATGAATGTCATCTATTCATAATTAAAACTTTTTTAATTTTATTTTGTGAAATATGAACAATAGTTTCGCCCATTTATCTCTTTACATTAAAGCGTTTAAGTGGCAACCCTAAAAGCGATCGTAGAAAACCCGCTGAGTTATCATTGTCGCCATAGCCCACGCGTGAGACCTATGAAAACATTGTACCGAAATAAAAAGAATGCCTTGATTCTTTGCCTTGGATATTTCGGTTCAGTAAGCAATCATACATAGGCGATTAAAATACACATAGCTTCTTTAGTGGTTTTACAATTAACCTTCTTATTACTTATAATAGAATAAAAATATTATACTTACAGTTCGTATTTTTCATCTGTTATTAAAAATATCTCTTTGTATAACATCATTTTGTCAATTTCAAAAGAAAATAAATATGAAGGGCTAGTTTCACAATGTCTGAATGGGAGTCACTCGACAGTTAAAGTTACAGTTTTGTATGGACGTATCTGTCAAGTAAACTCTCGTCACCATCACTTCAGCCATATCTAGTCCACTGCTGAACGTTGGCCTCCCCAACACTTTATTATTTACTATTACATTGGGCGTATTTGCATATAATTACCACGCTGGGCAGGCTGATTGGTGATCGCAGTTCCAGCATGTACGCATTATGACTCTGCTGCCCATAATCCGGTCGGATTTCTGTACGTCGGCTCTTATGACATGAGGGGTGGCACTATTCTAGGTTGGTGCCACACGGCACCTAGTAAACTCAATCGGAAACTTATTAGGTATGTAGAAGAATGTATAAACATAATACTAGATACATAATAATGTATAAACATATATGTATAAACATAATACCCAAGGTCAAATTATTCGTTAAGCCAGAATCCTAATTGTTTACTCAAGCTAGGCTCATTTAAGCTTTTGGGGACGTCGAGTTAAAAACTAGTCTACTTCGTCAACTCTTAGTCACTTTGGAGGTGACCATAATGTACAGGACCTATTTACGAATCATATAAAAAACCTGTTAAATTACATGATGCCGAAAATAGACCCACAACGTCTTTGAAAGTACAAATTTAATCCTTATTAATTTTCGGCAAGAGTATTACAGTGATATGATACGGCGTTACACAGAACCTTACTTCTCGTAGCAAACACCCGCCCTCAGGAAGTGGCGCTTCTAGTTTTAAATGACGTTCAAAAAGTCTTTGGAAAGAAGCATACATAAATGAATTGAAAGAATAATATTATTATTACTCTGCCATTACAGTCCAATCTGCCATTGCAAATACAGTTTCATTCGAAAACAGGACTGTGCTCCATTGACCTACCATTCAATCAACAAGATCTTAAACATATTTCAACCGTCTACTGCGATGTTGTGCTAGCAATTTAAAACCTGCAGCAGCTTTATATGGTACTTTTCCATCTTCTGTCACCCTGTATCCAACCGTAAAAAGAACTGTAAGCGAATAGTTCTGCAAAGCCAATTGGAGCTGCTTAACTTTTTTCATTAACTTATTTATGAGTGCTTTAAAAATAAATACAAGAAAAACCTTTAAATAAATATTTTCAATAAAGTAATACTATTAATAGTTGCGTAATACCTACGCTAAGCATTGCGGGGAAAAGTATGTTTTACAAGATTGTTGTTTTAATTTTATTTATATTACTCAATTTGATTTGTATTCTATTATAGAATGATTCAAACAAAACCAACACGTTTGTCAACGGAGTCCAAGCCAACCTCACCTGCAAGTGGTACACCTGCCGATCAACGGAAGAAGCTGTGGCAAACATGAACAGTAGGCTCGCCACTTATTGCGTGAGACCAACAATAAAACTGGCGAAATGTGGGCTTATAATATACCTACGCCTTCGGGGAAACAGGCGTGATTGTATGTAATCGAACAAAAGATAAAAATAAAACGAAAAAGCCATTTAATCTCTCTTTATTAAAACACCCTTGACAAACTCGTCAATTTAATTACATACACTCGGGTACAGCAACTATGCTCTTATATATACAATATATTTGTTACATATTTACAACCTGTTCCGCTGCAGAACACTTATGTAATAATTACCTAAAATCAACATTTAAATACTACTATCTAAATAATGTTATGTCAAAATCAGGAATGCATCGTTACAAATTATAGGTAGACACGTAGCCATGTACCTAATTAAAATGAAAATTTAATATTTTTATGTAAATGCTTATTATATTATTTAACTAGTACATGGAATGGAAATGATACCGAAAATTTTACCCAATTCTGAATTCTGGTACACTTTTCTGTAATAAAAGGCATATTACGGGCTCATTATGGTACTGGAATAAGCTTAATTAGGTACACATAATAATTTATAGATGTGTCTGACTTTGGTACTTCTTTCAAGAAAAGCTTTAGTACTGTTTCAAGGCCCAATTTTAATTTACACGAGTATAGAGAGCCCATATAGAAGCCATTCGTGTCAATTATATGATTCAGGATTTCCTAATCAATTATTAATTTAATGTGCTTTAGGGGTTACCTATATCATCATCATCATTTCAGTAATAGAAAGTACACAGCTAAACGTTTGCCTACCCAATAGTTTATTACAGTGGGGGTATTTGCCCATAATCATCACGGTGGTCAGGAGGGTGGTCAGCCAGTATGCAGAATGACGCTGCTGCCTGACGGTTATATGACTAATGAAAATTTGTATGATCTTATTATTTCTTATGTACAATAATATGTATAATGTATGATAGTCATAAGTATTTACCAGATAGCGCAATGTCTGAAAAATGTTGTGTCGAAGTAGAATCAGGTCGAAAAGTGTGTCAGAATTCAATTCTGAAATAAAAAGTGACATGCACACAAAACTCTTATAGCAATCAATTTCAAAATAACCTTTCAACTAACTTTCTTTGGAATGCAGACTAGAATATTAGTTACCAATTCTTTTATAGTAAAGTATACTTGATAAACGTATACGGTGTTTTCATTTATTTACATACATACGTTACATATCACACAAATGTTAACTGTTAACTCGTCTCGTTTACTTATAGAATTACACTTATCCAAAAACAATTCTAAAACTATACACCCTTGTACATACAGACTTGTATGTCCAATCGCCCAAATATTATATAAACGTTATCTAAAATTTCGTTTAAGTACAAATTTCATTATTGCGATAATACATTTTAGTGGACACTTTTTGGCACTTGAAGTAATTTTTTCACTATATCAGTCACTGAGTTGTATTCGAAATTTCGATTTCATAAAAAGAGTTCACTCTCATTAGTCACGTGGAATGTCCTAGAGAATGCGAGGTCGGAGAGCGCCGCTCGAAGTGCCGTGCGAGGTCGGCCGTGCAGCGTGACACTGCTCCCATTAGAATAGGTGGTTATTCGATTTTGCCAAGGACCCCAGGTGGTCTGAGAGGAGGTAGTTGGGCGGCGCCACTCCCAGCAGGGGGAAGCCCGACGGCTGGCGCAGCAGGCCGCAACCTCCTGACCACTTTCCGCCCGCGCTGCTCACTGGTGGCATGCAGATCCCACCTCCGCCGATCCCATTGAGATCATCGCACAACTTATTCGCTGAAATCAAATCATTACATTAATCAAACATATCTTTAAACTTTATCTTCTATCAAAGTCTGTTTCAGTTAAAACTAATAAAACCATCTGCAAATATAACGCCGGTAATATAGCGACGTCAGAGAAACTTGTGCATACAAATCTGCTCAAATATAAAATCAGACTGCAACTCGACGGGCAAACATGAAATAATCGTGGTAACACAATTAAGCGCTAATCACCTAATCCTTGCCGCGCGGCTCCGTTGTTTATTCAAGCCTGAGTGACAATCGCGCGCACAATTAGCGCAAATGAGCCGAAGTGAAAATCTGGGTGCGGTGGCGGCGTGGCGGCGTGGCGGCGGCCTCGTAATGTGATTAGCGCCGCCGCAAGGCCGCAGCACCCGCGGCCGCCGCAGCCTCCACGCTCCACGCTAACAATACCATTACGCACTGCCCACTGAGCCCAGACTTAAATACTCAACTAAACCTTATTTACCATCGCTTAATGTGATAGATAAACAAGATTTAATGTACACCAAATAAGATTAAATCGCGAAAGTTTTGAAAGGTAGTATTCAAAGTCATAATTATAACGTCGTTCATACTTAATGGACTGTACTTAACAAAACAGCGACTTTGGTATATGGACTCTTTCTACATGAAACCATACAAATTTTTTTTATAGATCTGTTACATTTTCCATGTAACATTGAAATACTGCCATATTTCTGACGTTCATCTATATTTAAGATCCACTTATTAGGAGTGACTTGTTTATTTTGTGAAAATCCTTGTTTTGTTCGCCCACGCAAACCCGTGAACTGAAATAGAGCGGGCCGTCCGCCCATTGGTCGAGTGTTGCGTCCGAGTGAGTCATTCGGCGAATTCGGCAATCAATGCTACGTTGTTGATATGGGAGTTAAAAATATCACGCAGTATTACGCCAACTAAAAAGAAATTATGGAATTCGGAATTCCGTTCAGTGGAATATTTTCTTATTTTTTAGCTGTTCAGTAAAATTTACCGCTCTCTTTATATCCTATCTGTGACATTTCCGGAAATGTCACTACTCTCATAACATTAATAAAAAGAACCAAGCAATAATTCCATGTATGAGTATTAAAACTTTCACAAAAGCTTCATATATAATCGGAATTGATTCAATTGTACTTAAAATATTTGTTAGTATAGCATTTCACACTATGAGCTATCTTTAACTGAACCTTATATACTTAGTTTAAATTTATTTTTTTACTTATAGATTAAACAAAAAGTATGAAATAAGTCTCTTTAATAGGGAGAGCTCTGCCCAGCTAGTTGAATGCTTCCCTACTATGAGGATATATGATTGTGATTTATTGACCCGATGCATATTTTAAGCACTTGCATTTTGCAAGTGCACGACGTTGTACAGAGCCCTACCACGTGGTCCCAGGACCAGGTGTATCGTTTCCTGCTGTTGGACATTTTCAAGCTCATAGGGCTTCTAACTTGGGATAATGTAGTTTTATCACATATTATTATAACCCAGACTTACGGAAAAACGTGCTTTTCGAAACTCGATATCACATGCAACAATAAGTTCGGTGATCGTTTATGACAATCTAGTCTCACGCAGCTCCAAGATTTCAGAGAAAAAAGTGGTTGCTGTAAATAAATGTATAGCACTATAACTCACACAAAGAGATTTCAAATAGATTTTCTGAGTTCAAAACAATTTGCAATGATTTCTTGCGCAAACCCATTGTCAAAATTAAAATCTCATTAATTTAAAGTTCGTTGTCAATTAGCGTGAGTACAATTTTAGAAAGAATGGTTGACCAACGGAAAAAGTTAATTTTTCATTGTGTTCGTCACACATTAGACACATGATTATTTGACTAAAATAGCCATTACTTCATGTACGTAACGCGCGAATCATCATGTTTTTGAACAAATTTTATTCTGACGGGTTCTGTTATTCACGAGAGCTATTTGTAAGAAACGATTTGGAGCCGCGTAATAGTTGGTCGAAAATTATCACCGAAGTAAAGCGTTCACAAGAGGTAGTTCATGGATGGGTGACCGATTGTGGGACATTGTAATTAAGCACTTTGGAATAATTTGAAAATAAATCAATCATTTTTGATTGTGACGCATGATGGAGTGAGTGAGAGTTTGAGGGAATTCTTTGATGGTAAGGTACTTAACTAAAAAAACATTATAAAGATTTTGTTTTTAAAAGCTTTTAACTCTTACAGGAAATACACTGAAGTGGAGAATAGGAAAGACATTACTAGTTTGCTCCCCAGCAAACCCCAAAAAAGTGTTTTATTATGGCTTAAATCTTCAATTTGGCCCGACTTCTCCTAATTTGTGGTCGGCAATGATTACCAAAGTAAAGCAGGGTTCACAGAGGTCATCCTAGGACTTTTCTATGAAATGTAATATCGAGCGCGTCTAAGCTTCGGAAGGATAGTTAAGCCGTTGGTCCCGGTTATCATTTATTACGTTATTACGTAGTTATCATTTACGTTAAGCTATGTTAGAGGCCTAATTGGGCGGTTTCGAAAATTCTAACAACAGCACACCTCACCCAGCAGGCTCGGCTAATTGGCACTGGGTTCGCGTGATTCGTCGATTCGTAAGAAGAGACTCGTGCTCAGTAGTGGAAAATTAATGGGTTGAGATGATGACTTTTTAAAACAATTTATCATGATATGAATTTCAATCTATTTTATATTTTTTTCCCTCTAATGTTTAAGTCAGGGGATGAAAAAAATATTATAATATATTAGTTTACTTTATGATACAACGTCAAAACTCAATAATAATTGCCAATTGAAATTACTCCCAAAAAAAAGGGGCACTAAGGTGTATGCGGTATCTGTGTCGTGATGTAAGGATTTCAAGGTGTGTTTATGTACCTGTAGAAGTGATAGGCTTAAGGTCCGGAGGCGATAGATGCGGCAGGGCGTGGTGCGCAGGCTGCGGCGCGGGCGCAGTAGGCGCGGGGTGCGGCGACACCGCGGGCGAGCTTTGCTTGTCGCGCTTGCCCTCCGCCTTCACCGGTGCCTCGCCCGCCTTCTGCTGCGCGAGCCGCTCTTGCTTGCGGAACTTCGCCCTTCTGTTCTGGAACCACACCTGGAAGAGATAAATGTACCCGTTAAAGACATATATATATATATATATATATATATATATATATATATAGCTCTCATATATGAATTAACGATGGGGAGTTAAGGTATTGAATGACGACCACGAATCAGTAAACGTAGTAGAGGGCGGAACCCAACGCGATGGACCGATGATCTGGTCAGGGCGGCGGGGAGCCGGTGGATGCAGGCGGAAAGCAATTGAGGAGGCCTATGTTCAGCAGTGGACTTCAGATGGCTGAAATGATGATGAAGATGATATATAACTTTGCTTCTGTCATCATTTTAGCAGCGATAGCCAGGTGGCAAACCTTGTAGACTACAATTCAGGTATCGGGTTAAAATTCTGCTCGCGGGACTTTTCGAAGTTATGTTCCTAATTATAGCTTTCCGTGCCTCGGAAAGAACATTAAACCGTTGGTCCAGGCTGTTATGAACATCTATGACAATAGTAATTTGAAAGTCAGTGGTTTCTAATATCCTGACAAATGGATTCACCATAGAATTGCAAAGGTCAGACGGCAGTCACTTCGTTAATTTTAGTTATATATTCGTCCAAATCTAGTAAGACCTGTGAGCAGTTCCTGAGCCTTTTGTGTACGTTTAGGGCACAACTGGAATAATGCTATTATGATAATGCTCGTATCACCAATCTAATATAAAAAAACAGCATACCAAAAACAAAACCAATGAACTCAGATTATGATTCTTAATTTACGTAAGCAGCACATAACATAGATAAATATGTACTTATATCGTGAGTGCTACTAGGCAAATAATCAAATTATTTATGAATTAAAACAATACCTTTGGGAACAGAAAACAGTATACTGCCGCATCAAAGTCGTCAAAAATCTGTCGTCGTCTGTGATATTATAGCCCCAGATAAAAGTATACCGGCTGCCCTAATTTTTAATAAACTTTATAGTAGTAAGCAAAAGCCTCGCCACCTTTACGTGGGACCAACAACAAAATTAGAGAAACAGGCGTGATTGTATGTATAGTAGTAAATACTAAACTAATATGATCATGAGGAATCAAACTGCTAACACGACAACACAAGAGGGAATATCGTCCGATTAAATTAATAGGTTCGAGTGCAATGATGCAAAAAGCATCGTAAACAAAGTCAGGTACAAAAAACGATAATGAAAACGTCAGCAGAGGTCGGCTCGAGCGAGCAAACAAAGCTCCGAGCCAGCTAATGGGAACGCATCCCGTGCATTGCGCGCCAAATTTTAATGCAAACCGTTTTATATTCGTTCGGATGCGCGCAAATCCGAATTGATCATAATTCGATTTGGTGCGACGGATAATTGCAACTGCCACTGGCGCTGATTGGCGGGCCGAGTAAAAAATATTTCGCGGCCATTCCATTCGCGAGCTGCAATCATACGCACGCCCTGTTTGCTCATCGCCGAACGCTGATGATGTTTGCTCGACTTTACCTCCATTTACATTCCGCTGACCCGAATCAGACATCTGACATCAACTTATCGAAATAGGTTACAGTGAAAAGCAACTGGATGCAGGTTAAGTTGTTGGTTCTGCAATAGCTTTCAGAGCCAATTAATCTCTTGCTTCCGATTACCCCATATCGTCAAGCTGAGTTATAAGGCAAATAGTGATAAATAAAAAGTTCTACCTATTATAGAGTTTTCTTTTTTCTATTTTGACACGTCAGAATATATGAAGTGTACTTTATTAGTATTTTCGTCAGTGTTTTAATTTATCATGTCGTTTTTCTAGCACCGTCTTGCTAACCTTAAGGTTAACTGCTAGAGAATGCGTTTGGCATTAAGTTGGCCTTCGTTTTACATTTATGTGTGATATATAAATTTAAATCAATAAATAAAGACTACATGCTGCTTGATGAAAAGCAGTCGATGCAGTCGAATAAAATGAGGGCGCTCCCGTGCATACCGTGGAATAAAAACAGCTAGGAACCCACTTATCGCAGGCTGAGAACGAAAGTGACCGATTTCAAAACTTGGGTGAAATGAGTTAAATATAGAGAAAGACACAAAAAAAGTATACTGTATTTGAGATAGAAAAGTCCAATAATGTCATACAAACGATTTTTTTATCATAATGTTGATATAATAAAATATGATTGAAGAATAAGAAGAATATCGTCAATGAAACCGACACATTTTCGTCTCTCTACAAAAATTTAAAAAAAAATTAAACAAACAAAGAAACAAAAAATTTAAACGTCTCAGCGTGCGTTATGACGGTCTGCAAAAATACCGTTTCATGCCCCGCTTAAAAGACCCGGGACTACAGAACCTGGAAAACATGTGTTTTCCGGCACCGGCAATGAATTCTAAAGCTTAACGGTCCAAATTTCTTGGTTCCAGTGCTGATAGTCTGCACAGTATGTGGCTGGTGTTTGAGTGAACCCAAATTTAATAATAACTCTTATGTCAACTTTGAATACAATTACTAATAGGTAGTTAATAATGTGTAGTAGAAACTATGTAAAATTTTGTAGTATTGATTCGTATACAATAGGAATCAGTTAGGTACTAGAATTGTTGTAATGTAATTAGTCTAAGAAGTTTTCCAAGCTAACGTAGAACACAAATTTTGTTAAACACGCCAAACAAACAAGTAAATTATATATTATTTTACAAAACGTAAAGAATAGGAAAGTTATGAGCAGCGACGATTAGTTTGGATTTTTAAAATAAAAAAATAGCTATTTTTTTGACAAAAATTTTTTCCAGTTTGTTATTGCACTCGAACATTGAAACCTTACGAGGTTAGTACGCTAAATAGTGATGATTTCTTCTTCTTCTTTATCAAATTACTATGTCATCGAGTGTGGTGACGACAATTCAGTCAGACTCGTATAATGACTTCACATGTGAATAAAATGAAAGAAACAAAAGAAAAACTTTGTTAAATATTAAAATAGAAGTTATATCGTATTGTTTTACATTCTACAAAAAAAGTTGTTTTCAGAAGGACTGCTTTAAATTTATTGATGAATTTAGTTTTAGTTGGAATGTAGTGAAAACGGCACGTTTAAAGCATTCTCCCACTCCATGGTATGCACAAGAGTGTTTTAGAAAGTAACTATGGCAATAGAATCTCGTCTAGTGTGGCGAAGAACTTCACCTTTAACAACACATTTCATCTAGAGATCTTTGTGCTAAAATTTAACTATGCTACAATTATATTGTAAAATATGTAAAATAGTAGCAAGTAGCAAGTAGCAAGTTTTCGGAGCATCCCAAATGGGATGTAACAAGGGCATAAGATTTCGTAGGTATATATGTGCAATGTGCATGTTGACATTTACATGATTATACTACTAAATGAAGAACAGTTTAAAAAATTACTTTTGTTTTCTTCTTTATAACACCGATAAAAAATCCATTGGTATGTAGGTATGCTAAGTGATATTATTGACGAAATTTTTATTAAACGTCGGTAAGATATTTATCTAGATCTAAAAACCATTCTAAAATAACAGTAGTGAATAGACCCAAAAATAAATAAATAACATATACTTTATTGTTTTTAAGATCAGTAGGATTCGTCAAAATTTTACAAACAAAATGAAAATACAATTTTTTTTAAGAACAATGAAAGAGATATGAGCTTTACCATAATCAAGAAATAAAAGCAAAATGGATCGACTTGCTCGTCCACGGTAGATACATAATCACACAGACCAGCTGTGCTCTTTGCATTGTTTATTGCTTTGCGTATATAAAAGATGATTATAAATCATAATACATCTCCATGTGACAGGGTTAACAGGTTGACAAGCCATCAGTCGCCTGCGCACGCTATTTTGGAACCCGGTGGTCGGTAGTCAAGGTGACATGATGGCCCACATCATTGCAGTGCATCATTATGATTTAATTTGCCATTAGCCATACCGGCACCGACACGCCCTGATGAGGTGTTTGGCTCCATTATAGCTAATTATGTCACTGTCAAGGAAATGTTCCTGTCTCATGCATGTCGTGGCCATGAATCTCGGGGTCGTTCGTTTAGCCTATATAGTTATCTTTAGGTTTCACTGAAAGTCAGCCAAATCTGGTTAAACCAGTGAGCAGACTCTGGGCCCTAAACTTTAGTCTAGGGCAACCGTGATAATGCTAGGATAAGAGTTATCTTTAGTAACTTGTGAAATTAAAGACTTGAGGCTCTTTAGTGAGTTTTTAGTTTAGATGTAGTGCGCATTAGTATCTGCTTACAAATTAATTCATTGTCATGCAAGAAAAATCTTTATTAAACTTCATAGCGCTCGTTACTAAGCTTTTCATATACCCAGTAATTTAGTTACATACCGATCTCTTTTATCGTAATTACGAATTATGTAAAGTGCTACTATTTAAAGGCAGAATTTCTTTGTACTATGTGAGCACCCACCAAAAAGCTAACTAGGGTTTGGGTGTAAAATGGTGGGTCTATTCCTAGAAACCACGAAGATTTTTACTGCTAGCAAGATTTTAATTATTTTGATTACCTAAACTTCAGTTGAAGAAAGTATCAATTTCTGAAAAGAATTTATGGCTTTTTATTAAAATTTGAATAACATTTTGATTCACATTCAAATTTTCTGAACACAAAAGTTATTATGAGAAAAAATCTGTTTGATCTCAAAAGAAAATCCATGTAAATACGATAATTAACTAAAGTTATTGTACTTCAAAGGTTTTTACTATGATTTGCCGCAAAAAGTTTTCTTAAAAAGAAATAATAAAACTATAAAACAATCAATTGTAATACCAAAATTGTAGATAGATAGATAGACTTGTGAAAATAGGAGCAGTCGTTACGATCGGAACTCTAATTCTCTAACCAAGCGTAAGACTTCGGAAATTCATCATTTCGTTAGATTCTATGTAAGAGAGAAATCAGTGTTTCCGAGTGGAAAGGTCCCGCGTACGTGCCGGGTTAACCAAGCGGCATGCTCGCAGTCGCCGGCGACTAACGAACACGCCAATCCGCCTGATTGGAGCTCCACTCGCGGCTCTCGGCGATCGCCGGAGGCACACGCGCCCCGCATTATTTCCGAATTGGAAAAAATCAAACCTCCCGCAGCATACGGCATCCGCAAACAAACAAATAATACGAGAACCGCCGCCAATACAAATGAGCAGCGATACGAGGACAACGAGGCGCCCCGCGTTCGGCAGCGGAATGCGAGCTCGACCGCGGCCCGCGCAAATAAACGTCCGCCGATGTGTTTGTAAGAATTCCTTGCGATGTTTACTGAATGCGATGCGTGCTCCTGGCGTAAACATTTCGTCAAATATACTTTTTGGTAAGCGGTGGAGAAATCGAACGTGACATCTAACTCTGTTTACGTTGAACAATCGTACCTACCATTGTCTGTTTCGCTTAATGTAAAATTGTTTGCAATAAATGTGCAAGCAAATGTCAATAATAAATAACGGGTGGGCAATTAAGAGCAGGGTCTGAACAATGAACCGTGGCATCGAAATGCACTTTGCAAATGAGCCGAACGGGCCGGGTGAGGCGCGGCGCGGCGAGGGCTGCCGACAAATGTAATTAAACACGAGACACACCACCCGCTCCCAGATGTCATCTCTGAGAGATGCAATATCTATCTAAGGTGCCCCAATTATACAATAAGTGCTTCCAAAAATATTATAAGCGAAGGACTTTTGAAAGCTCCATATATTTTCTATAAATTAAACTAATATTAATTGTTTCGGTAAAATAAGACATGCCCTATATGTTTGAATGCTAATATTTATGATTTCCCTTATTGTATTAGTTAACGCAAATAATCTTATACGACATTTTAGACGTAGATAAATAGCCAGTTTGAGCAGTATGCATTAAAGGACCATTAGATTAGGCCATTGAAATTAAAATTTGTTCAAATGTTTTTAAGGGCGATAACTTTAGCTCACACGAATT
Source organism: Musotima nitidalis (assembly GCA_949126915.1). NCBI lineage: Eukaryota > Metazoa > Arthropoda > Insecta > Lepidoptera > Crambidae > Musotima > Musotima nitidalis. Next base: position 10,884,658 of record OX421418.1, on the reverse strand, counting down.
CGGATTGAATTTAGTGAATATTATTTTGTCAGTAAAATAAAGTATAAGTATATAGCTTTATATGCAGTTACCAAACAAATGATTATAATTTAGTAGTTTATTCAAAGATGTATTCATTGCCAATAAAATAATTCAAAATCTGTCAACAACCAAATGTTATGACAAAGAAAGTGTCCCACTATTTAGCGTGACAGGAGGTGTGTGCAAATGTCATGTGGGTAGTTTAATACAGTGCCCTCGGCAAACACAGGAGCAACAATGGCTGAGTATTAAAATAAACAGAGACGAACCCAGGCCATGTGGCGCTGCGGCGGCAAACATCCACCTAATGTATGCACTGGTCTGCAACAATTGGGTAGGGCTTGCCCGAAGATTATTTATTTTTCAACTAGGTTGCTTAATGCTATCTAGTATTAAACTAGTTGCTAGTTAAAAAGTTGAAAAATAACCTGCTTTGGAGTTAATAAGAGCTTTATTGAGCCATATTTAATTATGAAGATGACTTTGACTGCCTTGACATAAGAATTAAAACTATGTGCAGTACCTTAGATCATGCAACAACACAAAAAGTAGATAAAAATCATCATTACATTTGTAATTTCATATATTTCAGTTTTAATTTTGATGTCTGCAAGTAAGTTAAAAACAAACTTCTAATATTATGTTAAGACAAATGCATCACACGGGTCTTTTATTATTATTGTGTTCAATTTGGGTCAAATATGAAGTATCAAATGCAGTTTTTTTGGGTTTTTTATGTATTTAATTTATTATACTCAAATGTGAACCACCTTTTAAATCACGTGTAAACTTCGTTGGAAATTAGTCATTTCGTAGACATTATGAGGTGGTGAGGACACTTTAACCGGTTATGTTTTCCCATGGGATGGCAAATTATTCCTCTTTGGCTAAACTCTAATGTCAATGCAGAGGAAATTACAAGTAAAAAAGACTAGCTTGAATTTTGCTTATTTTTCGCGTTTCTAAAACGTATTGTGTTTTTTGTCATAAAACAAAAGCATGTTTTAATTATGTTTGAACTGCCATATCAGTTCTTTTTTATAAAATGATAAATATAATTAAACTGGAATTAGCCCAGTTTTTTATAAATTTTGGTAGAATTTAGCCTAAAAAAAATTGATTTGGCAAAGCAATATTATAATTAGTAGTTACATAAGGTACGAATAAATTATCATTTATATATTATTTTTGTAGACATTACTCTCTTTTTTTTAAATCGCGCTTGAGTGCATTACTATAATTTTCAGTGCTAACTTCCAGTTACAAACTTCATCTCCGCCTAACTGCAAAACAATCACCAAGCCGCAACTTTGGTCCTACCTAACTAACAAACGAAGTGAAAGCATTACGATGAATCCGTCATTATTTTTGCTGGCAATTAAATATTTATTTAATCTAAAGTGATAGTCATGGAGCGCGCATCGTTTTTCATCGAATTAGCCGAGGGGGGTGTCATGTGCTTAGCCTATTATTTAACGCCTCGATGTAAAAAACGTTAAGTTCGCGACAAACGTAGCGGAAACTGGAGGGTTAGTTCGCGCTTCGCTGGGATTAGTTAATCATTCAGTCTATGTTAATAGTTTATTGTCGGACGACCAGTATGGCGAAAAAATATTAGCTTGGAAGCTCGTGTGTTCTTGAAAAGGACAAATATTTGTTTGCATGAAAATACATATATTTGTCTAGGTCTGGATATTTATTATACATTTTAGGTAAAGTAAAATTAGTTTTTCCTAACTAAAATAAGTTTGTTTATCCGTCATCTAGTAGGTACCCGTGGTAAAGCTCTGCTTAATTTTGGACTGGATAGCGCTATGCGAAATGTCAGGGGATATTATTAATATTGTTTTTTTCAACAATAAAAGTTTATATCCGTGACAAATTTACAAAGAATATGACATAGTGCCACTGTTGAAAATTGTTAAAAAATATTTTAAGTTATAGACTGCACAATGCTGGAATTTTTTTTGATTGACTGGATGTTATGAGAAATGTTTTTGATACTGGCCAGAGAACAAAACTTGCGCAGAGTAAAGTTTTTAAGTTCGTCCATAAATAAGATCTTTATTAAAACAAACTTTAATACAAGTTTTGACTTTGACCTTTTGAATACTTTTTAGTAAATAGGTAACCTGACCTAATCCATAGTGCTATATTTGTATACTCTATTACATTATACCAATAAAAAACCGCCTTTGAAATTTAATGTGATAAACTTAACGCTAACTAATAACGTTACATCCCGTCAAACGACAAGTGTACCACTACGGTATCATAATTAACTTCGTTCCCGAAATTCCGACATCATAGGAAAACCGTTCGGCAATATTTGCGCAGTCAACTGGCCTTATGTACAGAGGCCGTCTTCCGCCAGTGCCGACAGTTCCGACTTTCCGACACGCTGGGCCCCGGGGTATGAAAAACGTGAGGCCGCGCGGAATGATCTAATTGTATTCATTAGCTGAGCCGGCCTTGCAAATATTGACAGCTGCTGTGGCGCTCCTGCAGGGGCGCTTACTACCGCTGTGTGCACGTAATTATTATGTAGGATATGTATTTTTTTGCGATCCTTTCTGCAAAATGCCAAAAAAGTAATCTTTGAAGTTACATGACAAAGGGAGTGTTATTTTTCTAGAACATATCGTTTTAAAAGCAAAATTCCGAAAGAGTACTCTTTAAAGTTATATAACTAAGCGAGTGTTAGTTCTCTAGAATATATCGTTTTAAAGGTTTTGTTTCATTCTATTTTTAATAAAAAGAACATTATTTATTTATTTGAATCCTGTACTGTGATAAAAAATCTACCACCTCGCTATACATAGATATTTTTAAATCATTTGCGAGCATTATTACATAGGTACTTGGTATTTGAAATTTATTTTGAATCTATAATGATGTAAGCTAATTATAAAAGGACCAAACTAAACTGCAATCATACACTTATCATTTTATTCAATTCTTTCCCCTTCAAGTAAGGTAATTACCATTTGAAAAATGTATGTTTTAGAATTAATTTATATAATGATGTGACTATTATAAGGCGTCTTCGAGCATAATCTTCTAACCTTATTTGAGTCTAAAATTCTTTTCATCACTTTATTATCAGTTTTTAGAATATATTGAAGAATAAAAATAAAAATAAAAAATTTATTTCAACTTCGTACACTCTACTACTCTTACTCTATGTATTAAATAATAGTACAAGTAATACGAATTGAAAGATAAAAAACAATTATTTCTACAGGAATAAAGTGATTTTTTTAATACAATATAAACGATATTATAGTAGATTTCAATAGCCCAAATATCGACAGGAGCAGCATTATATATCAATCATTTGCGTGAGTCCTTACACCGCGAGCACACCCCACTGTTTATCCTTACAGGATGAAAAGGCAACTCCAAACGCCCCGGAATAATATTAGCCACCCTTGATAATCTGGCCAATTCCGCCTGCACACTAATCGCAACTGAAGCTTACCCCAACAGAAATACAGTTCAATTTAAACATTATTTACAGTTGTGACGTTTTGTAGTAAGCGTTATTTTTTTACTAACTGGTAACATGTGTTAACATTTGCTGATAATCCGGGATTAACACATCATAATAAAGAGATGAATGCATCGTTTATTCAGGCCGTATGTCGGCTATTCGACGCCGTTTTAGCACAATGACAGGTGCGATCAGGCAACTCATCTTATTTGATAGGGTTAAATTAATAAATAATTAAACAAACTATAGAATAGGAGTGCTGAGTTACTAGTAGATAATATTTTTTTTGTAGCTCATAAGGAATGAAGTAATAAAGTACCTACAGTACTATAAAACCTAAAATGAGGGACTGTTATTCTTGTTTTATTTGCCAATTCCTTTAATGTCACAAGAATATTTAAAATCTTCATTGCATTAAGATGCTAGTAACATAGTTTGTCTAAATAGCATATACAAAGGTATTTGGTCCTTGTATGGGTAACCGCTGGAGTGGTTTTTGACCTTGATGGTTTTGACCTTGAAGGCTAAATTGGTTTTGGCTTTAACGTGTATAGTAGATAGTCGTTATTTTATAAACTCTAAGTTGTGTATATTTAATAGCAAGACGCCGCACACAAGTCTTGGCGTAAGTAATTGGATCCGCGTGGTGAAGTATAAGCTAAATCAGTTTCATCTGAGTATATGAGATGTGGCCCCAGCGAAACCATGATGATAGTCTTGGACATAAAATTAATGAATGTCTGTTTCATGATCAACATGTTTTATGGACTAAAAAAACGAAAACGTAAATTGTGCCAAATTTTTAAAACCTATTAAAAGTTATGAAAGTCTTAAGCCATGACTGTTAATATTTCTAACGTAAGGCACTTTTAATCTTTTATGCAACTCATCCAAAACCGATATAAAAACTAGCTCCCAGAAACAATTATGCATTCAAATATAGACCAGCATCATTCGACAAGGAGCGCGACAGATGCGTTGATAGCCTTACACACGATTACACCGTGACGTCATCAACCCTACGAATAACTATCACAATAATCGAGAATCGACCTTAGACTAACTCCACTAACAAACTTGAAACCACCGAGCTGTGTTAAAATAACATTCAGAGAAAACGCCGATGTCACAAATTCACAACCAAAACAAGTAAAATAATTTATCGATCGACCTAAATAAAAATAGCATCACTAACAATTTTGACAAGGAATCGATTAATCAATCGTAATCTGTACGTTTGTCGTTTCCCTTCAGAGTACCCCTAGCTGATATTTTCAATTAAAAATGGTATAGATTTGAATCGATTTTGACGAATCACGTGATTGCGCCGGCGCATTGGCGATAGCTTCCGCGAGACAATGCTGTAATCAGCAGATCACGGCACGCGACACGACAAACTACCGATAGTCATCGGCAGATGTAGAATTCTCTACAAATTAAAAGAGTGTAATGTTAAATTAAGGCACAGTTTAGACAAATTATTATTTTAATTAAAAGTTACCTACATTAAATATAGAGTAGACATTTTTTGTATGGAAATGGTGACTAAATTAATATAGGTGTAAATTGCGATTTCATCGTGAATAAGTTACACAATGGATATATATTTTAAAAAATGTTTATAAAACTAACTTTGCCGGTACTCAATGCACTGTCACTGCCCGACCGGATAGATTTATTTGCATGTTCACTGAACGAATTCGCAAAAGCAGCATATTGCTTCTGCAGTAGATAATAATGTAGTAGTTTAGTGATTAGTAGATAAGAATTATATGAAAGTTTTTAGTCATATATTTAGGTATTGTAAGCTCAGCTACTCTATCGTATTAGGTTTGGTGCCTGTAAAGATAGTTGTAAGTTTTATGAATTAAGAAATAAATAATAATAATAATTTTTGTAAAGTGTTAACAGAAATTTACAAAATTATACAAAACCGTTTGTGACTATTACAGTGAAATATGAAAACAATTATCGGTGCTGTACTTTGGTTACTTTGGCTGTACAACCTAACTAGGTAAATTTTAAGGGAATTTGGTAAAAAATATAGAAAGGATTTCGAAAACGGAATAAGGACTGTATTTTATAATTTTACAGTTACTATTGTGTTACACGATATCCAGATGAACTATAAAAATTTTAAGACAGTTGCAAATCATCTTTGTTTGAACTATAAAACAGTCTAGTCGCCTAGTAATATTAATGATAAATGTGACACTCATGAGGACACTTGCGAAGGGAAGCAAATAGTAAAGTAGGTGCAGTTAATATATTAACAATGCGTCACTTGTGCCCGCGCAACAAATGGCTCGTGAGCGGACGACGTTTGTGATCATTCAGACCAAACATGGGGTGCGGGACCTCCGTGTTATAAACTCAATATTCATGTTATTATTCATAATAACAGTACCCGGCAGTCAATATTGGACTAGTCTTTTTGTTTAAATCCTCCTTATTTCAAAGCTTTGTAAAGTTCACGCGATAAACAAAACATATTAACAATACTTAGTTCTGAATTTAAATTCTAATAAGCAATAAATCTATAGATGGACATATTGTGGACACAGTGGATATATTGATGGACATAAAAGTAAGCATTGATTATTCGGAACTGCAAGAATTGCAGTTGTGCATTCTTGTATCTGGGTACTGGACATTGGTTTCCTGAACCTTCTAAAAAACCACGCGTGCTCAAACACAATGCCTGAGTGTGCTAGTGTCCTGTCTCCTGAAATTGTGGCGCCTCACAGATTATTGAGGTTTTATGCTTTTAGAATGTAGTCTTAAATAATATCTACACATAATGTATACTGACAGCAAGTAGTCGTTCACTCAGCGTTACGTTATTTAAAACTTATACAGTAACAAAAACTAAAATTCTACTCTTGTCTTATGCTCTGAAGAGTAATTTTCACTATAGAACGAAAATAGACGTAAAATTCTATGGATGTTAGAATCTTTTGTCTTACTTAACATAATGATTGTTAAGTTTGGGTTGGGTTGGATAAAAATAAAAAACAATGTAGCGTCAACAAAAAAGTGACTCCCGAACTTTATCAAAATACAATCAAATTGAGAACCTCCTCCATATTTGTGATCGACTAGAAAGAAAGCTCGCAAAGAATTGTCCCCACATACAGTAAGTTCCCGGGAACTAAAATATGAATGTATTCCAATACGAAAAAGGAGTTCAATACAGTGTGTTCATAGTTGGCAGTGAGTTCGCATTCGCAGCAACAAATCAGATTTGCGTCCCTCGGTGCGGCCGGTTATGACGCCCATATATCGCGCTCCTCTGATGCCCACTGACACCTCGCCTATGCTCCCCGCCGACTTTTGCTTGCAAAGATAAACTTGCTTAATAATGGACAAAGTTTCTGTATGCCTTTTCTTGTGGGTTTTTGTACCCATTTGATTCACAACATTTCGAGCGTTTTAAATTGTAATGTGCAAAAAAAAAACAATGAGAGACACAATTTTTTGTTTCTTGTTTATAGGTATATGGAGTACCTTCGATGCGTTTTATTTAATTCTTCTGTTGATCAGTTTAACAGATTCAGAGTATGTTGTTTTATTTCAAAATGAAGCTATAATTATATAGCATTATATATAATTGTTTTAAAGTCGTTGAATACTTTAAATTGTTTAAGTTTTATAATGTTATTGATTTTAATTACTTGTATTTATTTCGATGATCTTAAAGTTAAATTAATTAAAGATTTATAATTCTGGAAACCTCTGTATAATGCCTTACTCTAAACTGTCAGTGTTCATGGGAATCGTCGACACTTGTAGTCCCACAATATGATGTACAATTTTATTGCCAAAACCATGCGAACGTACCAGCAACAAATCCCAAGGCGATAAACTAGCCCATATATAAATTCGTTGAAACAATTTTCTCACATTCCAATCGCAGCTTCGTCCCAATTCAACTACTCCCGCACTTGATCCCTGTCCCCAGAGATCTGCGACAAGTACACACTAAATGAAAAATAATTGCGCGAGAGTTGTTTCTCAGAGGGTCCTGAACAGAGAGAGCGATACGCGCACTCCCGCAGTCGGAGTGAGTAAGTTAATGACAAGACTATTATAAATGTTGTTTTGCAATTGTTTATTATAAGGTTCTATAGAACACGACTTAGGCACCTAGGGAGCTGGTAATGTGAGAAATGTTGGACCAAATATTCTCACACATAAATTGAAGAATTTATTTGTCAAGCTGGGGCAAAAGCAAGTGGGTCGGATGTATATTGAGTATACTAATGTTATTCCCGCTATAAAGCGCTCTTATATTTTGGACTGGCAGGAATTGGTCACTTTATTTAAAATTACTTTATTTAAAGTTATTTAATTTAAAATTACTAATTAAAATAAATATTTGCTTACATTTAGATTATTTCTACTGATTGCTTACAAGTAAGTCTACCAAACGTATAATGAAATAATTTTGAAAATTAAACAGATTACTTTCTAAGAATTTGAATTTTTTGGCTAAAATCGACAAAAATTGTATTTTAAAAGTTTTAAAGAATAAATTAAGTCATGGATTCATTTAAAAGTCAAATCGACTTACAAAATCTGTATTTATTTAAATTGTAGCCATTTTGAAACATATTCCCCTTATGACATACAACCAAAGCGCCAGTCCAATATATAAGTACTTTACACTTTTAAACCCACGATAAATTAATTTCAAGCCCTAATTTTGGTTGCAGGGTGCTGCTGCTTAAACGTCGTCTTTTACTTCATCGAGCGTGCGTTCCAAACTAGACGAAAGTTACTTCTTAATTTTTAAGAATTTTAACGTAACATTGTCTTTCTGTTTGTATTTATGAAAATTTCACTTCTAAATAACTTAATAAATAATGATAAATTCTTATTAGCGCAGAGAAATATGGTTCCCAACTTGAATAAAGTATTTTTGATTTTCATTACTTTTATTTTCAAGGAGAAAGACATAGGCTACTTTTTATCCAGTTTTGCACTTTTCCGCCACATGAGATTCGGTTTTAGTGCATCGGAGCCCAAATGTAATAAAGTATTTTTCATTGTCATTACTTTTTATTTAATGGAAAAGGCCTAAGCTACTGCTTTATCTAGTTTGGCATTGTGACGCAAGAAAGTCGCGGGATGCCTCTGGTTTATAATAAAGCAAAAATAGACTAAAATCTTTAGAGAACATTCTCATTTGATCGAGCCTCACACGCACCACTGAGGGGCTGCCACTCTCGCGATACTTTTTAATCACTTTAAGTGCTTACTAAAGCGATTTGCACTTCTTTATCGTGAATAACTAAAGGAGAAGGATGGCACATCGTGAAAATATTCTGTGTTATGTATTGCAATAGTCTTCTTAGTAAAAGTGTAAATTGACTGAATTTAATTGTAAAAGTAAATTTACAGGCACGTCTTTTCTCGTCTATTATTTATTATTTTTATTTAGTTTTTTGGGTATTGGAGCTATATTTTTTTTAATATACCTACGACTTCATTTGTAACCATGTGAAACATGATTTTTCTTACTCACAATCTTTGTCATTATAAAAACAAGTATGATTAATCCCACCAACCACTAGTGCTAAGCTTAAAGTGCTTGTGGTGCGAGTGGATTTACCTCTCTACTATATCTTCGAGGTTTAAACTCGGTGTCCTGTGTGCACTAGACACAGTCAAATCCGACCGCTCAACTGATATTCTACGTCACGGGTCATCATCATCATCGTTTTAGCCTTATAAAGTCCAGTCCAGTATGTGTACATTGGCCTCCCTAATAGTTTACATTATATTAGGAATATTTTCCCATAATGACCATGCTGGGCAGTCGGGTTGGTGATCGCAGTTCAAGCCAGTACACAGGAAGACGCTGCTGCCCATTATCCGGTAGGATTTATCATCTTCGACTCTTACGACTTCCCATGAGATGAGGAAAATATAATACCGATAAAATCAGGACAACGTGTGAAAGTTTAATCTGCGCATAATCGATTAGAACAGACGAGAGGATTCGGAATGGGCGAGACTAGTGACGTGGCTCCCGTGGGATATGCGCGACACGGTGCGCGCGCGCAATCGCCGGCGCTTCCCACGCGTAACGCGATACGCCTGTCCGTGATACGTATCACTCTATTAGTGCCGCGTCGAATGGGATATCAGCGACAGATCGCATCGCAAGTAGAAGTGTAGAAAATTATGTTTATTATGGTACTCCAATGGTACTGGTATGTCAAACGGTACGTACACTTACTGTGTACTGTATCTTATATTTTTATATATAAATTCTGAATATATATATATATGTTTTTTTTTTGGTTATTCACAGAACGTTATTTATTTAGTTGTAATTATAATATTTATTTATCAATCGACATACATGAGATATTGCTTATTTTCTAAATAATGACATTACAGAAAGAAGCTTCCTTAACTTTATTCAACAATACACAAATGATATATTAATATTTACAGACCATTCACATGCAATATTTATAAAGCTGACTGTAAAATTTGGTGTTTTGAAATTCCGCGTTAACATGAGACAGCAGTTCCATAATAGCAAGAATTTCGTTCTGTAGTTACATTTTGTTGTTGACGTATTTTAAATTTTATTGAGCATTAAACCAATTTTGTAAAAAGAATTTTTTTTTACCGTCTCTGTGATGTGAGCCCTGTAGGATTCATATCTTTCGAATCATAAACTTACCCCATTTTCCTGACATTGTTATTTAGGCACAAATTGCCAATGAGTCCCTCCTTATCCTGTAGTGGCATTGGTTTGTCCGGTAATTTAGGGATCCCGGCCTGGGTCTGCTAAGTGATTACTGAATCCACACACCGCGAAATCAACGCATTAAACGGGGCTCACTAACTATGCGTTACTACGACGTTATTTAAATTTTATTGAACATAAAACCAATTTTATAGCACAGATTTTTAAAATTTATTGCGACTGTCAAATGTCGTATTTTTCAATTGAGAAACTGACCCCATTTTCCTGACATTGTAATTTAGTTATAAAATGCCAATGAGAGAGACTTATCTTATCCTGGCATTTGACTGTCCGGCAATTTGGGGGGTCCTCCACTAGGTCATTAGGTACTTAATACACACCGTGAAATCAACGCCATTAACCGGGGCTTACTATTTGTACGTAACTACAACGATATATGGATTTTTTGAAATTTGAAACCACTTTTATAGCACAGATTTTAAGAATTTATTTTTACTGTCACTGTCAGAACTGTAGATGTCTTATTTTGCTACAAAAACGGACCCCATTCTCGCGAATTTGGTATTTAGGCACAAAATGCCAATGAGTCTCTACTTATCCTATAGTGGCATTTGATTGTCCGGTAATGTGGGGGATCCCAGCCCGGGTCCTCCGCTAAGTGATTACTTAATCCACACCGCGGAAGCGACCAATCAACGCGATTATCCGGGGCTCACTAACCATCCGTTACTACGACGTTATTGTTTCAATTAAACACTATTGTGGGACAACAAGTAAGTAGATCGGATTTCAAATTTGAATTCCATAATATTTGAATTTGTTAATGTTACTTAGATGATGATTATAGAAACTGATAAGATAATCTTTTTTATTACCATTACTAAGAATATAAAATCCAAATTCACTTGGACTGTTGATGTTATAACTTGTGCTTAATCATTAATGTTTTTTTTTTATCTGACACGCCACAATGACCACAACCTGCCTGATGCAAGCAGACGATGCAGTCCAAAACAATGAGAGCGCTCCTAATCGTGGGATAATCACGGTAACAACTGCTTGTTACCGCGACCCACTCATGACGCCCTGAATAAATGCCGCAGATTATGATGATATATTTCTATATGCACATAAATAATTCGTATGGCTGAAATGTATATGAAATAAATAATAACAAAATATTTATATCATTCAATTCAATTCAATTATTTATATCATTCATATTCAACAAAGAAGTAAGAAACAAAATTTCTGTAAAGCCCAAAATTAATTCTATCGGAATAAAACTTGCATACGCCTAATTGACCCTTCGCTCGATAAACCAATAACAATTTTGCGACAGTTGTCGTAGCAATGGTTGTTTTCATTGCTCATTTGTGGGATGAGAGACATTCTCTTGTCTGTGCGTTAGGAGAATCATTGAAGAGTCGCGTGCGGTCGGCACGTGCGGGCGCGTGGCGGGCACCTGCGCAGACGCAGCGAACGCACTCGACAGCCGATATTAATCACACCCTAACGCGCCTACACGCTCCACTCAATTGGATTGCGGTGATTGCGATCTGTTTATTTTGTTGTATCGGAAACAGTTGCTTTATACCTATTACTGTTACATTTATAGAATTGGAGTAGATTAGCAAGAGATCTTAGGTAATGACTTTATGAATTAAAATATTTAGGTAGTAAAAACAGTTGGCAGGTATAAAATAATGGATCATATTTAACGTGTCTTCAAAATTAATAAATTGCCAACCTAACCTAACCTTTTTGTACATCAAAATACTGATTGAGCACCTAATCACCTATTAGATGCTCACTCAGTATTTTTGATGATCAAAAAAGCTTTTTTTAGAGGTTTAGTTTATTATATTCCTAAAATAATTAATTACAGAATAAATATATAAATTACGATATAGGCAGTTTACTAGCTAACGGCGTAGCGCCACATTTTTGAAAGCTTTTCAATAATGTAAATGATTTTATTATTAATAATTAGTTTTTGCCTTTATAGTTTTACTAGGTACGACTTCATTTGGGTGAACTTCGGAATTAAGTAAAGAGAAATGAATAATCATTCCAAAGGAACACAAAACCAGGGTAGAATATTATCTGTACTTTGAGTACAGTACTTATTATGAGATATCAACATAAAATTAGACAGATAATTAACAACAAATATCACATTTAATTCTTAAAACCTTATGTACACTTAGGTGGCAATAAATGAATTAAAATATCTATACTTTTTTAATTTCAAGTAATTTCTGTAAATCGTTAAAATGACACTAAGTGCAACGAAGACAATATTTTTTTTTACATTCATATTTTGTTTTCATAGTCTGCCTGAATTATGTCCAATTAAAAACTACGTGAATCCTTAATTTGTCAAAATTACTTATCATCGTCTCTTATATTTTATGAATTATTGCATAATGGGAATTATAATTTTCAATTCCAATCCGAACGCTCCGATCTGCGAGAATAACACTGGTCAATAATTTGTATTCGACTGACAGTACAATACAGTGATTGAGTGAGTCAGCTCGGGATGCAATATGAAATTGAATGGACAGCGAGGCTCTGATACGGCGTATCCCCAGCGGGTAGTAGGCGCAAGATGTAGGACGAGCCGGATTGACGTTTGGCGGGTTCGGGCCCGACGGGCGTCAGTCCTGCATGATTCGTGTCAAGCCAGCCTGCCTCCGCGTCGAGCCTTATTGCCCAACCGCCCAGCGACGGCCGGTAACTGGCACTCAGCTGAATTACTATGAGGTTGGTCCCGTAGAGGCTAAGTAACCGATCCAACCGCCATTGAGATAAGTAAACATAAACTTACACTATAGGTACTGCAATTTCATAGATAAAAATATAATAATTGCCCTAACAGAAACAAACTCCTATATAACATTAAGACTGGTAGTAGTAGTACTAGCCGCCAAAATCAGTTCAGCAGCAGGTACCCGAAACCATTTTTTTATATCCTTCCCAGAAGACTGTAAAAAATGCATACACCCAGTTTGTCGAATCTTAATTTCATACCGTAAAATAACAAATATTTTTTAAATTAGAGAATAGAAAAGTACATTTAAATTTTTCAATTCAATTGCCATTTTGCAATTTGATATTTTTAATGGTAATAGACATTGCATAAACTAAAAGTCATTATTACTATGATATGAAAGACAATTCCATATTTTACTTCGTGATTACCGTATTTTCACAATTTAGAACTAATCTCCCCGCCCGCACTCAGATAACAATAAAACCAAAACGTTATGTGATACAGAATTTATCGGCTCGGCTGGTGGCGGCGGTATCGCTTGATGGATTAAATTGCCCTATCCCTATGACAACTTGGCGCACAAAAAATACGGTGTGTATTAAAAAGCATCTGGTCATTTTTCAGGCGATTCCTTTTGCTTTAGCAGCAGGTGGCCACTTTGGGCGGTTGCTGAAAATGTTGGAGTTTACTCAACGTTACCGGCGCGTGGTGTTTGCCAACCGCCTCTGATGAATTTGAGCAGGTACCGCCTGTTGAATTAGGACACCCCATGTACCATTTATGTTTATTCATTTTATTTAAATATACTTTTTTGTTGATTAAAGTAAACGAGGATATATTCTGCATTTTTCACAGTTACTTTTTACGTCACAGTGGGGATGTTCATATTTAATAATTAAGTTAAAAACATGTACCATTTATAATTGACTTATTAATCACGTTATCAAAGTGTTACGTACTATCTAAAAAGTTTACATAAGTAGCATATAATAATTACAAAATATTTGATAAATTACTATAAATTTTTCATGTTTTCGAGACGTTTGCAAAACGAATGTAACACAATCGCGTTTTATTGAAATATCAATCCTATTATATAACTTCCCAGTGAAGTCCTGTATTTTACACATAGAGCTGAGGATAGCTTTGGTGTTTATGAAATCTCGCTCTTATCCGTTTTCTAAGCTTTTTTGCTAAACTGAAACTTGTTTAGTTTATAATGCATATAAAAATGTTATTTTCTTTTTTTGAAATCCATATTAGTTAATACAAATCCGTTATCGTACCGTTAGGATTTTTACTAACACAATTTCGGAACTTGGGCTCCGATCAGATATCATTTATGATTCGGGTAGCATAATAACTGACGTTAACAAGATAAAGTGGCTTCATTGAGTCGTGTAAACAACTTTTTGCAGAGTTTTGACATATATAAAAACGCCATGTGCTTTTAAAGGAGTTAAAGCAACCCAATATGCAAACCAAATGAAGTAGCTTTCAGAAGGATTCTGGAATTTAATCTTATAGCACATTTAAGTCTTTATACTATGCAATTTTTCTTAGTTTAATTTAGTCTATTTGTAAAGCATTCCCAAGTACGTATAGTCACTATGGTTTTGACTTAAACACATACAGAACTGATTTAAGATTCAAAGCATTGGCAGTTGCTTTCCTAAAAAAAAGGTTGGTTCCATACGCGATCATCCCAATAAAAAGATTTAATACATATTGCGCAGTGTATGTTCACTATCGAGAGCTTTATCAAATGTTTTCAAAATCGCACTATATTTTAATTTATTTTAACTACAAAGTACTTAAATAGTTTCAGAATAAAAATATTGTAGTAACGAATAAGCAAAGGATACCTTTTATAATATGTCGTGGAATCAAAGACACAAAACATTATAACGCAAAATTTAGGAAATGTATATAAATAATTAAAATGCGTGTGGCCGCCCTCAGTCACCCTTGACGGCTTACACTTACACCTAATTGCGTATATACAAAACATTATATTATATGTGTTTTTTCTTTTGAATGATTAAATAATAGGTTGGGGAAAAAGTCTTTTCGTATTTTTGTATGAAAAGTCAAGACATTTTTTTCAAAGTTTATTTACATTTATTTACAATATATATGTACCGTTTTGTTGAATAACTTTCTGCCATTTTGTGGGCAGAGACATTATCCCGTTACTGTAGAAACTTTGGGACTTCTGATCAAAAAAACGGGACAAATAGTTTTGGCAGTCCTCTCTTGAGGTCAACCTTACAGAACCTAAAGAATTCTGCAGAGACCGAAACAGGTGAAAATCTGAAGGCGCAAGGTCAGGGCTATATGGTGGATGCACTAGGACCTCCCAGTCGAACTCTCTTAATTTTTGCTGAGTGGCTAAAGATGTGTGTGGTCTAGCGTTATCGTGATGAAAGACCACACCCTTCCTGTTGATCAATTCCGGCCGTTTTCTCTCGACTGCTTCCTTTAATCTCATCAGTTGCTGGCAGAAAAGATCAGAATCGATGGTTTTGCCGGGCGGTAAAAGCTCATAATAAACAATGCCCTTCCAATCCCACCATACACACAGCATCACCTTATTTCGTGTTAGGCCAGGTTTGGCCACAGTCTGTGAAGCCTGGCCAACTTTCGACCACGACCTTTTTCGCACGTTCTTGTCGTACGTGATCCACTTTTCATCGCCAGTTATCAATCTCTTCAAAAACGGCTCGGTTTCATTACGTATCAATAATGAATCGCAAATGAGTACACGGTTCATTAAGTTTCTTTGAGTGAGCTCGTGTGGCACCCAAATATCGAGCTTTTTTGTATAAGCAGCTTTCTTCAAATGGGTCAAAACTGTTTTGTGGTCAATTCCCAGTTCTTCAGCTACATCGTAACTACTAATATGCCGATCTTGCTCCACTCTTTCAAAAATGGCGTCCATTTTATTCGTAACAGGGCGACCAGAGCGAGGTGCATCTTTAACATCAAAATTTCCGGACTGAAAACGTTTGAACCAAATTTGTGCTACTCTTACTGACACTGCATCAGGTCCATAAACATCACAATTTTTTTTCACTGCTTGAGTTGCATTTTTGCGTTTTTTATAATAAAATTTTAAAATGTATCGAATTTCTTCATTAGATTCACTCATTTTTACGGAGAGAAAAACAAATGAAAAATAGCGGGAAACAACTTTTCTTTATTTTTTTCTTTTCTTTATAATGGAACCTTTTTAATGTTACCAAAACCAGCCAGACACAAATAGTACAGTCAAAAAAATTTTATAATAAGTTTATACCTACGTTATGCGAAAAGACTTTTTCCCCGACCTAATATTACCTTTGTCTAACTGTAGAGCTGTAAATTTTAAATTCACAAACCGAATTGTAAATATATAATTAGTTCTTTTTAAAACCGTTACTGAAAAAATTTCATTTAGTATGGGCTTAAAGCTGTTCTTTATGTTTATTGATTCTGATTCCTATGAGTTTGACGACCGATATGGCGTGGTGGCGAGTATACTCGCACTCCACTCCTGAGGTTGTGGGTTCGATTCCCACACAGGACAAATCTATATATGAATATTTGTTCTGGTCTGGGTGTTTTCCTATGTATATTAAGTATTTATTTACAAAAAAAAAAGTATTTATGTATGTTTATCCGTTATTTAGTATCCATAACACAAGTTCTTAATGATACTTATCTTGGAACTAAATAATTGGTGTAAGTGTCAGAAATATTTAAATATTTATATATATATTTATTTATTATTTATTTATTATTCAACATCTATATTTTGCAGGCAGGTTGTAGAATAATCCGCGACGAAGCCGAGGTGGACCGGCTCTACGCCGCCTATAGAGAGGCGATGAGGGCCCTTCGCGGGGCCATCAGCCGGTCCAAAGCCGCAGCGTGGGACGAGCTGCTGGAGGCCGTTGAGGCGGATCCATGGGGCAGGCCGTACAAGATAGTACGGCAAAAGCTCCGAGCGTGGACCCCTCCCGTCTCCAGCAGCCTCGAACCGGCGGTACTCGGTAGGGTGGTTGAGGCACTGTTCCCAGACAGGGGAACCGACTTTGTGCCTCCCGCCATGGCGGCGCCACACGTCACCCATGGTGACTCGGGCACTGAGGATGTGCCCGAGCTCACCCAGGAGGAGGTAGAAAGGGCCGTGCTACGCCTGAGGGGCAAGAGCACGGCCCCAGGTCCCGACGGCATTCCGACGAGGGCGTGGGACCTGGTGTTGAGCGGGGAGGAAGCGCCTTTTCTGCCCCGCGTGCCCCCCCTTTTTGCTAGGTGTCTGCGGGATGGGGTTTTTCCGCGGCGCTGGAAGGAGGGCCGCTTGGTACTCCTTCCCAAAGAGGGACGTCCGGCCGATGACCCTTCTGGTTATCGGCCCATCGTGCTGCTCGACGAGGCAGGTAAGCTCCTGGAGCGTGTCATCGCCAACCGCCTCGTCGAGCACCTAGAGGAGGTCGGACCGGATTTGTCCGACCTCCAGTTCGGGTTCCGCCGCGGCCGATCGACGATTGACGCGATCAGCCGCTTGCGGGACCTGTCTGAGAGGGCGGTTTCCCGGGGTGGGGTGTTGATTGCGGTGTCGCTCGATATCGCAAACGCCTTCAACACCCTGCCCTGGCCAACGATAATGGAGGCGCTCCGATTCCACGGGGTGCCTCCATATCTGCGGAGATTGTTGGGGAGCTACCTGTCGGAGAGGGCGGTAGTCTTCCCAACGATGGGCGGAGGAGGCTGTCGTCGGCGTATGGTGTGCGGTGTTCCACAGGGGTCTGTCCTGGGACCACTCCTGTGGAACATCGGATATGATTACGTTCTGCGCTGTGTGAACCTGCACGGCGTGGACGTGGTCTGTTACGCCGACGACACTCTCGTAACATCCCGGGGTTCTGACCTCCGGGATGCGAGAGTTTTGGCCACCGCCGGCGTCGCGACGGTGGTCCAGAGGATACGGCGGCTGGGGCTCGAGGTGGCACTGCACAAATCCGGGGCTATCGTTTTTCATGGTCCCCGGAGGCGGCCGCCTTCAGGCTCCAGCATTGTGATTGGAGGAACTCCCATCCCTGTCGGGAACACGCTGAAGTATCTCGGCGTCCTTCTCGACAGCAGATGGGACTTCGAAGCTCACCTTCGGCACCTAGGACCAAGGTTGGTAAGCACGGCGGGAGCTCTATCTCGCCTGCTCCCCAATCTCGGGGGGGGTGGCGGCACTTGCCGTCGCCTTTACATGGGAGTGGTGCGGTCCAAAGCCTTGTACGGGGCCCCAATTTGGGCGAGCTCCGTATCGGGTCGCCATCGACGGATCCTGCGGCGGCCGCAGAGGGTCATGGCGACCCGTGTCGCTAGGGGGTATCGCACCATCTCCCATGAGGTGGCATGCGCGCTCGCCGGTTCTCTTCCCTGGGACCTCGACGCTGAGGTTCTCTCGGCGGTGTTCTGGCGTGGCGCGCAATCCCGGAGCCAGGGTCTCCGCCCTGCACCGGACACTGTGGTGCGGTGGCGTAGAGACGCTCAGACGCAGGCTCTGGGCACATGGCGGCGGCAGCTCTTGAGGAGTGCCGAGGGTGCTGAAGGTTCGAGGCGCCGTATCCTCGAGGCGGTTGGGCCCATCTTGGAGGGATGGGTCGGCCGTCGGTGGGGGTCGATGTCCTTCCGGCTCACGCAGGTACTTTCCGGGCACGGGTGCTTCGGGAAGTATCTGTGTGACGTCGCCGGGGGGGAGTCGACCCGGTGTTGCCACCATTGTGACTGCGCGGAAGACACCGCGCAGCACACTTTGGTGGCGTGCCCTGCGTGGGCGGGGCCGCGGTCGACGTTAGCCGCGGCCCTGGGTGGAGTGGCTGTCTCGCTGCCGACCATCATGCAAAAGATGGTCGACAGCGAGACGGCGTGGGAGGCGATGGCCTCCTTCTGCGAAGTGGTGATGTCGCAGAAGGAGGCCGCGGAGCGGGAGAGGGAGCGGGATCCGCTCTCTCTCCGGCTACGCCGTTGGCGCAGCGGGCGGGCCAGGAGGGCCCGTCCGGCAGCGCCCGGGGGGTCTTAGGCGGCGGGGGCAGGGGGCCCCTTCCGTCTCGCCATAGACCCCCCCCGAAGTCGGCCAGTTACGCCATGGCCGCACATAGAGGTAGGGGGGGCGCTGCACATTGCGCCTCCCTGAGGAGGTCTCCCCGGTTCTGATCCGGGGGACGTTGGCCGCGGGCGGGGTACCAGAAGCTACAAACCCGGGCACTGGTGCCTCGCCCCTTTTCAACAGCGGTGGGCGTCGTCTGAAGTTTTTTAGTGGGTAGGACTGCGGTGGTCGCGTCTGCTGCAGTGAGCCCCACACCCCCTCCCGGTCTTCCCCTTTTGGCCGGGAGACAGTGCGTAAGCAGCATTTTTTAACAGACGATAATAAAAAAATAAAAAGGCAGGTTGTAGAATGAGTCGTTTTGCAAAACGACAAGGCAAACTAAAAATTCACTGCAAGCAAGTGTCTCCTATCACAATTTAAAAATAACCGGTTTGTTAGGTTTCCTTTCGCAATTATTCCAACCCGTCCCCCCCCCCACCCCTTCCCCCTCTAAGTTACGTCGTAATAAGTTATTAAATATATGCTCTTTCTTTTCGTACAATTGATTTCATTGAAGTTCATCTTAATATACATTTATTTATAGCTTTACATTAAAATTAATTATATTAAAACCGTCAATTGTTTACATCTCACTTGAAAAGAAAACTGCCCATAGTTAGAACTTTTTTATTAAACTTAGTAGACCTCGAAATAATCATACATAACTTAGTTTACATTATGGAATGCAAAGATTACTACGTTTTTACAAACAGTTTAAAGTAAACGCTGTAAAACAATTGCCTCTGCAATTTCATTAAAACATTGAATAATTTATACGCCATAATAAATATAAAGCTGATAGCAATCCGCGGAACGCTCCGGGCTTAATTTTATTGTAACGCGAATTTGTACTTCGCAACGAGTTTTCATTATGAAGAGGCGCTAGCGCGTGATATACGCGACCACAATTTCGGTTATTTACTGTAATATATTAAGGCTACATTAAAAATACTAGTTAAATAAATGTTTTTAAAATGTAAAGAAAAAAGCTGTTGTCTCGTCCAAGCTTTGTGTAATTTGTGAGATATTTTTTGTGATAATAAATATTAAACGAATAGCCATTCGTGTACATTCTGTTTTTAATTGTAAAGCGAATTCGCATTTCGCTACGAGTTTTAATTATGAACAGTCGCGCGCGCGTGAGTTACGCGACCGCGCGCTTTATTTATGACGGCCGGTCCCGCTCGTTCCGATACACACTTTTTAACGTAATGAGCGCTACCTACTGCGGAAGGGTGCCACCCTGTACATAACGTCAACATCTCCTTTGTATACACACGTGACTTGTATATCTATAACATAGACTAATTTACAGTTATACTCTGGTCTTATCTATATTATTGTTGTTTAGCAAAGTATAATAATTTGCTAAGTCTATACAAATTAATTATAATAACCCCAGATATTTCACACGAACTAAGCAAATCTTGAAGTTTATAGATTATACTATATTAGACTTTATACATTTCATTAAGTTCTTTAGTACTTGATAAGTATCAATGCCATACCTATTCGTGATCGAGATGATTATGTGTTTGTAAAGTTCAAATAACAAAGTTTTTCTCTCATTTATTTATTATTATTTATTTATTTACAAAGTATATTGTATTATATATAAGTTAAAAAAGATGTCCAACAAAACTGTTCAAACAGTTTGACTGAAGGATCAATTACTATAAACTATGATTATACATTAAAAAAATTGGACAAACCTACGTATAAAAACCTAAGCTGGTCGTAATTATTATCACGCAACTAATAGTTGATTTACTTCTTGTCTCTGGATATTCCGTTCATTTTAAATACTGTTTCATTGACCAACATACAGTAGTTAACATCGTTTAAAACCATTCTAAATTTTATAGAGAAACGGTTTTCAGTAAACAACAATAACTTTAAATTATTACTGAGTAATGAAAAAAGAGGCATAAATGTGATGCGCTGTAAAATATTCTCGTCCTAAACAGAAATAGAAGATAACGGCATAAGTTTATTTCACTGGAAACAATAAGAAGTCGGTTGCGCTGGGGGCGTCATCTCCCAGAATATAAGATAAGGTCGCGAAGTCGCCGCGTCGCCTCTACGTGATCAGATAACAACTTCTCCCGCACGATCCGGATTGCATTAAACATTCAGCGCGCACGACGCTCACACCGGCTCACATAAAAATGAGCGCTTATTATGAAATTAACTAGAGCTAACTGTGGAGTTTTCTTTTTTTATGTAGCGGCCCGTCCGTCAGCCGCACCCAAATTACGGGACGTTAATTGGACGGTGGAGATGTGACGGACGGCTCGGTAAACCAACCTCCTTTTTCCGTGCGAATACTCCCACGTGAATGTTTACGAATGCCTCTTTTTACGCGTGCCCTAATTGACACACCGACTGAACTAAATCTACTGGCAACAAATCCCATCTGGTGTCTATTAAACTAATTTGCTAAGAATCTTTTCTAAAATTCTACAATGTCGGGAAAAATAGTAATTCAATTTGAATTTCTGAAGCAAATCTTATGTTTAGACGTCGTCGTTTAAATTACTTCTCTTTTTTACAATAGTGTTGATTACTGCCACGAAACACTTTTTTTCTAATGATCACAGAATTTATTAGATAATTTACCATTTGGCAACAATCTTTGTTCACTGATTGAAGCTTTTTACATTACCACTATTTGTTCCGAAAAAAATACCAGATAAATAATAAAATAAATATTCTTGGTCATCGCATACCGCGTACTTCTAGCTTCTAACTAGGCAGAGCATGTGTTGTGGGTGCTAGACAATGGTATAGTATTTGTAATTATGCATACATATATTTTTTCTGTGTTTGTCAAAGCCGCGACGCGACGTCAGGAGCAGAATGCAGATATTTATTTCGTTATTTACTTAAACTTCTAACATACATCCACGCCTGTTTCCTCGAAGGGGTAGGCAGAGGCATATTATACGCCCACACTTCGTCAATTATATAGTTGGTCCCATGTAATAGGGGGCGAGCCTATTGCCGCTTACCGGGCACTGTTATGTTCGCCAGAGCCGGAACGGACGAGCCGTTGATCGGCAGGTGCACCACTTGCAGGTGAGGTTGGCTTGGGCTCCTCAGGTCTTGGTAGGATCCCTATACCTACACCCATTACTTCAACTTTATCGCACAAATTTAAAAAAATGTACAAAGGGCGAACTTAATGCTACAAGGCATTCTCTACCAGTTAACCTTTGGGGTTAGCAGAAAAGTATGAACGATTATAGGCAGAACGAACACGAAAACATATAAACTTATATAGTATTAAATATGTATTATCAATATACCTATACACAAAAATAATAGTAATTATGATATGTAGACTCAAACTGATGATGACTCCCCACTTTACATTTATACAAAACTCACTGATCAAACTACTACTCGATTTTTAAAGGAGAACCCAAGAAAAACAAGGTATATTGGAACTTTGAATTTGACAATCCAAATGAGGTAATGAACTGATTCTGTTTCTAATTAAGTCAAAGATACTTTGCGCTTAATAAATGACCAGCTTTTATTTGACTATTTTAGAAAGCAGTAAAAATATTGAGCAACTTGTTTTCAAGAGCTTACCTGTACCCAGCTTCAGTGAGATTGATCTTGGTGTCGAACTCAAGGGTATGTTGCTGGTTGAAAGACTATATACTAGAAAACTGTACCGACATGTCACTACTTCCTTTTCCAAGTCAACAATGAAAGATGGCATTTATAGACACCGTCCTCGGCACCTCTAACTATACGTAATCAAATAAATGCCTTTAGAAGTCTT
Organism: Musotima nitidalis; assembly: GCA_949126915.1. NCBI lineage: Eukaryota > Metazoa > Arthropoda > Insecta > Lepidoptera > Crambidae > Musotima > Musotima nitidalis. Next base: position 10,861,718 of record OX421418.1, on the reverse strand, counting down.
ACTTGTACTCTCGCTTCAGTGAGGTCGATCTTCATGGCGATCTCCTCTCTGGTGTAGATGTCGGGATAGTGTGTCTCCTGGAATGCTCTCTCCAACTCCTTTAGCTGTGCTGACGTGAACGTGGTCCTGATTCGTCGCTGCTTCCTCTTCTCAGTCAAGGACCCTTCGTGGCTGCCGTATACTTTGTATGGAAGCCCAGCTGTAAAGAAAAACTCAGTTAGTTTACGAATATTGCTAGTTAGGGATCTAATAAAATAATCCAAGATTTTGAATTACGTAATCTAAAATTTTAGATACAAATAATTGATTTTTGCCGTTATATTAAGAGTTTTTTTTTATTGGTGGCAAGGACTGCACTGCACACACTTATATAATTATATACAATGAAAGACATTTATTAACCACAAACTTACGTAATAAAACAAAGAGAACAGTAGGACGGAAAACAATAAATATAAAATACAACTTTCAAACATAAAATAAATCAATAACAATATTTACAGTGTGTTTACTTATGGGTGTTATTTAACGTGTCTTCAAAATTAATAAATTGCCAACCTAACCTAACCTTTTTGTGCATCAAAATTACTGAGTGAGCATCTAATGAGGTGATTAGATGCTCACTCAGTAATTTTGATGATCAAAAAAGTATTTTTTAGAGGTTCAGTTTATTATATTCCTTTACTTATTAAGCTCTGTATAGTATCCGTTAGTATTTCTAATGTGCCCTTTTGCATGCAAATCATTATATGAATGAACTTTTATTTGTATATGAATATCTGAAAATCTGTAAAAACATTAACTTGATTCGATCTTCTTATTCTTTAGACAAAAGTCGGAGTTAACAAAAGTTTGAGCTAACAACCCGTACAAAGCGCAGGTCGCAGGCTGTGCACGCCGCCATTTTTGTGTCCCCTCGCGTCGCAAGTCGCGCCCTCGTCGAAACTCCACTACCTACGGCGGGGAAGGCCGTGCTCGCCTATTACTACATTACATAGTCTTATTATAGGTACCTATACACATACAGTGCCTATCAGTACAATTAAAGAACAGTCAGTAGGTACGATGCGTTAAAAAATTAGAGATAGTCATCCTGAAGTTAGGAACTTTTTGTATTTTGCATACATGTCTGTATGCAAAATACAGGCATCAACCTAGGTATACTTGTACATATAACATAACATATATACTGCTAATAAGTACAATCAAAGACCAGTGAGGCCGATATAAATGAAAATCACAGATGGCTGAAGTTAGAGCTTTTTGTGTTTGCGTACTAACAATAACATAGGTAAACTCGTACATAAACCTACTAACAAGTTATTTGTGCAATTAAATAACAGTAAGATAAATGTAAATAAAACTTAGGAATGTGAGAGTTAGACTTAGTGTTTGCGAACGGACTATTGTCCGACCTAACTAAAGAATAAAAATTATTTATTCCTTACACATACATTTTTTTTAACAATATATAAAAGAAAATATATAAAGGTATACATGACCTACAAACTTCCTATCAGTACAACTAAAGAATTTTGGCACAACTGTGCCAAAAATCAGGGATGACTGATGTTATGACTTTTTGTGTTAGCGTACGGGCAGTAGGTAAAACCTGAGTAGGTGGCCAATACTTGGAAAATAAATAAGTTAGTATATTTTTATGTTTTTGTACGGATTAGTAAACATTATTTATTTTTATAAAACATAGCAGTCGCCCGCGGCTCCGCCCGCGTGGATGTCGGCTACCGCTGTAAAATGCCTACCCAGAAAAGACACAGTCAGCAAAATGATTTCCAGATCAAATCACAGACACGGACACTAACATCGACGACGCAGTCATTATCCGCAGGCTGCATAAATTGTCTTTATGTGGATGTTGAAGTTGTTAATGATGAAAATATTTAAATCTAATTAATACTTAGTTTTTACTCTTACCGGCAGTCCCGGAGAGCAACCTGTTGTTTTGGGATAGATAACTAAAGCGATTATTGTAAATCTTCCCCATAAACAACATTTGACATTAAATTATTTTTAGGTGACAAAATAAACTGATGGTCGGGAGCCCGGAAATCGTAATAATGTAGCTTTCTAATGAAAAAGAATTATTAATATCGGTCCAGTAATTTTTGAGTTTATTCGTTACATACAAAAATACAAATCCTTCCTCTTTATAATATAGATTACATTGACTCCCCCCCCCCCCGTACCCCACTGACGCTTACATGGAGCCTACATCGCATGCTGGCTAGCTGAGCGCGGTGAGCGGCAACCACGCGACTTTTTTCTACTACTTGCATTTTTAAACTCGTGATATCTTCCAAATGAAATGTCCGAATGAAATAATTCAAAAAGTTATAAAAAGGTATTGAAGCCGTCTTGAATACAAAGTTATATTTTTGATAAGGATTAATACCAAGGTACAAATATAGAGCCTTTTCAAGCGGCGGCATATAAATTAAATTTTTAGAATAAAAAACCGCTTACTGTGACGTAACTATAATATTTAGACATATGCTGTCGCGACACTTTTTGTAGATAATGATGAGTACTGCAAAGTCGTAGTACATAATTTTGTTCTATCATCAATAGTTTTCGCTGCGCACGCTATGTAAGGAATTTTTCGGGTCATTTTTTTACACCTTGGGTTATGTAACCAATAATGTTATTGGATTTTTAGTAAGGATCCCTAATTTTTTTTAAAATATAATATAGCCTATGTTACTCGGGGATAATGTAGCTTTCCAAAGGTGAAAGAATTTTTGAAATCGGTCTAGTAGTTTCGGAGCCTATTCATTACAAACAAACAAACAAACAAACAAACAAACAAACAAACAAACAAACAAACAAACAAATCTTTCCTCTTTATAATATTAGTATAGATGAAAGTTCTGTTTTCACCACAATGACTATAAAATCCATGCTTGTATTGTAACGATTTGGGCAACACCTAAAAGTATAAAATATTATATTATATATAAATTATTTTTGTTATCTTGGAAAAGTCGTCTTATATCTGTACTTTTCGTAGAAATAAATAACAGTTGTGTATATTTTTTGTACAACTGAAATTCGGCCAAATCTGGCTAAACCAGTGAGCAGACCCTCCCCCCCTGACAGGTCTTCACCTTGGCGTGGTGGGGGGGCTTAGTACCTCCCGGAGGCCGGGAAAAGATAACACCCAGAGGTTGGCGACTCTGGGTGCCTTCGTACTGACTACCGGGGGGGGAACTAAGAGGGACCTATGGAGGGCGTAGTGGGCGGGCCAGGAGGGCCCGTCAAGTAGCGTCAGGGGGCCTCTGATGTCTAACTAACCATGGACCCTCCGAGAAGTCGGCCACAAACGCTATGGTTGCACAAAGAGGTAGGAGAGGCGCGTCCACTGGAGGCCCTCCCGGCTTTAGTCCGTGTGACGTTGGCCGCAGACGGGGTGTCAGACGCTGCAACCCAGGTACTGGCCCCCGCCTTCTTCTCAATGAGCGGCGTGCGTCGTCTGAAGAATTTTAGTGGGTATTACTGCTGGCAGTCGCGTCTGCCGGTGGTGAGTCCCACACCCCCTTTAGGTCCCCCTTTGGCCGGAAGGCAGTGCGTAAACGCATTTTGTTACCGACTTAAAACAAAAAAAAAAATGAGCAGACCCTGAGCCCATAGCCTAAGTCTAGCGCAACCGGGACTATGCTAAGATATGATAATGATGAACAATTTTATATATGTTTACAGATACATTTGTAGCCTGTTAAAAGAGCTAAAAACAATTGAATTTAAATCATGTCTGAATTTTGGTTTTAATTGTTAAACGTGATCAATTTGAAATGTCACTATAAAATAGAAAACGAATCAAAAGTTAAACTTTTTAAACATTTCTAACTTTTTACATACTTTACATACATAATCCCACGCCCGTAAATCTTATATCAGATAGAAACTATGACAAAAATATTTAATAGGGTCTATATAGTTTAAGCAAATTTCACAGATGAGAGGAGACGTGTCAACGTTGTCAGTGAAGCGTGTATTTGGTGTAAATCTCTCATAAATCGTGTAATTCAGGAAGACAAAGCTTTCTAAGTGATTAAAGTAAGAAAATGCGCTTGGAAGCCGTAGCGATTGTCGCAAGTGCGCGCTGTGCGTATCGATCGTAGCGCGTACTACGCCGAGCTATGTCAGCCTTCTCCTGAATGCTCCACTAGCGGCCGCCCGCGTATTCGTCAGCGTGACCTATAAGTACTTTTTTAAATCACAAATTCGCGGGATAATAAAAAGTAGCCTACATTTATTTTTCTTGATAAGGAGAACCTTATTACATCACTTATCTACCGAAAGTCCTTTATAATCGGTCCAGCCGTTTCAGAGATTAGCTGAAGCAAATAGATAGACAGACAAAAAAATAATATCTTGGTGTTTTTTCCGTGTAGCCATATGCATTTAGTAATAAACGGTTCTTTTCATATTACAAATTACTTACAATTAACAGATATCCAGCAAATTTAGTTAGCAGACTCTGGGCCATAAGCTAAGTATCGGGTACAGCCGGGATAATGCTAGGATTATGATGAGATATATAGATAAAAAAAAAATTTATTACAAAATCAGTAAACAGGTGGGTTCGATTCCCACACAGGACAAATCTTTGTGTGCATTAACATGAATATTTGTTCTGGTCTGGGTGTTTTCCTTTGTATATTAAGAATGTATTTAAAAAAAATATGTTTATCCGTTATTTAGTATCAAAAACACAAGTTCTTAATGATACTTATCATGGAACTAAATAATTAGAGTAATTTTCCAAAAAATTTTTACATTTCTTATTAAAACAGACTCTGGGTCTTCAGATAAGTCTCGGGCCCAGCCAGGTTAATCCTAGGATGATAATGAGATATGTAGATACATAGATATATAGAGATATATAGATAGAGATATATAGATTACAAAAACCATTGTCACAAGTGCGCTGTGCGTATCGATCGTAGCGCGTACTACGCCTAGCTACGTGAGCCTGCCCTTTATTGCCCCATTACAAAAAACCAGTCACGTGTTCCGCACGCCCGCCGTCGTAACTGTATTGTGCAGCCTCCGCTGACTTTTAATATGATTACGTGTAAGGCTCACGATCTTTATATGGAAAGGAAAATTCTTTATTTACTTTTCTTCAGGTTTAAATGCTCATGATAAATGGGTTGTTTAGCGACAAAACTGGGACTCTCATACTTTAAAACTACGCCATGACGAATACGAGGCAGTGTTTGTCTTTATTATTGAAACGATTTTTCTTCATAAAAGCACCGGGTGAACATCTGATATTAAATGCTTTTTTCATAATTCGCACCTTCAGTAAGACAAGGGCATAATTGTCAAAAATTGTGCAAATTAGTTAGGTTTGCAAAAGTGTTTTAGAAATGCCTTTTCAACTAGTGGGACAAAGACACCAGAATGTATAGTTTACTTCATGTAAAGGAGAATTACTTTAGAGTAATATTAACTAAACAAAATCTTAAAATGGCTCTCCTGTAAAATTGAAAATACTGCACTTACGCCCTTGTCTTACCGAAGGTGCGAAATATGTATATAGTACTGAAACAAGATTGTCAACAGCTTGATCTATTGATCCCTATTAACTGTGCAAAGAAAGAAAATACGCCGTTTTTCATATATACATATATATATACATATATCATAATAACAAAGTTATACCTTAAATGTATTTAACTGAAACAACTCAAAACAGTCGGTCTCTTAACTCTGATTTGGGTTCTAAAAATAACTATCTAAGATAATTTAGATTTAAAATTGACCATAGCCAATTTTTTTTTTTTTGTCTTATAGAATACGAAAGACTGTACCAATATCAGTGACACAACGCCATCACACGAAACCATAACCCGCGGAGGGCTGCGGCGGACCGCATACACAGCGACAATTACCTCAAATGAACCGGAATTAATCGGGACTCCTTGGCCGAGCTGCGGTCTCATTTGCATTATTAATAGAAGCGGCGGGTAGGGGCGGGTGTGTCACTTTACCTCCTCATCCTCCCCTCCACCCTCCACGCTACCCCGTCGCAATTTGCGGGACCTAATGAAGAGGATCTTGGCAAGATGTTTCTGTTCATAAGATGTTTAATTTGAGTTTGCAGTTCGGGTCAGGCTCGCTCATTGTTATTGCAGGCTTGTACTTTATCGGACGGTACGCCTGTGGTAAGGGACACGTGGCTGCGACCTCTTTGTTAATTTGACTTTTGGGATCGCGTTTTCTTTCAAATAAAAATGATTTTTATTGTCATTATTCTTTCATAGTAAACTAATTCTAATTTAATCTTAATCTTTTATTTTGGAAAGCATTTCGTGATAATGAAACTCACGGTATATTTAAAATCAAATGGATACTATTGAAATCATATGCAAAAAAAATTAAATGTCTAGGTAATGCCTGAGAGCATAACATTTCTTGTAATTATAACTCTATACAATTAAAATCAATATGCATTAATCTAATACTTTGAATCAAGCTTCACACTATATTTAGACTAGAATAACGGTGCGGATATCAGAACTAGTTCCCAATTTTATTTGATCATTTGAATTGTATTTTGTCTTTCCGAATAAATAATATTTTAATCCTCATTTATAAAAGAATAGTAATATATTAAATACGTATTTGCTCGTATAACAGAAATACTTCAAAAGTTTCTAAAGATTTATAATTAGTAATTTTTTTTACACAAAACATTCTAACCTGTTCGGAAACCATTGACAAACACGTTGATATAGTTGTGAGTGTAGTCACGCGCGTGGAGGCGCCCACGCGTGAACACGTGGCGTTAATTGATCGTCAGTGAGCTATTAATTTACAGGTGATATGATCCGTGACCTCAGTATCTCCCCAAACCTCAGACGTCTCCTGCCGCCCCCCTAGCCGTTGTAATTGCTAGACAGTGACTTGATGCCCTCTGAGGGCTTAACATTGATACAGCACTAAACTTCGACTGGGATCTAAACTTGACTGTTATAACTATTAAATTGCTTTGAATTATTATTTAATAATTATGATTTATATGGTAGGTAACTTACGGTTAAATGTTTGAAAATACAAAAAGCACAAATCGAGATTTATAAAGTCGCCTTTATAAAGTCGTCGAATTAAACCAACTTATGTTCTTTTAACGACAAAAATTGTAGTTTTCAAAATATTGGCACTGGACCGCAAGCGTCTCAGTTTTTATGATATGCACGTTGCTATGAAATTTCAATGCTCTATTACTGCAGTTGGCTAAATACTTTTACTACGTAATAAATCTCTTCTTTTTCACTCGGAATAGTTATGTGTCTATTTTAATAGAGTTATGCATAAGATTTATATATCAAATAAGCTGAGTGATCCGAATCCTTGCAGTAAATTGTGTAGCAAACCTTCGTTCCGTGGCGGTGGTTCATTTTTCTCGCGTCACGCGTGATGTTTACGGGCATTCATAATGCAGGCGTGTCGGCACGTCGTCGTTCCGCGCGGCAGCGAAGGGTTAACCCGAATATTTCTTACATATTCACCTACTTCTATTTGTAAATAGAATATGCCATATTCAAAAAATACGTATGCCTTTCTATTAATACCTACATAAAATAACAACTAATGCTTTGTTTTGTCTAAATCAGACATATTATTAATGATTTATTTATCAGTCAGCCGTTTGCCGTCTTCTTCCATTCCCAAAGACCCCCCCCCCTCCCCCTCCCAAATTATCGACAAGTTTTTAAGTAAGCAAAATGCGTAAACTAAATCGTGGAGAAATATTTTAAATGATAATGCCCACCGCATTCTTATATTCATAATTTTTTGCGTCTCGTTCTCTAACATACATTATGCAGGCGTGTCGGCAAGTCGCATCATTCGGCGCGCCGGCCGAAGGGTTAGCAGCAATTTTCCTTACATTTTCACCAGCTTTTATTTGCCAGCAGAATTCTTCATAACCATTTGTCATTCACAAAAATGATTAATGACTTCCTGTTAGTTTGATATTATACAGATTTTCAGTCTGGGTAGGTTGGAATTAGAACTACTTGGTATGTATGAATTCATTTCGTAAAAGTATTTAAAAAGCGATGAACCGATGATCTGGTCAAGGCGGCGGAAAGCCGATGGATGCAAGCGGGACAAGATCGAGTAACGTGAAAAACAATTGGGAAGGCCTATGTTCAAAAGTGGACTTCAAATTATATTAGATTAGATAATTTAAAAAGCATTACTCATAAAAACAATGTTACAAATATAGACAACTCACGTTTCAACGACTAACTGTACTCGTATGTTTTATGTGTGTAGAGTAACAACATAATGATTTCTGTGTAATTAATCATTATTTATACATATGAAACACCATTGTTGCCGTTAAAAAATGTAATATCCATATAAACATATAAACTAGTGTAATGTGGTGCTCAGTACTGCCCACGAGACCATGGGTTCGTGTTTACGTGCCGTACACAAAAAATGAGTTAGCCACCTTTAAATTTAATTGTCCACTACTTTTAGAATTCTAACAAAATTTGCTAGATTAGTAGCGTTATTTCTTAAATAAAGGTTGAAGCAAAACCGCAAACAAGGACCGATGAGGTATTTGAGAGATATTTAGAGGGTAATGACTAAGAAATTACAAGCTGTGTGCGATTTACCATATTAATACGTTAACGAAAACTAACAAGGTTTCTTCCTTCATCTCTACTCAAACTTCCGCCCGCAGTAAATGGGCGCGTTAGTTTTTAAGTATACGTTCATAAGAGATTTATTAAGCCAACTTTTTTTTAAATTTACTGTTGTTTACGAAAAGGCTATTTTCCACGTCATCTAGTAGAATTATAACAGAAGCTATTTTATAATGACTAATAATAGGTACCTTTCGTAAATACAAAATAATTTGTAAAATACTAATCTCTTATGGCTTCAATAAACCAACGCGAATAAACACATAAGCAACGACGTAAACTCCAATCTACTAAATACGTCGAAAAGTGGCCAATGGGACGTGTTGAGTGATTATGGTTCAACCAAATTGTGCAATACAAGGGATGGGAAAGTACTAAAAACGTACCGAATGGAAAACATAGCAGCAATAATTTTTATATTACAAATAAACATGTGAGTAAATTTGCATAATGGCAGCAGTAAACCAGCACCGGCTCGATACGAGAGAGGTAACTACCTGGTCGCGTAAAAATATTAGATATCGAGTGCTGTTATACTATGAATTGTGATGACCACATGTTTAGTGTTATTATTTACTAGCGACTGCCGTCGCTTGTCGCTTCGTCTTGAATCACTCATCTAATGAAAAATATCGCATCAAAATCCTCGGAAAGCGACTTTGTTTTATACTATGTAATGATAGTAACAAACAATCACATGTGCCTTTTTTTGTTTGTACTAGAAGAGCATTGTAATTTTGAAAACAAAATGTAGCCTAATTTTAATTTCAGATATCAAGTAATTTTCTCATAAAATTTTATTACAATTCCAGGAAATCATAAGGATGTTTGGATGTAATAGCAAAACATAAAACTAACTTTTGCAATCATAATTTGGTAGAGATTCATTATTGGTCGGATTGGTCATTTTTAAAGCCTATTCATCATGCTGTCTTGGTGAACTGACTTTTAAAGCGTAACGATTACAAATATCAAATATATTTAACAACAGTGTCTGCCCTCAACAACGTCTTCGGAGACTTTAGATCTTAATTAATTATCTAAGCATGCGGCGTAACTACTGAAACGCGAATTGAAAACAATTTATCAATTTATTTTTATGTATGCATCAGGCGGCAATAGGCTCGCCACCTATAACGTGGGACCGACAATATAATTGGCGAAGTGTGGGCGTATAATATGCCTCTGCCTACCCTTCAGGGAAACAGACGTGAATGTATGTATGTATGTATGCATCAGTATGATTATCGAGTGCTGAAACAGACTGTTAGTGCCTCTCACCTCTAGGTTAGGTATTAATTGCACTCGTTATCGCTAAGCATCAGCTGTTGTTAACCAGTACCTTATACTACCGTCCAGCACTCTTCAAACTAAAACACAGTATACGTATAGCGTAAACTTACTATTTGGCGGTAATATATGTATTATTAAAGTTTACCAAGGCATTCTCTATCATAATGATATTATAAAGTCAGCTAAAAGATTCCGAAAAAGATGTGGTACCCATACAATTATGGACTAATGAACGAATCTGCCGAAAAAGGGTAAACGCGACCGCGATAAACTAAAACAAATCGTTCACAGTCGATCTGTCGTAGACGCTCGGCCGGAGGAAAGTCTGTCGGCATTAACCGTCTAAGGAAAACAATAATTCCCTTTCTAAAAATAAAAGTCTCTTCTCTTCGGGAGCGCCGCAGTAACATTGTAGAAGTTACGATCGCGGCTCCCGGCCTGTTCAACTGTGAGATATTGCCTTTTTTATGGCCCACTCTACTATACTACACTGGGACAGAATAGATCACATGATGCGATAAAATATTGCCCTTCGTCCTCGCATCAAATCGAATTAACCCATCCACTTGCATACAAACGTGACATGTGAATAGAAATGGGATATCGGGATCTAGTAATGTGGTAGAGATTCGAAAACTCATGTGAGGGTAGTACTTTTGTCTGTGTATTTTTGTTTATTTCATCGAGTGACTAGAAGAACTAGTCTTTCTTTGTTTTTTTAATGAAATCAAATTTTTTTTTTACGTGACATATTATTCGAAACCATGTAATCTTATCACGCCCAGTCTAGCAGCTTATGGCTGATACGTTATTATCTTAGCGTTATATGATTTTATTAACAGAATATCTCGCACTAACTCCTTAGTACAGAATTTTGTTCAGAAGATCAACTAGAGCTTCTTTTGTAATACTCATATATAACACAAAGCAAAGGTGATAACTGGATTATTAAAAAATGCATCACCTAATCTTCTGAAGCTGACAAAACTTCTCAATAACGACAGATTAGACTCATTTCGTCGAAACAACTGCAATCAAAAACATTTTGTTATTGATAATATTATTTTTAGTTATGGTAATTGTGTGTGATAATCGAGTAGATAGATGACAATTAAATTGTAAGTTACTTAAAATGTACATTAAGGGCTGTACATATGTGTCCTAATTCAATTATTTTACCTACAGATTTAAACGATCTGTGAGTAACCCTTTATCTACTTGTAATTGTGCTACAATTAATACGCAAACTTGTAATTAATTTCCGCGTGATTAACGGGTATAATCCGGGCTTACTCGAGATTACGTGAGTGTTGCCGCCCGAGGTGAGTTATTGTGTAGCGAGGACGACGTTGGAGGTAAGGAGTGAGGAGAGGGTTTGCAAGAGCCGCAAGACGCGGAGGCTCGCTCGGGCTCCGTTGTCCTCCCCTTAAGATTCTCGCGGACGCCGCTGCCAATTAGGGGCGCAATCGCTCACGCGGCGAGGAGCCTCCCTCTTACCCCGCGAGCCCGGCACACACCCCCCTCGCCCCGCCCAGCGCACTACTCTTTGTTTCGTGACCGTGGTCGCAGCACCCCCCTTACGTCCCACAACCTTGTTCACCAAATGAAAACGGTTTCACTTTAACATTACCGGGAGAAGCAATAAAGATAAAGTTTTAAGAAAGGTATCTCACCTTTTTTTCGCTTTGGTTTTCCAACTTTTTTCGGTCTATTACTTTTGGATACGTTTGTAACTTTATTATATTGCCACTTTGCCAAATGAAGCCTCTGCTGGCTGCGTTTACGTTTTCAATCTAACCAGTTATCAATTTACAACAAATTACTAAGAACATAGCTACACCTAAACTTATGGCTTTTGTTAGCTGTAAAACCTAATATACACATGTGAATCAATAAACATCTAAAAATACAAAACTAATTTATTAGTTGATTAGAAAATCCTTTTGTACCAAAAACATGATTTTTTTATTTGCGTATGAAGTTAAATATACTTATAACTTTTAATTGAAGTCAGCTCAAGTATGTGCCTAAAGTATTGAAGTATTAAAAAAAATAAACTCTAAAACCTTTCTTATTACTAGTTTAAAATTTTATTATAATATGTCGATAAAATGATTCTTAAATTGAATCTTTAAAAAATATATTATTTCTCCGCGTTGAGTTACTTTGATGCTACTTAATTTTTGTTATATAAAAATATAGACTTGGAGCAGTCTTATACTAATTACTTTTTTTAATAATTATATTGGAACAAAAATCAATATAATGTTTAATATTATTTTAGCTCTAGTTTTAAACTAGTTTTATTATTATTCGATTACGTAAGTGGTACCAATGGTACCAACCACTTAAGCTTTATATTCTCTTCTTGATCTAGTCTTTTAAAGGTACTAGTCAGATATTTTTTTGATCATAATTATTTTTGAGACTTTTTTTCTAAATAAGTCTAACTTAAGATTTTACCTAAAGTTATCCATGGGAACCTATGTACCTTCGTTAGATCTTTAAGTTAGATACTATTACATAATTTGGTGATATGACACCCTACAGTCGGCCACATAAGTAGCACAGCACTGCACAGCTAAATATAAAACATTATTTGGATTTTAATCGCGGTTAATTTCAATATTATTATACCTACATTTAGACTACTTTACAGTCATTCGAGGGAACAACAAAAAGCAGCCAACTACTTATTTTTATGATAGAAGCAATATTTTCTTTACTGTCATTACTATTTCTTTCACTCTTTTTGAAATAAAAATTGCAGCCATTACACACATCATCATCACCCGACCGTAATCCCGGTTGCCGCCTTACTGGCCCGCGGTCCGCCAATTACACACAATTCAATTAAAACTACAGTAGGTACAAAGGTATTAAAGGTTATGTTTTATAGAAGTTCATATAGCAAAGTAGGTTAAAATATATTGCTACTAAAATATTACTTTATTTTGTTTATGATAATTATATAGATCCACCAATGGTTTAAAAGTAAAGACCGTTGGTATTTTTTTATTGGCACTACCACTTATACCTTCTATGTTGTTATTTCATAGATAAATACCTACATTCACGCCGGTTTCCCCGAAAGGGTAGGCAGAGGCATATAATACGCCCAAACTTCGCCAATTGTATGATCCCACGTAATAGGTGGCAAGCTTATTGCCGCTTACCGGGAACTTTTATATTGCCAGAGCCTCGTCCGTTGATCGCCAGGTGGTACAATTGCTCGGGCTCCAGAGATGTTGTTATTTCTAATAAATATATTCTTATCACAATTTGATCCCTTTTTCATGCAAAATAGAACACCTGATGATAGGCAATGAATGGTCTATTCTGTTGTGGGTACTTGTAGTGAAATAGTTGTATAGCTAGAAAAAAAAACGTTCAAAGTGCTGCCATATTTTGGGATAATTTGTGTACAATAGCTCCAACTAAGGTATTTATTGCATATTATACTTTTATTGCCGTAAAACAGCAAGCTGATACACTGTCAGACTTAAAGTAGAATATTCGAAGACTGAAAGTATCCAACCAAGACTAAGGAGAAAAAAATTAAAATTTCAACCTTAACCCTTTTACTTTTGTCTGAAGACTGTATTTAATTAACATTTTTTTTTTCATAAATAAGTTGAGTAAGTTCTCATATTTCCATGAATGTATTTTAGATATTCAACGGCGGGGAGTCGGTGGATGCAGGTGACTCAGGATTGCTTAATTTGGAAATTTATTGGGGAGGCCTATGTTCAGCAATGGACTTCATATGGCTGAGATGATAATGTTGATATTTTTGGTGAACATGTTAATTGTCAAGTTGAAAAATGGCCTTTTCTACAATCTTCACCCGGGGGCTACGAACTAAAATATAGTGACGCAATGAAACAGTTAACGAATTATATCTAAATAATAAACAGGGCTATTCTCATAAACTCGTACGAGTATCTATAGGTCACAGCTCCTTAGATATATACAGAAGTATAATTATGTACGATACACCTATAATTTGTAAAGATAATAAAACGTGGAGATCAGTATTCCTGCACTTTTTGAGTGTCTCCTACGTATATAAAGTATGTATTTACAGAAAAGAAGTATTTACGAATGTGATTGTGTAATTATTTATTTTAATATATGTCATTCAATCCCAATAAATAAATAAGAAAACTAGTAATCGTATACATAATGGCGACATGATTAAAACAAATACTGCGAAATGATATTTGTTAATTCAAGCCCTAATTGAAAATTTCGAATGAATAATATAAACAGCTATTAAAACTAATACAAAATAAACTAATACTGTAATATTAGAAAAATAATACTTCTTTGAAATAAATGACATTCTTGTTAACTCCTTGAATCATCGGTCATACATTGGTCATGATGACCGATAATTATTTCAATTAAGTGGGCTTTTATATTATCTTGCGTATTACCTACATATTTTTTAAAAAAATTATTGATATTTACTTAATTGTGATATAGTACTTATTGTTTGTATATTTTAAAAAATAGTGAATGTCAAGCTGAAAAAAAAGTGCCACTAGGGTCATATCAATTGAGAGGCTGTGATCTCTGCAGGTGTAGGACAAACACCTAAGGAAAAAAATTGGTTACCTGTAAAGTCGGTATAAAAAAGTCGGGCGAAAGTTTTACGTGACAACGACTTTGAGTGGTAAAATAATTTTAATGTGAATATTCATTCGTATAGTAGGAAGAAGGATGAAATAATAGTAACAATTTAAAACATTTATTTATACAAAGAATTATATTTCAGAATTATAACCATGCCCGAGTGGAAGGGACGCGTGCCTCTCACTCGCTCTCATTGTGAGCGCATAACGTGAGCGGAGCGTAACGCAGTTTCTTGAAGTGTCACCCGGCAAACCAATTTATAAGACGTTGTCACGTCAAAAAGACGTAATAAATATGTATGAATAAATAAATATTCTCTTACAATCACACCAATTATTTAGTTTCAAGATAAGTATCACTAAGAACTTGTCTTATGGATACTAAAGAACGGATAAATATTCTTAAATACTTTTTTTTTGTAAATACATACTTAATATACATAGAAAAACACCCAGACGTAACACCGAGACGTATGTATGTAAAAAATGTTTATATGTCTTGCTTGACTAGGTTTTTGTCATTATATTCCGCTAATTGGTTATAAGCTTCTCAAAGTTGTTGAATTACTATTATTTAGAAGTTACTACGATTTTGACTGCCTATTGTGTTCTGCGACACAATAATTGTACAAATAAAATATAAAACTTTTATTGGGAATATAGGTAGTCTTAGTTCAAACTTTTTAACGACTTCCACTTATTATCGTGGTAATTAAGTCCATTGACTTTACGTAGGTAATCGTAGCCAAAATGCTAAAACTAAAATTATATAACCCAAATTGATGTGAATGAGCTGGAATATTCGGTGGGTGTTTCCTATATATGATAAACTAGCAACTGCCCGCGAATTTGTCTGCGTGACCTACATATAAACCTTCCTCTTTAATCACTCTATTTTTTTAAATCTTACGATGATCCGTTGCGTATTTTCAAAGATTTAAGCATATAGAGGTACAAACAGCGGAAAGCTTTTTTATACTACGTAGCATAATAAGTAGTGACTAGTGGCACGCCCCCGATTCGCTGCGGTAGCTATTTATGAAATGTTTTACCCCTTCTTTTAGTTTTTGTAAAGATCCTTTTTTTTTTAAATAAAGCTCATGTTACATACACATGTAGCATGTGAATGGTGAAAGATTTTTTAATTGGTTTTTGATTATAAACATTTACAATACATATCTTTTATCCATAAATATTATGAAAATGCGTCAAATATGCATGAAAAGTGTCAAAATATACAACATTAAACTATAAGAAATGGTAGTTCCTAGTTATTTATTAAAAATAAAAATAGATAACAAGACATCGACAGTAAGTTATCAATTATTTAATATTTTGTATTCCTATAGACGTTAGTAAACATGTATGGGTTATAGATTATTTTTATACGAGGAATAAGACCGTTTCACATCCACTGAGATAATTGGGCAGAATTTAAATTTGGATGCTGTAAAAATTACATATGCATTATCATGAGATTTCAGGTATGTTACGCATTTGTATGAAATAGTAGGGTGTATAGGGTGTATAGTATATATATATATATATCTATCAAGACCTAAGGAGCCTAAGCCACTACACATGTATGTGTATATTTACTACATAGTAAAAATAGTTTCCGCCAAAATTTTACTCGTTCCATTGATAAAACAATAATTTCACACAAAATTACAAAGCACAGGTCAAACTTTTCTTGTACACAAGATCTGGCAATGGCGGGTTAATATGACAAATTTTGTAAAGCAATTGATTTGATTCATTCATTTATTACCTACAAAAAGTATTTCAAATATAGGGAAAATATGAATCATCGTAAGATTTAAGTTATAATATAGATTATAATAAGATATTAGTTACGATAACAGAGAAAATGAGTTAAATATGCATTCCGGTCCCTAATAATAAGTATGTATTTGCTACAAAAAGTATTTTCGCAGGTATGTTTGTCTGTTTATCCGTTTTCTAGATCTTATAGTCATCATCTGAGCACTATCCCGATTGTGCTCAAAAATTATGATTAGGGCCCAGTCTGCTTACTGGCCTAACCAGATTTGGCTAAATTTCAGTTATTACACGGAGCGATTGTCCTCTGACCTCCGCCGACCTCATCCCGGAGGAAAACATTCAATGGTTATACCAGCTATCAGGATATGCAAGGCACTGGCTTCATAATAACGGCTGCCATAGATGTTCATGACACCAACAGCTTAGTAGTTTCCACGCCAAAGAGCAAGCCATAATCACGCACAAAACTACAAAAACTCATAGATGAAGCCAGGGATTGATCTCGAAACTCCTGAGTTAAAGTCTATTGGTCTCATTGGTCGTTATCGCTGCTCGCATAGTTAATTTTTTTTTTTTTTAAGTGTTGTCCTTTAAGCCTAGTATAACCTATAAATTATGATTCTTGTAGTCAATTCAAATCATGTAGATACGACAACTCACAATAAGATGGTATGTAATGTCTATGATTTGGGCCATTCAAGATGTATCTCAAAACACTGAGTAGCAGATTACAAAGGGATTTATAAACAAATCCCCTAAAAAAACCCGATTACACATTAAAAAATACTAATTGTGCATCTCATACGGTATGAAGTTCAATTTGTATTTTTGATATGCAATAAATTTAATTTAGATTTTCGATTTCTTATTTTTGTTGACACGTTAAATACAACCCGCAAACTAATAAACAAACACTATTATATTGCTTTCTTTCATTTATTCAGTACAGTTCTACATGTCGGCTGACAGACCAATGCATCCAACACACCGCTATATAATCATACTTCTTCTTCTTCTCTATACTCTGTCATTAAACATACCAAACTAAACACATTTTATGGACTTTTGGTAATTATGTGCTATTACACTTAATTTTGTCTATAATAATAATAATAATAAAAATAATTGTTTGGGTGTATAGGGATCCTACCAAGACCTAAGGAGCTCAAGCTAACCTCAGCGGCAAGTGGTGCGCCTGCCGATCAACGGACGAGGCTCTGGCGAACATAACAGTGCCCGGTAAGTGGCAATAGGCTCGCCACCGATTACGTGGGACCAACTAAGTATATGATTGGCGAAGTGTGGGCGTATAATATGCCTCTGCCTACCCCTTCGGGGAAACATGCGTGAATGTATGTATGATAATTATTGCCATCATATTTGTTGTTGTTGTTAAGTTTACCCGAAGTACTATGGACTGCAACGGATGAGCTAATGGCGTGAAGGTCGATATACCTGCACTCCGCTCCTGAGGTCGTGGGTTCGATTCCCACACAGTACAAACTTTGTGTGCTTAAACATGAATATTTGTTCTGGTCTGGGTGTTTTCTATGTATATTAACTATGTATTTAAAATAAGAAGGTTTATCTGTTCTTTAGTATACATAACACAAGTTCTTAATGATACTTATCTTGCAGCTAAATAATAGGTGTGATTGTAAGAGGATATCTATTTATATTCAGTAATGAGACTTGGTCACTAACTTGTTGGGTAAGTATTACCCAGTAAGGTCATTTGTGCTGTAGTAATGATAATTATTTTTAAGCTTTAACTAAAAAAACCATATTTTGTTTTCGATATGCTGTCCCTTACACTAGGTACTTATATATGATGTAATTCTAATATAGATTTATTTATCTAACTAAGGGGAACTAAGTGATCTATGTAAGAGTAAATTATTTCAGTACATAAATTGATATTAAAAATATCATTTTCTAAGCGTTACCAAAGGCAAAGACGGAAACTTTATAAACGTTTGCAGCACCTTATTTTTTACTAACTGAACTGTATACCTGCGGCTTAAAAGGTTTACACTACATATACGAAATTTTGTGGGTTAGAAACTTTTAAGACCTTATTTTAGATTTTATATTAGCTTATTATAGTGTGAAAGATTTTATGAGCGACAAGTCTGCCTAGAAGTGAAACTGACAAACCTTGTCAAATTCTGACAAAGAACCCATTTGCTTTTACTTCTTTATTATGGTACCGCTCATATTTCTTTCATTGCTGTTAAAAAATATATGAAATTTCCATTTTGTGTAAATGTTTGACGAATCTAAACGATCATGTTGATCTTAAAGACAATAAAGTATATTTTATTTTATTTTTATTTCGACCGCAAAATTTTTTTAATTAAAATTTCCAGACTCTCAAGAGAGATTAAGCTTTTTTGCGCTTTCTATAACACGAGTATATCTATCTATCTGTCTTTAGGTTATTGACGTATGAATTTTCACAGATTTTCCTAATTTAAAATACCATCATCATCTCAACCCCTTGACGTCCCACTAATATGAGCACGGGCCTCCTTTCACGGACCAAGGTAAGTGAGTAATTGGAAATATCGGAGCTTATTTTTTTTAATTACAATTTTCATTAAAAATTAGATCATTTTTTTCTGATGATGTACCAATCATGAATGCGAATAATTCCACCAACATATAAAAATAAAATAAAATATATAAGTATTCGTAAGACGCAAGCTGAAAATAGTTAAATATGACTACGCCGTAGCTGATGTTGTGGCTACGGCGTAACGCGTCTACGAGGTAGTTATGAAGTAGAATAATTATTTGAATGTAAGGTGATTTCAAGATAGATTGTTATGTAAACAGAAGCAGCTACATTTGGTTTGGGGTAAAACTTATTTGTAAGGAACTCTAGAATATGATAACCGATTTTACTTCTCTCTCTGATACGTTCACTTTACTTAACAGTAAATATTAGTTTATGTTGTATCTTATTTTGATTATGTTATTGATTTTGCGGACAACTACTAGTATGTTATATAGTGAAAATTATTGAGTACTCACGTTGCAAATTCATAGTGGGTGGAAATATGTGATGATTCCTCATGGCAGCGTCCTGCGGTCGCGCGCACTGCGGCGGCGGCGGCTGGTAGCGCATGCCCTGGTAGCGGTAGGCCGCCTGCGACATCTGGCCGCACGAGGCCAGCTCGCCCCACGACAGCTCGCCGCCGCCCGCGCCCAGGCAGCCGCTCTCGAAGCCGCCGCCGGCCCCGCTCAGGTACCCGTACTCCATTCTCACGACCGACCGAGCTGCCTCCGATGGACCGCTGGCATCAGCTCTTCGCCCGGACCAGCCCGCGCCCGCCACGCGGGGCGCGTGCGTCTTTTGTCTCGACTTCGCTAACCTCAACGCCGCATAATTGGATGAACGAAGAGTATATCGAATTATGCCGATCGCAGACGGTATCGGGTCCCAGCGATAGTTTTTGCGGGAGGACCGCGCGCTCGCCCCACTCGAAATCGAATGATAAGCCTAATTCAATAAGGGCAGCGTCGAGGACGGGGCGGGCCCCGCGGCCGCCCAATGGCCGCGGCCCCCGCGCGCGCGCGGAGCCCCATTGGCCGCCGCGCCCCCGCCCCGAGCCCCGCGCCGGGGGTGCGTGTCACGACACTTGTCTACTTTTCTTTTCGCCGACAGTTCCTTTGTCATTGAGGAAAATAAAAAAGTTGTAATTAACGATCCAGGTACCCACTTAATGAATAGCTATAGGTAGCTAAGTTTGTATGTCGCTTAATATGGCTGACTACCTACTTTGTCACTTAGATTGACTTTTTTACTTATTTTTATTTGGGGAAGATAATATAAAACTTAATTTAATAAATTAATTCTTAATTTCATTTCTTTTTTTTAAGCTGTTTTTTTTCAAATCTTAGGGGTGATATTTGTGTACTACAAATTCAATAAAAAACTTTTAAAAAAATTGTTTTTTAGATGTGGTTATTTACTATTACTTACTGTAATAGTATTCGTATTTAAATTCGAACCTGTGTACAAATTGACAGATGCTAACGCTTCTATTTAACGTGTCATTATTGCCCATCAAAAATATCCATTGAAGTGCTAAAGCCGTATTTGATGCTATAAGTTTTTAAGAAAAAAAATTTATTGACGTATCAAAAAATTTTTTAACCCTAATAAATTTTTAGTGAATTTCTCAATATCTCGAGTTAGGCGACAAGACTTCAATGGTCTTGCTAACAAAATCTATTTCAATTTATCGAAACTTATTTTCTATACACTTTCATTTACATATACTTTTAACTTTATTCCTTAACGTTCATCACGTTGAAACAATCCAAAAATAACATTCAAGTTATGTTAAGGGAGTAAAAAAGAATAACGAGTCTTACCTACTTATTAATTTTCTACAAAACAATGTGTTAGTATTTTGCGTAATTACAACAAATATTACAAAAAAAAAGTTCTGCTGGTGAATGTGTTTGATAATGCTTGACTGCTTAGGTTGTTAATAGTCACTTTATGCTAGACTATGCTTTTTTAGTTACGATTAGGTACAAATATTAACTATTACATAAATATGGTTTAAATACAATATATTTCTCTGAAATGAGATTAGTCTGTTTTTTTGTCAATGAATATTAGGTCTAATTAAATTCATAGTTTAGAATAACATCTACTTACCTTCTTAGTATGTTATTTAGTAAATCAATACGTAGTATCTACAGCACAGGCAGCAACAAGCGTGTTGATTTCTTAAGTTATTTTTAAGTCAAATTAGTCAACTAGGTAAATGCGTTGTCATTCTTACAAATATATTTTTTTTAAATGTTTTTTTATTTATTTTTATTTTCGAAGTAATAGCCAAAAATAGTTAACTTTGCATGAATCAAAAGACATAACGAACCGAAATTGCGTCAATGCTACAATCGAAAAGACGATAAATTTTCATATTTCCAAGAATTCATTTTCCCAGTAATGGAGCGACACACGTGGACACAGCGGGGGTTGCTGGCTCGTCGCTGGGACGGGAGTATTGCGACTTGCTCCCACGACCTACTTCACTGTGTCTCACCCGGATTCATTTTTCTTATTTAAAATTTAGCCCTCAGGTTTAATGTCTGTTACTAAATGGCTAACTGGGAGCACAAGAACCCAGGATTCTGGAGGATATCCTCCTTCAACAGATT
Organism: Musotima nitidalis; assembly: GCA_949126915.1. Taxonomy (NCBI): domain Eukaryota; kingdom Metazoa; phylum Arthropoda; class Insecta; order Lepidoptera; family Crambidae; genus Musotima; species Musotima nitidalis. The sequence goes on along the minus strand of OX421418.1, from coordinate 10,840,132 downwards.
TGATCACCACTTAAATAATTGAAACAATGTCAGGTAAAAATAAATAAATAAAATTGTCTGATCTCATGACGACCGATACCTATGCTCCGGAAGTGGATAACTGCACTCCGCTCCTGAGGACGCGAGTTCGATTCCCACACGGGACTAATATTTGTGTGTACGAATTTTGCTTGGTCTTTTTTTTATCAATCAGCTAAACGTCCTTAAGCAAAACCCCCTTTTAGCAACATGACCTTATGCTTATGCCAGCTGCCTGGTATATTATTATGTAATCATAGTACAAACTCTGCTTACTTCAGAACTAGAAGCGCAGTGTGAGATGTTCAGAAAAATTTATCTATCTGTTTATTTTATTAATTTATTTTATACACCTGTGAGGTAAAAATAAATTAATAAAATTAATTATCTTATCTTAATCTTTTACATGGACAATAGAACATTTGACTATGTCGAGGCGCTCACGCAACCCCACTAGGATGTCTCTAGCTTCGGCACCGCTGCAAAATATTGTAAATACTACATAAGTCAAACAAAAAAGGCTGCAAAGGATTTTCCTATTTCGGTAGTCGGTGATACTTTGCTACAACTATGCAAACTCACCTTTATCACATAAATCTCTAGATGAAATGTGTCAAATAGTGAAAGTGTGGACCAGTCCTTCGCTCACATTGACACTACCCGAGATTCCATTACCTAATTATAAGGCGATTGTCGATTTACTTTCAGCTGAAAGTCTGGATGAAAGTTTAAACTTCCTTTGACAGTGTAGAACTGTCAGCCTAAAGGTTTTTTGTACTCAACTACCCTTGAGAAGAGGTTAAAAGCGAAAACTGGAAGCAATAGCTTTAGTTCAGAAGTTAAAGAAAGTCATTACTTCTTCTAGGATTGTTTGTGAAAAGTTATTTCCATATATATAACTGCAGATACCACAGACATGTTAAGAAAAAAATACGTTATTATTTAGTGAACACCTTTTTTAGTGTAATTTACATAAATATTTGTAACCATTACAAAACAAATTCAACATGCTGATACGCTAGCATTCCAGTGAGACACGGCCCGAAAATGACGGGTATAATATTCGTAATATCGGAATTGGCGCGACGAGACGGCCGCGCCGTCCCGCGGGACGCTGCACGCACTCGCGACTGCTTTATTTATTATTTAAATTCATTATGACTGGCTTTTTTGCGATGTCCTTTCATATTGCATTGACTATTTTTGGAGAACTTGTTTCAGAATAATAAAAATTGCGAAATGCCATCGACTGCTGAGCTACGGCTATATTAGCCATGTTTAGGTGTTAGAGACTTCATCAGACGACAGTCGCTCCATATGAAAACTGAAATTCAGCCATTTCTGGTTAAACTAGTGAGCAGACCCTGGGCCCTGAGCTTAAATCTAGGGCAACCGGGATAATGATGATGATATGATGATGATTTATTTATAAACATTATGGCACCAATTAAAGGCCAACTTTTACCGCTTCGAGGCATTTGGGTAAGAAAAGAAGTTCGAGGCAGTGCGGACAATAAAATAAATACGCTTACATAGAATGAATAATACCCACATGACGTAAACACGAAAGATGAAGCCTATCTTCGTGATAATAGATGATCAGAAACCACCATCGAAAGTAAAGCTGAGTTCTCAAACGACAGTTCTAGGATGGGTGAACGTATGTGTGTCTCGAGGACTTCCTATGGAAAGCACGATGAGCAATTGATCTCATTTATCTCTCTCTATTCGTGATAGTATTTGAGACAAGTTAAAGGTCCTATTGGCCAACATAAAAAATCTAACAGCGGGATGCCACACACCTGCTTTCGCTTACTTCTAAAAGACTTGATACTATTAGTATTTTAATTGGATTTATATACTAATGACTTGACATTTTAACTAACTATACATATTTCCTTTGAAATATAGGTAAAAATTTATCATACCTAAATGCTAACACATGATAAATAAATGAATGAACAACTCAAATGAATGTTAGTACTATACACTATTGAATTAATTAATAGTAACAATTACTTTTTACGTGGTATTGATATGGCTCATCAGCGATTAATACAAGCTAATAATATTATTCATAAAACTCCTTATCACAGTTAAATAGGGCAATCTAAGTATTGTCAACACGCAATACCATCACATGAATAAGACACAAAAAGCAAATAAATACAGAACGGTGCTTGTATAAATGTCTGGAGACGAAAAACAAGGCGATCCCGCGGTAAAATATGTGATCACTTAGCGACCTGCAATCAAACGGGCTGCCTCCGCGCTGGTGACCAATTTACCTTTTTTGCCACTCGACAACTTTTGCTTACTTGTGAAATTATATGTTTTTGTTTACTTTTTTAGATACTTATACGTCTCAGAACAAAAAAAAAATTAATATGAATTTATGTGTTTTTGTTTTCGTTTATACATGTTCTTTCCTGGTACAATTAAAACATTTGTATTTTAATTGTACTGAATGAAAAAGGGAATTAAAAGCCGCAAAATAGGCTTTTATTGCAGTAATGAGATTTGAGTTCTGAAGAGCTCTTTGTAACATTTGTATATAACTAAAATAAGTATAGATACAATCTTTAGAATAAAATAAACATACACAGTCATCTCATAATTTAAACAGAGCTTGCACTGTACTATACTTCAAACTTCAAACTTCAAATATTAATAGCTTTTTTGTATATATATATAATAGGTTGGGGAAAAAGTATTTTCGTATTTTTGTATGAAAAGTCAAGACATTTTTTTCAAAGTTTATTTACATTTATTTACAATATATATGTACCGTTTTGTTGAATAACTTTCTGCCATTTTGTGGGCAGAGACATTATCCCGTTACTGTAGAAACTTTGGGACTTCTGATCAAAAAAACGGGACAAATAGTTTTGGCAGTCCTCTCTTGAGGTCAACCTTACAGAACCTAAAGAATTCTGCAGAGACCGAAACAGGTGAAAATCTGAAGGCGCAAGGTCAGGGCTATATGGTGGATGCACTAGGACCTCCCAGTCGAACTCTCTTAATTTTTGCTGAGTGGCTAAAGATGTGTGTGGTCTAGCGTTATCGTGATGAAAGACCACACCCTTCCTGTTGATCAATTCCGGCCGTTTTCTCTCGACTGCTTCCTTTAATCTCATCAGTTGCTGGCAGTAAAGATCAGAATCGATGGTTTTGCCGGGCGGTAAAAGCTCATGCCGTAAACAATGCCCTTCCAATCCCACCATACACACAGCATCACCTTATTTCGTGTTAGGCCAGGTTTGGCCACAGTCTGTGAAGCCTGGCCAACTTTCGACCACGACCTTTTTCGCACGTTCTTGTCGTACGTGATCCACTTTTCATCGCCAGTTATCAATCTCTTCAAAAACGGCTCGGTTTCATTACGTCTCAATAATGAATCGCAAATGAGTACACGGTTCATTAAGTTTCTTTGAGTGAGCTCGTGTGGCACCCAAATATCGAGCTTTTTTGTATAACCAGCTTTCTTCAAATGGGTCAAAACTGTTTTGTGGTCAATTCCCAGTTCTTCAGCTACATCGTAACTACTAATATGCCGATCTTGCTCCACTCTTTCAAAAATGGCGTCCATTTTATTCGTAACAGGGCGACCAGAGCGAGGTGCATCTTTAACATCAAAATTTCCGGACTGAAAACGTTTGAACCAAATTTGTGCTACTCTTACTGACACTGCATCAGGTCCATAAACATCACAAATTTTTTTCACTGCTTGAGTTGCATTTTTGCCTTTTTTATAATAAAATTTTAAAATGTATCGAATTTCTTCATTAGATTCACTCATTTTTACGGAGAGAAAAACAAATGAAAAATAGCGGGAAACAACTTTTTTTTATTTTTTTCTTTTCTTTATAATGGAACCTTTTTAATGTTACCAAAACCAGCCAGACACAAATAGTACAGTCAAAAAATTTTTATAATAAGTTTATACCTACGTTATGCGAAAAGACTTTTTCCCCGACCTAATATATAGGTACTTTTAATGCAAAGGAATCATTTAGATCAATACAATTGTTTACATACACACAAATATTTATCCATTGAAATACAATTTCTAAACCTATGAGAAAAATCTGTAAAACTGTTGTGAGTAATATTATCCTCTTTAACATTACAGCCTGAAGATTGAAGTGCACATTGTAAACAAAATTTTAGGTGGCTTTGGAATTTTCTATTCTTTATATTATTATTCTTATACGTACTTCCGTAATTTCGGCCGATTAAATTATTTACTTTACTGTGTATAAACTGTATATTCGTATATGAATGGTTTTTGATATAGTAACTATTCTCCATCTTGTTGCGATGGGAGGCTAAGTACCGACCGCAGCAGGAACAGGAATCTGCAGATCTGCTAGGTTCCCTAGTGGACGAGAATATGAGAATACAGGGGAAGGGAAAGAGAGTGAGACTGCAGCACAGTGTTAAGCTGGCATTTCAATGGCTTAAAACTAAGGTTTATGACAAGAAAAAAAACTTTTGAAAAAAAACCGTGATTGTGAAGGTTAAAGTAAATAAGTAATTTTACGTCAATTGACTTAAAACTTCAGTTTCACGATAAATTTTTAAATCTCCGCCTTAGGTGCATCAGGATGCACTATGCATCAGCATCCAAGGGCTTTGCGTGAGTTTTTCCGTTGCCGTTATTCTTTCCAAATTTTTTAGGTGAAAGAGAATGATCCCTTTCGCCTATTATAATGCTGCACTCAACTGTCCATTGCCAGGCAGCAGTGTCCAACGCCCTAGAGATTATTTGGTATATCTCACCCTTCAAGTAGAGAAATGTCTTGTTTGCCTATCAGAAAACCACACATGGCGTCGGTTCAGCCGCGCGTAAAGCGGGGTTATAGTGCTAAAGAATTCTCTAACAAAGGGCGTGATCTTTGTTATACCTTTATAACGATGTGAAGGAACATCTCTTGAGTGGTTCCAATTAAGATATTATACTGGGTAGTTTCCATCTTGTATCCTGTGTGGGCTTTAAGAGCGCCAGATCTATAATGCATGGTTTCTAGTAAAGGAAAGCCAGACTAACTATTTATTTTTCCAGTTTGTTTAAGGACGAATGTAAGTATCAATAAAGAGTACGTTAATTAAAAACATCGCAAAGACACACGACGCAGCCGGCATGTGGCCCGGCCTAAATTGAATTAGCGGCGAATAGGGACCGCGCGCACAGCGAGCGCCATAAACGACGAACGCATTATGAGATTAGGCGCACGACAGGCGTGTGGCGTGCGAACTGCGGAGTGCACCTCCTGATTGCTGCCTTGATTTACTGTGCCAAGGTTGAGATGACTGAAGAAAAGTTACTATTTTATTTTTACATGACCTGTTGTAGAATGACCTGCGGCAAGAGGGACCTACGGCTTGATGGCTGCTACTGGATGGGTGCGTTCTGCCTATGTGAGCAGTAGACGACAATGGACTGGTAGATAAATGTACCCACAGATGCACAGATTCGATGCATTTAAAAAAAAGAAAGCAAAATACTCTCCATCTAAATATGTATATTCCGACGACCGATATGGCGTGGCAGTATACCTGCACTTCACTCCAGAGGTTGTGGGTTCGATTCCCACACAGGACAAATATTTGTGTGCATAAACATGAATATTTGTTCTTGTCTGAATGTTTTCCTATGTATATTAAGTATGTATTGACAAAAAAAAAGTATTTAAGTAACAAATAATTGGTGTGGTTGTAAGAGAATATTTAATTAATCTATTTATGATATTGTTCCCATCTCTTGAGAACGGCTAGACCGATTTGTATACTTTTTGTCCGAAATTGTTTGTAAATAAACAGAAAAGTTTCCTGGATAATCAACTATTTCTGAATATTTTTTGAAATAAAACGCTCACGATTATGATATCTGCTATGTATTTTTTATGTTCCTTCGGTCATTGCTCGAGAAAAATATCTGAAGAATGGGAATATCATTTAAAATGAAATAGACAGTTCCCTCAAGAACTTATACTGCTCCATTCGTAAAAGTAAGTATGTAAAGAAGACGTTATTCACATTTTTCACAAATAATATTTCGTCCTTTTTTATATCGGAAAAGCATCAAATGACCTTTCACGCGTGGAGCGGAAGGGTGTGTCAGACATTTACTGACTAAAAACCTTCCATGTGCCTTCATAAGCCTGCTATGTCCTGGGGCAGCGGTAACCCTTTCGAACAGTCCCGCGACAAATTTCTAAGATCCTTCAGTTAAATTTATTGATTTATCAAAGTTTATATCCAATAAAATGGTGATACTTTATGATAAACATTTCCCCGGAGCTTTCCTTGTGATAGTTTTGATTCATATTATTATTAATATCTGCAAATTTCACACACCTGTTTTACTTGTGTAGAGTCGATTTTTCGGTGTAACGGTATGCCGAATTTCAGCCCGTAAGTCTGAAGTTGCAGCCCTTAAGGTATACTTGCTCTCTTTCCATGTGAAATTCTTAAGTATTTAATAAGATTGTTCGCTAGGTAGTGGGAACATAGAAAGGTTAAATTTAGCGCTTAAAAACTAGTTATACCTATTTTTTTAAAATGTCTGTAGTGATATTTTTTTTTTTTTTTAAAGTCAAAATTTGAGAATAGCTTTTTGAGTTTTTAGGAACACTACTCGTACTTCAGATGAGGGTAGATCTTAGCGGGTGTGAGGCATCAAAACGCGGGGAGCGGGGGGATGCACCTGCGCCCGTGATTGATGACTCGCCGCCGCGCCGCCATGATTGTTGGGGCGGCCATTAGCGGCAACTGGCAGTCGCTCCTGCGGCCTTTGCTGATGACATAATTGAAAAACTTTTCAAATCACCGCGAAATGTTATAGCTCTCATGACATCCTAATCAGTGCAATACTGGAAATTTAGCTATTAGCTATGATATAACAGCAGCAATGTTCAAAAGCTCGTGAAGCTTATGAATTGATGTTTATAAATGCTTCAAGTATACACTAGATTGATACATTAAGATATGTCGGGCCGAAGTCATTTAATTCGAGACTGTAGTCTCGACTGTTATGTAGTTATGTACGACTGTATTGTAGTAGTTAGTAGAGACTGTTATGGATTTTAGATACGATATACATATGGAGTTACCTGTCTAGCTGTCTTTCTCGTAGCAATTTCCCGCTGTAGTAGAGTGGAGCTTCAAAATTTAGGTGTCGTTCACAAGTGCTTCCACAAAAAGCTTGATTGAATAAATAAATCTAAAATTATCGAATTTTATCACTTTACAAGCAAGCAAGCAGGATTGGTAGTACGTCGAATCATCCTTTTCGAGCTCCCCTTACCCTCCTTAGTCGTAACATGTATTCTCTTTAGGCAAAGTTGAAGTAATTCACAATTACCATACTGGAGTATAGACAGTATAGGAGACTACACACCTTATAGAACCGGCTGAGCCTAGTCTGGGGGTGATACTATGTCTGTAAACTTTATATTGTATAGTTAAGTAGTTAGTGGTGTTAATCTCTATATACAAAAGACAGTCGTGTTAGTTACACTATTTATGACTCAGGAACGGCTGATATGATTTGGCTGAAAATTGGTGGAGAAGTAGCTTAAAACCAGGAGATGGACTAAGGATACGCTTTATTCCGCTCCGTAGGGACATAAAACTTGATATAACAAAACGCAAATGGAACTTTCATTAACACACATCGTGAAGTTACAAGGTATGCAAAATGGTATGGGAACTCGATTTGCAAGAAATACGCGAATAAGGTTGCGCGAAGCAGTCGCGTGCGGCCTGTAATAAAATATTTGAGTAATACAATAGTATAATGCACACAATTATTATTTTAAACTGCATAGTCGAGGTCCTGTTTTTTATAAAGAAATAACCGTGGTCATTTTTACGTTTTTAACCGCAGAAGCTCTAATTTCGATTAGAAGTAGGGATATAGTACAGTTTAGTTACGTAGGGACTTAAAGGAATATTAAACAAACAATATTAAACTGTTCTAGTTGGGGCTTGGGTTGAATTTCTCCACTTCAAGCTAAGATCTCCTGCGCGATCACGACGATTTTTCAAATGATTCTTTCTAAACTTGATTTTCAGCGACGTGGTTTTTCAAACGGTTTTTTTCAAACATTCAACCGTGCCATTTTTCCTGTGATGTTTGATGATGGTCTGAACTGTAAATTTTGCTAGGTATAAATCCTTCGCAACTTGATAAGCAGATTTGCCAGTATTGTTGCTGCCAATTATTACTTTCCGTACTTTTCGGCGATGGGATTCACGCGAGCCATTTTGTTTGAAAATAATGATAAAATAATATAAAACACGGTTTTTATATGTTTGGAAATGACAGTGACGCATTATGTGGCAGACCAAAATCATTTTAAAAGTATATGTTCCCTTATGTGTTTTACAGACCAGGAAGGGGACCTCTTATCAGTTCAACAATAAAATTTGAAGAAATCAGAGAATTGTAGTTCTGTTTCATCTCAGCATAAGTTTTCTAGTAGCGTATTGTTAATATGTACTAATTCTTAAGGCGATCATAAACCGTGAATTTAATTTATGCAGTATTTTTATTGAATACGTACTAATAACTAAAGCTTCAAAATTTCTACACGTACTCTACATATATTTTGTGGTCAAAAGTACAAAAAAAACGAAATTATAAAATTTCCAATCTAACCTATAATAAAACCACAAACACAAATACTAATGAGCACCTCATATATATCTGATATTGTAATCGGTGGTATATATCGGATATTAAATTTGATGTCTTTTAAACATTGGGCTTATTACAAAACGAGATCTAAAGTTAGACGAGGCTTAAAACGAATGCTGTCAGTTTCATTTGATAAGATGAAGACAGTGGCAGCACTAGTTTTAAACCTTTTTTTTTTTTTACGTCGGTAACAAAATGCGTTTACGCACTACCTTCCGGCCAAAGGGGGTGTGGGACTCACCACCGGCAGACGCGACTGCCTGCAGTAATACCCACTAAAAATCTTACGACGACGCCCGCCGCTTGTTGAGAAAAAGGCGGGGGCCAGCCTGCGGCCAACGTCCCTCGGACCAAAACCGAGAGGACCTCCTCAGAGAGGCGCAGTGGACGCGCCTCTCCTACCTCCTTGTGCGACCATAGCGTGTGTGGCCGACTTCTCGGAGGGTCTATGGTTAGACAGCATGGGACCCCTGCCCCCACTGCCTAAGACTCTCCTGGCGCTGCTTGACGGGCCCTCCTGGCCCGCCCGCTGCGCCTTCCACAGGTCCCTTTTAGTTTCTCCCTCGGTAGTCAGTACTAAGGGCACCCAGAGTCGTCGGTCTCTGGGTATTACCTTTTCCCGGCCTCCGGGAGGTACTCAGCCCCCCCACCACGACAAGGTGGAGACCAGTCGGGGGGGACTAGTTTTAAACCTGGTCTAACTTTAGATATTGTTTTGTAATAAGCCCCTATTTATATATTGTGATATTTAATCTATTTATGAAAAAAAAATTTAGAATAAATATTATTTAAGGATTTTGATTTTAGGGCAAGTGATATTATGAGACCGTTAGTTGGGGCTAATTATCATTCGCACAAATGATGACTAGTTCACAAATATGAGATGTAATATTATGGATGAAAAAATTATGAGGCAAAAATAGAGAACCGTTGTCTATATAATATAAAAAAAACTCTTGTTTGCTTAAATTTTATAGGAACGTAATTAGCTTTTACTGAATAAAGGTGATCAGGTCTCAAGTCGGTTTTCATGTACCGTGAATATTATTTATTTATCAATAGAAATACGTACTAATAACGCAGTAACATAAGCTCCCAATTCTCTACCGGTATGGATTTAGCGCTGTTTATTCTTCAGCGACCCATAGCTATAAGGTAAAGGAGATCGCAACTTCGTGAGGGCAAACACACCACGTGTTTACAAGCCGCCCGATAGCTGTCGAGTCGGTGCGGTGCGGCGGGGAGGGGGAGAACTTGACTCGGGGCACAGCCAGGGAGAGACAACCTTCTCACTCTGTTATACATATATTTAATGTTAGTAGTACATAATAATAATTTAAAGATAAAATAAATAATAGCTGGTAACAACGTCATAAAAACCTTAAAATACAAATTCAGCTTCAAATCCCGATATGGTGCTCTATAAGTGTTTTCTAGCGAAAAACTTATTTCTATCCAAAACCTCGGTTTTTTTATAAAGGTTTAGTCAATTGGCATGTTATTATTATATAATTATGCTTGCATATTTTGACAAGTGTAACTTTGGCATGATAACTATAACTGTAGTAAGGGGAACGTGTAAAGGTTGTTAATTAAAAGACGGTAACATATAAAGTGCTAAATAGCTTACCCGTCTAAATAGCTTATCACTTTTGAAGAACATTTCTATAGCGAAACTCGCTTGATTTTAGCCCATCAATAAAGTGACATATCTGTAGCTAATGTGCTATAGACGAGGTCCTGCCGCGCTGCTTGTCAAAGTGGCCGCGGTCTTGTTTGGACAACTAATGAGAGGGACCCTGGAGACGGCGTGTTTGCCCCCGACGCCCGGGGCGCGCGCTTGGCTTTCGGCGTTCCGCATTTACACTACCAGCACCTTTGACATTTCCACGACAATTTCTCGGTTATTTCAACCGCTTATGTACTTTACTGCTGCCGAATTATATGTTTAGATTTAAATCTTTCTGGGCGGATTCAATTATCTTACTCAGATATCATTCACACACTGATAAAGCTTTAATTCTCAATAAGCCATTGGGAAATTCGTATAGGGAATCAGGAATTGAGGTAAGTGCGGGGAACAATATAATGTTCTATTTAGTTTGCGAATTCTGTTAATAAGTTGATACTTCATTTTATTGTCACGTTGTAACCAATATATAACTCATTTTCTATTCACCAGATTTTTTCGGTTATTTCAACCGCTTATGTACCTACTGTGCTGCTCCCGTATTATATGTTTTAGCAAAGCAGATTCTATTAATATTCAAAGTTACTTAGATATCTTGCAGGTAAGTTAACTCACGATAAAGCTTTAATCCTCATTGAGCTTTTGTGGGTTTCGTAATTGAACTTACCTATAACATAACTGGCAGTAATTAAACTGTGCATTTCAGTCAGCGTAAAAACAAACTTTGTATACGAATCCTGTTAAAAGATTCCTTACATATGAAATTAGCGTTTTTTTGAACTGGCTACTTTTACCTCAAAAATTCGGCGCTTAGCTGGGAATTCAAATATCATATTTATTTTAATATAAAACTTGTCTATTCTTGTTCTGAATGTGATAATTCATTTGTTAAGCGAACATTCGCACCTACAATTATCACAAATTGTGTTTCACGTTGAGCCTTATAACATTTATATGTGGTGCAATAGTTAAGGAGGACGGTAGCAAGAACCATAGTAAAATCAAGATTTAATTTTAATTTCATTTATCAGGAATTGCTTAGAGCTTTTGGTGTGTTTTAATTTAATAGCAAACTGATTAGTAGAGCAAAAGGTAATGTATTAACTAATGATATTGTAACTAAAAGAGGTAGACATATAAACAAATATGTATATGTCGTAAAAAGACATAATAGACACTATACTATAGTCCTTTCCAATAGTAAAATCAAGTACCTATGTAAAATCAATTCTGTACACAAACAATTTTTGTTGACAGATGTGATCATAGCGATGTATCTATACTTCATCCTAAGTATTCAAATTTCACCTTTATTGTTTATGTGATACCAGACGCTTTAGTGTCTGGTTAGTTTTTAGGCTCTGAGGACTTTAGCCAAATAAAAAGCGGGATCATGTTGCTGGTGTACAGTACAACTGTTAACTAACCTCGTCGACTTCTCTTATGATGACAGGTGTGGACGAGGCTAGACTGCCTTTGTTGGTATTCAGCTGCGTCAGCTGACAGATCTGGCCAATAGACAGATCTCGTGGAAACATTTTCGAACCTTTGTTCCTATCTTCTCTATTGCATCCTCAATACAAACGTATTGAATTTGCGATTTTTGTTTGAACATTGATAGAACATCTGATATAGTTAGAGCACCAGACTCTTTTGCCGTTAAAAAAATACCGAATAACGTGCCGGCAGGTCTTTATAACCCCTAGTAATTAAATTTTGAACTGTTGGACAATAAACAATTAAGACTGTCTATATTGTTTTTGGGAAATTTCCTGTTAATGGTATACCACAAACTTACAATTGTGAAACTTCCTTTAAGAAGAAGAATAAGGTTGTTTTACGTCGTATTTTGGTTTGAAACACACTAATTCTTAGAATGCGCTCTCATTCATTCATTCGTGTGGAACACAAAATCTACCTATCGAGTTAGACATAGATAGGTAAACATAATTTTATTTCATAGTAAAATTTTTCACGAATAAAGGTGCAATTACGTCAGTATTACTGTGTGGTACCAGCCTAAAATAGTGCCACCCCCTCTCATCTCACGGGGAGTCGTAAGAGTCGACGAAGAGAAAACCTACCGTATGACGAGCAGCAGCGTCCTCCTACGTACTGGCTTGAACTGCGATCACCAATCCGTCTGCCCAACGTGGTGATTGAGGGCACTAGTCTATAATCTACTGGGGAGGCTAACGTTCAGCAGTGGAGTTTTTAAGGCTGTTATGATATGTCGTATAGAAAAAAGTAGGTAACCTATATCTGAATGTAAATATAAAACAGCATTTTCCTGAATTTCCTAAATAAAAAGATTCGTTGGCCAAATTTGCAAAGATTATTATACCAAAGCTTCTGAATTGTCTATTGCTTGTAAATTGTCAGTTTTCTTGCACAATTCAAATTTATATTTATTCAATTAATGTCCTCCTGAATCTTCTTTGTTCACTGGAGAATGCATTGGCGTCCTTAAATCTTGCCTATTTATTAAATTTATGTCATTCGTTATTAGGATGTCAGTGCCTTCTAATACTCTGGGAACAGGCTTAACCATAGATTGATATTTCCCTTTGGGTTGTGGAGGTCTGCATGTTATAACTGAAATTCAGCAAAATCTTTTCGTAGTAAATGTAGGTAAATTAAATGCCCTCCTCTAAAACTCTTGAGTCCTCAGTAAAGATGTCGGACTATACTGAGATCTCACATGGACTTCTTGAGAGAATATGAAAAGTGATGTTGCACTTTTTTGTTTCATTTACCAACACTAATGTATTATTACATATTATATATCCACCACAATTCCACTGTTATAACACATTAATGTTCGAAATATCAAAAATTCAAAAAAAAACAGATAGGACGCTTCACTTTCCCGCCAAGAAGTCCTGCTGTCTTTTTTATATGAAAAGCTGGCAAACAAATGACAAATCATACAGAAATTAAAACGCCTCTCAAAACTGCTATATTATCTTTTTCATATACCTTGCTATTTTCGCACAAAAAATAGATAGTTTCACAAGTAATTAAAAGTCAATATTTTCAATAACTAAAATGTATTAAAAAGAGCTTTCTAAGTGGATATCGTTATCATAATTATTTTTCAAAGAAAAGAGTCAAAGAACAAAGCAAGCGAGTTTATATCTGTAAACGTTCCCTAAATAACGAACATAAATTAATTCGTGATAACTTTCCTTATTACCGGCAACGAACTTTTTGCTAATCCAATTTAGAACTGTACCCGACATCTAGCGTCGAGACAAGGAATTAAATGATCGAACCTAAAGCTTAAAAGCTCAGCATGAACTTTTGCAGCACACCAGTGTAACAGTAGTTATAGTAGTTCAAAAGTTTCGCATAGATGGAGTTGTCTACGGGAACTTAAGGAAGTTCATTAAAAAGAAATATTTTTATTATGAAGTACCTACTATTGACCATGAGTGAATATTGGCAAAATATCTATAATATAGCGCGCAAAATTCACAAACAAGTATTCCACTGGTGCAAAACCGGGGCCAACCAATGTTCTATATTATATCTTGAAAAATTCTTTAAATTTTTCATGATATAAGAACACTAAAAAAATTGTAGCCAAAATATCACAATCTAAATAGCAGTTAAAACTTTACAGACATATTCATTTTGGGGTCTGCAAATACCTATAGGGACTTCTTGGCGGGAAAGTGAAGCGTCATGTCTGCAGTTTTGTTTTATTTTCTAAAATTTTTGATATTTCTAACATTAATGTGTAATAACGGTGAATTATTAACCGTTAAGTGTTTGTGAATATACATGAGTGTTGGTAAATCAAACAAAGCAGTGCAACATCACTTTTAAAATTCTCTCAAGGAGTCCATGTGAGATCTCAGTATAGTCCCACATATTTAATGAGGACTTAGGGGAGGGTATCTCATTTACCATTTATCATCTTTGTCACCATTCTTTCTCATTTACTATGAATTATATATTATTAATATATCACTTACTTGACACTGGCTAGATGTGCTAGACGCACGAAGCCATTATTAAAAAAAAAATACCTATAGTCTGTAAATTTGTATCTTTGCGAAATTTAATCTTTGCAAATTTAATATCCTTGAAGTTATTAAAAACTGCTATCTATAAAAGCAGAATTCTGCCTAAACTACAAGTGCTGGGAGTCTCTAAATTTGCATGGGGGTTATTTTAGGATGTAGGTGCTCACTGAAACTTCAAGATTTAAATGTGTGTAGTTTTTTTTCTAGCACACATTTTCAAAAGAGTGAAATAGGAGGTCCAACTTTATATGGATAATCTTTATTCACACACTCTTTAATAAAACTATAAAATATTTTTTATGCGGAAAAGCCGTCGTCGCCGGTCTTTACCGGGGGGCTTCTCCGAAATGGCTGGAATGATTTTAACAGGACTTTCATCAACAGATACCTGAAGTAACAAGACTTACAAGGTTTAACTTATGCTACTTTTCATATTTCCGCGGGAATTCCCTGTTGGTCACGTGGACGATATCGCAGGCGGCCGTCAGTAGGTACATGTAAAGTTATAATTTTAGAATATTTATAACTTTTACCTCAATTTTCCTTAGGCTTTATTTTGCGTTGCCTATTTGAAAAAGATTATTTCGAATCTGGGTGGGTTTTTCTATATATCACAAGTAATGGACCTCCATTACTATCACATATGTATTTAAAATATTTTTTTTGGAATGCTTATCCATTAACTAAAATAATATTCGGTATAGTATGTTCTTGCAGTTTTGCTTAGTTTGGAGCTAGATAGCGCAGTGTGACATGTCCTATAATTAATACTACTCATAAAAATACTACAATTCCTAATCAAAAAATATAAAGATACAGTAAAAGCTACTAGTTATTTCATACTGCTCAGGCCCTTATTAATCCTTAAAAAGTTCTCATCCATCTTGTTATAATCATGTAACAACAAGAATCTCAATCAATCTACGCCATACTAAAAAAGTGAAGTCCCTTCACGCTTTCACCCGCCTTGAACATTTATTCTTATTGTTTGAGCAGCTTGCTCGGTACAGAGAATAGTACCGTTATTTTACTCCCGGGACAACCAAACTTTTTGGTTTACTTCAAAATTTGCTCTTTAAGCTTGTAGTATATCGTCACAGGACTGACTTCCTTTTAAAAATACTGTTGAATATTAAATAAATAGTCATCTTTAGACAAAAAGGTTGCCAAAATAATTGCCAAATTAATTTTACCTATCCTTGTTTTATCTTTCTGACTCCTCATGAGGTTGGCTGGAAGAGATCTCTTATAGAGATAAGTTCGCCTTTGTACATGTCCTTTTTGTTTGTAATGTTTTGTAATTTTTGTTTTTATGTGCAATAAAGAGTTAAATAATAATAATAATAAAATATCTTTGTCAAATTGATGAAACTCAAAAGTGGACTGGTGACCGTTTGTGTTTAATTCAATATATTGAGCGATTCCGTGCTTCAGAAGGCATGTAAGCCCCTTGGTCCCGGTTATTACTATATGTGTTAGTCGTTAAGCCAAATTGGAAACCCAATTCGGCGGCTTGAAATGTATAGGACGCCACATACCAGCAGCTTAAGGGGACGGTGGATGTCGCTGACTCTTCGGTATTTAATCTACTAATAACCTGGAGTCATTAAAAAATACTTGCGATTAATAGCTTACATATGTAATATGGAGAAACTAAACGGGTTTTTTTTTTTTATCCACACGTTCTCTTGTGTTATATGATGTAGATTTATGTTATTTTTTATAATAAACAATCGAATTAAAAAAGTCCTTGGGTCCGCGTGGTGGATGACGTATGACGAAATTTTTTATCAATATTAAACCACTCACTTGTATTATTTTGTTAGAAACAATTATCAACAGTAATTTAAAATAATGTACGATATTCCCAAAATCCAAACATTAATACTAAAAAAAATCTGTTTCAAATCTTTTGGTTTATCAGGCAGCATGACATTTTTACTTTGGTTTTTCATTATTTTTTTGAATATTTTAAAAATTTTATTTTATTCCCAAATTTTTTAAAAAAAATATTACATAGTAACAGTTGTATATTCATACTTGTAATTAAGTCGACAACACTGATGGCATGTAAGAGTACGAGAGTTTATATTGGCAGCTTACTGCATGTCTTTTGTTTTTATTAATCAAATAAATAATAAAACGAAATTATTTATTTAGTATACAAAGAAAAAAAATGTACTACTTAATATAAATATCATTGTAAGATTAATTTCCAAATTCTATAATTCCTTAGTGTTTTTAGTGGTATAAATTTAATTAATTAAATTAAAAGTAAAACAAAATAAATTTTTATTCGTTAAGGCCCTTAAGGAATTAAGAGATTTAGATTAAAGTTCAATAAGTAGGGACTTAGGGTTTATTAAATATTATAATCAGGATTTATTTTTTACACGTCTATAAATACCAAAATCATATTTCCAGTGTTTTAATATTTTTATTTATTTGTATACCACAACAATACATTAATATGATATTAACAAGTTATTCAATGCACAATTTCATTAAATAAAATTATCAATAATACTTCAATCAATATTACATCGGTGTTACAACTATACAATTTTAAATATTATACACTAAAGTCCAAACTATTTTCATAAATGTAACTAACTTGACAATTTTTAATTGATACAAAACAGATCCAAAGTACAAATTACAATTAAATTAAATCGAATTTTATTTTACACTTTAATATCAATTAGGGTAGTTAATACGCTTCAGTTCCAATCAGTGTCCATGGCGTTTTTATCAGCAGTCATGTCATATTTTATTGAGTGATAAAAACACAACCATGCACTCTAATTAAAACTAAACGCATCAAAAGTGGACGCACACGCTACACTACGCCGCTAACAATGTATGGTTACACGCTGGCCAACTAAATGAGATCTCATTAGGGAAACTCCAAAGCTGTACACCAACGTGAAAGTTGCGTCTCGTAAGAGAAAAAACTCAAAAGCTCAACTCTTAATTTATTCTAATTAGTTTAATTAACATCGCGTAACGCCCGTCGCGGCTCGCTACTTTGGCCTACACAATATTTTACGATTACAACAATAATGAATATAACTCTCATAGTCCTGACGATACTGTGAACGCAGCCATTTTTCCTGTCCTATATACAACATAAGTACCAAGTATTGTCTTAGTAATGAGTATTTTGAAGTACTATATTAAACCGCAAGCTATCTACATGATAGTAAGTAACCTATTTATTTAATTAGACTTTACTATTAATAGTTTTAATGGTACCAATGGTTACCAATTGATATCAAAATTATCATATAAGTATCAAAAAAAAGACAGTCTAATGAAATATATAGTTTTTATTCATCTATTTCTACACTTACCTGCTACGTAAATCTATCTTAAAACATCAAAGTTTGGTCGAAAACAGGAATGTGTAAAACATCTGACTAGAATTTAATAAACTTAACATACAACCTAAATAAATATAAAAACATACATCAACTTTTATTGTAATATAGACAACATCGAACGGTCGCTCTACAACTGAGATCTTATATATAAATTTACCTAAAGTGACACTCGGAACATGCTCAAATTCAAAATTTGTTGAAATCGATTTTTGTACAATTACACAATTAAATTATAAGATTTTCTTTTGTGCACTATATATACAATGTAGAACCAGCAATAATTTAATTATAAAACAATTTCACATCTAAACGTTCCCTGTGAATTAACTTATAATGTACAAGAGCCTCAGTCTTACTTTGTAGTATTTTGGAATCGCAAGAGATCAAATAAATCTAAAATATTATCGAACTATTACTACACAGAATTAACAAACTCCTAATAAATAAACCATAACTCTACTTTAGATCAATATTCGACATAAATAATTTGAGATCAATGAACAAAATTCTTCTAGACAATATTTCAAAAAACACAATCGGAGCACGCATTGTAGGCTGGATAGACATTTTTTTGAATCCTCTACTGCTTTTCTTACCCAGGTGTGCAGGAAAAAAATATATAGCAACAATGAATTGCATCTGAAATCTTTTTTCAAATTGGAACTATTGAGATCGATTGACTTTTGTTTGTATAGTGAATTGTGAGTGATAACAAAAGCCTACCTAGCACACGTGCAATGATTTTGATATCGGAATGGAAAATCGTTTAGTGAGGATATCGGAAAGTTAGAAGTGTATATCTTGGACGTCTGTAGGGGTGTTGGGCAATTGCGTTTGATCTGAAGTGGTTTGTTTGTGAACTTGTACATGTCTGGTCCTTGGTTCCTGTGGCTGGGTCTCTCTGGCGAGCACTCGTTCCACGTGTCTGGCCACCAGCTCGGCTGCAGCCGCCGGAGCGCGCGTCAGGGCGCACAACTCGTTGATGGACATGCGTACGCGCAAGCCTCGCGCTGCCGCAGCGATGCAAGCCACAGCTATCAAGGATGGTGGCACCAACAAAAATTCTGTTTCTGTGGACAATAGAAACATTTTATTATTATTTATAAAAAAAATATCTTGTGTAACATTTTGATACTTATAGTGTCCAATCTTAACTATCGTTGTTACTCGGCTCTCTTTTACTTTAATTGATCATAATTAAGTTGAGTAAAGTTTAATAAAAACGTAGTTAGCATTAGGATAATAACATTGTTGTAGGGCAGCGCGAAGGTTCCGCTTGTAAACATTGTACAAGCTACCGATTTGCATCAACGAAAATAAAAATATAAACATCAACGAAATTGTACAGTTGTTTCTGGCTACCTAGCAATTATAGGATGTAATGATTTTAAATGTGTAATTTATGTAAAATAAGGACGATCACTGTTCACATATAACTTAAGACATGTTATAAAGGATCTCGGCAAAGGATGCGAGCAGGTAGGATACATCTGTTGCGAGATAATGACCGCGGACAGGTGGCGAGAGCACCTTGCGCCTTAATGTCCTTGGATTCAACTTATATCCTTTAATATCAACACGATTTTAACTCAATTCTATAATCATTGAGATAAAAATCTCGATTTTGTTCATTTGTGTTGCTGATATTTGTAAAGCTTAAATAAACTGATCGACTCCAAGGACCTCAAAAATGTAACGCAACATTTTGCACAATACGTGACGCCTATTGTTAAGACGCACAAGGAAGGCGAATCGAACAGCTGCCAGTTTTGTGCATGCCGTCCCCGTCTGCATCTTTGTGTGCCTGCCTCCGGACAATAGAGACGAAATAATGGTAATTTACATCTTAAGTCGTCTATGTAAGAGCGCAGCTGCGATTTCGCCACGACGAAAGGAAAAAGGACTTTTATTGTTAGTCTCGAAATTTGTGGACTTCAACTATTTGCTAAAATCAATAACCCTCATTGAGCGATTGCCGTTGAATTTTGCACAATTTTAGCCTTGACCTTCCCTCAGTAAATCTTTTAGTTAAAGTAACGTTAGCAGTTGTCACCAACTTTTAAGGTTGTCTAAGATTGGGTAGTTCCTTCTAACATATTGTCATAAAGGTGTATAACGGTAAAGGTATTGAAGCGAAACAACTTGGTATAATTATTTGGTGTAAGTCGCGATGGGTGAGCGGGCGGTGGTGGCGGCCAAGACGCGGCAGATGCGAGCCCACCTGGCACGACCCTTCCGCCCGCGCCTTCAGGTCACTGCCCACTGTATATACCCTTCTTGAACGATAGAACCCTATACACAACCTTTTTGCCGAGGAAAAATACTATTGCAACACGCGAATGCATCATAATTTTAATCAGAAAAACCATCCAGCCGATAATTAAATGTTTCTGTTGAGTTATTGCACATTTTTTATAAGTGAAGGTCAATGAAACGACACGATAGGGTGAGGTTTAAAGCTGCAAAAAGCCATTTTATCGTTACACACATGGATAACGAATATTATGGAGCGAGTGCCGCTTTTATGATCGCAGTTGTGCAGGTATTTTAGGGCTCAACTAATTATGAAATCAAAAACGATCGCGGGCGGGTTATCGGGTGCGATCTCGGCTGCGCGGGCGCGGGTGCTGGCGCGGGCAGCGGACCGTCGCGATCCGTTGCGCGACAGGTTGCCCGACAGTTGGACGACGTCACGACATCTGCTAAGCACGCGACAAGGGGCCAAGACTACGCCCCCGCGTCTTACTGGCACCCTTAATTGCAACAATCCTAATGACGCTCACTCAACAGTCGGCGAAGACCGTTAAGTACCGTTTGAAAACCTGTCTAACCCCATCACTCAATTCTAATACAAACATTGCTAGAGTGCAGGGGTTGCAAATATCAATGTCTAATCGTGCGAAACTAGTTGCAATAAAAGTCATCCCCATTTCGCTTTTTATGTCTTATTCTTGTTACTAGTTATTTATAAGAAGATCTATGGCGTGACGGTTTTTACGGTTTTATTATTAAGTACACGCACTTCATATTCATATTAAACTATTTATTAGTTGCTAGAAGCTATTGTATGTCAGTTACCTATTTATGAATAGGTTTATGATAACGTTTATCATACATTATATCGTAACAATTGTAGACTTACAATGTAATTTAAGAAGCGTCAAGAAAAAACAGTTATTCCGGAAGAGGAGTACACGCAGTGAAAGGCTTTAAAAAAGGTCATGTTCGTGGTCGGAAGTGTTTTTAAGCTCATATCTTCGTCGCACAACTCGGAGTCGGAGTGTCTGTAGTATGAGATTTAAGAAGTTGGGTGAGATAGGGTCGGGCCTAGCGAGCCAGGTGCGCGGCGGTATTGTCGGGGCTCCTTTGTCGCGGGGACAGGCTCGGAGCCCTACAATGGCCGCGGGACGTCTTCGCGCATTGTCGCGTCAGCTGTCGCAGCCCCTACGAGACGGTCCTACCGGCCCAAAACGAACCCTGACACGATTACTTGAATTATTTAGGCCATCAGCTGCGATAAATCACTGTTAACCGTACCAAAACGGTATTGCTTACTCGCATAATTCGTTTGAAATATTTAAACATGACAAGGCAAACTACATAAATTTTAAGATATTATAAATTACGTTTTTAAAATGCTTTTTCTTTAACGTGTGTGTTTTTTAATGTTAAGTGAATTTAAGTTAACAACTCAAAATAATTATTTAATAACTTACAGAGATCAGCGAGAGTAAGTTAATAACTTGATTAGATGATGTAGTAATTTGCAGCGGTCATAGCATATTACTTGTTTAGCCCAGACTATCAAAAACATGACTCATTAATCAAGCTGAGCTGTTACCATATGTACGTACTATATTTATATTTTACGATTTTTATTTTGGTCAATTCCATGTTTTTCCATTGTAAAATTTTCCCGGTGCCACCACAAAATAATTCAAATTAATATTTACAAAATCTCATCACTCATGCAATAAACAAAATATTTTTTAACAGAATTACCTATCCTGTCTCATACCTATTCAGGTTTCTATCAATAAGATAATATTGTTATAACAAATTTCTAATATACATTATTTAAGATATAGCAAGCAAGAATATGAAGAAATTTGAGTTAAGTGTTACTATAATTGTGTATACTTACACCGCTGCCCACATACGTGGTATTCACTTAAATACAAAATGGCATCCGTTTTCAACTCAAATGCGATACCATATAATTAATAAATGCAAATTGATCCGGAGAACCTTAATAAGTAAGTTAAGATGAATGTGAAAGGGTCAAGTAGTGTTATTAACCCTCTCACACCTAGAGTAATGCACGATCAGTTACCAGCAATTACAGTATCCGGTGCGGGCGCGGGGTGCCGATATGCTCCTTGAATTCGGTTTACAGTTTGAGTGACGAAAATACTATTACATAACAATTATACGAATGCACCCCAGGCTATTCTCGATTATAGCTATATTGCTTCGTTTCATCCTCGAGAGATAGTATTAAAAATGCTGAAGAAAATGATTTTTTTTTATTCTTAACTTATAACTAACTCGTTTGACGTTTTAAATTGACCGTATTTTCGTAACCCTTTCTTGTTCTATACCTATATCATACTTACCAGACTGACTAACTATAGGTAGGTAGGTATGCTTGGTTATAAAAAAATTCAATACGTAATCAAACTAAAATTTTAAAATGCACTGTAAAAGATGTCCAAATAATATTTATTTGATTTGTCTCTTGTTTTTTTAATAACGAAAACCTTATTATCAAAGTACAAAAAACCTAATCGAATGTAGAAACTTTAGACAGCTTATTAATTTAATTAAATGACGATGTTATTAGACGTCGATCCTATCGATGTTTAATCAAAACCAAGGGAACTAACGAGTGGCTGACTGCCATAAATAACGCTTATCGGTCTCGGATGGACCATACGGGCACAGTTTACATCCATCCCAATAACTGATACCATACAAGCATAAAACAAATGTTTGGGACGAATTAAGTGCCAAATGGTTTCAAACGAACGAAGCCACAAAGTAAATAGAGAACCTATATTCTTTAAATAATATTCCGCGTACTTACACATTTTTGTTTCGACAATCATTGTTTATTTCAGAAAACTAGATCAATAAATATTCCGATATAATACAAGAAATATACTTGTATGTCCATAATGATTTTAGAACACGTCATAAGTAAGACACATTTTATGGATTTTACCACTTGACCTACCACTTTGAAGTATTCCAAATTTTAAAATAAAATGTGACAATAAACAGTGATATCCTTTTAAGATGTATTATTTAGGAGTTATTGATTATTTATCATTTGATGTATTTCTTCAAAGATAAATGTACGCTAATTTAAAACAAACAGTAATTATATAAAAAATAGAGAACAAATAAAAATAACAAGTCGGGCAACGCAGGAACTATTTATGTAATATGAGAAAGACTATTAATGTTACACTTATTTTCCATTTTAACTGTAAATGTTAACTAGATGCAAATGATATGTGGCTTCTAGTTCCTACTAAATACTTTGTAAAGTGTCATTCCCCTGTTATTTTACTCATAACATTTAATAAATAGCGTAGTTAAAAAAAGGCATTTCGCATTATTAGTTTCAACGGAATTTAAACTTAAAAATAATTAGATACCTTTTTAATATCAGTATTTACAATTTTAATCTAAAAACGAAGCCCTGACTTACGAGAATGCATATTGTCATGGGTCATGAGTCTTATCACACCATGAACTAGATAACATAGAACAGTGATATCAGAAATAGATCGTAGACATATTGAGAAGCAATCTCAACTGTCTTACTGAGTTACAGATTTTCCAGCGTTCTCAACTGTTTCTAGTAAAATTACATCTATGTATTACAACGAGTTATGGAAATTCTCACTAATTATATAATGTTACATTTGACTTTACATGGTTAAAACTAGTAGTAAATGTGATTACGTTTGAGTGCGTTGTTTATTTTACACAATAAATGTAGGGGTCAGTGGCTGAGGGGTGCGCAGGCGCAAGGTGTGCGCGTTATCAGTGCGCAGCATGTGCGCGCCGACACACGCGCCCTGCGTGCCTACACTCCGACACTCCGGGCTGACCAAACAAAAGGACGCCTACCTCACCCATTAGTACCTACACTATATTTGTAAAACCATGCCATTAAATAAATTAACAACAAATAATTCACGCTCGCACATTTATCGATTAATGATAATTGAGCTTCTCAACCCGCATGTCGGTCTTTCACTGTTGATAATATAGAGGAAAACAGGATTTACCTATAGTTGTAAAGAACTTACCTGTGTAACAGATTGAGGTGAGAGTTAGAGCATGCGCTCGGACCAAAGGGTTAGTTCGGCCCCAGGGAACTCTAGCCAGGAAGGGCTCCACGAAGTCAAAGGCAGTCGCTATCGATAACTGCCAGTTCAGACGCTGTAGAAGCATCACTTCCCATTGCTGCAACAACGAATGAAATTATCAACACCCTTACGCAAATGCATAAACGAAATCACAACCGCCACTTTCTTGTCGAAGGGGCGCGACCCCGTGTGAAAATTTTTTATAAGGAAGATTCGCACTCTTTTCCATTGATTATTTTAATTTATATAGCAATTACTACCCTCGCTTGTTCCTTTAAAAGGTCTTCAGAAAGGACAAATACGTATTCTAAATAGTTGAATCGTAACCGTCATACTCGGCGGATCGGGCGGAAACCGCAAAAAGTGGCGAATCACGTTACAAAAGAAAATAGTAATACCGTAAAGAGAAGAGGGAGTAAGCCATGGGACAAAGTCTCAGTTTTCGCGCAGGGGCACGCTTGACATATCAAAATAATTAGGGTCCCATCTATCTTATGAAGCTTTACAAAGTACCGAGGAACGCCTAAAAAAATATGTTATCGATACGTATTAAGCTCATGGAAAGGGTAAGTGCTATCAAACTCAAAAACAATCGCTGCCTCATAGCAAGTTCAGTAAACCCATAAGCTTCATCAAAAAAACAAAGATAAACAATACTGTCAATAGAAGATAGGTTTTATGGTCAAGAAAATATTGTTACGTTACTCATGTACCAAAAAAAATGTAAGAATTGATTTTAATAGAATATTTCCTTGAGTAATATAAAATTAATTTCAGACGATTAATGGAAACTATCTACAAAAATGTCCTAAAGTTTATTTTACTTTATTTCTATGTAATTTGTGGTTTTTTAAAAGTCGTAGAAATGAATATACGTTAAATGTGTATGGGAACGAATTGGTCTACCACCATATGACATCATTTGGTATGCGGAATACAAGCCCTATCATGATCGAAGCACGAATTAATTGCAAGGAATTGTGTACTTCGACGACGGCATACGGTACAAAAAGGAATGGGGATTCCCACGATCTAAATTTGGAATATCATTGTCGTTTGCATAATGAAAGGAATGGTATCACCGGGACATCTTTCCGTACAATGTCATATCATATTGTGTGACAATATCACCTGCGGGGGTGGTAGAGGCGTGAGAATCGTACGACATAAGTCATACTCATGGGTGCTACCTAATTGATCAAATCGCACCTGCTCGCGTCAATTACGTTCATGACAATTTTGAACACATTAGGCTTGCTTTTTGTGGGAAATCATTAAACTATAAATATGGTTTCTTTATTAAACTTTAGTGTTTAATTCTTTATGATACAAAGAGTGACGTTATCTAATATCTAAAGGCAAGTACTTGCTTGATGCCCACATTTCCGTCGGAAGCACCTAAGCAACCAATTCAATACCTTCGTCACAGGCTGTGACTTACTTGAGGGCGACAATAAGTGCCCTGCTCGGTAGATTGTGTAAAGGAAGATATAATTACCGGAAACTCGCATGCGACTTTAAGGAAACGACTAATGTTGAGGGAAGGAGGCGGTTCTTAGGGCGAAGGAGTGACATTTGACTCAGCTAATCGAATCGTTGTAGAGTAATCAAAACAATGCGGTCGAGGCAGGATGTGAGGTGTGTTGCTTAGGAACTGCTTGACCTTTACACGGGGTCGAAAAACTTGTTATACTTATATTAATAGCTCCTTCTAATGTCAACCTTTTAAGAGTTTGCCAACCATATAATTAGGTTATTACAGTAAGTAACTTGTACTTGAAAACCTCAACATATTACACTTAATATTCTTACGAACTCCATGTTTATTCAGCTATGAACAGGTATTTCGCGTTTTATAATAAAATCAAAAGACAATAAGAACAAATATATTTTTAAAAAAATAATGAATCTATGTCGGATTTATAAATTGCTGTCATTTAACATTAGAAAGTCGTCATATAATTAAAAACCAATTTATCAATGTCATCTCATTGTCGGCATTAGTTACACATAAGCAGTAAACAAAAGATAAACTTACTCTGACTTCATGAGGGTACACTGAGTTATCTGTGTACGCGCAGAGCAGGTCCACAGAGAGCGGGTGACACTGTCGGAACTTAGAAGCGAGCAGCATGGCAGTGACTGCTAGCAGCTGCAACTGCTGCCTCGAGACAGCTCGCTGGGCTAGGAACCGGTCCATGTAGCTGACCGCCAGTGGGAACACCTGCTCTTCACATTGCTGCTCCTCGCACACCTAATATCGAGAAATCATTCATTAAACTCCGTTTTGCATTCAGCAAGTTTAAAGGAGGTATCTATCAATCATTGCAACCTCTTTCAAAAACTGTTTGATTCAGGCTAATGTCCTTACAACTAATCCATCTTTGAAGACCACATTGTCTTCCTTAACAACAGACAGGGATATATCGGTTAAAATAACAAAAAAACTATGGCTTGTACAAGTTATTCTTAATAATCAGTTTTCGAAATCAGTATAAACTATAATCTTAACGTAGCCGGTGTTATCTTCGTCTAAAAGTTTGTATGTATCTATGGATTCATATTTTTTACCTTAAAAGGGAGACTAAGTCATTTATTTCCATAAATTAATAATGGCAATTAAAAATGGACTTAAATTACGAGGGTTACGGGCTACGATTATCGTCGTTGTACTGGTTGCGAAGTTTTTACCTGCTTTACTACTTTCAGTTGTTAAGGATTCCGTGCGCAAGCGCATTGAAGAGTAAAGCTCAGTAAAAAAGCTCGCAAAAAAGGTTTCCGTTGGTAGCCAGTTGTAAGGGCTCGTAAAGCGCAGAGGTTTCGTTATAAAATTAAATAACTATGTTCCTTATTATTACAACAATAAAGTCATACTTATAAGTCATCACATTGATCAGTATAAAGTTACATAGAATATTATGTAAACAAGTGTTTTGATGTCAATTTAGATCTTATAAGAGTTACGGCTTTAGTAACTAAATCTGTGTACCTACTGAACTGAACCTTTATAATTATAATTTAGGTAACCATGCAGAAGTGGGTTTTATATTAGTAACCTGCTTAAATACCATTTCGCTTATCGTAACTACATCTCATTTCAAAGTCAATTCATATCAAAAACAAGTTAGAGTTAATCGCAACAAAACCAAAATAATCAATCGTTTAAAAACATAACTGTACTACGAAAGAGCTTATTTTAGAGTCTATAATCAAAAAACTCTATGTCTTATGTTTAGTGTCAAGAGAGTTCAAATTAGCATGATTAACCTCTAGCACCCACATAAAAGAATTGCCTACAGTAACCACGTGCGTGCTAAGCGTAATACGCAACTAAGAAAAATAAAGGTGTAAACATTTATATAAACGACAAATATTATTGGGCAACTTTTACCATGATCAAGTCCAATGTAGGTTCGACTTTGTACTACAACAATGGGGTAATGATGGGACATTGACTCCGATCGGAACAGCTGTTGACGGAAGTAGAGCCTGGATAAATTATGTAAACGCATTGACAAAAATTGCTTTTTATTTGTTTTGAATACGAATTGGTTTATATTGTTTTACAAAGAGTTAGGTTCTATATTCAAACAACAAAAGTATCCAGAAACTAAGAAATTAACCAACAGTTGAAGCAAATGAGCGAAGTACAGTTTATGACTTGACCTATACTATGCAGACATCATTGTACTGTACGTAGGTATAATATATAAAATTAAAATTTTATATTTACCAAAACAACGACATATACATCATGCATTCATACATATAACATTTGCAAGAATTCAATTACATAGTAACAGAATGTTCTACATTGTTTACCTGTTTAGAATGGTTGCTCTACAGTGTAACTTAAGTGTGGATACGCCTTATTGATTAAGCTTTCTTATGGCTATTTCTTTTATTATTTCCTATATTTGAATGGCAAATTATATTTTAATAAAGTTTCTTTGGAAGATAATAATTAAAATAGCATTATTATTCTAACTATCACCCCACCTGAATCAAAGAATGAAGTTATATTTAAAGTGAAAGATTTACTACAGTAATAAATTGTGTTTATTCTGATAAAAAAAACTTAAAGGACATAATTAGGTGTATAGGGATCCTACCAAGATCTAAGGAGCCCAAGTCAACCTCACCTGCAAGTGGTGCACCTGCCGATCAACGGACGAGGCTCTGGCGATCATAACAGTGCCCGGTAAGCGGCCATAGGCTTGCCACCTATTACGTGGGACCAACTACATAATTGACGAAGTGTGGGCGTATAATATGCCTCTGCCTACCCCTTCGGGGAAACAGGCGTGAATGTATGTAAAGGAAATATAAAAATGTTTAGTATTAGCTCACGTGTAGGTAAATAAGAAAAATATGATAGAAAAACGATAAGAATAAACGGTAATTAAACTATTAATGTACAGTTTTTCCCTATATTGTCTATTGTGTTTACAACATGTTTTTTGTCGTTATAAGTATTGTATTAATATTTACGTTAACTTTCCATTGAGAAATAAATAACATGATGCAAATTTCTCACGTTTCTTTATTAAAATATAACAAACATTGTCACAAATTAATCATACACTCGTAATTACTAATTAACTAGTAGACCCTATGAATCAATTCAAATGTAACAATTATTATCGTACAGTGAACAGAAATGCGAAAGCATTTAAATTCTATGCTACTTGCATAATATTCGCGTTTTTAGTTATGAATAATACGACGAGAAAAGTGTCTTATAATTATCTTTTAACTGTTCGTACTAATAATATCTCCCACACCCAGTGGACTCTTTCAGGGCTACTCTCGCAATCTAAGGTATTTATTATATATAATACTTTCAAATAAATACCTCCAACATCCAAGTAGTGACCACCTTTCTCATAAACGGCTGTATGTCTATCTGCACGTTCTGGAAGTAGTCAGTATGTAGAGCATGGGTCCTCTCTAAGGCCAGAAGGTTTAGGAGAACTCTAGGATCGCGATCGAGAGCTCGGTCAGGCCCTGCAACGCACATGTCCACCTGCCGGCCACCGCTGCGGTTCCCCGAGTTTTCAATGTTCTCTCCACAGGATAAATCCATTTTACAGTCTAGCACTTTCACCACAATAGAATCAAAGTTCCGATTCGAGCAGCACTCAAGTTCGTAATGGGTTTGTTTACAAGTAGACAGAGAGCGCACGGATCGCGGTGCGCTGCGCGCGCGGCTGTGGGCTGAGTGTCGGCGCGCACGCACGCGGTCTGTCGGCATGCAGGCGCCGCCGCTCCGCACCCCTCACAAATTCCCTTAGACCCCTGTACAATGTTTGGACCCTTATTCATAGTAGAGACTTGCCACGTATTTACAATTGTTTATCTACTAGCTCAGTAGGCATACTTGAAATGAAACCGCACAGATTACATTATAAAATTATAAAAAACTATACTAGTCTTCACCTGCGGTTTCGATCACAGTTTATCGCGTCTCATGAAAACCATACAATTTTTATATTAAATATTAGGCTATGTCGTTTAATTATTATTGATGTTAAGCACTAAAAAATACTGTGCTGGTATTTTTATATGAATAAATGAAGATTTATTATCACCATTATCTTTTATGTATGAAATATATAAAAGATAATGGTATTTTTAGATAAGATAATGGTAAAAAAGGATCACTTTAATGTATGTATGTTATGCGCTTTCGAACGAATGAACCAAATTGGATAACTCTTTTGTATAGGTATTAGAAAATTTTATAAAAAACACGATGCACCGGGTCAGCTATTTGTTTGTAAACAAACAAAAATGTCTTGGCATTTAGACTCTATAATTTTTTCAGTGGATATTGGGGAGAGATACATATTTCGAACATTTAAATTAAATTCATTGTATTTCGTTCCAACATAGAAGTAAGCGCTGAAAGCTCTGCATGACCTGAAACCCACTCACCTTGATTTGTGAGAGAAACGCCTGAGCCCAGTAGTGGTTGATAATAGGCTGTTAAGCAATGTTATTTCCATTTAATGAACATACCCAAAATTATCTTTATAGATTTGTAAAAATATTTCACATTCATATTAATTTATTTTGCCGTGTAGTATTGGCCTGGAATAGTCCCACCCGCTTACATTTCACGGGGAGTCGTAACTGTCGACAAAGAGAACCCCACCAGAAAAAGGTGATGGGCAGCAGCGTCATCCTGAGTACGCCTTGAACTGCGATCACCAACCCGCCGGCCCAGAGTGGTGATTATGGGCAGATACCCCCAAAATAATGTAATCTATTGGGGAGGCTAATGTTCAGCAGTAGGCTTTATAAGGCTGAGATAATGACATACCTACAACTTATTACTTCATAAAATTTAGATAAAAAATTGTTACAAATTTTGTGTATGTTAATCACTAAAATAATATAACACCCAAACTTTTGTAATATCATGCACACATTTTTGTCATGTGTGGAAATCGATATAGAACCTACTTAGGAACCTTAATAACAATAAGCTACGTAAGTTATATGCTTTACCTTATGCAAGAAAAATTGTTGAGTATGAATTATTAATTTTAAATAAGTACGAAAGTTACAAAAGATTATTCAATGCGATAATTCTTAGACACAATGAAAAAATATTTATTTATTGTGTCTAAGAATTGTCGCATTGAAAAACCGTTTCAAAATTGAAGGAGAAGCAATTATTGAAAATTTTACTTTGATTACTGTAAAATTATATTGTAGAGAGCATACTCATATTTAATTATCGAATCGAGATACCCATGTACTATAGCGAACACTAGTAATGTAAATGTTTCGACGTCAGGAATAAAAAGTGTCTTATTAACCAAAATTATTCAAGAAAAAAGTTTCATATATTTTCAAAATTTGCTCTCATTATGCTCAATAGGTACCATAACTCTTGGAAACTGTTCAAAGCCACCTTATAATATGTTTTTATTTATCAGTAATGTGTAATGGTAGCAGACTTCACCAGTTTTTTCTTAATTTTTCATTTTCAATAGCTTTTGGTAAATTGATATATTAAAGCGAAAAGCAATAAAATAAAACATATCACTTTATTCAAATACCTTGAAACTTTTATTTCTCTGTACAATATTATACTACAAATAATTTAACAAAGGAATTATAAATAAAAAGGTAGTAAAAAATATAGCAACAATGGCAAGAGGTCCTGTTTGTTCAGAGGGCGCGTGGCCGGCGAGGCACGGAGGAGGGCCGCGGCGGCAGCTGCGCGGGCGCACGCCGGCTGCGCACCGCCCGGGTGACATTTTATTACAAATCTGAGCACACCTGATCTCCCAAACCAGTCATTATTATAATTCCATTCTTTTACACAAAACGCCGATTGTATTATTTCTTGCTTGCGCGTGCCTATGAACATTCAACCCTCGATAATTTTTTTAAGTAGTTTCTTATTTGGACCCGTCACCTGCCCCTGCTCGCGTTGCTAATCACTTGCAAGCGGAGTCGTCCTTGTCTTGGCTGCTGAACTTGCTCCCGTAGAACGGTATGTAGGCTGCCACGGCCCTCCAGTCGGTGAAGTATACCAAGCCGGTAAAGGCGGCCGCGCCGAACGCCACTGCGCTGGCTGTGAACGCGGTGAGCTGTTCAATTTGTTTTTTTCCAAAGACTAATTTCATTTTTCAGAGAATTTTTCTAACTACGTTTTATCCTAAACTAAGCAAAAAATTTGACATACATGGCAGTTACACAGACTATTTACAGCTACTTTGCTTTTCTATTAATAAGCCGAAAAAGAATATAGCTAAGCATAGACTCTGAATCACAGTTTAAGATGTTACCTTTTTATTAAGTCCTATCAGTCGTTTTAAATTGTTGTATACGGTTTTATGTGGATTGATGCCCGTGATAAAACTTGATAAAAGGAGCTAAAATAAAATTGCCTTCTCGAGATAGTATATCGTCTCCGAATCTTACTCTTTATTTGACTGTTCCATCGTACCGGTTACTGGCACGGTTTAGTTTCTTCCATTTTGTCATGAACGGTTCGTCTGCTCGTAGTGTATGCATATAAATAAATTAAAATATTCTTATGCACAATTCTTTTGTATTTACGATACCTACCATAACTCAGGTAACGCTCTATCTCGGATTCGACATAGTTCTATTTTTTCAATATGTTCAATAGCAACACATAAGTATACGTTGTACATTAAACGCCTTAACATGTTCACTGTCAACTTAACGCTTGATATCAAAAGGAACACAATTTGCCAGCCAAGCCAGCCAAGAACTTATTACCGATTGCGACCGGATGGGTTTTTTAACTAATTATTATTATATAAAATCCGTGAAAATAAATAGAAGCTAGGCCAGAGGCTGAAAATGGCACAGTGAGTGAGGAAGGGCATATTCTGCTTTCATGTAGCGACAGTCTGTCGTAAAGCGTGGTCGAGCGAAATCATATCGGATTTTCGGCACCGCGCAAGTATTGCAAGCGTCTTCCTTCTGGCTACGGGTGCTATTTATGACGGTGACTCTCAGGTATCCAACAGGTTGACCAAATGTTTGTGTGCCAATTTATGATAAAAAAAATTAAGAACCAAGCAATAGCAGTAAAACAGTTTTGATTATTTAATGACAAACATGCTAATCGTCGTTTCATAAGGTTATAGCCATATAAATTTCTATAGAAATATTTTTTTTACTTTTAACAGTGATATATTACTAACCTAATTATTATGGAGCCAATAGCGATAAATTCATTAGTAATGAGAAAAATATTGTCATTTGTAGGTATGTAGATATTATGATGAAAGATATAAATTAACCAAATCTTTGTCCATTTTAATGGTTGTAAAATTCATTAGAGAGTTTTCTGATGGCTTTATTTTTTAAGAATTGTATCATATATATATATACAGGAATAGTAAAAAAAATACGTAATCAAAGAAACAACCAACACTGTCTGATAGTCTACCTTCTAATTAGTTACTTATTTATTACGATACATTTTTCTATGTATATTAAGTATATATATTCACCAAAAAAAAAGTATTTATATATGTTTATCCGTTATTTAGTATCCATAACACAAGTTCTTAATGATACTTATATTGGAACTAAATAATTGGTGTAAGTGTCTGAAATATTTATTTATTATTTATTATTTATTGTACCGGAGCTATTACTGTAGATAGAGATTACTGCGCATATGAAACTGACTGCAATTTAAGTGCAGAACCAATCGGGAGTCGTCTTGACTTGACTTAAATCAGGATGAATACCGCAATCACTATGGGCAAGCGTTCCCATCAAGTTTTTGGGCTATGAAATATTTTTTTTAGAAATTCATATTTAACCCTTAACCAGAGCACGTTGAAAATATTCATTGGGTTTTCCACCTTAAGTTAACCGCATAACTGCCTGGTAAAGGGTTAACATTATAAATGCAAAAATAATATTTTGTAGATAATACCAGGCCCTTTGCCTTGGCCCTAATAGTGGTTTACGTGCTTAACGTGCCAAGCCGTTGTTCCCCAAATATGTGGTAGCCAAGTTATTAGCTTAGCCTTATTAGCTAGTTTAAAATATTCTTTCATTAGAAAGCCAAACCCCTGCCTCCATCAATCCGCTCTGTGTCGGCGTCTTGGAAAAAGAATCAGGTTACGTCTGGTTAAATAAAATCAATAATTTAATTTGTGTACGTATTAAGTTATTTGTTTTTTATTTTTATTTTGATTGTGTGTATGTGATAATGTTTGATTTAATTTTAGTGTAATGTTATTTTTGTTAGTAATTATTTTTATTTAATTAATAACACACTAAAGAATCGTTTATGACCTGAATGACAACTTACTGACGTCCTTTCCTGGGGCTCAAACTAACTCTAAGTACCTATACAAAATTTCATTTGCATTGGGTCTGCGATAAACTAAAGGTTACGCGAAAGGACAAAGGCAAGTGAAAAATACAATGGGAAAGTGTTATCCACAACTCGATCACTTTTGAGGTTTATATCATTTTTAATTACTTCGAACTAGACAATGGTTCTTTTTGTTAATCGGGAGTGCTCATAAACAAGAATTACCTAATATAATATGCTTGTTACTGTTGCGTAGTTTGAATATTAAGTTGAAGAAATAACGAGTAAAGCGTGCTCCCAGCCGGAACCGAGCCCAACATTTGGCGCTCGGCTGGGACTCTCCCGAAGTGATGTTCCCGCGGTGCGATGACCAATGACGCCACATGACACGCCATCATCAAATTACATCGCCACAGACTAACCACTAATTATAAAGTTATCAATATGTCAACCCGACCCCATCTTGCACGATAAATAATTGAAATTTGTCATTTCGTTATTGCGTAAACGTGGGATAAAGATTAAGATAAACAATTCAGGTCAGGAATAGGAGTTTCCATTGCGAAACAACTATTTGTAAGCAAATGGTTTTGGGAAAAGTTTGGACATAAACGTCTTAATACAGGGCTCGGGCACTTTCAATACCTTTTGTACATTGTTTTTAAAAAGAGCACGAAAGTATTAGTAGGTATTAAAAAGGCCTCATAAGATTTGGCTCTATTTTCTATTACATACATACTTAAATTCACGCCTGTATCGCCGAAAGGGTAGGCAGTGACATATTATACACATACTATAATATATTAACTATAATAACTAACCTAAGTTTATATGCTCTCTTATTCGTACTGCCTCATTCTTTTCTGCTAACCCAAAGGTTAACTGGTAGAGAATGCCTTGCAGCATTCGCCTTTTGAACATTTTAATTTTAATTTGTGCGATAAAGTTTACATAAATAAATAACCTAAAAAAGACGTTTCTATGAAAATCAACATCAAATCTCAATTATCAAAAATAATTTTATGTTTAAGAGACAATTATTTTACTAGAAAACATCAACTCTTCCGAGGTATATAGATATATATACTTAAATATATAATAAATATATATATATATATATATATATATATATATATATATATATAATAGGTTGGGGAAAAAGTCTTTTCGTATTTTTGTATGAAAAGTCAAGACATTTTTTTCAAAGTTTATTTACATTTATTTACAATATATATGTACCGTTTTGTTGAATAACTTTCTGCTATTTTGTGGGCAGAGACATTATCCCGTTACTGTAGAAACTTTGGGACTTCTGATCAAAAAAACGGGACAAATAGTTTTGGCAGTCCTCTCTTGAGGTCAACCTTACAGAACCTAAAGAATTCTGCAGAGACCGAAACAGGTGAAAATCTGAAGGCGCAAGGTCAGGGCTATATGGTAGATGCACTAGGACCTCCCAGTCGAACTCTCTTAATTTTTGCTGAGTGGCTAAAGATGTGTGTGGTCTAGCGTTATCGTGATAAAAGACCACACCCTTCCTGTTGATCAATTCCGGCCGTTTTCTCTCGACTGCTTCCTTTAATCTCATCAGTTGCTGGCAGTAAAGATCAGAATCGATGGTTTTGCCGGGCGGTAAAAGCTCATAATAAACAATGCCCTTCCAATCCCACCATACACACAGCATCACCTTATTTCGTGTTAGGCCAGGTTTGGCCACAGTCCCCCCCCCCGACTGGTCTCCACCTTGTCGTGGTGGGGGGGCTGAGTACCTCCCGGTAGGGCGCAGGAGGCGCTAGGGAAAAGGCAACACCCAGAGACCGACGACTCTGGGTGCCCTTAGTACTGACTACCGGGGGGGAAACTAAGAGGGACCTGTGGAGGGCGCAGTGGGCGGGCCAGGAGGGCCCACTCAGCAGCGCCAGGAGGGTCTAGGCAGTGGAGGCAGGGGGCCCCTGTTGTCTAACCATGGACCCTCCGGGAAGTCGGCCACACACGCTATGGTCGCAAGGGGAGGTAGGAGGGGCGCGTCCACTGCGCCTCTCTGAGGAGGTCCTCCCGGTTTTGGTCCGGGGAACGTTGGCCGCAGGCGGGGTGTCAGAAGCTACTCAGGTACAACCCAGGTACTGGCCCTCGCCTCTTTCTCAACAAGCGGCGGGCGTCGTCGGAAGATTTTTAGTGGGTATTACTTGGCGGTCGTGTCTGCCGGTGGTGAGTCCCACACCCCCTTTCGCCCTTTCGGTCCCCCTTTGGCCGGAAGGCAGTGCGTAAATGCATTTTGTTACCGACGTAAAAAAAAAAAAAAAAAAAAGGTTTGGCCACAGTCTGTGAAGCCTGGCCAACTTTCGACCACGACCTTTTTCGCACGTTCTTGTCGTACGTCACTTTTCATCGCCAGTTATCAATCTCTTCAAAAACGGCTCGGTTTCATTACGTCTCAATAATGAATCGCAAATGAGTACACGGTTCATTAAGTTTCTTTGAGTGAGCTCGTGTGGCACCCAAATATCGAGCTTTTTTGTATAACCAGCTTTCTTCAAATGGGTCAAAACTGTTTTGTGGTCAATTCCCAGTTCTTCAGCTACATCGTAACTACTAATATGCCAATCTTGCTCCACTCTTTCAAAAATGGCGTCCATTTTATTCGTAACAGGGCGACCAGAGCGAGGTGCATCTTTAACATCAAAATTTCCGGACTGAAAACGTTTGAACCAAATTTGTGCTACTCTTACTGACACTGCATCAGGTCCACAAACATCACAAATTTTTTTCACTGCTTGAGTTGCATTTTTGCCTTTTTTATAATAAAATTTTAAAATGTATCGAATTTCTTCATTAGATTCACTCATTTTTACGGAGAGAAAAACAAATGAAAAATAGCGGGAAACAACTTTTTTTTATTTTTTTCTTTTCTTTATAATGGAACCTTTTTAATGTTACCAAAACCAGCCAGACACAAATAGTACAGTCAAAAAAAGCCGGGAAAAGGTAACACCCAGATACCGACGACTCTGGGTGCTCTGACTGACTACCGGGGGGGAAACTAAGAGGGCCCTGTGGAGGGCGCAGCGGGCGGGCCAGGAGGGCCTGTCAAGCAGCGCCAGAAGGGTTTTAGGCAGCGGGGCATGGGGCCCCTGCTGTCTAGCCATGGACACACCGAGAAGTCGGCCACGGGATCCCTTTCATTGGCATAATGTGTTTTGTCCGAAAATGGATTGGCATAATGAAATTGGCATAATTTATTTAGCATAATATTAATTTGGCCGAATTTGGTTTTAGCATAATATGTACTGTGGCATAATTATTATTTAGCATAATGCATTTATGCATTATTTGTTTTGGCACAATATTTTTAGGCATAATGGAAAGTCGCATAACAATATTTTATCATAATAGGTAATAGGCATAAATAAAAGAAAAAGTTGTGTATTTTAGTTTGTTTAATGAGTTTTATGCAAATTTTATCAGTATTTCCTATATTGTATAGAGTAAAAGTAGGTTAAGGTGCGGCGGGGGTGGCCCTTGGGCCACCCGTAAGCCGCTTTTTAATGACCTTGCATGAATGCAATTATGTTTTTATATTTAATGCAAGGATAGTTTTATCCGAGCAATACGTAAAAAGTTACTGATGTGGGTCTATTAACATAGGAGTTATTTTTCTGCGTAAAACGGTTATGCCTATTTTCGTTATGGCAAAACTCTATTATGCCTTTTTAAATTTATGGTTAATTATTTTATGCTTAATCATGTTTATGCTTACTGCATTTATGCAAAAAAATTATGCTAAAAACTGTTGTACTTATAAGTATTATGCGAAATTATAATTAGTAGTAATTACGTTATGCTAACTTATTTTACGCTTAAATTTTTTTTTACTTCTTGACAGTGAACCGTCGGCCACACACGCTATGGTCGCACAAGGAGGTAGGAGAGGCGCGTCCACTGCGCCTCTCTGAGGAGAACCTTCCGGTTTTGGTCCGGGGGACGTTGGCCGCAGGCGGGGTGTCAGACGCTGCAACCCAGGTACTGGCCCTCGCCTTTTTCTCAACAAGCGGCGGGCGTCGTCGGAAGATTTTTAATGGGTATTACTGCTGGCGACTGCCAGCGGTGCCGTGCGTCTGCCGATGGTGAGCCCCACACCCCCTTTCGGTCCCCCTTTGGCCGGAAGGCAGCGCGTAAATGCATTTTGTTACCGACGTAAAACAAAAAAAATATGGTAGCAACCCTATACACCCTACATGTTAGAATGATGAGACTTTTTTTCTTATCCGTGAACCGATATCTTCGTCTATTGAATTATTTGTTTCACTGAAAGAGCTCGAGCTTCAGGAGAGCTATGAAAATATAGGGTAGACGACGAAACTCTGCAATAATACTTGATATATATCCAATGTCCCATTAAAGCTGTAAATTACTGTATAAAAGTTTAGAATAAATATTGCATCAACTACTTCTCTAAAAAAATTATAAGTACTTTCTCATTCGCTCAGAAAAGTAGTAAAACCTTGCATTTTTTTTCCTTTTTAATAATGGCTTCGTGCGGTTTGCTCATTTAGCCAGTGTCAAGTATGAGATATATTAATAACAAATAAATTATAGTAAATGAGAATAAGTGGTGATAAAGATGATACGTGGTAAATGAGATGCCCTCCTACATTTAGCCAGTGTCAAGAAAAAGATATATTAATAACATATAAATTATAGTAAATGAGAATAAGTGGTGATAAAGATGATAAATGGTAAATGAGATAAGTGGTGATAAAGATGAGACATGGTAAATGAGATGCCCTCCCCCTAAACCCTTTCAGTCCTCAGTAAAGATGTGGGACTATACTGAGATCTCACATGGACTCCTTGAGAGAAAATTTGAAAAGTGATGTTGCACTGTTTTGTTTGATTTACCAACACTCATGTATGTTCACAAACACTTAACGGTTAATAATCCACCGTTAATACACATTAATGTTAGAAATATCACAAATTTTAAAAAATAAAACAAAACTACAGTTATGGCGGGAAAGTGAAGCGTCACGTCTGCAGTTTTGTTTTATTTTCTAACGCACGAAGCCATTATTTAAAATAAAGAAGAATGCAAGGTTTAGACTTCTTGGCGGGAAAGTGAAGCATCACGTCACGGCTTCACTTAAAATTAATAAGTAAGTATTTTTTCTCTACAAAAATGCATGCCAGTTGTCATGTGAAACGACATTAGGGGTTTGTAATATATGAAACGGTGCAAATAGTTCAGCATTCAGCATTGATACTCGTTGCGAAAAAATTCCTACAAGTAATGATGTCTATGTGCCGGTGCAGTTATGGCGAAGTGGAAAACTAGAAGTGACAATGCACACGCTGCCTTCCATAAATTAGTTCTTGGTTTCTTTATATTATTTTAAACTAGTAGCACGCTCTCGCTTTGCTTTGTCTATTATTTCATATCGGGGGCTACATTATTCAAGTTTTATCCTAGTACTAATATTATTACTACTACTATACTTCTAATAAAAACTAGCCTATGCTACTCAGTGAGCATCATGAGCTCAATGTAGCATTTTAATGGTGAATGAATTATCGATATACGTCCAGTAGTTATTTAATTCATACAAATATACTAAACGTTTCTCTTTTTGACAACTTTCTATATGTATAGATGTAAATTTTTGGTTCAGTCCTAGAATTACCTGATTAGAGATAAAAGATAAGCACATCGCAACACATCGCAATTTAAGTAATTAGTTGGGCATTGTAATATTTTTTTTATCACTTAATAAGAGTCAGAAATAATTCAGGTCAAGATTTGCAAACTAATGTTTACTCTCCTAACACCGAAAGCCCGCAATTTCGTCCACGGACTCCAGAAACAATGCAACATTGGTTCTAAGTTTCATAGATTGGTCTCTCTTTGAAGTTTTACACCTTATTCTAAAATAAGAGTAATTATTGCCACATATGTGCAAACAAATTGATTGAAACATGAATCGAACCGTATCTAGTCGAAACAAACAAATAGATAGTCGAAATAGAATAATTTAATATATGTTCAGTTCACTGTTGTTTGATATTTCAAAGTATTCTCTATCAAATTATGTTAATTTAAAATTATTATAAAGGTGGTATGGCAGTAGCTTTAGCCTAGTCAATATCGAATAAATTGCACCAATATGAATGTCACTGTCAGATTTTTAACTAAAATGTTTGTTGTTGTATTTGTAATTTTGTAAGTTTCAATGCAATAATTACTATTACAGTACAATTATTCGCAGTTCTTATTCAAAGTATAATCTGTTTTTTACTAGGATCTTTCCTTGTAACGTTAAAAAATCTTTATATTCGGTTTGAGATTTACCTTAATAAACCTAATTTAATAAAAAAATGGAAACTGAAAAGGATCCGTTAGTAAGTGAAAGGTCAGGCACTGTGCGTGAAGTAGGAAATCATGCCATTTGGAGTTTATCTTCATGTAAACCAGGTGGAGTAAAAGTCCCTATATGTCTGTATGCATTAGAGGAAATTGCACTGAAATGTTTTATGTAATACTTTCATCTATCAGTCATAATAAATCCAGATTTGTCAAGTTTATGCTTATATGTAGTAAATATTTTCAGTTTTTCACTATCTCAAGAATATCATAATAATTTAA
Source organism: Musotima nitidalis (assembly GCA_949126915.1). Lineage (NCBI taxonomy): Eukaryota > Metazoa > Arthropoda > Insecta > Lepidoptera > Crambidae > Musotima > Musotima nitidalis. The sequence continues at coordinate 10,799,457 of OX421418.1, read as the reverse complement.
TATAATATATACAATAAAAGTAGATGTTATTTGTATTGGGCACATGGCGCCAAATTAAATTGTCAGCAGTATTCCTTTAAGCCACCCATGTAAAGATAAATATTTATTTTATTGTCATAACTGTTTCATTTACATATTTGTTGTTATAAGTAGTACTTAGTTCTAACAGTTTGCCCATTTCGTACAATAAATTGTGCTAATTTGGGTTACACTTTCAGCACAGTTACAATCGTCGAAGTCAACTTAAAACTAGTTCTTGAGTTGTTCATACTCCTCCTGTCCTTCAAGGGTTTCAAATCTTTTACTTTTTGGAATAAAATTTTTGACATTTTAAGTAATTTTTTTTAATTGTATTTTCATAGGCCATAATTTGTATTTTTTAGGAACTATTTTCCAGTAATAAGTTTTCTATTTCTGTCTCCACAATCTGAAATTTTATCTCAAGGTTATTTTATGCAACAAAATATTTCTGTTTTCCAGTAAACAAATTATTCTATTCAGATCAATGCTCTCATTTAAAGAATATTTTGTATTTGTTTGTATTAACATTTTCAAACTTTAAGGACTCCAACAATCCGACAAAACACTTATTTTGAATTTAACTCGTTATAACCCATATTAAATATACTTCCTTAAATTAATAAATACACAGTAAAGTAATAGCATCTCCTTTTTTCCAACCACCATGACCTCTTTATAAAGTAAAGTAAAGTAAAAAATTATTTATGTCATAAACTATTATACATAGTACTTGAAAACGCCATAATAAAAAAACAAAATAATCGAAATATTATAACACTAAATCACGAAGCTTAGATTCCTTACATGCAACAAAACAATTTAAAAACAAAAAATAATTAAGTGTAAGTGAATGTAAGTGCCAGTTCCGAGCCACCGCTCTGGAAGAAGAACTGGCAAGAAACTCACAGGCTATGCTCTTTTAAATATATCCATTGGTTTGGTACTTGAATTACAATCTTCATTTGTCTGTGAAGCTATACAAAGCAATATAATATAACATTATTCATGTTTTAAGTCATTCATATTAGAATAGCCTGTATGAAACGGCAGTTTAATCCCAAGCATTTTTATCTGCCATATAGTCTAATAGAATACTATCCCTTGGAAAACAGCTTCCGTTTCATTGTTAATTTAAATTTATTTAGGCTCAATTGCTGTATATTGCTTGGGATTTTATTGTAGAACCGCACACATTGACCTTTAAAAGATTTGTTTATCTTTTGGAGCCTAGTGGCAGGTACAACTAATTTATGCTTATTCCTTGTGTTTAGGTTATGTATACAGCTTTTCTTACTAAATTGATCAGTATTCTTATGTACATATACCAGGTTTTCATAAATAAATTAATCTGCCACTGTCAAAATACCAATTTCTCTAAAATTTCTTTTTAAATAGAATTTTTTTATATACATTTCAGGTTTTGGTATAGATCAGCTGAGAGATGATTGCATGGACACTTATTGGCAGTCAGATGGTCAGCTACCTCATTTAGTAAATATTCAATTTCAAAGAAAAACTATGGTCTCCCACATTTACATATACACTGATTACAAACTGGATGAGAGTTACACACCTAGCAGAATTTCAATAAGAGCTGGTACTCATTTTAATGACCTGCAGGAGATAGAAGTTATTGAACTAATAGAACCAAGTGGTAATTTCTTATTGTTTTCTACAATATTGATGACCAATATGATGTCGAGGTAGCTGCTCTACTTACTAGAGTATACCTACTTTTCGCTGCTGAAGTTGTTGGTTCAATTCCTACACATGATAAGACTTTGTGTGCATGAACATGTATTTTTGTTCTGGCCTGGTGGCTTTTGTGTATATTACGTATGTACATACAAAAAAAGTATATTTATATAGGTTATCCATTATTTAGTATCCATTTACTTAGCTTAAACCTAAATATTTGGTGTGACTGTAAGAGAAATTATTTTCTTGATTTAATATTTTCTTGGTAATAATGAAACAAATAATAATTATTATTCTATCATTACAGGTTGGGAGATGATACCAATCAAAGATATTCATGATAGACCTATTAGAACTTATATGATCCAAATTGCGGTATTGAGTAACCATCAAAATGGTAGAGATACACATATGAGGCAAATTAAAATTCATTCACCATGTGAACCTACATCTTTTGATATCAATAAGTTTAGGAATTTTTCTACTGTTCAATTTCAACAATATGCAACTATTCGATAAACACCATGGTCTGGGCCCTTCTCAATGTAAAAGTAAATAGTATTATTATTATAAATGAACAGGTAGGCATTTTATTCTAATAATTTTCCTGTATCCTGAAAAAGATGCCAAAGAAAATAAGAGGAAAAAATATTCACACAATGTGATGCCTGTTTCAAATTTGTGTGCAAATCCTATCTAAAATACGTAATCTTTATTAAAATTGATGTATAAATAAAATAATCATAGTCGTAATGATAACCAAATAGTTTTATTTTAATAAACATTTATAGAAAATCTTACTTAAGAACAAGTTTTTTTATACATTATGTACAATAAATTTCAAAATAGTGCTTTTCAAACACCAACCACACCACTTGGAAAAAATGTGAACTATCTTAATGATATCATAGTTCACATTTTTTCCAAATGGTGATAGACTGTTCACTATTCTAGCTCAATCTTAATCACTTTCTTCACTTGCTGCATCTAACCATTCAAAGAATTTAATCATAGATTTCTGTCTGACTAATTCACTTTCATTTTCTTTAAGGTCTACATGCCATTCTAGCAAAGTATCTTCATCAACAATATCACTTTCATATAGCAGATGTAAAATTTGTCCAGCTTTCTCGTTGAGCCAGTCACATTTTAAGCAGCTATCCTGTAAGAAAAAAAAGAACCTTAGTTAATATGAGTAACTAAAAAAGTAAAACACAATTTCTGTAATATCAACTCTAAAATAAGGTAAAGAATAAGCATTATAAGGAAAGGCTATTCTATTTAATTAGTTCAGTCATAGATTTTTTTTTTTTAATATTAGGTCACATATAATCTGTTAAAATATGATCAATACTCACTTCAACTGCCTTTAAACAATCCATTATGGAAGACTTTGTTTTTATGTAATTTGAGATAACCGGTTTGAAGTATTTTAATATATCTTTAATAGTTGCAAATACGTTTTTAGCTTCAGGAAGTACTGGCAAACTGAGCAAGGCTCTCACAACAAAGAAATTTACTTCATTTAGCTGTATATTATAAGCATATCTGGATGAATTTATTTCTAATATTAAATAATCACATTTCAATTTCTCTTCGTATCCTCTAGCCAAGCTGTCAATTACTTCTTGCAAAAATACTGAAATATGAATAAAAATATTTTAGTAGAATGTTAATATATAAATGATAGCAAACTTCATATTGTTATTTTCATTACTGTTTGTATCATCAGGTACTGGGGATTCTGGCATCGATGAAGCCTCACTGCTCTCAGATGAGTAGCAGGATTCACTGTCACTCCACACTTTATCTAAACCAATGATTTCATCATCTTCACTGTTAAATGATTCATTTTCCCAGTCATTTTCAGATGTTGATTTACTCAGTAGCTTATCTGAAAAAAAATACCCCTCATTAAACTACTTGTTTTTTTTACTATGGCAGATTTAAAATAATAAGTGATTGATCATACCATTTTTAACTTCAGTACACTCAATAATACTAGCCTTGTGTTGACTATTTTTTTCTACTTTAACTTTTGAAGCAACAATAGTCCCACCCTCTAGCACAGAATTTTCTTCTACGACACAATCATTGTCAATAAAACTATATAGGATTTTACAGTTATCTTTGATGACAACATTATCCATGATGTGACTCCCTTTGATTACTACATTTTTGCCTATCACACATTCCTTGCCTATTACAGACTTTTCCAATATCACATTATCATCAATATGAGTATTTGCAGCAATTAAAACATCTTCAACTAATGAACAAGATCTAAAAAAATATTAAAAAAGTAAATCAAATATTATATTCCAAGAAAGCAAATAAATAAATATTATGAAAATTGTACCTGCTCAATGTTGAAGTTTTACTGCGGAAGTTATGATTGTCCATAGCAATGTAATTATTTTGGAAAAATGAACCTGTCTCTATCGAAAGTGGATGAGCCCAGTTGTGAATGATATCACGGCTGTAATATATAAAAACAATAATTTTAATCTGCTTGACATTAATTTCTTTATAAAAAGTTATCAATGAAACAAGTGATTTACCAAACAGTTTGATAAGATTTCCAGTTTGTTACTGCTGCTGCATAGTCATCTACATTCAACAAGGTATAGTATAGTGAGCTTGCTAAAATTTCTTCATTTATTAATATTCCATGAATAAAATCATCTCTTGATTGGAAGTCAAAATTGTCAGAGAATAAAGGAGGTACTGAAGGAGAACATAAGGCTATGTTGGCATCAGTCAAATTATGGTGCAACTTTACTTCAGAGTGACTCAACATAATCTCCTGAAAAAGCAAATCAAGTGAAAACCTAACATAACTCAACAATTAAATTATCATAAATAAAAATGATGAACTAACCAAGGGCAAGTTAATAGATTTTTCAGCACTTTTTTGTTTATATTTCTGATGTATCAACACTTTATTAGTCTTAGCATCAGCAGCCACTAAAACTACCTTATCAGACTTTATCAAAGGATGCTGCCAAGACATTTTCTTGTATACCAAAGTCATTGCAGCACCTTTGTCTTTTTTACATATCTGTCTGCAAATATAGAAGAATAATTTAGTTTCTTATAGCTGAGTTATATAAAATCAAAGCTCACAATATAAGATTGGTTGGTTTTGATTCCATATGACTATTTTATTAAAATTTAAAACATATTAAGTATTTAATAACGAATTACTTATGTTGGTCCAATAATTTAGCATAATTTATATTGGCAACAGTATTAATTCCCATCAAAACGAAATAGCCTCTGACTAAGGCAGCTGCATCAATTTCTCTCATTACATCACCCATTGTACGGCATGTTTCAGACATAATGACTTGAATATCCATAGTTAAGCTCCATGGCACAAATTCTTCCTTCCTAATTCTGTAAAATTTTATGAGAAGAGAATATTACTATGTATTATTTTAGATGAAATTTATTTGATTTTAATATCAAGCACAGTATTACCTCAGATGTTCTTTAATTTTTGCTCCTCCTTGACAGCAAAACAATATAGTTTCTCCTACTCCTCCAAGGGATAAGCTCTCAAGAACAAAATCTATCAACGGTACTCCAGCCACTTTCAGAAATGCCTAAAACATGTTATCATAGTAGTATGCACAATAAACCAGTCAGGACTTATTGCTAGTTGAAATTTCCAGGAAGCTTTTGTTTTCTAGGTTTATTAATTTACAATAAAGAAATGTGGATTTTAAGATTCTCCAAAACTTTTTTAGTTAGAATTTCAATTCAGATTAGATGGGACCTTAAAGGTTAGGTTTAGTTGAAATATGTGAACGTGAGCACAGGAAGGCGGTCGCAAGTCTAGAATATTAGATGTATGCCTAATGGATTTTAAGGGTTTCCTGTCTCAATTGTGTAAGATAATAAAATTATACATGGACAAACACTCACTGGAGAACAATCCTTAATAATAGGGTTTAATTTATTATTAAATAAGTCCATTACGACGACTGCTTGGACGACATTTTCATTATCTGTTTCCATTTTCACTTATTTTCTGAGTATAAAAGATCTATGTAATCAAAATGCACTTTGCCAGCCAAACAATTTTTTCAACTCAGAATTGACCTGCTTAACTGAGGCCCCAAATCCCCAATGTACGCATTGGTTGTCATGGGTGACATTGACAATGACTTCTTCTTCCATTTAAATAATGGCTTCGTGCGTCTAGCACATTTAGCTAGTGTCAAGTAAGTGATATATTATTTTTTTATAATTTATAGTAAATGAGAATGAGTGGAGATCAAGATGATAAATCGAAGATGAAATACCCTCTCCTAAACCCCATGAGTCCTCAGTAAAGATGTGGGCTATACTAAGATCTCACATGGACTCCTTGAGAGAATATGAAAAGAGATGTTGCACTGCTTTGTTTGATTTACCAACACTGTATATTCACAAACACTTAACGGTTAATAATCCACCGTTATTACACATTAATGTTAGAAATATCACAAATTTTAGAAAATAAAACAAAACTGCAGACATGATGCTTCACTTTCCCGCCAAGAAGTCCTTGACAATGACTACTGACAAAGTTATTTCTTTTAAATAATGGCTTCATGCGTCCAGCACATTTAGCCAGTGTGATATATGATATATCAATAGTTAAAGAGATAATTACGGGATCCCGTAATACCGGTATTGAAAGCCCTACTTCCAACTATTGGTAATGAATAAAATAACAAATGGGAATTTTCGAAAAACTGATATGCCGGTGTATTCACAGCTTCATGTTATGTCCCATCGAGAATTTTAGACGTCATTAAGCAAGAATAAATCTCTTTTCCCTTAAGCCCACATAACGTGGCCACCTTCATTGCGGTTGCCATACAAGCTTAAATGTTAGCACTCTTTAGTTCGCTCGTGGGGCACAAAATGTTTGGTCATTGGTGTGGTACCTTCTAAAATTTGGTCTTAGAGGGAATGTATAGGGATTCTAGCAAGACGTTTTATATTTTTTATTATCGTCGGTAAAAAATGCTGTTTACGCACTGCCTCCCAGCAAATGGGGGGACCGAGAGGGGAGTGTGGGGCTCACTGCGGCAGACGTGACCACTACAGTCCTAACCACTAAAAAACTTGCAACGACACCCACCGCTGTTGAAAAAGGGGCGAGGGGCCAATGCCTGGGTTAGTAGCTTCTGGCTACCCGCCCGCGGTCAACGTCCCCCGGATCAGAACCAGTGAAACGCCCCCCTTACCTCCTGGTGCGGCCATGGCGTAACTGGCCGACTTCTGGCGCAGTCCGCTTTCTCTCCCGATCCGTGGCTTCCTTCAGCGACGTCACCACTTCGCAGAAGAAGGCCATCCCTTTCCACGCCGTCTGCCGACCATCTTTTGCATAATGGTCGGCAACGAAAGAACGACTCCACCCAGGGTCGCGGTAAGCATCGCCCGCAGCCCCGCCCTCGCAGGGCACGCCATCAACATGTGCTGCTCAGTGTCAACCGCACAGTCACAGTGGTGGCAACACCTGGTCGATTCCCCCCCGGCGACGTCACACAGATATATCCCGAAGCACCCGTGCCCTGAAAATACCTGCGTGAGTCGGAAGGTCATCGACCCAACCGACGGCCGACCCATCGCTCAATGATCGGCTCGAACGCCTCGATGATACGGCGCCCTGAACCTTCGACATCTTTACAAGACTTAAGGAGCCCTCTTTTATTTTATTTACGTCGGTAACAAAATGCTTTTACGCACTGCCTCCCGGCCAAAGGGGAACGAGAGGGGAGTGTAGGGCTAAATGCGGCAGACGCGACCGCCCCAGCATTAATAATACCCGTCAGTAATAATCAGTAATACCCACTAAAAATCTTCCGACGACGCCCGTCGCTTGCTGAGAAAAAGGCGGGGGCCAGTACCTGTATTGCAGCGTCTGACACCCTGCCAACGTCCCCCGGACCAAAACCGGGAGGACCTCCTCAGAGAGGCGCAGTGGACGCGCCCCTCCTACCTCCTTGTGCGACCATAGCATGTGTGGCCGACTTCTCGGAGGGTCCATGGTTAGACAGCAGGGGCCCCCGCTGCCTAAGGCGCTGCATGACGGGCCCTCTTGGCCCGCCCGCTGCGCCCTCCACAGGTCCCTCTTAGTTTCCCCCCAGTGGTCAGTACTAGGGACACCCAGAATAGCGAACCTCTGAGTGTTACCTTCTTCCGGCCTATGGGAGGTGACCAGCCCACCCACCACTCCAAGGTGGAGACCTGTCCTGGGGGGGCAAGTGGTGCACCTGCCGATTACCGGACGAGGCTCTGGCGAACATAACAGTGCCCGGTAAGCGGCAATAGACTCGCCAGCTATTACGTTGGACCAACTATATAATTGGCGCAGTGTGGTCGTATAATATGCCTCTGCCTACCTTTTCAGTGAAACAGGCGTGAATGTATTATATCCCTCTGGGTTGCGGAGATCAGGGGGCAGTCGCTCCATGTAATAATTGACATTCCGCCAAATCTGGTTAAACCAATAAACAGACTCTGGGTCCTTAGTCTAGTCCCAGCTTAAGTCTAGGGCAACCGGGATAATGCTAGGATATGATGATGATGTTAATAAAAGAAATAGCCTATGGGATTCAACAATGTTTCTTCTTGAAGAAGAAGGAACTGTGGAACCAAACCGAAGAGGCATATTATTTAGTAATAATCATTTGGAATTTATATAAAAATAGTTTAGTTTCTGGTCTCGGCTTGTAAGATAGTAGAGTTGGTGATGGGTCGCCCGCCGTCTCATAGATGAAAATTTTATGGTACCTACAACTGTAGTTAAGGGGCTTTTTATTTGGTGAAGAACTATGTTCTCTACAGGCAGGCATTCCTAAAAACATTCTTAATTTGCGTCGCCGGTAACGCGCTGCTCATATTGTTGTCATCCTTGTTGCCTAGGGGTTATTGATTTTACTTCTGAGTCGAATAAACTTTTAGTTATTGTTACGAAGTTAACTTATTTACTTTTGTCGATATAATGAAAATAACTAGATAATAAAATGGATTACGATTTATCAAGAGTTGACTACATTATCTGTGGTATTACGTATCCAGATACACTGAAGATATTACCAGCATCAGCACCACGAACGCAGCAAAAGGCAGGTATCAATATGAGCTTAACGTGTATACTTACTTATCGAAGTATAGTATTTATCTAGTTACTTATATAGATACTTACTCAAACTCGAGTATGATGCAGGTAATATTATACCTGTATGTCCATAATTAATAAACTGAAGTTGAAAATAATATTAGATTCTTTGAGTTTAGATCCAAGAATTGGTTATTGAGAAGCTTTACTTGAAAAAAGGGTTGATTTGTCTATCGCAGATAGTCCATTTTCATTTTCGTCGTTTCCAGCAGAAGAGCTGCGCAGAACGAAGCTAGGAAAATGAAGCGATTATTTTGGTTCTTATTAAACAGACATACGGTATGCAGGGTGTAATGCAGAACTTTTATAATGTTGTAAATGTATTGTGACACTCGTAGTTATATATCTAGTTGGACAAGCAAGAAATACATACCTACTTACAAAAATCAATAATTAAATAACTCAAATTATCTCGAATTGTTCTTAGCATTATCAAGGATAAAATAACTACAGCAAAATTTTATTGGAGGAACAACTATGAACATGTAAGAAGCCTAGAAGCTAAATACTCCAACCCATTCATTATGGCAATAATGAATGAGTTGGATTTGGTAACGTTTACTTAGAAACGAATAGCCGTTTGAATTTATTCTGCACCCCAATTCTGCCGTTGGGACTCCTTCAATGCTACAGGCATACAGCTCCACCCCAACTGAAGGTTTACTGGTTATCATACTAGTATTACCGAAACACAGAAAGCCATTACGGCGACAAACTGAAGTATGAGGGTCCTAGCCAAACCTGAGACTGTACTTGAACCGTCGACCTCTGACTAAGTGCTTAGTATTCTGTGGTATGAATGTGAACTGACTAAAATATTTTTTTTGATTTAGTTTGTGGTTGGAGATAAAAATGGAGTCCTACAATGTTTAAGTATAAAAGATGAAGAACCAATCGTTCAATTTAAAACCCTACCTGGAAAGCAAATAACTTCTGTGCAGCTTGCTTCTGCTTATGGTAAATCCTCAACTTTTTCATATCGTAGATTTGGTACACGTAACTACCAAGATAATTCAGTTAATATAGTTCTATTGATTTTTTCGTAATTCTGCGTTCAAATGAAACGATTTACTGGTGGTTTGTCATTTTGCGAAGTTGGCATTTAGAGACGCACATGATTCGTTTTCGTGATCGTGAAAATATTACGGTGATTTGCCTTTTATTATTATCATAAACGTTTGTGAACGATCTGACGAATCCTTTAGGAGGTCGACAATGGAACTTAATTTATTTACTTGGCAATTGTTGTCAGTTGCTGTATATTAGGTATTGTTACCTTAGTTAATGTATGGGGATTCTATTAAGACCCTAGGAACCCAAGCCAACATCACCAGAAAGTGGTGCATCTTAGCATCTGCTGATCAGCGGCAAAGGCTCTGGCGAACATAAAAGTTCCCGGTAAGCGGCAATAGGCTTATAACTACGACCTTGTGTAAGAGATGCTAGACGTCAAAATAAGCTAAACAGTCTTACAACGTTTTATGACTATTATTGAAGCAAGAAGACTGAGTAAGTTAAGGCGGAGTCACCACTTCGCCTTAACTTACGCAGATACCTTTGATTACAGGAACACAAATAGACAAAATATTTGCAGCATCCGGCAATGAGGTCAAAGGCTACACTAGGAAAGGAAAAGTTTTTCTTACAATTGAGACATCAGTCTCCGAAACAATCACGTCTATGTATGTTGACATTGTTTTATTTAGTACTTCAGTCAAAAAATAATAAGTTTCTTATCGTGCTATAAGTAGTTATAAGACGTCTTTAACGTCTTAGTATTCTGACGTATTGTGAACCATATTCAATCGAAATTGGATTAGTTAAATTACCTACAGGCTAAAGCATATTGATTTTTGTAAGAATACGAATAATAACGAATACTAATCATTTATAAGAATGTATGTTTAACATTTTAATAATCTCTTTGAAAGAAAGAAAGAAACTTCTTGTAAGTTCTTTGGAGACTTCTGTGTAAGTAGCTGGTATACAAAGATAATATCACTGTTCTTAATTATTATTAGTTTTCATGGTTCAAGGTCCGTCGTCGGGAGTGATTTGATTATATGCAGCGGTAGGACAATTACAAGCTATAGAGATTTACGAGAGTTTAACAGTTATGTGTGTGAGGACAGAGTACTCGACATCGCGGCATTTGCAGCGCCGAATGTAAGTTTTATACGAGTAATTTTTAGATACAAGTCAACACTTACTTACATATGCACTGGTTAATTATTCCTACACTAAAATCTTTGAAAATCATAGGATTGTTAAAGATTTGTATAGACATATATATATGCAGAAAAACGGTCAAGATTGCTTACTACAATGCAAGACAATGTTTCTAGGATTTTGTTGCTGGAATTGTTTGTACGTGGAACTTTTATGTAGGGAGGAACCTACTAAGTATTATTTTGTTGTAGAAGTCAGTAGGAACTGCTACCTAATTTAAGATCTTTTTTACCTAGAATACATTAAAAGAAGCCCAACAAACCAGAACGAAAGTACCTCACTACACTTAAAATTATTGCGATTCAATTTTGGCGCACTTAAAAGAGCGGCCTATAAAGCTTTTACTTAGCTTGAATAAATTCATATTTATTTTACAGAGCACACGAGTACGACTGCTAGCACTGATAGCAAATAAAGGGGCAATTATCTTAGAAAATGGTCGCTTGGTAAACCATGTAGCAATTTCTGCCGGTCCTTCCCGTCTTATCGTACCACCGCTTCTGCACGCGGCGCATGTCCATGCCTTCTATGGTGCAGCTGACGGTTGTATCGGACTTATAACGTACGAAGGGTAAGTAGATATGATTTGGATGAAGATGGAGATATATACGTTCATGTGGTCCAAAAAAACTTATTTTGTTTTCTTTTCAGTTCAGTTTTATCCCATAGATGTTTAATGGAAGGACGGGGCTTAGGGTCCGTTGTGTGTATGGGCTGGTTCTTCGGAAATAACGGCTCACATCTAGCAATCGGCCGTCACGATGGCTCTATACAACTTTATCTGGTCGATCTAGATAATTTATCCGACAAACCAAGACTCAAGTTTACTTATGTTTGTATATTTTAGGTTTTAGTGTTTTTTTCAGTTTACCTACTGTTTATCTGCCACACTCATACTTATTTCATTTTAGTTCTGTGGTGAACCAGTGACGTCAGTGGCTGGTGGATGTATTGGTTCTGAGGAAAGCGAACTTCTGGCTTGCACGTTTTCTGGCAGAATTTTCTCTCTTCGATCGCATCGTAACGTTCCCGGAGCTGTGTTATCAAACATATCGCAAGATGCACTCGTAGCGCGAAGATCTAAACTTGAGTTGGTATTTTACATCATAAAAATAAAACACCATAATATTGAGAAGACAATTTAAAGTGATTATTTATTACAGAACTGAAATAGCACGATTGGAGAAACAAACAGCAAATGAAAGAGAAAAATATCAGCGAAGCACTCGCTCGTTGCAATCTGGAATTTCAGCACCTCCGCTTCTAGATGTTCAATGTGAGGTATGGTGATATGTACAGGCTAACCCGGACAGTATGGATTTTAGAAAAACCTATAGATAATAATTTAATTGCACACAAAACTAAAGTTACAATGTTGCAAATAACATTTTTTTCCAGCAATCAGGAGCTACGCAGGAAGGCTGGCAAGAAGCTAGAATCACGTCGGCGGTACCTTTAGACATGCTATTTATATATTGCAAAAAAAAGTTAGACATGACCACAGACAGTGCTGCTGTTCTCAGCGTGTGCTCTTCACAGGTACCACCTACTTGCGTTAACTATAAAAGGAAAGGTTTTGATCTGCAAAACAAATTGAGTAGGGATCTGAACTTAAAAGTCCTATCCAAAATACCATAATTATAATTTTTTTCAGAACCAAAGAGTGGGTTTTAGGCGGATCCAGCCTTCAAAAAAGGTTGTGGTCACAGACACCGGAAAATCTTTTTACTGTAGATATTTTATTATTGCATTAGAAATATGTCTAGTGCCGTGTGGTACCGGTCCAGAATCGTGCCAATCCCTCTCATCTCATGGGGAGTCTTAAGAGTCGACGAAGAGAAATCTTATTTGATGATGGGCAGCAGCGTCATCCTGCATACTGATTTTAACTGCGATCATAAACTATTGGGGAGATCAACATTCAGCAATGGACTTTATAAGGCTAGATGATGATTAAAACATAGTACCACCAACCTACCGATTTGAATAGACCGTTAAAGTGTGACGTCAAAGTCTATTAAGGTAGTGGGCATGCTCATCGGACTCGCAACGGTGGATCCGCGTTTGGTTTGTTTATACTTTTCTGTCGCATTTTCAGGGATCAAATCGGGATCTGTTAGCAACTGTAAGATGTCAAGCTGGCACAAGAAGGCTATGGATTCGTATTCGCTACCCAGTGAATCAACCTAAAAGAGTAACAGAGTCAGTAAAGGTGCTGATTTACGCACTACCAGCAGGAGCCCCGAGAGTAGCTCGCCTTATCACTTTGAAATTGCCAGTTCTCCCATATTATTCCTTACATGAGGACTCTAGAATAGACAATGAACCACGGTAATGTATATTTTTAGGTCAAGTTTTTATTTAACAGTATAGAGCCACCATTTTGGTACAATTTCATTTGGCATAATAGGAAGATGACAAAATCGTCTAACTTTTCTACTATCAAATAATAACAGGTCTTGGGCACAAGTAGAGGTAAAAGGAAGTTTTTCTGTCGCTGAAATGAATTCATGGTTAGCCGAAGTTCTACCAGGAGACCTACCGAGGCCGGCCACCAACGTAGTATTGGCTCGGTCACACATGTTACTAAAAACAGTTCTTATTTGCCGATATGAGTAAGTAACCGCTTCGAGTAAGTAACCGCTTCAAATCTTTATCAATAAAATATTTGTTCTAAAGGTGTGTGTCGTTAGCCGAAGTCGAATTATGTAGTCGCGAATTATGCTCTCTTTTATAAAACTATCGAATGCTTGTGACTTCGAATTATACTAACTTCATGCCTTTTTAAATTTAAAATCATTAGCTTTAAATGTAACTGTTATTTGATTATAATATTTTTTGCATTTATATACGATTCATTTACGAACAGACTTAAAAAAACATTATCAGTTTAATTATGAATGTGCGGGTTCGCAACAGATGCATTCAAAAGTACGTACCTACTTAATACAATAATAGATAGGTACTTAAATAATGTAAATTGTATTTTTTATTTCAGACGTGGTCATGCTATATTTAAATCTGACAATATATCTACAATAGCAGTGATTCGGGACATCATGTCAAATAGTGCTGTAGCTAAAAATATTAGACTAGAAATGACCTCAGGTTCGTCATAAAAACACTAAAACCGCACTTCATTTCAGAAACTTTATCTTTACACAATGTAATATTTTTATTTCTATCATTTGACTTCTACATTCTTCCGATAGTCCGACGTTGGTTATGTCAGAAGAAACATGAAAGTAAGATTAATGCAGTAGAGATGAGAGCACTCAGAAGTATTCTAGGTGTGAAATTGAGTGATAGGATTAGGAATGAAGTGATAAGGGTTGAAGCTGGTGTAAAAGAAGATATAGTGACAAGAATTGAGAAAGGTATGCTTAGATGGTTTGGTCATGTTGAGAGGATGAAAGTAGACTAACGTGATTTATGATGACAAGTGATTGGAAGTGTTGGGAAGGGAAGACCACGTAAGACCTTCCATGACCAAATTCATAAAAATTTGGAGATAGGGCAGGTCAAAAGTACCTTAAATCGACGGTCGTGTATGAGGAGGTTAATGAGTGTGAATGAAGCTAAATGTGTGTGCCAAGATCGTAGCAAGTGGAAGGATGTGATCTCTTCCTACCCCTACGGGAAAGAGGTGTGACATTATGTATGTATGTATGTAGATTAAAGGAGGCGACCTACAGACATACAATCACGCCTGTTTCCCCGAAGGGATAGGCAGAGGCATCTTATATGCCCACACTTCGCCTATTATATAGTTGGTCCCTGTAATAGGTGGCGAGCCTATTACCGGTTATCGGATATTGTAGATTTATTGTAAATATACGTACATCATTATATATATGAATCTTTTATCATTTAGATATTCCTGATGACTGCTGCTTAGACTCCTTTAAAAGGATATGTGAATATTTTAAAAAGGAGTACAGGAAACACAAAGATTTAAGCTTGGGAAAAGCTATCAGGTAATTTTTTTACCTCTAAAGCAATTATTCGTCCGCAAATTGCATTTTATGTGATTGATATTTTATCGCGTTCGGAAGTATAATAATATGGAGTACCTACCTAGCTATGTTTATCTTTCTTTAAGGTCTTATGTAAGTGTAGGTATACCAAAGATAATTAAAATTTGCACAACATTAAGCCGTGAATGTATAACCAAACAAAGAAATAAACGTCGATAGGGTCTTTGCAGATGAACGTAGGCAATAAGTTTATGTTATCATCTTCAAGGACTTATCTACGGGGATTGCCCATTTTTTGAGAATACCTTTATTTCATCTACAAAAAAAATTGTAATTTTCGAGACAAGCAATAAAGTGTAGTTCACACCGGCGAAAGCTAGATTTTTATAACACTAACAATTCTATAAGGACATCGACTTATTTTTCAAATTGTTCTAGTGTTTTAGATCTAGACGACAAAGCCATGAATGATGAAGATTCTATGATATGCGAAGATTATCGTCGCGTTTGTAATTTAAACCGCGATTTAGAAGACAGTTTCCTTGAGCTTGTTGGTAAGACCTACTTTCATTAATTATATAAGTATAAGCAATTTTGTCTAAGTCATTGGGTATGAAAGGGTCCCTGATACTAAGCCAGTTCGGTCCGCCCGCCTGTCTTCAAGCTATATCTCATGAATCATAATAAGTACGTATGTCTATACATACATACATATGTAGACAATATACATACCTGAAAAATTATTTCCAGTGCGAGTCCAAATTGCACTCGACGAGATGTTTATGAACTTCTGTATTGATTTCTTTCCATTTTTTTTTTGCATTTTTGAAGCCGTTAGTATTCGTGTCAGATCTTTACATATTGCGCATTTAACTCATTGGTTTTATCTTTTTTTTTTTTTATTTGCTTTACAGGGAATACTACACACCCAGTCTGTGTGGTTATGTCGAGCTTGAACCGACTAACCTCTCCCTGTAATATATAATAATAAGGCGACATCTAAAGAGTCGGTACCGATGCGGCGCGCACTAAGTGGAGTGCTAGGTGGCGCATGTTGGAAGGCGGGAAGGCCTTGCCTGATGGGTAGCCATTAATCGTCTCTTACGACACTCCTAGCTTTGGGTTGGTTCCATTCTTAAAAACCACCCGGCTGAGCCGAAAACCATACGGGTGAAGGTTACGCTTGCCCACAGACAGTTGTATGATACACTGGTTCATTCTTCCAAGTCAGCAACCTTTTTGAATTTATTCAAATTGTGTAATAGAGTATTTTTATTTACAGAAACTCTAAACCAGTGGTACGAAGATTGGCATGAACTTTCTCACAACCTGAAAGACTATAACAGTAAAAAAATAATTTTAAATAAAGCCCTACAACAATGTAATTTGGAGCAAGTTCAAGAAATATTTACTATTAATCAACTCACAACTACCAATTTTTAGACCCAAAATAAGTGTATCTTGTTCTTGTAGAGGTATCAGTCAATAGATGAACATACAGGCATATATCTTTTTGTAAATACATAATCATAATACTTAGTAAACTCCCAAAAAAAAGACAAACATTCCGTACATATGTACATAAATATTTTCCTTAAGTGGGAAAAGAACCCATAATCTCAGGTGTGGAGTGCAGGTATACTGACCTCCACAACATATCGGTTACCGAATTATAAAGCTGGTTAAGCTTTATTATAGTTAATGGATATATACTTATATAGGATGTCTCAGTAAGAGGGCACTTTTTCATTTTTAATTTAAAAAAATATTTCATGACAGAGTTGTGATTCCTGTAACCTGGGGTTTTGTAAAATCACGGGTTTATGGGAATAAACCCGAAACAATTCCTGAGCTCAAATCGGATATCCAACGCGTCATCGGTGACATACAGCCACATCTCTGTGCAAAAATCATGGAAAATTTCATGAAATGAGTAATGGCCTGTCATCGGGGCCGTAGGGGTTATTTGATGGATGTTTTATTCCATACTTAATCGGTACATGTCGGCTGGTCCATTGAAGAACCTAGTAAGGGACATATTTTCCGATTTTTGTTTTTTATCATTAATGACCTTAAAATTAGGGTCTCCATAGGATGTAAAGACAGAAATTGCAATTTTACATAAGACAACGGAAAGACGCGTTCCTAAAAACCTAGCAAGTGCAATTCGAATTAGCTTTAACCAAAATCAAAACCTAGCAAGCAACATTAACCATTTTCAAACCTAGTAAGTGCGTGTACTTACTAGGTTTGAAAATGGTCAATGTGCCTTACTAGGAATTGGAAATATTTTTCAAGTTATCCGTCGACCAATAAGAAACTAGTAAGAGGGTGAAGGGTCTTGCACGGGCGGGAAGCACACCCGTAGCCGGTCTCTCCGCGCTATTGATACTGCGCCAGCGCTTAATTCGTGAGGTCATGTTGAAAATTTGCAAGTTTCCGTAAAATGTGGTACCGATTTATTTAAAAAATGAGTCGCCAGCTACAATTTTATCGATCGAAACAAATATTAGCCGCAGCTGCCAACCAGGATAACCATTCTGATGAAATGGGGTAAGTATTTATTTATGTTTTAATGGTTTAGGGCATGTATTTACGGTTTGAATGAAATATTTGGTATATTTATAATGATTTTGTATGTTAACTTTACTTACGTAAATAATAGTTTTGTATGCGGTTGCACCACATTTAAGCAGTGATTTTTGATAAATTTTTGATGGTTTTCGTAGTAAGATGGTGCACAAATTAATTACTTAACGTTATAATCAGGCACCTTACCAGCTAAAAACTAAACTACTTTATATGTCTAATGTTGAATGTTTGTGTGTGTGTGTTTTGGCAAAATGTATCTAGCACTAATATTCTGGGTTTTTTTTGCACGTGCTTTTATTTTGGGTTATTGTTTTTATTTCAGTGCACAAAAGCATGGTCGCACGCATAAATCATTAGAATTGCTTTAGCTACAGCCATCCACATCATTTGCTTCTGTGCCCGAATGTTATAAACGTGCTTGGTTCATGCAGATATTGAGCTCAGGATGCGGAGACAAAGAAATATATTTGACTTCCAAGATTTTAAAGACGTCGTTATGATGTCAAAAAGCAATATAAAGGTACTTTAACTTGAAAAAGTACAAGAGTGGCCTAAAAAAAGGACACCTCGTCTAAATGAGCCTTTGAAAGATGTTAATTTAAATCAATATATAATAGGTTCAAGAAATCTTCTCTTCAAAACTAGGTTTGTTTTTTATTTAAATAAAGAGTACGCTAAATTTTAAATATATATGAGCAAATGTTTAAAATTTGCAATTAACAGTTTGCTTTTTACTTATATGGTATATAATTCAACTACCATTCTTTCTTTTTCAGATTTGAATCTCAATTTACCGAGTTGGATTTTTTGATGAAACGATTCAGTGTCTGTGATACCCCTAGAATGATCAATAATCCACGAGGTGTGACAACACAAACATAAAAGAGGAAATGATAAAAAAACTAGTGCCTCTGATGCCTGAATCAAGACGAAGTTTCTGGTATAATCTACCTGTCAATGATAGCTCATTGGATCTTTCATCTACTTAACAACGCACTTCCGAGGAATAATATTTCGTGATACCGTATTTTGTTCTTTTCTTTTTATTAAAATTAATATGTAAATTGAGTTGTTAACTTATTTTTCATTACATTTACTATGTTTAAAATGGATTTCGAGGTGTTAGCAGACAGCTGATAACCATAATACTACCTAGCAAGTACTCATACTAGGTTTTGGTTCTGGTTTTTATGAGGTACCTATTTGAACAAATTCCATTTTCGTGTTAGTAAGGGGCACAAAACTTGCTATTTATAAGTATATATGTTTTTATATTCCATAAAGTATAGTTTAGTTACTAATCTATAACATAAACATCAGAAGTTATTCAAATCTTTAAGCGCCTCAGCAGGGTAAATGAGAATATGTTTTTTCGCTCTCCTGTAAAATTTGGTCCGCTGCACATACTAGGTTCTTCAATGAACCAGCCGATGTCTTCTGTACAATATAATAAAATTATTCTGTCTTACAATACTTGTTTTTATTTTAAAAAGAAAAGTGCACTTTTACTGGGACATTCTTTATATGTATCCATAGGAGGTAAGCAGTTATTTTGAAGTCCAGTTAGTTACTTTGGTCATCTATAATAATGAATGAAGTATACATATCACTATTAAGTATTATTGTGTAATTAATATTTATCTCAATAAAGTTTTTGCTAATAATTTTCTTGTTTATTATTTCTATATGTATTAAACAGCTTTTTCATAAGGACAGAATTAAGATTCCTCCAATCAAGATTTTTCAGTTTCATTTATTTTAAGGTATATTTGAAATGTTTTGACAGTTCTAAATCAAATTGATATAGTGCATGTTTGTCATTTTCTAGTCTTTCTAGATTCGTAACATATTGGGCCAATTCATTTATAGAGAAATTTTGTTCTGCCAAGAACTTTGATGTTACCATATCTGCGCATTGATAATCGCTTGACTTTTCTGCAGTTTTAACTAATTCTTGCAATTTCTAAAACAAATTTTAATTATATTACAAAACCACAGCATGATCATTATACATTACATATTACTAATACATTTGCTAAATCTTGATGAACAGCATTATCAGAATCAGTTTGATCTTGTAAAATATGTTGTTATAGCATCTGCTTACATCGTCCAACCACCTCTTGCATTATATATAAATTCTTAAACAAATTATCATTCATGTCCCGCTTCTAAGCATGGGTACGAAGGTAAGAGGACATTCCGCCATACTTCACCACATTGACCCTGAGTATGCAGATTGGTAGACAAAAATAATTTAAATAATCATGAAAGCACTTCTAGCCTGTATGTTGTGATAATGTTGAAGCTAAGATATTCGGCGGCTTCAAACTTTTTAATGTAACAGAAATATGCCTCTGCCTATCTACTTTGTCCTGAATTCTTATCATGCTTAGCGAGGTTAGGCACAGGCCTATTAACATCCAGCTAACAAGATGTCATAAAAAAGGAGTTTCAAAATAATTTACGAGTATTAACTATTAAGTTACTTGCCTCTGTAATTTTCTTTTCCATATCAAGTGATTGATTGAAAGCATTGAGTGGTGTCACTGAATCAGATTTTGAATTGTTAGTCATTATTGGAGATCCTCCACGAATTAGCTGATAATTAATAAACTGTTTCATATGGCCCAATTCTTCTTCATACATTTTCATAAAGAAGGCACCAATGCCTATATAAGACACACCTGGGTGCAGGAATTTGACTGCCAACTCTAAATATGCCTCTGCAGCCTGTTTTTCACATACTATCTGCTTATTTATTGCATTTTCTAATTCGTGGTCATACTTAAATTTTGTAAAACTATTGAATCGATTTGTCACATAATACTTTGTATATAAATAATAATTGCTCTTCACAGGGTATTTAAAAAAAAACTTATTTAATTGATAAACTGGTGGCAAAATGTAACTAAACATTTTATTTATATAATAAATAAATTAAAAAAGCCGAAATAATTTGTAACATCAATAACAAGTCATAACAGTTGTCTATTCCATCTATCAAATAATAATAAAATCTCACTTGTTATATAACTAAAATCAAGGGGGTTCTGTAATCTGTGAGTATTCTATAGTTTATTGACAGGAATAATATTAAATTATTAGCTGAACCACTAGTTGCAAAACTCACTAAATAAAACAATTAATAAAGTGTATGTACAATGTATTAGAATAATAATTTCTAATTTCTAACTAGGTCTCAAAATTCAATCTAAGTTATGCATGTTACTTTTGGAAAGGATAATAATCCAAGCCAGAATTATATTTGAACTTGTAGGTAAACCTATTCACTTGAGTTTTTCCAATTTCAATCATTTGTTGTACTTCTTTGCGGTATGCTGGAGGTAATAATTCTGTTTCTAATGTACAGCTATGTTCATCCGTGTTTTGAATTCTGAAAACGCGTTGGCGAATAATATCCACATCTCGGCTATATTCTTCTTTCAAGTCAACAATTGCTTCAGACGCTGTATCTATTTTGAAGACAAAATAATTCGCTTCACGGTGTACTAATCCATGTGCACTGGTTTTGTAAGGCATAGGCCTAAAACCTAAATTTTCAATATTTCTAATAATACCGCCGCGATTGAAAATCGCGTATGATACGCGTTTCAGACTGGTCTTAAGTTCTGTCTTGGGCATTGATCGTAACATTACAGCCAATTCGTAAGCCGGCATCGTGATAAAGTCAAAGGACTATAGATTAATCGCAAGCAATAAGTCAAAGAAAATTTAATTAAATAACCGTAGTAGTAAGATAACAGATTTTTTTTAACTACACAACAACACCACAACCAGTAAAACTAAATAAATTAAACACACACAAGTTTTATTCTTCTTTCTTAAATTAATAGCACTATGTCAACAAGGGTAGTGAATAGTTCCCAATAATCCCAATTCCCATTCGCAACATGACACACATGGGGCCCCATAACATCTGTCATTGACACTTTTTTATTATTACTGGCTTCGTGCGTTCAGCATATTTAGCCAGTGTTAAGTTTAAAATTAAATAATAAATTAATTATGATTTATTTATATTAATTGAGAATGAGTGGTGCCAAATGGTAGATAAGATGCCCTCCGCCTTAACCTGAGTCCTCCTGACAGAAATATACTGAGATGTTATGTTATGTTATGGAACTATACTGAGATCTCACATGGTCTTCTTGAGAGAGTTTGAAAAGTGATATTGCACTGTTTTGTTACGTTAAACAACACTTACTTATGTTCATGTTCACAAACACTTTGACGATTAATAATCCTCTTTTGTTTCACATTAATTCTATAATAAAAGTTTTAGAAAATAAAATAAATCTGACGCAGACATGACGCTTTACTTTAAAAAGTTAAGAATACGATAAATACGGCCTAAAAGTATAATATTTTTTTTTTTGGAATAAATTATCACTAAATAAAATTTATTAATTTAAAAATAAAATGTTATTAAGATATATAGAAAATTATATTACTTATTTCAATTATAAGAAAAGTAACCATTTCTTAGACTTATGAATATAAATATGGACTACGGAGTAGTTTTTTATATAGTAAATTCTATATTTTCTATTATTATAAAAGTAAAATATAAGATTCAAAAATAAAAAATAAAAACTCATCAGGCACGGGACGGATGTCAAAGTTTATACAAGCAAAGTAAACTGGAAGTACGGACTGCTCACTTATTTCAGTTAGTATAATGAAGAGTTTACTATTTTTAGTCTACATTTAAGCGATAAGTACGAAAACAAAGTCTACAAGTAAAATATTTCAATTAAAGTTATTTATATCATTATCGATAATTACATATTAGTGAATATTGCACATCCTTAAGCCGACAAAAAATAAAAAAGTCATAAAAATGGCCGCAGCGTGTGCGTTATGTTGGGTATTTGTGGCATAATTTATGTTATTTAATTATTTTCTCGACACGGTATTAACAACGCTGATAATATGTGTTCTTACGCTAAATTCGTAATAGACTATTGTAAAAATTGGGATAAAAGCGGGAAGGATCAATTGTAAGTAATTACTGTAAACCCAACATTTACTATTATGGGAATTAAATAACTAAAGGCCTTTTTTTACTGAAAATACCAAAAATATCAAGCGTTAAGTCAACGTACGTTATAATTTTTTAGTAAAATGATACACTTTACTAAATATAGTTATAATTATAATCAATAACGAACTTTTCGGCATGAGCATATGCGTTCCTATTTCATGTTTTTGAAAGCGGCAAGAACATATTTTAATAAAGGTTAATAAAGCATTGTCAACTTCTGAACTAGACAAAAACAATGTAATAACGAAATGCAATAATAAAATATTGAAAATGATGCCTATTTTGCAGCTATGTTTATATAATTGTATAAATAAAAAGCAGACATAAGGTACCTACTAGGTAAATTTTATGTAAAAAAGTTTCTGTTTTTTTTATCTTTTCGTACGCCATCGGTTCCAGTCAGAAAATCTATAGTATTGCGGTCATATGGCTAAACGTCAAATATGTCCTTTTCCAAGGTCTCATCAACTAGTTTAAAAGGTTTATCAAATTGTGAAACAGGTGGCATGCCCATTTTATAGGTCTGGCCAATTACTGGGGAATGTTTATGTTAAGACTACTCTGTTGCTCAAAAATGTTACAAAATAGATTATAATGAGAAATGGTTCTGACAAGCTTACCTATAATTTATTACAGGTTTATTGACAACACCTGAGTGTAGCTTTTGTAAATTGAAATAACTTTTTTTCAGTATTAAATTTGTGACTCAATCAATTAAAGATGAAGAAAAAAGTCCCTTGTTTTCCAAATCTGGAAAGCTTTCTGGAATATCTCAAACCCTATATGACATGATGCTGTGTGGTCTGCGTGGAACTCTCAAAAAAGATGCAGTTCTTGCTGTTCTTAGAGATATATGTGTAAGCCATACTTTTACTTAAGCATTAATTTTATTTTGTCTAATTTGTTTATTAATTGCTCTCAACTGTTTGGTGTGCTATTAAATTGGGTCATATGTTGTTTTTTTTAATTAATTATATTTAAGAGCACTGTTAACATGTTTATTTTAGGTATTACATGGTGACATACCATCTATAGTTTTAGATGTAGTTTGTGTTTTGGATGCTGAAACATGTACAGATGTCCAAAGCGATGAACGCACAAACTTTTGTTATATTGTAAGAGAAATGGAATCATTTATGTCTGACAAATTGTTGAAGGAGAGATTAGAAATTGATACTCTTCAAGATGTTGGTACCTTAAAGAACAAAAACTTTTATACAAAATTTATTAAAATCAAGACTAAGTTGTAGTAAGTATTTTAATTCCTCGATTTGCTTTGAAATATTTTTAGTAGAACTTATCCATTTTTGATCAATAAAAACATATAACTTAGCAAGCTTGGTTGGGCTATATTAATATATTTTATTTGTTTTCAGTTACAAACAACGTAAATTTAATTTGTTTAGAGAAGAAAGTGAAGGGTACGCCAAGTTAATAGTTGAGTTAAATCAAGTTATAAATGAAGATACTGACTGGAAGACTATATTAGAAATAATGCAATCTCTTATAGGTATGTAATTTAGAAGGAACCATTCTTATATATCTTCTTCTTTGTCCAACCTTTTTCCCAGTTTAGTTGGGACAACCATTATATCAAAATTAGTAATTGCTTAATGATGTGAACATTTTATCATATTTTATGTAGAATTGTTAATTAGAATTTAAGTATTTATATTATAGTGTAAGCTGTGCTTAATTTTGAGTTCCTTAGGAATGTGTGAGGAGTAATAACAATATTAATGATGCTGTGTATTTTAGGATGTTTCAATTTAGACCCCAATAGAGTTTTAGATATTATATTGGAATCATTTGAAGCTCGTCCACATTATGAAAAACTTTTTATACCACTAATTAAGAACTATATGGGAGACCCTCGTGTCATATCTGAAGTGTTAGGTTTCAAGTTAGGAAATATGGAAGTTTTAGACACATACAAGGAGCCTCCAGCTGTAATGACGATTATAGCTTTACTTTTACAACATAGAGTTATTTCTCTAGATGATATCTATCCATGGGTATGTATTCATTATAATCTATATATTGATTAATTTAAGGTTCATATTAATTAATACAATTTTTTTTTATAAATGCATTTTTAGCTACGTCCAGATGATTTAATAATAGCCAAAGAAGCTGATAAGGAAGTAAAGGCTGCTCAGGACTATATTCGTAAACTGAACATTGTATCAACAAAAGGACCTCAAGCTAATGGAACCACCGAGTTTGTTGAGGAAAAAGCAGATCCACAGGTGAGTAAAGCTTATCCGAAATGGCTGGTCCATATGTTAGTATGCTCGTAATATGCACATGAAGTGTTGAAAATGTAGTCACATGGGTACAAGATTTTCCGTATTGCTGAAAAACTGGTTTATCATGTAGTACATAATACATATCGCTTGTCCGGAGCGACAGTGACATAAATGCAACAAAATGCGAAATTGACCTAATTATACAAAATTATTCCCCAAATCATTCAAAGTAGGCAGTGAAAACGCCACATTTGTAAGTTCAAATACCAACCGCTAAATGGCAAAAAGTCGTGAAGTGTAAAATTTAGGAATTTGCAGTTGTGTCACTGTCGCTCCGGATGAGCGATATATATATTTATATATAAATAATAAATAATAAATGTCAAAAAAGTTGCAAAAGTAAATAAAAAATATATCAACATATCTTCCTCTCTCAAACTCGAGTGCGAATCAAAAAGTGAAGGCAAGTGTCTGGCGTCTTGCTCTTAGAATTCTGAACCGCCTAATAGGGCCTCTAGCATGCCATCTCCTAATATGTATGTCATATTACCACATATATATGTACATAACCGGCACCAACGGATAGCGTGCCTTCCGAAGAACGGAAGCGCCCAGTGTTAAATGCCAAAAAAACATTAACGCATACTTCAGATTGACCTCTGTAAACTTTGCTTTAGTGACAGTTTCCAAACACCTATTGCAGCAAAGCTGCGAGCGCTTCGTTTAAATATAAAGTAAAAGATCTTTTGGAATTTTTATTATAAAGAATCTTCAAAAGTCGAAAAAGCTTGACTCATGTAGGTTCACAGGAGACTAAGTAATCTTGATTATGAATACGCACTAATTTGTTGGCAACTAATTATTTAGTTAACCCGCAACGCAATGAAGACAAGATTGTCACGCCATTTGCTACATGTAAAAATGTTGCGTACTACAGGAATACTGGAGCAATCAGAAATTGGTGCTGAGTGAAGCATTGCTTCGCGTGCAAGCGTGGCGTGAGTTCTCAGCTTTATCGGCCCGGCTCCCCGCCGGACAAATGGCACCACGACCGGCGCGCGCTCTTTGCGCTATGTTGCATGCGCTAGTGGAACCAATTTATCGCGAGTGAGTGTTTTTCGTTATAATAATTCATATGATCCATTAACAAAGATTTTTTCTTTTCTATAGCTTTGTCGGTATTGTTCAGACAGAGAGCTAACCTGTGTATGTAAATTTTTGTAAGGACTCTGGTTCGCGTGGTAACGTGCAATTTTGTTTGCCGCGTCTTTTTTACGTGTCGCCTGGGCAAAAACTTGTGTACATTTTCTTTTAGCTAGAATTATCTATAGACCGATCTCTAGAAATTTCGCATTAAAACCAGCCACACGGCTTGCTAGTTGAATATAACTATATAAGCGGCCTGTCGCAGCGTTGTAGACGTAGTATTTTGAATGCGTAGTTCTTATGAATAATTGTATTATTACATAATATGTACCCTTATTTTGATATGTCAATTTAATTATGTTTTATTGTTATAAAATGAATACAATGATGCTAACATTACGTTGTGTCTGTACACATATATCAATTCTGTAATTGATAGATGAACATTTATTTGAAATGCATAATTTATTATTTCCCTTCCAGGCAATGCCGCGTATCGCCTAAAATTCTGGGAAAGCCCATCCCACTTCTGACGTCACCTCTTGCTCCGCGTGCATGTTATACTTTCGAAGACATCAAAGAAACTGTTATACCCGCTTTAATTTTGCTGGGTCCTGCTCTTCACCATGATCCAATCTTAATGTACAAAGTAAGTATTTTTTATAAGGCTGCCCGAAATCATCATATGATGTATGAAAAAGATATTGTTGCCACGTAAGTCTACAGACCAAGTCAGGACTCTTGACCTCTCTTGACTGAGTCTCTTGTCAGACCTGTAGAACTTGGTAACTCATTACAGTGGGCACTCACTCACACTAAAAGATTTTGTCTGACCTTTAATTCATTGTATATATTGATAGGTTAATAATATAATGGATGATGTATTGCAGGTGATTCGTATTTTGCGAACGTCTAGATCAAAACCGGATGATCCTCTTTGCCACGAGGCACTTACTGTGCTTGACGCAGCTATTTTGCCTTCTCTCACACTTATGGAAGGCAATTGCTGCATGGCTGAAGAAGTATATACTCTCTTGAAACTATATCCCTATCAATGCAGGTAAGAAGTCATCTGTCATTTGATAGTATTGCTTTTGTAAAGTTTAACAGCAATATTTTTTTATTCATTGTTATTTGCATGCCTTAGTTTGGGGTTGAAGGCCTTATACATGTTCTTTGTACGTTTTATTTACCCAAATATAAAATTAATAGTTTTCTACTGCATGAGAAAAGATGATAAATGTATTTTTTATAAAAAATAAGCTATGAATGCAGATGTATATTTTTTTAAGGAATATTATAAACTGAACCTCTAAAAAATACTTTTTTGATCATCAAAAATACTGAGTGAGCATCTAATGAGGTGATTAGGTGCTCAATCAGTATTTTTGATGCACAAAAAGGTTAGGTTAGGTTGGCAATTTATTAATTTTGAAGACACGTTAAATAACACCCTTTTTTTAATGCTCTTTCTACTAGAATTTTTTGATCAAAAAAAAAGTGTTTTATTTACTGTTATTTTTTTAAAATTATATCTAATAAAGTATACATAATTCATTTGAAATTGATCCATACAGATATTGTCTGTATTCCCGATGGAAAAATGAGGCTGGCGAGAGAATACCCTCATTGATGAGAGTACGCGGGAACTCGTTGCAACGAATAAAACACATCATGAAACGTGTTTCCAAAGAGAATATAAAGCCGCAAGGTCGACACATTGGAAAATTGTCTCACGCCGCCCCGGCTTTTCTGTTTGATTACATGCTTTTACAGGTATTGTGTATAAACAAATATTTGAAACTCACACCTACATAAAAATATCTAAAGTAGTATTCTATTATTATAAAAAATTATGTAAAATTTTATATTGATAACGTAAATAATTAGTATGTGTGTAATAAATAGGTTTACAATTTCGGTTTCAGTTTTTAAATATTTTTATGTCTATTCTGGTTCTCTAAACCATAGAAAGTAATTGCATGCTATAAACCATCTTTTTCAGTTAAATGCCTAACTTATTTTGTTTTTTTCATTAGATTCAGACTTATGACAATCTGATTGGACCGGTCGTTGAGTCCTTGAAGTATCTGACAGCCCTATCCCTGGATGTATTAGGATATTGTCTACTAGAGGCATTATGTGCGGGACGCGGGCCTGGGCCCTCGGCCGTGGCAGCCCACCCGCCGTGGCTTCAGGCTCTCGCCGCATTCGCCGGAGCCGCCTTCAAGAAGCACAATATTGAGCTTACCGCCCTTCTGCAATTTGTTGCTAACCGTCTAAAGGCTCAGAAAAGGTAAATAAATAAATAAAAATATTTTTTTATCACTTTTATCCTTTCAATCGTCTGTCTCCTTTTGACCCAGAGAGAGATTTTCGCCAATCCGCACTGGGTGTATGGAGTATGACTTAATTCCCTCCAACCGTGATAAGTGAGAGAAAACCCGTGCTAAGTAAGGGTTTCCGCACACGGGCCCCAACCACAAAACGACGCCACCAGCACATTTTCTGCAGTTTTTATACATTTTATATGGACTCGCCGAACACGGTTGACGCCGGTGGCCGCCACACGCTACAAATTGATTGTGGCCGGTGGCCTGTGTGTGGGAACCCTAATGTTACGTTAAAAGGCTGGAAAGAATGTTCTGTTATTTAGATTGTGAAATTACGAAAGTGTTTTCTTTTTCAGCCAAGACCTATTAATATTAAAAGAAATAGTACAAAAAATGGCTGGTATTGAAGCAGCTGAAGAAATGACTTCAGAACAGTTAGATGCAATGGCAGGTGGAGAATTACTAAAAGGAGAGGTTAGTTTTCATGCAAAAACGTCTTATTAGGAATACATTTTACCTTTGAACATTTAAAATTTATGAATGATAATGATCAAACATTTTAGGCTGGATATTTTTCCCAAGTTCGAAACACAAGGAGGTCGTCTGCCAGACTGAAAGAAGCTATTGTTGGAAACAACTTGGATATTTCTCTTTGTATATTAGCTGCTCAACAGCGACATTGTTGTGTGTGGAAAGGTATGTAAATATGGTTGTATATCTTTATGCAAAATGCTCACTGAACTATTCTCATGTTATATGTTGTTTTACAGAATATGAAGATGAAAAGCCCACCAGTGGTGAACCACCAGGATCTCAGTTGAAAGTGGTTGGTAGGTTAGCTGATCAATGTCAAGATGCTTTGGTCCAACTTGGTACATTTTTGGCATCTTCACATGCTCCTGATGAGTATGCAGCTAGACTCCCTCCATTACAGGTGTGTATTTATTATTAATATTTCTTAACTTTATAAAACCATTGAGGGACCTTTTATATATTCTTTAATAAAATCAAAATAGAATGAATGGATATTATTTTATTCTTTAGGAATTACTGCGCGATTATCATGTAGACGCAGATGTCGCATTCTTCTTGCATCGTCCAGTGCTAGCGCAAAAGATATCTGCAAAGATGGAATCACTACGCAGGGGTATAGATATGAAGACTGATACTTTAGAGAAAAGTATAGAAAGATATACATCGGCATCGAAAGAAACTCTTGATCCAGTACTCACATCAGTCACTCCAATGTTACCTACTAGAGTTTGGGAAGACATCTCGCCAGAATTCTACGTGACGTTTTGGTAAGTTTTCTCGGTTATACATAATTGGTGGCACCTAAGTTAAACAAAATATTAGGTCGGGGAAAAAGTCTTTTCGCATAACGTAGGTATAAACTTATTATAAAATTTTTTTGACTGTACTATTTGTGTCTGGCTGGTTTTGGTAACATTAAAAAGGTTCCATTATAAAGAAAAGAAAAAAATAAAAAAAAGTTGTTTCCCGCTATTTTTCATTTGTTTTTCTCTCCGTAAAAATGAGTGAATCTAATGAAGAAATTCGATACATTTTAAAATTTTATTATAAAAAAGGCAAAAATGCAACTCAAGCAGTGAAAAAAATTTGTGATGTTTATGGACCTGATGCAGTGTCAGTAAGAGTAGCACAAATTTGGTTCAAACGTTTTCAGTCCGGAAATTTTGATGTTAAAGATGCACCTCGCTCTGGTCGCCCTGTTACGAATAAAATGGACGCAATTTTTGAAAGAGTGGAGCAAGATCGGCATATTAGTAGTTACGATGTAGCTGAAGAACTGGGAATTGGCCACAAAACAGTTTTGACCCATTTGAAGAAAGCTGGTTACAAATACAAAAAAGCTCGATATTTGGGTGCCACACGAGCTCACTCAAAGAAACTTAATGAACCGTGTACTCGTTTGCGATTCATTATTGAGACGTAATGAAACCGAGCCGTTTTTGAAGAGATTGATAACGGGCGATGAAAAGTGGATCACGTACGACAAGAACGTGCGAAAAAGGTCGTGGTCGAAAGTTGGCCAGGCTTCACAGACTGTGGCCAAACCTGGCCTAACACGAAATAAGGTGATGCTGTGTGTATGGTGGGATTGGAAGGGCATTGTTTATTATGAGCTTTTACCGCCCGGCAAAACCATCGATTCTGATCTTTACTGCCAGCAACTGATGAGATTAAAGGAAGCAGTCGAAAGAAAACGGCCGGAATTGATCAACAGGAAGGGTGTGGTCTTTCATCACGATAACGCTAGACCACACACATCTTTAGCCACTCAGCAAAAATTAAGAGAGTTCGACTGGGAGGTCCTAGTGCATCCACCATATAGCCCTGACCTTGCGCCTTCAGATTTTCACCTGTTTCGGTCTCTGCAGAATTCTTTAGGTTCTGTAAGGTTGACCTCAAGAGAGGACTGCCAAAACTATTTGTCCCGTTTTTTTGATCAGAAGTCCCAAAGTTTCTACAGTAACGGGATAATGTCTCTGCCCACAAAATGGCAGAAAGTTATTCAACAAAACGGTACATATATATTGTAAATAAATGTAAATAAACTTTGAAAAAAATGTCTTGACTTTTCATACAAAAATACGAAAACACTTTTTCCCCAACCTATTATATCGCGCAGGTACAATCGTAGAAAAAATAAGAAAAAGGACAGAAAATGCGCAAATGCATGCGTGCGAGAGACGTTTAACCCCCCATGCCGCACTTTGATACAGTGCCGATAATATGTTACTGTGTATCCAAGGTCATTGTTTAACTTATGCGCCGCGGACGATACCTGACTTGCAAACGTTCAGAATATGGACAGAAATTAAAACTGTCTAATTTATAGGTCTCTGTCAATGTACGACCTGCGAGTGCCAGTGGAGAGTTATGAGAAAGAAATAGAACGTTTAAAGACCGCGGCTGCAGCTGCTACGAAAGACTCATCACAAGGAACCAAAGGCAAAAAGGAACAAGAAAGATTTAACACCCTCATTGATAAGTTACAGGTAAATTGTCTTTGTTATAACGCTATTTTGGCAAAAGCGCAAAAAGTGAAATGCGCATAAATAAAACTTTAACTTTGATTTAAGGTTATTTTTTTTTTCTTACAATTTAAAGAAATCTATTTAAACAGC
Source organism: Musotima nitidalis (assembly GCA_949126915.1). NCBI lineage: Eukaryota > Metazoa > Arthropoda > Insecta > Lepidoptera > Crambidae > Musotima > Musotima nitidalis. The sequence continues at coordinate 10,767,812 of OX421418.1, read as the reverse complement.
ATTTGCGAAAATGACCTCCAGAGCGACCTTTTATGCTCTTAAACGGTTATTTTCAATGTCAGTAATATCACTATTGTATATATGGTGAATACACCAATTTGATTTTTACTGATTTTGCTGGGACTATTACTGACAGATTGTTAATGATGTAATAAGTAACTTTGCTGCTTTTTACGTTTTATTTTCCTTTTACAACTACAGACCCAAAAAATAAGACAGCACCTGTATTCCACGCGGACATAGTTGCTAGTTAATCATAAGGCAGTTAACAAATATTTTCTTTTAAACTTAGTTAATTTTGTGAGTATAATATTTACTTGTATTGTTTTTTCGTATAGGAAGAGAGACGTCGTCAACAAGATCACGTATCCCGCGTGTCGGCGCGGCTACAACGCGAGTGTGTTGGATGGTTCCCCGCCCGCGCCGCTAAGTCTGCCAAGAACGAGACAGTCACCCGCCTGATGCAGCTCTGCCTCTTTCCGCGTTGCGTCTTCACAGCAGCCGACGCACTTTACTGTGCTGAATTTGTGCATACTGTACATTCTCTAAAAACGCCCAATTTTTCTACGCTCTTATGCTACGATAGGGTAATTTTTCGCCAGATTATTAGTCAGTTAACTTAAACTTTGCAGACTAGCAGCAGATAATTAAATAAAAATTCTACTGAGGAGACCTTTTTTAATCCCTGTTAACATTTTGTACTGAACTTTAACACAGCATAGTATAACATGAGAGTATTACTTGCAAACTTTTATTTTTTAATATTATGTAAGTTATTAACTATTAAACATGGCGATAATCACCGATGATGTTCTGTGCAGTTGTTCTGCGACATCACATACTCTGTGATGTCATGTACGGAGGGTGAAGCAGCTCGTTATGGAACATTTCTATGTCGCGTACTGGGGACCGCCATGCGTTGGCATGGAGACAAATCCGCCTTTCACAAGGAATGCGCGCATTACCCAGGCTTCGTCACCAAGTACCGCGTTTCCAACCAGTTCACTGAGGCCAACGATCACGTCGGCTACGAGAACTACAGGTAATTCAACAAGTCTTTACAATTCTTGGAACTAATTGAAGACATTTTTGAAAGGATATATTTTTGATGGATATTAGTAGTCAGTGTGAAACATTTATACGGAAAAATGAAACCATAGATTCATTCTCTTTTATTTGTTTAATGCTAAAACAAGTCAGTGACATTACTAAGCGTTTTTGGCCAGCATCTTCTTTTTAGCCAAACAACACCACTGCCAGACAAATCTCTTTCATGATGACCGATCTTGCGCACCCTTATTCATTGGTGTAATTATTATAAACTGTGTTCAGCCCGTTGTGAAACAAATTTACTTGTCCAATATTTTTTTAATGATGAATTAACCAAGAATAATTCCACAGACATGTGTGCCATAAGTGGCATTACAAAATTACCAAAGCCATGGTGGTTTGCCTAGACTCCGGAGACTATGTGCAAATAAGGAACGCGTTAATAGTACTCATACGAGTGCTTCCACACTTCCCGGTCTTGGAGAAATTGGCTCAAATCATTGAGAGAAAAGTTGATAAGGTATTGCTTTTAACATAAGTTTTGTTAATTGTTTAGTACATAAAATGTCTTTATTAAGGTACCTAGGTTTTATAAGGTATTGTATAGTTTGTGGTGCATAAGTTGAATGCATTAACTTTAATGCACAGAAACATATTATGGGGTCTTAATTGAAGTGCGGCTTGGGGATAATGTGTAACTAGCAATGAGGCTACATTCGCTCGCATGCGTTTAATCACCTCCTTTCTTTTAGTCTCTTTCTTTTATCTTAAAAAAAAACATTTATTTCATATACTATCACATAGTACTTGAAAACGTCAAACTTAAGTATAAATATAAAAAGAACTCTCTCTCAAAAGAAACTGTAAGAAGAACTGGCAAGAAAGTTACAGGCTCTTTTGAAATTATCATTTTGTTGGGTACTTTAATTACAATCTTCATTTGATTGTGAAGCTATACAATACAATATAATGTAACAATATTTATGTTCTAAGACATTCATATTAGAATAGGCTATATGAAACGGCAGTTTAACCCCAAGCATTTTTATCTGCCATATAGTCTAATAGAATACTATCCCTTGGAAAACAGCTTCCGTTTCATTGTTAATTTAATTTTTTTTAGGCTTGATTGCTGTATATTGGTTGGGATTTTATTGTAGAATAGCACACATTGACCTTTAAATGATCTGTTTATCTTTTGGAGCCTAGTTGCAGGTACAACAAATTTATGCGTATTCCTTCTGTTTAGGTTATGTATATTGTGTTTCTTACTAAATTGATCAGTATTCTTATGTAACAGTTTTTCATAAACAAATTGACCCGCCACTGTCAAAATACCAATTTCTTTAAATTTTTCTCTTAGTGAATGTCTACATGGTGGATTATTAATGGCTCAAATAGCCCTCTTCTGCAGCACAACATAATATGAATATCTGCGGCACAACCCTACGGAAGAATACCATACGACATAACTATAACAAACTAGCCTAGCTGTTACATCGTCTGTTAGTTTGCGAATTTTTTTTTACTGCGATTGCTGCAAAACTGAGTCTACTCGACAATTCACCAATATGTGGGCCCCACTGCAGCTTGGAGTCTAAAGTAATACATAAAACCTTGGTGGTATCCACAAGGGTCAACTCATCCTTCTTTACCATGATAAAGACTGATGACCATGATGTTTACTTGCCTGAGGTTAGGCATCACGATTTTAACACGTTCGTCACGTATTTCGTTTAAGCCCCATTTAATAACAAATTGTTGACGTTAAATCAGTGCTCCACCTTTGAAATCGCATTGTTTACATTTTCTATATTTTGATATAGTTTTAACTTAAACAATAATGATGTATCATTAGCAAACAATACTATGTCGTGGTTTGGTATTTCAAAATTTTGGCAAATCAATAATATAAATCAGAAACGTACTGAGAAACGAGCCCTGCGGAACCCCCATTTCAATAACAGAACCCTGAGATCACTTGCCATTAACCTGTCCTATTAATCCTATTACGTAAATATGAAGTAAGAAGACCCAATGCGGAGGTTCTAATTTACGGAATTACACTTTTAATTTTGTTATCAATGTTTCGTGAGAAACACAGTCAAAAGCTTTGGACAGATCACAATAAAATACCTAAAGCGTCCCAAGAATCATCCCAAGCATCAAATAATATATGTTTTAAAGCTCAACGGCTGCATCGGTTGTAGAGCGACCCTTAGTAAATCCAATTTTTTTTGGTTGTAAACAAACTTTTAAAAACATTACTAAGAATGATTTTACTCTCTTTCATTAGATCTGGAAATATGCCGCAATCTACTAAAGTATTCTTTTCAACTTACATGCCGTAGATTCTGACCTTACAAAATTCTAAAACCAATCAAAAAAAAAACATTCTACGACTACTACTTTCGAATTTAAAATGATATTTTAATATGTAAATTACTTTCTAGAACCCTAAGTAATAGGTTTTCTGTTTGTTTTTAGGTAAAAGAAGAAGAGAAAACACAAAGACCTGATTTGTATGTACTGGCTACTGGATACAGTGGTCAACTGCGTAATAAAGTTCCTAACATGATGAGGGAGATTGATTTTCATCAGGTCAGTTTCAATTTCATTTAAGAACTGTATAGATACAAAGTTGTACCACATTTTAATTACAGTGTAATTTTTTTGTCTTTGGTTAAGAAAATTGCGATATCATTTAAAAAAAATTTTTAAATAATATTTTTTTAATTTTTTTTTTATAATTTTTGTTTGTGTTATTTTTTCATTTCACTTTGCCGTCTTAGGTCACGTATATAATTTGTTATTATCCTGTTTTAGGTGGGCGACAAGCATAAAGTAGCGACGGCCGCTGCCGTTTCAGCTCCAGCTGTGAAAGAAGAAGTCGTAGTCCCCAAACAAGAAACCGAGTCAACTTCCCCGCAAACTGTCGCAGGTATTGAAATGGCATTTTACTCTTTAATAACTTAGATTTAAGTTAAAAAGCCTGTTTTTCAATATGAATTTTCATGTGACCGTATAACCGTTTAAATCATCTCATTAAATAAAACTAATCAAATCTGACTTCTAACGTATAATAATTAAACGTATGATTATTCTCGATATTTTTATTTTCTTAGACGTGTAATTTTTACTTTCAATAAATGAGTATTTATGTATTTAAATATTGAAATTGTATTGATATATATCTTGTTGCATTTTTAAGCAGTAACTTTCGGAAAATACTTTTTTGTTGAAAAACGCATCTACTAGTTTTAATAAAAATATGATGATGGCAATACTGCTGCGTACTGCCTACCTGCCTGCGACAGTGATTGTGTTTTTTTTTCTAGTTGATACCGAGAAACGCGAGTCTCGTAACAGTGACAGACGAAGAGATGAGATTGATCGTGAAAAAGAAGTGAAACGAGAAACTCGAGGGTAAATATTGTCAACAGCAAAATATTTAGCTTTGTTTGTTTTTACATTTTTTTACCATTAAATATGTTTGTTTATATTGCAGAGTTAAGGAGCGTGTCAAGGAAGAAGTCAGATCAAAAGAAAGATCGCCTAAAGAGAGATCGCACAGGGTGACTATTTGAACTGTTATAATTAATTGCGTTTGCTTATGCAATGTTTGCTTCTAATTTACAATTATTGTATGTGTTTCGTAGGAGGAACGTTATTTGGAAGCAGTCTCACCGCCACACGATCATCGTCACCCGTCAGATGAAATAGATCGCGGTAAGTCTTTTTACTGTTTGACAATGACATTCAGAGACCAGGTCTTGGTGTTGTATTTTATCGCTTGTATAATACACATTGTTCGAATTTGTCATACGGCTATTAAGAAACTATTAGTTTTGAGATTATATGCTCCGTGCCTCGAAAAGTACGTTAAGCCGTTAGGAAGTCAGTGCCTCCTAATAACCTGACAGCTAGTTTAACCCTAGAATGATGTTTTCTCTGGGTTGCGGAGGTCGGACGGAAGTCGCTCCATGTTTTAACTGAAATTCAGCCAAACTTAGTCTAGGGCAACTGGGATAATTCTGGGATATGGTGAGGTTTAAGATATATGTGAGACAGGGGACTAAAATTAAAACTTGTTGTTGCAGACGTGAAGCGTCGTAAAGTAGAGACCAGCAGCAACGGCAAGGTTAGTATCGTTATGATAACTCGGGCTCGCGCCTCTCTGGCGCCCGACTGAAACTGGGCTGGATCGGCCACTACGACTATCCTCGGCTACTTGCGACTTACCAATGGAGAATCACAAGATATCAAAATAAAGACTATAAAACAGTGCAAATAAATAGTGCTCAAAAATTTTAAAATAAGTAAAGTGTTAAAAATAAGTACCTATCAAGATTTACCTACCTTCTCAAGATGACTACTTCCTTACATTATGGATGGAAGAGGATCACAAAAAATTTTGCAAATGGAATCCAATATGATATACAAGATCAAAGTAATACAAAAATGAACACATGAGAATATAAACGTCAAATATTGCCGAATTGTACATGTATGGGATTTTTTTTATGAAGATAAAATAATTAAAACATGAGAATAAATCTATGGGAAACCTTTTGATTAATTTACTCATTCTAAAATAAATTGTATTAGATATCAAGACCTCCTTTTGGATTGAAGACGATCACAAAAACAACCTGGCTACTGAATCTGAAAAAAGTGATAAAAGGATAGTATAAAATGGATCTGTGAGAAAACTTATTATCAATTTGTTGTAAAAGCAACATTAGAACAATTTAGTAACATTTCAATCCAGCACTGTTGTATACTATACAGGGAAACTATTTTCTACATTAAAATTTGTTAAAATAAACAGAAATGAGAAGATTATAAGAGAAGAATTGATGTATCATTAAAATATAGTTAAAGCCTCAAAAAACTCTTACCCATTCCGATACGTGTGGAAAATCGCCTACCTCTTGTTCACCACTTATTATGAAGCACACACCACTAAAAATAAACATATGTCGTTGAATTACTTACTTATTACTGATAAAAAGTAGTAGAAAATTACCAAACAGCATGAAGAAAGCATGAGAAAAAATATGACAAAACATTGAATCGTATCAATGGTAATAGAAATAATTGTTAAATTGTTATTCTGTGTCCGAAGAAAAATGTGAAGATTGAACATAAAAGTTATGATTATAAAAAAATATTATGCACAAAAATAATATACAAATCAAAAAAAAAAAATGTACAAGTTTGACATGAGATAATAATCCGAAGGAGCTTAGAAGACACATCAATGAAGACTTAAAGATAATAATATTCAGTTCAAGATAATAAAAAAATCAAAACCCTTTTAATAAAATAAAAAAAATTAAAGAAATCCAAGGGTGTCGTGTGTCCAAGGTCCATTCAGTCCAGCTTATGATGCCCTGGTAAGATTTGCTTCTTGTTGAAAACAAGTCAAAAAACTCATTGTATGATGTGTAATTTATGGAAGAATAAATCTAGGATATGGAAAACCTATTTAAAAGGTAGCAGAATTTTACGTCACGTGGCAGAAAGTAAGAAGAATATAATGAAGCAAATAAGAAAATTTTAAGAATTGTAACTTACAAACTTTTCACAACAATTACTTATAAGAAAAAGAAGATTTCGATTCACCAACACTTCGAAGAATGAAAATGAAAAATAGTCAGCAAAGCAAGATAGTGACAAACCTTTAATTATCATCAAACAGTGTCTCTTTTGACTTGTCCAATATTTTAACACATATGTTATAAAATTTACGAACAATTGCTATTTTCATATTGTTGACATTATACTAACTTCTTTTTTCTGCAAAAGCAGGGTAGCAAAGAGATAGAGGAACGATCTCCTGAAAAAGAAAAACGGAAAGCTAAAGTAAGGGGCGATGAACGTAAAGAGCGTAAGATGAACCGCAAAAGGGTAAGCAGTCAAAATAAAATAATTGTTTAGGTGCTGTTCGATTGCTGCGCTCTGACATGTAAAAAACAAACTGATTAGTTATAGAAGCAAGAGGCTTACCTAAAAATCTAAAACCACAAAAAATAGCTCTAAAAAGTATCGCAGCAATAGAACAGCGTCTTAAATCTAATTTAAAAAAAAATTACATTGCATAGTCAAGATAATAATTCATATAAGTCACTTACAATAATGCAGTCACAAGATAAAACGAACTAAATATAACATTTTGTAAATGACAGATAGCTTTACCTTATTAATTAAGTTAAGCTGACTAAACTATTGACTGAATGAAATTGATTTTGAGAAGCAAAAGTTTTTCCTTTATTTACTTTTAAATATGGACAAAACTGATCTGCGGTAATTGGTCGCAATGTTATCAAAAATAAAGTTATTTTGTCTAGAATACGAATAATGGTGTATTGGGCTCCTACCAAGATCTGAGAAGCCCAAGCCAACCTCACTGCAAGTGGTTTACCTGCTGATCAACGGATGAGGCTCTGGCGAACATAAAAGAGCCCGGAAAGCGGCAATAGGCTCGCTACCTATTACGTGGCACCAACAATATAAATGGCGAAGTGTGGGCGTATAGTATGCCTGTGCCTACCCCTTAGGGGAAACAGGCGTGATATTATGTATGTTACATACATACATAGTATCAAATTGTAGATGTTTCTTACGAATTCTGGAAAAATATGCATTTGAGTAGACGCTGGTCGTCATAATGACTATTCCGCCTTTTTTTTGACACTAACTATCTAACTAACATTTCCATTGACGGCATGAAACCATATCAACAGGGCGAAAGGATGATTTCTTACGCCATCTTGAACAATTATCGTTATAATTAAACTATTTTTTTAATCATTGGGCTTTCACGTATAATTTTTTTATTAAGTCAGTTTAGCATTAATAAAAAATAAATTAAAAAAACAGATGTTTTTATGCAATTCATTATGATAAAACTGTTTTTTAGAGACACGTCAGAAATATATCTTACGAGCATGATTATGATTCACTGTCAAAGGATGTGAGATAGAATGAAAGTTTAATCTAATTATAACGGTGTACTTATACATTCTTCTTTATTTTAGGACAGAACTGAAGAAACTGCCATATTAGAACAAAAAAGACGACGGGATGAACAAAAAGGCAAGTTAATTAAATGTTAGAATCTTATATCGATATCTAGTAAATACAATTATTATCATCTCAGTCCATTAACGTCTTCCTAGTTGGTGCATGCCTTCCCTTACAAACGAAGTATTTCAGGTCATTTTTTTTGAAGTGTTTAGTGTTAGCACTAAACACTTTAAAAAAAATGACCCAGATAGATTGGCGAAAGTAGGTGTATTGCGTCCTGTAGTCAGAATTTTTTCAAACAACCCAATAAGGCTTCTGACTTGGTTTAATGGCTATGACAAATAGTAATTACAGAGACCTAAGGCTTAACGTAATTTCTAAAACTTCGAAGCGGTTTTTATTAAATTCCATACAAATGGGGCCATCTCAAGACTAACTTCTGTGAACACTGCGATAATAACTTACCTATACTCGCGCGTCACTATTGTGTAAATAATACTCATAGTAACTTAATTTCCACATTTATGTTATAATAAGTTACTTAGGATTTCCGACGTGCTTTCACGTCAAGTTTTTTAATTGTCGATAGAGTTATTCTTTTAATTAATTTTAAGTAAGTTATGTCAAATAATTCTAAAATTATAAAGGTTGATATTGGTTTCTTTCTAGTGGTAATAAAAGTTGGCAGCCATCAAAATGGTTCACAGGATGATCACCACTATGAAAAATATCATAAAAGGGTAAGTCAATCGCTAATTGCTTTACTATAAACTCCTATTATTAGTGGTGTCATATACAGAGTCGAGAGAAAAAAATGAAAGAAAAACAGGGGTGTTGAGGAGGATATTTCTTATTTTACTTTATCTTAATAGTACTGTTAGTGTTTTAATAAAATCTGGAAACGCTCAATAATACGTTAAAAATTATATTATGTATTAATTGTTTATTTTACATACTATACAATTTTTTTGGTTCCGGCTACTGGGAAATATATGCTAGTTCGAATTACGTCGATGTTTCAAGAAGAAAGTCTTTGTGTGTTGCCAGCAACCTGAGTATCGTTCGCCTCGGTAAGTGTCGAGAGAGCTATCTATGCTCGGGGACCGGGAGAGAGCTATACGAAGGGACAGCGTGACAGAACCAGGAATGTAGAAATCCATTGGCTGACATAACTAGACGGATTGGTAGGCTGGTAGGGCGAGACGTATAGTTAGACGAACCGACGACCCATTGAGCGTTAAGGTTCTCCAATAGCAGTCTTAGTAGACGACAGACACCCGCCCAAAGGACCGACATCTAGTGGCAAGATTGATTGACGTGGAAATCAATTACGGGGCATATTTTTTGCAGTGGACTTCCTAATTATTTAGAATATTATAAAGATTTTTAGGAATCTGAAAAGAATCTGTTAAAATAAGTGGAAGTTGACTAGTAAAATATCCAACATTAAAAACAAGAGGACAATATTATATAAAATGTTTCATAAATCATAAGTTTGTCAAATTCTGAAATAAAAATTCGAATTTCGCAGCCGCCTCACTGAGAGGTTTCTGCTAAAAATCATAGCTAGCTAGCTGTTTTTACTCGTCTGTTACACTACTCTAAAACCAAGTGCTTGTTCGATGATAAATGTTTAAAAAGTAATGAATACTTCATTTTGTATGTTTCTATTCCCCGTACTTAAAAAATAATTTATTTTCAAATTGGTAACAAACTTGTTCTCTGTATCCTTCATTTATACGAAACAGTAACCATTGCCCTCATTAGCACTCTTAATTTTTTCGCTTTTCAGGAAAAATCTCCGTTTCGTGATCGTTCCCACGAAGAACCTCGAGATAAACAATATCCTTTTCATTAGTTAGTATTTCGGCACTGCTGTCTTTCGTGTGGTTGTAAGAAAATTGCATGTAACGAAGATAAGAATATTAAAATGGATATGTGGAGTGATAAAATAAGGAATATAGAGGGGGTAAAAAACCCAGATCAAAGCCGATAGCTACGTGTTCTGAGCTGCATTAGGAACATTTTTTCTATTTCTGGCATTTCAACAATCTTAAAGTTATTAACGTTTAAAATCATTAAAAAAAATTAACAGAGACGCGGTCTATTGTGCCCGTTTGATTGCATGCTACTATCTAAACACCTAATAAAACCGTTTCCCTACAATAGTTGGTTATGTCACTTGGTATGATGTGTAAACATTGGCTTTGATCAAGGACATCTTACACTCTGTATTTGTTACAAGTTGTGTGAAAGTAACACCTATGACTGAAAAAAATCAATAATGGGTATAGAATAAGAAAAAACGGTCAATTTATACTGGGTCAGAGTCGAAGCGCATTGAAGCGTCAATCCAAAAATTTACATAACAAATTCTACTTTATCTTCACAGCGTAATGCGCATATTACTTCGGAAATTTTAGAAAATGCGCGGTCGTTTCACGGTATTCGCGCGTCTGCGCGAGACCGACGTTGATTGCATTCGTACAGCTTCGCTTTAGTTGTAAAGAATTTGACGCTTCAAAACGCTGCGACTCTGCCCTGGTAAAAATTGACATTGACAGCAAGTAACGAGAAGAGTAATGAGACTCATGTGTTTGAAAAGAGAGTTCCGAGTGAAAAAACATTTGGATTGAGTGTGTATAGAATTATATGACCTAGAAAGGGGTAGATGAGTCGATGAGGAATAACCAAGGAGAATGGATGGGGAATGGAAGGAAATGACGTCTGGTAAACTGGAACCATGGCAGGAGGAAAATGATGGCTGTCGGTCATGCTTGTTGCAGCTGCTCGTACTATTTTACAAGTATACAACTTCATTATATTGTAAAGTACATAAACAATTTTGGTAGAGATTTGAGAAACTGATGTGATTTCCCAAATATGTGATTTTTTATAATAGTATCAATTTTTTAATTATAATCCTTAACAGTTACTATACTCGTCGCTCCAATGAATCAAAAATGAGAAGATGAACGGAGAGCTGTCAGCATTGAAGATAAATTTATGACATGCAGAGATAAAACAATAAACTACGAAATGTGTACATATCAATTATTTTCATTTATCGCTTTTTAAACTACAATATTCTAGCAAAATAAAAGAGTCGAATGAGATGCTTAAAACGCGGTAACGCGTAGCTAATTCGGCTATTAACCGATTCATTGCGGATGACGCCTTATTGCGTCATTTATATCTTTCGCTTATGGCGTTCAAAGAATTCCTCTGTAATTCTATGGAATGGCTATTTAGAGATTCCAAACGAACATAATTGCCATTATTTGTCACGTAGGTTAAGCCTGTATGAACCGTTTTATGATTTATTGCCAATTTAAAAACTTCAGATGTTGCAAACCTTTCGTAACCAAATTTAATTTCTTTTACGAATGGCGTATGACGCAACAAGGCGTCATGAAGGTTTTTGTTCTTAAAATCAAAGAAGGCAAACTCGGTCCCGAACACTTGGAATGCAAGACTTGCGCCTACACACTTATACACGCCTTCAAAAATATGGATTGCTATTGGGGCAAAATAGTTCACGATTTTCGTTTCACTAAAAACTCAGACGAAGATCTGCAACTACTACGAAGATGCACATACGACTTAATAAAGTTCGCAGGCATACACTGGATGCAATTTGCATTTAATTATGGTTTTTAGACTTAATAAACTAAATATAGACACTTCTTTTACAACCTTTCGTAAATCTCTACTAAAAATACACAAAAGGTATACAACAACTGATCCAATTAAATCACTTACTAGCCATTCCAGCGAAATCACGTAGATAAGTCAATTAAACCTTTACGGTTGTCTGACGCCGACTGAATGTAAACAGGCATAAACACGCCAAAATCTTAACAAAAAACAAAATATGTTCAATCGTGGCTGAAGACCCCCAAGGGCATCACTTTTATGGGTGGCGGCTGACGCACAGAGGCGTCACAGAAAATTTGTTAGCCGCCATGGAAAAAAGTCCCTAAAAGTGGGATACGCAATGAATCGGTTAAACAACTCGTGAAACGAGCTCTGAACTTTACAAACAGGAAATTAGTGTCGATTGACTAAGGAGTCAGAAAAATACTGAATTTCGGTCATGCGAGTATTTTTTGGGTTAACGAAACAAAGGCAGTTACTTTAACAGAAAAAATAATAGCAATATCGCAAATTAAACGATGACACAAACGCTCTGAATGACCATCTACTTTTCCTTACTATAATTTTTTGACGTCTTCTCGGTGGTCAGAGGCACTTTTAAAATCCATACCATATGAACTTCAAAACTACCACCACTGAAGTAGGCAACAAACTTTCGTAATCTATCATCATCTCAGCCCATGAACATTTTTCTTTTGTTGACGGGCCATCTCAGGAACCAAGGCAAGAAGATTTCAGGTCATATTCCCAACAGAACGCGGAGGCAGGTATGTGGCGTAAAATGAGAACACTTGAAGCAGGCCAATATGGCCTTGAACATGTTAAATTGATATAGTGTTAGCCGAATCAACAACTTACGTCCCTTCCGACACAAACGGTCAACCACCTCAGGGGGTGACCTCTGAATTCAGCTTTTAATCGGTGATCGTTACCGACCTCCTAGTACCTACCGGAGCTAAGAGTGGTTCCAAAGTAAGGTAGTGATAGCATATTATAAAATCGTTTTATTTTAGTCATATTGGTCGATCCAGTTATTTCCTGTAAACTAGTAATCACACGAATACTCACCACCACCATTACCACCAAACCACCAAAATTATTAGCAAAATTCGCTATAGGACAGTTCAATTATTTATGTGATGAATTTATAACTAGAGCTGTATTTATTTTTTCGTTACTTGAGCAAGTGGGTATACTCCAGGTAAACATAATCTAATTAAAAACAAGTGAAGCAAATAGATGGAAAATATAAATGATGTATCTATCTAAACAGCTATATTTCATAAAAACATTGTGCTTTATAAACCTATGAAAATGATAGCTGTTTGCTAATTTTACGCCTATATGATTACAAATTTTGTAAAAAATCTAAAATACCCTGTTACGCTTTTCATGAGACATATTTTTTTTAAAAACCTATACATCAAGATTAATATACATTTACCTATAGGTAGGTACATCAAGATTTTATACGTAGACATAGATATGCGGTTTAAATGGTGTACAACGTGTAAAATTGATCTACTCTAATGCAATGACACAGTGATGTCGCGATAGTCTATCTATAAAATAGAGACCTCGAAAATCAATACCTAATACTATATTGAAACGGTGTTATTATTCTAAGATTGAAACCACTACCTATCGTGTTATGCTAAAAAATAAGCAATTTGACAAAAACACATTTATAATGTTAACCAATTATGTTAAAGCAGTAGATTATCTGTCTATAATGTGACTAAAATTTTACCGTCGTTCGTGATTAGGAAATTTCCATACCTATAATATTCGCTATGAACCATCACTATCCTTACAACACCGTACGGTCAGGTAAAATAAAGTCATAATAATAAGTTCCATAACTACATAATAAAATTAACGAAAATATATTGAAGTATTTTAAATAATTAATTTATCTTCTATTCTATCTATACCTACACACAATAGTTATAAAATCAATCTCTAAAACTTAGAAACGCTTTTAGCACTTACAATTTTTTGTTTCCATTGGAGATAATATAAAAATTATTTAGACAGATTCTTACTCACATACATAATTATATTCATTATTATTAACACCATTGAATTTATATGAACTATAGCTCGAAGCAAACAGTTCTAGATAGCTGTAATGCTGTAATGATATTACATCATTTTTGTTACACAATTTTGTTTCAAAAAAAGTTCATGTTGTAATTTAATCCAAATTTCAAATGATATCTTAAATACAAAAATCCCAAAACTAACCATAAGAAACAGTTAACTGCAATTTCAGCACGAAAGGTACATCTGTAGTGGTTTCACAAATTCATACTTACAAACACACACAAATATAGAAATTTGTGATTGTTCCCGAACGTTCTCTACTGATTTTATATTTTTTATAAATCTATTTATTAATATTTGAAGCAAAAAGTCAAGTTTCTGAACGTTATCGCAATGTCAATGTGACATTGCCAGTTTGTATGTACCTATAAACCTACAGGCTACAACGTGTACAAAAATACTAACAGCTGTTTGTTTACTACTAAATCTTTACAGAAAGTGATTGTTTTTAGTTGTGTGGACTTGCATATTGATTTTTAACAACATATGTGCACTCACGTTGCATTTTTCATCGATGGTCATGAGACTTTTACATAAATATTGTTAACTCGTAAGTATACGGTTTTTTTCATTCTGTCGGCCATTTTGATTTGTTGTTTAAATGTGATCCAGAATTAGTTGCTTAAATAAAAGGAAATTGTAACCATTTTTAAAAAGGATTGTCTTCAATTAAAAGTTTTAAAATAGTTTTAGTGTTAAAACTCGTGGCACGGTTTTAACGGCGCGGATTCAACAATCCTGTGTAGCGTGGCGTCAGCCATTTTGTTTGTCGATTTTTTATTGCCTACCGGTGCATTAATGGTTGTGAAAAATTTGTGATGGCGCGTAAGTAGTCATAGAATCGAAGTCAAAAATCAATAAGTTAGGCCGTAAGTATGTAGCGTCTGTTGTAATAGGCAAAATTCAACTATTTATGTAATGAGTGACGTAAAGATAACCTCAACATATTTAGAGGTTATGAATTTATTCTAAGAAAGCAAGCTGTGAAATATTGTAAACATATGTTTAATCTCCTTTAACAACAAGGCGGGGTCAGTTTTTTCAAACCATTTTTAATAGGATTGATTGAATAATGATGGATTTTAAATCAATGTGGATTCGATCCGCTTGAATTATTTTGACAATTATTTAAAATCCACTATAAATTTCTACACGACGCGCGACGCCTTAAATAAATGGCTTTCTATTCTGGGTTCATGATAAAGCAAGCTAACGAGATGGTTAAGTGTCCTTTATTGCTTTTGTCAAAGCCAATTTGGCAATTTTGACGCCGACGCTGAAAAGAATGCGTCGAGGCCATGTTATATTTTCTTAAATTTGACAACTTCTTCGACATAGTTCACCATTGTAGGTAAGTGGCATATTGCCGTTAATTCTGATTCCAAAAATCCATACAAACATTTGTAGGACTTTGACTTGACTTGACTAATACAGACTTTACTTGACTTCAAATGTGACTATAAGACAATAACACAAATAACTTGATTTATCAATTTACTTGACACTGACAAATTCTCTAGACGAGTCAGACTGTGAGTGTACACCTATCTAAAAACAATTTGCATAGAGGTAATAATAATTGCAATAGGGCCTATGCACCTGTAATGAAAAATCCCAGAACACGGCATATAGAAAGCAAGCAAATGTTTTTGTTTTGTATTCTTGACATTTTTTTTATAAATTTTAATGTTTATTCATAAAAAATATTAATCGGTCGACGCAAATTTAGATTGTAATTAAATTTTTACGTAACATAGTTGACATCGTCTTGTCAACAAGTTACTTATTTGTATTATTTTCAAGTTATCGGGTTGAAGACTTTTATGCCGCATTATATTAAAGTTCCATCAAGAAGGACGGTTTTGTTAATGCATTTTATAAATTCCATTGGTCACATTGATGCAAATGTTGGAGGCTTATGTTTAGCAGTGGACGTTGTTAAGCTGTACATTATGATGACATTACATTGACATTAGATAACACTTAAAAATAAAACTTATTTCGAGTACCTCTATGGTGTGTACGGGGCTTCTTGGAGGGAAAGTAAAGCGTCATGTCTGCAGTTTTGTTTTATGTTCTAAAATTTGTGATATTTCGAATGTGTGTAATGTGTAATAACGGTGGATTATTAACCGTTAAGTGTTTGTAAACGTACATGAGTGTAGATAAATGAAACAAAACAGTGCAACGTAACGTTTCAAATTCTCTTAAGAAGTCCATGTGAGATCTCAGTATAGTCCAACATCTTTACTGAGGACTCAACGCTATAGATTAGGTTTTCCGTTGTTTTGAAGCTTATATTAAAAATCATTATTTTACTAAAACTGTCTTTTGGTAAAATATGTGTCCCTTGCAAAATTATGATAGTTAATCATGGCCGAACGGCACGCACGACCTAAATCTATGTGGTGGCATTTTTGCACGAAATATAGATAAATAAAAAAGTTTGAATGCATTATTTGATGTAAAAAAAATGTATATTTAATTACCCAAGGATTCATTTTGAACACTTTTTGCAAAATTGGTGCAAACCTTATTCAAAATTTTGTCCTATGTGTTTGTTATCTCCCTATATTTTCGTTTGCAAAAAAATGCTTAAATTGCAGTATCGTCGAATGTAGTCTAGCTAGTGGTGCTGTTAACGCTATATATAACGCACTATTGTAATTGTACGGAATTAATCGCGACGAAACGATATTTATCGACTGCGGTGGTGGAATAGAGTGCTGCGGCCAGTTTGGCGTCTAGCGATTCAGCTATGCACTTTGCAGCAAACTTTCGATGAATTTTGCACGTGTCAGTTGCGCATTTATGTACTTCGCCACAAAAAAGATAATTATTAAAGTTCCACAACAGGGATTGTGTAAGCCTTACTTTTGCATTCACAATCCCTTACACTGTAAGGGATTGTGAATGCAAAGTATAAGGGAGAAGGCAGCAAGGAGGGAGCGAGGGCGCTGCCCTCCCGACTACACGCAACTCCGTTTTGCTGCGGTTCTTGCTCGTTCGCAGCACTTACTTCTATAGGAGAATGAGACATCCTCTCCTGTCCACTCCGCCCTGGAAACGTACCCTTACACCAACCCCGATTCCGCTCGTACGTAATCAGATAATTGACATTTATATAAGACTTAACCAATTTTTTTTGTTGTTTTAATGGCTTCTAAATATTTGACAATATCACCTGTATCGAGTGAACATTTATATTAAGTAATGGATTCTGCATTCGGGCATTTAGCAGTTGCCATGCAGCCTGGGGTAGTTTTTTTCCTTAAAGTACCTAGGTAAAGTATATAGGTGAATGTAAAAGACCGAGACTGGTGATTATGATACCACGTCATTAGTTTTCAATTAAAAGAAATGAATTTTGCTGAATGTGTAGAGTAGCTAAGCCGGTTTACCACATTAAAATATAGACTTCGATAAATTGAGCAACAGGTCATATGTAACACTAACGTTTTTGCTCCTTGTATTGAGCGTATTTTTTTAACTGACATGTTTATGTTTAGACATGAACAAAATCGAAAGCGAAAACATAAAAAATGCGTGTACCTTATGCTTTAATACGTTGAAAGCCATCAGTCTTAGAAACAATAGAAAATTTATTATTTGTTGGTCATTTGGTGTTCAAAGACTAAGAGAAGACCGTACACGAAATGCAAAGAAGAAGAAGAAAGAATAGTACAGCACTAGAACGGTACGGTACTTGGTTATTAATAAACCGAACCATGGTCAATGAAATTACATAAAGTGTGCCACCACTCGCATAAAGTAGAATCAATGCAATCAGTCATGGCACTACCCTAGGGCCGTCCAAGACCTTTAATAACTGACCGATGGATGACATTAACTATATTTGAGTACAGACGGCCCCTTGACCGGCTTACGGTTGGTTTCAGTGTAACGCGTTTGAACAGCGCTGTCCACACGCGCGCTCACACCGACTAAACTCTGAGGCGTTCATCATAGCCGCTTAGCAGTGTTACAGGTACCGCAATTGTTCACAATAACACTGCCGGCCTAAGGTTCTGCACAGGAACGCCCTTATAAGGGCACAGCTGCAGCAGCTTCACCCAAACAGAAACCACAAGTTGCACCGGCTGCAGCACTCCCTGGCAGACACTATACTACTGGAAGCAGGAAAGCTAAAGACTTTCACTGAGTCGCCCAGAAAAGAGCGAAGCTCTGATTGCAGCCTCTCCTCGCATAAACAAACTGCTGAATACAGAGCAGCGTACGGAGATGCATATAGACATAATGTTTCATAGCATGTCATCGACGCAAGTTATACAAAATTAGGATATTGTATGTAGTTAAAGCTCTATTCTGCTCCTTTACATAAGGTATTTCGAAACTATCAGAGTACTGACGAACGTACTGACCCCATGACAGGCTTAACAGGTCAATTCAAAATGCCATTTAAGTGCGTTCAAACGTCAAAGTGCAATGCTTGACCTGTGGTTGTCTATACGAATCTTTGGTTACAGACAACCGCAGGTACAGCTACACGAAACTTGCATAAGTGCTACTATAAATTACAAATAATAATCCTAAAACGGTAGAAAAGCAACTTGTGTTATCTGCATTTGTTTTAGAGTACCTAACTTAAAAAAAATTAAGTCGACGTGCTGGAGTATGTCTCATTTTCTTATTGTATATTATTGTGTATTTATCTATTGATCTATTGAAATAACGATCCTTAGTTATAATAGAAAATATTTGTTTCAGATTTTGCGCCATAATGGAAAAAGCATTTTTATCAGAGATAACTATAAATCGCAACCAACAGCATGATACTCTCTACGACTTATTTAAAGTCGCCCCTGCGAAGCCAATCACTATTAATCACGACAGGAGTTCAGATTGTGATTTCAAACCGCAAAATGACAAATATTATTTGACAAAGAAAAAAAGCAGGCAGAAAGTGAAAACTGTGCGGGATATTAGAAATATGTTTGAAAAAGATATGATGATCTATTTACCTACTGATTTGGAAAAGCAACAAAATTATTTATTAAGAAAAATTAAAAATGGCTTAGCAAAAGAAAATAAAACAAGACAAATAGCAAGAAGTATGATTAATTCTAATGCACCCATCTCAAAAGCATCCTGGCAAATGCTAATGAATATTAACCCTGAAGACAAAAGGCATTCATCGCAATACTTTTTATTTAATGGAAAATTTATTAGAGTGGGTGGAAGTAGAGGTGGGGATCACAAGTTAATATCTATTTCAAATAAAAATGAAAACACATATCGATCAAATAAAAAACCCATAAAAAAAATGCCCTACTCTATAAAGAAAGGCTTGTTAAGAAATTCTCTTTTGATTAATTTTAAACCTGGCCCTTTGACGCGCAAAAAACAACTTGATAATTCTTATCAAAAGTACAGTGTTGGAAAAGTTGAAGTGGTTGATTTACCTACGCCAAGCTTAGAAATAAAACCAACTTATGGAACAGTGCTTGACACAACAATTTCAAATCATCTACATAATTTTCGAGAGATAGATGGGGTAATTTCTAAGAAATGGGCAGAATTTTCTGTTTCGGTGCTAGGTAAGGTTAATGGTTCTGATATCGATTTATGTGATAATGAATCTATGAAATTCCATTTGTTATATCAAAGCTCTCAACGGCGTACTATAATGCGTCGAGATATGGAAAGTATAAGCGAAACAACAAAAAATAAAATAATAGATTTTCCGACAATTACAGCAGGAAAAGGACATATTTTACCAGAAGTTCGACAAATGGTCAAGGAAATCATAGATTCAATTGAAATCAACTTATCTCAAGATACTTTATTAACATTTGAAGAAGAGAGAACGTACGATGAGGAAAAAAATTCAGACATACTTAGTGTTCCTAAAGAAAAAAACAAACGAAAATTTTGTGAATTAAATAGATTAGATGTAACCGTGATTACGCTTTCAGACAATTCAAAAAAAAAACCTAAGGTGAACGAATGTTTAAACTCTTACTGCACTTTTGGGTGCATTTGTGATTCATTACAGTGCAATTTTCAATTTAAACCCCACTGTGGTCGAATTGATTGCATGTTTAAGTGTAAGTGTCATTTTTCGAAGTATGCTGTGACAGATAATTTAGATATTGATCATCCTGAATTATTACCGGGTCTACTGAAATTGGATAATGCTATAAAATCCAATTTGTGTAAAGAGGAACAAAAATTTCAACGAACTGTAATAGTTACTGATGATAAAAGTGTCCTATTGAAATCAAAAAAAAGACAGATAACATTATCCAAAAAATATTCTGAAGAAAGTAACTCAACATCTTGTAATGTTAATAAAAGCAAGTTAGCCGAACTTTCTATAGTAGCAGTTAAATTGAATTGCAAAAATATAGAACCCTGGTGTATGGTTCACAATTTATATAAATGCTTTTGTAAAGGAAGGTTTGTAGAAACTGGTATAATTGAAAATAATGAGAAAAAAACAGAGTTTATAGAAAGAGAGACATTGGAAACAGATAAAACTGTTATTTTACTGGATGACAATAATGATGATGATACACCTACTATCATTATCGAAACAGAAAATTGCACCGAGACTAAAGATCGAGAAAGTAAAACTCGATCACGAAAAGAAAGACACACTCCACGAGAAATAGAGGAACACTATTCTAGTCACTTGAGTGCTTTATATGATAATGATAGTAAAACATGTCGTAGAGTGAGGCATTATTCGGGTAGGAAGTGCAGCGTTCGACAATATTCAAATATTAATATGAAAGTTCGTAATTTGGAAAGAAATGATAAATCCTTACAGAAAAGGTTACTATATCTAATTGAAAAATGTACAACTGCTGACAACGTTCTAAAAAAATCTGTTTGCCATGAAACTGAAATAATTGATTGTGAAAGCGATTATGAAAATACATTCAACCCACCGGAAAATGACAAACAACTCGCCGAATTGACGTTAAATACCGAAATAAATGAAGAGATTAACAAAAATCATTTCACATTTGAGGACGCTTCTGAACGTTTTGAACTTTTAAGTAGATTAGAAATGGTAGAAACATCAACAGATAAACGTATTGCAAATAAACCCAAGCTTGTTTCATGGCTGGAATCTAGCTATCAAGTTTATAAAAGACGTTTAGAATTGGGCATTAAAATAAATACATTAGAAGCACCAAAAAAAGGAAAAGTAGTTTTATATCCTTGGGATTTTGTTTTAAAGAGATATAGTGAGAGAAAAAACCTTTTTTTGATTTCTAAACAATCACCATACCGGATATTTATGGCTGTGGATGACAAAAATCCGAATTTTACCAATTGCATAAATATTGATGATATAAGATTTTCTGAGTTATATAATTACCCGGCTACTGTGAAAAATTTATTGACAAATAAGAGTGGTCTAAAAGAAAACTTTTGCATAATGTTTGGATTATGCTACTGTTGGGAATTGGTTGGATCCGTGATGAAAATGAACGATAGAATGGAAACTGACATGGAGAGACAGAGTACAGTTCATGATTTAAGCCTCAATGAAATTATAAACGCTGATAATATTTTAAGTGACACAAAACAATTAAACAAAACCAATCGACAAGAAAATTCTCAATCCACCTTTGTAAAAAATATTTTTCCGGATAGTGAACATAATATAGAACCGTTAGATACTTCAAAATGGTTTGTTATGACCATAGAAAACGATTTTTCTGAAATTCAATTTTATAGAAAAGGATTCTTTGTAAAGTATGACAGCATAATTGCGGCAATAAATGTTGCTAGATTGTCGGAAAAAACAGTAAGACTTTCCTCTCAAAAATGTGCTGACAAATCCTCTGGTCCCCAATTTGGAATATATGCTATTCCAAATGCTAATGAATATTGTGTATTTGTTGGTCCCTATGAATGCGACGAAGGCTTAGGAATTGAAACTGTAAAAACGACGTTCCAGAATAACAAACAAAAAACTAGAGGAGTTTGGATAATTACCAATAAAATCGACAACTCAAATGTAATTGATAACCCTCTATCATTCATGCCACTTGAAATTATGAAGCATGATGCTATGTTACCCAAAGAGACTGACGCGATACAAATAGTAGGTCAATGCAATTTAACCTTACCAAGTAAAAGAACAATTGATAATAGTACATTCAACAAAACGTCAAAAACCATACGAATTCCCAGAGGCAATAAATTTTTCAAGCTTGCTCCCAAGTCACATAAATCATCAGATTCAAGTAAATTACCAATAATTATTTCAACACCCACCAAAAATTCTACTAGTATAGATAGTTGGAGTAGTGTCATATCTTCAAATGAATCGCTAGAACAGAATGACGTAGTTCAATTGCCAGTCGAAATAAATCTTTCCACTGATATTAACTTGCAAAATAGCACAGAAAACAATGCGCATCATACCATTGCTTCAAAGAATAAAACATTTAAGGATTCCTGCGATAAATCAAAAAAACCTGTAGCAGAAGTAGCTCCACAGATAAAGATAGCTGCTGTATACT
The DNA here is from genome assembly GCA_949126915.1 of Musotima nitidalis. NCBI lineage: Eukaryota > Metazoa > Arthropoda > Insecta > Lepidoptera > Crambidae > Musotima > Musotima nitidalis. The sequence continues at coordinate 10,745,463 of OX421418.1, read as the reverse complement.
CGGAGACCCAACAGGAAAATCAACGTAAACCTATAAGACCGGAAAAGGGAATGTTTATTTTGAAACCGGAAGAGATCAATGAAAAAATAATTTCCTTAGCATCAAATTCCTCTGGCCCGTCTAAAAAAGACGGTTCTATGGAAATGGATATTGAAGATTTCCTAGATTCTCATGTTGTATGTGGTCCTACTGAAACTGAGACATTTATTATTTCTGATGATGAAGAAACTGTTGAGAAAGATATATTGATAAATTGCAAAAGTGTTGAAGATCTTGGTATGATAGCAGGAAAAGTGAACCAAGAAGGGGAAATAAAATTTGAGTTTCCTGGTTTTAAAACTAGTAACTATTACACTAAAGAGTTAGCTTTTCAAAAAATTAACCAGTAAGTATGAGATTTTTTTCGCTTATAGATAATAGAAATATTTTTTATCGCTCAAACCGAGTTCCCTAATATTTATATGTTGGTATTTTATTCTGAACCGAATATGAGCTGGTCTTAGTTGCATCTTTTATTTTAAGTTCGTTATTATAACTTTTGATATGTGTTTTAATTTAATTTTTACATGTGAACTTACACAAATAACATCGTGCAAAAATGATATGCTCCATAGCAAAAAAGAAATGATATATATTTTTTTTGAATTCATTTTCTTAAGACACCCTAGAAAATGTTCAAATGTAGGTATTCTTAACGACTGCGAGTCTGGAGTTTTATCTATGTTTTCTCTACTCCAAAACAAAATTTATTATAGAAGTTAACAGTTGTATTTATATTTATAACAATATTTCTCGCTAGTAACCTAGTAAAGTCTAGTAAGTTTTAAAAATGTTATTAACATCTTCCAGGCGTAGTCCATATCCAGATCTCTGTACTGCGTTGGTTTTTTTATCCCCTATAAAATATAAACTTAATGCCTAGTTAAAGACGCGAAGAGATGATCTACTGAGCTTTGGTCTCTTTTAACAAACCGTGGGGGCCCAGTGTGAATTGGTGGATGCAGTTGTGTGGCGTCCTGTTGCTAGAGTTTTCTAGTCGCCCAATAAGACAAGACTATTATTCATGATGATAACCAATGTCTTTATGCGACTTCAAAAGCACGAAAGTGCTCTAAATCAAATGTCACGCAAACAGTCACCCAAACATAAATTCTGCATTTACAGAGCATACATTATTAAAGCAATGCTAAAGCCATTATATGTTACATATTTACTTCAAAATGTACACAAATTTTTAAAATAACTTTACACACTCTCCTGAACCATAAGGGTAAGGGCTGACTCACGGCATAAACGCTTAATCATTTCTTTCTAAATATAACAGTCAATCTTCTTCTGAATTTTAAAGTATTATTGTATAAATTTTACAAACAATCATTCATATTCATAGAGTTAGTACTCATATTTATTTTAAAATATTTTCTTTATATTATATAATAATAACGATATTTTATAATTTCAGAGTATTATCTCGAAAAATATACATTCCTCCAGAACTAGTTCTAGAATGGGAAGTTGTCAAAAAAATGGAAGATATAAAATTATTGAAAAAGGAAGAACTTAGTTTTAGTGTAAGTCCTATTTAAGTAATATTAAGCGCAACTTCGTTGGTTGGCACGTGCATCCGTAACTACGTACATACTCATGATCAAAACACGTTTATAGTGTCTACTAACGGAATTGAAAATACACACGGCACATAAAATTAAGTACACAAATCCCCTTTAATGCGACATTACAAATACATACCTCGTAAATAAACTGGCTTCCAGTTAAACAGTAATAATATCAAAAACAATTAGGTATGTCGTTATTACCAACTTATTGGATACATGTATACAATCATTATTCCCCACTACCAAAGTCACTAGTGGGTATTGAAATATTATGCAATTTATAGTTAGCCCAATTAATATTTTAAATGTAACCAAGAATACGTACAGCAACAAAAATCTCTTTACCATCCGTACTAGTTCGAGACTGTATTACGGCAAGGTAAGTTTCTAGTCCTGGAGTGAAGATATATCTTAAAGTGATAGCTATATTATTGTTACTTTTTAAGAGCTGGCTTTAGAATTCTCTTATGGCGCATGTGTTTCCAGATTATTTTGAAATTTGTAAAATCGATCAAATGTACTAAAACTAATTTGCGGTATTAACTCGTCGTCTGCACTCTGTTTTAAAGACTCTAGTTGCAAAGTGTGTAAATCTAATTAAAAACTTAAGTTACCTGTATTTATATTTATTGGTTTCAGATGTTGTCACCAGATATTTTACAAATAAATGATGTGAAGCCGTCTACTTCTTTCAAAACGTATACCAGAAAGCCAAAGCCACAGACTGATGAAGGATCTGCCGAAGCCATTGGGGTAACTGAAGTTGTTGATATGAGTTGTTGATGCAATACAATACACGCTGATTTAGCAAGGTGCGAACTTTGCTTGTTACCTTTTCTACTGTTGCTTTTGAAAGAGTAGCCGACCGTTTGCATGTGATATATCGCTTCACATTGGACTATACTAGGATTAATATTATTAAGATTTTGTTTTATAGAAGTAAACGCTTCTTTTTATTGACTATTACATTGGTTTTGCATCTAGGATCTAATCTAATCTATTTTTGGAATACTTAAATAATGAGTAAGCAACTGTTATAACAATTTTTTGAGTGTCAAACCTTTGTTTTATACTTTAATGTTTTGAATAGTTTATTAATGAAATTGAATCCGCAAATCACGTCGTGAACTGATTGATACCTGAATCTCACTTACCGTGATTTTATTGTATTGTATTTCTGTATGGTCCGTGCTCATGAATACCCTGGGGTAATGGGCTGAGATGATGATGATAGTAATAACATAGAAAAAATACTTAAAAAACCGGCCAAGTGCGGTGCTATTTTAACTATCCGGCTATCACGGTTCATGAGATACAGTCTGGTGACAGATGGACGGACGGACAACGGAGTTTTAGTAACAGGGTCCCGTTTTCTACCCCTTGGGTCGTACCCTAACTCTAAAGATAACATAATTCCAATTAGGACTTTACATTAATGTAAGCAATATATCAAAGAACAACTTCCGCTGTTTATTACAACATTAAATGCCTTTTCTTTATTTTGCAGGACTTTCAGTTAGCAAGCAATTTATTAGAGGAAGAATCGACGGTCTTATGGAGCAAAACTTGTGCAAACAAACGCGCCATTGCTAATGCAATTACGAAGGCATCCGATGAAGATCGAAGTGTTTACACATCTGCTTTATATGATATTTTAACAAATCGAAAAACTAAAAATAAAAGAAAGTCTCCAGAGAGTGACTAAGTTCTAGATGTGTAAGTAGGTAGGATATGTGATTCGAATGATATTTTTCTCTTACATACTATGTGCATTAAATATCTGCACCCTATTACTCCCGGAGAGTACTTTGGTCGCTTAGTAGTCAGGGCGATCTTCTGTACGTTTTCACCAAACCGTTATGTAATGTGAGCAAAAATAGTCCGTGCTTGTTTGTCACTGGGATGTAACAACTGTAAGTGTTTTTCGGATGACCGAAATAATTCCAAGTGTTCATTAATTATGTGAATGAGAAAGAAATATTCGTCTGGGTGGATTACGCCGAAACTGAAGATACTAAATGCACGCCTTGACTGATTGATTTAGTATTATCCAAAAGTTGTAAAAAGACTGTCATGTAGTGCGTAGACTATGTTTTAGTTATATGTATGATGTTAAACATTAAGCGCAAGAGAGACAGCGGCCGCATTGGCATCCACATGGTTTTTTATTGTTTATTTTTTAGAATACGTTCATATCTCTGCGCCGCGCCAAGAAGCGTTCGCGTTCAAACTTTGAACTTTGTAGGCTGGTAGGACCCCTAACCATGGTATATATTTTTTGTTTTAATTTCTGCCGAGGGTTAATCCAACTATGAAAATACTATCGTTTTTATCATTAAGTATCAGCGCACACAAAAAAGAGCTTAAATGCTACGGAAGAATGCGACATCGAAAAGGTGCCGGCACGCGAGGAGCTCGTATTCTATGTCAATGGCATTTAAGTTTATTTTCCAATGTCATTAAATATCCTATCCGCTTCGTTCCTATTATTGTGCACTGATGTTAAGTGATAAAACTTAATTATAATATTTTAATGAAACCACTCTAATCGTGTACATAGCAGTTTTATGTTCAATCTGTGATATTAATAACTAGCCAAACCTTGCAGTTACTAGAATAAAGTAATAAGACTACCTTTATTATAAAATAATCTTACTTAATGTACAAACTCAAAGACTTGTCCATTATTTTAACAACCAATACATATGTTAATTGTTCATATTCAGTGGGAACTCCTGGGTGTGTAAGCTGAAGAAACTTTATGGAACTTACTATAAAAAATTCAAAGATACAATAAACGATCCTGGCGTCAAAATATATATTGAGATGTTTTTTAAACACAATAATAAGAACTATAAAACTACCTTCAGATTAAAAAACTTTAATTGGCATAGATACAGTTTTTTTAAAAGGTCTTATGAACGTCAACTTTGAAACTAAACTGTTACACACTAATATTTAACCCTTAAAGGGACTGAGTTGTTTTAATTATTCATTAATTTTCCACCTTACGTTAACAGAAAAAGGTTCATTTTACGGTAACAATATATTACCAATATGGTACCATTGTCCTATTAAGGGTTAACGACTCATTTCACTGAGGCTCATTTCTGGCCGAAGATTAAACAGATTAATAAACTATGAATATATTATGTAAGCTCATAAAAAAAAACTTAGCTTTATTTGATATACTATCATGTGCTTTTGTAGACGTTTAGTGTAATACAATCAGGTGTTTCTGCTGAATATAGTGTCACCTACATTCGTATATTTAAGTGTCATGTAATCTACAAAGTACCTAAATATTTTAATTAGTTTGTAAGTTATAGTTTGCCTATATTGAGGAATAAACGACCCAAAGATCTAGCTTGGAGTGCATTCTGATATATATCTTCGTAATAAAAAAAAAACAATTTTATTTTATTTTTCAACTTACTATCCCTTGGTTTAAATATTACTTGCAGTTTTTTTGCAATTGACAGTAAAAATAAGCAAAGCACTAACAGGGGCGAGAAGTGTTATGCCTATGTTTTTTATTCATCATCATCATCATCATTTCAGCCATTCGAAGTCCACTGCTGAACATAGGCCTCCCCAATTGCTTTCCACGTAGATCGATTCTTTGCCGCCTGCATCCACCGGCTCCCCGCCGCCCTGACCAGATCGTCGGTCCATCGCGTTGGGGGCCGCCCTCTACTACGTTTGCTGATTCGTGGTCGCCATTCAAGAACCTTAACGCCCCATCGGTCGTCGGTTCTTCGAGCTATGTGCCCCGCCCATTGCCACTTCAGCCTGCAAACGCGCTTCGCTATGTTTATTATTATTAGTAGATTATTAGTAATCCGTTACAGTTTCTTAATTGCTTCATAAGCAGCATTTATCTAGTCTAGAAATAAGGAACAGTCTTGTACTTATTGATACAGTTAACGTACATAATGATAGCAAAGCAAATTATTAGCGCACTTTTACGTTAGTCAAATTAAAATGTCTAAATTTTGAACTCAAATCCGGTATAGTGAAATAAAAAAGGAAAATATTGCTGGCTTAATTACCACCTACAACCCTACCTATATGTACGCTAATACCTCCCATCCTCCTCGCTTGGAAATATCAACCTGGCTCATTTAAAATGTTGATAATGATGGCGAAACAGCTATATTTTCTACACAACACACGACTTATTCGTAACCGTAATGCAAACGGTTATAAAAGCGCACTCCTAATCAGATGTCCGGAAATTTGATTACTTGCGCATAAAAATGTTTTTTAATTGATGGAGAATTTCTAACCGCAAACAAAGATTAAAATATATTAATTTACATAAAATTAAAAAGCCAGCCTATTTGTGTTTTCCTTTTTCAAAAAGAGTTGGTAGGTAATAACAAATTTACAATACATCTAGAGTCTAGACCCAGAAACAAGACAAGCACTCATTAATTATAAGTTCAGTCGCCGAATGTCCATTTCGCTATATGTCCCCCGATCTAAAATCTAAAAGGAGCCCAGTGTTATTGTTTTTTATATAACCAAGTGAAAGCAAGCAAGTGATGGATTAAAAATATCTTTGTAACAATTCCCGCGCTACTATAATTTCCCGAAAAATCGAGAAACTATTCAACACGACACGTGTTTCGCCCTTACACAGGGCATCTTCAGGTAAGATAGGAGCCTCAGAACAACGTTCAACGTCCGCCACGTCATCGCGGTCTGAGTCAGAGTGACCGTTATGAAATTTTTGAACCATACGTAATAGAGGTGATCTAGCGAACGTATTTTGTTCGTTCAGCACAAAGACATTTAACTATGGCTCATATTTAATGTGTCATCAAAATTAATAAATTACCAACCTAACCTAACCTTTTTGTACATCAAAAAATTCTGATGGAGCACCTAATCCCCTATTAGATGCTAGATCAGTATTTTTGATGATCAAAAAAGTATTTTTTAGAGGTTCAGTTTATTATATTCCTTTAACTATTACTATAGACAGGACATTGAGATCAAAACTGTAATCCACAACTTATTACCAAGTGGTAACAAGTCGCTCAGTATGATTTTATGCGCCCTCTAGTGTAGTCGTGTTTGTGCGTGAACAGATTTGACAAATTTTATAGAAAATATGCCAAATTGCGTACTGCGATATTGCAAATCCCGTTATGATAAAAAAGCTGAACGTGATTACAGTTTATTTTCGTCAGTATTTTTTATATTTACTCAATAATCAGACTATATAATAATTTTCAATAAATTATTCTAGAACATTACCTATGAATTACCTATAAATCCAATCACACAACAATGTTAGATATTGCTTTGAAGTAAACTCGATTCTGGTCTACGGGATTGTATAAAAAGCCTTATTTATGATTAGTGTTCGCGGGGTGGGTTTATTTCAAAAATGAGTGTTGTCAATAGGTACTATCTAGGTACTTATGTTAATTCACATTGTTTTTTAATTAGTAGTGTTGAATTTAATAAGTTAACACTTTTACTAAATAAATAATAAGAATCATTTAAAACACCGGAATTTTTATATACTACTCTAATTGTCACTTGCTTATTCAAGTTTTATGTTTTTATACCGATTTTGGTTAACCTTCTTCAAAATTATCGGTACGTCGAATCTAAACGGAACATCCCTACTGCAGAGCGACGCCTACCGTGGAGTAGGTAAAACTTATTCTAATTGTTTTTTATATGCTGTTTTGCTTTTCAACGTTAGATAGCGCTACTTCCGCGCCAGCTCAAATTTTTTGTATGGAATAGTCTCTAATAGCCGCTCTATTACTATATTAAATCTCTTTGGTTCAGCAGTAGGTTTCTGTCATTGTGCTTAATTATTTCTAGATTTTCCAATACACACAGCCGTAGACCCTTTTCATGTAAATGTAATATTTCAAAATTATGATTATTACTCAAGGTGTGCCCAGAGTCGATAAGGTGTTTGGCAAAATGAGATTTGTCTGGACAATTATGCCTATAAGCAGCTATATGCTCCTTATATCTGGTTTCAAAGTTGCGTCCAGTTTGCCCAATATAGACACTGTGACAAACCTCACAAGTTAATTTATTATAGGGATCTGACGGCAGTCATGGTCCGAAGGAGGAGGGATGGTGGTGGGCGGGGCATCATTATTGCCTCTGCCTACCTGCCCTTCGAAGAGGCGGAACCTGTATCAACCAAGCTACGGGAACTGGTAAATCACGGCAGACACAGCGACCTAGAACTCATTGTGGGCTGCGACGCCAATGCGCATTATGTTGACTGGGGCAGCTCAGACATCAACAGCAGAGGAGAGAAACTCCTGGAATAACTGGTGAGTTCATCTTTACATGTTACTAACAAGGGATGTAAACCAACATTCTTCAATGCCGGAAGGGCGGAGGTAATTGACATTTCAGTGGCTAATCAAAAACCGGTAAGGTATATTACATGATGGCATGTGTCGGATGAGGTAACGTTATCGGACCACAACTACATCTGCTTCAAGTATAGGGCTCAGGTCAGTAGGACACTACGTAGGCACTTTACGTAGGAGGAATCCCAGAAACACCGACTGGTCAGATTTCAGAGGAGACCTCGGGGCCGAGCTAGGCAAAGTTCAGGGCAGATTAAGTAAATTCAACAATAGACATTGAGTTTGAGGCTGACCGAATAACTAATGCCTTGCTCTCTTCAAGCAAGGTCACTGCATCAAAACTACCTTGGTGGACGAAAGAGGTAGCAGAGATGAGAAGGGAAACGTGAAAGGCTTTCAATAGAGCAAAAGCTACCATGAACTTTGAGGAATACACCATCTCTCTAAAGCTATATAGCAAAATGGTACGCAAAGCCAAGCGTCAGGCATGGCGGGCACACTGCGAAGAGATAAGCTCACTTCCTGAGGGAATGAGTATTAGACACTCACGACTGTTAAGAAGTCGAATGGGGAGCGCACGGAGTCCATACATGAGACCCTAGACACACTTTTAAGGACCCACTTTCCGGGGTCAATAGCCCTAAGGGCGAATGATGATCCACTAAGCCTGGAAAACCAGATAAAACATACTTGCAGGGCAGACTGGACCATTGCAAAGAGAATTGATGAATAGATGACAATAGACTGAGATGGGCAACTGGTAGCTTCCAACCCTTTAAAGCTCCTGGCCCAGATGGAATCTACGCTGCAATTCTTCAAAAGGGATCCTCAGAATTGAACACTTACCTCTGTAGGCTTTATAAGGCCTGCATATCGTTTGGATATATTCCGAAAGCCTGGAGAAAGGTTGAGGTCATATATATACCGAATCAAGGCAAACCGGACTACGAAGAGCTACGTGCGTACAGGCCCATTAGTCTTCAATCGTTTAGGAAACTTCCCCTACAGAAGTTTCAATGTGCGTATCAATCCGGGAAATCAACGGAAACAGCACTACACCTAGTTGTTAAGAGGGCAGAGGCCGCGATCGAAAATAAGGAAGTGTGCCTGGGAGCCTTTGTTGATATAGAAGGCGCCTTCTACAGAACAACCTTTGAATCGATAAGAGCAGCAGCTAGGGACCACGGTATCCCTGACACGATCTGTAAATGGATAGACTGCATGCTTAAGGGTAGAATCATTACCTCAGGTAAATTTGGTGAGACACTAATGGTAAAGACCACGAAAGGGTGTCCGCAGGCGGGAGTTTTGTCACCCCTCCTGTGGAGTGGATTCTATTCTAACCAGACTAAACCAAGGACCATATCAGAAAATAGGCTATGCTGACGACCTTGTCATTATGGTCAATGGGAAGTTTCCCAATATCGTATCACAACTGATGCAAAGAGCCCTGGGTCAGCTTGAGGAATGGTGCGACGACAACCACCTCTCTGTAAACCCTGGGAAGACGACCGTGATTACATTCACTAAAATGAGAAACCTGTCAGCGTTAATAACGCTGACTCGGGTGCCCTTTGGTTCGCCTAAAATTGTTTGTCCTAATATGGTTTGGCCAAACCGTTTTGGCCTAAACTTAAAACGTACAAATATTGTTTCGCCTAAAAATAGTTTTGCCACCATTATAGTTTGGCCAAAGAATTGAAAGGCTTAATTTTAGAATGTCTAATGTAAAAAACCCAAATTATATTGGCATAACTTTATTTTGGCATAACGATTATTTCGCAAATTTATAAAAGGTCTAATTTTAGCATATCTAAAATGAAATGTGCCAATAATGTATTGGAATAAAAGCATAGAATTTTATTGAGAAAATAAACTGACAGAAGCGAATCGCTGCAAACCCGACTCCACGTAGTCTTGTCTGCCCTACCCTAGAGGGCCGCCGGAGCCCCGCAGCGCCGAAGCCGTGACGGAAACTATGCATGCTGCATGCCTGCTTGCACGCTTACATGCTGCATGACTGCATGTCTGCATGCCTGATGCATACCTGCTTGCATGCTGCATCTTTGCATGCACGCTGCATGCCTGCACGCATGCTGTGTTTCTGCTTGCATGCTGCATGTCTGCATGCATGCTGCATGTTTGCTTGCTATGTTAAGATTAATAAATATTAATACATAAATGAAAAAAGACACAATATCATGTATCAAGTTTTTTATTTTTACTACGAAAACTTACTTTTTGTTAGATACCTACAATGTGATGAAATCAAGTTGCAACAAAATAATGCAATTCTTTTGCCAAGTTATTTTGCCTTATAAAAATGAGTAGCCGTTTTGTACTTTATGATTTTTAATTTTGTGCGAATTAATATTTAGGAATTGTATACTTTAGGGATTACGAACGACAATGTGGCGATAAAAAGTTAGGCGAAGTGAAATTAGGGCAAACACGATTCTGAAGAGTGAAATTAGGCGAAAAAATTTTAGGCTTTTCGTTTGGGTGCCATTACAAATTAGGCGTACAAAAAATTAGGCGATCCGATAGGGACCCCTTACCGCCGCTGCATACTGTTATAGAGGCGGAGGCCTGGAAGGCAATCCACAGATTGAAAGTGGCTGGTCTGTGGGATCCGTCTAGTAACCAGGGTAAACATACAAGATGTGAGGCTAATTCCAGCCTCAAAAGGCTCATGAGTATGGGGACTGATAAACAATGTCCTGTATTCATGTTCAAAAATAAAGTCAAAATAAAGGTCCCCACTAGGGATGAATGGGAGCAAGGGCCACCTACTCCTGATGTAAACAGCCTTGTCTGGTATACTGATGGTTCCAAAATGGATTCTGGTACGGGCGCGGGTGTTTATTCCATAAACCATGAAATTAGCCAAAGCTTAGGCGAATATGCTACGGTTTTTCTGGCTGAAACATATGCAATAATCATATGTGCTATGAAGATCCTCGACCTGAACATCAGGGACCGAGTGATTTACATACTCAGCGACAGTCAAGCTGCGCTCAAGGCTATCGCCTCAGTGCGAGTAGACTCAAGGCTGGTACTAGAAGCTGCTCAATCCCTTAACAGACTGGGCCGGACAAACAGGGTAACCCTCATGTCGATACCAGGCCACGCCGGATTTAAAGGGAATCGGAAGGGACAGGGCTCGGAATCTATATTCACGGGACCGGAGCCATGCATTGCACTCTCTATGAGTACAATAGCCACGACGCTAAAAAAGTATATGGTGGAGAAACATCTATCGGAATGGCAGCTGCTACCGGCGCTTAAGCATTCAAAGGCCTTCATCGGGGAGACAGGGAGCCGCTGGTGTAAGGCCCTCTGTGAAGGTAGCAGGAATCAAGCCAGACTGATAATTGGGGCTCTAACAGGGCATTATGCCACAAACAAAATGCTCCACAGGATGCGACTAGTGCAATCACCGCTATGTCGTAGATGTGGTGACGAAGAGGAAGACATGGAACACCTGCTGTGACTCGTTGGCTGCTTGCCGAATGAGTCTCCTGGGGGTGGCCTACCCACAACCAAGGGACTATGGGCTCCAATCTGCAAAGACTGTTATAAAGATGATGGTAACAATATTTGGAGATTTCGAGTGATAGGCAAGGGGATGCACAAAAGATCCGACATAAGGGTCAAAGTGCGCCACGGTTAGTCTGTGGCCCCCGCTATAAGATAAGATAATTTATATATACCCGATTTTTTACTATTTTCTATGCGATCTTTTCCGTTACAAAGATAACTAAGTGAATTTTTAGTTTTGAACGCTGTATTTATTTCATTTTTCTTAAGCAATTTAGAAATCTGTCTTCTAACTGAGCCCATATACGTTAAACTGCCTGTATATTTATTGTTTACTTTTAATCAGATTATCAACCAAAGTAGTATCATATCCATTACTAATTGCTCAATTTAATCAATTCTTTATCATAGTTAGTGGACGACATAGGTATGGTCATTAATCGATGAATGTAACTTCTAAACGCTGCTAATTTATGTTGGATAGGATGACACGAGGATGCTGGGATAGTAGTGTCGGTATAAGTTGGTTTTCTGAATATTTGAAAATCGTGTTTATTTCCGACTCTTGAAATAGTTAAATCAAGGAAATTAAGTGAGCTATTTTCCTCTATTTCTAATTAAACTTTATTTTTGGATGTATTTTGTTGATTTTATCAACAAATATATTTAATTGCCGAATAGTGCCCAACCAACATAAAATTATGTCATCCACATTTCTGTAATAATATAATATGTTACTACTTCTATTCAAAATATCACTTGCTTACAATGGATTTCCGCAAAGTAACGCCTGAATCAATAAATTATGAAAGCAATTCTTGATAATGATGATGATAATGATGCTTGATAAATAGACGTATTTTCTTAAATTTTGCGAAAAGGACATATTACTGCGACTAGACTTCTTTATGCACATTACAACACTTCACTTCACTATCACACATGTCATGGCATGACTTGATGATTATCTCAGCCCATTCACGTCTTACTACTGAACACGGACTTCCTCTGAAGAAACAAGGTGCGAGGGATTCAGGTTGTACTCTACGTGGACCCAGTGCGCATTGTCGGAGACACGTGTGAGGCGTCGGTGACCGTGTCCGACCACCTAGTACCGCGGAATAAGCGCTCTCAAGAAAAGGGTCTTAATATTATTATTATTAAAGGTTATAAATGAGAAAATGAAAATATATAAACATATAGCTAAGTGTAAATAACTTTTAGAAAAAAAATTACCTCGGACGTGTCGTCTTATTTTTAATTTGGTATTTTAGACAAGCATATCACATAAGTATAATAAAAAATAAGTAGCTCAAAGATACAAAATAAAACAACTACGTAGCTATACATCAAACTTTTAATCTCTTGTTCAGTTTTATAACATTTAAATTTATTTTAAATGGACTCGTAATGGTTCTCATTTCCAATTCCCGCCGGTTGTAACTGTTATCTATCACAATAGTATTAACATTAATAAAATATACATTTTCGGTGTATCTATTCATTATATTTTAAGACAATAAACATACTTTGTCTTTCGTCGTTCAATAAACGTCACAATCCTTTGTCATGAAAACAACATAGCATTATTCCCTTGACATAAAAGTGTGTACTTAAGTAAATACAATATAATAATACGAGAAATCTGGGATAATCAAATTACCATTAATTATATGTTAACATTTCATATAATGTTACATCGCAACGAGACACGTACCAACAAACATGTGTTATGAATATTGTGGTAAATTAAATAGAAAACATTAACTAATATTATTTACTTTGACTATTATAATATTTTTAAAATGTCACTCGGTAGTGGTTACGACTTACGATAACATACAAAATTTTAAATTTATAACCAAGTACGCTAGAAAACAATATCGATTGGTTAGATTTTTGCAACACGAGTGGTAAAGATTAGCATCTTATTGAGATGTAACTTATATAGATACACAGTAAAATTCTGATAATGTTTCCGCTTAAATTGCCTGTAGCTGCGTTCGTTAAACTAAACTAGAATCACCGGAGTCCTCTGAGGTCAGTCCTTTTGGGGACTTTAAGCCACGCCCACGAGTTCCAATCAAAATGTAACTGTGTTTTATATTAAAAATTCAAATATAGTTAAACAAGTTATAAAATTTCAAATTACAGCAACGAATTGATAGTTATTTCATACATAGCAACATTAAAATAGGTATTGTAGATAAGTATATGCCTAATTAATATTTGCAGTGATTAGGAAATATGGTTATTTGCGTTGGTAGATATTTTGTTCTTAATACAAATTACATTTTAGTAAATAAACAATCTTAATTTCTTTCGTGAATCTTGCGTTAAAATGTTAGAGACAATCTCAGACCAAATAAAAACTTTTTTTTCGTCTGAGGATACAATCTGAACTAACAGTTTATGGTCTAGTCACACATTACTTTAATCACCATCTTGGTGGCATTAATAAACTCTACGGTATACAGGACTCTGGACATACATTTATGATAAAGAGAGCATGGGGAGAAATATTATATTCTCACAATCTACCTAAGCAATATTAACGTCATGTGTCAAAAATATTCGTTTACCATATTACACCTCCAAAGGCAGAAATCACTACTAAAACTTCCGAAGTTAACTCAACGAGGCCAGAATATCTTCAGAATGTACTAGCTTTAAAAAATAAACATTATTAAAAAAAAAATATGTTATCCTGTGTAATTTATCGAATTAAAATTCTGATTAAGTAGTGCCTAATAGAACTGCAATATGGTGAAATCGATCGTTGACGATCTTTTATGCCTTTTATGTTAATACTTTTACGGTGTACAAATTTATTTCTACTCTTGCCATTTCGTACTTCAAAAGACATGTCTTCTTCTTTATATAATTTAAGCGCTAATACAGGTAAAAAAATATAATGAAAACATTAATTTCAAATTGATACTAAATACATATAATGAAACTATTTAACAACTTGTATTGTTGTCGTGTAGGAAAATACCGACCGTGCAGTCGTAAATGGGTTATTCTACGCGTTATTTTAAAGATTTTCCTCAGTATGAATTTATTGCCTAATAAAGCTTACCATGCTTTGTCTAAACTGCGACATAACACAGTAAGTATATGAACCCAGAAAAAATATTTTAAATAATTATACAATATTATTGGCATTTATTTTCTGGGTAGACTTTTAACCCTTTATCTGCGGTCATTCAATGGGTGCAAACTACTAAAAGGCATAATTTATTTTGTACTGATTCCTATCGATAACAATTGTGAACACTTACCTCGCGTCCATACTTTATTGTCACGTCAAAAGAAGCGATATCCATAAATTATAAACAAGGACTATTTATTTTATTTGTGATATTATTACTGATTGTGTGTTTTGGAAACAATAATGTAGGTAGTACTAGCAAATCTTTTTAGGCACTAACTTAAGTTAGACATAGGTTGAATTGAAACCCTATATTTCTCATATGATTTAATTTGCTAGAGCCCAAAAGATCTGCTTCGTGGATTGTGATTTCATTAATTTCTTTCTGTTGTGGAGGGGCGCCGCGCATTGTTCCTCTGCGGGATGACAAACTCGGCGTGTCGGGGCGCGAATGGGTTGGTGGCCGCGAATGTACTGCTTGGAGCCCTATAGAAAAAACAGTTTTACATTTTACGTAACTTTATTTAAATATCAGATATACATGGATGCAGACATTAAGCCATTGGTGCCCGTTATGACAATTCTAGGATAATAAAAAGAAAATTTTATTTACTTTTGTGGTATATAATATAGGTCCCTTTATTGGACCATTACCATTAGCTCAGTTCGTACTTCCTTGACTGTGATGAATCCTTAAGGATACTTAGTGCTACTTTATTGGTAACGGTTTTTAAGAGATCTTTACATAAATACATAATATCACACCTGTTTCGCCGAAGGGGTAGTAGGCAGAGACACACTATACGCCCACACTTCGCCATTTATATTGTTGGTCTCACGTAACAGGTGGCGAGCCTATTGCCGCTTTCCGGGCACTTATGTGTTCGCCAGAGTACCTACCTACGTTGATCGGCAGGTGCATCACTTGCAGGTAAGGTTGGCTTGTACGCCTCAGATCTTGGTAGGAGCCCTATACACCTAATCATACTAATTGGTTTATCTAAATGTCTTGGTGGGAGATAGAATCTTGTCTAGTTTATTGCTAATTTTTTTTAAATCACGAGCAATTTTTACGTATATAAAACCCGATTTGTCAGTGTGTTGTACCAAGCGGGTTTTTTACAAACTGAGATACTTGCATACAACGTAAAATCCCTTAAGGTAGTGTGGGTACAGACTTGTTGGCGGCGAGGTCTGCGGCGGCGGACAGCTGGCGCGGCGGCAGTGCGGGCGGCCGCGCCGGCGACCCGCTCACCCGCGGCGGGATCTGCCCACAAAGATCACTTCGTTTTTACCAATACCTATTTATTATTTCCGACATTATAAATTAATTGGGATCAACTTAGTAAGGCGCACGCGACTCTAATAATTTTTTAATTTGTATTAGTTACACGGGTCTGGCCAATTACAATAACTAACTCAATGAGTAATTTTACATGCATATATAGTTAAAAATATAATTAAAGAGGACATTTATATTCACAAAAAGACGACAATTTTTCCTTGATTGATTCCCAGCTATCTACGAATATGTCACAGTCAGGGTCATAGTCTTGTATCTGATTTAATGGAAAACGGCTCTCAGCGCAAAGTAATCGCGTGTTATAGATACTTACTGTTATGACTTTGGAACAATTTCATTCGGATTTGGAATTCTCTGGCGGTGGATGTGTGTTCTCCTATAATCCCGGGTCTCTTTCGCGTCACGACCATGAGGTCATGGTTTTAGCCATTTTCACCTTGGTGAGAGGCGGACTGTGGTCAGTAGGGGGGATATTAATGGGATAAAACAAATCATTCTATCCCATTAATATCCCCTTTATTCAATTTTAATGGCACCTCATCTTTTGAAATGATGATGGTGCCATTAAAATAATGAAATTAAGGTGAAAGTGACTGTGCCTGGAAGTGCGTTCACGCCAGACTGCTGCAGCATGACCTTAGGTCCTTATCACATTGCTTCGTGAGAAGAGACCCGTGCTCAGTAGTGGGAAGATAATATGCTAAAATGACGGTAATGAGATTCGCCCAGCGGCATAAGTTCGAATGTCACTCATTGAGTTTATCAGATTTTCAGTGTATGACGTCGTGTAAATTTGTATGGTAAGTAAAAAAAGGTGCGTCAAAAACTGTTTCCGCTGCGACAAAGTGGCTCCAGCGGAATTTTTTTTATTCCATGGATGTCGGAGAACAAATATAATATATTGTGGCGGTCGGGTTATGTGCGAATAGCGAAGGTAATCAGTTTTTTCACTGTATTTCGTAAATTATTAAGTGTAATGAGATAAAATTTTACTTGTGAATAGTTGAATTAATACAACAATGAAAATGTGATAAACTCAAAGAGTGAAATTCTAACTTTTTCCGCTGGGGCAACGTACACCCTCTTGCGGGTCCCCAGAAACTAGTGCGAGAGTTTTTTGTTTTTTTTTGTTCTAAATAATGGCTTTGTGCTGTGCGAGAGTAACCTCTGGCGGGTCCCTCGGTCGCGGCGGCGCGGCCTGTGAGTGCGCGCGCAGCAGACGCTGCTGCAGCGGCGCAGGCGGCCCGTGCTCAGTAATTGGACGTTTTCTAAGATAACGTTATTATTATGATGATATTAAAACTAGTGCGAGAGTGACCTCTGGCGGGTCCCTCGGTCGCGGCGGCGCGGCCTGCGAGTGCGCGCGCGCCAGTCGCTGCTGCAGCGGCGCGGGCGGCGGCGGGCGGCGCGGCGGCAGGCTGTCCGTGCGGCCCAGCTCCCTACCACCACCTTCTCTGCTACTGCTGCCACTAGCCGACTAGAAAGAATTATCCTCTTATAACATACTTTTCTTTTACGCTCCGTATTTTCAATTTGGAGTACTTTGCTACAATTAAGAGATAAGTATTTTCTGATAATTACAATTATTTAGTTTCAAGATAAGCATCATTAAGACTTGCGTTATGAATTTTAAATAACGGATAAACGTACATTAATATTTACAATTTTTTTTATAAACACGTACTTAATATCCATAGGAAAACACCTAGACCAGAACATATATTCATGTTTATGCACGCAAAGATTTGTCCTGTCCGGGAATCGAACCCACGAACTCTGAAGCGGAGTGCAGGTATACTGACCTCCACGCTATATCGGTGGACAAATAACAGTTAGCATCTGTCTGCAGCCTGAGTTGCAGTTTAGTAGAACTTATATTACCACCAAGCTGCTATTGAAAACTTTAGAGGGTTCTTTTGTAAG
The DNA here is from genome assembly GCA_949126915.1 of Musotima nitidalis. Taxonomy (NCBI): domain Eukaryota; kingdom Metazoa; phylum Arthropoda; class Insecta; order Lepidoptera; family Crambidae; genus Musotima; species Musotima nitidalis. The sequence goes on along the minus strand of OX421418.1, from coordinate 10,727,568 downwards.
CATTAGTGCACGTCTTAGTGGTAATGGTAGCATATTTTACCTCCCGAGGTTGCAACGGCAACACCCGCTGCCTATCTGGCGGTTCACGGCGAGGCGACTCTCGATTGAGACAGTCAGAATCCTCTCGTACCGTCCGGTCCGGCGCCTGCGTCCGATCGGTCAGGTCTCGTGAGGCCCGGTCCGTCTCGTCTCGAACCGATCTGTCTGGTATGTCTCTCGGCCGCTCCTGTAAGCTTCGCGTTTCGGTCGCCACAATCGCCTCGGTTTTGGCAAAAGACGCGCGTGCCTTGCCTGCGCGGTTCACCGGTGAACGTCTTTCGACCTAGAACAGTAGTATAAAGCATGTAATCCCTGTGTTCTTCAGTTGTAGAGGACGACCAATATGATATGTGTATAATTAGTTTCGGTTCTATTTTTCCCACTAGGTTTTGCCCTACGCCGGGGGAAACTATGACCTGTGAAGGGCACTGCTTGGCGGAAGGGGCGCGTCCACTGCGCCTCTCTGTGGAGGTCCTTCCGGTTCTGGCCTAGTGGTTATAGGCTGCGGGCGGGGTGTCAGACGCTGCAACGCAGTTACAGGCCCCCCGCCCCTTCTCAACAAGCGGCGGGCGTCGTCTGAACATTTTGGTGGTTATTACTGCTGGCGGTCGCGTCTGCTGGTGAGACCCACACCCTCTTTTGGTCCCCCTTTCACCGGTAGGCAGTGCATAAATGCATTTTGTAACCAACGTAAAAAAAAGAAAAATGGCTCGAAAACAAATTAAAAAAAAACATTATACTAAATAATCTCCGGTTTTCGTACCACGCTGCCCTAAATAATGTGATCATCGGTTGCAGTAGGTAGCACGTAAGGTCCCCCCCGACTGGTCTCCACCTTGTCGTGGTGGGGGGGGCTGAGTACCTCCCGGTAGGGCGCAGGAGGCGCCAGGGAAAAGGTAACACCCAGAGACCGACGACTCTGGGTGCCCTTAGTACTGACTACCGGGGGAGAAACTAAGAGGGTCCTGTGGAGGGCGCAGCGGGCGGGTCAGGAGGGCCCGTCAAGCAGCGCCAGGAAGGTCTTAGGCAATGGGGGCAGGGGGCCCCTGCTGTCTAACTATAGACCCTCCGAGAAGTCGGCCACACACGCTATGGTCGCACAAGGAGGTAGGAGGGGCGCGTCCACTGCGCCTCTCTGAGGAGGTCCTCCCGGTTTTGGTCCGGGGGACGTTGGCCGCAGGCGGGGTGTCAGACGCTGCAACCCAGGTACTGGCCCCCGCCTTTTTCTCAACAAGCGGCGGGCGTCGTCGGAAGATTTTTAGTGGGTATTACTGCTGGCAGTCGCGTCTGCTGGTGGTGAGTCCCACACCCCCTTTCGGTCCCCCTTTGGCCGGCAGGCAGTGCGTAAATGCATTTTGTTACCGACGTAAAACAAAAAAAAAAAGGTAGCACGTAAGGTGAACAAAAATGGCGGTTGTATGCGCCACTATCGCCTCGATACAGGGATACAATTGTAGACAAAAGAAAGAAATTAACCGAACTGGACAAAGCGCATGCGTGGAAGCGTTGCGTCGCATACCCCAAGCCGCATTTCGATTGAGACCCGATAATGTTCTACTGCGCATCCAAGCTCCTTGTTTAACAAATACACTGCGGATTGTACCTTTGGGCTGGTTCGTCTAGGAGACAGTTGTTCGGTGGGGCGCGGGGAAGGCACCCGCGCTGCCTGCTCCAGAATGGCGCGCCGCTGTTCCTGCCCCGCCGCGAAGTACGAGAATACGCAAAGCACCGCGTAACAAATTTGGTCCGCCTGGCATACGACAACACGTTAAATATCTCACTACAACAATCATCTCTATGAGGACATTCATTAGTTCGCAATAAGTAAATAACAATTAACAACCGAATCATAAAACAATGATTTCATAATCATGAACAAAGGAATGGGATGTCTTTTATACTTGATGATGAAGAATTTTATACTTACATTTTTCACTTAATCATTCGTGCGAATGTTTATTCCATTAAGTATTAAAAAATATAAATTATGGATTACATATATAAAGAAAGTACGAAGTAAGTAGCGCTTTCGTATCAAAAAAATAACATAATAATAAAACAATTAATGTCGGTATAAATTCGTCAAAATATAGAAAAAAGTTAAATAGGAGCGTATTTTAATAATTTTCAAAATTAATAATATCTAGATGCTGACAATAGGTACCTAGATACGTAATATCAAATTGTGAAAAGTTTTTAATAAGAAGCTACTTTGAAGAAACACAATTATATCTGTTGTAAAAATATAAATAATGTGGACATACGACACACACAGTTAAATGTTAAACGCTCTTATCCGAAAAATGGGTGGTTTAAGGCATCGTTCATACGTAATATCCGGCGCCGACTGCGTGGCGCACACAGTTAATCGCTTTTTGTAAAGTTTTCGTGCACGGTCAGACTTGTACAAGTAGAAGCGCTACGACATATCGTCAGTCGGTCGCGATCAACCTTATCCAAGTTGACAACATGTTGCTGAACATTTTTCACCGCTACCGTGTGTATCATATAGTTACCTATTACAAACAAATTTTTAAATGGCTTTATACGTGTAACAATTAACTTTTTATTTGATGTGTGATATGAATGTTCTAATACAAATGTAAAAGTATAATCATTGACAAAAATGCTGCAGTAGTTATTTTCTAGAGGATGATCTAAATTTTATTATCACTGAAGTACTTGTTATATTGCAACATAACATGTTGCTTTACAATAAACTATCAAAGCATTTTTCATTAAAATTAAATAAAGGCAGATAGGTAGAGACATACTTAAAAATAGGGTTAATAATTGAAAGAAAATCATGCAAAAACAAAACAAACAAGGTGAAGGTACATACATCCGTATCGTTATGGGCTATAAAACGTAAGGTGCATAATTCAGTTCAGATCCATTGGTGTGGACATGGTACCGAGAAAGCCATATGGAGAAGAAACGATGAAGATCAAACACTACTTTCTCTGCCTACAACATAAGACACGAAAGTAAATGAACAAGGGAAACTCAAAAATAAAAACATACAATACAACATTACAGTAGGTACTTGCCATTATTGATTTGTACTTTCTCTGGATTATTTGCCTTGTTTTTGGATCTAAAACAAAGAGTATTAAATTAATATGTGGTAGTCGTTAAGCCAAGTAGATTCAAACGGTTTAGATTTCACCTCTATGATATTTGCTTTTTGTAAAAAGATTTTAAAAAAATTATTGTTCACAAAGCTAGGAAAAAGTGAAAAGTTAGGAAAGTAGTATAAAGTCATTCCTTGAATTGAAAATATCTAGTTGCAGTTACATATTAAAGTTAAATAATGTACAATACTTACTAAATTCTTCTAAAACGAAGATACCGCCATTTTGTGTGAAGCATTTTCTAATATGATCAAGCCGCACAAAAAACTGTAACAGAAATTGAATAGGAATCAAAAGATCACTTAATTACAATCAAGATTTCCATCACAAAAGGGCTTAGGCAAAGTGACATTTTACAGACGAAGACGATGTTCGATAAGTATTTTGATTCATTTGACTTGCACTTGACTTGCAGTCTTTAAAAGGCGTAGAATGTATAAACTTGACTTATGCCTTTCAGACGTAGTAATTTGATGGTGCTTACTTTGTCTAAGCCCTCAGATTCCTCTCTATGTGGAAACCCTTTGCACATAACTAGGCGAATTTATGACGATGTCTGTGTGCTCTACTGGTGCTTGGACAGCTATTTTCATTTTGGTGGCCAAGCGATGGAGTCCTATCACGGCAGATAACTAGCAGTTAGCTTTAGAAATCAATCACTCGCCCTGTACGAGGTCCATAGTGTATTAAATTTGTGGAATCTATCTACAGATTACAGTGACTACAATCTATATTGCAGAGCATTACTATACACCTATCTTAATTTATAATTCGGCAAGTTCTATGTTTGAGAGCGGAAGTAGAAATGGATTAAGAATCATTCAACGAACTTTTCCTCCAAAGGCCATTTTTGGCCTTAACTCGTTCGTCGATCAAAGCTGAGCTTGAAAAGTGGTTTTCATTATAATATTATCAAAATCCAGAACGTACCTATTTGTAGTCTCATAAATGCATACGCACTATAACTACAATAAAAACGAACACATCACATAGTAGGTACGAAAGACAACAACCAAGCTTACAACTATAGGTACTAAACCGGTACGTGCATAATTTAACACCAATTTACATGCATTGAAGCACTACGGTAAGCAAAATAGATGTTCTTCAATCCAATGGCTACAGTGTACTAAGTAAATGAACACCACACTTAGACAAAGAAACTTTCGTAGCAAGTGAATCGAAGCTTTTTAATTTTATTTCCCATTTGCAACATCAAAATAACGCATTATTAACTTTTGAATCGCAGGTTTGGATATTGTAGTGAAAAGTTTATAAATTAATATGAAGCCAGGGATTTATGTGCGGTGAGTTGAAGTTAATGAAACGGCGATTCGGCGGCGAGACGGCTGCAGGCTTGAGGAGGCGACGGAGGCATGAGGAAGGGTTAGAAGGCAGGAGTGGGGGACAGGACGTGCGCGACGGGCCGGGCCGCACCAGAACTTGTGAGATGGCGAATGCTCTACGACTGACCTCGTGATCGCGTCCGTTTAGCTACAGCGCTGGCAAGACGCTCGGGATCCGGGTGAATGGGGACGAACAACTAAATCTCGGCACGGTAAACGAGAGTGAGATATCGAGACCGCTCGCCTGACGATCCACGATAACGAATGCAAGCTGTCGGGTGCGATAATATAAACAGATAATAACAAAGGGCGTCTATGTGCATGCACGACAGCGCGCATCGGCGCTCGCCGCACTCAGGAGAACTAATACAACGCTAACAACGGCTAAAACAATCGGTAAGCCTCAAAACTACAAGTAAAGCCCTACGACCTAGAACGATCGTCGCCAGTGACCGTGACAGAGATCATGAAGGTCGTAAAGGTCGGCATTACTAGTGATAGAACCACTGTGTACCTCGAAATCCTTTAGCGCAGCGGGTTCGGCGTGTCCGGGGAGAGTAAAACAGACAAAAACAAGAGATTAGTTGAGGGCGGGCGAGCGCGAGCCAAGGACCATCTCAAAAGTTCCTAGCGGGCGGCGCTGGGCGCTCGGCGCACGGTGTGGCAGACAGTAGCGCATGCAGTCGAATGGAGGGTTATATTAAATCATATGGACAACGGATAACCTTAAAAAGTAAAAAATCTAAGCTATTACATCGAGTTAGTAATAGAGAAAGATATCGAAGGGCAAAATACTGGATTTTACTTTGACATAAGCTGTATATATCGTATAGTAATTAAATAATTATAAAATGCATAATCGTTCGAAGACGATACTTTTATCTAAGATGTCCATAAAAGTATATACCAATATAAATATATATACCTTGATTTATGTTACAATAATATGGTAAGAATAGATAATAAAAATAGTAAATAAGGTATCGAAAAAGGAAAATTTGAGTGGTCCTTGCATCAGAGTATAATCGTAAGATTAGTTTAAAGACCAACAGATACGATTACTTATTTGGAGGGTCGACTGAATCTATATTTTTATCCATGCTGTTCAAAGACACAGCTAAGGTATAATAAGTAAATTTAAGTAAAAAATATTAGGTACACCAATAAATGGGTATCGTGTCTTCGTCGGATGGTGAAGCTTCTTTACGTAATAACAATGCGCTAACGGCACCGGTACAATATTTAGACAATGAAGCATTGCCTCGCAGGATACGCTGGCCGATCACCATAGACTGCCGTACAAACACTTGTACGTCATTCTACAAGTATTACTCGATCGTATCAAATTTATTCCAAAAGAAGCAGAAACACTGACAGACACCTTACCTGGACAAAATGTATAATTAATCATACCAAAATCATCAAATAAAATGTTTTGGTATGACATAAATAGCATAAAAAAGCCAAAAATAAAACACCGAAAAGCGTTGGGACGTACCTTGCTGTGGTGGAATAGAAGTCCGACGCCTTCCATGCAAACCTTGGGGCGGTAAATAAGACGTTATAGCTTTTTTAGAACGAGGTTGCAATGTATTAGTAGAATAATGAATTATTATTTAGAACGACTCATACCTTCTTAAAACCTGACAGCGTGATTGAGTGATGTAGTGAGTAAAAAAGTTTTGGTTTCGTTTCTCAGACCGAGGGTGTGAATCCTATAATTTATTGGTCTATGGAATAAGAGTCATGGAGCAAATGATTGGTAATGGGACATGAGATTCTCCCACTTTCCATTGCTATGTGGTTTGAAAAGTTGTTAAGTAATGCAAGCCATATTATTTAACTCACATCACAAGTGATAAATTTGTCTTCAGTTTTCACTTTGGACACCAGGACCTAGACTTGACTATGACAATTTTAACTGTAACTATATGACGAAAACGCTGCTTTTGGTTGAGTTCATATGCAAATAACTTGAATTATCAAAGTACTCGACACTAGCGAATATTCTAATCGAGTTAGTTCATATCTCAGAAGGAGAAAACAGTATAAAAGATGTCTTTCTGTTGGTCCGAGGTACCTGTATGAGCCCACCCTCTCCCGAGGCACAATCCTGAATGGGGAACTCCCCGCCCAGTTCGGCTGCATCTTGCCGACGCCCGCTTTTCTCCATTGCTTCCTTTATACTATAGTAAAGCGCCTTACACTGAAATGCAATCAGAAAACATTGTCACAAACAAACGTAAAAACCTTTTTATTGAACTTCAATAACAGAATACGTTCTTCATAGCACTTTACTGATATTGAGGTGAATTAAACACAGATTATAAAAGAACTATGTCAAAAATCTAATTAAAGAACGCAGCTCCGCAGTACTAGGTACTTTTTCAAAATGGTTTTTATGTTGGAATATTAAAAAACCCTTATGTTCCTGCTTGAGCCCGTCATGTTCCGGGCTGCAGCAACCCTTTCAAACATTCTCGCAACCCCGGCAGGCTTGGCCTCTTTTCTGGGGCACCTGTGTACTTGCTGACATCTCTTAGAGGCGCGTGCAATACGAACGCCCAATCGAAGCGGCCTATTGCCAATATATATATTAGATACTACTAAGGACTTTAATAGGTTGAAGGTGATAATATACCTTTTTAGTGTAATATTTATGAAGCTGAGTCTGGCCGCCGTTTTTCCTCCAAAGGCACAACACTCGTATTTTCGGACTGTAGGTCATGTTCACGAGCCTTTCGTACCACCACCGCTCAATAATAGTACCTGAAGGACAATATAACATCCTAAGTGAGACAGTTGCACATATAACATTCTTACTCATAAAATATTATTAGTTTATTTCAAGCATAACAAATTTCTTACTTATCTGCTTATTTCTATATGTTAGTTTAATTATTGCGTGTAATAATTCAAAGTACACTTAAAACTTTTTCGTGCGCGGGTCTGCGGCGTTGTGGAGCGTCTCCCGTGTCGTGGATGGGATAAAGGTCAGTAACACAACCTTGCTTGCTAACGGCTAAGACCGATGATCTCCCTGACCAAAATAGGGTACCTATGAGTCCAATTCAGCATTTTGGGGATAAAAAAACGAAACGAAACCATCACCCAGATAAAAAGACTTGTTACAAAACATATATGAAGATAAAAACTCGTATCGGATTTAACCATTTCAGGTCATTTCACTTCGAGTCGAACCGCTGACGACAATGATGACATATAGAAAGAACAGGTATTTAGTTACCCTGTGTGGAACGAAGCACGAGGCCATCGTCGCGGACCTCAATAAACCGCAGTTCGCCAGCCGCGTCACCCTCGTGGACAGTGAACGAAGCTCGGCGCAGTTGCCGCGAGCCTAATGGCTTAAGGTCGATGTCGTTCCCATGCTATAAAATACATTATACCTATAGTAATATTTACAAATATTTAGGTTTACAATCTTAGCAATAATTGTGCCAAACTCCATGGCAATGATTTTAACACAGCAAAATTAAAATAATTTATTGATTCACATGGCTTCACTAAAAACGAATAAGTACCTAAGCTTAAAATATACGCCAACACATTAGAAAATATTAATAAACATACCAACGTATGCACGACATCCAACAAATGGTTGACTTCTTGGCTATAGACAAGACCTATGTGGCTTTTGGCAAGAAGCCGTCGCACTTTGTTGCGCACTATATCTGCATCCACCACAAAAAGAACCAAAGCCGCTGTAAGGTTGTACAAAGCTGTTGACAACAGCCTGTCCTCTTCATGCTCTAGCCTTTTTCTCTCCGTCTCGCTCAGACATTTGTATCGCTCCATCATCTCATTTGCTCCTTGATCCATTCCGATCATGTCACGCTCCTGACTCACAGCGTCAAGGAAAGCGTCCTCCCAGAACTGCATTTGATCCCACAGGTTCGACCTTTCTTTACCTACAATAGAGAAGTTTACATATTTTAATCAACGAATTTGTATTACAGATAATATTTACTATTAAATGTTGATAGAGTGTAACACATAACTATTCGCAGTTCACTAGTTGTGAGGAATCAATTAAAACATTTGAATGAAATGTATTATTACCAATAAGCCCTTGAAACAGGTACGTCCTTGTTGTATCTGGCGAAGTGATAGGTGACGTTGTAGGCACTCCTGCTGGCGGTCGATACCCACTGAGAGACGACTTCGAAGAGAAAACGCTTGAGGCTCGAGGCTTGCCTGCGGCCCCCGAACCGGCGGCCCGTCCAACCTGCCATAATCACATATTGCTCTCATACTTGTACTACTTCCCTTACCTACTGAGTTCTCTACTGTAGCGTGGCTAGTTGTCTAGCAGATCTATGAACCATGGCAAATAATTTGATAGATTACAGGCTATTTTTTATCGGCATTTGTGCAATAAAATTATTGTAATGATTTATTTTTTACTTATTTGAGTGAAAGCTAAATGATTCTTAACATTTTAAATAAAAATTCGTGTTTTCACTATTATTATACGGTCAAATAATTAAATGGATTAATTGTGTCTTACCTTAATCCTCAATTCTAAATGGAAAATTACTTTAAACAATAACAACACATTTTACTATGCAGCAAATATCATGCAACTCTAAATAATGGCAATGACAAGTAGCCTGTTTGTAATTTTGATTTCAATATTTGCCAATTTTTATTCAACTATTTGTCAGATTGCAAAAGCGGTTAATAACACATCTATCTACCACCTACGGCAGGGCACAATCACACCGCAAATGATCTTCTCTGTTTCGTTATTTAATACTTCTGTAATAATATTACATTTGGAGTGTCTGTCATGAGATGATAACGACCAATAATCAGCGATAGAAGAAAATCTGTTTATTTATTTAATGTCTTTTTTTATATACAAAACACAGCTGAGTCGTATAATATCAAAGTCGGCAATGTAGGTTGCTGGGTGAAAATGAGATAAATATATGGCAACACTGAAAATTCAAATGTTTACCAATTCTTTAGTCGCTTGAAAATCATATACGGCCATAAATCTTTCAAAATCGCGTTAGAAAACTGATTTTGGGATCAAAGACGGACATCGACTGGTCTTTGAAACCATAATCGGCAATCTTTCGCTGTCAACCAATCAGAGGTCTTGTAGAAATGGCGTTTCAAAATGGCGGGTTCTGTTAATTACATAGAAGATGAAATCTATCAGGATCAAAGACGGCCATCTTACCGTAGTTTGGGTTCAAATACGGCAATCTTTATAAATTCAAAACCAAAGTCGGCAATCTAGTAAATTAAATGTGATTTTAAATCTTATTGCTTAACTTTCACACATATTTTTGACTGTCTCTGGTTTAGTACATGTTACAGTAATATGAACAAACATTTGTTATTAATGACTATGGATTAAAATGAAAAATAACTGTTTTTGATCAACTACCAAAATTTAGGTCAACCCTACTTTGCCGACTTTGATTTTATACGACTCCTGTTTGAATTATTTCAAACTAAATCAAATAATCTAACGGTGTCCGAAAGTAAACTTTAAGCTAAGAGGAAAGCAAAGTTCAATACCTATTGACTGTTTACAACGAACAAAAAATACACAAAGTAGATTTTGTTCAATTTATTCAATAGTAAGTACTGACTGGGTGTATAGGGCTTCTCCCAATATCTGTGTAGCCCAAACCAACCTCATCGCAAGTGGTGCACCTGCTGATTAACGGATGAGGCTCTGGCAAACATAAATATTCCCGAAAAGCGGCAATAGGTTCGCCACCTATTACGTAGGACCAACGAAATGTGTGCCTCTGCCTACCCCTTCGGGGAAATAGGCGTGATATTATGTATGTTAGTAATGACGATGTATAGATTTTCCCCATTGTTTTTTTTACTCTCAATAATATGGCTACAACGCTGAAGTTCCAAAATACACGCACATGATAAGACTATGACTTCAAGCAAAAACCCATAAACATTTGCGGTGTAAGAGCGCGAAAGTGGCACAACACGCACTAGGACTTACATTGAGGAACATGACATCAGTATCAGACAAGTTGGACTTAAAGGAGGCGCGGGGGTCGCAGAGATTGGCTCGGTTGGTGGTGATCGAGCCGCTCTCATCGCCCGATGCGTCTGAGGGCGCCGCCTGCCGAACGGCTTCGCATGTAGCCAAAGGCTATTTGTCTATGCATCGTTAAGGCCTGACTACGTTGATTGCGACGTTAAAATATAGTCATTCTAAAATTTTAATAATCCCGTAACCCGATTTCCGTCTTTAACTGCAATTATATCTTCGGAGCACTGGAAAATTGCACGTACAAGCTGAGTCGAAAGGTATACGGGCATAATTAACTAAATCTGGCCACCACGATGCATGAACAAATTGCCAAGTCCAGCTAAGAAATGGTGAGGGCTAAGTCGCGTAAAATTTGATACGTTGTTAATGGTTTTTAAGCAGTATACCTGTTTCGTAGGACGCCATATGTTTCATTTCTATATTCTTATAAACTTTAAACTAACTCAAACATTATCGTAGCTGACTTTATAATCATTATTCAAGTATGGTTTAAACACGAATCATTTTGGAATGGTCCAATAACATCAATTCAAAGTACAAGGCTAACAGAAAGTGTTAATATGACTACGACTGGACAAAAACCTTATATTTCAAACTTAATTATTGTCACTGCTCAATTTCTTTTGTATTAAATTTTGAAATTCTGCTAGAAGGATCGACGATCTGATAGAAGGACAGGAAGAAATGTAATTTAAAAGCCTAAAATTTACTAACAGAGTTATAAAATACTTAGTCGGAATTATTTGGTAAAAGATATTATAATAGTAGCGAACACTTAAAATTGTATATAGAATTCAACAGTAAAATACCTAACAACTGAATTACTTTGTATTTTTTGTGTTGCCTTTACATCAGAAACGTATAATACTATAAAAATTACTCTTGGCAGTGTATAAAATATACTGGGAGCAAATACAGACATATATTTGATCGCATGCTCAAGATATTGACTGCCGAACAGCGAATACATACAGATTACGAAATAAGAATGCTCCTTTACCATGCAACACTGTCACGACATTTATAAGGGACCCGTAAGTGAAGCAGCACTTACATCGGACTCGAACGAAGTCAATTTGCTGAACAGAAGATTCCTCTTTTGATTTAACATATCTTTGAACATTTCTGTAGTGCTCTGACTTTCAGCTGGGTCCATTTCTGGGTAGTTGACAGTAGGCACATCTGAAAATATGTCAAAAGGCTTAAGAAGGGCTCATTAATAGCTAACAAAATAAAAGAAAGTCGTGTAATAAAATCTTATTATTTTATTTCACAGAATGGAAATTTTTAGAGCGTACAACAACAACAACAGAGCGTACAATTTTTTTTACTGCTTCCATCAATTAGGACTAAGTTTATTCACCTGTCTGTGAGCTTTTCCTAGAAGATGGCGAAGTAGAAGGAGTGTCTAGCATCTGTCCAGCGTACAAATCTCCACTGGGCCCTAGAGCGAGCCCCGCGATCTCCTTACTCCAATAGTGAGTGTGGGCCATCTCTGCCAGTTGAAACACTGAGGCCATTCCGCCGAGGCCAAAGTTGGAATAGGTGTGCTCAAGCCCGTGGATCACAGCTTGCAGCACTTTCAGCATTCCTTTCCAAACTGGTTTGCTTACGAACTGAAAATTAATGAGATAAATAAAGGTATTCAAAAATCTTACGTATTTGTTCAAGCTTGGCTTCATTCCAAATCACTTGTGAACGTCACTTAAATCCAGGAGCGCCACATTCAGAGCGAAAGCATTTGGCAAGAAACTCGGCAAGGTTCTATGACCCACAAGGATATTTAAATGAATAAGTTGGAAAGTTTCGAAGAATAGGCCGATGATCTATTCAATACGGCAGGAAGCGGGTGGATGAGATCGATGGACGTGGAAATCAATTGGGGAGGCCTTTGTCCAGCTGTGGTCTTCTAATAATAAAGGTGATGAAATAAGACCGATTGACACTAACCACATCATCGACTTTATCGTTGGGAGTGGCTTTCCGGTTGAAGTTCCTGTTGAGCTTGCTCAGCACCATGTTTCTATATGACTCGTCCTCCATCAGTTTCTTCAGCCTGTTCAGCTTGAGCCACCCAACGCCTTCTCCTTCCAATACATGTTGGATTAGCTGTTGATAGAAATAATCTTGTGATATTAATTACATTACCTACTTTGAAAGAATATGTAAAAAAATATAAAATATCTATGAATTGGCAGATGAAAAACAGAACTAAGGAATTCATATTGTAGAGAAGTACCGAACTTGCTGAATGATAAGATATCCAGTACAAAGACCGGTCTATGTGATTTGTTAAGTCACACGCAACTTTTCAGACATTTCGGAAAACATTAAAAAAACAAAGATATATAGGAGAATGGCATGTCAATTGACATCAAAATAGTCAATTCCAGGTTGGTTTAATGAAGCTTGACTTTAATGAACGTTAACTAAAAACTACCACGCCCGTTTAATGCCGGCAGGAGCTTGAATAGAAAGGAATTGGGCAAGAAACTCGTCCAGTATTGTTGTGCCGCCACTCACGCCACAGAAGATGCATCTAAAAACCTAATATTTAAATTCATATTCATAGTACAAATTCCCCTGATTATTACTTACATCGTTGAGGAAAGCCTGGTTTTCTGAGTTGGCAGCTGGCGCCGTAGGTGTGGCGCTGGGTGGTGGCGCATGTTTGACCAGTGGTGATCGCGCCACCAAGCCTCTCGCGCCTTGAGAGAACGGCCCAAACGCCGCCGTCGCCGCCGACGAAGTGGACGCTGTCGATACGGAAGCTGGAGATAGCGACGGCCGCGCGCTCTCAGAGGGCTTCAGTTGTTTACCTTCAAAAACTCGATACATGATTCCGTGAGTACTTAGGGAGTCCACAGATATTAAGAAATATCACCACATAGACACTCAATGCATAATACTCAGATCAGCGCCCAATGTGAAATAATACTGACTTAGGTACGATCTCAAAACAATACATAAGTGGTATAATCCGCCGCACATAAGTTGAACCTTGAGACCTTTGATGCAGTGACACATTATCGGGCTCAATAGAAGTGAGGAGTGGTGAGTAATGCGTTACCGTAACAACGCGGCGACACTACGCTCATTTACGCACGTACTTGCGCAGACAACCGCAACTTTTTTTTCAACTTACGTGCCGCCAATTATTCACAGCATTTTTTATTTGAATAGTAAACTGACCCTTGGAACCAAAGAAATCGCTAAACATGCTAGTAGTAGAAGCTGCGAGCCCGTTCAGATCTGAACTGATATTGGAGAAGAAGTCTCGATGCGTGGTGGCAAGAAGGTTGGTTGTTTGCAGCGCAGTGGAGTCTCGGCGGCTCGAGGCACTGCCTGCAGAGTCTTGGCTTTCTCCCTACAAATTACAATTAATGTGTTAGAAAAGAACAAAAACTCAGATACAGTGATCAGAATTCAGGGCTATAGTACCTAAATGTCTACGAGGACACAACAACAACACATCAATTTGTTTTTGTATAGTTCCGTACTGTGTGTGTATTTGTACATAATGAAATAATTAGCTCTTCATAATAGCTCCTTAATAATAGGAAGTGTTTAACTGTAAAAGCAAGACTCACCTTCATTAAAAGGCCCTTTTTAGCAGCCACTTCTTTTGCACTTTTGGTAAGGTCACCAAAGGTAGACTTCCCAACGTATGTGAGATCTTCAAAGGTATTCTTGCTAGCTGCAGTGGCGGTCTTGCTGGCTTCCAGTGCTGACTTAGATGCTTCTTGCATGCTTTTCGAAGCTTCCTCTGCCGCCTTTTTCGCATGTAAAGTGAGCTAAAACACGAAAAAGAAAGTTAAGCAATGTCGGAACATATTATTGCGTTTTCTACAGAAAAAGATACTCCTCTGTTTGAATGTAAGAAATTTTCATGAAAAAAAATCTAGCTTTACCAAACGAAGCTATTGTTAAAATTATTAGGAAAAAGTTGTTTCAATAATATGTGAATGTTAGTATGCAACTACATTTTGATTAATATCAATATAAATTGAAAACTTGATAATATGTTCGAAAAACGTACATGATTGTGCTTTTCTAATAAGCTTAAAACATGGCGGGGATTGTTTGCTGACAGTAAAGTTAATAACTGTTTATATGTTTTTATTTTACTAATGTCATAAAACCTTAGCATTCTACTGTACTATATTAGCTACTGTGAGATACTACGTTCAGTAGATTTGTAAGCGATCACTCATGATTATACCTGACCAAAGGGAGCGAATAGTTTCTTTTCTTCCGTGTCCGTCACTTTTCCTTTCTTTGATTTCAATATTTAACACATAAAGACAGTTAGAAATGAAATACTTTAAACAGATCACCTGGTTCTGATATATGTCATAGCTGATTTTACCTTGTCCATGTGAGCTAGTAGACCCTCTTGACTACTCTGCCGTGTGGTTTCTCTTACAAGTTCTTTAGCTTGCGCCGCAAATTGTTCAAGGAGAGAGGATTGTGATTCTTGTCTCGAAACGCCGCTGCTTATACTCTAGAAATTAAGACAGCCCCATGGTAAATCGATGGTTTGCAAATTTCCTTGTATTCTGTTACTATAGAATTTATATTTACAATAATTACTTTCAATTCGATTTGGGGTTCTTCGCTTTGGATTGTGCTACAGTTCAATATCAGAAAAAAAAGCCCAGAAAAGAATATTTGAAATATAATTTAGAAGTTAGGAGCAAATAAATTATTAACGCTTCCAGTAGTCATAAATTAGGAAAATTTTAATTTGCAAGAAAACAATGCAAAAAAAATCATCTTTAAATATTAAATCAAAAATCATCAAAATAAAATCATAAGTTTAAAGTAATATATTAACGGAACCAAAAAAATCACGATGTTGCAGTTGTGGTTGCGTTAACACTCTTGATAGACAATTTTATGTGACGTTTACGAGACTTCGGGGTTGTGGGACTGTAAGAAAGGGTTACCGCAGCCCTGGGACATAGCAGGCAAAAGAACGAACATGGATGATTTTTAGTCGAAACGGAAACGGTCGTTCGTTTATTTTCCGTTCGAAAAAAAAGGTACCTACTCTAAAGGTAGTCTTCAGTATAACAAAGCAAGAGTGACTTGCATTATTGACTATCAGTCGATATCAGGATTCTTTGCCATATCCTGCTTGCTAAATTTAAACCAAATGAAATCACAATGGATTTTCCGGACTGTGGCAGTACCTTGCCGTGCGTTGTGTGGTGGTGAGAGTGAGAAGGCGTGAGAGCGCGTTCTGAGTCGCTAGTGCTGGTGCTGTCAGTGGCCCTTTGGCGAGAGATCACTGTCTTAGGAGTGGTCGTCGAGTTTGAGTCCGATTCGCGACCGAAACTACCGCTATCGGTGTCCTGAAATAGAATGGTGCAATGTGATAGTAAACTAGCGTACTTACCTGATACACTCATGTGAATAACGTGCGGAATTCGTGACAAGAAGCGACTATACAGAGCATCTAAAACACTTAATTTCTAGATTTAACGCTTCTTTCGAAAATATATTTATATTGCTAACTGTTAAACTATAATGAATATACTTGCATGTCACTTTGTATTAATATTTTTTAATTACTCTCTATTATTTAGTGTATTCAATTTCTTTCAACACCTTTATACAAAAAACTAAGAGCTAGTTACCAATTCTATTTACTT
This sequence comes from Musotima nitidalis, assembly GCA_949126915.1. Classification (NCBI taxonomy): domain Eukaryota; kingdom Metazoa; phylum Arthropoda; class Insecta; order Lepidoptera; family Crambidae; genus Musotima; species Musotima nitidalis. The sequence goes on along the minus strand of OX421418.1, from coordinate 10,711,334 downwards.
TCTCATCAAAAAATATCCTAATAATGTTTCACATTGTGCAGAATGACTGACATGTGATTATTATGTTATTTTATATAATAATATGATTAAATTGTAATATATGATGTCATAATAATATGTACATATAGATTTACAGTTAGGTAAATTACTTCAAAAGACTCCCTGAGAACCGGGGAAATATGATTTCTGATAGACAAATACACATACACTCTTTTTGACGGGCGCAGCATGAGGTGTGTCCGCACTCCGCCTAGCTTCCCTATCCCTCTGAGGCTCATCATCAGACATATCGCTATGGTCGGAGCTGGAGCCGGAATGCGACGGAGAGGTGGATTCTCGACCACGCTGCCCTTGTGCCACTTCCGCACCTTCACCAAACATCAGCGAAGACGGCGGACTGTATACCTGAATAAGTGACAGAACTTTTAAATAATAAATTCACAAAATAGACGACAAAACACTATTATTAAAAAGAGTAGAAAGAAAACAGATTTAAAGTCCTATTTAAAATGATGGTATGTTCCTTTCACCCTCTTTTCGTTTTATAGATTTTTATGAGATACTCGTGTTCAGGCGTACTTAGCTAAACACGTAAAGTACAAGACGCTACGCGATATAAAAGTACTGTAATCGAGCATAAACTGATTCTGAATAAAAAAAATGCATATTATTCAGAAACTTAAAATTTATAAGCAAACATTATTATGTTATACCGTTTTCGGATCCAAAGAAGATGACAATGTCATTGGTACTTGGACAACGGCATTGTACGTTTCTCCGATAACATGTTGGTAAGCGTTGCCACCTAAGGAGCAAATGAATAAAAAGAGGAGTTAATATTCCTTATTTATAAAATACAATATTTATTAAGTATGTACATTAATAAATTATGTTTACCTGGAGAGAGATCAGACGACACCATTTCCGAAACAAAATCACTCAGCGAAGAATACGAGGAGCTCGTACTTTCCGCGGCATCCGAGTCTGAGCCACTTTCATCTATAATACAACAACGGTGGGGTTGGCGGAGGCAATAAAAATACCTATTACTCATATCTACTTATTTATATTAAGTTAATAAAATCATGAACTTTAAACATATTACAAGACAAAGAGTTTTTATCTATGAAGTTCCCTCATTATATTATTACCCGACAGGAATTTGCACTTCAAACTCAATAGTTTGCGTACCTGGGGCTATCCAGCCGTCATGAAATCCACTAGGCATTCTAATCTATCCTGAAAAGTACTGGGGTGTATTATTTTTATTAGCTCTGAGGTAAATACAGACCAGTGGGTTGATTCTCATGCCTCTGCAGTTGCCGGAGCGCGCCATTGAGAGAACTTCCATCGTCCCATACAGCAAAGCGTATGGGTTGCAACTGGTCTGCAAACCAATTCGGTTTGTCGCCGATTTGTCGAGGGTCGAATACGCCTGTCTGTACCCGCAGGAAAGCTACGTTGCACGGAGTTAGGGACCACTCCGCTAAAAACTCCACTGCCTGTGGTCATATGATATGACGTTAAGGTTGATTTTTAGTGAAGATTAATACTGGAAGAATAATATTTGCACACTTAGATATTGTGCACGAGTTAAGAAATTCATATGCTTTCAATTATTTCACTCATTTTTTATTGATTAAAGAATTCTGACAAATCTTGTTGATTCTATAATATAATATTTGCAAATTATGTTTTAACTTTTATTATTATACACTTGCTTCTGGAATTACCTGAGTTCTAGCGAATTTGTTCAGGAAGGAGGTGGTCCGAGGGCGAGACCTAAGAAAGCTGTTGATCTGGAACGCCACCACAGGGCGCGGGTACAGACGCAGCGTGCGCGTGTGCTCCATAAAGTTCGCCAGGATGTTGTGAGAGTTGAAGAAACGGACCTGAATGCATAGATCATGGCATTTAGATTAAAGTAGCCAAGTTATACATACTTCATACATAGTCTCACATTCATTTGGGGTGGAAACCTTGCTACAACAATATAAATGAGAATACTTGTAGCAAAAATTACTCTTCGGACAGAGATCTCTAACTCAAACGTATTAAATGGTGGCAGGAGAGGCGTTTCTCCCACGTTGGCACTAGACGAGATCTCATTCCCTTAGTCGCCTTCGAAGACACATTTGGGTAAGACATGGTATGGTAGAATTCCTCGGAGATGCTGCTATCACAGGGCATTTGAACTATGTAAGTTATGACTATTACAAAACAGCTACTTGATTGTGATGATAGGCCTGCTTTTTAAAATTGCGAGGTACCTAATGCACCAGATTAATATCAGAAGTATTTTGTCATAAAGAATATAACATCTGCAGAGCTTTAACTGAGAAAGCGTTCTTCGTCGTGCAAGCATTATTCGCAATTAGACAACCAATGCTTCTCAGATTTTGCACTGTTTTTTTAGAGCCACAAAGAAATACTGACCATAGCAACACGCGTGGCGACATCGACAGAGTCGACGTCGTTGCCGTAGATGAGTGGGTTGAAAGGCTGCGGTTGGTGCGGCGAGGCTAGTGAGAGTCGCTGCGGCGTGTGGCCAGCACTGGCGGGCGCTGGTAGTGCGCTCGTACTGCCTACTGATACGCGGCGACTCTCCGGCGTGCTTAGGGGCCACGAGCCATCAGCGCCACGGTATGTCGCCGTTTGGACCCTAAGTAACCACGAATACTCAATCAATCAAATCAAAATAGTTTATTGCGAACAAAGGTTACAGGATAGGTGTTACGGTACAGGTTTAGATCTAGCTGCGGTCTGCCTCGTACAATAGTTGCGATTTCATATAAGACGAAATCAGATTTTATGGATTTTAAAAGTAATACTAACAAGTCGGACTTTGTCAAAAGTTTATAGTGATAAGTCGTTTAAATATTCTTTGACATTATAATAGCATTTTTCTATCAATAGTTCACGTAATTTCAACTTAAAGAGATTTTGGGAAAACAGCAGACGAATTTGCTTAGGAATTTTGTTATAGATATGAGTAGCACTTCCAATGATCGATTTTTTTAATAAGGCAGTATTGTGTGGAATGGCACTTAATTTATCTTTATGACGATCAAGGGTTTTGAATTTAAATAGGTCTACATTAGATTTAATAAAAACTGCACATTCAAAAAGGTATAAGCATGGTAATGTCATTAATGCAAAATTTAAAAAAAAAGGTTTACACGAATCAGTTTTGTCAAGCTTAAACATAGCACGTATGCACCTCTTCTGGGCTCTAAATGCGAATTCTTTATCAGTAGAGTTACCCCAAAATATTATTGCGTACCTTAAAGATGAGGCTACAAAACCGTGATATGCTGTCAGTAAAGTCTCCTGACTTACCGTCTGCCGCAACGAGAATAGTACATAAGAATATTGATTAAGTTTCTTACGAATATGGTCAATGTGCCATTTCCAATTTAATTCTTTGTCAATTATTAAAAACTAAACACAAAACTAACTAAATAAAAAGTAAAAACTAACTAAAAATTTCGTGGAGTCACATTTGGTGACTATTTCTCCAAGATAATTTATGTTCAAATTAATAATGTCATTTTTAAATATCATAACTTTAGTTTTGTCTAGATTTATTTTTAAATTATTTGTATGTAACCAGTCTATAATACAGTTTAATGTCGAATTAATGTCATTTTCCAAATTATTTATATTCTTATTACTAAATAGCACTGTATTGTCATCTGCAAATAAAGTCATATGATTGTCAGTCAATGTAGTTATATCATTAATATAGATAAGAAAGAGCAGGGGTCCTAAAACGCTGCCCTGCGGTACGCCATATTTGATTGTTCTAAATTTAGATTGGTGTACTTTTTCCTCTTTGGTTTTCAAACATATTTTTAATATTTCAGTAGCTTGTTGCCTATCGCTCAAATATGATTCAAACAACTCAAGCGCATTACCTCTTACTCCATAGCTGGAAAGTTTATTCAATAGAATATTCTTATCCACACGGTCGAATGCCTTTGTCATGTCCATATACAACGCTACAGTAGGTATTCGATTATCAACATTCATTATTACTTCATAAACAAAATTATAAATGGCCATATTTATGGATACTATTAGAAAAGACAGTACATTGCGTTTTAAAAGAAACTTTCTGCCGCGTACCCTTGGTTTGTGAAATGAGCTTTATCATCACAGCCCATTAACGTCCCACTACTGAGCACGAGCCTCCTCTCACATATCAAGGTGTGAGGGTATTGGGTCATACTCCACCACGCTGACCCAGTGCGGATTGGCGTCCTCCTGTTAGAATTTTTCAAGCCGCCCATTAGGTCTCTAACATTGCTTAACGACTACCAAATTTAGTGATAACCGGGACCAAAAGCTTAACGTGCCTTCTGAAGCACGGAAGCGCTCGATATCAAATGCCACACAAACGGTCACATATAAAGACTGACCTCTGTAGACTCTGCTGTACTTTGGAAATGAGCTAGAAATTATAGCATGGGCCTCCTTAAAAAAGGCTTGTAACTATTCCTGACTGATGGCTTGTATTACTTTGATCTTCGAAGGATGTTGCAATTTTTGCAAATCGTATCTTGCAAACTCATGCCTAACATAGCTTATAATAATGTATTGTCCGAACAATATTTTCTTTTCATAGTATAGCAAAATTTCATAATTAACACTGTTGTATATTTGTAAGAAATGTTTTAAAGCTTACTTGAGCGTGGCCCCACCCACACTGTCTCTTCTCGAGGGCATTAAATGAGCATTTGCCTGCTCTGCAGAAGTGTTAGTCAAACTGCTAAGCGCCTGGTGGAGATAAAAACACAATTTCAGTAAATCAATTATCAAATGTAGCTAATTTCCGAGTTTAAGCATTTATGTACAAATAATGTGTAAAGATAAAATTTTATTTCACTAGCTTACATTATTCGCGGAAATTATAAAGCACTTAAATTATACGTTAAGTACATAATTATTTATCCAGAAATGCATTTAATATACTAGAACTCATTTAACTACTTTAGATGTTTAATAACTACTACAGAAGTCGGGTTCATTGCGGTATGATATTTCGAATAAACTATAGGGATCCTACCAAGACCTAAGGAGCCCAAACCAACCTCACCTGCAAGTGGTGCACCTGCCGATCAACGGGCGAGGCGCTGGTGAACATAACAGTGCCCGGTATGTGGCAATAGGCTTGCCACCTATTACGTGGGACCAACTATATACATTGGCGAAGTGTGGCCGTATAATATGCCTCTGCCTACCCCTTTGGGGAAACAGGCGTATGTAAGGCTTATATATGTATGAATGTTAGTTACAAAACGCAATTTTGGGGGTATTGTAAATGTAAAGGGTTTGTTTTATGGATCTTAGATATACAATTTTATATATATTTATTAAATAAATGTTTAATCTCATGTTTAAAATTCTATAGTTTTTAATTACAAAAAGTGTTTACTTTTAATAAAACTTATATTACATGAAACCATCTTCGTGCGAATTTAACTCGCTGAGGTTTTCATAAAATTAAATTAATTTTTTGTTGTCTCAGAACGAATAGATGATATTTGCTTCCTCTTGCAATTTTTCCTAAAATTAAGAAATCGCAATAAACCCGACTTGATAATAACTATAATTATATTGTTAGACAGCAAAGTGCACTACTCAATACACCAGTAAATCAAAGCAATCACACTTTCCACTCCATGAACATAAGATGTACGTCCATGCCTTACACTAACTTAATGTAAGCTGTAATTTAGCACCACAAATATCACAATACATTATAACCGACATGCCGCACTCAGCTCTGACGTGACTGAAATTGTGTTACTTATTTTAGAAAACCATGTATGAATATGAGTTGTTTGAGTGTATATTGTTTCTAATGCTAGTAAGTAAATGGTTAGATCAGATTATCGTCATTGTAATGAATAGTAGAAGAACATCTATTTCAGTCAGAAGTTTATTGGGCGACGACTTTCAAAATAAACCAAATCAATATGCGCAATAACGAATAAAATACTTTGCGTGAAAGAAATGATACAAATGTCTGGAGTGTGGAATGATATTAACGATACGAAATATAATTTATTTTGAAAGTGTTGTCATGTTATCGGAGCAAACAGGATAAAGTATTAAGTGAATAAAAGTCAAAGAGTGCAACGTAATAAGAGTAGTTAATATTTACACCAGTCCCCGAACTTCCCATGAGGTGCACCGCCTAGTGACGACAGGAAAGTGAGGTCGAATGTTAGTGAACTTAATCAAGACGACTGTTTAAGAAGAAAGGAAAGAAGTAGTGCTGTTGCGAAGATAAATAAATTGACAAACTAATTAAATAAAGACATGGTGCGTTTGCTGATGATAAACGCGGACCGTCTCAAGATTTTCTGTAAGCAGTGAGGTGATGTAGTTGCTTGAAAATGTGATGTTCACCAAGTCATTGCCCGGTCCATATGCCGCCTTAGACATTTAACTTATTAGACAAGCACTTCGGCATTAACGCGCATATAAATATATATATTCTATATTATATCGTAGGCAACTGTGGACAAATGCAAGACGTTCTATACAGCTTGAAAATAATCCGCGGGCTTTCGATTGTTTGTAATATGAATGATATTAAAATAACCACACACAACCGTGTTTAGAAGGCCTTACATAGCACTTTTGTTAACAACTCATGGCCTTTTATATAAGTTTGTAACGGGCATCTGCTGTAATTATAGATTTGTTTATCTTAGCTATAGCACGGAAAATAGACACCTAAAAAATCACACATACTGGACATTGCAGCTTAGCTTAGCGACATCGAGAACAATGCGCTTATGAATGCGTGTTAGAGAAAAATTAAGGTATAAAGAGTAAATATGTTGGACATGTATTATGCATTGAAGACGGAATATAAACATGTACCCACCTGCCTTAAGTGGTTTTTTAACACAGAACCTTCAGGTTCGGGGAGTGGAGGCAGTTCTTGATCAGTGCCAGTGGGGCACACCAATTTGGTGGCGTCTAGGTCCACGAGCCAGATGTCATCTGGTAACCTGGTTTTAAAAGGTTGCACTTCAAACGACGTTTAAAAAAAAAACAAATTCAACTTAGAGCCGATTTTTACATAGTTAGATAAATTAATATTTAAATTAATTTGGATAAAATTTAGATAAATAAATTAATATGTTAGTCGGATATATTATTAACCCACTTAAAAGAATATCTCAAGTATAGTATACGAATATCTGATGACAATTTTTTTCCTGGTGGTTTGAAAAAACGGTCCTTAACCATAGACAAGATATTAAAAGCAACTAACCTAAAGTTTTTCTTGTAAGTGAGGAAAGTGGCTGGTATCCCGATCAAAAATGGCGTAGGCGCCAGCAGCAGTTGCTCTGCACAGCTCATGCAGCTTGGCAGAAGTGGTATGGCCGGGAACATATACTCCAGTGGATATAGCATCGCAACCAAGGCCATCACGGACATCGACAGCGCGTTGTAATCTCGCGACTGGACCACCACTTTGTTTTCCAGGAGAATCAGTGTCAAAACTTTTAAACACGTATCAACCCCTGCCGAGACGGGATAGACATTAACATCTATTGTCAATATAAAAATATTAATACATTACACAAAAAAAAAACAATAAAACTTCATTCAAATTTAGTTCATCATGTACAAAAAAAAACATTAATAAATTACAAAACAAACATAATCATATATTTAATAAACACTGGTAAGACTTAATTTTTTTTATAATGACTAATAGCAGCAGAACCTTTTTTGTCCAACTGGCAAATAATTTATCTACTTCCATATAACTTTATCACACTTAATTATTTTAATAAATTAACATTTTGCAAGAAGTGATCACAAAACACTGAAACAAACCTACCTAGTTATTCCCACACACGCATAATATGTTACTGCAATACCAATTTTTTTTACTCCAGCAACCTAATTATGTTCGTACAAACAATATAAGATCTTATACAGAGGCAGCAGCATAGCGTGCACAGAGATATCCGGCATGTATGCAGTGTGTACCGCTGGTAGCTCTGTGAGAATAAGCATTCTAGGTAGTAAAGTAGTAATTAGAATCCTATTAATTATGCTTAGGGTATGCAGTGCTTTTTTGCATGTATGGTGTGCACACCACTACTTAAAAGTGTAAAAGTGTGTCATCATAAATATTCACATTATATTATTAAAAATTAAATACCTAGCAGTTCTAAAGGCAAATGTAGAGGAAAATCCACAAGTGTAAAGCGCGTATGATCTGGTAGCGCGAATAATAAAGGTGCGTGCGCAGTAGGTGACAGCACTTCTAGTTCTATCCGGGTTTTGCCAGGCACTGGTACAGGCGCCGACAAAAGGCGCAGTATCCACGTCTCTATCTCTTTCACGTCATGTAATACAATTGTCGGAGTATTGTCGTATGCCTGACCTGTCAATACCGACCAAACTGTATCTCTGAAAAGAAAATGGGGTATTACAATTATGTTTAAAAAATATATGAAACAAAATGGTACGTAATGGTAAGACGATTTGTGTAGAGAATTACTTGCTAACAAATATATTTTATTGCCTAATAAAAAATGAAGTTGAACTTTTAGACTTCCTTACATTTAACGCCCGATAAAGCGTGGAAATAAGCGAACCTCAACTCTGCTCCTAAGGTTAAAAATCGAATCCACGACCGATTATCCGGGATTCTTATATTTGTCTGGGTCCGAGCATATGTATTATAAGTATGAATCTACAAATATAAGTGTTTATATATTTTCACCCCTTGTATGAAATACCCACAGTACAAGCTCTGCTCAGTCTGGGGCTTGAAACGCTGTGTAAGATGGTGTGTGTTATTAAAGTGGTCAGAGAACCTTCATTTTTAAATTATTAGAAAATGTTGAAATTTTCAGACAGTTTTCTACCTTAACTCAACTACCTCCCTCTTACAGTCAATGGGTTATACAATATGCCTTCAGTGTGACTTTGAATAGAAATTACCTAAATATTTGTCTTGACGCCCCGACGCGTCGCGGACTGGAAGACTCGTTGCAGGCATCAATTAATTTCTTTAGGATAAATAGGCACTCTCGGAACGTAGAAAAAAATGGGTGATGAGAAAGTAAGCATAATGATGTCAAGGAATGATTGCGCACCCGCTGAAACAAACACAATTAAATTAACAAATACATTAATTTAAATTAATATACAAATACATATAATATTAATTTTATTTGTTTAAAACGACTTCGCGTTATTTTAAGACTCAGCTGCGTCTGAGTTCAAACTTTAATATTTTTAAATAAACCACGCCTATATCGATGAAATAGTGTTTTTTCACCACCTGATAGAAACTGAACACCGCAGCATATGAACTCTTGCAATATCAATGGGCATCACTAGACGTTGCCAACCCATTAAAATGCTCTTTTGATATCCCATGCAATAAGATTTTTAGAAAACCTTGCCAGAGACGTCATTCCATAACTCATAATAGACGGCAGAATTCCATCAATAGCTTCTGCCAAACTCTAAGGCAATCAGCAAGCGCCTGGTGTAGTTCGGGCTTTGTTCTAACTCTCTTCAGGAATAAATTCAAATGCATTGTATATGTAATCGTTACCTGCCGTTTCCTAGCCGCGCGCGGGCTGGGTGAGTGGCTGCCGCCTGACTCGGAGTCGACAGTGGCAGGCGGCTGGACAAGTCGCGGAGCAAGCGCGCCGCTCTCTCGCTCTGAGTCACTCGGCGCTAAGTTGCTGCTCCTATAGTCACTGGACCAAACGCTACGTCTTACTTCACCTATTCCATTCTAACTTATATAAATATATTAAAAATTCTGCCTTTTTTCAGTCAGTCATAGTAACATGAAGACATTCTACGGCAGCAATCCTAAGTAAACTATTGCCTATTTTTAATTCTGTACCTATCTATTGATCATTTTATGTCCATATCATAATCATCAGCCCACATACGTGAACATAGGCCTTTCAATTAGCTTTTGATGTAACCTATTGTATCCGGCCTGCATCGAACTTGATACTTCAAACTTTATCTATGTCTATAAAACGTAAGTAAACATTGCAACATTTATTACTTTTTAAGTTTTGTGCTAGACAGTTTTGTAGTATTTTTTTTCCCCGTTTTATGTAACAGGGTTGTAGCTGTTGCCTTATTATATGCGAGTAAATAAGGAATGAATATGAAACTATTAAGAATTGGATTCAAATTATGGATTTTTTTCATAGATGTTTACTAAAAGATTGTTCACCTAGAAAAAGCTGAATCGGAGCTTTTCTCCATAGACTTGCGCCAGGAGTCCCGGCGAAGAGCGCCGCGCGGCGGGTTCGGCGCTGCCATGCGGTCCACCGCTCGGTAGAAGTTCACGCAAATCCCGTACCGTGTTTTACCTGCAGAAGAACAGATACATTGTAATTTGAGCAATAAGTTGCCGACATAATATAATCATGATCATCATCTTAGACACGTTTTTTTTGACTGTATTTTTTTGCAATACTGTCACATGAGAAATTCAGCAAGCTATTGAGTACCTATGTATCTCTGACTTGAAGGGTATCTGTCCAGTGACATGTTCGCCATAAAAATTTTATTCCTTCTTAAAGATCTCCAGGGGCTTTTCTTTTCAATCTTGAGAATTTGGAGCCATTTTTCATAAGCTGCGTAGTGAGTTTGTTTGGGTGATTGGCTATCCTTTCTTTATAGGACTTAATGGAATGATGTATTCCTCTTTGACGGTTCGAATTTCAAGGTCGTGATGCAGCTGCTGGTTTGTGACGTACCAAGGGGCGTCAGTGAACAGCCTGAGAGTTTTTGGTTGAAACCTCTGCAGAATTTTTAAATTCGAGTTTGACGCGGTTCCCCATAATTGGATGCCATAGGCCCATATTGGTTTAAGAATGCAAGGCTAATTACAAGGAGTTTGTTCTCTAACGAAAGTTGGGAATTTCTGTTTATAAACCAGTACAATTTTCTGAACTGCATACTTAGGGCTTTCCGCTTTGTGAAAATGTGCTTTTCCATATAAGGCGACGATCTATGTAGGCACATTCCGAGATATCTAGCTATCTTAGCCAAATGAAGTCCACTGCTGAGTATAGTCCTCTAAAAAATATTCCAGTGTGATCAAACTTGTGTTGCCCACATCCACCGACCGCCGCCCTGAACATCTACTATGTTTGCTGGTTCTCGCATTAACGCACAATAAGGCTCTTACACACGAGCAGAACATTGACGACAGCAGAGGCGACTGCAGTCGCCGTCACCTGTCGGCGCCGTCGCCTTATCGACGTCCCTGCAGCAGGTTCACGACACCGCGACGACAGATGTCGACATAACTGCAGCAGGCTGTCGAAAAGGTGACGGCCGACATCGACAGCTTGCTGATGAAGACGGCTAGCTGTTGCCAGCTGCCAGCGACAGCCGCCAACAGCACGTCGACGGCCAGACTACAGTTACAAACTGCTGTTCGTGTGTAAGAGCTCTTAACGCCCCATAAGTCGTCCTTTTTATTTTTCTTTCACAAACAACAGGCACGTGGCACTTTTTGTATGAAAACTCCACAAATTGCAAATCAACTGTTTGTCTGGTGTCCAAATCAACATAATCTGCTTGTATAACAGAGTAACACCTGTATTTATTTAAATTAATTTCTTGATGATGCCAAATTTAATGGTAATTGTAACTACTGAACACTGCAAGATTTTTAGTACTAGTTACATAATAATATAATGGAAAAATGTATGTATACCTGAGTCTTTATCCGTGAGAGTAAATACAAAAGAGGTGGTATCCCTTGTGGCAAGACCACCAGGCGCACGACGGGCTCCCATAGACACGCAGCCCTCGGGCTGGCAGAAGTATACCATGTCCAGCGGCAGCGGGAAATCATCGTGGTTGGTCAGTGGGTATCGGCGCAAGAGCTCAGGTGCCTGACAAGAAACATCATAATGGTGAAAAATCATTTATTCAGTCTGAGTTTGAAAGAAAATGCCAAAAAAAGTCAAACATAACAGTGCCCGGTAAAAGGAAATAGGCTCGCCACCTATTAGGTGGGACCAACTATATAATTGGCGAAGTGTGGGCGTATAATATGCCTCTGCCTACCCCTTCGGGGAAACAGTCGTGAATGTATGTAAGTCAAAAAATAAGAACATTTGAACTTCTTAACGACCCACTTAAACCTTCCTTTCACAAACAAAGGCAAAAGGGATTTCAGTAACTAAATACTCTAAATCCCACTATTGGGATTATATATATAGGGATATGCCTTTTCTCGAAGAGCAAGATGAGGGATATCAGTAAATAAGCATTATGTACCCAAGGGCGAAACAATTTAAGTGAGATTTGGTAACAGAGTTGAAAATTATCAGAATCAGTCCTTGGATTTGGAAATTGTTTTACGAAGTTTGAAGCACTCGCAGGGGATGAAGGAAACTAAAATACAACTCGATTAAGCAATCACGAGTAAGATTACTCCAACATAAATTCTACAGAGTCTATTAAGTCTTACTAAACTAAGTTAAACACGTTCTCGTTACGCAGTAGGACGTAAGAAACAAAAAGTAGAACTATTTTCTCGGTGGTGGATTATCTGTAGAAATCAGCCCTGGATAGACATAATATATAATTCTTCTTCCTAACATATGGTATATAGGCAACCTATATAGCTTATAGGAAATCATTCCCAAAGTGACTACATAAATTCTAAAAAGTAGAAAATATTTTTCACTTATTACAAAAAGTATATTGATTATAAAGACTTTTATATCCCTTACTAGGAACATTACTACATTCTCTAAATACAATTCCACCTTTTGACCAACTCAGGGGATGATTTGAAAGATAATAATCAAGATGAAATTATATTTTAAAAGCCACAAATTATTAAGGAAAAGGGAGTGGAATTTTATATTGGGAATCTAATAATTTTTATAGTTTTTTCCCTTTTACTATCAGTCTGAGGCCATAGGTCAAACTTGAATAAAATCAATAGTTCGTCGTTCTTTGTAATACAACAAAACACATAAGTAATAAGATATAACGTACCTGTACAGGGGCTAGTCCTTTTCGAGAAGTATACGGCCGCGCCCCAACTATAGTTAGATAATCTACCAGACGCGGACATAAGTGCTGCTTCTGTATATCCATATTTTTGATATGCTTGTACTACTGACGAAATCTTCAGTAAAGAGATTTCTTGTAGTCATTATATTTTAATATATTATTGCTTGTCATAATTATCACTTTCTTGTTACTTATTATAATCCTGAAAATACAATTATATTTGTATCAAAATAAGTCCACTCATATCGTAGGTAGTCTTATGTAATTTAAAATGAATTGGAGGCAATTCAGATCCGAAACTCCCAACTCTGAAGCCTCATTATTGACTCGCCAGTTTAATTGAGTGAGTATCACTTTAAATCATCATCATAATATCAGCCTTATAAAGGCCACTGCTGAGCATTGACCAACTCCAAAGATAACATTGTATTGGGGATGTTTGCCCATAATCACCACGCTGGGCAGGCGGGTTGGTGGTCGCAGTTCCAGCCGGTATGCAGGATGACGCTGCTGCCCATCTACCGGTAAGATTTATTTACGTCGACTCTTACAACTCCCCGTGCGATGAGAGAGGGTGGCACTATTCTAGGACGGTACCACATGGCAAACATGGAGTGCGGATGATAAAAACGTTTAACTGTAGTTGATCTATAGCTTCTAAACATATCAACAAGATTGCAAATCAATATTAAAACCTACTTTAAAAAATTTATTGCTTTAGAAAAACTCTATCTTGATTAGATAGGATAGATACTCAGTTAGGTATATTTTGAGCCAGTGCCGTCAACGCAAGTTTAAATATTTAAAATGTCGGGGCGTTTTCCGACGCCGACACTAACTTAATAATACAATATATACTCGATAGTAAAGACTACATAAACGACCATTCATATAAGGGCTGACCTCCCGGTTGCCCTTTTATTTTTTTCGAATGGAAAATAATCGAACGACCGTCTCCCGTCGTGAATGGAGTAGGAGGGGGTCCGACTTTCAAAGACTAAAAACCCTACCTTAGACTTAATCTTTAGGCCCAGGCTCTGCTAATCTAAGGACTGACAGTTGTAGGATATGCAATAATAAAGCCGCGGCAAATCAACTAGTATTTTAGGTTGAAGTATATATTTTTGAATTTATCTAAATAATATAACTGAATCTGTCGAAAATTGATCTATACAAAGCTATATTTTATAAAACGCCTAGGTCTATCCTCATATGCCCGATTTAACAATCGAGCAAAGAGAGATATACATTCTCGTCTTCCACGGCCAAGTATAAGATTGATATAAATATTTTTAAAATGACGAAAAATGAAAGAGACATTATATTGATTCAAGGTGCCCCACAAAATGCCGGATCAATACGCTACTCAGAGTGAATAAATAACGCTAACAGCCGGGAGCCAAAATCCCTTGACCCCCTCCTCACCTTGACCCATTTCGGAGAAATAGAGGTCACGTTCTTCTCTCATACGCAAACGCAGGAGATAATTAAAATATAGCATTTAAATTAAAACTAGTATGATTAAAAACGTAGGGTAAAAGGTTTTCGGTTTCATTATGCATTTTGATTTAGATAGGTACGTGAAGTTTGCATATTGTCAAGGAAAAAGCCCTTAGTCAATCAAATTCTGGTTCAATTAACGACTCCTTTGAAAAAGCAAACGCGGTTTAATACACTAAATTCCATTATAAATGTCGCTTTGAAGGTAGAATGTGGGAAAATAGATACGTGAAAAGCGACTTTCGTTGAATACTACTAGTTTTGCTTCCATTTTCGTTATCACCATGACTCTATACTTAATTGTTACTTTGCTATAAACGTAATAGTTAGTACCTACTTATGTATAAAATTTATAATGCAGGCAACCACAATTGTGAATGTAAACAGGAAATAAAAAAGAATGTATCTAAAATCAAACATTTTTATTCTCTAAAAATGTATAGGTCTTATTACAAAACGAGATCTAAACTTAAATCAGGTTTTAAAACTAGTGCCCGGGAGGTGGTACACATTCAGTGGGAGAACAGGCTCAGAAAGCCAAATGCTGAACACCGAAAAATCGAGGCTGTCAGGCCAGTATTCAAGAAGTGGTTGGGATGACGGGGATCTGCGCTGACTTATTGCCTCGTGCAGGTCCTCACAGGACACAATTGTTTTGGACGTTACTTATGCAACGTGGCGATGAGGGAGCGGACATCTGTCTGTCCCTAGGGTGGAGCGCCAGAGGACACGTCGCAGCACACTGTGGGTGAGTGCCCAAGATGGGCGTCTTCTAGGGCAGAACTCGATGCGGTTATTGGTTTTGACCTCTCGCTTCAAACGATGGTCAGCGCTATGGTCCTTATTGGAAATTCATGGTAGGCAGTGCGCCGCTTCTGCGAGAAAGTAATGTGTGAACAACAGGCAGACGAGCGAGCTAGGGAAGAGAGCCCAACAGCAGATTCCATCCGACGACGAAGGAGAGGGCAGCTCCGGCGTGCGTACGCTGGTGCGCTAACCACATAGCCAGGCGCGCGGGTAGAAGTTCGGGGAACATTCCACTGGCGCTTATCTGCAGCCCGAAGGAATAGAAGGCGGCACAAATGTTTGCCAAATCCAGGGAAGGGGGAAGAAAAATGACGAAGGGTCTGTGACACAGACAGGCGTGCAGTGCCAACGGAGGATAAGGTTACTCTGTTACCTCCTTGGCACCTTGCGAGGAGCAGGAAATAGTGGGATTTAGTTGGTAGTCTTGGCCACCACCATCTCGGCTAGGGAGCCCGACATAACTTTGTGCTCTCTCCGAGGTACAAAGTATGCGTAATTGGTAAATAGTAATATCACTCAAAAAAAAACAAAAGGTTTAAAACTAGTGCTGTCACTATCTTTGATCTTATCAAATGAAAGTGGCACCACTTGTTTTTAATCTGGTCTAACTTTAGATCTCGTTTTGTAATAAGTCCCTATAAGTATCTATTTAACAAAGGACTAGATCCGTTTAGAACATGCGATTATCGCCCAATACTTAATGTAGCGTGACATGTTTGTTATCAAATGATGTCACAAACGTGGGTGGCTACAAAAAGTATTGTCCTATTAAAACCATTAAACCCATACAAATCTGCGATATGGACGTAACTCCCCGGACGGACGTCACCGGCACGTGCGTGGGAGGAAACTTTTAATATACAATGCCATTAAATACATAGCTTTTATGTCCATTTCAGCAGAGCTTATAAAACATATATACCAATTCCTTTGAACGTACGGAATCAATTTGGGATGAAAGAGGCTTTGAAGATTACAATTTATTTCTTAATTTTCTTACCCATTCTTTCCATAACAAGAAAATGGCTTTCAAAATAGCGTTAAACGTTTATTACACGCATTTACTTCTACTTTTATTTAATTTGTGACCCGGCTAAATGACCATACCAAAAGTATGGTACAATTTTATTCTAAAGAAATATCCAGCGAATTTGTAAATAAACTAAAAACTCAAATCAAAGTTCGTAAAAGTGTAATCTTAGCGTCTACTCCAATATATGTATATGTAAGTAAATAATCAAATTAATAGGTAGGTACCGTTATATTATACTTTTTAGTTTAAATTTATTGTACCCTTTATTTAGTTCTTTCTATTTGCTATTGCGATAACTTCTGTTCTTGCTATTTTTGTTAAACGTTGATTTTACTGGTAAGCAAATGTAAAAGTAATATCTTGAATCATTTATACATCTAATGATATTTTGAATAAGGAAAATTCAAAAACGGCTAGGAGGATATTCTTTTCCATTACGAAAAGTTTCGGTGCCGGTAGGGTCAGACAAATTCGGTGGTAACATTTTCGTCTGATAATTTTTTTCAATTAAAAGCACGTCAGATCAAACGGAGACGAGATGAATCTCTTTTCAAACTTAAAGAGGAGATAAAGGAATTTCTTTTGCAATAAATTGTGAAATAGGGACCTATTTTGGTTTTATTAGTCTGATTTGTATTTACAGGTTGTATTAGCAACCAGGTTCATGTAAGTATAGATCAATTTTATAAACGCCAGGTTACCTAAAATCTATTATCTCAATCCATTTACTTACTGTTAGAAAATTGTTTATACAAGTTACTTTATTACGTAGATAGTTTTTTACTTTTTAAAATATGGAGTTAAAAATAATCATAGGTTATTTGTTTGGTTATCGCTAGTTATTCTCCGGCTCAAAGGACCAAAAAATGTACAAACGCCAGTTTGTTCTTTTCAAAACAAGTGTTTGATTGAATAGGACCCCAAACGTTTAATAAATAGATAGCCCCCTTGACAGACATCAGAATGATTCTATACCAATTATTATAAAGTAAAAAACTTGTTTTTAAAATTCTCATAACAATCTCTTTCGTTTTAAATGTCACACGAAGCGGTACAAAATTTAATTGGTTTCTCTATTACCTCTAAATGGTGACCCCCAATATTATTTAGTTCGTTTATTCACTAAACATTTTATCATATCATTTTACTAAAGAATGTTAAACTACCACCGTTTATACTCTCAGCGGTAAATTACTAGTTAAGTGTCAATAATGATTTATTAAAGGTGGAGTCCTAAGCCGAGTTATGAGTTATTGAGCTTGGAATGATCGCATACCTAGACATTATTTAATATTGCGATAGCCGCCGCTCTGCCGAGTAAATGCCGTTTCGAATGGCTCCAGTTGCGTCGTAAACAGGCAAAGGTAATAAAACGGTTTGTTAGTTAGTTGCCCTCAAAATAATGGCCTACCTTGGTTAGAATAGAGCAGAGGAATAGGTTATAAGCTGTAACCTTCTATAGGATTAAGCGCCAAATATACTTACAGAGCCAGCGTAAAGAAAAACAAAGTATTTTTATTTTTAATTTGTTATGGAAAAGTTTGCCGATGGAAGTAGGCGACTCAGGATCGCTGAATGCAAAAATCTATTGCATATATAAATCTATGCTTATGTTCAGTAGTGGACGTAAGGCGTTTTTAGATAAAAATTATATTTGATCAAGTATTTTGCTCATGTAACACATAAAAGACTAGGAAATTCTAATTAAAATTAACCCAAAAATAGAGCCCTGTCCAAAAATACATATTTTCTGCTAACCTATTCTAATAATAGAAGCTTAATTTAGTACCAAATATAAGAGAACAAATAAAGATTATTATTATAGAATGAAGGCGGCTAAAGAATGAGTAATGGTGAGCAATTCTGAATACGCAAAGATTTGTATCGCTTGTACAGTCTGTTAATGTTTCAAATCACTCAAGATTGGTGCCAGCGTCCAATTACCTAAGCAAGTCTAGAGATGTGACTCTACTGATTACTTCTTAGTGGCAATTATAATCAATTGAATAAAGGAAATACATACTATTATGTATAATAAAATATAACATATGGCTACATTAATATTAATAACTTAAAATATGTTTGCAGTTCCCAGAGATCCGAACGGTTATTCGATTTTATATCATTTGCAATGTACTTGATACAAAGGTTTCTGACTATTAAAATTTGCATATAATTTTATTAGGGAATGTTCTCATTGCCATAAAATTCAAAAAAGAAACAGAACTAAGAACGGGTGTCTTCTGGATAAACTTTTTTAAACATAATTATTTTATTATTAATGATGCACATAACTTGCGTCCGATTGGCTATGATTTTAACCAGTCACTAGTGTAATAATAACAAATAAATAATAGTCTAATGCATTTAATTTGTACAAGCCAATAATAATATAAAAAAATACTCACAATTCTGATTTTATTACCAAAGTGATCATATCAATTGATTTATTTGCATTTAACCAAAATTTACATTACCCGCAGTAAATTTTTTGATAAAGTTTCGTTGCTTCAATCTTTTACGTTCTATAGATATTTCAGTGAAACCGTCACATTTAAACAGCCTGTAGAGTGCCAAGCCTGATATGCAAATTGCGTTCCATTTACGAGTAAGTAATAATACCAGCATGCCGGCACTGGAACAGTTCTTCAGCTGATAACGTTAGATAAGCAGCGTGAACTACCGATGTCAACAATATGTATTCTTTTCGCTAGCGCTAGGTTTGGATGAGCTATTGCATATGACAAAAAATGTTTAGTCCGTTGCAGGTTGAGGTAATTTTATTTCTATTTAAAACGTTGCAAATTTGTTATTGTTAATCACCAATCGTGATTTGGACCTAACACGACTTAGCTAAAATATTATATTTTACAAGGCCTAAAACTCTCGGACTGTATACGCTAGATTTTCTGTGAAAGTTATATAATCAATTGTTCTGATGTTTAAGACAAATATTAACTACACCATTCCTATTGTTGTGAAATAGTGAAAATGAGTTAGTAATGGAAAACTATAGGCCACGCAGATTAAGTCGTATAACGTATAACGGAGGATTACTTGACTTCTCAAATAATGAAGTTCTTGAACAAATCGGATGATAACGAAAATTAAATGATCAGATTAAAGTGGTTCATTTCGGTGGAAACTTTTATAAGATAATTTTGGTAAATCACGCAGATAAATATATCTTATTTGTTCTCCCTCATATTATAATTGCGAAAGTGAGGACATACCTAGTTACATATGGGAGTTATCTCAAAAAAGCGAGGTTCCTGTGCAACCCGATAAACTATTGTTCACGAGGGCAAGGCCACAAGTAGAAGGTTAATTAAGAGTTAGGGAAAAGGTTATTTTACATATATAAGCACCAATATTGCTGTTTTTTAGCTAAACCTCCTTGCAAATTAAGCTTCAGACAATAAAAAACTTAGGTAACTATGTCATATATACTTTATATTTATAAATTTTAGCACATAAGATTTTATATTTAAAATTATTTATAACAAAAATCTAACTTGATTAAAATTACAATATATGCTTTGACACTAATTAGCTGTTAGGTACCACGACCACTCTGAAAAGAGTTGTTAATTAATTACGTCATGAAAACGTCATTGTGTCCTACAATAACTTTCCACTTTAAATTTTTTATGGAAAACCGAGGTCGAGCATGTCTTTGGCTTTATGGAGTTGACTGATAATTTGGGGTGGGAAGAAGAATAGTGTTAATGACTAGAAAGGGCTTACCTTAATGTTACGTAGAAGGGGTCCCAGTGGTGCCTACATTTCTTTGGAGCACGTTATGGTAGAGTAGAGTTTGGCCTGGGAGGTGTACGCACTGAGCGCGTAGTGCATGGCTCGGCGCGGAGGCCTTAGTGGCATGCGCGGCCGCCCACGCTCGATAAACCGCGCCGCCGCGCCGCGTCTAACAGAATCCTACCGCTTACCCGCCCGTTTCATAACGAACTCATTTTTCAGGCGAAAACGAGTAGGTATTTTGATTTCCCGTAGTTATAAAGACAAATCTCAGTTGAAACTTAAAGAAACTATCATCTCGATGTTGTAATAACTTATTATAAATTGCTTAATTTATTTAAGTTCTTAACTCGAGGTATTATTTTTTTCGTATTTGGGAGAAATTTAATCTTGTTCACAGGAAGACATAAGTTTGGATCTTAAAAGTTTGATTATAATTATAACCGAGAATTTTAAATCAGGATAATTTTTATATGGTCAATTTATCATGACTAAGTATCTTCCATAGCTAATTTCCTACTGATGTGCGCACCATACACGCAAATAATCACTGCATACCCTAAATAAATTTCTGATACCGGAGCTACAGTACTACAAACTGTATCATCATCATCAACATCTCAGCCATATGACGTCCACTGCTTAACATAGGCCTCCCCAACAGATTTCCACATTAAGCGATCCAGAGTCGCCTGCATCTATCGGCTTCTAACCGCCTTGACCAGATCATCGTTCCATCGCGTGGGAGGCTGTCCTTTACTGCGTTTGCCGGTTCGCTGTCGCCATTGAAGAACCTTAACGCCCCATCGGTCGTTGGTTCAAACTGTATACCTAACCCAAAATCTCTGAGGACGCCCCTATTGGACTTCTGTAATGCAACACATTAAAGAGCAAGTGATACACAAAGAAATACAATACAATAGGTAATAAATAGGGTTAAAAAAGCCCTTTCACATAGACGTTCTAATCTACTTGGTTAGATTTGGCGCCACCTTATAAGCGACGCACCATATGGCAACTCGAATTAATTCAACCAACATCTAACACAATCAACAACATTGATCTAACAAAACAATAATAATTCAACCAAGTGTGGAAAACTTTTGGTGGAGAGCTCACCTCCCCTCCCTATAGAGGTGAACCTGGGCTGAATAACATCTCTCATTCGTGCGTCAACAGTCTCACCGCAACGGTTGACTACTTACATAGTTATGTATGTTGATTGTTGGCTAGGAATAGAGCAGCAGTGATGGGTCCCTTCAATATACTCATTCTAGGCAGCTTCGCTCGTGTGACAACTTTCTCCTTGCCACTCCACAACACAGTTCAGGTTTTATGTCGAACTCTTTCTGCATAAAAGCTATTCAACTTTGGAACTCTCCCTATTGATATTAGGTTGGCAGAAAGCAAGCCTACTTTTAAAGGGTTGCTCAAGAAATACTTTCTTGAGGAGTTATCATCCGATTGAGTCTACATATCATAATTACTATTAATTTTGTGTATAGGTATATGTAGTTAATTAATAACACATATTTAATTCTATGTAAGTTTATATGTTTTCTTATTCGTACTGCCTCATACTATTCTGCTAACCCAAAGGTTAACTGGTAGAGAATGCCTTGCAGCATTAAGTTCGCCTTTTGTACATTTTAATTTTAATTTGTGCGATAAAGTTTAAATAAATAAATATCACGATCAAGTGCACTTGAAAAGTGCCACGTGATGGACGGTTTTACTTGACGCCCATTGTCTTGTCAAGAGCACGAGCCAGTGTCGCCTACCTATTTGTGTCTAAGAAAGTCCTCAATCAAAATTTCTGTCAATTGCGATCATCCGTAGATAGTTTGACGATGTCAAGTCAACGCGGTAAAAATACAATAATCGCTTTAATCACGTATACTTGTCAAGTGCACTTCATCGTTTCGGAGTTTCTGAATTCTACTCCTAGCTAGCGACTTTTAGGTCAGGTCTCGCAGCCCATTGCGTTTTCGTTAGCAGCACTCTTACTCCAGAGAGCTCTGTTGGCCAGTAGCTCGGGCCACGTCTTAATTCGTTAGCGTCAGAAACCCTGAACCAAGTGAGATATTTTATGTTTGGAGACTTTAAGATACCTAAATTAAATTATCTAGTACCTCGACGAGCAGTGAAAAAACATGAAAAGAATGTAGCCAGACATTCTGACGTCAGGTTGTCTGGACCACATTTTTTTCATATAGTTGGACACAATATATCTGAATTATATATTTGTAGATATTCAATACCTTTTTAATACCTTAACATATATATTTAATTTTATGGCGTCCCAAAAAAATGTTACGGATGAATGAAATTATACTATATACAGTCTCACTCTGAATATGAGTAATAATGAGGAAGTAGTGTTCTTATTAAATCGAATTTCTTACTAATATTATTAATGCGAAAGTTTGTATGTGTGGGTGTATGGATGTTTGTTACGCAATCACGTCAGAATGTCTGGCCAAATTCTTTTCATGTTTTTTCACTGCTCGTCGAGGTATTAGATAATTTAATTTAGGTATCAAATAGTATCAAAAAGGTATTGAACCTTGATAGTCTCCAAACATAAAATAATCTGACTTGGTCCAGGGGTTCTGACGCCAACCTTAATTCACCGCAGCTCTAGTCTCTTACTAGTATTTACTCACCGTTTACACGGAGAACTATATCCTGCCAAAATTTTCTTTGGGGACACTGAAGTGTATAATGATATGAATGATAAACAACATTATAGAATAAGGAGTAGAAACACAAAAAAGTTTTTGTGAATAGAAAGAAATGTAGTTCAAAATATAAATTAATTGGTTGGCTTGGTTTCATTTGGATGCACTGAAAAGAGCACAAGAGCCTGCTTGGAGAATAATGTGCCGAATTAAGTGTGATGACTTTGAAACAGTAGAAACATAACATATATTTGTAGCAAAGCCGAAGAGTTTACCATAGATTTACAATTAAAATTAAAACTTAGAATGATAATAATTAACTTTATTTATATAAAAACATTTTAATAAATACATATTACATATTTTCATTTAGATCGCAAACTGGTAAGCAATTCTTGACTTCATTTTCCTATGTCTTCTTTCAGGGAAACAGTTCTGTTGAAAACCACCTGAAACAAAAAACAAATTATTAGCACAATAAGTGTTAATAGACAACATTCATCTAATATAGGTACTTAAAAAGACCACATACCTGCTGTTTTAATATGTTACGTTTAAACAAACAAATTGCCTAGCAAGCGAATGAAAACTCAAAACAGATAAATCTTTATTACTTAAGCATGTCTTCTCCTGTTCCCCCATTCTCAGGTTATATAAGCGGGGTGTGAAGCGGTATTAAAGCAGGCCGTTATGAGTGGGCGCTTGTTGCAATGTTTATCCCATTGAATTAAGCGAATTCTTTTTTTTTGACGGCATCTACTTCTTACTGTTACATAGTCGTCGAAGGCATAATATAGTCATTATGACTAGCCAAATAAAAAAAAAGAAGAACATAAAGCATCAGGCACTATGTAATCAATAGCGAGTCACATCAAATAAATACATGTTGTTTCCACTTACTTTGCTATGAGTGGTGTCTGGATCAACAGAGAAGAAGCCAATCCTCTCAAACTGGAACTTGTCATAGACCTTTGCGGTTTGTATGGAGATGTCTGCGTATGCCGTAACTACTTTCAATGTATCGGTACGACAATCTGTCAGGAATCCACCGGGCACTTCATTGGGGTCTTCAGGGTTCTTATGTTTAAATCTAAAATAAAAATAAAACATTTATTTGTAGATTCTAGCAGTGCTTCACGCTGTTTCTAAATTGCCACCGCTATGAGGTGGGGCTTCTTATAAGGTTATAGGTTCGATTTTCACACCAGTTAATTGATGTATTTAATTTTCTAATCAATTTAAGCACATATATAATTTTGCACGAGTTTGGTATTTTTTATTCCCTTATTGATCTAAATGTGTAATGGAGTAAAATATTTATCTTGGTCCGATTTTTTCCAATGTATTTATATATTTCATCCGTTGTTTAGTACGCATAGTACAAGTTGAATTTGGCACTAAAAGCTACGTGTGATATGTCCCATTATGTTATTTATACTTATTTATCAATGAAGTACTTTAATTTAACTTACAGGGGCTCATATAGACGTACTTCCACAGTGGTCGGTTCGGAAACCCAATGGATGAAGGCTTTGGGCTTCTCAGCTTTCTCTGTAGTTTCAGCAGTGCACTCTATATCAGTAATGTTACCAGTGCCGTCTTTATTCACTTTGGAAACCTAGAAACATCAAAATATTGTTAGACAATAATCAACTTAGTTTAATAGACTATCGCCGTTGCGAATTCCAAAATTATCATTTTAACCTTATATTGTAGGGATTTAGGATCCTTTCAACACCGAAATGAGAGAGTTTCAGTTCCACTTTGCTGATCTAGTGTGGTTTGGAAAATCTTAAACATGTTGCCTAAAGTTCACACTTTCGAGGAATGGGATTTTTAAACGCCAACTCTCTATGCATTGCTTATTGGAAATGTTGATTAACAAAAAGATCTACAGTTCTATTCGTGAGAGTTAGGTTGGAAAAGTTTACAACTCAATATAATTATGTAGAAGTAGTAAGTAGTAGGTGGTAATTTCATATTTAATACTTTTTAAGTTATTTATATTTGTGTAAATGTCTGCATGAAAAGACACATATCACTGCGAAACCAAATAAAACGAAGTCAATTCTATAAATAGCGTGAAACAATGTCTTGTGTTACCTTCAACACATATCCGGCGTGCCGCAGGCCGACAGACTGCGTGGGCGTCAAGCGGCGATACCCCTTCTCCGGAATTTCTTTGAAATCCGTGCTCTCAATGTACACAACTTTGCTTAGGACTACTTTGTGAGATCCTTTTTCCGGCTCGTTAGGGAAATCGGGTACGTTTACATCTATTGGTTGCGCGTTCGGTAAATTCGTGATTGTGACTTTTAGAGGCTCTAGTACTACCATTACTCTGTAAAATAGAAAAGTTGTTTTAAGATTAGATATTTTTATAGTATGACACACTAAGCAATATACATATTTTAATCAATTTATTTATAATGAATCAGACTGTGCATAAATAGTACCTAAATATAATCAGAAATATCCTTTTCTCCCTCATGCTTAACGATCTTCCCGAGTGGGTTACAGCAGTGGACATATTCAGCGGACGTTGGTTACTGCGTCTACCCATGAGTTACTCGAGAGAAAGTTGAACCTTGTAGCTGGTCAATTGGCCGGCCATTCTACAAATCCTATTTCAATAGTGGTGGAACGTGGCTCGGGCGTGCTATTTCGCGACGGTGCACTCGCTGCTGCGGTATGGTACAGAGTAGGGAAGGGCTGCGGTATGGTACAGAGTAGGGAAGGGCTGCAGAATGGAAGCGTGCCTTTCGGATGCAAAAACACGATCGTCGGAGCAGCACAGGACGATTCGGCCAGGCCATTGTTCAAGTCGCTCGGTATCCTAACGTTGCCTAGTATCGTGATAATGCAGGTCGCGGTTTATGTGAGACTTAACGAGCATACATTTATAAGGCGCGGAGATGTGCATGGGTATAACACTCGACACGCTAACTTGCTGGGAGAATTTTCCAGACGCTTGACGAGGTCTGACAGACTTACGCACATCATGGGACCGTCTGTTTACAATAAATTGCCTCGGGCCGTATTGGCGGCTCCTAGCCTGCCCGCCTTCAAATGAAGGTTAAAAAAATATCTTCTTGAGCAAACGTTCTATGACATTAATGACTTTATGAAGTAATGAATTCTTAAGATTTATATTTAGTTGTGTTATATGGAATTTAATTAAGTAAGAATCTGATATGACATTTTGTTTTATTTAAATTTTCATAATTATTGACCGTTTATTTTATTAATTGCATTTAGGTATATTTCTTGATTCAACTGTTATTGACATTTTTTATTTTGACATTATACATTCCTAATAATATTGTAATTTAATTTAATTTTAATAATTCTAATAATTATGTATGTTTGCTTTTCTGTGTCGTGTAATGTTGGTAATACACAATAAATGAGTATTTGTATTTGAGTATTCAGATCTAGTCCCAACAGTGTCCTGAACATGTTAGTTAACAAGTTTGATGCACCAAATCCAAAGTGGTAGTCAAGCAGTAGTGCTTACTGCGGTACAACTCTGACTTGAGTGTGACTAAATGACGAAAACGTATATTGTTGAATTCATATGCAAATACTTGATATACAAAATTATTTGCCACTGGCTTGAGTCCATATAAAAAAAGGAAAGTGAATGTCTCCATACCTGGTCGCGATTACGTTGAGGTTATCTCTAACTGCCGCATCCAACATGCTGGGATCCACGGCACCCACTGCCCCAGTCACACCCAAGCCCGCGCAGAAACTGTTTATGGCAGCGGAGGGCACGCCGCGTCTTCGAAGCGCAGTCAACGTGTATAGGCGGGGGTCATCCCAGTCTATAATATTACAATGCGTTATTACACTTTGTAAAGATAAGCCGACCAATATAGCAAAACCCAAGCCGCACAAACTGTTTATGGCAGCTGAGAGGACGCCTCATCTTCGGAGGGCCGTCAACTTGTATAAACGGGGGTCATCCCAGTCTATAAAATATTACAGATCTTTACCCTTACAACCATTTGGAAATGAAATAGATATTTGTAGGTAACGTAAACGCACCTAATAACGACCCCTTAAAATCCGCACTCATTACCGCCCTATTCAGAAAACTACCATTTTAATGTAATGTATTAAAATTATACAAGTGGTTGCTTTAGAAGAAATTTAGATGTATTTGTATTACAAATGTTCGTCTCTTCTCTATGTTCTCAACTCGACGATTTAAAGAATAATTGCTCAGTTCGTCCGTGGACGCCGGCGATAGTGCATTTTCCATAGTGTGGCGTTCCCGATCACGTAAGTACTCTTATTTTTTTCTTAGTAGAATATTATATCGTCTGGCATTTTAATGAATATTCTAGTTCTTTTGTTCCATTTTTAATACTTTCAGCAACATAAATAATAATTAAGTTTAATGAAATACTGTTTTATTTTGTTTAAAATTCAATATTAAAAATAGGCGGTAATAGGAACAAAAATCACAATTTTGTTTCTATTAACGACTCATGTCGCTGATAAGTACTTTACGTATCTTTAGTGTGTCTAGATTTTTGTTAAAATGTATTAATTGATAAGCAGGAGGTTATACTAATTCAATTCCTTGGTATGTTAACTTATATTTGAGCTATTAACGCCATATATTTAAGTGCATTAGTAGCCGTAAAAAATTACTTTGTTCTTATGTAAAAATTTTAAAGAATAAAGGAGATATAATTTTTAAATATTAAATTTTTTAGTTGTAGTATCATTATTATTAAATATTTATAGCAACCACACCATTTAAAATCATACAAATGCACAAAAATCACATGGATTTACCCAATTCATACACATTCTATTGGGTCGGTAATAGGTTATACGATTTTCTTCAATAATACCTATTACCGATCTACTGGTACATTTACAACGAACTCCCATATTATGAATCTGTTTCTTTATTTGGTATTTATTTTCAAGTAAACATAGTTACCTAAGTTACATTGTATTCCATATTAAACATACAAAATTTAAATAGCAAACTTTATTATATAAATGGTATATACATAACTAATATTTATAAGTGGAAATCAAATGGTAACTAATTCTTTATGACTATTTGACATCGATTTATATTCTAGACTTAGTAGTGCATATACATATTTAGTTAAATAAATAAATTTGTTTTAGAAACATGGATCGACCAAAACGTAAACAATATACACCTAATCAACTTGACACTGCACTGTTGGCTATTACTAATGGAGCAAGTATCTATGAAACCTCGAAGAAGTTTGGGATTCCTAGAACAACTCTTCGTGACAAGAGAGATAACAAGTACTCTAATGAAAATTGTGGTGTTCAGACCGTTTTCACCAAGGACGAAGAACGTCAGTTAATAGACTGGATTCACTATTTGGGAAGATTAGGTTTTCCTGTAACAAAAGACCAGCTACTGGAAACTGTTTCAAAATTAGTAGAAACATTAAAGCGCCCGCACCCATTTAAAGAAGGAGTTCCCGGTCGACACTGGTTTCAAAATTTTTTGAAAAGACATCCTACAATTTCAAAAAGAGTTGCACAGAATTTACCAACAAATAGAAACGAAGTGAAAGAAGAGGCTATAAGATTATGGTTTGGGCGTGTGCGTCAATATTTTGAACAAAATAATTTAATGGAAGTATTAGATGATCCAGCAAGAATTTTTAACTGCGACGAAACTGGATTCTTTTTATGTCCCAAGGCAAAACAAGTCATTGTGCAACGAGGCAGCAAAAAGGTATATACTCGAGTCGCCAATGACGAAAAAGAGTGTTTGACTGTATTGGTTAATGTTGCTGCTAACGGTAAAATAGCACCACCCATGGTTTTATACCCTTACAAGCGTATGCCTAAAAACCTTGTACCGACTGTGCCATCTGGCTGGGCTGTTGGTAACACCGAATCTGGATGGATGAATATGGGTGCTTTTTACGAATATATTACCAACTGTTTCTATCCTTGGCTAGTTACTAATGGAATACCGTTTCCAATTGTATTATTTCTGGATGGCCACACATCACACATATCCCTACCTTTATCTTCATTTTGTAAAGAAAATGGTATAATACTTGTAGCTCTATTACCTAATTCTACTCACGTACTCCAGCCTTTGGATGTTGCAGTATTTCGACCTGTCAAAGGTACTTGGAAGACAGTTGTTAGCGATTTCCGAATAAAAAATAACTTTGCAAAATTGAAACGAACAGATTTTGCACCGCAAGTCAAAATCTGCCTCGATTCTTGCTTAACAGAGGAGACTATTGTAAACGGCTTTCGTTCATGTGGAATATACCCGTTCGAGCCAAATAATGTTAATTACAGCAAGCTTCTACCTGAAATTCGGAACGTGACCAGCGATACTAATAGCGATACTGCAGAGGGTAGTGATAGTAATACAGTCAGCTCTATTCACAGTCAACGCCATCGTACTAATCAAATGAAAACCTTCAAGCAACTTTTTGAAGATCGCTTGTCACCTACTGTCCTTCAAGAATTTCAAAGCTCTGGAAATGTATGGATTGGTGACATCGGCTACAAGAAGCTGTTTGAATATTGGAAGGATATTAAAATCAATGATGACGATGAAGAACGTAATTTAGAAATTGGCGATACGACTTTAGTGAACAATATTACCGATTTGGATACATTCACATTTAAAGTAACACCAGCTTTAATTTTATCATCAGAACAAAATGTCTTCCAAGAAGTATCTTATTTGACTGTAGACGGCACATTGACTTTTCCAGTAGATCATGTTTTACCTGAAAACACTCAAGGCCCAGTAACTAGTCATATTACAGATTCAATGCAAAAATTGCCTTCTAGCGAATTTAGGAACGACAAAGATTTTTTTTTCAATACTGCAGATCAAAATCTAAGAACATCATCTCCGAAACCATCAGACTCAACGTCAAAACCTTCAACATCAACTACAAAACCATCAACATCAAGTCCGAAACCTTCAACATCAATTCCGACACCATCAACATCAAGTCCGAAACCATCAACATCTACTCCAAAACCATCAACATCTACTCCGAAACCATCAACACCAACTCGAAAACTATCAACACCAATTCCGAAACCTTCAACATCAACTCCGAAACCATCAACATCATCAATTCAAAGTATATGCGAGAATTTGAGCTCTGAATGTCTTGATAGTACTATAATTAATAGTTCAGAACATTGTAAAACTCCACTAAAATCTACTACGACGTCAATCAATAAAAATATTCCAAAAGAACTGAACATTTCAACACCTTTTAAGAACGCATTATATTTTCCCGAGAATAAGACCACAACGAAAAAGAGAGCATGTAAAAGGGTTACCCCAACTGTTGCAATATCCGATGAATTTATGGCATATCAGAAAAAAATAGAAGCTGAAAAATTTGAAAAAGAAGAAAAGAAAAGAAAACGAAATGAAGATTTGGAAAAGAAAAGAAAAGATAAATTAAACAAACAAGGCAATCCAAAATCTAAACTACTAAATAAGGCAAAACGTAAAATAACCAAGGTGGATGCTTCAAAGGAAGATACGACTGATTCCGAAAATGATTTTCAAGTTCGACAAATGCCTCGAAGGCGACATGTTAATATGCAATCGTTTACGGAACTTAGTTTTAAGTCTCCATTACGATCTACTCAGGCTAGCCCTTACCGAGATACAGCTACATCACAAGATGTGAACGTCTCCAATGATGGGTCTTCATCTGATAATTGTGAAATAAACCGTCCTGCTAAGATCATTATGAGGCCGAGATATGATTTTGGATTTGATTCAGAGTCAGATGAACCTATTTTTTAATCTTAGTTTTAATCTGCCAAAGGTAATTTCTTTGTTTTAATTTTAAATGTTAATCTAATAATAAATATTGATTTGATATGACTGCTAAACTTAAGAATTTTATAGTAATTTTATATTTGTATGTTACATTTTGCTAAATAATATACTAACTATTGTTACACTTTAAGTTATAATTAAGTAGTATATTATTTTTAAGACTGATTGAAGGCTGTTAAGAATAAACTCATATAATAACGTTAAGTTTTGATAATTTTTTGTAGTGAGCGCTGAGATTATAATCCTGAATTATATTCAGAGTCACAGGAGTCTATTTTTTAATCATATTATTTTTTGCAAAAGGTATATTTTAATTTGTTTTAATTTTAAATGTTAATCTGTAATAATTTTAAAATTGATTTAAATTTCACATGACTGCTAAACTTAAGTATATTTATATTTGTAGGTATGTTACATGTTGCTAAATAATATACTAACTGTTGTTATACTTTAAGTTACAAATAATTCATATTAAGTAGTATATTATTTTGAAGACTGATTGAAGGCTATTAAGCATAAACTCGTATAATAACGTTAAGTTTTAATAACATTTTGTAGTGAGCCCTGAGATTATAATCCTGAATTTTATTCAGAGTCGCAGGAATCTATTTTTTTTTCTTAATTTGTTTCATTTATCACTATGAATCCAGATGTTATAGTAATTTTACTACTATGTTAAATTTTTTACTAATATTGTTTAATGCCTTTTGTTATTATAGAAGAGGTATAATGCCAAATGCCAGATTGTATATTTATTATAGTATAATCAATGCTGGCCTTTGATAATTATTGGCCATATATAATTCGTTCAAATAAGATGTTTGTGACTGATTTAATACTGTACTACTATATACCTATAGTAGGAGAAGAATACATAACATAATAGTTAAGTTTTGATAACATTATGTACTGTGTTGGAACATTTATAAAAATAATTCAATATACACAAGCATTTTTATTTACCGTTAACGGGTCCATTTATTTAGTGGTCGGTATTAGGTGTCACATAAACGGTATTAGGCACACGGCCTATATTTTGGATCGGTAATAGGGACATGGCCCGTTTTCTTTTATTTAATTTATATTTTTTGAAGCCATTCGAAGTATAACTGTTTCTATACATGACTAAAAAAATCAATAATTTCAGTACTTGAAAAACCGGTTTTATTGGGGCCACATATTAAGAATGTGCTTAATTTTTGGTCATCAATCTGAACTCCGCTTAAACTGGCGGTAATGGGTGCATTTACGTTATACTGTTTTATATAATAATATAACTAATATACATATTATCGAAAAATATATAAAACAAAATAAACATACACATAGCTACTTTATTTATATTGTGCCAGCATACCGGGATAACGCTCTGGTGATGATAATATGAAATAATAAGATATATAATGAGGAGATCAATAAAAGAATTACCATTTACAATGCCTTCATCGATAAGCTTGGCTATTTTCCTTTTGGACACTACAGTGTAATTAACATTGAGTCTTCCATATTCCCATTGAACAGGACAGTAGATGCCAAGAACGTTACACAGCCAATAATAGGAAGACCTACAAAAAAGAACATTATGAAGGTGCAAAAAAATATATCTTTGCACTTATATTCATTAATGTAACTTTTATTACAATAAAAATTACATTTCTTCAAGTCTTGCAGGTATATACAGGGTGTCAAAAGACCTTGTTCAAAGCCAAAGGATACATATTCAAAACATGTGACATAAGCATTGTACGATTTTTTTAGATGTTAAAAAAAACTGTTTATAGTTGCATGTTATGAAACGCGAGCAAAAGACCGCGTCGCTGTGTGTTGGTTTGTGGGCTTATGCGCACTGACGCGATTTTAGAAAAAAATCTTGAAAAGAAATGCTTTGAGACTATTGATTTTCCAGGTACAGACTCGAAAAAAAAAGTCATCCTAATGCTGGGCAAAATACTGACTACTGGCTTTGATCAGAGTCTTTTTACACCCTGTTATAGCTGTACTAACATATAGTGGCCATACTATAAAATAGTGTAAAATTACCTTCGAGATTGAAATTCTTTTGTACACAAGGAGTGTGTGATATGCTCGATACTATCACACAAACAGTGAGTATAGTCGTATGTAGGATAAATGCACCATTTGTTGCCAGTGCGGTGGTGAGGTTTGAACTTAATCCTATAAGCGACAGGGTCCTGTTTTCCTTCTTCAAGCGTAATTTTCATTCTTAAAGTAGCGTCTCCTTCATCAATTTTACCATTTTTCATGTCCTGTACATATAAATATTCATAATTTTTTTTTTATTGACATAGATATTTTCTTGATTTTTGGCATTAAAATGTAAACACAAATACGTTTCTAAAGGGATTGACTAGCTGCATGATCATTCCAGATGGATTTTTTGGTTCATGACTTTTATTTTCTTCTTGTATTATTATTTAAAGAAGTACCTCAAACAACTGAAGACTTTCTTCGATGGGCCTGTTGCGCCAAGGGGACGGAGGCGGATTGAACCCTTTGATCTCTTCTGATTTTTGATGGCAGACATAGGCATGATCATCCTTAATCAATTGCACAGCCCATTTATATAGCTGGTCAAAATAATCTGAGGAATGAGTAATTTTGTATGGCTTGTAACCTGAAAAAGATAAATCACAGTTTTAATTTAAAAACTTTGCTTACAAAGACATAAAAATTGTAAAGTATTTAAATGCAGCTTAGTTTTATATAAGACCTGAAAACCTCATCTCTGATCTGACCTCATTTATTTTTACTAAACAAACAAGATAAATGTTTATTTTTAATCAAAGTGGATCTGTGGACCTCTGCAAATACAAGAAATTTCACTAGCAAGAGCATATTCAATATAATTTGCCACAAGGATCTTTAAAGGATATTTAAAAATACTTTTATAGTCCTTGCTGATGTTGTCTTGTGTAGTAAATTTGCAAAGAGGTTGCAAATTTTTACCCTTATGTCATGCTTCTCATTAGTCAGAAAATTTTACTTACTTCTGTATTTAAAAATAATATAATACATACCTAGCCACTCCACCATATCCTTGATGCCTACAAAGAATTTCTTCTCTTCTTTTTCAGGATTTGTGTCATCATATCTCAAGAAACAGATGCCGTCATGGGCTGCAGCATATCCAAAGTTAATATTGATAGCTTTAGCGTGGCCTATGTGGAGGATGCCATTGGGCTCAGGAGGAAATCTTGTGCGGACTTTGCCTGATGTTATTTTTAAGTGCTCTTCAAGGAGCTTCTTTGTGTTAGGTGTTACTACATAGCCATCTGATTTAAAGTTTTCCCCTGGACTATGGAAGGGAAGCTTTTTCATTAACTCTGCTATAGAAGTTGCTCCACCATTATCAATTGAATCATTTGTTTTATCAGGCTTTGAATCTGAAATTTAAATACATTATATAAGGAATATAATAAACTGAACCTCTAAAAAGATCCTTTTTGATCATCAAAAATACTGATTGAGCATCTAATAGGGGATTAGGTGCCCAAACAGATTTTTTTGATTTACAAAAAGGTTAGGTTAGGTTAGCAATCCATTAGATAATATATAAAAAAATATACATATATTATATACATACATATATAAAAATACACATGGTTTGAACTAAATCCATGAAGGGTTCATAATGTTTCGAATAATATTGTAGTGCAAGGTCTCATTTATACTTATGGAGTACAATAAATTAATTTAATTTAATTTGAATTTGAAAACATGCACCTGATACTATTTTCCAAGCCTATTTTATTTTGCTCTCCAAGAGATATGGTCCTTAAGAAATGATATAGTATTGCAAAATTTTATCGAGTATAAAATATTTATTTCTTTCCTATATAAGAAAAAAAATTGTACATGTATTTGACAATATAATTAGAAGAACAACTAACTATAG
Source organism: Musotima nitidalis (assembly GCA_949126915.1). Taxonomy (NCBI): domain Eukaryota; kingdom Metazoa; phylum Arthropoda; class Insecta; order Lepidoptera; family Crambidae; genus Musotima; species Musotima nitidalis. The sequence continues at coordinate 10,676,721 of OX421418.1, read as the reverse complement.
TTCAATAATTATACAAAAAAAATATATACAATTGTGAATAAAACTTATCAAACCTTTTTTATCCTCTTTTTTAGGCTTCTTAGAGGGTTCAGTTTTCGTTTTTTTTTCTGGTTTTGGTGGTGGCGCCAAATCAGCTTCAGTTTTAGGACCCAGGAGATCTAAAATCTATTTAATATTATTTCATAATAATCTATTTGTAGGGTAATTGAACAGTAAGTTCATAATTAAACAATAAAGATACCACTTGGGTAAATATGTAAGCCAATATACACAATTTATATTCAAACATACCTATTGAGAGTAATGAAGGTTATGAACGAATATGAACTAATGAAAAACATTATGTTGTGAAATTATTTTGAACCTGGGAAATGATATGAATTACTTTTAACTTTTGCCTGGTTTTTCATATTACACTGTATAGTAAGTAAAACAATTAAACATATGGATTTTATTGGATGGATTAAATTAAAGTTTATCTTTCAATTGGAAAACAACTAAGTTTGTTATAGACTATAACAAAGTTTTTTTTATACTTATACTAAATGGACAAAATACACAGAAATGAGAAAGCATTAATAAGTCACCAGCTGATTTTACAGACTGTTTGAAGTAATAATTATATCTGCCTTATAAAATCCACTGCTGTACATTGGCTTTGCCAATAGATTACATTATATTGCCCATAATCACCACACTGGGCAGGCGCATTGGTGATTGCAGTTCAAGCCAGTATGGAGAATGACACTGCTGCCCATCATACCCATGAAATGGGGGGTTGGTACTATTCTAGGATAGTACCACACAGCACTACTATGAATAATACATAAAAATTTTAGAATATTCTTATACTCCACTGCAAACCCTAAAAAAAGATAACCTAACCTGTTATCCTTTATGAGTTTTCATACTATGAAACTGAAGTCACATATGCTGTCAGAATAAAAGTGAATGTATAAACAAGAATTCAGGATTTAAGGGTGCAGCAAAGGGAAAATTAAAATGGTAGTTGATTTAAACAGAATAAGAAGGAATTACCTGCACATCAACTTCATTTTTAATAGCTTTTCCATCAGCCCAAGGCAGTTCAGCTCTTACTGCCTGCATGACAATTCCAGAATTAAAGCGGTACCTCTTTTCTAATAATTCATTTTTGTATTTTGCCATGTGAAGTTCAACTGCTTGTTCCACCTGCTCCGGAGTTACTACAACTCCAACACCACAGGCTTTCTCAAACGCATCAGAATCAACATTGGCCTCATTGACTGTACTTAAAAGATACTCTAAGGCAGCATCAACACGAAGAGTAGAATCCAGTTCACCACTCACAATATATTTGCAAACAAAAGGAAGTTTACTAGAGATTTGAGGTTTAATTTTAGTTGCCAGATGGTATAGCAACATACCAGCTCCAGAAGGTAAAGTAGTGCCAATCGTCTGTAAAAATTAAATATTTGAGATGGTTAAATATTACGATAATTTATCAAAACACATAAATTAAATATAGTCTAACCTCATTTAACGCAACAAGAAGAAACTTCGACACATTACTATTTTTTAAAGTTTCCTTTGCCTTCTGCTCACTTAAACCTAGCAGTTTAAATCTTTCTAATGTTTCCTCCGGAGACATTGTATTGCAATGATGTAAAAGTTTTTATTTAAAACTTTACAATTTTTTCGCACCGGTTTTGGATTACAATTTTAGTCTCTAAACTTCCGTTCCGTCACATTCATTACACTACGATTTGGCACTAGTTGGCGAAACCGAACAGTAGCGTCAATGTCAAAATTCACTCAGTGGCACCGACTGACATTTAGATTTGACGTATATGTTCCGATTTTCACAAAACTTTATAATATTATTATATTGTTAGTACTTAGTCTTAGTACTCAATTCAATTCAATGTTTATTGCACTCCATAATGTTTTACATATGGTCTTACATCTACACAAGTAACAATTATGGACCCTGTTGGGCACGGCAAACTTATTCGTAAGTTTTTTTTTCTTTTACCTTTGTGTGTGTATTCTGTCACTTCCACTTCTTAACTAGCTTTGATTCTATCGAATTTTACAAAATATTGAAAAAACCAATTAAGGAGATTCTTTTCAAAAGAGGAAACTTTCATATTTATAGTACATTCGTCCCTTCGAAAATGGATAGTTGTATTTTTTGACCTTACTGTCAATTAATTATCAATTTGAAAACACAAAGGTAGAATTTGTAATATTTTGTTATACTTGTAAGTATGATACATAGCAACACTATTTTATAAAATTTCAAGTAATATATCAAAGTAAATAGACAAAGTAGTTCAAATTTGCTTTCAATATGTATTATGTAAGTCCACACGCCTAAAAGTTAGATAACATATTGAACGCACCGTCATGTAGCTAAACATATTATTATGCTACCATCACAAACTTAATGCGTTATGTGTATGGATGTGATTGGGGCTGACACTTGACGCTGGCAAATTTTAAATTACCGATTGGAAAGGGAAAAAAATGTGATTGAAGTGTTACTTTTATGGCGCCTATAACAAAGACAGGACTTCTTGGCGGGAAAGTGAAGCGTCATGTTTGCAGTTTTGTTTATTTTTCTAAAATTTGAGATATTTTAAACATTAATGTGTTATAACGGTGGATTATTAACCTTTGAGTGTTTGTGAACGTATACGAGTGTTGGGAAATCAAACGAAACAGTGCAACATCACTTTACAAATTCTCTCAAGAAGTCCATGTGAGATCTCAGTATAGTCCCACATCTTTAATGAGGATCTTTACTCAAGGGGTTAGGAAGGGCATCTCAAGTGTCATCTTTATCACCACTTATCCACATTTACTTTGTGTTATAGATTATTAATGTATCTATAACTTGACACTGGCTAAATGTGCAAAACGCACGAAGCCATTTTTTTAAAACAGGTTTTTTTTATCTTCAATATGAAACCCCCAATATGAAAAAATAAAGGAAACCAATATGACATAGAAGTTTGATTCCAATAATTGTCATCCCTTATAAAACACAACTTTTAAAATTACCCTATGTAGATACGATCACGATTGAGTAAGTAAGGGTAACCTTTATTGATCGGGAAAGTATTTTATCTTTTTGCATTTGTATTACATTATTTGTAAATATTTTGTCAAAATAATACATAAAAATGAGAAGTAACGTTATCCTTTTGTACAATAAAGGTTTCTGAACTCTTTTTATACGCAAAAAAACACTGCAATTCGGCATTTTGAACTAACGACCATTTTGCGCGGCTGCCATTTTCCATATGACATGGAACTCGCGACAAGTAGTTTTACATATCCGGTTTGACCAGCGGTCTTGTACTTTTGGCAAGGGAGAATTCTTGACAATGGCGTCTTTGGTTGGTTCAATGCTTTAAGATGGGTAAGGATTAATACTATGTTGATACATTTTTTTTACCCATACACATTACTTTACTTTTTGAAAGGAGGTATCATTCTATCTAATCAGTAACTTTCTTTTATCATAAACTGCTATGTACATATTTTAAAAGTAAGAATTTGTCCAATAACACTTTTCTTATTGTTTCTATTAAGGCGAAAACACTTAAGTAATGTATTCTTAGTCACAGTATTACACTTCACTGACATTTTAATACACTAACTCAAAAGGTTTTGTCTTTCTCAGTCTTCTCACTAGGTCTGCGTTGTCGAGTAGCTGGATAGCCTCAACATTTACATTGACAAATAATTAATGATGCATTTATTTCGACCAAATTCAATTACCATAAAAAGGTAACAGTTAGTTAATCTTAAAAGATAGAAATATACTGTCGCACGTCTTTGATCCTTATTTTTTGGGTATCTTGAACCGTTTACGCTGCTCACGCAACGGAAGCCCTCAAATATGAATAATTTCCCCCATTTTTTCCACTATTTCCACTCGATCTATTTCCACATGTATATCCGTTCTTTAGTATCCAAAACATAAGTTCTTAATGATACTTATCTTGGAACTAAATTTGTTTACTGATTGAGATTGAGATAGATTGTAAGAGAATATTTATTTATTATTTATTTACTGATGATGCGCTTCTTTTAGTCGCAGCGTGTTATTTTGTACCAACACAAAAAAAAAATTCGAACCAATAGTTCCTGAGGTTAGCGCTTTCAAACAAACAAAGCCTGGAGCTTTATAATATTGGCATAGATAACAATTAGGAATATGACGAAAGAACTGTATCTTGGGATGAAATACAGACTGGACTTGGACTAACTTGGATGTAAAAAGAGTCACGCGATGAGCACTACGACTAGTTTTGTTCTTATTAGAGGTGAACTCGTATTCCAAAAACTTTCCGAAAAAAACAATCAGGTTTGCTACGCAAGTTTTCAGTAACTCGGTAGTTGCTATTTTTAAAACGTATATTGCTTCAGAAAAGACGATGCCAACAGTGAAATTAAAACTATCCTTACCCTTTAAAATCGTCCGTTAAGGCGTTTTGAGGAAACAAATCTTAAATAAGATTTATAACAATCTTAACAGTGTGAAAAAAACGGTAAAGAAAAAAAACTAAAACAATTAAATTTTATAATTCACTCACTATATCGATGTATTCTATTCGTCAGTTGCTCTTTGATATGCAGAAACTATGCGGGTCTATTCAAAGTTGTCTGATGATGGAAACTGTATGGGGGATTTTCACAGCTTATTAATAAAGTGTAAGTCATTAAAAATAATACTTTATTTTTTGGCGCTGACATGGCGTGGAGGTCAGAGTACCTGCACTTCGTTCCTTAGGTTTTGGTTTCGATTCCCACGTAAGACAAATATTTATGGGCATATATACAAATGTTTGTTCTGGTCTGGGTGTTACCTATGAGTGATTTTTTAAATATGAAATAAATATAGCTAATCTAGTCCTAACAATAGTTATAAGAAATGTAAAAATTATGATATTAAAATTAAATAAATAAATAATTTTATGAAGTAGGAACAATCAATGTAACCTTTTTTTAGGATTTAAGTTTGCATGCTATGTAATAATGTAGCTAAATAGGCAGAGCTCAAATAGTTATAATAAGATCCACAATATGTAACCCTATTTATGGCAAATTAATGAATATGAATATGTTTATTAAGTAAAAAAGTATGTAAAGGGTGTCTCAGTAAGGGAGCACTTTATCATTTTAAATTAAGAACAAGTATGTTATGACAGGGTTGTGATACTTTGATTGTATTGTAATTTATTGTAAAGAAGACATGTTTCGATTAAGTATGGAATAAAATATCCGTCAAATGACCCCCACGGCTCCGATGTCAGGCCTTTAAATATTTTTTTTAGAATTTTTGCTCAGAGATGTGGCTGTATCTCACTATGACGCGTTGGATTTCCGATTTGAGCTCAGGATTGTTGTGATTTCACAAAATCCCAAAGAAAAAAACCGCAGGGCGTTCAGTCCTTAATATAGTTCTTACCTATATGGGAGTTGTATGTATGAAGTGAATATATCGTGACATCTGCCTTTTGTGCATATCTACTCATAAAATTATATTCGAGTCGTTGAGCTGTCACCTTACTTGTTGCTCATAGCAAAACATAACATCATTTCCATAATTATTGTGAAGTCGAATGCGTCCACGTGTCGTTATATATTATCAGAGTTCATCTTTTACTAGGTGGGTAGGTAGTGGGGAATATATCTTGGTTATCTTTATTCAATAAGGAACGTTTCCTACCTGTCCCGGCAGCTCCCGGTCTTATATAATAAATACGCAAAGCAAGTGAATTCAAATGGTATGAACTCAATCTGAAGTAGGTTTTACTTTTACCTCATGGCCCACAGGATACATTACTGAGTTGGTGATAATCACAAAATTATACAAAAAGAGAAAAGGGTTCTTATAAGTTAACTAACTACGCACTAGGTCTGCAGGATATGACCTGAGTCCCTCTTATCTTGGATAGTGGGATGGACGCGAGCCCGTTAAGGGAACGTTAATAACCTGAGATAATGACATCAAAAGAAATGTAAGTTAACTTAAGAAACTCCTCTATTTTATCCTAGATTAAAAAGCTAAAAAAATAAATCAAAAAACTTATTTTATTTACCATTTTCCTGTAGCGTATATCCACCTAGGTACTTATTTTTCAATAACTTATATAAACACATTGAAGAATGAAGGTTGTCTTGAGGTAATTGATTCTCGGTCTTGAGATCAGCTGTCTGCGACGACGAGGAAGCAACTTGATCACGTTACGGAAATTGAACAATTTATGTCGTGGAAGTCTCTCTTCATAAAGTTAAGCGAAAGTAACTGCAAGAGGTTTTTTTAAATAAAATGTTATGTAAAACTGGAACGTAGATAAATCACAGTAAACACTCCGTTGTTTTTAATTGTAGAAACTTTTAATTGGATGGATTTGAACGATCATAAGAATTCTGTTGTGAATATTAGAAACTTATTAACCAATATCTAGCTTTGGGCATCCGTTCTCTACAGTAAAGAAAAGTAAAAGTTAAAAGTTTTTTATTTCATAAACTATTACATAGCACTTAAAAACGTCAAAACAAAATATAAATAAAAAAAACTAAATATTACTACACTGAAATCACGAAGCTTAGATTCACTTACATGCAAATAAATAAAAATTACGTGTAAGTGAATCTAATTGCCAACTCCGAGCCCCCGCTCTGTGTCTTCTCATTTGTTGCAAAGTAAGGTAACCAAGAATTTGAGCTAAATATTTAAGGTTAGTACCACGACTCTGTTATACTAGAATAAGAAAAGTTTTGCCGTAATGATAACAATTCTGAATAGTATATAATAATACTAGTATGATTTGCCTAATATTCGATATAAAATCCACGAGTTATTATGTCTTAATACTCGCCTATCAACTTTGACTTCATATTACTTTTTAAATTGCTAACATATTATTTTAACGTAAATCGTTAACTAAAATCCTATGGTGTGTGCTCGATGCACAAACTATCTCTAACATCGTTGCTAAGTTAATTTACTTATGTGAAACATCTTCTAAGTTTTGAGCTATTATATATAATAGTTGTGCAAACTTGGCACATTTAATCAACCTTCGGTCCTGTGTACAAGTTAGTTAGTTTAACGCTTCGACTATCATTAAAGATTTGGTTTTATAATAATTGATATAAGACACTTAAATATTTTGTCATTCATTCTTTGCTGTAGTTTATTTATATGGTAACTGTTGGCATAGCATATTTTTTCTTCAATCTTCATTGCTGCACAGGTACAGCGTCGTATTAATATAAATAACCTGAAATAATTTTAACTCATAGAACTTAGACCGACAAGACCTCTATTTACACGATTGGACTCGAAGCCGGCTTAAGGCCTTGTCTGACTTAGTTAAATTGTTATTAATATAAGCGAGATGTGTCTTTAGGGAAATTAGTTATGAGTGGAGGCCTGCGCCCATCGGTGGGACGTTAATAGGTTGAGAATAAAATACTGCTATAATGGCGATAGAACTTTTAATATACGCGAACTTAAAAGTGCCTATGCATTGTGGGCTGGAGCTTCAGTAGAGCAGAATTGGGCAAGAAACTCCTCAAGTGTTATTCTCCCGAAGTAGCCATGCAGGACGACTAAGTATATAAAATATCGAGTAAGTGATGTAAATAATGTCAACGATTATTACTTATCTTTATGTTTACACTCACTTATCTGTATAATAATCTGTGTAGTGTGGGATAAGTACACCTGGTATAACCTTGTCGATATATTTACGAGTATTTTTACATAGGAATATATGACAGGGAATCATAAGAGTTTCTTTGGGCTAATCAACATGTTAAAAGAGCTTGTTGAGTTGAGAAGGAAGTTAATGAAATGAGTCTCTCTGGTGGTAATAAAATATAAATACAATTGTTGGTATTCAAAATTTTCAGATCTGGCTTTCTAATTTACATGATGTTGAAGAATGGTCCAGAATAATTTGCAGCGCCGTCGAATTAGCGGAACAGTTGTTGGCATAATGTAAATTGTTTTTTAACTTTTTGAATAAATAAATGTGAATGAGAAAGGTTTTAAAGCGACAAACACCATAATTTCCACAAAACGGCTTGACGGGGCTTTGAAGGGCCGCGTAAACATTTATTCCGCTTTTCTGGGGCGGAGCTTTAAAAACCGTTTATGTCTCACTGGAAATAGCACAAAGGGCAATTCTAAAAGTCTGTATTGTCTTCCATACTTGTTCCCAACTCATCTTCTATATCAGTCCTGCGAAGTTCTTACGGTTCGCCAATTATGTATAATGTCTACTATATTAATGCAACACGCTAGATTGTCCTTTGATAGGACAACAATTTAGAACAGGCGATGGAATAAGTCCGAGGCCATGCCTTTTCATGGCCTTCGGAACGCGCCACCGTCGAGCTCCCGCCTCACGGTAGGAGGGGTTCACATCGGCGTCGAGTCGACGATGAAGTACCTGGGGCTTGTCCTCGACAGCCGGTGGAACTTTGTTGAGCATTTCCGAAGTTTGGCTCCTAGGTTGGAAAGGACTGGTGCTGCCCTCAAGCGGCTCCTGCCCAACCTGAGAGGTCCAAACGCCTCCTGCCGGAAGCTCTACGCGGGGATCGTGAGGTCTATGGCCCTTTACGGGGCCCCGGTGTGGGCGTGTTCTTTGCGGCGACGAGCCGCTCACTACTTGAACGCGCCCCAAAGGGTGGTAGCCATTAGGCTGATCCGGGGCTACCGCACGATCTCTGGCGAGGCTGCAAGCCTCCTTGCCGGATTGCCGCCATGGGATCTGGAGGCGATAGTTCTCGCACGCCTCTATGAGTGGCGCTTAGAGATACTACGTCGGAGGGAAACTCTGCTGCCACAGCAGCACGATGCGCAGCGGACGGAGTTCCGACGCGATCACATGTCGTCATGGAGGGAACGACTGTCGCAATCCCGTGCAGGGCTCGCCACAATAGGGGCGGTAAGTCCCATCTTTGAGGAGTGGCTGGAGAGGCGCCACGGCGTCCTCACCTTCCGCCTGACGCAGGTTCTAACCGGGCATGGCTGTTTCGGTAGGTTCCTGCACAGAATCAGGCGGGAGGAAACGTCCGGGTGTCACCATTGTGAGGATCGGCCGGAGGACACGGTGGAGCATACCACCGCGGTCTGCCCCGCTTGGGCGGCGCATCGACGTGTCCTCGTAGCGGCTATCGGCGGCGGCGACCTCTCGCGTTCGGCCCTGGTGGAGACCATGGTCCGGAGCGAGAGGGAATGGAATGCTGTTGCCTCCTTTTGCGAAGCAGTCATGCTAGCAAAGGAGGCGGCGGAACGAGAGGGGCAGAGTGCCTCTCGTCACGGATCCAGCCGCCGCGGGGGACGCCCGAGACGTCGGGAGCCGAGAGACGACTCTCGGCCACCGTAGGCGCTGGCTTGTGGGCGGTGGGTAATGGGTAACTCGCCGCCCTTCCGCCAACTATAGGCGACAGGCCGCGTCGACGGCGCGTTCGTGTTCCACGCGCGCCTCAGAGAGATGTCAGCACACTGAGGGGCCCCTGGGGAGGGGGCCAAGTCTGCCGGGGTTGCGGGACTGTTCGAAAGAGTTACCGCGGCCTTGGTGTTACAGGCTCAAGAAGGAACATGGATGGTTTTTAGTCAGTAAAAGTCTGACACACCCTTCCGCTTCACTCACAGCGGAAGACGGTCATTTGATGATTTTCCATCCGAAAAAAAAATAAAAAAAGACCAGGCGACGGAAGGATATTGTTATTTTGAATAGACCAATGATCAAACATCAGTACGCCAATAAATACTTTCTCTTCTTGGGTCCATATCTATTTAAAAAAGGATTAGTATTATTAGTTTAAACAGTAAACTGCAAAAATGTTTATTTGAATATATTCAGAAATTAAACTATGACGAAACTGAAATATTGTTAAGTGTTCTACAGTAGTCCTAATTTTCGAACCTACACATACATACCTTCCACACTCATTCAAACTTCATGATATACAAGACAAGATAACTTTACTGCTGACTAGGTATCTTGTGAACTTAGATCCGCTCGAGTGCGACGTGTGCCTACGTGTATTTACTGCGCGGGCAAGCTAACGTTGATTCATACCTACCTTGCACCGCATAGGTATTCACTCAATATTCACTCAACATTACATACATTTAATAAGCATTATAAGCGTTTTTGTAAGCGCAATGTTTAGGTACCTATGGCGTTGTGTAGTTTTATGTTGCATTTAATGATATTTTTACTTTTACCAAATTGCTTCTATTCACTGATACTATCTACTTATTCTTATACCTAATAAAAATCAAAGCGTAAAATTTAAGTAACTTGTTGGGGGGCTGTCGGCGGCGTGTCGGAGTACATAAGCTTGTCCACTCCCATTGTTATCGTTATTACTAATTATCTAATACTACATCTTGTGTGCCCCGCCGTGCTGTGGATTGTACCTACCCACTTACTCACTTAACTTTATTATTATTATTTTTTTTGACGTGACAACGTCTTAAATTAGGTTGCGGCTGGGAGTCACTTATGAAAAAGTGTAACGCTCGGTAACGTTACGATGAGTCACCGAACGAGAGAGAGGCCCGGCGAATGCCTTGCGTCTCTCTCCCACTCAACTATGATCGGTCTGCCGCGCGCGCAGCACTAGAATTCCTTGTTCCTATTGTGCAATTTAATTATATTCAAGTGCACGGCCCGGAGACGCCGACTCACAACCCGCACGCCGCAACGCACACACCCGACGCACACACCCGACGTGCTAGACATAGCCATCTTCAAGAACCTCGACTGCCAACCGACGCAGGAAACCTTGCTCGAGGACCTACAGTCGGATCACATGCCGGTACTCATGGTACTGCCGGACTCACCAACAGTGACGTTGACAGCTCCTCGCCGATGCACTGACTGGGAGAAGTTCAATGAGCTGGCACACAAGAATACCCCCACTTACCCCATCACGGAGCCAGAACAAGTGGAGACTTTAGCTGCCGACATATCGTCTTGCCTCCAGAGCGCCCTGGACTCAGCATCGCACACCATGCCGGCGACAAGGGCACCACAGCCCCTGCCCGCCGGCATCAGGATCCTACTAGCGAAGAAGCGGCGCTTAAGGAAAGAATGGCAGCGAACTCGCTGCCCCGCCACCAAGACGCAGCTAAATGTCGCCACTGAACAAGTGAAGGAGGCTATCAGCTCATTGGACTCCGAACGCTGGGAAAGATACCTGGAGAGCGCATCCAAAGACTGGACAGGCATTCACCGGCTTTGCCGCCAGCTCTCCAAGGCCCCACCCCCAGTCAGACCACTTAGAAGCCCAGATGGCCAGCTGAAGTACCGTGCAGCAGACAGAGCTGAAATCCTCGCTGAGCACCTCGAACAGCAGTTCCGTCCCAACCCCTCCGTCGACGTAGACCACGAACGTCACACCCGTGAGCACCTACTTAACTACCTCTCTGCACCAATAGCCTACGAGGAGGACCCTATTGTCTTCTCTCCTGGCCAAGTGCGGAAAGCTATAGTTAAACTAGCACCTAGGAAGGCTCCGGGTGCAGACAAGATTCCTAACGCTGCCCTCCGACACCTCCCTCCCCGTTCAATAGCCGCGATCACACGCCTATTCAACGGCATAATGAGAACCGGACGCTTCCCAGGGGCCTGGAAGATGGGCCACGTTATTATGATCCCGAAACCTGGGAAGGACGTCACGAAGCCTGCGAGCTACCGACCTATTACCTTGCTTCCTACCCTCTCAAAGCTGTTCGAGAGACTACTCCTCGTCCACCTACTCCCACACATAGAGCCGCGAGACGAGCAGTATGGATTCCGTGCCGAACACTCCACAACTCTGCAGTTGTCAAGAGTTCTGCACCACATGACTGTAGCCCATAACAAGAAGGAGTTCACGGCTGCAGTCCTACTTGATATGGAGAAGGCCTTCGACAGAGTGTGGCACGAAGGTCTGCTGTACAAGCTGTCAACGTCCCCAGCGCCCAGACGCATCATCCGTGTCCTGTCCTCGTTCCTCGAGGACAGACGCTTCAGGGTGGTGGTGGAGGACGCCCTATCTGGAGAGAAGAAGATAGAGGCCGGAGTACCCCAAGGCAGCTGCCTTTCGCCAGTTCTGTACTCTCGCTACACTGACGACATCCCTAAATCAGAAGGCGTACAACTCGCCCTATACGCGGACGACGCCGCGTACTACGCCTCCTCCTATCGAAGGAACATCGCTGCAGCCAGAGTACAGAACACACTAGACTCCCTGCCAGAATGGCTCAACAAGTGGCGTCTGACGGTCAACGTAGCGAAGACCCAAGCCATTCTGGTACGCAAGGTACTGAATTACCCACCACCACTCCGACTACACGGACAGGATATCTCGTGGTCTCTCAAGGTCAAGTACCTAGGAGTCTGCATAGATCGCGACCTCAACATGACGCCTCACGTAACGAACACGATCAACAAGGCCAAAGCAGCTCGGAACCTCCTGCGACCAGTGCTCGACTCCAAGCTGCCGTTACGAACGAAGCTCGGGGTATACAAAACATACCTCAGACCCCTGATTACGTACGCAGCCCCAGCCTGGTACGCACTACTGAGAACCTCGCTCAAGAAGAAGCTCGAGACATATCAGAACGTGTCCCTCCGAACCATCGTGCGAGCTCCACGTTACGTGAGGAACGCGACGATTGCGAGGGATCTGAAATCAGAGAGCATTGAAGCCTTCGTGGGACGCCTAGCGGGACCGATGTTCGCGCGGGCGGATGCGTCAGGCCGTGAATCACTTCGCGGCCTGGCGCCGCTGCACGCGCGACCACCGGATGCTAAGGCATATGCCCGAAGCCTGATCCCTCGAACGACGTAGGATTGACCAGACCACGAGCACAGGACTGACTTCATGCTAGCTGATCGCCCCAGGGCCAACTGCCTAGGGGCTTGATCGCAGCCACCACCGGACTGACACCCCGGACCATACCAGGCTTTTCAGCCGCCTCAACGACGCGTCCGTCGCCACGGACGCCGTAAGAAACTGCGGTCAGGGGGCACTGCCCCGATACCGCGCCGTGACCCCCCTGCGGGGGCTCACGTAGAAGACCACGATCGATATATTCATATCAATAAATATTCTACCGAGAAAAAGACGTTGTCACGTAAAATCTTCGCCCGTAAAAACGACTTTACAGGCAACCATTTTTTTTTTAAATTGTTATTTTATTCTGTCATATAAAATTGTTTATTAACATTAACATAAGTAAAACTGTTTGTCTAACACTAATATAAAATTGTTGCTCAAACCAATACTTAGATTATGTGTTATTGAAGAGCGGTGTCTCCTGACACAGGCTTATTCAAGCTTAAAAGGAGGCACCAGCTACTAGATATTCTAATGTACCAGGTTGATTATGAAATAAAGAAATTTATTATTTATTATTATTCACATATATTTATTTAATTTACACATAGTTTATATTTTTTACAATTATTATATAACAAAAAAGAAAAAAAATACAATACTGTAAAAAATATAAAAAAAAATGGTTGCCTGTAAAGTCGTTTTTACGGGCGAAGATTTTACGTGACAACGTCTTTTTCTCGGTAGAATATTTATTGATATGAATATAATTAAATTGCACAATAGGAACAAGGAATTGAATGAAAATAAGAATTGCACAAATTTTAACTATAGAAATATATTTTGTTTACTAAAACATTGTACACTAGTGCTGCGCGCGCGGCAGACCGATCATAGTTGAGTGGGAGAGAGACGCAAGGCATTCGCCGGGCCTCTCTCTCGTTCGGTGACTCATCGTAACGTTACCGAGCGTTACACTTTTTCATAAGTGACTCCCAGCCGCAACCTAATTTAAGACGTTGTCACGTCAAAAACGGAGACCGCTGGTCGCGAGGTAACACCCAAACGACTGGCGGCTAGGGCTGCAGAGAGAGAAACCTCCTGACAATGCGCGCCGTATCGAGAAGCACTGCCTTTTGTATCTGACCCTTAACCCAGCTACCTAGCTTGAGCTTCTTAAGATATTGGTCGAAGCTCTTCGCTATCAACCCGTTGACCGTAACCACTATCGGAACAATCGTCGCTGAGTCCACATCCCACATGGCAGAAATCTCGTGGGCCAAGTCCAGATATTTACTTAATTTTTCCTTTTCTGCCTTCACGAGATTTTCGTCTCAACAACAATTGCCCGGCGCTCTGATCGATCCACCAAAACAATATCAGGCTTATTGGCAAGAATAGTTCTGTCAGTGATGATGGATCGATCCCAGTAGAGCAATGCATGACCATTTTCAAGAACTGGCACCGGTTCATATCTATAGTATGGCATTTCAGGTCCGACAAGGCCATATTGAAGAGCAAGTTGCTGATGGATGATCCTGGCTACAAGGTTATGCCTGTGCAAATACTCGCCGTTAGCAAGATGCGAACAACCCGAAACCACATGCCTGAGAGATTCTCCGGGTCGATGACATGCCCGACATATGTCAATAGTTCCATCTCTCAGTATATACTTTCGGTAATTGTTCGTCTTGATAACTTCGTCCATAATTGCACAGACAAACCCTTCAGTTTCCCCAAAGAGGTCCCCAAAACGTAGCCAGTTCACCGAAGCGGAGATATCTACATCTGGGCCTGTAAGGGCCTTGTAGAATCGCCCATGGAGCTCCTTGCTTTTCCATATCTCCTTGCGATCCTGAATGCTTAACGTAAGCGGCTTACGCCAGTTCTCATTAGCTAAATTGAGTGGGGTAAGGTGTTTGTCAACTGCCACAACATCTCGATGCATCACGCAATTCGTGGTAAGGAAAAAATTTCTGAGATTGTACACCTCGCGATTGTGGAGTGTTTTAGCATTTAAAAATCCCCGACCACCTAATTTTCGCGGGATGTACATTCTCATTACCGACGAACGCGGGTGTCGCATGCGATGTGCCGTTAACAGTTGGCGAACCCTGCAATCAATGGCGTCTAGTTCAGTCTGAGTCCACTTTAGTATGCCAAAGGTATAAATGAGCAAGGGCATAACCCAACCATTGAAGGCACGTACCTTGTTACCACCAGACAAAAGACTATTAAGTACTTTTGTAAGACGACCAAAGAAACGTTCCTTCACTGATTGCTTTATGTCCGCATAATTTAAACCCAACGATTCTGACATACCAAGATATTTATAGGTTTCACCTTCAGAGAGAGATCTGAGAGAAATCTCACTAGTAAGTTGTAAATTTGATGAATTCACAACGTTCCCTCGCTGTACTTGCATGACCGCACACTTGTCGATACCAAATTCCATGCCGATGTCGTTGCTGAATATCTGAGTGATATTCACCAATGACACTAACTCTGAATTTTTGGTCGCGAAAAGTTTTAAGTCATCCATGTACAGCAAGTGAGAGATAACCTCACCCCCTCTTCGAAGGCGATAGCCTGATCCGGAATTCGTTAGCAAGGTGCTAAGAGGATTCAGAGCCAGGCAGAACCATAAAGGGCTCAGACTGTCGCCTTGAAAAATACCGCGCTCAATTTTAATCTGGTCCTGAGAAGCCGAGAGCTCCCCTCGGGTGCCCGGATGGCAAAGGACTGTGGTCCACTGTCTCATGCAGGATTTAAGGAAAGATCTTAGTTTTGTATCTACTTTATACAGTTTTAAGACCCTCTCCAACCACGCATGAGGCACTGAATCATAAGCCTTTTTATAATCAATACAAGCAGCCGAAAGGTTACCTCGTCTTTTCCTGACCTGATTGCAAATGGCCATGTCAATGAGGAGAAGTTCCTTAGTACCGCGGGACCCAACCTTACATCCATTCTGAGTAGGGGCCAAAATTTTATTTGCCACAATGTGCATATTAAGTTTTTTGGTCAGAATAGATGTAAGGAGCTTATAGATGGTAGGTAAGCATGTGATAGGTCGATAATTTTTTGGTTCCGCGGTACCACCGGACTTATGCAGGAGGAAAGTAACACCTGTTGTTAAAAAATTTGGAAGAGATCCAACCTCGAGGGCTTGCTGGAATTGTGTTGCAAGTAGTGAGTGAGCAGAACGAAACCATTTCAGCCAGAAGTTGTGCAGTCCATCAACTCCAGGACTCTTCCAGTTCTGAGTAGAACTTACTGCAGAACTTACGTCCAATGGAACAATGGTAATAGGTTCCATGGTTTCTATGGACTCACATCTGCTTCTTACAACACTCATCCAGTCACCCTCGGTGTACTCGACCGGTACCGACCAAATGCTGCGCCAGAAGTTTTTCATGGTATCAACATCCGGTAAGTTATCATCTAGTACACGTTGGTTAGGTCTCTCCCAAATCCGGTATACCTTCCTCTGATCTTGTTGGAAGTTACGATTCTGCCAGTATCTATCCACACGTTCCCTATAGCGACGAATACGGCTTGCCCAAGCATAAATTTTCTGTTTCAAAAAGTCAATCCGCTCTGTGACACAAGCCAAATAATCCGATGATCGGATTCCGGTCCCGGCAAAGGCCTGTGACACAAAGCGCATTACTCGAGGTCGATGATTTCCCTCCTTGAAACAGATTAGCTTCCCAATGAGAGTCCTAAACGTATTGATACGTCGTTCGATCCTCAATTGCCAAGCAGGAGCACTAGGAACTGCACGTTGTGCACGAGGAGTGTCGACAAACTTTACATGGGCAACTTGACATGCTGCAATAGCTCCACAATAAAGGATCGAATGAGTATCAGTAAGATCTTTACTCGTGCTTAAGTACGGCACAAGCAAAGTGTTCAGGACTCCCATTAAGGCCAAATTTCGTCTATGTGTGGGCAAACGTGGTAATCGTGGTCTAATGCACGATAATGTGGACCTATACCTCACAATCGCATCATCCAAAACCGCCCTCAATTGCTCATACTCACTGACATTAATACTCTCGCAATTGACAGCATCAGCATCAAAGTCCACCTGCGACACTGTCACCGAAGTAGGCGGTGGCATCGGGGCAAGAGGGCTTCGTATCGGAGTGTCAATGGCTTGAGTCGGTAATGTGTCGGAGCGTAGCCTATCAAGTAACGCGTCATCAAGCATCTTGCAACGCTTTATGGCACGCACTTGATCCGATAATCGTTGCGTAGTGACGGTGGTATCTGGTTCAAGCGCCTGGAACAAAGGCAATAAACGAGTACGGTACGCGGTCATAAAGGTTTCTCCCTCCGTAGCCTTATAATACGCACGCATTACATTTATGTTCATATTTTGAGTCCATTTCATGCGGCGCACTAATCCACCGGAGGCGAGGACCGGACGCGGGGCGTCATGCCCTGCAAGTCCCAAGCCGGCCGGCAGACGGGGTCGTCCTCTGCGCCGTACAGGTGGTGGCGACGGCGGGGGCGACGGCGGCTCACTCTCGTCGCTCGACACGCAGCTGGTGTCTGGGGGAGTCCCATACTCGTCCCCAGATGACGACGCTGCCGTGGAGCCTGACGGGTGGGGCCGCGAAGATGTTGGGCGTGCGGGATTCTGATCCGCTGTTCTTTTTTTTCCTACTCGTGGCCTTAAAATCATTTTTCTTTAATTTAATATTGAATCATTTTTTTTGACATTACATGTCACTCGAAGCAATATAAGGTTTGAAAATTTTTCACAGCTAATTTTGTCATTTTAATTATGTTTTGTATTTTAAATTGATTTGGTAACACACATTATATTTACTTAAACTCTTAGGAAATAAACTGGATTATAAAATAAATAGAAATAAAAATATCACGAGTAGAAAATATATGTGTGACAGCGGTGTCAATATTTTTTTTATTTTTTTTATTATTATCATTATTATTATTATTATTTTTTTTTATTATTATTATTATTATACACACAGGGAGGATAATACACACACCCTTTTTGTAATTTGTCTAAACGTCGGTGCTTGATAACATTTTGAAATTGAATTAGCTTATAAGTGTAGTTATTACTTTGTGGAAAAGCGCTGTTTTTTTTGAATACAGATATATATTTATCTAGTCCAGAAACAGATGTCCTTTATGTTAATTGTACCATAGATTTAAGCTGTATTTGTATATTATTAATCTTAAGTTTTTGTGGAAATAAATATATAAATATAAATAAATAAAAATAAATATTTATGTTTATTTAAATATTATCTTCGTCTGGCAATCATTCTTCCAGTGTTCACTGAACTGCGCAACCACTCGTTAAGGACCCAAGTGCTAAACCTTTTTGAGGGTCCGGCTGACGACGACAAATTCCGTACGCAAATAAATTAAAGAAAAATTCAGCAATTTCGATTTGAGTAAAATTTTTTGATTTTTCATATGAAGGTGGAAGGTAAAACTTTTAACAACATAATTGTTTTACCAAAAATTGCGTTACTATTGGTGGCTGACTCTCCACTACTGTTATCTTTCGCAGTTTCATCAAGTGATGATACTAGTAGCTAAAGTCAGCTCTCTAGATTTTGATAATAATTTAGAATTACGTAAATAGATGACATCATAAAGGGATCCTTCATACCATAACGGTGTTAGTTAACGCAGTTCTTTGTTAACAATTACATTTAAAAAAATTGTATAACTTTTTTTTATTTAAAACAAAAATTTGTATAAGTGTTCAATGAGTCAAACATTATCATGGAACCTTCAGACAAAATAAAAGTTATAATTCTTTTGTCTTATATGATCACGTTAGTTCCTGCAAATTTAATAAAAATACATTAATAATTACAATGCAAGGCGAAAGTTTAAAGGTAATCTAAGACCATAGGTTTCATTAACTTGCTTTCGTCCGATCACTGTTCATGCAGCGGGCTTTGGAACGGTAATCAATATCTATAGCCCTCTTATCTGAAACCAATACATCTCCATTATGCTTTGATCCTCAATAGCCGAAAAGTAACCTTTGTGCCGGGACTTTTATTACTTTCTTGGATAAGGACCTACCTATTTTTTCTAGGATTCTACTTACATTTAAAGCACAATTAAATGTGATATAAGATTATAATAAATATATAAACATATTTAAACTTTTTTATTTTATTCATAACAATAAATTTTATTTTTTTCTCTTTTAGTAGATTTTGCAATTTTGTAAAATGCTGTACGGATTTGGTTTAAACTTGGCAGTACGCACAATCTATGGTACATACCTACACACTAATTTTTATTGTTTAATATGAAAATTACTACAGCTAGAAGTAATATCGGTGTTTAGACAGTTGAGTTATTTAAATAAATACCCATCTCCAGATGTATCTGTTATTTAAAATAAGAAACTACGAAAATTATTTTCGACTTTACAGCTAAGGCACTAGTATGGAAATAATAAAAACCTGAACCTATACCAAACATACACAGTCCTGATTGGTGGAGACCTGAGTATAAACTTCTTTCTGTTTCTACTATTTGGAAAATGGCTCATGTTATTCCTTTGCCTAAAATTTCGTCTCCTTCTTTGCCTATCCATTTCCGTCCCATATCCATTTGGCCTTTCCTATCTAAAGTTCTCGTGCACTTGGTAGATCGACAGTTTTCGGCTTTCGCGTCTTTGCATAATCTTATTAGCCCTTTTCAGTTTTCGGTTGGCCGAAACGGGTTTCCGTGTTGGCCATAGTACTGTCTCTGCACTCGTCAATGTCACTGACGACATTCGCTGGGCTATGGATAACAAACTTCTTTCGGTTGTAGTATTGCTTGATTTCAGCAATGCTTTTAATTCAGTCGATGCTGATATCCTTCTTGCCATACTGGAATCCGTTCACTTATTATTTCTTCAGGTGTGCCGCAGGGTGGATTTCTCTCCCCGTTGCTTTTTTCTGTCTTCATTAATTCAATCACCGAGGTCATTGTTACTTCTCGCTTCCAACTCTATGTAGACGATCTGCAAATTTATAGCCACTTTTCGTTGCTTAATGCTGATGATGGTATTGCTGCCTTGAATGCAGACCTGTGCCGCATTGGTGAATGGGCAGAAGCCCATGGTCTCCGTTTGAATCCGGTCAAATCTCAAGCTATTGTAATGGGTAGCCGTTATTTTACTACTGGTGACATTCTGCAGAAGTCACGTTATGCGGACGTCTGTTACTTAGATGCCACGGAGGAGCTCCTAAATAAGCTTGAGAGACTGCAAAATGCGTGTATTCGTTTTATATATGGCTTGAGAAAGTTTGATCACGTGTCGAATTATCGCAAAGCTCTGAATTGGCTTCCCATTCGAAGGCGCAGAGACTCTCGTATCCTATGTTTACTGTACAATTCTCTTTTTAATCCTTCCTATCCCTCGTATCTTCGTGAGCGGTTTTCTTTTATTCATGCGCCTGGTTCCTCATGTAGGTCAAATCTCCTTTTACTCCTGTAATTCCCCTCTCATAACTCCTATTTCTTTTCCTATTCGTTTTCTGTGCATGCGGTTAGGCTGTGGAATGCTTTGCCAGTCATTATTCGCACTTCCAAAAGTATTTCCATTTTAAAGAAGGCAATAAAGGAACACTTCCTTGCTGCCTGCTAGCTATACCTTTTTGTCTAATTGCTTAATTTTAGTATGTTATTGTTTGATTTTAGTTATTTATTGTTGTTTTATTTTAGTTTGTTTTGTGACGTATTTTGTGCACGTGTCTACTTTGTATATGTTTTTTCCTTTTTTCGGTCTGCTGGAAAAAATTCCTTTTAGGGATAAGCAGTGCCGTTGTACATGTATTTCATAACTTTCATTTTTGTGTATGTTCCTTATGTGCATAAATTGTTAAATAAATAAACATAGGATAATTTATACCGCAGGAAAAGCCAATTTTCGCAAAATATCACAGAAAAACAACGTGTGGAAGCTTGTAAATGTCCTGTTTATATAAATAGACTATTAACATAGAGAAAACATAAACTAACTCCCTGTTATCAGCGGCCACAGCTAGTTTGTCATTACACCCTTCATCTCTAATTTTACACTAATACTTCGTAATCAGCTTTATTATTGACGTTTAACAAGTACGTCGTACGACGTACGGGTAAGTCGTTCGTATGCCACCTTTTCATATAAAAAACCAGTCAACAAAATATTAACAATGACAGTTGCACAGTAACCAACAAAGCATTAGAAGCAATAAACATTTAATTGTCTTTAAAATGCGAGCAGTGCGTTGGATAAATTAAAATAGTCTTATTAGAGCATATATCTACGGTAGGAGACTTTTTACAACAAGGTAAAAAACAGTTAAAACGCGGCGAAATAATACTTATTAATTTAAAAAGCCATTTACTATCTTCTTGATAGAGAAAATATTGATCTAAATAGAGCTAAAATTGTGGTTAACACAGCACTAAACTATTTAAATGGTACACCAATGCTGCAGCTGCCATTATTTCGAAATCAACTACCTTCAGTGACTAAAAAAGTTGAAACCATTTTACTGAACAGTTTATTTTTCAGAACTCTACATATTTACCCTTACCGCGTTTAGGTATTTAAAAATGTATACTACATAAAAATGTATATTTTATTATAATTCAAACTTTGTAAGTTATTTGTTTGTCTTATCGGATAGATTAAATTTTGATTTGAACTTTTATCTTAAACTAATGTATGTATAATTGATTGATTTTTATGGTTGTTTATTTCTATATATTATTCTATATATTTCTATAAATTATAAGGAATAAATGTGTTCCTACTTTAAATTGTGATGCCCTTGCAGGGTTCATTTGAGGACAAAATATTATTTTTACGACCTAATTGTACACCAAATGAAACAAAAAAGAATTATGATTATGATTAATGTAGATGTGAATGGAAATTTTACTTCGCAGGTAGCAGCAGGAGTTAGAATTGAAACAGAAATGCTAAAACATATGTCTACATCGCCATATCCTTCTTTTATAGAAACGTAAAGGATATAGAGAAAGTATGTGTTTTTAAAACACAATCGCGCCTACGCTTTAATTTACCTGTTAGGTTAAAATTTGGTAAATCAAATAGACTACAATCGACGACATTTTCTCGCGAAAAATGAAAAAAAAAATCTAAGGCAACTATCGTAATTGAATATAAACAGTTCGATATTTTATTTCACTCTTTTATTATGGAAGCTTGTCTTTTTTAATTATCTCTCAGCACACGTTTGGTGCTGTATCTAGATACTGTACAGGATGGCTGTATGTACGTGGTGGACGGAATTCGAAGTTTCAGTGTGCACTAGTTCAGTCGGTCGTCACGCGCCCCGCGAGCGGGCGGTCGCTTCGACACGCTCGTTAACAGAGCGACATTGACTTGTAAACATAAACGCGTCATTACCACGGCGTAACTTTACCTTCCCGAGGTTATTACTGTGTGTTTGCTTTCCAATGAATTATTAATTTCAGTAGTCAAAGTGCCCGTAGTGTAAAACAATTCGAGAACGTAAGTAAATTATGAGTGTATCTAATTATAATAAAAAAAATTGAGAGAAACCCATAGATTACGCCCATGACTGTGAAAGCCCTTCTCGAACTATCCGTAGAATTTATCACTTAATTTTAAATTTGTAATTACGTTGGCAACCCTTTCTAAAAAAGATTTCCTATATTCTGATTTTTAATCATAAAAGTAAAAAGAAAAAAGTTCTTTATTTCATAAACTATTACATAGCACTTGAAAACGTCAAAACAAAGAAAACTTAAAAAAATAATAATATTAATACCCTGAAATCACGAACCTTAGATTCAATTACATGCAAATAAATAAAAATTAGGTGTAAGTGAATCTAAGTGCCAGTTCCGAGCCCCGGCTCTGTGAAAAGAACTGACAAGAAACTCACAGGCTATGCTCTTTTACATTATTTTTTTACAAAACACACACAGTTAAAATTTGAAGATACTGAAAGGTTCCCTCGAAGCTGTAACCAATAAAGTACGTAAGTAGTAACTAAGGGAACCTTCCATCACAGTCAAGTAAGTATGTATTGTGAAACTGAGCTGAGCCTGTACAATAGGGGATGGTCCGACAATTCGCAACAATACATTGTTGTTTTGACATGCATATTGGTAAAACAAGTAGAAGCCTACATTAAATTTCGTTGCGAATAAAAATTTGTAAAATAAATATATTGATCTATCCCAACCAGCTTCTTGCCTTATTTATAAGAGAGAAAATT
Source organism: Musotima nitidalis (assembly GCA_949126915.1). Classification (NCBI taxonomy): domain Eukaryota; kingdom Metazoa; phylum Arthropoda; class Insecta; order Lepidoptera; family Crambidae; genus Musotima; species Musotima nitidalis. Next base: position 10,653,610 of record OX421418.1, on the reverse strand, counting down.
CTACATCTATTTATCTAATAACAATGGTCGGCATTCTACCCTCACAAACTGCCACCTGTATAATGTAAATCGTGTTAAATAAACAAGAGTATCATATGAAATTGGCACTAGAATAAATTGCAGTTTGATATTACGAGTATAAAAGCGTGCCTAAAACTTATCTTATCATGTAATGTAACATAAAAGCTGGCATGACAGTAAAATGATTAATATTTTGCTGCATTTTAAGCTATTGCATAGCGGGCCTTGAGCGTGGAGACCGAATCCAGAAATTCCGTAACGAAAAAACCTAACACCCCCCACTCCGACCGGCACAGCGGTGATACTTTTTAGTTTTTTCATCTATCGATAAATAGCAAAACTCTTAATGACTTTTTGATATATCACGCTTGTCTCTATAGTTTAGCAACCCGCCTATAGGTGGCATTGGTTGTTTTGGGTGGCTAAAATTTGTTTTCTTATCGGTCACCACGCTCAAAGTGTAACTTGAATTAATATAAAAAAAAAAACAAAGAAAAAAATACTGCATAAATAAAATAAATAAATAATTATAATTGCATAAGTTTATAAAAAATGCTATGCAATAGCTTTACCGCGGCAGTCTACGAGTGCCACACGCCTTTTTTAGGGTTCCGTAGTAAACAAGGAACCCTAATAGTTTCGCCATGTCCGTCCGTCCGTCCGTCCGTCCGCGGGTTAGCACAGAGACTATTAACATTAGACAGCTGAAAATTGGTGTGGGTATACATATTAATCACGTCGATTTATTCCTGATTCGTCATATTCCAAATTGGTCATCTTCCAAACACGACACTTTCCAAACTGGTCATATTCCAAACTAGTCATATATTAGATTCGTCATCTTCCAAACTTGTCATTGTACAGTCAAACTGAATTTTAATAAAAACCAAAGTAACAATAATGTAAGTAATTAAATTTATTTCTTGTTAAAACATTTTTTAAGATTTAAAATATACCTATTTATGTTAAAAGCAAACACACTTTCTTTGCAATAAAATAACAAAGTATTCTCCTTAGAGAAAATAAATCATTAATAAATTTATACTTCACATAGCCTACTCAGACACTCCACAACAGTTATTTTTTTATCTACAAAATCCTGTACTATCTCCTTTTCTTTTGTAAATTTATTTAATTCTTTAGTTCGTCGGCGGTGCGTTTGGTTGGAATGTAAAAAAAAAATTTTATTCTTATATCCTGGTGTAGTGCTTCTTCCCTCATCTTTTTTACAAATAAATACAATGAACCTTTTTTCTTTAATCTATGGTTAATTCTGTTGTTCCAACCTTCTACGGCATTATTTGTGCGGAAATAAAGTAACACTCATATAAATAGGTTCTTATCATAAAATTTACCACAAAGGATTTATTGAATTAATTTGTGCAGGCAAATGTACATTGTATGACAAATTAGGAAGATGACGAATCTAATATATGACTAGTTTGGAATATGACCAGTTTGGAAAGTGTCGTGTTTGGAAGATGACCAATTTGGAATATGACGAATCAGGAACAAATCATCACGTCGACAAACCTGTAGAATAAAATTTTTAAAAATATTGTTTTTTAACGCATCTCCCCATACACGTAAAGTAGGAATGATTTTTTTTTCTCGAGTCTATCTTATCATGTTGGGTATCGTTAGAAAGGTCTTTTAAAAGTAATAAGAGTTTCTTAAAACCGTTTTTCGATTTAGGGATCCGTTTCCAAAATATTAAGCTTTAAAGTGGAAAAAATTTATAGAGTTAAGTATCCGCCCCCCCCACCAGGTAAACGGTACTTTCAGAGTGGCTGAAAAATTTCACAATAGTAGTATATATAATGAAGTTAAAAGGAAAACTATCATGGCTAAGTAGGCTTTACTGGTTTTCGAGTAATGGACGACAATCAAATATTTTTTTGTATTAAATGTATTAAAATTTCATTCATACCGTAGTAGTGATATCTATCGGGGAATAGCTGAACCTGTTCATATAGCGACATTATGGCAAAGGGTGACTACGGAACCCTATATTGCGCGTGGCCCGACACGCACTTGGCCGGTTTTTTTTTAATGATAAACTGCATTCCTGCCTATGTTTTACGAATGTTACAGAAACCAAACAATACTTGGCAATAGTTTTTTGACAGTGGTAGATGCAAATAGTGGTGTTTTTCGATGATCGTTTTCTAGTCTCACCAAAGTCGTCCTTGATAAATCTACAGTTAAAAATAATAAGTATGTGATATTTAATTAAATGAGTAACACCATATCGTTAGCATAACTGATATTGTTGATACAATGACTATCGAAAAAGTAAAAAGTTATTTATGGCATAAACTATTACATAGCACTTGAAAACGTCAAAACAAAATATAAATTTTAAAAAACTAAATATTACTACAATGAAATCATGAACCTTAGATACACTTCCATGCAAAAAAATAAAAATCAAGTGTAAGTGAATCTAAGTGCCACTTCCGAGCCACCGCTCTGTGTGAAGAACTGACAAGAAACTCACATGTACAATACACACATACAGTGAATATTTGAAGATATTGAAAGGTTACGAACTAATAGAACAGCATACATTAACGATTTATTCCTGATTCGTCATATTCCAAATTGGTCATCTTCCAAACACGACACTTTCCAAACTGGTCATATTCCAAACTAGTCATATATTAGATTCGTCATCTTCCAAACTTGTCATTGTACAGTCAAACTGAATTTTAATAAAAACCAAAGTAACAATAATGTAAGTAATTAAATTTATTTCTTGTTAAAACATTTTTTAAGATTTAAAATATACCTATTTATGTTAAAAGCAAACACACTTTCTTTGCAATAAAATAACAAAGTATTCTCCTTAGAGAAAATAAATCATTAATAAATTTATACTTCACATAGCCTACTCAGACACTCCACAACAGTTATTTTTTTATCTACAAAATCCTGTACTATCTCCTTTTCTTTTGTAAATATATTTAATTCTTTAGTTCGTCGGCGGTGCGTTTGGTTGGAATGTAAAAAAAAAATTTTATTCTTATATCCTGGTGTAGTGCTTCTTCCCTCATCTTTTTTACAAATAAATACAATGAACCTTTTTTCTTTAATCTATGGTTAATTCTGTTGTTCCAACCTTCTACGGCATTATTTGTGCGGAAATAAAGTAACACTCATATAAATAGGTTCTTATCATAAAATTTACCACAAAGGATTTATTGAATTAATTTGTGCAGGCAAATGTACATTGTATGACAAATTAGGAAGATGACGAATCTAATATATGACTAGTTTGGAATATGACCAGTTTGGAAAGTGTCGTGTTTGGAAGATGACCAATTTGGAATATGACGAATCAGGAACAAATCACATTAACTTACATCCCTCAGCTCAACAACCAGCCTGTTCGTACAGGTTGAATAGTTAAGGAGTATTAAGTCCCCCCTAAATCAATGTAAATACAAAAGGGATAAAGTCTCTCTATCTCTTGCTAAGCCCTTTTTGTCTGAAATAATATACTCAATTGTGTCTGATAGATACTGTTCGAGCTGTAATCACGAACGAGGCTGAACTTCTTGTTTGTACACCTGACCAAATATATAATAGTCATATAATCTGCGTAGAAACTATGATATTCATATACTAAAAGAAACCACTATTTGCCGCTTGCAGAGATAAGCTCATAGAATGATATTGTAATAAAAAATATAAAAACCGACCTTAAAAATATACTTATTATAGTGTGTATTCATTAGGTAATTACTAATCAATATCATTGTCAAGTTAGTTACCAAAGTATAAAATTTATGCAACAAAAAGAAGTTGTAATTTTTTATGTTATCTGTTTTAGATAGCCGTAAGCTTACAGCGTGTGACGAGTGGGTTTACGTCTGTAGTAAATGACAGCGAGGTTTTAAATCGGTGCCACTGACTTAAGGACCGCACGGTAGGCTCCGTACGACTGACCTAAAATTTTCTGTTGCATTAGAATAAGTATTATGTATTTTTTTGTGATATTATTTGTTTCAGTACGCACTTGTGCTTAGGCCGTCCTTTACTGGTTTGCTTAAACCAGTTTCCTACCCGAAAAACACTTTTAAAAACAGAATACAAAATCGATGCGACTTAGCATCAATTTTATTCGACTTTAGCGTTAATTTTAATCAAATTTAGCATCGAAACCATTTTTTAACAGTACATTATATAATTTTTAATTAGGAATTTTGCTCCTTACTCCGTGTTCCAAGTGAGGCACAGAATGCTACGCTATGCGATGATACGCAGTGAGGTGCACCGTTATGAACCTCCATAATAGTGCATCCACCCCGCAGTTCTTTTTTGGTTAGCGACACCTTCCAACATATTCGGTAACATTAGGTAAACATTCTATAGCTTTTATATTGTACTATGTAACTTTTGTTGTGGGATGTTGCTGAAAAGTAATTGCGGTGTGGTTGCACACTGTATAACAAGTAGCTTCTGATTTACGCGACAACGCAGGACTAGTGAAGGTGAGGTAGATAGTCTACGGTTTGGCTTGTTCGTAACGCGACTCATCGCGTAGCGTTGACGCGTTCGTCGCTTACATATAAATATGACGTCGCATTAATGAAAACAGTATTAAAACTGCTTTAGCAGTTTCCGACATAAGACTTCCTACAGATAACCGTATACGAATGACAGGTAACGTTTTTATATTGTCTAAAAAAATATTAATATTTTTATAAAGCGATATTCTCGAGCTATTTTAAAACAAATTATAATATGCGGAAAATACCTTATACTTTAATGAAGGAAAGGAAATAACCTATGCGAATAAACCTACGCGTTGACTGGCTGGGTCGTCTATGGTATTTTGATAACGGTGATTTGATAGTCTACGTGGCCCAATAACACGCTCGTTTTGTGACCTATAAAAATGGCTTATTCCGAGAGCGGTCGGTAATGGCGATTGACGTCACGTAAGAATTCCTTAGTTAGGGACAATCGTTATAACTATAACGATATCTTAGATACCCTTCCTAACGAGGAGCTAACTGTACCACTGCCGTACCCTTCGCTTTCAGCGCGGTTAACGAGGATCAAACTACACTATTTCCTATTACTACTGCTTTTTTCGCTTTGTACACGTCAAAGAAACTATTAAGATTTTATTCTTAATTGGAAACTGGCGTAGTCCGCAACTTTGGTTGCTTTCTTCTACTCCCTTAGGGAATACATTTTCGAAAATACATTCTTAGGTTAGGTCTTAAATTAGAAGCCGGGTCGGTCAGAAATCAAGGTATTTATGGTGTACCATAAATACCTTGATTTCTGACCGATTAGTCCGTTTTAGTTTAATTTGGATAATTATAGAGTACCTACTTATTGTATCCTACTATTTACGGATTTGGCTGGTTATTACCTTGAAACAAAATACCACGATCATAGGAACAATCATAAAAAACAAATTTATGTTAATTTTGACAAATTATATATTCCCTTTTTTGTTCTTTTCGAAAGACGGTTTTTAATGGCTTTCTATAGCTATATTAAATGCTATGCGACCCTGGGCCCTGGGATTGAGTCTGGGGCGTCCGGGATAATGCTAGGATATTATGATGATGATTTAATGCTACGTTAATAACAATAGATTTGTGTGAAAAGTTGTTGTAACTTAAGTTAGTTTTTGGTTGAAAATTCATTAATATAATTATTTATTTCATACTTTTGAAATAGACTTGCCCATCCAACTCTACAGAACTAATGAGGCCTATTTTGCAATTTGTTTTAGTTGTTATTTCACAAAAATTCACACTGATGAATTTAATATAATATACAAAATACACCAGATCTGTCCGTCGTCTATTAGACAGGCTATCATATTAATTCTTTAGCAATGCATCCTACCGGTTTGACGAATGGAGCCAAAATGTGTTTACTAATTTAAAGTTGGTCGGCTATGCTCGAAGTTTCACTAAAGGAATCTTTCGTTCTCAAAAGTCATATTAGCCGCAGAACGGACTACTGTGGGATTAAACTATCCTATAGTTGAGACATCGGATCGACAGACGTAGTGTAGTACATCCTGGCCGAGGATTTCTCGAAATAGTTCGAGCAAAAACCTTCAAAGAGCGGCTAGCAACAGCGGGATGATGTGGCTGCGAATAGAGAAAGCCCTAAATAACTTATTAAGAAAAAAAATACTGCAAAATAGCAAAAATTGTTTTATCCAATTTGGGAAAAGGGGCACTTATGTCTTTGAAGATAACCCAATAATAATTTGTCCCTTAACTACGGGCGAGAGGCCGAGAGGTCGACGAGAGTAAGATCAGACAAAGTTGTCCAGTTTAAGTTTATCCTGTCTATACAGAGAAAATATAACGGTGAAATTAGCTAATCAGGGAATGCTTCCAAAGGTGAAACATAATTTTATATCAATTCAATAGTTCCATAGATTACGCTTATCTATCTAATAAATATTTTATCACTTTTGATTTTAGACTTTTTAAAAATGACGGTAAGGGTTCAGTAACAGAAAGGTATATTGAAATAAAAATGGAATGCTCAAACATATCAGCCGTCTAACTGGTTTGTGAAAAGTCAAAGTACCCTTTTGATACTGGTTAAAAGGGCAAAAAAATACTAAAGATGCTACTTTATGTTTTTACACACTCCTCAACATAACCTTTCCCTCAGATACCTATCCAATGCAGTAGGAAGTAGGTTAGGCCAAGTACCTATCCCATAAATAAGAACATTATTCCATGCGCCCATGCATACATGTGTTTTATTGGCATCTGACTGGACTTATCCCCCGTGCGTTTAACAGCGTACTTATAAAAACAGCCTTACATTTCCCATTATTTTTTCACTGCCTACTAAGGTCAATAAGCCGAATGAGTATTTCTTTTGTTACGGATCCCGCCTGTTGACGAGCGAAAAATACGACTTAACATAAGGTACGTTAGAATATTGTTAGAATAGTGTTAGAAAATAATTAACCAATAATTATTTTGACACTTGATTAACTTTGCTAATACAACCCATTTTATATTACTTTATTTAGTAAAATTTGGAAACGCCTTTTTATGTGGTCGCATGTTTTACACATCCATGTATTGTTTTATACTTGGCTTCTATAGTATGTTAGAGTATAGTTTCTTTGACAGTCCAATGCAGTCAAACTCGAAACAATTGTGCACAACGAACAGTTTGGTGTACTTTTAAGGTCCACTATCTTTTTGCATTTAAAACATTCCGTCACATTTAATTTCCGGCCACTGTTGTTACCGTTATTGCTTGTAGTTCTCGGCATTGTTGATAAAATATTTGTAAAAATAGAAAATCGATGTATGGTGGCACCTGCGGGTTTTAAACTCCCGGAATTTTGCGGGGTTTGTCCCCGGAGTCGAAATTGATTAACTTCCCCGAAAATCGTCACTGAGGTCACTGCGTCGTAGCTACGATGCTACGGCGTAGTCGGAGCTTAATTGTTTTGCTTTAAAGTTATTTTTTACCATAATCTATTGACTTTATGACTTACTATATGATATACTATGACAGGATATGTTTCATCAGCACATTAGCGTTTCACATCTGAGCACAGGCCTCCTCTCACGAATCATGGTGAGAGGGATAGTCCACCCAGGACCCAGTGCGGATTGTCGGAGGTCTGCCGCGACCTGCTATTAGAACTTTTCAAACTGCCTAATAAGGCGTTTACGATGGCTTAACTACCACCTGTAGTACTCGTTATAACCGGCACTTTCATCTTAACGTAGCTTCGAAGCACGGAAGTGCTTGATATTAAATGCCACCCAAACGGTCAACGATTGATACAAGGAATAAACAATGTAAATGTGCTTTACTTCGGATCTTTCTGCCTACCACGGGGCTACAAGCGCTTTTATCCTTGTTTATTACATGATAGTCTAATAATAATGTTTATGCATGAAGTTATTACCGGTCACATGAATATATCACGCGTATTTGTTCGTGAGGAGGCAGCGCTTTATCGTCTAACGTCGGGAAACCCCGACGTGGATCGACGTTTGTGGTTAGCTCCTAGCCGACGCGCGTTTGACGAGTTCTTAATTAAATTTACCATGGCGGGGACGGGCTTTAATTATGAACAAATGACTACATATTGTCGTACATGTGCTCACGTCATGTGAAGTATTAAAAATCATACGCTTTCCATGGGCGTAATAAGAATCAAAAGCTTTTAATATGTTTTAGAAATTCAGTAGTCAATTGATAAAACGTATGGAAATACATACATAATGTCACGCCTCTTTCCCGTAGCTGTAGGCAGAGATCACATCCTTCCACTTGCTACGATCTTGGCACACACTGTTAGCTTGATTCACACTCATTGACCTGTTCATACACGCCCTTCGGTTTAGGGTACTTTTGACCTGTCCTTTCTCCAAAATTTGGTCATGGATGGTCTTACGTGGTCTTTCCCTCGGAACACTTCCATTCGCTTGTCCATTATATATCACTTTCGTTTGTCTACTATTATTCATGCTCTCAACATGACCAAACCATCTACGCATACCTTTCTCAATTCTTGTCACTATAGTTTCTTTTACATCAGCCTTGTAAGAAGTTTGATGTTAGGGTGTTCGGTTCTTCATAAATAGAAAATGAATGTGCTTTACAGAATACACCCTGGAGGTGATGGTCGTTGAAGAATGGTAACAGCAGTGGCGATGTGCAGCAGTACTTCGCCGAAGAGTTCTCTGGCAAAACTCGTGCTGGGTCCCAAGGTCAAGCCATTCAAGGTCATGGTGCTTGGCCAGTCGGGCATTGGGAAGTCAGGTATTTATAGACCAACTCACATGCGAAACATACTCTAGATGTACTATGAGTAGACCCACGTAAAGGGAGCACTACGGATATTATGTACAGTACGGTAAATATTGCACATCGGCAATCAAAATACAAACGAATGCCTATTTGCATGTGCATTCGTTATTAGAATTATCAAAAATCGTTATTTTAATCTAGAACCTTATTGTTATTTTGTGTTAATTTCCGCGTGAACTATAAATATTGAATATTATAGAGTTTGTCAGTCAAGTTCTTGCTAGACGCCTAGTCAAATGCTTGCAGTATAACAAATAGTACAGACGGCAATAGGAAAATCAAATTAGGTCACTTAGGACAACACTTCAGACACTATGTTTATTTTTATTAGTCTCTTCAGAGCAGTAGTCAGTAACGTCACTGGTACCATAAGATGAGACTTGATAATAGTAAGTAGCGCCCTTATTAATTCAGCTTTCCAGTTGGATGTTACCTTTTAAATACTTACCAGCTGTTGTGATAGTAACTTTAACGTAATAATTACGTTTTAGTCGCTTATAATTAAAATCAAACAAGAGAAACCGTTAATACCTATTAAACGCGCACGCATAGATATTCGAATATGTTGTTTATCTTAGCACGTTATTGCTTTCTTTTATAACGCTGTGTTTCATTAAATTCCTAAAGTTAGTTTGTCGAAGCACTTTTAAGCCAACTCCACAGGGTCGATATTGATGAAATTAAGTAAAGATAACCTGAACCGTTGCAATTTTCAGCGCTAGTGGTGCGATTCATCACACGGCGCTTTATCGGCGAATACGACCCTACCTTGGAGAAGGTGTACTCATTCCAAACCCTCATCGATAATGAGATGGTTTACTTTGAGATACTGGACTCTGCGGGGGAATCCCATGTAAGTAGCCCATATTTTACTGCTATTTACTGACATACTATTCATCATCATCATCATATCAGCCCATAAACGTCCCACTACTGAGCACGAGCCTCCTCTCACATACCACGGTGCGAGGGTATTGGGTCATACTCCACCACGCGGACCCAGTGCGGATTGGCGGAGACAGGTGTATGGCGTCCTGCTGTTAGAATTTATCAAGCCGCCCATTAGGCCTCTAACATGGCTTAACGACTACCGCATTTTAGTGATAACCGGGACTAACGGCTTAACGTGCCTTCCGAAGCACGGAAGCGCTCGATATCAAATGCCACACAAAGGGTCACCTATCCATGGACTGACCTCTGTAAACTTTGCTGTACTTCGGTGATCGTTTCCGACCACCGGGCACCGCAGAGCTACGAACTATGACATACTATTATTTATCATAATTTCGCACCTTCTGGTTACTACGCACTACGCAGACTAAATGAGGCGCTCGCCAACTTTACCTAAAATCTTTCATCCGCGGGCCAACTGGAAGACATGTCTCTATGACATAAACTGTTCCCTGTACCTATTTTATTTTCTTAAAAGTTTTTGTTTTATGTATTACTGTGTGTATACAAAATAAATAAATCAACTTAAATTTATTGCATATTGAACTACTCTGACCCAGAAAATTACCCTGTTTGAAGATTTAAAAATGTTGTTAATGACCGATGATCTCCTAAGTAAGATTAAACCGTATGTGACTATGATGATAAAATTATGACTTAGGATTAGAATTATACATGTGGAGTTAATGTTTTTAATGGTATTGTATTCCCTCATATCCTAGCATTAGCTTAGGGCCTAGGATCTGCTTACTGGTCTAACCAGATTTGGATGAATTCCATTTATTACAAGGAGCGACTGCCGTGTCACCTCTGCAACCCAAAGGGTAACATCATTCATTTGAATGCATATTGATTTCAGTAAACACAAACTTTTCTTAATTATAGAAAGAAGACGCCAAATAATAACTCGATCAATATTTATAGTCGTCAATTTCTTTATGATCGTAATTTTCATTAAATTGCCTCTTAACTTTTGTATTTAAAGGAAAGTGAATACGCAAATTTGGAAAGCAACATCCGTTGGGCGGAGGCGTTTATACTGATGTACTCTGTGACGGACAAGTGCTCATTCGACGAATGCCATCGGCTCAAATTCCTCATTAACTACAACAAAAGACGGCGTCGACTTACCGCGAAGGTAAGAAAAATTTACAATGCTTATTACTTCCTATGGGTTACTCAAACGGTTGTAAAACAATTAAGCTATATATACAAAAACATTTGATTATACTTTCGTTTTAACTGTCGACATGACTGTATGTTAGTGACTTTCGTATTTCTATTATCTCCACTCTAGAACACATGAAGACTGTCAAGCAAATTGTAGTTAGGATTCACTTAAGTCGAATCTAAACACTATCTTTATGTTACAAACATAATAATAATGGATAGTATTATAACCCCTACTTGAGAAATGATTTATTGTCCATGCAAACATCCACCGCCCCTTTTAAACCCTCAAGGGATTATTTCCGGGGATGAAAACTATCCCATGTCCTTTCCGGAGTCTCAAACAATCTCCATTCCAAATTTAAATAAATTCGGTTTCACGGTATATAATATATATAAGCGTGTAATGGGAACACTCAGAATCACTTACACATTGAAAAGAAAAATATGGATTGTTGTTAAAAAACAAATGTGAGCACACCTTCTTAAGTGTGTAACTACCAGCCGAACTTTATAATAGAGCTATTTTTAAGACATAATCTAAATGCTAAAACTCACTAGCTACACCCCCTAAATTTATTGTTAAAAGCTATATAGAAACTCAAATGTCAAAAGAATATCCAGAACATTTGCATCTTTGGAAACTAAATTGAGAATTATTAGATTGTACGTACACAGAGCAATTTTGACGTATGAACCTCTGTGCTCCTCGAGATCTATCGATTTATCGAGAGTTATATTACCCAATATAGAAATTGGAAGGTATGATCATCCATAAATATGTTCACTTCGCCTGTTTTCTCTATTAAAGTGAAGTATTTATGTACCCAAACTAATATTACACATAATAAATAAATATTCATTGACATCTGTCTCACATCACACACCACTTCTAGGCCCAAACTAAGCAAATCTTGTATTATGGATATTAGACAACGTATAAACACAAATTTGATAAATACATGCTTATTATATATAGAACACACCCAGCTCAATACAAATGTACGTATAAGCGTTCAGAAATATTTGTACATACATACATTCAGTAGTAGGCAGAGGCATATTATACGCCCATACTTCGCCAATTATATAGTGGGTCCCACGTGGCGGTGGCGTATAGTTGGCGAGCCTATTGCCGCTTACCGGGCACTGTTATGATCGCCAGAGCCTCGTCCGTTGGTCCGCACCACTTGCAGGTGAGGATGGCTTTCGCTCCTTAGGTCTTGGTAGGATCCCTATCTATCCCTCCATCCATATACATATATTATATAAAAATATTTGTCATGTGAGGGAATCAAACTCACGACCTTACGAAACGAAAAGGAGAGCAAATGCAGGCATGCTGACTTCAACACCATATCGGTCATCAATAGCGAAATTAACATTGTATTTCTGTTACCATTTCACGCTTTAACCGATAAATCGATTTCTTTAAAATTTTGTACAAATATTGTTTTGAATAAACATAGATTAGTTTTTATCTCGGAAATCATCTCTTAAAAGGGGTAAAAGGGAAGGTAAGGTAAAGTAAGGATAGATAAGGTAGTGGAAGTTCGTATGACAAGATTAATACCGGATCTTGTGGGTTTGAATTAACTTGCGGGCGAAATCTAGTTTATAATAAAAGTATAGTTTAATCTTTTGTTTTACCCATAGTAAAAATTTTGTTTAGTATGGAACTTTTAGTCAAATCTATGAGAATATAGAATTTTAGTTACTTGAATTATAGTCTGTGTCATTCAAATGTAAGTAGGTATAATAAATAGATATGGGTAAGTACCATAGGACACATACGTGCGCACTTAGATTAACTATTATCAAAAGTGAAATATTATATTTATTTTTCAAGTAAGAAATATAAATATTTATTTTATTTATATTTCTTACTTGAGTCCCTAATCAATAAACTTCTATTACCTTAAAAGTTAAATAAAAAACATCCACAGACCAATTCAATTTGGGTACAATACGGCAAACAATCGAAGATTAATATCTGTATAATGTTTCTGCAATTCCACTTTCCGATTGTCACTCATTTTCTCTTGTTGTGGTATCAGAAGAAGATGTCAAAATGTTGATTCTAGTAATTACTGCATCTTCTACAAAGGGCGATAATGTCTAGAATGGTTGTTATCCTAAGACAGTTCTAGAACAGACATTATCGTTACATATATATGACATACCTTTTTAAAATATCCCTTTTCTCACTCATATTATCCCTATTCTCACACAAATTTCTCAATAAAATTTTTAATCATTCCATATCCTCATCCTACTTTTTTCAGCTGGAAAAAGCTCATGTGATCCTGTTACCTTAAGTCTCTAACCCAACTTCCCCGAAGCATTGCCGTCCTATTTCAATTCTTCCGTTCCTTTCTAAAGTTCTTAAACGCATTGAGCACAGGCAGCATTCGCTTTATCTCCTTGCTAACGCCTTCTGAGTCCCTTCCAATCTGGATTTCGACCAGAGCATAGTACAATTACAGCCCTTGTAAATATCTCCGACGACATTCGGCTTGCCATGGAGTGAGGATCATTACTGTCTTAGTGTTGCTTGATTTTAGTAGTGTTTTTAATTCGGTAGACTTCGATCTTTTTCTTGTTACTCTTTAATCTCTCAATGTCTCCCCCTCCACCTGAGTGGTCATTCGCAACGGGTCCGCCATGATGAGTCCTTCTCAGATAGTGTGCTTTCTCTTTTGCTTTTATTAATTCTCTTACAATAACAAATTCTAACACATACCATTTCTTCAAAATTACATCTTTATTCAGACGATTTACAGATCTATAGGCATTTTAAGCTTGCGGATATGGATTGTGCTATTGCTGATTTAAAATGTGATTTTAACCGCATTATGTCCTGGGCCCAATCCATTGGGCTCTTAGTAAACCCTTATAAGTCCCAAGCTATTCTAGTTGGTGGTCGACACAGGCGTCGTAACAGGATAGATATTGTACCATCTGTGGTCTTAGAGTTGCTATTAACTATAGTGATAGAGTCAGGAATCTGGGAGTGTTATGTGATGGCAATCTGTCATAACATGCGAATTATGTCAAAGTCAGTCGCAAAATTGATTTCTCCATCCACTCTCTTAAAAGCCTTCAGGGTTTTCTTCCATTAGATACAAAGGTGTCCTTAGCTCAATCCCTTCTCCTTTCTATTTTGACTGTGCAGACGCTTGTTATTTGGACATTACCTACTGCGGAACTTTTAAACAAGCTCGAGCGCTGGCAAAACAACTACATCCGATTTATTATCGGTCTTCGGAAGTATGACTAGTGTCGGTCGTCCGTAAGCAATTAGCTCCCAATCAGGGTACGCTGAAATACTCGGATCCTTTTCCTCCTGTATAATTTCCTTTTTAATCCCTTCCATTCCTATTTGCATGAGCATGAGCACCTTAAATTCCCTAATCACAAATTTGATTTCTTTTCCTACTCTTTTTCGGTTTATCCAGTCAGATTGTGGAATGCTTTGACTCCGCACATTCATGAAAGCCGCAATATTACTTCCTTTAAAAACCATGTAAAAGAGTTCGTAGTCCAGCAGTTAGGTTATCTTTATTGTACGTTCAAATATTTTTCTGATATGATATATATTTGTTTTTTATACGTTAGATTAATTAATTTCTGTCTCCCTATCTCTTTTAATTTATTTTTATTTTCTTAAACATACTATTGAGTTTCCGTTCGCTTATATATAATGCACATACTTGCTTACTTTATTTAAAGTATTTCCTTTCGCGGGCCAGATGGAAGACATTTCTCCATGAAATAAGCTGTGCCCTGTACCTATTTTTTCTCATTATATCTTTGTGTGTGTACTAAATTAATAAACAAATAGAACGAGTAGTGGGTACATCGAACTTTATTGATCACATAAATATAGTAAATCAATCATTTCCAGTCATTAATAACCACACTCTCAGACATTGAATCTCCAATATGAACATGTTCTATAAATATATCGAATCCGAGGTGGAAATAAATTGTACTATCACAATGTTGTCGAACTTCCCAAAACTACGCAGAAGCACTGATAATAACTACGTACGAAATATATTTAGTGTCGGTTCTTTATGGACTTTTATATGTGTTTTTATTACCGAATTCCAATAAAATTTATTTGTGATGTTATAAATATATTTCAAACATGCATCTGACCAAATAGAATTAATTTTATCCGTAATTTCATTATAAAAAACTAGTTAGTTAACCATTTTCACAATAAGTACGAGACTCGAAAGTCTCGAGAAAATAAAACTCGTAAAACTCGTAGGATGTAGTGTTTCATGTGTGTTGCGGGATTTTAACGCCCACGTCCACGAAATTGAAATTTATTATTTGAAAAATATTTCAAACTGTTCAATATATCGCAGTAAATGATGCATGCATATAACTACGTGGAGAAGTCTGATGCATTTGTATATATTTAATCATCGTGATATTTATTTTGTATTATTTGCATTTACAATGGTATTTATAGTTATGAGACGATTTTTTTACATAACATAATCAACTTGTCAGCGGTAACTCGAGTAGGAATCGAACCCACTATCTTTGAATAACCGGTACACTGCTCTAACCACTGGCTACTAAAAACTCCGAACGGGAGCGCTGTTATTTTGTGATTTAATTACGAACGAAAACTCTAAGATAACATAATACATAATTTACTTTATCTAATAAATTGATTGACCCTAACCGAGGTGTGAGGGTTTCAGGTTTAGATTTAGACCCAGTCCGGATTATCAGAGTCAATAGGGTCTATAATATGGCTAACGACTACAACATATAGTGATAGCTCGGACCAACTCTTAACGTGTTTCAATAGCACGGAATCGCTCGTCATTTAATGCCACAAACGGTCACCCATACAAGGACTGACCTCTGTGAACTTTACTTTACTTAGGTCGTTTTCGACTGCGGAGCTACGAGTGCTTCACCTTTAATAGAATCGTCTTAGAACCTTGGAATAATGAAAGTAATAGGAATGTTTTTTTTCCTTAATACTTATACGAATAAATTAATGAAATGAATTTGAAAAAACCATTGAAATAAATCCCGATGCTATTCCGAGGCTCTTATAAAAGTTTGTATTCATATATAAAAGTTTATGTTGTTAGTGTTAAGGTACAAGCTTAAAAGGTGACATGACAACCTAAATGTGATTGCTACACCACATTTTATTTAAGCAGCGCTGTTCAAACATACATTAAAATAATCGGTACTTTTCATCGCTGTTGTTGGGAAGAAACCAAATAAGGAACAGTAAAAAGAGTATGTTTATGTCAGTCGTATTATTGAAATTGTTTTTCTATGAATAATGTGTTTATACAATTTGTTAGATTTCAAAAGCTCTTCTTTATTGTAAAGAAAATAGGAACTATATCCAATTAGAAACAAATTCACTGGAACTTATACCAACTTTAGGTTCTTGTTTCTTTTTCATTACAACGAATATTTAAAGAAGTTGGTGATATCTGGATTTATTGCTACATTTTTGATATACGGTTAAAAATTACATCACTCGTGGGCGCGCAGAGTCACGAAAAGTCCGGCAAGATATTAATAATATTTTGTTGACGTGTTTATGGTTATGCCGAATGTTTGGATCAGTATTACACAGGTAGACCAACCAATATTTTTTTCAAAAATAATATATTTCTTGTTCTTCTTCTTCATTAATCTTACTATATCAATATTATGTTTAACATGGCTTAACACAATTAGTCACGAAATTGTTCTTTGACTAATTAATCAATAAATTCAGAACGTTATCGAGTAGTTTAAAAAAAATCTGTAACTTTTTTATTTAATTAATTGTCTCCAACTTACTAAAAATTCTTTAATTTATTTACAATGTATCATAAGCTCAATAGAGTTTTTTCTGTACACTGCTAATAACTGGCTTCGACGATAGTATTTTGCAGTAAAAAATAAAAGAAGCATTCGTAGCTTCGCGTTCCCAGGTGGTCAGGGATGTAAAGCAAAGTTCAGTCTATGGATGGGTTCCTCTTCTGTGGTATTTGACATCGCGTACATCCGCGGTCAGGTATTTTTGAGAATTTCTACACAGAATATCAATTATGTTACGTAAAACTTATATTCTGTATATAAATTTGTGTAAAAAGATTCGATCAAAGCCGAGCTACGTAGGTATTCTGCCCAGCATCAGGATAATTTTTTTCTGAAGACTATACCTGGGAAATTTTCTTTCTTTCTTTCTTTTTTTTTCTTTTAAATAATGGGTTCGTAAGTTTAGCACATTTTGCCTGTATCAAATATGAGATATAATAATAATATAAGCTCATAGTAAGTAAGAATGAGTGGTGATAAAGATGATAAATGGGAAATTATATGCCCTCCCCTTAAACCTCTTGAGTTCTCAGTAAAGATGTGGGACTATACTGAGATCCCAAATGGACTTCTTGGGAGAATATGAAAAGTTATGTTGCACTGTTTTGTTTTATTTACCAACACTCATGCACGTTTACAAACACTTAACGGTTAATAATCCACCGTTATTACACTTACTTTATTAATGTTCGAAATATCACAATTTTTTGAAAATAAAACAAAACTGCAGACATGACACTTCACTTTCCCGCTAAGATAGTTATTGAAGGTCAATGTCATGAAATTCACGAATTTTGGTTAAAACAAGTTTTAAGGGTTATTTCTTGAGTTTTTTTCTTAAAATAAAATCATCACGATTTTGCCGCACTTTTCTCTTGTTATGATGTGCATTATGCGTATACTTTGGCTATGATGAAGGTCTTTTTACACCCTGCATATTTATATGTATATTTGGAATAAACTTTTGCAAAAGAGTTAAATAAAATCTTTAAAAGCAAAAAAATATTGTTAGTAAAAGATTAATATAGAAGGTATAGGGATCCTTCCAACACCTAAGGAGCCCAAGTCAACCTCACCTGCAACCTACCGATCAACGGACGAGGCTCTGGCGAACATAACATTGTCCGGTAAGCGGCAATAGGCTCGCCACCTATTACGCGGGACCAACTGGCGAAGTGTGAGCGTATAATATACCTCTGGCTTGCCCCCTCGGGGAAACAGGCGTAAATGTATTTAAACTTCAAAACTTTATTTATTTCATAACCTATTATTACGCGTTCTTGAAAACGTCAAAATTTATAACACATTCACTTGCAATCAAACAAATAAAAAGACGAAAAATATTTAAGTGTAAGTGAATCTAAGCGCCAGTTCCGAGCAACCGCTCTGTAAGAAGAACTAGCAAGAAACTCACAGGCTATGCTCTTTTAAATTATCGATTGGTTAGTTACAATCTTCATTTGTCTGTGAAGCTATATAATGCAATATAATATAACATTAACAATATTCATGTTTTAAGTCATTTATATTAGAATAGCCTGTATGAAACGGCAGTTTAATCCCAAGTATTTTTATCAGCCATATAGTCTTTGATAGAATAGTAACCCTTTAAAGACAGCTTGCGTTTTATTGTTATTTAGGCTTAATTGCTGTATATTGCTTGCTGTTATTAAAAGATTTGCTTTACTCCTCTATCCTCATTCGTATACTTCATTTCTGAAGGTTGTGTACTTGAAAGGTTTTCATTGCTTTTACTTATTATAAAATTAACATTTATTGCTTTACTCTTAATCAACGGAAATTCTATAGGTAAGTAACAAATGTTTAGAAAAAATACCTTTGAGTTAGATATTTTAAAATGCGAGGGCGTAACAAAGCCGGGGGTGTTTCGCGAAAATAGAAATTCACGCGGCATATTTCACAATGGTTGTCGAACATAAGTAACTACTTAGGAGTTTTATTATTTTCCCGATCATTCTTTTTACACGAGTAATATATAAAGAATCTTGTATACTATTAGGTCGGGGAAAAAGTCTTTTCGCATAACGTAGGTATAAACTTATTATAAAATTTTTTTGACTGTACTTTTTGTGTCTGGCTGGTTTTGGTAATATTAAAAAGGTTCCATTATAAAGAAAAGAAAAAAATAAAATAAAGTTGTTTCCCGCTATTTTTCATTTGTTTTTCTCTCCGT
Source organism: Musotima nitidalis (assembly GCA_949126915.1). NCBI lineage: Eukaryota > Metazoa > Arthropoda > Insecta > Lepidoptera > Crambidae > Musotima > Musotima nitidalis. The sequence goes on along the minus strand of OX421418.1, from coordinate 10,634,577 downwards.
AAAAATGAGTGAATCTAATGAAGAAATTCGATACATTTTAAAATTTTATTATAAAAAAGGCAAAAATGCAACTCAAGCAGTGAAAAAAATTTGTGATGTTTATGGACCTGATGCAGTGTCAGTAAGAGTAGCACAAATTTGGTTCAAACGTTTTCAGTCCGGAAATTTTGATGTTAAAGATGCACCTCGCTCTGGTCGCCCTGTTACGAATAAAATGGACGCCATTTTTGAAAGAGTGGAGCAAGATCGGCATATTAGTAGTTACGATGTAGCTGAAGAACTGGGAATTGACCACAAAACAGTTTTGACCCATTTGAAGAAAGCTGGTTATACAAAAAAGCTCGATATTTGGGTGCCACACGAGCTCACTCAAAGAAACTTAATGAACCGTGTACTCATTTGCGATTCATTATTGAGACGTAATGAAACCGAGCCGTACGACAAGAACGTGCGAAAAAGGTCGTGGTCGAAAGTTGGCCAGGCTTCACAGACTGTGGCCAAACCTGGCCTAACACGAAATAAGGTGATGCTGTGTGTATGGTGGGATTGGAAGGGCATTGTTTATTATGAGCTTTTACCGCCCGGCAAAACCATCGATTCTGATCTTTACTGCCAGCAACTGATGAGATTAAAGGAAGCAGTCGAGAGAAAACGGCCGGAATTGATCAACAGGAAGGGTGTGGTCTTTCATCACGATAACGCTAGACCACACACATCTTTAGCCACTCAGCAAAAATTAAGAGAGTTCGACTGGGAGGTCCTAGTGCATCCACCATATAGCCCTGACCTTGCGCCTTCAGATTTTCACCTGTTTCGGTCTCTGCAGAATTCTTTAGGTTCTGTAAGGTTGACCTCAAGAGAGGACTGCCAAAACTATTTGTCCCGTTTTTTTGATCAGAAGTCCCAAAGTTTCTACAGTAACGGGATAATGTCTCTGCCCACAAAATGGCAGAAAGTTATTCAACAAAACGGTACATATATATTGTAAATAAATGTAAATAAACTTTGAAAAAAATGTCTTGACTTTTCATACAAAAATACGAAAAGACTTTTTCCCCAACCTATTATATATATACAGGGACTTGGGTAGGTCACAGTGGCTTATGATTAAAGAGAACTAAATATACTTTTACATCTTACACAAAGCTTCTAGCTCCAAACTAAAAAGATCCTACCGTGATATTTTCACTATAGTCCAACTATCATAGTTGGATGTACCTAAAATAACTTTTTTTAAGTACCAAGTAATAATTTTAGGTACATATGACGATTGACATGGCGTGAAGGTCAGTATATTTAATTTTGCACTCCACTCCTGAGGTCGTGTTCGATTCCCACACAGGACAAAAAACACGTTTGTTGTAGGAGAGCCCCCTTAAATATTTTTTTTTCTGTTTCTAAGTATTTGTTGTTAAAGCGGCAAAAGATTTACATCATCTGAAAAAAAACAGTTATCTGACTATCAGGGTTCATAAGATACAGCCTGGTGACACATGGACGGACAGCGGAGTCTTAGTAATAGGGTACCGTTTACCCTTTGGGTACGGAACCCTAAAAGTATTTAATTATGTTTATCCATTTTAGTATCCATAACACAAGTTCATAATGATACTTATCTTGGAGCAAAATAATTGGTGTGATTGTAAGAGAATATTTATTTATATATAACCTCCCGCCCTTATATCCTACTAGCTGTTACCCGCGACTTCGTCCGCGTGGAATAGTATCTTTGGGTAGCATTTTTAATTATTTAATAAGAATCATTAGTAGGTATAGTCGATATCAGCGGCGGCGATGCAGAGAATTCGTTAAAAGGAACTTTAACTTCAAAAGCCAAAATATTTTTTAAACTTGATACACCCAAATTTTTTAAATATCATGTTACCCCCCCCCCCCTTTTATCTCTTAACTACCCCCTTTTCGAAGTAAAAAGTAGCCTATGTCCTTTCTCAAGGTCTAGATCATCTGTATGCCAAATTTCTTCAAATCCGTTCAGTAGTTTTGGCGTGAAAGAGTAACAGACAGACAGACAGACTTTCGCATTTATAATATTATAGTAAGGAATTTGGAGTGAAAAAAAAATTGCTGCAACGATTTTTAAGGAATTTATATAGGTAGTTGAAGCAATGTTTAGATACTTTTACTTCAGAGAACTTTAGGAAAAATGTGACAAATGGTCAGAGGTGGCTAAGAATAGAAAATTCAATAAAAAACTTTTTATAAATCCCTTAAAACATTTTTAATTAATCAGCCTTTAGCTAACATTAATATTATATTTATAATTACTTATTTTATTCCCTTCACCCACATGACACTGCACGAGATCCGATATATCAGCAAAATAGTTAAAGACTATGTTTGTGTACATAACTATGTGACTATGTTCGTGAATCTGAACAGGAATATTTGTTTTGTTTTGTGTATTATGTAATTTATTTTATATATATAGGATTTTTTACTATGGAACTGCATAGCGCTGTGACAGAATTCATGATCACAGTCTTTTAACGTCTTAGTATAGGGCTTTGGTCTCCGTTCACAAACTAAGGTGAGAGAGGGATTTAAGTCCTGATCCCAGCGCGGATTCGTGGAGGCAGGTGTGTAGTAAGCTGTGTAAAATCCTGTAATTAGAATTTTGCAACGAATCCTCTACAATCTATCTAATAACAGACTTCTTTGAACTCTGCTCGGTGATCGTTTTCGCAGCTACGATCGGTTTTTATAACTGTAACATATATTTCAGGCTATTAAGCAATACAAACACAAAGTGATCTTCCCTTATTATTTAACTTCTTTTCTTTCTATGTTTTGAGGTCATTGCTTGCTAAAGACTGATTATTTCAATATGTTTAAATGGATTTTAAAATTTTTTTTTATAATGATTTTTTTATTCTATTTCTATTAAGAACGTCTTGTTTTGTGGTGGTATCCGATACGCTAGCTCAGTGTTTCACTTGATCTGCTATAGACCTTTAATTTTCTCACTGCCCCTTCGTGATCCACTTAATATTTTTTTAAACCAAGCTGATTATATTTAATAAAGTAATACACATTTATTACTGGTAAAAATGTTTTATAAATACAATTATCACCTATTTAGTTACTATATTTTAGTGCGAAGAAGCTGCTAGCTGCCCAAGGTCGCGAAAAATTACGAAAGTGTTAGTCTTAGGTCTGGTTCTACTTCAAGTCGGTTTTTCATATTTATTTTCAAGTCAAACTAGTGTTGAAAACCCAGCTTTACATTTCTAAGTTGTGACAAAAGGCACTAATAAAGTTTTTGCTTGATGAGCAAATTTTGTGTATTCTTGACGACGATGTAACCAAAAATCTATCAATGGTCTTGTGTAAACCTATGTCCCTCAATGCTGTGTCAGTCGACAGTTTAATTATCGAGTCGAACCGCGACCCGGTATTTTATTTTGATGGCCCGTTACCAGGCGCGACCTGGCAAATAGGAAGCTCTAGCTTATTGTTAGTATCGTGTAAAAAATCCAATTAGCACTAAATTGCGCTGCTTATAGCTAGCTGATATGGAGCGATACTTCTCTAGCGTTTTAACGAAAACATATTATTAGTATTAGTCTACCAAAATATAGCACTAGATACTTTTTCCTATGTCATTAAAAGAACTAGCAGAGTCCTTGGATTCCCTTATCAATATTATTTATATCTACAGGACAGTGTTCTGGACACGCCAGTCGTTTTGGTGGGGAACAAAGCTGACCAGATCGGCGACCGAATGGTGACCACCGAGGAAGGTCAGCGTCGCAGCAAGGAGATCGGATGCGTCTGCTTTCACGAGATCTCGGTCAGAGAGAGCATTGATCAGGTACGGTACGTTTTAAAAACAATCTTTTTCTTTGAATTTTTTTTTATATGTACTTTCTCGTTTATAAGTGTTTGCAAAAATCCAGTTATTTGCATAAACATTATGCACCGGTTCACTTAGTAAAAGTAAAGTCAAAGCTCTGCCCTAGTAAAGTAGTCTTTACTATCTATGATACTTTCTATGGAGTTTGGGAATCAATACAGAAAACCGCAAATCACTAAAACATGCCACTTTCCTACACTTGTGTACTTTGTCGAAAAAATGAAGTCTAAATTATTAACCAGTAAAAGTTCGACTGTTTAATAAAATGAAACACTGCCTCGATGTGAATTTATCGCCTTGGCGCCTAAAGCTATTTCTATTTTAATCAACTTCAAATAAAAGCTTGTAAATAGGGTTAGGTTCTATTTTTGTCTGCGCTTATCTTGTTTTTTCGATTGTGTACCGATTTGCATTTTATATTTGTTTAAAGGAAAAATACTCCAATCCATGGTTCCATCAAAATTTGATTATTATACATTAAATAATTTTGGACCCGGAATCAATTAAAAAAAAAGTGGGCCAAATGTGCTGTACAATTGTACATTACTCTTTTCATATTATGTGTGCAATAAACAAGTTATAACATTACGTACAATATTTTCAAACAAGGCATTTAAACGTTAAAACGTTTGTATTTTTTAAATGTTGTTTGTATACCGACCTGCCTTTCTTCGTAAACAAATATAGCTATTATTTAGTTATTTGTTCACTTCTCCCTGCGGGATAAATATAAGTAAGTAGATATAATTGCCTGTAGCAATACGTCTGAAGGAGATGTAATATAAAAACAAGAAGGCGCTTGAAATTCACATTGCGCGCTGAAGAGGCTTTCTCTCATTTGGTACCATCTTGAATGTCGAGTACTTTTGTAAGAAATAAAAAAAAATCGTCGTAACAAACCATTTTAAATCACGCTGGAAATTCAGTTCTACATGATAAATCGACCTAGATCCCTTAAGAGCTAGAATGTCACCGTTTCATTCTCTATCTAATAAGTTACTCCTCTTCATATTAGATTAATAATAAATTTCTCAATATGAATTCGAAAGCAGATTAACATATTAATCTCCTTAATATTACAAGGCAGAAAATCTTATATGTGAGTTGCGAGAAGTTAGTCTACCGACTAATTTAACTTTACAATTACGCTTGACATCGTATTTCTGCTTTTGACATATTCAATTTATACCAGTAAATGTATTCGGGGCAAGGAATGGCTGCGAAAATAATCATATATTTGTACGTGATTTATCCATGTTTGCCATGAGTTTATAAAATATTTATAAACAAAGTAAATAACGGGATTGCACGAAAATTATTCTTAATGAAATAAGAGCCTTAAGCGTTGATAATTAAACCCTAACAGCGTTTGATCTTACTAATACCAGTGGTAGGATACAATCCACTCGCGCGTGTAAACGTTTCCACGAAGCCTCAATACCACTTTTCAATATCTTGAAATGAAAAAATCTTACCTTATATTTATTAGATTTATATGGAATATTTATATGTTATTGACTGAGCCGAGGGTAAACCGACTTGATATTTGAGTTTTGTTAGACACGACGACACGACGCGATACCCGTCGCGTCGCGTCACGAACAGACGCTATTAATATAGGTATTGCCTTTAAGCTAAACATCAGCTTGACATGCCTTCCAAAGCACTATATAGTCCGCGGCGCATAACATGAACAATGCTCTTGGATACGCAGGTACACGTAAGCCCTCTCTCGCTGCCGACCATCATGCGAATGATGGTCGACAGCGAGACGGCGTGGGAGGCGATGGCGAAGTGGTGATGTCCCAGAAGGAGGCCGCGGAGCGGGAGAGGGAGCGGGATCCGCTCTCTCTCCGGCTACGCCGTTGGCGCAGCGGGCGGGCAAGGAGGGCCGGTCCAGCCGCGCCTGGGGGGTCTTAGGCGGCAGGGGCAGGGGGCCCCTTCCGTCTAGCTATAGACCCTCCCAGAAGTCGGCCAGTTACGCCATGGCCGCACAAGGAGGTAGGGGGGGCGCGACACACTGCGCTTCTCTGAGGAGGTCCTCCCGGTTCTGATCCGGGGGACGTTGGCCGCGGGCGGGGTGCCAGAAGCTACAAACCCAGGCACTGGCCCCCTGCCCCTTTTTCAACAGCAACACAGTTTTTTAGTGGGTAGGACTGCGGTGGTCGTGTCTGAAGCAGTGAGCCCCACACTCCCCTCTCGGTCCCCCCATTGGCCGGGAGACAGTGCGTAAACAGCATTTTTTTAACGACGATAAAAAAAAAAAAAAAGAAGGTACACGTAAGCCGGTCTCAATCAAAATGCGGCATGGGGGGTGACGCATAATCATACCAACGCTACGCTCGCGCGCATGCTTTTCATCACTTTTTGACTATTACTTGTAACTGAGCTATTTTTATTTAACTTAAGTGTTAATTTGTACAGGTGCAGAGCGTGTTCCGCGACGCTCGCCGCTTTTGGCGCGTGAGCAGCAAGTGGGGCTGGCGCGGGGACCCCCCCGCGGACGTGCACCCAGCCGCCCTCAGCCGCCCCCTCGCGCGCGCCGCATCTGACGACCGCGAGACTGCTGCCGGACTTACCACTACTAACCTACCTTTATGTAATAATCCACATTTTATTTGCTAATTATTTATTTAATAATTTATAATACATAATATACATAAAAATTAAAATATATTGACAAGAGGAATTTTACAATAATATACAATGAACCTTACTCTTGAATAATTTTTCTTCTTGCTGTCCGAAATAAAGAGAAAACAGTTATAATGTAATGACCACATGTGAAACAAAAAATACCATTATTTCTTCTTTATTTTTTGCTTGGAAGACAAACAGCACCAAAAACAACAAAGAGTACCTACTAAATAAAGTCACGTACCTACGTGACTTTATTTTAAAAGCAGATATAACAATAAGCTCTCTGCACCTAAATATTGGTTTCACACAACGATTACTTACTTTTTTGGTAATAAATTTGATTTTTAATCCGCCTACTGGGATATAAATAATGAAATTAAAAGACAAAATAAGCTCTATTGGTTTACAAAATAATATTGTAAGTAACGAACGTCATTACAATCTTATTATTACATATAAAGTTATGCTTCTTTTTAAAGCACTTGTGAACGTCACTTATATCTAGAAGGTCAACTCACTAGAACGGGAGCTTGCTAGGAGAAGAAGTTGACAAGACATTAGACAAAGTTCTGTGTCCTGCCGCCCATGACATCAAGATTAAAAGGTTGAAGCGTTCTCCTAAAAACAGTACACAATAAAGGAGTTAGTGCTAACGGAACTTTCCATCACAATCAAGAAAAGGAAGTAATGTGAAACTGAGTTCAATTATTCAATAAGAGGGGATTTTCTCAACAAATATAAAACGAACAATATTAATATCAAGGATGTTTATTTGTCAAATTATAAACATCCATACCATACATATATAAAAGCTCACACCCTTATATTCCATTTGGGTTAGAAGAAACCTTATTATAACTTTTCAAAAGTAACTTATAGCAAGTAATTTTCCTACGATTGTAAATTGTTAAAGATAAAGATAATTTATTTGTCAAAATACAGTACATTAAGGTGTTACATAAATATTAGCATCTTGCATTCTACCATTACTGGTGTACAAATATTGATCTTATAAACTAACAAAATTAAATGAACAAAGCTATTGATCATCAAAAAAAAAATCAAAAAATTACATTACATCATATCCTTTAAATATTCACTAACAGCGTAATAACATTTTTCTATTAGTTTAGAATATAATTTTTGTTTAAATATAACAATTGTTTCCTTTTTATAGTCATTTGGTAATTTATTATAAATTCGAATAGCCATACAATATTGTACAACAATGTTGTACGATTGTAGTAGCAAAATCACTTTTGGCAAAGAGATCTCTAGATTTAACAGCCACGTCAAATAATGTAAGTCTCACACTGTAAGGTATCATAGTATGAGAAAATAGACAAGATTCTCAACTAATTAACAAAAAAATTTCATTTATATACTCATTACAAATGTAGAAATTTCTCACAATATTTAAACTCCAAATCATTAATGTATTTTGCATTTGTAATTAGTTTTACAAATAAGTATTTCATTTACAATCATGATGCTATTTCGTACAGATGTATCTCGCGAAACTCAACACAGAAGTAATTAAATCGGCTTTACGGGGCCCAACAGACATGGCTTTGTTTATGTTGTCTCGAAATAGAGAAATGCCTTAACCGTACACCGGATGGCTCAACATTGCTGTAATAATAGAAATTAAATTTACATATGATGCTAAAAATAAGTTGAATAAAAACAATACAATTCCAAAATAAGAAACGAATTGTAAGTATTATAAATTTGATATCAAGCAAAACAATAAAATTGAAATTATAGAAAGATTAATCAATATAACGTCCCAGCTTATCACTAAAAACCTCTGCAACCGAGTAATAGATCCTGTCCATCAAAGAGCTCAATAAGTTTAAAGGAAGTCGTTTTAGACATTTGGCAGCCAATTATATTTTTGTACTCATACAAATAACACTTTTTCGACAAAGTGCAGTGCGTGAAAAGGATATTTGAAATTTGAATCTTTGTCAAAATTTTCTGTCATGTACTGCTACAGCTGATTCATAGAGATCAACATTTGTCTTTACAAACACGGCATAATCTTATAAATATACAGACATGAAAGAGTCAGTATTTTAAGCGTTTTAAATATTATGTGCAGGTTTCAGTACCTCACAGTAAATCACAGATTACGCGAGTACAACGCTTTTGAGACTTAGAGCCCAATTAGTAGATTGCTGCCATAATATAATAGCTTATCGTAATGTGTAGTCAATTAACACGAACCCATAATAATCAGGCCTAACTGTGTCTACACTTTAGAGCATACACGTATTTTTATTAAACTTATTCTCCGTGTGAGGTTTCCAATTGATAGCGTTATCCACCTTTATTACACCTTGTTGTGTGAACCACTTGCTAGATGTCAATGCCTGAATAATTTAATTTTACATGTATACTTGTCTACTGCGCTTAGTTTTACTAAAGTTTAATTTCAAATCCATCCAGTCTGTGATTTATTTCCATTTCATAAGTTGTTTTAAATTTACACTATATAAGAGCGGTGCTGTTATCAGCGAATAAAACCATCGGGTGTTTTATACTCGCTGGTAGGTCGCTGATGTATAGAATAAAAAGCAACGGCTCTCATATAGTCCCTTGCGACACACCAAAGGAGACAAATGGTGTATCCGACCTCTTCTGCTATTCAATTTAGCCTTTCGGTCAAATTTTTGCTAAACCTATATATTGTTGTCTGCCACTGAGATATGATTGGAGAAATAGAATACAGTTTTAGCAGCAAACTTACATAGACAAATACACTGGTCCTACCCATGTATGTACCTACACTGCGCAAATAGGGTATTTTTGTCGAGAGTTTCTGTATTGAAGTTTTTAAATAAAATTTTATTAAATATTGCTTCAAAAAACAGTAATAATAATAAAAATAATATACCTTAGACCACTGTAGTTTATCTTTATTACTAACCAATTTATTCCATACTAATAGTATATATCTAAACTAAAGCTTTGAACTGCTTTAATCTACAGAATATCGCATCTTACGAGAAATATGAATTTTACTTAGGTGCTTGCAATACATCCAGCACATTAATACAGCGGCAATAAAAATACCAGTTTTGAAAATTTCAACTGCTTAGGCCGTTATACCTTAAAGGCCTACACGCAGCCTGCTGCAATATAGGTGTGAGAAAATCGGTACTCAGGACTCTTAAAATTTGCTGCAGGCTGCAGCTCGGGGAGGACCTCATATTGCATAAGTGCAGGGCTTATATTTGTGGCTTTTACCGAAACTATTACCTTCTGAAGTACTTATCGATTTTACCCTCCCTTTTCCTCTTTTGACATTATTATAATGATAAAATATTGATGTGGCAATTCATGGAAGTGCAACCTGCAAAATAGACGGACTGGACAGACCGCCTACATTTGGACACATTGGAGGTTTATGGGGGAGGCCCATTCAGCAGTTAACGTTTTTGGGCTGATGATGATGATTCCATTGCAATACCGTTCGGATTTAGATTTCTCCTTTGACACATTAACCAGCTGCTTTAGATGCGGGAAGTAAAATAGCATTTATGTATGCCGTCATTATCACTTTCATGGTCTGCTTTCCATCAGTCTGGATACGGATGTGATGACTCATTTAAGAAAAAGTAAGATGACTGTAAACACAGTATATTCCCTTCAAGGCCGCCGCTGGACGGAGGTGGGCCTCGAAGAGGCAGAGGAAGAGGCCGCCGTGAGCCGCAGCGACTCCACCTCGTCGTCGGGCCGCTCTGACGGCGAGGAGTTCCGCGCGCGAGCCAGCACCGACTCCCGCCTGCCTCCGCGCCCCGCACGTCCACGACACCCACCCCTCGGCAGGCCCATACCGCCGCCTATCAGAAGAATGAGCGTCGCCATGAAAGGGAACAATCCTACTACTTATTAAGAACATTGCAGTTTCAAATCAGAGTTAAGCAGAAATAAATTTTAAAATAAGATATTCAATTTTGAAAGACTTTCAAAATGTTAAACTACCTGATGGATTTGTGAATGTATGTGTTTTGTAGGTATTTATAAGGAAACGTTTCATTAATGATTTCACAAGTTATATACCGAGGTACCTGTACCTGGAGGTAGCAATGAGTAAAAGACAGCTTTCAGGAATTGCTTGCTAGTAAAATGCAGATTATTATTATATCTAATACATTACAGTTACCTTTTCGTCTATATACATATTTTTTGACAAAACCATGTAATGGGTCACCATCTAGGTAGTATGAAAAAAAAGTGTCTATGCAAATAATATCACAGCATAGGTAAATTTAAATAAACCTAGAATCTAAATAAATCTATAGCCAGAGCATTACCGCTACCATCGTACGAAATGTCACATCATCAGCTCATGACCAACTAGCATTATAATTATTGGTCACATAATGTTGGTCGTACGTATCACGCTTAAACAGCTTACCTTGCTTACCAAGAGGTCATTATTTTATTGTCAAGCTGTACACAAAAACGTTTAGCCAATAAGTTAAAAATAGGATAATTAATAACTTTGCGTTAGTTTATATTTTATTTCTCTAGTAAAACTTCCCAAGTACCTACTCGTATCATGATTAACTACTATGAAACCCCTTGACTCTACGCATGTCTAGAAGAGCTCTAGACAAGAGCTAGTCTAGATTTCAATTCTGCATTGTAAACTTTCATTATTTCATTTGATAAAAAAGACTGAAAGTATACCTATGAGATAAAGGAAGTATGATGTTTTCTAAGAACATAGAAGACGTATAAAATAATAGAGCTGTTAAACACATACCTAAGACAGAATTGTAATAAGTTAATGATAAAATAATTGTATTATTAAGTTGAACTACTTATGTAGTTAGTACCTAGTACTTCTTATTATCTTACTGAAATTATGATTTTAGACTTAATACACTTGTTAATCGCAATTTTTAAACAGAATTAATAGTTTTTATGAATTGAAAATTTTGCATACTGCTGCTATGAAATGACATATGTCAGGTATAAGTTGATTATTTACTTGCTACTTATAACCAGAATTAATAACTAAAGGACGGATCTGTGTCAGGTTTGAAAGTGTGGCTTCGTAGCAACAGATCTTTATAAATTTCCTGCCCATAGTGTCGTGGGTACTTTACAAGACATGTAAACCTGCTATTTGTAAGTTGTAATACTTTGTATGCCCGCTATTTATACGTTGTAAAATTTTATAACTTTTCTTATGTCATAAAAAGTCACTAAGAGTTTCTATTTTGTGTAGTTATTTCATTACCTCTCAAAAATAAAATGTTACTAAGTATTAATAAAATGTTTAACTTTAAAATAACATTGTTGGCGTGTTTTTTTTTCTATCCTACGCATTGGAATATGTTGAAAACTTCTTTTCTCTAATTTTCCACTTCAATCAATCAAACAATCAATAAAAAAAATATTTATGTACTTCATAAAGTATTACATAGTACTTGAAAACGTTAAAATTACGTATACATAGGAATATAAAACAATCGAAATATTATTACACTGAAAGCACGAAGCTTAGAGTTACCGACATGCAATAAAACAATTAAAAAACATGTAAGTGTAAGTAAATCTAAGTGCCAGTTCCGAGCCACCACTCTGTAAGAAGAAATGGCAAGAAACTCACAGACTATGCTCTTTTAAATTGATCCATTGGTTTGGTACTTTAATTAAAATCTTCATTTTACTGTTCATGTTTTAAGTCATTCTTATTGGAATAGCCTGTATGAAACTGCAGTTTAATCCCAAGCATTTTTATCTGCCATGTAGTCTTTGATAGAATAGTATCCCTTTGAAGACAGCTTGGGTTTTATTGGTAATTTAAATTTATTGAGACCTATTTGCTGTTTATTGCTTGGAATTTTATTGTAGAATCGCACACATTGACCTTTAAATGATTTGTTAATCTTTTCGAGCCTAGTGGCAGGTACAACTAATTTATGCTTAATCCCTTATTTTTCAACTTGGAGGCATAACATTACCATCAGAGCGAATGACCGGCAACTTTTAGGCCATGTCTAGGGGCCAGTTTAACGAGCAACGGGCTACAATGTTACGGAGAAACCGGAAAATAAATAAAATACCCTAGCATTGCTCAATCATTCGTTCCTTTATTTCTACAGTCAGAGATTTGCTCTGGCGACTGGCGCTCGACCGGCAACTCATAAGCCGAGTCCAAGGTGAAGTTTTATGAGCGCCAAGCTACGTTTTGGAAAAAACCGGACATCAAAGGATTGTTGCCAGACAACTTGCACATGATATTTTTATTGGCTCAATTTATGAGACCGAATTCGTACAAGTCACAGTGGTTTCTCACACTCATAGCGGAACATTGATAATACAAAACCTGAATAGAGGAGAACTGAAACGACGCGACGAGATAAATTAAAGACACGTCAAACTGAACACCCCCAAAAGGGAGTGGCGGAGCGTCCGGTTGGGTCGGTGAGCCTACCGTGGCGGAATAAATCCTCTAGCTATCAAAGCCGGGTGTGTTATGAAAAATGCGACACTATGCGAATGTTTTTCTCCACTTAAAAATCTATTTTGAGGGAATCAAACTACGAATACTTATGAAAATACCAAAAATAAATTATATAACGCTATCTAGTCCCAAACTTACTAAAGCCTCAGAAAAGGAAACATATTAAAGTACCTACTCTTTTTAGTACATTCATAGAGCACCCAGATCAGAATCACCATTCATGCTCATAAAGGAATCTAACCCACGACTTAGGAGCGAAATGTAGCTATAAATACTGAGCTAGCTTAGGAAGAGGAATGACACGAATTTATAATAATTGTGCTAGGTAACATAACCAATCCTGGAAATTTATTTAGAAGCCACACGTGACACGCATACTATAAAATAAAATAAAACGCTATACCTACTTTACAAATTAAAACGTCGCATTCTACAATCTGCCTGGGACATACAGATGCCTACATTAGGAATATTTCTTATTCTATTTCTTTGATAAAAGAAAAATATCTAGTTTCACGATAACGAAACACAATCTCTCTCCGAGAAACCCTTTTTTCAAGAATTATACAAAACTCTATTATCTGTTTTGTGGTCTTGGTTTCTTAAGTCAAATCGTTGCAAACAGATATTATAATCATGTCTGAGTACCCGGGTCGTAAATGGTTTTTTTTTTAATTTTCAAATTCAAATTCATTCAAATTCATATTCATTTATTCAAGTTTGGCTCAAAAGAGCTCTTATGAACGTCAAAACTTAAAAACTAGCGCGCCCATTCACTGCGGGCGGGAGCTTGATCGTAAAAGAACGGGCAAGAAAATCGTCAAGGTTAGTTTTTTCTCCCCCCAGTTACAAGAAAATGTACTAAGTAGTAAAACAATTTGACAAATCTACAAAAACCTGTGTTCTGCAGTCACAAGATTTAAAATAAAAGAAGAAAATAACTTTTCTTTTTAAGTTATACGAGCATGAGTACGAATAAACATTTTAGCATAGGTATTACAGATCTCCATAAACTATAAGCAGATATTGGGAAATCATAAACGACATTAATGAGACACATATTAAAAACCGAACTAGGATCGAAACTTATAAGCGACGTTTTAATTACAATCGTAGGAAAATTACTTGCATCCAGCAGGGTCAGACAGCATGCCTCGTGAGAAGATTATGATGAGAATTATATCGTAATTAAGTCTCAGTTATCAATATCTCGTCTAGGTACCGCCAGATATGAAAGTTGTAGAATTCTCTTTGACCTCCGCTGCCCTTTATAGTACTTACCTACTATGATTAGAAAACCAATACGATGTTTCATAGCACTTTTAATCATTAAAAGCACTTAGCAACCGCTTTAATTAAATTTAAGATTATGAATGTAATCCCTACTAAAAGATACCCCTACAGATATGTTTTATTAACGCCATATTAGGCCAGTTTAGGCCATTGAAAATGTTGACGAGAATAATCCAAATTTATTTACACACAATTAAAATTAAAATAATGATGAGAAATATATGATAAACCGTATATTTTTGGACTAAAAATAATCAAACAATACGTCTTATTTGCAGCAGTGCATACAAATTATACCCAAATGCATACTAAAATAACATTTTTTAATAAAATGGAAAATATGAACAATAAAACATTGAAAAGAATACAAACACATGGAAATTACATCTAGCTGTAAATGTCACATCAGTATATCGCACCTTCGGTAAATTTTACAGGAGAGCCATTTTATTTTTGCGCTCAATGCGATCTTGTTTAGTTAATACCTAATACTCTAAAGTAATTATCCTTTACATGAAGTAAACTACACTTTGGTTATTTAAAACAAGTAGTTAACACAAAGTAGAAATGTTTTGTTTTTTTTATTCCTTAAATTCAAACCTAATTAGTGAGGGACACGACACAATTGTGGCCCTGTTCCTCTAAAGTGTAAATTATTTTATAGGTAGGACTATAGTTCACCTTACTTTGAGGATGATAATGGAATAAAACCAATTAGTTATTTAATATAAATCTTATATTTTCTTATTACTTATGTATTCTTTTATAACTGTATATAAAAATATAGTCACATTGGACGGCACAATGTTTAAATTTCAGTCTTAAAAAGTATCAATAATTTAAAAAAAAACGTAACGAATTTTTTTTGTAACCAGAATAAAATATTCTTCTCTAAATCCCATATTTACTTAGGAACTGTTAACAAAACAAACTTACTCGTATAATCATAATTGATAAGCAAAATCATTCATCATCATCTCAGCCCATTCACGTCCCACTACTGAGCACTGGCCTTTGCACACGAACCAAGGTGAGAAGGAAGGAAACTTCACATATATTAAAGGGTTAAGAGATCTTACCAACATCTGAGAAGCCCAAGCAAACCTCAACTGCAAGTGTAACAGTTACAGCCTGCCACCTGTTATGTGGGACCAACTGTTCACCTAGCTAAATGTGGGCGTATAATACGCCTCTGCCTTTCGGGGAAACAGGGGTGATTTTATGTAAATAACTTAAATAAATGTCCGCACCGTACAGACGTGATCTTTCAGTTCCAGCATCGGCCCGTAGTTAACGCGCTTGCCTGGAAATGAGGTAGTATTAACATTGGGGATAATTAAAAATCTAACTGGACTTAAACGATTTCGGCTAGAGTGGAAAGTATAGAGACGCTCATTCATATTAATGACTTCGAGAACCGACTAGAGAAATAAAATTGTTTCTTAGTGCAAAGAAAATTAAGCAAAATGGATACAATTTATAAAAAATAAATTAACGGGCTCAGTCCCCTTTAAGCTGGCCATACACGGTCCTAAAACTTTTTTAGTGTGTCATAGTACTATATTCTACCTAATGAATAGCAGTCGATGCATTCCAACAAAATGAGAGCGCTCCATATCGTGGAGTAGGCACGGTAACAAGCGCACCTACTCTTGCCAGCTTGTATAAGTGCCGTTTCGCACCCCGTTTCACTTAAAAGATCCGGGACTATTTAGGAGCTAGAAAATACTTGCGCCGGCAGGGAATTCTAAAGGTCTTAGACAGGAACGACTTACGAAATCTCTTGGTTCGAGTGCTGATAGTCTGCACAGTATGTTGATGACCAGCACGTGCTGTTTGAGAGAAAAAATGAGAGGGCGTATAACTTTTCGAATTCTCTACTAAAAGTTTCACACTCACCTGACTCACGATACATTTTTCGATTTACAACAGTCCTAAACTTAAGTTTTAGAACAATGAATGTACTGCTTCAAGAGTCCAGTAGTTCAAAAAAGTCTGAAAGTATATCTTTATACAGACTCTTTTGTGATGTGAATCATTTCCATCTTACAACTACGCATTTTTGGGATGTAATCTAGGTCAAGTCCTTCTCTAAGGTCCCGTCAATCGCTGTACCAATTTAATAAAAATCGCCCTAGTAGTTTAGATGTGGCAGCGTAACAGACGGTCATACAAATAACATAATATTTATAATATACACGGACAATTCAGACAGCGCCATTTAGCCCCAAACTAAGCAAATACTATTGATACTAGATAGCGGTTATATATAATTGTATATTTTAATTTCTTAAATACAACATGCCTAGAAAACATAACAAAAATACTAGTTCAGCGTAGAAATCGAACCTTTAGAAGCGAAGAATGTGCATGCAGACCTTCGCACTACATTAGTCACATATCGCGTTATGACATATTTTCGTATTTAATAAGAAAGTACGTAAGAATTTAAATGCAGGTTATTGAAATATTTGTATAAAGGCTATATTTAAGGGAGTATTTGGAAGAGTATTTTGATAACTTTTACTTCGTTAATCTGACTTTGAAACTCATTATAAAAAAGAGCTCTTGTTCCATAGAATAAAATTTTCCCGGGATTATTTATATGTATTTACTTAGGGAACATCGTCTATATTTATTTCATAACGACACATAGACAGTACAACATTGCTGTCTGATATGTACCTACCTACCTAAATGCCAAATTGTCCTTTCTTGATTTAACTTGCTGGCGGTGTCAAACAGGGTCACCGCCAATTATTGTTGTTTGTTATCAAAATCTGAATCAAAGAAGTATGTGGGCGGTTTTTTAACAAAATGTTCAGAATTTCATATCATATCGCTGAACTAAATATATATAGGATTTTTCTATTATTCATTTCGAATGATTTTTTTTCTCTTTATATCGTGTTGCGAAACCATAAACATTAAGATGCTACACTTGTAGGAGTTGAAGATTAATAGACAATTAATTAGTACTTCTCTCGTCGTAGTAGTCACTCCGAGCTGTTAAATCACACATGCTCAGTAATGTATAGCTAGTAAGTTATGAATGTTTAAGCCGGTACACAATATTGCGCTATGTACCCAAAATATAGCTATACAATATAGCTATAAAATATGTTTATATATTATATAAACTAATCAGGAACAGTGTTAAACTTTTAATAATTTGTTTTACAAAATATGATTTTCCATTCCCAAGCCAAAGAGTTTTAAAAATGATTTAGTAGATCTAAAAGTTACTTACTACACCGGCTACAAATATATAGTTACAACTTATGTGTAATATATGTCTTGATTACACAACGATGAGAAGCAGCAAAACAAACCGTCAAACGGGCCCTTGCTCGCGATGCGCACAGCGGGTCACCAGTCGACGTTTGACTGATGAATATTTTATTGCCTCTTGTTTTGTTCAGCCCACGAGTTGCACCGAACGCTTGCAATTTGGTGTCACAGTTATTGTCATCGTAACTGGGAATATAGTAAAGATAATCGCTGCCGCTCAGCGGGCGCGTGAGTAGGTACTCACACTGCCACAATACGCTACACATTTATATTACTGTTTTAACTCATACAGCATTCATACATCCCATCCCATGTGTGCCGTTGAATTTCCAGTCATAACATCGTAAACCGACTTTACCTATACGTCGGCATTCATTGATTACCGGCCTCGCTTCTTTAGAATCGTACTGTTAACTTTTATAATATCCTCGCAGTCTATAAATAGTATTTCTCTGCGAATTCTATACGATTTTATTGGCGTTGGGAGTTCACATTTCCTAAAACAGTTTTAGAGCCCATTTCATCGCTTGTGCCTGTTCATCGCACCGCAGTTACGATGAAACATTGTATGTAGAGCACAAAGTTGTAGTTGTTGTACATTATAGCGCTATAAAGACTTGTGCGAGAATTCACACATCCAGTTATTGTTCTTTTACAAAGTATTTATGAACACTGCAAGAAGTGAAATCTTTATATAATATAAAATAAAGGATAAACTTAAAATATATCCTTCAAGCAAAACTCTTCTAACTAATCAAATAAGCATCAACTATTTTACGAGTTTCTATTTGAAGAATCCCTGGCTCTGTCAACAAATCTAGTAGGTATTTGAATAGGCAGAAATTACACATATCCTACTTGAAAACGAGCTACGCTCAAAGTGCCGCCATTTTTGGGTTGCTTTGATGTAACAGACCCAACTAAGAAAAAGAAAATGTTATTTGCAAAGCTAACCAAAATACTGCCTGTCCCAGGTACTTTTATCATCGGCAATTGGCAAGCCGTTATTCTATAAGACTCAGGTACTTTTTTCAAAAAGATAAAGTTAAATCTTAAATCAAAGACAAAAATAAAAGGTATTTATTTACAACTGGGAAGTTACATAAATTGATAACAAAGGGTGCCGTATCTAAACATTTATATAGTTTATAAGATGGTTGTCTGCTAAAGTGCAGACCTATTAGGTACTTACTCTGGGTTGGACACGCTACCGGAGCGTGATTGTGCTCTTTAGAAGATGACCCCGCACCAACTCAAAAGGACAAGATCGCTAGATATTAATTACTGGTCGACAGAATCCTACAATGAGTGCGAGAAGTCTTCTTGATGATGTTAGATAATAATAAATCAAACTATTACTATTAGTCAAACCTTATCCCATCTCGAAAACCTCACGTATATGAATAGATGAAAAACCTATGTTTTACCAATTGAGATCCCCCATCGTATACCTCCTATAAAGACACTCGTACCAATAAAATAAAACCATAGAATCCTAGCATTAAGGAAGGTATACATTATTTTGATAGTACAAAGCTAGTTATAGACTCAAAGCTTAAGAGATCAAGCCAGATCAAAGGGTAAATTTGTCTGTCTCAACACTTAGTTGCCTAATGAGACGTTGTTTATCGCTTATAATAGTGCCCCTACAAAACAAGATGGCCTTGTCTCAATCAGACACTTACGCCAATCAGTCAAACGTGCTGTCTAATTTGTTTTGACAAACTTATCGACACCCTAAAATACCTAATTACTTTATAATAATACATATCCTGATAATTATTTCTAGCAAAACAATGTTTTCTGATAATCGCAGATTACACATTTAAGTACTTCGGATTTAGTATAATAATTATACTTAGCGTGTAGTAGAATGTTCTTCTATTGTTAATTATTTCCATAAAATATCAAGTCACTCCGTTAATTTTATTGTTTGTTTAAAATTAATTTATTATTATTCTCATTTATCTAACAGCTTTACCGTATGTAGTAAATTGCGTGTATAGAACGTTTGTGATACATATTTGCTTCTTAGATAGGTGTTTTGGCTATATTTCGTCAGGGGGCACCGCAATAGACATTTTTTGCAACGACGACGGCTTGACCAAGTCAGATGCGGTACACAGTGTTATAGCCAGTTCACTCTGCGAAGACATAGCGACGCTCGTAACACCAATCTATAGAGTTCAATATTTCTCAATTCATGCGTCATCATCGTGGATTGAACTATATAGGTCTCTATCTATAGGTTTCTTTTTATAGAGAGAAAGATAAATATACCAGTAAGGGAACAGATGATGATGATAAATCAAAAATTACATCATGAGGTAGTCTAATCTACTAATTAAGTTAGAAGGTACATAATAGTTTAGTAAAAAAATATTTCAATAAACTCGACTTAAAACCATACAGTAGTAGTAATTTTATTTAGGTACTTTTACTTATAGAGAACTAGGAAACAGTTCAAACCAAGTTGTCGTTCTACAGGTTATTATTATTGATTTTTTTATTCGCTCGTGCATTGTTGGTCGCAGTTCTAACCTAACCGATGTTGCATATTAAAATGCCCTGTGTAGTGAAGTAAAAGCGATTTGGTTCTGGCAATTTGGATTGTTTTTCAGCATACTAACCTAACCGATACCTTTCGATTACACCTTAACCTCGCTCCGCACTTTGAAATGGCCTAATAAATAATTTGCCAAAAGATAAATGCCTCAGACGTTTTTTGTCATTACAATAATTAGGTTACCAATAATTCTACCAAATGAAACGTTGTCATACAAAAATATGACAATCGTTAGTCGTCAAAGTGAAAAATAGGCGAAACGTTGGTTGGCAAGTGATAATCGGCCAAACAATTTTCGGCGAAAATGCAGGAAAATTCACATTAATTGTGAGACTTTTAAAAACAATGGTTTCAATTTAGAGAAAAAAACTGTGAAGAAATGTAATGTTAACAGAAATTGAGTTACTATTGTAATTTATTACATTTGGAAATGGCTTTTGAAAACTTCAAATCCGTTTCGAAATATAAGCTCATTACAGTAAGGTACCTTCACATCAATTTTCGAAGAGAATTCAGACTAAATGCCAATTTATAAAGTAAATTTCGGTTAAGAGGTGAAATCATTTTGTCGAAAATAAGCTTTATTAGATTAAAAGAGAAAACTGAAAGATGTACTGAGCAAATTTCAAATAATTTATTTATTTATTTAAAGTATCAATTGCTTTAATATTATCTACACTAATATTATACAGAGGAGAGATTTGTATTTTGTATGTAACGAATAAACTCAAAAAGTAATGGATCGATTTTAATAATTCTTTTTTCATCAGAAAGCTACATTATCACTGAGTAACATAGGCTAAATTTTAATTTGGAAAAAATAGGGTTCCGTAAGATATTTGGGTTTTTCGGACACAAAGTGTAATAAATCAACCAGAACCGTTACTCATTTTGCGTACGCTGCCAAAATTTAAAAGATAGAACCACAAAATGTAGCAATTAATTGTAGATCTTATAAATACCTGGTAAAAAGTCCGCGACACACTATACCTATCTATGTCGAGTAAGGCACAACAACCATTTTTTTTAATTAAAAATCTTGAATTTTTTTTTGGACTAAATTTAAACGCATTCATTTTACCTATTCTATAAATTCTTATCAAAATAAATTATTTTATCACTAAGTGCAGTTTATGTTGATAATATTTGGTCTTTGAATGATCAAATTTGGACGTTTGGTTTTGAAGTTATGGCATTTAATATTTTCATTATTAACAACTTTAACATCCACGTAAAGACAATCTATGCAGCCAGCGGATATTGACTGCGTCGTCGATGTTAGTGTCGGTGTCTGTGAATTGACGTGGGAATCATTTTGCTGACCGTGTCTTTTCTGGGTAGGTATTTTGCAGCGGTAACCAACATCCACGCGGGTGGAGCCGCGGGCGACCGCTAGTGCAATATAATTTAACAAAGTATGGACTGTGGCTGTGGATGTATGAAAGTATGACTGCTCATACTATTTCTTTTTGATTAATATTTAATGCCGTGCGCAGTATGATAAATTATCATAACTTGTATTCACTCATTTCTATTAGTATGTATAAGCCAAAATAAGTATCTCTTTATGTTAACTCTGTGTAACAAAAAAGAGATTTCTAAAATAAGTATTTATTTATTGTACAATAAATTGAATTGTGAAATGAAAATTCAAGAATTTTATCTTCATACATCAATGTGTTACGTAACATAACAATTTATGTTAAGCAGTTTTCTTCTGTATGTATGCGATAACGAGAGTTGCTAAAAATAGAGAGATCCCCAAACGGGCTAGGCGCCACGGGAGCGCCACCGACGAGTTGCGCAGACGCAGCCTGACAACTTTCAAGCTTATCGGCACCAATTAACTGCGAAACTGACATGACAACTAGATAAGTTAGCATATTTAGACAACAACATTAGACAACTGTGACCCGATTATTTTCAGGACTTTGCTAGACCGGAAAAACCCTAATACTTACATCAAATAATTTCTGATTTCTAAGATGAAAAGTATTAATTAATAGTATTAAAGAATCACAAGTTAAATAAATAGGAAATTAAAAAATAATAATAATACATTAAAGTTAAATAGCGTCATCAGGTTTCATGTAAAATTATCTCCGCTTTCTGAAAAAGCTAAACATATAATTTCACCAATTTGAAGTCCAACTGCTCAACGGTCGGACAGTGACCAATCAACCAATGAACGGATAAGCTGCTATCATATATTATTCAATACCAAAAGGAGGTCAAAAAGGGTTTTGAAAATTGCAGTTAAAACTTACCAATCGAATTTAAAGCTGCCGGTAAATATAATAACACAAATTTCATTCAGGAATAAAAAGTATATATATTTCGTTTTAAATTGAATTTGTTTATTGGGATACGGATATGTGTGACAAATTAACAAATAAGATTTTTGTTCTCATACATTAAACTCCACTACCCCTTTATTTGTAGATTACTTACTTTTAAAATTAATTATTCAAGACAACATTCCGCCGTGCGCGTGTGCAAATGTCAAGCGACACACTTACATCGTAATTAATTCTCATTAGCGAGAAGGATTTCATCCGTCAATAAATTGTCACCTTGTTTGTAAATAGTCTCGCTATTTTAAGATTGATCGCGAAAACTAATGTAAAGAAACTGGTATTAATAGCTTGGAGTCAGTGACTCCAGAAAGCGTCTATACGAGACGAGCTGCCGATGAACCCTTCGGTCGGAAGGCGCGCCCATCCCTTAGCGTTGCCTACACAGTCACTCGACGATCACGGCAATTTACTATAAATGCACTGACGTTTAATATTGTAGTTTATAATGTATCAGTTAAGAATGGCGCGAAAGGCACAGAACTTATTACAATAAATAAATATTCTCTTACAATTACACCAATTATGTTTCGTACCCACTTTCGTATTTTAATTACTTAGTAAACAACTGGACGCTATTAAAAGAATAAACCTTTTTTTATTGTTGCACGTGGTTTACAAATCATTTATAAAAGTTATCACGCATTGTTTTTCACAATTATTTATGTAGTTTTTTTTGTTACTCCACATAACACTACGGTTCATCATTATTTGTATAACAGAGGTTCGCTGATGGAATTTCCTTTGATACACCTTGACTTATGTCTTACGTCTGTGTGTCTTCTGGCTTAATATTAGATTATTACAGTAATTGGCTTTTTATCGAATGGCTACATTGATCCCAAAAATTCGACGTTTGGCTAAGAATTGCAAATTTAAATTTATTTAAACTTAAAGCTTGTCTATAAGTGTTCATTCATTTGTTTTCGCGCCCTTCAATTTTGTTTTTAAAACGTTTTGTGCTCAATATGGAATATTTTATAAAACCGCATTATTTTTAAATACGCGTTCCATCGTGGCAAGAGCGCTGCAGAAACAGCTCGAAGGATTAATAATGTTTACTCAGAAGCCTCTGTAAAAGAAAACAAGGTACATTTTTGGTTCCAACGCTTTCGTTCTGAAATCATGACTTCCAGAACAAACCTCGTTGACGGCTGGAGACCCTAGTGGTATATGAGGAATGGTAAGCGATCGTGGAAGCGGATCCATGTCAAACCACGTCAGAGTTAGCTGCAGGCTTCTGTGAGAATAATAAAACCAACCAACCAAAATTGATGAAGCTTGAAAGATGGGTACCACATGAATTTTGTAAAGCAAACCAAAAACATACTTTGGCTGCTGCTTGTCCTGCTGCTGCTGCTGGTCTCTACCTTGTCGTGGTGGAAGGGCTAAGTACCTCCCGGTAGGGCGCAGAGGGTGCCAGGGAAAAGGTAACACCCAAAGATTGGCGACTCTGGGTGCCCTTAGTACTGACTACCGGGGGAGAAACCAGGAGGGCCCGTCAAGCAGCGCCAGGAAGCAAGCGGGAACCTAATGAATTATGGAATTTCATTTAAAACGTGAAGAGAGTAAGAGAATTTCTGTTTCACCTCCTTAATAAAATTATCTTTCAACGGACGGTTTTAAACGTTAAGAAATCCTTCACAGATTTTTTTAGATCTCGCTCTCGTAGTTTTTTCAGCAAAAGAATCAATGAACTCCCTATAAAATGGCAAAAGTGAATAAATAATAACGTTGCGGTACTTTGATTGATCAAATTGAAACATTGTACACAAAAAAATTGTTTCCATGTAAAATATAAATTTCATATAATCGGGCGGAATATTTTGCTTCCATTTTTCCATTTTTGCTAAGTTCCTGGATCAGGAATTATACGTGGTGAGTTGCCGGAAACGGTATATAAAAGTAGTATCTTATTTTTTAGACATACAGTCCTATACGGTATGCAGTCTCCGGCTTCCCGCAACCTTCACCGTGTCGACCCAACAAGCAAGAATTCAGACATAACCCTATTCTAGATATTTCGTAGGGTTTTTTGGTATCTCGAGATTAAACAAAGCCTCACAACCAAGTTTGATACATGCTACCCACCAGAACTATTTAAGATGTTTTACAAGCCTTGCATATTTATAAGGTTTATTAAATTTTGTACTGCTATTGCACCTTTAAAAGTACCATACTGCATGCAGACCTTTGCTCTACGGTGAATATACCGTAGTTTCCACTTTCAATTAGAAAGGCGTAGTGGCATGACTGCCAGCTTATAAAACCTTTTGTTTTCATTGGAAAATTCTTTGAATGACGCAAAATATGTCCAGTGACAATGAAAAATTATTAATTATTGGATTATGCACTCGTGTTTAATGGTCGGCATTGGTACACGTGCTTGCATTAATCTAAGTTAATTTTGTTTGTTGTTATTTAGATTTTTTAGTCGAAACAACGATAATATCGATATTTAAACTAGCCGATTACGGAATTTACGTAATTAATATAACGATAAGGCGTAAATATATATGATATAATCACATATCGTATCATATTTTAAAAATGGTTCGATGTAGGTAATACTTATTTTTTACAATCAACGACCTTTGTAATATCAAAATAAATTACTTCAAGACCTCTAACGCACTACTGATATAATACCACAATCAACATAAAAACATTACTAAACACGAGACTCGTGTTACATGTTCGGATATATGGGGTTCTGGCGGTCTTAATTAAGAAAAATTTCTTTTAAAATGTAAAGGACGGGACATGTTAAAATGTCTGTTTATGCTAACCTAAACATTGATATAATCCACCTTTCTGGGCCTTGAAAACCATTTCCTTATCAGTTGAATGACCCCAGAATATTATGCCATATCTAAGAGAAGATGCTGCAGTGCTATAGTATACCATAAACAAGGCTCCTGTGCCCAGAACAGGTGCAATTTTATATAAGGCATATGCAGATGAACCTTAGCCTTTTCCAGAGTTCTTGTTGTGTGTCTGTGAGTTGAGTTGAGAAATTATAATAGAAATTATATTATATTTAATTTATATGTGTTCCTATCATCACATTCTACAGTTATTGTGCTATCGGCAGCAAAAAGTGTTATAGGTTGGGATGTTACTAGGGGCATGTCGTTAATATAATTAATGAAAAGAAGCGTTCACAGAATACTCCCTTGTGGTACCCCATATTTAGTTGTTCTAGTAAGCGAAGTAATATACTGTTCAATTTTAAATTTTTGAGCTATTCTTGTCAGCTGTGATTGAGCATACAGGATTTTTTTATCGACATCGTCAATTACTTTTTAATAATAATATAAATTTTGTTAAAAATAATTTTACAAAGTCATAGATGACCATGTGTATTGTTTTATTGATCTTAAATTCTTTCTGCTCATCATTTAGAATTTTATGTTTATCATAGCAATAGTTTATGCTACTGTAGATAATTATTTGAAATACCTTTAAAACTATTGAAATCAGTGCAATATTAGTTGTCTCTGTTATCTTTCTTTAAATGGGTCTTACTATTTAAATTTTTGGCATATCCATTACCTTTGGTATTTTACCTTCACTTATACACAGGTTCAATGTGTAACTAAGATGGCTGCTAATAATTTAAGCAAATCATTTGTCCCGTCATGGCCTACACTATTACAATTTTTAAGTAACGCCTACTACTTATATGATTACTGTGGAAAGTAAATAAAAATGATAGTTCTTTATAAAACTATTGCTTTAAATTTCTTTATTGAGTGTATTTGTTTTAATTATCAACCTGAGTTCTTCACTAGGACGTCTAGATGAGTAGCTGAGATGATGATTAAATACAGTTTCAAGTTCAGACTTCATTTACGGATGCAGTTATCAACTCGAGATAACATGTAGATCTTTTCTGTATTTTATATGACTACTAGCTGACCCGGCAAACATTGCTCTGCCATTTAATAAATGGAAGATAGAGGCAGGCGAATAAGAAACACTTCAAAAGCTTTACTCATATCTACCAAAATAAATTAAAAAAATAATTTAGTAAACTAGTTCGAGTCGTTTTAGAGGATTTGACAAACACCGTGACCCGAGATATTTATTTATTATATTATGCAACTGTAAATTTTAATAAAAATGTGTAGTTATATAAATATCGACAAGCTTCTTCAATAGATGTAAGAATATATTTTTTAATTACTATTAGGTACCTTGTGGATTGTTGAAATGACCTGAGCTGACCTAAAATTGATTAAATACCTATGACGATGTTTCTGTTAATATGTAAGTTACAAACATTTTTATTTCAAACTATTTAAACATCGTCATCAAGAAGATAAAATATGAATGTTGATAACCTTGCTAATTACTTTAACAGATTCGATGCTGTAGGTATTGTAATTACAGAGAGATATCGCATACTCTTGCTACCTCGCGCTCGTGTCGTTGTTGTACATATTTAAATGTATTTTTATAATTCTTATTTCTTGACAAACAAGCAATCTTTTTTTTAAATTTAATAAGCATTATTTTCATTTCATACTTTTTGGTTTTAAAATCACCTTGGGTCAAGCATATAAATTGCAGATATTTTTGGAGTCATTCTTTTATTTTGATAGGTTTGATTATTTTTTTTAGTCAGCCCATTTTTGGCATTTTGTTTTATTTCACTCATATATTTTCAGAAACCAAAGATCATTCGACGGTATAGAAGCTGGGTTGTACGGATTGATTGTGTAATTTTATGTAAATACCTCTACACTACCTAACTCTATCTCTATCTACTTATCAATTGGTACCGTTTTATAATTCGCCTTTATATATTGGGCTTTTTTATTCGAATGCCGTATCAAAAAACAGCTCATAAAAAGCTTATTTTCCAAAATTAAGCGTCGCCCTTGTCGCCGTCGCGCTTTGGCTACCAGTGTGCTCTCAGAAAAGTTTGTAAAATTTTCTGGTGCAAGGCGGGGCGAGACGCAAGGCGTGGCGAGGGGCGCGCACGCCGCCCATTGCAAGATATAAGCGGGTGCTGCGCAGGCGGCGACGACAGCGCAAGCGAGCAGCGCCCGAGAAGCGCACAGCATACGACGCGACACGCGCACGCGACACGAGACGCACGCATTGCGCTCCAGCGGTGTACGGTGGCGGCGGGCTGATGCGCCGGCCTGACTCGGCGCTCTCCAAGCTCACCTGCTACTTCCCAGCGTTCTATACAACCTCTTCAGGTAAGTTGTTTTGTTTTTTAAAAAAACATTAGCTCTAGTCTGTTTCAAGTGGTTTATATTTTACTACGAAGTGTTTATATGTAACATTTAATAAGTAAATAAAATTGTTTTAGTATTTTAGGTTGCTGCAAATATGTGTAGCAATTAACTTATCATATTAATGAGATATCGGGATACATTGGTATAATAATCAAGATTTCACTCTAATTGTTCTGATTACGGGTAAATGAATCACTCTCCATCTGGTGACTATCTCATTCGCCTTGTCACTCGGAGATGTACTCGTAAAAAAAATATGGATATGCCTAAACTAGTTTTTAAGATAGTCGTGGTCGTTTAAGACAAATCGTGAATTAAAGCTATGAAGTAGCAATTATTTGGATTCTCAAATATAGAATAATGCATCCTAATAAATAATAGTGCCCAAGTCAAAAATTAGATACCGTTTACGATACGATTAGGGTAGCTACGCCATTGTAAAATTCAGTTTCAAGTTAGAAATGCCGATTAGATCAGATATTTTCCTTTGGAAAACGTATAATATGCATTGATAATCAAGGTCATTTCTGGTCGGTCTGTGTACCAAAGGTTATTCGAGTTGCTTATAATAAAAACATCCATCCAAAGTCACAATCCTTCCTATTTATAATATTACATATCAGAGTTACTTTTTCATCTGCATCCCATTAAATCCCGTCGGATAAATAGCCTCATTTCAACGCGGCAGACTCATGCCTAAGGGAGAAATTTCCTGTACTAGCTAGCAATAAAGTTAAACCTTGCAACAGCACATTTAATTACATCCTTTATGTCATAGAAATTTGCCGCATTAATGACAGATAATTTGATCCTATGCCCAGCATTTTAGTATTACAATTACAAGTGCCCGTATACTAGAGACGGGAAAGCGGCTCGACCACGTTGCCATAAAAACGTGGGATTTATCTAACTGCAATAAATTTCTTGTGTGGTCTGTGGATTTTATAACTGCGGTACACTACGCTACACAGCCGACCGCGTAAAAGGTATTACAATTACAATAGAATATGATATAAGCCTCTCTCGTTAAAGCTTCTGAGAAATACTTACGAAGTGCAAGCTAGATATACATTCTTCTACCGACAGATTTATAGCAAATAATCTTATGTTGAATGTGAGATAAAATTGAGCAGATTGTTCATACTTTTGCACTTATATTACTGTATCCTAGTAATCATAAAGTTGAGCACTACTGAGTAGCAAGCAAATCTCATTTAGCGTTTGTTGTAGTCGAATCAACTCCAAAAGGTCAAGTTTTCAATTGGGGTCGAAATCGGTCAATGCTCGATTACAGACCTCACGTTACGGAGAACTCGAGATAAACGTCTCAGGTGCAATACGAATACAAACAGTTCAATCAAAACTGTCTGCTTCTTTATTTACAAAAAAGCGATTTCCGAATTTATTAAGGGCATATTCATTAAAGAGTTTTTAAATGAGATGTTAGGTTGTTCTTGTTATTGTTTGATTTGTTTTACTGGGACGACTGAGACACCGCGAGGGAAACATACGTAAACAAAACGTATACGCTTGCTTGTAATCGCTGCACTGCACATGTCATTACGAATAAATAGAATAGAATAAATAGAAATTTCGCTAGTTACAGCACCTTTTAAACCGGAGTATTATGTAAAACGTTTCATAGTATTATACAAAGCGCTTCAAATTGGCAGCAGAGTTTCGTGCACGAGTATACCAAAGGCGAAGACGTGTAGTGTACTGACGTAAGAACATTACTTATTTTCTCGAAAATGTCATTAAATTTCTGTTATTTATAATTAAACTAATTGTTTTCTTATTCAAGAAAAAAATTACGATAAAATTGAGTATCAAACATCCACACCTACTATCATTTTAATTTAAACTGAATAATATCAAATCAAATTAATAAAATAAATATATTCAACTAGGAATTACTGCATAAAATTCATAGACTACAGAGGCAATCAAATGTTTGAATCATCCTCCTGGCTGTTGCTAGCTGTGTCGTACGAATATACCGTTTATCGGTCAGTACTATTGTACCAACGCGTTTGTATTGTAATGTCTGGATCAGTGACCGCGGTCACCCGCCGATTGGGGTGAGCAGTAAATAGGTACACTTGACCTCTGGCGTTTTTTAATTTTATATATGTTACCTTCAGATGTCTTTTTCCCACCAATTAATCTCGTCCTGTCTCCCTAATAATTATGTTATAAATCCCGAATAACTTCTTAATTATACCAGATTAAATCAATATCATGCATGAGTTTTTGTATTTTCATATTTACTTTGGACCTTTTTGACCGAAAAAAAGCGGCCTCAACTATCAAATTAGGTATCGTTAATATTGAGTGTTTTTATTTATGTAATGTATCTTACAAAATTACATCAGAAATAGTTGTAGTGAAAAATATACTGAATAAACCCTAACATTATTTATTCTCTCATTGACAAGCAGCTCGGAATTTGAGTTAAATTTTGTACCAAAATTGATTAAGGCAAATAACTCACATTTTTGCAAGGATTTTGTAAATATTTTTTAGAAAAAGTAAATGAAGATTATAAGTTTTATTTATATTTTAAATTAGATGAGTGCATGCCAAATCGTTTCATGATGATACAGAATAAATTTACTTAGGTATCTACCAAACATGAAGTCATACGCCAAATCAACTAAACCTGTGAATAATAATGTTTTATACATCAAATAAAACTAAATATATTATATATTTAATAACCTAGTCGGTAACTTTTGTAGTTCCTATATGTTGAGCATTGAGTTCTAGTGTTATTGAGCAGGTTTCGGGCTGATACGGGCGGGCATCAAAATCTTAGTGGCTGTTAAACATGGAAAAAATATTATTTAATTATTTACTTCCTAAAGGACATCATGTCAAAGTCAATATAATTTACTGCTCAGTTCAACTAAAGTGATGACCTATTATTTGCGGGCTTTACTGTGGAGAAGAATTAAATAAAACTAGTTTCCTCTTTATGTCGGATAAATATATTATAAAGATTGATCAAATAGTAATAGAGTTATACTGTATAAAGTACTCTACTAGTTTAATATGCAAGTTAAATGTATTATGGGTCAATTCTGAATTGATATTTTGCCCTGTCGCATTGTCGATCGTATAAAATTTTTGATTTTACAAAAGAACCAGGTTAAAAATGGCAACCTTAAAATTACTTGTATCTTGGTCACAACAACACTTGACAAACAAAATAATAAATAATTCTGAGTTCGCGTAATGTACTATGAACCTGAAATCCTCACATAATCCTGTCATAAGTGAGGGGAGAATTGAGCCCAGGTCGTTATTAGGCAGATATTTTGATGATGTGTTGCATGAAATCCTGTATTGTTCAACATTTGTACTCTTAGAGCTTGTCCAGATAGCACGATATGAAATGTATTTATGAAAAACGCGCGACAATGTGGATTGAATGCATGAACCTTAGCTAGTATCTCAGGATCGAGCTCTTAAAAACGCGCGACAATGTGGACCGAATGCATGAACATCTAGCTAGTATCTCAGGATCGAGCTATTAAAAAGGCGCGACAATGTGGACCGAATGCATGAACCTTAGCTAGTATCTCAGGATCGAGCTCTTAAAAACGCGCGACAATGTGGACCGAATGCATGAACATCTAGCTAGTATCTCAGGATCGAGCTATTAAAAAGGCGCGACAATGTGGACCGAATGCATGAACCTTAGCTAGTATCTCAGGATCGAGCTCTTAAAAACGCGCGACAATGTGGACCGAATGCATGAACATCTAGCTAGTATCTCAGGATCGAGCTATTAAAAAGGCGCGACAATGTGGACCGAATGCATGAACCTTAGCTAGTATCTCAGGATCGAGCTCTTAAAAACGCGCGACAATGTGGACCGAATGCATGAACATCTAGCTAGTATCTCAGGATCGAGCTATTAAAAAGGCGCGACAATGTGGACCGAATGCATGAACCTTAGCTAGTATCTCAGGATCGAGCTCTTAAAAACGCGCGACAATGTGGACCGAATGCATGAACATCTAGCTAGTATCTCAGGATCGAGCTATTAAAAAGGCGCGACAATGTGGACCGAATGCATGAACCTTAGCTAGTATCTCAGGATCGAGCTCTTAAAAACGCGCGACAATGTGGACCGAATGCATGAACCTCTAGCTAGTATCTCAGGATCGAGCTATTCAAAAAGCGAAAGTAAAAACGCGTCATCTGGACCAGTTCTTAGGTATTCCTACTTAAAGAGGACACAAGTTTTATTTTATTTGATGTAGGTACTTTTAAAAAGCAAAAAAAAGGTTAACATGTTCATTACTAAAATCCGCCCGCGGCAAAAGTAGACAAAGTTTTAGGGTTCTTTGGCTTTAGAAATTTCATAAAAATCATTCCAGTAGTTAGGGCGTCACAAAGTTATAACTTTCTTTCGAATCTATTGTAGGGAATTAGGACTAAAGGTCATTTAGGGGAAGGTTCATTACTTTTTGTTATGACTAATTGCCAAAGTATTTGCACTTCGTTCAAAAGTAAACAGAGAAGTTTGTTGTGAGAACTTTGAACAACAGTTAAAGGGCGTTTGAAAATAACACATCACACTTCTTTGTTGTAAATGTCCGCTTCACACGGATGATTCACATGGTGCCTAATACTAACTAAAAATACTGAATACTTTTACGCAATTGATAATTTAAAAGAGCATAGCCTGGGAGTTTCTTGCCAGTTCTTCTTACAGAGCGGTGGCTCGGAACTGGCACTTAGATTCACTTACACTTAAATATTTTTTGTTGTTAATTATTTTGTTGCATGTAAGTGAATCTAAGCTTCGTGACTTCAGTGTTATCACATTTCGGTTGTTTTTTATATTTATATTGAATTTTAACTTTACAAATTCCACAATTTAATATGTGACTATAAAAAAAAATAGGCCGTTTCGAAACCGTACCTAATGGACAGTGACTATTTTTATCACCTTACACTTAGTAGTAGGTAGTTAAATAATTATTTTGGTTAAAAAGAGTGGTAATGTAAAAAATATGTGAGCACTTTATGCCTTTTCCTGAAATTATTTTAAGAAAGGATTGAATCACTATATTTTATAATACAAATTCCGCCCTAGCGTCAATCTGTATTGTATAGAAATTTCACTATTAAAAAGTGGAATTGTCAAGGAAATTTTTAATCTATAATTTATTCTTCCGGGAGCCTGATCCCGTGAGATATGAGATAAAATATAGCAATTATTAGTGAAGGGACCTTTGTAGATCAACACAGAATAGTTATTTGTACCAATCATGCAGGCAATCTTATAATAGAGCCGCCACAATTTGCTCTGAAATATCGCTGTCAACAAACACACGAGATTGTTCACTTGGGTTGAAAGTGCTGTACTCGCATTGTATAGGAGTCGACGAATTAGCTTAAACGATCCAGCAAAACAGTAGCAAGGCTGCAGTCCGGTCAGAGATTCACGTAATTATCCAATCGAGTGCACGAGCACCGAGCGCGAGCGCTGAGTCCCTTGCTAGACTACAGTACATCACACGCAGCAAGGAAACCCGCTCCCAATTTAAAAGCGTTCCTTTATACTAGCATCTTTTTTTTTATTACATTATGAGTTATTTACAATACTCCCTTACTTCTTACCTTACATTATAACATTGTAAATGCGCAAAAAGTTTGATTGCATTCATCTCTGGACTGATTTGGATGAAATTTTATATAGTCGAAAATTTACTTGAAAAAGCGTAACGCCAGGAACAGAGTGCAAGCTATTTATTATAAATGTGAAAGTTTGTTACACAATAAAGGAAAATAGGCTTAACGAGTTTAGATAAAAAATTGTGGGAGCAAAAGCTTGTAACCCGAATTAACATGGGATACTCTTTGCTGCGGGATAATAACAAATTTACACAATATAATAAGATCCCATTTTCTAAATGAACAAATATCCTACTAAATTTAGTTTTGTATAGATTCATAAGTTTATTGACTAAGGGAATCGGTGTGATTCAGATTAAATTTGGATTGAGGTCAAAGAGAGAACGAAGCATATCACAGAAATCTTACATTTACTCAATGAATAACGACCGGAAAATATCGCTTAACAACTCTCAAAGAGTTTATATTAGCTGAGAAGGAAACATGCGCTAGAGTTTCAGAGTTAGAAAATGATTACTGTCTCTATACAAACACTGTGCACGTTGTCGCGACTCCGGCGCATGCGCTCCGCGAGTGACTGATTTACTGGTAGTGCTGGTAACTGTCTCGGTACACTCGCACAGTTTACGACTGGATCGTTTACTACTTGCTCTTGTTGATATCGACTCCGGCTGAATTCAATATTAGATGCTGACTAAAATGCAATATACAAGTCACTATTTTTGTTCTGTATCTATCTTTGAGACTGAATATTTTGGCCGCATAATGTAGTTTTAAAATATAGGTCTATAGACTTTACACACAAATTCATAATAATAGTCACCAAGGTGTTCACTTTCTCTTAATTCATACTATGGCAATTCCAATATAAAATTACTAACATATAACTTTCGTACTTTCTCGTTTTGATATTTGTTTTTAGTTACATAAGTTTAGTTACGCATAATCATATTTTGTCGTTCAAATAATCAAACAACAAATCCACAATATAATGAGATAAATTTCCGAACAAGTCAAAAAGGTGTATTAGACTGAATTGCCTTGAGCTCCTTTTGAATTTGAAATTGGTATAATTTAAAATAAGTACTTTTCCATTAGACTTCTAAACTACCTCCTTGACACTTACATATATAAGTATTTCTTTCAACCAGTTTAGCAGTTATTACCTGGATGCCTAGGAGCCGCAAATTTACGGCTGCACCTAACTATTACGCCAGAGCATTATTTATAATCCTACATAATTCAACGCGCGTAATAAACACCCATTTATACAAACCACAGTCTATAAATAGAACTAACGACCTCTATTCTGCAAGATATAGTAACAGTCATCGCCATAATGTAACGAAACAAGTGATGTAGCACCCACCCTACACTATTCTCGGAATGGCACTTAAAGAAAGGAAGAAGCTGATTTGCATTTTTATGAACAAGGAAGGTGAAGTCATCTTCATTTAACAAGAACTAACCAAAGTCAATGTATTTTGATGAAGGACCATTGATGAATTAGCGATGAATAGCGATTTTGGTTACGATAGTAGATTATGAAAGAGCATAAAATCTCTTTGTTAATTGTTGCTAACTCTTTGTTATCATTAAATAACGGCTCATATTCTTATTGTCTACCCTGAGTATCTATAAAGCTCCATTGTCTTAAACTGAAATTTCAGATGACTTTTGTTGGATATGGCACTGAAATTATTTAAACAAAAGAGATGCAACTTTTTAATGATGAAAGGTACTTAATAATGCATACGTAAGTAGGCTTATTGTAAATAAATTAAAAAAATTAATGTCGAACATTCATGACGATGATTATGTTTTACTTTAGTTTGTAGTTTTAAAAGACGTATAAAAAAGGGAAATGCTTTTAAAAATCAACACAGCATCGCGATTTTAAAAGCTGAATAGATAGTATCAGAGTGCTATCAAAATAGCAAAGTGCATTTAATATCAAATAATGCACTTAGGAAATGAAAAGTATCACTAAGGGATCCAGTCAATACCACAGGGCGGCGCCCAACGGTGTCGGGTTTCACTTACCCTTTGGTATAAAAGCAAAAACTTCTCAAATTACTGCCACTACGCGGCTAGCGTTACATGTGGTCAAGCATACATAACGTAGTTTTAAATTTGACATTGCTGTAATTGTTACGAGCATTCTATGAAGAATAAACCAAATAGGTAATAATAATTTTATATTTAAGAAATTTTGTTTCCGTATTATGTATAATTAGTTCGTTTTATCAAAACTAAATAATATGTAAGCTAGCAATTTAACACTATTCTTGCATTTTGAAAGATAAGTAAGCATTTATTTCTTTCTTATTTATAAATCTAGAACACATACCTAGCTAGTATGTCTGAAGTTATAATGTCTGAGTTGATAATTAGGTTTTGTTTTTTTATTATCGACCGTTATCCGTAAAATAAAACTTATAGGTTTTAGGCAGTAACGCAGTACCCAGTTACGTTCAACATGTATATGTTTAATAAGGATATGTTAAACGTAAATAATACTGTAAGCTTTGATGAATATGGCCTAATTCTGTAAAACTTCACTTTACGGAAATTACCAAATTTTCATAAAAGAAAATTACCAACTAATTCGCACAACTATAATGAAAAGTGAAGTTCTAATAAAGAAAAGTAAAGCTTTAATGAGTTACACTAAATTGTTTTATTATTATTTATAGAAATATAAAGAATACTCTTTTGAAAACAAATATGGCACATCATGTCGTTTATGTATTACTTACTTAATTTAATATTATTATTCTAAAATTTATAACATACTCTTTTCCTTATTTTTTCAATTGCAGTGATAAAGTTAAAAGCTACCACCAGGTGGTAATCAGCCTATTAACTGAGAACGAGCCTTCCTCTCACGAACCAAGATGAGAGGGTTACAAGTCATCTCAGCCTTAAAGAGTCCACTGCTGAACATTAGCCTCTCCAATATATTACATTCTATTGGGGTTGCTGAGCGCAGTTTAAGCCAGTACGCAGGATGACGCTGCTGCCAAACATCCGGTAGTATTCTCTTACGATTCCCCGTGAGATAAGAGGGGTTGGCACTATTCTAGGCCGATACCACAAGGAATAGGGTTACAACTACCACCTATTAATTATTTTCTTGTAATATTTTTCGTTTATAACCGGCAGGTACTACGATGGTGATGAAGAGTTTCCAGTTGGCGATAGTGGCGGCGGCGCTGCTGTGGCAGGCGCGGACAGACGCGCGCGCAGCGGCCAACAAGTTCTGCGGGCGGCAGCTCGGCGAGATAATGAGCAGGGTGTGCCATGCTTACAATAGTCCCGCCTGGGATGTACCAACAGGTATGTCCTGAAAAGGCTTTTAAATAATGCATTAAAAAGGTGGTAAGCTAGCCTACAACACCGAGGGATATAACACTAGAAAATCAATTGGGCGGAGGTGGCTTTACGTAGATGTTGCTAGGTGTACGCTGCATATGGGTTCTTAAGAGGCACCGAGCGCCAACTTCGAACTCTAAATAGGTACTTATTCCACGCTACAAGGGTATTCATGCTCTTGGAATTGTTTTCTCATTAAGTCAATTAACTTCCTATTAATAAGCACGGACATCTTCCATTAACCATGGTGAGAGAAATTCAGGTCATACTTTACCACTCGGGCCCAGTGCCTATGGCAGTTGTCTCGTTAGCTTGATAGTTTAATTGAGTAGGACAGAATTTATTGAAAAAAAAATACCCCAACTCGAAAAAGTCTAAAGGCATAGGTCATATCAAATATAATAAAGTAAGCAAAGGTAATATTAAAGGTTTTTTGGTATTCTCGAACAAGCTTTTCATTGCTTTTTAACGTTCCCTAAACGGGTGATTGCGTTTACTACTTGACTATAATTATAGATATACACTACATAAAGAAGTGTATATAATTATAACCTTTTAGTTGGTTTTGGCACTGGAATGGAGTTTAATTGGAATTGGGCCTACATTCCATTCGTCAATGTAAACCCCTAATTTGGTTAGCTAGATCAAGTCCACTAAACAGGGCCCATAATTGTCGGCACTAAATCACATTGCGTATCTATCTATTTATTGAACGGCGATGAAACGTCATTTATACAAACCGTCACGTGTCGACGCGCTTGTTACCCGGCTTATCTCAAAGTTCGAGGGGCTCTTTTTTATTCGACTAATTCGTCGACTTACCATCAGACATCAACGTCTTTTTTAATGTTTTACTTTGAAAATAAAGTTAAAGGCAAAAAAATAACCAGTACTAGCTGCAGCTATTTGTTTAGACTATTGGTTGTTAAAATTATGTCACGATCTCCTGGGATCTCTGCGATACACATCATCTCAAATCAGTCACGTGTTTATGTAACATCGCAGACCGCCAGATCACGTAACTGACCACCCGCATAGGATCATAGTAAACATGTAAACACGCACTGACTCACGGATTTAGCTACTGGACTTGGACTGGACTAGAGGAAATGTACCAACATGACCTACATCCGATAACATGTCTGTTTACCATGATCCATG
This sequence comes from Musotima nitidalis, assembly GCA_949126915.1. Classification (NCBI taxonomy): domain Eukaryota; kingdom Metazoa; phylum Arthropoda; class Insecta; order Lepidoptera; family Crambidae; genus Musotima; species Musotima nitidalis. The sequence continues at coordinate 10,596,632 of OX421418.1, read as the reverse complement.
GTCATGAGTGTCATGACTAATTGCATTGCGTAATGTGTGTGTGCTAAAAAAAATGCAAAACACAATATAAAATCAGTTACATTTTACTAATTCCATTGAAAGAAGTGTGAAATGAAAAGTTTTTAATTCAACTAATATAATTCTTTTAAAATAAGAAGCTAAAAAGTTATGAACATTTTTAAATTTTTTAACGAAGCTTTATTGATTTTTTATCTTAGAAATATATATTATACCCCCACCTGAAGGTGTAGCATAAGTTATTAGTGAGAACTCACTGCATAACCTAAATCTGTACCGTATCTTAGTAGTCATAGTTAGATATCTAGATCATTTTATATTTTGCTGCGCAATAAAATAATCAAGTAAATACATATATTTTGGTTAATAATTATATCTTAAACTTAATTCTATTTTTAAAAAACTGATAAGAACTTCATATCTTGTTGTTTTATTGTAACAAAGCGACCTAATTCAAGAACATTATTTATTTTTATACTCAATTCAGAAATCTATTGCAGACGTACGTAACTATTTAAGATAATGTTGGTTAAATTCCTACATACATACTTTATTCAACATCAGAGTCTTTAACGTGAAGTATATACATTATTTTATATGCATACTGTTTAGAGAAGTAAAATAAAATAAAAACAATTAAAAATATTTCGATTTCGCCGACATCTGAAACAGCGCTTCAGACCCAAACCAAGCAAAGCGTTCATATCATATCTATAAAGGATAACCATATGTAAAAAAATATTTTGGTAAATAAGTACATACATATTATAGAAAAAACCCAGACCAACACATTTGTTTTCTTTTGCATGATTACAAAGTAAACGAACCCACTACCATAAGATGCAGATATACAGTTACCTAAGCGCGATATTGGTCATGGAAGACATTAAAATAAACAAAAAATCTAACAGCTGCTGTAATAAGTAGTGGTATCGTAGGTAGGTAATCTTGATTACAGTTCTTATTTTAATGAAATGTAGTAATATAAGTAGAACTGTTTTTTACAAGTTGACATATAAATCCAAAAAGTTTATGAAAACCCCTGACACAAAGGAATTAAGGCAAGATACATACCTACCTAAGATACAAATAAAACGTTCGAATATTTGTCGCATAAACAGCTATATATTATGACGATTCTTCTACCTTATATTTGTTTCTCGTGAAGATAACCGACACAACAATATTATTAAATCTATTAATAAAATTTAAAAAAAAAAGACACTAAGGTAGATAAAATGACAGAAATTTACTAATAATAACATGGTGACTAATAAAGTTATGTCTGCGACCTAAATAGTATCTGATCTATATTATTTAAATAAATTGTTGCATATCAACTCTAAATATGTTATATTAGAGCTCTCCTATATATAGTCACACGTAGGTAATGATACCAGATATACATTATTCACGATATCCTACATTTTGAAAATAGGACAGATATTCCAAATACACCATCTGATCAGTCTCGATTAGGTACATCAAATGAAAATTAAAAATATTGTAAATAACCAACTGAATCAAAATCGTTTCAGCTGAATCTAAGCAAATAAAACCAAATAATATCCCTTTTATTTTTATCTGTGATTATAAAACAACCACTCGACTGCCCGCGACTTCACACGTAATAACTCGATTGCACTTCGTACCAACTACATACGACCAATAAAACTACAAGGATTTAGCCAATTCGCCTCTTCTTGTGTAATAATTTTATTTCCATTAACTATACGGGACATATCTATTTTTATATTGATCAAAACATCCGCGAAGTAACTAGAAATACCTAACTAGTTATCAGTTCGTAAGAGAAGGTCACAGAGCTATTAGTTGCGGGCAGTGCGATGCGAAAATACTTAAAACACTGTAAACGTTATCTAGTTCGAAATAGGAATATTCAAATGATTCGATTTTAATTTAATAAAGAGACAGGTACTTACTTAAAAATTAGTCGTTATTACCCAATTGATTCTGAAAAGCATCAACCACAAACTGACTTGGGCCAAGTTTCACCACCTTACTTTAACCTTAACTATAACTGGTGTACTACGGTGCGTTTTAAACATATCTTTCTGCCCTACGTTTTCCGAGATTTTTTTGTTTCCGTTTTTTTGTTGACGTTTTAAGAGATTAACCCTGGTGTTATAAGCGCCTATAGGCTGCGGAGACCACTTTCTATCAGGTGGGCGGCATGCGTGCCACCATGACAAGTACCTACCAACTAACAGTATGAAAAAATGGTGCAGCCTTAAAGAGACTATATTCAAATTTTAGTAATTTAAATCTGTAAGGCTATTTATACCACCTTTAAAATTTATGTAACACTGATAGGTATTATAAATGAGAATGTTTGTATCATTATATAAATTCCTTGCCTTACGCTTGAGTGGTTTTACAACTGTGCAGCTAAACCAAGATTAATAGGTGCCTAAGTATGTACATTTTATAGCGAACAGTGGCTAAATATACTGAACTGTGATCCATTACATATTCACTGTAATAATTAGAACTAAATGCTTAAAACTTTAAAAATGTGATTGGCGATATGTGGGCGCATAATCCCTCTTCCCACCTCTTTGGAAAAACAGGCGTGATTATGTGTAGGTATGAACGAACAAGTAAATGTCAGAAACAGTTATACATACATCAACTGTAAATATTAAGTGTCTCATTGCCTAAAGACATAAAAGATAATATCACATCAGTACCCAAATCATCAAAAACCTATTTCACTAGTACTTGCTCCTGTTTGTGGGTCTTGTATTTCATCCTATTATAAATAGCAACTAATTCTATAGATTTGAGGGACTCCAGAGCTAAATCTTGTTAGCACAGTAAATACTTAGGTACTATTTAATTTTCCATCTCAGAAAAAAAATTATACAACAAAAGATCCAATCGAAAAATTGCAGGAATGAAAATATAAAAAAGAAATATTTTTATTTAATTAAACAGCTTAACGTGAGCGTCATATCTTATCATTCATTTCGTGTCATGAACCTTAGGTAATGGACCATACCGAAAATGAGTACACATATACACATGTTGTGGATCTACATAGATACTAACGTTAAATAGTATGTTTACCTACATAAATATCAGCTGACATTTATTGTTTACACAAATACAGTGCCAAATGTTAAGTTTTTTTTGTCAATATTTGTTATCAGGGTATTAAACTTACAATAATTTCGGAACTTTTCTGTTTACTGAAGAATATGAAATACCGAAAATTTCTAAAACAGAAATTTTAAAGGTTGAGAAGGAACAGTTTACAGTCTTAATGCTTATAAAACCAATTATGTAGAATTAAATTCAGCGTTATGTGGTAGGGTACTGTTATATCTGAGAATGCACCGCTAGCCATAAGGGATAAAACAGCTGCGCATGCAATCCCGTTTCCTATTGCATTGACGTCATTGCAATATGAAACGCTGTTAGTTATCTTTAATTATTATTCAGTTCGGTTTGGGCTTCCGTCGATTAACTACACTTTTCCAGTTGTACTTTTCCAATTGTACTTTTCCTAATTAAAGAGGGTTTAACTATAAAATTGTTTTTTAAAAAGCTTTTCCTGACCCAGCCCGTAACAGTGGTGTCAGAAGTGGGATACCAGTGCCATTTTCGCATTCGTTTCTCACTGGTATTCCATACGGGTCACATAATTTAACCCGGTGTCAAACCCTCTACCCGGCCGACTCCGGAACGCAAAAGAAATCTTCGTGTGAAGCGTTTCGTCAAAATCCAAGGTGTTTCTTCGTCTACATCCTGCCGGCACGCTGACAGTGCCACCGCCAGGTCCAGCTCCCGGTGCCGCCGCGTTCGTGGCGCCTAACCTGCTGCTCCGCGAGGGCGATCACGCCCATCCTCTTCGTGGTGTCGCAGTCGCAGCTAGCAGAGCCGCTGTCAACTCCGAAACAACTGCCCATCAACGTGGAACAACCAACCTGGTTCGAGGTCAAACCAGTCGTCATCGAGCTTCAAGCCGTCGTCCTGATCCTGTCCGCCGTCGTTCCTGCCATCAAGTATGTCTCCAGTCTTCGTAGTCCTCCTGGTCCTGTGAGTTAAACATTTCATTAATCGTTATCGTTGTTATCTCATTTTTATAAACGGGTCATTCGATAAGTCATAATCAAATACTTACTCTATTTCATCCTTAGCTCTCCCTTAAATCTATTTTAACTTCACCCAAAATTTCTAATTCATATAAATATATATACTCTATATTCACATTCCATTAAATAATTGGTAAAACCATTTATATAATTACTTATCATTTAATTATTTTACGAAGTAACTATGACTGATTCTAAGAAAAGCTGTGCCTCAGAGCCCCTACTATCAGAACCTTTTCCTATTAATGTTCTTTGTAATTTTATTAACATATATAAGGGAGACCGTGAAACCCTCACCGCTTTTCTTACGAATTGCCAGAATGCGCTTGATTTAGCATCATTGAGTCAGAAAACTTTATTATTAAAATTTATTCTCGCCCGTTTGGAAGGGAAAGCGCAAATCGCATGTTCTAATAAAATATTTGACAATTTTGAAAGTTTAAAAACTTTTTTAACTCAGAATTTTGGTGAAAGGAAACATTACAACCATTTATTGTTAGACCTGCAAGCATGTAAGCAGCTGGCTAACGAGACCGTAGCTCAATTCGCGCTCCGTATTGAGAGCTGCCTCACCGACCTTCAGTCGGAAATTCATAACTCTGAATCCTTAAAGAGAGATTTATCAGGTCGCATTGCTATGACCGAAGATCTCGCGCTATTCACATTCAACCTAGGGCTGCATCCTAGATTAAGCAACAATGTGCGTTGCCGTAGCCCTCGATCACTCAATGACGCTATAAATATCGCTGTAGAAGAAGAAAAAATTCAAAATTTATTATATAAACCATTTACCAAGGCCACTTGCAAAATTTGCAGAAAACCTGGACATTCCGAATCCGAATGTTCTTATAAGCAAAGACGCGTAGTTCAGTCTGTAGATCAATCTCGTAAATATTATTTAGATAATCGCGCCTCAACATCTCAACAAAATTCGGATTCTCAACCTTTCTGCAGGTATTGCAAAAATAAAGGCCATGATATTTCACAATGTCGCAAACGTAAATTTAATAATGAACGGAAAATGTCTAATACCTACAACAAACCGGCGATTCATCATGTTTCATACAATTTACCGCCTTCACCTGTGCCGTCCCTGACACCTGGCCACGTGTACGTAACGTGTGATAACGTCGCCGAGTCTGATTGTCATTTAAACTGCTAAATCGGGTTACGAGTTCGTGTCGCCGTATTCCTAGTATAAAAGGCACTAAACAAAAATCGCTTATTAACCATAATAATGTTAATATCAACCTTAAATCTTCATCTCGGACACAGCGTCCGAGTCCTGCACCTCAGGCATCGACCCTGAGTCCTCGTAACATTTCACCTCGGACACAGCATCCGAGTCCTGCATCTCAGGCACCGACCCTGAGTCCTCATAATATTTCATCTCGGACACAGCATCCGAGTTCTGCATCTCAGGCACCGACCCTGAGTCCTCATAATATTTCATCTCGGACACAGCATCCGAGTCCTGCATCTCAGGCACCGACCCTGAGTCCTCATAATATTTCATCTCGGACACAGCATCCGAGTCCTGCATCTCAGGCACCGACCCTGAGTCCTCATTATATTTCATCCCGGACACAGCATCCGAGTCTTGCATCTCAGGCACCGACCCTGAGTCCTCATTATATTTCATCTCGGACACAGCATCCGAGTCCTGCATCTCAGGCACCGACCCTGAGTCCTCATTATATTTCATCTCGGACACAGCATCCGAGTCCTGCATCTCAGGCATCGACCCTGAGTCCTTGTAACATCTCATCCCGGACACAGCATCCGTGTCCTGCACCTCAAACATCGAACCTGAGTCACACTACCTCTACATCTCAGACAAAACATCTGAGAGTTCACATATCCTCATCTCGTACACCGCTTCCGAGTCATAATAAACTTACCTCCACACCTCCAGTATCAAACTTGAGTCTCGACAGCCCTGCATCCCAGCAGGCGTCACAGCCTCTGAGCCCCTTATCATCTCAACAGGCGCTACAGCCTCTGAGTCCATCTCAAAACATAAACTTGAGCCAATTAACGTCGTTACCAAACAATCTCGAAAATTTTGCTTCTGTTCTTGAAATAGATTTACCTCTAAAGAAAATATCACTACCTCACGGGTACACCTATTATGGTAGAACTTTTTAAGTAATAATTTTATATTGCATAACAACTAATAGCATAAACCTCTTTTCGCAGAATATCATTTGGCATAAACTCATTTAGCATACATTGAAACCCATAATTTTGTAAGTTAGAATCATCTGTACGCATAATTTTGGTATCCATAATAATCACAATGTATAATCATCACATCGCAGAAAGTTCAAAACCAGATTCACCTCTTGGCATATATTTCTTATCCATAACTATTTAAAAGTAGAACCATCATTTCACATAATGCTTACAGCAAGAATCATCTTTTATGATTATTGCAACACTTTTCTAATCAGACGTTATCATTTTTACTATTGCTATTTGTTGGAGGTAGTAATCACATGAATCATTATTAGTTGTCGGGTATACTTAGTTGTCATATCGATATTGTGTTATTGTGTTGATCAAAACAAGTTAAAGTATATTAAATATGGCTTGCCCATGAGAGCATGTTCGTTTCTGACACTCGCCGGCCGCTGCCGCGGCACGCTCGCTTCGCTCGCTCGGCTCGTGCATAAGAGGTCACAGTTCTAACCTAACCTAACCTGCGCATTTTTAAAGAAGAAAGTAACCCAATCTATATTATTCTAATTGAAATTCTATGATCTTCATAGTATGCCTAGTCAAATTATGCCAAATAATCTGTACTCTAAATGAACGTTATGCTAAATGAAATTATACAAAATTATAACTATGCCAAAGGTAATTATGCCAATAAAAATTCTACTATCTTAAATGTATGCCATTCTAAATTCGGTCATAAGCACATTATGCCTAAAAATATTTATGTTAAATATTTTTTATGCCTAATAAATGATCGACTAAAGAAGTTTCTGCGAAGTCAGTTATCCCAAATAGGTTTCGGAGTATCAAGTTTCTACCAAATAGGGCGCACCCCTACCTCACGTATATCTTAGTATCAGTTTATCTTCCAATCCTTTGAGGTTACTTATTGATACGGGCGCAAGCATAAGCCTCGTCAAACGCTCAAGCTTGAATAAAAAGCTAGAGTTATCACGCGAAATAGTTAAGATCAAGGGAATTAATAGCCTCGAACATTGTTCCGAAACACTAGGTACAATTCAAATGAATTTTAAATTATTAAATAAAACTTATACATACAAATTTCACGTAACTAACGATGACGTCAGTCTAGACTATGACGGCATCATCGGTAGTGATTTTTTAGGCTATTTTAAAGCAAGTATTGACTATAACACTAAATTATTAAATATTCTCGGACAAAGTCTGGTGATAACATATAATCAGCCAACTTATATTATTCCCGCGCGCTCTGAGGCCGTAATCGAATGCGCGATATCAAATTACGCGCCCGAGTCTTATCATGGTAACGAAGCTCTCGTATTAGATCAGACCTTAAGTGACGGTGTTTACATTGCAAATTGCATCGTTACTATAAAGCCAAATAAACGAATAAATATTACTGTTTTAAACACTACTGACTCTGAAGTCCAAATCAAAGATTATTATGTAGAGGCGACACCTCTTGAAACCAACTCGAATATTGGCTCAATCACAAAAATAAATTCTATTTCTTCTTACAAGCCTTACAGATCCGAAAAGGTTCTAGATCTCATCCGCTGTTCTCATCTGAACATTGAGGAGAAAAAGACACTCCTGGAATGTTGTTCAGAGTATACAGACATCTTTCACTTAGAAGATGAACCTTTATCGTATACCAATGCCATTGAGCATTCAATTGACACAGGAGATGCACCTCCCATTCACGTAAAGTCTTACCGCTTCCCTGAGTGTCACAAAGACGAAGTAGACACTCAAATTCGAAAGATGTTGGACCAAAAAATAATCCAACCTTCAATTTCACCTTGGAATGCCCCAGTTTGGGTAGTCCCTAAAAAGATGGACGCTTCTGGTAAAAAGAAATGGCGTATTGTCATCGATTATCGTCGCCTCAACGACGTCACTGTCTCAGAGACATATCCATTACCTCTCATTACTGATATACTCGATCAGTTGGGCCATTCGAAATACTTCAGCACTCTTGACCTTTCATCCGGATTCCATCAGTGTAAGATGACACCCAAGGACGCTCCAAAAACAGGTTTTACTGTCAACACTAATTCAGACATCGCTGGTCATTACGAATTCACTAGAATGCCTTTTGGCTTAAAGAATGCTCCTTCCACCTTTCAAAAAATGATGAATACCGCCCTTTCTGGCCTTCAAGGTTTGCACGCCTTAATTTATCTCGATGATATAATAATTTTCAGTCATAATTTGACCAGCCATATGACAAAACTTAAATTAGTATTCGATAGATTACGTAAATTCAACTTAAAACTCCAACCTGATAAGTGCGAATTTCTTCGGCGCGAGGTTGCCTATCTAGGTCACATTATCACTGACAAAGGTGTATGTCCAAATCCAGAAAAGACAAAAGCAGTCAGTGAATTCCCGGCTCCCAAGAATCCTAGGGATATCAAATCTTTTCTCGGTCTCGTCGGTTATTACCGACGTTTCATAAACAATTTCTCGCAGATAACAAAACCCCTTACTTCTCTCCTTAAAAAGGATGCCACATTCATATGGTCACATGAACAAGAATGCGCTTTCTCCTTATTAAAAGAAAAATTAACAACGGCCCCATTACTTCAATATCCAGATTTTAATAAACCATTCTTACTAACTACAGACGCGTCAAATTATGCAGTAGGCGCTGTCCTATCACAAGGTGAAATTGGCAAGGATAAACCCATCTCTTACGCTTCGCGCACTCTTAATAAGGCCGAAGGCAATTATTCAACCATTGAAAAGGAGCTACTAGCCATACTTTTCGGTGTTAAAACTTTCCGACCTTACTTATACGGTCGAAAATTTCAAATAGTAACTGACCATAAACCTCTTGTGTGGTTATTTAACGTCAAGGACCCAGGTTCTAGGCTCATAAGATGGCGTTTAAAGCTTGAGGAATACGATTATGAAATTGTATATAAAAAGGGCAAATTAAATGCAAACGCTGACGCCTTATCTCGATTCCCGGTAAATGTCCTTGATGACGCTATCGATTCTAACTTAGCCACTTATAATTCTACGCCATCTGTTGATAACAATACAGACCTTCACAATCTCCCTTCTATGTCAGAAACATACGAACAATTTCTTCAAATTTCGAGACAATCCAATGTCTCATACGATACTGTTATTCAGGAACATAATGAGTCTTTATTAAAAACTAAAGTCAAGTTAATTGCATATCCAACATCAGTTGACTTAGACGAATCTATTCCATACTGTAGTGACATCATAGATGCCTCTACAAAATATCCTGACATTCCCGATATTCGTAATATTGAGCGCGAACTTTATACCTATTATTCAACTTCTAATGATAAGCATGTATTTACACATTTATTTGTTAAGCTAAATCATTTCGACGAAATGTCGTATAAATATATATTTAACCTTCTCCGAGATTACCGAGACATGGTAAAATATTGGTATTCAGAGGAGAAGGAAATAGCCATTTCGGACTTTACAGATCCTTTCTCAAAATTATCATTTACAAAAATATATAATATCATAGCATTCCTGTTTCATCATACATATATTAAAATACACATTTATCATAATTCTATTAAGTATCCTACACCAGACGAAGTTAAGAAGATCCTTAGAGATAATCATGACTCACCTCTCGCTGGTCATCCCGGTATCTCCCGCATGATGGAACGAATAAAGTCCCAATTTTGGTGGAAAAACATGCGACAAGATATCGAAGATTTTGTAAAGAATTGCCGCTCTTGTCAAATCAATAAGCCCTTACGGCAAACAACTCGTGCTCCTATGATAATAACATCCACAGCATCTCGTCCTAACGAAAGGATTTTCCTCGACCTTGTCGGTCCTCTTCCTGAAACGTATGAACATAAATATAAATTTTTACTTACCATACAAGATGATCTAACTAAATTTTCTCAAGCGTATCCCATGCAATCTTGTTCGGCTGAAGAAACAGCCATGATGTTCGTCAATTATATCTCCCATATTGGAATTCCTAAAATGATCATCACTGATCAAGGCACTAATTTTTGTTCAGATCTATTTAAACAACTCGAAAAATTATTTAGCATAAAGCACATCTTTGCATCACCTTACCATCCTCAAACATGTGGTGCGCTAGAGCGCAGCCACTCGACACTCAAAGAATACCTAAGGTCCTATATAGGAGAAAATCAAAACACTTGGGACCTCTACATCCCTAGCGCAATGATAGCCTATAACTCTAATGTACACAGTACAACCGGCTTCGCTCCGCTAGAATTATTATTCGGTTTTAAACCTTATCTGCCGTCTAGTATCGACACTCTCGATAATAATACTTATAGTGATTACATCCGAGCTTTAAACCATCGACTCTACTACAGTCGCCAGAAAGCTCTTCAAAATATCCAAAATTCTAAAGAAAAATCTAAAACTTATTATGACTCACGAACAAAGCCAATAACTTACAACGCCGGTGATATGGTGTACATCCGTTGTCATCACAAACAGAATAAAGCCTTATCACCAGTGTGGAAAGGTCCATTTAAAATTATAAAACTAAACGGCAATCATACAGTCACCGTATTAGTCAATAAGAGACACATACGTCATCACTATGACGAAATCAAACTCGCTGCCGATAACACGGCGCCATAATGTAATAAATTCAACAACTTTTAATTCATCCTATTGCAGATCGACGCAGTCATCAGTTACATGCAATTTTGTAACCACTATCGCACCAAGTTCAGGGCTGTACTTCGATAGACTATTAGACGTCAAATTTATTAATAGTGCCTGGAAGGTAATCACCTACCTCGATATTGGTCACATAAGTCCTAATCTAGAGAAAATCGAACTATTAATTGAGAAGGTCAATATCTTTTGTAATTCCATGGTTTCTTCTAAAATGAATTCAGACTGCATCAATTCACTCACAACCTTAAAACATCAACATCTTAATAACATAAATAAATTCTCTTCCGTGTCATACTTACTATCAGAAGAAAGCTCTCACAGACGCCCCAGAAGAGGTCTCATCGACCTTGGTGGATCTGTATTAAAAACGTTTTTCGGAACTCTAGACTCCGAGGACGCAGTTAAGTACTCTAACGCAATTAATGATGTACAGTTAGATGAGAAAAAACTTGCACATCTCATGAAAGATAACATCCACGTAATTAAAGGCACAATCACTTCTTTTAATAATTCGTTATCCAAAATAAATATTAACGAACAAAATCTCATGAAAAATATGGAAATAATTCATGATATTCTAGACAAGGTCACAAATAATAACGACAAACTAGAAATTAAATCCCAAATTCACTCTCTATTTCAAACTATCGAATCCATCATTTTAACATTGTCATTTGATATAGACGATGTTAATAATGCAATTTTATTTTCTAAACTAAATATTTTGCACCCGACTGTACTTAGTCCTTATCAATTATATAGCGAATTAGATAAAAATAGAAACAATCTACCTAACCATTCTGAGCTCCCAGTCTCATTGACATTACAAAATGTACATGAACTAATAGATATTTCTAAAATTATTTGTTATTATCATTTTAATAGAATCATAGTTATTATAAATATTCCCTTAGTCCTACCTCAAGTTTATAATTTATACAACGTTATCCCGTCACCAACACCATATGACGTATCGAAACCCGACACCTTCGCTCTTATCGCTCCTAGTAGCCCATACATAGCGATAACGGTTGATCATATGTTCTACTCTCTAATCACAGACATTAACCAGTGCAAAGTGATCAGTGAAAAATGTTTTATCTGTGAGTTAGTGAACGTGTATTCAACAATTGCAAACCCGACATGTGAGACCACTCTATTAACAGAGTTAGTTAATAAGTTACCTGATAATTGTAATATTAAGTTGATTCATGGGCTAATTGATGTATTTCATAAGATCACCAACAATCGTTGGATTTTCGTCCAGTCAGAGCCAGGCAAATGTCATGTCACCTGCGGTGGCAAAGCTGAGAGTTCTGAAGTGATACTATTTGGTACCGGCATCCTTACACTTCCTAAGGATTGCAAGGCATTTTATAAAACGTTACAGTTTATTCCAAACAACGATATCATCACGGGAAATATAACAAATATAATTTCTAACTTTAATATTATAATAGATGATTGTTGTGAAAAAAGTAAACATAATAAAACAATTAATAAATTACCATTTACTAAATTAGACAATGTCAATAGCTTAAATTCATTGCTTCATGCCAGCATCCATCTAGACTCACTTGAAGAACAACTCTCCAAATTAGAAAGTCCTTCGCATTTCGAACGATTTGGTATTCACTATATGTCTCTCAGTTATATATCAAGCATCATTCTTATCTCGTATTTAATCTACAGATACAGGAAAGTATTCTGTAACGGTACAAGTACTCCATCAACTTGTTGCGTTAAAATATTTAACCAATGTAATAACAAACGAATTACACATACTCCAAACAAACAAACAGTAATCGTTCAAGATGTGAGAGAAGATTCGTCTTCGGAAGAAGCTGATCATTCTGTCAGTCCATCTCCAGCTAGGAGAAATGTCTTCACGACTAAATCTCTGTCTAGAGATTTCAAGATAAACTAAATACATTAGATATTATATGTGGCATTAGCCAAATTATAAATTAAATATAGATATATCAGTTCTTCTAGAGTGTTGTCTAGAAGAGACTCCATTTAGATATAAGTCTACATACATATAAGCCTACATACATATAAGTATACAGTATAGTAACATTTTTTTGTTTTATATAAATTAGATTATTGTCTTTACTTGTTATCGGAAGTTCAAGCCACTGCTCTATTATTTTTCTATTTCTAATCCCTCATCCCTTCTTACTGTGATGAGAGATCTTAACGGGGGGGTTGTTATATCTGAGAATGCACCGCTAGCCATAAGGGATAAAACAGCTGCGCATGCAATCCCGTTTCCTATTGCATTGACGTCATTGCAATATGAAACGCTGTTAGTTATCTTTAATTATTATTCAGTTCGGTTTGGGCTTCCGTCGATTAACTACACTTTTCCAGTTGTACTTTTCCAATTGTACTTTTCCTAATTAAAGAGGGTTTAACTATAAAATTATTTTTTAAAAAGCTTTTCCTGACCCAGCCCGTAACAGTACCTACTTCCATCGCAGCTAGATGTTTGTTCCTTTCACATTGGCGATGAAAATAATTAAAAATAATTTTAAGTAAGTAATCATGTTACTAATTTTGTACTGTCATTTTATTTTTAGTGGTAGAACAGCATGGCCCCATAGTAAGACGGAAGAGACAGTTGGGAATAGTGGACGAATGCTGTACCCTCGGTTGCACGTGGGAACAGCTTAGCAAATACTGCTCTATTAGTGCTTAGTGAGTACATTTACCGTTATTAATATCTATATGTAGAGTAATATTCCCAAATCTTTTAGCGACATATAAGTATACAGCGCTGCTCAACGCACCCGAGGTCGTAAGTTCGATTCCCACACAGGACAAATATTTGTATACATGATTACATATGTTTGAATGAATACTTGACAACTAAGTAAGGATCATAGATTTAAAAAAGGTCAAACTTTTTTATCTTTATTGGCGTCGTGTTAGACATTAATTATAGACGAGACAGAGACGTAATTATTAAGACAAAATGTTAAAAGGGGAAGGCTGTGCGACCATCTTTGACCAATCAATAAGGTTTGGAAGAAAGGGCAGGTCAAAAGTCCCTCAAAAGGAAGGGAGTGTATGAGATGGTTGATGAGCGTGAATAAAGCTAAACGTGTGTGCCAAGATCCCAGCAAGTTAGAAGATGTAATGTCTGCGTATTCCACTTGAATAAGGCGTGACAATATTTATGTAATGACGTATGAAATAATGTGTTAAACTTAAAGTAACTTATTGCAGCTCCGAGTCACCATTAGAGGTGTTGGATGAGCACATGATAGCAGGCAGATCGGCAGAAGAGACCGCGGCGGCTTCAGTGGCGCCGGCAGTGATTGGCACCGCCCGCAGTACCGCTGGGTCTTCAGAGGAGGCCGGGGCTAAACGGCGCGAGGTGGGGTCGCAGCGCGCGCGCAGACGCGGGTACGGGCGCGGGCGACGCTGCCGGTGCCGGCGCAGGCGGCGTTCGGGCCGGCGGCGGGCCACTCTCATGGGTAACATGGTGTGTCTGTCCTTCATCGTCTACTTGTTCTCATATTTTATAGTTATTAGTTGCAATAATTCTTTCTTGATTTTAACATCTTATGGATAAAAAAATATTGTAGAAAGTATTCATGTCGGCTCGTGTTTATCCATAATCAATCTAGTACTATAGTACAAAGTTAGCTTAGTTTCGGACTAAAAGCTCTGTGTGAGATGACCGAGCATATTTATTTACCCATCGAGCATAAATATTTATGTATTAAGATAAATTCAAGCCCATTAGAGAAATGTTATTAAATTCATTTGTTTGAATTTATAGAATAAAAAAAAAATATAAATATATAGAATAATAGCTTTGGCCTCCTTTACGGAATCAAGAATAATTTAGAAAATCAATTCTCAATTATGTTAGGTACTTTAAATATTTTTAGAGCTTAATAAACCAAATTAAAAACTTATAAAATGGCTTAATAGAGTTCCGTTGATTTTTGAAAAGATTTTTATAAAATTAAAAATAAACTGAAATGAACAATTTTCCTTCGATTAAGAAAAACTATTATTTACTCAGCTAGGAAATAATTGGACACGCAGAACCGCGAGATGTGTTCTGAACAAAAAATAACTTATGATTTTTAGGAATTACCGGCAATAACTATGATTGATAGAAGTTTCAAGTTTATAGTTACCAAATTATAACATATTATACAAATTCTAAATTTTTCATTAACCGATCGGTTTTTCTAGTCGATTTGTAGGTACAATTAAAGTCTGTAAATACATTGTGGGAATTTTAGTAATTTTGTTGTTAAGTATAACCCATACAAACATATTATAAATTCTAAAGTAAATATTACGTTTTAGGGCCTAAGCCACTAGAAATTTTTAATGAATTTTGGTAAATAGATAACGATAGATAGGACATACCTACATAGGATACTTTATATCTGGGTGATGAGTGTTTTCGGTGCAAAATCTTGTAAGATCATATTTTGACTCTATTAAAATGTATTATCACAATAAATAAAGATAAATCAGGTCAGGGTTTCATAATGAAAGTTACCTATCTATGAGATCATGTATTCATGAATTCCCCAGATTTACACAGGTGATAGGTACATAAGTACCATAATCTTTAAGAGAACAAGAAGACGATGAGTAACTAACCCTCATACTAACGCTGAGCTTAAAAACACTAATAACATTAATTTCACAAATTCAATTTATAATGAAATAATGTCAGTCATAGCATGATAGTTTTAAAGGTCCTATCTATAGAAGTCTTAATAATATTATTTAGATTTCTTAAGTTCTATCTGACCGAAAAAAGTTAAAGTGCCATGTGGAGTACTTACCTAAAACATACAGTTAAGGAACAATCGTCATCCAATTATAAACCATTAACAATTATGTAAAAAAACAAAGCTCTGCATAAGATTTTCTAGATGAATATCTACTTATTAAAGTATGTTACTGTTACTACTACTACGAGTATAATATTTTGTGCAATTAACCCTTTTCCTTCCTTGAATTTTACACACATAGCATGAGTATGTATACCATAGTCAATCAAACATCGGGTTGATCCGTTCCCTAAAAAATGGTTGAGCGAAACGATTTCTGATGGGTATCACACACAGAAAATCATATCTTACCCTAAGGGGGTTATACGAGTAAATACAAGCCGTCAATGGGGACTGATTTGACCGATAAGATCACATATTTTCATTTGAATTAATGCTTATTCTTTGGGACACCTTTCGTGGACACCACGAAAGGAAACCTTTAGATAATTTAGCCAATCTCTACTAGCAAAGTATAAACTCCATTTTAAGTACAGAGCCATTTCATTTAAAATCGTGATTCGCACTGAACTGTAATTGTCACTTCCAGGCGACTTTTGTAATAAATAAATAAATATTTTCTAACAATTACACCAATCATTTAGGTTCAAGATAAGTATCATTAAGAACTTGTGATATGGATACTAAATAACGAATAAACATACATACATACTTGTAAATACATACTTACTTAATATACACAGGAAAACACCCAGACTTTAAATATTAAACATACAACATTTTGACGGCCGATATGGCGTGGAGGTCAGTATACCTACACTTCACTCCAGAGGTCGTGGATTCCATTCCCACACAGGACAAATCTTTGTGTGGATAAATATGATTATTTGTTCTGGTCTGGGTGTTTTCCTATGTATATTAAGTATGTATTTACAAAAAAAAAAGTATTTAAGTATGTTTATCAGTTGTTTAGTTTCCAATACTCAAGTTCTTAATGATACTTATCTTGGAACAAATAATTGGTGTAATTGTCAGAAAAGATTTATTAATTATCCATGTTTATGCACACGAAGATTTGCCCTGTGGGCGAATCGAACTCACGACCTTAGGAGCGGAGTGTCATATCGGTCGTAAAAATGTTGTATGTTTCATATACTTAATATTTAAGGCCAATGGTTGAAACTTAAAATGGTAGTGAAAAGGCGCGTAAATATTATGATAACTAGACATTTATACCTGCTTTATTAAAGCCCACATAGAATAAAAAATATTTTATTTTTAGTATATAGATTTCGATGGGCCAGTAGTATAAAGTGTAATATAACTTTTTTAAGATTATTAATCAATAACGTTTTACGTGCACTTTTAAGAATAAACCGCTTAATATAATATAGTCTACGATCGCCTTACTCACGAAACCGCCTTTTATATTAAGGACATTTTTGTGATCACATATTTCACTTCTATTCAGATATAGTTGATGGAAATTGTCTGGCTATCAGCTATACCTTATAAAGTATATTACCAATAATAAGTTTATTTAACTTCCAAATCAATACCATTTTAGTATAGTATCAGCAATAAGTATTGTAGTTCTTAATTTATCTTAGATAGATACTAGATTATACTAAGAAAATATATTGTTTCAGAACCTCTTAAAAAATGCAGTACGCGCTGCGCCCGTGGTCGGCACCGTTTCGCCCCTTCTGACCTGGGGCAGGACTTTAAACACTGACCTGCCCCAGGTGGAACAGGACCGATATGAGTATGTTGCTGTGTATACATAATTTGTATACTGCAGAAGAACAATACCTATGAAGCCGATAACATCCGGCTCAAAGGACCAGTTACGGCAAGGCGTTAATAATTATTATTAGATCCATTCATTTTGTGTTCATATGAAGTAAGTTTTACTAATTTGAGGAATAATATATAGAGTTATATTGCTACACAGAACCATTCTATTACAAGTTCGAATATTTACTGTAATATTCTATATTGTTTAAAAAGTTCGTTTTGGCAACAAGTTAACCTACTATAAATATAGGAACAGTTCATTTTGGTTAAATGCATGTAGGTGTACTTCTTCATAAAATTACTTATCAATGACCTTTTTGTCTTATTTAAATTTAACCATGCTCTTATGCAGCATATAATTGATTCACCCGTTAGAATACATTCTTTGGTAAAAGAATTTCAGAATTTGGTAAAAGTTAGAGTAAAAATCTACTACACACTATTTTATATTAGAAATATTTTTTATAAGCCGTAGATGTACCAACTAGTTTCTAAAATCTTGATAGGTACACAAGTAGTATGTTGTAGGTACCTAGACATGGGAAAATAACACATGTTGTTGTTCCCAGCTTCTCAACGATGTAAATAACATTTATACATAATAATATAGCGTTAATTTAAAAATAGTATAGTAAAATGGAATTAAATTATGATTAAGTATTATGAAATAGGATTGGTAACTTTTCAAGAGAATTTAGTAAAAATTATCTAATATATCCAATAAAAATTTAGTTACACTAGTGTTTATTAAATAATTTAATCTGATACTAAGTACCATATCTACTAATCGTAATAATTAGTACTACTTTCTATTCTTGATCACCTTTAAGAACTTAAGGGATCTGTCTGCCTTTTTCACTAAATCATATCTGTAATACATCACCTACCGTTTAAGTTTAAAGATCTCTATATCATCTGTGATAATTCCAACTGATAAAATAAAAATTAATTTATAATTTTAGTCATATCAAACCACAATAATTTAGATTTTAAAGTATTTCTTTGCCATTACTATTGTGAAACATATTATATTTAGTAGGAAATCTATAATGTGACTGAAAAATATGTACTATGTGTAATAAACTTTCATTTATTTCTACATGCCGGGTTTTATTTACACTTTAGTTTTACATTACTCATAAAAGATGTTAAGACTCTTAAATAGAATAGTAAATCAGTCATTTCAAATCGTATTTTTTATTTACAGAAATAAATACAAAATGGACTAGCACTGTATTTGAACTAAGCAGACCAGGCCTCTTTACTGAAAGTGCATTATAGTTTCAGTCAGAAACCACTTATTTTTTCCGCAACTCCACAAAAATTATAAACCATACATTGGTAAAAGTTAAAATAAATTTAGTAATATTCCTCAACTAAAAATTATTAAACTATGTTTTGAATGGTATATAAGATTCTTATAAAACATGTTTATTTTTATAGTAAAAAGTGTAAAAGTTAAAAAAAATTCAAGTGAAACGAGCTTTCAATAAAAAGAATTGGTCCATCCAGTTGGACAGTATGATGCCACAGCCACACACACTTGTACAAGAAATTATTTTTGCCTAATTAATAAATAAACATATGGATAGATGTTTCACATTATTTATCTTGATTTTTATAATATTTGGATAACCAAACATCTTTATAAGTCCTCTGGTACATAGAATGATCTTCAGTATCACTGACATTCACATTAGGCTTGGAGAGATAATGTCTTAATATGACGTACTTCACAACCAGAATGATAATTAAAGCTGATCCTAGTCACAGTGGGCCTTTCTCACTTTCTCTGCCATTTGAAGCTGGTTTCTCGGACTGTGTAGAGTTGTGTCTGATAGGTAACAGTTGAAACTTTAAGCAATTGCCTTTCAATCTTTTCTGCACTATATTTCCTAATGATTTTAAATTCTTCTCTATAAAGGAATAAATTGATTCCTGCAAAATAAATGAATACAGTTATTAGTCATTATAATAAAATACATACAAAAGTTCTAGTCTGAGACAATGACAAGAAGGTAGGTATGCTTGGCGATAATCAGTTCGGAGAAATTCAAGGAAAACCCTGCACTGCTCATAACCCTAAAGTATTATTTGTTACACCCTAGTAATTTTTGAAGGACATTGTTCTTAAAACTGAAGTACAGTATTGCATAAACGAGAACAATTTCACTGCAGATTATTGGCATTGCATTGGTTTCAATCTTGTTCTACCACCCATAGATTCAAAAGGTTTTCTTATAGGTAAATAAATATTTATTTCATAAATAGGACTGTAAGGACAAGTCTATCATTACTGTAATGGCTGCACTAGATTTATTTGAGTTACAGACCACTGCATCTATCAAATCACATGAATGTAGTATAAAGAAAAGATAATGTACATTTACATATTATTATATACTTACACATTTCTTTTCACCTTCAGTTCCTTCACCAGTAATTACAATTCTAACTTCATATTGCTTCTCTAGAAGTTTAATCATTTTATTAACAGAAGTTGATAAATCATGCTCTCCTATTTTAGATGATATACTAAGGAGTTTCTGGCCTTTTATCAGAGCTTTCTGGCGGGCTTCTTGCTTCTCCACCCTTTTTTGCAGTTCTTCCTCATGATACTCAGAGTTAGACATCAATCTGAAAACATACAAAATAATATATGAAAGAACTTTAAAAATATTCACATTATTTAAAACAGCTTATGCTAATTTAACGGTTTAATTATCTTTTTATCCTGACAACACTTAACAGCAACTGAGATCACAATATTAAGTAGTTGTAGCTATAATCAAGCAAATAAAAGTTCTACATGGAAAAAGCAAGCTATTTACAGTGAAGTATTGTGTTATTCTGATTAAGACACACTATCTCCCCAGAACAGTAGCATAGCCATATAAAAAAATTAAGTAGTTATTAAAATAATAGTGTATAGGGATCCTACCAACATTTTAGGAAGCCCAAGCCAACCTCACCTGCAAGTGGTGCACCTGACGATCAACGGACGAGGTTCTGACATGAAAGTTCCCGTAAGCGGCAATAGACTCACCACTTATTACGTAGGACCAACAATATTACTACCTAAGTGAAGGCGTATAATGTGCCTATGTCTACAAATACAGGTGTGTATGTATTAAAACTCTGAAAACATAATAACATCTTACTTGTAAACTGGACGCCTAGTTTTAGCATCAACATCTTGTATTTTCACCAATTTCAATTCCCTCCTCATAGATATACTTTCAGCATTTTTATAATCGGTAATACTAACTGAATTGTCGGCACCAATCAAGGTTATACGGTTCTCAAAATTTTTCCTTTTTGGTATGGCTTTCCCATCTGCTGTAAGTCTTGTGGAAATGAATCGAAATCCAAACAATCGTTTTGCACTGATTTGAGCCATAAAATTATTTATAGCTAATATATTAACAAAGGACATTACTGTATGTTGAAATTTCGATAAATACTTTTATCAACTTAAAGAATTCCACAAATAATGTATATCGATAACAAAATCGAAGAGGCTATTAGAACCTCTAACTTGTTAAAAAAATTGAGATTATTAATTGCTAAACTTGTTATTACGATTTTTTACACATTATAATAACAAAAAATATTATTTTATATTAACACACAGTCCACTTCGAAAGGCAATGCAGACATATGATTTTGACAACGACAATTTTTATTATTTGAAATAATGGCTTCGTGCGTCTAGCACATTTAGCCAGTGTCAAGTAAGTGATATATTAATAATCTTTAATCATAGTAAATAAGAATGAGTGGTGATAAATGGTAAATGAGATGCCCTCCCCCTACACCCCTTGAGTCCTCAGTAAAGATATGGGACTATACTGAGATCTCACATAAGCTTCTTTTGAAAATTTGAAAAGTGATGTTAAACTGTTTTGCTACATTTATCAACACTTGTGTACGTTCACAAACACTTAACGGTTAATAATCCACCGTTATCACACATTAATGTTCGAAATATGACAAATTTTAGAAAATAAAACAAAACAGCAGACATGACGCTTTACTTTCCCGCCAAGAAGTCCTTGCTCCAACTTCTTCTTCTTCTTCTTTTAAATAATGGCTTCGTGCGGTTTGCACATTTAGCCAGTGTCAAGTTAGAAATATATTAATATCATATAAATTATAGTAAATGAGAATGAGTGGTGATAAAGATGATAAATGGTAAATGAGATACTCTCCCCTAAGCCCCTTGAGTCCTCAGTAAAGATGTGGGACTATACTGAGATCTCACATGGACTACTTGAGAGAAAATTTGAAAAGTGATGTTGCACTGTTTTGTTTGATTTACCAACACTCATGTATGTTCACAAACACTTAACGTTTAATAATCCACCGTTATTACACATGAATGTTAGAAATATCACAAATTTTAGAAAATAAAACAAAACTGCAGACATGACGCTTCACTTTCCCGCCAAGAAGTCCTTGCTCCAACTTAGAGAGAGTTGTCTTGCCTTCGACGTCACTGTGGTCAAAGGTAATTTTTTAGCGATGCTAAGCTCTAAAGATCTGGCATTTTGAAACTAAGGCTGTATGGCTAAGCATTTTTTGTCTGTGAATGTTAGAAAAAAGTCAATGTCTGATTTCTGACGGTCGAGAAAATATCGTTCGTTATTCGTTCATTTTGTTTTGACGTTCGATAGGGTAGCCGAAATGGTGTGTGATATATTTTGTGTTAAATCTAAAAGTATCTAAACAATCTTCTTTAAATTGACTGTTGTACTAATATTATCCCATTTATACATTTTTCAGTCGGCCCACAAGACATTTATTATCAAGCGCAAGCTTGCTAAAAAATTAAAACAGAACAGACCTATTCCCCAATGGGTTAGAATGCGAACTGGAAATACCATTCGGTAAGTTTTACATATGAAAACTAATTATTTAAGTGGACATATAAGATAAGAGAGTAACAATACTTTATTACGAAGTTCTGTTGTTTATACACTTAAATTATTACTAGTACATAGGTCGAAGTCAATACTCAGCTTTTCGAGGTTATGCTATTGATGTTCTGTAAATCATGAATGATTTTGCCCCATGTAGCACATTAAAGTGTAGACATTTGCAGACCTAGACTAATTATTGTACAATGTATCTAAAACATAAAGTAAATATTTACTTTATCAAATGCTCCACTGCCCATTTTAGTGGTCACGGTTTTAAAATTGGCTATTTAAATCATGTAGTCCGAAAATATTTACTGTAAATGTATTTTTTTATACAAGTATTAATGATTATTAGAGCAGAATTTGTTGAAATTTTAATATGGATTTTAATTACTCTATAACTCATGTTTGCTTGATTTATGTTTTTTTGTAAGCAAGCTAACACAGGGCAGCTAAGCAGCAAGCTCTTGTATGTATGTTTATGTTAATACTGCATATAACTGGGACTAGGAACAACCTTTAATTAACACAGATCAGGAATTTTACCTTGGTTGGGATCCTTTGTTTTGTGTATTATTAAATATCTGTTCATTAGAGCATATTTTGAACTCTCATTTTATAGTATATTTGTATGATTTTCATTTTCGATAATATTATAATTTGATTAATATTGCAATTTATGTTATTGATATCACAAACAGTGCCATCTAACACCAAACGTAGTAGTTAAGAGTCAGAGCCATCGGTATATAAGAAAATTCAACCCACAACCTTAGGAGTGTAGTTCAAGTTTATTGACATCCTATTATCAGATGTAACCCTTATGTCAAAAATTGTTCTTATTTTGGTGTTTACTTAATGAATAAGTACTCATCTATGTAAAATAAATTATGGGTGACTATGGAAGTGTTATCCTAATAGTTGAAGCGAGGATTGGGTTGAAAAAAGATATGGTATATAATTTATCTCTCAAATGTACACAGTCATGTACATTTCAACCTAGAAATATCTTCCAAGCCTATGTTAACAACATTGTTTTATTTTATCTTAACCAAATATTATTATTTTCAGATACAATGCCAAGAGGCGTCACTGGAGGAGGACAAAGCTTAAGCTGTAAATGTTAAATTTCTATATCTTAAGCTATAAAATACAGATTCTCCGAAACTAGTTACATGTTTTATTTAATACAATAGTAAAAGTCTTTTAACTAAGAAGTTTTCTTGGAAATGGTAGATAGTAAAAAATGAAAAGCACTATATAAGTAAAAACAAAGGCAAATTTATTTTTATTGTTTATTAAATAATTTAAATGATTATTACAGGCTTTCCTATCATAAATCAAATTACAAGTTCAATGCTTTTATTTCACACTATCATTTCAAAGGGCTTGCCATCACCATCATTTATCCTATTAAACAATAAAGGTGTTAGACACTTACGACTTACAAATTTACCTGGAAAACAATTATGTATCGGAAAAGCTTTGCAGTAAACCAAATATATAAGTATGTCGATTTTTCATTTTTTCTAAAGTCCGGTCATATCAGAAAAAAGTATTGTTCAATCAAATGTTTAATTGCAAACCTTCTATTTTTGTTTTGAAGTTACCAATAATTTTTTACTTTATTTTTAGTAACAGTAAATACACTGAATCACGTAAACAATGAATAAAGATCTGAAATTATTCCTACCAAAGCATCATGAAAATTAATCTTTACCTAATTGAAGTTTACAAAAATAATATATAAAATAGTATATATATACAATCAATAATTCTTGGAACTTATTTATTTATTTATTTTCTTTCGCTTTCACTAGTCCACGTCCAGGCTAGGCATCAGTTCAGTCTAGACCTAGGTCATGAGTATGAGCACTAGTAAAAATTAAGCCTAATCCTTACTAATATTATAAATGCGAAAGTAACTCTGTCTGTCTGTCTGTCTGTCTGTTACTCTTTCACGCCAAAACTACTGAACGGATTTAAATGAAATTTGGTATACAGATGGTCTAGACCCTGAGAAAGAACATAGGCTACTTTTTATTTCGAAAAGGGGGTTGTAAAGGGTTAAAAAGGGGAGGGAGTGAAAAGTTGTATGGGATTTCTTAATTTTAAAAGATAAAACCATGAAACTTAATATTTAAGCACTTGATAGGAAATAATTAAACATTTGTTCTAGCGTTTTTGAAATTTCGTCCTGTGAGAGATAAAATAGGGGTTGAAAGTTTGTATGAAGTTCGTCATTTTTGAAAATAAAAATATAACATTTTGTATTTAGACACTAAATAATAAACAAAAAATCGTTTGTTCTAGCATTTTGAAATTTTTACCAGTACGGGGTTGAATGTTTTTATGGGTGTCCTTCATTTTTGAAGATAAAACCATGAAACTTGGTACGTAGGTCTTTTAGGATGTGCAGAGTTTTTCTACAAACGGAATTCTCGAAATTCGAACAGAACGGAACGGATTCGGCACGGGAACTACGACGCCAAACTATTCTAGGAACATGATATTTAAAAATTTTGGGTGTATCAAGTTTAAAAAATATTTTGGCTTTTGAAGTTATAGTTCCTTTTAACGAGTTCTCTGCATCGCCGCCGCTGATATCTACTATACCTACTAATGATTCTTATTAAATAATAAAAATGCTACCCAAAGATACTATTCCACGCGGACGAAGTCGCGGGTAACAGCTAGTTTGAAATAATTATATGTTCAGCGCTCGTAGCTCCGCGGTGCTCGGTGGTCGGAAACAATCACCGAAGTAAAGCAGAGTTTATAGAGGTCAGTCATTGGATGGGTGACCGTTTGTGTGGCATTTGATATCGAGCTCTTCCGTGCTTCGGAAGGCACGTTAAGCCGTTGGTCCCGGTTATCACTAAAAATGTGTTAGTCGTTAAGCATAACATGGCTATGTTAGAGGCCTAATGGGCGGCTTGAAAAATTCTAACAGCAGGACGCCATACACCTGCCTCCGCCAATCCGCACTGGGTCAGCGTGGTGGAGTATGACCTAATACCCTCGCACCTTGGTATGTGAGAGGAGGCTCGTGCTCAGTAGTGGGACGTTAATGGGCTGAAAGGATGATGATGATATGTTCAGCATTCAAATCAAGAAAGCTTTCAAACTGGGTACTACTATGAAAGAAAATACTATATTCATTACCTTCTTCATTTGCCTAGCGACTATTATTTCGCAAGCCATAATAGCTTGGCGTTTTTCAGCTAAAAACAAGATCGCTTTAAATCGTAATGGGCGATTCATAGTGAAGTGAAAAACCCCTTGATTCTCGCTCTTGAAATGAACTATAGTAAACGTGAATCATCTACATAAATTTTACTAATGAAAGCTACTATAATTCTAAATTTCATTTTTATATGTATAAAACAAATACGTATTCTCAATCCGCCATGTCCAATCATTTTATAAGCTAAAAAATACGTAAAATATCAATGGGTAGTCAAGATATAATAAAACAACAAAGTGATGATTTCATTGTATGTAATCTATTTATCATAGCTGTAATACATCATGTTAAAATTTAGCTTAATATCCAAGCAAAAGCTCTTCAAATAAATGGACTGGACTTGTTCCGTGTTGCAAGACGCTCCACAAAAGTACCTACTACAAATACAAAGGTATAAATGAATAACTATTATCTAACGTAAGCTTGCATTGTTACTGCGTACGTATTTTGTAGAATGTAAAAGTAGAACGGTGTAGTTATGCTTAACAATTAATTAAGTAAGTACTTATCACATTTCATCTTAATACTGTAAATGCGCTGGACACAAACTTAGTCCCATTGAAATATGAAACTACTATGTCAAGTCGCGTCTTCTTTGGAGTCCTTTTTGGAATTGTCTTTGTTTTTCGCAGCAGCTGATTGTTGTAATAACTCCTCTAACAGTAAGTCGTTGTCTATTAGCTCAGTACTGCCTGAGGTCTGAAAAAAATATAATGTTAACGTTAAGAAAATTATATCCACAATGCTTAGAAAGAAAAAAACATCATAAAATAATTTTAAGTAAGTAGTACGTGTTTATATTTTATATTCAAAATTGGCGAATTTGTCTATGGGGACACCCTTCATCGAGAAATAATACAAAAGTCAGGGGAGATTGCATCATCACAAGCACAAGTATGGAAAACATCATTACGTACTTTACAATGACCAAAGTTTAAATAAGAATGAAACTTTAACTTCCAAAATAAGCAGAACATGTAGGGTAAGTTCTTCGACAACGGGCAAACTTAGAGCGGAAACAAGACCAACCACCTCAGCTCAATATTTAGACAAGGTCTTAAAATTAAACTATTTCAACAATAAATAATAATCTTTAAACATCTCCACTTTTAAATAATATTACCCTATCGAAACGCTACTGCCTGTGCGCTGTGCGTGACGCTTTACATTGTAAAAAGACAGAGCAAAGCTGAGTGCTACGTGTTAATTGTTGAAGGTCAAAAAAATCAATACACTTTCTTTCAAAACTTAATTAAAACTAATTTTAGCGTTATAAGTTCTTTTTCTTAAAATCGCTTTAGCGCGCGTTATTCACAAACACACACAGAGACGCGGTGTTTTGCGCGGGTTTCATTGTGTGTAATGCATTAAAAAAATTGTTTACCAACAATATTTTTTTGGATTTGTCAGTCATTATGAGTAATATGCGTAGCCTTTGGCTTTGCTCGAGAGCTTTTCGCACCCTGTCATCATCATCATTTCAGCCCATTAACGTCCCACTACTGAGCACGAGCCTCCTCTTACATATCAAGGTGTGAGGGTATTGGGTCATACTCCACCACGCTGACCCAGTGCGGATTGGCGGAGGCAGGTGTATGGCGTCCTGCTGTTAGAATTTTTCAAGCCACCCATTAGGCCTCTGACATGGCTTAACGACTACCACGTTTAGTGATAACCGGGACCAACGGCTTAACGTGCCTTCCGAAGCACGGAAGCGCTCGATATGAAATGCCACACAAACGGTCACCCATCCAAAGACTGACCTCTGTAAACTCTGCTGTACTTCGGTGATAGTTTCCGACCACCGAGTACCGCAGAGCTACAAGCGCTTCTACACCCTGTACAGGTGTATATATTATATAATAATTATATAATACCTGTTGCGCGCTGACTGAGCGAGCCATCAGTTTCTGCAAATATTTGTCGCGTCGTCTCTGGTCGCGTATGCTTCGGAGTCTTTCGAAGTCTTCAGAGTCATCAACGCCGTCAACTTCATCCACTAAACAAAACAATAATTTAAGATTCAAATTTAAGATTTCAAATTCACCCTGTGCAGAGTTGATCTATCTTTAATTTATAAATAATGGTTATATAATATACCACCGCACTTTGGGAACGCAAAAAAATACATCAGGTAGTCTCAAAATAATTTGGAGACCCTATAAAAAAACACTAATCGTAGATCTGACCTGAATTTCTCTATTCTTAGTTTATCTTAACTGAACTTAGAACTGCGTTAAATATAATAAGTTATCAGTTACGTTAGATTTAGAACTTATTTTGTAAATATAGGATGTAATACTAAAGTTATATATCAGGTAGGCTAGTTTATGTTATATTATATTTAAATAATATTGTAGATTGATAATTAAAAAGATAGAATATTGTATTTATTATAAAAATTGCTATGCTATCGCATAAGGTTAAGAAACCTGTAATGGTAGCATAAGATTATAAATAAATAAATAAATCTTTCACAAAAGGCGACAGGGCCCATATTGCTGTGGAGATGAGGCCGCGGGTCTCCGAGATTGCCGAACGACAGTTGCGGGCTGAAGATATAAGGAAGATGACGTACTTAAGGTCTGACTGCCGGCTGCACTAAGCGAGGGGCCCACATCGCTGTCGAGACGTGGGCGCGGGTCTCCGAGACTGCCAAACGACAGTTGCGTGCTGAGGGACAGGGCGCCGGGACTGGCGCCTCCACTTGCTGCTAAAGTAGCGCGCCACGCCGCCGGCGCAGACGACGACAGATGATTACCTGCAATTCATATTCTTTATTAAAGCATCAATGCCAGAATAATAGCTGTTTCAAAAATAGTTCCAGGACGGAGAAGATAGAAGGTTTATAGCACAATGGATGTTATATATATGTTTGAATGCGCGTTAGATAGCGCTACCGGCTTTGTTGTACTAGCACAAAAATGGCGGCCCTGAAGATCATTTTAAAAACTCTCTTAATACTGCAGGTGAGCGATATGATAATATTTCTTCTGTGCTTCTGTCCCTACTTGAAACCAGAAAAATTATATATTTTGGATAAGACAGAGCACTTACAAATGTTAAGATAACTTATTACTGCAGCGGCGCTTAAATATTGACAATCTTATCTCGGTACTTTATCTATTGGCCAGACGAAGAATATGAATAAAGTAATAGTCAAATTAAATAAGAAATCCATAAGAAGGTTCCACCTAACTTCTGATACCTTCTATATTTGGTAGTTTTTACCACAAATATTGTAACGGATGGCGGCGGTTATTCCGCTCTGGATCCGTGTGGTAGAGTAATGAATCTCTCTCGGTTACCTATTGAAACGCATAACGTTTTGGGCCATAAACTGAAAATGCATAAAGTTGATACATAAATGCATAGTGTTGATGTATAATATTTTATTTTGTTTACCATAATCGTCACTCGCCATACCGCTATGAAGCATAACGTATAATAAATCGTATGCGTTTCAAAGTGTCACCATCTCTCTCACCTTGGAGAAGAGGAGGCCCGTGCTCAGTAGAAGGACATTAATGATCTGAGATGATGAAACAATGTTACCTTCAGATTTACATATATGGCCATAAACTGAAATTGCATTATTTTGATACATAAATGCATAGTGTTGATGTATAACATTTTATTTTGTTTACCATAATCGTCACTTGCCATACCGCTATGAAGCATAACGTATAATAAATAGTATGCGTTTCAAATTGTCACCATCTCTCTCACCTTGGAGAAGAGGAGGCCCGTGCTCAGTAGAAGGACATTAATGATCTGAGATGATGAAACAATGTTAACTTCAGATTTAATAAAATTGCCCTATTCATAAATGTTTTTATTTCGTTATGCAAATGCAAAAAAGACTCGCATAACGAAGTCGTACATACTTATCGCGAGACAAAACAAATCCAAACAGCTGTAACCAGCGATAATGGATCGTCATCAGCGGATTTATGACATCATCTGTCATGTGATTTTTGTGAATCATTTTAATTCCCTAACTAAGTTTGTGTTAGTTTACCTTGGATGACGGTTACAAACTAGTTTTGTACCAGAAAAACACCAGACAAAGTATAACTCCCACAGTTATACTTTGTCTGGTGTTTTTTCTTAATTTTTTATTTTCCTTCGCACTGGAACCCAAGAAGACGAAGTACTTCATTCTAAAGTTCGCACGAGTCTGAACCACGATGAAGATGAAGAATTCTTTAAAGATTGGCAGATGCAGACCGATTGTGAGGTATATCGAGCGCCAACGTGTTTATGCACGAACTTTAAGTCGTTGGTTGTCATTTATGACAAGTAAGGGAAATCACTTGCCTCCGCCAATTTAAACTGGCTCCGCGTAGTGGAGTTATGTATGACCTGAATTCTTCGTTTGTGAGAGGCCTGTGCTTAGAAGTAGGTTGTGAACAGGCTGACATTATGACTATGAGGACCGATATGGCGTGGACGTACTCCGTACTCCGCTCCTGAGGTCGTTCGATTCCCACACAAAACAACACATCTTTTTGGGTTTGAACATGAATATTTATTTGTTCTGGTCTAGGTGTTTCCTATGTATATTAAGTATGTCTTTACAACATTAAATGTATATAAGTAAATTTATCCGTTCTTCAGTATTCATAACACAAGTTCTAAATGATATTTATCTCAGAGCTTAATAATTGGTGTAGAGGATATTTATTTATATGACTGATCAAAAAATACTATAACTCCTACTCGACTTACTGTTATGATTATTAGCCTTGGCTGGAACATCAACTGGGTCGCTGGCTTCAGGAGGTGCAAATACACTCATTGCTGTCGGTCTGAAATAAAAAGTAAAATCTTATTTATTTATTTATATCTTATTTATAAAGATTCCTTTACAAAACATCTTGTCACATTTACTCATCAAGTGAATTCCAAGCCAAGTCTGGTTTTAAGTACCTAATAAAGTTTAACTGTCATAAGCTGAAAGATTGGCTGAGGGCCTTGTGGTACCGACTTAAAATAGTGCCCACCCCTCTTATCTCAAGTCGTATGAGACCACGAAGAAAAATCCTACCAGATGATGGGCAGCAGCCTCATCCTGCGTACTGCTTGAGCTGCGATCACCAACCCGTCTGCCCAGCATGGTGATTATATGCAAATACCCTCAATATAAAATATGTAAAATATTGGGGCTGAAGTTCAGCAGGCGACTACATATCGACTACATATGGCTGAAATGAAACTGAAAGTGATGAGGGGGTTGTAGGCATGAATAAGACTTATTTTTATTAATATGCAATCGGGTATTCTTTTGAGAATCAGTTTATTATATTCTTATCTAAATATTTTTTTAATTTTTTACTAAGATATGTTACTAAGTGGTATCTTTATAAAAGAAGACTCGTAGGCAGGTAATATCGCACTGCCGGATATTCCTCAGCGAAATACTCATTATGGGGGAGTTTAAGTTTGCTATAGCTTTGGTTTGTATGTTAGGTTTAAGTGACTAACCCAAAGAAGCGCCAATTGGGATTTTTAATGACCCAATGAGCGTTAAAATCATCTCGCCACTCTCTTGGAAATAATGAAAAGTGTGCCAATTTAATGACTATCCACCTAAAGGTTGTCTGGTTGAAATCTCTGTAAGCGAATAAGGCCGCCAATCATATAGCTTCTCTTTTGCAACTGTCTTCTTGTGCTATTTTTATTTTGGTGTGCAAAAAAGAATTTTCTATCTATTTAAGTTCTAAAGGAGGCACCCAAAAATCATTGTATTTTATTATATTATACCGTTAAAGTGTGACGTCACAAGTCGTTTAGGGTTGTGGGCATGCCCACCATACCTACAACAGTGGATCCGCGCTTGCGTTGCGTTGCGTTACGCAATAGCAAAAAAATAACAATAACTATTGAACTAAGTACATAATTCAGAGCAGGAAATATGCAATGTTAACATTCTCAGTAAAAAAATCATTATAGATAATTATCTACCAATAGAATTGTACTTATGTTTTTCCTTAGCAACTACGGTTCTTCTTTGATTTCTACACTCTGGTATTTATAAGAAACATTGTAAATAAAATAGATCTTGATCATAGCCTAGATTATGGTGCATTCTGTCAATTAATAATAAAATGTCGCATTATTATTCATATCTTGATTGCTATATTAAACTAGTTCTGTTTTCCCCAATAAAAGGTACTTACTTAATGTTATAAAGATGGTTTACTGACGTTTGGCAAAAAACGTTTCCCAAAGTGACACTTCCTAAAGTATGTATCTCAAATTTTCATTTGCACCATATTTTCGCAATTTTACAGTTAGCAAAACTATTTTTAGCAATTAAATTAGCAAATATTTACGTGGCAACTTTTCCATTATGTTTTTTTAAGCACAAATAAGGATAAACGTACTTATGATGTCATGTTTGAGTTATTCGTAGAATACGGACAGGAGCACAACGTAAACATGACACCAAAATTGCGCATTTTGGGTTTCGAACAAGCTAGTATGTCAAGTAGTATCTTAATACAATTTTGAAAACACACTGCTGCATTGATGTTTGTTTCACCTTGGACAAATAATTTACAAGTAAGAACTCCTATAATAATTATATTGTTTAAGATATACAACTTACGCACTGCCTTCCGGCCAAAGGGGAACCGAAAGAGGGTGTGGGGCTTACCACCAGCAGACGCGACTGTCAGCAGTAATACCCACTAAAAATCATCCGACGACGCCCGCCGCTTGTTGAGAAAAAGGCGGGGGCCAGTACCTGTGTTGCAGCGTCTAACACCCCGCCTGCGGCAAACGTCCCCCAGACCAAAACCGGGAGGACCTTCTCAGAGAGGCCCAGTGTACGTGCCCCTCCTCCTACCTCCTTGTGCGACCATAGCGTGTGTGGCCGACTTCTCGGAGGGTCCATGGTTAGACAGCAAGGGGCCCCCTGCCCCCGCTGCCTAATAAGTCCACAAACTATTTCACAGTGTTGTACCTTTCATTGAATTGGTAATAATTTTTTTATGAATGCACATAATTTTATCGATAAAACAGCAAGGACCAGATATTTAAATTTCAAGGTAATTTATAATGGGAATCTGCACGCAACGAAAGAGTGCTCTTTGAAGTTGCCTCTGTTTGTATTGTATGTGGTAGTTTATTACATAATTGCCATAGAGATGTCATTCAGAACA
Source organism: Musotima nitidalis (assembly GCA_949126915.1). Lineage (NCBI taxonomy): Eukaryota > Metazoa > Arthropoda > Insecta > Lepidoptera > Crambidae > Musotima > Musotima nitidalis. The sequence goes on along the minus strand of OX421418.1, from coordinate 10,563,710 downwards.
TGGCAATTAATCTAACGTATTTTTCTTGTTATATAAAAAACTAGGCAATATAAAGTCTGTTACAGAATGTACAGGCTCTTTATTTAAAACCCTAATTCGCAAAAGATTATTTGTAATTTAAAAGATCAAATGGGAGAAAAACGGACGAGACAGATACGACTAATATATTATTGAAAAATAATATATGACGTAACAAGTAGGTACGATACATTGGTTCTAAAATGGTTCCTCTTAGTATTGGAATACATTTATCAAAAATATAAATAAATATAGAAATAACGGCACGTTCTTCTTTTTGAATACAATATTTATCACCTACATAATATGACATATTATTTACATAATATAAATGCAAATTTTACTCTTATTGTTTGATTATATAATATGTGAGGAAGGCCGCTAGTAATATTATAAAGCAGAACATTGTACAGTTAGCCGCAGGTGAAAAGTAATACTTTGACGTTTGTAGACTTTGAAGTGATCTTTGTCACGTGGCCCTTCGTCTTTACCTGGCATAAAAATGTCTGTAAATATTTGTTACTTCTGTAAAAAGTGCTATGAGTACGAAACGTACCTATATCCTAGCATTATCCAGGTTGCCCTGGACTTACGCTTATGGCCCTGAATTTCAGTTATTACAAGAGCGACTGCCGTCTGACCTCCGCAACTTAGAGAGAAACACCTTTCTATGGTTAAACCAGCTGTCTGGATAGAAGACGGCACTGATTTTCTAATAACGACTGCCCATGTTCATGATAGCCGGGAGCAACGGCTTAACGTGATTTTTGGGGCACGGAGCAAGCGATAATTACGCACATAACAACATACATACATTCACGCCTGTTTCCCCGAAGGGGTAGGCAGAGGCAAATTATACGCCCACACTTCGCCAATTATATAGTTAGTCCCACGTAATAGGCGGCGAGCCTATTGCCGCTTACCGGGCACTGTTATGTTCGCCAGAGCCTCGTCCGTTGATCGGCAGGTGCACCACTTGCAGATGAGGTAGGATCCCTGTACACCTACAAAACTTGCAAAAGTCATAGAGATCAGGGTTTGAACCCGAGACCCTCTATATCCATCATAAATTGAAATCTATGAGTCAGGCTACTAAACTATCGCCGCTCATCATGGTTAGAAAATACTAAACTACATACATACCTTGCCTCCGGACGCTTGTGCATGCTCGTGATAGTGGCTTGCTCGTCGACTTCCTCGATAACCTCGTTGGCTATCTTCATACTGCCGCCGGCGGCTGTAGCTGGCTTGTTTAGCGTCGGGTTGCTTGACGATATTGTGAACCTGCTTCCTGTTGTAACAAAATATTCTGATTAATTTATAATACAGAGCTAAGTTTCATCAGAATCAGCAAGGTATTTAGCTAGGATTCCCTGTTAATTTTTATTTAAATTATAATTTCATAAATATATTTGCCGTACACGAAAACCTAAAGCCGTCTGCTGTGGCAAAGCTAAACTAAACGTCAAGTTCTCGTACTCATACATAAAAATCAGTTTTCCCAATTTTTTTTGCGGCTTAATATATTAGAGACTGTTAGTGCTAAAAAAACTATGATTTATCATACAGACCATTTTTGAAGTAAAGTAAAAAGTTCTTTATTTTATAAACAATTACATAGAACTTAAAAACGTCAAAACAAAATATAAATACAAAAAAACTGAATATAACTACAATGAAACACGAAGCTTAGATTCACTTACATAAAAAAAAATAAAGTGTAAGTGAATTAATAGTCCAACGAAATATAAAGGAACATTTTAGACATAACATTATACAACACATAAATTATGTTTAAGGTACCTTAGTTAACTAACGGGGCTCTTTAGTCTAAGTCTACAAATCTTACACTGCGAGCCCGAAACCAGCCTGGCTGGTTTTTTATTACAGAGATATTTAGTTACTATGTTAAAATCCACCCACGGGTTAACCCACGTGGAACTTGAACAAATCGAATGCAAAAAATAGCTGCAAAAATGTGTATGCGGTAGAAATTCAATGAATATGTAATTATAAGAAACTGTTGCCCACATATCACATTGGTAAACCAAAACAGTTCTTAAATTAAAAAACCGAGTAAATTTGCAAGGTCTCTGACAGAACACCCGTTAAAAGCATTGAGAAACAACTTCCAAGAAGTTATCAGTAACAAAATGTTTAAATCTCAGATCCAGTTTTTTGAAAGCCAGTAAGTACTAAAGAAATATAATAGCAGCCAGTTTTTAGGTAACCCAGGTTGAGCGCCGTTTTACAAACTCTCCAATTCTTGTTATTTGGCAATAGGGATGCTCGCAGTAGCTTAACCACAACAACAAAAAAATTGTGGTATTTGTCAGTTTCTTCATGTACGAGTTATTTACTAATAACATTGAAAGGGGGCATAAGGATCCTACCAACATCTCAGGAGCCCAAGCCAACCTCACCTGCATGTAGCGCACCTGCCGATCAACGGACGAGGTTCGGGCGAAAATAAAAGTCCCCGGTACGTGGAAATAGGCTCGCCACCTATTACGTGGGATCAAAAATATTATTGGCGAAATGAAGGCGTATAATATGCCTCTGCCTACCCCTACAGTGTTTCCCTGAATGCGTGATTTTATTGTATGTATTGAAAGGAGCGTTGAGACCAAAACCAAATGAAACCAAAGAGACAAAAAAGTTTTTAACCCTTTAACAGGCAGAGCACGTTGAAAATACTCATTGGTTTTCTACCTTAAGTTAAGCACATAAGGTTCAATTTATGGTGGTCATATATTGACCATTGCCTGGTAAAGGGTTAAACTATTTACACAGTGTCACTTAGACCAAAATATATAAAAGAAAAAAAAAATTTTTGGGGTCGCGTACATCTAGAAACAATTCTATGTTTCACTTTCAAAATATTCCTGTGAGGGAATTTATTGAAAAATTTACTAAGCAATATCTGCACTTACTATGTAAAATTTATCTTGACGTAATTACTTTGCAACAAAATAGCTAAAGATTAGTAAATTGATATCATCAAAAGGTTAAATATATATATCAGATACTGGTAATAACATCATCTCTTCGCGGTTTTATCATAAACATATTATTATGCAAACATTTCTAATTCTTATTACTTATTTTACAATTACCAGAATAATGCGAAAGAAATATTTTTTCATATAATTATGAAGTTCTTAGATTAGCTTTTACTGGACATAAATATAGTTTTGTAGTTATGTTTTTCGTATAGATTGTTGTTTTTAAGAAAATTTTGCATACTTCGTTTAAATCAAGGGATGTGGTAGTTTTAACCCAATTCACGAATTATGCAGTTTGGCGGAATGTATTCAAATTTAATTGTAATTTGGAAATAAAAGTCTTAAATTTTTTTTTTTTTAAACAACAACTATCGATCTATTGGTGTTATGTATCTTTGTAAATATAATTATAATGTAAAAAATGTTTAGCCTTTAGTCTCGCCATATGCCCATTAATGTGGAAATTTAGATGTAAATTTACCTAATTATTATGAGCCTAGTCATGAAACTTCCTTGATGCCGATATTGAAAAAATATCCATGTTAATGTACCTAACTACGAGTGTAATGTAAAAAAAAAATAGATTTTAAGCCAAGCTTAAGCCCATATTCTATTAAGACTTCGTGTGGAAATTTAACATAAAATAAAAATGAGATAAATATTAGGTTCAATTTTAGATTAATTCTGTACAAATAATCCAAATGGCTCCATTTTTTATCCTTCACTTAGCACAACAGTCCTGACGAGTACCTAGAGTATCTAGACTCAAACGTTTGAATGATTCAGAAGACACACATTTGTCTATCACACTAATCTTACAAAAAATATTTAACCGGAAATCATTTGCCGGTGCTGCGTTTTCACGTACTTTTAGCAGTTCTCTTAGTAATACAGACTAAATAGCTTCCCAGAAACAATTCAAATAGAGTTTTGTAAATAAACGGACTTCACGTGTACAGTACCTAACAGTGCTTACCGATCTGGAACCCATGAGTGAGGATATCTAGTCATGATTGTGACGAAAATTTTGAGGGCAGCTTATATAGGCAAACTGAAGTTCTCGGAGAAAAAAACATCGCGGGATCAACCTTATTCCCACTATTCAATAAAGAACAAAATTTCAGGTGCAGGCAGAAGCTAATAATACAGTATTATGAAACTGTTTTAAAAATAAACAATAATAATATGATCTTAATCATTCAGTACTCAGATTGTAAAAAAAGACTCAATTTCATGTAGTTAGACGTAGTTGGACTTTTTTTTAATTTCACTTCATCTTGCCTAATGATAAGCAGTCGATGCAGTCCGAAAAAATGAAGATGCTTCATACTGTGAAACAAGCACGGTACAAAGCGCACCAACTCATGACGGCCTGCTAAAATTCCGTTTCACGCCCCGCTTAAAAGATCCAGGATTATACGAACTAAGGAACACATGAGCTGGCAGCAAAATGAACTGTTTTTATTGATATTACAGACAAATTCTTTAATATCAAACAAATAGCACTGCATTATTGAACTTTGTCACTGTATATACAGTGGTATTTCTATGCAATCATGACAAATGAGGAAATGTGTGCCTAGGCAGTACTTACACATTACAAGAGATGTCATATAAGGGAAGTACCTAAGTAATTTATCAACGACACTCCTTCACACAGTTTACGTAATAAAGAGTTATCTGATGTACAGCAATCTCGCGCTGGTCAATTGATCAAATTACAGCGATGAGTTACTTCCTATAAGCACTACGGAAGCGCAAGGGACTTTAAATTAAATATTGAATACTTTATTATAATATTCCTTTATTATTCACATAAATATTCCAAACCATTCATTGCGAATAACATTTTTTTTAAAAATTTAAGAAAATTAATTAAACCCATTATATTCATATATTTTCGAGATAATTTTCTAAGCCAGGATATTAAGTATCCTAAATGAGCATTCATCCCTATGTATGAATTGGAAATTGGATTCAGGGTTATTCTATTTGTAGTAAAGTATCTTAAGAATGGAAATTAAAGTTTTATATGAAAAAATAACGAATAATAAATGCTGCAGCCATGCTATCGAGATATTTGACAGACTTAGCAGCTCACCTCTGCATAATTATTACCTGTCTGCTGGAAATTGTTTTTAGTCATAGATGTCTTTTGCAGTGATGTCATGCAGGTGCTGAAGTCCAATATACTTCAACCTTCCTTAAAAAGTTGTACAATTTTACTCACCGCCGTCAGTTTGTGATCCAATTGGTGCGTTTCCAGGTTTAGAGTCCTCTTTAGAGAACAGCCTCTTTAGCATGGAGGTGACCGAGTTGTTCCTAGTCATCGGCGTCTGCTGCAACGACGCCATGGAGTTGCTAGAGCCCATCGAGTTTCTCTCATCCTTCTTGCCACGTTTGCTACCTCGGGACACTATGAAGTGGATACCGGACGCCGCATCGTCGTTCATTTGTAGTTGCTATGAATACGAAAGTAAATTTTCTTATACAACCAGAAATATGTCTTTATATACCTTACCTTTAATAACAACGGCCGACTAGTTCAGAACTTTAGGGTTAAATTCAGGTCTATTGACATGCAGGACGAAACTTTTTTGATTAAAAAAAAAATTACAAGAGTTTGATTAGATTTAAGGTTTGAGTAAGAATTAAATTTGAGTATCTTAAACTTAGACAATTAGTTAGGTACAATTTGTTATTTTATTCAAAAAAACATTGTTCTTTTGCACAAATAACATTATAATGAAAAATTATTATTATATTATATTAATTAGCGCAACATTTATTTAGTAGGTATAATTAATATAATAGTACTTTCAAAGAAATTATTTTTAACAAATTAGTAATGTTATATGTTAACAAATAACACTGAAAGGCATTAGTTTAGCAGTCACACAGCATCGGAAGAGCATTGGGTTAGAAGAGAATAGCTAAGTTAAAGTGACGCTCACAATAATTGTAGAAACATCGACACTAGAAAAGTTAAACTAAAAAAGGGTTAAACAACCAAATATATAATATATTAGGTCGGGGAAAAAGTCTTTTCGCATAACGTAGGTATAAACTTATTATACAATTTTTTTGCATGTACTATTTGTGTCTGGCTGGTTTTGGTAACATTAAAAAGGTTCCATTATAAAGAAAAGAAAAAAATAAAAAAAAGTTGTTTCCCGCTATTTTTCATTTGTTTTTCTCTCCGTAAAAATGAGTGAATCTAATGAAGAAATTCGATACATTTTAAAATTTTATTATAAAAAAGGCAAAAATGCAACTCAAGCAGTGAAAAAAATTTGTGATGTTTATGGACCTGATGCAGTGTCAGTAAGAGTAGCACAAATTTGGTTCAAACGTTTTCAGTCCGGAAATTTTGATGTTAAAGATGCATCTCGCTCTGGTCGCCCTGTTACGAATAAAATGGACGCCATTTTTGAAAGAGTGGAGCAAGATCGGCATATTAGTAGTTACGATGTAGCTGAAGAACTGGGAATTGACCACAAAACAGTTTTGACCCATTTGAAGAAAGCTGGTTATACAAAAAAGCTCGATATTTGGGTGCCACACGAGCTCACTCAAAGAAACTTAATGAACCGTGTACTCATTTGCGATTCATTATTGAGACGTAATGAAACCGAGCCGTTTTTGAAGAGACAAGAGACTGGCGATGAAAAGTGGATCACGTACGACAAGAAAGTTGGCCAGGCTTCACAGACTGTGGCCAAACCTGGCCTAACACGAAATAAGGTGATGCTGTGTGTATGGTGGGATTGGAAGGGCATTGTTTATTATAAGCTTTTACCGCCCGGCAAAACCATCGATTCTGCTCTTTACTGCCAGCAACTGATGAGATTAAAGGAAGCAGTCGAGAGAAAACGGCCGGAATTGATCAACAGGAAGGGTGTGGTCTTTCATCACGATAACGCTAGACCACACACATCTTTAGCCACTCAGCAAAAATTAAGAGAGTTCGACTGGGAGGTCCTAGTGCATCCACCATATAGCCCTGACCTTGCGCCTTCAGATTTTCACCTGTTTCGGTCTCTGCAGAATTCTTTAGGTTCTGTAAGGTTGACCTCAAGAGAGGACTGCCAAAACTATTTGTCCCGTTTTTTTGATCAGAAGTCCCAAAGTTTCTACAGTAACGGGATAATGTCTCTGCCCACAAAATGGCAGAAAGTTATTCAACAAAACGGTACATATATATTGTAAATAAATGTAAATAAACTTTGAAAAAAATGTCTTGACTTTTCATACAAAAATACGAAAAGACTTTTTCCCCAACCTATTATATTTAAATTAACAGGTATGTTTTAATTTGTTAGTTTTATTTATTAAAAAAGTCATAGGCAATATATACGAAAAGGACATAGGACCAAAATATGACCCGAGATTTATAACAGTGACGTTGCGGGTGACATACGTTAGGTATTCTATTTTGAATATCTTTAGCCAGTTAAACAATAATACAGCTGTTATGCAGTTGCTCACTGTCGACACAGATGAATGATCAGTCTAAAATTATAATATTACAACCGACATTCAGGCGAATTCCTATGTCCTTAACAGTTTCATGCTATGGCTTACACATGGGCTGTTTTACTACCGTTGCGGTTTTCCATGACGTGATGTTGAGTTAGTTTAACTAATACGCATTAATCATTCAAGGGCTGCCAATCAACAGCAAATGTTATATTTACGGAAATTAATACCAGTTAATAATGTTATCGAATACGGAATTAGACTTATTTTTTTTATCTTTGATTGTATATAAATTTCGTTATTTAATCATATTGCGTTTTTTATATAGATTAACTGTAGTAAAGATAATCAAAAGTACTCTGATAATTGTACTAGTTACCTACAGCGTAAATAGAATTACACGTGAGACTTGATAATTAACTTATTTAATGTCTTTAGTTTTTAAAACCACTCCATATGAAGTCCTGAATAGTGAAGCGTACATAAATTAGAAAAGAGGCTACAAATATTTCACGAAAAAAGAAATATATGACCGGAAAAAAATCTCATGTTGACATCGATCTATATATTTACTTTTGATGTTTTATAAAATTGATTTAATAAGCTATCGATGTAAAGTATTCGATTTTACAGCTTCGATATTGCTTATTTCACTGTTGCATGTGAAATACATTAAAATAAGAAATAAATAAAAAACAAGTTTAAAGGAAATATAACATTAGCCAACAAAGTTTTTAAGAAAAATATAAACACACAAGTTGGCAACCCTCAAAACCTCCACACTGCTAAGCTCCAATAACGATGAGCGTGCAGCATGCTCGTAATATATCAGGTCTAACCTCTGGCGGGGCGAACTTGTAACTCACGGTGTTGGAGGGTACCATCTCGTCGATTTTTACGGTGGAAGGCGCCACTGTGACCATGCTGCGTTGGCGCACCGGCACCGACACCTTCGAGGTCGAGGGCTCCGGGTGCTCCTCGCGTTGGTTCTCCGTAGCAATCGTGTACGGTAACTCCGATGGGAACACCTCATCCCAATATTGATCCCTGATCAACTCAGGATGTTCGTGATGCATCTCATCCACGATCATGTAGGAAACCTGTATCAAAGTCAAAACAATCAACAGTTCTGACAGTTTTACAATGACGCAGCTTTTTATTGAGCTAATAAGTCTATGCATGTTACTAATTATCAAAATCTCCATTTCTAGAAACGATTATCTTAAGTTAACTACAATACAACGAAATGTACTTGTATTATCATAAATTAATAATATAGACTATATCCAGGTAAAAACTAGACCACAGTTAAAAAAAAAAGTAAGTAATTACTTGTTAAATTGACAACGAAACAGACACTAATTAAAAAAGCGTTCACACGATTAACACAAGAAATGCAAATGGAGCGACTTGCTGTGGTAAATAGAAAATTCAGAGACAACCGGCAACACCACACGAGGGAATGTTCTTTTATCATTGTAATTCAAATCAGTATTTTTTTTAACTACAAATGTTTATACTACTTTTTTTTTTTTTTTTTTTTTTTCCATTTATTTGGGTAAACAAACAGTGACAATACATTATATATAGCAGCCTAACTAATACAATTGGTAGAATTGCCACCAACACCGTTTACCACATAATTAACAAAAGACGTGTTGGCGAAGTAGTGCCTCTGCATATCTTGCAAAGCACCAAGTTAACAAATTATATTTAGTTACTATACAAGCAATACATCCGAACAATTACATTTCACTGAACACAATGTTGACAACACATACACTATCATTGTAACACATGCAAACATACACATACCTATAGATACATATTCATTTTTATACATAAAATCACACATATACAATTAAATATAGATGATACAAACACACAGCACAGTTATACAATATTACAGGACACCTGATCTTACTTCATAACGCACTTGACTACCTTCTATGAATCAACGCAACACAGTGAGCACCTATCGGTCTACTCACTGCGCCTCACCAACTCTTTAAGTACCATTGTTTTGAAAGTACCTGGGCTCACTGCCATCATGTCTATTGCATTAAACTGTGTATTAAATGTTGACACAATCCGGTTAATTGGTGATCTCTTACCAGCATTAGTACGGCATCGATTGGTCGCAAACAGTTGGCAGGGGTTACGGCTGTGAACCCTGGTAGGTATTTTATAACTTATCTTATTAATTATTGGAATACAGTCGTATCTATTATGGCACAAGTCATAAAGCATACACATTTCCAATTGTGTACGTCTCTGGCTAAGTGTCAATAAGTTATACCTATTAAGAATCTGTTCATACGATTGGCGGCATTTAAAACATTTATATTGCATTGTACGTAAAAACTTTTTCTGAACGCTTTCGAGAGCCTTAGTGTATTTATTATAAAATGGATTCCAAATGGGCACAGCATACTCTAGCTGAGATCTTATTAATGCACTATATAGTTTAAGAAAAGTAGATGGTCTCCTAAACTCTACTACTACTTTATATATTATTTCATTAAAATCTTTTATTCTATTCAAGGAATAACATCTCTGAGATCTCATCTTATCGCCTAAGATTATTTAAGTAAATTGCAATTGACAAAAAGTATATTAACGAGGCCGGGGAATATATCTCAAAAGCAAATAATTATATTTCAGCTAGTCGCTCCGTGTGAAGAAGAATCGCGTTCAGTGAGACATAACTCATCGTTCAAATATCACACGTACATCATACTACTAACCAGACAATATTTAAATCATGCTAAAATTGACCTGATTCCACGACGTCTAATACACCTGTTCTTGATTTCGTAGTTTATTATCTGCATGAAATCAAAATTTTGTATTTTCAGTAACACTGCGTACTTAGTCAAAAATTATGTATTTAACTCAATTCTCAAAAAAAAAAATTTTTTTTTTACTTAATAGTATGTTTATTAATTCTGCAAGTAAATTTACCTGCAAATTCCTGTCAATCAGCCAGTTAACTTCAAAGTCATCGTCATCTTCACCGAAGGGGTTGATCAAAGACTCGGCCACTTTCAACCAGCCCATGTAGAAGAAGAATTCCAGTGTATTGAATATTGGAAAATAGAGATCAATGTTACTTATATTTGAGTGTGAATGAGACTCTAATTTGTTGTCAACCCATTGGCTGCCCAACGCTGATGTTATAAAATATGAGTATACTGCTATGGTAACTACCTGAAAGGAGGACAAAATTAATGCCATTCATACACTAAACAATTACTAATACAAGACGTAATTTCACACAAAATTTGGGAATTCCAGTCACCAAAGTGTTCAAAAGGTGTTTGTACCGTGATTTAACATTTACTGAGAACGCACCTGAGTATATACAAGTGGGACACTTATAGTGTCGTAGCTGAGCAGCAGGCCCGCTTGGCCCCTAAATTTGTTGAGCTCGTCAATTATAGTTTTAACGGCAAAATCATCTCTTATCCGGCCCTCTTTCCGGGCTCTCGTCACTATACTAGTTGCCCATACTATAGGTAACCTAAAAAAATATGTTCTCATGAGACATCCTTTACATAAAATATTTTAAATTTAATAATACCAATATAGTACGCACCAATGTTTCGAAGGTTTTGGAAACTTTTCATTAAGATTATCTAGAATAGCCTTCTCATTTTCCAAAAGAAGACCAGCTTCTACTAAATTGTTAAGTGTAGGAAATCTTTTCTTCACTCTAGGAGAGATCATAGTTAGCACCATTGTAAGGCAAAGGCACACATATCGTACGATAGTACGTCTCATCAGCCGACCTCGTTCATCCTGACAATATTCGTATTAAATATAAGTCATGTATTACCTACTAACTGATAACTACCCATATACCCAATGAATTAATCTACAAAAAACATTGATACAATAATAATAAGGATAATAATAATGCGCTAGGTGTGTTGTTTTGTAATACTTTGTTATTATTAACTTCTATTATCTTACCTGACCACCAATTGCTTTAGTTTCGTTTAAGTACAATTATTATCAATATTATCATACCTTTGTTATATTTTTTGTTTAAAAAAGTTAGTTTGAGGCTTGAAGAAATTAGATCAAGATTTATTTTTTTGTAATAACTGTATGTTCCTAAAAATAGAACATTGAATATTTATTCACACGCAAGGCTCAATATAATTAATATCTTGGTATGAAATGTGCTGCGCAATTAGCTCTTGATTTTAGTTAATAACAGGAAAACCAGTACTTCATAATTTCATATTATTAAAATAAGAACGTAATATTCATTTTTAATACATAATAAGTGTAAATATACCTAAGAATTTGTATGTACTTAATTAAAATTATATAGTATTTATTGAAACATACAGATAAATGCTTAAAAATTCGCACCAGTTTAAAATGATAATTGAAACTTACAATTATATTATTTTTAAGAAGCAAGATGCAAAAAGATTTTGATCAAAGCCAAAACAAACGTATTCTACTCATCATAGCAGTATTACCTAAATTATTTTATAGAAACGGTTATAATTTTTTGGTGGTGAAAAATTGCTAATATTAAAAAACAATGAAACACGCGCAACATACCGCGTATGTGTATGTGTCGTTCAAGCTATTTGAAAAAAAACCTTTAGAAATAACGCTTAAAACTTGTTTAATTTTTTTTAAATTACTTTTTTTCTTCTTTCTTTTAAATAACGGCTTTGTGCGTTAGCACATTTAGCCAGTGTCAAGTAAGAGACACATTCATAATATACAAATCAAAGTAAATGTGTGGTGATAAAGATGATAAATTGTAAATGAGATTCCCTTTACTTAAGCCCTTTGAATCCTCAGTAAAGATGTGGGGGACTATACTGAGATCTCACATGGACTTCATAAGAGAATTTGAAAAGTGATGTGGCACTATTTTGTTTCATTTACCAACACTCATATACGTTCACAAACACTTAACAGTTAATAATCCACCGTTATTACACATTAATGTTAAAACATCACAAATTTTAGATAATAAAACAAAACTGCAGACATGACTCTTAATTTTCTCGCCAAGAAGTCTTAATTATATTTTTATAACTTTGAGACCTCAAAGGCTATTGATTGCATAGGTAAAGTCTCAAAGAAGAAAATGATCCTAATGCTAGGCAGGCAGGATACATAACTCTTGGATTTGATCTGAGTCTTGTCACACTGTACCTACTTGTATATATAATGGTCTGTCGTTTTTTATCTCGTGTGGTATATTATTTACAGTAAAATCGAGCTAAGCAAGTAATTAAGTTAATGAGATCCGCATAAAGAAAAACAAATACATTGACTTTATTTTATTACTCTACGAATAGTGACTTAGTATACAAGTGCAAAATAGTGTTATCAAACTATCAGTTTGAGTTTAAACGAATAAGTTTTACTATATTGTCGAAAAGCGTGTAAATGGCATCTTGTCGTAAACGAAATTAAATAATACAAAAAATTCAATCATAGAATTTTTATGCGGGATTTTTTTCAAAACAGTTTACTTTTTTTTGTAATAGAAAGTATAAGTTAGTTTTTGCAATAAATGTTTATTTGAAATGATTTGATTTTTACCCATAATTAAACACGTTGAATGACATTGAAAACAGGAAAAAGTACACAAAATCCCCATAGTTTTCAATTCAGTTGTAATATTTTTAATGTAAATCTTTTGGTGTACAACTAATTTATTGCTTAGTTATTTATTTTGGTATTAGCTTCACCGTTATAATGAAGATGTCTCTGACTATGTGATTTAGCACCTTATGTATATACCTACGAGATTAAACATATTTAAATAAACAATTTAAGTATGTTCTAATCTCTTATAGTGGCATGACAGTTCTATAAATGGGTTAAACTTATAATACAATATATTTAACTGCGATTATATAAAACTTGTCTGTGAGTACTTGAAAATCGATCTTAATTACTTAAACCAATAAAAAATCAAGTGAAGTATGAATTTCCGTTAATGTTTAAGGCGATTTGTGTTATCGTAAAGAATAAGTAATGTAGGTTTATTAATAGCGAGCTCAAAATTATAATATTACATACATACATTCAATCACGCCTGTTTCCCCGAAGGGGTAGGCAGAGGCATAATTTACGCCCACGCTTTGCCAATTGTGTGGTTGGTCCCACGTAATAGCTGGCGAGCCTATTGCCGCTTACCGGGCACTCCTTTGTTCGCCAGAGCCTCGTCTGCTAATCGGCAGGTGCACCACTTGCAGGTGAGGCTGGCTTGGGCTCCAAAGATGATCCCCGCCGACAGGACTCCACCTTGGCGTGGTGGGGGGGCTGAGTACCTCCCGGAGGCCAGGAAAAGATTACACCCAGAGGTTGCCGACTCTGGGTGCCCTTAGTACTGACTACCGGGGGGGAACTAAGAGGGACCAATGGAGGGCGCAGCAGGCGGGCAAGGAGGGCCCGTCAAGCAGCGCCAGGAGGGCCCGTCAAGCAGCGCCAGGAGGGCCCGTCAAGCAGCGCCAGGAGGGCCCGTCAAGCAGCGCCAGGAGGGTCTTAGCCAGTGGGGGCAGGGGGCCCCTGCTGTCTAACCATGGACTCTCCGAGAAGTCGGCCACACACGCTATGGTCGCACAAGGAGGTAGGAGGGGCGCGTCCACTGCGCCTCTCTGAGGAGGTCCTCCCGGTTTTGTTTGTTTTGCCGCAGGCGGGGTGTCAAACGCTGCAACCCAGGTACTGGCCCCCGCCTTTTTCTTAACAAGCGGCGGGCGTCGTCGGATGATTTTTAGTGGGTATTACTGCTGACAGTCGCGTCTGCCAGTGGTGAGTCCCACATTCCCTTTAGCCGTACGTCAACGAATTTTGTTACCGAAATAAAACAAAAAGAGCTCCAAAGATGATAGTAGGATCTTGGTACTTTTACGTAATAATATTATCCTATTAAAGTTATTTTAATAACCAGCTATTCCTTTCCTTACACGCTAAGACAATGGTCTAGATAAGATAAAAAGTAAATCTACTACACATAATTATCACTCCAAAATTAAATATTCAAGGCTACCTAACATCATCTGTTTACAGAATAACTTTGATTATTGCGACTTTGTTGTTATGTACTGAAGCCGTATTTTACACATAACACAAAATTTACGAATTATATCACACCTCCACACTGAATGTGTTATAATATACTGTCTTCTCCGATAGCTCATCATCATTATCTTAGCCATATGACGTCCACTGCTGAACATAGGCCCATCCGCAATAGATTTCCACATTGAGCAATCCTGAGTCGCCTGCATCCATCGGCTTCCCGCTGCCTTGACCAGATCATCGGTCCGTCGTCGGCTGTCCTCTACGTACGTTTGCCGCTTCGCGTTCGCTATTGAAGAACCTTAACAACAGCTAAAATATTGATTGAGTAGTGTAAGAGACAAGTCTTAAACTGATGAAAATCGTGATAAGCATTCGTGACCGTTAAACTTCTTTTTTATGTGTTTATAAGTCTGGGAATCAAAATCCTCTTTATTTCGGTCGAACTATGTTGGACATCGGCTTCCCCACATTTCGCTGCGATACCCGATTTTACACAGCTCTGATTCACCGTCTTTCCGCAAATTTTATATGGTCATCAGTGTACTTTAATATTAATATCCTGCCAACACTTTATTGTAAATAAAATGTAATAAATAATAACACATGAAATACATCTGATTTTCCTGCCACAGATAGTGTATTATTAATTCATATTGGGGTATGGGTAGTGAGTAAATGATGACTTCAAATTTGAGAACCCTTTCAAGGTTTTAATGTAAAATTGCAAAATAACCTTATGAGCTACAATTGTTCTTATAATGTACAATTTATATGTATATGTTACAAGGGTTGCAATGCATACCTGTCCATGGATGGTCGCCGATACAAACACTGCAATCGAATCAGGCCACGGTATGGTAGTGTATTGACTCCACCATCGATTCATTACAACCGACACATAAAAACCCAATACAAACGACAAAGGTATCACATTTCCATGAAAACTGCAATAATTCACTACGCCTTCAAATACTCTGCAATTAGCATATTAGGTATTTATTATTTTAAATGTCTTACAATGATATGACAAGAAATGAAATCAATCAAGATTGTATCAATCACCTTTTAGCATCTTCGTCTAATGCCAGGCGGTATGTTAAACTTAATATATAATATGAAAGCAAGAAAACTAGAAGATCTAGCCATACTAGCTTGTATATGCTCCCACGCCATCTGGAACAATAATAAATACATTTAAGATGTTGTGGGGGTACACAATTTTGTCACATATTAAATGCGACACAAACGGTCAAACATCTAAGTCAATTTAGACATTCAAAGCTAAGTACACAAATTTACAACGAGCTGAAAATTGATGAAATTGTTCAAAATATAATTATAAATAAAATTTGAGAGTTCCCCATCTTTTCTCTATATGGAAATGTATTCATTTTAATGATCACACATCTACTGCAATTCAGAGGGTCTCGGGTTGAAACCCCGGTCCTATGACTTTCCGAGGCGTGCGTATTGTGTGTTATTATTATGCTTGCTCCGTGGCTCGGAAAGAATTTTAATACGTTGGTCCCGGCTGTCATGAACACCTGCGGCAATCGTTATTTGGAAGTCAGTGCCTTCTAATATCCTGACAGCTGGTTTAACCATAGGATTTTTTCCTCTGGGTTGCGGAGGTCAGACGACAGCCACTCCACTCTACTGGTCTTAGTGAGCAGACCCAGTGCCCAAGCTTAAGCCTAGGGCAATCGGTATAATGCTAAGATGATTATAACTATATTTTCAGCTTAATCAATACAGACCATATACATAAAGAATATACAGTAACATAAAGCGGCTCACACTCAAATTTGATTGATGTTGTTTATTACTTTGCGAATAACAGATATAATAGATTAATAGAGATCGTAACAAACATTTTAGTGAGGTTTAATGACTAACGAGAAATGGCGATACGTTATTTCCAAGTAATAAAATTTTCACTCTTCTGTCCACTTAAATAGACTCAATTAAATTAAATATCTATACCTACTACATAAATATTATTTCTTAAAATGTTATCTAGAAAAAAAAATTGTTCTTATGAAATTAAAATAATTTCGCAAAAGCTCTACAGTTTCAATATTTTATTTCGAATATCGTATGTGTTTAGTGTTATATTTAAATTATAAGGTTTAGTTCTTAATATCGATGTCTACATAGACGATGTAACTAAAAGCAATGTTAAATAAATATTATTTAATATTCTTTAGAACTCAATGCTTTTTCTAGCTTTCTAATCCCAAACTATACTTGCTTGTATAGTGTAGTGAGAACTTGACAACAAATAAACATACATAAACAAAATGCAAGAATAAATTGTGTTCATGGACAAAATTTGTACAAATTCAGCCAGTGTGGAAATCTAACCTACGACCTCAAGAGCGGACAGCAGGAATACTGACATCCACGCTATATCAGTCGTAAAGTCAACAAACAGAGAACGCGTAAGCCATCTAGCTAGAGCATGGTTGACCTACTTTGTTTTGTTCAACTCTACCATTATCATTAGTAGAATAGTGATAATGAATACTTCAAGCATAAACAAATTGCACTGCTTTGAGTTGAGACCAAATCGTCTTTGGACGAATGTGGCGTTTGTTCGTTTATAACTAGCAGCTGATCAACAGTCTTTCATTCGCGGCCTATCATTTTTGGCACTTTATTTCAGAGGTCAATTTAATATTATTGCCACCATCATAATATGAAGCTTACACAGTTAACCTAATGTAAAATATTGTTGCTATCTACATTAAAAAGGTATAAAACATTATTTTGTCAATTTCATTATTATATTTCCAAAGGATTCTAAACATTGGTCAATGGGACCCCATTACTAAGATTTCATCCGTCTGTCAATTAGCAGACATGATCCGTACTTTACAGGGCTAAATTATTTCCAGAGCATGTGTGTATTGTCGCAACAACAAAAAATAATAGTAAACACAAGAAACAATATTTTGGGAGCTTTTGCTCCACCTTAACAATCGCTGAAATACTTGAACCGTAAAAGCAGCTTGAATAGTAAATAGTGTTAAATCATGAACATTAAAGTGCGCTGTATGTTACAAAAGAACCCTTCGCACGCGAACCCTATTCGCACTTGGCCAGATTTGTATGTTATTAATTGCTTTGAAGCGTGTTTATCAAAATTATTATCTTAAAGTCTTTTGTTATATAAAATAAAAATCTTGTACCAAGAATCAGATAAAAACGAATATGTCACTCTTTCATTAAAGCAAGCGAATTCATCATAATTATACAGCCTTGTTCTTTCGGAGAAATTGATTGACACAGCATTAAATTGATGTTGGTGATGTCATTATAGGAAGCAAATACGGGATATGACGTCAGTTTGCGTGGTCTAAAGGCGTAAAGCGAAACGATTGAGTGGGGCACCGCACATCACGTGAAGTTATTAAAACCGTCCAAGTCGTATTGTACATGCCTAGAAATCAGGGTTCTGTACCAGAACAAAAATTTACAAGATATCAAAATACAGCATCAGCTGCTGTGAAGTTACATTTATGCAGTAATTCATTAGGTAAAACCACTCTTAAATGAAACCCTGAATAGAGTGAGAGTGTCTTCCCATCCTTCTATTTTAGGATTTCACATCTTTCCATTTTACTGTAAAATTTTACATTGTCGTGGTACCTCCTAAAGAAATATATTTCTTTTGTAAAAGAATAATAAATATGAAAAATAGGAGGGATATATTTTTTCGAACGAGGGACTCGTTCTGATCATAACTTGCCAAGACTATACTTTAGAAAAAAGTGTTTTTATACACAGGTATAACGGTAACATCATCATCTTGGGACTGTCAGGTTAGAAGTAGGTATACTAGTAAAGTAGCCAAGTAGGATATTGTGAACAGCATTATACAAAGGGATAGATGGACAATCAGACATTGCCGAATTTATAAGCGTCCTGTTATGTAATTTAGCAGCAGAACCCTGAAAAGGCTTTGAAAATTTTACCTTGAATATCTCTAGATTCATTGACTGTGCGAATTAAATTAAGAAGGTTTAATATATATTCAACAGTGTAGTTAATAAATATTTGACGTCTCTTTAAAATTCAGCTTTTTAGTACAATTAGCCGGTTTTTTAGCCAGTTTGAAATGGTTAGTTATCAAAAAACCATTTATAACCTAGTTATCGAGTGTTATTATAAGTAAAGATTCAAAGGATTGTGCCTGTCTTCGCAGATAATGTGTTGAGTGATTTGAATAGGTATGCCTCGTAGAATTAGATTACGGCAAATCAAAATCACATTTGGTGTCACTAAAAATGTGAAAAGTATGGAAGTCAGCTATTGATTTCATAGTCACGCGATACAACATGTCGGTGTATCCATTAATTTTGTAAGTGTGACACTTGCATAACAAGCTACATTCATACACATAGCATAATAAATAAAGCATCTACATTACTATTCAGTTGACCAATAACTTATTACTTGGACTCAAGAGTTTAGTTACCTTTGGGACTATGTTCAATCTTTTATTCTCACAGCAAATTAACGTCCCCCTACTGGGCTCAGGCCCCCCACAAACCAAGCCGAGAGGATATTAGGTACTGTTTCACCACGCGTACGCTAATTCGGATTGGCAGAGGCAGGTGTGCGACGTTCTAAAGAATTAGAAAAGAATTTTTAAGCCTCTCAATAGGGCCTCTTACGTGGCTTAATCACTGCTAAATATATAGTGTTAACCGGGACCGACGGCTCCACGCGCCCTATCGACATTATTACACAAATAGTCATCCATTAAAGGACTGACCCCTGTAAACTCAGGTAAAACATCCGTGATCGTTTCTGACATTGCAAAGCTACAAGCATTTGGAGTTCAATATTAAAGTACCCAAATATTTTTGAAACTTTTAACAAATCACCTACTCCTTAAATAAATAGAGACACAATATGATCGATATTCGATTCTTTCTATAGCAGTGCAAGTGCAACGGACTGTGCAGGGCGGGTGGAAGTAAGTGCAGGGTACAATGCAATGAATAAGTAATATCTCTTGCCTAGTAACAACCAAGCGCCCCATTGTTAGACTCAATTCGAGACGTCGAATACCTTCTGCAACCAAATGCCTACTGCGTTTTACGAAATTTCAAGTATTGAAACCAAAGAGATTTCATATAGCTAAATGTCTTTGATTAAAACTTTACAAAGAATAGTACCTACTTAGTCATTTTATTAGGTAGTTAATTATTATAACTAAAAAAGTATTAAACACAAAGCAAACTATTAGGTATACAGAAAAATGGAGCCATATTTTCAATCGTCTTATATGAATTTCTGCATAATAAAATATAATATGACCTTTGATAATATTACATTACTTTATTAAACAGTTGGCCACTGAAAAACCGTCTATAATTATGTGTAAATATTATATATTAAGAAATTAAGTAAATATATTATATTTACTTAATTTCGAAAAGTTTAATAGTTGAAATAATTTTATTCAACTTCACAAAGCACAAGTTGTGTTATTTATTATTGGAACGAAGTTCCTCATCGCGCGTTGTGAAAGGGGGCTAGACGGAAAAAATTCTTAAGAAAAGTTGTCACGACACTTTCACGGTCTACTGGCTAGGATACCTGGCTTTCACCCAGGAGGCTCGGGTTCGATTCGGAACTTTTTGTTTCCTCTTTTTAAGCGTTTTATTATTTGATTTATTGATTTGTTTGTATTTTTTTTTAATGTTTTTTAATAAAATAAATTATATTTTTCAATGTAATTTTTAAAATTTTATTACAATTCCTTCACTAATTAATCGAAAGGAACTTCGTTCGATCCGGGTGTCCCTTGAAACCTTTCAAGTTTTTTTTATATTTGTAGAGCCTGTTACGCACGGCAAGTGCAAGATGTTATGATTTGTATTTGGTAGTATGTTTTCGTGGGTACATACTTAATAAGTATATTATCACAATCAGCCTACATTTGTCCACTGCTGGACATAGACTCTACAATTGCACGCTGAGCTCGATATTTAACCGCTGCACTGCCAGCGTCCAGTATACTGTCGCTCCACCTCACACCCCTTTAAAAAATAATAATCAAAGAATACAATTAAATAAGTATGTACTGCAAGGGTTAGATAATATAAATTATTAGGTCGGGGAAAAAGTCTTTTCGCATAACGTAGGTATAAACTTATTATAAATTTTTTTTGACTGTACTATTTGTGTCTGGCTGGTTTTGGTAACATTAAAAAGATTCCATTATAAACAGAGGTCGGAATTAGGTAGAGTTATTCATGTACTTACACTGATTTCACACAGCGAAAGAATATAGTGGATATGCCTCAAATCCCGGGATTAATTTTAAAGAATAGAAAAAATCCCGTTACTTTTTAATAAAAAGTTATTTACTTTTACTTTTTTAATTTAGACTACTGCACGCGCGACGTTGCCAAACTTACATCAATGATATTGGATTGAAATATGATATTGAAATCCCGGGAAGGTCCACATTAATATCAACATTTCGATGCAAGTACATAAATAACTCTACCTAATTCCGACCTCTGATTATAAAGAAAAGAAAAAAATAAAAAAAAGTTGTTTCCCGCTATTTTTCATTTGTTTTTCTCTCCGTAAAAATGAGTGAATCTAATGAAGAAATTCGATACATTTTAAAATTTTATTATAAAAAAGGCAAAAATGCAACTCAAGCAGTGAAAAAAATTTGTGATGTTTATGGACCTGATGCAGTGTCAGTAAGAGTAGCACAAATTTGGTTCAAACGTTTTCAGTCCGGAAATTTTGATGTTAAAGATGCACCTCGCTCTGGTCGCCCTGTTACGAATAAAATGGACGCCATTTTTGAAAGAGTGGAGCAAGATCGGCATATTAGTAGTTACGATGTAGCTGAAGAACTGGGAATTGACCACAAAACAGTTTTGACCCATTTGAAGAAAGCTGGTTATACAAAAAAGCTCGATATTTGGGTGCCACACGAGCTCACTCAAAGAAACTTAATGAACCGTGTACTCATTTGCGATTCATTATTGAGACGTAATGAAACCGAGCCGTTTTTGAAGAGATTGATAACTGGCGATGAAAAGTGGATCACGTACGACAAGAACGTGCGAAAAAGGTCGTGGTCGAAAGTTGGCCAGGCTTCACAGACTGTGGCCAAACCTGGCCTAACACGAAATAAGGTGATGCTGTGTGTATGGTTGGATTGGAAGGGCATTGTTTATTATGAGCTTTTACCGCCCGGCAAAACCATCGATTCTGATCTTTACTGCCAGCAACTGATGAGATTAAAGGAAGCAGTCGAGAGAAAACGGCCGGAATTGATCAACAGGAAGGGTGTGGTCTTTCATCACGATAACGCTAGACCACACACATCTTTAGCCACTCAGCAAAAATAAGGAGAGTTCGACTGGGAGGTCCTAGTGCATCCACCATATAGCCCTGACCTTGCGCCTTCAGATTTTCACCTGTTTCGGTCTCTGCAGAATTCTTTAGGTTCTGTAAGGTTGACCTCAAGAGAGGACTGCCAAAACTATTTGTCCCGTTTTTTTGATCAGAAGTCCCAAAGTTTCTACAGTAACGGGATAATGTCTCTGCCCACAAAATGGCAGAAAGTTATTCAACAAAACGGTACATATATATTGTAAATAAATGTAAATAAACTTTGAAAAAAATGTCTTGACTTTTCATACAAAAATACGAAAAGACTTTTTCCCCAACCTATTATTTTGGCAAAAAAGCTATGATATTTTTATTATTCAACTACGATAAAGACGACGCTATAGCTAACAAGTCCGTGGATCCCAATGGACTTTATTGATTTTGATTTTATGTTTTAAGTCATATTTAAATGCGAAAGTAATACTGTCTTTCTGTTGGTTTCGCTTTCGTGTTATTGTCTCATGTGGCTGTAGTGTGGCATCGTAATTTGTTGCTCCTGTGGGTTTAGTCATCATGTTTAAAAGAATATTGAAAATGCGAAAGGAACTCTATGCCTATGTAAGATTGTCTAAGCGTAACGGACACTCGCGTCTGTCTGTGGCATCGTAACGTGTGACGAGCCAAACCGATTTTAATCTTCAGTAAAATTTGATTCTTTGGCTATTGGTCCAAAGAATACTTTCTGGAGGAATAACAGGTCGTGCATCTCTCTATTAGCTGTAATAAACCACCTGTTGCGGTTTTCTGTCGAACTGGAAAAGGCCAATTATTTTGGTCTTTCTTTTTGGAAACCCGAAGTGATAAGAGTCATTGAAATCATTGTTGAAATCATAAAAATTTTGTAATAGGCTTTTTTATTTGGCCACAAATAAGTGTGTAAAAATTGTATTTTTCAGAAATCAATTCAAGTGTTTTTTTTATTATTACCTAGAAAGTATTTAACTAGTTACTACTTTAGTATTTAAAGTTAGCTATCCATACAAAATGGAGGAGAGTAGAAAATGATAGAAGTCAATGGAAGTAATAGCCAAAAGTAGTATCAACTTTAGTTTAAGTGCCTGTAAATTACAGAACAAAGGGCTATTTTATTATTACAAAAAGTATTTACGTATCTATTCTTTTGTATGTGGGTACAATAAATACCTAGATAACACTTGAATCAGAATAAATGTTTTTGAGGGATTCAAATATTTCTCCTGTTTGGGAAATCTATACACTCTCATAAGCTTTTCACCAGTTTTTTGTTTAGTGCAAGAGCAGGTTTATTATTTTGTGTGCTGTGAAGCACGAGTTAAGCTCAATTTGGGGCACATAATCAACATAACACTGTTTGAGAACATTTATTTTATTTTGGAAACTATTTTCAAACACATTTAAATCAAGCAAGCAAGGGTGCTCAGTGCCAATTCAAAAATATAATTCTAAGCAACAAAATTAATAAGACATTCTGACCAGTAGGTACCATAATTTCAGTAATTTTCAGATATTAAATAAAATTTTCCATGCAGCTGTCATGAACATCTTTAGCAGTCAATAGGAAGACAGTGCCTTCTAAAATTGTTACAACTGCTTTAATCACATACTGATGTTCCCCTTTGGGTTGATGAGGTCAAACAGAAGTCGCTCCATGTAATAACTAAAATTCAGCTATACCTCATTAAACCAGTGAGCAGAGCCTCTACTTGAGTCTGGGGGAACCGGGGTAATACCAGGATCTGATGATGATTAGGTATTAAAGTTAAAATAGTTTAATTTCCTTATTTATTGAGAAAACCAACAGCGTATACAGCAAAACAATTGACATAAGAACTTAGTAATAAAAGATAAATATAAAATATTTTTTGTATATATACTTAAACAGTAAACCTAATTTGAAACAGGCTTCAATACACAAATATAAAGTTTCACACCACTTTAAAAAATATTCCCATCATAATTGTAAGCCTAAACATACAATGATTTAGGCATATAATTTCCAGTTCTTCTGACTTTATATTTGTTATTAATGATGTGCTCTCAGTGGTAAGGAGAAAGCCCTTTAATATTTTTCAGTGCCACTGAGGGTGAGAACAAAACTGTGGACAAAGGTTATGCATATCTTCTCAAAAATTTATTTTTTTAAGCTAGTGAAGATAAATCCACGAGCATCATTTACTTACTGGAAAATTACTTTATCTAGCAAATAAAAAAATGCTAATTATTCAGAATACATTATGTAGTGTGAAAACTTTATTTTGGTACTTTTATTATACATAAATTAGCTTTTTTTGTATTATATAATCTAATTAAAAAAATATTTTATTGTACTCACCTATATAAAACTTTTAAAAAAGTTCCAAATCCACGGCAGGTTGCTACTTCGCCGGTGTAAGTCACAGTCATGATTTTTATTAAACTATCACAGATTTTTCAAACGTAAAAGTTTAAAATATTCACTATTTTAACAATTTTTATGGCAATTATAAAATTTTAGTAAAACAAACCACACTTCACAACACAAAAGAACTTTTGATCACATAAAATAAGATGCTTTGAACCTTTTTTCCTTTAAAATAAAAGAACACTCACTTTTAAGACAGAAAGCTTATATTTTGCTAAGTAAATAAATACTGTGATATTTTATCTTTCTTTCCCTTCTCCCACCGACCTACCACTTCTGAGGCTGACTACCACAGAATAAACATCATCAAGCAAGACTGATGCGATGCGACGTCAACCTGACAGTTGACACTAAGTGACATTAGGGATGCCCAAAATTAGTAGGAATTCAAATGTAATCGAATCAAACATCGATTTACTGTCAAGTATTAATTCATTTCTGAAATAAGGTATCGCTTTGAAGAAAGTATATATACTTCACGCTAATAAACTTGAATTGTGGTGTTGGTTAGCGGAGGCCTTAGAAAGCCTGTTATCTTCCAAATACCTGTCGCTGGCGAGTAGTTTAGTGACCCAAAAAGGACCAACGGGCTGTATGACACTTCATGATTGTATGTGCTGTTTGCCTCTGAAAGCCGATAGAGTGCAACCGGTGTGAATTTGAGAGAATGCAAGAAAAAGAACCTCAAATTACAATTAGACACAATAGGTGTTCACATGCAAGTGCGACAAAAAACGATGGCCTCTAGTAGATCATCAGTAATGTGTGTGTGATAAACATGCTACCTGAAATGTCGCGACGCGATTGTTAAGGTGATGATTTTCCGGGCCATCACAGCCTGTGGTAAAATGAGCGATTTGTTGAGATGGCAGCTAGTAGTGTAATAAGGCTGAGAGGGAGGTCTAGAATTGACCTAGGTCGTCGAGCACCAAGACGAACTTTTTCACCGCTATGTAGCCGAAGGCTTTAACTACAGAGGGTGATATGGTCCCTCATTATGTGTAACTTTGTGTTCTTATGACATATTTAGACGCATTTGCTTTAGGGCTTACCTTTACACCTATAGGAAGCTGATTGTACTCCCCACCAAAAGGAATATCTTCCACCGGGGGGATGGACAACACAGCCGTACAAAACCGATGGTGGTTGGGTGCTGTAATTCATGATTTCATTCATCTGGACGTTTCATTCATCGTTTAAGCTGTGTCGCTACTTCCCCCCGTCGATCCTTAAAGCTCAGCCTTCTGTGCGTGGAAGCATGAGGTGCCAGTGTCAGTTGTCTTCTGCGGTATGCGGTGAGTCGAGAAGCAGGAGCGATAGATATGTGCCAACTCGACATATAGTGGGGTTTTGTACTTAAATTAATGAACATTGCATAATTTATAAAGCAAAATCGGTACGTAACAACTGAGTAAAGAACATGGAAAAGTATTCCACAATATACTTATAATTTATTTATTTTTTCTTTTAATTATTGGCTTCGTATGTTAAGCATATTTAGCCATTGTTAAGTAAATAATATATTTATAATAATATAAACCATAGTATATAAGAATGAGTGATGATAAAGATGATAAATGGTAAATGAGATACCCTCCCCTATGCCCCTTGAGTCCTCAGTAAAGATATGGGACTATATTGAGATCTCATAAGGAGTCCTCCTTGAGAGAATTTAAAAAGTGGTGTTGCACTGCTTTGTTGATTTACCAACACACACATATATGTTCACAAATACTTAAGGGTTATTAATCCACTGTTATTACCCATTAATGTTAGAAATATCACAAATTTTAGAAAATTAAACAAAACTGCAGTCATGACTCTTGACTTTCGCGCCAAGAAGTCCATACTTATAATTATCATTATTCTAACAGCATAACAGGCGAATAATCGCGCACAAATCGAATCGAATCATGTTGATCACAAATCGGATTACTACACTACTGAATTCTTTCTTCTTGTGTGTGGAAGGAACCGTAAATGCCAAAATGGCCGAAATATGGTTTTGTTCTGTAAAGTTTAATACTTTTATTTTGGCTTAGCTATTGTTCGCAAATATTTTATAGCATTGTAGTATTAGTGACATACATGTTTCTTGCTTAACTATTCATGAACCTAAAAGACTGTTCTTTCAATAATGAGTGAAATGGCCAACTCTGAAGGGTCTTCTATTGATGTTGCAAAGCCGGTTCAAGATAATATTGTTGTTAAATTCCCGCCATTCCCAGGTTCGCACGTCTTTCTATTTAAGATTTGATTTATTAGGGGTATGATATATGCTTATTACTACAATAAATTCCAGATCCCAATGATGAAGATTTTGATGAAGATATTGGGGAAGATGAAAGGAATTACTACAAGAATAAGTTTCCAGGTCTGTTTTTAATATAATAAATACATATATGTAAAAATACAACATAACAGGGCAATAATTATTATATTGATGTTAATTTTCAGATTTGGAGACAGTAAAATCCTTGCGATTGCACTGTTCTGCCTGTGATCGCCACCTAGGATCTTCAACCCGTAATGAATCTCGTATGCGTGCACATCCCATGCTTCGTACGCTGGTGTGCCACACTTGTCACACTTTTTACAACAGTGGAGAGTTTGAGAAAGGAGATGATGGTTCAGAATTGTACTGTAGATGGTGCGGACAGGGTGGCCAAGTATATTGCTGCTCTGATTGTCCTCATGTTTTTTGTGCGGTACGAAAGGCCATAACATTATACGGTTATGAATAGTAAGAGTTATGCTCAAAAAACTAAGTTCTAATTATTACTTTTCAGAAATGTATCAAAAGGAATCTAGGGACGCCAAAAATTAAAGAAATTGAGAACACCGATGATTGGAAATGTTTTAAATGCAATACAGAATGTTTAAGAGACCTGAGAGCTATATGTTGGGCTTTACTGCGATATTCAGATCTTAAGAATAAGTAAGTAAAATTATTAATCTCTTACACTAACTGTCAAAAAGTGCTGTTTGAACTAAATACAGTGTTGACCTAATGTTATCAGTAAATTTGACCACTTCTTTGCTTTTCTTAACACATACAAATATATTCATCATCATCATCATCATCATAATACTTAACAAATATAATCATGTTCTACTATTTTTCCTATTGTAAATTAGTCGAAATATAGACACAAAAGGATCACTGACCTTTTAAATATTTCAATAATGTATTTTATAGTAAACTTTCTAGTAGCTTTTAGTTTAAGAAATTAAAATAAAAAAAATTAAAAATGCACAATGAAATAAGTATTATTTCATTAAACAGATGGTTTTTTTAAAAAGTTTTCCATTTTTGTGGTGTTTGCAACGTTACAATGTTTTTATAGTGTGCCTACAGAGTTGAGTATTGTTCCTAAATAGATGACTTTCATTTGTTAAATAGTCAATGTAGGAAAATAATGCTATGTTATGTTATTTGTTGTGAGTATATTTCAAATTATATTTTTTTTTAGAATGTCATACCAAACTGAAGATCCTGAGCTAAAAGAAGCATATCAAAAAGATTGTTCTGTGGATTATTCTGAATGTTGTAAAAATAAGCAAAGTAGACGTAGGGAAAGGCCTGTCAAAATAGAAATTAAAACTGTTAAAAAAGAAAAAGAACCCGATGCAGCTAAAAAGGCAACAGTAGCAGAAGTTTTGGCTAAAGTTCCATCAATAATACAGGTACATACTATTACTGCTGTAAAATAAAATTTACTTTTCCTATATTAAATTATCAATTAATGGTAAAACTTTTTGATATTGACTATTAAAAGGATTAAGAGATGACAAATTTTTAGTAATATTATTAAATGATCAAAATGTTGTAATTTATATAAAAAATTATGAGGAAAGCTCCTTGTCGCAAAGCGAGCAATGAAAAGAGAGAAGTTGTGTACTTTATTGCGAGATAGAATCAGAAATGAGGAGATCCTTAGAAGAATTAATATCACCAACTTAGCTCAAAGAATCAGTAACCTGGAGTGGCAGTGGGCAAGGCACGGCATTAAAACGTAGCATTGCCCGTCCACCTGCAAGATGAATGTACAACCTGATAAATGTTGCAGTATCGCAATGGATGCAGGCCACCCGTTATTGGTCACATTGAAACGTAATGCTTGTGTTCAGCTTTTAACGTCTTTGGGCTGATGATGAATGATGTTAAAGATATATAAATCATATATTGTGTCAATGTTCTATTGTGATAGCCATTACGTAGAATACTCTACATTGCATTAACTTTCTGGTTTGTAAGTCAAATGAGTTGTAAAATAGAGATTGAAGCAGGATATAATATGAAGAATTTTTCAGGTAAAGAAGTTTGCTTCAATTAATGCGGAAGAATCAAAACCTACACCGAAACCAAAAAAAGTTCTAAAAAGATCAATTAGCCCATATAAACCGAAGCCAATAATAATGAAGAATCCTATTGCAGTATCAACCAATCAACCAATGTTTACGCATATCAACATGCCTCCATTAAAAAAAATAAGAGTGAGTATATTTTATGGATTCAATAAAGTAATAAAATATTATTCTGTAATTACAACTATATAGATATATGAATACAAATATGTGTTGCAAAATAATAACTATGTGTGTGAAAAAGTACTTGTTAGTTTTTTGTAAATTTGTTGGTACAAGCTCAGTTATTTGGCCTATAAATAAGAGTTATTATGCAAGACGCATAAACCCTGGGCTAGTTGAGATCAAACAGCAACAGTAAATGGTTATCCAGTTCCTATGCATACTAGTTAATCAAGTATGTCTTTGTATAATAATACAAATGTTTTTTATAACGTGAAGTAAAATTATACCAAATTTAAAACCAGACACACAAAACTGTTAGGCAAAAAGTTGCAGTTTCTGCAACAACCATGGAAATCCAACTACCAATTTCCTGGGAAATTAAGCCGACCACACTCACTAGATATATTTTTTAAAATTGGCTTGTATTTAACGTGTTATCAGAATTAATAAATTGCCAACCCAACCTAACCTTTTTGTGCATCAAAAATACTGATTGCGCACCTAATCACCTCATTAGGTGCTCACTCAGTATTTTTGATGATCAAAAAGTATTTTTTAGAGGTTCAGTTTATTATATTCCTTTAAAATTTGTAACCTCAATGTACAAAATTGAAGCGCTCGTAGGTCCGCGACTCTAGGTAGTCTGAAGCGAAAAGCATCAGAGTTCAAAAATTCAAAATTATTTATTTCATAAAGTATTATACATAGTACTTGAAAACATTCATAGATACAAGGACTCTCAAGTGGGTGACCATTTGTGTGGCATTGAATATCAAGCATTTCCATGTTTTGAAAGTGCAAGTTAAGCTGGTGATTCCGATTATAATTTTAAAAGGATGAAAAATTTATTTTGAGCGCCGCACACCGCTAATGCCCCGTGCTGTAATTACAAGACTCAGGTTCCTAACTTGGGGGTAATTACCACCGCGAGGTAAAACTTATTTAGAGGGGGTAATGAGCGTTGTCTGAAATGCTGATTTTCCTTAATGAACATGCAAATTAAGTCTTTCAGACAACATCTTGGGTAGTGGGTCAGTAGTGAGTTAGTGACTAAGCTATAGGGGTAACAGACCTAAAAAGGTTTGGAAGCACTGTAATAGACTATTCAGGGAACCTTAGAAAGTACATTGTGGAAAATTATATTGTTTTTATTTGTCCAGAAGTTTTAAAGTGAACTATATTGCAGTTACCAATGAATATGAATTCTACACGAGTGAACCAGGAAAAGAAAACACCGTCTATTACATACGCCCGCATACGACCCAAACCGATATCTTCAATGCCGTTTAATGGATTTAACAGTAATGCATTTAACATCAATGACAACATAAATTTATCATTAGAAAGTCTAACACAGGTAAATTAATAAAACGTGTTATTATAAAACTTTATTCCAATCCAACAATCAATCATTACAGTACTTAGTCAATTAAGATGTCACTACTAAATAATTATTTGAAATATGTAAATCAGTAAAAATAGTAAATTTAAGTTATGCTCAATAAAACATCATCATCATATCGTAGCATTATTCTAGTGGCCCTAGCCTTTAAGCTTAGGGCCCAGGGTCTGTCTGTCTGTTTTTCCAGGGTCAGCGTACTCAAGTTAATGCCCAGTCAAATTTAAGTTGACATCATTCAATATGATAAAGGCTCTTTGTCGTTTTAGAAGATGACGTCAATTATGGGCCAGGCGCGGTTGCAGCCTGAAATTTTGGAGGGGGTCAATAATAATACTATAATTATGATGAATAAATTTGTCTTTATTGTATTTATCAGCTAGGGTGTATTAATTTGGTTGAGTGACATTTAAAAAACAAAAACTGTGTGTCCCACAAATGCCCGTGGTAAACTTCACCAACTAGCAGGACTAAGATATTTATTTATCTATGAACTTATTATTTTATATTGAATTTTAGGGCTTAGACATGGCAGCCGTGGCCGCCATGTCCAACAATGACAGTGGTCAGGACGATGACGTAGTATGCACCCCAGATTTTCCATTGGAGCCTTTATGTGAGGTAAAGTATTATGAAGACCAATATCTTAAACAATGTTATTTAATGTCAAATCAAGTTGTGCGCCTTTTCTCTTACTGCTGACTTGTGATAATCAATTCACACTTTATTTGAATGTATGTCCTATCATGTGCAATCATACAGTCATCCTGCCTGACTTTAGGGTTACTGAGAAATATGTTACGTTCATTGCCCTGCCGGTTTATATGGGGTCGGCGCTTTCTTTCGCGCTGTTCTGACATTCATGTCAGTTATTCGTCATCGACTTAACCTACATTTACGACCATATTATCATCTTTTACAAATTCAATCCTCGTCTCATAGCATCACCTTAGACTAGAATCGATTAAATTACTAACAGTTGATAAAATTCAATTTTACAGGTGACTGAAGACAACAATGATGATGATGTACAATGTATCACACCGGGCCCTGTAGCTGCACCTAAGACAAATCCTCTGCCTGCAGTACCTCGAACGGGAAGTACTTTACCAGAAATATCTTCAGACAATATTATACAAATGACAGATAATGATGTTACTGTAAATACTTTAACAGGAGGATTGAAATTTCGTGTTGATCCTCAAACATTGTCGTCTAATAAAATGTACCGTTTACCAGATGGTCGGATTTTCGCTATAAATGCTAACCCTAGTATGCCTGGTGGATACTCCGCAACTATTGTAGCGGTCACAGAATCATTCAGCGGAAAACCTACTGTGCCAAAAGGTGCTATATATGCTGCCAAATTAAGTGCTGTTAGCTCTGTACAATCTTCCACACCAACTAAACAATCAAATTCCAACCGCAGCAGTCGTGCATCAAAGGGGAACTCTTCAAATAAATCTAAAGTGACAAGGGGAACCGATACCGCGTCTAGAGAATACGATATGAGTGTACCAGTAGAATGGTATAGATACAATTTAATAGATGCTGTTGATGCATTAGAGTATCCATTGTCACGATTAAATAAATTAAAAAAGGAAGCAACTACCATGTATTTAAGGACACGGAATGTAGAAGAAATGCAACATCTTCATAAAACCTTAGATAGATTGCTATTTACTGCATCTTCTCGGTTTGATGAAATACGAGAAAATTTAGGCAAGGAACTAAAAACATATTTGACCAAGAAATCGGCTATTTCTAGTCTACAATGTAGCGAGGATGATGATGATGTTGAAATATTACCTAATTTGGATAATGATGACCCAATATTCATAGATGAAAATTCTGTAGATTCTTCTATAAATGAAGTCAATTGTAATAATAGTCAAGAAGTTGATCTAACAGGTGTTGGCAGCAGTGATCTTAACGATAGCGCGGAACATCAAATCGAAGATATTTCTGAAATAGATAAAATATCACAGAAGACTAAGGACAACAATACTCGCTCTCCACCACCTGACAACGATAACCACATTTTAACAGCTGAAAATGACAATCGTTCCCAAATAGGTGACTCTCCCAATGCATCTGTCAGTACTATTGACGAACCTATTGATACCGTGAAAACAGAAAATGAAATCATGAAAGACTCATGGGAAAGTGATTCTAGAAATAATTCTGAAAAAGTACTAGAAAAAAATGATAAAAGCGATAATAAATCTGATGTAACTGACACTACCCAAAAGGACAATGATAAAGATGAAAAGAAGGATTTATTAAAAAATGGCGATTTAAATGAAAATGCAAAAGAAATTAATGAAGATCAAAAAGATAAAGAAGATAACTGTGATGGTGAGGAAAAAATGGATGTGTCTGATAATATTAATAATACAGACACGGCTAGTGATAGCAAAACGGCGGCTAGTGATATCAACACAGCAGCTAGTGATAGTGAATTAAATGAAATAAAAAATACTATAAATAAAAGCAAAGACGAAGACGAAAGCAAAATGCAAGAAACTGAGTTTAATGAGGAAATGATTGAATCATTACTAAAAGACGATATTGCTGATGATCTGCAAACGGCGCTTAGTGACAAGATACCCAATATTGTAGAAAGTGTATGATAAGATTTATTATGGTAAATTAAGTTTTTATTTTGTTAGGTTACATAAAATATTATGTAGAACATACATATAAGGTAGGCTTAGATATTAAAAAAACGTGCATACTATTTTAGGTTCTAGTGTGATAAACTTTATCTCTTGTGCCCATTATATGGTTTCTTGTTTTGTTAAATATTTACTTTTTGTTTTGAAGTATATTACTATGATGAAAAAAGCTTCTGTGTAGATTTTTCATAATTATTGATATTTTTATATTATATGGTACAAAAAATTCGGTATCAATGTGTTCGTAAAATCTTGCTTCAACTAAACGGAATTCAAACGCACTGCCCACATCTTTTATTTATTTGTTTTATTAAATCATCAACCGTCTTAACCCGTTTGTCAGTGCTAGTAGATTTAGAATCAAATGAAGGAGCCCTCAGTATCTAGAATTTACTCATATGGCTTAGATCTGAAATTATAATAAACATACTTGCATTTATATTTACGATATGGCTTTCATTACTTTTGTTCTTATGCTTATTATTATTTTAATAGTAGGTACCAAATGCCATCTTTTTATTCATATAGAACAATGGTTTACATGCTTTATAATGTTTACTTTTTGTGTATGTATATGCTCTACGTATAATTATTAATACCTGGTAAATATACATTCCTATTGACTGGCCAGATTTTACGAGTGCAATAAAATACTAAACAGATATAAATACATAACTCAATTTTCATTTCAAAAATATATTATCAGGTCTAGTGTTTAATATAAATAATGTTTCAATGAATGTGCATTCCTTATGGCACTGACATCATCCAAACTGAATAACTTCTAAGCGCTACTTAAAATATTACTAAACGGCTTTCCCATAACTGCGACACAGTCGTTTAACTTACTGACTTATTTTGTTGACAGAAGCCAGAATTTATAAATAAAAAGGAAAATCTCTTGTTAAACGAATTTCGAATATGTACGAAGTGTTTGTTGTCAGTGCCTTAATGTTTCGAGAAATGAAAGAAAATAAATGGCTTACTAAATAAAAATATACCTATTGATTTTCTGTTGTTTATTAAAGTATGGATTTGCTATAAAATTATTAATAAATCACATTGACATAATTTTGTCTAACTTGTTAATTATTCTCCTGTAATTTGGAATTAATAAATAAATAATGTTTTCGAACATGTAACACAATGCCACATAATTTCTAACTAAGCTGAGTACTATGTGTAAAAACGGATTATATTTTTATAAATACTTAAAAACCTTGACTTAGGTAACAAACCAAGACCTAATTTTAATGGTAATGACTATCAACCGGTTGTGCCAAACTCGCCTAGCAAACAAGTAACAACTTAGACCGCATTTACGGTAGTTCAGTATCAAATGCTCATATTACCATACTATGAAAACTTGAAAACCGTAAGAATATCAATAGAATCGATTATAATGAATATCGGTAACCTTTGGTTTTCATTATATTGCTAAAAGGCTAAACGAAAATTTGGCTGTTGATAGGTTTATCTTTGTTCATCAAGGTTTCTAAACTATTTTACTTATCTTTCTATCGGCTTTTTCCTAATAAACCTCAACACCACTGCCGGTGACATCCTTAACCATTATATCGTAAATAAGGGGCAGACCTGTCCTTAATCTATCCCTAACTATTTTATTATAGGAGACTTAGAGCTACGGCAGATATTCAAAGAAGTATCGAAAAAACGCATGGCCTAATCACCATACTTAAAACAGATAAATAAAACACAGCTACCCTCAGCCTAGTTAAAAAAAAAACGATACCTACTTACTTTTGGTTAGACCAACCGAGCACAAAAGATCACTATTAACCATTTTCTTTTAAGACTTTGATTTTGCGCAATTATTAATTAAGTTAGGAGCAATTAATGTACCTGACAAAGAGATATAACAATATACAGGTGTCCCAGAAACGAGTGTCTAGCGGAAGTATATAAAATATTGGTTATATATCGTCTGCTTACTGGTAAAGTATGTTAAATGCATATTTCCTTGAACTGAGATAATAAGGTTTGAAAGTTCAATAGGTAAAATATTACACTTTATCTCTATTAATTTAAAACAATACCAATATCAGAAAATTAAGCAATAAATCAGTTATTATTGATGGAGGGCATGCACTTAACTGGTTTTAGCTGTAATTGAAAACACAGATAATACCTATATTTGCCATAAAATCTTAGTAATTTGAATGGAAACAACAAGCTAATGGTAAAATCTAGGTATTATTACAGAAAAAAGGTGCGTATATAATAGATTTGTGGAATTATTAGGTGAAACTCTACATTTATCTGATTTTACTTGTAGGACTTTAAATAAATTGTGCACTTATTATGAAAATGTTCATACAAATAAGTTCAACATCTTTGAAAGTGTTACTGAAGTTGTATAATTTAATAATCAAGTCAGACAGTATTCATTCGTTATCACAAATCATAAAGAAATCAGAGTAGGGAAGTATAATCAAGGAAATTAAATTGTAAATGAATACTATGGACGATTTAATTCTTCAGAAGAATCTTCGTCAATTGCAGGTTCTGGTAGGTGATCAGGCCCATCTATGTCGGTTAAAGATTGAAGTTATTCTTTCTTTGCTTTAGTTATAGGCAAAGCCTTAGATTAAAGTTTTTAAGACGTACTTGGCTAGTTTCATGCGGTTGTTCTATAGTTCTGCGTCTTTTTGGTCTACTACTTTCAACCTGTGCATTTTTCACTTAAACTGGTAAAGCTGGTACATTTTCGCAGTAGACAACGAGGCATCTAAATATAAACGTTTCGATGAATTACGTATATAATGTGGCCCATGGTAGGGAAAGACTCAATATGCTTTTTGACGTAATCGACAGCAGCTTCATTAGTTTTGTTAGGAGCTTCTTTTTTCCTCTTTGGTCTTCGGCGTCATACAGACCATATTGGTTGCATTTTTCAATAGTACTATTTATAACGGTGGGAGAAATCGATAATATGTAACAGAATTATTTTTGATACATTTTTTGTAAATTGGCGTTGCTTTTTAGTACCCTTTACTGCATTTATATCTTTTTACCTGTATTTTATAGCAAACAAACGTAAATAAACGAGTTTAACATATTTTAGCCTGACATAATATTCATAACTACGTAGATGTGGTGTGGGTACATCTACAACGAAAAATCTTAAAGTGATATATCATAACTTACTTGTACAGTTTAGCTCGAAATCAATGGTAAGGCGATTTACCTCGGTTTATCTGACTGATTATTGCTATTTCATTGTAGGTTACTATATTTTTAACTAAGGTATCTTTGTATTAACGGTCCTATTAGTTATTCTGTTTTACCAGTAGATAAAGCATCGAAAATTACATATAAATGCATTCATAAGTCACTTTAGAAAAAAAATGCATTTATCATGTTTTACCAGTAAGCAGACGATATAAGTGATTTTTGTTAAAAAAAAAATTGGTTGCCTGTAAAGTCGGTATACGGGCGAAAGTTTTACGTGACAAAGACTGAGTGGTAAAATAATTTTAATGTGAATATTCATTCGTATAGTAGGAAGAAGGATGAAATAATAGTAACAATTTAAAACATTTATTTATACAAAGAATTATAACCATGCCCGAGTGGAAGGGACGCGTGCCTCTCACTCGCTCTCATTGTGAGCGCATAACGTGAGCGGAGCGTAACGCAGTTTCTTGAAGTGTCACCCGGCCAACCAATTTATAAGACGTTGTCACGTCAAAAATTGCTACAGTGAGAATTTACTTTCGTCGAATTATGAGGAATATATTGATTTCTAAATAAAAATAAATAAAACAGGTTACTTTACAAAAATAAAGTCGAAAACTATATGAAATCACGGAATATACATGAGGATTCCACACTCGTTTCTCGGATATTCTGTATATGACAAAACAAAGTTGGTCTTCGTTAGTGAAAGCCTGAAGATAAATTGATAATTTATTTAAAAAAAATACATTTTACAAAAATGCAACCATTAAGACATAAAATTCAATGAAACATTTATTATTAGTAAAAAGCACTTACGATATCACATTTCTGGACTTACAAGACATGAAGAATAATAACAATTGCTGACTTGAATTAAAGCGAAACTAATATGAACTAGAGACAATATTAAGTCTAATAACGGAATTGCCCTTTTCTGGATCGTTCTTCGTGGTACACCCGCATCGGAGAGTAGGTTCCGTTGGAGCCTCCATTCGCGTTCAAACCTGAATATAAAATGAAATAATACTTATTTTAATAAAATACTATATTTAAGTAAGACACCCATGTAAAAAAATCTTCACTAAAATTTTTGAGAAATGCGGAAGTATACAAAAGATATAGAAATATGGAAATAATCGTTTGACGACACATATAAAATAATACTGAACATCGTAAATAAGAAAATTTATTTCTATATGGAACTTTTGTCTGTAAGGCAAGTATATTTCGGTAATGTTTGAATACGATTATTTCGTTATTTTAAAGAAAAATTAATGATAATTTAAGTAAAGATTTCTACACTCAGAATTCTTTTTTTTGTACCATGGGGAAACGTGCCGTCCGTCGCCGACGTCAGAATTAATGTCTTCTCTTTTTTGACTAGCTCACGTTTCAAGTCACTTTTTGCGGACTGTTCAGTCAATGTTTTGGACAAAGCGTACAAATTATATGACTTTGAGGTAAGTAGGAATTTTCTCTAAACTTAAAGAAAATGATAATAATTTAACAATGATAATTTGTTTGCTTATAAATATGTTTACTGTATTGAACACTTAGTTATAATGCTGTAAAACATACTACAACATATAAGATATATTTTCTGAAATTTTACATACCCTTAGCATTTAGCTGGCCATCCACCGTGCAAGCTTATGAATAAAATTATTTATAATTAGGATAAAAAGCAAGCGATATATAAATTCATCAGGATAAAAAATAAAATATATCAGCCCAATAACGTCTCACTGAACACGGGCCCTAATTCACGAACCATACATACATACTCCATCGCATGGACGCAGTGCGGATCGATAAACACAGACGGAGAGATGGCGCTGCTTTCAGCTTGAAGGCAATATCCTATAAGTTTACGACTGCAACAATGATAACCGGAACCAACGCTTTAACGCGCCTTCTGAAGCACGGTACATACATAAGCCACACAAACGGTAACAAGGACAGATTTGATTTTTTGAACTCAACAAGCTAACATTGTTATGCTATAATTAACAAGCATAATTTAGCAGCAGATAGAGCGCCAGGTAGTCGCAGTTAGTTATCTTGCAGCAGATGGTGGAGGTGCATGGTAGACCTCATACTCCATCATACACATCAGCACTCGAACCAATAAATGTTTGATAAGTCGTATGTAAGACCATTCTGCTATGTGTTGCCCTACTCCTATGGTTCCGATTATTTTACGTGAGACATGAAACAGTTTTTATGCAGGCCGTCATGACTGAGTTTGCTTGTTCATTATCAACCAACGTTATCCTATTTTTTTAACCGATTCATTGCGTATCCCACTTTTAGTGACTTTTGTCTATGGCGGCTAATAAATTTTCTGTGCGTCAGCCGCCACCCATTAAAGTGACGCCCTTGGGCCTTGGGCCGTCTTTAGCCATGATTGAACATATTTTATTTTTTCTTAAGATTTTGGCGTGTTTACATTCAGTCGGCGTCAGATGTGAAACGTAAAAGTTTTGTTAATTCGTTTAGAGTGTTACAAAGTGACTTATCTACGTGATTTTGCTGGAATGGCTGGTAAGTGATTTAATTGGATCAGTTGTTGTAAATCTTTTGTGTATTTTTAGTAGAGGTTTACGAAAGGGTGTAAAAGGAGTGCCTATATTTAGTTTATTAAGTCTAAAAATCATAATTAAATGCAAATTGCATCCAGTGTATGCCTGCGAACTTTATCAAGTCGTCTGTGCATCTTCGTAGTAGTTGCAGATCTTGGGTCTGAGTTTTTAGTGAAACGAAAATCGTGAACTATTCTGCCCCAATAGCTATCTATATTTTTGAAGGCGTGTATAAGTGTGTAGGCGCTAGTCTTGCATTCAAAGTGATCGAGTACTCCTTCTTTGATTTTAAGAACAAAAACCTTCATACGTCATTCGTAAAAGAAATTAAATTTGGTTACAAAAGGTTTGCAACATCTGAAGTTTTTAAATTGGCAATAAATCATAAAACTCTCTAAATAGCCATTCCATAGAATTACAGAGGAATTCTTTGAGACGTCATTTTGCGTCAAACGTCAAACGCAAAATATATAAATGACGCCATAAGGCGTCA
Source organism: Musotima nitidalis (assembly GCA_949126915.1). NCBI lineage: Eukaryota > Metazoa > Arthropoda > Insecta > Lepidoptera > Crambidae > Musotima > Musotima nitidalis. Next base: position 10,524,437 of record OX421418.1, on the reverse strand, counting down.
TCTGCAATGAATCATTTAATACCACCTGATGGACGGTTGCGACCTCGCGCACCCAGAGCCCTATTCTACTGTAAGCACAACAGGCAGGATGTGGTTATTGGCTATTGTGACGAGTTACATAATTAAAATAAGTAACCTTGCAGCAAGTGGTGAGGCGGCGGCGCCGGGCGCGCGGCGCACCGTGGCGCCAGCAGCAGATGATAAAGCGCCAGATAGATGGCGCCGGCCGCTAGTGCACAAGCGCCCAGCACGCGGTACGTAGCGCGCGTCGCTTCCAGAGGCGCCGACAACGTCACCATGCCGCTCACTATTGCGCCGAGACAACGCCCTGAAACAACCGATTTTGTTGGATAAATCACAATAGAAGTTATTCGATACTAAGAATATCTAATTTTGCTTATGTCTCCGAAAACCAAGCTAAAATAAAATGGATCCATATTGGCCTTCTCACAAATATGTGCAAACCCTTTGCCTCGTATATAAGTTTCTTAACTTTCCTTAACTAACAGTTTTTTTACGTTGTTGTTTTTAATACTCGTATGTAAGTAAGTACTAGAGATTGACTCGGCAGATCTTGGAAAAATTAAATTCGATGGCAAAACGATATAGACTGAATTTTTGTAAATCTCCTCAAAATATAAAAAAACTAAACATAATAATGCTATAGTTATATATGTTACCAAATTAAGAAACAGTTAAAAATACTTTTCGCAAAACTAATTGTGCAGTAAATCCTTACCAATACAAAAGTGTGCGATGACCGGGAAAGCTTGTCCGGCCACGGTATGCTGCCTCGGAACCAGATGTCGGAAATACATTACAGCGGTCACCCACACAAGGCTAAGCGTGAACACCTCCAATACTTCGCACACTATGATCCAAGAGTAGTCGGTGCTATAAGCCAAACCTAAGAACAGAAATCATAAAAAATATAAACATGTGACTTTACTAAAGCTTTTGATAGTAGCGTATACCATTCAAAACAAAATATTTTATTGTATGTTAATGTTTCACTTCATTTATTTGTACATAATAAATAGATCATCAATAGCTTCCATATTATACAACTACAGCTCTCGTTTTATATTCCTGTGGTGTTCCTGAAGGAAGCATGTTAAGTAATTTTTAAATTGTTTCTTGTAACCGGCGTAGAGTATAATACGAATTTCTTCCAAGAAATAACTAAAAAAATAAAACATACACGTAGTTCATCTTATTGATCATACTATTCTGAGATTCAGATATAGGTTTTTAATAACTAAGTCGGTAATTTAAAAAAAAATACTTTTTTTTAAATATTTTAATTATGACGTTTTCAAGTACTATGAATAATAGTTTATGAAATAAATAAATTTTTAATTTTACTTTATTTTATACATCTAAGCAATCATTCAATAAAAGTTCACAAATCATACCGGTGTACCGCAAGCAGTAGAACGTAAAAGCAGAGATGAACACGTTAGAATGTCCGACATAGTCCACGAGAGCCTCCGCCCAATAAAGCGCCAGAACACCCGGCAACGCGCCCGCTGTCATCGTGAGGCCTACGCGCACCAGAGACCCGTCAAGTTCCATCAAAGTCCTAGGAGATAGATATATAGAAATATTGTCAATTAACACGATCAAATAGTTTGACGATTTATTTGGAGCTTAATTATCTATACTTTAACATATAGACTACGTTATTACGTCTTTGTTTTTAGAATTGTTATGGCTGACGATGACAGGACTCTAATGTCCACATTAGATACTGTACCAATAATATCCTCGTAACAAGTATCAACATCATCATGTCATAACAGCCTTATTAAGTCCAAGCAGACCAAACCAGTACCTACGCTGGATTTCGCTGCAGTCCATCATCTGGTAGAATTTCTCTTCGTCGACTCTTCCGACTCCCCGTGAGTTGAGAGGGGGTGGCACTATTACTATTCTAGGCCTATACCACACGGCGCAACGTAACAAGTATGCAATAAAAACATTTGCCAAATGGTCAAGACTAATGATTTGACTAAGGTGTGGAGTTAGAAACTTGGCGCTACGTGATATTTGATAACTTTTCGACAGTGGGAGCCATATGGTCTCACCTTTTTTTTTTTTTTTTTTTTTTTTTTTTCGGATCGAAAATCATCTAATGACCTTCTCCCGCTGTGGGTGGAGCGGAAGGGTGTGTCAGACTTTTACTGACTAAAAACCATCCATGTTCCTTCTTGTGCCTGCTACGTCCAGTGGCCGCGGTAACCCTTTCGGACAGTCCCGCAGCCCCGGCAGGCTTGACCCCTCCCTGGGGGCCCTCACTGTGCTGACATCTCTTTAAGGCGCGCGTGGAACACGAACGCGCCGTCGACGCGGCCTGTCGCCTATTATAGAAGGCGGACGGGCGGCGAGTTACCCATTACTCACCGCCCACAAGCCAGCGCCTACGGTGGCTGGGAGTCACCTTGTTCCTCCCGACGTCTCGGGCGCCCACCGCGGCGGCTGGGACGAGAGGCACTCTGCCTTTCTCGTTCTGCCGCCTCCTTTGCTAGCATGACCGCTTCGCAAAAGGAGGCAACAGCACCCCATTCCCTCTCGCTTCGGACCATGGCCTCCACCAGGGCCGATCGCGAGAGGGCGCCGCCACCGATTGCCGCTACGAGGACACGCCGGTGCTCCGCCCAAGCGGGACAGACCGCGGTGGTGTGCTCCACCGTGTCCTCCGGCCGATCCTCACAATGGTGACACCCGGACGTTTCCTCCCGCCTGATTCTGTGCAGGAATCTACCGAAGCAGCCATGCCCGGTTAGAACCTGCGTCAGGCGGTAGGTGAGAGCGCCGTGGCGCCTCTCTAGCCACTCCTCAAAGAGGGGACTTACCGCCACGATTGTGGCGAGCCCTGCACGGGGTTGCGACAGTCTTTCCCTCCATGTCGCCATGAGATCGCGCCGGAAGTCCGTCCGCTGCACATCGAGCTGCCGTGGCAGCAGAGTTTCCCCCCGACGTAGTTTCTCCACGCGCCACTCATAAAGGCGCGCAAGAACTATAGCCTCCAGATCCCATGGCGGCAATCCGGCAAGGAGGCTCGCAGCCTCGCTGGAGATCGTGCGGTAGCCCCGGATTAGCCTAGTGGCCACCACTCTTTGAGGCGCGTTCAGGTAGTGAGCAGCTCGTCGCTGCAGGGAACGCGCCCACACCGGGGCCCCGTAAAGGGCCATAGATTTCACGACCCCCGCGTATAGCTTCCGGCAGGAGGCGTTTGGACCCCTTAGGTTGGGAAGGAGCCGCTTGAGGGCGGCCCCGGTCCGTTCCAACTTAGGAGCCAAACGTCGGAAGTGCTCGACGAAGTTTCACCGGCTGTCGAGAACAAGTCCCAGGTACTTCATCGTCGACTCGACGCCGATGTAAACTCCTCCCACCGTCAGCCGGGATCCCGATGGTGGCGCATTCCGAATTCCATGAATAGTCATGGCCTCGGACTTGTGCAAGGCCACCTCGAGACCCAGTTGCCGTATTCTCTCCACGACTATCGCAACCCCGAGTGTCATCAATTCGGCCGCCGCTTGGTGCGAACTCCCTTGTGCCAAGACAAGAGTGTCGTCAGCATAGCACACTACGCTGACGCCACCAGGGAGGTCGGCGCGCAGCACCCAGTCGTATCCGATGTTCCACAGAAGCGGCCCTAGGACCGATCCTTGTGGAACACCGCACGACATTTCTCGCCGATTCCACTCTCCGCTGCGACCGGGGTAGATGATGGCCCTATCCGTCAGATAGGCCCCGACTACACGACGAAGGTAGGTCGGCATTCGGTGATATCGAAGTGCCTCCCTAATACAACTCCAGGGCAGGGTGTTAAAAGCGTTGGCAATGTCAAGGGACACCGCCAAGACGACCCTGCCCCGGGACACCGTATCCCCCGTCGTGAGGGCTCTCACGCGCATGATGTCGTCCACCGTCGAGCGGCCCTTGCGGAAACCAAACTGGTTATCCGCAAGATCCGGCCCATTTCCCACCAGGTGCCCGACGAGGCGGTCTGCAATAACTCTCTCAAAGAGTTTACCCACCTCGTCGAGCAACACAATGGGCCGATATGCGGACGGAGAGTCCACAGGGCGCCCGGGCTTCCGAATTAGGACCAGTTTCCCAGTCTTCCAACGTACTGGGAACTGGCCCCTCTCCAAGCACGCGCTAAGGAGCCCTTTCAGTCGGGGCCCCAGAGCCTGTAAGGCCAGGACCCAGACTTTGCCAGGCAAGCCATCGGGCCCTGGGGCGGTATTTTTGGCCTTCAATCTAGCTACCGCCGCCTTCAAGTCTACCTCGGTCACTTCGGGGACGTCGTCGCCGTCCATGTGGTCCTCTTCCAGTATCGCCAGAGGCGGAGGCATGGGCGGGGGAGAATGATCTCCCCGCGAAGGAAATAGAGCGCTCACCACGCCCTCCACGAGCTGGGGCCGGAGACTCTGCGTCAGTGGAGGGGCCCAAGGTCGGCACTTCTCCCGTATAGCCTTATAAGGGCGCCCCCACGGGTCTCTGTTCAGCGACTACAGCATCTCCTCGCGGCCCAAACGCTTGGACCGCTGGACACCCTCTTTGAGGGCGGTCTTGGCTGCTCTGTATCCCTCGTACAACTGCGCCTCAATAGCTGCCGCATCTGGAGGGTGGATGCGGCGCCTGCGATGCCTGGTGTACAGGTGTCGCGCATCGACGCAGGCTTTCCTCAGAAGCTTTAGCTCCTGCGACCACCAGTACACCTTACGCTGGGCGCTTCCCAGTCGAGCCCGGGGCATTGCCACGTCGCACACCTCCGACATGGTCTCCTGGAACCAATCCGCCTCAAAATTGATGTCGGCAGGTCTGCCCGGTGATGACACCCAGGCCTGCACGATTGAAGCTTCCAGGAGAAGCTCCCGGTTCAAATGTTTCAGCGCCCACCGGGGACCAATCGGGGCCTGCATGACCGGCGCGCTCGCTGACTGGGTGGAGACATCAAACCGGATATACCGATGGTCGGAATAGGTCTCCACCCCCTCTAAGACTCGCCAGTCGAACACACACGGCGACAGTGCAGGGCTAGCGAACGAGATGTCCACTACCGACTCGCCCTGCATCCGCACACACGTGGAAACAGTACCCCGATTTAGGATAACAAGGCCCGCCTCTAGGGCCCAATCCTCCACCATCCTACCCCGCGCATTCGTGTACCGAGACCCCCAGGCCACGTTCCTGGCGTTAAAATCCCCGAGCACGAGCACGGGGAGGGGATGGCTTCCGACGACGACGTCTCTCAACTCCATGAGGGAGTTGTGGAATTCGGCGAGAGTTCGGTTCGGAGAGAAGTAGACGCCCACTACGACCATATCCCCGAACCGTGCTGCAACGCACCCCTGTCCTCTCCTACTACCTTCTATGGAAGGGGTACCGGCGGCGGCCGACGAAATGATGGCCACCGAGCCGACCATGTCTTCGACCCAGTCATCCCTGGGTGGGACAAAGTACGGCTCGGAAACCACCGCAATATGAATAGACCACTGCGCCATGCTCTGGAGTAATAAATCCTGAGCGCAAGCGCAGTGGTTGATATTCGCCTGGAGGAGGCGTAATGGTGCCGTTATTGGCAATCCATATCAGCCCCCTTCGGGGCGCTCTTTGCGGCATTTGTGGCGGTAGTGGCGGCAATGGCAGCGGCTGTGGTAGTAGTGGTGGCTACAGTAATGGCGACTGCGGGAACTATGGTGGCGGAGGGTCTTCCCCTGCCCCTGAATCCGATTGTAGGAGCGCAGGCCTTGCTCCCTGCCCGGTGGTCAGCCGGCTTACTAGCAGCGGCACATGCTACGCAGTGCGGCGTAGCGCTGCAAGCATTGGCCTTGTGACCGGGCTGACCGCAGCGAAAGCATAGATCGCTGCGGTCTACCTCCGAGGCGCATTGGGCTCCCACATGATGCCCCACGTGGCATCGGTAGCACCTCAGAGGCCTAGGGTCTAGCATCTTCACCTGCGCGGATACCCAACCGACCAGAAGCCTTCGACCCTCCACAATGGCCTTAGCCGCCGTCACGGGGCAGTTCACAGTTGTAGTTCTCATACCCCTTGCGTCAGGACGTAGAGTGCCTGCCTTCACCTGCTCGGCAGAGCAACCCCCAGTCCTAACGACGGCGGCCACCACTTCCTCCTGGGTAACTGAGTCATCCAGACCCATTATGCGTAAATCCGCGCTCTTGACGGGTCTGGACACTCGGGCCTCGTTTGCAAGGGACGCCCTTAGTTTCTCAGCCAGAGCGTCGGCCGCGATTTCACTGTCCGCCCCAGGGACTTCTAATATTCGGGCACCGGTGGCCGTCACCCTCATCCGGACACCCCCGGTAATCCCAAGCGCCTTCAGGTCAACCGTCTGCCTTGCTGTTGAGAGCACTTCGCGGTACGAGACGCCCCGTTTGGCCGCGTCCGGCTGTAGTGTCAGTACTACAGCTGCAGTCTTCGGAGCGCGGAGCCTGTCCGCGACAGCTCGTATCTTACGGCGCCGCCTTTGCGCCTTCTTTTTCGCAGTCTTTGCTGCCTTCCGGCCCTTCTTCGCCTCTCCGACTATTTGCCACTCAGGATCCGCCGATGGAGACTCTGAGGGCGGAGGCAGGTGACTCTCCATTGGGGCTGACCTTGCCGACTTTGCCGTCGCCTTGCCCTTCTTTGCGACCGCAGCCTTCTTGACTGGCTCCGGGACCATCACAGCTCCCGCCATAGCTCCCGCATTTGTAGCCGTTTTAGAACCTGGGAACGGCCCCCTCTCCGCCGCAGTAGAGCGCAGCGCGGCCTTTTCTAGGGCGGCGAACCGTCCCTCAATCCTCTTTTCCATGACAGCCAGCTGCCGACGGATCAAAGCCTCCACCTGGCTCACCTCAGGCGCGGGCTGACTGCTATTTAGTCGCTCCTCTTCAGTTGCCTCCCGGTGGCCAGTTTCACGCAGACCGGCCAGGTCTGTTTGGAGTCTCCGGTTCTCCTCTTGGAGGAGCTTCATGGCGGCCGTAAGGCGAGCAACCTCTGCTCGCAGCTCAGCCACCTCACCTGCCGAAGGCCCCCCAAAGTTGGCATCTACAGCTGCCATTATAGAAGCCGAAGCCACCCCAATGGCCTTAAATTTGGACGCCTTCACCTTCTTATTAGCTACACTAGTAATAGCGCCCCTCAGCACCTCCTCAAACCTGGCCTTACGCTCCCGATCGGAGCCGCCAATATGGTCTCACCTAGACCTACAATTTGTTGTTTAGAGTGGGATTTGGTAAAAGATTTAAATGCAACTATGAAATAGGCGCGCTGCTGCCGCGCAAGTGGTTGTCATGTAGTAGTTATAAGAGTTACTTTTTACTACTCACCAAGGAAGGTAAGCGTCGATGCCTGCCCATAATGTGCCCAACAGTACCAGTACAGCCCCCAACGCGGCGGTCTCGGCTCCGTATCGTCTGACAGTGTTCATCGGCATCGCCAGAACTCCGGTCGATGTATGCCACCACCATTCTGGAGTCGACAAGGGCATATTCCTGATTGAAAAACAAAACGATTATTTTCTGAATCCTCCACCATCCACCACCACACAGATTTAAAAAGTTGTAGGTAAGACGCATGCGTTATGTCTTATAATATTGTTTATAATCCGGTTTACTCAATCGACTGATATTCCAGTTAAAATCCTTGTTATGAATTCTTTTTAGACGGTAAACCTACCTACCGGTTCTAATATTCATAATATTGATAGTGGTTGAGGCAGTAAACACCCTGTTTTCTGATGTGAACAATAAAAATTAATGAAGTTAATATTTTTTATAATTTGAAGCAAACCAAAGCGACTAAACAGGGAAATTTGACACAATAATTATTAAGGGTTAAGAAAGGTAGTAGATATTATATATACAGGCAAATTTTACCACTCATTTCTTGCCCCTTGACGACGTAAAAGCGACTAAGGCAATGGAATTTTACCTAGAGTCTATAAAGGGCTAACTAGCCACCTCTCATCGTTTGACATGTCTCATTTCAAAATCTCTGTGCTAAAAGTGACCTTTGCTAAAACTATATATGTACCTAGATTTTAAATAGTTATAGCAACGTTCCTGTCCACCCTAAACTGGAGATTTGAAAATAGTAAAAATGTAAAGAAAAATACAAATGAAGAAAGAAAAAAAATTTTTTTATAAAATTAAAGCTGGTGGGCAACAAATGTTTGCTTTATTTGTTATTTTGTTATGACATACATATTTACATACATTCACGCCTGTTTTCCCGAAGGGATAGGCAGAGGCATATAATACGCCCACACTTCGCCAATTATATAGTTGGTCCCACGTAATAGGTGGCGAGCCTATTGCCGCTTACCGGGCACTGTTATGTTAGCCAGAGTTGTTATGATATCATTTTCGCAATTACAAAATATTAAGCTCGGTTTAAAATAACCAGTGACACAGTTTAAGAATAAAAAGGCTTATAAAAGGTAGTACTATATACAGGAATTACGGGATTTAACCATACAAGAAACGTCCATTTTGATCTAGGCGTGTCTTTATTACTTTTATAGCCCCAAACATCGCGTGTCTAAATTCGTCATAATTCCAACACGCAACGCACCGCTTTAGACGATTTTACTTTCCGCACCCCTAACGTGATGTACGTAATCAAAATTCTAAAATTAGCATTTGATTGTACATAAAAAGGGTGTGTTCTATCCGGCTGGTCTTAACCAAAATCTGAATCCTGAGTGAGAAAGAATGTTTAACAGTTCTTTAATGAATTCAGGCATTTTGCGTTGAACAATTTATTAATATCGGTTTTAAAATTGAAAGAAGAATGAATTCGAAGATGTGATCGCGATACTTAATTTACTTATAAAGTAAATCTTTAATTAGAAGACTTTTTCTGTTTTATGAAGTCAGTCAAAAATATAAATGTTTAAGTATACAGAAAAGGCACTGAGCTGCGCACAAACGTAACTTATTTTGTGATTATAATAATATTTCAATTACGATGCATTGTCATAAGTAAAAATAACCTATGAGCATGATATTAACTTTTAACCTCTTGAACAGATAAAAACCTTTTTTTAGGTGTGAGTGTGCGATTAACGAAATTCAAGATAAATATACGTACACAAGTTATTATACCAACGAATTTTTAGACTCTATATTCTCTTTGTCTAGTAAGTGGAGTCTAGTACTTTTTATGTAACATCTTTTCCACATCGTGTAGTTTTTTACGTATGTAAAACTTATAGAAAATAAGAACATTAATAATAATAATAATAATAATATTCTCTTACAATTACACCAATTCTTCAGTTCCAAGATAAGTATCACTAAGAACTTGTGTTATGGATACTAAAGAACGGATAAACATACTTAAATACTTTTTTTTTGTAAATACATACTTAATATACATAGGAAAACACCCAGACCAGAACAAATATTCATGTTCATGCACACAAAGATTTGTCCTGTGTGGGAATCGAACCCACGACCTCTGGAGTGAAGTGCAGGTATACTGACCTCCACGCCATATCGGTCGTAATGTTTCATCCAAAAGTATGGCTCAAAAGACCATAAAGGCATGTAGACTTGTATTTACAATCGGGGAATAGAATCGTAAAGAATAGGTATCTTGATTTCGCAGAATTAACACTAACGATTTTTATTTTATCTTTATTTCAATTAAAACCAAGGAACCCTTAAAATTTAAAATTCATAGAGTTCGCAAAGTAAATAACGATTAAACAAATAAGTAATTAATATGACATACTTACTTATCACACAACAAAACGAGTGCACCGATCAGCATAAAGACAGCATGCATGAGGCATGGCACGAGGAACGGCGATTCCATGGACTCTGCTGCCAGCCCAGCTAAAGGCGGGAATATTGCTAGCCCTAGGGCTCCAAATGCCAGCTGCCTCCCAACGTCTCCGCGGCCTAAGGAGGTTTCTCGCGTGGCTATCACACAGGCCGCTCCAATTAACGCTAAGGCAGCTGCTGGCCAGATGTCAGCCAACATTCTGAAAGACAACGAGAGTACATTTATTCTAACTATTTGACTAGAACTCGTAAAATAGCTCTTCATTATTACTAATCTTGTTTGGAAGTTTTTTTGTTTCCCAGTTTTATCAGTAGGCGTTATGCATGCAGCTGATGCAAAACTATGATGAAAATGTTGATTAAGTAATCATTAAGTAAAAGTGGACTTGTATTGACAAGAAAATAAAAATATTGGCCAGACCACACAAAAAATACCTTTTTATTCCAAATTAGGTTCCTATTTATTATTAAAACAGTTTTTTACCTTACAATTGGGTGTAAAGGTAGCCGATAAAACCTTTTGGGTAGATTGTGGGTAATAATCTAGTCAGTCATAGGTCCCCCCCGGACTGGTGAAAACGTTATCATCCCGAGACCGACGACGCTGAGTGCCCTTAGTATTGAGTACCGGGTAGGGAAACCAAAAGAGACCTGTGGAGGGCGCAGCGGGTGAGCCAGGAGGGTCTTAGGCGGCGGGGGCAGCCTGTCTATCCATAGACTCTACGAGAATTCGGCCACACACGCTATGGTTGCACATGTTGAAAGTAAGAGTGGCCTGTCCACTGCGCCTCTTTGAGGAGATCCTCCCGGTTCTGGTCTAGGGGACGTTGACCGCGGGTGGTGTGTCAGACGCTGCAACCCAGGTACAGTCCCCCCGCCCTTTTTGGTCAACTAGCGGCGTGCGTCGCCGGAGGATTTTTAGTGGGTATTACTGCTGGCGGTCGTGACTGACGGTGGTAAGACCCATAAACTCCGCTCGGTTTCCCTTTGGCAGGGAGGTAGTGCGTAAATGCATATTTTACCGAGATTAAAAAAAGAGTCATCGTCAGTACAACTGTTAATACAAAATTCTCTTAAGATATTTGCTGCAGCGTCACTTTTACTTTCTCTTTTCCAATAATTGTGGTAACACAGTCTGGCGACTCTCACTAGCCATTTTCCTCATAGCTTATGGTTTTGGAAAGTTCGTTAAGATATTGACCTGGGTTATTCTATATGTGGTAGTCGTTAAGCCGTGTAAAAAGCTCTAAAAAATTAGGCAGCTTAAAAAAATCTAGAAGCAGGACGCCAAACATTTAGCTCCGCCGACCCGCACTAGATTCGTGTGGTTAAATAAGAACTAAACCCGTCTTACCTTGGTTCTTGAGAGGAGGTCCGTGCTGGGTAGTGGGTGGTTAATGAACTGAGATGGAAGTTACGAGCAGTAGGGTTCACACTATACATATAAGTAAGCACTGCACAACATAAGGGTGCAGTTCCATTGAGGCGGAGCGGAGAAACAGAGAAATATTATCCAATAGGGATCGCGGTCAGGAGAGAAGCGAAGATTTTATGAAATCTCATTGGTTAATATTTCTCCGTTTCTCCGCTCCGCCTCAATGGAACTGCACCCTAAAACCTACCAAAACAAAGATCCGTTACCTACGCTAGACCATAGAATCTGTTTTAAGCTTTAATCGCTGCACGCTGCAATCCCCACTCGAAATTCCTATGCATGCCCCTTTTTTTAAGATGAATATCATGTCATGACAGCCTTATGTGGAGAGGGTGTGTCAGACCTTTTGTGACTAAAAAGGTTTTTGTAACAATTTCATACCTGATGGTAAGGTAAATGCCGAAGGTGGCGGCAGGATCTCCGGAGCCGGCCCGGCAGTCCGCGTCTACTAGCACGCCGCCTGGCTCGTCGTATGGGTCCAAAACTTGGCATCGCACAGCCGGACGACACTCGTTATCCACTATACTTTTGTCTGAAAGCTTCTCTGCCGGCACCGCGCATAATGGGCTATCTGGTAAGAAAACAGGACCATAATCATTAGTTCAATAAATGTCACTTTAAATAAATATTACAGTGCATAAAGTTTGGATGATTGTCCATCCATCAACATTGTTCACATTATAGGTTTACTAGCATTTGGCTAAATAAAAATACTAAAAACAAAATTTACAGAGCCAATTTTGTTACATATAGAAAATTACATGCATTAAATGTAGTTTACGGTTTTACACATTTACATAGGTTTCCGACAGGGCTTGAAGTTATATACATGTGATATGTGACTAGAGGGCCACCCGTTTTTTTCTTATTTCTCGTAAAATCAAACATGGTCTTTCCGAGCCGAACGTGCCGATCTAATCATAATATGTGTATAAGCTCAGAGTTCAAGGTAGTTAGATGATATCATAGCATTTAGCTTTAAGTGGTTTAGGCGTGAAAGCGTTACTTTCGGATTAATAATATATCTATTAGTTTCTACTCAAGGTTTCGCTCATTGACCTATACCTTTACATCGCATTAAACAACGCATTTTTTCGGGATAAGAAATATAGGAATATCTTTAAACCTTTTCCATTGTTCTATCTATTTGTATAAAAAAAAACCATCCAAATCCTTGCAGCAGTTTATCTAAGCTTGCATCTCTTGCAAGCGTACCAAAGAAACAGGAAAAGAAGCTTTCTTATTAAATAATGAGGACATATATGATGAGGTATTTGATGGGCAAGTAGAAATTTAGCTTTTATTATTCAATGACTTGCTTGAGCAGAGTCATCAAAACACGCGCAAAAATATAAGAGATGATTAAGTATTATGAATAATAACAAACCGATGCTGTAAAAGGCCAAGCCCGTTAAATGAATCATCTATTTGTTTAGGAATGCTGTGCAAGTGATATTTTATTCAAGATCCTATCACGTGGTAAGTTGCCAACAATGAAGGAAGTTAATAAAACAGTTCTAAATAAAAAATAATCACCGTATACAGGTGATTATTTTTACAATTTGGCAATTTAGCTCCTATCGGAAAGTCCCATCTAGCGAATTTGCATTAGACAATTTTGGCCTTTCTTTAACTCTATTAACCACTTGTGGTAAGCTAAAAGCGCTTTTGTTATGAGTTGATTTATATCCATAGTGTATCGGCGAGGTTTGAACTCAGAGCCCACTAGTGTGGTACATACTCTACATACCCTAAGCAGAATGCTCTACCAATAAGTTTGCGACGGCCTCACATTACATTACAGTTATTGTCACTTTCAAATATTTTGATTTTATTTAATACGAATTGCAGTTGGCGAACTGGCAAGTGGCAATTGGCCACTAGGCTAGGTTAGAGAGGCTGGCATTGATTTGTATTTCGTATTAGGTATCATACAGTAGATAGGGTGAAGTGCACCTCAAATTGTCTTTCATCATCGCTTTAATAAAACTTTAGCTCGCGATTCACATTTATAAGATTTGGTCCAAAAACTTATAACGTTGGGACGGCGGACCTAAAGCCGATCAAAATTACGAACATTTAACGTAAAATTTACGCTTCCTACCAATTTTGTAATTTACGGCAGTCTTTCCGAGTTTATGGACCAAGTTTTAGGATCGGCCACCAATTTTTTTATACTACTAGGTGGCACTCGAGAATGTAGCCCAACTCATAGAAAGTGGCCTATGGACGCTTGCATCACCAGGGGCATCACTAGCGCGTTGCTGACCCTTTAAAAACCGTTTCACGCCCTTTTTGAACAACGAATGTTAACAATTTTATTGGTATTGGTAATACTAACTAGCGCGGTAAGTACACCAGCCGTCGTCTGTGGTATTATCTTCGGACACGTCAGGGGCCTCTAGTGAAAGCGGCACCAGCATTCGACTAGCGTGCTGCATGTATACCAGGCATTTCCCCTCGTAGCACAAGTGTGGCGGGTGCACTTCGTAATCGTCCTCATCTTCGTCGTAGGAAGACATGTGAGGCCAGGCATCTAGAGAAAATCATTAATTAGTTTGTCCCAAAAACATGTCAATACGATCAATAGAGTATAAGACAAAAGTAAAAAACCTTAATACTGTTTATGGCAGTAGTAACCAAATTTTGTCTGTCAGTAGCGTTTTCGTGAATTCGAGTATCAAATAATTTATGTATCTTATAAAATATATAATTATTTCATAATGGTTCTTGTGTGTCATCTCATTCTTATTTTTGATACATATATTTTCCCATTATTGAAAATACAGGCGATGAAAGTTAAATAAGATTATTTCGGATGAGAGTAGACCTGTAATTAATCATCATATCAGCCTTATGAGTCACTGCTGAAAATTGGCCTCCAACAGCTTACATTCTATTGAGGGCATTTGCCCATAGTCACCACCCTGGACAGGCGGGTTGGTGATCGCAGTTCAAATCAGTACGGAGGATTACGCTGCTGCCCATCATACGGTAGGATTTCTCTTCGTCGACTCTTAGTTCTTACGGCTTCCCGTCAGATGAGCGGGAGGTGGCACTATTCTAGGCCGGTGCCACCTTTAATTAATAATCGGAAATTGTTAACATGAAGCATGTATACATAACTTATAACTATTTTCCTTTATATATCAAAAATAAATGTATCGTAGAGAGTCGAGTAACAATTTGTTATATACAGTGCAAGTGAAAAGCCATTTGATTGGAATGTCGCTCGCAACTCGATCCAGATACACAACAATTACGAGAGAAAGTAACGTCATCACAAAGCATATAAATGCACCTACAGGCTACAATTAAATAAGTCGGAGAAGGTCGTCAATAGCTTCAACCAAACTACATAATAATATATTAATTTTTAAAAATGACCAACGCCTTGTGGTTTCTAAATGTGGATTATAGAATAAATAAAGTACTTTTTATTGCGCATTTGCAATATGCGATTAAATCTAGAAATATGCTATTATTATCTGGGCCATATAAATCATAAACTAACAGGTTGTAAATTCAGACATACCTAAAGTTAACAGTAATCGGAATAAACTGACTACACAAGTAACACAATGACCATTTTATGTAACCAACCGTAACCTCATTATACTTAAGGTAACATGTAAGCTTTTACAAAATTTGAATCCAACAGTCTAAAGGCATTTCGAAGCCATTTTAATACATGATATATTTTTTAAAAAAATCTTGACAATTACACAAATTATTTAGTTCCAAGATAAGTATCATTATGAACTCGTGTTATGGATACTAAATAACGAATAAACACACATAAATACTTTTTTTCTTTGTAAAATACATACTTAATATACATAGTAAAACACCCAGACCAGAATAAATATTCATGAGTAATTAATGTTCTGTGTGGGAATAGGACCCACAACCTCAGGAGCGGAGTGCAAGTATACTCGCCACCTCGCCATATCGGTCGTCGAATTACATAATTAATTAAAATTAAATGCTTTTATAACGTCTCTGATTTTATTGCCAATGGGTGTTTCGGCCTGCTTTAAAATTTACAATATAATTATTTAATGTTAAGGAAATGCATTAAACTGTTTAATAGTACATAGCTGAACCATTACAATATATTTAATGCACTGTGAATCCGCTGTACAGCTTTTAACTGTTTTGTTTTTAATAGCATTTTAAGTAGTAACCAATGATTTATGTCGCTTAGCTCTAAATATAAACCTAAGCCATTCTAATGCTTCTGTATAGCTTACTGTGTTGTATACAGTATGTTTGGTAGTAGCATAGCATTTTCAAATGATAAGTACAACTCTAGTGCATCCTATCCTTGCAATTCTTGTTTACAGTGTAGGTGTGTGAGTGGTATCCATTGTATATGAGAGACAAGATGAGAGGACAATAGTATAACTTACTGTGTAGTTAGCAACAGTGTTGTACATAGGGCTTAGCGTGGTAGTAGTTGAGGTGGTGGAGAAGGGCTCTTTCACCCACGTCTTGTTGTCATCTGCACAGCCGTACTCGCACGAACCCAACGCCAACACACCTGACTGATGAAATAAACTGGTTACAATTTCTGCATCAATATTTTATGATACACATTACTTAATGTAGGGTAGGGATCCTACCAAGACCTAAGGAGCCAAAGCCAACCTCAACTGCAAGTGCATCAGGTGCACCTGCCAATCAACGGACGAGCGCTCTGGCGAAAATAACAGTGCCCGGTAAGCTGCAATAGACTCGCCACCTTTTACGGGGAGGAACAATATAGTCAGCGAAATGTATACATAATTGGCGATGAGTGGGCGTATAATATGCCTCTGCTTACCCCTTCGGGGAAACAGGCGTGAACGTATGTTTGTATGCACATTATTCAAAATAAAAGAGATTTGGAAGATCAATATTTCGAATGAATTTAAAAGCTTAAGAGTATTGATAGTAAGACTTGCTCCTAGAAAAGTAATGAAATGACGCGTTTGCTGTTGGTATAATTTATAACAACCGCTATCGCAGCTGCAACCATCTACGAAGATTTACTATACTTTAATAAGGTAAATATACTAAAAGGAGACTATAAATATGAAATAGACATAATTGCTTAAGCTTAGAAATTAAAATAATATATATAAATAAGAAATATTATTCATAAAAAATACTATACCTTAACACCAGACCATTGATTGCATTGCATTTCTTCCCTGCATACCTCTTGCATAACGTAGGCTCTGTCGGCATCGCACATAAACAGAACTTGCGGTCGTCGAGCCTGCGCAAACAAATTAAACCATTAAATATACCTACCCGCATCATAAATATTCAAGCAAACGAAACGCCTGACGAATTCGCGTTGGATTTAACTTGTTAACTCTTCGATGACTAAATTTCACTCTGTGGCAACATAATTTAAAGTACACTGGTAGTTTTCTACTAATCGAATTAAACCTGGACTTCACACACTCAAAAGTAAACTTTTGTCAAATCTCTCCTTGATATGTATATCTATTTTATCTCTTCAAGTTTGCGTGCAGCAGAAGTCCTATCCTAATGATTCACGTGGAAGGTTAGACGGTGCAGTATATCGAAAGTATATTGCACTACTTCCTACAGATCACACCAGTTCATTCTTACAGTTTAGAAATGATAGGAGCACGAACGGTACGTTTCAAAAGAAACATTCTGTCGCGTACCCTTTGTTTTGTGTGTTGTAGGCTAAGATTACTGCATGGGGCTCTTTAAAAGATGAAACGGTTTTTAAAGGGTCGGCAACGGGTTCGGAATGCCCCTGGTAACGGGAGCGTCTATAGGCTATTTTCCATTAGGTGAGCCGTATTCTTAACTACTTAACTATTCAGCTACAACATATACCCATATTGATTAAATTACCACTTGTCTATTAGTATAGGGCACGGCTAAAAGCAGCGTATAAAACAGGGCGCTCAGGATCATGCAGACTGCGGTCACAATACGGAGAAGTTTCCCTGAACCACTTGGGCCCTCGTTGCCTCCTGTAGTTCCTCGTCCAACTGATAACCTGGATAAATGAACTTATAACATTAATATTATGTACTTTTTGTTTTATGTTCTGTATTACTGCATGCTATTTGTTGTAATCGAATTATTGTGTAAACAACTTTTAAATTCTACTCCTAAAAAGCAGTTTCTATTGTTTATTTACTTAATTTCAATCTCAAATTAAAGAATACATTTTAATTACTAACTTATCGATCAGGCACCCTAGGACAGCCGGTCCCAAAATGGCGACACATGGTGCTACGGCCGATATCAGACGTGCTTCTCCTTTCTCCAAGCCCACGTGCAACATATGCACTGGGAGGAATGGAAATATACATCCTACACCTGCAAAAGAAGAAAATATTGAATCAAATTACAATTGTCACGTTCCCAATACTACTACTTAAGTTTAGAACAATAGCGTAGAGCCGTTTTAGACCATGGATTGATTCTTAATGAGTTTATAATCTTATATTAGTAACCAGGCTAGAATTTAACTGCTTATTGTTATGTTTGTACTACTGAACCAAATTATCTTAATTTATAATTTCTGTGCGTTCATTTATAGCTTTGGTGCGCGCCCTCTAGATACTCCAATAAAATGCAATTGAGATAGTTCAATCTCGGAATAAATCTGATAAGCGGGTATAAAATTGCGATCGCAGTGCACACGCAATGATGTCCGTTCACAAAGCGGGCTTTATAAGCCTAACTGTACAACAGCTAGGCTTATAAAGCCCGTCGTAACAGTTGGTTTTACGTCCGAGACACTCCGTAGAAGGAAAGTTGCGACAGAGCATGACCCTACACTCGGGATGTGTCCGAACATATAAACCACTTTACACATAACCACTTTTTGTTGAGTAGTCGTGTTAGCTCAATTATATCTATGTGCCAATTTAGCTATTCATTACCGATTTTCTACAACAGGCCCTTAAAATTTGAGTTTTCTAGTTATAAATCAACAGTATTCTATTGTAACTTATAACTGTAGTCATAGTCATAAGTATATAAGTAGGACTTGCGACCAACTTAGCGTCCATTGTTTGGCCGTTATGGGCATTTCAAAACTTTACTAAGATTGTAGATAAACTAAACGGATGGGTGGCGGAGCGACTTCACTTAAAGTGTTGACGCTAAACAAAAACGAAGTTATTCAGAACAAAAAAAAAACTTTTGATCTAAAAAAACATGATTCTGGGTAGTGTTATTCTATTGTGTACCGACTTCACTATACCTGAGAAAAAACAAAATATCACGCATTTTAGCGTGATAAGATTCTTGTTGACTAGTTTCTTCATGGTGCTTTTTTATTTATTCATCTATTTTACACTCTTGTCCGCATTTTATCTGCAACAAAAAATATAAATTACTTAGTAATGTAGGTACAATACACCAATTACTACACATACTTCATATAATATAATGGAATATAATAAACTAAACCTCTAAAAAAAGCTTTTTTGATCATCAAAAATACTGAGTGAGCATCAAATAGGTGATTAGGTGCTCAATCAGTAATTTTGATGTACAAAAAGGTTAGGTTAGGTTGGCAATTTATTAATTTTGAAGACACGTTAAATATGATCCTAATATAATTATGCCATTCAACGATACGAGTGAGCCAAGTTAAATCCGCTGACTTAACAAATTTAATAAATGTGTTGTAACCTTTTTTGCAATCAACTAACCTAAGGGCTTGGAACTCTAATATGAATAAACTTTCTTTAAATTTTATGTCATTTTTATTTTTAGAATCTTTATGCAACTTAGCAAAGACATCATCGATTTAATTGTAAGAGTTATATTAGCCGAATTGAGGCCAGGGCCATTTATTTTAACGCCTACGTCCGACTGTCGCAGACTGTGGAGCATCATTCATGAGCAACAGTCTATTGTTGTCATCTCCGTACCCGTAGGTAGTTAGTTACCTACAATTGAGGGCTCTGCATTCTGGTATCACTACACAAGACCACCCGCATAACCAGTATCTAGCAAAGAAGAAAACGAGTAATATAAATAGTCACAGCTTCACTTCGCATTATAGGTAGACACCAACTTGCTGTCAAATAAAGTAATTTATAGCAATTGGTTCAATTGTTAACTCCTGTTAACAATTTTACTAACTATTTATATAGTGTTTGAACTTTGAAGGCATTTCATTATATGAATATATGTAGGTATCACAATTTTGGATCTTTTATTTTATAAATTGGATAGCAGCGGATCGCCAACGTTTGATTTCGGGGAAACTTGGCTAATTAAAGTAAAAATAGGTCGTGCCGCTATTTTCTTCACAATGACGCAGCTCACTGTTTTAATGGCACGCCCGGCACGACAGCTATGTAGGTCAAAGTTTTACAAAATAATTCAACAGTATCGCCTCACTGCAGAACCAAACGTACATTTTGTATGCGTTAAATTGCCTAAGCCCCCATATGTTCCAGCTCGTCGCTTTGCATGAAACACCTGTCTAGGGGTTGCCGATTAGCACACCATCCAATGTAAAATTGTTAAAAATATAGTAGAGTCATCCACAGAGCTAAAATAGCATAATGAAAGAGCTATAAAATGGTGCCGGCCGGCTTAACAAACATTCGAAGAATTCTGAATTATAATTGGATAGATGCCACTGTTAGGTTATAGGTTACACTTCTTTAGTATTATTTATTTGTCTATAAGCCATGAGGGATGTGTAATAACTTCCTCACTAGCGCCCCTTCGCGACTAGTAACAGTTCGTGTAACCTATTGGTACTTAGTATTTTTTTAGGTTGAATGTGCCTTGTAACTTTTAACATCAGCTATTTGTAATCTCATTGAAATCGATCAAGCAGTTTCGAAAATCAGCCTCAACAAACATCTGCTAACATTTTAAAAATTGTTTATATGTATATGATTTTAAATTCTTCTTATGCTAATATTACTGCTATTATTATTGAAATTCCTAGCAGACACTTCGTTTTCATTTATTTAGATAAAGGTATAGATTTAGTTTCTTGTTCCTAACCTGGTAACCACGGAGCACTAGTAATATAGATATGCATTGCGTGATCACCAGGCATTTGAAGGCATAATTCGCCACCGTTAGTGGGGCTGTAGAGCAGGGGCACAGCCAACGGCCACTGTCTGCGATCGAACGACAATTCCACGGCAGGTGGTTTGATGTCATTGCCCGCCCGCAGGACAAAGCACAACACGTCTTATAATAAAGGTAACTAACTCTATAGATTGTAAAAATGTTACTCGATACAATCTGGTTCAATGTTACATTATCCAGGCTTTTAGTTAAGTTTAAATTAAATTTTGTGATACTATACGGAACTACAGCCGCATCAGAACACTAGGATAAAATCTACAGTAATGTTTACTTTAATTAGTTTAAACTGTGATTTGTAGTGTTTGTTCCCTTTATTGTGCCCATTAGGGTAAAGTAGCTCAAATCAGTATCTACTATATTACTGTTATGATGCCATCCATAATGTGTTTTTTTTTGTATTTACAGTACCTTCATTTGCAGTGTAAAATGATATATATAAATGATCCTGTTGATCTTAAAGACAATAAGGAATATTTTATTTTACACGGATTACCTAATGAGCATAATAAGATAGAATAAGGAGTAGAAGAATTCAATTCATAGAAAAGATATATTTAAGGATATATATAATCATGTGTTTAACCTATATATAACCCATGTGGTACCTAGTGTCACAAAGTGCTTAGCGCCAGATGTTTGTTTACTTTATTTTATGGCATGAATTTGCTCTAATGGAGAATGCTCTAGGAAATGAAAACTATTAAAACTTTAAATTTTTGTCAAGTAGCTTTTTTTAATATACAGGATGTAGTTTCTACTTAAAAGTTCGTGTGATAAAACTTCACACACACTTTCGAATAGCGGAAAATAAAGTTGTAAGAGCGACGCAAAAGTGAAACTTTAGTCATTATTTACCAATCGATAAAGCCTCACCTAGCACTAGCACCCATGCTTCTAATAGAAACTGGGACACCTCTATTGGGATTACCTTCGTAAGTTCGACTGATGTTTTATCGAATCATATTGTTTAAATAAAGGTACCTATGGTTCGTTTTGTCCAAAACTTTATATAAGTAGCTCAAAAGCTAATTAACTCGAAAAATCGGGGTCCTGATTGGAAATAACGTTTTCATTACCCACGCTTAGTTTAATGGATAGGGATAGATGTCAAGTATTCTAGCAAGTATGTATGACTTATTATGTGACAACCAGATAAGTTGTCACTTCGGGTGCTCAACTTAGACAAGTTTGATTCTGAATAATACTAAATACTCAGCAGGTCACTTTCTTCAATTTAATTATATTAATACGAGCAAAAATCTACTAAAACGGTCAGATTCACAGCTCCTTTCCACATAAATATTATTACACACCAGAACAACTGTTAGTTCTTAGGAAAATAAATATTTCAAATACCTACGTTTGCAAAATATTTAAACACAAACTTTAAATAAAAACTGTAACAACTCTCAATTGGCTACATGTTGAGATGCGACGGATACCGGACGGCCCTTATGGATTTAGACACAGTAGCTTGTATATTTAGATAAATATGTTTTTTATTGATATTTAGATAAATATACAAGCTTATCTTTTGACAAAACTTTATTTACGTAGGTACCTATGTCATCGGCGATTTTTTCAAGAATCGTTTAAAGCGAAACCGTTCGTTTAGGTATGGGACATGTTACCCTACTTCTTTTCATAACTTGCAAGCAAAATTTCTTGGAAGATATGGAGTCACACACATGTTACATTTGTTAAAGTTCTTTGACCGCTCAATGAACAGGTTTGTGCAAAAACTAAAAAGGAATCGCATTTGATCCTCACATAAATGAAGCGGGAACTGGTTGGGTGCGGGGAGTGGGGTACAAAAACGATATCGTCACCGCTATAAACGGCCAGCGGCAGGGCATGTCGTCGATATGAGACGCCGTATTTTTCTTCACGACTTTGCACATTTTTATTATTATCGCAATATAGCGACTTACCGACTCACCAACTGTATGATGTAAACTTCCGTTTAAAATAAAATTTATGAGCAGTGTCCCAAGCGCAATGACGATATCTCTATTCTTGTCCCATTTATGACGATTCATTACTTCGCACTATCGCGGCAGGGCCAAATGTCACGCATCGAATTCGAAGTGTGAATATAAATGTCGACTATGTAGAACCTGGTACAGCAAAGTTCTCTCTCACCAATTTTAAAGAAAACTTCTGCAGAGTAACTCCGCTAAAATATATGAAATTGGATGGAATGGATGATTGCTCGGTCGTATTCTAATACAATACTTTATCAAGTAAACATAAGACTTCTTAATTTGTCCTAGAGTTCAGAAAATGTCTGCCCCAACAGCAGTAGTTTTTAAAAATATTAAGATTAATTAAAAGTTATTTATTGAAATAATAAAGACTTTCTTTTCCTTGCAAATATTAATCATCTTGGAAACCTTTAAGATGTATTTGAAAATCCTCTTAGATAGTTACATATCGTCAGCTTTATTTTCAAAACTGCTTGTCCTTTGAGCAAACTTTATAGGAGAAAGTAAAAACTGTATTTTTTTTATAGTTAAGGCACTAATTGAATATAGGTGTTATTCCAATACATTCATTATTCCAATAACTTCATATTATATTTTACATATATTCATAGCATCACTCAACGACTTTTATGAAACTGTATTAGAATTTTACTTAAATAATCCTATAGCGGTGATTTAGCTAGAACATGATGTCAGATTTAATGATAACTTTGCTGTCATTACTTATTTCAGTTGTTTTGATTATTTACCGATTATTACTCGTTTAAGATAGTAAAATTAATGAAATGGGTTTCGATTCATACAACAACATTATGAACCATTTAAATATCGATTGTCAGGTATTGTGCAAATAAACTACACGACGGTTGACATATTATTTTAGTTGCTTTTGTCGTACTTATCTATTTTTGAAAGTTTTTTTATAATATAAATTCGGTTGCCAGTAATAACATAATATTTATGGTTATATTTTTATTGCAAATGGCTAGCTCTCTTCTGTAATTGAAACAATATGCTTGTTCAACAAAATTATCTTATCCAGAGCGTAAAAAGCCCTTACCAGCAGTTTACACCATCAGTGACCTGAAGTGAAGAATAAGTAGGTATTTAAAATACGGTGAATAAAAACAGGCTTGGGCAACTAGCCACCTGAACAGATATTGGTTTATAATTTACCATATTCCATCCTACTCTCAGTATTACGAATTAATGTTGCACATTATCCAAATCTTAGTCGGGCCAATGGTGTACAGGAAATTTGCATGGCGCCAATTGGGCTGAACCGTAAAGTCGGCCCGTTAGACATCTTTAATGTTATGGTTGTGCAACCAACCGATTATCGCACATAAACGCCCTATAGAAATATACCTAAGGATTACCAACCGGTTAGTGCAATTCTGTAGAGATAAAATGGAATATATACTTATCTATAGCCGGGCTGTTGGATAGAAAAGGTGAAGGACTACGTACGGTTCTCAAACAATCAGAAAAAGCAGCCTGTGACTCCTGCGAGTTGACTAGCCAAAGAATTCAATCATTAAATGGGCTCTTCAAAGTAAGCCGTAGTGCAACGTCAGGAGTGCGCCTTTTACTTCCACCCTGTGAGAACGTAGAGTAAGGGCTTTTCTTGCAAAGCTCTTGGCCTCTTACTGAAGAAAATAGTTACATCATACCAATACCTTACCTCTACTTACCTGCGTACCACTACAAAAATCAGTGGGTAATAAAAAAAGTGATTTACTTTTTTCAATTGCCAATAGTAAAAAAGTAAATTCTCTACTATTTAAACATTACTACTTTCTACACCAAATCTGCGATGACAACTCTCGCTTGTAGAATTTAGTAGGCACCACAATCCACAGACATTTCAAATAGTAACAATATTTTGATTTCAATTATATTTTTTATTTCCATTTTTAATAAGACATTATTAGTTGCCTTGAAGTTTGCTTCGGATGAAAAGCAAAAGCAAAATTTATTCGGCACGATGTGAATTTTAAAAAAGTTTACCAGTATGGTTTTTTATGCCGTTATAAAATTGAGAATACTTTAATTTATTTAATAAAAATTCAACTTTCATCATCATCACTCTTGGACATGAGCCTCTCCAATGGCACATCAATAACTGGCAACTTCTTACAGATCTCCAGCTACGTAGGGTCTTCTGTCAGTGTCTTCTACTGAAACTACTACGGAAAACACTTTTCTTTTTTTTTAATTTAAAATAAAAAAAAGAAAAGTGTTTTGACTGTTTTGAAGAACGTTTCGATCTTATACCGCAATCTCCTTTCGTCTCCAATGCTGTGCTGGTCTGCGAAACCACCCTTATATTGTGCAGCACTCGAACCAAGAATAATTTATGTATAGTTAATTATAATTTTATCAAGACAGTCTTACATTTCGTTTAAAATAAACCATTGGGTTATTGATACTACTCTACTCTACTACTAACATATTCTACTAAAAATTAATCGACCTTCCACCCTTGTGAAGATTATTATTATTCTTAAGTAGAGATGTAAAAAGAACACTTTTTATTATTAAAAAATGTTTACCCCTGTTTTTGTCTAAAAAAATATTGAATTATTTTTAATTGATATTCTATAAAGATACTCTCCCATCAAGACACGTGCTCGACTTTTAAGGGCTTCAATTTCTACTCTCATCTCGTGAATGTCTAGACGTTGCGATGAATATAGCTGTACCTACATTATGTAGACTATACAGAGTGGGTACTCTACGAAGAGTGGAAAGTAAGCAAACAGGATGCTCGAAACAAAAGATGATATTACGGATGGCAAACAACGATTCTCAGGGGATCAGCTTTGTACATATTTACAAGATCACTCACAACTGTTCGCTAATGGACCTTATAACTTTTAATATTAGGGTATTGAGTGTTTGTTTATTAATTAGAATTAGGTGTATAGGGATCCTACCAAGACCTAGGGAGTCCAAGCCAACCTCACCTGCAAGTGGTGCACCTGCCGATCAACGGACGAAGCTCTGGCGAACAAAGAAGTGCCCGGTAAGCGGCAATAGGCTCGCCACCTATTACGTGGGACCAACTATATAATTGGCGAAGTGTGGGCGTATAATATGCCTCTGCCTACCCCTTCGGGAAAACAGGCGTGAATGTACGTACGTACGTTTATTAATTAGTAGTGGCATGCCTTCGCTTGGGTTTCGTGCCATTAATTGAATATTTTACACATTGGGTTACACTATCGGAGCTTTCGTAGAAATCCCTAACTTAAATCGCTTAATAAAAAATCCTATATTTTTCACAAATAATGTATCTAGCTGTCTATTAGTAAAATAGGTTTTTTTTAATCGGTCCATTAGTTTTGTAACAAAATAATATACAAACAGGCAAGCAATTAAATCTTCTCTCTTCATATAAAAAAAATGTATGCTTATGTTGGTCAAATCATTAATGTCTCAGATGATGTCTCGTGAAGAGTGGTATAAAAGAGAAAAGGCTATTACGGTTGTCCATGACTTCGGCAGTTCCACAGAAAATATATGAGAGTTTTTTATAAACATTTCTGGATAAAATGTACCTGATATGCTCGATATAAGTATCTATATCATTTCAATAATACCAGTATGTTTAATTATTTATATTATAGATAAGCTGCGAGATAAAAAATACAAAAAAAGGAGCTATATTTAAATGAATTACGGGAATTTCAGTAGTGTATTAAAAAAGAGTAAGATTAACCAGATTCTCAAGATAGACAATAAAGGCTAAAAATCTGAAATGACGAAAGAGTAAAGGTACAGTTACGTCGCGAGCAAAGTTTAGAATCACTTGAAATAGGTTCGGCGCGGCGCGATTTTGAGCACTAAACACTTTTTTAATAATCATAAAAATTACATCAATTTAAAGGCCAACTCTTAACTTTAAATTGACACCAAATTCATAAAAATCAAGCCAGTACAATGGTACTGGCTTGATTTTTATGAACTACGTCTATGACTACTTAATAATGATTAAGTACTCAAGATCGCGCGGAACCAATTTCAAGTAAGTGACTACAAACTTTAGCTCGCGAGTGTACGAGTATATAGTGACTCTCGTCGTTCACGATATAATATACATGAAGGTCTATGAAAGTCTCTTATCTGTATAATATCATCATATTGCCAAATGACCCACCTCACACAGTATTTGGCCTTAGTTTCTTAAAGTAAAGACTTCCCCAGAATGTGTCCGATGTTTAGTACCTACTCCTCCAAAAACATGATAGGCAAGTAGAATGCCACGTCTCAGTGTAAGGGATTACATTAAGGGATTGTGAAGGGGGACAGAGGAAGAAGAGATAATGACCTGTTGTCATGTCACTAGTATTTCCTCTGCGAATGTGTGTTGGAGGTTTGGCTTCGTATACTATTTAAATATAATTAAGCACATATTACGAGTATTATAAAATTATGGTGCGAATTTAACACTATCATGTAAATTGTAATTAGGTGGAGACTTTACTAACCCTTTTTTTCCAACTCTTTGTAAACTTCTAAAGTAAACGTTTTTATGAGGCTTACAATATAAAAACTTTTATAACATCTCGGCCCTGCATGCGATATAATTAACCTCGTTCTAAAATAGTCATATATTTAAACTTCAGCTTTATGTAAAGTCTCGTTAAAAATAAATCCCAAGTCATAAATACCAAATGCTAGGTACTGTTAGGTGCTTTTAACTTCGACGAATGGTAACTACTCTAAAATACTGTGAATACCTTTGAATGTACCCTAGCAAATATGTTATAAAACATACTTATTATAATATGTTATCGTATTCTTGCACTAAGAGAGTTAGATGTGCGTCTTTACTTGTCGATACAAACGAGGTGCAGCCGTCAGCGTAGCGTCACGCCCTCCGAACAACTGGGTCATCGACATTGTTTTGTTTCTTATACCCGGTTTTCTGTCAATCTAACCAACTTTAGTAAAATAGTATACAGTAAGGTTCTTAAGTATGTAAGGAATACCATAGATGCATATAACAGTACCTAAAAGAGGGTATGTATACTTATAGTAACGAGTAACGACTTTAACTTTAGCTAGGTAATTAGAAAACGCAATAATATTAAGTCAGCAATTTTTTAAATTAACACAATAGCATTTTCATTTAACGTTTAATCTGCCTTTAGTTTCAGTCATGAATTGAAGTCACATAAATGGTTCGTTTGGTGAAGTTTATTCAACTGTCCATTCAATACTTTAATGGATAGGTAGGTATGTCTTCGACTTTATGAATGAAGTCATTCTTCATTAGATAACTGTGTCTTGAAGCATTTATAATTAAAATCACGTCGTTTGTCTTCGAAGGTCTCAAAAACACTGAAGCGATTTATCAACGGTTTTCGCTTAATTACGAATAGATATAAATAATACAATTAAATACATTGAATTGATTGGACAAAGGCGAACTTTATACAGTTTAGTCTCTAAAACCATGGCTGCCCTCCGTTACTAGGTATTCCATTTTTCATTATAACGTGACATGTCATAATTACTACATCCTGCTTGATGGAAAGCAGTCGATGTAGTCCAGCAAAAAGAGGGCGCTGCATACCGTGGATCACAATAACTAGCACGGTAACAAGCGAAACCACTCATGAAGGCCTGCAAAAATTCCGTTTCACGACCCGCTTAGACCCGGGACTATAGTAGCTGGGAATCACAACTGACAGCTAAGAATTCCAAAGCATTATGGTCTTACACAGGAACGCCTTATAAAATTGCTTGGTTCGAATGCTGATAGTTTTCAGATAAATACTAAGGTCGACAGTTGAAGTTATGAAAGCATTAATTAAGCTCCTTGTGTTTAGGTCTCGTAGGTACAATACAGAATTGCTAGACTGCTATTTTATAGAGTCATGTATATAGTAAAATTAAATGTACGTAAATTCTGATTGGACAACAAACCTTGACGAATGTCTCACCCAATTCTTCTCTTCTCAAAATTCTGCCCGCATTGAATGGGCGCTTAACTTTTTAAGTTGACGTTTATATAAGAGCTTAGTATTGAGACAAACTTGATTAAACTATTCAGATTTGACCTATTCAGATATTATTTCCATTGCGTAAATACATAAATTTTCACTCGAGTCGAGGATCAACCAGAAAGTCTGATAAATGGTTCCATTGTCAAATAATTTGGTTTACTAATAAATAATGACCGCTCCGCTCTACCTGCAACGGATTTAAATTATTTACATCATAATTGATGAATTTACTATGTAATGGTATGTAGAATAAACATTTATTTTTTTATGTCTGAGTGTATGTGCTGCTGCGTCTTTCTTATTTAAAAACCATAGAGATGCTTTGCGGAAATTATAATTATGTCGTTTTATTATGCTATTGCGTATTTAGGTATGTGCTTCAAGTAGAAACTCGTAAATTATAAATTCATTGTATGCTGCAATTTTATGAATTGAGAGAACATTCTTCATAACATAATACACGTTCTGTTAGTTCAAATTAATAATAATCATAAATGACGGTTTTATTTTGTCAACTCTACCTATGTATTTTTAGGAGCAAGATAAATTTTGTAGGTTGGAACATATACTTTCAAGGCAAATTGACAGACCCAATTTAGTTGTGACCGTATGGTACACACAAAGTTTTATGGGCGAAGGAGCGGAGCTGAAGCTTCATTAACATAATTGGAGGTCGGTCGGCGCGGTGTGGAACCGGTTCAGTGCTTCGGAACGCAAAGCCTCGCAAAGGTGACGTCACTGATGACATCACCAAAATAACATATCATGTGAAGCTCAGTTAACATGAAGTACAAGTTATGATACGATATATATACGAGTAAATGGCAGTAAAGTAGAAAAATAGGTTCATACTATGGTACCCGCAAAAAACTATGGATTACGCTTACGACACTCGGACAAGTCGTGCTTACAGCTACCAAGGAAATTATACTGTAGATAAATTATTTCATAAAGGAGCTAACCAAACCTATTTAGTGGTAATTTATAGAGGCAATATATGGCGGCCTTCTGTATGATTTTATAGGGACTGAGCTTTTTATAATAAAACTAAAACTGTCTTACATCTACTCGGGCCAATGGCAACTTGTATTCTAAAAGAAGTGTATAAAATGTTAAGCAAACATTCACTAATTCAATCTGTAAAAGCTTCATATCTTCATTAACCGTTTTATTAATTTAGCCACAAAGTACGCAGTGCTGCTAACATATTTGAAGGGAAAAGTAACACGAAAGGGTTAAAGGTAAAGTATTATTAAATAGGAATTTGTAAGTTCCGCTAAACAATAAGACTTTCTTCAATATGCCAAAAACGAGTTCTAGAGTAGATACAAGGCAAGACGGATACTACCTCGAAAAACTGGTAGTCACTGGCGAAGGGAAAAAGACGTCCCGCGACCGCAGGCAGTCTGATGCGTTGGTCAGACCAGATTAGCACCACTCTACATTTCAACATCTCCGATGCTCTCCGAATAGCGGAAGATAGAACAAGATGACTTACCATTGTAAAAACCAGTCGTGGACGGAGTCATCGCAAAAACGAACTTGCTGCTGAAAATTCTATTAACTATAACTGTAGTTATTTCTTAAAGGCGTCAGTGTATCTAACTAGATACACTGACGCTAGATACGCTGAAATAACGTACAATTTCCAATCATTCTTTTTCGTATACCGCGTATGGGTGTACGCCTGATTTCTTTTGAATTTTAATCCCTATTAAATTTGTTGGCAAGTATCATATTAGCTTTAAAATAAGATATTAATAAATTATTAAACGGCTGAAAGCTCGTAAAACTTGGTGCTGGGCTGTCGAGGTGGGTAAACGTTATCATATAGTAAAGATAGGCCTAATAACCACCACAGTAATAAATAAAATGGAAGATTTTTAATTTATCATTTGATTTGTGGTCATTTTCGTAATTGAAAATTTTAGAACACGTAGGTACGTGAATTAGTAAATCTTTTTTTAAACAATTACCCTTTTTTCTTTTTTGGAAACAAATATAAATTAAAATGACTTCACTTATTCGTAACTACCTGTCGCCCGCAACATCGTCCACATGACCTACATATAAACCTTCCTCTTGAATCACTCATCTACTTAAAAACCGCATCAAAATCCGTTGCGTAGTTTTAAAGATCTAATCATACATAAGGATAGGCAGAGGAAAGCTATTTTGTTTTATACTATGTTCGTAACACGTTACGTACCATATTAGCTGAGTCTAAGTAGCAGAAGGTAGGAATAGTTGATCATAATATTGAGACGCGAAAAAATAAACAATAGTCAAATAGAAAAAACATAATGTTAGATCATTTAGATAGCAAAACAATTTTGCATATCGACTGATATGAAGAAAAAGATTTAAAGTATAAAATAAACTTAATATAAAAATCTAATATTTCTATTCTATTATTGGGTAAGAAAATTAATGTAATTTTTTACTTACTAAGAGACAGACATCCTTTTTATTTTGGATCACAGCACTAAATTGTGAACACAATAATTTTTAAAGTTAATAATTCGAAAAGTACAAGATGTACACACTATTCTCACATCAACCACACGATTTACTACAATAGCAGAAAGGAACCGAAGTGAATAAAGTAGAACCTGTATTATTTATTATCGAAATTCTATGTACCATATATTTAACAAAAACCAGCCAGATGGTGCCGACAACCATGCGTTCATTTGTGATTGTGAGCTAATCGACGCGTCTTTACTTTGCGGGCGACAAAAATATACCGGTATGAAGACAGAAAGTCGCCGGAGTGTTACGCGCGAAAGCAATTACGAAATGAAAAACGAATAACCCGCCAAAAGCATACGTAGTGAGTCTTTTGACTTTGACGGCTGCTGTCAACCAATTGTTTTTTTTTTAATCAAATATTTACTGACCGTATTCCTAATAGGTAAACTGCAAAACGTATGCTCCGCCCTACACACAGCGAGAGCCATAAAAAGTCATTTTCATAAAAGATAATATCATTTATTTGTGCTTTTTGATATTATTTTATTATATGAGAATTAGATCGGCTTAAGACATTTATACTGATCTGGCGGGGGTAATTCACATGCCTGTGAAAAAATAATAGTGTAGAATTATTGTAACTGTTTTTGTTGCCTTGAATTTACTAAATTGCTTTTGATATTTTTTATTATATGAGAATTAAATCGGCTTCAGATATTTATACTGATTTGGCGGGGGTTAATTCACGTACCTGTGAATAAAGAATAGTGTAGAATTATTATTACTGTTTTTGTTACCATGAACTTCATAAATTAAAGTCGAAATAAGCAAACTAAAAAACAAGCATAGTCAATAATATTCTTCAATTAAATAGTTTATCAGTAATAAATTTAAACTAATTAGGCAGTATGAGTATTTTTCTTTAGTATTACCCATAAGGAATAAAACATACCAAAAAAAAATTAAAAGAAAAAAGTCAAGTCTTTGGAAAAACTTGCACGGTTTTTTCACTAAAATTGATGCACTGAAATAAATGGAGAATGCATTAGGTACTTGTTTATCCATTACTTGACTGTTTTGTTAATGTATATATTATGTATCTTAGAACTGTTCCTAAGTCGCTAATGTTCTATTACGTGTTTTTTACGTAGATCATTTAAGAGCACTTACTTCATTCGCAAGCTGTTAAGTGTTATGGCTCCTGTAAACAATGATAGACATCCCAATCACACGGGAACTATACCTAAAACGAAAGCCAGAAACAATTGTAATGTTCCACAGGAAGCCGTAACTCCTACAAGGAGAGACATTACAAGTAATCTTGTGTCGGTAAGAACCAATTTCTTTCGGGTGTATTAATTTTAGCATAATTTATTAAGTCACTGATTGTTACAGAAGATTGATCATAAAAATTCATAAATTATTTTGTTACTTGTAATTGTTCCGTTGACTGGGTTCCCCAAATTATTTGATGCTGTTACTGCTTACACTAAGAGCACCCCCTACATATTGTTCCTTTGACTGAAGTTTGTACGATGCATGACACATGTGTGTACACACACTATTTTTAGACAAAACAGGAGAGAAAGAGTATATTTTGGGTGTTTGCCAACTGTGTTATTTGTGGTGTAGACAGGCCAGTGTGAGAATAACTTTCTCTTAAACACATGGGTTTTATGTCAATTGCCTGGTAATTTTGCCCAGTTTTTGCCAAAGTTCCGTTATAATTTGCAATACCTTATGGGTAGTTGCCTTTCTAAATTGAGTCTAAAGAAGGTTTGTTTAAGGTAAATTTGCAAGTGTTTATCCTTAAGTGACTAAAGATGTGATAAGAGTGTATTTTTTTAGACTTCATTGGATTGGGTGCCAGTGTCTGAATACAACTCAAGACCTAATTATAACAAGTCAAGAAAGCCTTCGAATAATACTTCTGACCACGAACTAACTGATTTAGGTATGTGTTATAAAATACATTAAGTAGTTCTAATACAATTATATTATAAATAGTCCCTTGCTGGATAATTGCCTTTTTAGGATATGTTTCTGTTGTTAATTTAAATATACTTTTATTTCGTGATTAAGAACAAAAGTATCACAATCATATTAGAACAAGGGGAAAAGTGTCTTCCAGTCTTAGTTCAACATAGATCTTAGCTTAGAACTTTCTAACTTTAAGACTAAGTTTCCATATTATAACAATTAATGCTATTTCACAATAGAAGCATTTATATTATAACATCAATTAAGTGCAACAAAATGCTAGCTGTGGATTTAACCAAATTTCTTTTGACTAACATTATTTAACAGATGCAATACCTACAGCAGGTAATACTAATACACTTTATACAAAAAAAATATATATTATTGTCAAAAAAAAATTGGGATGTTATCACCAAGGTGTGATTAATCTAATAAAAAAAATTGTATGTTACTATTACAACCACACTGTATAATCTTTGTATGAACTTATTATAAAAGATGTGCATACAGCTCCATAGCTTTACTATGAATAAAAATAATACATTATTGGGTACATAGATCACCTTTTCCTTTCAATTAAATAAATTTACATAAAATTTTCTTTTAATATAAAGTCACTAGATCAATCTATGGTTTGAAATTATAGTATTACATTAGGTTCTGTGTTTTCAGATAATTCAGTAACATTTGAGAGTGGTTTTGGAAGATTTGTACCAGTGAGACCTCAACCCCGAGCTTTACCTCTTAATGTACAGAACCGAGATAGCATTGTAACTGATCATCACAGTGAGGACCAATACATTGGTCCATTACCAACTTCTTCAGGCAACACACTTCATCCATATGCACATCAGATGCCAAATGGTTTGTTTAATTAAAATAATTCATTATTTCAGAAGCATTCCACATAATCAAACTATAAATATAAGATAATAGCTGGTGACTTAAAAAGATGTAGCTACACAAAGATTCTAGGTAGTCACCAAAATTTACATAGGTTCTTGAATAGTTGACATCATCAGTTAAAATGTTTGACATCAAGTGCTGTCATACTACAGACAGAATAACAGACTGTCAGCAGATTTCACAGAAATCAGTCCTTGAATGGTTGACCATTTTTGTGGCATTTGAGTTTATGCTTTAATTAATGTGCATAGATGCTAAGCCAAGTTAGAGGACTAATTGGGCTGCTAGATATATTCTTACAGCAGGACCCCTCACACCTATCTCTACCAATGAGAACTTAGGCGACAAAGTGTAGTAGACCTAAATCTGTCAATCTGTTAAAACTCTATGTAATATTAGCCACTGCTAACCTATGAATGTTCTTTAGTATTATATATTATAGAACCTGAAAAATAAACAATACTCACTATTTAAATTATATTAGTGTTTTAGTAATAATATAGAATTCTCTCTTTATGTACACTTAGTTCATGATTTAATGGATGATCTAAGGATTTTGAGATTAAATAAGCGATCTCATGATACCATCATTATTTTTATATTATTATCAAAATATTGGATTGTGCCTCTTTGTTCCATAGGTGTAAATCCCCATACAAATCATGCTGCTGCAGCTGTTATGATCGTAAACCCTACTACGCCGAATGCAGTTACAGGAAATATATCACAACCATTTAATGTAAGTAAAGTATAGTACTTTATTCATTCATTGACTCAATATTTTTAAAAATTTTGTGGATTTTTTTTACTTTGTATTTTGTTTTTAGGCACCTAATCAAAATAGAAATAATTTATCAAGAAGTATAAATTCAGCTCGTAACTATTTTGACGCCAATAGTCTCGCAAGCAATAACAATACATCACAACCCTCATATAATACACCTAGATCTGGAACTAAAACTGTGAACTTAATGAACAACATGTACGACCAAGGACAGGGTAGTTTGAATAATCTCAATGACACCAGCACTGTAAGTATAATTATTGTGTTACACGGAAACCAAAGTATCCTCTATAGTTAGGGCAAGTTTCAAAAAGTTTAAACAGAAAGAAATTATGAAATCGATTGAAAGGTGACCAAGTGTCTATCAGAATTTGAAGTCTTGTTTTTTGTTAGATTCACAGAGAATCAGCTCGAGCTTTGGGTGAAGCAATAGTCGCAGCATGCCCTGATGCTGCAGCAGTTGAACGAAGGCTCGGCCAGATAAGAGAGTATATAAGAGTTACTTCATCTCTAGTTGATACTATGCGAAATTCCGAAGATGAGGTGAGATATATTAAGAATGTACACACAACAAATGGGACGATATGGTTCCTTAACTTTAAGTAGTAGATACATATTTATTTGTCTTTCATTAATTAGATTTTTCCAATATAGGCATTTATTGAGCACACTAAAGGGGAGTATGATGAATTAGTTGAGATGGTAATGCAATTAAAAGAAAGTGAAATCAAACTAGAGAATATTTTAATAGAAAAAAAACCTGACAATGAGGAAGTCCCTGCCGCAGAAAGTAATGAAACATCTGATCATCCAGAGAATACGACAAGTGAAGATTTATTTTCTAAAATACCAGTTATAATTGAAGATGTAACAGACAACCCTGTCCTTCCTGATATAACCATGACTGTTATAAATAATAGTAATGATTCTGTTGCTGCTGCCAACAGTAATCTCAGAAAAGTTACAAATATAGAAAATGAGCAAATAAATAAATCATTACAAGGTGTCAAACCTTGCGATGATAAAAATTCAACTGGAATTTCGGAAGACGCAAATGACAATGCTTTATTAGAAAATAATCCTATGATCATGCCCCAAGAGAATTCTGAAAAAACAGCTGAGATTCTTGAGTCGGTGTCCTTAAATGATCATACTATTAAGAAAGATGATAAATATTTAAATGATATATTAAGAAGGAATATCATGTCCTGTGTGGAGAAAGTGGCACTCATTGAGGGAATGAAAAAAGTTTCGAATAAACAACTAGATCAGGTGTTTACTGTGTGGTGTTGAAAGTGTGGCATACTGTTAGTTGGATAATTAGCATGTTTTGATGTTTTTTAGGAATATAACCATCTCTTATCCATTTTACTAGCATTTGAATGACCTAAGTCAGATATTTTGTCTAACCATCAATTACTGGATTTTTTTTTGCCATACAGATTCCTTCTTCGTACTGACACATGTTTCATCTCTTCATTCTTGTTATTTCAGCCACTGATCCAGAATCGCGATTAACTATTAAATAACTTTAAGGTGTTATTAACTTCCCTAATGTCTATGCAATAACATTGAATATATTTTTTAATTCTGTTTATACTTTGGTAGATGTTTGCTTGATCAAGTCATTAGATAAAATGCTAAGTAATATTTTTCTACTTGACAGGATCTTGTCACGAGACCAGTGTCAGTTCAAAGCAATGGATCAATTTACAGTGATAATGAATTATGGCCTAATGAATACAAAACCAAAGTTGAGTTATCACAAATGAGAATGGCTGCCCTAAAACAGCAAGAAAAGAGACTAC
The DNA here is from genome assembly GCA_949126915.1 of Musotima nitidalis. Taxonomy (NCBI): domain Eukaryota; kingdom Metazoa; phylum Arthropoda; class Insecta; order Lepidoptera; family Crambidae; genus Musotima; species Musotima nitidalis. Next base: position 10,488,136 of record OX421418.1, on the reverse strand, counting down.
TGAAATATCAAGTATGTGATAATTTTCATTATGCAAATTTCCTTTAAATTTATTATCTTACTTACAGGAAGACATCAATATATAGGCCTTACTGTCGTATTCCACGTTGATCGATCTTAAGCAGCCTGCATATACTGGGCACTCGGTCCCTTGATCAGATATTTATAGAGGCCGTTCTCTTAGTTTTGCTGCTCCGTGGCCGCCACAGACACCCACAGTCGGTCGTCGGTTTGCAGCCACTACTTCTCAGTTTCCAAACGTGTCTTGCTATTTCCGGAAAAGGCTTGTGGATCGTAAAAACAATTTGTAGATGTGGCCTAGTAGTTTAATTGGCATATAATTCTTTAAAAGAGATTATCTTTAAAAAGGACAACTACGTCATTGGCACATGCCCGCGACGTATAATAATAATAGTAATAAGCCCGCAGGGCAGCTTGTGGCGAGCTGTTGGTGAGTGGCGACACCACGGGCGTAAATCCGAGTGCTCCAGAGGGTCGGACTGCGGTCTCGTCTCCGGTTCGTCGGAGTGGGCCCCAAGAGGCTAGCAGGACCCTCGCTCCTGGCTTGCCTTCATTGGCTGTCCAGGGTGGAGTCGCAAGAGCTACATGCTCGCAGGGTGGAAGTGAAAGATGCATAAGTCGTGAGTTGGCGCACTGTCCTCTTGGGCAGTGAGTAGAAAACGGTGTACACCTCTCGACACCCTGAAGCCGAGGATATCAATGTTGCGCTCCTGTCGTTGCACTACGGCTATTTTGGAGTGCCCATTTAATCCTCTGGCTAGTCACCGCCTGCCATTTACAATCATTTGAGACTGATGATGACGGCAGGTGTCCGGTAGTCTCCTCTATCCATAGTCCAATTTACCCAGTCCTTCAGCTTTTCAACCCAATATCCCGGCCATAGTAGATTCCATCTTATCCTAATAGTACTGCACCAACCGGGAATTGTCCTTAGGTGTATTTTTATAATGCACATAGGGATAATCGCCGGTTGGTGTGACATAACCATTAGATTAAAATTGTCTAAGGGGCCTCTACGTGTTGGCTTCGGCCACCACGCATGCCTTCTAAATGTCCGGGTCACCATTGGCCCGAGATCGGAAAAAGACAAACATAGTAATAAAATCATTTATTTCGAACCATAGTCCATTTTGTTAGTAACAATTTACTCAACCTACCGTTATCGTATGTCTCTCGAAGATTATGATAATAAATAGGATAAATTTTGTTAAAATTACCACCCAATCTGATAAACTTGTCATCCGGTTTCTTACTGTTCTCATCATTATATCCTAGCATTATCCCGGTTGCCCTAGACTGAAGCTTAGGGCCAAGGACTGCTTACTGGTCTTATCAGATTTTCAGTTATTACATGGAGCAACTGCTGTCTGACCTCCGCAACCCAGAGGTAAACATTCTATGGTTAAACCAGGTGTCAGGATGTTAGAAGGCACTGACATTCTAATAACAACTGCCATATATGTTCATGCTAGCCGGGACCAACGACTTGACGTGCTTTTCCAGGCACGGAGCAAGCTATAATTACGAACATAAATTAAAAAAGTTATAGAACTATTCCCAGCCCCAACAGGATTTGGACCCGAGACCTTCTGAATTTGAAAACTATTGGGTCTCGCAATTGGACTATCGCTGCTCTAATGTGTCTTGCTGTTGTAGTAGTAGTTTAATTTTATAATATTTATTTTAGGAAGAAGCCAAGCAGCAGCTTGATGAATTGACTCGAGATCAACAATCTCAAGAAATACACCCATCAACATCACATGACAACTTCAGTGGCTTGCTGGTTTTTATTTTTAATTCTTTCTTATCGTTTTCTAATATGTTAAACAATGCATTAAGTAAAAATAATGGGTGCATAGGGATCCTATCAAGATCTAAGAAGCCCAAGCCAACCTCACCTGCAAGTGGTGCACCTGCCGATCAACGAACGAGGCACATAACAGTGCCCGGTAAGCGGCAATAGGCTCGCCCCCTATTACGTGGGACCAACTATATAGTTGGCGAAGTGTGGGCGTATAATATGCCTCTGCCTATCCCTTCGGGGAAATACGCGTGAATGTATGTATGTATGTAATCGCGTAAATCGAAGAAAATAATATGCATTAAGTTAGTTAAAACAGTAGCCTTTTTGAGTTTCCATCTACAGCAGCTGTGGGCAATAATTGTTCATACTCTTTAAAATTATACTTACAAACGAGTATTTTGTGCATGTTAAATACAGTCCATCACGCAGTTATATAATTAGTCGAATTATATCAACACAATTGTGTATAATATTCTTCTTTTCTGTATATTATCTTTCTGTATTGTTTGCAATTGCATACCCCTTCATTTCAAAACAAACAAGGGTTTGGCCAATCGAAGGTATTCCCTTATAAATTTACATAGTTTAACACAATTGCTGCAACTTTTTTAAATAATTATGGCTACATTTAAAAATTAGAATATTTTCATATAAAATTTCAATTTAAGTTGTAAAAACTTATATGCAGTACTATTGAAATACTGCAGGTTATACATAATTATGGTTTTGTAAGAATAATTTCTAAAAATTTTTTTACCTTGTCACATTGTTTCTACTACATTTATTTTCGTTTATGTGTTTTAGAACCAGCAATTCAGCACAAACTATCATCATCCAAATAGAATGTATGCGGCTAACCAGGTAGGTGTAGCCACGACTCTGCCTCACCAGACTGAATCGTTGCATTCACAACAAACAGCGCCAGACAACAGTGAGAACGAACAGGGGCACACGCATAACCAAGATGCAAACGTTGCTAGTGTCGAGGTAAGATTAACTATTGTCTCTAATAATCATAATAAAATCATTTATTTTCAGATTACTAGTGAGTTAGTAACAATTATTGCTTAAACTAGATATGTTAGTAATACACACTTCATCAAAATAATATTTCAACATTAGCCCGTACATGTACCATGTTACAGTGATACTGTTCGGTCTAGCTCACACCCTGCGCATCAGGGATGTGCACCGCTTACGCATAGTTGTGTAAAACAATCCACGCGCGCTTCAGCGACTAATTCTTAGCGAGTTTTTGAATTATTTACTTTCTCTACCTTTTTTAACGACTCTTTAAATACGTCCCCAGGAGTAATCGCGGCTTTAATCGCAATCAACAGGCCTAGCATCCTCTGCCATATCTCCTTTGGGTTTGGAGCTTTAAGCTGTGCTTAGCGTGCTTTTTAAATTAGGGCATCGTTCAGCAATTTGCAAGTCGTTCACGATTTTCTTTATATGTAGATTTTATGTGGTTTAAGCAGTTCTTTATAATGCTGTTTAATATTTCACATTGTTATTAAGAAATAATATGACAAACATATTATTTCTCAATGTCGTAGAACTGGTAGGGTAGTTTTGATAAAAGAAGCAACTGATTTTTATCATTGTTAACCTAACAAAGTTTTTTTATTAGGAACACAGCAACGGAGCTCATGATAGCGAGGGAGAAGAAGACGAAGGATTGCTGAGCGAGCGCGGACGCGTTTTGCAAATGAAACTACGCGAGCTGCAGCTCAAGAAGCAACACATGGAAAACTTGGTATGATTTTTAATATCTGGTGCCTTGAAAGACTAACATTATGACTTATCTATTCCACTCAAGCTTCAGTCTGAAGTAAATAAGCGTGTTAGTATAAACCCTTTGTACGGAAGTGGTTTCAGCCACGAAATGCTGGAATAATATCCCCCCACCAATTAGAAATTGTAAGACTTTGAGATCGTTCCGTTTGCTTTATAGAAGTAATTTATTATGTTCCCAGAAGGGTATTTAGTTAAGTTTATTCAGCTGTCTTGTTTGCTCTAATGTTTTCTTGTTTATTTGATTTTTTGTTATAGCCGTATTATTATATATTTTTAACAAATTGTACGTTTAAGTGGTGTTTTGTCGTTTTATGTATGCAATTTTTTTATGTTGAAATGTTTAACTTTGGTGCGCATAGTTTTAAGTGTGTCCTACTTACGTAGTATTTATAGGCTTGTACGGAAGACCAGCCGCGGGGCCATAGTGACCCCTCGGCATATGCTGAGTATAAGCCTTTTCGGTGCCACATGTGTTTATTAATTTTTATTTTTGTAAACCAATGTATCATGTGTTACAGAATAAATTATTTTCTTTCTTTCTTCTTTCTTTCATATATTGTTACCATAACAATAAGAACATTATTCAGTTAGTTTCAGGTATGAAAGCAATGAACAATTTAAACCTGCTCTGCCTGCTAAAGGGTTAAGCTATCTCGACATTCATAAGTGCTCCATCAAATAACAAATTTAATAGATCATTATTATATAGACTAGAATGCAGTACTAGGTATATTAAACAGTATAACCTCCCTCTATAAATTTTCCTAAGGCTTCTATCAATTAATTCAGGTTTAATAAGTGTAAAGAAAATAGGTTTCATTGTCTTTTAATTTGACGCGTTCCTAGCTATAGACTATAGGATATGATTAAGTTAATTTCGTTTATAAAAAATTTACAAATTAAATCTTTGTTTTTAGAAGCAACACATTGGTTTATTTATATTCTATACAATAAGTTTTTTACTTATGTATGTATGTTGCGTTAAGTAAGGACATAATTATGTTACTTGTTATTTCGATGTTTTAGGTGTCGGAGTTCCAAAAACTGCAAATGGCTACATGCTTAGGCAGCTCTCACAACACTTACCTCAGTTCCGGCGAAGAAAGCGCTGACGAGGAGCCAGCTCGAAAATGTTTGTATTTGAAGTAGTTATTAGTACTGTAGACCCGACCCAACTTCTTACAGGTTTTATTATCTCACCTTCTCATTATGCATGTAATTGTCATCCTCGTCTCAGCCCATTAAGTTCTTGCCTTCTCTCAGGAACCATGATGAGATAAATTGGTCTCACTCCCAACGAGCGGTACCGGTGCGCATTGACGAAAGCATGGGATGGGATGGAAGACACTATAGGTCGGCTTGAAGATTTATAATAGCAGTAAGCTGCCCACCTGTTTTCGGCGATCCGCACTGGGTCCGCGTCGCGAAGTTCAACCAATTAATAATCTCATGGTACTTTCTGACCGGTAGCCCGATCATAGAACGATGATAATGAAACTAAAGCTTGTGAAGTTAAGTTAGAATACCATGAAAAACTATTGACATATTTGCATTAATTTTCAGGTAATTCAAATAAAACTAGTAGCAGTAATAATAAAAATGACGATCCTTTTAAATTAATGGAGATAAAAGCTATTAAAACAGCACTTCAAAAAACTAAAGGTAATAAATACATGATTTCTAACTTTATTTTGCTATCATCATCATCATCATCTGAGCGTTATCTCGGTTATACCTTATGGGCCCGGACCTGCTTTTATTTTTGCTATGTGATATATAGTAAGTGTTATCAGGTATAACTTTTTGTATCTTTTTTCCATAGATCTCATGCGTTCAGTGGAAAATTATGAGGCCGAACAAGCATCAGGTATCCAGGATGAAACTTTTTCACTTCCAGCTCATTCAAATATACACGATAAGTAAGTTTAACTGTCTTAGTTTATATTTAAAAATACAATTTTATTAACTTTATTTAAAAGTTATCTCAATATTTTTTACTGCTTTATACAATTTTTTTGTTTTATATTAAAAGGTCTTCAAACTTGATACTTCTTATTAAGAAAACATAACTCATATATCCAATGTTGTAGTTCGATTTAAAGTTTATAATTAAATACTGATTACATCAGGGAGTGTTCTGGTTAATGTGCCTTTGCACTCTACCAATGTTATCTACAGTGCTATTTTAAATCTAGAATATTGTGCGTATTACAAATAACGAAGAGTTTTCTGCCCATAGTAAATCAGAGGGTGGCGGAAGCATGGGTGGGTGGTCTAATGATGGCAGCGTATGTCGCGTTCGCAATTCGCTACCTCATCGACAAAAGTTCACAAACGAACAGCACTCGCAACAACAACATCAGCATCAACAACAACAACAGCATCATCATCAACAACAGCAACTTCAACTGCAACAACAACAGCATCTTCAACAACAACAGCATCTTCAACAAATGCAACAACAGCACCTTCAACAAATTCAACAACCACCTCAGCAGAGTAAGAGAACTACATTTTTTATATACTTCATATGAATTCAACTTAATTTTTAGTTCATTGTGACCATTTTTTAAACAATCACTGCAGTGCACGCCAAACAAGCGTCCAGTTAGATAGCATACTATATTAACCATGCTTCAAAAATATGAATTACTCGATGGATATAACTTTCTATTTTGTAAATCAATAATAAATTTTATTAAGTCAAATGCGTTTAAAATTTAAAAAAAAAATTTAGCTCAGCCAGTAGAAATAAAATAAAATATACTTTATTGTCTTTAAGATCAACAGAATCATTTAGATTCCTCAAATTTTTACACTCAAAATGAAAATTCAATTATTTTTATCTTAACAACAATGAAAGAGATATAGCGGTACCATAATATATAAATAAAAGCAAATGTATTCTTTGTCAGAATTTGTGAGTTTATCTGGTTTTTCAAGTCGATGTATATCGAACAGTACAAAATATATGTAAATCAGGGTTTGCTGCTCATGTCCAATATTCGACTAAATATCGTTAAAAGTTTTAATACAAGAATTTATTTTCAGGTCATGAAGCAAATATAGCATCTTTACAAGAATTAGCTCAGGAACTCCGTATGGAAACTGAAAAAATCATGGGTGAACGAGCGCGCATAAAAGACATGATGTCTAATAAAGGTAAATCTGTCAGTCATGACTATAGATTCAATTATTTATTGTTTAATGACCCAACCTCCAAGGTACAGTTTTCACAGAAACAGTGAATTCAGATCAAATTATTTAAAAAGTTAATTCTAAAGTTTGCCAAATTATGCTAAAGCTTTACGGCTAGCTCTGTCCCACAACCCAAAGCCAGACGACCACTCAGCAATTTACATCGTAAGGTCGTAACGAATGGGCAAATTATTTCCTTGCACACTATAGCACCCCTAAATGAGGGACTCAACAGGTCACACACCAAGAAGCCAATATTTTAGCGTGGTACATCGCTGGCGGTCAAGCTATACAGGCTGAATCATCATCATACGAGCCAGCAAACATTTTTGTTATCTGACCACATTTTCATTAGTGTCCGACCGAAAGTTCGGTTTCGGAGTTTCGGCCAAAATTTTCATGTCCTAATTAATGCAGAATAATGGGTAAAATGCACCAAATTTCAGTATTTTTAGAGATTTTATACTTGGCCTCGTGAGTTTCGGTTTCGGCCGAAACTGAAGCCACGGCCGAATATTCGGTTTCGGTTTCGGCTAAACAACCAGTTTCGGTCGGACACTAATTTTCATGATTGGTATTTCAGCAGTAGTTCGCAAGCAAAAGTAGATTAACGAAGGTTCATATTTTCATTCGATTTTACAGAAGTAATTCGCAAACAAAAGAAGGTTAACGAAGAAGCAGTGGCCGGCCCCAGTGGCGTTTCGAGCCACGTGCCAGGTCCGGCCGAGAGGAGGCAAATGCAACTTAGAGCACTATTAGCAGACAAGCAGCGCGCTCTCGAAGCGCTCTTGCATGAACAGGTAAATTGAACCACGGCAAGGTGACGAGGCAGATAATTATGGTCCGGAGGTCGATGTAATTTTTTCCGTTCTTAGCATCTAAGGTCGTGGGTTTGAAAATTGCAAGAAAGCGCACGTAAAGTAGGTAGGTACTTGAGAAAAATATTATTAACTAGCGACCCGCCCCAGCTTCGCACGGGTGGCATGCACTTATGAATAGTTAACTACCTATATTACATAATTATAGAATGTCTCTATATAGGCCGCCCGTACCTACCACCGCCGCAACCATAACTTTTCGATTTAGCATAAGTTTATATACGTTTGATATCTTCTAAAGTACTGATCGAAATTACATGATGTAAAAGACAAATTTAATCTATGTTTAATTTCCAAGATTACCAACATGTTTATTTGAATAAGAATAAGAGCCTGGAGAAACTAACTGACCGTTACATTAGAGATGGTCCGCTCAGGAAACTTCCCCTACACAAGTTTCAATGTGCTTATCAATCCGGGAAATCAACGGAAACAACACTACACCTAGTTGTTAAGAGGGCAGAGGCCGCGATCGAAAATAAGGAAGTGTGTCTGGGAGCCTTTGTTGATATAGAAGGCGCCTTCGACAGAATAACCTTTGAATCGATAAGAGCAGCAGCTAGGGACCACGGTATCCCTGACACGATCTGTAAATGGATAGACTGCATGCTTAAAGGTAGAATCATTACCTCAGGTATGTTTGGTGAGACACTAATGGTGAAGACCACGAAGGGGTGTCCGCAGGGGCTTCCTCCTGCGGACACCCTTTCGTACAAAACTCCTTTTGTCACCCCTCCTGTGGAGTCTTTTAGTGGATTCTATTCTAACCAGACTAAACCAAGGACCATATCAGACAAAAGGCTATACTGACGACCTTGCCATTATGGTCAATGGGAAGTTTCCCAAAATCGTATCACAACTGATGCAAAGAGCCCTGGGACAGCTTGAGGAATTGTGCGACGACAACCACCTCTCTGTAAACCCTAGGAAGACGACCGTGATTACATTCACTAAAATGAGAAACCTGTCAGCGTTAAAAACGCTGACTCTCTGTGGTACAGAGTTGCCCTGGACTACAGAAGTTAAATATCTAGGTGTAATCCTAGATAAGGAACTAACCTGGAAGTCACACGTAGAACAGACCCCTAAAAAGGTTCTTAGGAGCTTTGGATTGTGTCGTTTTACTTACGGAAAAACTTGGGGGCTAAAACCAAGAATTCTAAGGTGGATTTACACAGTACTGGTGCGGCCTATAGTGACCTATGGGTGCATTGTTTGGTGGCCTCGAGTGAGGCTATCTACTTGTAGAAATGAGCTCAGTAAGCTACAAAGGGTGGCATGTATGGCCATTACTGGAGCATTCAGATCTATACCAACGGCAGCGACGGAGATCCTATTGGACTTACCGCTGCTGCATATAGGGATTGCAATCCAGCAGCGTTTTCAATCCAGCTGGATTCTTGCTGGATTGACCTGAATCCAGCTGTATCCAGCGCGGATCCAGCAAAATATAGAACGAACATAAAAAGATGATATTTTTAAGACTTTTTTTATTAATTTGTACTTCTTGCGATAATCTATGAAATCTTTAACTCATTTGGTGATATATTTATATCAATTTACTTCAGTTTCTTTATCATTTGAGATCAAAAGAATCAACTTAAAATGAAATAATAAACATATTATGAGCTCGTATAACATTTTAGATAATGTTCCTAAGTAAGCAATATCTTATTACATTTATGTTTAATGATAGACCGGCTAATCAGTAGCAATCAGTCTTACAAATTCTTTAAAAATTAACTACAAAAAAGGACCATAATAATAATACTATCTTAATCACCAATCAATTTTTTGTATCAAAAGAAACTCCGAAACAATCTTCTCTCCACTTGTTAATAATTAGGCAGTTTTAAATCTGACGATAAGAGACTGACTATTTCTCTTTCTGAATTCTCTGAAAGTAAGATCTTAAAAAGCAAATTTTATCTATAGTCTTATCTCCCAATCTGCTTCGCACAGAACTGCATATGTAGCCGGCTGCTGAAAATGCCCTTTCGGCCTTTTCACTTGTCGGTTTTAGGGTCATTAAATACTCATAAACTAGTTATAGATAAATGTTCACCTCGCTCTCCTTCGGTCTCATAAACGCTTAATTTTTTTTCAGGAGCTTTTCATAATCTAATTGACCACTTGGCTTTTGTTTATTAAAGTTCTCTTTCTCTCTTTTAAGTTTTATCTCAAGCTCTCGCTCTATGGTCATTTTCTCCATAACTCCATGATATCTTCTTGCACCGGCTCTACAATATGTTGTTTATTTACTCGTTTCAGCAAAGTTTTCATCCCCTGCCGCATCGCATTCTTTTTTGGCAAAGGAAAATAGCCAGGTTTTTTTACTGCTTCTTCATATTTTTTTGGATTTTTCAAGTATACTAACGTACCAGTAACTTCGGAGAGGAGCCGTTCTGCGATTCTGTTGTGTAGTGCTTCAGCTAGCTTCGCGCTTAGGGAAGTGCCCTGGCTGTTATCAATGTGGACTCTCTTCTGCAAAGAGATTCTACAGCCAGTTTCAACGGTTGTAGACTGACGATCAACTCATTGATTATTGACCATTCAACGCCGGAAAATTTTATTTCGAAACCGACGTCTATCAATGCTTTATCGATGCAAACTCTTAGGTTGTAGAAATGTTCCAGCATACTGAGCAAACTGTTCCATCTCGTGCGGCAATCAAGAATCAGACTTAGTTCTTTGCCTTTCCCTTCCTTAACATATTTTTGCAAAAACAAATCATCTTTGGTAGGTGATTTTTTGAAAAATTTACAATTTTTCATACTTTCATGAGCAGTGCGCTGTATTGTGGATTACCGGTGGTTACATTCGACATGCGGCACGTGCTATACGAGTACTGCTATCGTGGCATGACGGCAACGCCGCACGCAGCGCGGTTTTGAAAATGGCGGTAACTCAAAACTAAACAATAGAAATTGATAAGTTTGCGGATCCGCATCGCAGGATCCAGCACGGTATGCTGGATCCAGTATGTTTAAAAAGGCGCTGGATCCAGCTGGATTGCTGTATGCTGTATCCAGCAATTGCAATCCCTAGCTGCATACTGTTATAGAGGCGGAGGCCTGGAAGGCAATACACAGATTGAAAGTGGCTGGTCTGTGGGATCCGTCTAGTAACCAGGGTAAACATACAAGATGTGAGGCCAATTCCAGCCTCAAAAGGCTCATAAATATGGATACTGATAAACAATGCCCTGTATTCATGTTCAAAAATAAATTCAAAATAAAGGTCCCCACTAGGGATGAATGGGAGCAAAGGTCACCTACTCCTGATGTAAACAGCCTAGTCTGGAACACTGATGGTTCCAAAATGGAATCTGATACGGGCGCGGGTGTTTATTCCATAAACCATGAAATTAGCCAGAGCATAGGCGAATATGCTACGGTTTTTCAGGCTGAAACATATGCAATAATCATATGTGCTATGAAGATCAGGGACCGAGTGATTTTCATACTTAGCGACAGTCAAGCTGCACTCAAGGCTATCGCCTCAGTGCGAGTAGACTCAAGGCTGGTGTTAGAAGCTGCTCAAACCCTTAACAGACTGGGCCGGACAAACAGGGTAACCCTCATGTGTAATTGTACCCTCAATAATAACGCATTGTATTATAATAAGTTGTAGGGAGTGTAACGGACCTGTGATAACCTAAAGATGTGCAGTTAAATAATAAATAAGAGTTAGTCACCGAACATAATCTAATTTCTATTTTCAGTGTTTTAATATTTTTTATGCGTGTGAACCTGTGTGAACTTATTTGATATCTTATTTGATAATATTTACAATATCGGATATTGAGTCTGTCAAAACCAAATCTGTTTTAAATCACCAAAACACTGTTTGTTTACATTTCACTACAAATGAATTTGACTAATAACAACCGAAGATGGCGACGATGGGCGGCTGAGCAGGGAACATCAAGTTCAACCAATCAGAGCGCGAGATGCGTTCTGTCGCATGCCATTTTACAATCTGACGGTTTGTCTTCGATAGATTATAATCTATCGAAAAATAATGCGTTAAATTGTGAGCAGTTTGTTACGGATCACAATTTTTCGACAGATTACAATATCGCGGGATAGATTATAATTTAACGTTATTTACAATTTTACGGTGACATATACAAACATACATAGGGACAGACAGACGGCGGATAGCGACTTTGTGTTAGACTATGTAGTGATAACATGTAAATTTGAATTACAGAAAGTACTTTCCAGCGAAGCCGAAGCACAACAACGGAAACCCGAATCAAGAACAGGCTCTGTGGCGAACCGTTCTTACAATAGGTTAGTCTGAATTGACTTTTCATAGAAATATAATGGTTTTTTATACATTGTAAAAACAGACTTGTCTTTTTGATTGCATAATATATGTTTTATGTTTATGTGTTTGTTTTAGTGAACAAGAAGAGCCTGATTCACGGTCAGAGCCGATTTTGCTTGAATCTCAAATGTCGAGAGAGAACGAAAACTATCGGGTATGTTCATTATTAATATTTTGAAGTGTTCATGTTTCCACGAGGCTACGTAGTCGGGAGTGACCACCAAAGTTAGTAGAGTTCACAGCAGTTGGCCCTTGATGTAGACAGTTATTATATGTTAGCCGTTGGTCCCAGTTATTACTTCGTGGTAGTGATTAAGCCAAGCTGTGGCCGGCTTGAAAAAATATAGAAGCAGGACCAGATGTTTTCAAGGCTCAATCTCATTCACAGGATGGCAGCGGCGACATCTCAATGAATACAGCCACTTCCCATTTGGCCAGTGCATATGCCAGTGATAGCGACAGGTACTTCATTATTACTAATCATTAGATCAATTTTGTTATATTATATATCTCATAGTAGAGCAATACATCAACATTATAAATTCCGATAGTAGCGAAATACATAACAGTTTGTTGGCGATGTGCTCTCCTAATTGTAATTATTTATTTAATTCTCAACTCAACACTGTTTAGCTTTTAGTGATATGACTGTTACTACTACTAAGCGTTGATGCGTATTTTCTTTATTTGTACAGTGCTTCAAGAAATAAGTCCAATCAGAGGAACCGTGTAAGGTCGAGAAGGCAGCAGGTACAGGAGCGTCAAGCTGATGACAATGTAAGAGAATAATTTAAACCATTAATGTTACCTAAAATACTACAGAAGTTTATTCGTATAGTCGAAATCTTTTTGTTCCTCTTAACTATAAAGCTGTAAAATGTATATATGAAAAAAACAATTAATTTGGCCTTATTTTTACACAATATATTGAACAGCGTACAGTACAGCAAGTGAAGGTAGAAATAGAATGAGAAGAGACACTTCTCTTCCTACGCCCGTGCTCAGTTATAGTAGGAAGTTCATGAGCGGAGATAATGTGAAATTGAACCAAACATATTGTCTATTATCTATACCCAATAGAGGGTTAACAGAAACCTTTTCTCCTTTGCCTTAAATATTAGTGTAAACGCACAAATTGCTTACAATGTTATACAGATACTTCAACAACGCATATCATTCCAGCCTCGTCAATCTAATAACATCTCGCCAAACATTCGACACGAGCCAAGAGTCGACTCCAATGTTAACATGGTCCAACCCACTACGCAAAATGGTAAGTATACTTTACTTTTATTTATTTATTTTGATTATACACAGTTAGAAGTAAGTAATAATTACACCACTAAAGATTATTGAAAAACTTTTAGTTATAAAAATTCACAATGATGAAGGTTGTGTTTTGTAGTCCCTTTTACATAAACTACTAAAATAACTTTTTAGTGGTCTAAGGACCACAAATGAAGAAAAAAATATATAGATATAAATAAAAATAGGCAAAATGGGATCAATATGGTGTTCACTCAGCTTGTACCAAGCACCAGAAAACCAATGATTTGACACTGATCAATAAAGTTCTCTACGTTATTTTAATTTTACGTTCATGAGCACTATCGTTTCTATATATATGTTTGTTACTCATTCTTACCACACAACTTACATGATTAATCGTTACAGCACTTTTGGTTTTAATATTGACTCAATTTGTATTATTTCAGTGGAACTCCCAGTGAACATGCCCTATCCACATATGCCACAGCCTCCTACTTGGAATAGCAATAAATGCAATCAGGTAAGGACTTCACGAATTTGTATGGGCGTTTTCAAAATATAAATAGCCATCAGTGAGACATCTGTCGACGTAATGCCAGCAACCTTTTTTTTCAATATTTTTCGTGTCTATGTTTTAGATATTTGAAAACGTTCTAATCTTTTTAGTTATGAGCTGCTTTTGTATGTTAAGTTTGCATAATTAACACATTGAATAGCTTCACCATTTCTGTTATATTGTCACCTGATGATTTTCTTTTATTCGGAATTCTTATTGTGCAGGATATGCGCACGAACCAGTTCACACAAAATAGTCACTCGCAGACTATGGATAGACTTCTGGGTACTCCTCAGATGTCCTACCCACCTTCTATGCCATTCAACGTTATGATGCCTTATGGTAAATATTATTTATAATTCTATAAAAGTTGTCACATAAATTTAGCGATAGTTATATAACTCGTATAATGTAAGAAATATGTGTAATGTGTAAACGTTATATGTGAGCGCCATCCCTTATTTGGTAAACTTTTTCAGGAAAACTCTGGTTTAAAATGAATGTTAATTTTGAATATATGCTTTATTGTCGATCAGCAATGTCTGCCCAAAATTAAGAACTAATAAGTAAATGGTTTGCAGGTATGGTAGGTGGATGTGGATGCGGCTGCAGTTTCTGGGGTGCTTGGTGCTGGCAGCAGCTTGGGTTGCAACAGCGCGAGATACACCAGCTCAGGGAGCAAATTACCCATGTAAGTCATTATGGTTGTGTTTTATTATGTGTCTCATCATACTGACTTGGGGTCGGTACATATCAGATGAAGAATACGTCGCGTAATATCGATCGCGTAACGCCAGAAAAATCTAATAAACCATTCAACTCAACCGGTAATGACGGCGTTAGCGCGTTAAACCTACAGCTACAGTACGCTCGACAAATTTTCTGCAAGGTCCGGAAACCCCCATTATTATACCATATCATTTTGGTAACCTTATGTAAAGGATATAAAACGCTTACCATAAATTAAACGTTACCCTTTTGTCATCTCTTTTTCGCTTATTTCGTTCCATGAGTTCTGTCTAATAAGTAATAACGAATCAACTGCCGGCCTGCCGGCGTAATGCATGCTTGCTTGACCCCGCGCGCCGTTCAATATTAAGTCGTATTAGTTGTGAGATAGAGTTTAAAATATTGTGACTGGATTAAGGATACCTTTATTTATAGGGTAAGCCTATCAATGGGTAACCATGTACGAACAGTAACTTATTATAGTTAAGTAAATATAACAGTACTACCTTGCTGCTACAGTAGATATTGCTTTTGTTCTTGAAAAACAAGACAGCTGCTTTAAACCACCACCTCTGGTCTGGTAGTCTTGTCTTGTGCGTACTGGCTAGCGACCACTAAAATACTAAAATCGGTCGATATAATGATTCGCTAAGTTCAGGCAATAAACACCATGAGAGCCAGTATCCTTATAATTAGGGCTCTGTCACCAGAATAACTCACAGTGGCAGCAAACAAAGCTTCACAAAGATACACAGTAGAGATGACATACCTGTCCACAAAATATTAAAGAAATCTTATCTTTCTAGTTGGAAGAACGTTGGCGCGCCGAAACTGCTTCTCATATGCTAAACAATCAAGTGCCACCTGGAAATAGAGCCAACAACTATTGGGATAATTTCCGAAGGTAAATGCATAAATTTTTACTAACAATTTGCCTCAAAATTATGTTAAGTGTCAATCATAATATTTTATGTATTTTATTTTTCTTTCTTTTCAGATTTTAGAATAAATAGAATACCTAGATCTTTATATAATATATGTATAAGTTCATATTTATGATATATTCCGTATTTATAATTATTCAATCTACGTATTAAAAAATGGTGAGAATGGTTTTGCTTGATCCCCAATTTGTTTAACTCGTAAAATAATAACCTATTTGTTGAATGGACATGAAATTGTTAGTAACAAGTTTTTGGGCTGTCAACATGCATTCTTCTCCTGCATTACTTAAATACTAACTTTTATTTAATTATATGAAATAATCCTCAAAAACCTGAAATTAAATCGAATCTTGTTATATGTTTAACTTTTAATACTAATATTTTGTGTAGAGTTAGAATGTGATAATTACGGTCCTAATCTAGTGTGAATAAATCAAGATCGGTCATGTCACTGAGTGTGAAATGTATAAAAACGAAAGCATTTCTTTTGCAGCTATTCACGTCAAAATCTTCTATCTGCTAATAGTAAAAGTAAGGCGGCGTCACCAAACGCTGCGCAGCCGCAGCCCCTGACAGCTCGTTCACACAACGCGCTGCGGTTCGCCGCAGCCCCGCCCCCGCCGCCCAGCGCCCCCGCTGGGCCTTCGCCCGCGCCTCCTGGCGCCCCGACCCTCAAGCGCAACACAGATGCGTGGCCCGAAAATGCAACGCGCCGCAACCTCTACGAGAGATCTCTCTCGTTCTCGTCGGCACCCGACGTTCTCAACGTCAATCAGAACCCCGACCATGACACCCCATCCGCCTCGCATGAACCAGACGTTCCCAACGTCAACCTCAATCGTCAGGAGACGCCCTCTAACCCCTTCAGAAATCTCAATATCGCCAATCCGATCCCAGAGATAATTCAGTCTCATTCCAACAATCTCAACTCCTCTCCCACCTCCAAGAAGAAGTCGTCTTCCAAACTGCCCGCCAAAAATTCCACGAACCGCCGAAACTGTTCGTTGGACTATTCGCAGACGAGCAACATAAATATCGCAAGCACGTCCGAGATGCCCAATCCTAATTTGGCTTCAACGAGCCGCGACGTGCACGATAAAGCCACGTCGAAACTATTCGACTTACTGCGAGAGAACGTCTACTCTGAAGTGACCGCGTTGATCGGAGTTAACGAGTCTCATCCGGACTTCCTGATTCAATTATTTCGAGAGTTGCAGCTTATCATTTCTGATCCTCTGCGTCAGCGAGTGCTGCAATCGATACGCAATGTCTTATCCCAGTATAGTTTGATGCTAGAAAACCATGGAAATGAAAATATTCCGGAGGAAAACCGAACGAATGAGGTCTCTACGACCTCGGACGAAGGAAATAATTACCGAGAAGGTAATCTGCAGGCTCATAATGTCTGCTCGAGTACCGTCCAAATTGATAATAAAATTGTCCATTTTTTACTGGTTAAAAGTGAAGAAATATTTACTGTGGAGTTATTAGAATCTTTAGCATCACAAATATTGGCAGCAATGTCAGATGGCAAATATTCACAGCTTTCTAGAAAGAAACTAATTGAGATGCTTTCTAAGTATGAGGGTATTAGAGTTTGCGACGTTTCGAGTGATATCATAGAAAATATTCCGGCTCTGATAGCCCACAATACCGAAGCCGATGACTCGAGTCATCCGGCGAGTGATAGATCTGAACCCATTTTACAAGATGTTGCGGGATCATTAAATTTATTCAGCTCGAACGATAGCCAACTTCACCAGTTAAATGCGTGCCCCTATGATATGTGGCCAGGTCATGTGCATATGGATATCGATTCGTCAGAGCTGAATGACAGCAGCCCTCGGTCCAGTCAAGAAGGAAAAGTTGATCTCATAAATTGCTCTGAAATGCACAATGGCGATTTGGCTGAAGCCGATCAGACGTGTCCTTCAGATATGGGGGACAACAATGGGCGCTCCGACGAGTCGAATGCAGAGGCGTTGCCCGATGTTGTTGACACAGAGGAAGTTACGCCGACTGAGGTAATTCACCATGTATTCTACTGTAGATGTCTACCATTAATTAATTGTACTAACCGCTCTACTTAATCATCTCTCATCTATCAACTACTTGCTCATATTCTCATTAAGCTAGACTCAACAGGTAGCTTATTTTAAACTTACTCTTTCATAATAAATAATCATACTTGTCAAAAAAATTATGAAAAACCCTTGTAGACCTGACACAATCGTGATGTTAATCTACATTTGTGTTTTATTTTGTTGAATGGGATTCGCGTTAAAATATGAGAAAACTGATAAGTCATAACATATTATTGTTGCGCTGATAAAAAACTTATTTTAATTTTTCTATTTCACCTTTACAAAAGAATGAGACACTTTCTTGCTGTTTAAATAATAATATTCTTATTTTATGTGTAAATAATGAATACCTACTATTACTCTCGACATTGTATCTTCTGACTGGTATTGTATTTTAACGCAAATTGACTAAAGTAGCACCTTTAATTTAATTTCTGTAATATAATCAAAGCCTAAAAATACTGCTTTGGCATCACATTTCCTGTTATGTAATCAATCGATTAACATATTTTTTGAGACCCTCTTAGTTTACTTATTGTCTAATACTAATTTTATACTTGTTAGTTGTGCATTTTTTCCATTAACACTTCATAAAATAACCACTAAGACTGAACTAATCCAGTGGGCAATGAAACAATGAGGGGGGCTTTTTAACCTGTGATAGCTAATTAATAATATTTACTACTATGTTATGATATTAATTAACAACTTTTTTGTGATTTTGTAATATGTTTTAAATTTGTAATAATAAATTAACATACCAAATTGCATTTTAAATTTTTCTTATCCTCCAACAATCATTTTTATGGATATTTCCTTACTAAACTAATTTGAGTAAAATAAAACCAAAGTTTGAAATCGTCCATTTTATTACAATTAATATCAGGTAGAGTAATATCACAGTTAAGACACAGTTTGAGTAAAATTCTTACATTCAAAATTAAGTAACATTTTAAGGTAAAACGTAGTACATAATCTTTTGCTATGTTTGTATTAAAGGCTGAAGCGGAATGGCTCGGGCTTGACCGTGTGCCAACAAGACTGCACATGGGAGATTCATCTGAAAAACAGAAAGGTGATTTAAGTATTTTATATAACTAATTATAAACACTCAAACTTCAAGCATTAAGCTTTCTTACTGTCTGAGTGAAAACTGAAAGAAAAACAATAAAGATTAAAGCTTCTTCACCATCTGAAACAGACAAACAAAACAAAGAAAAATTAATGAGTACTCTTCTTTTTTCAGATTAAATCTCGTGAAGTTGACGAAACCCTGTAGTTTAACTTAACCGTTTGTGAATGTAATGATTTGTAATCCATTATTTAACTATGTATCATGTTCATAATTTACAGCTGTCATGTATATCTATTTAATTTTAATAAAAGATAACAAATGTATTTGATTGTCATAAATGAAAATACTCCCTTTTCCTATTTAATCTTTATTATGAATTATTATAACTATGTTAGAAACTTATATACTACTTAATACAATACTTAAAAGTATTTTATTTACTTTCGTTAATTAGAATGTCCCAACCACAACCAGTTGTGGCGCTCGTATTAGACACAAATCACAATTATTTATATAAACTACATTACAATATTATTTATCACTGAGATATTTGATATATATTGCCACCATGAATGTTCCAATATAAGATCTCCAATAATTCTTCTGTGTTTTTGGCCAGACTCTTGATCTCGTATGTCTCAGGTTCATTTGTTTTCTTACATTGCAAGTCTGTAGATGGAAATTGTTTTAATTAGAAATCTTATTGGCTATTTTCCATTTAATTGCATGTTAAATCATATGGACCATGAGACAACGAGATATATCTGGGTTGTTGTGGGTTGGACGTAGTAAACATGGATTGTAGATTGAAGTCGACGGCACCATACCCTCTGAAATAAAGTCGAACTTCATCACACTGTGCTCATATGCTACAGTGGGAAGCCTCCGAATATTGTTTTGTTGCTTTTTCAAATACAATGCTTGTAAATTACATATAAATAAAGGAACATAAAATTATTTATCCTTAAACCTTGACAAGTTTCAACAGGATATTATTTGCAGCTACAGGGGGCCTACCGCCGAGTTCGATGGCAATCGATTATAAGGCAAAATGGATTTCGAATTGATTCTTTCGTACCGCCGAACTCATGGAAATCGAAACAAAATGGCGTTCTCCATTTACCTATTGGTCTGTCACGGACTGAAGGTCATGAATGAGAGGTGGCTGTCGGCAGATTCCCCGGTACGGATTAATGAACGCAAAACAAAGTTTGATCTAGATGGATTACCGGTAATCCATCGAATTCGGCGGTAGGCCCCCAGACCACTTTTAAGACTTGCATTACCCATTTGTGCCATTAAACTTAGGAAAAGAAATGTTGAACAAGTTAAGGATCTAACATCTAGAAAGTTTCTGTCTAATAATAAAATAATTTCTCCAGTAATTGCAATTAACTCATTATGTTCGTAATTATGTCCATGCAATTTAAATAAATGCACAGTCTCTTAGTAAATCTTGCAATTGAATATCTTCATATTTTCTATAAAATTAATTTACATAAATACAAAGATGATATTATGCTAAAGGCTACAAGCAAATATTACAAAACTTGCTCATTCCAATAGATTGATCTTAAAGATTTTAATGCATCAAGCTAAGTGAACTTCAGAACTGATAATTTGCTATTTCCTGGACTTGTCCTTTTTTAGCATGTGTAAATTTATCAAACTCAAAGTATATTTTAGTACATGTGCCTTCTTAAATTCTACATAATTTGCAGGATAGTTAAATTTCAATTAAGTAGTGCATTCAATTCACGAAGCGTCACCCTGCAACTTTTTTTTCCTCTCCCAATTGGCAATTTAAAATTTGCCAGCGTCAAGTGTCAACCCTGCAACTTTCTTATATTACATACATACTTAGATGCGTTTTTCTTGGTGTGTTCAATTTAACCACCACCAACAGATGTAAACAACGAATTTTTACATCATGTATAAAATTTTAGGTACAAATAAACCAAGGAGCGCAGTTTCGTGCATTGAACAGCCTACGATTATAATCCTAAATTAAAATTATTTATGTAAATAGCGGAGTTAATATTTATATAAAAGAGATCGTTGGGCGAGTTTAAATGAACAGGACTTAAGAAATTAATTGCAATATCTTTCAGAATGGTATTGCCGCTTGTGAAATCATTTTAACAATGAGACTGGATTACCACTAGATCGCGTTAAATCAAAAAATATCAAACAGTCTTAATGTACAAACATGGAAAGCACTGAGAATGAAAGTTTGACAATAAGCAAAGATAGTATGGTATAGCCTTAATAGCCTTAATTATAATATATTAGTTTTTTTTTTAAAACTAATATTTAATAATAATTAATTTATGAATGTATGCATTTAAACCAAACTCCAGCATTATATTGAACCTGCATTTAAAATGTTTAATATAATGCGAAATATAATAATTAAAGGCAAAATATTGGTATAATATTATTTTGTTTTGTTTAAATATTAAAAAAATATGGCTGCCTATTCAAATATAACTAGAAGTTAACGTGGAAAAAACATAATTACTTATTCACTACTTATGTATTTTATAAGATTTTGTGATTTTTTCAATTATTTCACATTCTTGACATATTACGTTTTATATATTTTGTAATAATGTGTTATTACAAAATAACGCATTTGGTAGGACGCGCTTTATTTCAGAAAAATTGTTTTTTAAGTAAAATATGAATTTGTAAATGATTTGCTGTCCAACTATTTTAAAAAATTACCCATTTTCTATTTTTAATGACAGCCTTTCAGAGAGAAAAGAATAATAAAAAAGATGATTCCAACATACCACTAAAATATTTTTAACCCATTTTATTATATTAAATTACAGCATAGCATGAGTTGAAACTTAATACATGGGCCTACACTAAACTGTGGTGTGCATGGAAGGATTCTTCAAACTCAAGACTAACTATGATAAACAAAAAAGAACAAAATAAAAATGACATTACATTGCCATAACCTTGTAGGGCCCAACAACCTAATTTAATGACAAAAAAATGTTGACACTGGCCCAAGACACTTTTTAAAATCATTAAATTACGGCCCAGCAACCTAAAATTATGACATGATATTTAAACATAGTTTTTGATTTAAATAATCCTGCCAATTTAAAAATTTTTGCAAACTTTGAATGCATTTCTAATTTTGACCAAGATTTACATTTAAACTGTTTTACTCAATCAAAGTTCTGGGCCGCAACTACTTGCACCTATTTTTAATACATTGGGCCGTAATATATATCAACCTAAATTTAAGTTGGGCCTTACGAGGATATGAAAACTTACAGTAAAATATTAAGAGCTGATTAGACTAGTTTGATTTATAAGTGAAAAAGTAACACTAGGATAAATAGGCTCTTTTCATTCAGGAATAAATAATCAAATAAAAATTAACCAAACAAAAAATTATCTTAACTATCTATAAAAAAATGTGACAATTGAATCTCAGGCTATTTAATTCTAAAATAGAGTATTTTATAATTTCCAATTAAATCTGATGATTTTCAGTTTTAATTATTATGATCTAAATAACTAAGTTGATAGTTTATTTCAGGCCCAAATGGCATTTTTAAACCTGAATTTTATAATCATTATAAGAGCACTCTTAACAAAAGCACATTGATTGTACCAAATTCAAACATAGTTAATAATCCTTAAAAATATGTGACTAAGCAACATCAAAATGAAAAATACCTATATGCTAAAACTACCACTTAACTTTCCATCAATCAATGAGCAAATTATCATCCACTGCTGAAAACAGAGGCTCAAGGCCCTGTCCTCAACTTTTCTTAGTGATTATTACTGATAATAGACAGAAATTCATTCACAATAAAATTTCTGTCTATTATCACAGATATTTTTTTTTTTGTTGCTTAACGGTGGTCTACAGTAATCCACACTACCCAGTGACACTACCAGCATCTGGACCATTAACATATCCACCAATGAAGTGGCCGGCAAGCACGAATCTGAATCAAAATTTGCAGTTAAACTAGCACTTTAATTGAAAGGTCCCCTGCTTTAAAGCAAAGCCTTGTGCTGCCAGGATGTGTGGATCCACCATAAGAGAGTTACACTAACACCCAGAATAGAAGTAAATTCAAAACAAAAATATTTATAATGTTTCTTGAATACACTTGTTGATTAATTATGAAGATACAATACTGTCATATTTTTATAATAAAATTTTCTACAATGTACATACAATCAATATTGCTATTAAGAATTCAATAATTATTTTACAAGTCTTATAAAATCCCGAGTCAAGTTAACTTTGACATAACAATATATAGTTATAAAATTAAGTAAATATGTATTAATATACAGAAAACATATAGAATTTAACCAAACTGGAGTTGCTATCGCATAGAAACATATCAATCTAATGTAATTATTGCCTCAGGCATTGAGGCACAGTTAAGATTGTGTCTAATGCACTTTAAGAAAACCACTGAAGTTGTTTTTCACTCATACTACACCCTCATAAGCCTGTATCACTCTCTGAGAACCTGCATGCAAACTAGCTTATGTAACTTGTATATTAGCTTTCAATTAAAATAAAAATCATTTATTCAAGATTTGCTAAATAAAGCTATTATGAAAGTTAACTTATAAACCAATGCTTCAGTAGTAGTAATTATTACTAAAGATACAAACCAGGTAGGCCATTTTAAAAGGCTTGAGTATTTTACACATTTTTAAAACAAAAATATAAATGCATTTATTATTTTTACATACTCATTACAATACATCATTACAGACTACTAAACCAAATGCAATGCCAAAGCAAGAAGTTACAACTGAATAATTTACTTAAACTAGCTTGTGCACCTCCAATCTAGTTAAAATTAAGCTAA
The DNA here is from genome assembly GCA_949126915.1 of Musotima nitidalis. Classification (NCBI taxonomy): domain Eukaryota; kingdom Metazoa; phylum Arthropoda; class Insecta; order Lepidoptera; family Crambidae; genus Musotima; species Musotima nitidalis. The sequence goes on along the minus strand of OX421418.1, from coordinate 10,464,576 downwards.
ATAAGAAGTCTTAACACTATCTATTCCTGTAAAAATATACCTTACTCAAAAATTTTAATAAACCTCAATTCCTTAAAAAATATTTGCTACATGTGCAATATTATTATTTTGAGAGGAGCAAAAAAATAAACTTAGAGCTTGAGATCAAGGGTAGTCTCATTTTACTATAAAAGACAGGAACAATATAATAGGTAGTGAAAGACTTCTTAAAACTTTATGAAGCACTTAATTGAAACTGCAACAAAACTTTACAGGGAACTAGATGGTATCATCTATAGGTAATCCCAGAAGCTTGTAGTTAAACAGAAAAATGAGACTTCCCACTATAACTTGTCTCTTATTAAAACTGTTTAAAAAAGGTTTAGAGTTAAATAACAATAGTTAAAAATCCTACCTTCTTTTATACGTTTACTGAGATGTTGATCTGTATCTTCAGCACTGCGCTTTCTAGAATTAGTCGGAAATAACACAACATCATTGGGTGCAGAAACCTCCATCATTTCGCAATCAGTGCTTTTATTTTCCATCGTTTTTGGATCATGATATCCATAGTAGCAATTCGTAGATATGTGTATATTTTGTTGACATTGGCCCATAAATTGGTTGGAAATGTTGGCATCAGCACAAACAGGAGCAGGTCGCATGGCGTCAAAATTGTTTCTTGAGGCTTGCATGCGGTAGAGATCAATGTTGCTCGCCGGCATGTTATCTAATAACGCTAGTACCTTTTGCAGCTATCTCTATAGTAAAATTTCAAATATTAAGATTTAAAATTGGACTATTTATTTTTACTAAAAAATAACAGAGTAATCAGTCTTCTCGATTGTCCTAATAAATATCAAATTGTGAAACAAACAACTGCAATGCTTGCTTGCAAACTAGTGATGGAACTCGAATCGAAATTCGAAGCACATTTGATTTAAATGATGACAGTTAAAAATCAGTTCGAATGAGATTTTATGTCGATTCGAATTCAATTCGTTGGTTGTCTGAAATCGAAGTCCACCTTCTGATATACCCATTATACTATAGAACTGATATATTCGCTCAATATTCAACGAAACTTTTCTCGAAAATATGAGTATTTTTCAGAAGCGGAAATGTTAGTAGACAACAGGGTACTTTTTGCACATGCAAAATTTAGTCAGAGACCGTTCAGATCTTAAAGTTAAGTTTGGTTCATATGTGGAAAAATACTTATTACCTCTTTATTTTATTTATTAGGCAATTAGTGCGCCCAATGATAGTTGTAATTGGAGTGAGCTACGAGAATCCTGCAGAGGATTGATATACAGCGCCGTAAGATGTCCGTCCGTCCAGTCCATTTTCATCTCTGGAGCGGATGTTGACTGCGGGCGAGGACGTGACATGATGATTTACCAAGGTCTCTCCTCTCTTCTTCCTGGATTCGTCTGCATATGGTATGCATAAAAGCATTCATTACAGTCGGAAAAAAGAGGACTGAAATACGCTGATATTGACTAAAAATGTATGGAAGTGTTTTGTATTTCTTTAGAAATATATGTAGCGACATCAAACTAACGATGAATGAAATGTAAATGATGAATGAATAACCTAAATCGCGCAAATAAAATTGCTCAAGCTCGTTGATATAATAAATAAAAAATTTCTAACAAAACATCAATTATTTAGTTCCAAGATAAGTATCATTAAGAACTTGTGTTATGGATACTAAATAACGGATAAACATACATAAATATTTATTTTTTGTAAATAAATACTTAATATACATAGGAAAACACCCAGACCAGAATCGAACCCACGACCTTGGAGTGGAGAGCGGATATACTCGCCACCACGCCATATCGGTCGTCAAATATGTATATAACACCCAACTATCATCGGTTGGGCCAATCACAATCACCTAATCTATACCCGCGACATATCAGACTTAGACCTGGTTCCTCACCACAAACACTCACGACATCCTGAGCTGAGGTTCGGGTCTACTTAGTATGTCGCTCTTCAATTGACATACTTTTAGTATTTAATCTAGGCTTGAGGCCCTTTGTCTCGCTTTTCCCAAATCCATTCCGGTTGCGCTATACCAACCATCAGGGGCAAGCAGCGTTCATCCACTTTAAGCTTAGGCGGTCGGCCCCTTATATGTCATCCGAGAATAACCTACTCGCCGGCGTGCATGCGGGGAGCGCAGATTATTTATATATAAAAAAATATGAGAAAATCGGTTGGGGGCAACGGCTCCGGGCTCAGCCAACTACCCGGTGGAAGATCTTCCCTTTCGTGGGGAGTACCAACCGCTTCCTACATTATGTATCATTCCAATCATCGTATCGATTTGATCCATTATCAAAAAGGATCAAGGGTTACTTCGCGTCATGATTCGATTTTATGCCGGATGTTTTGAGTTTATTCGAAACCATATTTTGTAATCGATTCGCATCACTAATGCGAGTAATGCTATTCTTTCTTTCTTTTACATAATGGCTTCGTGCGTCTAGCACATTTAGCCAGTGTCAAGTAAGTGATATATTATATATAAATCATAGTAAATGAGAATGAGTGGTGATAAAGATAATAAATGGTAAATGAGATACCCTCCCCTATGCTCCTTGAGTCCTCAGTAAAGATGTGGGACTATACTGAGATCTCACATGGGCTCCTTGAAAGAAAATTTTAAGGTGATGTTGCACTGTTTTGTTTGATTTATCAACACTCATGTATGTTCACAAACACTTAACGGTTAATAATCCACCGTTAATACACATTAATGTTAGAAATATCACAAATTTTAGAAAATAAAACAAAACTGCAGAAATAACGCTTCACTTTCCCGCTAAGAAGTCCAAATGCTACTGTATAGAAGCAAAGGGGTTTTTTTTAAAAGTCAGCCAGTGTCAAGTAAGAGATTTATTAATAACATATAAATTATTATAGTAAGTGAGTAAATATGAAAAGAGACATCTTTTTGCGTATATTTTTGTATGTATATAAATAGTTTATGTTTTGAAATGATTAAGCTATAAAGAATTACTGTTTCAATTAATTGTTTTATTAGAACAGTTATTGATATACTTTTAATTAATTATAGTATGCAAAGAAGGTGTAGTGCAGCTAAACTGGCTGTAATAGTCGTAGTGAGCGAAACTATCAAATCAATCCTTTGTTTTAGTACGTAAAATTTTTGATGTTAACTGTTTTTCATCATAATTTTGCACATTTGCATTGCGTGTACTGTCAATATTAAATAAAACCTATGTACAAATAGTAGGAGCACTATTACTGGTTCATACTGTATACGCTAATGGCTTCTATATAACTATTTTTTCTGGTGTTCAACGAGACTCGAATCTAATGGTGCCGCGCCTCACTGTAGTAATATCGCCTTTCTTCTTCTTTTTTAAATTAATGGCACTATGTCATCAAGGGTAGTGACAACAATTCAGCCAGCCTCGGAGATGTCGTTGGTGACAGCTCAAAGTCAGACGTTTAATAACCTTCTTGACGTCTGTCTAAACCAGATTGTTGACATCTTCTTGTGACAAGATTATGCATACAAATCCAATAGTTATAAACCCTCAAAGTCAATCAAGTAGGTTTCCTGGAAACGTAAGATACATAATAATACTTTTTGAATTGTCATCGTATACTTATTAAAATGTCATTCACTGCCGATTCATCGGATTGTAATACAGTTTAAGTTTTTTTTCCTGTTGTTTCATTGATTATACTAATAGTTCTGTTTAAAATTATGATTTTGTAATCTTTACCGATACTGTATATTACCAAAAATGTTAAATTCAGTCGCAGTAAAGATATTGTGCCGAAAGATCGGAAGACGCTCCCCTGAATTCAAGCTATTGCACACGGCTTACTCGCTTACTAGAAATATTATAAAACAAGACTTTTTATATGATAAAACATCATTAAGGAACTTTGCGATATCCAGTGTATTTTCTGATAAAAGCAATGCTAAAAATGCAAAAGATTATACCGAAAAGACGCCCAAATCTGAGCAAGAAAATATCATCAAACAGAGTGCTACTGGAGATATTATTGTTAAGACTGAAACTGATAAAAGCAAGGTTGTGACAAAAGTCACTATTGAAAAATCAAAACCTAATTCACCACCAACGAAACAATCCACTCCAGTCTCTGGTAAGATATCATGCAATGAATGCCTAACTTATTGGTAGTGGTTTTCACATATGCAAGTGATGGATTAAAAATATCTATGTAACGATTCCCGCGCTACTATAATTTCCCGAAAAATCGAGAAACTATTCAACACAACATGTTTTTTGCCCTTACACAGGGCATCTTTAGGTAAGATAGAAGCCTCAGAACAACTATGTCTTCACAACCAATGCTGAAACGAGAGTATACCTGTTCTTCTGAAGTTCTGAGTATATACATTGTTCTATCACGTGTTGTGTTGAATAGTTTCTTGATTTTTTGGGAAATTATAGTATCACGTGAATTGTAACAAAAATATTTTTAATCCATCACTTGCTTACAATGGATTTCCGCAAAGTAACACCTGAATCAATAGTTTGTTTTCACATAACGTTTTATTGTATTGTTTTTTCAGTAAAAAAAAGACTATTGATTGATTTTTCGGCATCTTATACTGAACGTAATTTCATCACACCAATGCGTGCAATGACTGAGTACTTATTAAAACAGTCAGATCTTGAAACACTGCCTAAAGTGTTGCGAAGATCTCCTTATGAGTCAGAGCCACCTATAACTGTCTACTACCGGAAAGACGTTGATTCTAAAGCTATTGAGGTTTGTATAAATAAAGTAAATAAATTTATACAGTGTATAGGAATCCTACCAAGACCTAAGAGCCCAAGCCAACCTCACCTGCCATAGATGCACCTACCGATCAACTGACGAGGCTCTGGCGAGCATGACAGTTCCCGTTAAGCTGGAATAGGCTCTTCACTTTTTCTTCATAGTTACACTCTTGGCAGAGTGGTTGTGGTCATCACTTCAGTTGCAGTGACCCGCCTCACAACTCGCCGCCATTCCTCTCTGATGTTGGCCTTCCTGGTACACAGGTGTAGAGCACTGTCCAATGCTGCTTTGATTTGGTCCGTCCATCTCATGGGTGATCTACCTCACGCTCGGGTGCTTTCAACTTTGCTCTGTACTACTAGGCGCTCTATGGAATCCTCGCCACGTCAGGATACGTGCCCAAAGAACAATACGAGCTTGCACAATGGAGGTCAGACGCTGCTTGATACTGAGTTCTTCAAGTATGGAGATGTTCGAACGGAACTCCGTCCACGATACTCCAAGCATTCTCCTCCAGCACCACATTTCGAGGGCGTCAATCCTCTTCCGCTTATTTTCCTGCCGGGTCCACGTCTCCACACCATAAAGAAATATAGGGAACACTAGTGCTCTGACAAGTCGTATTTTTGTGGTTTTGGTGATGTTTCAGTTCCTCCATATTTTCCTAAGCTTGTCAATGGCTGACCTAGCAATCGCCATACGCCGTTTTATTTCGTCTACACATCCACCATTGTTAGCGATTAAGGTTCCTAGATAAATGTATGATTGGACCACATCGCAGTTCGCGATGCGTTTGACTTCACCACCTATAGGACTAATAATATAATTGGCAAGTGTTGGCGTATAATATGCCTCTGCCTACCCCTTCGGGTAAACAGATGCTAATGTATCTAAGTATATAGTTTTATGACATTAGTTGAACTTGAACAACTGGTTTTTAATTTTTCTGCTATAAACACATCTTTTTTGAGAAACTACTTTTTGCTGATAGTTTGCTAGCAATTAAATATAAACAATTTATGATTTATAGGTATGGGGTTCAAAGGAAGCTTTAGAAAAAGAATTACTAAGGCGTGAGTTAGATAGAAGAAGATATGAACAAGGTAACAGAAAATATTACATTATTTCAGTTGCTAAAACATAATTATATGGCTTTAAGTAGAAGTTGAAGTTTTGGTCTCCCTTCGTTGTGATAAAATGGTACAGTATTCAATTATTTTAATCTGTACAAGGAGGATGGGTAAAAAGGCTTAGAAGCCATCCTAGGAATGTGACATGTGGTACCAGCCTAGAATAGTGCCAGCCCCTCTCATCTCATGGGGAGTTGTAAGAGTCGACAAACAGAAATCCTATCAGATGATGGGCAGCAGCATCATCCTGCTTCTCCTGGTGTTGATCCTGGTGATCGCAGGTCTAGACCTGCGATCACCAACCGGCCTGCCCAGCGTGGTGATTATGGGAAATACCCCTAATAGAATAAACTATTGGGTAGGCCAACGGTCAGCAGTGGACTTGATATGGCTGAAATGATGATAGGATCCAAAACACCATGGGACATTGATAATAATTGTGATGTACCTCTGTTATAGCAAATTGTTTAAGTTCTTTATGTTGTTTCTAGATGTTTTCACTGTTAAAAGACGATTAAGAAACTATAGACGTGAAATGAGCCATAAGAGACTAAGACCTGAGGTAGAAGAAATGGGCCTGAAAACCACATCAGGCAGAGTAGTGCTTACTGCTATAGTTATGTAAGGAATATTTTTGAAAAAAATATTTTATATTTTATTCTGTATTGGACTGTGTTTTGCCAATAGCTACCAGTCCATATATTAACCGAGTTTCTAAATATTTGAGATTCAAGTTTGGTTTCCAACTTCATTTACCTTAGTTTCTAAATATCTGATTTAAATTAAACTTCATTGCATAATAATAGAGCTGATTTCACATTGGATGTTGTATATAAAAAAATTTAGCCATGTTATGGAAGGGTCTGATCAGGAATAACATCATATTACTCTTGCTCTGTTTTAAATTTCCATTTTTGTTTTACAGAAACGGATGTAATTTCATATTTAAACTCTGTGCATGGTGCTACACTGGATCCCATAGTTTATTCTCAGAATGTATACATTCTCTTGCAGACACTGTAAATCAATTAATTCTAGCATATGGTATACATAAATCTGTACAAGTAAGTAATGGATTATTTTTTAAATCACACTAAAATATATTAACTGCCTGCATATACTCCTCCTTTATTCCTTTTTAAACCTATTAATAGGTTGTGAGAGACCATTTTTATTAATTGCATTTTTCTAATGAATAAATATACATATTGACTTGAAGAAATATATATATATTTATTGCCTAATGTAGACGTATTGATAATATTTTTCATGAACATAAATAATATGTACAATAATATTTTCACGGCCAATGTAGGCTGAGAGGAGTTCAGTAGAGTGCAAAAACAATAATACCATTGGCACAAAGTATAATTATGTATATTTAAAAAAACATACTTGTGAAGCTATCTTCTGAACAGCCTATAACAATATTTATACTTTATGCTTGGCATTGGCTGTCTCCCTAAGAGGTCCTTGGTCTTTTGGTCTGCACAACTTTTATAATCCGTCTATTATTTTTTTTGATATAAAGTGTTGTCTTAATCAATGAATAATAACTTATTTTAGATGGCCGATCCTGACCACCCATATGGGTACACAAACATGAGATATGTCTCCTCTCTGATATCTGGTGTGGGTATATTCTGTGTAGGAAGTGGCTTGTCGTTTTATCATGGTGTGACTGGCATACTGGATCCACAACCGTTACATGATTTTTACTGGGTTAGTATTACTATTAATCATATTATAATATAGGTTTTAAATTGATTTATTGTTCTAGTATCATATACATTAAATGTGCAAATTACAGGCATACTTTGTCCTTGGTGGGGCAGTGGTGTCTGAAGGTGCGACGCTTATGGTAGCGCTAAGTGCTATTCGCAAAGGAGCTAAGGAAGCAAACATGACACTTTACGAATATGGTAATAAGGATTATATTTATATAAACGATATAACGCGGCTTTATGCTTTTCAGTCTGGTTGTATATTTTTAATTAGTCGTGCTCAGTATGCTAACTTTAGTTATAACATACTTGTCACCCAGCAAGAAAGGTGCTGTTAAGTTATTTCATCCAGTCTTTTGCCCGTATAGCGAACTCGTTTTTTCGACGTACGAGCGGATTCTGCAACTCGATGATACAGATAATTCCTTTAAAAACGATAATGGGCTAGGTCATTCCAGCCCTCCTTGTTCTTTCGGAGTGATGATCAGTGTAATTCGGGCGGCAAGTTTTAACCTACTTTATTCCAGCAGCATATTAGCAGTTTTTTTTAGATATGATGTTAATGATGTTCTCCAGAATATATTAAGTACGTTTTTTGTATAGAGTCCCATGCCTAATTCTCTAGTATCTGTTCTGCAAGGCTCTGTTGAATCATTGTTAATCAGTTTATCATCATCAGCCCAAAGACGTATATTGCTAGACAAAGGTCACCCCCATAAACTTTTAATATGACCGAACGCAGGCGGCCTGCATTCAGCATGATCCTGCACCTTTATAAGGTAGTCCGTCCTTCTTGCGGTTGGATGTCACTACGTTCATCACTACGGATAATTGACACTACGTTTCCTATCAAAGGGTCTCTATTCAATCAGTATAATGTGAAAACCGAAAGGACCGTTTATCATCATTATCACCACTCATTCTCATTTACTATGATTTATATATTATAAGTATATCTCTTACACGACACTGGCTTAATGTGCTAAACGCACGAAGCCATTATTTAAAACAAAAATTAATATATGTGAAAACCATGCTATATGTTTTTTTAAGTGCTTATAATTGTGTTTCGAGGTCAATAGCACTTAGTACATTGTTTGTTTCAGTAATGCGTAGCTCAGATCCTTCAGTGAATGTAGTATTACTGGAAGATACTGCGGCAGTCGCAGGCGTGATAGTGGCCGCTTCCTGTATGGCAATATCTCAGTACACTGGCAATCCTCTACCAGATGCCATTGGCAGTATACTGGTGGGCACGTTGCTTGGAGGAGTGGCTTCTTTCATTATTCTTAGCAATGTCAATGCATTGGTTGGCAGGTACATTAGTTTTCATTTGATTTTGTTCTATATTTATAAAGGTAATACTTTTTTTAGAGAGTGTTTCCATAAACAGTAAGTGCATTCTACAACAATATTTAGTATCCATTTAAATAAAAAAATGTCCTTAGATGTCTTGCTCAGCTCTATCAAGCTCGAAATTTAGTAGGCAGGGTGTGTAGGCTCTTACCTAGATCTGAGGTGCCCAAGCCAACCTACCTGCAAGTGGTGCACTTGTCGAGCAACGGACAAGGCGGCGAACATAAAAGTTCCCGATAAACGGCAATAGGCTCGCCACCTATTACGCGGGACCAACAATATAACTGGCAAAATGTGGGCGTATAATATGCCTCTTCCTACCACTTCGGAGATAGAGGCGTGACATTATGTATGTAGATAACGATATACTGCTGCATAAGCTTTCAGTAATGGGTTATACACCTAAGTAGTTACAGTTTTTTGCAAGCTATCCGAAAAATAGGTGTCAGTTCGTAAAGCTGAATTGTCATGACTCTGCATACCTTAGGTCCTACTCTGTTTCTTATCATGATAAATGGTACCTGGTGTGATAAGATCCGCTCAATGTCTTCTGTTTGCAGATGACCACAAATTGTTTTTGGGGATAGGCCTATTGTCACCTATTGCAGAGCGACATTGACGCAGTGGATGTGTAGAGCACAGTAAATAGATTAGAATTGAACAAAACTTAATGTATAAAACGACTACTTTTTCTAAGAAAATACTAAATATAATGACAAATTACAGATTGCTTGACGCTCCTTTGGAAAGAGTTGATAATATTAGGGATCTACGATTATTATTAGATTCTAAGCTTAATCAGCAATTAGATTATTAGGATTTTTAATGAGGACCTTTTCAGAATTAAATAGTTCCGTAGTAGCTACAGTACTGTATAATGCGTACGTACGATGTAAATTAAAATATATGGGGCGATCATCTGGGACCCTCATTAAACTAAATATAGTATTCAAATCGAAAGACTTCAGAGAAAGTTTGCTTGCTGGATCTTGAAAAGAAATTATGGGTATTATCCCTACCTATACCTCTCAATGTTTATGTACGGCATGTTGGGCCTCGATACACTCACCTTAAGAATGAAATTTTTGCTCATGGTGCACTAAAAATCAGTTGTGTACCACGCGATAGACTGTCCAAAAAACTGGAGCGTGTTTGTCTCTGCGTGCCGAATCGCATCTCTGGGGACAGCGACCGGTTAGTGGCCCGGCGACGGAACCCGCGCCTGCTGCAGTGGCCGACCACTCGTACCGTGTACGCCGCGCAGGCACCTACAGTGCGCGCTCTACGCCTGATCGGGGACAAACTCGCACAATACAAGGAAACCGATTTATTTTTTGATAGACAGAGTTATGGTGGCAATTACCCATAAGTTTCTCTTCTGTATTTTAACATTGAATAATTTATTTTAATTAGACATAACCTTGTTTTTATAATTTTCTGACATAAAATAAAATATACTTCATATTTATTTGCAAGTCGACATTGCATAAGTTTTATCTGTGTTTATTGGCTTTTATATTTTCAGTTAATTCAGAACTTTATATTATTTTTAAAAATTTAGTTTTACATTTCATAAGATTGATTTATGTTTTAGTGTTGTATTGTAATTTGACATTGTAATATTTATTAAGTTATATAATTGTTATGAAATTATAACGACTAGCATGCCTGTGTGTTGGATGCACTGCTCTGTAAGCCGAATTGTAAAAATATATTACATAAATAAATAATAATAATAATAAAACTATGCCCGATAAAGAGCAACAGTACGGTAAAAATATGGAAATCAACATAAATATAGCCTGAGTTTTCCCATTTCAGGTCAATTCCACAAGAACAGTTAGACGAAATAAACAGTGTTCTAGAAAGAGATTTCATGATAAGGGCTATTCATGATGTAAAGGGCATAGATATTGGGAGCAACTTAATTAGATACAAGGTATGGTGTACTTTATTTAACTTCTTTTAGGAAATGTAATATTATCTACAAGTCAAGCATAACGTGTACTTTCAATAATTCCTTATAATAAGAGTAATTTTTTAACTGACCTGACACAATGATGTTCCTACTGTCGCCTCAGGTGTAAGTTTTCCGTTAAAGATTAAAGCTTTTCACAAAGAATTATGGTGCGTTTAAACGTCAAAAGTGTTACACATGCACTATAGGTGACTGTACCTGTAAAATTAAGACTACGGCAATTTATTAATAATTTATTAAGAGCAAGCCTCCTGGCACAGAAAGAATATTATTTTGTAATATCTTTGTTTTAAAATAACAATATACATTTTAGACTTCCTACTATCTAATTACTTGAGTGCTCACACATAATTTCAAATTGCAGGCTGAAGTCGATTTTGATGGCAGAGCCCTCACAAGATCATATTTAGAGAAGCATGATTTAAATCTCTTGTTAGAGGTATGTACATTTATTTGCTAAGTAACTGTAACTATTTTAGTTTCACAATATTGCAACTAGGGAATAGGCGGTTCTTTACCTCCGCCATGATGAAATTTATAGATTACTTCTAATTGTTAATAACGCTGGTTGTCAATACTGACACTAATTTTGTATGTTATAGGATGAACAATATATTATGTAACACAGATTGCAAGATTTTATTTATAATTCAACTCTACTTTTTAAGTTGGTAATATTTTGGGCTGGGAGGAGTTTTATTATAAAATAAGCATTAAATTTCTTTATTTTTCAAAAGGGACTATTCATAAATTCTTCCAAATTGCACAATTTATGTTTAACAATAAGTAATTTAGCAACGCATAAGCATCTAACTTATGATTATTAAGTTTAATCTTTTCTATTACAGGATATCAATAAAATAGAAACAATTGATGATGTAGAATCATTCCTCCTTAAACACGGAGAAAATATTGTGGACATGTTAGGTGGTGAAATAGATAGAATAGAATTGAAGTTAAGGGTAAGCATTTTTTCATTTCTTGATAGGAACTAATATCGGAGATACATAAGTCCTAAGTAAGACAATAGTTATAAGGAAAATTTATTAAGAAAAAGTACTCAACAAAAAGTTTATAAGGGACCTTTTGACGCCATAAAATCAAAAAAAAAAAATCTCTTAAAATTATTAATTAATATAATTCTGTTGTATAATTATAAATGTCTCGTAAATGATAAATTATTATTATATGCCCCAAATGGTCTCTATTTTCGAAGAATAATGATTACCTATGTTGTCTCATATACTAATAGCATTATTTTCTATTTCTTTTCAGAAAAAGTTTCCTCAAATCCGTCATTGTGACCTAGAGATTCTTTAATGAGTTACATGTTATTTATTTTAGAATTTCATTGTACTATATTTAGTTGTTCCTGTTCAAACTGCAGGCGTTCTTTCATAGTAAATAGATAACTGTAAGAAATATTTATTAAATATTATACTGTTTTTAAAAATGGGTAGGCATAAAATGACATAGCCTTATTACTTCACAGTAGATGCTAAAAATCATATTTTGTTACTTTAAACTAAAAAGTAATCCAGGTAAAGTAGTTTCTTTATTTATATTTTCAAAGTACTTATTGGACATCTTTTATTGACTATTTTAAATCAGACATTAAAAAAATATGTAAGTATCCGTTATTTAGTATCACAAGTGTCAGTCCATAACACCAAGATTTTAATGACGCTTATCTTGGAACCGGTGTTATTGGAGAAAAAGAAAGACTATTAAGTTCAAAGTTAAAGTACCAAGGCATAACATAATACAGTTCCTCTGCCCTTTATTTATAATCCAATAAAATATAAAATCCGCTTGTAGACAGGTACAAGCGCTACACAAAATGCATACCCTACCTTAAATATCTGTAGACGCCTCAGTACAGTGCCACTATTAGCGGAGTATTCACGCATCCACGAATCTTATACGGGATTCATGATTGAAGCATAGTAGTTAATCATATTCAAGTGCGAAAATGCACTGCAGAAAATTACTTTTGTTTATTATTAACTCATATACCGCAATTGAGTTGGTAGTATTCCACAGAAAACAGTTAAGTACGACCTTGACTACAGGCCTTGAGTTGGAGAGGTGTCCCTACTCTTCCAATAGTATTTGAGTTGTCAAATTTAAAACATTTCAAAGAAAATATTATTTATTTGGCAATTTCATTTTGTGTCTATTTTCCAAATTTGATTAATCCCTCCAAGTCTGAGGTTTTAAAATAAATTATGAAATAAATCTTTACTGGGTTTCCACTACTAATGTTAAATTGCTTTGTTTTGTTATCTTTGCGATTAGTATGACAACAGCCTCCTAATAACACAATTGATATTGAATATGTCTAGCTTTTATGCTTAGAGAACACACTACCTATGCTAAACAGGTTTAATTTATTTTTCTTGTTGGATAAATAAGTAAATTATTTTTATTCGGCCGGTTTATGTGAATCTGCCAAAATTTTTGATCACATTACAAAGAATCGTCGTCATGCAATGTCGAATGCTTCTAAAAATATTGTCGGGAGTTATATTTAAGTCCTATCGTTAACAAATCTAACATCAGAATTTTTTTCTTGGTTATCTGTATATTTCCATATACCTAGTTGATATCGGCGGCGACGTCGTGTATACAGTTAGATATTTCTCTTATTCGACTTGTTGTAGCCTTTGTAAAGAACACGACAATAAGTAACATGTGTGTATCTTAATGTGAAAAAGTTCAGTTCCATATGTCAAATTGTTACCAACCTAACACTTGCGATAACTTTCAAGCAGAGCCAAATTACAAAATTCAACTTTAAGTATGTTAGAAAGTATAGAAGCGTTTTATGTATCAAAATAAAACACGGCCTTTAATTTCGAGTTCAATTCGAGGCTCTCATTTAATACAGCCCCTTTGGAGTATTTTCGAATTTTTTGTCCTCTTACATATTTTGAAAAATAAACTTGTAGTATTTTTATTATAACGTGTTTGTTATCTATTATTTAAAAAATGATCTAAACATCCTTAGGTATTTGTTGAACTGGAATATTCATATCTGTGATTTAGTTGTAAATATACTCTTCTTTGTTTAAGTGTATTCCTCATAAAATAAAAATGTTATACCAGATTTATGCATTTTATTTGATAAATAGCAACTGACTGATGACAAAAATGTACGTAATGAATGAAAAGTTGCCTGTGCAGAGAGGATATTGAAAAAATTATTATATTTTATACATTGCTTCAATAATTGATTTAACCTTATAAACGCTTTACTTAATATCATTTGTCGTGCCCCCGGCGCCAAGCACAGCAAAACGTAAAATAAATACCTACAACTAATAGAGATGCTAACATCTCGAAAGAAATATTGATATACCTAAGTTTATCGATATTTCTTTCGAAAGAGAAATACATCTCTTTCGAAAGCTTACAATTTAATTTAAATATCTTAACATATGGAAAGCGTTACTTTGTAATTCATTATAATTTTATTTCTAATATACTACGTCAGTTGGCAGACAGGCACGGAGCCCATCTGATGGTAAGCAGCCACTGCGGCCTATTTCATAGAACGAAACTTTTACTACTTTCTACTCTTGAATATTGTAGGCATACATACCATACTCTGGTCATCGAGCCTTAGATTTTATGTATACTGGCTCCCACTTAAACATTGCCGGAACACAGTCGAAGCTGTTATGCGCAGATTTTTCCTGTAGGGGTGGTAGCTAGCCAGTCGGACTCTGAAAGTCTTACCACCAACCAGACCCAAGGCGGGAATCGAACCCACGACGTCCTCCGCGTTTTATACAAGAGCGGCTTAGCCACTGTTCCAAGGTCTTTATCATCTTCCAGAATACGAATTAATTCTTCAGCGGTAGTCATTTATAACATCACATCCAATGTATCAATAACACTTATGAAACACGTATAATGCAGCACACTTGATTTATGTGGATTTTTGTTTCAGTCAATCATTGTTTATGCCCCATCCATACGAACAGAATTTTCCGGTCGTGGCGCTAGACATCATCAATACACTTTTCCAAAAATACTATCAGTAATTTATTTAATTTTAACTCTTATAATTAGGAAACTTAAATGTGATCAATTGTAAATAATAACTTGATTATCTATTTACCAAGAAATTAACACTATTTTTATGTAAATGCCTTTTTGTTTGATAGCGCTGTACGCTATCAAACAAAAAGGCAGCTTAACTGAGTAGTGGTATTTGAGTGTAAAAATCCGCCTTTGGCGAAATAGGCACGAACATATTTGGCGTATTAATCCGTTCGTGGCGGTTAAAAAAAACATATATTTTTGATCAGTAATTCTAATATTGAGATAGCTGGTGCCCTCTACGTTCAACATGAAAGATGCAGAATTTCTTCTTTTTATGGTTTCACTAATTGCCTAGTAAGGGACCTCGCCCACGGCGACTTTTTGTATTCGCATTAGTATTGCGATGCGGTCGCTAGCTGCGTCACGTCGCTAACATAAAACACGCAATGCAAGAGTGATGATCAGGTATGGGCACAAAATGTTCTCCACTCACGCTCAATCATGTCCTCCCCGATATCGTCCCGGTCCGACAAGATCCCGCGTTTGCCTATATACAATAAAGATGATGTAGCGCATTGTAAATGCGATTGACGCGCGTTAGTATCGATGCCATATAGTGCTACAAAAAGTATTGTGCGGGGGTGTTGACAGCAACAATCAAAAATAACTTCTACGCAAGTGATGGATTAAAAATATCTTTGTAACAATTCCCGCGCTACTATAATTTCCCGAAAAATCGAGAAACTATTCAACACGACACGTGTTTCGCCCTTACACAGGGCATCTTACGGTAAGATAGGAGCCTCAGAACAACGATGTCTTCACGACCAACGCTGAAACGAAAGATACTCACTCGAGATGTTACTAAGATATTTTTAATCCATCACTTGCTTACAATGGATTTCCGCAAAGTAACGCCTGAATCAATAAAAAAATTTAATAACTTCTACGTAAACCCTATATGCAGTAGCGTTATTTTGATCTTGCAGCAATACTAATTATTATTAATTTAATTTGAATTTGAATATTATATAAATTTACATGACTGTTCTATTTTTATTTTTGTAATTTAGTTATAGTTTGACTTTATCACTATTGAAATCGACTTGACTTTTAATTCTAATGTTAATTTAATTTCTCTAGACTTCGAAATGATAGTTGAATTGTTACATAAAATTTATTAATTTAATTAAATTTATGCTACTGTTGACATTAGTTATTTAGATTTAATTTCTCTAGACTTTAAAATTTTCTTAAAAATTATAATATAATTATAATTGAATTGTTACCCAAAATTTATTGACTTATGCTGCTATTGACATTGAGTATTTGGATTGTGCTTGGTTTTTGACTGCATTGTTAGATTACTTATTTGCTATGTATTGAATTTGATTGCCTGAGTGATTTCTTATTATTATTGTTAAACAATGACCTTCTGTATGGTTAAATGAATTATCCTGTTCAACAACGCACGCTGTGGTTACCTATAATTGTAGGAACAGTTAGATTTAAGCAATTATGTATTGAAATAATAATGTATAGAATGCTGTATCTTATGTTGGTAATCCAATAAATAAATAAATAAATAAATAAATACTAAAGGATACCACAGGGAGAGGTTATCCAGTGCGGGGACATTCTCTCCCTTCTTTTAACGTGAATGATAGTAATACCACATGTCTTTGGAAAGCAAAACAAAATCGCTTAATCTGGCCACTTTGTACAGCTGGGTTACCCGGGAAGGGGTCTTGTTTGAAGAATAAAGGTAAATTATGTCAGATCAAAACAACATAGTGATTCATCACTTCATTTAATCTCAATGACAATGGATCCATTTAAAAGTACGATAAGCAATATGAGTTTATATCACAACAATATGGAATTAAAGTAGTGTAGGGCTCTTCTACCTTTAGATTTTATATTTTTTGTTTGACATTGAGCATTTTGGGTGGGTTAGATAATGTTTTCTTTCTTAAAGGTAATTTTTTTAATTGTAATTTTATTGGTTAAAAAGATTTCTAGTAAAATCAAAGAAGTAATTAAAATTATAACTACAAAATATTAAACCCGACCACATTCTTTACTCACTGTTACTAACAGCAATTATATAATATTTTAAATAAAAATAAAAAATATTAATATTCATATTTCAGTTACATAATAAAACTTATTTTAATAGACAATACGGACAAACCTTAGCAAACTCAAGTCGTTTGTTAAATGCATAAACGAATAAAACTGAAAATGCATAATGAGGAATTGAATGGGTCCTATCACAGCTTATGTTCATACATACATTTTCCGAATAATATTGAATTACACAAAAAAATAAAAACATTAATTTTTAAATAAATTAGTAAATAACTATCTTTACTTTCAATTTTAAATTGAAGGTTTTGTTTGAGGGAGACATAAGTTGTAATGAGCAGATTTGTTCCAAAAGTCTGAATTCTTCCAACCACACCACCCTTTGCTGACAACTACGCTCAGATCTTCGCCACCCGTGTAATGGGGGTCCAAAATTAGATAACGCGTTTCATTCGTTTCCGGGTTGTATTCCAAGCCTAAAATAGTATGAGCCAGCACACCTCCACCTGAAAAGCGTATTTATTTTAATAGGTATTATTATGTTTTACTCTCCTGCGCATCTAAGGTCAACTTATGCGCCACGGGATGTACTATGTGTCTCCGGAGTAGGTAGGTAAAACATATAATTAATTGTATTTTTAAAATATCGAACAATCCCGATTACAATCATGTACATATAAACGTCTAGAAAGAAAAGAGTTCCGGCAAGAATGAAAGGCGCATTTGAATAGACTAAGGCCAATAAGTAATTTATCATATTTTGAATTAGATTTCTTTAATAACTACCTAATATTTACAAACTAACCCAATAGTTATTTGTTCAAGATTGGAACTAGTTTAAAAATCATGAAGAGGTTAGATAAGACGAATAAAGTGACCAAAGCTCTTGTTTGTAATTGTACTCTCAATAAATCTTTAGTTTATGATCCTCGGGTCGCGGGATGTATTAAAATGGATTGGTTTTGTACCATGGACAGAGGTCCATTATTATACTATAGGCTTTCAAATCAAAGTAAGGTTTAGGCTTTAAGTACTCTTAAAATATATCTCAAGAGATAATTCAAACATTAGGGTCGCGAGCTTCATATACATAAACACTTTGGGTTGCGAACCATAAAGGTTAAGAACCGTTGACCTAACTTCCGTTTTGACTATTGCTAATAGAATTCATAAACAACATTATTACTTACCAATCATAATAGGACTGCCATGCTTTTGAAAATGATGCACTATTTCAGGTGCATAACTCTGCAATTCAGCACCAGTATTTGCAAATAATATTCTAGACTGAACACCAAGGAGAGTTTCAAGGCAAAACATGACTTCTGTGGAACCAATCCATTGTTTAGAACCGAGGAATGACGCGGGCTTATCACCAATTTTTACAAGGCACTGTTGGATTTCTCTATGCGTAGGCACATCTATAGTTGTATATCCCTGATGTCTGAAAAATAATAAAGTTTATTATTTTTTTTGAGACTTAAAACATATTGATTCGTTGAATACAATTAACTAATTAAGTTTTGAGTGTAGCATTGAATAAAATAATAATATAGTGGACCATTACCTAAACCAGGAGAAAATAGTCTGCATTGAGCGGTAGGCACATCCCCAGCCATCATCATTAAAGTTGTCCTGCATGTAGTGGTAGTATGCGTATCGGCCGCGTACTAGCGCCACTACAGAGTCGGGGCGCGGAGTAAACTGCACTCCTACATGTGGCGAAATTAGTCGACCGCCAGACTTCTCGGTGTAGGCGTTACCTCGCCGGAATATCGGAATGTTCAGAGGCAAAGCCATTCGCTCGTGAAGTGACCGCCGTTCATTTTCTACAGACATAGGAAAGGGTCATCAGGTGCGAATTATATACATTTCAAATAATATCATCAATCAATCAAAATAATCATCACTATATCAGCCTTATAAAGTCTACTGCTGAACATTAGCCGCTCCAACAGATTACAATCTATTAGGGGTAATTGCCACACAGGGCAGGCGGGTTGGTAATCGTTGACGCTTGACGCATGACGCTCCTATCATGTTGGTGGCATTATTTGAGGCCATAAGAGGGCACTATTCTAGGCCGGTACCACACAGTGAAATAATTAATAAAAGTTTATTGGCACAAACATACAATTTATAAAAATTAAAAATGCATATGCTACAATTTGAAGCTCTATTTTTAACAGTAACTTACTACATAATAAAGCAATTTAATTTTGCTTACCCATACTCTCATCTGGTATGCCTCTCGGTACAACTCTAGTGATAAAGTGACCAATTTCTTCAGGCAAAAAGTGGAAGGTGTCTGGCAAACGTAAGCCTGCGCCATCTCCAATACCTTCTTGACCTAAATTAAAACAATTCATTATAACATTACAATGATTTCTTGGTTTTAGAAAATAATTAACTTATCATTATATTAGCATAAATCTGGTTGCCCTAGAGTTAAACTTCAGGCCGAGGGTCTGCTCACTGGGCCAACCAGAATTAGCTGAATTTTAGTTCAAAAATATTTAATTAATATATAATATTTATACAAACCAAGTTGTTCTAGAAGCACAGTTTCTAAATGTCTCAATGATCGACAAGATGCCTCCACCAAGACTATGTATAAATCAAGCAATTTTGTGTTGCGATGAATGATGGCTAAAGTGTCCATTTGTAATGGCATACTTATGCAAAATGCGGCTGCAATAAAAAGAAAAAGCATTTGTTTATTCTTTCACAGTTTATATATTTTTTTTAATATTGTCTACAAATTAAATTTATAGTCTTACTTACGCTTTCTTTGTGTCGTCATCATTTTAACAGCTGTTTTTATTAGTTTATCGGATAAGATGTCTTTTGTGGCTTTCATAACTAGACTTACAGGTACTATTTCCTGTAACAAGAAGTGCAGACTATGTATTAAGCATTCAACGCAAAATTAATTTTGATATGACATATTACAAATGCGAAAGTAACTCTGTCTGTTTTAATTTCACTCCAAAACTACTGAACCAATTTAAGTAAAATTTGAGACACAGATAGATAGTCTAAAGCCTAAAACATTAGGCTACTTTTAATGCGAAAAAATGCTTGCAAGCAGTAAAAATAAGGGATCCTAATTTTTGAAGCTATTATATAGCTAGCATGTAACTAATAAATTAGGTTTAATATAAGTATGATATTTAAAATTAAAGTTTCACATCCATACCACATTGTTTGATTGCTGTCCCTTCTTCTTCTTTGATGGCTGTTCTGGATTCAACGAATCCATCAGTTCACCAATTGTAGCTTCAGCCGTAGTTCCTGTCAAGCCCACATCAGATGCAACACCAAACAAGTAAACAGATGTTCCATCAACATGAAAAGATACTTGACCAGATGCAATCTATAAAAAAATATCAATATAAAGTTTACAACAGTACTTCACATATTAG
Source organism: Musotima nitidalis (assembly GCA_949126915.1). NCBI lineage: Eukaryota > Metazoa > Arthropoda > Insecta > Lepidoptera > Crambidae > Musotima > Musotima nitidalis. Next base: position 10,444,040 of record OX421418.1, on the reverse strand, counting down.
TTATAAATTATATAAAATCTCTTGCTTGAGGGATTTTTCTGTACACATTATTAATTAATTAAATTTTAACCCACTACTGAGCACAGGCCTTCTTTATCAAACCAAGGTGCACATGCCAAGGACTGACCTCAGTGAACTGTGCTGAACTTCAGTGATCCAACCTTTATTATTAAAAAAATTACTTCAAAATCACCTAGTTGGCCTTATGTACAATTTTTATTTGTGCAACAGTTTGAATAAACGTGGCTTGCATGGCATGTTGTGATTTAGGGTAGGTAGTTGATCCCTTTAAATATCAACCATTACCTTTTTCCTCTTACTCTGTAGTATATTCTTAACTCCCGTGATAGTGGCTTCACAACTCAGAGGTAGTGTTGTGTTGAGTCGCACATGGATAAATTGCTTCCACATGTCATTGGAATTTAATATTTCATATTTTGATTCCTCAAACTTGTCATGTACAAGAAAGTGTGCTTTGAGTTCCTTTTTTTCATTGATAATTATGACAACAGGGTTATCTGTCATATCCACATCCTGAAAATATATAATTTCAAATGAGTCAAAAGTTCAATGCAAATTTTAACATTTTTCTATTTAGAATTTAATAAAATGAATACCAAAACTTAGTAGTTTATTCTTAAGGTGAGAGTCAAATGTTCATTTGTCAAGAAGACTCATTTTCATAGTCTACTCACTAACTATAACATCATTTTCATAGTATAACTCACTCCTATGAACTACAATATATTACATAATTATATTTTAAATATAGAGAATGAAATTGTGCACATTAAAAGAATCTATTAAGAATATAATATTACCTGTAAAATTTCTTTTTGTCTTTGGTCCGTAGTCAAGCTAACACCAAATTTTATGACACCACATAACTCTATTTCCGTGGGAAGATTAAGAAGAAATTGTGAATAAGAGTTCTTTTCATTCTCAAATAATTCTAAGCTCAATCCTACGACGAGTAAAGTGCCATCGTACATAAGGCCGTACAGACATCCTGTAGTTTCATTGGTTTCTATCTTCGATAGCCTCTGAAAATTAAAAGACAATTTCATATACTAAATGTTTTAACATGCATAATGTCTCACTATTCTAGTAGTGTTTCAGTCTAGCAATCAAATCCAGTTCTAGAATAATGTACACCGGCACTTCAATGTACCTACTGCACCTATGCAATCTAGTCCATTGGCTTCACTTACTTTTGCAATTATTTTAAAATCATTTTAATCCAGTCCAGCAATGGAATGAATTGCTTAGCTCCATTACGGGACTGGAATAATGTAAGCCCTAAATTAACATCAGCTCAGTCACACGGAAATATAATAAAAAATTAATACTTTCATACGTCTGTATATTAAAAATGACGTATGAAGAGGTTACTAATGAAAAGAAGCTTTAGAATGTGTTGATGTTGGATTCACACGATAGATATCATGGTTTTCTTTCGCCAAAAATGTATTAGAGCTAAAACTTACAGTAATTTATTTCGTAATTATAATAATTTACCTCAATAACATAACTTGATATTTTGAGACGTGGTGACATTTTAGGGGAATGTTGCTATTAGCATGAAAGATTAATCTTCTGCTAATACTTTAGTGTAGTAAATAATAAGTCTACTTCATTAAATCAAACAACTGATTATTATCTTCTGATTCTAAACCGCATGCTGAAAAGAAAGCATTTACAACAGTAAATATGGAATTAATAAAGAAGACTTCAATTATAGCTCAGAACCAGCTTGTCTATTCTCTCTTCCGTCATCAACAATATACTTTAAACATGACAGCTCAGATCAAGTAAAAAAATAATCAAGTAATCTTTTTTTACTTGATCTGAGCATGACAGAGAGAAGCTAACAACTAAGAGCAAGAACCCGTTTAACGTTAAAACCACCACTGTAAAATCAGAACTTTGCAATATGGTATTGAGAAAAGTTGCAATTAGTACTGTCAAGGGTAATAATTATTGAACTATCGTAGTAATTTTCAAACGCTACAATCTGGAACTGGCAAAATATTTGAAAATGGCATATTGAAACAGTGATGCTTTTTATGAATATTTGTTGCCATGTTCGGCACTTAAAGAAAGGTGGTTTTTGGCGTTCGTTCCTTAAATGCCTCTTTATTTCATCTCCTTTACCATTCAGCTAATGATCAGTATTATGTTAGCGATACTATCTGTCTACAACTGTCCCACACAAATTATATAACTGTATGTAGAATTGCCAACCTAGTGCCTCTTTAGTCGAAAATTCTCTTCAATGCTAGTAAACTACTACGTGAAGTGTATAACGTATACCTTAAGAAACAGTGCATACAGCTAACAGTAACCCTATTACAATAGGCGGCACGAAAGTCTAGCGCTGGCCGCTGACCGTTTATGCGCAGTAGTCGAAAACAAGGTATCGCAAGGGAGAGAAAGGGGCGCGGGCGGGCGTGCGTAAGCGCTCATTGGCTCTCCAATCATACTCTGTCCCGCGCACCCATACGACGCTCCGCTCACTTCTAGTGTACAGTCGCGACCTAAATTGCTTTGTTATTAGGCCCATAGTACACGGCGTATTTTAAACGCGCCGACGACGCGCAGATGACGCGCGTATACGCGCTTCAAACGCAATCCGAACGCAACCTAGAAACCTAAGCACACGGGGCGATCGTGAAACGCGCCTCTACAGCGCTTATACGCGCAGATACAGCGCGTATACGCGCAGTAGACGCGCGTAGTTTATGAGTTTTGATCAGAGACTCCTCTTCTTATACACGCGCAGCACACAATAAACTATTATTGCAACTGAGGCGCGGATGGCTGTGCAGTGGTGGCGTGAGTGCCCCATCCCCTGCTCTATCTCTGCTCCTTTGTACGAGCGTTTGTATCGCTTCAAACGCGAGTATACGAGCTTCATGCGCGCGCTTGTTTCATCAATGTAAACGCAACAAACAGCGTCCACGGCGCCGAAGACGCGCGTTCCTGAAACGCGCGTCGTCGGCGCGTTTAAAATACGCCGTGTACTATGGGCCTTACTGTTGTTATTTGTTTGGTTGTCACAAAGTTGCCTCACTTTGACGACGCGTAATGGGTTTCTAGGTGTAATTATTCTAAGTGTTCAAGGTAGATTTCTAAAGACTTTCTTGGCCAAATGTCAATCAGTATTCCATTGAGGGCAGTATTTGGTACAAATTATTAATATGCAAATTCTACCAATGCTTCCAATAGGATTGGTTTCGATCTCGGATTGCAGATAGACAAATCTATCCATTATAAAGTTCAGGCGTTCTCTTTAAAAAAATTTTTTTTTTAATACAAAATGAAAAACATACAAAATGTTAATACTATTTATTATCCTCCGAAATGCAAGTTTCAATAACTTTTTCTACAAGAATCGACCTTTCTCTTGCAATTTTTAATGCTTCTTCTTGAGTTTCAGACAAAAGGTTGCTAGCACCGAACTTTTGGGTACCACATAAAATGTCTTTATTAGAACAAACAACAAAATTAGCACCAATACCGCCACACATTTCTTCTTCATAGGCAGACGGGTCAGTCAGTAAAATATTTCTGAAACAAAGGGCGAAAAGTGCAAATGAATATACAAAATAGGTAAATAGTCCACACGTTTACAAAACAAGCGAAAGCGGTAAACTTTTGTAAGCGATGGGACGCCATGAAACGCGACATGCTATCCAAAGAGGGTTTACACCGTGTTAGATTTTTGTTGTGCCGTTATTCAAATCGCCTCAACAAGCCTCATCAGTAGTCTATTTACACAGGTGACTAAAATAGCACAAGCATTGGTCAATTCTTTCAAAAATGTTGACCAAAATAATTAGCATTTGTTGCTACGATCTCTATACGTGGAATCCTGGCAGTAGAACAACAACAACTCCTTTATGTGGTGGACCTGCAACTGATAGTTTACATACAGGGTCAATTTTAATCACCAACCCGGTTTGGATGCTATCTAACTTTGGGGCTTGTGGCTTTAGTCACTTGCTAGCCCAATTGCAATGTAGACAGTCGAAAATTTAGTCTAAATTGCAGCGTGGCAATAAGCATGTCGCCTTCGTCACCCTAATAAACCTCAACATAGAAAGTTACATTAGGTTGGATCTTTTTTGAAACATACTTATCTGAAAGTGTGTAAACAGCAAAACTAGTTGAAACTGGTAATCCATGAACCTTTAATGGAGTTCTTATGTCTGAATCAACCTTAATATCTTCTGTTTCAGCATCATATGTGACCGAGGGTAAGGTTACTGTAAAAATAATAAGGTGTTATCACAAATAGTTGAAATAGTAGGTTAATTGCTTGCAATAGGTGCAGTAGAAAACTGGTGTTAGTAGAAAAAGTGGCCTATTAACTAAAATTCTCATCATAATTTAATGTGATCTATTTCAACCTTATGTCTCATGAAGTTACTAGCACTAAACATTGAATACACTACACAAAATCTCTGTGCATGGGCTTGTATTAAGAAGGAATAAAATATTGAAATAGTTTTACTCACATGTCTTCAGACTAGCCATTAAACCAATAATACATGCATCTACTAAACTTCCATCATTGTCTAGACAAACTATATCACAGTACACCACCCAGGCCAACTTGTCAGGAACTATGCATAGATCCTTCAAATCCACACACTTTGAATTGACTATCATGTCCGATACTAGGTAACTTGTGACCTGCGCATGATCAGGAGGAGGCCCTGGTCGTATCTTAGAGGAACAGAGGGCAGGTAGCTCTAAATTTGTAACTAAAAACCCTAGATCTGGTTCTTCAGCTTTGGGTGTAGATAGCTCCTGCAATGACAATTTAAAAATTCATGCTTTTATTGCAGCTTTACAAAGGTACAGCTGATATAAAATGAATACATGTTTTTTCTTGAGTGTATGTAGTAAGATCTAAATTTCAGGTGGACTTTAACATTAACAAAAAGAGGTAGACATACCCTACCCCCTAGAAATTTTATTATATATGTAATTTGTTTTAACACTATCCTTTTATATTTTTTGAAACATATTATTTGTCTGATGATGATGATGATGATACCCTACCCCCTAGAAATTTTATTATATACGTAATTTGTTTTAACACTATCCTTTTATATTTTTTGAAACATATTATTTGTCTGAATAAAATTATTGTTGTGACTATAAATGCGTCAGAGGTTAATATGTAAACGTTGAACAATGAAATTATAACTAAAATTGTAAATATATAGGCGATGTTGTAGGGGAAACTAAATCTAAGTACGGCGAATTATGAGTATACCTCATCTTAAGTACATAAAATATCATTGAGGTAGTCCACATACCAGTTGGATTCCGACGACGACTGTGGTGTTTCCACATTTCACAACTGCCGAGGCTTCGGCAGTTTTCAGGGAATTTACATTGAGTCGAATATTTCGTTGCTCGTGAAACTTTCTGCCGTCTGGTCGAATTTCACGAGTAATATAGTCATTTAAATATTTTACAGGATGAATTAACCTAAAAGTAAAATTAAATATTGATTGACAGAAATCTAAAATTAATATTAACAAATTTAACTTAAAAACCGTTGATATAGATATATCATAGTTTTGTTAAATAGAAAAACAAAACCTGAATTTAACCTATAAATTTCCGCCATCCCCACTTGTGTCTTGACAAAAAAGGTTTAAAACGAAGATGAAATCGTATTTAAAAGGAAGTATAAGAATTTTCTCTGTTTAATTTTACAAAGACCACAGTTCTTTAATGATATGATAAATTCAGTTTACTAAACAAAATAAATACCACAAAACAAGCAGCACAGAAATGTTTGTTTATTTTATTATAGGCATGGCGATCTGAAATCGATTAATCGAAGAATCGATTTTTGGAGCCAATAAGATCGATTTTTTTAAATCGATATGTAGTACTGAATCGATTCGGTGAATCGATTTTTCACCCTTGAAAATCGACGTTCGATTTTTTTTGTGTTAACCATAAAACTATTTACAATTAACAGTTATAATTAATTAATTAACTATTTACAGTTCACTCAATAGCCATGATGTATATGAGTATCGTAGGAACATCTGTTCCTTGTGAGCGCCTTTTCTCAATTGCCGGAAACATCGCAACAGAGGAGCGAAACCGCTTGGATCCCGGTAGACTTGGCAGACTGTTGTTTTTAAAAAGTTTGGATATTAAGCATTGGGAACTATAAGCTACATTATCTATTAACTTTGTAAACCATCTTTCTTAACCATTTTCTTAACTTTGTAAAACTTCTAAATGTAGAAAATAAATGTCTTGTTTTATACTTGATCTGTTAGTTTGATATTATGGTAATAAAAATATTGACGTGACAACGTCTTAAATTAGGTTGCGGCTGGGAGTCACTTATGAAAAAGTGTAACGCTCGGTAACGTTACGATGAGTCACCGAACGAGAGAGAGGCCCGGCGAATGCCTTGCGTCTCTCTCCCACTCAACTATGATCGGTCTGCCGCGCGCGCAGCACTAGAATTCCTTGTTCCTATTGTGCAATTTAATTATATTCATATCAATAAATATTCTACCGAGAAAAAGACGTTGTCACGTAAAATCTTCGCCCGTAAAAACGACTTTACAGGCAACCATTTTTTGACGTGACAACGTCTTAAATTAGGTTGCGGCTGGGAGTCACTTATGAAAAAGTGTAACGCTCGGTAACGTTACGATGAGTCACCGAACGAGAGAGAGGCCCGGCGAATGCCTTGCGTCTCTCTCCCACTCAACTATGATCGGTCTGCCGCGCGCGCAGCACTAGAATTCCTTGTTCCTATTGTGCAATTTAATTATATTCATATCAATAAATATTCTACCGAGAAAAAGACGTTGTCACGTAAAATCTTCGCCCGTAAAAACGACTTTACAGGCAACCATTTTTTTATTATCGAATTACCTGATTTTACTGATAAGAGATCGTTAAATTATAATACGTATCTTTTTTTTAATAAAATAGATTTATATTACATTATAAACGAAAATTTGGAAAAAAGATCGATTTTTCGGAAATCGATCTTATAGACCTCGATTTTTTAGTGAATCGATTCATTAGGTCACGATTTGAATCGATTCAAAAATCGATCTTTTTCGGAAAGAATCGCCATCTCTATTTTATTATTGGCGGTATATTTTACCCTTACGGATTAGGGCAAAGCTCATTCTGTACTGCCTAAGCTTCAGTATATATTTTTTAACTCTGTAATGACATTTTTATATGTAAAACTTTTTAATTTTGAACATTATAAATTGACAGTTGGAGACTTCTTGGCGGGAAAGTGAAGTGTCATGTCTGCAGTTTTGTTTTATTTTCTAAAATTTGTGATATTTCTAACATTAATGTGTAATAACGGTGGATTATAAACCGTTAAGTGTTTGTGAACATACATGAGTGTTGGTAAATCAATCAAAACAGTGCAACATCACTTTTAAAATTTTCTTATTAGTCCATGTGAGATCTCAGTATAGTCCCACATCTTTACTGAGGACTCAAGGGGCTTAGGGGAGGGTATCTCATTTACCATTTATCATCTTTATCACTCATTCTCATTTACTATGAATTATATATTATTTATATATAACTTACTTGACACTGGCTAAATGTGCTAGACGCACGAAGCCATTATTTAAAATAAAGAAAGAAATTGACAGTTCGATCTAGCGCGTGGAAATAAGAAACCGTTTGAAAGCTGATTTTAGTAAAAATGGCTAAACTCTTAGAATAATAACACCTAGAACGATAGTTCCCTCCAAAGCGGTCTTTCAAAAGCGAGGCAAGAAATAAATCTATGTGTGCGTAAGATACTTGTATTACGCTCGACGAAACGCGAAGTGAAAAAAATCATGTTGTCATTTCATTCAATTTTCCCTAAAAGTAGGGAAGTTAAAACTTTTACACGTTAGCTTAGCTATTTATTGCATTTCGTTTATGCGAAAAACCACTTACATTATAATTTCATTGAAAATGTATATATGTATATTTATCCTGCCTGTGGTGAATAATTTTTCACTAATTATTTATTAAATATATTTAGAGCTACTCGAATTGAATAAAACTATTTAACCTTTTTAAAATGTGATTTATGCCATATCAATTGAAATCAATCAATCAATGAAAAAATTAAGATTTTTGTGTTATCGTATATTTAAGAAATTATTCCATGCGAACAAAGTCGCGGGCGGAAGGTAGCAGAAGGTAGGAAGTAGCAGATAATTATGAAATAACATTTTGTGAAATTTAATTATTGTCTAATTGAGACGTGTTTTACTTACAACAAAATGTAGGAGATTTTTTCCCCTTAATGGCAACATTTTCATTAACTGTCACGTGACAAATATTGAAATTAATTTTTTCATTTTAATGAATGTTTTACTTAATAATTTAATTTCAAACGCATAATTTACCCGTGTAATGTTATGTGAATATGTTTCTTGTGCTTTTCCGATGTATTGTGATATCTGTTCATTGCGCAAACCGTCATTTTTAATAAAAATATCAGGAGTAGTTTTCAATACGACACGACCTTGAGCACTGACGGGTCGCGTAACAAACTTAGCCAATATGGCTAGGTTTGAGTTGCCTCACTTTGACGACGCGTACTGGGCTTCTAGGTGTAATTATTCTAAGGCTAAACTTAATAAAGCACAAATAATATACATGTACACTGACAGGTATGCCTGTATAGTTCAGTTTTACAGATAAAGCGGAGCAGAAATGTGGAGGTTCCAGCCAAGCTTACCTGACAGCTGATGTAACTGAGCTAGCAAACCTTTCAGGTACACCCAAACGTGTATGGCAACCTTTTAAGAGTTGACTTGCATTGATTTTAAGTACCCTATTGTAACAGTTTAATATCTGTCACACAGTCCCTAACAATATCCCTATAAATATTTTTTATATATTGTAGACACGAGTAATATTTACTAAATTTGTACATAATATTTTGAGTTCTTAGTTTGCGACGAAGGCAAACATTACTAAGGAAAAATAATACTGTAAGAGTCAGCACATCAACACTTATGCCTATGAATGCTAGGATGATATTTAAAAAAACTAACTTGTTGTCAAATTTTTATATGTCATGTGTCAAACATTGACGTTTCTTTTGAGTCGGTTTTGGTTCCGAGGTGTGTAATTTTATAAAAATAATCCTCAATAATCTATGTAAATAATGGAAAACTGATAATTTTGCTTCAACTATTTTAGATATCTTAATGAAAACGTGTTCATCCTTAGTTTATTTTTTGTATATGATAATTACAGATCACAATGGCAAAACCTAAAGGAGAGAGGAAAGGCAAATCAGCTATCAATGAAGTAGTTACACGTGAATACACCGTGAATTTACACAAAAGGCTTCATGGGGTTGGTTTTAAGAAACGCGCCCCTAGAGCAATCAAAGAAATTCGGAAGTTTGCTGAAAAACATATGGGAACTCCTGATGTGAGGGTTGACACTCGACTGAACAAATACCTATGGTCCAAAGGAGTCAGGTAAACATTATAGCTTCTGTTTAGTTTGTCTGCCAATTAATTAGTCAAGCAGTTAGTATTTGTTGTTATGAAAACAACCTCTCAAATTTGAGAAGATAGGTTTTAACTTATCTAAAGTTAAAGAAACAAATCTTATTCTGTAAAATTTTACTTCTTCCCTATGTACATAACAGTAATTACAACGCCATCATTGTCACTAAATAGAATCTGCTTGAGGACTTAACTGGGAATAACTTATTGAATATATTGTAGTGACTGTTCCTATTTTAAACATTTTAAGAGATAGGTAAGATTATCCAAGAAGCCTGAACCCTGATGCTAGTACTGATTTATGTAAAGTAACAATGTAACAGCTTAAGTTGGTATACTAACTAATATTCTTATATACCTATAGTAATATATTCATTTCTAAGTTGTAAGAATTTTGTTTTTGCCTTTTTAAGTGGGGGTCGGAGTGTCAAGCAAATAAACTTCATGATGTATTCTTTCAGTTTAACCCGGCGAGAGTGTGGTGAAAAAATGTAACTAGGAGTATGTGGCAGGGTATGACATACCCGTTCACAAAATTGACTGTAAAAATTGATTTGATAGAAAAAGCATTACATTAAGTAATTTTTTTCATATTAAGACTATATTATAACGTATCGAAAACAAAACATTTGCGCTATTGTAACAATTTTCATATTTTACTTAACAGGAAAAAATTTACTGTGAATTTTCAATGACAATTTTTACACTATCAAAAAAATTAGAAAGAAAATAAAAAAAACAAGTTTTATAAATATAAACTTAAAGTTATGATAGAACATGAAATAAGAAACAATAAAAACTAAAAAAAAATAACAATATATCTTAGGAACATCTTAGAAACTGGAGTTTAAATCAGTGCAGATTTTGCAAAAAAAAAGTTGCATGCTCCATACAGATAGCCTTTCCACAGCTTGCACATATATATTTTGTCTTCCGATCCTTTTTGTATGGGCAATCTACGCATCTAATATAACACCAGGAATATTTTGAGTAGATGAAAGTGGTTCGTTGATCTGGGAAGAGATTCTCTGACGTATATCGGAATATTTTTTTGGTCTTTTCGTAACTTCAGGTGTTCATAAACTAGAGCCAAGCCTAAGTTGCGTATAAATTCGGTTCGTTTGGTGTCTTTGCCCTAATTTTAACGATAAAATAACAAAAAAGCAGTGTTCGTTTTTGTCACGAAATATATACACCAGCTATGTGGCAGGGTATCACATACCCGAAAGCAGTTTGCACGCATATAACTCGGGCGCATGCTGCCGCGACACTGCGATCACGCCACTATCCCCTCCTACGCTCCTTTAACTACAGCTACCCAAAGCAACGAGAAGTTTAAAGGTCACGAACAAAAAATACACGCAAATAAGTAGCATGGTGGGTATGACATACCCTGCCACACTCTCGCCGGGTTAAATATATTACAAATTTTCACATTTGTGTGGTAGTATGTATAGTAATAGTTGATTGATATTTTTTGTGTTTGACTATTAGTTAACTGGAGGAACATGCTGATAAAATGGTGATAGTAGTATGATATCTAAAATAGTTATGGATACTGTTGTCATTGTGTTTTAATTGGAAAGAAAAACCAAGAAAAATTGTGATTATTAAAATAAATTCATGGATAGATGTTAATTTTATAATTTCATTAAATATTTCAATTTACATCGTTTACTGTGCGGGTAGTTCGTCTTTGGAATAAGCTGCCTGTCGATATACGAAAAATTGGGATCCTGCCGTTTTGCCAAAACTATTTTGACAAAAATTTATAATCCAAACAAATTTTAGCAAACTTATTTTACACCAATGCAACGTTGCGAATTATTTTAGTACGCAAATTTTCATTTGGTCAAATTTTTACTCGGCAGTATATTACTACGGATAATGACATTATGTCATTAGGTTTTTTAACAAGTAATTTATTACGGCAAACAAACTTTAGACAAATAACATTTAATCAAATGATTTGTTTGGACATAAAGTTTTACATTTATTATTTTAAATAATCACAAACTAAGATATTAATACTAAATATATACTAAAAATAAAATAGTATAAGGAATGTTTGTTTAATATGTGTTCATAATTTTAAATTAACGTGATGATGATGAGTGAGGCTTAGATACATATTGGTTAGGTTAGGTTAGAACAGTGACCACAAAGCCCGCGAGCCCAGCGAGCGAAGCGAGCGTGCCGCGGTAGCGGCCGGCGAAGCACCAGAAAATACTCCTGTTGATTTATGTATGGCCAATATTTGTAGATTAGTATTAATAGTAAAGATGCAAATAGAAATGGTTATTTGAAAAGTTTCGAGACGAATTATTTGGCTTATTTTATTTTGCGTAAAATATGTAATACTAACTGAGTTATTGTCGAAACGTTCACTTGGAAAGCATTACGTTTACGATACAATTATTTGTGAAGAGTTTATTTGCCAAGTAATAATTTGGCAAATGAAATTTTACAAAACAATATTTGGGAAGTGATAATTTGTCAATTTTCTTTTGGTGTAACTAGGGATACCCCGAAAAATTACATACATTTGATTTATTTAAGAAATCAGTCTGGGAGCATTATTTGTCTTTGTAATTTTAAATATGTTATATTATGTATGTAACTTTAAATTGTATATTTCATGTAGTAATATATATGTGTGAATTTATTATTTACTTATAAGTAAGCAAGAGCACTCTGTTGTGCCTACTCTCTATCATTACTTTTTATTCATTGTTTCCTGTCCATCCTAAGGTTGCCTGGAAGAAATTGCTGTTAGCAATAAGGCCGCCCATTTACCATATATTTGTTTGTGATTTGATTACTTTTTTTATATTTAGTGTACAATAAAGTGTTCATTCATTCATTCATACAGTTTAGTATTTCCTGATTTGCTGAGTTTCTGATCTGAATTACACATCACCAGATAGTGTATTCTAAAGTTAAATTAAGTTACTTATTAGCAAAACATAGGTCAAATTGTACTAATTGTACTTAAAACTATAACTAGTATTGTGAATGTTAAACATTTTGATGTAATGGGAAAATGTGAGACCTGGGCATAATTCTGCATAAAAAATCATTTGACAGCCATCGAAGCTTCTATGCCATTTTATACCACGGTTTTGTGGTAATTTGTAGTTGTAATTTTTGTAAAACGGCCCTGTTTTGAATGATTTAATTCACCTTTACACAAGTTACAACTGATAAATGCAACTTATTGTAGCAACATCTGTACATTATTATATAATTTATTACTTGTACATATATATTATAACGAAGGTTTAATGTTTCTTGTTTTAAATCAAAATCACTTTTGACATGTTATGTAACATTCAAATGCTAATGAAGTATGTTCACTTTGGTTTGGATGGTTTCCACACTTAGTCCAAGCCAATGATATTATCACAAACAAACATTACCAGAGCACTCGTAAAACAATTAAATATAAACTTCATATTAATGTAAATGATTAATTTAATTTAATTCTTTCTTTGATTGATTGAATTGCATTTAACTTTGAGTGGATTGAGTACTCTTGGTACATGTTGTTGGTACACGTTTTTTTAATTTGAGCATAGAAATCAAACTATGTTTGTTACGCTTAGCATAATTATTCATAGTATGGGTTACCATGTGGATAAATACTATAAATTTATGTTTTACACATATTTTACTTTAGATTGCATTGAAGAGTTTAAAGTATATTAATTAATGAGGCATTTACCTTATTAATAATTGGCATGAGTCATCAATGCAAATGCTAAAATTTATGAAAATCTATCTGGAATTAGGTCTGGTGTAAAATTATGTTAAATATAAAATTACAATTTGCCATATTTCTTACTTTTCAGGAATGTTCCTTTCCGAGTGCGAGTAAGGCTTTCCCGCAGACGTAATGATGATGAAGACTCGGCTCACAAACTGTTCACATTAGTAACATATGTGCCTGTTGCTTCAATCAAGGGCTTGCAAACAGAAAATGTTGACGCTAGCCAAGAATAAAAACTAACTTAAGCATACATTTTGGTTTTATTTGTATACTACTTTCTTGAATTTGTTAAATTTTATTAGCACATTCATTTATCCGTAGTAACGAAGTCGAGTTGATGAATCAAGGTGAAAGGGAAGTAATGAAATACTCTGCCGGCCCCAGATAAGTGGGAGCAGGGCCGGACAGGGCAGGCGCAACGAGAGGCAAAGTGCCTCGCGTTTTCCGCTCGTCACGGTCCCCAACCTAGCGAGATAACGGGACTGTTCGAAAGGCTTACTGCGGCCCCGGGGCAAGGAAAGGCCGGATTGTGATGATATTTATGTTAGGTTATAAAAAAAGGAAGTAACTTATAACAAGCATTTAGAAAATATGTAACACTGAAATAAGCGCGTCGACTCATAGGAATCATGCGCCGGAAGAGATATCCAAAATTACTGACGGTTTGCACAGTACCAGCACCAGAAAATATGTGCGTAACCACTAACATTAAAAGGATTAATTTTGTATTGTGTAAGAAATTCCAAACAATGTCGCACTGCTTCACTAATTTTTCACTACCATGCAACTATTTTGGAAAACTACCTTTCAGTTATTATTTTGTTAAATATTAGCTTTCTGAGAAATCCTATTATGTATTGTAGATAGTGCCATTATAACAGCATAGAGCTCTGGTTTCCTTTCACAACCACTTATGATCAATCGCGCAAATCGTAAATGTTTTAACTCATTCGATGCAGAGATATAATTAATACTTATTAACCAGGTGCGCAACAATTTTCGTTCTAAACGCGCCCATAGGCGTTCTCCTCCGCACCTCATAAAAATAATTTAAAACGCTCATCGGCGTTTTTAGCACTCACCACCGACAGACGCGACTACCAGCAATAATACCGACTAAAAATCTTCCGATGACGCCCGCCGTTAGTTGAGAAAAAGGCGGGGGCCAGTACCTGAGTTGCACTGACGTCTGACACCCCGCCTGCGACCCACGTCCCCTGGACCAAAACCTCTTGTTACCTTTCCCGGTCTCCGGGAGGTACTTAGCCCTCCCACCACGCGAAGGTAAAGACCTTTCGGGGGGAAAAATCTTTTAAACCTACCTTAACGCCTAACTTGGATTAACGACTACCACATAGTGATGAAAGAGTCTAAATTCAAGGAAGCGTTGAATATCAAATACCATACAGACGAGCACCCATTCAAGTATTGTCTTCCATGAAGTATTGTCTGCTTAACTTTGGTGATCGGTTCCGACCTCTACTTAGCACCCCTGAACTCTTGTAGAGTTTGAACGTTTCGCTATTACTTTCAATATTTTAAATTCAATCACACCATATCACAGAATCAAATCCATTCATCAAAAACTTACATCAATAAATAACTTTTGTTAATATTAGGTCGGGGAAAAAGTCTTTTCGCATAACGTAGGTATAAACTTATTATAAAATTTTTTTGACTGTACTATTTGTGTCTGGCTGGTTTTGGTAACATTAAAAAGGTTCCATTATAAAGAAAAGAAAAAAATAAAAAAAGTTGTTTCCCGCTATTTTTCATTTGTTTTTCTCTCCGTTAAAATGAGTGAATCTAATGAAGAAATTCGATACATTTTAAAATTTTATTATAAAAAAGGCAAAAATGCAACTCAAGCAGTGAAAAAAATTTGTGATGTTTATGGACCTGATGCAGTGTCAGTAAGAGTAGCACAAATTTGGTTCAAACGTTTTCAGTCCGGAAATTTTGATGTTAAAGATGCACCTCGCTCTGGTCGCCCTGTTACGAATAAAATGGACGCCATTTTTGAAAGAGTGGAGCAAGATCGGCATATTAGTAGTTACGATGTAGCTGAAGAACTGGGAATTGACCACAAAACAGTTTTGACCCATTTGAAGAAAGCTGGTTATACAAAAAAGCTCGATATTTGGGTGCCACACGAGCTCACTCAAAGAAACTTAATGAACAGTGTAGGTACTCATTTGCGATTCATTATTGAGACGTAATGAAACCAAGCCGTTTTTGAAGAGATTGATAACTGGCGATGAAAAGTGGATCACGTACGACAAGAACGTGCGAAAAAGGTCGTGGTCGAAAGTTGGCCAGGCTTCACAGACTGTGGCCAAACCTGGCCTAACACGAAATAAGGTGATGCTGTGTGTATGGTGGGATTGGAAGGGCATTGTTTATTATGAGCTTTTACCGCCCGGCAAAACCATCGATTCTGATCTTTACTGCCAGCAACTGATGAGATTAAAGGAAGCAGTCGAGAGTAAACGGCCGGAATTGATCAACAGGAAGGGTGTGGTCTTTCATCACGATAACGCTAGACCACACACATCTTTAGCCACTCAGCAAAAATTAAGAGAGTTCGACTGGGAGGTCCTAGTGCATCCACCATATAGCCCTGACCTTGCGCCTTCAGATTTTCACCTGTTTCGGTCTCTGCAGAATTCTTTAGGTTCTGTAAGGTTGACCTCAAGAGAGGACTGCCAAAACTATTTGTCCCGTTTTTTTGATCAGAAGTCCCAAAGTTTCTACAGTAACGGGATAATGTCTCTGCCCACAAAATGGCAGAAAGTTATTCAACAAAACGGTACATATATATTGTAAATAAATGTAAATAAACTTTGAAAAAAATGTCTTGACTTTTCATACAAAAATACGAAAAGACTTTTTCCCCAACCTATTATTTTGTACGACTATTCCTGTAACTAAATCCTAATCCTAATTTACCGCCATATACCTATTCACTTTTTCCTAAAGGTAAAGTATCACAATAGTATGACGGTTACAGATTTCTACGTAATTATGAAGATAGAAAAATAAAATGAAGTTAAAATTATCTCCATTCAAATTTGTATTAGAAATAGATGTACTTAGGTACGTGCTCTGGTTTCAGCGATATTTTGGTAGCTTTGTGTTTCCTAGATTATGCTAACTTAAATCCGAAACGGTTCGTATGGAACACTTCTCGTGCGAAACTTGGACCGATTTTAAAATTATATCAGAAAGCTTCTTATGCTTCTAAAACTTCATATGCTGAAAACCGTATCACGCACTAAAGGTAAATATAGGTAAACTAGGAAGGTGTCTAGCGTCGGTAGATATGCTCCTAAGACGGGGATGTCTTCGGTAATGGGTTTAGCCGTACTAATGGAACCGAACCGCAAGCTTAGCGTTGCGGCTGACGGGTGGCACCGCTCTGGGTGACGCTACATCCTGAACGGTGACATGTTAAGCAGATAAAGTATTTATTACCTAGGAACATTAAGCATATTCCCCGAAGGCTAAGAGGGCTAATAGGACACACATTAGTAAATCTGACTAGTGAATCTTTACTAATGTGTGTAAATAAAAAATGCTGGGGTCCAATAGAGTATTTAGGAATATTTATCAAGATATCGAGAAAGAATTGGGCAAGAATATATTCAAATATGGTTGTGTTATGTTCGATCTGACGCAACTAGAGTACCGACAAACGTCCAACATATCTGGGCTCAGTTAGTAGTACGTATTTCAAATTGGTTAGTATCTCACAAAAGACTTTACTTTGAAGACCTAATAATTTGCGACACAAACTACGAATACGTTCATGGAAACTTAAAAATATGGGAGGTGTGTCTTAGTGCAAACCTTGCAAAAGAAGAAAGCGGGTGAGGCACTGACAAATCGTTATCTGGAGACACTGCCACTTAATGGAACTAGATCCCTTAAGCGCATTCTGCCTAGGTAAGTAAGTACTAACTAGATTAATAGACATTGTGATCCGCTTAGCTGTTAATTATACAAGTTGCGGTGCTTCAATTCAGCTTCGGAAATGCAGTTACTGGCTCAGATATTTATTTACTTCAAATGCATATTCATTTGATTTAAGGATTCCACATTAAGCTCTATGGCTTTTTGGGTAAGTTTATTTTTTATTTTCCCACGAACTCATCTACTTGAAACATAATATATTTAGTATCTATTATATAATTTTAAAAAAATTATCAGAATTTGTTTTTATATTTAATTTTTTTTAGAGAAGCTAGGCAATTTTTTAGATCTTAATCTCATGCAGGCTTAAAATATATATTTATATTTCGCTTAGTCGATATCTTTTTCATATTTAATTCGTCACTACACACAACGAAAATTAAAATACTTAAATTGTATTCTGCCCTTAGCGTATTTTGATTTGGTTTTGCCATATGACGATGGTAGAAGTATATACTACTACAAGTATGTAAGTAAATATGTAGATAGGTACCGCATAAGTACCTTTTTAATCATAACTATCTACATAATCAGAATTACAAAGTTTCTAGAAACCCTTCTGTTAAGGCATACTAAATTAGGTAGTAGAGTACCAACAAACATTAAATCGGTATCAGGTACCTTTTTATTAGTCCTTTAACGGAAGGATGAGGTATGCAAAGCCCACTGCCCAACACATAACTCAGACGGTCGTCTTCCCTGTCCTATAAATAACGGGAGCGGGGCACGCCAACCGTTAGTCGACCTGCACAATCCTCTTGTTTTTATTTGACCTCAAAACGAACACACTAGTAAATGGGGATATATTTAGCTTAAGAAAACATCCTTAAAACTATCGAAAAAGATTTTGATAACTAATAAACTAACTAAATAAACTAGAACGGACATCAAAATTTGTACTATATTATATATTTGTACATCTAAAACAGATACTTCCCGGATTAAGTCCTTATAAGAAAACTCTGATGTTTGATTGCAGTATAATCGCTTGTGGATTATTTCACACTTCTATGGATTTCTTCAAATTTATGTTAGGAATAATATATTCAATATGACGTGTTCACGCATACGAATATTCTTGTTTTAGAACATAATTAATTATACATATTAAAAAAGTCTAACATACAGGCTTTAAAATACACTTAACCAACATTGTATATTTTTTCCTATTACATAGTAATTTTATTCACTATGACCAGTGATAAAATGAATATCCGAATTTGACCGAAAATTTCAACTTTTACCAGCTATGAAAAAAAGTTTATAAAATAGCTATATTTAGTCTGAATGCAATACTAATAATAAAATAACTATGTAAAATAACAATTTTAATGAACACAAAATGGAGAGCTTGGCATCAGTAGCCGCCAGCCGTGTAAGCGGACAACGAATTGTCATGTTAACACGTCACATTAAATGCATCCAGCGTTATTACTGATATTTCCGCAGTTACAGCTTAAACCAAATTGTTGCTGGCTTATCGCATCATCCTTCTATTATTTTCCATAGGTAGGTATCGTAAGTAAAGAATATGTGTTTAATCAGGTATATTAGTAGTACTTTGACTGCATGACACATAGCAATTGTAAAGAAGCTTGTTAAATCTTCACACATATATCCATAATATGTAACCACATCCATAATAACACCTGTTTCCCCAAAGGGCAAAGGCATATGATATGACCACATTTCGCCAATTATATTGTTGGTCCCACGAGGTGGCGAGCCCATTGTCGCTTACCGGGAACTTTTATGTTCGCTTTATCCGTTGTTCTGCAGGTGCACCACTTGCAGGTAAGGTTGGCTTTGGCTTCTCAGATGTTGGTATTATCCCCATATAATTAATTTATGCATATATTTAATCTTCATCATGAGTATTATGCCCTCTGTCTTGATCCAAGTTTATCTGGGCATGTATTGTCCAGCCAATCTTCTCACTCCATCTCTTTCACGGTCGTCCTCCTCTCGATTATTTCTCATTCATTACTTTACAAGTTCTTACTCTCTAACATTACATGCCATGGCAAACGTTTTTCTTTATTATTTTCAGTCATTAGTGCTATCTTCATACTACCTCTAACATCTTAATTTCTTGTCCTGTTGGTTTTAGATACTCCACACATCCATCTCAACATTCCCATCTCCTGGCAATTTTTTTATCATTTGCCGGATTAGTTTTCTAAGATACCAAATATATCTGTATCAAATTTTATCAAAATAACTAGCGACCCGCCCCAGCTTCGCACGGGTGGCATGCTAATATGAATAGTTACCTATATTACATAATGTCTATAGACGCCCGTAGATATGAACCACCGCCGCAACCTTAATTTTTCGATTTAGCGTAAGTTTATACGTTTGATATTTTCTAAAGTACTAATCGAGATTACATGATGTATAATACAAATTTAATCTATGTTTAATTTCCAAGCTTACTAACATGTTTATTTGCATAAGAATTAATGTTGTACATACTTAAAATTGCTTCGTATATAAGCCACTATTTATAGTAAAAAGTAAAGGATAAAAAATGGTCAGTATATGGGTATAATGGGTAGTATGGTTAGTAGTAAAAAGTGGGTTATTCTTCAGATTGTTGACATATACAAACGCGGACTTTTTTTGGACTTTTGTAAGTTGTTGACCAATGTTGGCCAGTTGGCGTTTGCAATATAGGCGCAAAAAAGTGAGTTGAATTATGACATTAGAAATCTCAAAAATTTACAGTGTTCCACTACTAAATTGTGCATGTATAATACATATAAACCTTCCTTTTGAATATATCTATTTATTTAAGAAAACCGCATCAAAATCCGTTGCTTAGTTTTAAAGATTTAAGCGTACATATAGACACCGGGAAGTGACTTTGTTTTATACTATGTAGTGATTTCGTGGTTTAGACGTGTAAAAGTAATTGTCGGAGTTGCAATATAACACCCAATGTTTAATTGAAAATTTGTATAATAGATAAGTTTGCAGCTAACATTGTTCAATTATTTAATGGTAACTCCATATATCAATCAAATAAAACATATATTTACCTATCCACTGAACTTAAAATAGATGAGGCATTTTATATAAAAAGCAAAATGTCTTTTATACTACATAAGTATCATAACTCTACAAGATATGTATCTACTTATAGAGTTGCTCAGTCTCCCGACGACAGACTAACTATTTTCACAGGAAATTGAAATTTGCGTTCCAACGTTCCTGCAGCTTGTCAAATAAGACCTCATAACGATGCAGCACTAAACAACTTTGATGTTATTTTATGTATTTTAATAACACTATAGATGTCTGTCCATCAGGAAATTGTTTCAATTAATTATTTTTCAATTTAGTTATCGTTTTTTGAAAAACCACATGACTACTATTTTAAACAGTAAAGAATTCTTATGGGTTATTCTTATGGTGTCAATAAACTACCAAAACATCATAAGCCATCACAAAACCATGATGAATTTGGTGGTGAACTTTTCAAAAATCCATCTCATCGTGAGTTCCGACAGGGGCTCTTTCCCGAACCCAACTGATGGATGTTAACTGGCTTTGATGACAGTAAACTTACTTTGTAGTACAATATTGATGTTCACCATTAATAGTATTTTAATTGTCTGATATAGAATATGTATCCATCAAATATGATACGAATATCAAACATCTATTTAGAAATGTTACGATCCATTTACCAAAGAATGTTTCCGAACGAAATTTCATATTTAATTGAACAAAACTTGTGGAAAGGTTAATTTGAAAACTCATATGTCATGGATGAGTATTGTACTGCAGGTATGATACTGCAGATTGTTTATAATGAGTACGATACGCATGCCCAGAACACAGATATATGCGTAGCATGCGTATCGTACCTACATGTGGCATATAAAGTGTGCCAGTTGGCAGGCCCGGCAATAATTACCACAGATAATACTCGAGTTAAACTGTGGGCTGGTGTAGTGAATGCGTTGGAGCGTCAAATTATTTCATTTGCGAAGATAGGTAGCAGACAAATTAAATAAATGCTTTTAGTTATATCATTATTACATTGGATTATCTACGTTCTACGACTACGTTCGGGCCTCGACTCACAAACCAAAATGAGAAGGAGTATACAATACAATATATTAGAAATAAAATTTATTTTTGAACATAATGTAACATCTCAATTTGTGAACAGTTTGAATAGTATCTAACAGTAAGAATAATTATTTTAATTGCAAAAATGTGTTGACTGCTTAGTGTAGCAATCATTCACATTTATTGAAATAATCTTAGGTATACCGTCCGTGTTAATCAGTAAAGTCATTTGCATTTTTTTGTGTTCATGGTAAAATAATAACAAATAATATACCCGTATCTGCTCAACTTATTTATCTGAATCTCAATTTCAACCCGGTTCACCTCGCCCCCTATCCTATACTGTGTTTAACTAAATGCCGAATTTGGCACAGTTCTTTACTCCGGTGCAGTGCATGCTTGCACTTTTTGATTGCTATTTGTTGTGGCGGACTCAGGCGGACTGTGGCGGAAACAAATAAATACTCTTTACAAAATTTATCCCGCTAGCACAAATGTCTTATTAATAAAGTCAACGTATAGTTTTTTAACATCTGCTATTAACCTCTAAGGTGAATAGGAAAAATGTAGTATATAGGTAGGTCCAGTGTTAGCGTCAGTAGGTACCTACTCAGTTTATAACTCGCCGATATTTACCGCAGAAATACCATGAGGGTTCATGTCCCTATTACTGATCATATATACATACATAATATCACGCCTGTATAGGGTAGGCAGAGGCATACTTTACGCCCACAATTCGCCAGTTAAATTGTTGGTCCCACGATTACGTACCTATTAAGGTGGCGAGCCTATTGCCCCTTATCGGGAACTTTTATGTTCGCCAGAGCCTCGTTTTTTCGATCGGCACTTGCTGGTGAGGTGGGTTTGGCCTCCTCAGATCATGGTATGAGCCCTATACACCCTATATATGAACATATTAATAGTTCAGAAATAAATATGTTACTAACATTCCTTACTTATATTATTAAACGTGGAACCTTATTAGATAAATCAAATAATAAAATACAAAGCTTTATCTGCTTAATTAATCGATGACAAGTAGCCTATTTTTTTAGACTTTTGGTAAGCAATGTTTCAGTTTTGTATATTTTATATTTACCCATACGCTTCAAAGTAGTAGTTTCTGGATAAGGAAACATCTCCTGCTTCATGTCGAAGGCAGTCGTCCGCCGTCTCTTAATTTTTTCTTCATGCTCTTGGTAGAGCGGTCGTGGTCGTCGTCGCCATGTAGCGGTGTTGGTAGGGACGGATGACATGAACCTCATTCATGTCTGGCCATCTGTCCCTGTTAGCGTACATTCTGCTTTGACAGGCAGCGCCCATTGATTAAAGGGGAGAAATAGGGGAATCCCTTTAACACAAGTTAAAAAACGGCTAACACATATTTGCACATGCATGGTAGTGTCTGGTTGCGCTTACTGAATCGAAGCACGCGTGAGAGTTGGTCGCGACCGAGGAGGCAGCGGCGCAATCTGACTGTTTGGAATTGTGTTTTAGCCAGCGGGGAACGTGTTGCGAACTAGTCTTTAACTCTCTTTGTCAGTTTTGAAATGTAGTGGCTGTCGTTCAGCGTTCCAATTTTCTAACTCTAATAGTGATGGGGCAGTGTGGTGGGGTAAGTATATTTTTGGTAATATTGCATCTCCTGTATTACATGGACACATCTGTTAAATTGTTACAAGTTAGAGGACAGCTTTTGAAAGAATCAAATTATTATAACTATCGTTCGACACGTTCAACAAAGAAGGTAGCGCTTTCGAAAACCGTTAACTCAATTTCAAAAACTTTGACAATCTGTATGCGACGACGCAAAAAGTTCAATATTAGATATATCCGTGGTCGCCAAGTTGTACATAATACAACTAATAATAACTATAAATAACTATTTTTAGACAATTACAACAATTATTTAGTTCCAAGATAAGTATCATTAAGAACTTGTGTTATGGATACTAAACAACGGAGAAACATACTTAAATACTTTTTTTGTAAATACATACTTAATATACATAGGAAAACACCCAGACCAGAACAAATATTCATGTTCATGCACACAAAGATTTGTCCTGTGTGGGAATCGAACCCACGACCTCTGGAGTGAAGTGTAGGTATACTGACCTCCACGCCATATCGGTCGTCAAATAATGGTAACGTTTACTTTGCACATTGTTGTGTACTAGGTTTTCAATCCCCAGTCTTTTTTTTCACGTCGTTAACAAAATGCGTTTACGCAGTGCCGCAGAGAGGAACAGTGGACGCGCCCTACAACCTCTGTGTGCGACCAAAGCGCGTGTGGTCGACTTCCCGGAGGGTCTTTGATTTGATACCCCCGCTGTCTAGGTTACCCTCCTGGCGCTGCTTGGTGGACTTCCCTGGCCCTCCCGCTGCGCTCTCCACAGGTCTCTCTTAGTGGACTTCCCTGGCCCTCCCGCTGCGCTCTCCACAGGTCTCTCTTAGTGACCCTCCCGGTGGTCTGATATGAAAAATGTATCCATCAATGTATTTACTATGGGCACCCAGAGTCATTGGCCTCTGGGTGTAACCTTTTCCCTAGCGGCCTCCTCTGCTCTACCAGGAGGTATTCCCCTCTCAGGAGACCTGTCCGGGGAGGGGGGGGGTCCCCTAAAATCCTATATCTATCTAATATTAACAACCTGAAATAATTTTTAAATTATTTAAGTTTTGTGGGATACATAAAACTTTAATTTTCTGAATACTTCAGAAGACTTTAAAAGTGAAATATATAATTATATTACACATCCTAACTTTTTACATAATCGCATATTTTTCCATATCTCTCTCCATGTAAGTTTTAATTAGACAGATCTTTGCACACCTCGCAATGTGATTAAAAGGGTTTCAAAGTTTTCGTCTGAAGGACTGTGTGACCCTTTGGACCTTTTTTTATTTTCTTGTGAAAAAAAGTTACATTTGGAATTTCCTAGTGTTTTCTTCTTTCCTCATAGTAAACTTCATTCAAATCAGCCTAGTGGTTTAGACTTTAATTATTCATTTCATAATCATGACAGACAGTTATATACAAAATAAATGAACCAAAGGCGAACTTAATGCCTACAGGCATTCTCTACCAGTCGACCTCAAAACGTACCAGACAGAATCTTATACTTTTGGATTTATAAAAATAATAGGTATAAATAGAGCAAGGAGTCTTACTTCATAATATCAGCTTTATAAATTCCACAGCGGTGACATTCGAAACGCATACGATTTATTGCCATAATTTCAGGACATATCATATGGCATAAAGATCCAAAAGCATAATTCTTTTTCCTAACATACCTATTACTACGCATAACCATAATAATGCAGAAATGTTGAAAGGCCTAATTATAAAAGCGATAATCATATAAATCTATATTTTAGTTTGCCATATTTTTATAAAGTATACTTTGAAACGCAGCTTACTTCTCTTTTCGGGTTAGGTTGAGGTTATTTCTTTTTCTTACCATTAAAAAGTATTGTTTTATAATAGTCATATACAATTTGCCTACCTGACTATTATTATTGTTAATTTTTATAAATAATAATAAGTATGATTCTGTGTAATTATGTCCAACAAAAAAATTTATATGTCATTCATTACCTATACTTATAAAATTATGCCTTTTAATGATTCTGTGTTTCAAAATTCGGCGATATGATGTTATGCGTTTTAACGTTATGCTTTATAGCGGTATGGCAAGTGACGATAATGGTAATCAACATTATGCATTTTCAGTTTATGGCCAAAAACGTAATGCGTTCCCATAATCACCACGCTGGTCAAACGGGTTGGTGATCGCATTTTAAGACAGGACGTAGGATGACGCTGCTGCCCAACATCCGGTAGGATTTCTCTTTTTTTTTTTTACGCCTTTTACTTCTCCCCATGAGATAAGAGAAGGTTTACTTAATAAAAAAAATTAAAACATCCTCGGACAAAATCATGTAAGTTATGCTTATAATTATTGATGATGAAATCGTAATTATGATAAAGGCAAAACAAATCAAGGTGACCTTAGGTATAGCACCGACAATGGTAATTTGTCTCTTTACCTCAGATGTTAACTCCTTTACACACATGTACAATCTGGAGCTGAAAACTTTTTTCCAATAAATTTTATAGTGTCTAATGCTACTATAAAAACGTATTGCCGTAAATACTTAAACATATGAAAACGAAATAATGGCATTATCGAGATTTCTATGCATATTGCGAATTAAAATTTCCGCAATGGAAATTTATATTTGAAGTATATATGAAATAAACCCCCAATGTGATAAGATCTGTCTATGTCATTTAGGGTAAGGTAGATCGGGGACCATAGTACCGGGGATTTTTGAAACGTTGGTTACATATCTACTGCCACATATTTTATTTTGTATTTTACCTTTAATACAAAAACTATTAAGCTATATAGGCAATTCAAGCATTTTCAACTAAAACTGATGGCTCAAAAATATATTACCGTGACCTCAGGAACTTTGTTACAGCTACTAGAGAAAGAGAAAAAAGGCTTTCTTCAAACATTCCATAAATAATAATATTAATAAACCGGCTGTACTCTGGAAAAACATAAAAAGTACCACTATGATTAATAACAACCGCGAAAGATCGATTCCTATGTACCTTTGTAACCCGGATAAAATCAACTCACACTTTTTAAACTTACCTCCAGTTAATGAATCTGAAATAAAACAAGTAAAAAAGAACAATGATATGGAAACAAATCAAAATTTTAAACTTAGACCAGTATCGGAAGAGGAAGTTAGGAAAATAATTAAAAACATTAATACTAAAGCTTCGGGTCACGACTTTTTGAATATAGATATGATTAACCTAACCTTAGACGCAACTATTTCTTCTATAACCAGTATAGTTAATAAATCTATTTGTACAAGCACCTTTCCAACAAGCTGGAAGAGTGCTCTAGTAACTCCTATCCCTAAGAAAACTCCAGTAAAGGAATTAAAAGATTTAAGACCTATTTCTATCTTGCCGGTGCTGTCTAAAGTTTTGGAGAAAATAGTACTTAATCAAATCATGTCATATCTAGATACTTATAATATAATACCTATGTACCAATCAGGATTTCGTAGAAGTCATGGTACTGAAACAGCTCTATTGCACATAACGGATGACCTAAAAGAGGCCTCTGATGCTGGTTTGTCGAGTATCTTAGTCTTGCTAGATTATTCCAGAGCTTTTGATTGCGTACTCCCGGAACTTCTCTTAAATAAACTTGTACACTGCGGATTTTCAAGAGATGCTTGTAAATGGTTCGAATCATTTCTTACAAATAGGGAACAAACGGTTGTCATTGACGGTATAGACGGACATAAAAATTACTCCTCTCCTCTTTCTGTGCAGCGAGGCGTCCCACAGGGTTCCTTGCTGAGTCCTATTCTCTTTACAATTTTCACTGCTGATTTACCCTCATATATTCAAACCTGTAGACACCATCTGTATGCAGATGATACTCAACTGTACTTCTCATTTCTTGGCATAAATGTTAAAGAAGCCGTTAATAAAATAAATGCAGATTTAAGTAATGTAAATAATTGGTCAAAGCAAAACTGTTTAAATATAAATCCGCTCAAATCACAAATGTTAGTACTTGGTACAAAAAAACAAATCAAATCTGTCTTGGATTGTGAAGAGAAAATCAAAATAGATAATGTTGTAGTTGAGGAAGTCAAATCGGCCCGAAATCTGGGACTTATCATTGACGGTGAACAGAAATATATACAACACATAAATAATAAAATAAAAACAGCTTTTTTCAAACTCAAAACCCTGTACAAAATAAGACCATACGTCAATAGTGAACTCCGTCATCTTTTAACAGAATCTCTTGTACTAAGCCACTTCAACTACTGTAGCTCAACATATGGTCCCAGACTGAATCAGCACACGGAGCGCGCAATACAACGTGTGCAAAACGCTTGCATTAGATATTCGTTCGGAGTGTCTAAAAGAGAACATATAACTCCCTATTTAAACCGACGCGGCATTCTTAACATGAAAGCTAGAAGAGAATTGCAGTTCGCATGCACCCTTCAAAAGGTGATTTACAGTAAAAATCCCCTGTATTTGTTTGAGAAGCTAAATTGGTCGAACTCTAATATGACAAGGAATGCTCGCTCAGCTACTAAAAAAACCCTTAAAATACCGTCTCATAAATCAGTACGTTACAGAGGATGTTTCAAGTTCTTAGCAGCCAGTATATGGAACGATCTCCCACCTCCACTAAGAGAGAATATAAGCTCACATTTGTTCAAGACTCGTTACAAATCCGCCTTAATCAATCGGCAACTTGCTGCTGAGAACGTAATGTTCTCCTATGTAAAGGAACTCAAAATAAAAAACTATTTTTAAAACTACAATAATCCTACATGTCTAATATAATTTAATACCTGAAATCTCTCACATACTTACAAACACGCGCACACACACACACACACGCACGCACGCACACAGACACAGACACACACACACACGCACACGCACACACACACACACCTACACACACACACATGCATATACTCATCTAAATTTTTATATCATTTTTTGTTAAATTAAGAAAAGTGAAATTTATTATTATTATTATCCTTATTTTTGTTTCTATTCTGTGGTTTGTTTTTGTTTTTATTTGCAGTTTAATTTTTGCGTGTTTACTTTTCGTTTTTGCTGAAGTATTAACTTGTAATTTCTGTTTTTCTACGTGTTTACTACTATGTTGCGAACCTAATGAAACGGGGGGGGCTGAAAACCAGCACTGCGTAGAGTAGCCTACTCTGTGCAGCATAAGCTGAGCTTACTCCAGTTGCTTTTAGGATTATGACTATTTTTAATTTTATATTTTGTCATGTTAATGTATTCCTTTAAAGCAATAAATGATTTTTTATTTTATTTATTATTTATATCTTTAAATTTGGTCTACTATACCGAAATATAATTAATGAGAAGGAGAAGGCCTGCTTAAAGTCCTATCGAAATATCGAGTCGCTAATAGCAGTGACGGCAGCTGCCTCGATACCATTGGTTGTGGTACGTGCAGCCATAGATGAATGGCCAAGACGTTTGGGTAAATGTCTAAGGGCTAAAGGAGGTAATTTTGAATAATTTTAACATTTGGTACAATGTCTTTTTCCCATACTTTTAGTTTCTGAAACAGGCGATGGTACAAACAAAAAGATTCATTATAAGGTACTTATGTCATTCACTTAAACCAAGCAGCTTTATTTTATGACATTGAATATAAGTAACACAGGTGACCTTGACTCTAACTCAAACGAAAGTCTAACATTGTTAGTTCACCAAAGCGGGATCTTGTTACGAGCATAAGAAAGTCGTGAAGTTTTTACCTTCCGCCTTAGATATGACGTTCCGCCTGTTTGTATAGTTGGAACGGCTGAGAAACGAGATTGGAACAGTTATGCACACAATCTGTACATGTAAAGCAGCTCATAGATGGCAGCCACTTTCCGGAGTTATTGCTTGAGACGAGACTTCAGATGAATATACTGTTTTATAATACATGAATATACGTGGCGGGTCGTTATAATTTAAATATGTTTATTAAGAAATATCTGCAAATTGTGTTTAATAACCATTGGATCAATCGCCTTATACGACTAAAGAACCTCATTCCTTTTATCAAGTTAATCAGAAATAATATAAAGTTTTAAAACGTTATCGACAATACATCAAAAAACGGCACCTATGGCGTGGAGGTCAGTGTTCCTGCACTTAGCTCTTGAGATCATGGGTTCGATTCCCGCACAGGACAAATCTTTGTGTGCATGAGCATTTGTGGTGGGCTGGTTGGTACATATGTCTATTGCGTATTTTTTTAAATGTGCTTATGTATGTATATCCGTTACTTAGCATCCACAACACAAGTTCTCAATTATACTTATTTCGAAACTAAACAACTGCTGCGATTGTAAGAAAATTATTTTTAAGTATTAAGACAACAAACAATTATGAGGTTTCGATTGATGTTAGTGGACCAGTAATCAATATTACAACATATTTAAAGGATATTTCACATGCTTATAGATTACTAAGTAGTAAATACTTAAGTAGTGGTAGTCAATATCTTACCAATCGGATTTTTTGATTGTTGTATAATGATATAAAAACTTATGGAATACTCAAAATAACATACTCTTTATACATTCTACAAAAAATTGTAATCGTCTTAACATCACCTTCTACAAACATACGTTAAAAAGACAAAAAACTAGTTCAGTAGTGGCTATAATAAATCCACTCCTTTGCAAAACAACACACAGCATTTCACATATTCACAAGAAGAAATAATTCCGTATGATTCGCGGAGCATCAATAGGAGGTTGCATTGTTTAAAAGTGGAAAGGAAACAATGTGTAGCTATCAAATCGAGGACAAATGGTACGCGGGTAGTTCCGTTGGGAGCTCCGAGCGCTGCTATCTCTCGCACTTGACCGAACTTCGATCACTGGCTCAACGACTCCCAAAGCCTTGTTAAGGCCTAATGACATGGGAACAAGCGAACCTTTACTTATTTATACCTTTCAACGGAACGAAACCTCTCCATGTGAAGATTGGATGGACGGGTGATGATTGCTATTGGTAGAGTGGGAATCGGTGGGTGACCCAAATAAAGAACAATTTGAGTTCAAAATTTGTAATTTCTTTTTATGTAGGGTAATATTGGGGTAAAAAAGTTTTTATAAACCGATATTTTTTAATCTGTTCAATGTGTTTTATTTTGTTTCTACTCGTATAATCGCGGAAATAAGAGAAAACTACATTCTTATCATCTGGTAATAATTTACAAAATTTTCCTTTAATTATGTCGAATTATACATATTCTCAGAAATCTCACACAACGCTGTTACCCTGAAATAAGGCATAGCTTCTACTATAGTTACTACACGAATACTGTTTTTATTGTAAATATCAAAAAAAAACCAAGACAAATATTCGCATTCACGGACACAAATATTTGTTTTGTGTAGGAATCAAACTAACGACCTGTAAGTAAGAAGGGGACTGTAGGTAAACTTAATTCAATGCCATACTTATACTTATCGGCTGTCAAATCCATTGTCAGATATAAAGCATGCAATGAGCAACGATGTTGATACTAATATTACAAATTAGAAATTTGACAACTGATATAGCGTTGAGGTCAGTATACCTGCACTTCACTCCAGAGGTCGTGGGTTCGATTCCCACACAGGACAAATATTTGTGTGCACGAACATGAATATTTGTTCTGGTCTGGGTGATGTCCTATGTATATTAAGTATATATATATTTACAAAAAAAAAAGTATTTAAGTATGTTTATCAGTTGTTTAGTATCTATAACACAAGTTCTTAATGATACTTATATTGGAACTAAATAATTGGTGTAATTGTCAGAAAATATTTATTTATTTAGAAAGTAATATCTCAAAATAAAACAAATTTTTATTTTGCAAAACGAGTAGGTATGTTCTGTTATGTAAGTGTTATTTTAGTGCGTTCTGTTTCCTATGCGGTCTGTATAGCAAAAACTTGAAAGGAAAAACGAAATACACAAGCTTTTTGTTTCCTTTTTCAATGCTATTGTCTTCCGCACGATAGCGAAGTACTCGTTCAAACTTTTATTCTGTTATGTGGAATAGTACTTACAAGCAAGTGGTTGCTTCAGAATTTTATTGCTTATAACTATTCAACTTAAAGTTGCCTAAGTGATTATTAGAGATAATTTTGAACTAGTATAATACTATATTTGGCAATAAATTATAAATAATTTATTGATTCAGGCGTTACTTTGCGGAAATCCATTGTAAAAAAGTGATGGAATAAAAATATCTTTGTAACAATTCCCGCGCTACTATAATTTCCCGAAAAATCGAGAAACTATTCAACACGACACGTGTTTCGCCCTTACACAGGGCATCTTCAGGTAAGATAGCGACAGTCGTTGTTCTGAGGCTCCTATCTTACCTAAAGATGCCCTGTGTAAGGGCGAAACACGTGTCGTGTTGAATAGTTTCTCGATTTTTCGGGAAATTATAGTAGCGCGGGAATTGTTACAAAGATATTTTTAATCCATCACTTGCTAATAAATTATAATGTTAACTAGTTTTTATAATTTATAACCAAGAGTTTTGTCGTAATCTGTATCATCAGTGATGTCTCTATATAGCGAAGGTGTAGAAATTCAATTAAACCACAAGCATTTATTTAAGTCTCTCGGTATATAATTTTCATTTCGAAAATAAGGAATATGAACGGTGTTCAAGAGGCTGTAATACGAAAAAATTATAACGATTTATGTGTAATCATTGGAAGTAATTATTACTTAAGATAACCGTAATAATAGCAAAAATAGTGTCTTAGAGATAGTGTTTTACATCTCTAAGAAAGCTCAAAAAAAGGCCCTTGAACAAAATTGCGATTCCTCTACAAATCCTACCCTACTATGATAGTATGAGAAATCCTCGCCAAAGATTTCATTCTTTATCTTCTTGTAATACCTCTCATTCTAATGATTTCAACCTCCGAACTGGAGAGGTACAATTTGAAATAGCGGTTCGGAGTACGCAAGTAGTCGATGTGTAGTGGGACCGATTCACCCCGCAGCGAGTATCGAGAAGAGTACCATAGTACAAACAAACAAGTAGTCTTACTCGAGCCCCGAGCGAGCCACTATAACCTAAACACGCAGGGTTGTCGCTTATAGTTTAACATTATTATCATCTTAGCCATATTCGTCCACTGCTGAACATAGGCCTAACAAATAAATTTCTACTTTGAGCTATCCTGAGCTAGCGAAATAGATTATGCAATCGTCAAAAATGCATAGACAATCGGCAGCACTGCAGTGGAGCTGGGTAGAGGGTTCGTGGGGGCGAGCGCTATAATATACTGCGTGGCGGCTTACTCCGACTAGCGCATCTATAGCACCTATAAAATTTGTCTGTGTATGCGGGCAACGATAATATTGGTCGGCGCACCCAAACCGTGCTCGGTGCGTATGTATGAAGTTAAGGTACTTATTTGTTTGTACTATGGTATTGAAAACAACATTCGGTCGTGTATCGGCAGTAATTGGCCCGGAGTGGGCGGATCGATCGCTCGATGTGACACAAATACCGCGTTCCGCGACGCAATCACCCTCAGTAATCCACCATCAACCTAATTGTTTCTTCTAATGACAATTGTACGACACTAATTATTTTAATCACTTACCAACTAACGTTCTTTGACTTCGAGTTGGTTTAACATTAACAGCTCTAGCTTATTAGAGCTGAAGGTATTAAAGGTAATTTGCTTAGAGTAGGGCTTAACCGTAATATCTATTTTGTACTAAGAGAACTTTCTTGATGGAACGAATAACTACACTCAGTGTGTTAAATACATTTCGATACATTTTACTTAAAACTTATACTTATACTTTTTAATTTTATTTTAAAGATTACTTCATATATTACCATAATATTTTGGGATTCAATATGTAATTTTTTATACGGAGTAATGGCAAACAAAAGTAATACAAAAAAAAACATATACAAAAACACATGATCGATAAAAAGTAAACCCCAAATTTCAGAAAAATAAAAAAAGCTTAATTCCAGTGACAAAAGAAAACTAAGCCTATTTTTATGTTTTTTTAATACCAAAAGGTGGCACTCAGGAATGCGGCCCACATGATCGAAAGTGCTCACCGTAGCCTATGGACGCTTGCAATATAAAAACTCTTTACATATGAAATTGGCGTCTTATCGAGCTGGCCACTATGATCTCAAAAATTCGGCGTTTAGCTAGAAATACTAAATTCAAATTTCTTTCAATTTAAAGCTTTCAATTTAGAGCTATTCATGTTCTGAATGTGATAACTTATTTATTTTCGCGCTATTTCATTTTGTTTTGTAATCGTTTTGTGCTCAATATGGAAAAATTAAAATATCGCATTATTTTTGCGCTGTACAAACAGATCGAAGGATTAATGATGAATACTCAGAAGCCACTGTAAAAGAAAACACGGTTGGTTTTTGGTTCCAACGTTTTCGTTCTGGAAATTTGGACCTACAGAACAAATCTCGTTCGAACAAAGTTTGAAAGATGGGTATTACATGAATTAAGTAAAGCAAATCAAAAAACACGCATCGACTGCTGTGTCATGTTACTCAACGAGGGGATTTTGAATCGTATCATTATGTTACCTATGATGTAAAATGAATCCTAGACGAAAATCGGATGAACCGGCTGAAACATGCCCCAAGCGGAAGTTGACCCAAAAAAAGATACTGGTTAGTGTACCAGCATCCTGAGATCTGGTCAGACGATTACGGCAGATCTGTATTGCCAACAACTGGAAACCATGATGGGAAAGCTAGCCGTTAAAGAACCGAGATAGGTCAATTTTTTTTACGCACTTCCTTTCGGCCTAAGGGGGGCCGTGTAAAGGGAGGTGTGGGACTCACCACCGGCAGACGCGACTGCCAGCAGTAATACCCACTAAAAATCTTCTGGCGACGACGCCCGCCCTTAGTTGAGATAAAAGTCGGGGGCCAGTACCTGGGTTGCAGCGTCCGACACCCCGCCTGCGGCCAACATCCCCCGGACCAAAACCGAGAGGACCTTCTCAGGGAGGCGCAGTGAACGCGCCCCTCGTACCTCCTTGTGCGACCATAGCGTGTGTGGCCGACTTCTCGGCGGGTCTATGGTTAGACAGCAGGAGCCCCCTGCCCCCGCTGCCTAAGACTCTCCTGGCTCAACTGCTTTAGCCCACTGCTGCTTCTGGACAACGCTAGACCACACACTGCACAACAGACAGTGGCGAAACTAGACAAGCTAGAATTGTAATGTCTCCTTCACCCACCATATTCCCCGTGCACCATATTTTCCATGTAGAACATAAATTTCGGTAGTAGGTTCCTAATATATGGTTTACTATAATATAGTATAATTTACGCACCGAATTGTATGTACCACATAGAAGTGATTGATTAAAAATTTAAGTACCAACTTACTTAGGTCTAACTGAGCTTAGTAGAGTCATATCACTTTTGTTTCAATTTGGATTGGTAGTAAACAAGACATTGGTTGGTTGTAGTATATATATATTATATGTAAGGTCACAATAGTTGTAGTTAATTAATAACAAACTAAAAAACAAATCACACTTCAAATAAGGTACATTAAGGTTATGAACAAAAAGTTATTCCAATGAAATAAAAACGATATATAGTTCAAATCTAAAACTATCTGGCTTAAATTTAAAGCATAGTTTCGAACACAAAAGCTATAATAAAAAATATAACCTGTAGTCGACATGTTTCTGGAATGGTTTAGTTTTTCCCGCTCACAGCCAGCGGCAATCTCCGAGGCTTGCACTTGACCTGCGCTGCAAAACGCCCAACAAAAGCCAGCACTGCCAGCAAAGGCGGCACTCGCAAAACAAAACATTGCAACTCTCTGATCTAAAGAAACCGAAAGCTTCTGTGCCTCTGCACACGAAACCTTTAAACTATATGCACCTATCTAGACCTACCTATACAACGGACCTAAAAATATCCAGGTCATTTCACAATTCAATCCGTTTTAAAAGTAATGCCTATTGTGTTCAATAGCAACTCAGATATGAATACAGTCCTTTACGTCTGAACGCTTACTGACTCGACACAATGGAGACTAAGCATTCTGACTGCATGATAATTTACATTACCTGCATTTTAAAGTTAGCAAAGGTTAAATTTAGTCTCGATTTCATTACTTAAAGAATCATATTTCACTTGGAAACCTTTTGACGTTTGTTCTGTTTGAGAAATCTTTTGTTCTAGACAACAGTTACTTCGATATGTTACGAATACAATTTGTGGCGTTTCGGTAAGCTCATGCATTTATTTTATTTCAAATACATTTGATCAGTTGTTACCGTTGTAGTGTTGAAATATGATGTATTTAATATGTTTTTGAATGACAAACACTATAAAATGTTGAAAGTTGTAACTTATTTAAATCTAAGTAAAATAAGATCAAAATATTGTTCTAATTACTTATAAACATTACATTACTTATAAATATTGCATTACAATAATTAAATGAATTCCCTTTGCTTTGTCTTAAAGCTACTTTTACAATTCGTTCAATACATGAAAATTAGATTGTTTCGTGGAGAGTAAAGAAAGCAGCGGGTGGCGACGTGGCAGTCGTAAACAACGCTGGATCCATTGAAATGTTGTCTCTAAGGGCCATGTTTTATTGGAAAACTTTTCGCGCTGCTCCGTGGCGCAATATACGCCTAGCCTCGATCATTCACATCTCGAACTAACGCTCCTACTATAAAACAATCCCGCACCAATAGGTAGATTAACCGCGGCTTTATCTGGTGAAATATACCCAAATCTGCACCGAACGTTAGACGAGAAATTAATTCCTCGTCGTTATCTACACAACTCAGCGTGTCACGACGGCGGCGTGCTTCTCGGTAAACACTGTAGTAGGCGCAAGGTGGTCGGAGTAAATCGCTCCATTAGGCAGTTAAAAGCTCGTCGCTATCGTCGGGACATAACTCAGGCACCCGTCTCCGTACGGCCCTATAAATTACGCCTTTGTGCGAAGGGGGCGTGCCCGCTTAAAATATGTACGACATTGTCTTCCAGGCGTGCCCCCTCTTTCTCATATCTTCCGCTGAAATCCACGGAAGGTCAGTATAGTAAATTATCCGTTAGTACGTTTTGCCAGCCGGCTGATTGTCACAAAGTTTTATTATGTAGGTCGCGGGTTCGGATCACACGTGTAGAAGGACAGACAAGAGCGCGGGCTTCCACTCCGATCTATCATTCGCACTTGCGGACGATTCATTTGTGTGTGTTCGGAAAAAGGTGAACGGTAACCCTTCATATTATGCCTAATACGCTTCCATTTCGAACATATGAAATATCCTTCTCGTACCTTCCTGCGTCAGCAAATTTCATGACCCATTTTATTCTATTGTGTTAAAAGGAGGATTTCCTTTACGATTGGTTTTGGAAATTTCTTTTTGCAAATGGTTCATGTTTTATGTTCGGTATAAAAAAAACTTTTACATTGTTTTTCATCAATGAATGTGCTCTCAGCTGTCTATCGAGAACGCTACGATAGATAGAGCATTTGATAAAAACGTGAAAAGCCTTTTAGGAAATACCGCTGCATAAGCTTTCAGCAAATCCAGCAATATGGCTGAAATAGGCTGTGGATAGATTAAGCCGCCTACGCGCGGGTATTGGGGATCAGCCGCTTGTCAAAAAGTGCAGCGAACGCGAGGCCAAACGTGAATTTCAATAACAAACAATAAAAGGAGCCGACTGCCGCTTAGACGGTATATTGGTACTTGTTATAAGAGATAGTTGAGTAGAGTTAGTTGGGCCGTAGCTAGCAGTTTTACTTTAGAGTGAAAACGTACAGATATAGTTCAACTATTCGCATCTCTTCAGAATCGCATCCCTTCGGATTCGCATTTCTTTGGATTCTCATTTCTTCGGAACCTCTTTTAAGTTTATTTAATCTGTTTTTTTTTAATTCGAAATAACATTCTTAAAGATTTTACTTATCTGTATGCTGATTATAGGGTGAAAAATAATAAAGTTCTGACTAATATTACAAATGCAATTTGTGTTTATTTGTTCGAAACGCTTTCACGTGCCGTGTGGTACCGGCCTAGAATAGCGCCACCCCCTCTCATCTCATGGAGAGTCGTAAGAATCGACGCAAAGAAATCCTACAGGATGCAAGGCAGCAGCTGCATTCTGCGTACTATCTTGAACTGCGATCACCAACCCGCCTACCCAGCGTGGTGATTATGAGCATATACCTCAAGTAGAGTGTATTGTATTGAGGTTATCCTATATAAGGGTTATTCCTTGTTTTCAAAAAGAAGAAATGTTTCTTCGCATTCAGTAACACTTTTGCTACCTATAGTATTTAATGTAACGTTGTTTCATTCTATATTTATATGTCATGGAGCATTCAGTGCTAATTGTCTCGACACCTGAAATAGGTTGGCCTCTGAATAATTGCACGAGGTAATCTTATAATATATAAGGCCAATACCAGATAAGGCCGGTAGAAAGAAGTCGAAAAAAAAACCTATCGTATATGTTACCGACCAAACCCGATTCTAGGACAAACTAGTATGGCCTAGTCCAAACTAATTTAGGTGCGCTGCAACTATAATAAAATGTTTTTTCTTACCATTAAAAAAAAATTATGCAGCCCACCTAAATTAGTTTGGACTAGGCTATACGTTACTATATGTTTGGCCGGTAACATATATACAACACTCTAGTTTAAACCACAGAATTGGCATTTTGACCCATAACGAAAAACCTACAATACTATGGGCCTGATTGAAAGTTTCCATTTGTTAACCACATTGACATAAATATTATTCTATGCGTCCATTATAAGTTTATTCAATTTAATTGTATAACTGATCTATATAAAACAAAAAAAATCTTACAACAGATTTCAATATAATAATTACAGTAATATATTTTTATTTGTTGCACAAAGAATATTAATTTATTAGTTAACGCGTATACATCGTTTAGTGCGCACACTGGCATAAATAAAATATTTGCCAGAGGTCCTACTAGGCTACGCCTGTATTTTGGTTCACTAGTAAATTCAGACCATTTAATTTATGTGTATATGATTTATACGAAAAGGAATGAAGTTTAGTTTACCTAACATACAATAAAGATACCATTTACGAATATATCTAAGATTCCAATTTTTATTTTCATTCATAAGTCTCAATTTCTTTCAGTGATCCAGTTTAGCATAGGTTAGTTTAGCATCTGTCCGTGTTTATTAAGGAGAGTTTCTTTCTCCTTAATAAACACGGACAGATGCTAAACTATATTATATTAGTACCTATCTATAAAGTCAAAGATATTTTAAACCCATAGCTCTTAAATTCAGAGGGTATCGGGTTCGAATTGAACGACTTTTCGAAATTAAGTGCGTAGTTATCTTTCGCTCCGCGCCTCGGCAAGCACGTTAGGCTGTAAATTAATAATTAACATAACTAGACGGCATTGCTTTCATAGGATTTTTTTTGAAATCTTCGCTTACATTACTGCATCTTTTGCAGGGATTCCTATTAAAAGAATGCAGCTATTACTAATTATCTAATAATTTAGCTTTTTTCTATTGTAAGCGAACATGTTTATTTACCTATTTCTATGTCAACACTAAGCCTAACTGCAGTCAAACGAATGAAAATTTATTGCTGTAGGTATTAAAAAAGATTTTAAATGCAGAAATAAATTTGACGTTAGTAGAACCTAGAAGTTTCATTAAGATTTACTGCAAAGATGGTTAACTAAATAATCCGGGCAGGAGGCAGTGCGCCCTCTAACGACCCTCGCGTCGAGGACCCTCCACGTTTCACTTGCTCGGCTCCGCGCTCATGCACTTTTCTAGTACGCACTGTTTATGCCCCAGTTCGGTCCAGAAACTTGCATTTTTCCGCAGACACCGCATATTTGAATATAGGAGCTCTGCATTTTATTACTTTTGAAAGCGTTCAAATTTATTGTAAAGCGTTTCCGAAAATAGCAACGTTTCAGTTTTCGAGTAAAATTGAGAGAAGCAAGTTCTGGGAAGTTGTTTAAACAATGACGCACTCGAAGTTAGTAACTGATGGTTAGTATGTGAATAAGCCGACTACATGCAGCTAGCTTAGTGGGAGGATGCTCAAGATATGAAGAGCTCTCGTAGCTCGTAGCGTCGTAGTCTCGTAGCTCGTAGTCTCGTAGTACCGCGCCGCCGGCAGCCGCTTTGCCGTGAGATGTTTATGAATTATGTATCGTCAGAAAGCTGATACTCGCCGTTTAAGTTTTGCATAAAATCTTCGCGGGACCGTTTTTGTAGATCTTTACAAAACAACGCAGGTGCTTTTTTTTTTTTTAGATTTGTGTCATTTCTTCCGTGAACGAATTAATTAAACGCAAACAGTTTCGAGTTAGGGACGCTGTGGACTATCAGATATCCGAAAGGTTTAGTACATTTGTATGTTTGGACGATTGAATAATGATGTGGAATTTAGACCGCAATCACATCGGACAAGATTAATGGTGGCCGCTGGTGTTGAATAGGAGCGGGTCCGTCAATGGTAATTTGGCGCTGTCCCGACGACGGCTGACACTTAGTTCCCTCTCCGCGGTGCTGCCGCTGGCTAATTACTGCCAGGGTTTGTGCTCCTCTCTGACTTTAAATTAATAATCTCGCTTCTTGCTGTCTTTACTACTATCCTAACTAATATGATTAAAATTTTCTTTAAAACTAAAAGTGTGTGCCAAGATCATAGCAAGTGCAAGGATGTGCTCTGAGCACTTTTTTACTTCGACTTTAAGGATCTTCGTGTGTGTGATATTATTATGACATACTTATGTAACTCATGTGTACTTCCACTCGAAAATAAAATTGAACTATGTTTTTTTGGCTCCGATGCACCTGTGAATGTGTAAATAGAGTAATTTTAACGCACCCATTTATTGCGGGCAGGAGTTTTAGTAGAGGAGAACAAGAAACTTTTCGAGTTTGTTCTCCAAAATAACCAGTGGGTTTTGTAAATCAAAAAAACTACAGTTAAACTTGACATCGGCTATGTTATTAATTGACAAAAATTAGGGATCCCAATGAATGGAGACGTGGATGTAAATAAAACAGCTGTATCGTCTATAGTTTGT
Source organism: Musotima nitidalis (assembly GCA_949126915.1). Taxonomy (NCBI): domain Eukaryota; kingdom Metazoa; phylum Arthropoda; class Insecta; order Lepidoptera; family Crambidae; genus Musotima; species Musotima nitidalis. The sequence goes on along the minus strand of OX421418.1, from coordinate 10,403,940 downwards.
TATGATTTTGGGTCAAACGAAGGCTCGCTGAGTAAGAAATCTAACGACTAAATCTTTCAGACTTTAAGAACTTATATAGTGGAATAAACAAACATACACAACTTACATATACTTAATTTTTGGAACCTGAACTATTTAAGTTATCTACAAGAGACTTGAATCAGTTTTGATACATAAACCAGATTGTGGGATAAAGTGTATGACTACTCTGTAAGTTCCTCATTTTGACCCAAAATAAGAATCGGAGCTTCGTTTTCCTAAGCCGAAATCGGTTAAATGGAATATTATGCGGGTGAATGGACGTCGAGTTGTATTTTTTTGTAATGTAAGATTGCTTCTAGTTTATATTGATTTTTGTACAACAATAAGCGTACCTTCATTGTAATTTATAGCTGATTCATGTCCTTAACTGTACTACCACAGAGTAAGGATATGAAGCGACCCAGAGGGCTATATAACAAACACTGCATATTTAAAAAGTGCGGTAGGTGCGCAAAAAAATATATATTTGACTTATCAGCTGTATGGTAGCTTTTTCGTGACAGGCAAGGTCGGTTTTAGAAGTTGCTCCAGAGTATAATACTATGTCGCGCTAATTATGGAGTCCAAATACTAAGGTTGCAAGTTGCTAAACTAGCATCCTAGTTAGAGTGGTAAAGTACTTAAGGGATTGGCTACTACTGATGTAGACAGTACTACTGCGGGATAGGTCATTTCATTACGGACATTCTACCGCTACATTGTAGCATTGTAAGCAATATTTGTGTTCAGGGTTGAAAGGCATGCTTTACTGAAGTTTTGAGGTGACAATCGGAGGTTACTTCAGGATGTTTAAAAGATTCGACATAACAGACTGCTAGAATATTTCATAAAGTGTCTTAATTATAATATGTATTATATACAATAATAACTGGTATTTAAAATATGCGTTGGATATTGCTACCGACTAAACCGTCGACAGCGTGAAAGATCAATTAAATGCTTAAAAATCTTTTCTAAATTACCTTTTTTAATGTGTAGGTGCGATAGATCTCGCCTCGTTTGTCTAATCAATCTTTTAAAAGGTATTTAAGATTCCGCAGGGATCGACCCTCCGTACGGGATCTTCCTTGCTTCGCTTTGTCAAGTCTAGACTTTAGATTAGATTAGTAGCGCCAGCCTATTACTCTGGAATGCTTATTACACTGTGGTACAGCTCTTATAATTTCAGTCGACTGGCTAGGATGATGTGTTATATATTTTATTTTTATTTCATCCAAGTGACGGGATAAATGAAATATTTACTTAAAGTGATATGCTTGCTCGCAAGCAATACAGTGTTCCCACTTTTTTATGTCGGTAACAAAATGAATTTACGCACTGTCAAAGCCAAAGGAGGAGCGAGAGGGGGTATCGGACTCACCACCGGCAGAAGCGACCGACAGGATTAATGCCCATTAAAAATCTTCCGACGACGCCCGCCGCTTGTTGACAAAAAAGAGCGGGGGAGCAGTACCTGTACCAGACCTAGTGTGGCCAACTTCTCGGAGGGTCTATGGTTAGACAGCTGGGGACCCCTGCCCACACCGCCTAAGATCCTCCTGGCGGTGCTTGGCGGGCTGGCTCGCCCGCTGGTTTCTCCATAGATCTCACTTGATTTCCCTACCCAGTAGTCAGTACTAAGAACACCTAGAGTCGCCAACCTCTGGTTGTTACTTTTTCCCACTTACGTGCCCGAGACAACAGTGGTTAAAAGTCATATGTCAACAAAGTTGCTTATCTATAGCACCCCATTAACGACATTGCGGCGGGTAAGTAACTTCAGACCTTTTGAACGCCTTCTTGCCAACTCTTCTTTTTCAGTAGCGACAGAATATGTAAAGTAGTATTGTCCTCATTGTGTAAATGTGAGTGTTTTGTTGTAATGTGTTATTAAACGTGTGTGAGGACCTATAATTGGCGTTTTATTGTGTACTTATAATTCTAAGTTGTTTGTAAAGTGAATGGCAAAAATAAATAAACAATTACTGCTGTGGTATTAATAATGGTGTACCCAATTAAATGAAAGGGCATTAACTAGTTGTCTCAAGAGAATTCATAAAACCATTGTGGTACATTAACACCCTTCACGGAGCATTAGTTGGTAAGAGCTGGCTGACTTTTACCGACACTTATAGAAATGAGTTTATTTTTTAGTTTTACTTTGTACGTTTGTTAATTTAGAAATAAGTTTGAATATTCCTTTATTACGCTTAAAGTTTGCATAAGCGATTATAAAGTTTCATAGGTTAGTCTACACGTACAGATAGATACAAATAAAAATTAAGAATAATACCGATTACATAAACTTATTTTTTACCACTGCTACTGATTTCTAAGTACCTCGTTCTTTTATTAAATAAATGAAAATTTCAACAGTGAAGATTTTACAAAATTAAATAATATTCCCAAAAGTTTTATGTTTTACTCGTGTATTGTTCTAGACATAACTGAGAGATTTATATTCCATATTGTTCTACACAACATAAAAAAAATATGGTTCATATTGTACTACGCGAAATCATAGTCGTCGACTTCACTATGGTATGGTATCATAGAGCCTCGGGCCCTCTAATCGGACCACGTGAATATTTACGGCCCGGTCCAGCCCGCCCCGGCCCGTCGGGAGCCGCAGCGCATCAGATAATGGCTGTCGCATCCACTCGTGCCTAAAAAATGGTGCCAACATACAAACGCACTAATTTTCTTTTCATATTTTCATTGCAAGCCGACTCTCGCGTGTATGATTGTCTATATATAAAGGTACAGTGATCCGTACGAGTTTTAAGTGCTGTATTTAATAATTTTTCGGTGTTCTTAGTTAGTTAATTAGTAAGTCCGTAACATAGTAAACAATTTGAGATGTATTTATTCCAGCTAGCTTTCCAAAGCACAAATGAATTTTACCTAGCTTGTTACAAGAAGAAGTTAGCAAGAAACTGGGCATGGTTCTGCCTCTCGCCTTGATATTTAGATATATAGGTTAGGTTTTAGAAACCTTAGGGGAATTACTCAGGGAATCTTCCATCACAGTCAAGGAAGTAACATGAAACTAAGTTAAATTGTCTAATGACGGGATTGTCCTTATAACAACTTAAGAGTATTAAATACGTGTATTTATATCAAAAAGGTTATTTAATCATATTTATATCAATAAATATATATTTAAAAATCATAAATGCTGCAGTAATGAGAGTATTCAATAACAAAATGAAAACGCTGCATTATATTGAATTCTGCTTGATTTATCAAATAACTTGGCTAGTGACAAATGCTCTAATCGAGTAGATCAATAACTTTTACTACAACAGATGCAACTGGATATTAAATTAAGTCTTGACGCCGTAATATGTTGTGTATTTGTTGTTTTTTTCATTATAAGCTTTGAGAAAATTATTTCGGGTATATTTGCGTTAATGGTTATACAAGATTACTTTTCCATATATTTTCCAAAAAAGCATTTATATTTATTTATTAATATAGTAAGTAAATAAGGCTGTTCATATATTTATGATAGTTTTTAATGTTAGTATTTATTTATTATGTGAAATATTTATTTACTTAATTCGTTTTTACCCTATTTATTCGTTTGTAAAGGTCACGGGGTTTTTAAAGAAAATTCGGCACTAACGTGTTGGTAGGTAGCACAATTTATGTTACTGTAAATCTTATGAATTTTATTGAGTTTCCTCAGATTGAAAATATACATGTTAATAAAAATACATTTATCATCATCATCATCTCAGCTATGTAACCTCCACTGCTGAACATAGACCTATAGATTTCTCCCCAATAGATTTCTATAATGAGCGATCCTGAGCCGCCTGCATCAACCGGCTTCCCGCTACCTTGACCAGATCATCGGTCCATCGCGTGGGAGGCCGTCTTCTTCTACGTTTACCGGTTCTGGCTTTGACGATTGACCTATGTCTTAAAGTTAAAAATGCCAAACTAAGCATGACACAGCAATCATAACATTATTTTGTTATATAAACAAACTTATGAGGCATCGAAAACATTGAGAGCAAGTGAAATCTACTTTAATGCAGACAAGGTCTATTTGGGCATTAAAACCTTCATTATAAATCATCGTATATATTTTTAGAGATTAATATTTTCTTTAATGAGACCATTTTTTGCGGTTTTACCGAATGTCTGACCCTGACTACTATGTTTATATTTCAATTTCGTTAATTAAAAAAAAATACAGTTTGCGCCATTACAGGTCTTTGATTTTAAGTATGGAAATAAAATAGTTGATACACTTAATTAAAACTGGTCTAGTATCCAAAGAGCCTTGCTTAGTTATCTACATATTTCACTTATCGTAAGCCATTCATCATCTCTAGCAATTTATGGCGATGAAAAGTAACTTGATAAATGGTTGCTCTATTTCGCCAAAGCTTTTAGGTATCGATTTTTCTAATTGATTTAGCTTGAGCTGACCGAAGCGAGTGTTACAGCGAGCTAACGCGAGACAGTAGCTGGTGTAGGTGCGGCGGGCAAACAACACTTATAATGTATCCGTGTTGATTACTCAGTTTGTTAGTGAGCGCTGAGTGATTGGGCGCTCGTTCCAATCGATATACCAACAACAAAATAACGTGCGTGTCCCAGCACTATTCTGCTGCAGAATGGAATACGCGAACGTCGAATTTCGTATCAAATGTATCGGATATCGAGCTCCCATTGTAATTAACTCACTAGGGCAATAATTGGCTGAGTTTGTGAATGAGTGCTGAGTGAGTTTACTTTGTCTTATTGGGAAGTTTTAGCTTTAAAAATATTTTCATATGTGAGTATTTCTATAATTTAATGCCTTGAGTTTTAAGTTGTTTTAATACAGATAAAGTTATAGTAAGTAAGTTATCTATAAAAGCGAAAGGTCACTCAGTCAGTCACTCGTTCATTACGAAGTCTTAGAAACTACAGGTGCTAAAAGTCTTAATTTAGCATTCGTGTTCTTTTCAGGACAAAGTTGCTCAGTAAGATGGGATTAGTTGATATAAGACTTCTAAAGATTTAATTGTATAACTACAAATAAAAGATAAATTTGACTGGACACTTCACTTCCTATGTGTTATACAGCCTATGTTCTATGTATGTGCCCAGTTACTTTTTAATCCGTTAATTAGTTTATATGTGAATATATAGCATGCACAGCCACGCATTTACACACAAACACGCACACACATAGATCATGACCCAAACACATCGGTTCTTTTTTATCTCTGTAATGTATTGACATGGTATATTAATACGACTTTAAAGTGAAAACACTTTAAAAACATATCTAGTGTTATCATTTCTATCTTAAACCTATTTCTGAAAAAACACAATGCAGTTAAAACAAATTACTTTCAACGCTCCTTTATTTAGAGCAGAAGAAGAAAAAGCCACTTATATGCAAATAAAAGTTCATATTCAGCGGCTGTAGGTAAAGAAGATTTAAAACTGCCTTTTTCCGTTGGTATGAATTATGAACGACACATTAGCATGTTTCGTAAATGTAGCCTTTGTAGAGCTCTAAAGCGGTCAGACACAGGCAGTAAGAAATGTCGTAGGATTCCTTTTTAGAGTTTTTAGCTTTACTCGTAGCAAACGCTTTCTTTGTGTAGGAATATGCATATACGTCGCGAGTAAGAATATCAGCGGCCTATTTTCATATTATTTTCTTACTGGATTTCTCGCGGTACTAGGAAGTCGGAAACGATCGCCGAAGTAAAGCAGAGTAAATAAGGATCGGTCCTTGGATGGATGACTGTTTAGAATTTAATATCGAGCAAAGCAAGTTATGCCATTGATACCGGTTATCCCTTTAAGTGATAGCCGTTTGGGTCGTTATGTAATGTTAGAGGATTTATTGAGCGGCTTGAAAAAAAATATTATCAACCCCCACACCTGACTCCGTCAATCAGCACTGGGCCCGCTTGAGGAATCCCTCTCACCAAGGCTTTTAAGTGGAGGTCTGTGCTCAAAGTGAGGTGTTCATGAGGGATGCTGATGATGATTAGAATTCCGTTGTTTACTTTGTTGCTTATAGTTTTTAAGAGAACACTCACCAGTACGAAAATGTAATGGTAGATTTATTTGGCAACGTCTTCTTTCCTAGAGTTTCTCCACTAGTTTTGAAAGAAGATTACAGGTAATTTTTAAAGAAAACATGATTGGATAGTTATAATTGAGATATGAAGAGAAAGACAAAGAGTTGTACAGAAGGTCTGACTAAAGGGTTAGAGGGCGCTGCAAATTTACCAGCGGCCAACACGATACGATAAAGTAATTCTAGTTCCGCGATACTAGATGGTCGGAAACGATAGTGATTAACAGAGGTCAGTCGTTGGATGATTGAGCGGCATTTTATATCATTTGCTTGCTTTATAAGGCACTTAAAGACGATGGTTAAGGATTTTAACTTAGCCGCCAGTATAGTGCCGGCTTAGTGCCACCCCCTCTCATATAACGGGGAGTCGTAGGAGTCGACGAAGAGAATTCATACGGGATGATGATTTTGCGTACTGGCTTGGACTGCGATCACTAACCCGCCTGCCCAGCGTGGTGATTATGGGCAAATATCCTCAATAGAATGTAATCTATTGGGGATGAAACCTATCATCTAAATAAAATAATTACATGAAGATTAACTAAAATTGTAGCCACCAAATTAACGTTATCATATTCGATAGGCAAACACTGTTTAATCGAACATTGTAAACTAACAGCAAAACCTACATTTCGGACCTTCAATGATGAGCACGTAAACGTACAACATTATGACAATAAAGTGGACCTTTTGTCTATAACAATCATAATGTACGGACCCTTTCGGCTTAACAACTTGCGAGCCTTTCGTCGTTACCCGAGCCCCTGCTTGGAAAATGTCAACACGATAATGTATTATTTAAAACGAAATGTTAGCTGTTTAGGACCATAATTATTTGGGCATTAGATAAAGCTGTGATTTGTGGTTTATCGTTGAATTAATTCAGCATGAATAATAATTGGTTACGAATGTTAATACCGGGATTATTCTGTTGTTCTGCTATAGATATTGGGCGATGAATTGGACACAGAAGATTGGATGTTTGTATTATTGTATTTGGGCTTATAATGTTATCTATTTATTTGTTACAGTGTGATAACTTTGAAAATAAAGAGTTTATTAATACACGTAAAAAGTAAATGTTTATCCATGTCATTTGGTACGAGGAAAGCTTGTGCCTTTAGAGAAACTACATACAAACATACATTCACGCCTGTTTTACCCGAAGGGGCAGGCACAGGCATATTATACGCCCACACTTCGCTAATTATACAGTTAGTCCCACGTAATAGGTGGCGAGCCAATTGCCGCTTACCGAGCACTGTTTTGTTCGCCAGAGCCTCGTCCGTTGATCGGCAGCTGCACTACTTGCAGGTGAGGTTGACTTGGGCTCTTTAGGTCTTGGTAGGATCCCTATACACTTCCCAAATTTCTTCAAGGTCTTTTTTTTTGTTTGATAAGTATCAAAAACGATTAAGTAGTTTCCTCATGAACTTAACAAACAAACTCACTTTTGCTGAGAGATTTTTATATTGCTAAGAAGCAAAGTTAAAGCAAGCGCTATGACCTTTATCTTCTGTGGAAACTAAAAATCGAAGAAATATAAATGGGGTAACGGGAAAAAAAATATTCTCTACACAATATTTCTGAAATATTCAAATGATAAAATACAGGGAAATATATTATACTATGCAAGCAAAGTAAGCAAATGAGTCACAATGGTTGAGGTACCTAAGTAGCGGCGAAAGACGTAGTATTTTGGTAAGTCACGTGAACGAGTGCTGCTTGTGGGGACTGGTCTGCTCTTGTCTACTATTTTTATTTGTAATAAAAAATTCAACTAATTGAAGATATAAAACTAACTTGGTCCAAGGTAAAACAAATACGTTTGAAAGCTCTCGATGCGGAAGCAGCGTTATTTTTCTCAATTAATTCGATACGAATCCGTCGGTGATTTATTGAAGCAATGTAATCTGTTATCGGGCACATGCTGTTCAGAATTTATAATCGCGATGACAAATAATACAACGGAATTTCCGCCTGCTTCATGGAAGTTTCCTTTCGTAATGACGCAAGTTGTGCGCTCGTTTGATGTCGAAAATTAACGCTACATACGAAATGAGAATTTCACATACTTTAATAACTCTCAACGGTAATGACCGGCCCGACACCGAGTTCTGGTTTACGCGCCCGCCGGCGCAAATCGCATCCCCGATGGTGAACCAACTTTACAATAGTTACTTAAAATACAACTGCTAAGCGACAAGCAAATTCTACTGAGGATGTTTTAACAATCACGCCTTTAAAATTCACTCAATTTTTTTTACACGCGACGGAACGGCGAATGTGTATCCTTTCACGATGATAGGTTTTTGTGAGTGCACATTTTTAATTCCGTGTTATCCCGTGAAAGTTAGGTATATTCCTACTGTAAAAATAATGTTATGTGTAAATCTAGGTTTTAATTTTTTGCCAAAAAAACCTCAAACAAACATCAAAGACATGCAAATATTTACATATATTGTCAATAAATTAATTAAAAAAATTCTTGAATAGAGTAGAAATGTTTGTCCAATTATATTTTGGGGCGAGCGAAATGCCGTAAAAATTGGATCCTTTTTATATTGGAGCGAGTAGGTACGTAAGTATAATGCCTATAGCATCGACACAACGTTGGTCCATATCTCACGATGATAATGGAGGGGCTATAAAAATATCAAATACAGGCCGGGGCCGGGCGGCCGCCCTTCCGTCACCGAATATTAAAATTTTGTCAAAGCCCAGGTGAGAGCCTTCGGGATGTTATCCTAAGCTTATTTTGACAGAGATTAGGTATCTACTTTAACTAAACCGTTTAATTCATAGCGCGTTTTATTAATGGCAGATTTTTGTAATCTGAAATATCGGGATTTGCGGGACACAGCTGTGCCCACGGATGCCGCCCGCCCGCCTGGATGAATAGTTTTCAACTTAAATTCAAACGACTATCTCAAAAGAATTTATTAACAGCTATCCTGTGTGTTAAGCAAAATCAATATTATTTAAATGCTTTGCAAATTTCAGGTAATTGCAGCTGTTCATACTGGATTCAGTACCAAATAGGAATTTCGAAGTGTGCAATATTTTGTTTATATTTTAGAATAAATATAAACATAATATATTAAATTATACTAAATTGTCTCTTGGAACTAAATAAATTATGAATCTATGAGATTGGTAAGACCATTAATTATTAATATATATATGTGTAACCTGTGGAATAAATATTTTTGTGATCGCATGTTCTTCGAGATCATAATTTCTAAATCATTAATTTAATTTTCGGGTTCTATAGATCATAAATCGAAGTCAAGTTAAAACCGGCCTGCTACCACCTGCTATTATTTGATTACAGAATAAATAGCAGTGCTAATTAAAAAATATTCCCCTAGGTATAGTGTCAAAATGAGCGCCCGTTGATTTTCTATTTGGTTTGATATGTAAATATGCGACGGCAGAGCGCGGCCTCCGCTGACCGTCGTAATTACACGTTGCGGATCTAGCCTCATCATCGTCTATTAAAATTCATCCATACACGACCTTTTCCTCTATGAATAAAATTATCTTTATTTGACAAAAGATTTTATGAGCATATTTATTAACTGGTCAATTTATAAATTACGGTCTAGTGGTTGAATTTATAAATAGGGGAACAAAATATTTTCGCTTTATTATTTTGCTTATCTAGATGCTGTTCATCATCGTCATATCAACCTATTAACGTCCCAATATTGGGATCGGGCCTTCTCTCACAGTCCAAGGTGAGAGGATAATAAGATCAGCGGATGAGTAGAGTCCTGCTGTTAGATTTGTATCATCTCCCAATAATTACAAATTAGCTTGACGATTTTTTACAAGGGCCAAAACAGCTTAACGTGAATTCTCGAGCACTAAAGCGCTAAATGTCACATGCCACTGAAACGATCACCCATCCAGCCAAAGTAAAGTTTACTTAACTTCGATTGTTCCCGAGTAACAAGTCCTGTGAACCTGCGAGCGGTTCAAATATAATATACATACAGAACTACAGGTTTTAAGAAGAAAAGAAGAAATCATCCATTTAATGTTTATTTATGGCAAAGATATATGAAATTATGATTTTAGAGTTCTTATTATACAGCAAAACGATCCAAGCGAATTGAGGCTACATACCCCTTCTAAAAGCCTTCATAAACCTTTTCATTAAAATTAATTTTAAAAACAAAAATTATTTATATACTTTTTTGTGTTAAAGTTACTTTTGATATTGACTACTTTGAAGGTACGATATATTTTTCGTGGTTCGTTTTTTTCATATACTTATTCTGCGGTGGCATCGAACGCACATTTGAACAACATAAGAAAACATACCAGGAAAATAAAAGCAATTAAAGGGCTATTATCACATCAGCACAAATATATGATCCCCAAAGAAACACCTAATTGCACATTAAAAATACTAACATATTTTAAGACATTTTAAATACGATTCTTATGTTAATATTTGTTTAAGTTACTTGCGCCACGTTTTTTGTTGGTATAGTGGTTTACACCATGTGCGCTGGTTTTGCTGCAGCGGCTCACTTCTCTTAGAAAGTTAAATATAAAACTACCTACGATTTTCGGCTGATATTTCTAGGCGGGTATTCAGAAACTATGTCAATTAATTGTTGTTAATTCACATATGGTTGCCACATATTAAATAACTTCATCTACTCATTTATCTACATTTATTTCTTGTTTGAAATAGTTTACAGTTCCATATTTATATAAAATAGTTAATTGCAGTAGGCACTTTAAAAATACTTAATTATAGTAAATGTTATGCACATTGTATTTGCTAAGTATAACAGATGAAAGCCCATTTAAAAAATATTTGTTTATATAATGTGTAATATGCTTAATGTGGTTGTGCTGTATAAATAAATAAATACTAATAGAAACAATCAAATGTCACTCTTAGATCTACCAACATCTTAGGAGTTCAAGTCAACCTCACCTGCAAGTGGTGGTAGTTGACCAACAATAACATTGGCGTAATGTAGGCTTGTAATATGCCTCTGCCTACCCTTACCAGGGAAACAGGTGACATGGTATGTAAAATAAAATTAATATCTGACGTTATTTAAATATAGGTCATGCCTAGATTTTTACCTGAGATTAAATGATACAAAGTTGAAAGTTCAAGTGTCAAGGGGTGGTAAATATATTTTTCCTTATTATATGTTCTTCAAAGCCACCCTCAAAGAGTTTTGCCTCCCCATGTCTTAGTCGAGGATGTTGAAGAAGGCAAGTAAGGAAATGAAATCACATCTAGTGTAAGAGCTAACCTTTTACTTTTTGACACATTTTATCTAGATAACTCTGTGCTAAAATAGGTTACCTAGCAACAACTATTTAAGATGAATGTCAATAGTTGTAGTAAAGTCTCTGCTCACGTTTTGTTCTGCAAGGTTCTTTAGCTGTGCTGAAGTTATAATCACGTTACAAGACTAATTACTGTGGTAAAATATGACGTACCAATGGTTAACATTTATTTTGGCAATAGAATATAACATACCAAAGTAGAGTATAACAAAGCACTTATCCCATGTCCTGAACACTATGTATTAGACATAAGACAAGAGTGTAATGAATTTATATTTATTAAGTAGAGTAATAAATTTTTTTTTAAGTCTTAGTTAAATATTACCAGTCACATCATCAATTATTATCCTAGCACTCTAACGTCCCACCATTAAGCACAGGTCTTCTCTCAGAAACCTAGGAAAAGAGGGATCTAGGTATTCTCCCCTACGTGACAGACCCAGAGCGATTGGTGGAGGTGGTTATTGGCGTACTTCTGTTAAATCAAGCAAATGGACCTCTAGGCTTTTAAACTAACTAACTAGTGATAACTCGGACCAATTGCTCAACGTGCTTTTCTGAGCACTGAAGCGCTTGATATTAAAGGACTAAGGACTGGCTTTAGCTCTACTTCGTTGATCGTTCCCGACCACCTTTTCGCTGAGCTGCGAGCGCTTCATGACTGAGCAAAGAGACAATGTTGGTATTTTGCCATTTTAACACAATAATAATAAATTAATAGAATATAATACTCAACAACTATCTCGTGGTGACAAGTGCAGTGCAGTGCCAATCGGAAAAATGGCACTGTATAGCTAAGCTGTAAGGATAAGCTTGTTGTGACATTTGATCATACGTAATTTACCGTTAATAATCTCGCATAATGCACATTTCGCAAAATAGCCAAATTAAAAAAAAAATCAAAATTAATAGGTTTAGGATTGACTACCTAGATACTCACCCATTATATCCTAGCATTATCCCGGTTGCCCCAGACTTAAGCTCAGGGTCTGCTCACTAGTCTAACCAGATTTTTCCTGAATTTTATTTATAACTAGGGACGACTGCCATCTGACCTCCACAACCCAAAGGGAAAAATCATTTCATCACACTTTTAATTTTCTTTTTTTCAACATAGATTTTTTACCAAATTTTATCCCGTACCTGCAAATTAATTCACAACTTCTAGGGTTGGCTGGTCTCTTCTAGAGATAAGTCCACCTTTGTACTTTTAGTTTTTAAATACCTTTTGTAATCTATTTATGTTTTATGTGCAATAAATGTGCAGTTATATATGTAATATAAGAAGGCATCGACTTCCTAATAACGACTGCCATAGATGTTCATGACAGCCAGGACTATTGGCCTAACGTGCTTTCTGAGAAACGAAGCAAGCGATAATTACGCACATTACTTCATAGGAACCATCATAGGTGCACCACCAGGGTTTGAACCCGAGACCCTCTGAATTTGAAGGCTCTCGGGTCTCGCCACTGGGCTATCGCCGATTCTGGTAACTTAGATACTAGCTGGTCGTAATTATTTTTGCGTTTGTGCATGCTAGTTTTACTCAGTGTGCATTGGAATTTGCCGAATTAAGCATCATGTGACAAAACCCTCTTTACTACATCGAGTAGGTACATTTAGAGGCGGTTTGGAACATAAATGAAAATGATATTCAGTAGGACTATTTTCTTTACCTCGTACTAAGGTAGCGATTAAGCATACGACCCACTTGGGGCCCGTTCCACGAGAATACAAATTAAAAGTTGCCACATTAAAAACTGAACCAACTACAAATTTTTCATAATGGCTAGCACGGACCAAATTATAGACTTAAAAGTCTTTATTAATTGGTTCATGGCCAAAATTAAACTTTTAGTTTGAAATTTAAATTAGGTTAATATTTAGTTATGTTTTTACATACATACATATATACTCGTTTCCCCGAAGGGGTTGGCAGAGGCATATTATACGCCCACACTACGCCAATTATATAGTTGGTCCCACGGTATAGGTATCGAGCCTGTTGCCGCTTACCGGGCACTGTTATGTTCGCCAGAGCCTCGTCCGTTGCTCGGCAGTTGCACCACTTGCAGGTGAGGTTGGCTGAGCTGCTTAAGTAGGATCCCTATAATCCGGTTTTGTTTTTCTAGATATGTGAAAGAATATAAAATACTGGTTAGAGGTATTCATCACTGAAGTCAAACAGCGTTTACAAAGGTAAGTCTTGGATAGGCAACCGTTTGTGTTGCACTTGATATCGATAGCTTACTACACTGTATAAGTAGTCGTTAAGTCAAGTTGAACCTTATTGAGCGGCTCGAAAAATTCTAACAGCAGGATACGTCACATCTGCCTTCGCCAACCTGGACGGCTCGGTGTGATAAATTTTGAACCTTTTCTCACTTCTCCTGGCCAATCTTAAGACCGTAATAGTTGCTATTATTGTTACAAAGTTTGCATAAACATACATTTGGTTAGTGTAGTTTGATTGTTATTAATAATAATAATAATTTTTTAAATTTTATTGCATGTTGTGATCTCCGGTAATTGTGACAATACCTAGCTGTGAACTTTATACTTTCTTATTGTTTATTTTGTAATGGTATATGTCATGTTAGTGATCCTTTTTATTAAATAAATAAGTAGTGGTTACATTAAGACCAAAAAATATCATTAGTGATAATTATTCGAAACAAAGAGATTTCGATTTATTTTATATTTTCTACTTGCCGTGCCCGATAGGGTCCACAACGAACTGTGTAACGTATATTATTAACATTGTACTGTAATTATTTGTGGAAAGCAATAAAGACATTGAGTATTTGTCACGATTTATTATGTATTAAAACCTAGCGCCCACTCTTAGAGGCGTATTTATATTGAGTAATATTCAGTTGTGTCATCCATCCGCCGTTTGTCTGTCCGCGGGTATTAGTGCTGCAAAAAACATAAAAAATAGATCTGTTTTTATTGTAGACAGTCACCAACTTACTAATTTTCATATATCTTAGTCTAGAAATGATATAAATAGTTCCATACAAACTGTCAACCTTTATTGTACTTCAGTGAAAAGAGAAATTCTGTAAACCCTTTGCAGCTAAGATCCTTTAATCTTCGACAAAATTAGTTTTCATAGGTCAAGTACATTTCATGATTACGCAGCGTGTGACCTTTATTTAATTTTTTGCACTAGGAAGATAAGCGGCATGTAAAGCATTTGGGGAGCATTATATTCAGCAGTAGATTGCATATGATGGTGATGTTTAAAAGCCTTGGGTAACTGGCCTCCCTAATTGTTTTCACCGTCCATTGATCTCGGGATCGGGGTGGTCGTCCTCTACTACGTTTGCCGTTAAAATGTTTTGCCATTGTGCTTCACTGTATATGATATAGGAGTTGGTCCTGTTTTCGCTACAATGTAAACTGAAAAATGTGCTTACCTAACTTAGAAACTTTACAATAATATAAGATAGCGTTTCCTAAAAATATATGACCTAGGAAGGGATTCAAATACCACAAAATGGTTCTGTAGATCATAAGCCCGTCACCTCGCGTGTTCGCTGTCATTTAATCATGCTGGTGTGCGACTTCCAGAGGTACGCCCTGGTCTACCCTAGCGTTACTGTAATGTAAGGAGAACTTCACAAATTTTGCCTAGTGTCATGTAGTTTAGGTAAGTGCTTAAAGTAAATTATATAGTTATAGCAACGTTCTGTGTATAAGGATCCTACAAACATCTTTGGTATCGAAGCCAACCTCACCTGCAAGTGGTGCACCTGCCAATCAAATGACGACGCTTTGGCAAACAAAAAAGTTCCCGGTAAGGGGCAATAGACTGAAATGATGGGACCAACAATAAAATTGACGAAAGATGGGCGTATAATATGCCTCTGCCGACCTTTTCGGAAAAACAGGCGTGATTATACTTAAATGTTATATAGTTGTCGCAAGGTATTTGTCTACTCCGAAAGAGATATATGGGCGTAAGAAAATGTAAGTACAACTTCTCAAGCAATCGAATAAAAGCAACGTAAAACTGTGAGCGTATCCACGAAGAGACTCTGTAGCTGTCGTGCTACGTCTTGGGGAACTATAAAAATTTTAAGAAGATTCAGTCCATTGCATTTTTACTACAATTTATTCGAAGCAAAAGCACACTTAACGTATATTAAAAAAACTTATCATGAACATTTGAACATTTTTCAAGAAGAGAATAGAAAATTAAACTGGTAAAATACTCCAAATGTTATCCAAAATTCAACTAAAAAGTTCTCAAGACACTCTTATAAAAAAGTAGGCATATATCTTTCTGGAAACCGTGCGAAGCCAGGGTGGACTGCTAGTATATTTAAAGATCAAATTATATTACAAATATTACTATGCATGACTAAATTTCGCCCGCAACTTCGCCTGTATTGAATCGATTTGTATATGTAGTTATTCCATGCTATATCTGCCATATAGCATATAGCTATATGTATATATGCTAATCTTAATAATTACTAACGACTAATTACCAAGACTTTAGGAATTGATGATATCTGACTAAGACTAGCATTCACGCCCCCGTAGAGTTGCGTGATAAGTGGGAATATTTCGTTTTATTTACATAAAACACTTTAAAAAAAATAATATTTCAGGTAATTTTATATATTTTAATTGTGTGAATGTGTATTTAACTGTAACTAAGACTATTATTCGTTCGAATGCTGTGTACATTTTTAAAAGATATACATATAAGAACTTCTTTTGGTTTCAAAATTGTTATATATGTATATTGTTAATGTGCCAATTATAAATAAATAAACCACGCATGTTTTCTCAAAGGGGTAGGCAGAGGCATATTATACGCCCACATTTCGCCAGTTATATTGTTGGCTATTACCTGGGAATAGGTGACAAGGCTATTGCCGCTTACATGAACTTTTATGTTTGCCAAAGCGTCGTCAGTTGATTGGCAGGTGCACAACTTGCAGGTGAGGTTGGCTTAAATTCCAAAGATGTTTGTAGGATCCTTATAAACCCGGCTTTTTATTTACATAAGTATTTAAATAAAACTCTGACATACTATCTTTTCAAATTAATTTGGAAATACAAATATAACTTACTAAGTACTCGCAGACATATTTAGTTGCTATGATTTTAATAAAAATTTAACTTATTTTGAAAAATATTTAAAATTTACATTTTAAGCACGAGTTTTTTGTTTAAATCATCAATAATATTTTGTGTGCCTATTTACCAATATTATATTTAAATAATGCAGGTTCGTAAGTATAATAACAATGAAAATATAGTATCGAGTCGCTTTAAGACCTTAATAACTACTAATTGGAAAGATATTTAGATGTAACTAAATAGTAGAGAGAATGAGTATAGTTTTAATGGGTAATTAAGTACAGTAACGGGATATGTTACAAAGATTACCCCATTGCGTATGAAAGTTCATAATTATACTCAAAATTTCGAATTTAATATTCTAGTTAATTATACGGTATCGTTATCGTAGTTGATGATTAAATTACAACTGCTAGTTAAAGACTTTTTGTTTGTCTTCGACTTTTCTCATTATTATGTATAATATTATTTCTCCATATTATTTCTAGGCATACTGTAAACATGTAAATATATGTTTTAAAGCAAACTGTTACTTAAGACAATACTTATGTAACCAGTTGGGCATGGAAAGTTTGAAGAAACCACACAACTCTGTCTGACATAAAGTGAAATATTCACTCGTACGGTTTCGTTTTTCCTGTATTAACAGTTGTTTGTTGTGTTTGTTAAACAGATAAAACAATATAAACTATTTTATTGCAGGTTTTTTGTAAACGAGCAAAATAAATTTAATTTTAGTACATTTTTTTCCAAAGCTACAACTTCATTCCATGTGTTTTCACTGATATTCGAAAAACCCAGAAGCCCGGAATAATGTTTGTTGGAATGCTAAAACAGCACCACTTACAAAACACAATTTGAGATCTTAACCATCTATGCTCTTGTTGATTAAGGGGACTTACACACTTATTAAGGAATTAGAATATTTTATAAAAGGTAGCACTAACTTCTTACATTATCAGGTACAAGCTTGCAACCAATTTTATTATTTTGATGTTTGTGTTTGGATTGAGTTTGTTTAGATCTGCAAACAATTGGCAGCGACTTCAGACTTGGCTGGTATACTATTTAAAGACGTAGACCCACTAGTGCTTAAGGTTATTATGAGTAGTTGACACTGTTTAATCATATTCATAAAATCATTACTAACATTATGAACGTATAAGTTTGTATATATGCATGCATGTTTACTCTTTTACAAATTTGAGTCTACAAGTGGAATAACGTCTTAGGTATATCAGTTAGTGTTGTGAGATATGAACTTCAAGTCGAACTGAGTCTTCAAAGCTCGAGCTCTGAGGGCTCGCAAGTAAAAAGTCACGAAAGGTTATGGAAATTTTTATGTGGTCTTTCCCTCCCAACATTTACATTCACTCGTCCATCATAATCACTTTCGTTAGTCTACCTTTATTCATCCTCTCAACATGACCAAACCACTTGAGCATACCTTTCTCAATTATTGTCACTATATCTTCTTACACTGAAGATGTTGACAATAAGTATTATAAGTTCTATTCAGCTGTTAACTAATGGCAAGGAAACATGTCTCACAATAAAATTCTGATTAAGTAAAAGATAGTTCACATTTATTATTAAGCAGAACACAAAAGAGAATAATAATATACATTAATATGTCAAAATTTCCAGTATAATTCAAAATACATATGAAAAGACTGTTCTGTAAGCCAACTGTATAAGGCTCTTTTAAATGTAATGAACAGCATGTATTTTTTATGTAGTGAGCCTTTAAAATAGAGCTCGAGTCACGATTTTAGCCTCAGAACTTAGAGTTCGAGACCGGGCCCGAGCCTTCATAGGAGACTCGAGCCTTGAATGAGGCGAAGACTCGGGAGACTTGAGCCTTTTAACAACACTAATATCAGTGCGTATGAAATTGGTACCAACTAATCCTTAAAAGCGTATGCTCAACCCAGAGGCTGTGATTTCCTCTCGCGCCGTCTGTACGTTTATTGTATTTCTTAATGTTAACTTTCTTAAAAGTAACATTCAAGAATCAAGAAAAAGAAACTTGCATTTTAATAGATAAATTTATATGTAATAAGTAGCAAAGCTTTGACTAGGTTACAGTGTTTACACTTTCCACAAGTTAAAATTTATTGATAACAAAATTACTGTCTTTACTTTATGATCAAACCTTGTTCACAACCTTACCTTACACATAAAAGTACCTGAAACATTCTTTGTCACTTCACATTAATAAACGTGATCTTCGTCATCAGAAAGGTGAATATTTCTTGGAACTGTTGTAGTGAAATGTGGGCGTTACAGGGCTGTCATTTGTAATTTAACAGGATGCTCTAATAAAAAGGTACTGGATTTATCAATAGCATATTTATAGAAATTTATCGATGAATTTGGTCATACTGTTTCTGATGGAAACACTCGTGATTATTTTCATCTCTGCTTAATATAGAGTTAGCGGCAGATAATATTTATTTCATAAAATATTCATCAGTACTGTATGAAAGCGACTGATGTTTGGGATAAACCTTATGCACCGCAAAAAGAATAAGAGGATCAGGCAGAAAACAAAGGATAGGTACGTATTGCAGGAGATATAACGCCAGAAGTGGAGACGGGCAGAACAGGTTGCTAGGATGTACCACAGTAGTTGGGCGAGAAAAATTCTGAAGTGGAGACGGTGGGCAGAGGGAGACCACCAAGGAGATGGGTGGATCACATCCGTCAGCAAGCGGGTGTAAACTGGATGCAATAGATAGACATGCGTGGAGAGTTGGAGAGAAGGCCTATGTCAGAGGACGGGCGAATCACGGGCTGCTATAGGTAGACTGTATGAAAAATGCTGTAGAATGTAAGATAGAAGTATTGTTGTATTCAACTATTGATTGTAACGTAACTAATTATTATACGCTTGCATTGGTCCGCGATTTCACTAGAGCGGAATTTGATTTTTTAAGTAATACCATATATTTTTTTGTTACAATTGTACAGTTAAGGCATCAGAAATATTTATCGACCTAAGAATCTTCTCTTTTATTTTAGATTATTAACTATCTATCTACCAAAAAACATCCAAATTAGTTCGTAATTGATGAACAAGCAGCACACGTATAGCAATGACTCATGCTGAGATCCACTCGTTTCGGTTTTTTTTGTTTTTTATATTGTAATTAATTAACTATTTATCAATAATTAAAGGTAATTTATTTATTTTGAGAGCTGAATAAATATTTCTTTATTTTCTTCATATTGTAACTACGGTGACCACTTTTCATCAAGTAGGTCGTATCCTTAAGTGCGACCTTGTGTTATAAAAAGAGCGTACCCACAACTTAGTGAATTGTTGTTCCCAAACAGGACTTCACACGACACCCTTTCGCCCGTCACGTAGAACGTGTGCGACGCACGACCTCGATAAGTCATAAAATATTCGGCAACGGACAGTTCATATGAATTATGGACGTACTGCCCAAGTGGAAACTCAGATGACACAACACAACCTTACAAAAGCTATAGGCGTATTTCATTTGAATAGGTTATTTATGCTATCAATATGATTTCTTGAATTTTCATAGTTATTTATTAATAGATATTATTATTGTTTTATATCCACAATTTTGCAAAATAGTTCGAATATATCTTTGCACAATGTGGATTGTTATCACAAAGTGTAAACACAAAGTGGATACTTTGTGTTTAATTTCTGAACATATGATTCATAATAAGAAATAAATGTCATGTCAATATGCTATATGACATGTTATACAGCCGTAAACTAGGTAGAGCTTGTACGTTACGTTGTTGTACTGTAAGTATCAGTGATTAATTTAAATAAGTTAAAAAACCATACCTGTAACAAAATTTGTCATGTGGGAGAATCGAAGACTTCGCGAGGGATGTGCAGGTATATCGAAATGCGCACTACATTGTCAACAAATCCAACACAAAGTTAATAGTCTCGTTAACCCCTCATGGTAATCTTAAAAAACTTATGTTACGAGTGGATCGCAAATCCACTAAATCGATGAGGTTTCAACTCTGTACCACATAACACTTGTGAACTCTCCTTAATAAACATTCAATCGATTGGCTACGTCCACTCTGTTACATAAGATCTCACTTACGTGTTTTAGTACTTTGTTTCCAACTTTCGAATTTCAACTTTAATAATTGTAGTAACGGAAGCTTTAATTATTGTGCGTAATAGGTGTGTTACTATATATTTGCGAGAATCACCAAAATGAATTTAGTCGTTCTTTATCTATAATGAGGCAGATAAACGACTGCCAGAAGTTTGGAAACACAATAATTTTAACAGTGTAACCCAAGACCAGAAATGTTAATTTTGATTCATAACATAATGCTTCTGAGACTAATCGTTATTTTAGAAAAAAATAATACAATTTTCATAGTTAATATAAATGAGTGATGGGTAGCCCTGATGACGCACCGGCCTAGTTAGCCGCGTTCGGATGTCATACCGTCTACGCGCCACCGCGGTCGCGCACTTGGGCCACTACTCACGCCGCGACGCTTTTAGTGTGTCTGACCCGATCTAGGTCAACGATGCTCGCTTAATCGACACCACCAAACGGCGCTTTGTTTTCTGAAGACTCTCCAAATAACTGGCACACCTGAAGTCTACTCGAATATCCTATTTCCAACACAAACAAAGTTGACCCATCTACATACTCGTAGTTGGTTAGTAGCTGTAGTCATCAGAAGATTTTTAACTGTGGTCACAATGTAGAAAAGTGAGCTTGCCTTTGTGTCGAACTCTTTTTACTTTAAGTAAAAATTCAATACCCAAACAGTAAACGTTGATGAAAAAATTTAACAAACTTTGGTTAGTTAATTTAAGGCAAAGCCCATCCCACGCTTGTAGTAAAAAGGGCATACTGCATATTTAATTAATTTGTTTAGTCGTCAGCGCGGATTATCTCCAAAAATTGTACAGAGATTATACGTTTTAAATTTAGCCATTTGTCGGCTATGCAAACTTTCCTATGTAAACATATAAACGAGCAGGCGTGCATTTTTACAAACATAGTAGATTTCCCTCTTAAAAACATTTTTGCGTATCTAACGAACTTGTAGATTAAGGAGCATTAACTTTTTCCGAGTGTACATTATGCGCGGGGCTTAGAGACAGCGACACGGTGCATCCACGTTATGCTAATAAGACTGCTTAGCCGGAGCAGTCAGCAAGTTTGCAGGAAAGGATAGCGGCTGCACCTTATCTGGGAAGGAGCTGGACTTCGGAGGGATGTAGCGGCGGGGCGCGGCGCCAGTGGTGGGCGCACCGCCGACGCGGACGAACGCCTGGCCCGGCCGCCCTGCCGACCTCGCCGCCGCGCCGTGCGAGACCCTTTACCCAATAAGTGTCAAAAACGCGACCTCACGTGGCCATCCTATGTATTTTTGTGTATATGGAATGTCACCGGTTGTCCGGCTTTGAAATGGTATGCCTCAATTGTAGTTAAAAAGTTTTGTCACTGTTTTACTTCGTAGAGAAGTAGTTTTACAACTTTATGTCACGCAATGACAAAGCCTTTGGTTTGAAAAATAAAACTATTGATAAGTAAGTGACGTCGATTTCAAGCTTTAAAATGATAAAAATATTTTTTTTGTATAACTTTTTCGTTACTGACATAAACGTAATCCTTCTTAACAAGTTTAATTATAAATTTTAATGATAATTTATGAAATGTTTATTTAGTCTTTTTTAGACTACAATTTTAGACAGTGCCTATATGATACCTATTATGATTATAGGTACCGCACAATAAGCACTAATAATTGTTTTCTTAAGTTCAAAACCTATGTTTAAATATTGTTATTTAACGATTCAAAGATGATTTTAAAAAGTTCTTGAAAATTTTTATTGTGGTTTGACACCATTTTTTTTAGTATTTTGTTTCATATTTACGGGGTTAACAACTAAGTCCTTACCTGTTGTTACCGGTTGTTAAGAGAGACGTCCGCCCATGACCAATTATATGGCCATTTTATATTGTTTTTGACTACAACGTTCTTATTAACACACTCCCTGTAACACATTTGTTTAGTTTCGTGTACCAGTAAACTTCTTTAGATAGAGTGCTGCCCTTTAAACCGGAATGCCGAATTCCGTAGGTATAGCTTGTTAAATTAGGTTCACAATTATATATTGTCTCCTTACTTAATAACAGTGATCATTCTGCGATATGCGTGTGTTTGAGATCGGAATATACTAAATTAATTCACTAAAAAATACTTGCCTGTCCAGTAAAAATACAGAAAGAGGTTGAGATTGTCAATTTATCAATTTTGATAACACGTTTAGTGTAAGCCTTTGAATTTATTGTTTTATATTTATTACCTTATCATACAGATGTTTTAAGTGATAATGCCAGAGAAAACCGCCTTGTTATCAGAAAATATTTTAAAAGTTAGATATAGTAGTCAAGAAGATATTGCTCTGGCTTAAAGCTGCTGCAATAACGCTATTTTATTACTTGCGTTGTTCTTTCACCAGTTCATTTATGACAGCTCCACGCTCGACGTATTCATAACATTAAAAACAATGGAAGAATGCATTGGATAATTATAAAACACTTATACTTAAGGAATTCATATTATCCTGCAGACATGTAGATGGTTTTGATGGTACATAATGTTAAAATTTTGTTTATTTAACGCAATATTTAATAAAGAAAAAAAAATTGAATTATGCACTGCATGAAACAGAACGCACCCGTCATACCCACTGACAGCATACCGCCGCGTCACTAACACGTCAACGCGATGTGACATGTGCGGCGGCGCAACATAAGCACAATTATAAAACTTTATTTCAATACAGCAGGTTATCAAAAACTTTATCGGGCATCTAACTCTTTCATTTACATAAGCGAGTTTGAGAAAAGATAATGCAAGAAAACCCTGTTGATTCCTTTTTTATACACATGACAGCTCTCCATATCGTGGAACAAGCATGGTAACCAGCTCACCCACTCAGGATGACATGCTGGTCATGCGATTTAATGCCCCGTTTAAAATACTCTAAAAGATGATAGTCTTTGTAAAAAGTCACGTCACCTGCACAGAAAACAAACATACCCGACTAACAATGATGTGTGAATATTTTTGCAACGGTTTCCTTCGTGCATGCAGCGAAGACATTAAGATTGGTTACGCTTTTCCATTTGACTTTCCACTAGGAAATTGCGTCTTGTCATGAAACCTGCCCACTTCGAACCTTTCGAGGTTATTAGGTTAACACAGTATTTAATCCTAGGAATCGTATTTATATTAATTTTCGTTATTAATTTATAAGTAACAATTTGTTACATGAACAACATAATAATATGGTGAGGTTGTTTTACTTATTGCTAAATATTGTGGTCTTTATATTGTGTATTATATAGATGGTGAAAACGATATTTATGAGGTTTTTAATTACTTAAAACCACTAAAATAAATTTCCGGAGAGTTGAAGCGGAAGAATCAATTGTCTCAGTATGATTAAAATTTTCGCATTTCTGAATTTCATTTCTAAAATTTAACTATCAGATTCTCTGTTATCTTTCAAGCTTATGCGCTGATCTGAAATACGATGATTGTATGAAATCCTTGAATTTTATTTGTTACCTCGGAAATTAATCCCTCTGTTCCTGTTGAGGCAACAGGATGATTTTTGGATATGTAAGACTGTTTCCAGTCTAAAATTATCAATACATGTATTAGGTAGTTAGGTACAAACTACCACATTTATCAGCATAAAAATTAAAAAACTTTATTCAATTTTTGATTGACAATATGAGTTCAACGATCGCACCCAATAACTAATAACCATATTCATATTAACATACCGAAATTAAAAATAAAGATAACATTTTTAGTATTTTACGAAAGAAAATTCCAACGGTTTTTAATTGAAAATCATGGTCTTATTTAACTGTTTTAATTTTAGGCGAGCAGTACCTTACGCGCTGTACATAATAAATCGTACGTTTAATAAAAACAGTTGTTAGCGTGGAATGTTGTGGAATGTGTACATTTTTACTATCATCATCATAAGCTCCCTTGTGTCTTGACCTCATTTGCATATGAAATTATATATTTTAGTAATGGAGTTCATAGTAGAAACATTCCGACCCTTGCGGGTAGTTACATAAAACAGTCGATTCTTAAAACAATCTTACTAACTATAATGTATTTTCCACTGGGTGATGGAACAAAGAAAATTGCCTTGGAAGGCGTCCATTAGGCGCTTATTCAAACAATGGCTTTACCACGGCTTAACCTTTGAAATCTGTCAATCAGGCCTATTGCTCGGTAGGTTCTATTTAATTTATAAAAAAAGGACTTCGACCTTATGGAAAGTGATAAGCCTCTGATAATCAGTACAATGACATGAAAAATATATTAACGCTGCACTGCACTATACTCTTTATTTCAAGACGCAACCGATTAAGACAAGATTTAAAATTCCTTAAAAATTGTAATTATCGGATATTTCAGCATTCAAATAACTTTAAATTCATTCACGTCTTTAGAGGGTTAATTTATTCGATTGATATCATTCTTCTTTTATCTATAGATTCAAAAATCATCCAAAAGGTCATGTTCACATTTAAGCCAGACCAATCTACATAAAATTAAGTGAAATTCACTATTATGCGGTGGCAACGTATCTAGCACTACATAAATAGAAGTAGTAATTCAGACCTTAGCACAACTTGGTACCGAATTTTAATTTTCAGTGGTTGGTTTTGTGTTGTACTGAAACCATTAATGACAAATGGGTAGGCATTTAATTTCACTGCGATGCGAATTCGCAAATACCAGGGCAAATTAAATTTTATATCAAAATATTTATAAAAGAACCTTTTAGCACATTAGAAATACAAAATCAATTACATTTCACGATGGCTAATTCGACTATTTGTATTTACTTTTCGAATACTATGATACATGTGCCGAATGCAAATACATAAGACATAAGTGATTAAATTAGGCTAGATAGCACTTAAAAACCTCCACTAATAACGCCGCTTTATATACGTTAAAACAAAAATAAATTACTTAATAACTTACATATAAAAAACAATAATCTGTGAGTTTTCGACTAAATGCCGCGATAGCTAATACAATTTCAATTACATCTAGATATCCGTAGCTTGAAAGGTTTATATAAAAGAAGCTGGCAACAATTGTTACAGAAAACACTCAACGTAATGTAGAAACCTAGAAAACGGCTAAAATTAAATAAAAAGTCACCAACACAAAGTAAAGCACCTATATTGTGTTCCTTGCGTTGTGTTAGACTAAGTCTTTTTTTCTCTCTTAAATATGGTCTCACTCGTTTAGAGTACTTGCCAGTGTCAAGTAATATAATTAATAAGGTTATTTGCATAAACGCATCATTTTCGTTATTCAGTAAAGTCAAGTAAAGTCCGTCATAGTCCAGCCAAGTAAAGTAAAGTCAACTCAATAAATTCAATTTCCGAGGTTTTTGAATCACGGAAATCACAAATCACCGCAATATGTCACTTTTCTACATTTGTGTACAGTGCCATAGAAATTATGTCTAAAAATCCATAAAAACTCAAATTTACACTAGTTTTGGAAAATAAAATACTGTCGCGACGTGTTTTTTTTCTGCGTTATCGTCATAAAATCGAAGTCAAATCGTACCTTCTGTAAAGGTTTTTTTTTAAACAATTGAAGGCTTCCCGTATGTTAAGGCTTGTCTGAAGCAAAACCGGGGCAGTTTGGTCACGCTGACCACTCTCTAGCTAATTCAGATACACTTTCTTTATTTATTGATTTTTAAGCTTAAATATTGAGATCGGAGGATTCGTGTTAATCCTACAGATCAAATACATCGTTGGAAAAATGAAGGCGAGTGATGTATTCACCATTGATATTGATGCCAAATCCGTTCCAATTCAAGAGCTTGAAAGCATCCTGCATTTTTGAACAGTTTCGGAGAAATTACATCTCCTTGTCTCACTCCACTCTGCAATTGGATTGGCTCCGTAACGTGTTCCGGTCCCGAAACTAGATTAATGCGATGCAGACCCTACTGGAGTTACATTTTACATAATCCTTCCCTAACTTGTATGTCATTTAGATAATTCCTTAATTTAGAAAAAAATATGGAATATCTAATATAACATAATCTAATATATATAATAATACGTATATTTTCCGAAATGTTTACATAGATTTCGTTGTGAGATGTCTCCATTAAGTAACAGATATACACTGGACAGCAAATAAACCGGGCCACCCGTTACCTTGGAACTCTGATTCGATTTTCTCAAAAAGTATAAACCTCACAACTATCAAACTTACACCTACAAAAAGTGCGTATAATACTCTCTGACGTCGATCACTTCCTTGTAGACTCACCCTGGTCTCATCAGTAAAGAGTACATTGCCCCACTGCTCTAACGTCCAATCCCTATGCTCTCGGGCAAATTCGAGTTGTGCTCTACGGTAGGGTACGGTTAATTTTGGGCCTGTAGCAGCTCTCTTTGGAGCCAGATTTCGTTTAGCAAGTCTCCTTCTAGCGGTATCTGAACTTATGACCACTTGGCGTTCGTCACGCAGACTTCGTTGGACTTCAACTGCGTTGAGGCGGCGATTTCGCAAAACAGTAAGTTGGATATAACGATCATCTGCTGCTGATGTAGCCCTAGGTCTGCCCGTACCTAGACGGCGATCGAATGCTCTAGTCTCTAAGTATCGTCTGTAAGCCCGTTGTATCGAAGATCTGCTGATTCGAAGTCTCCGAGCGACTTCACGTGGCGAAAAGCCTGCTTGAAGTAGTGCTACAGCTTAAGCTGCTTCTTGAGGCGTCGTATCCATTATTGACCGAAGAAAATAGCAGAAATACACGCGTCTGGAGCAAATAATGGATGGCAACCAAAGAAATTATAAGAAAAATCCGAATATCCTCATTTAGAAAAAAAGAACGCTAATCGCAAACTCTAGTCAAAACAGAGCAAATCGTTGGTATTGTGTTTGTTGCTTGATTACAATGTGAATTGAGGGTACTTTGGATAAATTTGTGGTCATTTCTCAAACAACATGAAACGCACTTTTTGTGGGTGTAACTTTGATAGTTGTGAGGTTTATACTTTTTGAGAAAATCGAATCAAAATTCCAAGGTAGCGGTTTATTTGCTGTCCAGTGTACTTGTGTGGGAGACATCTCGCTCACATCTTCTCTTCTAACAGTAAAATAAGTTAAATAGATAAGGTGTACTTTGTCTAGAGATTTACAATTCAGTTTTTAAATTTATATTAGTTACAAATTAGACTTAAATTGTAAATTTATGATGTTGTAAACCTTATATCTGCATCTTTATAATGTTTAATTATGTTTCGTTGGTTAAATAAATAAATATGGCAACTAAACTTCAGTTTCTCGGTGGTCTCAGCTTAGTTACGTCCTTCTGTTGGACTTCTCTTACAAACCATGACCCTTTGTCTTTTGTTTGGTTTGAAGACGTGGGTGGCGTCTAGTTGTAAGGACTTTTCAAGACACTCCATATGGATTCTTTCTTGTATTAACGACTGCTATATGAAAACGCTTGGTCCAATAATCGACCTCTGAGAACTCTTTTTAACTTCTTAGATTGCTTCTAATCACCAAGTCTCACCAACATAATAAAAAAAACAATGAAGTTTGAAATAAGCCTGTTGCTAACTCTAGCTTTTAGAATATGATGTTCGACATTTATTTACAATAAATATTACATACCATATTATTGCAACAAAAAGAGATTGAAATATGGTGTAGTTAGATTACATGTGTATATTAATTTTATTGTTTATTAATATTTTGAAAAAACTACCAATGGAAATCCAAATAAATGATAATTTTTAATCAGGGAGTAAAGAGGTAGGTTCTACCAAAAAGGGGTAGAAAAAGCTTTGAGATTCTATAAATATTTATATGTTTTTTTTATATTGAAATATTTTTTATATTAAAAAAAATATACAGTTTTCAATTATAATAATAATTGAAAACTGTATTATCTATCGGTAATATAAATAAATAAATTAAATAATATAATGGAAGAAACTATCTATGTATTTTCGAATGTTAAATCCATATATGCGTAAATGCGGTATTTTGTGGTACACATGATGCGATAATGGGTCGACAGAAAATTATGGTTGAGGTGTTTTTGTTGATTTCGCAGCGGAGATACGAGTGATCTCTCAAATTTGATATATTCTTAAGTAAGCTCATAGTTATGCGCGGCTGTTATTTTAAGCATAACGCAAAAAAATTAATAGCAATCATCATCACGTTGCGTATTATCGCATAATTTTTAAAGTCCTATTATCTTATAATTTATTATTATATATTTTATTATTATATTATGATTATTATTATATTATTATTATAAGGTAGGCCAGAACGGTTTGTCATAGGTATTAAAAGGCATAAATTTGAAACGCTAAATTTATAAAGGCGTAACCAGTGTTAAACAAAGTTATCTTAACGAATAATATTGTAATGCATATTTCCTTTATAGCATAATAATCACAAGGAATAATAGAATTACGCATTATGTCAAAAACATAGATGTTGTAATCATTATAAACACAACGCATATAGTGTTGTTAAATGAAATGATGCTAAAAACATTTTAGAACTACCTATTATTATGCCACGTGAAAATACGGATGAAATTTATTATGCTTCATAATATTATGCCTTTAGACAG
This sequence comes from Musotima nitidalis, assembly GCA_949126915.1. Classification (NCBI taxonomy): domain Eukaryota; kingdom Metazoa; phylum Arthropoda; class Insecta; order Lepidoptera; family Crambidae; genus Musotima; species Musotima nitidalis. The sequence goes on along the minus strand of OX421418.1, from coordinate 10,374,676 downwards.
TTTTGCCTCTTCAAATATATACGTAGGAAAAATTATCTGACTGATATTAGGGTTATGCCATTTGATGATAATGCCAATTGAAGTTTAGACAAACGACTTTAGTACCATCGACATTATGCAAAAAGTTCCGCCCCCGGGTTTTTTTTTAAGTAGATGTTAAGTACAGAACTGTAGTAATAAATTATATTTTTTTCTAAATATGAACAAAAAATATTTTTCTGTTAGGCTATACATGTTTACAATTTAATACATACACCTAGTGTCTCTCTATAAACACTTTAAAAATATTTACTGTTTTTAAATTGAAAATTCGTTGCAAACATGTTATTGCAATATTTTAATTAAACCGTCAGCTGAAGTACGCATGTGAAGCGAAAATCTTTTTGAATGATAAAATATAGTGAAATGTAGCCGTTTGTATCACATCCTTTTATTTAGGTCAGGATAAAGCAATGCAATTAATGGGCATGTGTACTTTATTCTGGAGTGTTCGGAACAGTTCAATTATTGCGAGTAGAGAGGGCTCAAGCGGTAAATAGCTGTAATCAATAAGAGACCCGAAAGCTTCAGCTCTGCGAGTTTAAAAGGAGGTATTACTTCTAATACAGCGCAGATATTGGGCTGGGAACGCCGAATGAGGAGCAGGCTAAAGACACGATACATAAATTATGAAGGGATTTTTTTCATTTCAAAGACAGACAAAGGCAGCTTTTAAATTATGTCTGTACTTCATCCATAACTCAGAAATAATACCAACAAAAACAGAACTGTAAAATCTTCCGAAATTGAGTTAAATATGGCAGCATTAAAAAAATGTAGTGCTCTAAAGACGTTTTAATAGTTACAAAATGCTCGCTACTGTCATTGTTAAATACAGTTTTTAGTATGGTACTACTAGTTTCGTTATTCTCATAGTGGTAGTAATTTTTCTGATAGAAAGCTGTTCGCAATACTGTGTTCCATGTTTTCCGGTTTGAAGGATGCTGCAGCTGAGTGATATCTACCGCACAGTTTGCTATTTATTTTACAATGTAGCCAGCTTTGTTGCCTTTTTAAAACGCCTAAAGGGATGAAAAGAAAAAAAACGTTTGGGTTGATAAAATGAAATCGCGGGCTGTCCCTCACTATTGACATCAAACGTTGTGGTACTGGTTGTATGTAATGTAACAGGGTTTCGTGAATTTAATATTCCATTCTCCCCACTTTTAAATCTGATATCATAGGCTTTGATTTTATTTTTCTATACGAAATATCGGTAATCAATCTTAGTCAGTTTAACAATTTTTTTTGGTTACTTCAAATGATCACATTAAATTTCGGATAATCTTATTAAAATATGAAGTGAAAGATTAAAAGTATTTATAATATTGCAAAAGAAAAATCGTCATCAATCTCGGTCTCAAAAAAGTTTTATATTTTCTTATTATATAATTCAAGAAAAAGTCGATTGATATTGCAACGTACCTATCACCCAGTATTGACTGGGACTCTAAAACTGATATCAGTAATTAGGGATTGCTTCTCTCTTTGCTGGGGGGGAGGGTCTTACTATCATCTGACACTGCAGTGGTATCAAAGTGCCATAAAGCTTTTATTATATCTACTGAAAATCATCACCATCTCAGTCCATCCTAAAAATAGTCCTCCCCAATGGTTTTCCACATCGATCAATCTTGAGCCGCTTGCATCCAACGCTGAAACGCTCTCAGTATAAGTATTTTTAACTAACTTACACTATCGTCCCAGTGTTGGTCATGTAGACATTGTTGTTCTGAGGCTGCATGATATCTTACCTAAAGGTTTCCTGTGTAAGGGCGAAACACGTGTCTTGTTGTTCCTCGATTCTACGGGATATTAAAGTTGCGCGGGAATTTTCACAAAGTTATTTTTTAAATCATCACTTGCTTACAATGAATTTCGCCTGAATTCATAAATTACTTTACTACGTTTTCCAATACAATACCATGTACTAATTGCAAATAAATATTACATTTTAATTAGATAACAATAATATGACAATATATTAGGTCGGGGAAAAAGTCTTTTCGCATAACGTAGGTATAAACTTATTATAAAATTTTTTTGACTGTACTATTTGTGTCTGGCTGGTTTTGGTAACATTAAAAAGGTTCCATTATAAAGAAAAGAAAAAAATAAAAAAAGTTGTTTCCCGCTATTTTTCATTTGTTTTTCTCTCCGTAAAAATGAGTGAATCTAATGAAGAAATTCGATACATTTTAAAATTTTATTATAAAAAAGGCAAAAATGCAACTCAAGCAGTGATAAAAATTTGTGATGTTTATGGACCTGATGCAGTGTCAGTAAGAGTAGCACAAATTTGGTTCAAACGTTTTCAGTCCGGAAATTTTGATGTTAAAGATGCACCTCGCTCTGGTCGCCCTGTTACGAATAAAATGGACGCCATTTTTGAAAGAGTGGAGCAAGATCGGCATATTAGTAGTTACGATGTAGCTGAAGAACTGGGAATTGACCACAAAACAGTTTTGACCCATTTGAAGAAAGCTGGTTATACAAAAAAGCTCGATATTTGGGTGCCACACGAGCTCACTCAAAGAAACTTAATGAACCGTGTACTCATTTGCGATTCATTATTGAGACGTAATGAAACCGAGCCGTTTTTGAAGAGATTGATAACTGGCGATGAAAAGTGGATCACGTACGACAAGAACGTGCGAAAAAGGTCGTGGTCGAAAGTTGGCCAGGCTTCACAGACTGTGGCCAAACCTGGCCTAACACGAAATAAGGTGATGCTGTGTGTATGGTGGGATTGGAAGGGCATTGTTTATTATGAGCTTTTACCGCCCGGCAAAACCATCGATTCTGATCTTTACTGCCAGCAACTGATGAGATTAAAGGAAGCAGTCGAGAGAAAACGGCCGGAATTGATCAACAGGAAGGGTGTGGTCTTTCATCACGATAACGCTAGACCACACACATCTTTAGCCACTCAGCAAAAATTAAGAGAGTTCGACTGGGAGGTCCTAAGGCATTCACCATATAGCCCTGACCTTGCGCCTTCAGATTTTCACCTGTTTCGGTCTCTGCAGAATTCTTTAGGTTCTGTAAGGTTGACCTCAAGAGAGGACTGCCAAAACTATTTGTCCCGTTTTTTTGATCAGAAGTCCCAAAGTTTCTACAGTAACGGGATAATGTCTCTGCCCACAAAATGGCAGAAAGTTATTCAACAAAACGGTACATATATATTGTAAATAAATGTAAATAAACTTTGAAAAAAATGTTTTGACTTTTCATACAAAAATACGAAAAGACTTTTTCCCCAACCTATTATAATACCCTATCCAGTACACCCAAAATAGTGTCAGAAAACATTTTAATGTCTACGTAGTACACCAAACGCGTTCTTTAGATACGCCATAAATCATTTAGATGTAAATACGTATGTCAATCATATTGTAGCACTCTCGATCAATCACTTTCCTTTTGCATGGAAATTTACAAATACGATACGTTACGTGATGAAATACTCAAATTGTTGTCTTGTTTTTCACAAAGTTTTGTTTCGCATACGAAGTATGTATACAATTTCAAAATTAATTTGACAAACGTATACATTGATACTTCTGTCTTTTGGTTATTACGACCAAAGGAGATATAAGATCTCAGCGAGTTTTACTTTTCATTAGATTACTTACAAAAAGTTAAGCCATATGAAAATATACAATGTGAAAATTTCACACAGAGTGAATCATATCATGAGTTGTTCTCCGAAATATGTGCTGTACTATCGGAATTTGTTTGTGTCATTTTAGTCCGCACTTTTTCCCAAAAAAAAATAAAATGTAGGGTTTTCCACTCAATGGAATACATTGAATGTAGTTAATATTTCCGTTATTTGAGATATACTCGCATTTCATGTCATTTAGAAAGGTAAAGGAATCTCGAAAGTCTCGAATGTTGTTATAATAGAATACTAATTTTCTGGCATGCATCGACTACTTATCATCAAGCAGGAAAAAGTCATCACATTGATATGTGTCATATTAAAAAAGATGCATGGTAAGATGGCCTCCAAAAACTGTCTTACTGCGGCATCGTATGAAATTGTCTTGACAAACTTTCGGAAAAATATTTTAAGGATATGTTATGTTTGTATGTATTATTATATGTGTGTGCTCATAACTTGTCATGCCATCTGTTTTCAGACATAGTTGCGGTTATGTTGTATTCTGTCTCTCTGTAGTCGTCCGCTGTTTGATAGATTACATAAGTCCAATGTATATGGAATTCATACATTCATTCGTTTCAAAAATACAAGTACATACATACATAAAATACAAGTAACCAAACTTTTATCAATATTAATAAACTTATTTCATATTCTTCAAGTGAGCCTCTTTATTCTTCGACTTACATTAAAAATACAGATTTGCTGCTTTCATCAATCGCTCGAAATTATATCAAAATATTATGCATCCATTCACGTCACGAGAGCACTTCGTCAAGATTTAGCTGATAGTTACTATCGATCCAGACGTTGAAGGAGAAGAACCGATACTTAACTTTTAATTTTAAAACTCACATATTTTAGTTCATAAAGTAACTTCTGTATATTCTTAAGGAAAATTGCGTGTATGGTTGTGAATGAACTTGAAGTTCATATGCGATAGGTTCACTTGAATGTTTGATAATAAAAAACTGTGTATTTTTTAAACTTTATGTGACGTAGGTTTAATAAACGTTACAAATGGTAATTGTATTTTATAGGCTACAAATCTTATTTTTGTTTAATAAAAAATACAATTTACAAGTTTCCAATAGTGAGAAATTTACAAAAATTTAGGTAAATGTGTAAAATTTTAACTACATTTTTTTTACAGGTGGCAGGCAGAATACAGGTTAATTTTGTTATTGTCCTTCATTACCGTCGTTTAGTCAAACAAATAGAAACAAACGGTACAACCAAATTCTAAAGGCTAATAAAAATGCTTGGGATTAAACTGCCGTTTCATAAAGGCTATTCTAATATTCAATGAATGACTTAAAACATGAATATTGTTAATGTTATATTATATTGCATTGTATAGCGTCACAGACAAATGAAGATTGTAACTAACCAATCGATAATTTAAAAGAGCATAGCCTTTGAGTTTCTTGCCAGTTCTTCTTACAGAGCGGTGGCTCGGAACTGGCACTTAGATTCACTTACACTTAAATATTTTTTGTTTTTTTTAATTGTTTGGGTGCAGGTGAATCTAAGCTTCGTGATTTTAATATAATTATATTTTATTTGTTTTTGTTATTTTTTTATAATTTTGACGTTTTCAAGTACTATGTAATAGTTTATGAAGAAAAAAGTATTTGATTTTGATTTTAAAAAAGTATGTAATTTTTGATTTTATTTACAGTTTTCTTCTCCAAAAAATTACATGTAATGTTAATATTATGTATGTAAATTGTAACTTACAACTACAAATTTTTACATAAAATATTTAATCGAAAACTATAAGCGTTTTGCATACATGTAAACGTTTGTAGGTTTTTATATGTGAAATACTTACATCATTGTAAAGTTTATTAAACAGCACTTGTCATACATCTTAACAATTATATTATTATAACTTATTTACACAATTGTCTAGTAAATGTTTATTTAACAGGCACCTGCTGTTACATTTTTTCAAGCCACTTCATAGATTATCTATCATGGCTTAACAACTACTCAATAACCCGATAACCTAAACCAACGGCAGAACTTATTTTCCGAAGCACAGCAGATTCCGATATTAATGGTCACCCATCCAAGGACTAACTTAAGTGAACTCTGTTTTGCCGTATTGCGAAGCTACAGGCGCTTTAAACTTAATTAAGAGCAACTTAATTATTGAAGAATCATTTTATTAAGAACTCTCACAGTATATGCCCACAATTCTGAGCACACATAAAGATATTAGGGCACCAATATATCGGTTTATGCATCGTCATACGGGACAATGTTTTGAGCAGTCACGATGGACGTGATGAAACTTGCATCGTTTCACAGATCCCATCGAGCACAGTTTGATTGATAAGGGTAGGGCCGGCCGATAGTGCGGTCACGTACGGACTACGACGGCCTCGATTTTAGGATACATCTGAAATACTCGAAACCCGTTCGAACACTTTAACATCTGCCCGGGTTGACGTCGCGTGCCCCTTACGGAATAGACGAATGGCTTAGAATAAAGTTTTAAACATGTTTAGACTTGTCGACAGTTACAAAATGGCGCCGCGCGGTTAGCGTTTAGTTGGAATTGTTGGCGAGTGAATCTGTTTTGTACTAAACAAACATATCATGTTTCATAATGTTGTATTTTATTTCAAATACATATACTGGTTTATTCTTGAGAAAAGTATTATGGAAATACTAGCGACATCGCATGGTACGAGGCGAACAACTAAAAAAACCTTACTGGTGGAGTCACGTCGAAGTCAAATTTAAAGACAAAATGTTCTACTCTAAAAAGATAAAGTAAAACTAAAGTACTAAATCTCTTATAAACGTCAACTTAAAAACTAATGTGAAATGGAGCTTGGTTTAGAGCTAGTTGCAACTAACAACACATAAAATTTTATTCTTTAGCCATTTGAAGAGGATTTACTGTTCTACAAAGATTACATTCAGTAAACCTTATATAACAAAAAGTCACTTTGATTTGGGTATAAAGTTTCCAAAATTTACCGCTATGTTGATGCATTCCTATTTGACCTGCAGTGGAATTGATGTTCCTTTTTTCTAGAAAATAAATGTTTAGCTTTTTATTTAATAGGGAAACTTTAAATTCTCCTAAGAAAATAAGCAAGTCTGGATTTTAGTCGCATTGAATCTAACAGGATTGGAATCGCAGCATTTAGAGATAGTATGAAGTGATTTCGATTCCGTTTAGTACACCTAAGATAGCAAGTTTGGCACTTGGTTTCTGTGCAGTGCACCCCCACATCATTAAACGGGGAGTTAATGCAAACTTTAGGTACGAACTTTAACTTAGCTAATTGTAAAATATATGGTTGAAGACGTTTTTATATGAATCCAGAGTGGAATATAAACTTTATAGTGTTTATGTCAGTAAGTTTTTAAGAGTTAAGTTAAAAGCATGGATCGTTTTTGAAAAAACTTTGTCTAAAAACAGGCAAATTATTTTTTATAGGTATTTAATATACTGATAGCAATTTATGCAAATTTATATATACATACATAATATCACGCCTGTTTCCCCGAAGGTGTGTAGGCAGAGGCATATTATACGCCCACACTTCGTCATTTATATTGTTGGTCCCACGTAATAGGTGGCGAGCCTATTGCCGCTTTGCGGGCACTTTTATATTCGCCAGAGCCTCGTCCGTTGATCGGCAGGTGCACCGCTTGCAGGTGAGGTGGGCTTGGGCTCCTCAGATCTTGGCAGGAGCCCTATACACCATAAATGTATATATAGTAGAACTAAAAATGCTCACCTTCAATACACGTGTATTCAGGCACATTTTAATTTCTATTGTTTCCTGTCTCCCAGAAGGCGGGCGCTACTACTAAGATTCATTCCTTTAAAAAAAACCAAAAACGTCATCATAACTTTTTTTAAAGACATTTCTATTGTTTCTATAGTTTGTCTCTATTAAAATGTTAGTGTAACAACAAATAAATAAGAGTGTGAGATGTAGTTTAATTCCAGAAAATTTGTATCCAGGTGAATAAAATGGAAGTGCTTTCACAGTCCAAGAATGTGTCCGCACCTAGCAATATCAGCTGAAGCGCCGAGTGTTTCTATTGCCCAGGACATAAAACTGCAAATTGCACAACAAGACATAAACTTGAATGGGGCACTGTACTTCCATTTGCTGGAAATAATATGTTTCAATGTGTGGACGTATCATACTACCATTGGAGGACTGTATTGTGTAGGACAGGTGTTGTGAGATTTATCTTATGTATGTATCAATTGAAACATTGCAGCACTAAACAGTTAAATGAATACTTTAAGGAATTTCGCCTATAAAATTGGCCGTTAAGTCATTTATAGATTTCATTAACATAGTGGGATAAATGGTATGTTTTTGGGTAGGTATCTTTTATATCAATAGGTAGCACGCTTAGCTGTAGGACAATTATGAAAATTTAATATATTTTTTTAGCCGTTTTAATAAATTTACGTTTGCCGAATTATTACTTAGTTTTTCAACTTCAAATAAAAAATTTAAACAACTGACTTTTTGTTTCCTTAGTAAATCTTAAAACGTTTTCAGAATCTCAACTTTAATAATAATAAAAATTAAGAGGTACTTTGGCTAAAGTGGCCAATTCTTAAAATTTGTCATCCGACCATCCTGTATAGTAAAATATATATACATAATATATGAGTAAAAATTTTAACCTATGTAATTAAAGACTCAAAAATATTTCATTTCAACTGTTTTAATCAGAAATTATTAATAATTAATCGTAGTAGAGCCGTTACTAAAAGCTTTAATAATCCCGAAACTGAATAAAGTGTATATTAACAAATAACTATAATTAGATAGGTCAAGTGGGTAATTAATAGGTCAAGAAATATATTCCTATCGCAATTTGTAATACTGACAGAATATTTTGACGAGATTGGAGCACCGTGCCAGTTTGTTTCATTGTCCCTTACAGATGATCGTTTCAAACAAGCGAATCTTTTAACTTCTTCTTCGTTTAATATGTTTTTATATAACCGAACATCCATTGCTATTTCATTCGTACAATACTCATTATTTTTTATCATAACATCCCCATTGTAGCGAATATAAAAGCAAACTTCGTGTTTCAGTAGAGTATTTATTCGAAGTTTTATAAAAAAAAAATGTTAATAACCGTAAACGGAATGTTTTCGTTAGTTTTTCATTGTACACCTCCAGTTCTCGTGAAAAAATATTGAGTAAAATGTAGTCATCATTCTCGTGAATAAAGGCAGGTATTGTAACTTTGATAGAGAACTTGTGCGGCGACAGCCTAGTGGCGAGACCCCTTGCCTTTTAATTCAGAGGGTCTCGGGTTCAAACCATGGCACTGATGACTTTTCAAAGTTATGTGCTTAATTATCGCTTGCTCCGTGCCTCGGAAAACACGTTAAGTCGTTGGTACCGACATGAACATCTATGGCAGTCGTTATTGGGAAGTCAGTGCCTTTTAACATCCTGACAGCTGGTTTTACCATAGAATAATGTTTCCCTTTGGGTTGCGGAGGTCACACGGCAGTCGATTCACGTAATAACTTCAGTTATTCAGTCAAATCTGGTTGAACTAGTGAGCAGACCCTGGGACCTATGCTTAAGTTTAGGTCAACCGGGATAATGCTAGGATATGATGATGAGTGTAAATTTGGTAGAGGAAAAAATCTATAAAGAACGAAATTATTACGTTACAATTCAATTCAATTCAATCATTTTATTTCAGATAAATAACAATCCATATTTTGTTAGTACAAGTATGACTTAGCCTAATGTTAGTATGTATATTATTTATCTACCACTACTATAAATAACAAACTAAAGCAAAAAAAACTTACCCAATTTCGTAGAAGGGGAGAGTCAGATATTATAAAATAAATTTATGTTTAATTGGACTTATTTCACTATGTGATATGATAATTATGTTGACATACCCGTATATAGTATTTGGTAACCCGTAAAAATGTTTTATAGAAAAGAGCATCAAAACTTGTGTTTGTATAAAAACAATATAAAAATAGATTGTTCAATGTCTAGTTCTAATATGTACAAGTATTGTCGATATAAAGGTGTATAGGGCTCCTACCAAGATCCGAGGAGCCCAAGCTAACCTCACCTGCAAGTGGTGCACCTGCCGATCAACGGACGAGGCTCTGGCAAACATAAAAGTGCCCGAAAAGCGGCAATAGGCTCGCCACCTATTACGTGGGATCAACAATATGGTGAAGTGTGGGCGTATAGTATGCCTCTGCCTACCCCTTCGGGGAAACAGGCGTGATATTATGTATGTATGTATTTATCGTCGGTACTGTAAATAGTAAGTAATCAATAGGATATAATAACTTTATATAGGTCAACACAATGACATACAAATAATTAAATTAAAAAATGAAATAAAATTGTGAAATGTAACCAATATGGTTTCCACTCAGCTTGTGCCAAGCATAAGATAACTTTGAAAAATGCTTTGACGCTGCTTTAAGTCATATTTTTGTACTACTAAGCTTAACATAGTGATCCCAGTACTTGACTGACCTCTGTGCACGCTGTTTAACTTTTGTGATAAGTTTCTACTACCTAGTCTCATGAAGGCGCCCGAGCTCCTGACTTTAACTCAAAGTCGCTAGACTTTATAAATGTACAAATATAAATTGCTATGATAAAAAATAGTTTAATCTTATTCTAGCTCACATATGCACCTGCACATTGCACACATATGCACATTCACATTGCACACACACGCATTAACTTACAAGACACTCATAACTTAGAGTTAAACAGTAGGAGAATTGTTTGGGATATTAAATAAAATGTATTAAAATTAAAAAGTATCTACGTGTAAAGCTTAAGATAAGATATATAATATTGTTGGCTATGGAAGAGCGGAGGCTCTTACTACAGGCATTTTATGCTTAAAAGGAGTCTCCACATAGTATAAATTGTAAATAGAAAACGTTTGAAGAAATAAAACATTTTGTATTGTATTTAGCATCATCCCGGTTGCCCTAGATTTAAGCTTAGGGCCCAGGCTGAATTTCAATTGAAGTTCAAAAATAGTTTACTACCTACTTACTAAATCCAGGATCTCTCAAAAGTACTTAAGCCAATTTTTTTTACTCGTAACCGGGTATTAACTTAAATCATATATACCTAATTTGACAAGCCTTTTTTATCTGTAAAATTTAACAGGCAGTCGAGGCTGGTTTCAGTAATCATTTAAAAAAGTTTTTTCTTCTTTGTAAGCTACGTAATCCCTCATTAGTATTAGGTAGGTGGTAATTTATTTTAGTGTGAAGTAGTGAAGCGGCGGACAACAACTAATTAAACAAAATTTAAACAAAATTAATTAAAAATAAATCAATAATAAATATTTTCTAACAATTACACCAATTATTTAGTTCCAAGATAAGTATCATTAAGAACTTGTGTTATGGATACTAATTAACGGATAAACATACATAAATACTTTTTTTTTTTTTGTAAATACATACTTAATTTACATTGGGAAACACCCAGACCAGAACAAATATTTATGTTCATGCACACAAATATATGTCCTGTGTGGGAATCGAACCCACGACCTTGGAGCGGAGAGCGGGTATACTCGCCACCACGCCATATCGGTCGTCAAAGAATTAAGATATTATAAAACCATTTACTAAGCAATTAAAAGACTTACTGATTGCGATATAACACACTTCACGAATATTTCCATTAAAAGCCTATAGTGATTTATTATATAAATTATAATTTAATGTTGTATATAATAATAATATTGTATAAATATTGTTTTTTGTCGATTTTATATTTGTGTTTTAGTTTCTTATATTATAGAATAATTAAGTATGTAGTTTTGTTATATGTTTAAGTTCCCTCTCAATTTGCAGTGCCCCTACAATATTCATTCTTTATATTACTTGTTTACTTGATACAATAAAGATTTATGATTTATGAACTTTACTTGTAGCTGTGCGATATTCAGTACTTGAAATTATCAATGAAGTTAGGCAGGTTCACAGAGTCAATACTTGGCGGGTGATTATTAGTGAGGTGAGTATCAAAAATCCATGCGTCATTTAGCCGTCGGTCCCGGCTATCACAATATGATAGTCGTTAAGCCAATTATTAGGAAAATACCGGGGACCGTCAGTATTACTGCGGGTATTTTTACATGTAGGTCATACAAATCGTGGGCGTTCATTCGTAATAAAAATAAATTATAAATAAATTGGGTTTACATACGCGCGTCCTTAGTTGACAGGCATTAAAAAAAGACTATGAAAAAAACCTTTATTCATTGTCACCTCTTTTTAATTTACAAATAGCTAATTAAAAATAATTATCAATCAAATAATAAAATATACTTTTGTAAATATACCAATGTTTTGATATCACAGATATGTTTAAATTAAAAACAGTAAAATCGTTTTTTTTAAGTAGTGTCTTTATTTATATAAAATAATTATAGAATAATATTGAAGCCACTTCACAGATTTTACCGTTTGTAAAACCTTAAAGATACAGTTGATCAAAGATATACAAAGGCATTTTCAGTGCGCAATCTCGGTTTATTATCAAAAAAGTTTCATTAGGAGGGAAAGTTGACGGATGTTTGCGCTTTATCGTGCAATTCATTTGCGTGCGGCGCGATCCGCGGCAGTAAATAATGGGGACGCCGAGTTCACAGCTCGTGCTCTTCCACCACCAGCTCCCCGATTCTGGTAACTTAGTGTTCAAGTCTTTGATATATTTCCTTTGTGTGTTATGAAGTTCTATCGGTCTACATATGATCTATATAAAACTTAAGTAAGAATTGAAAATGTTTTATTTAATTTATCTATCGATACAAATAGGTAATATGTATGAAAACTCTCGTAAGAATTGTAAATTTTTATAATTTACGAAACTGAAATCTGTGATGTATTTAAATAATTCTTCGTGACCGCCGGTGGTTCTGTCCGTACGGTTTTAGAAATTTTGGCGCTTACTTTTTATAACTGAAAAAAACCGAGCGTTCAAGTACAGTAGCAGTCATAAAAGAAAAAAAAATATTTTTGATTTCACACATCGCTTATAGGCCCAAACTAAGCAGATATAGATTAGATATTGGTATAAAGATAACAATTTATTTTTTAATAAAAATAGACTAAAACTTCTACAGCGTTGACTTATATAATACACAACCTTTGGAGCGATACCCGTATTATAATACAGGTATTATAACATATCTGTTAGAATACTCAAAGTATATTTGCACTTCTGGATTCAAATTATACAATATTAGCAATACAAATGTCCAAGTAAGCAGAATTAGGGTAGGCACAGATTACTGCACACTAAGTTTGTCTTGCCCCTCGTTACGCTCAGCAGAATACACTGAGCAAACTTTGTTGTTATTGTACTGGTTCCTGGATTTTATTCCACCGCAAAAAATACTCTGAAAACACTGCCGTGACAAGGGAACAACAAAACGGGGAGATAGGACTGTGTGGATATTGTAACTGATCGTCTTTTAAACAAACTTTACTATTTTTGCGTAAAATAAACCTTTGGAAAGAAACGTCAATACGTTGACTTATAAAATAAATAATTAGGCCTCCTAAGACGCCCTCTATAGGTTTTGTTTATTTTTTGACTTTGCAAATATTTTTGTTTTGCGCAATTGGATTGTTAGTTGGAGATGGAAACTATAGAACGCGTTCGGTTTTCGTTGTTCCTCGACGCATACGCTAACTTGTTATATGTGCTATACAATTTTAGGCCCCATCATAAAAAGAGATGTGAATCCTAGATTTCATACTCCATATACTATAAGGGTTATTTTCCTCTTACATTTCAGAACATTTCGTCCTGATCGGATATCGGATCATTGAGGAACATGCCTAGCCTATTGCCACTTCAATCAGTTGATTATCTAGGTATATACAGTATTTCTTTATCTACTTCTCTTAGCTACGCGCTACGCATAACTCAACTGGAGATATTTGTGTATTCAAAAGCACGCTGTGATCATCTTCATACAGTCATTAAATACTATATAACTATGTTTTATTGTTTTAAATACGTATTGTATATTACCTATGAAGACTCTATTTTTTTCACCTTGTTCGGTGAAGTTTTAAGTACCATTCTTTGTCAGTAATTTAAAATTATGAAAGGACCCTCACCAAAACGAACCACTGTATTCACTCTCTGCTCTATAGTTTACATTCGCCGAATTTAAATTACCTAATAAAAACATAATACTGTATTGTATCCCAACAATAATTGAGGCGAACCCATTAAGTAATTACAATACTTGTGTCGGTCGTACCGATTGGTGAGGATATAATATTATTTCATAAACTTTCATGGTTTAACGACATGGTTAGGTAATGTTTAACTAATATTGATTTAAAATGTCATTGCCATTTCAGTTTAAAGATAAGAGGAAAAAAACGATGTTTTAAATAGAATTAGCCCTAATCAGCAAGACACCCCTAGTCTCACTGAGCTACAAGTTCTTGCTTACTACTTTAAACGTTTCTCAACTGAGGTCTCGTGTTGATTTAGGCCTCATAGAATCAACCACAGATTTATTTAAATGACTGTGGTGTCTTCATTTGCATAATTGGCACACATTTAAGGAATATATACAGGTTGGACTCGTCACCCGGCCTAAAAAAAGAGGAGGTTACATCAAAATGAAAAAAGTGTAACGGCTTTAATTGTGTTTTTAGGAGTATTAATTCTGTCTCTTGTCTTATTAATGAAACGCCGTAGCATTTCGTACTTCTGTTTATTAATTTACTACAGTAAGGAAAGACAATACAGCTTTATTAAGAAAGGGAGGGTTACGGCAAACAGTATTGCAACAATAAACGAGAACAGTAAAAAAATAATTTAGCTACACGACGTAACAGGACGTAATAATGTTTACGTACTGCCTACATTCGGAGTAGGTTTCATTTCTTAGAACATGTGTTGCAATATTGTGTTATGTTAACCTTATTGTTTCTTTACAATAGAAAATTGTAATAAACCATTAGTAAAATAATTTTAACATTTATTTTCCAAAATAATTTAATAATCTTTTTTTTTTCTTTGTTTTACGTCGGTAACAAAATGCATTTACGCACTGCCTTTCGGCCAAAGGGGGACCGAAATGGGGTGTGGGACTCACCACCGGCAGACACGACTGCTAGCAGTAAAACCTACTAAAAAATCTTCCGGCGACGCCCGCCGCTTGTTGAGAAAAAACGAGGGCCAGTACCTGGGTTGCAGCGTCTGACACCCCGCCTGCGGCCAACGTCCCCCGGAACAAAACCGGGAGGATTTCCTCAGAGAGGCCCAATGGACGCGCCCCACCTACCTCCTTGTGCGATCATAGCGTGTGTAGCTGACTTCTCGGAGGATCCATGGTTAGACAGCAGGGGCCCCCTGCCCCCGCTGCCTAAGACCCACCACGACAAGGTGGAGACCAGTCGGGGGGGATATGGGTGTACCCTACTAATATCTACGGAGCCCAAGCCAACCTCACCTGCAAGTGGTGGACCTGTTGATCAGCCACCTATTACGTGGGACTGACATTGTAATTCGCGAATTGTGGGCGTATGATAAGCCTCTGCCTACCACTTCGGCGAAACAGGCCTGTATCATTTAAAAATTGATAAATATATTAGTAATAAAATTACTCATAAATTAAAAAATCGATGCAGTCCAAAAAGCAAATATATAATAAAGCAAATGTATGCCTATTTCCTAATGAATGCCTTTCAGCAGGTTGTTATTACACTATAATCATGTAGGTATGTAATGTAAAAATAATTAAATTTCATATCATTACGTAGTCGAGCCGCATTCTAGGTTTATTCAATGTAATGACATATGTTACGATTACGTACGCACAACACGCCTATCTGGCGCTGAATATTCAACCATATTTACAGGTGCCGCGTAAAAGAGTCGCGGAATTTAAATTCTACGCAGATTCATGTATCCAAGTTTGGAAACAACTCGGATTTATGATTCGTTATCGCGCCCGTGGAAATGTAACTTTTTTTATGCAACTTGTCGAATGTTTCAAATTAAATTATAGACCTGCGCAGTTGTAATTTACTTCAGCGTTTGCATAACACTACAAGTTAAAGAGTTACGACATTGGCTTCTGGGTTTAAGAAAGTTGTAACTTACATAACATTTGAAAAATGAAAAAAATAAGGTTTTAATACAAGGATTGGCATAGTCATTCGTAGTAGTTAAAATGTATGTATGATGTATTATAAATGTACGTATGTGAGAGGAGGCTCGTGCTCAGTAGTGGGACGTCAATGGGCTGAGATGATGATAAAAATTGTTTTTAAACAAGAGCACTAAAGTCTGTTACACTTTCATATTTATTTTTCAAATTACATATTTAAAATTTTCACTAAACTCCGAAGAAGCACTTAAGAATGTCATATTTTTCTATATCACAGAGAAAATAACAAAATTCATTATACAATGGTTTCTATCTGCGGTTACGTCTAATGCACCGAGCCATGGATCATTTTATTAACAAGCTTTAATATTTTACAGCACAATGCTTGATAAAACGTAGACAAAGTAGCCGTGGACTGAAATCAGCTTTGAAAACACGTCTAACTAAAGTCATTTTCAACACGGACAAAACTAGATAATGGAACGACAAAGCGGCAGCGTTTCTAAGTTATATAACAAGGCTTTTTCGGTTTCAGGTCACATAAAACTTTCTTTCGTTAAATACTGGTCGTATCTTTCAATTTCCACTAATAGCCCCCACATTTTAACGTTACTATTTTAAATTTTTCATTGTTTCAGGAAATTGGTGCTTTGTGAGTGACCATCTATTCAAATAACGTGACATTTGCGTGTGGCTACAATATAATTTCGATGAGTACAAACAATAAAAGACAGTAAACTTTAAAATTTCGCGTGTGAGTTGAATATAGAGTGTATTTGTTCTGCTTTAAGTGATTTTCGGTTATTTTACAAATTGCAAGGATTGATCATACACTGCTGTTTGTGTTTGGAGCTTCCGAGGTTCGGCTACGAGTTTTAATCAAAGAGGTAAGTTTGAATGGATTTTAGTTGATTATTGTAATAGCATTTTTAGTCAGTTAACGACGTAAATTAAATAGGGTTACATGTTTGGCTCTGTTTTTCTTTGCTCGCCGTTATTGGGCGGATGTGGACCGATACTCTCGAAGAGGTATCGCAGTTCTCGGGAGAATATCTATCCCAGAGAGATACTCGTAACTGTACGCACATAAAAGGCTGAGCTTATGATTACTTTGTAGAGAGCGGAGGTGTGGTCCCCACTGTAGGGAAGGCTCGAGTGGAAGTGCCCGACTTTGACAGAACCTCCCCGGACACTTCAATTGTTAATGACAAATCTAAGTAGCGATTAGCATAAAAATTTTAACTGTAAAACTTATTTGATTACTGTCTGAGGTTTAGATTAGTTAAATTTATTCAAAAGTATTATATGCTCATTACTCAATATCTTTATTGCTCTTTACAGACAAGTTACAATAGGATGTTAATATATATTACAGTTCGTTGTGAAATCAGGCATGGCAAGTAGAAAGAGTACGATATATATGCTTTAAATTAATATATTTAATAAAAAAAAAATCTTTTATTTCAGACTAACAGTTGTCCATGTTGTTAGTAACAATTTGACTTACAAACTAAGTTAGTAATACATATAAGAGGAAAAGTAAAAATAAAAGTACGAAATTAAGGTTGTCAGCCCATTCCCCGATCCCCACGCTTTTTTACATGAAGATCCAGGAACCGACCAAAGACCTCGCAGTCCATTCTGGCTTCTATCATCTTCATGATTCCATTGCTGCCACCCCGCATTCGCTGCAATAACGAAGCAGTCTTTTTGCGCATGATTGTATAAAAACAATCAACATTTGCGTCTGCAAACATGCCAACATTAATGGTTATCAATTATAAATTGTAGGAGTACTACATGGTTCAAATTTAGCAGTAGAATAATAATACTATAATAATAATGGCAATGGGCTAAGCTTAAACAACGGAGGTGTAGTGTAGGAAAAACCTTCGAAGGACTAACAAAAAACAGCATGGCTTTCATCAATATATTTTACGTACGTTCTCTAGTAGTAGTATATCGAATATTGCCAATCTAGAATGTATCTAGAAACACATATTATGTAATATAAAAAGATAAAAACCTTTTGGAGATAACTTATATGGAGCAAATTCTTGATAAATTAGGGCGGATGTTTGTGTTTTTATTTTAATTTCAAAGTTTAGTTAAATGTCTTTACTGCGTTAAATTTTATCATTGACATATGAGTACTTGTAAAAGTAAAATTTATATTTTAAACAGCCAAGTACAGTGTACCGTAGTTATCCGATATGTTTAAAACAAATATGACAAACACTCATTTAACCCATAATAAATGTTTACAGTCCTCAGTGCTGTCGTTTCCAATGCCCTTATAGATTAAATAGATAAAAAACACCCATATCAATAAACATATAATTTGTGTATAAGGAACACTTAACTAGCTCTAGGTTATCTTATAATTTTCACCTTTGACAGTTAATTCTCACTTGTCGCCCCAACTCAGATTATCTTTCTAAGTAGTTACTTACTAAGCACGTGTGGTGAGATAAGGCTTATCCTGCGATCGCGAAGTTTGGCGCATGCAAAGGGTAAATGAAGTTGGTGGTAACTTGGTAATAAATAATCCCTGGTTTCTCATATGTGACCTTTTTGGGAGCGCTCGTAGTTGCGAGGTAAGGTAGCCGGTAACGATAGTTGAGACTAAGCAGCGTTTTCAGAACGTTTACTAAGTTACTTTTGGAAGGTACAGTAAGCCGATAAGCACTAAGTGGATTGAAAGACTACTATAGACCAGTAGCGTGATCAATAGACTGTAATTCAGGGGGTCCTGGGCTCTAACCCTGGTGGTACATATGATTTTTCGAAGTTATGTGCGTAAAAATCGCTTGCTCTGTGCCTTGGAAATAACGTTAACTGTCGTCCCGGCTGTCATGAACATAAATGAATAGTACTCGTAGATGGAATTATGTTTCCCCTGGTGGTCGTTGCGTGTAATAACTAAAATTCAGTCAAACTTGGTAAGACCAGTGAGCAGACTCTGAGCTCTAAGCTTAAGACTAGGGCACAACCGGAATAATGCTAGATGATGGTGGATTAAAGCCCCATACCATGTTTATTCAAACACCTTGCTTTTTGATTAAAGACCGAAACTTTGTAAATAATAACGGTCCGATGATGAAAAAGTATTTATCACTGAACAAATTACATAACACGTTACAATAATGTCTATTGGCGCACACCCACGCTTCGGAAACTTACAATATAACTATCATTTATATTGTAAGTTTCAAGGGGGTAATTCGTTAAGATAAAACGGGCTTAATATACTTGTAAAGAGAAAATAAAATTTACATTTGTGAAAACAAATGGTATGGGCTGACCGAGTCAACAAACTTTAAAAGACGAACTATCGCGACCGACAAATTGACATCAAGTCCACATATCTATGTAACTAAATAGATTTGATGCGAACATGTATTTCGTAGCTCCTACTACTAGCTTATCGATCACACAAACGCACATGATCAACGACTTTATCCTAATCGTTCTATCTAGTGTTGGCCAGGTTTTGAGTTCTTTAAATCCTAAGGGATACTTTATTGATTATTAAGAGTATAGAGTCTTTACTACTTTTATAGTGTCCTAATGCAAAAAGACTCGACTCGTGGAACTGAGTTTTTTTATAGAACTTGAGATCAGAGGCAGACCTTGAGTACATTAAAAAGATCTGAGTGTTATCTTGTCTTTGTGTTATTTTTATTAAAATGTTGTTTGTAAAATCCTTTTCAATCAACTTAGACTTAACCTATCAAGTGACACATACCATACACAATAGTGTTTTTAATTGTCATAATACCGGGAGTAATTAATACGCGGCTTCATAGATTACTATTGCTTATCTACGGAAAGCATCAAACCAGTTATAATTCTCTAAATTAAGATTTTAAGAACTCATATCCTATTTTTTTTTATTGTTGTCCGTTGGTAACTAAATGCGTTTACGCACTACTTTCCGGCCAAAGGGGGACCGAAAGGGGGTGTGGGACTCACCACCGGCAGACACGACCGCCGGCAGCAATACCCACTAAAAATTTTCCGACGACGCCCGCCGCTTGTTGAGAAAGAGGCGGGGGCCAGTACCTGGGTTGCAGCGTCTGACACCCCGCCTGCGGCCAACGTCCCCCGGACCAAAACCGGGAGGACCTCATCAGAGAGGCGCAGTGGACGCGCCCCTCCTACCTCCTTGTGCGACCATAGCGTGTGTGGCCGACTTCTCGGAGGGTCTATGGTTAGACAGCAGGGGCCCCCTGCCCCCACTGCCTAAGACCCTCCTGGCGCTGCTTGACGGGCCCACCTGGCCCGCCCGCTGCGCCCTCCACAGGTCCCTCTCAGTTTCTCCCCCGGTAGTCAGTACTAAGGGCACCCAGAGTCGTCGGTCTCTGGGTGTTACCTTTTCCCGCCCTCCGGGAGGTACTCAGCCTCCCCACCACGACAAGGTGGAGACCAGTTGGGGGGGGGGAGAACTCAAGTCCTAGCCAACACTAGTTCTGCCTGTAATGTAATGACATACGGAGCTTTCGGACGAAATGTGGACACACATCATAGGATTGATTCATAATTTGAAGTTGGGGGACGAATACGTTCAGCTATGAACGGGAATGAATTATTGTTTGACTACGATTCTGATAATGCCCTTAAAGTAGATCTATCTATCTAGTAGAATCTTTTTCATAGTTTAAGATTTTGGTTTAGATAACTTTTTTCTTTATATATAAATTACACCATTTATGAATTAAAAAAACAACTTTTTTTATTTGTTTAAAAAAAATCCTCTGACTATATAAATAAAGTATTGTTTTAAAAAACTTAATCAATACTATTTTAAAAATTATTTAATAAGATTATTGCGACTTGAATTATAATTGGCACAAACTGAAAGTTACATGACAAAATAAGTTGCAAAAAATAAAGCAAGCAAGCAAACTTAAATGCTAAGCAATAATGATACTTACAATATCATTACTTACAAATTTTTCTTACGACATTAAATGTATCCTTCTATTTCGAAAAATATTACAAATTTATCTTACAATATGAATGCACGTACTATTTGAAAAATACTTATTTAGGGCAGTAATAACATAAACAGCAGCCACGCAAATTCAGTTCAGTAGCTGTGTGTAAAAATGTGTCAGGGTGCATAAGTTTTTTCTCGTTTGTGTCATAAAACGTAGAGGTAATTTCAAGCGGCACAATTTATATTTCGCTGCGAACAGTTTCGCGTGTCGGAACACTGAATAAAGCCCTCGCCACTTGCACCCACTCCACTGTGCCATACAAACGTGCACCAATTTACTTTGAACTAAACCTGAATTGAAGCCCTTTGAAAATCTCCACTCTCTCGGATATAAATTGTAAATTTTTAAAACAGATACAAGATTAATGTCAGTTCCAGATACAACTGGGTCAGCTTGTTACAAGTGTGTGATTTTATCCTTTTTCGACGGGATTTTGCTTATTAGATACTTTTATACGGAACTATTTTATATTAACGAACTAAGCAGAGTTCAAGGAGGTCAGTCCTTGCCCGCGTGAACGTTTCTATATTACTTAATAAAGGCGCTTCCGTGCTACTAAAACCACATAAAGTCTTTGGTCGTGTTAGTCGTTAAGTCAAATTAGAAGCCCTATTCGGTGGCTTGAAAAACACATCTGCGTTCGTCAATCCGCACTCGGACCACGCTCTCTGACCTCGGTTTGTGACAAGAGGCCCGTGCTCAGTGGTGGGATATTAATAGGCTAAGATGAAGCTTCAAAGAATTTGAGTAGGGCTCTTCGAAATAGTTTTCATTGAAGTCTTTTCATAAAATAATTTGTATTTTTAAAAGTCAGAAGAAAAGCAACTTGTATCTAAGTAGTTACTTACAAAACTTCATAAATTGCCAACTCATTAATTCATTTATTTATGTCCTACTCAAGGTCGCTCGAGATATTTTGTTTGAAAATAAGTTTTAAGTAAAATTCATAATACGGTACCACGGCGGATTGAGGCAGGCACCTACCTGCTGAAAACGGATCACCCATGCAAGGACTGACTATTTTGAACGCTGCTTAATATTGATGATCAAATATGACTATCAAATCAGTCTCGCGAAGCCACTAGCGCTTCGTTAAGTAGATAAGTACATTAGTTAACCAGAACATTCTCAAGCCTTTTTAATAAGTATGCCTTAATATGCGTAAACTTTGGTCTTATTAAAAATGTACAAAAGGTTTATTCTGGGTCCGTAGGGTCGGTGGGTTGGTAGCACATTGTTTACGGAAGGAGGCTTTACTGCACTATCTGCCTTTTACACGAAGGGACTCCATCACAAAACTCATTTGGCATTCAGCCACCTACAATGCTTCGTGTGAATGCGAGCCAGTTTAAAATACCAGCTTTTTCACCGAACAATTCCGAAGTTACCACGTCCAGCTCAAATAAGACAGCCGGTAAATAATAACTGCCAGAAAACTGTGGTAAAAGTGTACCAGTGGACTGGCAATTAGCATTTTGGTTTGTTTTGTAAGTTGTCCGGGTTTGAACTTTGCAAATTGTGACCAGAAAAGTGCCGCTACTTTGGTAATGAATTGCAATTACTTTGTTTTACACCGTAGATGATAACTTACGTAACTTAACTAAGGGCTACGATTGAAAAGTATTATGCTGAATGTTCATAGAATGTTGGTGTAAGCGTTTAAAGATTAAACTTCTTTGACTAGCTTTAGTTCACGTAGATTTCGATTTTTAATATATCGATAAAAAGCATCGTAAGTTTTAAAGATTTATTTCATCAGTGTAAGTATTTGAATCAACCTCATAAAATCTTGATTTTGTAATATCATAATAGCATTACGTTGTCCCTATCGATATAATCGTATTATTAATAACTTGCCTGTGGCTTCACTAGTATAAGATAATCGAATTCGTAAATTGTTAATTGTAAATAAATCTACATTTCAAAAATTATAAATAAATAAAACTCCTACATCTTGTAATTAATCTAGTCCGCGAGCGAGAGTTTTGATGTTCTAAGATACTGATACAAACATTACATAAAAAAATGTTTGTAGAGTAACATAAAATTTATTGTTATTTTTTAAGAAACAAAAGAATATTATTATTATTATTTCCAAAGTAACATAAGTTTTATATTATGTTTCAGAATGATTTATAGGAAAAATATTTAACAATATAGACACGAAGTCTCGCAACGCAACATTTCGCTCGAGAAATGAGTAAAATGCGATGAAACAAGTTATTGCGATAAATGCATTCCGGTCGGGCGGAGACGCGACGGTTCGTTAGTCCGTTCGTCGCCCGCCGTGCTAGACACTACCACCAACAACTAATCATACTAGGTACTTGTATGTATATATAAGTGTATATGGACTCAAAATTTGTTTGTTTTTATCTAGATGAAAGCACCAAAGAGTCATCAATAGCTAAAATTAAACAGTTTTGACGTAAGCAACTGTAGACTGTCATCTTCATTATCACTTCAGTCATAATTAGGTATTTTATATGAAATTATTAGTCTAAATTGCATGCCGTGGCAACCTCTAATTAAGATTACCCTTTTTTTTATTGAATAATTGCTTCGTGCGTTTAGCATATTTAGCCAGTGTCAAGTAAGAGATATATTAATAACATAAATCATAGTAAATGAGAATGAGAGGTGATAAAGATGATAAATGGTAATTGAGATGCCCTCCCCTCAGCCTCTTGAGTCCTCAGTAAAGATGTGGGACTATACTGAGATCTCACATGGACTTCTTGAGAGAATTTGAAAAGTGATTTTGCATTGTTTTGTTTCATTTAACAATACTCATGTACTTTCACAAACACTTAACGGTTAATAATCCACCGTTATTAGACATTATTGTTCAAAATATCACAAATTTTAGAAAATAAAACAAAACTACAGACATGACGCTTCACTTTTCCGCCAAGAACGAAGATGACACTTAACGTTAAGTTCTTTTTTTTTTCAGTGTATATCTTATGGTGTTCCTAAAAATTAAATAAATGAAAACAAGGCCACTGTTGAAAAATAATTTTTCACGTTCATCGATGTTCAGCCACCTGCTTAACTCCAGCGATGAGTGAGATAATGTATGTTTTTGTGGATTGAAATACCATTTCAGGTCCGCAACAGGTATCTTACAAAATATAAAGTATTCAAGTATGTTTATCCGTTATTTAGTATCCATAACAGAATTTCTTAATGACACTTGTCTTGTAACTAAATAATGTGTGTAATTGTTAGAAATTATTTGTTTATTTATTTATTTAAACAAATAACTGAGTTGTTACTATATGTTTCATTCTTAACTATTACAATCATATCTACGTATTCAAGCACTTGTATAATTGTAAGTGTGTAGTGTGTTGTACAAGTAAAATAGTCATATTTCCTCATTTATTATTCTTGGAAGTTAAAGCAGTGTTTAATAAGAATTACGACGTGTAACCAAGAATTGTTAAACAAATTTGAATTAAAATACATGTTTCAATCTTACTAATCTGTCCTAACAATTTCCTGACGTAATAATTCGCAATGGTTTAAAATTTACATAATAATGTAGCTTGCCCAACACAAGCGGGTGTAGCGTTTTTAAATCCATTTAATATGTTGTAAAAAAAAGACCAAAAAAAAGCCATGACAGTAGCAATGATTAATATAGTTTCCTCAAGTACTTACATATCAATAAATAAGAAGAATTTGAATGGATATGAACATGGATATATAACCGAGTGCATCAAATAAAATGTAATCATTATGTTGGATAGAGTAGGATAAATGTAGTAATTGTCGTACAAAATTGTATAATCAACATTGTAATCAAAACTGATAATTATTGTGTTGTGTTAGCTCACACTATAATAGTCTAAAGGTGAGTATAGACTAGAGAAATTTATCGACATTTTCCATGTTATGTAACGTTTGCAGTAATGATATATAACTGGTGAAAGCTCAATGTAAAATGCTTTTCCATATCATGTAATCGACGCACAGCTATCAGAGAGTGAGCATTTACTTGTAATATTTATTCTACGTTTGATTTCGTTAATGTTCAAATGTATCGCATCAGTGCTGTCTTTGCTCCATAAAATTATACACCAATAAGCTCGTTGGTTATCAAAATCAGGTTGGAACAAAGCGTTGAGTGCCCAGTTCGAAGTGCGTTTCGTTACAAACTATATGTGAACATGTTTGCGGTTCCGTTACAAGTAAACGCTCTTATCTAACCTTCAGGATAATTCTTTAACAAACATAAAAAAAAATTATTTGAGAGATGGAATTCTTCTCCGTCTGTGGCACTGTTGTAAATAGCAGTGAATAAAGTAAATACTGATAAAGTGTTATTTATTTTTACTATGAATATTTATGAGTAGACATCGAAGTACGCTATCAAAATGGTAAAATATGCATGCAAATAAGTATGAAAAAAGGCTAAAATGTACTCTGAAAACAGGTCAACCCGCTGATAGCATCCATAACACTTTTCATGTTTATTCGTATACAAATAATTGAATACTAAAAGCATTTTTGGTCAAACAAACAAATAGGATACGATCGCTTTCAATCAAGCTTTACTGTTTCAACTTGAGTTGAACCTGGTTTGCTGTGCTGAGTATGTTAGCTAACCTGAAACTAGCCATGCTGCACTTGATATAATGCCATCTGTTTGAACCAAATCACTTACTTTGTTGTTTCGACAGATTATTTTGTGGCTCGAGTATGTCATGCACACTTAAATGTCTCTGGGGTGGCGGCGTTATGCGTCGGGTCGTTACGTTCCCTAAAATATGGTTGAGTGAAACGATGGCTGGTTCATTCGTCATACTCGTGAACGAGTGCTGCTTGTGGGGACTGGTCTGCTCTTGTCTGCTATTTTTATTTGTAATTAAAAATTCAGCTAACTGAAAAAAGTTATAATTATTTTTAATTTAATAACGGCACAGCACATCTTTTGTAGTCCTATTATTCTCCTAAATTATTACTGTGTAATATGAAGTAAATTTTGTACTGATGGGAATTTGTTTTTGATTAGGAACGCATAGTATTGTTCGAATGATTATATAGATATTAAGACTAAATTGCTGTAAATGATATCTTACGTAAGACCAAAAATATTTGTGGTTTGCAGCACATTTAATCAATATAGCGTTATTTTTGTTAAAATTATGTTATCCTGTAGCTTGAGTATGTCATGCTCACTTAAATGTCTTTGCGGTGGTGGCTCCATGCGTCGGGTCGTTACGTTCCCTAAAATATGGTTGAGCGAAACGATGGCTGGTTCATGCGTCATACTCGTGAACGGGTGCTGCCAGTGGTCTGCTCATGTCTACTATGTTTATTCGTAATCATGCTCGTATAACTTAAAAAAAAGGTTTTTTTTTTTTTATTTTAAATCTTGTGACTGCAGAACACAGGTTTTTGTAGACTTGTCAAATTGTTTTACTACTAAGTACATTTTCTTGTAACTGGCGGGAGAAAAAACCTTGAAGATTTTCTTGCCCGTTCTTTTACGATCAAGCTCCCGCAGTGAATGGGCGCGCTAGTTTTTAAGTTTTGACGTTCATAAGAGCTCTTTTGAGCCAAACTTGAATAAATGAATATGAATTTTGAATGAATTTTTATAGAGGGATGGCGAAACTATAAATTTCACTTGACTATAAACCCTCTAAATGGTAAAAAAAATATACTTACCTTTTATCTTTCATAATAGCATAATATTATATTGGTAACTTAAATTTGATTATCGCCTAACTGCCATGCAGTTAAAAATTAAGTTCTAAAAATATTAATGAATACTTAAACTTATCCATAGCTACTTTTTATATATTGACTACACAGCCACATAATAATTTGAGCAACAATTCAGTTTGAAACATCTACATGCTAGCTTGCTCGAAGGCGATCTCTCGGGGCAAGTAAGCTTGATGTCTTATGTTGACAGTATGAAGCTGGATTTTAGTGTGTGACAGCATTTCATTTTTAATTATTTTTGGTGAGGTTTTACTAATTATAATTGTATTTTTGAAGTTGATTGTTATCTTTAATTACTGTAATTCGTTTTGTATACAGTTTTAATTAAAGTAAAATAAATAAATAATTAATTAATACATGAATAAATGACTATAGAATGTGGCCAATCACAGTTACTTGAGCAAACTTAACTAAACAACAGATGGATTTCCTTTTACTTTTTAAATTCTTCGAAAACTATTGTCGTTCTTTTTTAGTGTTACCTCGTACCTCATCTTTCAGTGGCTTTGTTTCTTGCTCCTGAGGTTTCATTGTAAGTTCTTACGTAAAAGTAAACAGAGGCTTACAGTAGCTTTACAAGCGCTAACAATCTCCTTGATCTGTGTCGTGTAACGGTATCCAGTCGCGTCTTCAAACGCCTGCGCCTTTTGTTTAAACTGACAGGTAATCAGTCTGACATTCGTGTGCAAGTCTTTTGAGAATGTTGTTTAACTTCTTCATTGAATGTAACCATGTAACTTACGTTTATTTGATGTGATGACAACAAGAATCTTGTATCTATTTATGGAATTCAGTTCTTTACGGTTAGCGATAAAGTTTAAGGTATCGGCCGACATCCCGTGCTGCCTCTGCTTAGATCTTACATTAGGTTATGATTTGAAATAGGCATATATTATTAGTTGCATATTCATATATTTAAATGAGTTTAATAGCTGCGATCACAACTGCTGACATTATAATAACGTAGAAATAATCTACTAACTTGAATAGTCCTAATTGTCCAAATGAGGTCAACTATTGGGATAAGTTTGTGCATATGCAAACATAAATATTGCTCTAAGCACGCTAACTGTAAGTACATTTTGTCGTTACGTGTGCAATTTCCAATTAATTATACGATCTATAACATGATATTGATATGGTCACTATAAAATGATCCTGGCCAACAAAACCAAACTTTAATTTTGGTGCGGTTAAAACTTGCTTAGCTATTGTTTCTGAACGTTATTCTGATGAGGTATCCACAACTGTTATTCTTATATCAGCTCGAATTTTTAGACTATCCTTAATTTAAAAATGTCGTCACTTCGACTTTAACTAAGTGTCACAAGTTTCTTATTGTCTAATAGGTACTACTAAAGATTTTTATTCTGTTTTGCACTTTACTTTGGGTCAACAATGAGTACAAAAGTCGAGAGTAATTGTTTCATAATGCCAAATTTAAAGAAGCATTTTTTTGATAGATAGTCCATATAAAACATTTTGCATGCTGGTTACCTTATAATTACACATTGTAAAGATATTATAAATGATTGATAGAAATCCGATCAGAATAGTAAAAAATAGCCCTTAGCGACATTAAACGAAGAGGAAATTTAAGCATATTTCTGGTACTTTTTACTTCATTACAAAATTGTTTTCATTAGGTCCTAGTTCATTTATTTATTCAAGTTGTTTGCTCCCGGTTCCAAATCTCATTTTCTCCTCCACTACACTGGAGCATTATTTATTTATAAGTACAAATCGTGTTCTTTTCGAGGATAAAGTACGGAATGGAGAATGAGCTTATTTCCAGCTTAAAACATAAAAGGTGCGGAGGTTCATTTCTCTGATTAAACTGATCAAATTGTCTGTGAAAATGAATTTCTTTAATATTCTATTGAGACGGTGTTATTTTAGAATAATCTTTTTATGAAGTCTTAGAATATTAAAAGCTCCATTTTACATATAACTACTTTACATTTTTTTTGTGGGATTACGTTTTTTACTGCTTATAATTTTTAAATGTTAATAATTTCGTTTTCAATATTATGAGACAGAATTTGTTTTTGTGTGAACTATTTCATTGTTTTGTTGTATTTCTGCCTACCTAAAGAGTTTACACAAGTTTACAAAAGCGACTTTGTTTGTGAATGGTGGATGATGGATCATGAAACCGTTTATCGGATTCTCACATAAGTCAAATATTTGCGCCCATGAACACGGTTAGTGGCTTGGTTCGGTATGTTTATAAACATAAATTTATTTATTTAATCAGAACGGAATACACCAATCACACTAATTATCAAAAACAGTAAAAGTTAAATATAATATTAAAATCTCACACATAAATATTTAAGTATGTTTATCTACTCTCTAACCTTAGTACTTTTAACTCTGCAAAATGTGTATGATGTCAGCACATATTAGCTTATAAGCCAACATAAGACAAATAACTGACCTTGTTACTAAGTGATTGCCAATTGCCGACATTTTAGTTCTTCTGAAATTTACAGGACTAGTTGGAATGAGAGTGCACTGGATGTTTAAAGTAGAAATAACATAGTTTGTTATACTACATGATGGGCTGCCTGCGGCACAGAATAGACGATAGCTGGAAAGTGCACCTGCCTTTAAGTGGTACTGTTTTTTCTTGAGAGAAAAATTGCTTTTTCATAATGCTTTTAGTTGGAATATTGGCTGTTGCCTGTTGTTGATGCCTGACTGTTGATGAGTGTTAATATTTTTTCACAGTTAACACATTTTTGTCGCTAGAAAATTTAGCTAAGATTATACAAATCGATTCTGACATTTTATCACCTTAGCCATCCTCATAATATTTTTTCTCAAAGGGTTTAAGGTGTTAAACATAGTCTATAAACGATTGCAGCAAAGGAGCATAACCAGTGCGTTGCCGTTTCTATAAAACCATTTCACATAAGAGACAGGATGAAGTCATGATAAAGTGACACATAAAAAAATATATATATATGTTTGTCTACTGCCATACTCTAATCTTAGGTACTGTTGCAACCTTCTTAAAAGGTTTTCATTAGTAGCTAGATTAATAGAAATATTTGGCGTTTAACTTATCTCACAGATCGATTTTAACACTAGTTAATCCTTATTAAATTATAAACTATTAAAAGTAAAAATGATTTTAAGCTTTTTCTTTCACAGTTATTTATTCCGTTGAATCTATTTCAATGCAAAATGTTGCTGAAAAACTTGTGAAATATCACCCGAATTCGCTTAGTTTGTTTAAGTTTGCGATGGACACGGCCTGGGATATTGGCTATCAAAAACGTGACTCCCATCTCGTTTATATAAAAGAACTTTTTGAAAAAGAGATTATACCTACCAAGGCAGCTTTAGTAAAAAAAGATTTAGTTATTATTATTATTTATGTCGGTGTTTCTCAAGTATATACATACAATCACGCCTGTTTCCCCGAAGGGATAGGCAGAAGCATACTATATGCCCACACTTCGCCAGTTGTGTTGATGGTCCCACGTAATAGGGGGCAAGCCTATTGCCGCTTACAGAGAACTTCTATATTTACCAGAGTCTCGTCCGTTGATCGGCAGGTGCATCACTTGCAGGTGACGTTGGCTTGGGCTCCAAAGATGATGGTAGGATCCCTGTACAGTACAGTCAGAGGCAGTCCTAAAGTGCGAATGTGGTTCGACATACCATGGACCACATAATCATGCGCCCACTGTGCCCAGAAGTATGTTCCCGGGTATGTATCCACCCGTGCTATTGCTGTAGCGGCATATTGGGCTGACAACATATAGCTATTAGTGTGAGAAATTGATGTGTCATCGTCACGACAGAAGACGAATAAGAATCCTCCCAACATCGTAGAAGTCCAAGCCAACCTCACCTGCAAGTGATGCACCTGCCGATTAACGGGCGAGCAAATATAAAAGTTAAGGGGAAGCGGCAAAAGACCCGTCACCAATCACGTGGGATCAACAATAAAATTGGTGAAATGTGGGCTAATATTATGCATTTGCCTACCCTTTCAGGAAAACAGGTGTGATTGTATGTATATGTGTATGCCAATTTCATTGTTTTCTGTAGTAATTTCAAACCAGTTCAGGATTAAAATGACATATATATTATGTGGGTAGAGGTATCATGGCAGTGCCAGATATTCTGCCGCCAAGTTAATTCATGCGGCTTTCTGTTCCGGTTTGTGTAGCTAGTGTAATAGCTGGCGATATTAAATTACGATTGTCTTGGAATGATGAGGCAACACAGTGCCAAGTAAAATTTTGTTTAATTTTTGAATAACTGTAGTCATTATTTCAGGCTTGCCACGTACCTTCAGGTAAATGTTCCTTGGTAACATACTATGAACATAAATCAGTTTAATATAACTGTAACATTAAATGTAATTGCAGAACAGTTTGCGGGCATAGTTTGCATATTACGCTTCATATTATATTTTCACATAATCGACTAACCATAAATAGTATCTTCATAATTATCATCACTCAGTTTGTGATGTGAATATATCTAACAAGTATTTTTTATATCACGGTATTTTTACTTTAATAAATTAACTCTTCAGCGGTAGGCTGAATGGAGTCCCGGTAGCTTAGCGGTTAGAGCAGTGGACCGGTTAGTTACCACGAACGAGGTGATATTTTCTAGTAAATTTTCGTCTTATAATTAAAAATGCAAAATTTCATTAAATGAATATCCAGTCTTTTTTATCAACCTTTTTCAAAAATTTGATACCTTTGTAAAGATTTATATATAAAATTTTGTTACATATTTTAGGAATTAAATGATTTCTGGTTATTTCATTATATAACTTACTTATTTCGTATCCGTTTAACTGCGATTTTTATTGGAGGTTTATTCTCTTATTTATCGAAATTGATAGTGTATTACAGTTTCCCAATCTCTGTTTATAATTCATTAAAGTTAGTGCATGCTCGACAGGCTTCGAATGGGTTGCTTGTTTCCCAGGATATTTACCAAAGTATTCTCCAATCCGACTCTCGGCTCTTGACTGTTCAAATCGAGCCAATCCCGTAAGGAATCAACTGAGAGCTATCTGCTTTTGGGAGTCATGTCATATCCGCAATAAATATAGTGAAACAGGAACGATATCATAGGCAACTCTCGAGACGGTCTGAATAATAATAACTTAAGTCACCCTTCTGCATTGTCAATACAATACCTATAATACTTACTGCATACACTGAGCTCCTGAGATGTTATAGCCCTAACTGACAGTGAACGTCACAGTATATTTCACACCGATGTTTTTTCTTTTTTTGTCTACATTCTATGCACCTTGTAAAAAACAACTACAATACCTATGAAGTAAATGTGGACTTCTTGGCGGGAAAGTGAAGCGTCATGTCTGCAGTTTTGTTTTATTTTCTAAAATTTGTGATATTTCTAACATTAATGTGTAATAACGGTGGATTATTAAACGTTAAGTGTTTGTGAACATACATGAGTGTTGGTAAATCAAACAAAACAGTGCAACATCACTTTTCAAATTTTCTCTCAAGGAGTCCATGTGAGATCCCAGTATAGTCCCACATCTTTACTGAGGACTCAAGGGGCTTAGGGGAGGGTATCTCATTTACCATTCATCATCTTTATCACCACTCATTCTCATTTACTATGAATTATATATTATTAATATATCACTTACTTGACACTGGCTAAATGTGCTAGACGCACGAAGCCATTATTTAAAAGAAAGAAAGAAGTAAATGTGGGTATGTTGGTTTTGTCAAGATAGATAATGCCGGAATGCTCTACTTCCATCAATAAATTAATAAACTTCGGCAGGCGGAATGTTTATAAACGTCACGTAACCTCCTGAAATCCCTCCATTAGACGTTGTTTACTCAGTCAGTGCGCAAATCTTGAGAGGTCGACTCACGAAAATGCCCCATGAATATGCGATGACACAAACCCTACACAGTTTTTCGATTTAGAAACCATAATGAAAACTCACGTACTCCCCTTATTTGTGTTTCAATTCAACGGGTTTCATATTCAAATCAAATAAATAACAATTTGTTTGGTAAACATTGAAAATGGTAATTTTCATTAATATTAAGTACATTCTTAATTTCAAGTATTTTTTGCTATATTTAACTCCACTTTTAAGTAAATGTTATTCAGTGGTTTGCTCTGTTCTGGTAGTAAAAGCCAATATGCTTTCAGTTGCGGTTGTTACTTCAGAGTAGCGATAAGTATGTGATGTTAGCGAATAGATAGTCAGACGACGTTATGCAAAATGGACTTTTAATAAGAAACCACACCAAGGGATTTGAATAATCGAAGATTTATAAATGGTTAATCATGACAAAACTCTGTCATTTACGTTTTTAATGGTTTATATTATGGCCTGAACATTGTTGGAAAGTAAAATGTTAGCCCGAATGACAATTCTTGAAGAAATGCTGACGCGTTTCGAATTACTACTCTTAATTTATGTAAGAGTATACGGTATATGTAAGAGATACCCAGATAAATATATCGTAGTTCCATCTTAAAATCAGATGGGCTGTCTGTTACGTCTTATATTATATTAAAGTAATTAAATATTTGCCTATGTAAGGTATTATTTTTTCAATAGCTTAAACAGTTTTAAAAATTGAAAGAAAACAACTTCAGAATTAATGTCTTAGACTAGACAACAAGTAAAGTGTGCTGTTTATTAAAAGTTTCCTTTAATGGTATTAAAGTAATAATTTTGAACGGCGTATACCATATCATCAGAAAGATTACCGTCGCTTGATGATTAAGTAAACAATTATTTGTCACCTATCTAGTACTGAAAGATTAAAAAGCACTAGAAAACACTACTTTCATCGCCATCACTATCTTGCTCCCAGTTTATATAGGATCGATCGGCGCAGCATATCTTAGATAATACTTACTTAATAAATATTTTTTAACAATTACACCAATTATCATAAAGAACTTGTGTTAAATACTAAATAACGGAAAAACATACTTAAATCCTTTTTTTGTAAATACATACTTAATTTACACAGAAAACTCCCAGACCAGAACTAATATTCATATTCATGCATACAAAAATTTATCATGTGTGGGAATAGAACCCACAACCTCAGGAGAGGAGTGCAAGTATACTGACCTCCTCGCCATATCGTTACTTGATTTAATAGAAAAGGGTTTTTGGAATATATCCACATAGGGGTGAAAACTGTTGTCACGTAAAAAGCGAGGGCGGTCGTAATTTTTCAAGTATGCACAGTTTTCTCATTTATGTATTATGTACTCGTTTATTAAAAAAATTTAGCTTTCGTCGAGACAAGTGTACTTACACGTTTTTCTCAATCAGTTAATATGTATAAGTTTATTGAAATTTCATGCTTCAGTCGAGGCTTCACACAAGTGACCTATTTTTATACAGGATATAAAATGGCCTAGGGCACAAGGTTTCCCGTACTCTTATTCCGCACCATAACTTCATCAAGTTAGTTCATACTTTCATATGAAAGCGACTAATATTTCTTACGCTTTTCCTTCCCTACTTCGTTTCCCTTACTTAAGAACCCTTACATTAAAAAGTTTATTTAACCACAATATTGTTTTATTGTGTTTTCTTTCCAATACCTACTTAATTTCATTGAAATTGTAAAGCTCTGATATTAGCTATTGTTATTTATGCTTCCTAATTACAGGATAGAGGTTAATATTTTTAAACTCTGTAACAAAAAGCCATTCACATGAAACGAAAATTACTGGAAGCCAGCATGCCGCCATCAAAAGTTGTTAGTCCCTTTGTATTGTGTTTGTACAACGTTGTTTTATGACTGAAATTAGAACCGTATGAAAATCCTACTCCATGATATATTTTATTCAGACTTTTTGGTTTTCAGTTTTTTTTTAAATAACTAAGTTGTCTGCTTTTTCTTTATTAGAATAATGCTCAATAATAATTATACAGATTTTGACGACCGATATGGCGTGGTGGCGAGTATACCCGCTCTCCGCTCCAAGGTCGTGGGTTCGATTCCTACACAGGACAAATATTTGTGTGCATGAACATGACTATTTGTTCTGGTCTGGGTGTTTCCATATGTATATTAAGTATTTATTTACAAACAAAAAAAAAGTATTTATGTATGTTTATCCGTTATTTAGTATCCATAACACAAGTTCTTAATGATACTTATCTTGGAACTAAATAATTGGTGTAATTGTTAGAAAATATTTATTTATAGATAACAGCTTTCAAAATGGGCTTAAATTTTTATTTTTTTACATATAATTTATGGTGGTTATATATTGTCATCACCGACCATAAATGAAATCTTATGTAGTTACGTTAAGATAGAGCACAAATAAAAAATATATATCTGTGCTGGTTATTAGTCTGCGTTAAGAGCAGAACTATAGAACATAGTTCAGCACAAAGATGGGCCATGACTTGGATTAAAAAGTAGAATACTTATTGGTGCAGAAAAGTCTTTTAACCTCTAAAACAAAAGTTTTCATTGTGAAGTGTCTAATATAGATAGCCTTATTGACCTTGTAAATACACCCAGTATTAAGGGCTCCTATCAAGATCTGAGGAGCCCAAGCCAACCTCACCTGCAAGTGGTGCACCTGCCGATTAACGGACGAGGCTCTGGCGAACAGAAAATTTCCCGGTAACCGGCAATAGGCTCGCCACGTATTACGTGGGACCAACAATAACTGGCAAAATGTGGGCGTATTATATGCCTATGCCTACCCCTTCGGGGGAACAAGCGTGATATTATGTCGGTAGGTAGGTATTATGTGAGGTAGTATGTATATAGTTTCGGGATGACAGACAGACTGATAGGGTTACTTTTGCATTTATAATACTAGTATAGAAATATGGATAGAAGAGGTTTGAACTCAAAGCCCACATAGTCTATAAACCGATAGGCTACTACGGCTTCAAAAATATATTACACAAAATGGCTGCCAGGTCACGATTATAGGCTAGTATGTGAAGAATATTATCAAACATCGTATATTAACAATGTTCGTGACGTACTAAAAGGAAACTTTTACGCTAGGTTTTAGGGGAGGACATTTTTTTCTTAGACTTTGTAAGTATCTTGTGTACAACAAAAGAAACATGTTTCTGAAAAGGCCTCTTTACGAGCACGAGATAATAAGTGTACTTACTGAAAAAACTTATATGATATCAATATTTAAAGCTCTGCTTTAGGGTTTTTTTTGTTTTAAATAATGGCTTCGTGCGTCTAGCACATTTAGCCAGTGTCAAGAAAGTGATATATTAATAATATATAATTTATAGTAAATGAGAATGAGTGGTGATAAAGTTGATTAATGGTAAATGAGATACCCTCCCCAAAGCCCCTTGAGTCCTCAGTAAAGATGTGGGACTATACTGAGATCTCACATGGACTCCTTGAAAGAATTTGAAAAGTGATGTTGCACTGCATTGTTTGATTTACAACCAACCAACACTCAAGTATATTCACAAACACTTAACGATTAATAATCCACCGTTATTACACATTAATGTTAGAAATATCACAAATTTTAGCAAATAAAATAAAACTGCAGACATGACGCTTCACTTTCCCGCCAAGAATGACTGTGACGTCTCACACAATTGAACGTCTTCTAGGACCCGTTTAAGAATGTATTTATTTTATTACTTCTTTTTTCTTTAAGACCTTGATTTGGCCGACCGATATGGCATGTAGGTCCGTATACCTGCACGCCGCTCATAAGGTTCGATTCCCACACAGGTCAAATCTTTGTGTTACGCACACAAAGGAATGGCATATTGGTTCTGGTCTGGGTATTTTCTATGTATATTTAGCTTGTAATTTCATAAGAAACATAATTTATAAATGTCTATCGGTTATCTAGTATACATAACACAAGTTCTCAATGATACTTTCCTTGGAACTAAATAATTGGTGTGGCTGTAAGAAAAAATCTTTTTTTATTTTCTTTAAAAAATTTGGTATTTCTCAAGTTATTAATATTTCAGTTGACGGTTTATAAAGCGCAGGGTTTATGTCTTTAGCATATCGGTGACGTTATAAATCGGTCTCTTATAAAACCCCTTGAATTTTTACTAAGGGTTTTCCCTTGAATACGAATGCCTGCCTCATTATGATGAGGATGGGAAAAATCTTAGTGCCTGTAAATATAACGCAGGCATTCATATCCTAGCATCATCCCGGATGCCACAGACTAAAGCCCATGACCCAGGGTCTGCTTTGGTCTTACCAGATTTGGCTAAACTTCAGTTATTACATAGAGCGATTGTCATCTGATGTCCACAACCCGAAGGAAAACATCATTCTATGGTTAAACCGGTTGTCAGTATATTAGAAGACACTTTCTAATAACGACTGCCATAGATGTTCATGACAGCCGGGACCAACGGTTAACATGCTTTCCGAGGCACAGAGCATTGATCAGCGAGATTGAAGAGCAGAGCGTGGTCATTACGCACTTAACTTTGAAAAGTCATAGAGTTTGAAACTTAGATCCTCTGATTTAAAAGTCTATGGGGGCTATCGTCGCATACGATTTTTCCCGTTCTAACATTACCCATCTCCAATGGTTAGAGATGGCAAATGGTTTCAGAATTTATTTTACTAAGTTCAGCTTCAAGGTACAATTATTTTTCAAAGAAGAGCTTTAGTTAAAGTTTTATCAGTAGTGAGTTGAACGAAGCGACTCGCGTTAGCATTCAGAAGTCGCATCTCATTGCCAAGTTGCCGGGATCGCGCACAAAATACCTGTGTGTGTTACGTAACCAATTGAAACTTGGGTACCCACTACTGGTTCACTATTCAGCTCCAGTTAGCAAACTTCACGAAGGCCGATTGAAATGTACTAAGAAAATACTGAGTTATGCTTTTAAGTGCTTCAGTTAATAGGTCTTCGAGTACCTACGGTAGTACTGTTATGATTAGGCCTTGTTAGTTAGACTTTTCGCAGATAAATTGTAGAAACGCGTTTTCAAAAATCAAAAGTGTATTAAGTATTTATTCGTTGACTAGCCCATAGCGAAGGCTTTGCATAGTTTAGGGCTAGATAGTGCTGTGTGAGTTGTCTTTGGAAAAAGACTACTATTGAACAATGACATATTTATGGAAAAGATTTTTCTGTCTCGCACGAAAACGATTGGATAGCACTAAAACATTTTTTAGTTTACCTTATGCTATCTACTAGAGGAATAATATATAGAGAGAAATAGAGAGGGTGTATTATATCACCTGCAAGTGGTGCACCTGCCGATCAACGGACGAGGCTCTGGCGAACTTAAAGTTCCCGGTGAGCGGCGATAGGCTCGCCACGTATGACGTGGGACCAACAATATAATTAGCGAAATGTGGGCTTCTAATATGCCTCTGCCTATTCCGTCGGGAAAATAGAGGCGTGATTGTATGTATGTATAGTTTGCTCGAGGATATACGCCGGAGACAACACAAAATAAAAATTTAATAGAACACTTAAAATTTATTTTTTAAATAACTTGGCTTAGTATTGAAGTTTGTATTTAGTAAGTTCGAGACTCGTAATCCCACATCCTAACTATGTAAAGAGTTTTGTGGGACTATTGTCTTTTAACTGTCAACTAAATAAATAATAAAAGCAAATAAATAAATAATAATTATAATATAGAGAAGTAATCGGTTTAATATTGCTTTATAAAACAAAATATTTGCCTTACTATTACGTAGCAGGATATTTATTATTGGTATGTCATATGACAGATAGATTTGTAATATAAAGTTGAATTAAAGTATTTACTTTGTCTTAAAAAACCAGTGTTAAAGAACTTACCTGCTCTGGGACTACAAATAAAAATAACTAACGATATCATAATATTGAAACCAATGTGACAGGGAATGGTACTCCCCAAAGACTAAAGTTAATTATTGTCGTGCACGAAATAGATGTAGGATTTTGTCCATTTGGAGCAGAACTGTACTAAAAATGTATCGAAATAGTTACAATAAAAAGTGATGTCTATACTAAAAAAAAAAAAAAAACTGACAATTACACCAATTATTAAGTCAAAAATAAGTATCATTAAGAACTTGTGTTAAATAAAGTAAGAAATTTTGAAATACAAGAGGGGTCTCACCAATAACTTGGAACTCCTACCAAACTCACCTGCAAGTGGTACACCTGCCGATTAACGGACGAAGCTCTGGCGTACATAACAGTTCCCGGTAAGCGGCAAAAGGCTCGTCACCTATTACGTGGGACCAGCATTATTATTGGCGAAATGAAGGCATATAGTTAGCCTCTGCCTACCTCACGGGGAAAGAAGCGTGATATTATGTAGGTAGGTATTAGGTAGTATATATGTAAGTAGTTTCGGGGTGACAGACAGACTGACAGGGTTACTTTCGCATTTATAATACTAGTATGGAAGTATGGATAGAAGAGGTTTAAACTCAAAGACCACATAGTCTATAAACCGATAGGCTAATACGGTATCAATATGTTTCGTATACACAAAATTGGTGCCACGTCACTTATTAATGTATGTATGTAAGTAAGTACAAAACAACAACGCATGAATAAAAACATACAGCCATAACAAAAACCGATTATCAACAATATCTTTTTGGGTATGACGTATTGTATTTGGTAAGGCGAGACATGTAAAGTATACATGTTGTACTTGCCGCTGTAATTGTGGAGAGGTTTTGGTCCTTAAAGTTGTTGACGAGTACCTGAGACAAGACTGAAGTTCAAATTAGAAGGTTCAGCTTCGAGAAACATGTCAGTCGCCGAATCTAGTTCTGTCGGTAATTGTAGTCGGAACCTTTATGATTGGTAGAACACAAAAATTGGCGCCAAAACAAAACAAATGATTTATTAGAAATAAAAAAATATATAGTTACCATTTTTTTTCATATTTTTTATTTGTTTATTATCATATTACAAAACATTACTTATCATGTTAAAAAGTCGCATACTTATACCAAGGAATGTAATGACGCAACTCGAGTCGACCATAATAATTTTATAGTTGCAAATTATTTTCTAGAATAAACATTTTTAGAAACCTATTTCAATATATTACTTTACCTATATGAAGAAGCGCTATATGAGTATTTCTGAATATTTTTGAATTACCTTTTCTATCTAATGTATATAAAGTGTATAATAGCCGTCTCATGGTAGAAGCACAGAATCTCAGGGCATTCAAGAGGGCATAATTGATGCCTCGGCCAGTGGCATCGAATACACTGCTGTTGAACATGAAAAGAAACTGAACGATAACGGAGCTGTTTCGATTTTGCCCGTATTTTACTCGGGCTATTTCGCGCTTTCACAGTTTGTTAGGAAGGTCGTTACTTTGTGGGAACCCATATTTTTAGACCCACTTGTACGGTTTCTTTTTACTTACAATTTCCCGTTCCTTATTAAACGCAATACCATTGGCAACGCTTTTCAAAATATTAGTTAGTAATAAAAAATATTGTTTTAGTTTTTGGTTAATAAGTTTTTGGAATGTCCAAGATTGGATAAGGCGTTTGTGACTTTGTGATTATAGGTGGTTGGACGCTTTCACTGCGGTGGAGAGTTCACAGAGGTCAGTCTCAGGATTGTTGCTTTGGAACCGTTTATGTGACATTTAATATCAAAGTTTCTGTGCTTCAGAAGGCAAGTCGAGACGTTGCTCCCAAATCCATCTTATTTGGCAGTTTTTAAGCAATGTTAAAGGCTCTGTACTGGTGATGGTGAAGTATGACTTAAATACCTCTCACCTTGGTTCGTGAATAGGACCTGTCCCTGTCACTAAGAGCACCTTCCACCTTGTACCCAGTTTATATAATGGCAGAACACCACATATAATGGCAGAAGACCTACATTTTTTCAAGACAGTAATTTATATTTCTTACTACTAGTTTTTCCCCCAACCAAATAAGGTTAGAGGTAATAGAGGTTTCAAGACGAAGCCCAGAAAAAAAATATTTTTCGAGTTTGAGTTTTGAAGAAATTTAAATGAAGAAAATAATTTTACCCCTTTACCCCGCTTTCGGCGAGTATGACATTGAGCCAGGGAGAGGTTACACAAAGAGTGCAGGGAGGCATTGCTGAAATTAGACTTTGCGCTGAAAGCTGAAAGTTATAACCTTAAGAAATCATTATTCATAAAATATATAAATTCTCTTGACATTTCTAAAATTACAAGTTTAGCGAGTAAAACGTTTAAATCACATTAGATACGGATAATTTTAATGACAAATTTCGCTCCAAATTAGTTTATTTAGCTTAGAGACGACTCCCTAATGGCGGCATAACGGTCGTCGCCATTGCTGCCGTGGAAAATATTTTCTTTCCATTATTTCTTATAGGTACCTAAAATTCTTTTTACTTTCAGCAAAAAAATCAACTATATGTTGATTTTTCCTTAATAAGAATGTCTTATTCCTTTTTGTTTTTTACGTTAAATTGGTATTGATGTATAATTTAGCAGATATATATTTGGTTTTACTGTCTCAAATTAAAGTAAAGTCTTAACTTAATGCACATGAATAATCGAATTTAAAAGGTTTTAACGAAATTTCGATATTTCCCACTTTATTGTACATTAAAAATAAAAAAGTTATAAAATCACATAAAAAAATATATGGTACAATGGGCGGCCTTATTGCTAACAGCAATTTCTTCCAGGCAACCTTAAATAAAAATATATTTATATTAATTATTTTCATAAACTTGACACTAGTAAGCGTCAGTACTACCGAAAACTTCACTTCAAGTACGATCAGTGTACTGCTTTACTTTTGGTTCTCTTAAACAGCTCGAACATAAAGCTTTTAACGTTAGTTCAAACTATATTTCCCATAGATTTATTCTATACTATGTTGAGAATATACGATTCCCGTTCTTTTACGATCAAGTTCCCGCCCGCAGTAAATGGGCGCGTTAGTTTATAAGTATGACATTCATAAGATATTAAGCCAAACTTGAATAAATCACTTTTGATTTGGATTTTTTGTACATAATATTAAGAGTATACACATATATGTACTTTAACTACTAATTACTAAATTTAGTAACTTCTTTCATATTAAGAGTTTCACATTAAGAGACATGAAAAACAGGTTTATAACTTTGAATTATTAATTAGTTCAAAAAGGGAAGTTTATAAGTACGTTACAGTTCATTAATTAATGTTACATTTTAATACACTTAGAAATTTCTATACATTTTAAGCAGCAGTAGTTAAGTCATGTCCCATCAATACATAATATTAATAATTCAAAATGAACAATGCCATGTCTGTACGTCAGAAGGGGCTTATCGCGACCGATCAGTGGTAACAAGAGTTAATTCAAGTAAAAGTAAAGTAAAAAGTTCTTTATTTCATAAATAATTTTTTACTTTACTTTTTATAAGACATAACACTTATAAACGTCAAAATGAAATACATAAAAAACTCATAAATTTACTGGTTTACTCATCGGCACGCTAATTCCAATAACTCAAACAGTGGTAACGTCTTTGAAGTCGTACGGAAATATTTTAGTAAAAACTTTTAATGTGACATGTTATTATCACCACATCCTGCTTGACAATAAGCAGTCGATGCCAAAGTCCATAAAAATTGAAATACCATGAAACATTCAGGATAACAAGCGCACTCACCCAGATTGTTCTGCATATTTGCTGTTTCACGCCTCGCTTAAAATACCTGGGACTATAGAAACTAGGAAACACACATGTCACCAGAGAGACCCAAAGCCTAATGGTCTTACTTAGGAACAACTTATCAAATTTCTTGATTCGAGTGCTTATGACATTGTTAATCTACAGAACTTATTAATGGAATGTGTCACATATTTGAGGTTTATTTTTGGAAAGGATATCAGCAAGTATCATAGAGGAACTGGCATAGTCGATTAACGATAGATGGCGCTAAATATTTTGAAGATTATAAACTAAGCTGAAATAAGACCACATTAACATAATAAATATTTGTAAACTATAATTATAAACAGCTCTAAAAGAAATTAACATACAATTAAAAACCTCGTTGCAATATTATTGCAATATTCACCGTGCTATGGATTTTTTCCTCGCGTAACAAACTATAGCCTATTTTTATAAAAGCCAAAATTATGACTTACTCGTCCTATAAACAAATAAACAATTAATTAACAACAAACAAATAAATCAAGATAAGTTAAGGAAAGTATTTTTTTCCAATGAACAAACGAAGCTAGAAACAAAAATATGCAAATTGAATCTTGATAAAACATACGAATTATGATAAACGATCATCTCAAATCTTGAGCGCCTCGGATCGTTTTGGGGTAGGCAAGCACTCGAATAAATACTGTATTGTATGTATAATCAATATTATATTGCCGTCTTTTCAATTTGCTTCTTTTGCTTGCTTTCTTTTCATAACGTTTCCGATTCAACAAGCTTTACATTATGGTATCATATGGAAGTAATATATTAGTTTGATATTATTTGTTCTGCTGCACTTCAACCTATGGAGACGTGTTTAGTAAAATGTCGCACGAAGAAAGACAATGACCATACATAAAGATATGGTCTCTGATAGAGGTCAGACGAAATACAATACAATGACCATAAAGAAAGATATGGTCTCTGATAGAGGTCAGTATTACGGGGTCTACTCTTATGGTCGTGGGATCGACTGACTGCAAGTATTTGTGTGCATGAATATGATTATCTGTCGTGTTTTGGGTGATTATATCAGTCTTGGCCTCTTCAATAGATTACATTATATTGGGGATACTTGCCCATAATCACCATGCTGGGCAGGCGGGTTGGTCATCGCAGTTCAAGCTCAAGGAATTAACGCTGCTGCCCATCATCCTGGAGGGAATGTTTAGTTGATGTCAG
Organism: Musotima nitidalis; assembly: GCA_949126915.1. Lineage (NCBI taxonomy): Eukaryota > Metazoa > Arthropoda > Insecta > Lepidoptera > Crambidae > Musotima > Musotima nitidalis. The sequence continues at coordinate 10,331,185 of OX421418.1, read as the reverse complement.
GTACACTGTACAATAGTAGTACTATAGATTTTAACCCTAAATTAAGGTCTTCATTGTATTATATTGTTGGGCATTAGTACATTTGTCATTAGATAATTTTAAAGTACATGTAACGTTTCGGTAAAGTCAAATTACGTAAGATGATCCAGGCAACCGTCAAAGCTACATTTGTCCCAATAAATTTGCTCGAATACTGAAAATTTCGCACACATAATGTAGAGCGGCCACCAGTATAAAATAAAAGTTACTTACTTTAAAGGCTCTGCGACCCAAAATGTGTCTTGGCTTCCGATATAAAAGATAAGTACTTAGCTAAATTATTTAGTACTTTACCCTATCACTTGATTATTTGCAACCGTCTGAATAAAGTTTTAAATCGTCCTTTTGACTGAATCTCCTCTGTTTTTTTGTCCATTGTTTAAACTGGGGAAGCTTATTTCGTTATAAATAACTTTGTTTTTAGCAATTCAAAGAACTTTGCACTGAATTCTGTTAGCTTAGACTAAAGACAATAGAATGGGAATGAGACAAATTATTTCGTTTAAAATTGACTCACAAATTCAATGGAATTGGTTGGGTGGGTCACATCCTTCTTTGGGCTCCATTTCCAGGCGGTTAAAATGGAACCCTTATTGGCAGCTTTGTTACGTCTGTCTACCCGTGAGATATCAAAGATCGAAGTTTTCATTTTATATGAAAATTTTCAATTATAAACTTTTTGCAAATATAATTTGTTAGGAACAATTTATTACCTATCCCACACATTTGGTTTACATATTTAGTTTTTAAGTTAACGACTTAAAAAACTACAAAATACAATAATTCTTTGCAAAAGCTATGGCATGGTCACAATAAAATTGCAATAATTATAATTATAATTTTACATTCTGAAATATGTTTTGAAGAGTCAGCAAAAATTTCAAATGCCATTATTTTGAATTGACAGTAGTATTATTTATTTGCAAAATAAATGAAAGACAAGACTTATATTGATGGAAGATAAGGTTGATCTCGCTACACATTTTAGGTTTATATGAACTACTAACATAAATAGAATTGTTTATTTCTGATCTACTTCCTTTTAGTTAAAACGAAGCATTTGGCGCCATCACTGATAGCACGACATCGAGTGAATAGATCGCTCATCGATTCTTACTTGATTATTTTCATATGAGAAGCTCCGTTCCAGACTTTTACGACTTAGATGTCTTCTGAGAGCGATAACTTAGTCATTTTATGTTCACCCCTTCTTACGGAAGCGTACTTACCGTGAGAACTTCACCGCGCGAGTCCCTACGGAGGGCCATAAACACGCATATCCTTTTCCACCTTCCATTTGAATACGGTCTTACCTATACATTTCTTATATTACACTTTTTCATTAGGACCCCGGATGTTTGCGAAGATGTTTAATAAAGAGAAAATATGTGGCAGACTGGCAGCTCGTGTTTTGGTTGAGTATTAATACGACATTGGGCGGTTCACGTCATAGTCCCCGCGTGATGTACGAGGCGCGGCGCACCGGTGCGACGCGAGTGCGGCCCGTATCCTGAGATTTATAGTCCCGCGCGATTCGCGACAAGCCTATCGCTGTGATATACTGACACAAATTCAAGTTGTTTCCTAAAATACTGCACTTTCATACATATTTACTTGTAACTTTGAATTTGTTATTGAATTTTCTTCCGGAAACGCCCATAAGCAATAGGAAGTGAAACAGTTTGGCTAAAAGTTTTACTATAAATAAGGAGCGGCAGTTTTACGGATTTCTTCGAAGTAAGCGAAATTTTTCAGTAAGTATAGCATGACATTTATCACTTTTTGAGGGTTTTGTATGAAGTAAATCTTAGCAAATACGTGAACGAATTTTCAAGTAATACATCTATTAAATACGTTTTGAAGTTACTTGCGTAACGAGCAAACAGCAAATTTATACGCAATTCGAATACTCCTTTCAAAGATTGGCATTGTCAATCATTTATTAGCCAACTCTGCCCAATTGTAAGAGCGTAGCTTAAATTTTAGATTAGGTGAAACACAATCAAAGTTCGCAGCGAAGTGTGCACTAAAGCAAGGCTCGGAACAAAGGTTTGTTCATAGTGAAATAAGAATGGTAGAAGAAGTCTATGGAACTTATGATTATATTTCTGTAATTTTGTGCCAACTAGTTATTTAGCACAACAATTGGTTTAGAACATACATATATACTGTCATAAAAGTAGCTTTTTCCGCAAGACCGTGATCTTGGTTGGAAGTGGCGTTAACTAGCAAAATTACTAATTTTAGAATGAGACTTAACAAGTTATGTCTCGGTGTAAAGTACAGTGCTATTTAGAATTTTCTATAAATGTCAAAATACCTTGTGAATTGCATTTCTTATGGAAAAGGCATCACCAATTTCTAGCGTACTAACCAGTTGTCCATATGGATATACATATGGTAACAATAAAGACATGTCAGGCTAGACTAAGAGTGAGTTATGTGATATTTTAACTATTCTCATTTAACTGTGTTTCGGTTGTGTTGGCAAGTCGTAAGGGAGCGCGGGCCGGTTGCGCCACTTTATAGTTTTAATATCGCGCGGTTTGCGGTCGTCCGAGTTATGTCCCAAACACGATTTTCCTATAAATGCGTGTCTTTACAACGGAAAATGTGTACGAAAGGAACTTGTACCCAGTTAATAATGGCTTACTTTTGCCGCTTATTCTCTACTGCACGACTACACTCCGTTCGATTAGTTTTTTGCGTTATCCCCCTCCGGACCGTACGGACAGAGGGAGATGGCATTAACCACAACAGGACTCGTATCTGTCCAGTAATAACTGTTGCGGTTTCAATATCGGAGCTCTTGGAACGCTATATCGCTTGCTGTCCGAAATAATTAAAAGGGCTTACAAAAAGTTCGTTAAGTAAATTACGCCGGAGCAGCATCTGGTAGGACAAACAACGGAATACCTGAATAAACATTTTAGAGTTTCCTTTTATTAGCGGTGTATTTTGTTAATGTGGGAGAGAGCGGATGGAGGGCTTAGTTTGGTGTAAGTTGTTTTCTTTTTATTTTGTAGCGTGGGGGCAGCGGTGCGAGGGAGCTCGCCGTTCCACGGCGTGTGTCGACCTCGGCACAGCCTCTGGCATCGCACCTGACCTTTTACCTACCTCCGGAATTCATAACTAATTTCATTTTCCAAATCTTATGTTTTATCATTCATATATTTATGTATAAAATTTTCATCATATTTTTTTGGAGTTTGTTTTTTATTGCAGAATAATTCGATTGCAAAAAAAAGGAAAAATCACTTCTCTTTTATAAGGTCTTCAATAAAAGTCCCCAAAAAAAGTGATTTTGTAGCTTTCCATAGAGAAGAAGTTATTTCAGTAAAATATAAAATCTAGAACCCTTCATGTGCGAGTTTGTTTCGCGTTTGCCCGTTTGGTTTATTACATTAAAAAAAACAGCTTATCTGACGATATTTGACAATAAAGCTCAATATAAACTTTCGAATGCAGCAGGGGTGTTCGCATTTACGAGCACTATAACCTACAAGGAAAAAGAACAATACCCGACCTGACAACAATTTTGCATGACAATTAATTTATAGATCTAGATCGCAGTTAAAGATCGCAGACAGTTAGTGTGAAGAATTTATAAGCATTTGAGTGGAAAATGGAGCGCTGTTGAACGGTAAAAAGTTTCCCAGAAATCTGTTGTTAATAAGCTTTATGAAGACTTACGCTTTTTGTTCAGAACTCAGATTAAGGATATTACCTCTATTCATACGCGTTTTCCTTTCGGCTAACTTTTGTGTTAGCATATTGTTCCCATATTGTGGTACGGCTGAATTTATTTATGCAATATGTTCGTTACACGCTTATTCAGGACGTGCCTAAGCTGTAGTTCAACATTTAAAGCTCATCAAAACAGTTCACAACAAAAACATATACGGATAATCACACATACATTTAAAAACTAATCATAAATATTTTGCTATGACTTTTTGGTTGTTTTAAATAAACAACAAATTGAAAACTAAACATTTTTCAGTTGTCTTGTAACGTAAGACAATGCTAGAATGACAGACGGTATTCTTTTTATAAAAAGAGATCCTATTTGGTAATATTGTGTCTAAGATTCTCTTCGTTAAGCCCCTGAAGGTAACAAACATAATAAATGTTACAAGTGGGTTAACAACATTGGAGTGACAGCTAGGTTTGAATTTGGTTTCACACTGAAGTTCCAAAACCAATCCCAATGGAATTAAAATACCAACAATCCTTAAGGTATCTACTACGAAATATTATACTCTAACATACATTAAACATATCAACAGTTAAATAGACAAGCCTTAATTTTTCAAAATATATATTAATTTGGAAAAAATACATACCCGTCAGATAACACATACAAAGCATGACTTAAAAATGAAAATATAATATTAATCCTACATGAGTAATCAAAACATACCAATGAGTCACGCTAGTGTTTGGAAGGTATGTCACAAGGGCGTTGACTCAGCTATTTTATTTGTATGCGAAATCCAATTGTAATAAAATTAGCATTGAGTAATTAATTTAAGAGGAAGCGAGAAGGACATAAATTACAGTTTGGGGGACACACGTCTATAAAGTAGGGCGGTAGGTGATGGGTCGTGCGTCAGCGTAGGGTTGCCTCTTTTATTTTCTTCATTATAAAAATGTTTTGAGCAAAATTTTACTTAGAATGCAGAGTGCTAAATGTGTTATGAAGATATTTTTGTTTAATTAAATAATCTTTGTGTTGTCTATGAGCATAAATTGTAAAATAAGAAATGTTTCTGCTGTTGTGGAAGCGCAGCAGTATTGTATGATAATTAAAAATACCAAAACATTCTGTGGTAATTAAAAGGCGTGTTTAGATTAGACAAGCCAGACTTTTGATATTCTAAAATGGTTTTTACCTATATATTTTTTTAAATACAGATATCTATATTTTTCACAACTCACACAGTACTTCCAAGACTTAACTAAAGAGAGAGGGTACTACATATTGTATTACTTACTTACCGTGTTCAGGAATAGGATTCCTGAGCACGGGCCTACTCTCACACAGCAAGGCGTGGGGGTATAAATGTATAAATTTGTAAAATGACAAATAAATTAAATAAAAAGATAATTAAATTTAATAGACAGAAACTAACACTACAGCTGGGCTGCCTAGCTGTCAACCCTAATGGACATTTGGTCCCAAGCGGCCCAGATCCGACTTTTTTTATGGCAGGACGATATCGGCTCTCTCATCTAACTCGAGACCTTAGATAGTGTATCACGCACGGATGAAGGGCCTCCAAGCAAAAACATGACCTACTTGCGACGTGTGTTGCACGAATTGCTTATATGGACCTCTTCGGTTGCAGGTATGATGGAAGAAACGTGTAAATTGTTTTGGAGTGCCTTATTTGCTGGGGTTGATATTACAAACAAACTTTTATTTTGTTAAAAAAAATCATTTCAGTTTACCCCAGAACTGGGTCCGCTTGGTTGAGTATATATATATATTGGTAAGGAGTCGATACAGTCCAAAAAAAAAATTAAAGCGCTTCATTCCGTAAATTAAGCACGGTACAAAGCGCACCCACTCATGACGGCCAGCTAAAATGCCGTTTCACGCCCCGCTTAAAAGGCCCGGGATCATGAATATGACCTGAATCTCTCTCATATTGGCTCGTGAGAGCAGGCCCGTTCTTAGCCCCACACGTTAATAGGCTACGATGTTAATGATGATTATAATTTCACCTGTCTCGTACATTCGTATTATTGAGTTGTAAAATTTTGTATAAGTTCACATTGTTCAATAAATTAAATAATCGTTAGATATAAAATTTATTTCAAAATTTATAAAATTAGTATCTGAAAACTATTTTTTATACCAAAACACATTATTTGCTCACAATATACTTCATGAAATATCACTAGAATATATATCTTTCCTCTATTATAATAAAGTGTTTAATTTTTTTGACTAAGGAGCAAAAATATACAAAGGTTTGTAGTGTAATTATAGTGCAATGATTCTGCCCTGAGATTCTATTTCTTTTGGTCGATATTAATGTTATACTGCTGTAATATAGTAAGGCTTGTATTAAACGTGCAATCTAATCTTATTGCAAAATGAGGAGCTATTTTATCATTGTACATCATAAGATTCATAAGTGCTCATTTAGTAATTTTGATGCACAATGTCATCTTTTTTAGAGTATCAGTTTACTGTATTGTATGTATTAATAGTAAATCTGTTTGTCTGTGAAGCTTCTCCGAATAAACACTAGCTAAATTTTAATGATAAAAAATGTCTATTTCATTTCATTTGGTCTGATTAACAAAAACACGAACCCAGACTATGTCGCAGATGGCCGCTGTAAATAATCATGATATTTTTTTGTTATACTCGTATATTTATATAATTAAATGTTTTTGATTGATTTTATTTCTTATGTCTGTTCAAGCATTACGACTTATTTTTGACCGTTGGTCAGGCTCAATGCACTAGAACTTCCTAGGTAGATTAACAGTAGCTAAGAATATAAGCCGGGAAAAGCTGCTGTAAGAGTATTACGTCATTGCACCAACACCAAACTGCTTAGAGATAAAAACAACAAAATGTCAACTTTCCTAACGCATACGCAACATGTTAACTGCAGTTATACAAGTTATATAAAAAAAGATAAAATAACGTGTCAAGTACAAACATTATGTTTTATAAAATTTTATAAAAGTTTCAAAACATAAGTGGTTACTATATCCCAAGGATTGAAATCACTGTAGGAATTTTCACGAAAGGATGGATTTCTCTTTAAAGTTTTGCCATCACATATGCGTCAGGTATCTTACGCCCATGTGCTGGTAGCAAAACGGGCAAGACACATATTTTGACTAAGAAGCTTGAGTAGTTTGGGCGTCTAGAACTAGAATCTTTGCTACATGACTTTTTGACAATGCAAGGCATATATTGTGTCACCTGGGTAACATTTTTTGTGAAAATGTTTTGATGAATAACACATATTTTTTAAAGTATCGATTTGATAACTGGGACCTAGTTCCATGAAACTTAAGCAGTAATCATCGAACCAACTCAAAATAAATCGTCATTAGTCCATCTTCAGAATGTTATACGAGTATACACACAACAGCTATTCTAATACTTAAGGCTTTAGGGCAGCCATAACTAACAATTAAAATAGTTGGCAACGTTCTAAGACCAAATACCTCTACAGGCTTGTCATGTTAATCACTGCAATATATTTTGAAATTCACTTATCCGGTTGCGAAAGTAATCATATATCTTTACCATAAATGTTTCAATTTTGTAAATGATAGGAAAAAAGTTGAATTGACATTTATGTGTTCACATAAATTGATTTTCTAAAAATAGCTGGCAAAACTCATGGTTGGACACTAATATTCTGTGTGGATACCGTAATCATAGATAAGGCGACTGACACCTCATTAACAATAATTGACTTCAAATATACACGCATAAAGTGTGTACAAACATATTATGACAACAGACTTACATATATGGGGTGATCGCTATCTAGTATAATAGGACACGAATCCAACCACAATACTAAAAAAGTTCTCAAATCACTCTTAAAATCTCATCCTTTGATAAGGAGGCCTCAGTTATTCTACTTTAATTATATAACATATATAATATTATCCCGCCTGTTTTCCCGAAGGGGTAGACGGAAGTATATTATACGCTCACATTTCGCCAGTTGTATTTTTAGCGGGCCTATTGCCGCTTACCGGAAACTTTTATGTTCGCCAAAGTCTCGTCCGTTGTTCGGCAGGTGCACCACTTGCAGCTGAGGTTGGCTTGGGCTCCTCAGATCTTTGTAGTATAACTATACACATAATATTTATTATATAACAATTAAAGTTATTAGGCTTATAGTGCTAAACAAATCTAATGCACATATGTATAAATGTATTGACGGCAGACTTATATGTGGAAGTGATCGATTCAAGAAAGGTTCTACCATCACACAGAGCAAGTTCTCAAATCACTCTTATTTTCAAACCCTCTTTTGATGATAGCGGGCTTCACTTATTGTACTTTAATGGTATAACGATTATACTTATTAAACTTATATTTTGTTTAAATGTTATTTAGCTATGAATAGTTTGGGTACAAAAACTTGCTAAGTAAGTACGTATGTCTTGGTAAGTAGAGACGATTTTCTATAAGCTTACGTCATAAGTTAGCCCCAAAGTTGTTAGGAGGGCTTAGGGTTAGAATAAAGTAAAAGTTTTGTCAAAAGTTTTTTACCTCACGTATTAAATGCTATTACTATACTTTATTATATATTATACTCAGAAAAAGTTATGGGTAAGGATTTATAAGATAAGTAGTTTACAATATGTTATTTAAAGAGGACATTACCTATTTTTAGAATATTATAATTATAGAAGACTTCTTGGCGGGAAACTGAAGCGTCATGTCTGCAGTTTTGTTTTATTTTCTGAAAAGGGTGATATTTCGAACATTAATGTGTAATAACGGTGAATTATTTACCGTTAGGTGTTTGTGAACGTACATGAGTGTTGGCTAATGAAACAAAACAGTGCAACATCACTTTTCAAGTTCTCTCTTGAAATCTATGCGAGATCTCAGTATAGTCCTTTATCTTTACTGAGGACTCAGGGGGTTTAGGGGAAGGCATCTCATTAATCATCTTTATCACCACTCATTCTCATTACCTATGATTTGTTTATTATTAATATATCTTTTACTCGAAGCTGGCTAAATATGCTAAACGCACGGAGCCATAATTGAAAAGGAAAAAAATATAAATGATATAACTTAGAGAATTTGATGGCACCGTAATGTTTAGGTGATCGGAAACGGTTTATAAAGTTAGAGAACGTTCACGAAGATCAGTCCTTTGGTTGGTGATCTTTTGCTTCTTGACATTGTGTTTAAAAAAAGAAGTAACTAAGCGTTTGTTCCGATTATTACTGCAAGTGTTAGTAGTTAAGCCACGTAAACCACTCTATCATCATCTCAGCCCATTAACGTCCCACTACTGAGCACGAGCCTCCTCTCACATATTAAGGTGTGAGGGTATTGGGTCATACTCCACCACGCTGACCCAGTGCGGATTGGCGGAGGCAGGTGTATGGCGTCCTGCTGTTAGACGACTACCACATTTAGTGGTAACCGGCACCAACGGCTTAACGTGCCTTCCGAAGCACGAAAGCGCTCGATATCAAATGCCACACAAACGGTCCCATCCAAGGACTGACCTCTGTAAACTCTGCTGTACTTCGGTGATCGTTTCCGACCACCTAGCACCGCAGAGCTACGAGCGCTTCAGCACCACTCTATTAGTAATATTAAATAAAGCTTTCTAAACCGTCTCGTTGTAAAAAGATATTATTAGCTTTCATTGACACATTGTGTAAACTGAATTTTGTAAAATAAAATTGGAAACAGTTTTTAAAAATGTTCAGAGATTATTGAAGTCCCTTTTTTTTTACGTCGGTAACAAAATGCATTTACGCACTGCCTTCCGGCCAAAGGGGGACCGAAAGGGGGTGTGGGACTCACCACCGGCAGACACGACCGCCAAGTAATACCCACTAAAAATCTTCCGACGACGCCCGCCGCCTGTTGAGAAAGAGGCGAGGGCCAGTACCTGGGTTGCAGCTTCTGACACCCCGCCTGCGGCCAACGTCCCCCGGACCAAAACCGGGAGGACCTCCTCAGAGAGGCGCAGTGGACGCGCCCCTCCTACCGCCCCGTGCGACCATAGCGTGTGTGGCCGACTTCCCGGAGGGTCTATGGTTAGACAGCAGGGGCCCCCTGCCCCCACTGCCTAGACCCTCCTGGCGCTGCTGAGCGGGCCCTCCTGGCCCGCCCACTGCGCCCTCCACAGGTCCCTCTTAGTTTCCCCCCCGGTAGTCAGTACTAAGGGCACCCAGAGTCGTCGGTCTCTGGGTGTTACCTTTTCCCTAGCGCCTCCTGCGCCCTACCGGGAGGTACTCAGCCCCCCCACCACGACAAGGTGGAGACCAGTCGAGGTGGATTATTGAAGTCCCTGCTAGACATGAACTCAATTTGGATAAGAAAATCTACTTGAATAGTCACTAGAGACGATAGATTCTATCTAATATTTTTTTTTAAATAATAATTAGTAACGTAAATCCTTAAGTTAAACCTATTTTTCGTAATATGCATAAAGTTTCACGTTCCTCTTATGTTAATAATAAGACTTCAAAGCGTATATTTTATATGTAATATGCCAAGTGATTTTAATCCGGCTCTCTAATTTTCATGAAATAATTCAATAAAATGTTTACGTTTATTTATTCATTAAAGAAACCGCGGCTAAGGCTAGTGATACATAAAACAAAAATGTGTAAAACCAAGTTTTAAATTATTCAGGAGCTTTTGCCCTGATTTCGTCTGTTACCCACAGGCACTGTGAAAGTGTTCCCGTTTAAAAGAAAACACCACTCGGAAAATATATAACCTATGTATGCGTATGTGTGTATTGGGGAAAATATGCCGCTTCAGATTTAAGTGATGTGCGGAAGTGCTTCGGAATGAAACCGAAATTGAATAAATTTATTCGAAGTTGTTTTATTTTAATAATGGCTTCGCGTTTAGTATATTCAGCCAGTGTCAAGTTCAAGATAATAATATTTAATTTATAGTAAATAAGTAAGAGTGGTGATAAAGATAATAAATGGTAAATGAGATTCCTTCCCCTAACTACCTGGAGTCCTCAGTAAAGATGTGGGACTATACTGAGATCTCCAATAGATTTCAAGAGAGAACTTGAAAATTGATGTAGCACTGTTTTGTTTCATAAGACTACACTCATGTACTTAAGCACTTAACGGTAAATAATCCACCGTTATTACATATTAATGTTCGAATATGCTGACATGACGCTTATTTTTCCCGCCATGAAGTCCTATTCAAAGTTATGTTATGTTACATAAGTTTTTAAGGGTTGGCAACTAACTAGTGATGAGTTGATGACACAAACAGTACAAAAAAAAGCCACTAGAAGAGAAAAATTACATTTAATATGAAATATACAAATTAAGAAAATAAAAAAACAATTAACAAAAAAATAGAATATTTAGGTATAAATTTATAACGGTGTAAATAATTCATAGACTGTATTAAATAAAAAGATCGAAAAGGATATCAATGTTTACGCTCAGAGTGAGCAAAACAAATAAGTATTCGGGAAAACAGTTGGAAATCTATAACTCAATGCCAAGTTTTCCAAAGTTGGGCAGCTTGTAAAAGTACTTTTGCCCACAGCGAATCGCAAGCTGAAACCCTATTTCGTTGTTTTAAAGTTACCTGTAAACAAAAACATTCATATAAACGGCGTTAATAATAGCATTAAACTCAACGTTACGTATCAAATGGTACTAGAAATTTGGAGTCAGGTTTGGGCTTGTTTAATTGAGTTATTAAAACACTTTACTAGAATTAGTTAGTACAGGCTTTATTTAACCATCAACGTATTAGTAATATTAATATTAATTATCTCGAGACTTCATTTTACAACTACTACGAGTATGTTTACTGCGTTAAAAAATAATTTAAAAATAATAGAAAAATTTGTTTTAAATCTTTAGCTTTGTTATCTAGATCCAATTTGACACAATATTTGCTTTTCTTGTGTAATATTGCGGTCTTGTGTAATATTAAACAACGTAATCAAATTTTAATGACAACATGAACCTGTTCAAAACTGTTCCATGAATTTCATTACCAGTTTGTAAAACTCTTCAATTATTGTGTGCACCTTCAAGAATGGCTTATTTCATTCGTTATAATCAGTATAACGTTTTTATATTATCTGTCATACATGGTGATACATAATTTTTAACATTATAATTTTCTGGATATGGGCAAATACTGGTTTACATATTGTAAAAATATTGTAAAAAACTGTTAATTTCACAATTTTAAATTGTTAAGTAAATTAATTAATTACCAACAGGTTATTAGACCAGGTACACTCAACTCTACCAGGAATTTATCTTTTATTTATTATATATAATTTATTATTTATTACCAGAAATCTGTTTGTTTCAAACTTTCTCAGTATTTATTTAATACAATAACAATTCGATCCACAAAATGCTTACGAAACCGTGATAATAACGTATAATGAGTACAGCAAAGATATAGAGTAGACGGATGATATTGTTTAATTTAAACATTAGCTAAACTACATTGACGGTGTTGATAAAGGGCACACAACTTTAATGGAAGGTCATGTTACTTGATAAGCCTTATGACTTAATATAATTTTAGTCGGGTTTTGCTGTGTCAGGCGGCTCGTGGGGTCTCAGGGAGCAGATCATAGTGGAGCGTCAAGAACAGTTTCCAATTTGAAGTCGGCGAACTTTTATGTCGGCCGCCTTACGTGAGCTGAAACGTGAGCAATGAGATTAAAAATAAATTATGTTCCGAGCGAGGGTGGCTATAAAGTGCGGGAAAAAAGGACCGTGCGACTGAGCAAACTCGCGATCGCGCGTTTGTGGGCGCAAAAAAAATGGGGACTTTTGTTCGACGTCTTTATGGCTTCTGCGATGTTTCTTTGTGTTCTTGTCGGATAACAATTTTACGCAAAAATAAACTCCTTTTAAAGCTATGATTCAAATGACTTGGGTATGTATTACTATACAATACAGACGTATATATATATAATAAATTAAACTTTTGTCATGTACTTGTATTTTTGTGTACGTGATATCAAAGTTCAAAATTCTTTGTACATAGCTATTAACATACGCAGAGCTTACTGTCCTATAATGTCAGGGGCAATGGAAATTCTATTTAGTGATCGGGCGGTAGAGTCCTTTGTTGTAGTCCATTTATTTATTTTATTTTGCCGCATTAAGTATTACCTCTCTTTCAACACGTTCATTAAGTGTACGACCGATATTGCACGATGGTCGGTATATCTGCTTTCCACTCCTAACGTCGTGGGGACACTAATGTTTGTTCTAGTGTGTTTTTCCTATATTACCAACAAATATTTTAAGAATGTATTCACAAGAAAAAAGGTAGTTAAGTATGTTAAAGTTAATATGTGTTTATGTACCAATAGTACAAGCTCTGCTTGTTTGGCTCTGGATGGAACTGTGTTGAGATGTATTTTTTTTGTTAATTACTATCATTAATATATTTTAGTAATAATACCAACAATAATGCAATTTTTTTTTACCTAGATACAAAAGTAAATTAAATAGTACCTCAAAGTAACCAGAGATGTTACTAAGTATATTGGCGTTGTTAAAACTTTAATAATAGCGTAATCTTCCCATCTCAGCAGAATATCGTATAATGAATTTTCATGCTGCTCGTATAGCCATTTTTACGAGGATTAAAATAAATTACTGCACGTCACCCTCGCCGCTCCGCCGTATACAACGATTCCAGAAGATAATCATATTTTCATTTATACCCGATACAAGCGGGAACACGTCATGATCCATGAAATCTGCGATACGGGGTAATATACAGCGTAATCTGCGACAAACTGCCAAATATACGATTTTTCGTTCTGTATTATACGGGTAGTACTTTGTGCACACGTATACGTTTGTATTTTTTTATTTTTCCATAGGTTGCAAAACTGTAAGGCCTGTTTCTAAAAAGAATTAAAAAAAAGCTATGACGTAACATCGTTTGTATTATAGGGCGAATTTTCACAATTTTATTTTTTAGGCGTTTTTATGGAGTATTGTCATTATTACACGTAGCAGCACCTAAAAAAATAATTCTAGTCGTATCACAAGTGGGTCTATAAAACTCTACAACTTCGTTTAGCCATTGGTTGTAGTCATTAGTCGTAACCGTAGGCCATAGCCGTAAGTCGTAACTGTGCGTCATAGCCTTTGAGTCTAAGTGGTACGACGTGTCGCAGCGTACCCGTAGCACGTAGTCGCTGTTCGTGACCGTGTCTAGCAAGCGTGACTCGTATATCGTATTGTATACGTAGCTTATAATCGTAGCTTTCAATCGTAACCGTAGGTGGCTTTGGTTGAGCGTTCACCTTAGATACAGCTGGCATTGCCCATAGCATCTTTGCAGCTGTTGTCAAATATCTGAGGTTCACTTCTTTTTCTGCTAAATAGATATGATATCGCTCTTGCATTAAAAGTATTTTAAGAAATAATAAAAGATTTTTGATTTCAATTTATATAAAATAAATAGTACAAAATTATACATACTATTAAAAAATATTACTCAAGGATTATCAGGCCATATTCCACAAAGCGTTTGTAACTCCGCGGTGCTCGGTGTCTGTCCTTGGATGGGTGAACGTTTGTGTGGCATTTGATATCGAGCGCTTCCGTGCTTCTGAAGGTTAAGCCGTTGGTCCCGGATATCACTAATGCAGCAGCATGCCGTAAAGAGTCAGAGTGATCCCAATACCTTGGTATGTATGAGGAGGCTCGTGCTCTGTAGTGGGACGTTAATGGGCTGAGATGAATGAATTTCCTTACGTGACCTCAGTTAAGCTTGCCGGTGGCATATACGGGGGCCGCTGTAATAATTTTGAAATTATATAGGTACCTCTAACGTGATAACCGGGACTAACCGCTTAAAATGCGTTCCACAGCAAGGGAGCGCTCCACAACAAACTGGTTTTAGGTAAACCTGATTTGCTAGGTAAGGTTCGAATGGTGAAAACACGGTTTCACTCTGTTATGTTCCGAGTAATTTTATTACGTTTAGTACTTAAATAAACTATATATATATATATATATATATATATGTATATATATATTTTTAAACATGTCTAGAAAAACAGTGAAACGAAATAAATTTTGATACCAGAAAGACAGACACATAGAACTTTTGTTCGTGTTTTATAAACAAAAGGTTAATAAAAAAGTTCATTTCATTTTATCAAGTGAAGTTTTGTTATCAACTTTTCGCAATCAAACGTTTCATAAAGAATATTATACTAAAAAAAATATTGTTTAGCTACGCTGGGAATGCTTTCCAGTGCTTGTCAAAAAAGGTTAAAGCTTATTCCTGACTAAAAAGTGGTATTAAAAGTAAGTAGTAGGTTTTAGCATGTAAATTAGCGTCGTTGGTATAGAAACTTTTCAGAGCAGAGTCTCGGGTTAGCCGTGGACAAGTGAACTACTGCGGTTTTCTCGACCTGAATAGTTTAGCAGAATTCGCCGCGCTGCCGAATGTTGCAGTCAAATAATTTGTGATAACCGCTTTAAGCTTCGAATTTCCACTAACAGACACATTTCGAGTAGGGCTAGTGTTGGTTGGGGCACTTTATTACTAAAAAGGATTCGAGTCAGAATAATTTGCTTTGAGTTTTAGATTTTTGTTAAAGTTTTTATTTCCCTGCTTGATGATGATAAATTTGGTAGCTTTAGTAAGAAGATAATTTTATATTCACTTAAAAAAATAGAGGTTCTATGTTCCACTTTGTATTCTTTATGAATTTTCGCCGATTATTCTTTTAATCGTGGACAGATTTTCATAATTCCTTGTTATATTTATTCAAACAATTTTGATTTCGATTTTCGAAAAAATATTTAGCGATGTGCTGAAATTCAGTTTTATACTTATTGTTGTCACAATTGGACAAGTAAAATTTCTTGTTTATATTTATGCATAAATTAACTTTAAATTTACAAGTAAAATTTCTTGTTTATATGTACGGTATTGTTTTTACTATAGAACAATTTAATGCATTAAAGTTATGTTTATAAACATATTTGTATTGCCCATAATTATACAATTTCTTTGTCATTAGCCTTTCTAATAAACTGACAATTAATCTGGTACAGTTCCTCAGACCATTATTGTTTCCAGATTTAGAATACCACCGTGTTGTTATCTGTCCATCGACCTTTGACATAACGAGTATTTAAAGAACAGGCGCGGCGTACTCATTAGATATGGGCACCTAATATGTTTGTTTTAGAAAACTAAACATTTAATAGTAATCAATATAAAAGTATTTTCTACTAGTAAAGTCTGTTTTATTGGTCAATTAAGGAGCTTTTTGATTTTATCTCTTCTTTTCCTTTCTTTTTCTCAACTATTTTTACTGATATGAGAAATCACCCACATATCGGACCAAAAGTCACTCAATCGGGTGCTAAGACTTTAGAGTAGTCTTCCAGCTCATGTATATTCTTCTTCTTCTTGTCGTGAGTACTTTAGTTAGGCTGTGAAGTTATAGTTAGTCAAGCCGTCAAGGGTGTGAGCATTGTATGGCATACCAGGGTGTGAGCATTGTATAGCGTACTCATTAGATATGGGCACCTCATATGTTTGTTTTAGAAAAAAGTAATCATAGTAGAAAAATGTTTTTATGACTTATGTGAATATTTACCTAATTGACATATGTAGTAACTTTTAATTAGTATAATTATTGTATTTGATGTGATTTGATTTTAATTGTAACTATATTTTGATTGTAATTTTTGTTTTTCATATTGTGTGTAATGTTAATTTGTAATACAGGATTTAATGATAATATTTGTAACTATTTTATAATGTTTTTTGCATTACCCTGCAGTTCATGTTTCAGAACCATTATATGTAACATTAAGATCTTTATGTACAACATGACGCTAATAAAGAACTATGAACTACCACTATTGTATTGTCTGATTTACATTATATGAAGCCTGCCTGCCGAATGCAGACATTTTTGCGAGTCACATTAAAGGAGTTGATATATTTAAAAAAAAAAACTTGATTTTTTAAAATCTATTTGGTGTGCTTTAGAAACTTGACTTTGTTACATACTGGTTTTATTACATAACAGGTACGACATCACTTCTCGTCGTTTCTCGTTTTTGACACCTGATTGGAGTTTACTATGTAAGTATTATAAAATTATTTATTCGTCCTAGTATTATGAAGGCGAAAGTTAATATGGATGTTTGTTACTCTTTCACGCAAACACTACTGAATTACTTAATTAAATTTTACAATATTTAGCTTATACATCAGAATAACACATAGCCATGATTTATAAAGATATTGTGCTCTAAAACTGCTTCATTTTACTGTTTTCAAATATTTATTAATGTTTAAAGAGGGTACCTAATATTTTATTATTAGTTCGTTTATAGCACTTTTTTTTTGAATCAATAATATTACATACAAATTGCACTCTTTACATATAAGCGAATTTTTGCCCATTTTTTGTCTCTTTAGGATGATCGCGTTAGTATTAAATTAAGTTATATCGCCATTATTAAAAGCTCCATCAGAGAATAAGCTTAAATTTTTTTTCGATTTTGAATTCTATTTTTGGGCGTGTTTTAGAAAAAGCTTGGCCCTGTTTCCTTTTCCATATACCTACTACTACTACTAGTGTACCTAATACCGTACCCTTGACTAAGTAATAAAAAATACCTACGTTGCCCTAAACAAGCAAACAAAACCCAAGGCAAAGGTGTGAGCGCGTCACAAAGTGGTCGTAAAATGGTCCGCTTACATCTAACAATATTTGGTGACTAAATAGTAGCCAAAAAAGTAGTTGCAGCGGCTTCACGACTACATAAAGTGGTCTCCTTTATTTTAACATAACGTAATATATGGCTTTAATAAACGTTGCATAAGACCGTCCCGTTTTATACATCCCTACATATTCATAAAATTGTAACGATATGTAAATAAGTATTGAACTAGTCTAGCTTAGTTTAAACTTTTTGCATATTTGATTGAAACAGTTTGCGTCATTCAAATTTAAAATGTTTCCTGGGAAGTATTATTTTCCCTTTCATAATTAGAAACTGCCCGACTGCATGCATGATTTAAAATATTTTTATTCTAGACAAAATATTCAGTCTGTTATAAGTTATGTTTAAAATGCCCATTCAGATCTATTATATCTTAAAGAGTTAGAATGTAGAAACTTTCTCTTTTCATGAAACTGTAACGATATGTAAATAAGTGTTGACGAGTCTAGCTTAGTCTGACACATGTACGAGACCGCGTGGATGGTCTCCCATGCGTTGGAAAGAAAGATGCAGCAGTATGACTTCCAACAGGGACAGATAGCAGTACATGACGTATACAAGCGCTCTGTCAAAAGCGTGACGGGTAAGAAGCAGAGCTTAGCTTAAACTTTTAGCATATATGATTGAACTAGTTTTTGTCAAAGTCAAAATAATTTATTCAAGTTTGGCTCTTATAAAAGTCAACATTACAAAACGTAAAAACCAGCGAGCCCAATTACTGCGGGCGAGAGCTTTATCGTAAAAGAACGGGCAAGAAAATCGTCAAGGTCAGTTTTTTCTCCCGCCAGTTACAAGAAAATGTACTTAATAGTAAAATAATGTGACAAGTCTATAAAACCTTGTGTTCTGCAGTAACGGCTTTGATGGTTCTTAGTGAAGGTCTTGCTTACACATCTCTGCGTCGTGTTATATGAACTGACTTACTGTTGCTATAGGTTGTGGTGGAGGTCTGAGTTAAGCAGTTGTTTGTTGATAAGCTCCTAAGATGATGTCTCTTTTTGTGACGATATGCCCATAAAATCCTTTCCACATTCGTCCCAAAATTCTTGCAGGTCCTTAACATGCTTTTGGGTTAATAACCATGCTTAAAACCAGAGCGGTAATATGCAACTAAAGAACCATTTTGGGAAGCAATATATTATTGATTTACAATGTTAAAAAACAAACTTTCAACAATATTTCAGATGAGTACTTTAGGAATGTAATGTTGACATTATGACATCCTGTAGGCCTTTGTTTAAAAACCTTAAAATATTAACTGTTGCATCCTTATATATATACGAGATTTGTGTTTTTGTTCGGTCACATCCCGAATTGTATCAAAAAGAGCGTAGAGATACAAGTAGGTATCCAAATAAACTGACTCTGCCAATCATGTCTACTGCATCTTATGCGAAGAACAGCTATGTCATGTCTATTAAAGTCTACAATAGGCTCGACAATAATCTTAAACTGATGCCATTGAATAAATTTAAAGTACATTTAAAAAAAATGGCTTGTGAAAAATGTTTTTATTCAATGAGTGAATATTTTAATCAATAAATTTGTTTGTTTTATTAGAATCCAATTATATTTTTGCATACCAGTTACTGGTGAAATATGCGGACTGTATTAAATTTTAAGACCACTTATGTACCATTATTTATGTGAGATAAAGTCTTTGTCTTTGAAGAAATTATCACCATAGTGACGATAGCCATTTAGCTTAGGTTCTCCGGCGTGCTTATTCGAAGTACATACATAAATGTTTCGACAAAGAGGGTGGTTTGCCAGGTGACTTTATTGTGCGAAGTTTTTACTGGTCACATTCGCTCCGTAATTTGTCGAGGTCGGGCATAAAACTGTGGAACTTTACGGGCGCTAACCATTTGCTGCCGGCACTTGACGTTCCTAACCCTGGATCTTATTGTAATTGTCTTGTGAGTTTACCTTTATTTTTCTTGGTGATAATTATCTAACTGCTGTTAGATGTTTGCAGACTAACTCTATAAAAGATTCCTTGTAATTTTTTTTTAATTACATTTCGGAGGTACGTATGTCATGACGAGAATAAAATCATGATCACAATCAGCTTAAGGAAGTCCTCTGCTGAACTGTATGCTGCCTGCATCCATCGTGATCCTGCGCTTCCATCAGATCGTCTGTCTATCTTGCGGGGTGCGCCTATCACGCGGAGCTTATTATAGAAGAACATATAACACAATATTTTTAGCAGTATACCTTTAAATATACCTTAAACATTTAATAGGACCCTACCAAGACCTCAGGAGCGAAGCCAACCACACCTGCCAGTTGTGCACCTGCCGATCAACAGACGAGCTCTGGCGAACATTAAAGTTCCTGGTAACCGACAATAGGCATGCCACCTATTATGTGGGACCAACAGTACAACTGGCGAAATGTGGGCGTATAATATGCCTCTGCCTACCTCTTTGGGGAAACAGGCGTGATATTATGTATAACATTTAATATTGACGGAAATACATGATGCGATAAAAACCAAATTTTACGCGCAGACAGTTTCGAAAATAAAAGAAACGATGTCCTGAGCTATGCTATATTATTTACAATACTTGGAATATACAGTGACGACAATGAACTCTATACAGCCTTCATGGCATGGAGCTACGCGTTTCGCTTCAATTCTTTTTGTAATAGGAAAATGTTTCTTCAAAAAACAGTTCTTCATTTTCAATTTTATCGGTACAGGGCCTTCGTATATATCTTGTTCATTGAACATGCTGTACGGATAGCTTGATGATGTAAGCGGGATAAAAATGCCAGTTCTTTTTAAATAACTGATAACATATAGCGGCAACGCCTAGTAAGTGGTACAAAAAAAGTTCACAGCATTTTTTCATTTTGTTAATAAAATAAATTGTAACAATAAAGGTGATTTTTTACTATGGGACATAATATAAATTAAATCTCAAGATATAAATTATATCTCGCAAATGGCCCTTACAATGTCAGATATATATTTTATGCAGCTTAGTAAAAAAAAATCACCTGTTCTATTGGCACAATATTTATAGCTTCTTCATCATATTAAATTACATCCTGTGGTGAAAAGCTAACATAATTATAATAAAAGTGTGATATGACATTGTTTTGTCTACGTCCATGGGCTTAACGTGCCTTATGAAGCGCGGAAGCCTTTGGTGTCAAATGTTTGATTTAATTACTAAGTGTGAGCTATGCCAAGCATTATTAGGCCAATTGACGTTATGCGGAGATAATCCCGCCTCTAATCCTGTTAGGGTTTACTTTAGGTCAAATAGATACACGGACTGTCACGATAAAACTAAAAGAGTTGTTAAACGTTTGGCTATAAAATCTTAGCAACTCATGGAAAAACGATTAATAAAATTCCGATATAATAATTCACCAGCAATATTTCCGTAAATTATGCTGGCTCGCTGTTGCTCCCGAGTTACCTGATACGCTGAGGAAAGTTTCGGATTGAATTGAAAGCCTAGAAATGTACTTCCAGTAGTGTTCGCTTTTATGCACTTTATTAATGCCAAGATAATTATGATTACAAATATAAAAAAGCTTTCGAGATCCATTACTGAAACGTGTTTTTCAACATTATGACTTGAAATATGGGAGCACTTTTAGTGTTTTGAATTAAGTCTAAGCATCGACACGCATATTAAGTACGGGCTCTTACACGATACGATGTCGTAACCAAGTGTACGACTAGCTTCATATAAATTGTCGTGTATTTACATGGCATTTGTGGAAGATTTCGACGACACACTGTCGTATCTCGTATCGTTCTTATGTGTAACCGCCCTCAGGGCCTAACAAATATATGTAATTTTTTTTGATGCTCGTCTTAGGTACGTTACGATGTCGGTCGTATTGTGCATATTTTTTGCCTAATATTTTAGAACTTACACGATATAAAACAAAGAAAGCACATATTAAAAAAAACAGTAGTAAGAGGGCTACTTTACCTTTCAGAAATTTCTCTCACAAATGCCGCAAAAAGGAACTAGTTATTAGTATAGATTATTAGTATAGATTTTTAGTATAGATTATTAGTATAGATTATTTACAGGAAACGAAAGATTTAGTTACTTATCACTCGTCATCTGAACTTCTTCTGATAAAAAGACGCGCGTTCACGGGGATATACTATAAACTCTATGGAATATATAGTGACCTTATCAAAGAGAACACTTCGAAAAATTTGTTCGTTCGTGTATAAAAAAATCGTATGAAGTCAACTTTAGTCAGAACAACTGTAAGATTTTTATGCATACACATATAAAATTTGTTGTTAAAGTTAATTTTACGATAAGAAATAATCTCGAACTTAATACATCAATGAAAAATCCCTGTACACAGTGAACACGCGAATAAAGATATCTAAAATAATGATACCAATTAGAAAACCGAGGCGTAACCAGTGGTTTAAGTAAATTACGCAACCTTGAGCAATGTTGAATAATAGTCCGTTTCCTTTCTCCGCCCATTTCACCCGTAAGTGCTTTAATATTGTGCTTATCGCACGTTGCAATTGCGCCAAAACATTTTGTTTTTACGTTACTTCTTCTATTAATAATTTTAGGCCTGCTGGAACAAAGTGGAATTAGCAATTAACGTTATCTTTTTAGTTTGTACCAGTTACAAAAAAGGTTTTAGTTAACATTAAGTGGCCTGTATGCTAGTCTTTTGTTGCATTGCACTTTAGCATAACATTGCTAATTATTGAAAAGGAAGATAATACTTGTCAATGTGCCGTGTGGTGCCGGCCTAGAAGAGTGCCACCCCCCTTCATCTCACAGGGAGTCATTAGAGTCGACGAAGATACTTACCGGATAATTTTGACGACCGATATGGCGTGGAGGTCCTGGGGTCCTGGGGTCGATTCCCACATAGGACAAATCTATGTTTGCTTGAACACGTATATTTGTTTTGGTCTGGGTGTTTTCTATGTATATTAAGTATGTATTTACAAAAAAAAATATTTATTTATTTATTTAATGGGCAACAGCGTCATCCTTCGTACTGGCTTGAACTGCGATCACCAACCCGCTAGGCAAGCGTGGTGATTATGGGCAAATATCCCCAATTGAATGTGATCTATTGGACAGGCCAATATTCAGCTGTGGCCTCATAAGGCTGATATGATTAATATACAATGAAAATCTACTTAACTCTTTTATCAATAGGGAGATTCCTGGAGTAATAATATTTTATTACGATTTTCCTTAATGTGAATTTATATGTATGGCTTTTACGCCTCAATGACTCAACCAATTTATAACTTAGGGCTTCGGAAATCGAGGACAGGAAACCTAGGAAAAAGGCACATAGTATATATATTATTCAGGTCACATTGAAAGTTTTTGGGGGAGGCCTGTGTTTAGTCAAGGACGTCTGAACTAAATATCGTCTGAATTTTTAGAGCTTGATGATGGTGGTATATATTTAAGTAACCAAGAAAAATTAAGGTAGTTCAAAAAACTAAATGAAATTATAACTATAGTTGACAAAAGAATTGTATTGAAAGACTTATAGTTGGGTTACGTTACATCAGAAAAGTTTATTCTTACTTATCAAATCAAATCATTTGTTGCATGTCACATTACATGATACATAGATGGTTAATGTCATAGGTCTAGATGTGATGCCCTGCACCCTTGCACTGCATTTGAGGATGGGAAGTTCTTTAGGAATAATTATTTTTAAATTTTTAAATATGAACCAAAACATTCAAATAATTACAAATTAGAATTTTCAAACAATAACATGACAATGACATTTTTATTGATATTTATCCCAACTCATACTTTAAACACTGTTGATTTTTTAGTATCGTTTACGCATAATAAATCAGTAATAGCTTTAAAATAAATATCGAAACTTTTCCTCTTAAAAAAACCGTAAACTTGTTGACACGCTCATAGGATTCGCATTATGGCAGCATAATTATGAAACTCTCATCCATGGTTGGATGAGAAACTGCGAAATCCATTACTTACGCAAAGGCCGCGCTTTTATCTCGAAAGATGTGCTTTTGTAATCACATTACGCAAATGAGAGCTGAAGCATTCACGGTCGGTTCGGGATGGGGTCGCGCTCAACAAATGTCTCGGCACTCCGCAGGCTCTTGACGAATTTATTATGTTCCAAATGAAGGAAAAACGCCATTGTACTCTATGTTCATGGAATTTGATGTCATACCATTCCACCATGTAAGATACTCTTTAAGAATAAAAGTTTAAGTTATAACGCCATACGGGTCGTGGAGATTAGTATACCTGCACTCCGCGTCTGAGGTCATGAGTTCGATTTCTACATAGCAAAAAAAATGAACTTTTGTTATATTCCGGGTGATTTCTATGTATATTAAGTATGTATTTTAAATTAATAGATTATAAATGTAAAGGTAAGAGCGCTGCTGCCTGATGCACAGATATTAAGTTATCTAGTTCAGGCACAGAGATAAAACAAATGATTGTAAATATATCTAATTGTATATTGATGTTTGATTGTTATGAATGTATTTAGCTTAAATAAAGAATTATTATTATTTTTTACAAAAAAAAGTACTTATGAACGATTATGCATTATTTTAGTATCGATATCCCATTTGTTAAACTAAATAATTGGTGTGATCGTAACAGAATTATTTTAATTTTTATATTTAGATGTATCGGATGAAGGTATGACGACCTGAGACACAGACACCTTCCTAGTTTAGTAATCAACTTACTAAGCAATCACTTTTTTTAAATTATTACGAGATGTGTTATAAAGTCAAAGTCAAAGTCAAAAATACTTTATTTCATAAACTATTACATAGTACTTGAAAACGTCAAAATTATAAAAAAATAACAAAACAAATAAAATATAACTATACTAAAATCACGAAGCTTAGATTCACTTGCAACCAAATAATTTAAAAAAAAACAAAAAACATTTAAGTGTAAGCGAATCTAAGTGCCAGTTCCGAGCCACCGCTCTGTAAGAAGAACTGGCAAGAAACTCACAGGCTATGCTCTTTTAAATTATCGATTGGTTAGTAACAATCTTCATTTGTCTGTGACGCTATACAATGCAACATAATATAACAATATTCATGCTTTAAGTCATTCATATTAGAATAGCCTGTATGAAACGGCGGCTTAATCCCAAGCATTTTTATCAGCCATATAGTCTTTAATAGAATAGTATCCCTTTAAAGACAGCTTGCGTTTTATTGTTAATTTAAATTTATTTAGGCTTAATTGCTGTATATAGCTTGGGATTTTATTATAGAATCGCACACATTGACCTTTAAAATATTTGTTAAATTTTTGGAGCCTAGTGGCAATATATTTATGGCAGTAATATTTTGATGTACTTATTTGTGAGAATATATTTGACATTACTTAATGCTTCTTGTTTAGAATAAAATGATGATGATTGCTACCCGTTGTATAGATTTCATTTCATTAGTGCCTATCACTGTCAAATCACAGTATTATTCATCTTTTTGTAACGCTCTGATGCGTTTGTAATAATCCTCCATTATACTGCAGCTTTAAACCTATCTAGTGCTATCGTGCAATGCGTAATTTTATCTGTGAATAATGTGCAAATTTACTAGGTATTCAATACTATGAAAAAACGATCACGACATCAAACGACTTAAAAACTAAACGACGTCGCGTTGGTAGTCACAGATCGAACAATGTGCCCTTTTAAAATGAAAGAGTGAAGATAAACGTCCAATTTACGCATCAGAATAGCGTCTATATTCTTTGAATTGCAGGATTGTCTGTCTAAAATAGATTGGAAGAGAGGATTAGATTAATAGCCTGTGCATGCCGAACATAAAAATATTTAAAAATAAGCTGAAAATGCTTGTATTCCACTTTGGCACGTAATCTTTACTTACAATACATAAATAAATAATACCATTTTTATTTAATTATTACGTCATACTAGTTATACTTAAGAAAAAAAATAAGGTTCTCAAATTAAGAATACATAAGTGACATTTTAAAGACATTTAAATCGGCTATCGTCAGTTCTTAAAGATATTTGTACGTAAGTCATCAGCTAAAGTAGATAAATTCACGATTTATATATTTAAACATACATCCGAAAAGAAAATCTAAGCCGTGGGCCAAAATAAATTGCACTCATTACCATTTAGCGGGCTTGGCAGAAGTCCTGCGGCGGGTAGTCGAGTAACTCTATTTCCTGGTACGTGCTACGGTCGTAGTCCATAGTCCGTAGCCCGTAGCCTGTAGCAGCGCAGTTTGGAGTGGCTCCCATTGCGAATAATTGTTCACTTTTCTTTTTTTATCTGACATTACCGGATATGTAGGTCGAGTGGGCGGCATTCGCCTCGAATATCCTGTACATCACAATAGATACTATTACGGATACTACACTGCAATGCGAATGCTTTTAATCTGCATTTTGTATGTTTATGTGTGAATAAATACAATATCTTCATTATACTTTATAGTTCGATAATTCGCTTGTAAAATACTCAAGTTACTGTTACAGCATCCGACTTTACTTCCGCTCCTATATTCGGGATTCAATTCCCACTTAAGACAATTATTTGTGAGCATTAAATATTTTTAATATTCTCCTAGGTATACAAAGAAGAATACATTCGTACAAGTATGTATTTCTGTACTGGAATAGTTCTAGTCCACTGCTGCTTCAGAACAACGCTAGACCACAAACTGTACAACAGACGGTTGCTAAAAACAGGAGTTACGATTGGAATGTTCCTGACACTTCCCACACTCTCCGGATCAACCTCCTACAGACTAGTAGTGTTTTCTCAAAATTTGAAGGAAAATAAATAAATTTCAATGAGGCAGCCTATGAAGAATTTTTATATATTCTCGCAGTTTATTTAGCAATGAGTTAAATTTTGGATATATAAAATGCAGAAGTACTTAGGTAAGACGACCGAGGTTCGATTCCCACGCAGGATAAATCTTTGTGTGCATTAACATGAATATTTGTTCTGGTTTGGGTTTTTTCCTATGTATGTAAAGTATGTATTTACAAAAAAAAAAGAATTTATGCATGTTTATCCGTTATTTAGTATCCATAACACAAGTTCTAAATGATATTTATCTTGGAACTAAATAATTGGTGCAATTGTCAGAAAATATTTATTTATTTATTATTACTATTAGGTGACTATTGTACATACTTCGATAGTCCAATAAAATAAAAAATATCAAATTTTGCTTTTTATATATAAAATGTCATTTAAATATGTAAGAACCAAATTAATATTTGGAAGATTACTCAGAAGTCATATTAATCATTCTTACGTTCATAAAGAAAAATCACATACGAACATAACCATGACTTCATAGCCCATAAAGTCTTTGAAGCCTGTCCCAATTTCGCGTGTGTACGTAAATATTTATTTAAATAACACTCGCTCCTTTCACGTCAGAAGTGACGCGACTTCATAAATCGTAATAAACATTTCCTATCACATGTCAAAGCCTATCGGATTGAGGATAGCATGCGGAGTGAAATATTAAGCAGATTACTTTTATCAATGATAATAGACACGCGCAATGGAGGGCCGGCTCCTGTCTGGCAAGTAAATGATAAATGATGCCGAGCCTGCCATGCCAAATGTGAAACGAGTTGTGACGCAGACGTGGACGTCACTCCAGCACAGGGGAGTTACTAAAACTATGAATAAGATGGTATGTTGTATTTACTATAATTGACAAAGGTTAGTAAAAATTGAAGATTTCTAAAATAATAAATATACATTATTTATATACATTATATATTTCTCTATTACTTTAAAATATAATTTATATTTAAATAGTTTTTTCTTTTTTACAGTCATTTGATAATTTATTATAAATTCGAATAGTCATACAATATGAATTTTTACTAAACATGCTAGTGCGTTGATTAGGTATATACATTTTATAATTATTATTCGTACTATTTCTATTAGTACAAGATTTTTCACATAGTTTTTGATTTTTATAGACAAATACACAAATTTTATAAATATTCAAACAAGGTAGAGGAAGAATATTATATTTTTCAAATAATGGCACGCATCTGTCTAAATAACCAGCATCACTTAAAGATTTAACTAATATTTTTTGTGCTCTAAAGGCTCTGCCTAAGTCAACAGGGTTACCCCAGATCACTATTCCGTAGCGCAAGATGGAGGAAACATAACCATGATAGGCACAAAGAGTCACCTTGATTGTAGCTACCTGTATAAGTCTGTTAAGTACATATCTGTCTAATTTGGAGCAATTATTTTTATGTGGTGTTTCCAAGTACAATATTAATCTATAGTTATACCTAAAAAAGTCGTTGATTCAACCCTTTCTACGATTGTTTTGTTTTGATTAATATCTATTTTTGACAGGGGAATACAAGATATGATTGACATATTTAACAAAATATTTACAAATTGAAATAATATAACAGTACGATGTTCGCCGGTCAGCTAGTAATGAAAAATGAACAATCGCTTTAAAACAGTATTAATTTATATTAAAGTTACTTAAAAAGAATATTACGTAGAGGCTAAAAAGAATTTTCATAAATGTATGTTACATTCTGAAATGTTGTCGTAATCAAAGGCCGTGACTTAAAGGCTCTGATGTGTAAGATTTAAACAAGACTCAGCTTCTTGTCGGTCCCATCCTAAATCAAAGAGAGATTATTTCATGTCAAAGAGAGCAATATTAAATTCGGCAACGTTTATAAGATCCAAACTGGTGTATTTAACAAGTCCGGAGTGTGCTTTTTATTCTACATTTGATATGTACCTGATGTCCCAGTGACGGAAGGTGTCACTAATGGTGCTTTTGCTAATTCACAATCAACGATCACTCACAATGATCAATGTGATACATGCTCTTAGACATTATAACATGGTACAAAGAAAAAAAACGTTACATATACCAACTTAAAATCAATTTACGCAATAAAGTAATTAGATAATGTGGAAAGATAATAATATTCGAATCAGCTTTAAATCTTTACGATAGCAACACGAAACAATACGTATGCCACTGTATACTTATTTTTTCAAGACACAAAAAATAAATATTTTCTGACAATCACACCAATTTAGTTCCAAGTTAAGTATCCTTATAACTTGGGCTATGGATACTCAGTAACAGAGAAATATATTTTTTTGTTGTAAATACATACTTATTATACAAAGAAAACACTCAGACCAGAACAAATATTCATGTTTATAAACACAAATATTTGTCCTGTGTGGGAATCGAACCCACGACCTCAGGAGTGGAGTGTGGGTATACTCGCCTTCACGCCTTATCGTACTTCAAATAATGCATAGAATCAACTAATGTATGGAAAATATACTATAATAATAAATCCTTATTGACTTAATCAGACGACTTCAGCATCTAATGCGGAATTTTAGGGATGAGTTAGAATTTTTTATGCTCTATAAGGTAAGGTTAAGTTGGCAATTTTTTATTTATTTCACCTTACATACCATAAAAGATCTTAAGAAGTAAACCTTACTGGGAATATAGGTAATGTGGGTACTATGAAAACACATTTCATAATTTGAGAAACATTTTTAAAAAGCATTGCGTGCAGAAGGACGATTCTGACCTGAGCGCAGCTCCTCTTTTTGGCTTTATTGAAGACACTTGAAGCATTGCTAACTAAATCTGCATCATTTGCAAGTGAAATGTAATATAATTTGTGGGATAATGAAACCAGGTAACATTGAATGCCGACTAAATTACAATAAAATTAATTATAATATATAAAGTTCCTTTCCCACGAATTTCACCTCTGCGGTTTAGTAAGCAAACCAAAGTGCAGTAAGTAAACAATGTATGTAAATAACAGTACACGATAGATTAAAAAAATGTTTCAAATTACATGTGCCGGAATCATTACATATCAATCCGTGCTTACCATTGGTAGATATTTTAATTAGATAATAAGAAGTATGCAAAACGTCTGTGATGAAAAAACAGTACAATAAACTGCTTTATAAATACGTAAAAATAATTTTATTTACTATGTGAAATTGCGAACATAGAAGAAAACAATGCAAAAGTAACATAACAACAATGGGAATGAAAAAGCAGCAGTGGAACGCAATCCATTATTTTCCGCATTTTTTCCGTAGTACATGTCCTAACAGTGGTTCATACAGAACGTCGGTATCAATTAAAAGTGGGCGCGCGGTCGGCGATCATCCATCAAGCGGTGGCGCTGACATGAACAAATGAAGTGCGATTTGATCCGACGCGCACCCGCTGATCCCCCATTCACCAACTTATGCAGTCACCAAGAAAAACAAAGAGCCACCTCATTAGGACAGCTAAAAAGTCTTATGTTTTATTCAAGCACCGTTTTGCTGCGAATGACCGACCCAAGTAATTTAACTTTCAAAACGAGTGACAATTTTCCGATTTTAATATATTTTTTTAAATATTACGGTTTAAACGAAAGCAATTAAAATAGGAACGAGGTTTAGGGATTACGAAGAAATCGAGGGAACATTTTGTGTATTTCTACGCGGACATATCTATGCAGGAAACTAATCAGGATTCAGGATTTGGAGTTAATACGATTTCTAATCACTGAAATGGATTGCAACCAAACACATTTGTATGAAGCAATCGAAATTGTTGATAAACCATTAAGATAACTACAGTACTATAAATTTATATATATTCCTTGATTTTCTATATTATTGCACCTTCCATGGTTTCTTTTGTGGTTGGAGCCCCTCAAAATGGCGAAAACTGAAATTCCTTGAGTCTGGTTGGTGGTTGGACTATTCTGTATACCTTTGGTACTGTAAGCCTGTCTTTGGAATAGTTTTCCGTGTTTTAGCAATAATTGTAATTGTGCGTGTTGGCGGCAATAGGCTCGCCACCTATTACGCCTCTGAATAATATGCCTCTGCCGGGTAGCTGTTTCGAGAAACAGGCGTGAATGTATGTATGTAAAAGAGTCTCACAACTCATCACCAAAACTTTCAGCACTGGATACTGTATGTATACTGGAATAGATCGACCAATATAATATAATCATAAGGGCGACAATAAGTCGTAAATAAAAATATGCTTATTTTTATAATATAATAAAACAAATTAGAGACCATTTTATAAGCTTATCTTCTGATTTCTCAAAATTAATTTGTCAGAATCACATAATACATTTTTTTGTATTATCCTTATATATAACTGTTGTTGGTAAGTACAGCCATCTACTATGATTAAATTATAATTAACAATTCAATTGCAGTCGTCTTTCAAGTCCATTGTGATATCAATCAGCTGTCACGTATGACATAACGTGATAGAATAACAAATTAGTTCAGCTTCATTTGCGATTAGGGTTTATACCGTGTTACTATGACATCAAATAATAAAATAATAATAGCCTCACATGTGTTTTATTCATATAATTGAACAATATGTATGTTATTAGGTATATTTTTATGTAAATCAATGTAATATTTATGAAGAGACTTGCTTTAAGTCTCTTCTCTACAGTAATCATATAGGCTCAGGTGTTTTTTTTATCTAATGTGACACGACATAATGGGTACATCCTGCCTGATGGTAAAGGTACCGTGCTTATTTTACGATATCAAGGCGCTTCATATCGTGAAATAAGCACGGTACAAAACGCACCTACTCATGACGGCCTTCTAAAATGCCGTTTGACGCCCCGCTCAAAAGAACCGGTATTATAGGAACTAGGAAACACATGAGTCAGCATCCAATTCCAGAGCTTAATGGACTTACTCAGCAATGAGTTACCAGATTTTTTGGTAAGATTGCTGATGTAAAATGTTGCTTTTTGAAATGTATCAAGTATTGAAATATTCAGTTCATGTTAAATCCCTTAGGAAACAAGATCAAAATAATAATATTCAACCTAGAATATTAGTTGATTTGCCACGTCATTATTATACAATATGGCTAATTTGACGATTGGACAATGAAAATATGGTCAATATTGTAATATCTAAATAGCTTATCAGATTGCTACAAGTTATAGTTGGTTACAATACATTTCAATGGTCAGGAGTCGTGTTGACTTCAAATTATCGATTGCATAACACAAGTTTTTGTAGACTTATCAAATTGTTTTACTCTTAAGTACATTTTCTTGTAATTGGTGGGAGTAAAAACTAAACATGACGATTTTCCGACTCGTTCTACTAAGAGCTCTATGGAGCCAAAATTGAATAAATGATTTTGAGTTTTGATTTTTATATTTCTTACACTCATTAAGCTGTTCCGCTGACTAGGCTAAACTATAATCTTTTCGAATCGAAATTCGACCCTTAATGGGTATATAATTTAATATGATATGCCGTTTTCTAATAAACTTTGACACAACAATGCACAAAAGGTCTGTTGTCTTTAATTTCCTTACAAAATATTTAAAAAATTATGCAATTAGCTTTACATCATTCTCGCTGATAATTCCATTTCAACTATACAATTTCAAGCTAGCTTATTGTTGAACATTTTTACAAAGGAACTTATGGCGTAACTTTGGCAATTTACTGTGTGTGATGTGTACCAGAAATAACTGCAGAACTTATGACATATTTCATCATTTCTTGTTTCTTATATTACAAAAGAAATAAATAAAGTAAATACATCATTGTTTTATGCATTTTATGTACATATTTAAAACATTGCATATTTTTTATGATCCTTTCTATTTCTGATTATAATAACAATAAAAAAAATACTAATATCAACATGCGAAAGTACGTTTGTTTGTATTTTTGAAATGTTTATACGCCTACTGAATAAAAATTGTTACGAAAAAAGTTTGAAGCTTGACATTCTAAATAAAAATGCGTGTTTCCTGTCGTCAGACTTGATAAATGGCTACGCCGTCTAAGCAGGGCGCGTTATCTGATATAATGTTATTAATTATATACAATAAATAAATGATAGATAATAAAATAGTTACTAATTAATTGCATAGAACTACGATATCACTCGTGTGGAGGATCTATTACCCCATACGAGCTTGAATTTCAAAAAATATTATCCAACGATAGATTTCGCTTCGTCATAAGATTGACTTTAATAGTTTACGTTGGCGACGTTAAAAGATTTCTTTAAGAAAGATGACATAATGTTATATTTAAAACTACTATTTGACAATGATTATACTGGCAGTTTTCGCTACCACGCAACGAAGTGCTGGAACAATATCCCTCCGCCTATTAGAGCTCTAAAATCAAAATCAGCATTAAAAACAAAGGTAAAAGCAGTAATCTTATGCAAACAACAGATAGGAATACCGAAGCGCTTTACGTAGGTGGCGAAATCATGCCTTTTATGTTGCAAATGGCGTTCAAATAAAGAATGTACCCTGTATATCTGTGTAATATTTAATTTTAATGTCTGTTTTTTAAGTTGTAAATGAAGCTGTAATTTAAGTTGTAAATGAAGTTATATTTTATGTTGTAAATGAAGTTGTATTTTATGTTGTAAATTAAATTTTATTTTTAGTTTAAGTCAGTTAATTGGTGATCGCGGCTCTCTAGGTTGTAGCTGAAAATCAACGTTTTGCTCGCTGAGCAATACTACGTTGAGCTATGATCTTTTCGCATGAATAGAGCACACGTACAAAAAAATTAATTAATTTTTGTAAGTTTGATATATATTTTTTTTCTTGTATTGTTTTATGTTAATATTTTGTATGTGTGTTTATTTAGTGCAATAAACGCTTTATCTATCTATCTATCTATCTATATATTATTATTGAAAATAGTTCAATATAAGCCTACAAGTAGCTAAGACAAGCGAATGAAATAGTGTTTCAGTCATTATCTCGGCATAATATGATGGGAGTTGGCGGGCTTCCATGCTCCCGGCGCTTATTCTGTTTCCGTGACGTGCCGCGAATAGTTAGCGGTCACTCAAACTTGCCTTATCGACAACATTTGTACACGTCGCAGGACTGCTCTATTCAATTACGGGCTACGGAACAGAAGTTTTATTGATTGGGTTATTGTACTAAAACTCGGGTAATAGCTGCTACTTTAAGCCTTAGTTTTTTTAATTGCTTGGTTTTAATTAGTTATCTTTAGACCATTATCTAAACTAGCCAATAAAATAGTTTTGAATATTATATATTATGTAAGAAAGCACACTGAAAAGCTGAGACTTCTTAGAATCACAGTCAAAACGCCAGGCAAATCAAAAAGTAATAATAATACTTTATTTGCAGATAAAGCATTTTGGGCCTCAAAACTTAAATATTGCGCTGGCATGTTTTGTCGATCTATGAGTAAGCACGTTTGTCATCATGCATATGTAAAAATTTCCAATTAGCAAATAAATATTAGGTCCCTACTTATAAAATAGAAGTTTTACATAGAAGAAGAAAATCTATATTTTACAATATTTTAATTTAATTAATAAACGTTTGTGCCGTTATTATCTAATAAAATACATAATAATATTACGTGATATTACATTGTATTGTGTATACAGGGATCCTCCCATCATCTTTGGAACCCAAGCCAAGTTCACCTGCACGTGAGTTGCACCTCCCGTTAAACGGACGAGGTTCTGGCAAACATATAAGTTCCCAGTAAGCGGCAATACGCTCGCCACCTATTACGTGGGACCAACAACGAAATTGGCGAAGTGTGGGCGTACAAAGGTTCGTACGAAGGTTCTATGTATATTTACAGTTATCGACAACTGTTAAGGCAAGTTAGCGCCTTAATTTAACGGTAGTTGTAGGTGAGTAAGCCGAAGAACGCCAGTTTCCTACCAGACCACACTGGGTTTCCGAGTAGTTTGCACCTTGGTATCTCTCATCTTTGTTAGTGAAAGGAGGCCATTTGCCCAGTAGTGGGAATTTAATGAGAAGTTAATTTTAATAAATTATTGCCATTCAGTTAATTAGTCTGTACAAAAATTTATAAAGTGTGTATTGTATCACATTGAAGCTTAAAAAAATTATGAAGCTTCTATAACAATGAACAACCAACAAAATATACTTTATGGTCTTTAATACCCAAATTTTGAGAAAAGGTAGATATGAGGCAATACTCTCTCATATAGATTAGACAGAAGGAAACTCCATTCTATCTTTATGATGAAAATATAATGCTATAAGCCGAACCCTACAAAATACTCTTACCTCGCAACCCGTCATTTGTAAAGAATGTGCTTTTAAGTTTTGCTGAATAATGCTCATAAAAGTATTACTGCTCTTCCGAGAAATGCAGATGCCCCAATAAAAAGTGGGTTAGCAGGTTTCAAGGACTTCCAAGAGGACGTTAGGGAAACGTACTTACGTTGTTGGAAAATAAGCAAATTAGTCCAAAAGTTCTTGAAAACTTTTGTGATAACGCTTGAATGTTTAAGAAGTTTTATTTTTAAATTATACATGGTTTTAAACAGTTGCGTCATCGTCCGTCTCAGCTGTATTTATATTAAAATCAAAGTGTTCTTCCACTGAAATACATTATTGATATAAAAAGTGTCATAGAATTAACACAAGTGCCTTAATCTTAGACCGTATCTGAGAAACTAACATTTCACCGAGTCATCCCTTGGATCAGTGACCGTTTGTGTAGTATGTGATGTCAAACGCTCCGTGCTTCGGGACGCACGTTTAGCTGATGGATAATAAAATATTACAGCCAAATGGGAGGCTCTCTTGATTACATCTGTCAAGCTGCACTGGGTTCGCGTGATGGGGTGACGTGGATCCCTCATATTTTGGTTTGAGAGCACTGATGATGATGGTGATGAAAAACATAGTGAGATAACACGCAAATAATCGGGCTTAATACTAAGTCCCATATATTGTAATTTCCTTTGAGGGTCCGTTTCAATTAACCTTTTTGAGAAAAGTACAAAGGTTTTAATAGACTTATTCTAAAACGATACACAGTTGATCTCACAGTAATTAATATGAAAACACAGCATGTAGCTTTAATTGAAATACATCCACGGGTTCATTATTATGTATGTGGGTGTGTGTACTAAACTGTGTTCCTGCCTTATCTAGGAATACTTTGTAGGACACTGGAGTGCTGGTTGCATGCCGCACGCCACCACTACACATATTTTTGTTTTGTCGTCTTGATATTCAAATATATCTTAATATATAATGTACGTACATTATTATCTTTGCATGCATTCTGCTTGCTTAACATAATTTTATTTTCAAGGATTTCGTCTAGACAGCGTAACGATTATACTTTTGTTAATGGAACTGAACTTTATTTCACCCCGTTAGTAATAAACTATGTTTCATAAATGTTTGTCATTAGATTTCTGAGTAGTGTCGTGCGTTTCGTGTGTTCAAGTTCGATTGAAGCATAGGCTTTTAAGTTAAATTAATGACCGTTACCAATCGTTACACCTACGTCACATATCAAGGTTAGTTGCCACCGTTTCAGCACGTAGTTATTTTTTAAAAGCGGAATACGGAATACGAAATTCTGTTAAAACTTAAGTACATGATGCACTTATACACTTTTGATGGTTAACTTTATTTTGTAAATTAGCTCGCGTGACTAACACTTTGCAGGGTCCCACAGGATTTGTTAATACTCTAAAATAATTTAGCTCTATCCCTAGATACCTAGCATTCGTCATATCAAAATTTCAATAAAATCCGCCAAGCAATTTAGGCGTAAAAGCGTTAGAAATTAAATTACTTTTGTAATTATAGCATTAGTCAAAGCTCTCTCTTAAACAGGCAACTTTCGGCCAGTTAATCGTAGACATGACACCTAACATTTGCTTCTTTAGCTTTGAAAACCATATTGTTACCCTAAATAATAGGTTGGGGAAAAAGTCTTTTCGTATTTTTGTATGAAAAGTCAAGACATTTTTTTCAAAGTTTATTTACATTTATTTACAATATATATGTACCGTTTTGTTGAATAACTTTCTGCCATTTTGTGGGCAGAGACATTATCCCGTTACTGTAGAAACTTTGGGACTTCTGATCAAAAAAACGGGACAAATAGTTTTGGCAGTCCTCTCTTGAGGTCAACCTTACAGAACCTAAAGAATTCTGCAGAGACCGAAACAGGTGAAAATCTGAAGGCGCAAGGTCAGGGCTATATGGTGGATGCACTAGGACCTCCCAGTCGAACTCTCTTAATTTTTGCTGAGTGGCTAAAGATGTGTGTGGTCTAGCGTTATCGTGATGAAAGACCACACCCTTCCTGTTGATCAATTCCGGCCGTTTTCTCTCGACTGCTTCCTTTAATCTCATCAGTTGCTGGCAGTAAAGATCAGAATCGATGGTTTTGCCGGGCAGTAAAAGCTCATAATAAACAATGCCCTTCCAATCCCACCATACACACAGCATCACCTTATTTCGTGTTAGGCCAGGTTTGGCCACAGTCTGTGAAGCCTGGCCAACTTTCGACCACGACCTTTTTCGCACGTTCTTGTCGTACGTGATCCACTTTTCATCGCCAGTTATCAATCTCTTCAAAAACGGCTCGGTTTCATTACGTCTCAATAATGAATCGCAAATGAGTACAAGGTTCATTAAGTTTCTTTGAGTGAGCTCGTGTGGCACCCAAATATCGAGCTTTTTTGTATAACCAGCTTTCTTCAAATGGGTCAAAACTGTTTTGTGGTCAATTCCCAGTTCTTCAGCTACATCGTAACTACTATTATGCCGATCTTGCTCCACTCTTTCAAAAATGGCGTCCATTTTATTCGTAACAGGGCGACCAGAGCGAGGTGCATCTTTAACATCAAAATTTCCGGACTGAAAACGTTTGAACCAAATTTGTGCTACTCTTACTGACACTGCATCAGGTCCATAAACATCACAAATTTTTTTCACTGCTTGAGTTGCATTTTTGCCTTTTTTATAATAAAATTTTAAAATGTATCGAATTTCTTCATTAGATTCACTCATTTTTACGGAGAGAAAAACAAATGAAAAATAGCGGGAAACAACTTTTTTTATTTTTTTCTTTTCTTTATAATGGAACCTTTTTAATGTTACCAAAACCAGCCAGACACAAATAGTACAGTCAAAAAAAATTTATAATAAGTTTATACCTACGTTATGCGAAAAGACTTTTTCCCCGACCTAATATATTAAGTTTTAATAACTTACAAGTTGGTATGTGGTTGCTATATTTATAACAAGTTCATTTTTACAAAAAAACAAAAGCAAGATGAACCCAACTCTTCATTTAGCTTAATTTGGCATATCAACTGGCACTAGTGTTTAGTTTACATAAGCTAACTATTTAGCCTTGTTGTAGTTCTATAGAAGTCAGTCTTTCCCTAAATGCTTTGTCCCTAAAATATTTAAACCAATTACATTTTAAAGTTACATCATTGCTGTCATTGTAGCAGCGATAGCCCAGAGGCCTATACATAGACTGTTATTCAGAGGATTTTGGGTTCAAACACTGGTCGATGCGCATTTATAACTTTTTAAAGTAATGTGCGCAATTATCGCTTGCTCTATATACACCAAGAAGTCCAGTTATGTCATTACCTTTAAATCAATTATATTTTTTTAGGACTCTCGTTAGCTTTCCACGTAGGCGGAGTCTTCTGTAAGCCTATTAAATGCTCTGGAAAAACTACCAGTAAATAAATTGATAAAACCATTTCGTCTCTATACTATACTTTCTGATAATGGAGTCAAACTCAAACATGTGTAGTGTGTACCCTTGCCGTGAAAGGTACTCACTCAACTAATAGATTAGGAAATAAATTCCCGACGGCTTAATGGCTCTGTCCTAATTTATTTAACGTCAAGAGGATCGGGTGACGCTAATTTAATTGTAAATGAATTAAGGCCACCTTCGAGAATATTGTGACCCACCCGCAGGCTGAGTGAGCAATAAATACATCATACAGTGTGTACGTTAACATTTCCTCGTAATATATTTCCTACGAGAGAGTGAAACACTTGTCAACGCGACACAATTTATGAGCCATCGGGCATGTTTAAATGTAGACTAATATTTTTATGATGACAGTACGTGCCGTAGTACGTGGTGTGTGTTAATTTATTACTATAAAAAGGCTTTTAATATTTAAAGTATTAGTGGAAACTATTGTAACGTAGGTTACATAACTACTATTAACTATAATAAAAGATATAGATAATTTATCTAATATGTAATACCTTAATTATAATAATCAAACAAAGTCTAACCTACTTGCATTCTATAACTACTAATATTTATATTAATACTCGCTCGCTCGTACTTGTCGTGTGACGTAGCTATGTGCTCGGAAACCGGTCGGCTACGGAGCCGAACGAACCCGCCGCGCCGCGAGCGCCGCTTCCGTCATTACCACTTCTAAGCCACTCACGTCGAGTAACTTATATTACCAAATATTATATTAGTACATCTAAAGTACTTATTGTGGTATGCTATAAACCACAATATAACAATCAAGGAAACAATACTGATTGAAGTGTATAAAGTGATACTTAGTTGTTATAATCCCGTGCTTGGGTAAGTTGTGCATTTAGCTATTATTAACTAGAAGCTTCCAAAAGTGTTGCATGCAGCCGAAGGTAATAAATACTAATGAATCCGTACGTTTCTTTAAATTCGTATTTGTGTACATTTATTTTTAAAATATTTTACTGGCTTATGTTACGTTAAACATAATCATTATTTTTATTTGTAAGATACCTTCGGTTACCTCTTTTCTAAATGTAAGTAAGAAATTACGAAGTAATTGCTAAACTGGTTAGTCGTTCGGTTCTGCTTATAAATTCCATAATAAACTTATATTGTAAACCCTGATGCTAGTTTGCGAAGGGAAAGAGAAACTCCCCTTGACGGAGGACTAACTAGTTGCTTCACCCTGCTTCACTCGTACCGCATCACCTATGTTTGAGACAACTTATACACCTTACAATTATTATGTACCTCGACAGGATCACCCTACGGTTTGAAGCACGGGCTGCCCTTGAGCCCGTCTTTTAACTGCTCTCAACGCGCTGGTGGCCACCCCCGGGACCGACTGACAGGGGAGTTCGCGTGTGAAGTGTTGCCAAGAACAGTTTGAGACAAATGAACTTATGACCCACTACCTGAGAGCCTGACTTTTATATATTAGTTTTATTTTTTTTGTTAAATTAAACGTATGTTATGCATAATTGTTAATTCTCTTTACCTTGTTCTTTTTAAGTGCACTTTTTACCCACCCTTGGGGCTAAAAACGTGACAATGGCGCCCAACCTTAGTTCTTTCATAGTTCTGGCTCTCAAAAGTCTTGGCAATATTTCTTAATCGCATTTTCTTTCGCTTTCTGGTGTCGGGGTATCCTTCTTGAACAAAGGCTTATTGTGACAGAATGGATAGAGGTTTTTAATTTATTGTTTTATTTGCTTACAACAGTTTTTGTGTTATTTATTTTGATTTGTTTAGTTTTAATTTACTGTTTTATTTGCTAACAATAGTTTTTATGTTTTTTATCTTTATTTGTTCTGCTTAGTTTTACTAAATAGTATAAGTTCCACTTTTGTTATCACTATCAGTGCACAACTTACTCTAGCACCATGACTTACCCAATAAAATTTTTACACTTGCAAAAATCAGAACTTCAGTACGAAGTTATTATAAGAGGTGATGAACCGGCATGTACAGTGCTCGACCTGAGACGTCAAGTTTGCAAATTAACCCAAATTTACCCGTCAGAAGACATTTATGAATCTTGTCTAGATATTTCTGATGATATTAAGGGGATAAAAGAAACTTTAACAAAGGTCAAAGTTAATTTAGATCAATTACACAACGCTGCTGATTCTGCACTATCTGACCGAACCTACTCTTTCTTAAACCACTTGCACTATCGTTTCCAACGTATAGAGGATCCCTCATCCGTGGAACAATCTAGGATTATAGAAACAATAAAAAAAGTTTTCACAGGTTACTACACACATTTTATGGAAACCTATCGTTCCAGTGCGTCCGCTCTAAAATCTAGTACTTCTGATTTAACTAAACTGACATCTGACGTAGGCAATCTTAATATCCAAGTTAGTTGTGACCGCGGTATCTCGACAGACGTTTCCAAAATTAAATACGATGGGAGATCGTGTGTCAAATCATTTATTGAAAGATTAGAGGAGCTTCGAATTTCTAAAAATATACCAAAAGAAAAAATGTTATCATTAGCTACTGAATTTTTCATAGCCGATGCACTATTTTGGTTTCGCTCTGTCCGAGATAATATCGATTCTTGGGAAGCATTAGTGCTCATGCTAAAGGATGCATTTGAAGTCGCCGACTATGACTACCGCCTGGATGCTGAAATACGCAATAGATCTCAGGGTGAAACCGAGAATATTGTCGTGTATTTGGCTATAATGCAGGGAATGTTCTCACGGTTAAGTATCCCAAAAAGTGAACACGCCCAATTGGAAATCTTATTGCACAATATTCGGCCTTGTTATGCTCATGTATTAGCTAATCATTCTAATATTACTTCTATAAAGGAGTTACAAAATTTGTGTAAAAATTATGAGCGCTTCAAGAGTCGTTCAGATAACTTTAAAGAACCTCCCGCCGTAAATTCACAAACTCTCGCACCTGAATTTGCATATCAATATCCGACTAGAATTTATACTAAAGACCACTTAAAACTAAATTACAAACAAGCCACCAAACCTTACCAAAACCCATATTCTAAGCCATTTTCTAACCTTAAGTCTTATCCCATAGATTATGAAGACAGTAATGATACAAATCATGTTGCAGCGCTAAACAGACCTAACCTTTATTGTCATCGTTGCCGTGTAAATACACATAGTATGCGAGATTGCAAAGCTGAACGCGACATATTTTGCTTCAAATGTGGAATGAAGGAAGTTCGTACTCCCGAATGCCCTAAATGCAACCCAAATACCTCTGATCTCAACCAAAAAAAACTAAATATTAAAAACTGTTGCAATGAGGTATTCAAATATTCAGCTCGCGCGGACTGGGAAGCTTGGATATGTACCTTACGTAATTTTTTCTTGACTTACAAGATTGCTTCAGTTTTTAATACAACGCCTACTAACGATCCGCGACCATATCTAAACATTACTTTAACTGGTTCAACAGATTTACATATGATGGGTTTGCTTGACTCAGGTTCAGTTGTTAGCATTCTAGGAAGAAACTCTCACAAAGATTTACTTAAACTCAGTTTTCACTTACACACTGATAAAATTATCTCAGTTGAAGCTGCTGGCGGACAAATTTTAAAATCTCATGGGTATATTTACTTGCCCATTAGTTTTAATGGTCTTTCAGATAAAATCGAAGCTCACGTCATACCGGAAATTGCTTCTTCCTTAATTCTTGGCGTTGATTTTTGGAAAAAATTCAAAGTTTTTCCTGATCATATCTCTGATATTGTTTACTGTGACAACAACGACCCTAAACTTCTTGAAATTTCACCATCATCTGAGTCATTTCTACAGTCCTATGAGAGTCTGGCTGCAGCAGATAGGGAAATAGCCGACAATATAGTGTCTAAGTTTCAAGCTATATCTTATGAGGAAAAAGGCTTAGGTCGAACTACATTGATTAGCCATAATATTGATACCGGAGATGCTGAGCCTATTAGACAAAGATACTATCGAATGTCCCCTGAAAAACAAAGAGTTGTAATTGAACAGGTAGATGAAATGCTTTCACTGGACGTCATCGAGACTTGCGAAAGTCCTTGGTCATCTCCTGTCCTTGTTGTTAGCAAAAAAGATGGCAAGCCCCGATTTTGTCTGGACAGCAGGAAGCTCAATGCTGTTACCAGAAAGGATGCATATTGCCTTCCGTATGTTTCAGAGATCCTAGACAACCTTAGAGATGCTAAATATTTATCTAGCATCGATCTCTCGAAAAGTTTCTGGCAAATCCCTATTAAAAAAGAAGACCGTGAGAAAACTGCCTTCTATGTACCAGGTAGAGGAACATTTCAGTTCAAAGTCACCGCCTTTGGCTTAACAAACGCTCCAGCTACTCAACAACGATTAGTTGACGCTTTATTTGGTCCAGAATTTGAATCCAACGTCTTTGTTTTTGTCGATGATGTAGTAGCCATAAGTAAAACATTTGAGGAACACGTATCTCTTCTTTCACGCGTCCTTGACAGATTACGTAACGCTAAATTGACCATAAATTTAGCAAAATGCCAATTTTTCCGCAGCCAATTACGCTATCTTGGTTATATTGTCGACAGTAAGGGCTTACGAACTGATCCCGAAAAAGTAGATGCTATAATAAAATATCCAACTCCAACAAATAGAAAGGGTGTTAAGCGCTTCCTTGGTACGGCATCCTGGTACAGACGTTTTATACCGAATTTTAGTTCTATAGCTGGTCCCTTGAATAAATTAACATCGACGAAAAAGAACACACCGCCTTTTAAATGGTCTGACGAGGCTGATGAAGCCTTTATAAAACTTAAAAACTTACTTACCCAGGCTCCTATACTAACATGTCCAAATTTTAATTATCCTTTTGATGTTCATACAGACGCTAGCAACTTTGGCGTTGGAGCCATGCTTTCGCAGACAATTGATGGATTTGAACACCCAATCGCATATATGAGCAAGTCCCTTACGGACGCAGAACGCAACTATAGCGTAACTGAGCGAGAGGCACTTGCTGTGCTGACTGCTCTGGAATATTGGCGTTGCTATTTGGAAAGTGGAATTCCATTTAATATATATACCGACCACTCTGCTCTTAAATGGTTTCTTACATTATCTAACCCTACTGGTCGACTGGCCAGGTGGGGTATTAGGCTTTCTGTCTTTAATTTTAATATAAAGCATCGACGTGGTAAGGATCATATAATACCCGATTTTTTGTCAAGAGCCATTCCCGTGGGTTCGATTTCTGATAGCCAAACACAGCCTGCAACCCAAGACACATGGTTTTTAAACATTTACCACGGATGTCAATCATCTCCTAGTAGCTACCCCAACTATCGGATAGAGAATAGTAAATTATATAGGTTTATGTCTAATAAAAATAATCTCACTGCCGAATTTGATTGGAAAGAGGTCGTATCTCAAGAAAACCGCCAAGCAATAATTTCTCTTTACCACTCTGAACCAACCAGTGGCCACTTTGGTGTTTTCAAGACTTTCAAAAGGATAAGCCTTAGATTTTACTGGCCAAAACTACACTTAGATGTTTTAGATTTCGTCGCTAACTGTGATATTTGCCTCGCATATAAATTGTCTACCCAGGGCACCCTTGGAAAAATGGGTAGGCCCAAAGAATGTTGTAGGCCTTTCCAAACAATTTCTATTGACCTCGTAGGACCCTTGCCTGTTTCGAGAAAGCAGAACTCTTACTTGTTTGTGGTAACTTGCTGTTTTTCTAAATATTGTCTACTTTTCCCCTTAAGGAGAGCCACTGCTAATAATGTCGTTAAACACCTGGAAGACGGCGTAT
This sequence comes from Musotima nitidalis, assembly GCA_949126915.1. Lineage (NCBI taxonomy): Eukaryota > Metazoa > Arthropoda > Insecta > Lepidoptera > Crambidae > Musotima > Musotima nitidalis. Next base: position 10,287,213 of record OX421418.1, on the reverse strand, counting down.
TCCTCATTCACGGTGTGCCTCAGACAGTCATACTCGATAACGGAGTCCAATTTACAAGCCATGAAATGGATAATCTTTTAAAAAAATATATGGTTCCAAACGTCAATTTCACTCCAAAATATACACCACAAATTAACACAGTGGAAAGGTACAATAAAACCATTGTTACTGCTATTTCTTCATTTGTCAATGACGATCATCGATCCTGGGATGTCAATATTGCAAAAATTCAGTTTGCTATCAATACTTCAATCAACGAAACAACTGGCTATACACCAGTTTTTCTCGTCCACGGTAGGGAACTAGTTACTTGTGGGTCTCATTTTATCGACAACGATAACCCTAATGAGTTAATTTTTGCACCTCGTGAAATCTACGCTGAAAACCTGGGTCACTTACGCAAATATTTTGATAAGGTCCAGACAGAGATATGGAAGGCTCATGAAAAAAATTCACAGCGCTATAACTTAAGGCGCAAAGAAGCCGAGTTTCAACCGGGAGACATTGTATGGAAGCGTACTTATTTCCAAAGTGATAAGGACGCCCACTATGCTAAAAAACTGACACCCAAATATATTAAATGTAGGATTAAAGTAAAGCGGTCACCCTTGGTTTATGTTTTGGAGGATATGACTGGCAACAATTTGGGAGCTTGGCACATCAAAGATTTAAAGCCTCAAAGTAATCGTAGCAATGTTCTGTAGTTGGTTTGAATAGTAGATTTGAATAAGATAAAATCTTTTTTTTGGGGGGGGATACTGTAACGTAGGTTACATAACTACTATTAACTATAATAAAAGATATAGATAATTTATCTAATATGTAATACCTTAATTATAATAATCAAACAAAGTCTAACCTACTTGCATTCTATAACTACTAATATTTATATTAATACTCGCTCGCTCGTACTTGTCGTGTGACGTAGCTATGTGCTCGGAAACCGGTCGGCTACGGAGCCGAACGAACCCGCCGCGCCGCGAGCGCCGCTTCCGTCATTACCACTTCTAAGCCACTCACGTCGAGTAACTTATATTACCAAATATTATATTAGTACATCTAAAGTACTTATTGTGGTATGCTATAAACCACAATATAACAATCAAGGAAACAATACTGATTGAAGTGTATAAAGTGATACTTAGTTGTTATAATCCCGTGCTTGGGTAAGTTGTGCATTTAGCTATTATTAACTAGAAGCTTCCAAAAGTGTTGCATGCAGCCGAAGGTAATAAATACTAATGAATCCGTACGTTTCTTTAAATTCGTATTTGTGTACATTTATTTTTAAAATATTTTACTGGCTTATGTTACGTTAAACATAATCATTATTTTTATTTGTAAGATACCTTCGGTTACCTCTTTTCTAAATGTAAGTAAGAAATTACGAAGTAATTGCTAAACTGGTTAGTCGTTCGGTTCTGCTTATAAATTCCATAATAAACTTATATTGTAAACCCTGATGCTAGTTTGCGAAGGGAAAGAGAAACTCCCCTTGACGGAGGACTAACTAGTTGCTTCACCCTGCTTCACTCGTACCGCATCACCTATGTTTGAGACAACTTATACACCTTACAATTATTATGTACCTCGACAGGATCACCCTACGGTTTGAAGCACGGGCTGCCCTTGAGCCCGTCTTTTAACTGCTCTCAACGCGCTGGTGGCCACCCCCGGGACCGACTGACAGGGGAGTTCGCGTGTGAAGTGTTGCCAAGAACAGTTTGAGACAAATGAACTTATGACCCACTACCTGAGAGCCTGACTTTTATATATTAGTTTTATTTTTTTTGTTAAATTAAACGTATGTTATGCATAATTGTTAATTCTCTTTACCTTGTTCTTTTTAAGTGCACTTTTTACCCACCCTTGGGGCTAAAAACGTGACACTATACTACGAAAATTTAATATTACTACGGCAGCCCACGGCTTTATACGAAATACAAATAAATGTTTTACTTTACTTTATTAACAAAGATGTATTCAACCAAATTTTCTATATCTATTGTTTTCGACCGTCGTATTTTTTAATGGTTTTTTCACACTCGTAATAATCACGCCTGTTCCCTCAAAAGGGTGGGTGTGTTATCTCTTACAATCACACCAATTCTTAAGTTAAAAATAAGTATTACTAAGAACTTGTGTTACGGATTGTAAATAATGGCTAAACATATGTAAATCCTTTGATTATTGCTTTTTACTACATATATACTTGATATACACAAGAAACACCCGGAACAGAACTAATATTTATGTTTATGCGAAACTAAGGTTTGTCCTCTGTGTAGTAATTCAACCCACGGCCTCAAGGGCGAAGTGCAGGTATACTGACCATTGAGAGGCGATGGCCTCCTTCTGCGAAGTGGTGATGTCGCAGAAGGAGGCCGCGGAGCGGGAGAGGGAGCGGGATCCGCTCTCTCTCCGGCTACGCCGTTGGCGCAGCGGGCGGGCAAGGAGGGCCCGTCTAGCCGCGCCTGGAGGGTCTTAGGTGGCTGGGGCAGGGGCCCCTTCCGTCTAGCTATAGACCCTCCCAGAAGTCGGCCAGTTACGCCATGGCCGCACAAGGAGGTAGGAGGGGTGCGACACACTGCGCTTCTCTGAGGAGGTCCTCCCGGTTCTGATCCGGGGGACGTTGGCCGCGGGCGGGGTGCCAGAAACTACAAACCCAGGCACTGGCCCCCTGCCCCTTTTTCAACAGCGGTGGGCGTCGTCGGAAGTTTTTTAGTGGGTAGGACTGCGGTGGTCGTGTCTGCCGCAGTGAGCCCCAGGCCGGAAGACAGTGCTTGGGTCCCTATAGAATTGAGTGATTCCCTATGAATGTGAATTATTTGTATAAAAGTACACGATAAAGTGGAATTAAACCAGAATTTACTAGATTTGCTTTAGGATTCCTAAAGGATTTTCACCCAGCTGCCTGAAAAAAGACCAAAACTTAATAAAACAAATAAAATAGTCATATTCCAATCCACAAATGGATGTCTTGTGTGAAAATCGAAGCCACATTATGTGGGGTGGAAGACAGGTAATCCGACCTCCGAGTCACATCGCACGTCAAATTTAAATTTATTCTAAGCCTATTTTTGGAATGGAAATAGGCAACAATACAGTTTTTAAAGTTTTTCATCGAGCTATAGTGAGCTAAACTTGAATAATTTTTTCTTGTCTTTCAGTGCCACAAATTTTGTTTGTTTTAAGGATTTTTTAAAAGGCTATTTGAACAAACAAACTTTTCAGGTTTAATAAACCTTTAAGGTTTATTTACCATTTTTACTTTAAAATTATATAATCTTTAGCATGATGAAAGAACGATGTTTTAAGATTTAAGAATATTTCATGTGAAAATCATTTGCAGCAATATGAAATTAGATAAAATTGCTTTAACGGTTCCGATCTTCGTTCTATTGTGTTTTAGAATTCTTTCAAGCTAGTGTTTCTCATTGTTAGAGAATCACGTTTGTTATGGCGTGAAGATCGTAAGCCATCATTTAAGGTTCATTGTATCAACTAAATAAACAATAATTTTAGTGCACGAAGGTAAAACTGACTCGTATAATCATTAAGAGAAGTCTACCTCTAGCATTACCCTTTTCAAAGAAAAGTCGGTTGACGGGTGGTATGTGACTGAATGATTTAGTAGTTTCGTCAGCGGCAGCCGTGTGCGACGCTCGTCACAATTTATAAATGAATGTATGAGTATTAAAAAAAATTAGGTTGGACATGAATTTTCGTGGATTTGTAACGATTCTGGAAAGTTCTTAACTTTACCTTATTGCCTTAACTTTATGTTTAATATTAGAAGATTGTTTATTGAAAGGGCACACGATATGTCATATGTGCACATTCAAGGAAAATTCTATTTGAAGTAAAAATGCCATCAAGATTTGAAAGATTATTAAAAGTATATTTTTAGAATATATTTTAAATAGAACATGATTTGGATATTATCATTATGGCCTCAAAAAATAATATATTGTCTCACCAAACCGTACAAACAGTTTGACAGTAGGGTCAATTGTAGTTCATTTAGTTGTAGCAAACTGTATGTATTGAGTAACGGGTGCGCAAGGAACGAAACGTTACACACGAAGGCATTTCGTTACTTTCATTTTTCGTAGTATGGGTGCCAACACTGTTTCAGTTCACGCATGTACAGTTGATGCCAGTCTGGAAACTGATCATATGTTTTACGCATGCGCGCGCTCATTCCGTTTATTTTCCGTTTAGTTTATTTTAGTATGTAAATAATGGCAAAATTATTTTTATGATGATTTGTCTACATAAAATAATTTTTGACACCTATTTTGCTTTTTTTATTACAATCGACGCAAAATCACGGTTTAAATTTCCAAAATAGTATATCCATGACAAATTTAGTAGATTTCGTCAATAGTTCACTTGTAGTTTTACACTACCTATTAAACCAAAGTAAGTGATTGAATATAGCATGTGATGAGGTATCACAAGTAACGTAACGATACGATAGTAACGAATACTAAATGCTATAGGAACGAATACATACGGGTACGCTTTTTTTGTTACTCATCTTTAGTAGTTGTTGTAGTAGTTGGTTATTACTTTTAACATTATGATAACTTTTTTTATTATATTTTAGTTTATTACTTTAGGGGTCTAAGGAATTATTACGTAAGTAATTATTTTCTTAATCACATTACTCTTTGACATAAGTAATTTCCTATACGTACTCAGAATAATTATGATGTGTTATACGTTGATGACGAATTTCCGAGTGAAGCTGTCATTCTAGTTGCGGACTTGGAATTCGACGTCGGCTGCGAGGTCGGACGTGCCTAACGTTTCCTACATATTCCCCTGATAATTTGGGATGTTTGCTCTTGTTCGACAAACGGATTACGCTTAGAGAATACGCAGGGTGAGAAGTTACCAACACAAATAGTGCGAACTGACAGGACCAACGAATAGACAGGCCATATGTTTTATGTTGTTAGTTTTTCTATTCTTCTTTGTTTAATGTATTATATGGGTACTGTTTTGTTTTTAGACATTAACACTTTATTGTTTGTTTATTTTTGTGAAAACTGTTTATTACTTCAGTCACTACCGAGTTACTTACGCCATGCCAACTTATTGTGTAATAATATGCTAAGAAAGTTATTATTAACAGGATTTTAACTAGTTAAGCTTTCCAAATACAAGGTGACGGATTGATTATTGAGTACATTCACAAATGACCTGACAAACAATATATATGAAGCCATCGATCAAACCAAAACGGTTGCAAAATCATTGATCTGCAACATCTGGCAGACGATAATGAGATATATTTTTTATACATTTATTCGGGTTAGGAAGAAAGAGTCATTGGTTACAGCGCAAGAAACATTAATAAATCATTGCACTAGTGCTCGTGCCGCTGGGGTATTCAATATAAAATGTTATTACAATTAGAGAAGCAAAGCAGTGTCAGTCCTTGGATGGGTGGGATTTTAATGGTTTTTTACATTTATTTCAGACCTTGATTTTCAAATAGCACTTTTGCTGTTGATCTCTTATCATTTTATGTGATTGCGGTATGAATTAACAAATTTAAAAATTATAGCAGTACGTCATTTGTCTACTCACACTGGGCCCATATGAAGGAACCGTATTGCTCTAATCATGTGACTTTTAATCGCTCATATTTACTCGTATATTTTAATATATGACGCGACAATAACTTATATTGATTTCCATAATAATTATCGATGGAATCGAAACCACAATAAGTCCACAGATAAACATTGACGTCGTCAATCGGTTTTCATGTCGAGTCGAGTATCAAGAGGCTGCACCAGCTTTCTGTCGTCTTGACCAGATCATCGATCCATCGATTGGGTCTTCTTCTACGATTCCGATTCCGATTTCGATTACGTTCGCACAGACCTTAACGCCCCATAAGTCGTTAGTTCTTTGAGCTATGCGCCCTGCCCATTGCCACATCAGCCTGCAAATCCATCTTCTTTAGTGTCCTTATTGCTGATGCTACCACGAAGAGACACTGCGAGCATATCTTACTATAACATTTACTTACTTACTATAGATAATACGTTTAGGATAAGTACTTCGAAATTTACTGAAACGACTCTCAAATAATAAATGAAGCGTGAGACTGTGAAGATAAAGCGTAATCGCTTATTTTAGTTCCATGCAGAGATCGACCCCAAATATTGTATTTTATAGCGGTCCCAAAATGTGCACCGTTTGGATGTTGTAATAATTTCCGTTTAGTAAAATGCTGAACTTTACTATATTCGCTTCAAGAGTTATTTTAATTTAAAAATATTTCTTACATCTGCAATACTACTGAGATCAAAGTATGAATCAAGTAAAATTCATATAATGGTATATAGTTTATAGCTATTAAGATGCAGGATATTATCAATAGTGGAGATATGAGAGGAACAGTTGTATAAATCTAAACAACTACATACATACAGACAAGCCTTTTTCCTGAAGAGGCATACTTAACGCGCAAATTTCGTTAGTTATTATGAGCAATCACGTAGTGGCGAAGAGCAAGTAAACAACTAGGCTAAAGAAATACTAAGAAATTTGTTATAGCTTAACTTACTACCCTTTTTACTTTAACTTACTACTCCTACCCTTAAACCCTTTGAAAATAAATAAAACCAAATAATGTACACTATTCTATATGTTTTACATAGAAATGAAATTTTCTATTATAAAATCTCCGATACTAAATGCTTTAAGGTATCCCACCTCTTCTCTTTAATAAAATCTTGGAAAGTGGAATCAGTACAATTTATATTGATAAAAGACCATCTTAACCGTTATTAGATTCTGATATTATTGGATTTTCATCTGTCTGTCTGCGGGACAAAGACTCTTTAATATATGTTAGTTAAAATCAATTTATTTCTATTCGAATACCTATTTGAAGCAAAATTGTATCGTGTTGCTTATATTTCTTCTATAGGCAATATTTTAGTGTCTATAGAAATCTTTGGGAATGAAATCTATTTGCTGATTGGTAGTTCATAACTTGAGGTCTCTAGCACAAGACTCGATTTGTCCCTGGAATAATCCCGGATCCCCCGGATGGGAGGCTATTGAAATTAAGAAACATCCTAATTTCATTAGTAAAGATAGTTGGTTTGTACCACCACATGGGGATCCGGTACTACAACTATTGAAGGACTAAACCAGTTCAACTATGATCTCAAGACAATTAAGCTCTATTTTCGTAAATTCAAACGTGTGTAATATGTTTAGTGGCGGTAGGTAATAAATTTGTGACTTTGTCCATAGATACACTAGTTATCTCAGTCTCCCCTGACTACGAATGTCTGTAAAGTTTTCGAAACGTATTATAATAAAATATTATTAAATTTTTGATAAAAATTGTTTATGAAACCCTTTTGAGTCCGTAACATTTATTATGTAAAATTGCGAAAATAGAAGCGAAAAATTATGCAATATATAATATTGTGTTCGTCTGTTTTGTATCATTTGAGGCTAATGGTAATGGGTCCATTTTGTTGAAATTTGGTACACAGATAGATTGGGCTTTGGATATGTGAATAGGCTCCTTGTTACCTTAACAAAATATTGGTTTCTCTGGAATTTTGCATTCAAAACAATCATTTTTCATTGTGATGAGGTGCTTCAGGTATTTATCGTGCAATATTTCCAGTTGTTGTGAATAATATTTTCGTTAGATGCAAAATTCTTCATCAGTTTGATTTTCTCTCATAGAATATTTCCATAAAGGAAACTACTCCGAATTTAGAAATAAAAAGCGTGCTTCAGACGGCTATATTTCAAGCTGTGTAGTTGATTGTCTTAATTTCACTAATAGTATATCAACATCGAGACATAACACAGAGACCGAAACCGAGACCTAACCGAATTGAAACATAACACCGAAATAAGAAATAAGTAGCGTGCTATTGAAGGCTATCTCAAGCTGTGTAGAGTTTTAAGTCATAGATTGTATAAATACAGTAAATCATAATAATTTAAAAGAAAACTACACTAAATGGAGACATAAAACTAAAATGAGACATAGGTAGCGTGCCGTAGAAGGCTATATAAGTAATTATAATAAATGTCAAGCTGTGTAGTTATCTGATTAATTTACAGACATAGATGGCTTATATACAGTAAATTATAAAGAAAACTTCACCAAATAAAGACATAACACTGAAATGAGACACAAGCAGTGTGCTGTAGAAGGCTATATAAGTAATTACAAAATATCTCAACCTGTGTAGTGGCGGGGTTAGCGGACCGCGAAAGGCGACGACTGAGGTGACACGGGTGGCTTTTATCTTCAAAGGTGAATCTTTACAATGGCTTGTATTACCATAGCAAAGTAATAGCAGTAGCAGATCGCAAACAATAAGAAATGTGTCTTCATGAATCTTTATTTGTTGTATATTTTTCTTAAGTGTTTCTGGTTCCAAATCATTTATTTACTCTGTTGTAACAGGGAGACCGCTTTTATCTTATATATCATCTGGGTTACAAAGTTGGAAGTATGTGTATATTATGCTTAAGGCCTAAGGCATAGCAAGATAAGACATACCAATTGAGAAAAACTCTATACTCGTAGTAAATTCTTTCTAGATTTTTCAAAGATATGGAATGGTGGCCAGTAATCCTGGACTAAATAATATAACTCGCGATTGCACAACCCGCCCTCAGAATACAAATAGTATAGTTTGTCATGGAGCTCTTCAACTAGCACAAAATCTCTTCTCTAAATGAGATGTCTCACTCGTCCCATTTCACTGTGCTATTACCTCACAAAAGGCAAGAACGCTTGTCTAGCTAGAAACCCGCCCTCAGTCTTACACAGTAACATAAGTATACATAGAGTCTACGCTAGCGGGCCTAAGAAAACAATTAATAGTATGGTCTGTCATAAAGCAATTGTATCAGTGCAAAATTTGTACACTAAATAAGATGTCTCACTCGTCCCATTTTACTGTGCTATTACCTCGCAAAAGGCAAGAACGCTTGTCTAGCTAGAAGCCCGCCCTCGGTCTTACACAGTAATGAAACGCGCAATTTGTAAGTAAAACATATTCACCGCACAGTTTTGTCACACGTACCTACACGCTCGCGAATACAGAATTTTAAATGGCCCCGGCTAAAGCTGAGATGTACGGCGAATATCTTACTGCGCTCTGTGGAAATAACACTTGTATGTAATGTTGTATTTACACCAAAATAAAATAAATACTGGTTGTATTGTTTATGATATAAAAAGTAGACGTCTGTATGTCTGGCGTGTCTCTCTGAAATGTATACACATACATGTATGTGTATTCATACATTTATATACTTATATACCTATATGTGTCGGACGGAGACAGAATCTTCGGAGTTTATTGGAATCTTCCTCTAGTAGAAAACTTTCTACTGAAGTGATGATCTGAGAGTTAAGTGTATAACTGAAGTGCTTTGGAAAGAAGCCTAAAGAGCATAAATTTAATTTCAATTAATGAAGACTGAAGAAGAGTCGTTTGACCTAAATGTGTAATTAAGGAATTTTCTGCACAAAATCGAGATAAAAAAATATAGATGTAAACAAGCGTGTTAGTTTTTAAGTTGACGTTTATAAGATCGTTATTGAGCCAAAATTGCATAAAAGATTTTGACATTGACTCTATCTACTTCTCATAGTTTTTATAGCCTCCCTTTGTAAGAACTTGAAATACATACATAATATCACGCCTGGTTCCCCGAAAGGGTAGCCAGAGGCATGTTATACGCCCACATTTGCCAGTTATATTGTTGGTCCCACGTGATAGGTGGCAAGCCTATTGCCTTACTTTTGTGTTCGCTAGATCCTCGTCCGTTGATCGGCAGGTGCACCACTTGCAGGTGAGGTTGGCTTGGGCTTGAGCCCTATAATACCTACTTGAGGTTTATTTATTTAAATATAGTAGTTGGATCTATACGAGTAATGTTCATCATAGATCTTGTACTTTGTCTAAGTTTTATGCAGCTGTATCCATTTGATACAGCTGCAACCGCGATTGTAATTAGTAAAATATTTTTAATTCTTTTAAATTTTTTCTTTTGAGGGCTTCTTAATTATTTTTTTCTATTTCTGTGTGGACACTTGAAATATAAAATAAAATAATTCCTTGACTCCTTTATATAGAATTTTATGCAGAAAGACAGCGGACATCACCCACGCGAATTCATAGTTTTCTCAGACTCTTTGAATAAACGTGGTTGAGATTTAATTAAAGTAATTAACAAGAGCCAACTCGTTGTTATACTTTCTTTCAGCTAATGAAGGACAAAGAAAATTATACCTATATGTAACTATCTAACTTATTTTACGTTAAAACTTTTATGAACCATACTTCCGAAGTTAGTTAATAATAGGTGGTTAATATTGTCTGCCCGTATCTTACTAGTTTATTTTATTTTCTTGCGGTAAAAAGCATTGATGTAATTTTTGTGTAAGCAAGTGTGTATTGTTATTTATAACAATACTTCTTGTGGGCTTGCAATTACTTAAAGGAGCACACCCGTAAGTCTTGCAGTATAATATTGCTGTTTTAAACAATGTAATTAAACAAAAGTTTTTTGTCGACTATAATTATCATTTCAGCCATTTGATTTGATTTGAATCCACTGCTGAACATACCCCCCCCCCCCCCAATTGCTTTCCACGTTGATCGATCCTGTGCCGCCTGCATTCAGCAGCTCTCCGCCGCCTTGACCAGATCATCGAATCATCGGCTGGGAGGCCGCCCTCTACTACGTTTGCTGATTCGTTGTCGCCAGTGAATCCTTAACGCCTTATAGGTCGGTTCTTCAAGCTACATGAGCTATGCGGCGGGGAGCCGGTGGATCAGCCGGCACAGGGTCGACTATAAAGGAAAGAGGAGTCACTTTCAACAAAGTTAGTTTTTCCAATTCAAATAATTAAGTCAAAGTGCTCTATAAGCTAAAGCTTACTTTGGTATGATAAAAGTCAGAAGCATACGGATTTTATTAATAACTATTTCAAGAATTCGTGGCATTGTTTTTATTACTGTCTGGTCTTTAGTATTAGTACTCGTGGTTACTCGAGCAAAAATGCAAAGTATGCATTCTTAAATTATATAATGTTATTCATATGTTATGTTTAGTTCCTTCTTAATCATTTACATACAGACAAGGTCCAAAAACCGGCCCTTAGTTGACAATCGATAAGATTATCTTGCCTAAAGTCTTGTTGAGCAGTTCAGTTTAATACTTTTGCCTATACTAATAGTTCATTTCTTTAACAATAAGTCGCCTTAAAATAAATTCAGAAATAATCTCTAGACCCTTGTCATTGTGAGAGACTGGTGCCTGATGTAGGTTTCGCACCTGTATTATCTACCTGTTTTAGGCCTTATTATTTTATTCATACTTTTTATGCATGTGTTAAAAGAAAAATATTTTTTTCATTACAGATTCAGCAAATGTGGCACCTCTTTTATAAAAGTTGAGTAATTTTTAAAGATAGCGTTTCCCGCTATAATGCTAGCGAATTATAAGTATTCTAAGTTATGATAAAGTTGACATGACCTAATAATATGCATGCTAATGCGTTCTTTATTTACTAAAGATATTTCATCTTTTACTCCAAGTGAAGTAAATATTTACATACATACATAATATCCCGCCTGTTACTCCTAAGGCGTTGGCAGAGGCATATTGTATGTCCACATTTCGCCAATTATATTGTTGGTTCCACGTAATAGGTGGCGAACCTATTGCCGCTATTCGGGAACTTTTGTGTTTGCCAGAGCGTCTTCCGTTGTTCGGCAGGTGCACTACTCGTAGGTGAGGTTGGCTTGGGCTCCTCAGATCTTAGTAGGATCACTATACAAATAAATATTAAATGTTTAAAAATTATCAGGAGTAGTCTTCATAATAATATGGTAACAATGATGATGATGGTAATACAGAGTTGCTCCAACACTCTCGATCAATTCACAATTAACTCGCTTAATTCTAATTAGCCTAAAACAACTATACGTACTTCATAAAACATTAATTATTAATTTTATGGGCACATTGACCAGGTATATTCTGATTTCGATCAACTGATTATAGTCTATTTTCTAGTGTCACAATTAAGAAGCCGTTGAATGGTTCGTCTTAAAAGTAATTATTATACAAACCTGATAGAATCTTCATTCAATCGTGTCAGATGAACCAATTTTTATTTCTGAAGTATGCATTTACTAAGTGTAAGCGTATGCCACCCAAAAGGGCTGTGCTAAATTAGTGATTAGTCCTTAGGAGTATTACTTGTTAGACCCTAAGGGGCAAGGGATCTGCTTTAATTCATAAATTCAAGTATGAGTTAGATGATCAATAGAAAGATATGCGAATACCTGTAAAAAGCGATGTTTATATTATTAGTGTATACACAAAATGTTTAATGTGCTGTTGGTGTTCCGAATAAAATAAAATAAATACATATTCGGATCATTGTTAAACCTATTTGTTCTTTCTTTATATGTAATGAACATGATGTTTTAACATACAAAACTCCTACCTCGTAAATATAAATAACTAACTATAGACTAATGGAAGTGATTTATGATGGACAAGTGATTGGAAGTGTTGGGAGGGGAAGACCAGGTAAGACTTTCCATGACCAAAGCCAGAAGGATGGAAGGATTTGATCTCTGCCTACCCCTACGGGAAAGAGGCGTGACATTATGCATGTATGTATAAATATAAATGCACAATAAGAAAATCCTTGAAATAGTCCGAAATGGGGTCGGAAGGCTGTATTACATATTGTGCGTACACCACCTCTTTTTGAGCAATAAACGCCTTGTTATTTTCCGTTCCGTTACCCCTGATAAGTAAGCCATATCTCAAAACTAATTCGACGCAGGCAACCCATGCAAGTACTCGAAGCTAGTGCCTTGTTTCTACTTGACAGCGTACTTAGTTTATATAGAGCGTATGCAAATTAAGTGCGTAACTTGTTGCATACCGACGGCCTAAATATCGTAGGGCACTGTGTACCTATCTGCACTTCGCTTAGAAGGTCCTGGGTTCGGTTCCTAAATAAGAAAAATATTTTTGTGCAAGAAAAATAACTGTCTCGTTTTGGGTGCTGACAGTGATTGTAAATATGCTTTTACAAAAATAAGTATTTATGAAAGAAAGAAAGAAAGGGGAACGAGCTGCGATTGCCCAGTGGCGACCTATAGCCTTTAAATTCAGAAGGTATCGGGTTCAAACCCTGGTGGCTGACCTATGACTTCTCGAAGTTATATGCGTAATTATCACTTGGTCCGTGCCACGAAAAGTCCCGTCCAACGTCCCGCCTGTCATGAACATCTGTCGCATCTATTAGAAAGTCAGTACCTTCTAACATCCCGACAGCTGGTTCAACCATAGAACGATGTTTCCCTCTGGTTTGCGGAGGTCAGACGGCAGTCGCTCCATGTAATAGCTGAAATTCAACCGTTTCTTGGTACACCAGTGAGCAGACGCTCTAAGTTTATGACGAGGGATAATGCTTAAATATGATGTTGTGAAAGAAAGAAAGCAAGCGAGAAAGAAAGAGAAAAAATAATTAATTCAGTGACATAGAAAATTGACAATTATATAGTTAAGTATAGCTTAAAATACGCGTGGCACCGAAAAGGCATATATATGGTTATCCGTTGTCCAGTAACTTATCTTCAAGCCATATCGGTCGGTAAACATAGAAAAGTTAGAAAGAAAGATAATCATTTTGTAACAGCACAACAAGTACATTTCCACTAATTTTACACTTAATTGTAAAGTCAAGTGGCATTACTTCAGCATACCCGATCGACATCTTCCGGAATGTGGTCAAATTGGACAACAAATAAATAAAAACAAACAATTTTTTTTTGTAAACACCTGTACGGGCATAATACTATATGCTTTTTAAATCTATATTCTCTTTTCAATGTATTTTAAATTAGTAATAATAATAAACAAATTATATAATAATATAGAAAACAAATTGACCACAAAAATAAACAAACATCATACATAAAAATAATTTTCCAGTAAAAGGATCGACATAGCTGACATGCATGTCGGCAATAACAATCTACCCAGTATTTCCAAGCTTAAAATCCTTGGCTCTTACTGTCGGTTAGGTCGTATTTTCCTCTGAATGTTTGTGCTCAAAATTTGAGAATATCGAAAATGTTCGAGGTTTCTATGAAAACTGCACGGATAGTTCAGAAGTCATTGATTTCGGCGCACTGGGTCGGGGGAGGCGTTCTATCTACAATGATCTATATGTTTGGTTTGAGTTGAGTCGATTGCTCATACAGTTACCAACTTTCACTGAAATAACCTAAAATCCAGTATAACCGAATCCAATGTCGAGGTTAAGATTATTGGTTCTTAGTGTAACTAACGTAAGGTTAGATCTAATTTAATGTTATATTAATAATGTGTAGGGCTCCTACAAAGATCTTTTTTTTATTTACGTCGGTAACAAAATGCATTTACGCACTGTCTCCTGGCCAAAGGGAGACCGAGAGAGGTGTATGGGACTCACCACCGGCAAACACGACCGCCGGCAGTAATACCTACTAAAAATCTTCCACGACGCCCGCCGCTTGTTGAGAAAGAGGCGGGGGGCCAGTACCTGGGTTGCAGCTCTGAGCACCCCGCCCGCGGCCAACGTCCCCTGGACCAAAACAGGGAGGACCTCCTCAGAGAGACGCAGTGGACGCGCCGCTCCTACCTCGTTGTGCGACCATAGCGTGTGTGGCCGACTTCTCGGAGGGGCTATGGTTAGACAGTAGGGGCCCCCTGCCCCTGCTGCCTAAAACCCTCCTGGCGCTGCTTGATGGGCCCTCCTCTCCCGCCCGCTGCGCCCCCTGCTGGTCCCTCTTAGTTTCCCCCCGGGGGTCAGTACTAAGGGCACCCAGAATCGCTAACTTCTAGGTGTTATCTTCTCCCGGCCTCCAGTAGGTACTCAGCCCCCTACCACGCCAAGGTGGAGACCTGTTCGGGGGGGCTCCTACCAAGATCTGAGGAGACCCGGCTGATCTCACTAGCAAGTGGTGCACCTCCCGATCAACGGACGAGGCTCTGGCGAACCGGATAACCGGCAATAGGCTCGCCACCTATGACGTAGAACCAACAATATAACTGGCGAAATGTAGGCGTATATTAAGTCATAGTCAAAGGGAAAATAATTTATTGAAGTTTCGCTCAATAGAGATCTTATAAAAGTCAAATTAAAAACTAACGCATCCATTCAGCGGACGGGAGCTGGATCATGAAAGAAAGTGCAGAAAAATAGTGAAGGTTCGTTTATTCTCCCGCCAGTCACAAACAAAATGTACTTAATATAAAAAAAAATTGAGAAGTCTACACAAATTTGTGTTTAAAAGCCACAAAATTTGAAAGAAAAGAAGAGAATAACTCTTTTTAGCCAGATTATCATAATTATGGATAAACAGAGCAGACATGATGAGCAGACCAGTCCTTACTGACGGCACCCGTCAAAAGTATGACGAATAAACCAGCTATTATTTCGCACATTTTAGGGAACTTAAGGACCCAACGCATGACGCCACCACCGCAGAAACATTTACGTGAGCCTGATATACTCAACTATATGATTTTTACAAAATTTACATTAACATTAAACGAATGAAATGTGCTGCAAACCACAAGTATTTTAACTGTAAAGTAATATACCATATGGTATCAGTTATGCCATGCAGCCATCAAAACAATTACCAAGATGCTTCTGCTTACTCGTTCGGGAAATGCGGTGTGCCGTTATGTATAAATGTACTTACCAAATGGTTGTAAATCTGTAATATTAAAGAAACAATTATAATAGATAAAACGCTTGATGTCAAATGTAAAATATAATTTTCATGTAACTTGTAAATCAATAACATTTAACATAAGGTTTTTTTTAAAATAAATGCCTGTAAGAAAGGGCATCTAACCAAAGACTGATGATCAGAGATCTCTCTACGATGCGTAATTATAGGCTACTCTAAATAACGAGCTATCTCGGCGGCTGTCCCCTTACTTACAAATGGCCAACCTTTCGCCTCCCTTATGAGTCCCTTGTTAACTTATATATCTTGTAATGAAGGAAACTCATAGCAGGTTACAAAAAAAGTACCTTACGCGGGAAAAAGGAGCAGTTAGTGGCCCACATTTGTAGGGTGACCAAATATAATAGTTTTTTGCGTAATTAAATATTTGACAAGTATTCATAATCATGAAATTCTTTTGACCGTGACGTCTCTTGCGTCATTAAATATACTCATTTTTAATTACGTCCAAAATATCTTTGGACATAATGTAGTTTATTACTGTTAAAATAATGTTTAAAAATGGTTTAATAATTGAATTATAATTAAAAAAATAAATTTCATAGATTACAACTGTTTAGAAATTGCTAGATTACCCCTCTAGAACCTAACAAAATGTAGGCTATTTAAACAACTTTATTTATTAACAACATAATGCATATATTTTAATGCAGCAAGATGCCAACATAAGCTCTTTCGAGTTTAACGGGCATCAGTGTTATCAAAATATTTACAATAAAAATACTAGCGAATGGCTTAGGTACATACAACTGTTAGAGTATATATAATTAATTAAAGGTTTAGTAAAATCCTACGCAGTAAAAATGTTAGTAGTAAAATAAAAAAACACACTAAGTAATATAAAAGTTGAGGTCTCTACACCCGAAACAATCGAAAAAATTCACCATATGATGTGGCCAATATTATGCCATCTTATTTGATCGATTTAATGGAGATTTGAGAAAAAAACGGCCCCATTTGGCCAAGAAAAAAGTCCTTTTGCACCAGGACATTGCAAGGGTACACACATGTGCAGTTTCCATGGCAAAAATCCATGAATTAGGCTACGAATTGCTCCCTCATTCGCCCTATTTTCCGGATTTAGCCCTGAGTGACTATTTCTTGTTTCCAAACCTGAAGAAATGGCTCGGCGGAAAGAGATTTGACTCCAACGACGAAATCATCTCACAAACAAATTTCTATTTTGATGACCTCGACAAATCTTATTTTTTAGAAGGGATAAAAAAATTGGATAAACGTTGGACAACGTGTATAGAGCACAAAGGAGACTACGTTGAAAAATAAATTTTATTATTATCCAAAAACCTGTGTTTCAATCAAAAAGTCACGGACTTATTAATCCGCCCTCGTCATCGCATCCACAATAATGGATCTGTACTATTGACTAAGTATAGTTTGACTTATTTAAGGATCATCAAAACAGATTTAGATGTCCCGTTGCTACTAATCACTGAAAGTACTCGATAAAACTTGAAAGTTGGGATATAATAGTTCAATTACTGCGACTTAAATCCAATAAAATGTATTTTATTTAGCATTGTTATTCGCAGCATTTGGTTTATATTAAAGTTACCCAAGATGTCAACTGTGCA
Organism: Musotima nitidalis; assembly: GCA_949126915.1. Lineage (NCBI taxonomy): Eukaryota > Metazoa > Arthropoda > Insecta > Lepidoptera > Crambidae > Musotima > Musotima nitidalis. The sequence goes on along the minus strand of OX421418.1, from coordinate 10,269,767 downwards.
ATCGTAGCCCAGTCTAAATAACAAGCGGGCGGGCCGTCCTCCGACAGCAAACAGCCAACCTTTCGCCTTCTTTATGAGACCCTTGTTAACTTGTCCTTAATAAATTATTTATTTCCACCTCACGACCGCCGCCACCGAGCACATTTTTGCTAATTTTATTTATTATTTCCAAATAAGTTTTTATAGCGTGACCGGTTTATGGGCGAAATTTATTACACCTCGAAGCACTTTTAACAGTCTTTGGCTTGAGCAGTGGGGAGGAATTTGATACTAATTTATGTTTGCTTCTCTCCGCTCCGCTCTGTTCCAATCACGGCGTAATAACTTTTACATCGTTGTTTATCAAGTTACTCATGCTATTCAATATAAATGTTATTGCTTTTAGTTTATTATAGGGAAATAATTGTCTTGTGAATATTTTAGATCTAAATATTATTTTTGATGATGACGCTCGCTGCTAGATAAAGGTCATCGCCATTTCTTTTTTCGAATGATTGGGCGTAGCCCGGAGCTATCGGCTTCCCGCAATTTTTATCAAGTCAACGGTGCACCTTATGGGGGGCCTGCACAAGTTGCGATTAAGAGGAAGAAACTGCTTGGTTGGACAAACTTTCTATTCCATTTTCAAACGGACATTGGTTCGTTGTTTCTATGTGCTTTGCCCACTACCACTTTAACTATGCATCAATGTCGACAACCTCTTTATCTTTCGTTAAGAAAATATAAAAAGTAATTTAAAGCAACCATGAGCCATTTAAAAAGCATTGAAGACCGCTTTGGAATATTGCTCTCTTAAAACAAGGTAAAAGACTTTAAGAATAAATTAAAATCGATTAACATAAAAAAAACAACATTACACAGATCAAGTCAGAAACGCTTCCAGTTTTTGATGTTGATTAAAAATATTAATTACCATCAAAAATTTCATATAGTTTAAATCATTAGTTATAATATGACATAAGTATCTGTCTGATATGAGAATATAATATACAACATATGAAATGATCACAACAGCAGAACGCCACCCACCCGCCTCCGCCAAACCGCCGTGGGTCTGCGTGGTGGAGTACTACCTGAACCCCTCACATCGAGGTTCGTGAGAGGAAGTCTGTGCTCAGTGGCAAGACGGTAATGGTGAGAGATGATTATACTAATATGATACCACGATAACCTGTTTGCCATATACGTCATGATTTACAAGTGTTTTTTTTTTGGTGTATAGGGATCCTACCAAGACCTAAGGAGCCCAAATTTACCTCACCTGCAAGTGGTGCACCTGCCGATCGGACGAGGCTCTGGCGAACATAACAGTGCCCGGTAATCGGCAATAGGCTCGCCACCTATCACGTGGGACCAACTAAATAATTGGCGAAGTGTGGGTGTAGAATATGCCTCTGCCTACCCCTTCGGGGAAACAGGCGTGAATTTATGTATGTTTTTCTCTTTTATCTAAAAACTACTACCTGAAAAAACTTTAGCAGTGAAAGTAATCAAGCGATTTATGACATGAACAAAAAACTGGCACAATATAAAACGGATTCTGCTAACTGACACTCGTAGTTTGTTAAAAATACTCAGAGCTTAATGAAATGAATTTCGCGAAAGTCGAGTATAAATCCCAATGCAAATGTTTTAATAAGAAAAAAGAATGCGATTTCGCGCTGCAAACGTTCGCTGGGTGTGAATGCGTTAAATAAGTATGTAGAGGGTATTTCAAAGGAATAAATAGCCTTCACTTATATAATAGTGGTAGAAATTCTATTAAATGCCGCTATCTTTGAGTTTAGTGGGCCGCTTGGATTTATTGTTTGCTTGACTTCAAATATTATTCGTAAAAGCATATTCTATTTTCCAATTCGAATTGCTAATTCTGTTTATATAAATGTAACGTTGATATCTAAAGGCTAAAGTTACCTTTGTAACTTTAGTCTTTAGGTTACTTGGAGTGTTTTTATCTATACTAATAATACTAATATTATAATAATATATAATATTATAAAGAGGAAAGATTTGTTTGTTTGTTTGTAATGAATAGGCTCCGAAACTACTGGACCGATTTCAAAAATTCTTTCACCTTTGGAAAGCTACATTATCCCCGAGTAACATAGGCTATATTATATAATCTATATAACTAAAAATATATAACTAAAAATCCAATAATGTAACCCAAGGTGCAAAAAAATTACCTGAAAAATTCCTTACATAGCGTGCGCAGCGAAAACTATTGATGATAGAACAAAATTATATACTACGACTTTGCAGTACTCATCATTATCTACAAAAAATGTCGCGACAGCATATGTCTAAATATTATAGTTACGTCACAGTAAGCGGTTTTTTATTCTAAAAATTTAATTTATATGCCGCCGCTTGAAAAGGCTCTATATTTGTACCTTGGTATTAATCCTTATCAAAAAAATTACTTTGTATTCAAGACGGCTTCAATACCTTTTTATAACTTTTTGAATTATTCAATTCGGACATTTTATTCGGAAGATATCACGAGTTTAAAAATGCAAGTATTAGAAAAAAGTCGCGTGGTTGCCGCTCACTGCGCTCAGCTAGCCAGCATGCGATGTAGGCTCCATGTAAGCGTCAGTGGGGTACGGGGGGGGGGAGTCAATGTAATCTATATTATAAAGAGGAAGGATTTGTATTTTTGTATGTAACGAATAAACTCAAAAATTACTGGACCGATATTAATAATTCTTTTTTCATTAGAAAGCTACATTATTACGATTTCCGGGCTCCCGACCATCAGTTTATTTTGTCACCTAAAAATAATTTAATGTCAAATGTTGTTTATGGGGAAGATTTACAATAATCGCTTTAGTTATCTATCCCAAAACAACAGGTTGCTCTCCGGGACTGCCGGTACGAGTAAAAACTAAGTATTAATTAGATTTAAATATTTTCATCATTAACAACTTCAACATCCACATAACGACAATCTATGCAGCCTGCGGATAATTACTGCGTCGTCGATGTTAGTGTCCGTGTCTGTGATTTGATCTGGAAATCATTTTGGTGACCGTGTCTTTTCTGGGTAGGCATTTTACAGCGGTAGCCGACATCCACGCGGGCGGAGCCGCGGGCGACTGCTAGTTGGTTATAATTTGATGGCTTCTTACTACAAGTAAAGTAAGACAAGTGTGAGTTCATCGTGTTTGTGACACGCGATGAGGTGGCTATATTTTATATGAATATTAGATACTGAAAATAAAATTCGAACTATTGAAATCTATTATCTAAGTTGACTACGCGTTAGTTGAATCGTAATCAACTCATTTATTTGAAGTACAATGTCTTAAAAATAATTCAATAAAGTTAGCACGTTGCGCATGAGATACACACGTTTAAAATTACATTATTGATTATACGCCAAGCCATTTTAACTAACGTTATTTTTTAAAGTGTTAAGTGAGAGAGTGTAGCTGTAAGTCTTTTACTTTCATTATTTTTCTATAGCCACCAATCGACAGAAACAAAAGAGTATGTCTAAGCTGATCTCTTTTGTTTTGCGGACAAAAGCACAGCGCATCTTTTTACTTCTCCTTTGTTTGAAAGTTAATCAGAGTGTTATTTAATTTGCGGACTCCTGTAAAGGCCATTTCGTTCAGTGGTTGCACTGAAGCAAAGCTCTGCAAGTTTTAATTAGGATTACAATTGGAACTGATACTATAATTAAACATACTGAGATGGCGCACCGTAGGGTCCTTTATAATGGTAGTACAGTAAGCAAGGGGCAGTTGGTCGAAAACGAAAACAATATGAAAGCAAATCATAATTAAAACATATTGGACTATTTTCGGATACATTTGAAGATGGTACCGCGAACATTGTGTGACTGCCGTGTTGTATGATTAAAATTTCCGAAACTGTGGAGTCGCTTTTGAAGTTATTTATTTTTTCATTGTTTCAATTCACTTTTTATTTCGGAATCCCGGCTTTAGAACCTAAATTTTGATCTCATTTTGCAAAAAATTGAAATTAGTGTAGAAAGGTTGATTAATTTCAAATTTATTGAACTTTATTAATGACACTATCATTATTCATTCATTAGCTACATCGAATAAAAAAAAATATATTCATGGTCTCGCAAAACCTCAGATTAAGTTAAATTGCGAGTACAATCTTGCACTCATTATTATAAACACTAGAATATTTATAAATTAAACGTTGTCATATTCCCTATTAATAAGTTCCTATATTAAAGTGGCAACTCACTGAACCAGTGTAATAGCTAGTATCTACTTCCAAAATTGACTGTATTGCACTAGGTTTGATGTAACAGACCTTTAAGTCAAATCGTTTGTGACATATTTTATGGGAAATGTATTTGTCAAATGTTGTATATTTTATTATTGAACTTATTGAGAATTTTCGCAAATATTTACGAGGGACGTCGGCAGCTGATCTTTATTTGCCTGGATCATTTCCGTCCCACCAAGGAAATCTGTATGATTTATCAGCACTTCAGGCTGGACCTTTCGTTTGCTATAAATTTTATTGTGTTATGATTTAGGGCGCGTATGCGATTTTATGGTAAATACTTTGCTCTTTGTGTTATGCTGTATGATTTATAACCGGCCTAGCCGATAGCCCGTTGGTATTTTCAAATCGGGAAAATTATAGTAATTTTTCTTTATGGATTTTGTTTTATTACATTTTTTTATTCTATTTACATTTATATTGGTGCTTAATGCAGTCAGTTTTTTTAATGTTTCATCTTAGACTACATATATAATGTCGCACCTTTTTCCCCGAAGGGGTAGGCAGAGGCATATTATACGCCCACATTTCGCCAGTTATATTGTTGGTCCCACGTAATAAGTGGCGAGCCTATTGCCGCTTTTTGGGAACTTTTATGTTCGCAAGGGCCTCGTCCGTTGATCGACAGGTGCACCATTTGCAGGTGAGGTTGGCTTGGGCACCTCAGATCTAGGTAGGAGCCCTACACACCATCATGACCTCAGGAACGCAGAGCAGGTATTCTGACCACCACGACATATCGGTCGTCAAATAGTGACACATATAAAAGTGATTTTGTCTTTAAATAAGTATATACGTATTTGTAAGCCTTTATACTCAAAACGAATTGGCTTATTAGAAACTGTGATTATTCACGTATTTATTACCATGCAATAAACTGAGACTCGTTCAATTTTACGTTTACTATATTTACACGCACTTTGGCGGGAATTGGGAATATAGATCTTGGCGATTGTCTTGTTTTCATCGAACTTGATGAACTTAAGTACGAAGGATCGTTGAAACCACACCATGGTAAGGGTCTCGGCTACTTTTAATCTAGAATAATTACAGGAACTGTCGGTCAGCGATAGCCCACTGGCGAGGCATATCGCCTTTAAGCAATGCTTCAATGCAATCAATCAAGCAAGCAAATGCAATCGCATTCAGAGGGCTTAAACTCTGGTGGCGCACCTAAGCACGTAAAGTTGTTGGTCCCGGCAATCATGAACATCTATAACAGTCGTTATAAGAAAGTCAGTGCCTTCAAACATCCTGACAGCTGGTTTACCAATATAATAATGTTTCCCTCTGGGTTGCGGAGGTCAGACGGGTGTCGCTCCACGTAAAAACTGAAATTAGGCCTAATCTGGTTAAACCAGTGAACTACCAGTGAATTAACTTGGGCCCCAAGCTTAAGTCTAGGGCAACCGGGATAAATGCTAGGATATGATGATGAATTACATTAACTGTAGGTCACGTACTGAACTCATATGTAATAAGACGAAGCCAAACGAAAGTTAAATTGGCATAGTTGAAGAAGCTTCTTCTGTAATATTTGTTTATTCCGTCCCATTGGTCCTCTTATAAACTAATTTAGCTCAAAAATCAACGATAGGTTCCGTAGGACGCACAATATGAAATGTCACACAAACAGTCATACATCCGATAACGATGCCGTTAACTTCCTTAACTCTAAAAAATTGTATTCGTGCTGATTCGTCCGTCTATCTACATCACCATATCAGCCTTATTAAGTCCACTGCTGAACATTAGCCTGACATTATATTTGGGGTATTTGGGCATATTCACCAGGTTGGTTCCAACCTGTGCGCAGGATAACGCTGCTGTCCAGCACCCGCTAGGATTTCTCTTCGTTGTAGGCCGGTACAACACGGCAATCTACATCAGCTTATTTAAATCATGCCTTGATACTAGAGATAGCACACAGTTAACTAAAGATAGCAAATTATTATTAGGTAACACACATTTTTCAATTTTTAAACTGTTTTTAATATTGTAATTTATATCAAGACTTTGTCGAATACTGTACAGTGATTCGAATTAGCGGGAAAAATACGTATATGTAGATAAACAAACGAGTTTGTACGTACATATAACCGCGTAAATGGAAGAAAATAAGACATTATAGTAGTAAAAAAGTGGGGAAGGTTCACTTTTATCAAATTAATTTTGCATTATTTATCGGCTGCATAAATAACACTGTCAGCCGCACGAATTAACCAAAGCAATTAAAACTTTTATCTTTCAAAGTGGAGAAATATTAGAATTGTTTGTGTCGTTTAACATTAATGTTAAAAAGAATGTCAACGACTTTTCGCTGAAAGTTATACAATTTGTTAAACTTCTGACGAGGTCCTTACGGTTTAATACCTAAAAATGTTTCATTGCGCTTTGTTTATAGCTTAATTCTTTCGTTTCGCGTAAGTATCAGAAGAACATTAAAGGTACATATTTCAGAAATAAATAGTAGTTAATGTATGTTTGTAAAGTTCCGTACAATCATAAGTTAAGAATATAATTTATATAAGACCGCTGATGGTTGTTATACTACATATTCTATAGTATATAAACGAATTTTGAACTCAATGCTATCTGACTCAATCGAGCGCACAACTGATAGCCTACTATGGCCTTCAATTAATAATAATAGCACGGATAGAGCTTCAAATAATCAGCGTGACAACGTACATGTGTTTGATAGAACGTGACAATCTCGTAACTAACGGGTGTACATATGTCTCAGTACAATGGGGATAGTATTAGGAGCTATCTGTGCATTCTAGTGCAGTGCTCATTGTGCCGACGACAATAACCGTTCATAATCCCGCTGCGACGCTTGAATGCTATCACGTGTAGGGTTTGCTGCCTCTTGACGCAGCTTCGCTTCGCTTCGACAGCACAGGCACAGTGCGATTATGCTGTTTGCTCAAGTGGCTATGATTAGTGGATTTGGCTGTTTTAACTGATGATTAGCTGTTTTTTTGTTTCAAAATATTTTTGATTGTCTGTATGTATATTAGTTGTCATTAAAGTATCACAAAAGCGTGTATTAAGGCATTAGCATAAGTATACTTCTGAAAAGGCATTTACCTATCTTCCAGCTATCTTCTACCTATTTTCGGTTTGATATAACTTCTTCATAGGTTCATTAACGGACGAGGCTCTGGCAAACGTAAAAGTTCCCGATAAGCGGCAATAGGCTTGCCACCTATTACGTGGCACCAACTATATAAGTGGCGAAATGTGGGCGTATAATATGCCTCTGCCTACCTCTTCGGGGGAAACAGGCGTGATTGTATATATGTATTACTTCTTCGAATTAATATGTGATGTAGTAATAAGATAAAATTAAAGAAAACTTCCCATGAAGCTTGATAATGCATTTTTAAAATTTTATTAAATGTGGTGGTTGTTTCCGACGACCACACGAATATACGAGCATTTGTTTTTTATTGATTTGGTAATAACGATAATAGAATGGAGGTTTGTTAAAATACAAAAACATCGTATTCTAGCGGTCGCAAAGCAGTCACAGATTTCAACAGAGTTTGTTAAAGCTCACGGCGGCATAAGATCGGAATAAAATCACACTAATTAAGACTAACCCTCTAAATCCAGAAGGGTGAGCGCGCTTAAATTTGATCCCAGATTTGTATTTTACGTGTTTTCAAAGTAAAATTCAATTTACGCCATAATTCAATGCTACATGTTTGTGATTTTATAAGTATTTTGTTTAAAACACAATTTGACTGAATTATTATTAATGAAATAAAATATTTAGTTTTTGTTTTAGCTGATTGCGGTAAATTTTAAAAACTTTTTATGTGTAATGTATATATTATTCTTTGAATATATAAAAAAATTACTTGGATTTTCTCACTGAAACATTTGACTGATAAACTTGTGAACTTCACTTACGTCTGGATGTGCATATACCTGTATATGCTAGAAGAATTAGAAAACTGAAAAAGTCACAATAGATTACAATATTTTACAGAGCAAAAATTTTTTTCAGACAAAGTTTGCTTTTTCTCCACGCCGGATATATTTTAACATATTATTACAATAATTTTAAACTAGTCGTTAAAAATGTATAGAACTCTGATATTCCAAAGATAAATACCTTTTATTTCACATATGATATGGTACATTAGTGGTCCACATGCGTCCACATACGTAATAATATTCTACGGATCCCATATAAAATGTATTCCACAATTTATTGTGCCTATTAATTACTAACACTAGTCTGTAATAACATTGTTAGTAACAAAATGGATTACTGTGGTCTGAAATCGTTTTTTTATTATTATTATAATTAAAAACGTATTCAACTAAAAAAGTAACCGTAGACATAAAGGCGCCAACAGATTACAAAATACGAAATCAAAATCGTCAGTCGGATAAACAAATAAGTTACCATTGCCACAGAAATGGCGGCGTAAAGGTGTCTGTTGTCGGCATCAGTCTGGCCCTGTTATTTTCGTTAGCAGCAGTCTGTAATTACCTGCTTGCCTGTTTGCAGCTGACAGACCCAATTACATTATTGTATCGAACCCGCCCATTAGACGCACGCTGTTAAGGCGCATTGTTTTCGAAGTTCTCTATTATTGTATTGTGGAAGTTCTATTTGATTAAGACTAGGGATTCGTTTAAGCTGTCTACATAAATTAATGGTATTTATAAGATTGTTCATATAAAAGCGTTGTCTTTGAAGTGGTGGGCGGTGCAACAGGCAGTGCGACAACCGAAGCGAGAACAGGAACCTTTAAAAAATAGTTTGAACTGTTTTTTCATAATAGTAAAATTTGTAAGAGCGGCTAAATGTATGTTTATTAGTTTTTATTTTTTTAATTTATTTGGTACAAAAATACATGTTAACAAATGTTCTTAGAGAAAAATATAAACTTGAATATTTTTTCCGTGGATACTTATAGTTACCGTAATTATATTAACGGTAGTTAAAATCAAGTAGTAATCAATAAAAACATTAAAAACATAATATTTTTATTTTATAATTAAACGATTGCTATCGGAAGAAGGGGCTCAGCGTCACACATATTTTTACATGTAAATAATGTTATAGAAATCCTAACAACATCTAAGGAGCCCAAGCCAACCTTACCTGCAAGTGTTGCACCTGCAGATCAACAGACGAGGGTCTGGCGGACAGATCCCGGTTTGGGGCGATAGGCTCGCCACTTATTACGTGGGACCAACAACATAATTGGCGAAATGTGGGCGTATATTTTGCCTCTGCCTACCCCTTCGGGAAAACAGTCGTGAAAATATGTCTGTAAGTAGGTAAGGGAGTCGTGGAAATGTGGTATTTTGTTACACGTTTACCATCGAACCATTGATTTTTATAAATACCTTCACAAACATTTGTAGGTTACATTTAAAGTTAATTTTGGCATACTTACATTGCTTAAAACTATATACTATATAATGGTGATCGCTACAACTAATTTCATTAGAAACTTAACAGAGCTTAGATTGCTTTGGAATAGTTGTTGTTAAACCAGTACGCAACTGTTATATGGATAATATCAAAACATTATTAATGCGGTACGCCGCGTAAACCACGGCTGCGTTTACGAGCACCTGAAAAAACTCGTTATAGGTCCGCCGCCCGTCGCACGATGCGCTAGGAATCTCGCTCCTTCTGCCATTGGAAGTGAAAAAGTTTGCTAGAAATATTTGCTTTTAGTTCAATAAATTTTTATGCAAACATATTTTCAAGAAAAACAAAGTTTTTATCTCAACTTTTGTCTACATTTCCTTATAACTAAGGACGACCTAGTCACAGTTCGACTTATTTACATAGTTTGAAAACCAATAACTATTAGGTATGTAAATGTCTTAGTTTTATCTATAAACCAATGATACAAATACTTACTCACAATCACACATTTCAAAAGTATTTAAGACACATTTTATAACAATTTTTTTATAATATTCTACTCCAAAAATATATGTACTTATATTTGCCCATCTTGCATGGATTCAAAAGTATTTTTGAATGAGTAAGAATCACCAAAATCTTATGACTTATTTTCGTTAGCGATAAGTGTGAAATAAATGTTATAGGAAAATTTACGTCACTCATAGAATAAATACAACAAAGACACACTAGAAAATCTCCTTATTTTTCTTCAAAAATAAAATAATACACAATATGAAAAAATGTTATATAAGCCAACAAAATGCTGCTTAGTTAGTAAGCCAATTTTTACACCAGATCAGACGTGCATGTCTGTAAATTGAACATACATTTTTTATACCATGTCTGTATAATGTTCGGCAGCCAGTTACGCTGATAGAGTTCTTTTCATATGAGGCAAAAAGTGATCAGTTTAATCAAGAGGAGGGACGTCAATCAGACCTCCTCGTTACTTAAACGAGTAGTAATTTCCTTTGCTGACCGAGCTTAATTCAACCACCTTTTCTAATTCGGTAACCAGCTGAATAGTATTTCTGAAGTTGCATTTTCTTTAGAATTATTTTTAAGTGTTTGGTGAAAATATTTAAGTAAAGACAAGGGTAGTGTTTTTTTTTGTTTATAATATTTTAAAATATTAAATAAATTACTTAAAGGTGCGCTCAAACGGTTCCTAAACAATGTCAAATTTATACCATAACTTTCATATAATTCACATAAATAACGATACAACTTAGGGTAAGATTGTGATTAGATCATTGCCGGACAAGGACGATTGAGTTCTCGGTCAAGTATTTTTATAAGACTCAAAACTTACAATTTGTGCTGGCTAAGAATTATAATTGGTTACTTTGTCAAAATAAAGAACAAATTAAACTGCATATAAACAAAATATAATTGTAATTTTTGGTTTCCACTAATAGGTTCTCTACGAATCATTATTGGCGAAAACATTATAATTAAATGAAAAATAAACACCATTATAGCTCGAAGATATACAAGACTTAACAGGGATAACGATTAGTCAAGAAAGCAAAAACAATTTGTTGTTCGTTAAATTTAGAATCTATTAGTAAGAAATGTAATACCATATAGATACTTAGATCTTTTCCAGCGTTAATTTTAAATATCAACTCAATTTGTAGACACGTCGGGTCGTACAAAGGCCTAATTGCGATCATTAAGCAAACATTTCTTGACTCAAGAGGCAAATAAGAACCGAGATAGCATTTGAATGTCGAGATTATTTAAGTCTTAATACACGCTATGTAAATTCAGGAATCGTTCAGCCTTGTAGATCTTATTAAATACATTTCTCGATTGTAATTAAATTGACGTTTGATATGGAGTAGAGGTATACCGGCACTCGCTTGTAAGGTAGTGGGTTCAATTCCTACACTAGACAAAATTTGTAAAAACGAATTATAACATTTGTCTTGTTTTCGTGTATATTGCAAGTATGTATATTCAAAATAGGAATAGGGTGTATAGGGATCCTATTAAACCTTTTTTTTTTTTTACGTCGGTAACAAAATGCATTCACGCACTGCCTTCCGGCCAAAGGGGGACCGAAAGTGTGGGGCTCACCATCGGCAGACGCGACTGCCAGCAGTAATACCCACTAAAAATCTTCCGACGACGCCCGCCGCTTGTTGAGAAAAAGGCGGGGGCCAGTACCTGGGTTGCAGCGTCTGACACCCCGCCTGCGGCCAACGTCCCCGGACCAAAACCTTGAGGACCTCCTCAGAGAGGCGCAGTGGACGCACCCCTCCTACCTCCTTTTGCGACCATAGCGGGAGTGGCCGACTTCTGGGAGGGTCCATGGCTAGACAGCAGGGGCTCCCTGCCCCCGCTGCCTAAGACCCTCCTGGCCCGCCCGCTGCGCCCTCCACAGGTCCCTCTTAGTTTCCCCCCCGGTAGTCAGTACTAAGGGCACCCAGAGTCGCCAATCTCTGGGTATTACCTTTTCCCTAGCGCCTTCTGCGCCCTACTCAGCCCCCCACCACGACAAGGTGGAGATCAGTCGAGGCTCTTGCGAACATAGCAGTCCCCGGTAAGCGGCAATAGGCTCGCCAATCTCAATTGGAGAAGTGTGGGCGTATAATAAACCTCTGCCTACTTCTTCGGGGAAACAAGCGTGAATGTATGTATGTATGTCTATACAAAAAAATAACTCGAAGTTATTTGCGTATACGTACTATATGTAAATGTACTTATTTATATAATGTAATAAACCGTAACCATAATACTATCCAATGAACTTATCCAATGAATATATCCAATCCAATGCAATCCAATCCAATGTACATATCCAATGAACTACTATGGCTGTAAAAAGTATTTATTCGAATAGTTAAGACTTCTCGAGTATAACGATGTAGAAAAATAATTATTTATAAATGTTTAGTATTGGTAAACACAATTACACACACACCCACACAAACACACACTACATGGACGCACATACATTTTGTAATTAAATTTGTATTAGTATTAACTAGTAAAGACTGTTAGAAACAAACCTTTCAAATTATGTAACATGAAAGAGGGGGCCTTCTAACACAGGTATATTATATATGATTATACTTAAAAGGGGTGGCTCTAACTATATTGTAAAAATGTTTTTTGAGAAAGTGAAATAAACGATTTTTATTTATAATTTTTTTTCATCGTTTGCTCCTTGCTTCGGGAAGCACGTTAAGCCGTTGGTCCTGGCTATAATTAACATCTATGGCAGTCGTTATTATGAAGCCTTCAAACATTTTGACATCTGGCTTAGCCATAGAATGATGTAAAACGGCAGTCGCTCTATGTAATAACTGAAATTCAGTAAAATCTTGGTTACACCAGTGCGCAGACCCTGGGCCCTAAGCTTAAGTCTAAGGCAGCCGGGATAGTGCTAGGATAAGGGTATATGCAAAAAAAATGTGTATTTCTTTATCCGTTAGAAACAATATGAAAGTTTCATATACCATATGCTTTTAGTTTGGCTCGTCATAATTACCAAACTCTGCCTGATGGAGAGCAGTTGACGCAGACCCAAAAAAATTAGACCACTTCATACTTAGGAACAAGCACGGTAACAAGTGCACCTACTCAGGAATGCCTGCATAAATACCGTTTCGCGCTCCGTTTAAAATAATATGTAAGATGAAGATTATTAAAAAAAATACTATTGTGGTATTTTTTTTAAATGTCAGCACTCGAACTAAGAAACTTGGTAACACGATTCTGCATTTTAGCAGGGATGGCTTTGTCCCCCCGAACAGTACTCCACCTTGGCGTGGTGGGGGGGCTGAGTACCTACTGGAGGCCGGGAAAAGGTAACACCCAGAGATTGGCGACTCTGGGTGCCCTTAGTACTGACTATCGGGGGGGAAACTAAGAGGGACCTGTGGAGGGTGCAGCGGGCGGGCCAGGAGGGCCCGTCAAGCAGCGCCAGGAGGGTCTTAGGCAGCGGGGGCAGGGGGCCCCTGTTGTCTAACCATGGACCCTCCGAGAAGTTGGCCACAGACGCTATAGTCGCACAAGGAGGTAGGAGGGGCGCGTCCACTGTGCCTCTCTGAGGAGGTCCTCCCAGTTTTGGTCCGGGGGACATTAGCCGCAGGCGGGTTGTCAGACGCTGCAACCCAGGTACTGGCCTCCGCCTTTTTCTCAAAAGCTGCGGGCGTCGTCGGAATTTTTTCAGTGGGTATTACTGCTGGCAGTCACTTCTGCCGAGTTGAGTCCCACACCCCCTTTCGGTCCCCCTTTGGCCGAAAGGCAGTGCGTAAACGCATTTTGTAACGGACGTAAAACAACAGAAAAAAAGGGATGCGCTTTGTACCGTGCTTATTTCAGGGTCCGAAGCGCCTTAATTTTTTAGTACTGCATCGACTGCTTACCCTCAGGCTAGATGTAGTCATTATGACGTGTCACATTAAAAAAACAATAATAAAATACCTACCTAAATCCTATCTCTCAACTTTCAAAATAAAATAAATCGCTAATGATTCGCAAACACAGTGGCTGATGCCTATTGCTACTATTTATATAACTGTTTTCATCTACGCACTATTAGTAAATAAATAGCTTTCACAGCAATAATTTAATCCGAAAGTTCAGTTTGTATTATTCCTATTTTATGGTTTCGCCAAATGATAGAGAATCGCACTAATAGTATTTAATGTGATGCAGCTGCTGTGTGAAATTTAAATTATAGGTTTACTAACTTCTACCTGCAACGTCACGCGTAACCTACATACATACAAACTCTCATACTTACCCGAACGGGAAAGCAGAGACAAATTATACGCCCACATTTCGCCAATTATGGAATTGGGCCCACTTATTACGTGGAGAACCACAGGGAACTGTTATGTTTGCCATAGCTTCGTCCGTTGATCGGCAGGTGCAGGTTAGGTTTGTTTGGGCTTCTAACATCTTGATAGAACAAATACACGGCATAGCCCACAGTTCATCGATAAAAGTCACCACATCTATCTCTATATCAAGTTGCACTAAAATCTGCTTTGTGGTTTAAGCTTGCAATTGAGAGCCTGCTGGCTTGAACTTAAAACCTTAAAGACTTACCTTACCTTTACTTCCCTGTGAATCCTTTCTTAGCATAAGCTCCCTAAGCTTTTGAAAGTTACTGGAAGTTATAATTATTCTCAATGCATATAACCTAAAAAACCTTCTTATAAAGCACTAATAACTCATTAAATTTAAAGCAAAAATTACCTGACCACATGGACAGTTTAAATGAGGTCAAAGGATTTGTAATCTAGCGACAACTGCATTTGTATTTGCTTTGTTGCATTTATTACAAGCATACTTAGACAGAAAACCTAAAGTATTCGTTTAATACTGCTTAAAAGATAAACCAAAGGAAGACAGAGCGAATGCATGTATAACCAACTCCTTCCTTATTACAAGATTAAAACTAACCAATATCGTAATTTCCCGTAAAGCTTGTTTAATTATCTAATTTTATGTAACGCAGCTAAGTCCGCCGGTGTGGCTGTGTGGGTTGGCTGTAGAGAATAAGTTGCAGGATGGCTGCCCGTGATTACCTCGCATTCTGCCCGCTCCCGCTATAATGATAGCAATAATTTGACCCTAATCGGCCGCATCCCGCTTTGTAGTCGCCTTGGGATCTAAGTCCGATTTTAAGCTTAATTTTACGCGTCACTGGACAACTATCTAAATCAACTAATTACTCTCGTTCACTTAATACTAATAGGAAAAGCGGATCGGAATGTTCAAATGTTTACATTCGATTCCATTAAGGACGGCCATGATTAATCATTATTGACAAATGGATCTGATATAAATCCTTTTCTTATTAACTATTTGAATCTGTAGGGATTTTACTTCTTATTAACATTTAATAATGTAAAAGTATGCAAACTTAATTCTTAAGACACGCTTTATTAGCTGAAATTAATTACCTGTGCACATACAGCAGGGTATTTTTTTTATTCTACTGGATTATATATTCATCTCATCCACAAGAGGTCTCGACTGGGATTTTATCTGAAGTATACCAGCCAGGTTTGAGTGCCAACTGGTTATTTCACCGAACGCTCAATCGATAGCCTACGACCGCCTTGAT
The DNA here is from genome assembly GCA_949126915.1 of Musotima nitidalis. Lineage (NCBI taxonomy): Eukaryota > Metazoa > Arthropoda > Insecta > Lepidoptera > Crambidae > Musotima > Musotima nitidalis. Next base: position 10,253,955 of record OX421418.1, on the reverse strand, counting down.
GTAATTATAAAATTAGGTAGAATCGTAAAATGTTACAATAAAAGTCACTCTCAAATTTAGCTTAATAGCAGAATATTCTCCGCAGAATTCGTAAGTCAGCGCGAGAACCGCAATTCCCATCACAGGCGATAAACTTGCGGGTGTAATTAAAATAATTCAGCACTGGGACAAGTGGGGAACTTATACTCACGCGTATGATTTAGTGACCTTGTTTAATAGCCAAACTTGGAGAAAGTTAGCCCATGCTCTTACACCCTGTTAATAAGGCGCACGCGTTCTAAACGTATTACTTGTCTATTTATTTCTGAGTGTAATGTAACATATATTTTACGTGACAGCCCGCCATAAACTTCTCATCAGACTCGGTAATCTTATAGAAACTTTCCCACAGTAATAAGTTATTTGGATGCGAAAATTTCAAATGATATCAATCAGCGTCAGAATTATGTTTAGGTTGAAAGTGTAATGAATAAATCAACTGTTTAAAGTGGCAATGTGGTAATGCTGCTGGCAATAAAAATATGTTGCAGGCAATGAAACTCGTAATGAGATTTAGCGAGGCGTAGTTTTTATTACAATTTACGGGTGACAGTTAAATTACACCGAGATTGTAGCATTTCGGATTCAGGTTCTGGCTAATGTCTATGCCGAGAATGCTCAGGTCCATCGAAATGGGTAACATAGAGTTCTTAGAAGGAGTAAGGCAGGGAGCAACCTTGGACGAGACTGTTTCTCAGATCCCCGCTGAGCACATGACACTAGCGAGAGTCCGGCGCACTTTGGCAAACCGGTTTTGCCTTTGCATCAGGATATCGGCTTGATTTTCTGCAGGATTTACCAAGTACTGAACATATATCGTTCAGTCATCTGCAAAACAATGAATATAGCTCCAGAAAAACCTGAACCTGAAAATTTATATGTAGAAGAAATAGAGTAGGTGAGAGCTGGGAAACTTGCGGCACTCCGGCATTGACTTTGTAGAACTCGGAGGACATGCCCTCACACAGGACACGAATCCTCTAATCTTCTAGAAAGCCTGTATTTCAGTAATGAAAATAAATCTAATTGATTTGTATTTTTCTTTGTTTTAACTTTTTCATATTATTAAAATTACACAATACAAAAGGAGTTAACATAAGGGTATAAACAAAAATATCATCGATTCATGTTATTGATACCGGTTGGTATTTTTTATTTACGTTCATTGACAGCACGTATGTATAGAAATATTTGAAAACAGTTTATACCCTACTAGCGTGTGTGTACCACCACCTATAAAGCCACCCACCTGTGTTGAATGCAAATAATGGCAAAGAATCCAGAACCAGTGTCGTAGTAAATTTTTCGTTGCTATTTGATATTCGGTAATTTTTTTTTGATTTGACCGAATATCTAGGCGTAATAAATATTAAAAACATAAGAAATATATTTCATGGTATAAATAAATTCATAATGATAAAAAACTCTTTTAAATGCGACAAAACAAAATATCAGTTTATACATTAAAAATCTAAAATGTATTTCTTAAAATAGTTTAGTTTTCTTATGTCCAAATGTATGGGCTTTATCCAGAATATAATTCAGTTTGTGGCAGTACAAAACACTGTCAAAAATTTACGTGATAAGCAAAGCGAAATAATAGCGAACTAGTCTAAGTGCAGTGTTCGCGATTCTTGCCTGAATGCGATTTACGCGCCAATTTTCGTACGTGTATTAATCAGACCCGGATAGTTTGAATATTCGGCCGCGCTCCTGATAGAATATTCGGAATGATTCCCTCCTATAAGTAACTTGCAGCGCATGATTACATTAAATCTGTGTCATCATTTATAGGCTATCTTATTATGTAAAAAAAGGACTAAAAACCTGTCGAAGCTTCTGATACTCATAAAATACGCCTACTATTTCCAGCTGTTTGTATAAATTATTATAGGGTCCTATCATTGTAATCTGTGAGGTGGTAGAGCACTACCGTTAATAAACCTCCTTAACCCCAGAGGCTGTTAAGGCAATTGTATCACATAAGTTGCGTGCGGTTGAGAGCTAGTGGGCAATGAGTTCTTACCCCTTTTATGTATTTATAAGGTTCGTAAATTGAGAAATAGTATTAAAACAGAAATAAAAAAATCCAACTAATTAGAGTTCTTGCATTTCTATAGAAAAACGTTGAGATTCAGCACGCGATTTTCGCTACTATATAAAAACGTACTCCATCTTAACAATCTGAAAACTATTTCTATCTCTCTCCTTTGTCCTCCCGAGGGCGGCAACAAATCATACACCTTCAATAACAGAGGTGTTAACAACCGGGAACACGACAATCCTTATCACTGAGCACTTAGAGGACAAAGTGCTATCGTCGATGTGTTTCGGAAAGGATTTCTTATATAAAACCCATTGACCCGGGCGTAACTCAGGGCGCGAGCTCGGGACACGCGGACAATAATGGAGGCCATAATTTGCCTGTAATGGGTCTTACACTATCGCGCTGTCAGCCCGACCAAAAATAAGCTCGTCTCGCTTAAATCTTTCACCGAATGGACCTCTTTAGCACTCTTTTAGCACTGGTTCGCACTGATTCTCTTATAAATGTTATATAGCCCTGAACGGTTATATTATAAATTGCGTGACAAAAGTTTTATTATATATTTATTGAATTTTAATGAACATTTTAATGAAATTTTCAGACATTAGTGTAGGTACCAACACACCTCTATGAACTGCCAGACGTGCCTTTTCAGACACTTTCTGACTGCTTGCAAAGGCTTGAAGTGCCCCATTCAACATGTTTCCAGCATTCACTCTTATATAGATATCGCTTTCACGCTTTCCATCTCTCGTAAATTTCGATCCCAAATACACAACCTCATTCACTTGTTCTACTTTCTCACTTCCGATTAAAATTTCACAATTTGTCACTTTGTCTTCTCTTTCAAAAACCATAACTTTCGTCTTAATGACGTTTACTTTCATTCCTTTCGCTATTAAAGACTCTTGGACTATCGTCACCATCTCCTGCAAAAAGAACTTTTGGGCTATGCACCGTAAGGAAAAGATCTGATCCGTACATCCCATTCCCTTTCGAAATCCCGCTTGTACATCCCATATTTTAAACCAAACCAAAAACGTACCGTGTTTTCTTTTACAGTGGCTTCAGAGTAAAAATCATTAAACCTTCGAGCTGTTTTTGCAGCGCTCGTGCCACGATGTAACTCGTATTCAAAAATAATGCGGTATTTTAAGTTTTCCATGTTGATCACAAAACGATGTCAAAACAAAATTAAATGGCGCGAAAACAAATAAATTATCAAATTCAGAACACGATTAGACACACAGAAGCTTCAAATAGAAATAAATTTGAATTTGGAATTCCAAGCCATAAACCAAATTTTTGTGATCAAAATAACCAGTTCAGTTCAGTGTATAGGGATCCTACCAAGACCTAAGGAGCCCAAGCCAACCTCACCTGCAAGTGGTGCACCTGTCGATCAGCATACGAGGCTCTGGCGAACATAACAGTGCCCGGTAAGCGGCAATAGGCTTGCCACCTATTACATGGGACCAACTATTGTATTGGCGAAGTGTGGGCGTATAATATGCCTCTGTCTATCTCTTCGGGGAAACAGGCGTGAATGTATGTATGTTTAAAGTGACCATTTTCCATAAAACGCCGATTTCATATATAGAAACCTAATATTTGGTCTTGTTTTGCTTAACCTTTTATAAGTCAGAAAGGAAAAGTTACACGAAAAAATACACAGGTTTGTTTACACGGTATACGTCGCAGGCATATTGAAGAAATGCCGCTTTTCACAAAACGATCCGGTAAGTTGTGAAAATATGGGAAACGTTTTTGTTCGTACAGCAAGTATGCTAGTTTAGTAAAACTACTTAATACCTAACTTGGGAGGGCATATTAATAGTTGCGTAAGGGAACCTTACAAACCCACGAATCACTTTGGGAGTCACTCGTTCTGATTAATAATATTGACCATACTTTTACAATTTGCTTTATTAAACGTATTTCTCTATCTGTCTGCGACATATACATAATAAATACACCAGTTTCTATTAAAGCAAGAAAAAAATCAGTAACTTTGATTTTGAAGGTAAAGTTTTAGGCAGAAGAAGAAGTGAAATAAAATAAAAGTTATTAGGTGATTCTTCTTACAGAAACCAAATGGAAGGCAGCCCAACCAAAAATCGCTCGTTTCGCTTCAAAAGCTCACTGAATGAAACTTTTCAGCATTCAATTAGTATTGGTTCGCAAAGGTTATGTAGGACACATTTTCCCGACGCTTTTGCTGCGTATCGATTAAGAAGTAGTTGTTATAAGAGTTCATGCATTTGGAAATATCTAATACTCAATAATATTTATAGTGTTATTTCCAGTGTAATTATACATATTTAAATTTTCTTGGAAATTTCACACATAGCCATAAACTGATAGCAAATAAAAACATTTTTTTCAAATATATATGTGTACTCGTGCAGTATAAAATAATTAAATTTATGCATACAGAGGACTGGGATGGTAGCCGGTTTTTAGGGAATGGTTATTTTGTAGTGGTGGAGGGGGGCTGAGTACCCGCTAGGGTAGGGCGTAGAAGCCGCTAGGGAAAAGGTAACACCCAGAGACCGGCGTCTCTGGGTGCCACAAGTACTGACAACTGGGGGGGGAAAAAAAGCGCAACCGGTGAAGCGCGTAGCGGGCAGACCAGTAGCGCTATTCCATTAGTGCCAGGAGGGTCTTAGGCAGCGGGGGCAGGGGGATCCTGCGGTCTAACCATAGACCTTCCGAGAAGTCGGCCACACACGCTATGGTCGCACAAGGAGGTGAGGGGGGCGCGTCCGCTTCGCCTCCCTGAGTAGGTCCTCCCGGTTTTGGCCAGGTGATGTTAGTCGCAGGCGGGGCCAGGTACTGGCTCCCGCCGCTTTCCAACAAGCGCAGAAGACGTTTAGTGGGTATAACTGCTCGCAGTCGCGTCGGCCGGTTTTGACACCCCCTTTCGGCCCCTTTTTTTGGTTCCCCTATGGCCGGAAGGCAGTGCGAAAATGCATTTTCTTACAGAAGTAAAACAAAAAAAAAGGCTTACGTTCTTTCTTTTCTGAATTTACTTAATATCAGTCCTCAATATAATTTGCATTTGTACGCAATTTTATTCTATCATCCTACCTATTAATGTACCACGGTTGGCCTCAGGCCTCTTGTTACCAATTAAGGGATAAGTTCATAGAGATCTTTCAAATATATGTCTTTCAAAGTCGCCTAACGGGGCCTCTAACTTAGTTAGTAGTAGTAAAGGTGTTAACCGGGACTTAAGGCTTAACGTGCCTTTGCTCTCCTCTTCGTTCCTTGAGGAGATGTGGTGAGGGCATCACAAACGGTCTACCATCCAAGAGCTAATATCTGTGAACTCTGCTTAGCTCTGGTGATACTTTTCGACCCTCAGTGCCACGAGCGTTTCCACTAGTACGTTGTATACTTAGTGTCAAATCGTTAGGAGAATAACAATACTGGAATATTAAAAAAGTAGATAAGGGAGATTAAATTCAACTTTATTTTATAGAGAAACACATTGTTCAATTGGCAAATTCTACAGAGCGTGCCACCGCAACATAAATACGGCGATATGATTATACAACACATGGAAATTGAATTTGGTTAAATTGTCGCTATAAGTTATACCAACTTAGGTTTGTACAAACTACTGTTTATAAAGTCTAGTAAATATGTTATACAATACTGATAGTGCTTTTGCATTTACATGCCAAAAAACACTCATCGGTTTATGATTTCCAAAAAATATTTTTAATCATTCATTCGTGAGCTTATGGGGCAGTACTAATCAAATTTTTAATTAAATTAATATATATATATATATAGGCAAACGTTTTAGTTACCATCAGGTCTTAGAAAACTGGAAACTAGTGCTCCTTTGAATATTCGTAATGCAGTTATTACACGCCACCTTAAGCCATTCAAATCACGCTATTTCATATATAATTTTGTCATAGAAAGACTTATAAATGAGGAAAAACCTACCGGAAAACACCTTTTCCAATACGCGTAAGGGACGGCTTATACCTGGCACGGTGTAATATATATTACGCTAATTCAAATCCGACGCGACGACGGAGTACATTCCAAGTGGCTTGAGTAACATTAAGATTATCACGGCATGTTCTATGAATGACTCAAAACCTCCAGTTTGGTTGGTTCCATTCAAGTTGGTTTAAACAGGGGGTTTAAACCAACTTTAATGTTAGCTGGGTGTCTAATGATCATACTAACATCTTAGGAGTCCAAACCAACCTCACCTGCAAGTGGCGCATCTGCCGATCAACGGACGAGGCTCTGGCAAACATAAAAGTTCCCGATAAGCGGCAATAGGTTTGCCAGCGATTACGTGGGACCAACAATAATATTATCAAAATGTGGGCTTATACTCACCGTTCATCGCCATTAAACTATTATATAGTTTGGCGATAGAATAAGTTTAAATAAAATGTTATGTTATTTCTTATAGTCAAATAAAAAATAAAAAAAAACTATGATTCCTCTCCTTCGGGAAAACAGGCGTGATTGTATGTTTGTGACTATGAAAAGAGATCCCAAACGAGCTTTACAATCTATAGATTGTATCGTAGTATTAAAGTAGTTAAACGCTAACTAATGGTAAACATGCTACGTCTTCGCCCAGGTGCCGATTGTAGCTTTTACCATTTATCATAATTTGTGAAAACTAGGCCTCATTCTGATAGAATTAGGATTTATTGCGCATGGCTTACTCTTAGTTTGTCTTTTCTCACACATATGTCATGAAAAATCCTTCTGTAGGGAGTTTTGTCGCTAACGCGGAAAAAGATACCGAGGCAGTATTTTATTCTCCAAAACTAGTGTCGATTTAAGTTTTGATGTGTAAATATAGTGAATTTTCAGACGTAACTTCTTTAGCAATGTATACAAATGTAGAAAAGTGACCTAATGCAGTGAATTGTGTTTTTCCGTGTTTATTCCAAAACTTCCTAGAAGCCTGGTAAAGTCTCCACTGTTTTACTGACTATGACGCACTTTAATTGACTTTGACTGTACTGAATAATGAAAATGATGCAGTTATGCAAATAACTTGATAATATAAATTACTTGACACTGGCAAATACTCTAAACGAGTGTGTCCATAATTAAGAAAAAAATTTCAAAAATAAAAACCAACGAAGTGTGTCATATTTTTATGTAAAATACTAGGTTTATTCAAGATAAATGCTTGAAAATGCAAAATTAAGGAATTTATATGGCGGATTTGACTTAGTTCTTATAATATAGATTATGTTTAAAGATTGTAAAAAACCTTGATAATTCAAGAGACTTAAGAAGTTGTAAGTAGTATTAATATGGTCTTCTTTGTAATTAAGTTATGGGGAATCATAATGAAATGTTTTATCTGCAATGTATCTTTATAGATCGGGTGAGAAAACTTAGAAGCTTAAATAACTTTCCAATATATTTTGTGAAATCGAGTTTATTTCGGAATCCATTGACATCACGAATCAAACATATTTTTCCGCCGGCAGAGAGGAAAAACAAGAAAATATTAGATAAGTTATTTGACCGAAGCGCCGCCGGCGATACGCGCGGACGTGTCAGGCAAATAAAGCAACGCGCCGAGGCGTGTCCGAACGTACTCACGTAGGTGACACTGATGTTTTGTATCGGAAAAATCTTCAAAATACAGGAAATATATTTTTCTATTGATTCGTCGTCTATCTTTTTCGGCATAAGGTCGGAAACGATCGCCAAAGTATAATACAGTTTTCAGCGACAGTCAGTCCTTGGACGTTGACCATTTATGTGACACCCTCCACAAATCCTCGATTGCCAACCCATAATCCATTAGTTGAACTAAACCTATGATAATGCTGTATGTGGAATGTCTGGTGATTCATTAAATAAACATATTGTAGGTGTCATCATCATCATATCAGCCTTATAAAGTACACTGCTGATTAGCCTCCCCAATAGTATAGAATATAGTCTGTGGCGGGTTGGTGATCGCAGTTCAAGCCAGTACGCAGTAAGACGCTGCTGCCCATCTTTAATATTGTAGAAAAAGTGTAGGTATCCTTATAAATTTAAAAATAACATATTTGTATTATAGTTTAATAGGTTCAAAAACTACGGAAGTAATTTATAAGATAAGATATATAAGATATAATATAAGATTCATTATTATTAAATAATCACTATGTGGAAAGCCAAAATTTAAATATGTTGATGTCCGAATAAAGATATTTTGGAACAAGCATATGTAATATTTATTATCTGAATACCATTAAAATATCGATTACAAAGCCATGGACACGTCAGCGATACGTCCTGTCATACTGGCCGCCTCGCTTTCGGTTCTTTTTTAATTAATCGCGGCGGGCCGGTCTTCATTACGGCCTTCACGTCTAATTTAACTTCCGGAGCCAATCAACTTGAATCGTTTATTTCTTCCGTGAAAGCTGTAACTATGGACTGATTATTAAATGAGCATATCAAAAATATAATACTTCTACGCTACCTGTCATTGTCTTGGTGTTAGAATATTTCAGAACTCTTAATAGGATCTCTAATAAGGCTTATCGACTATCACATAAAGCGATTATCTGGACATCTTAATGTGCTTCCTGAAGACGAAAGCGCTCTGTAAAAAATACAACACTAACGGTCACCCATCCAAAAGACTGGCCTCTATGAACTTTTCTTAACTTATCCGATCGTTCCAGACCGGCTGTACTATGGAGCAATATGACCTTTCTTACCTTACCTGAAGGTTTATTACATTCTTTAAGTACAAACATAATAAACTTTTGGTGTCGATTGTCCCTTTTAAATAGTAAAACAATTTTCAAAATTGGATACTAATCCAGATAATCTTCTACGTCTTTACAATTTACAGCACAGCTCTTTTGAGCAATTAGTATAGAGCAGACTGTCTAGATTTGTTATATTTACCCAATTAGAGGATTTAGTTGATCTTTTCCAGAGAAAGAGAGGCAAGGTGATGCCGTATACAACCTTCTTGAAAGTTCAATGTCTCAAACTATGACAATCGATTAACTTTATTTTGTGAACTAAAAATACCTATGAAGTTACGTTTTTACATAACGGTTTAGTTATATACCTACGTACGTAAAATTATTTTCACTATTTAGGCTTTTCTTAAAATACTTCAATTGAGAAGAAGGATCTTTGTTGCCATGTAATTTAATGTGTATGTCCACGTATTTCTATGACAAACATTGTAAGCCGATTTTTAAAATTCTATTTTTTATGATAAATATTTTATACACTTTATGTACTTTAATTTCAAATTCCATTATTTAATTAGTACAGTGATTCGTAAAAAGGATTGAAAATATATATACATTGTTTCTTATTTTTTTTGTAATACAAATATTTTTTTAGGTTATATATCTATTTATTAAAAAGTCTAATCGTATTTAAATTACGGTCATGCATTTAATTATACATAATCATCCAACGCATAAAATACATGAAGCTCTATCGTAAAAATGAGACTAGTTTTCTCGAAACTCGGAAGGAAAAGCAAGCGAACCTGATTCAGGGTTTTCAGACGGCTTTCCCGAAGCTGTATAGATGGTGTCGTAGTTCACTAGTGATTTACGAGATGGCGCTGTACTTTAGCCAGACGGGAGAGCCACGTAGTTTCGAAGAGTTTTCGCAGGGGGCGCTTTTCTACAAAGCGTCTGAAAAATTATGGTGACATGTTTGTTGGATAAATATTATTTTATGAATTATAATGCATTTATCGGATCAATTACTATATTATAACTCAAACTAAAAAAAAAAATTTTTTTCATTTTATACAAAAAAGCAATCAAAATTTTGCGATGAAAGTTTTTTGATATGAAAACTTAGTATGGCATCAGTATTATCAATACTCTTTTTTCCATTCCAATAAATACTTTTTTATCGCAACGTTCAATGAAAAGTTTTTTTAACGCAACATTTAAATGTATTTCATCGTAAAAATGTTGCGCTTTTTATTTTGCTTTGAAAAATTTTGCCAATTTTTGTTTTATATCAGTTCTAAAATGTATAGAGAGTTTCCATTTACCTATGGGTAGTTTAGTTATTTAACTTGAAAGTATCTTTTGAGATAGGTATTCCTTGTCAGTAACTGTTATGTCAGGCTCATGAAACTGTAATGAACAACGCTATCTCAAGTTCACTGTACAAGCAGATTCTAATATCCTAGTTAGCGTGTAGAACATGGTTTGGGTGCCTCTTCTAAATCCAACAAGAGCGGCGAAAGCTCTCATTATTCGATTTACAGTATACCAAAATGGAAAATCCGACGAAAATCACTTATTGCTATGCTATTAGACTAAAAGAACTGACATAAAAAGAACAATGAACGTAAATAAAGCGACTAAGGTAGGTACGTAAACAACGCACACAGCTTGAATTGACTCTGCCTTATCCTTAAGGAATTTCGTGTAAGTTCATTCTAATTATTTATTTAGTCTGCGCGAAGATATAGATATAAAACACTCAGAACATGTAATATTGAGTACAGGACACATCTTATAAAGCAGAGTTTTTTCGAAAGTCTATATAATAATTGTGACTACTAAACCAGACACAACATATACGGTTTTAATTAGTTAATTTTATTTGAGAAATCAAAAAATATGCTCATGCTCATTAGTATTATCAGTGGAAAAACACAGATTCTTTGAATGTGTAAGTTATACACAAAATATTTTACAGATTCTCAAAAACGGTTTTATAATATACAGCAATCGAAGTCACATCACATTTTAATGAATCTTAATCAAACTATTTTGACTGAGTTAAGGCAAATCACAATTCACGACACTTAATCGAATTCCAAAAACAACACTGCATAAATCCATTATAATCAGTACATCACCCCTACCAAAATTCGTGTCCCTAGAGCATACCTATAGAGCACACCCAACTCTTTAGAAAAGTAATTTAATTCCAAGTTTCCTGTGACTTCCCTCTGAGTGGTCCCGGCACCAAAGCTAACATTGCACTTATTCCTTCTCCACGATGTGTACCCCGCAATTGTCTCGGGAGGTTCCTTAATTTAAAAAAGTTAATCCAGACGTGGATCCCTTCGTTCGGTGGCAGCCAGTAATGAATCATGGCCGTAGTTATCCAGCACTTGGCACACAATCACGGAGCCTCATTCTTCATTACAACACACTTTTTTGTCTACGACATTCTTCTTTATTTTTTTGTTGGAAAAGTCGTTTATCCACTTTAGGTCCGTGAATTAGACAGCGGCCCCGCAGCTCTGCTCAGCTATTTTTGTTCGAGATTTAAACACGCTATATAAAGAGAATAACTTATCCTTAAGATGTGCTTTTGACGCCAAATAGGGTTTCCATAGTGTGTCGGTAGTATTCAACGTGTACAGTAAAACATACAGCAAGGGCAAATTCTACTATAATAAAAAATACAATTACGTATGATTAAGAGTAGAGGTATATTCAAATATTAATAAGTCAGCAATATGGCCTTAATTTGTACAAAATGTCTTCGTTTATGATTTGTGTTCATCCCTTTGGGAGTTTGGACCATAATGTTTGCCGGTTGTAAGACGACCGTGACTATAGGCTGTTAGTCATTTTATTACATAAAACGATGACTTTGGCCTCGTTTTTTCTTTTATAATAAATTCAAGGACTTTAATAATCGCTAAAATGTGCTTTTTTTCAACTTTATATAGTTATAATTTGTACTTAGTTTCAATATGATCTTTTTGACGAAGTATATAGCGTGAAGGTTAGTATTACTGCATTTAACTTTTAAGTCACAGGTTTAATTAATATTAAAAAAAAAAACCAATTTCTAAATCAAAATTTAATTTGCCTGCAAGTGGTGTTAATCTGCGTGCCGATCAACGGACAAGGCACTGGCAAACAAAAGTTCCCGGTAAGCGGCAATAGGCTTGCCACCTATAATGTGGGACCAAAAAGATGATTGGCGAAATGTGGGCGTTAATTATGCCTACCCCTGAGAGAAAACAGTCTTCATCATATGTATGTATACAACAGTACCCAGCGGTAATCATTGCGGATCGACATCTGAAAAAGGAAGTAGTTTTAAAGCTCTATAATAATATAGTATATATATTTTAATTTTATTTTAATATTATCTAATTAATTTTTTTTTAAATTTTATCTGATTAATTTAATTATTGTTGGTGAGTTTAGTTTTGTAAGTGTTGAATTGTATTTTTGAAATTGATTGTTATCTTTAATTACTGTAATTGGTTTTGTACACCGTTTTAATTAAAGTAAAATAAATAAATAAAATAAATAAAATAAATAGTTCACGCGGGATTACAAACAAAACAGTACTTAGGTTTGAAATAAAATTATGGTAAGCGATAAATCTGCTTGTTGTGGTACCCGTCTAGAACAGTATCATCTCACGGGGAGCCGTAAGAGTCGCCGAAATGAAATCCTACCGGATGATGGCCAGCGATCACCAACCCGCCTGCCTAGCGTGGTGAATGTCCCTAATAAAATATAATCTATTAGGGAGACCTATGTTCTTCTATAAGGAAATGATGAATCTAATCATCAATAGAATTGGAAATTTGCATTGGTTTATAAGAAATGTGATGATTATCGCCGGGTATAAAAGTTTTGGCTGGTATAAACGCAGCGATAGCCCGATGGTAAGACTTATAGCCTGCAAATTAGGAGAGTTTCGGATTCAAACCCTGGCCACGTGCACTTATGACTTTTCAATGTTAATAAAAAAGACTTTTAACAAAAGCACGTTAAGCCTTTGGTTAAACCATAGAAAGATGTTATTTCTTTGGTTTGCGTAAGTTAGAATGCAGTCGCTACTTGTGATAACTACAATTTCGCCAAAATATGCTGGTCTTTGAGCCTAAATCTACGGCAACAGCGATCTAATATAAAGGATAAGATAAGGGCAACAGGGATAATGATAAACGTATAAAAGCCAGGTGTATTAAAACTTTTAAAACACATAGATTTTCTCAGAGCCTTCTAATGCATATGAAGAACTTTTTGTTTTATTCCCTCTTTTTTGACATTTATATACCACGGGCAATGTGGAATCATCCTCGCCTAGTGCACTCTATTAGTAGCCCAACTAAAAAGTTTGGTAAATCATTTCCTTGTAGGACGATCTGGCTGTAGATTCTCTTCCGGTACATGTTAGTCCTATTAGTCTTGGGTTTTATAACCGGGGTGTAAAAAGGAACAGGAAGTGATATGCGAGCGAACAATTACACGCTTTTGTATCGTATCTGCCACTTAACATCTGATGTTGTGTAATATTTTTTCCGGGAACAACATAAAATATGCAACGTAAATAAAATATTGATTAAAGATAAAGCGGCCATAAACTCGCCACCTATTACGTGGGACCTAATATATAAATAAGGAAATGTAGGCGTAAAATATGCCTCTGCCTACCTCTTTGGAAAAACAGGCGTGAATGTATGTATGTGTAAATTGGTAGATACTGATATGGTAGAGTTATATGTATTATGATTATGCTAAAAATTATCTCTGGCAATTACGAACTATGAAATCTTTATTTCTTTTCGCTTTTGCTAAATGGTTAATGGTAAAAAAAATATATGAAAGTTCAAATTCGACATTCACTTTTTCAATATATTTGTACTTCAAAAGCGCGCCATAGAGCTATCTACAATCTTAAGTCCAGAGATTCTCTCAGAGAGGTTTAAAAGAATTAACATATTAACGGTTGCATCACAGTATATATTCGATAATATAATGTATGTTCGCAAAAACATACATTTAATTTAATTAATACATTTGATAAAAATTCAAAAGTACATAATTTTAATACTAGGAATAGAAATAAGCTCTCTCTGCCAAATTGTCGACTTCACAAAACAAAAAATTCATTTTTGGGTAATAGTATCAGATTTTATAATAAAATTCCGCAGGAAATAATTGATCTACCATTGGCAACTTTTAAAACTGTAGGTAAAAAGCAGTTTCTTCAAAAGGGGTATTATGCTGTTAATGATTACTTATCGGATAAACAAGCTTGGGCTTAACATTTTCAACTTATATGTGTATATTAGAATAAAAAGTCAACCAGATCATTGTCGTGACCATCCCTTATTGTACAGGCTCAGCTCAGTTTCACAATACATACTTACTTGACTGTGATGGAAGGTTCCCTTAGAGCTACTTTATTGGTTACAGCTTCGGGGGACCCATTCAGTATCATCAAATTTACACTGTGTGTGTTTTGTAAAAAAAATAATTTAAAAGAGCCATAGCCTGTGAGTTTCTTGTCAGTTCTTCTCACAGAGCGGGGGCTCGGAACTGGCACTTAGATTCACTTACACCTAATTTTTATTTATTTGCATGTAAGTGAATCTAAGCTTCGTAATAAAAAAAAATTTCATGTATATTTTGTTTTGACGTTTTCAAGTCCTATGTAATAGTTTATGAAATAAAGAACTTTTTACTTTACTTTTACTTTTCAAATTTAATTACCAAGGAACTGTTACAAACTAAATGTAGTAAGTTTTTGGTTTTAGGCACACTCAGAAATTATTTGCTTCTCAAGTTGGCCCTAAGAACGCTTTCATAACGAAAAAAAATACAAGTAATGCGACGTGCACCGAATTAAAATATAACAACATATCATTAAAAGGTGTTAAAAATCCATCCTTCAATACCTAAATTAGATTTAAGTATGAATGTTACAAAAATGAACTTATGTACAAACAATGCAACACGCAACGAATAAAAAAAGAGTTAAAAATATATTTTGTCTTATGAGAAGTGTTATTCTTACCTATTCTTTAAATATGTACCTAAATAGATAATAAGTTTCATCCGAAAAGTTCAACTTACTGTTAGATGGGCTGCATGGGATCCTGCCGTTTTGCCAAAACTATTTTGACAAAAATTTATAATCCAAACAAATTTTAGCAAACTTTTTTTACACCAATGCAACGTTGCGAATTATTTTAGTATGCAAATTTTCATTTGGTCAAATTTTTACTCGGCAGTATATTACTACGGATAATGACATTATGGCATTAGGTTTTTTAACAAGTAATTTATTACGGCAAACAAACTTTAGACAAATAACATTTAATCAAATGATTTGTTTGGACATAAAGTTTTACGTTTATTATTTTAAATAATCACAAACTAAGATATTAATACTAAATATATACTAAAAATAAAATAGTATAAGGAATGTTTGTTTAATATGTGTTCATAATTTTAAATTAACGTGATGATGATGAGTGAGGCTTAGATACATATTGGTTAGGTTAGGTTAGAACAGTGACCACAAAGCGCGCGAGCCGAGCGAGCGAAGCGAGCGTGCCGCGGTAGCGGCCGGCGAAGCGGCAGAAAATACTACTGTTGATTTATGTATGGCCAATATTTGTAGATTAGTATTAATAGTAAAGATGCAAATAGAAATGGTTATTTGAAAAGTTTCGAGACGAATTATTTGGCTTATTTTATTTTGCGTAAAATATGTAATACTAACTGAGTTATTGTCGAAACGTTCACTTGGAAAGCATTACGTTTACGATACAATTATTTGTGAAGAGTTTATTTGCCAAGTAATAATTTGGCAAATGAAATTTTACAAAACAATATTTGGGAAGTGATAATTTGTCAATTTTCTTTTGGTGTAACTAGGGATACCCGGGCTGCATGCTTGAGTGCCACCTTAATGTATAAGTACAAAAGTTGGGCCCAAGCTTCCTTAATAATACAAAATGAATGCGACATATATCGAGTATTGAATTGAAAAGAGCAAATAGTGCAATGAAATAAGTGTAAGCAAAAAAATAATTTATTTAAAAATGTAACATAACGTTAACAAATGACACGGTAAGTGCTAAGACCAGCTTAAGTCGACCCCAAGTTGACCCACTCGCGCCGCTGACACTGCCTGTCAATATCGGCCCTTGTTGGGAAACTTTTCAAAATTGGAATTCCAAAGTTCAGGCAAAAGAGACGTGCCGGATCGCAGCTCAGTGCACGCTCCGGCTCTCAAAGGAAATTCGGTAACGGGCCATGTATTTACGCGGGAATTGAATTATCTGTGATGTGGCGTAGATTATTGCATTTGCTCACCGTGAAATTGATAAATACTGAAAATGGGACTGTGTTTCTGTTTCTGAAAAAAAAAATTTTTACAATTCCACTATGGTCTATGGTAGTGTAGAGTATGAACGCATGATATACTAACTCTACGTTTGAGCTCTATATTCATAGGGAATTTGAATCGATATTCCAAAGACTACCGTACCGTTACTGCTGTATCTTGCAAAATAATTGTCATATTAGGATTTTGGGGTGTTTTTTAAACGTTAGAAAATTTTATTACTGATGAAGATGTATATAATTACAGTACTGTTTTAAAAAAGGTCAGTGTTTGCTAAGCCCTCAAAGGAAATTCGGTAATAGGCCATACAATTAACGCGGGAATGGAATTATCTGTGATGTGGCGTAGATTATTGCATTTGCTCACCGTGAAATTGATAAATACTGAAAATGGGACTGTGTTTTTGTTTCTGAAAAAAAAAATTTTTACAATTCCACTATGGTCTATGGTAGTGTAGAGTATGAACGCATGATATACTAACTCTACGTTTGAGCTCTATATTCATAGGGAATTTGAATCGATATTCCAAAGACTACCGTACCGTTACTGCTGTATCTTGCAAAATAATTGTCATATTAGGATTTTGGGGTGTTTTTTAAACGTTAGAAAATTTTATTACTGATGAAGATGTATATAATTACTGTACTGTTTTAAAAAAGGTCAGTGTTTGCTAAGCCCTCAAAGGAAATTCGGTAATAGGCCATACAATTAACGCGGGAATGGAATTATCATATGGATATGGATGTGGCATAGATTAATGCATTTGTTCACCGTGAAATTGATAAATATTGAAAATACAACTCTGTTTTTGACTTAAATTTCGGATAAAATATTCTAGTTACTTAATTTAATACCACTTTTTTCGACTACCTTTCCAATCTAAGGATCAGTGAAGAAATTATATAGCTAATAAAACACCCTCACACTAATCGTTTCTAAAATTTTATAAGCCTACCAAGAAGGATTAACTGGATTTAATATTCACTTTCTAGAAATAATCTTTAAAATAGACTTGTTATATCAAAATACCAGATAATTTGTCACCAAGTAAGAGCGCTTCACGTAATACTGTACCCAGGTTTGTAATTGCTGAACTTATGCATGTAAGACATACCTTCATACACCAGTACCTACAGTGCAGCGCCAAATTATATTTTACTAAAAGTAAACGTTTTGTTGATCCTTTGAAATAAAAAGCAACTAGAATTCATCGTAAAAAAAATATTATATGCTACCAACGTTAAAAAACGTAAATTCCAATAATTCTTAGGAAAATAGACGAACTTTTAACAAATTTTAATAGCCTCGAATAAGCTTGCAGTTCTCTAATCTGATCCAAGCATACTTTGGAGGCTGATATAAGTTGTGAGCCGCTTTATTGGACAGGGGAAATGAGTCTAAAGTTGCATTGTGGGGATTAAACGCAACCCAATTAAGTGGCGGCGAGTCCGTGCCTGGCGCGTCTCGATATCAGATTAGCCGCTGCCCGGATTACATTAGCGACGCGTTCCGAGCCTAACTATTGCTGTATCTATCCAATTACGACGGCCGTGATATTCAATAGTCATGCAAATTAGATTCGTCAACATATTACAAGATTGCCATTTAATGATGTATGATATTACTCATAATGAATATATATTCCTGCTAATTATTGTTTTCTCTTGATTTCTGTTTGTTTTGGTTTGTATAAGCCTATTATCGCTATAAACATATATGATGTTTGGAAGTTTACTTTATCCCTATAACTGTTTAGAAATGTTATGCGTGTATATACATCTAATGAAAATATACGACCGATATAGCGTGGTGGCGAGTATACCCGCTCTCCGCTTTAAGGTCGTGGGTAGGATTCCCACACAGGACAAATATTTGTGTGCATGAACATGAATATTTGTTCCGGTCTGGGTGTTTCCCTATGTATATTAAGTATTTATTTTATATTAAGTATTTATTTATTTTTGACGACCGATATGGTGTGGAGGTCAGTATACCTGCACTTCACTCCATAGGTCGTGGGTTCGATTCCCACACAGGACAAATCTTTGTGTGCATGAACATGAATATTTGTTCTGGCCTGGGTGTTTTCCTATGTATATTAAGTATATATTTACAAAAAAAAAGTATTTAAGTATGTTTATCCGTTCTTTAGTATCCATAACACAAGTTCTTAGTGATACTTATCTTGGAACTGAAGAATTGGTGTGATTGTAAGAGAATATTATTATTATTTACAAAAAAAATAGTATTTATGTACGTTTATCCGTTATTTAGTCCATAACACAAGTTCTTAATGATACCCATCATGGAACTAAATAGTTGGTGTAATTGTTAGAAAATATTTATTATTATTAGTATATAGTATCACGGTTATAGCATTTATATTAAAGATATTACAGCCAAATAAGTGGCGGTAAGTCCTGGCGCATCTCGATATCAGATTAGCCGCTACCCGGATTACATTAGCGACGCGTCCCGGGTCTAACCATTGCTGTATCTGTCCAATTACGACGGCCGTCATTTTCAATAGTTATGCAGATTAGATTTGTCAACATATTTACAATATTGCCATTTCATGATGTATGATATTACTCTAATTTAATTTAATAATATTCTTGCTGATTATTAGTTTCTTAACGTAATAAAGGACGACCTCCCTAGATGCGGGCTACTCAGGGTTGCCTAGTGTGGAAATCTATTAACGAGACCCATTGTGATCGAAACTGGTTTGAACTAGTTATGGGATTAAGATTTGATCGCGGCTTTTCACACACAATGTCTGAAATATGAATCTTAGTAAAACAGCTTTATCGTTATAAAAAATGTTTGTTATGATTATGTCTGATGAAATAATTTAAATAAAAGAGTCAATTTTTGTCAAGATACGAGCTATAAGGACGGTCATTTCAGAAATGTCTTCTAGGAAATTAAAGGAGTTATTAGTTGTTCTATTAACGTAGTATTAAAAAATTGCAATAAACGATTTAAAATATTAATAATGTTTTCAAACATCTCTTATAGAGTAATGTTATATCAAACTAAGCAGAGCTTTAAGTTATGAGTTCTAGACAACTAGAATGTTTTATAATAATTTATTAAATATTTTTTAACGTGTACATAATTATATCAAAAAATATATAAAAACTTATTCAGAGTAGTTCATAAGATGTTGTACCATTATACAGAGTTGTGTATAGAGCATAACGGTAATTAATGGGATGCCGATCGTAAATTAATTAACTCCTAACACTGTCCATCAGGTTGTACTCGTATCAGAAGTAGTATGTTGTTACAATAATATTAGTGTTATGATACTGCAGTAACAATAATATATAAACAGAGGCAAGGATGAAACAGTTTTACTTACTATTCTAATAGGAATTGCAAATTAATGGGGTGTATAGGAATCCTACCAGGACCTAAGGAGCCCAAGCCAACCTCACGTGCAAGTGGTGCACCTGCCGACCAACGGACGAGGTGGCGAGCCTATTGCCGCTTGCCGGGCACTGTTATGTTCGCCGCCTCGTCCGTATAATTGGCGAAGTGTGGGCGAATAATATGCCTCTGCCTACCCCTTCGGGGAAACAGGCGTAAATGTATGTATGTGTACTGCAAATCAAAAAGTATTATAATAATAGGTTGGGGAAAAAGTCTTTTCGTATTTTTGTATGAAAAGTCAAGACATTTTTTTCAAAGTTAATTTACATTTATTTACAATATATTAGGTCGGGGAAAAAGTCTTTTCGCATAACGTAAGTATAAACTTATTATAAAAATTTTTTGACTGTACTATTTGTGTCTGGCTGGTTTTGGTAACATTAAAAAGATTCCATTATAAAGAAAAGAAAAAAATAAAAAAAAGTTGTTTCCCGCTATTTTTCATTTGTTTTTCTCTCCGTAAAAATGAGTGAATCTAATGAAGAAATTCGATACATTTTAAAATTCTATTATAAAAAAGGCAAAAAAGGCAACTCAAGCAGTGAAAAAAATTTGTGATGTTTATGGACCTGATGCAGTGTCAGTAAAAGTAGCACAAATTTGGTTCAAACGTTTTCAGTCCGGAAATTTTGATGTTAAAGATGCACCTCGCTCTGGTTGCCCTGTTACGAATAAAATGGACGCCATTTTTGAAAGAGTGGAGCAAGATCGGCATATTAGTAGTTACGATGTAGCTGAAGAACTGGGAATTGACCACAAAACAGTTTTGACCCATTTGAAGAAAGCTGGTTATACAAAAAAGCTCGATATTTGGGTGCCACACGAGCTCACTCAAAGAAACTTAATGAACCGTGTACTCATTTGCGATTCATTATTGAGACGTAATGAAACCGAGCCGTTTTTGAAGAGATTGATAACTGGCGATGAAAAGTGGATCACGTACGACAAGAACGTGCGAAAAAGGTCGTGGTCGAAAGTTGGCCAGGCTTCACAGACTGTGGCCAAACCTGGCCTAACACGAAATAAGGTGATGCTGTGTGTATGGTGGGATTGGAAGGGCATTGTTTATTATGAGCTTTTACCGCCCGGCAAAACCATCGATTCTGATCTTTACTGCCAGCAACTGATGAGATTAAAGGAAGCAGTCGAGAGAAAACGGCCGGAATTGATCAACAGGAAGGGTGTGGTCTTTCATCACGATAACGCTAGACCACACACATCTTTAGCCACTCAGCAAAAATTAAGAGAGTTCGACTGGGAGGTCCTAGTGCATCCACCATATAGCCCTGACCTTGCGCCTTCAGATTTTCACCTGTTTCGGTCTCTGCAGAATTCTTTAGGTTCTGTAAGGTTGACCTCAAGAGAGGACTGCCAAAACTATTTGTCCCGTTTTTTTGATCAGAAGTCCCAAAGTTTCTACAGTAACGGGATAATGTCTCTGCCCACAAAATGGCAGAAAGTTATTCAACAAAACGGTACACTTACGTAGATAAGTACACGGTTCATTAAGTTTCTTTGAGTGAGCTCGTGTGGCACCCAAATATCGAGCTTTTTTGTATAACCAGCTTTCTTCAAATGGGTCAAAACTGTTTTGTGGTCAATTCCCAGTTCTTCAGCTACATCGTAACTACTAATATGCCGATCTTGCTCCACTCTTTCAAAAATGGCGTCCATTTTATTCGTAACAGGGCGACCAGAGCGAGGTGCATCTTTAACATCAAAATTTCCGGACTGAAAACGTTTGAACCAAATTTGTGCTACTCTTACTGACACTGCATCAGGTCCATAAACATCACAAATTTTTTTCACTGCTTGAGTTGCATTTTTGCCTTTTTTATAATAAAATTTTAAAATGTATCGAATTTCTTCATTAGATTCACTCATTTTTACGGAGAGAAAAACAAATGAAAAATAGCGGGAAACAACTTTTTTTTATTTTTTTCTTTTCTTTATAATGGAACCTTTTTAATGTTACCAAAACCAGCCAGACACAAATAGTACAGTCAAAAAAAAATTATAATAAGTTTATACCTACGTTATGCGAAAAGACTTTTTCCCCGACCTAATATTATTGTAAGTATTTAACGCAAACAAAAAGTTGCTAAAACCAGGGATTGGACGGGCTCTAAAGCAAACTATATTAAAATTGCAGCTGTCGATGCGTGATTCAGTTAATAAAAATAAATCAAAAAAGGCTCCTGTAGTATTTAACTTAAAAACCTAAACTTTAAAACAAACGTTTATGTAGGCAGTCGACTAGAAAACAAATTAATAAATTGAAATTGCGTGATTTGGTTAGAGGGAATCGTACCAAGATCTGAGGAGCCGAAGCCAACCTCACCTGCAAGTGATGCACCTGCCAATCAACGGACGAGGCTCTGGCGAACATAAAAGTACCCGGAAAGCGGCAATAGGCTCGCCATATATTACGTGGGACCAACAATATAAATGGCGATGTGTAGGCGTATAGTATGCCTCTACCTACCCCTTCGGGAAAACAGGCGTGATATTATTTATACAATATGTATGGTTAGATGGAAAGATTACAACTAAAACAGAGACAGATTGAGCATATGGAATGAGATAATAATAATGATGTTGGTATTACTCGCTATGTCCTACAACTGAAACAAGAATGGTGTTTAATTAGTCAATTTATAGGTAATAGGTAAGGTAAATAATCAGGTTTTTAATAACCCTAAACACACACATTTAACAACTCAAAGGGTAGTGGTTTCGCTTTTGGTAAATAATTGCAGTTTTCTATACCTGATCATAGTTAATTTTACTCCGCAGGAATTTTTTAAACTACCAGTCTGGAAATACAGGATTACTATTCATATTCTGTGTTATATGACCAGTGCGGGAAAAGAAAAAACCTCCAAATGACGTCGCTTTAGGGCGGGGATCTGAATGCCACCAAAAATATATCACTTGACTACGAAATACTGTTTAATTTTTTCCGAGTTCGATAAAATATAAGAAATAAAATAAACAGTGCTTCTTCAAAGTTATCACTAAACTAAGTCATCTCTATTTGGCGGCTTAAAATAATTCTAACAGCAGGATGCCACATCTCTGCCTCCGCCAATCTGCATGACCCGAATACCACTTATACCTTTCTTGAGAAGAAGCCGCACTCAATAGTGGGACGTTAATGGGCTGGTATAATAATAAGTTCTTTATTCAGGTAAATTATACCCATATACAGAAAAGAAAAAAAAAACAAATAAATACAATACAGTCAATTTAAATGTATTTTGTTAAAATAAAAATAAATCCAATCAAAAATTTTATCAAAATATTAATTAATCAAAGATTTTTAGTGGGTATTACTGCTGGCAGTCGCGTCTGCTGGTGGTGAGTCCCACACACCCTTTCGGTCCCCCTTTGGCCAGAAGGTAGTGCGTAAACGCATTTTGTTACCGACGTAAAACAAAAAAAAAAAAAAACTTGGTGATATTGTGTCTTCTAAGCCCTATAAAGTGTCATGTTAATATTGTTTATTGTTTTCATTTAAGGTATTGTGAGCAGTGATAAGCAATGGTAATTACAGAAAAGCAGCAGTAGTGAAATCAAATTCTGCGTGAAATCGTGGCTTCTAATTGAAATAGCCATAAATTGCAACCGAAAACTGAAACATTTTGCAAGCAGAAACTTTTCGAAACATCACTAGCCAGAGCAGTTACCAAAGCGTCTGTATTCCGAAATAAAAATACATTAGGTCAGGCCCTGAGGATTGTAGTTCCCGTCACGTATGAAATAAGCGTCAGGCCAATGCGAACAAGACAAGCATGTGAAATACGCGCGCCACACCGCTCGCGGCTGTATTAAAACTGCATTTTACACTCATGAGCTGTGCAATGTCTCAACTTTGCACATGAAATTACATCGAAATGAAAGCGGAATTAATTTTTTACACTTCTCTTTAGTCAACCGAAAGCTTTTTACTTTTAGTAAGTAGGCTATGAACTTGTCTTTTGTTAAGTTAGCTTATAATTTCAAGTAAAACATAAGTCTAAATAGTTAACTAAAGTTTGGATCAAAGCTAAATCTAGTCTTGTGAACGTCTAATGTGTTGCTGGCAGTCTGTAGAAGAATCGGGCAGGAATTTTGTGAAGTTTTAGCTTTTATCCCAGACGAAAAGTTGTTTTATGTGATCACTACTTATTGAAAAATATTTGGTGCTTTAAATATCCTTATTACTTCCTTGAACAACTCAGTCTCATTTAGCTTAATTCGCGTGTTTTACATTACGAAAAGTTAAAAGTCTTTATAATGATAGGATATTATTAATTATGTTCTTGCTAACTAACTGCTTCCGAGGAATTCATTCCAAATAATTGACAAACCGTAACCGAGTTAATGGACGTGTAATTTTTTTTTATTAGATAAGCATAAATGTGTAAAAGTGCAAAGTAATTTATTATAACTTCGCTGTATTAGCTATATGAGATAATTATTATTATAATAAAACAAAGCAACTGCCCTAATTAATTATTTTATATAGTTTCCGGTGTCATAAACTTAAAAAACAAATTGAACAATATATCATATCGCCATTAAATGTACCTCTTGTCATGTATTAAGCGGTATCTCGATACAAATCAGTTTGAAAGGGGAATGGAATTTATTTGGGAACGCGATCAAATTCACATAGTCGTGTGCAGGGATCTAGATTCTCGTCACGTAGACGCCAGGTCCGGAGTTCCGGACCACGTCAGTCTGTACGCGGCTAGGACACTGTATTCTCTGATTTTGGTATTTATTGCAAAAGTGGATTTTCTACCAAGGTACATGGTACGAGAAAGCGTAGTTTCATAATTATCATGACACAGAAGTAAGTGAAAAAAAAGGTTTAGTAATTAACCAAGTGGAGGACAGCCCCTCGCGATGGTCCAATAAAGCGTTCAAGGCGGTGGAAAGACGATGGATGCAGGCGGCTGAAGATCGATCAACGGTGGAAAGCTTTTGAGCGGGGTCTCTTTCAACCATATGATGTTTTGATGTATATGTTGATGATGATGAAGCAAGAATATAAAAAAAATTAAAATAGTAACGATACAAAATAAATTTGGGTTTTAGACATACTCAGCATTAAGGGCAGTCAGTTCTTAAATAGGTACTCGTCTGTGCAAACGAAGCTTAGAATAATACTAACCAGTAGTTTTTTCACACCAAAGTTTTAAATCTACAAACTATGAAATGGCTTAGATAATAAATAAATAAGACAATCCATTGATTAAAGAGTTCTGGCACAGAAACTTACTATCTACGGATCTAGCAACCGTGTCACGTGCTATATTGATTGAGAATTGAACATCGGCCAGCGGTAGGGCACAGCTCTTAAAATTATTACATACTGTTGTATAAATGAAATGAAAACTAACAAAAAAAATTTGCTTTAAATATTTATTTCAGTTTTTTGATATTGTCATATGATATTAATCTTTCATAAATTACCAGATTCCCGATCTAATAGAGTAAAAAGAGATTAAAATGATTTAAAAGAGACACGTACTTTTAAATATATTAGACTTTTTTGCGACTATTTCTATATTTTTCTATTTATATTGAGGTGAGCCTGAGGGGTAACATGGTATACACATAAACCACATTAATTACTTTTTAAGACTTCTAAGTTACATCACATAGGTATAAAATTGTGGGTCGCGGCGTGATCAACAAACAGCATTGGTTGTAAGGAAAGCAGCGTATTTATTAACGACTCATCTCCAAAACGTAACATGGTATTTACAACAACAATAAAGTTTTCAGACTCGTAAGCGAAATGTTTTCCGCTTAAAAGGAGCGTCAAATACAAAATCGTATGTCGCGTCGTGATCAACAAACAGTGTAGAAACGGCACAGGCTGTAAGGGAAGCAGCGTATTTATTAACACTGCGACTGTCGGTAAATAGGGTGTCTACTTTATATTAAGCCCGACGGTCCATCAGACGAGCTATTAGTCGCCTCCGCTGTCGGCTCTACAGAATTCAAATAATACAGAGGTGACCGTTTTTGTTATAAAATATTTAATACAAAAGCTTACAATGGTCTGAAATGTAACATGACCTTTTACGTGTTTTGCAAAGTAATTACTTGGTGTTTATAAATAAAGTAACAAAGTTTTATTTTTATTTCTAGATTGGATAGGTCTAGTAGTAACCATGTTTGTTTTAAAGAGCCGTCGCTGAGATCGGAGCCGTGGGGGTCATTTGACGGATATTTTATTCTATACTCTATCGAAACATGTCTTCTTTACAATACAACAAAAATATCACAACACCTGTTTTAATTTTTAAATAAAAAAGTGCACTCTTACTTCTCAGTAAGCTACAGCTACCCTTTATATTGAAGAATCCTTTTCACCTTGGTTCGTAAGAGGATTCTCGTATTCAGTAGTGGGACGTTAATAGGTAGAGCAACAGACTTCGGACTCAGGTCGGCTGATGAAAGGGTAATCTGTTCAATGATTCCAACCATATTCTCTCCCCAGATCATGCTCCACCTTATGTCTTGCCCGGCGTGCCTTAACACCTGCACGCAGGCCGAACTAATGAATGCTGCAGATAACGCAAGACGTGTGGCTGAGGACTGATTACTTAATTGAACTTACTTACTTAATAAATTGATCATGATTTAAATTGAAGCTTGGTGTGAAAAATAAGAAGTGACTGTCGAGAATTTTCGTATTATGAATTCCAACTGTGTTTTTTCACAGCCATAATGACATCTATTAATCACAACACTTTCACCTTGTCCTTCCTGTTTTATATCTACGACTGCTAGATAAATAAAACTCATCATGATCATTATCTCAGTCACAAGAACTCAACTCCTGAACATAAACCATGCTAATTGTTTTCCTCGTAGACCGACTGTCTTACTAATACCTTTTTATTACTTAGAATACTGTTCGATATCTTGCCCATAAATATTTTTTTACAAACACGCAGGAATTAAAAAAAATATATGAAAAGCTTCAAATGTCTTAAGTTCAAAGCGGTACAAATGTCGAAGCTTCTTCTCAGTGGCATGCTGCTCATTTTTTCATTAAAGCCGAAAAAATAGTAAGGAATTTTTCTTCAAGATTAAAAATATCAACCCTCAAATATGAAGAAACTTTCTACCAAGTTTTAACTTACCAAGACGTCTCACCCAACATTTTTATTAAAAACATTGTCTAAACTCTCTGTATCTCTATGGAATGTCGGCAAATCTCTAATGAAACCGCTTCTGTTTATTCTGCCGATACGAAATGAGAAATGAGTGCAGCAAACCTTAACAATTGTTATCCGCACCGAGTTCTATACTTCATATTGTAATATTAATTATGGCCGTCTGTGAAAGGTCCAACAATCCGAACGTCTGTTTTGTTGTGTCTGTAGATCGGGGGTGGAGTCGTCGATATCCGATGAAAACAAACCGTAATTAAACGAGTAAAGGTAAGGGACAAAATTCAGCTTTATGATTATTTAAAAAGAATAAGTTTTTGATTTCTTCATTTACTATGTTGAAATTACTGTGAGGGAAATTGATTGTGATTAATTGGAGTACCTAATTTACTAAGATTGACATTACTTTAAACCTTTATTTGATTTAATCGAAAATAATCGGAAAAAAAACAATATTTATTGTTATTTTTTCCGATTTCGATTCCGATTTTTCCGACAGTTTACTTTACACTAAACATTATTCATAAGTCATTAATAACTTCATCGGACAAAACATTAATTCAAAAGTAAGTTTGATAATACTTTCAAATGAATATTGATCTCTTTTTATTTTACAGTTGCTACGTATCAATTTAATTTAATCTAGACTTAGAGACGAAGCTCTTGTAATGTTAAGCTAAGTCTGAGCTTATAAGTTCTGAATCTAGTAACTTTAAATACCATTTACACAAATGAAAGTTACCAATAGTTTCAAAATTATTTTAATCTCTTCTTCAAGACTTACAACTTGAAAGTTAACGTTCTTAACTTTCAAAGTGATTTGTTATGGTATTTACGTAATTATAGTATGTACGTGTCCAGGTTTGCATTACAGTTGGTTCATAACTACTATCCAAATATGCATTGTAATTGCGGACCCTACTCAATAATATAGATTAAAATAGACAGTTTTGTCGACTTTTGCATGTATTTTTTTTATCTTAAACCGGTTGTGGGTTTAAATCTTCTCTCCGATATTGTTAGTAGCAATACATTTACTTTCAGTTTACTTATAACCTATGAAGAACCGAAGTGTGGGAGCACAATTTAAGTACTTCATGTGTTACTTTGAGCGAGTTAAAATATATTTGGCACACTATCAGTGGACGACATGTCATGACTGTTAACTACTAAAAAAAACCAAAAAGCACTTTTGATAAAATAATTCGTTTTCTTAAGAATTATAATTGAAGAATTGCAATGAGCGAAATAAAGCAATTAACTTGTGTAATATATTTTATCATTGACTAAATTGATCACTATAAAGTTCAGCTTGTTTGCAAAGGAGTTCGAATAACCTATAAAACCCTTAAGATAAAGTTTGTAAAAAGAGGTTTTCATCGGGACAAGATCGGGCCTGAATTTATGGAACTGCCGGTTATTTACCCTCCTGCATAATAGTCTAGCTTAAAAATAAAATATTGAAAATTTACTGCGAAGTTATTTACTGCGACCACAACACAGCAACATTGGAACGAGGAGGCAAAGCTACTGAGTCAATAGGAAAAATATCATCAGACCGGGTTGTGACAGTCCGCGCGGTGGCAATCCGCAGGATTAGGGCTCAAACACGTGCCGTCGAGCCAACTTCCTATTTATGTTGGACCCAAAACAAACAACTTGTAGGCTCTTTATTACAGTTGTTCTTTTCCGCTCACGACGTCGTTACAGTTTCGATAAAATATCGTGCCGATTCTTTGTTTCGGGCCGAGGGGCTGGAGTTACGCTCGACAGTTGATACAGTATTAACGGTATTAAACGTTTCCGTTCGCAGGAAACTGAATATTTATGTAGTTGAGGTTGCGTTTTGATTATTTCGGACTATGATTTGCATTATAAATTTTAATTGAATATTGTTTACTGTTGCATTGATTTTTGGCGTAGCGTATTTAGAGTAGTGAGTATATGTAGATATATCAGTTTGTAGTCTTCATAAAAAAATTGAGTTTGTTTTTGTACTATATGGTAATATAGGATTATATTGAGTCATGGGGAATTGATTTTAAGCCTGGCCATTTATACTATAGACGAGTGTCTACTGGTAACACAAATGATTTAAGATTTCCACGAAGGCTAAAAAAAGAAATGAATAAGGTTGCTTAAAAAATAGTTTCAATATGAAAACATATGTGATTTATAAATAAATAAATTGTTGTGAGATCTTATGATCTTTTTTCTCATCTAAGAAATGCCATTATTGATTGACTTCCTTTATTTCCAGATGTATTAACGAAATGCTATGAGCACGTCTCGGATGGAGAGGGCAGGTCGCCGCGTGAAGGCGGGCTCCCTGAGCGGCCTGTCCGGGTCTGGCAGCGGAGGCCCCGGGCCTGGAGTACGGCGTCAGCGATCGCTGGAGTGGGGTGGAGACCACTATAGCAGCAGCGACGACGAACGCCCGCCGCAACCGCCGCCTCTAGCCGACCGCGTCTTTGCTTCACTGCTCGCTCAAGCTACCCAGCAATTTGACGGTAAGGTTTTCTATTTAGAATGGAGAGGGCAGGTCGCCGCGCGAAGGCGGGTTTTCTGAGCGGTCTGTTCGGGCCTAAGTAATAAGATCTCTAGGTTGTAGCTGAAAATCAACGTTTTGTTCGCTAAGCAATATTACGTTGAGATGTGACCTTTTCGCATGAATATAGCACACGTTCAAATAATTAATTAGTTTTTGTAACTTTGATATATATTTTTTTTCTTTTTGACGACCGATATGGCGTGGTGGCGAGTATACCCGCACTCCACTCCTAAGGTCGTGGGTTCGATTCCCATATAGGACAAATATTTGTGATATGATAATATAATATGATATTATATAAAAATGAATATTTCTTCTGGTCTGGGTGTGTTCCTATGTATATTAAGTATGTACTTATTTACAAAAAAAAAAAGTATTTATATATATTTATCCGTTATTTAGTATCCCTAACACAAGTTCTTAATGATACTTATCTTGGAACTAAATAATTGGTGTTAGTGTCAGAAATATTTATCTATTATTATATTATTATTTATTATTATTCTTATATTGTTTCATGTTAATATTTTGTTTGTTTGTTTCTTTAGTGCAATATACGTTATAATTATTTATCTATCATAATTACGCGTAAGAGAGGAAGTTGGTTGATAGAAGAAGTGGTGGGATATATAGCCTTACACTTGACAGCGTCTGCTGTAGCAGAAATAATGAATGTTGATTAGGAATAAGGATCGCCTGCAACCGCCGCCATGGCCCGTTAAACTCATCGTTACGTTGATTTTCTCTCATGTTGCTTAGTTATTTTATTAGACACTTGTAGTAATTAAATAGGTAATCATAAATGTCGGATTAGGTGGGCGATGTATGGTGGTCGGAAAGGATCTGCCTATTCTTACCCGAATGCGCTGTGCGCGATGACTAAGGGATGCCAAGCAAGATTAATCGTCAAATACTGGTTCACTCACGCAAGATCTCACTGTGCATCGAATGTAGCAGCTACCTGTTACGGTCATACCTTGCCCTTATAGTGAATGCTCTAAATAGAGGTATTTAAAGAGATGTGTAATCAATCTGTTATGGGTAAATAAAACAGATTACACGTATTTGAAAAGCGATTGATTGTATTACCAGTGTAAGATTGTAAAATTTTAGGTAAATTTTCTTGAAGGAATCGGCTCACGTGCATGTAGGTATTAAATGAGTGTATTTGTGTCTTAGTCTATTGAGGCACCTATTATATTGTTTTTTTCGTGAACAAGAAATTTAATTGAGCAAAAAAAAAGCAATTTCAATTCGTTACCAACACACACTAAAAACTTGGTATAAAAAGTTACAATATAATATCTGCAACATTAGTTTCATATTTGACGGACGAGCTGTTATTATGGGTCGGCTTGGTGGGATCAACTTAGAATTTGTTATTCATTCAGCGACACGGCTGAAGGTCCGCTTCGGCCCTAACAAGTGGAATCATTAGTGAAGCACGGGGAGAGGTAGGGGGTTGGGAAAAGAGGGGGGGGGGTGAAAGGGGACCACGGCAATTGATAGGGGAGCGCTCTGCGGTGAGCTTATGAGGAAAACATTACACGTAAACCCACAAAACCTTCCCGACTCACTCATGGTAGCGAGGACTTGATGAAGTCATAGAAAACCGGGCAACATTCTAAAGAGATTCTGCTTGACAACATTCTGTGTTTATCATAAAGCCCAAATTTGAGGCGGTGTTTCTGAATGAATGATTTCATATCCACATGAAATTTGCATGAGGGTTGGTGCAATTACTTCCTATGAATTAGATGTAATACTGAATTAGGGATTTTGTTACTGATTTTTTAGAATTATGTACGTACAATTAAATTGAACCATAAGGAGTATCCTATCGGGCTTAACAAACGCGGAGGTGTAACGTAATTAGACAAAGTTTAAATATGGCACTATAAGTAAGAGGTAACTTTAAAATTTGATATCGAGCGCTTCCGTGCTTCGGAAGGCACGTTAAGCCGTTGGTCCCGGTTATCACTAAATGTGGTAGTCGTTAAGCCATGTTAGAGGCCTAATGGGCGGCTTGAAAAATTCTAACAGCAGGACGCCACACACCTGCCTCCGCCAATCCGCACTGGGTCAGCGTGGTGGAGTATGACCCAATACCCTCACACCTTGATATGTGAGAGGAGGCTCGTGCTCAGTAGTGGGACGTTAATGGGCTGTGATGATGAACTTTAAAATTAAAAAACAATGCAATGCCATATAATACTTTTAAAGTGATATGTGACTTTTGCAGAAAATTTACTATCCTTTGTGAATCACTCAATATTGCGCCTTTACTTTTTTATAGTTAACAGAAATAACTTTGATTCAGATTTCGCAAAAAAAACTTAACAGAACCCTCTTCACGTAGTTTCAGTTATTTTATAATTACATCTAAAGTTCAGCAAAAACTTCTAGATCTAGTAAATACCGAATAATAATATTATAACTTTACCTGTCCTTCAGTCTGTAAAGTTTTCACGCCTAAGCCGTTGAACAATTTTGATATAGAGATGGAAATTTCGATCCAGTGTGCAGAGTTTTATTATTATTATATTATCATAATTGAAATTATAGTATAACTGAATACATAATTAAATTTATAGTATTATCATAATTGAACATACAAAACATAAGAACAATCCTTATTCACAGTAAGTTACATGGACGACTTAATTTTATAAGATACTAGCTGACCCGGCAAACGTTGTTTTGCCTTATAAATAAGGTCCAAAAATAAAAAACAACATTAAGGGTATGAAAAATAGATAGTAAAATAGCAGATTCTCAGACATACTGAAAGCGCATATAAAATTTGGTAAAAATCGGTAAAGCCGTTTCGGAGGAGTACGGTACATGTCACATTGTGACATGGAAATTTTATATATGAGATATTCCTAAGCCAACCTATTTTGTAGTGGGAGAGATATTTAGCGCGTCTTAATAATTTTTAAAAATATTACTCATAACATAAGACGAGACAATAAAGTTACAGACAATTAATCATCAATATAGAGCCGCTAAGAAATCTCAAAAATCACTTTATTGCACTCATCGCCTAGAAATATTAATATGAATAGTTACGTCAAAATATCGCTAGCTACATATCCGTATTAATAGAGTTCGAAATATGTTTTTCAAATATAAAAAAACACAAACTTTTCGCAGTAAACATTAGCCAAAACAAACGTACAATTTGATTGGTACCTTAATTTTTGTTTTCATCATCAATTATGGCAGCAATATTTCATGCTAAAATATGCCAGTTGCTTATGCACAGTTGGAGTCAAAATTAACACGTAGCTGTTTGTGCTCGCATGCGGTACATTTGTCCTTGTTGCACCGACGGACAAATTTTCGTCATAAGCCTCCTCTGAGCCCGCCTCGTATATCACATAATATTCAAAATATACCAGAATGAAACATACTTACAATGGACTGAATGTTGGCTTGTAAATGAGTTAACTAGTATGGACGATTTTCGTTTTAACTATCGTATTTTGTTTAAGCAGACTAGCTGTTATTGGTGTTAATCTATGACAAAATACGTACTGCTAAAAAAACTGAAAATCGTCAATATCTTATTTTCATAAAGTCTTCTGTCATTCATACATTTTGATTGGGTTGGAATAAATAATCAAGTAACAGTTTCCCAAAATTAAACACTTAAACTAGCTCGTTCTTAATACATACTTCAAATAATGTGGGCTATGTGAGAAGTATAAAAGCTTCAACTGAAAAATTGATATTATGTAATACATATTGCTCAAACATTGCAAAGTATTGTTTTAATATGGCTATATTTCTGTTTTATTCTTAATTTCATACCTAATTTCGTAAAATCACATGTAGAGTGGTCTTTGTTTAAACAATGTGGACGCGCCCCTCCTACCTCCCGACCATAGCGTGTGTGGCCGACTTTCCGGAGGGTCCATGGTTAGACAGCAGGAGCCCCCTGCCCCCACTGCCTAAAACCCTTTTGGCCAGCCCGCTGCGCCCTCCACAGGTCCCTCTTAGTTTCCCTCCCGGTAGTCAGTACTAAGGGCACCCAGAGTCGCCAATCTCAATTGGTGCGCCACCAGGGTTTGAACCCGAGACCGTCTGAATTTAAAGAAAAGGGGTCTCGCCTAATACATACTTGTGATGTTTACTTAAATCCATTAGGCATGGTACTTGACGAGTTAGGCAAAGAAAAACAAGCAATGTTCTACCACAGTCTAGTAAGTAATGGCAGCTTAATTATAACGTTGATGTGACGACACACAAAAACATCTGAGAGTTTAATTTTCCCCTCACTTGTCACTGTCGCCAATGCCGTTCCCCTTCTGTGTGTTCCCAGTTCATCAGTTCATGTTTTTACTTCCAACATCCAACAACATATTATTATTATTTTGCCAAAATGCCTCTTATTGCGTCTCGATAGAGTATCCAAATGTCAACGGCTCGTTGGCTTTGATCTGTATACCTGCAAATATTAAACTGTTTCGCTTTTATGTTTTTGTAGTGCGTTAACATGAAGTTAATTGACTGATGCCATAAAATGACTCGGAGTGCACACAACCCCTTGCTATATTAGTTTCGTCAGTTACCGCTTGTATGGAGTGGTTTGTTTGGAAACTGCGATGGTAACTACTGAACCAACTCATTTAGGAGTATCTATTATTATTGAATTTTTATTTTACACTAAATCTTTTATTTGTGAAGTGATAGAAACGTGGTACTATCATCATCATCATTTCAGCCATTCGAAGTCCACTGCTGAACATAGGCCTCCCCAATTGCTTTCCACGTAGATCGATTCTTTGCCGCCTGCATCCACCGGCTCCCCGCCGCCCTGACCAGATCGTCAGTCCATCGCGTTGGGGGCCGCCCTCTACTACGTTTGCTGATTCGTGGTCGCCATTCAAGAACCTTAACGCCCCATCGGTCGTCGGTTCTTCGAGCTATGTGCCCCGCCCATTGCCACTTCAGCCTGCATACGCGCTTCGCTATGTCGGTCACTCTGGTTCTCCTACGGATTTCCTCATTTCTGATTCTATCACGTAGGGACACTCCGAGCATAGCTCTCTCCATTGCACGCTGAGCGACTTTGAGCTTCCTTATGAGGCCCATAGTCAGGCACCACGTCTCAGTCCCATACGTCATCGCTGGCAACACACACTGGTCGAAGACTTTCGTCTTGAGACACTGAGGTACTTTGGACGAGAAGATTTTGCGTAGTTTCCCGAACGCAGCCCAACCGAGCTGAATTCGACGATTGACCTCTTTCTCGAAGTTGGACTTACCTAATTGGACTTTTTGTCCCAGGTATACGTACTCGTCGACAACTTCGAGGGCCGAGCTTCCCACTATTACTGGGGTAGGCACAACATGGATATTTGACATGATTTTGGTCTTATCCATGTTCATTTTAAGACCTACCCTTCGGGAAGCTCTGTCGAGGTCTCCGAGCATTGTGCCCAGATCCACAAGCGACTCCGCTATGACCACTATGTCGTCGGCAAATCGAAGGTGAGTCATATACTCGCCATTAATGTTGATGCCGTAGTTTTCCCAGTCCAGTAGCTTGAAAACATCCTCCAGAGCAGCAGTGAACAGTTTCGGTGAAATGACATCACCCTGTCTCACGCCTTTCTGCAAGAGGATAGGATTCGTGCACTGGTCCAGTACTCGTACGGACATGGTGGCGTTTCTGTATAAACTCCTCAAAACTTCGATATACCGATGATCAATGCGGCATCGCTGCAGGGACTGAAACACTGCCCAGCTCTCGATCGAATCAAAGGCTTTCTCATAGTCCACAAACGCTAAGCAAAGTGGCTGGTTATACTCCTCGGTCTTCTGTATAACCTGCCGCAGCGTGTGAATGTGGTCTATGGTTGAAAAGCCTTTTCGGAAACCGGCTTGTTCGGGAGGCTGGAAGTCGTCAAACCTTTGACCGAGACGGTTCGTGATGACCCGTGAAAACAACTTATAGACGTGGCTCAGTAGCGTGATTGGCCTATAATTCTTCAAAAGGGATTTGTCACCTTTCTTGAAGAAAAGGACAACCACACCACTGGACCACGCCTGTGGCGTACGTCCCTCGAAAATGACGGTATTAAAGAGCTTCTGGAGTACCTTAAGTACTGGTGTACCACCCGCTCTCAGAAGCTCTGCTGTCATCCCGTCTTCCCCCGGTGCCTTGTTGTTTTTTAGTTGTTTCAGGGCCATCCTAATTTCGTACAGGCTGACGTCCGGGATGTCTTCGGTGGTATGTCGAGTTAGTTTGGCTCTAGGGTCTTTAGCCAAACAAGTAGCGGGATCTTGCGTACTGGTATACAACTGTCCATAAAACCTTTCGATCTCCCTCATAATCTCAGGTCTCGACGTGACTAGACTGCCTTCGTTGGTCTTCAGCTGTGTCAACTGACTCTGACCAATAGACAGATCCCGTGCGAACACTTTTGAACCCCTGTTCCTCTCTATTGCATCTTCAATACAATTTGTATTGAATTTGCGAATATCGAGTCGCAAGGATTTCGAGATCTGTCTATTGATGAGCCGGTAAGAAGACGCTTCCGCTGAAGACTGCAATCGCATGTCTCGTCGCGCTTCCATGAGATTAAGAGTTTGAGTCGACAGTTTATTGGTTTTAGTTTGTCGGGTCTTATAATGTTTGGACCCGACAACGTGGACAGTCTCAACCAGCCCGCCGCTTATATCGTCAACGGTTACGCAGTTCTCCAGACCTGCGAAGCGATTTTGAAGCTCGAGCTGAAAGTTCTCGGGGTTTTGAATATGGGCAGCTGAGGGTCGGAGCGTAGACCTCATCAAACGGGACCTTTCAAGCTTTATATTAATATTCAATGTGCCCCTTACCATTCGGTGATCGCTACCGGTTTTCACCCTGGCGATCACAGAGACATCATTGAATATTTGTCGCTTAGTGGTCATGATGAAGTCTATCTCATTCCACGTGAAACCATCGGGGCTCAGCCAGGTCCATTTCCTGTGTGGTGGCTTCTTGAAGAAGAAGTTCATCATAAAGAGGCCCTCCTTCTCCATGAAGTCAGCCAACCGCTGTCCCCTATGGTTCCTTCGCCCTATTCCAAATTGCCCCACTTTCTGCTCGTCACCGCTTCGTTGGCCTAGCCTTGCGTTAAAGTCTCCCATAACAACCGTGTAGTGAGTCGGTGAAGTATGAATGGCGGCAGAAATGTCATCATACAATATCTCCACGTCCTCGTCAGGGTGTGCCGAGGTCGGTGCGTAAACCTGAATTACCTTCAACGAATACCGTTTGGTGATTCTGAGTATTAGGTACGCTACCCTGGTCGACACACTCCGAATAGACACGACGTTGTTACGGATAGACTTCCGGACGATAAAACCGACACCACCTTGGGACAGGCGATCGCCCTCCCGGTGGTAGAGCAAGTTGCCGGACTTAAGGATTACCGTATCCTCTCCCTGTCTACGGACTTCGGATAACCCGATAATGTCCCAGTGCAACCGCTCTATTTCCTCCTCCAGCTCGTCAATCTTCTCGTCGGTCCTCAGTGTGCGCGTGTTATAAGTTGCCAGGTGCAGAAGTCGTCGTTTTGGGTGGTAGCCGGATCTCTGCCGGTGATTCTTAGCACCCCCTGCCCCGCCGTTACCAAGACCGCTACCGTAATCTGGAATAGCGGGGCCGCCGGGGACTGGGGGCCGTTTACGCGTGTGTGCCATTTTCCATTTGGGGGTATTTGCCCATAATCACCACGCTGGGCAGACGGGTTGGTGATCGCAGTTCCAGCCAGTACGCAGGATGACGCTGCTGCCCATCATCCGGTAGCATTTCTCTTCGTCGATTTTTACGACTCCCCATGAGATGAGAAGGGGTGACGCTATTCTAGGCCGGCGCCACACGGCACCTATTCTAGGCCGGCGCCACACGGCACAAAAAATGATTATAATATAAAAATAAATCTTACATAATAAAATTTTACTAAATGGGTTTAAAGAAGAATTTATTTGTCATAAAAACATAATTGTTCACTTAAAATGAGATATAATAAATTATGTAGATTCCTTACTTGAATTAACAAACAAGGTTACATTATGTACAATTTTAGAAAGTCCGGTACTTGATGATACGTTTACAAACAAAGGTATAATAAACTTAGTTGAGTGACAAAACATGTTTGGATAATGAAGGTACACAAAGAATAAAAGAAACAAGCTACACCGGTTGAATCAACCACCAAAACTCACTCCAACCACGTGTCATTAACAATTTGTGTCTTCTTATAATCTGCACTATACTAATAGTCTAGAAGGTGAAGAGACATTAGTCACATAACTCTTCAAATTTTATTATGTAACAACTTCTGCCATCTTAACGAGTTTCTTGCACAATACTTTCCACTCTCACTTCAGCTCCTGCACGTAGTGTAGGTGTATGGTGGGTGCGTTGGTATTAAGTTCGCTCGACTTTGTAGGTGTATGGTGGGTGCGTTGGTATTAAGTTCGCTCGACTTTCATCAGTTCTTTATCAAAGCAAAAATTAAAATAACATGATATAATCATGTACAAGGATAAAACAACATTACAAAATCATGTATAAGTATCAAAACAAGCAAATATGTATTCACGTTTTCGTCACTCAGATTTAAATAAATGGTGTTAATTGTTAGCACTTATTAGATTCTGAAACAGTCAGTCTCTCAAACAGTCAGAACCTAACACAAATAAAAAAGTGAGTATAAGGTGAGTTCCAGTAGTAGTACTCTAGAGGGTTGGTACAAGCCAATGTTCATACGAGCTTGTTCATTTCACTGTTTTGCTAAATGTAAGTACACGTTGTTCAATGTTATTCGTGAAACGTGTATTGACATGAGAGTGTACGACATATATTAATTTGCATACAGTCCGCTGAACTTTATAAGGCTTGTTATTGAAATTAAATAGGGATTTACCTTTAAAATAGGTCTACAACACATTAATAAAGACTGACTAGCAAGCGATCATAGCGGTTTTGTTTTTCGAAAGTGCTGTTTTAAGACCCGTTTAAAAACCAAACATGCTAATATAGACGTGGGGTAAACTGTATCTTCAAAAAAGTTTTAAATAAGTAATAGGTGTGTTTAACAAAGTTATAGTATGCCAAGCACTAACTGCAAATATTACTGAAAAATACTTCTTTGTTAATGCATTGCTTAGACCAACTATGTGATCATACAAGGTCCAGATTCGATATTGAGGTTTTTAAGGTATTGTCATTGGGTGGGAGATCTGTTGTAAGTTTATGTACTCAGGTTATAACAATGGGTGGTAAACTAGCATAGGAATTTTTAAGCTTGGTCTTTAGGAGGTTATAGGAGCAACGATCTAAGTGAAACACTTTTTAATGATTATATATATTTCCTTGCATTATGCTTAGTTTATAATGTCCTTATTGTATAAAAAAACTGAACTACTTTCATTTGTTGTTTGTGTCTCTTGCTTAGCAGACAAAGTTTAGTTATTTTAACGAATCATATAAATAGAAATCCCATTCCTGATTACTCATATCCGTCTTTTCAGCTTCAACCACTCACTCCGCCTTAAAATTTAATAAAATTCTGAACCGTTCTCAATTTGTAGGTTGCATCGTTCGCTTAGCACGCGTTTAGTCATTTTAACGAGCCACCAAAAAAAAACCTCGTTTCCGTTTACTCATATTCGTCTTTTCAGTTCCAACCACTCTCACTGCCTCAAAATTCGTCTGATTTTAGAGAATATGCAGTGACCCGTTGTTCATTACTCCCGTGGTATTGGGATGGCATTAAATAATTTATTAGTGCAGTTCCAGTATGGAGGTGCGCCGGTTTGTGCTAATGGCGGCCTTTCGGGGCTCTAGTCGGGATTACCTTTGCTGGGAGCTCTAATGTAATTAGCTACTGCGTTGTGCTTTTTGCTCAGTCTTTGAGATTAATATGCAATTTGAAGAATGCCACTACTTGGATTGGACATTGAAATTGGGGTTCGATTTGATTCGTGATTGATGATATATGTAGCTTCAATCTTTCATTAGGCTATCTAATGTTCAAACTTTTCTGTTTCATCGCTCACCCTGGCGTGAAAAAGCATTTTAACATGCACTGGGTGAACTTAATCTTTTACTTAAACAATCTAATTGTGCAAACAACCTACTATCAGATAATATCAAAACAAAGTGGTGTTACTGATTTTTGATGTTAATAATTATATACAGACATGAGACATGTTTGTAGATTTCAAGACGAATCTTGGTTTGTACTTTTTGTGGTTACAACCATATGGAAAAGTATTGTTAAACATTTCTAGACTAATTTTAAAAACTTGTTTAAAATAGAAATTGTTTACAAATTAATTTAATTACTGTTGTGATTATTTATACATATAATGTGTATTTATTTGTTTTATCACATATCGAGATAGTTTTTTAATTTGCTTGATGTACAATATATTAGGTCGGGGAAAAAGTCTTTTCGCATAACGTAGGTATAAACTTATTATAAATTTTGTTTGACTGTACTATTTGTGTCTGTCTGGTTTTGGTAACATTAAAAAGGTTCCATTATAAAGAAAAGAAAAAAATAAAAAAAAGTTGTTTCCCGCTATTTTTCATTTGTTTTTCTCTCCGTAAAAATGAGTGAATCTAATGAAGAAATTCGATACATTTTAAAATTTTATTATAAAAAAGGCAAAAATGCAACTCAAGCAGTGAAAAAAATTTGTGATGTTTATGGACCTGATGCAGTGTCAGTAAGAGTAGCACAAATTTGGTTCAAACGTTTTCAGTCCGGAAATTTTGATGTTAAAGATGCACCTCGCTCTGGTCGCCCTGTTACGAATAAAATGGACGCCATTTTTGAAAGAGTAAGATCGGCATATTAGTAGTTACGATGTAGCTGAAGAACTGGGAATTGACCACAAAACAGTTTTGACCCATTTGAAGAAAGCTGGTTATACAAAAAAGCTCGATATTTGGGTGCCACACGAGCTCACTCAAAGAAACTTAATGAACCGTGTACTCATTTGCGATTCATTATTGAGACGTAATGAAACCGAGCCGTTTTTGAAGAGATTGATAACTGGCGATGAAAAGTGGATCACGTACGACAAGAACGTGCGAAAAAGGTCGTGGTCGAAAGTTGGCCAGGCTTCACAGACTGTGGCCAAACCTGGCCTAACACGAAATAAGGTGATGCTGTGTGTATGGTGGGATTGGAAGGGCATTGTTTATTATGAGCTTTTACCGCCCGGCAAAACCATCGATTCTGATCTTTACTGCCAGCAACTGATGAGATTAAAGGAAGCAGTCGAGAGAAAACGGCCGGAATTGATCAACAGGAAGGGTGTGGTCTTTCATCACGATAACGCTAGACCACACACATCTTTAGCCACTCAGCAAAAATTAAGAGAGTTCGACTGGGAGGTCCTAGTGCATCCACCATATAGCCCTGACCTTGCGCCTTCAGATTTTCACCTGTTTCGGTCTCTGCAGAATTCTTTAGGTTCTGTAAGGTTGACCTCAAGAGAGGACTGCCAAAACTATTTGTCCCGTTTTTTTGATCAGAAGTCCCAAAGTTTCTACAGTAACGGGATAATGTCTCTGCCCACAAAATGGCAGAAAGTTATTCAACAAAACGGTACATATATATTGTAAATAAATGTAAATAAACTTTGAAAAAAATGTCTTGACTTTTCATACAAAAATACGAAAAGACTTTTTCCCCAACCTATTATAACACAAAGTTTTTAAGTACCCATCTTGATGCCTCTCTCAATACTTTGGTTTGTTTTCGGTTATTTGGAAGATATTTCGATGTAACGGCCTAACTCTGTTTAAACTTTTTAGTTAATATTAGAAGATTTGCACTTCAGATCAGTAACTTACTTTAAAAAAACTAAAAAATGTTTAAAAAAAGCGGGCAAATAATTCAGATGTCATAGAGTAATTTATTTATCCAGAAGCGAAAGTGCATCAGTGGAGTAAACGTGAGGGTTTTCGGGCCGGGTGCCGACATTACCTTTGCCGCACTAATGAGATTAGCCGCTTCGTTATGGCAGTTCCAGTGCTTTTAATGTCCCGCCGTACAGTAAACGGGTTATCGTGCCGGCATGATCGATGTCACAGTGTTTGCGATCGTGTTGCGTATAGGTTAGGATGGAGTTGCATAAACAGTCATTTGTTCCGGACTGCTTCTGTTTTGATTATCATCGAATTTTGACTTTAGTAGATGGTTCTCAGTTTAGAAGCGCTCGAGGCAACGCGAGACTAGGTGGTCGACAATAGCGATCATGAATAGAATAGAAAACATTTCGAATGATGGAGGTCCGTCTTTGAATTGTTCGCTATTTGTATTGCATTAGACATTAATTAAGCCTTTTTGTGCTACAGTATACACGTGAAGACGTTGGTCTCGGTTTACATTGTATGAGGTAGTCCGTCCAGTTTTTTTCTAGTCTGCATGTTGCTATTGCTTGTGAAATTACTGATGTCTGTAGATGTCGAGTAAAATCACAATTTTTCATCAACGGGACCGAGCTGATTACGCAGGCGCATCTTACCATCGGATTTATGTGACGTTCATTGGTCTCTCCGTAAAATAAATTAAAAAATTAACGATGTTCATACTAAATAACAGTAATTTTTATACTTCAAACGCAAAAATCAAACATTATTTACTTTGTAATTGAAGTGAGGTAAGGGAGTTACGGAAACCTTTGACGTCGTAATGAGAGATTACCGTTTAGATTAAAAAGCGACTTTTAATAGGCATTATGTCGTCAGTATAAACCAATATGTTTAAAATATATTCGCTACTAGAATTAGTAGCGTTATGATACTCCTATTACAAACAAGCTAATTTGTTTAAAATTTTTCCTTTATTAATTACAGATCGTGTAGGTTTCCACCGCGATTACGCACTGGATCCGCGTGTGCATGAAGTATTATCTAAATCTCACTTTAGTTGGGGGAGGCTTGATGTAGGCTCCCCCTCGATGCCCATCTTAGAGCGATGGGTCGGCCGTCGGTGGGGGTCAATGACTTTCCGGCTCACACAGGTACTTTCCGGGCACGGGTGCTTTGGGAAGTATCTGTGTGACGTCGCCGGGGGGGAGTCGACCCGGTGTTGCCACCACTGTGACTGCGCGGAAGACACCGCGCAGCACACTTTGGTGGCGTGCCCTGCGTGGGCGGGGCCGCGGTCGACGTTAGCCGCGGCCCTGGGTGGAGTGGCTCTCTCGCTGCCGACCATCATGCAAAAGATGGTCGACAGCGAGACGGCGTGGGAGGCGATGGCCTCCTGCGAAGTGGTGATGTCGCAGAAGGAGGCCGCGGAGCGGGAGAGGGAGCGGGATCCGCTCTCTCTCCGGCTACGCCGTTGGCGCAGCGGGCGGGCCAGGAGGGCCCGTCAGGCAGCGCCCGGGGGGTCTTAGGCGGCGGGGGCAGGGGGCCCCTTCCGTCTCGCCATAGACCCTCCCCGAAGTCGGCCAGTTACGCCATGGCCGCACATAGAGGTAGGGGGGGCGCTGCAAATTGCGCCTTCCTGAGGAGGTCTCCCCGGTTCTGATCCGGGGGACGTTGGCCGCGGGCGGGGTACCAGAAGCTACAAACTCCGGGCACTGGTGCCTCGCCCCTTTTCAACAGCGGTGGGCGTCGTCTGAAGTTTTTTAGTGGATAGGACTGCGGTGGTCGCGTCGGCCGCAGTGAGCCCCACACCCCCTCCCGGTCTCCCCCTTTTGGCCGGGAGACAGTGCGTAAGCAGCATTTTTTTACAGACGATAATAAAAAAAAAAAAAAGGCTCCCCCTTGATTCCCCCCCGACTGGTCTCCACTTTGTCGTGGTGGGGGGGCTGAGTACCTCCCGGTAGGGCGCAGGAGGCGCTAGAGAAAAGGTAACACCCAGAGATTGGCGACTCTGGGTGCCCTTAG
The DNA here is from genome assembly GCA_949126915.1 of Musotima nitidalis. Taxonomy (NCBI): domain Eukaryota; kingdom Metazoa; phylum Arthropoda; class Insecta; order Lepidoptera; family Crambidae; genus Musotima; species Musotima nitidalis. The sequence goes on along the minus strand of OX421418.1, from coordinate 10,210,669 downwards.
TACTGACTACCGGGGGGGAAACTAAGAGGGACCTGTGGAGGGCGCAGCGGTCGGGCCAGGAGGGCCCGTCAAGCAGCGCCAGGAAGGTCTTAGGCAGCGGGGGCAGGGGGCCCCTGCTGTCTAACCATGGACCCTCCGAGAAGTCGGCCACACACGCTATGGTCGCACGCGGAGGTAGGAAGGGCGCGTCCACTGCGTCTCTCTGAGGAGGTCCTCCTGGTTTTGGTCCGGGGGACGTTGGCCGCGGGCGGGGTGTCCGAGCTGCAACCCAGGTACTGGACCCCGCCTTTTTCTCAACAAGCGGCGGGCGTCGTCGGAAGATTTTTAGTGGGTATTACTGCTGGCGGTTGTGTCTGCCGGTGGTGAGTCGCACACCACCTTTTGGTCCCTCTTCGGCCGGGAGACAGTGCGTAAATGCATTTTGTTTCCGATGTTAATAAATAAAAAAAGGCTCCCCTTCGACTGGTCTCCACCTTGTCGTGGTGGGGGGGCTAAGTAACTCCCGGTAGGGCGGAGAAGCCGCTAGGAAAAGGTAACACCCAGGGATTGGCGACTCTGGGTGCCCTTAGTACTGACTACCGGGGTGGAAACTAAGAGGGACCTGTGAAGGGCGCAGCGGTCGGGCCAGGAGGGCCCGTCAAGCAGCGCCAGGAGGGTTTTAGGCGGCGGGGGCAGGTGGCCCCTGCTGTCTAACCATGGACCCTACAGGAAGTCGGCAACACGCGCTATGGTCGCACAGGGAGGTAGGAGGGGCGCGTCCACTGCGCCTCTCTGAGGAGGTCCTCCCGGTTTTGGTCCGAGGGATGTTGGCCGCAGGCGGGGTGTCAGACGCTGCAACCCAGGTACTGGCCCCCGCCACTTTCTCAAACAAGCGGCAGGCGTCGTCGGAAGATTTTAGTGGGTATTACTGCTGGCAGTCGCGTCTGCCGGTGGTGAGTCCCACACCACCTTTCGGTCCCCCTTTGGCCGGGAGAATGCATTTTGTTACCGACGTCTCAACGTACAAAATCTCAATAGTTTTTCCTCATCAAAACAAATATTACATAGTTGAATTTTATGAAATAAGAGGATCATTTATATAACTTTATGTTTGAAAGAACAATTGGATATTGCAATGCATTTGCAAATGTTACTGTGAGCATTTTTTGTTAGAGTCTTTTTGTTAGAATCTTTATATAAACAGTTTGTAAGTAAGTTTATTATGAAGTAACTTAGATATTGCCAAATACACTATATTATGCAGTTTACAAGTTTCTAACTACAGAAAACCATTCACGTACTTCCGCCAACGACGTACGACGCGCCCGCGTGTTGGATTTTGGCGTGAATTAATCTGATTTTGGTTCTCAGATAACTATTTCTATCATGATATTAGATCACTATGAGCAAAAGCTCATGATAGATGGATAGATAGAAAATTCTTTATTGTACACCAATTTAAACACAAGAAAACAATTGCAAAAGAAAAGCGATACAATTGGCGACCTTATCGCTTACAGCGATTTCTTTCAAGCAACCTTAGGATGGAGAGTGATTACAATTAAATAAAAACCGGGGGTGTAGAAAAGAATAAAAATATGTAATTATGTGATAGTGGGCTGAGTTTAAATAACCAATTATATTGCGCGTAGAACAAACTTCAAGTGATTTCAATTAAAATCATAGCCTCAATTCATTGTTTTCGTTTATGACAAGCCCCTTGTATAACAACGTCATTAGCTAAGTTGTTATATTAAAGTTTGTTTTGTACTTGTGCCATTATTGCGATTAGCCACCTGTAAAGTGGCGTTTGCCGCTCCCAGTGTCCCGGTGTACTTGAGTCACACACAGCGTCTGTCAGTCGAGTCTTGCTATGTACAGACTATAAACGAAATGGATAAGTGCGGAAACTAATGCCGTAATAAGATACAGAGAGGTCTTAAAATACAAATATGCAATTTTTAAAAAAAATAGATAATGGTAGTATGTAGAAGGCGTTCTAAATTCTGCCTATTAAAGGTTCCAATACGTAGAGATGTACAATAGATAACGTGGACCTACTTAAATACTTAAGGCTTTTTATAAATATATATCTACAATAAATAGAAAACACTTGTGTGTGAATCGAACCCTTTACCTATTTGCATATCCTTCACTTTCACAATTTCAAGATCTGTAAATGTTAACGGAGTATCTTTCATCTGTATACCCAGGATAACAAAACTATGTAACAGAAAATATATCCACTCACAATTAAAACATTAAAATTTTCGCATATGGTCGCCCGCCATATCATATACTAAAGTGAAAAGGAGATATGGACCTTGACTGTACATGATAAAAGGGCAGTTACCCAATCCCGTTCAATTGAAACAGAACACGCAAAATACCACAATAATATAGTCTTTGTTATGTCGTAGTCCGAGGAAAAGACGAATATTAAAGTAAGGAATAAGCCAGTGATGTTTGCCGAGATTGGAAACCATAAGGCTGGGGATAGTATCCATTTCATTTCGTATTTTTCTCCTTACACAAACGGTATCGGCGATGTTATTAGACGCAAGCCCAGTAAGTACGCAATATCTCTGGCCCGCTCGGCAAGATTCCGCGGAGCCTGTGGTTATTGCATGGAAATTCTGCGGTGTGCAACTTCATTCGACCTACTCTTTTGTACCCCCACTCATGTTCCTCGCTTATTGTTTTTCAAAAGCCTGATATTGCCTCCCTTGAATCGCAAGCAGTTAGCTTTATTCAATTAAGTTCAGGGAACTCTTTGCCGTGCAATAATGATGAGTAATATGATCCGCTGCTATGGAAATTTTCCCTACAAAATCTTAATATCCATTTTCCTTCGCGTAAAATAAATATTTTGCTTACGTTCCGATACGGAAAACCGTTTTTAGTCATTTTGTTTTTATGAAGCTTTGAAGTTTGGATCTTGATTATAACTTCTTTCAGTAACTTAATACCAACATTTTACTGTTTTGAAAAAAAGGATAAGTTTCTAATTCCCCTTTAAGGGATTTGTTTTCTATAGAAGAAAATGGTGTGCGATGATATCATAGGAAAATGCTAATCATCAAACCGTACCAAAAATCATAGTCTTTTCAATATATTACTTGAAACTGAATTATTATTAATGATTAATGATACCACTTGAAATTATTACCTATTAACTTAAACTAAATTACTTATTTAAAAAAAATATAAATAACTTACAAATATATATTACAATTATTACAAATACAACAAACAGGCTTCCGCTCTAGTAAAGTGACGCTCGTAGATGTGAGTGCCGTTCACAAGTGCTTCGCAAATAAGCTACGCTTAAATAAATCATTTCGAATTTTTGAACAACATGTATTATGTCAATAAAAATGTATCGACTAAGGATGCTGAAGACAGTGCGAAGTGGAGAAGTGGACCCCAGGCCAGTGAGGCAGCAACCGGGATATCGCAAAAGATAAAGAAAATCTAACCTAAAAGTTGTTAACGTGAAAGTTTATTACATAACTTCAAATCGGATCGCATGATTTTAGTTAATATTCTCCTTTTTTTCTACATTTTAAAGTAACAAATATTCTGTGTGGAAGCACGGGAGGAAATATTATGATAAATCATATGACAGCCCGCTTTGTGTTCGCTGGCAGGTGAGACGCGACACGCAGACATTATTGACACGTTATTGAGTCTCACGGAACCCGCCCATAAATATGCCGGTAATACGAGTGCGATACCTCCCGAACGATTAATAATTATTATGTTCATCATTTTACCCTGATATTACCTGATGGAACAGGCGCGTTTGTATCGATACCTATTGCTAAGCAAGAATTTCAATCAATTCAGGATTTTCGCCGTTGGATTGATGAAATGTTTTTGTTATTGCATTTTGTTTCCATTGTATGGCCGAGGCATGGGAAAGTAAATATGCAATAGTTCTGTCCACGCCTGAATCCATTGAGATAGCGCTACAATATTTTTGCGTTTATTTTGGAATGAAGAATGACCTTCATTTTTTTTTCATTAATCAATATTTTCTGAAAACAATACCAATATTTAGTTCCAAGATAAGTATCATTAAGAACTTGTGTTATGGATCCTAAATAACGGATAAACAAACATAAATACTTCTTTTTTGTAAATACATACTTAATATATGTACATAGGAAAACACATTGACCAGAACAAATATTTATGTTCATGCACACAAAGATTTGTCCTCTGCGGGTATACTCAACACCACGCTTATCGGTCGCCAATACATTGTTTCTTGGTCCGTGTGAAATTCGATTATATCGCCCATCTTGTATAAGTAACCTTAAATATAATATTTATATCACCTAATAATAACCTAACTAAATAGCTCCACGCTACTAGCTCCAAATATTAAGACTTTTCATACAATCTTTTATTTCCTATTTCTACCCCTTATAATCTATTTTACGCATTAAAAAATAGGCTATCTGTGCACCAATTTTACTTCGAATTGGTTCAATAGGTTTGGCGTGAAAGCGAGACAGACAAACAGACAGAGTTATTTTCGCATTTATAATATTAGTTTGTATAAAATCTTTTATTGGTTGTACGACTAGTAAATATAATATCAAATATTGATTATATTTATATTCGTCATACATTATACAAATAAAATAAAGTACATGTCTTTCTTGAATGGAAAAATATGCGTTTTACAAACTATCGATATGGACTAAACATATTTTTTTTGTTAATGTTTACTGAACGATTTACTTTACATAAATCAGTATACGTTAGCATCAGTTATTTAAGGCAAAACTGTTATTTGTATTGGGTTATAACAAAACTTCGTTACGTAATTGTACTACTTAATTGTAAATAAAATAAGGATTCTCTCTTCTAACTAAAGTCTGTAAAATCTAGATAACTTATATTATCTTAAAGGCCACAATAGTGCGATTAAGCTTTAAATAGCATTGCTTTAATTACCGTTCCGAAGAGCCCTCAGCTGTTTAAATGTCCGTTATCTTTCTTTGTGCTCAGGAAAACCTTGGACTTTCTAATCAAAACTTGGTGCCCTCAAGTTTTATGTGACTTCTATAGATAGCATCATTATATTTTAATAAGGTCAGGGAAGGTTTTTGATATAAAGTTGGGTACGGGGTTATGTCGCGAGTGCGTATGACGTGGGGTTTTATATGCGGGTGCAGCGTCATTAAAGATAAGAGCCGTCTTTGACCCATCAAGGGCTTAAATTATATCATTGCATTTGTCGGGCCGTCAGCCACAACCAAATATAGGTCTTTTACTAAAAATCTGGTCGTTGGAGATAACAACAGTCTTTTACATAACCCATCAAGTAACGGACTTACATTATTTTGTTTCTTTTGTCGGACCGTCAGAAACAACCAAATATAGGTCTTTTACTAAAAATTAGTTCGTTGGAGATACCAGCAGTCTTTTACATAACCCATCAAGTAACAGACTTATATTATTTTGTTGCATTTGTCGGACCGTCAGCTTCAACCGAATATAGGTCTTTTATTGAACATCTGGTCGTTGGAGATAACAACAGTCTTTTACATAACCCATCAAGTAACGGACTTACATTATTTTGTTGCACATGTCGGGCCGTCAGTTACAACAAACTATTTATCAGGACTCTTTCACTATACATCTAGTCGTTGAAGACTATAGTGGTGTTTTACATAACCTATCATAATCCGCTTATATTAAATTGATGCATTTCTTGGGCTTTCGGTTATAATGAAATTTATCACTCTTTCACTGAGATATGAATAGATATAGTATAGGACTGTATATCTTACAAGACTTTTACATACCTCACAAACAATACATTTACATTATATTGTTGCATTTCTCGCAATATGTACATTTAAATTCAACATACGAATCATATGCGACTAACAGAAATATTTCTATAGCAATTAATAATGTTCTTCATACAGCCAGATTCAACAATTTAAAAAATGAACTTACATGTAAAATGACTTACTTATACAATCCTAATCCGAACTACTGCAGAACAAATAACTAAAGGTAGAATAACAAAGTAAATATTTGATGAATAAGAAACTAATAAAAATCTGCTAGAGAATAATGCGTTTCGGGAATCCTATAAATCTCGTAGAGTTCAATTGCTCGGCAAAAACTGTCTTGATAGTCCACGTTAAATGCAATTTACAACAGCGCCGAGCGAAAGGCTTTCTGCTACAGTAATTATTGTTATCATATTAAAAACCTGGAAACTAATGAAAATTTAATCTTTTTTAACTCCGTAGTTATATAGAAACAACATTTAATTGGAACTTACCTTCATTGCAGTAACAAGTTTTAAACAAAAACAATGGTTATGACTTTAAACCTTGCCTAGATTCCTATTTTTATTTCCCTAGACAGATAGATCTTTGTACATTTCCGAGTAATTAACCTTTATAATAAATTGTTCCTATCAAGTTAAAATAACTAGACAGAACCGAAAACTTTATATGTACAGACAGTTGACTGACAAACCTTGACAAATTCTGATAAAAAAAAACAATTTTGCTTTTATTTATTGATTAAGGTACCGCTCAAATCTCTTTCATTGTTATTAAAAAAACATTGTTATATCTAATTGATCCTGCTGATATTAAAGACTCTTTTTAATTCATTTTCTATGTTTTTTTGGTAAACGCATACTTACAATGCATATATAGGGAAGATCATATTAATACTAATAATTAGAACACAAGATTTCTACGGATCAAACCGTGTGGAACCTTTGAAATTGTGTTGAGTTAAGCTGTGTAATTGAGTACAGTGCCATCGGAATAAGACAGACACACGTTATTACAAAGAATGAAACAGCTTCTGCACAATAACTTGGCCCTAAGTATATAAATATCCAAAATTATTCCCTTTATCATTCAAAAATAATTCATCCACTTAACTTTTTTCCTTTATGCTAAAATTCTTTGAAGTCGAGGAAAGCTCCCAAAAAGTAATTTTATTAATTACGAGTCAGGAATTCAACAAAGTTCCAAGCCGGAGAGAGAGGTCCTTTTCTTTCGCGGGGCGATCCATTATCTTATGAAGATTTAGAAATTCCTGCGGTGTGGATTTCTACTTACAGATGCGGGATTGTCATCCGCATTCGGTATCATTAAATCATTTTTATCATCACAGATTTACATTAATCGCTGTTAAATTTTGTGTTTGAATAGAAAAAAATATTATTATGTACTTTTTCTAACAAAAGAACAATATATTTTTTATAAGAAACAAAATATTTACAATCGAAAAGAGTATCAAACCAGAATAATAATAATAAATAAGCAAAAACCTTGGTACATAATATTTGATTACGCTTAAGCATACGGTAATAAACACTTGATAAAAAGTAGTCACCATTTTTTATTTTTTTTTGGTGGAAAATTATCAAATTATCGTCTCCCGCTGTGGGTGAATCGGAAGGGTGTGTCAGACTTTTGCTGACTTAAAACCATCCATGTTCTTTCTTAAGCCTGCAATGTTCCAAGGCCGCGGTAACTCTTTCGAACAGTCCCGCAAGTCACGTAAGCTCCCCTTTAAGTCATGTATAATAATTTCTTGATTACACTTGTACATAATTTTTATTTTGCTTGATTATCATTGAAATAATTACCTACAATGTTTCATTGAAGAATATATTAATGCACATAAACCCAAATGATTTAGGCATTGAATGTTGGGGATTGTAGGGAGAATAACTTGTAAGTAAACATCTTTAGCAATTCACGACGAAATTAAAACAAAGAGGAGATCTATTATTGTAAGGTCGAGCAAGTTTGAAGCCAGCCGTAGCGCGGCGGGCGGCGCAGTTTGTAAACAAAGGGCTCGGTGGGCCTGCCCCGAGGTTGTTTTCGCTGTAAGGCTGCAACCTCAATATCTGCGACAACGCAGGCGGTCTGAGAAGCGATAGAAGTCACGGATTAAGGAAACGTATGTAAGAAAGCGACATAATGTGCACCGTGTTAATATAACTTGATAAAGTGTAAACTTATTTTACATAGGAACAAGACTTTCAATAAGTTCATAGAATCGAGATTATAACACTTTCACTCATAAATTAGTAGGCCGAAATGAAATTCGGTATAGACAGATGGGATATCACAAAGTATGCCTATTAAGTAATGGAAATCTTTATTGTTCCAAAAATAAGTTGATTTTAAGTAGGAACTTGATAAACTGCTCTTGTTAAAATAAACATTATGTAACGTTGACATTACAAATTATGTTCCGTGATGTGTTTACTATGTAGAATAGGCAGCTTTTTTCAAAAACCGTTAAAACCTATTTTACCGCTCCTGTAAACAGTGTTAAAATAGCCATCATCAGACGCTCTACAAAGCCGTCAGCTAACGCCTTATACTTCGAGAACAGCTCGTATAAATATTCTCTGGTAGCGTATTAACGCGTCTCGGCAATCGCTACCGCTTCAATGCCCGCCCCGCTTGTTACGAACTTCGAGAACGCCCCTGATGTGTAGCTTTTCTACTCTTTGCCGTTTTGTTCTCTGTAAGGACACGAGAGGGCGCCGCGAACGATCTCATTTACCCTCTTTAACAACCGCTCACAGTTGACTCCCAAAGACCGCAACTGTGACAGCTGCAGGTAAGTTTAACGGGTCATTAACATTACCTTATGCTTTATTCGAATTACTTTATGTAATACAATTAATGAGTCCTCTAAGTATTTTAATTAAGGTAAATAATTACATGAATTCGAAAAGTTGATCACGGAGTTGGAAGTTGGATATTATTTTGCTCGGTAATTTCATTGAACTTTAGGGTCAGGGGAATGAGTTGTACTATGGCAGATAATTATTTTATTATTATAATATGGACATAAAAACGGAACCATTGAAATAATATAAATAGTACATACCAGAAGAAGTGATAGAGGTTATACTTGAAAGAGTACACATTATATTCCACAACTAAATCTATGTCATAACTTCAGTTCTTCTTCATACAAAGAGCATTTGCAAACGATGTAATAGACTTTGCTGTTACGTGTAAGTATGACAAATTAACAAAAGAAATGGTGAAATATTTTGAAACGATTATTGTTAAAGTATTTTTAAAAGTTACATTTCAAAAAGATAGGTGGCGCTATTGTTAGATGCTAACACGACAATCCTGGACTCATAAACCAGGGTGAGGATGATTCGTTTTGCATCCACACGGTACGATTTAAGATTGGTGGTAGTTTGGATCAATAGGCTGTAGAGGAATAACCAAAACATTATCATCATCATCATGCCCTTTATTTATAGTAATATTTACGCATACTTTGCGCCGCAGGGACAGCACAAAGTTATGTCGGGCTCTCCGGCCGAGATGGTAGCGGCCGGGACTATCGACTTAACTGTTACCTGCTGTATGTAAAGTGCCAAGAAGGTGACAGAGTGACCATATCCTCCTGTAGCACCACACGCTGGCCCGAGTCACAGACCCATCATAATTTTTCTAAGCCCATAGTTGACCATCTCCTGGTGGCGGCATACCAGGAAATATCCTTTGGGCTACAGAAAAAGTGCGAGTAGAAGGTTCCCTGACCTTTCAACCGCACGTCCGGCTATAATTCTAGCGCCCCGGCATAAGCCCGTCGGCGCTGCCCTTTCCTTCGGATTATCCTCATGCCCTGTTGGCAGCTGCACGAATTGTGTTAGTCAAGCAGCAGCGCCGACTGCAATATGTTGTCGCAGCGGCTGCAAAGGTTCGTGTGGTACCGGCATAGAATAGTGCTACCATCTCTCATCTCATGGGAAGTCTTTAGAGTCGACGGTGAGAAATATTACCGAATGATGGGAAGCAGCGTGATTCTTTGTACTGACTGGAATTGCGATTACAAACCTGACTATCCAGCTTTGTGATTATGGGCAAATACCCCAAGTATGATGTATTGGGAAGGCCAATGTTGTGTGGACTTTATGTGGCTGGCGTGATGATGATGAGTTTAAGCTAACCTTATCTTTTTGTAAAATATCCCGATATGCGCTTTAACTGATATGGCTTAAGATTTCCATGCATATAGTGTATAATGGAAAAGCACTGTACGTGCAACTAGGTACTTGCAGCCTAGAGCGTGCTTTAGAACAGCTTCTACGAAACAAAAACGGTGACGGTGAGGGAGTAACCTCGCTTTACCATTAAGTAGTGAAGTTTTCAAGGTCTCTAACTGGTTATTCTATTTTGTTTCCCCGAGCGCCCGATAGAATATTTAAAAGGATTGCGTGGTGACATACATTAGGATTTTGTTGGTATTTAGAACTCTTTGTAACAAGCTTATAGCCCTTTATCATATGAAAGATAAAGTTTCAAATAAAATAAAACTAAGCATCATACAACAACGCTTGACCATACATATTTCATTATAACTCACGTGTTGTTATGGGCCGTACACAACGACGAGTTATGACGAAGGTAAAATTTAACGTTATACCAAATTTCATTCCAGGTATGTTTACAGATGGTTGATTTTAATTAAGTTCTTCAATTTGGTTACGAGTCTGTGAAACGTGAATGAAGTCATTATAATTGCAGATTGCTTATAATAGAGATGCGACTGCGAAGGTTTAATAGTTTATATAATTGGCGAAGTGTGGGCGTATAATATGCCTTTGCCTACCCCTTCGGGGAAACAGGCGTGAATATGTGTCTTTTATATGTTTATACTTTATATACATTTAAGACGAGTATTTCGTAAGTTTTCGCAGATTTAACCCGTTTCCATTTTTATTACCTATTTATTTTTAATAAATTCAGTTAGTGTTTCTACATAGCGCAAACTTCATTCTTCATATTCTAAATTCATTCAAATTCATGTTCATTTATTCAAGTTTGGCTCAAAAGAGCTCTTATGAACGTCAAAACTTAAAAACTAGCGCGCCGCTTCTATAACAATTATTTCAGTATCTATATACTGAGGCTATATATATTGGCTATGTCAATAGTTCTAGTTTATTCATAATTTTTTTTTTTTATGTCATTAAAATGAAATCAGTTGGGTTAAGTGAAAAAACAAAAATTCTGCCTTATGTTATAAGTTCCCGCAATCATTCATATCAGCTGCGTACTTTATTTTAGTTGGAAAATCTTTAAATAACCTTCTTAGAGTGGAGTAGGAGGGTGTGCCTTAACAACATTCATATTCCTTCTTGAGCTTGCTATGCCCCTTTCGAACAGTCCCGCAACATGAGCAGCGTATTGATGGAATATTATAGCATGTTGTCCCACTCAACTTACAACTTGTTATTAACTTAAGAAATAAACACAAGAGTGTGGGTCCTAGCTTGGACTTTCCGTCAAAAAGCTTGTCACAAATGTGAAATTTCATTAAAAAAACTAATCATACAAGTATTTTTATTTGGTACTAGCGGTCGTATAGGTAAAATAAATGCGTTTAAATGTAGTCCAAAAAATATTCAAGATTTTTAAACAAAAAAATGGTTGTCGTGCCTCACTCGACATAGATAGGTATAGTGTGTTGCGGACTTTTTAGTAGATATTTATAAGATCTACAATTTATTCATACATTTTGTGGTTCTATCTTTTATACTTTAGGCAGCGTACGCAAAATGAGTAACTGTTCTGGTTGATATTTTACACTTTGTGTCCGAAAAACCCAAATATCTTACGGAACCCTATTTTTTACCCTATTTATGTTACTCAGTGATAATGTAGCTTTCTAATAAAAAATAATTATTAAAATCGGTCCAGTACTTTTTGAGTTTATTCATTACATACAAAAATACAAATCTTTCCTCTTTATATTATTAGTGTAGATGGGCTATATGTATTTAAAATAAACCCAAATTTCTTATGACTGGATTTGTCTGATTGTTCAAACTTGTTTGCACCACTGCTAAGTCAATGCATCTTAAAAATAAAATTATGAATTCCAAAAATAAAATTAAAGCTACATGGAATGTCATAAACCAAGAATCTGGAAAATACAAGAATAGTCATAGCATGATAACTCTTAAAGTCGATGATAAAGATATTGTAGAAGAAGAAGAGGTGGCCAACGCATTTCGGAAATTCTTTGTGAATATACCATTAGAGACAACTCAAGCACTTGACTCCTCTACTCAGCGTGCAGTCTTTCTTCTTGAAGACAATGTACCTCTTTGTAGTGAATTATTTAGTTTTAGACATATTGATGGCTCTACAATAGTTAATACTTTTAATACAATAAATTTAAAATTAACTGAGGATTTATGGGGAATCTCAACCAACATTATTAAATCTATCATTAATATTATTGCTCCTCAGTTGGCAGTCATTTTTAATCAATGTATTGATGATGGTTCATTTCCAAGTTTAATGAAATACAGTAAAGTAATACCTCTTTTTAAAGCTGGTGAGAAGTCTGATCCTACTAACTATAGACCAATATCAGTACTCCCAGCTCTTAGTAAAATATTTGAAAAAGTTATTTTTAATCAATTACTTTGTCATTTCTCTCTGAATTCCTTATTTCATTCTCAGCAGTATGGTTTCTCTAAGAGTAAATCCACTACAGATGCTGGTGTAGCCCTAATGAAGCATATATTTGACGCCTGGGAGGACAGACAGGATGCGATTGGAGTATTTTGTGATCTTTCGAAGGCATTCGATTGCGTTGACCATCCTACTTTGTTAGCTAAATTGACATATTATGGTGTTAATAGTAATTCTTTAAAATTAATTAAATCTTACTTGAGTGACAGAACTCAAAAAGTAGTTATTAATAGAGTCGAGTCTTCTGGCGCGCCATTGCTTATGGGAGTTCCACAAGGTTCGATTTTAGGCCCTTTATTGTTTCTAATTTATATTAACGATCTACCTTTCTATACTAGAGATCTGTGCGAAACAGTTTTGTTTGCTGACGATACATCTCTGATATTTAAAGTGAACAGAGGCAAGGATCATTCTGACGTGATAAATAATGCTCTTGCGAAGGTTTTACATTGGTTTACGGTTAACAATCTATCTCTTAACGCAAGTAAAACTAAATGTATAAAGTTCTCATTGCCTAATGTTACAAAAGTCTCAACTAACTTGAAAATGAATGGCAAGAATATCGAGTTATTAAATGACACAAAGTTCTTGGGCATCAATATTGATTTTAAATTGCAGTGGAACCCCCATGTAATGGATTTGTCCGGAAGGCTTAGCTCAGCATGCTATGCCATCAAAAAGATAAGACTTATAACAGACGAAGAAACAGCTAGATTAGTTTATTTTAGCTATTTTCATAGCATTATGTCATATGGTATGTTATTGTGGGGATCTGCTGCGGACATACATAATATATTTGTACTACAAAAGCGCGCCATAAGAGCTATCTATAATCTTAAGTCCAGAGATTCTCTTAGAGAGATGTTTAAAAGAATTAACATATTAACGGTTGCATCTCAGTATATATTTGATAATATAATGTATGTTCGCAAAAACATTAATACATTTGATAAAAATTCAAAAGTACATAATTTTAATACTAGGAATAGAAATAAGCTCTCTCTGCCAAATTGTCGACTTCACAAAACAAAAAATTCATTTTTGGGTAATAGTATCAGATTTTTTAATAAGGTTCCGCAGGAAATAATTGATCTACCATTGGCAACTTTTAAAACTGTAGTTAAAAAGCAGTTTCTTCAAAAGGGGTATTATGCTGTTAATGATTATTTATCGGATAAACAAGCTTGGGCTTAACATTTTCAACTTGTATGTGTATATAAGATTAAAAAGTCAACCAGATCATTGTCGTGACCATCCCTTATTGTACAGGCTCAGCTCAGTTTCACAATACATACTTACTTGACTGTGATGGAAGGTTCCCTTAGTGCTACTTTATTGGTTACAGCTTCGGGGGACCCTTTCAGTATCATCAAATTTAAACTGTGTGTGTCATGTAATAAAAATAATTTAAAAGAGCATAGCCTGTGAGTTTCTTGTCAGTTCTTCTCACAGAGCGGAGGCTCGGAACTGGCACTTAGATTCACTTACACCTAATTTTTATTTATTTGCATGTAAGTGAATCTAAGCTTCGTGATTTCAGGGTTAATATAAATTTTTTTTTTTCATGTATATTTTGTTTGACGTTTTCAAGTGCTATGTAATAGTTTATGAAATAAAGAACTTTTTACTTTACTTTACTTTACTTTACTCTATTCCAAATTTCGTACCAACATTTAATTTCATCTATGTTATTAACGTTTTGATTGAAATAAGCACAGTTGTATAACTTCAAAACTGATCAATTTCCATTGTGAGTTGAATTCAAAAGAAAAATGCAATTTTTAAGCGCTGTGCACACACTCTGGATTTGCTGGAGAGAGAGAAAATTACAATAATCCCTATAGGCCACGGGCAGACGCACGTGTCCCGGATTACCCGTAATTGATGGGCCCTGATGCCGCCGTGTCTAATCTCTGCACTTCGGTGTGTGAACTCTGAGTACTGACACAGCATAGTTAGAATGCAGATGGCTCGCTCTTCGGCACCCCACAGCAAGCTATAAAAGTTTATTCTCCATCCGGATTTATATAACATGTCTAATATTTTAAATAGAAGTATTTTTCTAACATGGCATTAAGCAGACAGTTTTGACAGAGTATATGAGAGCGATTTTACATTTATATAGATTTTTCTGAATGTGACTCGTAAATGTGACCACATCTTGCATGCCTAGACTACAAGCTATCATAAGAATTAACTTTATAGCATAAATATAATACACAATATACCAACGTTCATTCTTCTATTATAAATGAATCAAACCGTGTTGTATTTAAAAAAAAATTAATCTGTTACTATAACCTATATATTAGGTCGGGGAAAAAGTCTTTTCGCATAACGTAGGTATAAACTTATTATAAAATTTTTTTGACTGTACTATTTGTGTCTGGCTGGTTTTGGTAACATTAAAAAGGTTCCATTATAAAGAAAAGAAAAAAATAAAAAAAAGTTGTTTCCCGCTATTTTTCATTTGTTTTTCTCTCCGTAAAAATGAGTGAATCTAATGAAGAAATTCGATACATTTTAAAATTTTATTATAAAAAAGGCAAAAATGCAACTCAAGCAGTGAAAAAAATTTGTTATGTTTATGGACCTGATGCAGTGTCAGTAAGAGTAGCACAAATTTGGTTCAAACGTTTTCAGTCCGGAAATTTTGATGTTAAAGATGCACCTCGCTCTGGTCGCCCTGTTACGAATAAAATGGACGCCATTTTTGAAAGAGTGGAGCAAGATCGGCATATTAGTAGTTACGATGTAGCTGAAGAACTGGGAATAGACCACAAAACAGTTTTGACCCATTTGAAGAAAGCTGGTTATACAAAAAAGTTCGATATTTGGGTGCCACACGAGCTCACTCAAAGAAACTTAATGAACCGTGTACTCATTTGCGATTCATTATTAGTAATGAAACCGAGCCGTTTTTGAAGAGATTGATAACTGGCGATGAAAAGTGGATCACGTACGACAAGAACGTGCGAAAAAGGTCGTGGTCGAAAGTTGGCCAGGCTTCACAGACTGTGGCCAAACCTGGCCTAACACGAAATAAGGTGATGCTGTGTGTATGGTGGGATTGGAAGGGCATTGTTTATTATGAGCTTTTACCGCCCGGCAAAACCATCGATTCTGATCTTTACTGCCAGCAACTGATGAGATTAAAGGAAGCAGTCGAGAGAAAACGGCCGGAATTGATCAACAGGAAGGGTGTGGTCTTTCATCACGATAACGCTAGACCACACACATCTTTAGCCACTCAGCAAAAATTAAGAGAGTTCGACTGGGAGGTCCTAGTGCATCCACCATATAGCCCTGACCTTGCGCCTTCAGATTTTCACCTGTTTCGGTCTCTGCAGAATTCTTTAGGTTCTGTAAAGTCGACCTCAAGAGAGGACTGCCAAAACTATTTGTCCCGTTTTTTTGATCAGAAGTCCCAAAGTTTCTACAGTAACGGGATAATGTCTCTGCCCACAAAATGGCAGAAAGTTATTCAACAAAACGGTACATATATATTGTAAATAAATGTAAATAAACTTTGAAAAAAATGTCTTGACTTTTCATACAAAAATACGAAAAGACTTTTTCCCCAACCTATTATATATAGTATCGATTACATAACAGATGCTCGATCAATCATGCTTTTTACTTGGTATACTACACCATTGATTTATAGCATGTTCAGCTGTGTCAAACGTCGAACATTCTATTTTATTGTTAACCAACTGTATGTTTTATTCTGTGCACCGAAATATAGAGCGCTCATTTATTTATCTAAATAAACATTTGTCAGCACTACTTATAAAATTCAGTGCGTTCGGTTGATTTGAAGATAGGGTGTATGGGGAAAAACTATTAAGATATATTTGCATTTGGATATATGAATTTTTAAATGGAAGCATTCTAGAAAAATACATTTCGTGTCTATGCAAGAAGCGACAGCAATTTTTTTTTAAATTTGATTCATCTGATTTTTATCGAATTTTTAGCTAAAAATATCTTTAGAATATTCTCTAAATTTGCTGAAAACTGATAAAAATAAATAATTGTTTAGCATGGCAATGTCACTGGCCGGTCTATTATCACAATGCAATGACACTCGGCGCTTCACTACGTTCACTATATTACTATGAACTATTATAATTGTTGGAATATTACAAATTAGATAGTTACAGTTTTTTAGTTTCCAGCGCTTGCTTGGTGCCTTTTTCTGTTTTGTGTTGGAAACCAACGACTACACCGAAGGTAGGAAAACCAAAGCTTACCTTAACTTAAGCTTGCTTAAATTTAAAACAATTTTGTAAAACCTTTTTTTTGTCTCTTCTTCATATACGAGAAGAAATTAGAAATACCAGATATAAAAGTCATAGTTAAAAAAAAACCTATAGTACTTAAAAAGCCACTAGATTGGGCAGTAGTATGTACCGAAACTTTTAACTAATAGATTTAAAAAGTTAACACAATGTTTGCAGAATTCAACGGATTTCGTAGATTCCAGAAAGAAAATTCTGTGAAAATATCCGCTTAGCATTTGTTCGTTAATTTACCCCGAGCCCGTTGCGGCGCAGACTATTCACACGTAGGGTGACCAAGAATGGACATCAAAAAGTCTAATGGGTAAATCTCTTGGTACCTACACGGTGAATCCAGGAAAACGAAATAGTCTTAAAACTAAGTGAAAAAGCCGTATTTTTTATACACTATACATTTATTAGGTCAAAATAAAATGAATAAATAAATGATTGAAAGTGGATGTTGGCCAATTTCATTAATTCATATGTTTTATAGTTAAATGCAGGAAAACATTTGGATATAAACTTTAAATTTAAACAAACTCATAGTTTTGGTGAATTTTGATAAAAATATGCAAGAATCAATCTGTATGTTTGTATGATGGGTCATTTAGTTTTTGAACATGGAAAATTCGATCAATAATTATTAATCCAATACTTAAGTACAACCCTACCATGAGATGCAGTTCCAGTTTCAATTTTCAAACCGGAACGTGGTTACCCTTTTCGCGTGAGCTCCTTATCTTTAGATATTTAAATTCCGGGCTAAACCTCAAAATAGTTCAAATTAAATGGAGCTTGTAAATTAAGTGTTGCTATCACGCAATCCCAGAGAAATAGCTCTAAGTGGTTTCTGTGCGATGCATTATCTTGCATGGCTTAATGACACTTTAAGCAAATTAGATTTGGGATAAGATTTACTAGTGTATCTCAAGATTTTTAATGCCTAAACACAGCATGTTTATAAGACGAGATTTTTACTAGAAATTAATATTTTTTCTGCGGTTGCCTAAATTGATTCTAGGTGGGATTCGAGATAGCATTGTAAATCAATAATTTCAAAATATGAAAATGTATGTTTAGTCATTGAAAAACTTGAGATACAGACGCTTTCTTTTATTGGGAATGTTTAAGAATTAAATTTTTGTATATCAATCTTAGAACCTTATCTCGGTCCACTGCTGAAAGTAGGCCTTCCGAAATTCTATCAGTGCCGATCGATCCTGAACCGCCAGCATCCACCGGCTGCCCATCGCTCTGACATCATCGGTTCATCAAATGAGCCTGCGCTACTACGTTGGCTAGTTCTCGGTCGCCATTCAAGAATCTTAACGCCCCATTGCTATTTAGTTTTTACTTTTTTTTATTTATTGTACAAAATATATTAACATTATAATTTTTGTTATAAGCCACTCACTTAAACCACCACATTTTTATTAAGTACAAAGCTTAGAGGAAGAGACCGTAGAAATAAATATAGACCTTTTTGAATACCAAAACGAAGAGTGTGTAAAAATATTGAAAATATATATAGTTCCTTCACCTCCTGAAACAGTACTCGCAATTTTGATCAGGTGAGCTGGTCATCCGTCTTCTTAGAAAACACAACCACATAACACATGTCTCCTCGTTTTATAAAGATATAGCGTCTACACTAGTTTATGTTTACTAATGTTGACTGTAAAACCGTTTTGAAATGCGCACAAAGACGGATGAAAAGCGGGAGCTAGACTACACATCATTTATCAGAGTGTTGGAAACACTCTGCACTTGGCTGCAGTCGCTTTATTGGAAATCCCAAATATTTGCATATAGAAATGATATGCAAGTAAAGTATTTTTCTGATAAATTGTTACTAAAATGTTTTTTAAGAAAATTATTACTATCGAGGTTAAACAATTCGTCAAATAGCATAAAACAAAAAGTGAAACTAGTACTACATTTAACCCATTAAACTATGAACATGAGCATTTAACTCCCAAAAATTTTAATTAAATCGTTAATACATACATATTTATGCATGCACTCATTAATTTGTCCTGTATGGGAATCGACCGACGAAAACACACGACCTCATGAGAAAGCAGCAGCAGATACACCGACCTCCGCGCTATATAGATCATTGCTCTCATTTGCTCGGTGGTCGGAAACGATCACCGAAGTAAAGCAGAGTTTTCATAGGTCAGTCCTTGGATGGGTGACCGTTTGTGTGGCATTTGATATCAAGGCACGTTAAGCCGTTGGGCCCGGTTATTACTAAATGTGGTAGTCGTTAAGCCATGTTTGATGGCTAAATGGGCGGCTTTAAAAATTCTAACAGCAGGACGCCATATACCTGCTTCCGCCAATCCGCACTGGGTCAGCGTGGTGGAGTATGACCCAATACCCTCGCACCTTGGTATGTGAGAGAGGCTCGTGCTCCGTAGTGGGACGTTAATGGGCTGAGATGATGATAATAAAATATACTTAACCTTCCAATTTCCACAATCTCAGTTCTATCGTTACCTAAAAATACTTACAAATGTGTGAATTTTCGTTTTAAATCCAAATACGTCGAGACTGCATTCATGTTAAATAAACATTCCTCGTATATGAATATTTCGTGAAGCAAAAATAGCTATTATGACGAAGGCAAGGGGAGCGGGGTGTGGGGCGCGCTTGGCGATCGCTCTCTGGGGCAAACAGCGGCGATTGAATGTGAAAATTTAATTCAGGTCATTTTCATCGCGGAGCCAACGGAATCTATTATATTTCCCCAAAGAAAGTCATTATTCAACAAATATTTTTTAAACACAAAGCTCCCTGAGGATTTTTCGGTGCGGTTAGGAAAAAGTGCTGTTTTTAATGTTCTTGACGTCACCTGTTGTTCCACATTAATAGTAGAAATGTGAAATTCATTCTGTATGATTGAGCCTTATACCGCTTGAAACAGTTTGAGACCCCTGAAAGGACATAGCACCTTTTTTATCCCGGTAATATGCTCTTGAAAGAGACCCCTCCTAATTAATTTAAGTAAATTAAATAATACCTCAGGTACGGGATGTAAAACTCATCATAATTGTAAATAAAAGCTTGGTTTTCCAGTTCTCGACAAACTGTAGGTCACGCGAACAAAGTCGTGAACTGAATATATGTTTCAAAATTAAATGAATTAGCACGGGGCACATAAGTTCGGTAGTTTGATTACCACTGTGCAAATTTTTATTACTACGGCGTGTAAATTCTGAGCTATCCACGTATGAGTGTGGAAATGCAGCCAGTTTCCAGCTAGAGGCACAAAAGACTTTGAAAAATGCAAATTCGGGGGTGGTGACGGCCTCCTGCCCCCCAATACTACTCCTCCCGCTGCCATTTAAATGCAACCTAACTTGTCAAAGTTTGGCGCTTTGCAAATGAATGCTAGTTCTCGGCTCAATTTATTCCAGGACTTGTTGCAATAATATATGCTCATTTACTGTGGGTCTTCTTTGTAACTAATGGGAACGGGGATATGAATTCATTGAATTTTAAAATATAACGTGGGTTTTTTAAACAAGATAATGTTAGTTAGTGGTCAATTCAAAAATGTTTTATTAAAGTTTATAGTAAAGTAACTCTATTTGTCGATTTAGTATCTTTTTATGTAGGTACAACTGATAAGCTTTAGCAAGGAAGTAATTAAATTATAAATAGCAATTTTTCTTTAGTATGTTTATTTTGTCACAGCAACGGTTTAACGTGTTGTCCAAAGCACAGAGCAAGCGATAATAATAACGCACATATTCGTTTAATTGAATTGGAGCAACTAAGCATTACCTCTAGAGATATCGAGCAAACGATTCCGTGCTTTTAAAGATTTATCAATCTGTTTGTCCCTGTTATCGCTGTATGTAGAGCCTTGTGGTAAAAACAAGTGTGAGGCCATATAGTGCTCAGAAAAGGGGTGTTAACAAATATATATTTTCTGACAATTAAACAAATTATTTAGTTCCAAGAAAATATCATTAAGAACTTGTGTGATGGATAAATAACGGATAAACATATATTTGATTTGACCCCATGACCTCAGAAATGAAGGTTTACTCGCCACCAAACCATATTGTTCTTCAATAGGTTCAGACAGATGATAATAGCATGGAGGCCATTAAAGAAAATATTTGCTCTTAAACTCATGCTTTCGATATCCACATAATACAAACATACAAATAATAATGCATGAACTTGTGTATTTTTCTTTTTCTAGCTAAATACCTAGACGAATAATTCTTTATAAAGAAAGTATTAACCTATAAGAAGCAATAAAAATAAAGATAGGTAACCGCTGTCCAACAACCATATTACAAACTTTTTAGTTGTGGAAAATATCGTAGTATAGTGCAAGCTTATTCATTATAAATATTTCTGTATATAATGAAATATATAAACACCACTGTAGACATTTTTATGACCAGAAATAACAGAACACACATAGGAAACTCGTTTATGTTATCAATTTCACAAGTTCTCCGTGACTATCATACCATCTATTACTAAAAGATTTAGGGACACTAATATGCCGAACTTGCAAAATGTGAAATTCTCTCTTAACTCATGGGTCTTTCTTCTTTTCTATCATATGAATCACAGAAACTTTTACAAGAGTGTGAAGATGCACTCTTTTGTACTATCTATCGCTGCATTTTAATGCCATCTTAAATCAGGCGGTTGGTATACTTTGCTTGACTTGCTAATTTAAAAAAATAAAACCGACGTATTAACTTTACATTACTCACTCCTGAATCTTTATGTGTTGGTATCCATTTCCAAGTCTAAGTAGATGTGTAAATGAAGTCTAAACAACAAACAAGAGGCCTGGTTTTGTTATTCATATTTACGGTCATAATACATCTCTAATAACTCAACCGGCGACGGGAGACTCCTATCTCACTTCGATTAAATTAGTCGATTAAATTTTCATATTCAATCTTGAGTTGTTTACTAGAGGGAGGCATCTCACTGGTGGACCAGCCTTAGCGTTGATTCATTTTAAACTTCCCTACCACGTTTTTAGGACCAGAATTGCTTAACCTAAAGGGAGTGAGAGATAAAATATTCAGGCGATCTATGATAAGAAAAAAAGTCGGACGTACCAAAATATTGGTAGCAGAAATATTGGTTTGAATTTCAATTTAAAAGTGAAAGAGATTCCAATAATGCTTTTGTATTTCAGAAAAGTTATCTCGTTGGTTACAGCGATTTTTGGCGAAGAATTTTTAATTACGCAACTTTCTTTGGAAGTTGGATACTATTGGGTTTATTGTTTTGATTGATGATATCGAAAACTATGGAACCTGCAATATGTTTTTATTCCAGGGTTACTGAATCATTAAGTTTCTTAATTAATTTCATCTGTGCTTTGCTATTGCTTATTTTTTATTGATTCATTTTATATTTACTATTCGTAACAAAAGATGCTTAAGTACTACTTTGTGGCATAAATCATAGATATAATGATGTATACTGCTTATAAGCATCTTATAAGATATCGTTATAACTGTAGATAACGCTTAGGTATTGTCGCTAGCATTATATGCAATATTTATTAGCAGCAGCATTAATTAGGGTTGCTTTAGTTTTTTTGAATCGTTTCATTATTTCTTGTGCTCCATTATTATTTGTAACTTCTAAATGGTTGTACTGTTACTTTGACTCTGTCAGTTTTCATTGTTAAAAGGTTTTGCAGTGGCGACAGCTTAGAGACATAAGAGATAGCTCAACTTTATTATTATTGGTTTTTAGATGTGAGCTATAATTAGTTCATCTATCTATATTTCGGTTTAATAGATGCTGTAGCGTGTGAAATTATTGGGACTATTATGCTAATTTCGCCGGGCGATAAGCGCATTGTAGTGGTAATCTCAACTTTTCTTAATTAGGTTATATAGAGGTCCTACTAAGATCTTAGGAGTTCAAGCCAACCTCACCTACAAGTGGTGCACCTGCTGAACATCGAACAAGATTCTGGCGAACATAAAAGCTTGGGACCAACAATATAAATGGCGAAATGTGGGCTTATAATATTCCTTTTCCTACCACTTCGGGGAAACAGGCGTGACATTATGTGTGTATTTAAGTGAGGAGCTATACCTAAAGTTTTACTCGTCACTCACACTCACAAATCATGAGATTTATTTTATACTGAATCTGTACCACAATAACATAATTCACATAAGCCTATCAAATATTCAATATTTCTAATCAAACCAATATAGCAAAAGGCGTGTAACATAACCTGGCACCCATAAACCAGTGGAATATCTAATGATGTAACGAAGCCGAACAGTTGCTCTTCATTTGCTCATATTTATTGCCTGACAGCTCCCGCACCGCACCTGGATAAATAAATACCTCCAGCAAATTGTATTTCATAAACGCCACAGTAATATAGACCGTAATAAATTGACGAAGGATCTTGAAACAATTCGCCCTAATGCCGCCTCCGAATGAAGTTTCATTGTTTGTGTAATATCCACACAATCGACTGTCTGTGGGAGTGGTACGCGAAATGGGATGTTATAAGCTGTACCCACTCATCTGTTGGAAAATTTTATGTATTTGCCGGTTTATTTTTAGTTGGTTCTGTTAGAGGGGCGTTTAGAATTGATCAAACGTATTACTAATACCTTACCCATAGCTGGGTTTCCACCCATGAGAGATTAGCGCTGTGGTTTCCAATAGTTACTTTCTTTTCCTTACACATTTTCTTATGATTACTAATATGATTTTGTAGAAGTTCGAGTACGAGTGTGTTTAACTGTTCCTTTTTTTAAATGTATATTGAAGGTTAGTACTGAATAATTTTTTTTTTCTTTTCTAGATATAATGCGAAAGTGAATTTGTTTATTTGTCATGCTTTAAACCCTAAGCATCTTTGATAATGCTCATATTTAAATGTGTCTTTGAAAAAAACATAATTGTCTCTCAAAATTAGTTACTGTGAGACGCTTGGACTACAGGCAAAGCAGTGAGCGTAAGTTAGTTATTACGATTTTAATATGGGTAAATTTGCGCTTGAGTTACGAGTGAGTGGTACACTGGAGTGGTTTCGACTCAAACCCAGCTTGGTCTTAACAGGACTCTCAACCGATGGTCTTCGATCTCATAAAGCGTACTTCATTTATTTATAAGTCATACATACAGCTAATAGAATATAATCCAACATACCGGTATGTCAATTTTCATAGTTTATAAATTTAATATATTTCTTAAAAATCCTCAATACAGTTATTTTTATTACCTATCGCTTTTAATCAGACATTCAAAAACATAGAAAATATTCAGGACTAATTGCAAAGTATAAAACACATTAAACCACATTTCTTTAATCGAGAGGTAATATATATTAATAAAGACGTTCACAGTATATGATACAGAGGATGATAAGACTGTTAATCTGTATTTTAATTTATAACTTGTCTTATTTCGACGACCGATATGGCGTCGAGGTCAGCAAACCTACACTTCACTCCAGAGGTCGTGGGTTCGATTCCCACACAGGACAAATATTGGTGTGCATGAACATGAATATTTGTTCTGGTCTGGGTGTTTTCCTACGTATATTAAATATGTATTTACCAAAAAAAAGTATTTAAGTATGTTAATCCGTTGTTTAGTATCCATGACACAAGTTCTTAAAGATACTTATCTTGGAACTAAATAATTGGTGTAATTGTCAGGAAAAAAAAATCTTATGTAGCATACAAACAGTATTTTTTATATACAACGTTCAATTTAAATATTTTCTTTACACTAGACCTACAGATCCCTTATTACTTAATCACTATATTGTATTATGTCCGAGTAGAAAAGCGGCCCGAACACTGCGGGCGCAAATTGTGCTCAAGCGCTGAAATTATTTAACATGAGAACCCCGTTTGCGCAGGTCAACGATCCAAAGCCGCATTCCGCTTGTCCACTTGTGATATTCATTAGGATTAAATACTAACTAATAAAGCGCGATTGACCAGCACTTAGTCTTGTTAAGTCTACACTAGTATTTTACATTCTAGCTATAAAACAGTCCAACCGTAATGCAATATCGCATAAATAAATATTTATTGACGACCGATTTGGCGTGGAGGTCAGTATACTTGCGCTTCACTCCAGAGGTAGTGGGTTCGATTCCCACACAAGACGAATGTTTGTGTTTACGAACATGAATATTTGTTCTGGTCTGGGTGTTTTCCTATGCATATTAAGTATGTATTTACAAAAAAGAGTATTTAAGTACGTTTATCCATTCTTTAGTATATAGAACACAAGTTCTTAGTGATGTGATTGTGAGAGAATATTTATTATTTATTTATTTAGGCTCGATTCTAGCTCTTCGGTACTATATTTACTAATAATCGGTAGAAAACCGATCGATCTACCGGAACAGATCAGTTCGCATCAGCTTTATTCTGCGTACGGGCTTAAACTGCAATCACCAACCCGTTGCTCATCCTTGTGATTATGGGCATTAAAAGAACTCCTCAAATAATAGTAGATACTACTAAAATTAAATGACATAGATATTTCTAGAAAGGTGATAAATGAAATATATCTCACATCAGAGGTTTTACTATTACGACTATACTCGTAGCCAGACGCCACATTTTAATGCCAAGAAAAGAGCATATTTTATGTGAAAGTGAAGCTCGGTATTAAAGTAAGTCACAAGCGTCGCCAGGGGCGGGCCTCTAATACGTAAATAATAAAATTATATGCGGTTAAGGGGCTTTTAGCGCTGTCCATATTCTCTGTTTACTTTATGCCATTTCCCGTAAAGTGCCTTTCTGAGGTTGTAATACTAATTAAGTTTGTAAATCGCTGAGTAAACTGAAACAAGGTGTTTAGTTTCGTACAGCCGTTGGCTACACACCAGACCATTTTAACTTTAGTTACGGTAATGTTCATTCAGACCCTTAATTCAATTTGACCCTCGAAATAAGGTCCGACTTGTATAATGAAGTAAAGTTGTTATTTAAACCGCAATTGATGGAAGTTTATAAAAATATCGGCTATAGTATTTTGAGTTATAATATTTTTACTAAAAACTTTTTATGAGGCGACTAAGAATGGGATTTCAAGAATTACATTTCAATTCATTTAAATGGTGATAAAAATGGCCAAGGGTGAGTAGAACGTTGTCATTTCTAAGGTTCTACACCAGAGACATCACCAGTGCATTGCTGAGTCCCTGACACCTGAGATAGTATTACGTCTTCTAATGCTATAACCTAACAATGATCTTCATCATCTCAGCCCATTAACGTCCCACTATTGAACACGAGCCTCCTCTCACATACCAAGGTGCAAGGGTATGGGGTCAAACTCTACCACGCTGACCCAGAGTGGATTGGCGAAGGCAGATCTTTGGCGTCCTGCTGATACAAGAAGTCGCCCAATTAGACCTCTAACATTGCTTAACGACTACCACATTTAGTGATAACCGGGACCTATGGGTTAACGTGCCTCCCGAAGCAAGGCAGCGCTCGACATCAAATGGTAGCAAACGGTCACCCATCTAAGAACTGAACTCTGTAAACTATGCTTTACTTCGTGTATCGTTTCCGATCACCGAGCATTGCGAAGCTACGAGCGCTACAATAACCTTAAGGTACTTAAAATATCATGTCGTTAATGCTAAAAAAGAAAGCTTTTTTAAAATTCTGCTTTAAATGATGAATGAATGTAGTAAGAACATTCCCAAAACCCATTCGCTGGTTACTTATAAATAATAAAAACTTTAATGCAAAAAGTAATTAGGAAAATATAATTTCCAATAAAATTTTGAAACTATTCTCACATCAAATATTAATCAAGTCTGAACAGCAGTTACTGTTAACCTCGTAGGGTTGTGAGTATAATGTAATCAATTCAAAAATTATACCATTGTGCTACTAGGAATTGTTTTAGGTGAGTCTCGCGCGTTTGTTCAAGTTGTTTGCAGACGTAGTCAGCCTGTAGTGGCCCCAGGCGTGAACTCGTCCACAGTCAAATGAGAAAAGTATAAGCATCAAGTTGGTTCCTTGAGTCTACTTTGCATTTATATGAGGCATACAGCTCACTAATTGATAAGCTTGATTTTCCAACAGATTAATCAGAATGAAGGAGCACTAACATAACTATCAGATGATTTACCTTAATCAATGAGGCGAAGCGCTCGTAGCTCTGCGGTGCTAGGTGGTCGGAAACGATCACCGAAGTAAAGCAGAGTTTACAGAGGTCAGTCCTTGGATGGGTGACTGTTTGTGTGGCATTTGATATCGAGCGCTTCCGTGCTTCGAAAGGCACGTTAAGCCGTTGGTCCCGGTTATCACTAAATGTGGTAGTTAAGCCATGTTAGAGGCCTAATGGGCGGCTTGATAAATTCTAACAACAGGACGCCATACACCTGCCTCCGCCAATCCGCGGTGTGCGGAGGCAGGTGTCAGCGTGGTGGAGTATGACCCAATACCCTCACACCTTGATATGTGAGAGGAGGCTCGTGCTCAGTAGTGGGACGTATATGGGCTGAGATGATGAGGAGAATAATCAGAATGCACCCTTTTTTTTTACTTACTCTTTTTGTCATATATGTGAATACCAACCAACATGGTATGAATTAAGTAATATCGTATTGCTCGCTCGGAGTAAATAATCGGTGATACATATCGATTATTTACTCATATCTTAATTAATTACATAAATAAGTGCGCCAGGTACTATTTACAGTGAGATTGAATAAATAAAAAATATATATGTCATGAGATTTACGTTTACACTAATTTCAGCTTTTTAAAACACATTTTAACGAATAACAATATGGTGCTATATTTTGTGTACGCTAAAGTGTGTTTTAGTTAGTTTGTACACGACTTGAATGTTGCTTCCCTTTCGTAGTATTTTATAAATGTAGACCGATATTTCGTGAAGTGACCTCCACGCCATAGCGGTATATCAATTCCCACACAGGACAAATCTTTATGTGCATGAATGTGAATATTTGTTCTGGTCTAGGTGTTTCCTATGTAAATTAAGTATGCATTTAAAAAACTATTAAAGGATGTTTATTCGCTGTTTTGTATCCATATCACAAGTTTTTAACGATATTTACATTGGAACTAAATAATTGGTGTAATAGTTAGAAATTATTTATTTAGTATTGCAAACATGAATTTTTGTTAAACTCCTTGACGTGTCCCACAGATCAGGGGCCTGAATCGTATGTTATTCATAAATAAATAAATATTTTCTAACAATTACACCAATTATTTACTTCCAAGATAAGTATCATTAAGAACTTGTGTTATGAATACTAAACAACGGATAAACATACTTACCTACATACTTTCTTTTTTTTTTGTAAATACATACTTAATATACATAGGAAAACACTCGGACCAGAACAAATATTCATCTTCATGCACACAAAGATTTGTCCTGTGTGGGAATCGAACCCACGACCTCTGGAGTGAAGTGTAGGTATACTGACCTCCACGCCATATCGGTCGACATATTAATAGTTTTCACAATAAATACATTATTTATAACTAAAGAACAGCTGAGCCGATTTGGAAAAAAGCTTAGAACTTAGTAACTTTAACGTGTTATAACAAAACGCAACTGACATGGAATAACAAAACGCAAATAGGACTTATCAACAGATAGCTGAAGATACAAGCTACTTTTAATTTCTCGCAGAAACTCAATTTTAAAAAATACGCTAGTATATTATAAAAATATAGTAAGGCACACATGAATTTATGTAGGTGCCACAAGTATTTGTAAAAAATCAATGCTTTATTGTTATGCTAGGCTAATGCTTTTCTTACTGCTCTTATTGAACTGGGTCTCGTTTTGCTAAGGCGGAGGCCTCGAGCCCTATACATTTGGTTTGTTATTGTTTAGAATTACCTATACAAACAAAACGGCTCATAAATCTTTAACTTTTCGACCGCGACTTTTGTACTGACCTGTTTGTTAGAACTGTATTTACAGTAGGCAAATGTATAACAAGTCATGCTTTCAGTGTTAAATTATTCAGGTTGTTTTATTTAGTTTGCTATTGTTAATCTACCCTAACATATATATGGACGAATGTATTTTAATTGTGAAAGTATAAAATGTAAAACTTAGCAAATTTTAAAATAATCGGCGTAAATAAAACTCCACCTAGTTTAAAGCTTGTTTTTTAGTCTCCCAGTGATTACGAATTACTGTTGAAGTAATCGAAACGTTTAATCGTAATGCAATGAACCGCGCTTTAAATCAAACTTTGACAGGATAACTTTGTGGACAAACTTGGTTTCTTAACTCTTTCATGGGCAAAGTATCAAACTTTGAACCTGATTCCCATAATAAGTGTTATGGTGCATATTTGACAACTACCCTAAAAAATTGTATATTGTTTTCAGATGAACAACGCCGCATCTATGGGTCTCAAGTCGTGAAGGAGCCTCCACGCTACGTAAGTAGCCCGCAGCGTCAAGCTTCGCCGTTCCCCGTCGAAAGCACCAACAGGAGGATCTATAGAAGGAATAGAAATTCTAAAGGTGAGTACGACTTTTAAATGACGTAGGTAATAAGGTGTAAGAGGATCCTACCTAAATCTCAGGAGTCCCAGCCAACCTCACATGCAAGTGGTGCACCTTCCGAACAAGGGTCTGGCGAATATAAAAGTTCCCGGTAAGCGGCAATAGGCTCGCCGCCTATTATATGGAACTAATAAAGCAATTGGCGAAATGTGGGTGTATAATATGCGTATAATATCACGTGTGTTTTCCGTAGGGGTAGGCAGAGACCCCTACCCGAAACACACGTGAATTTATGTATGCATGTAAAGATCAACGGGACCGCTCGATAACACAAATGGTCACCCACTTAAGGTCTAGCCTCATAGAACTCTGCTTAACTTTAGTGATCGATTCCGATCAGTAAGCCATCCAAACCAATCCAAATTTTTAAATATCCCACAATTTTAGATTATTTAAGTTTTTGCTTCTTATTTTTATTATTTTATTAGGTCGGGGAAAAAGTCTTTTCGCATAACGTAGGTATATATAACGTAGGTAAAAACTTATTATAAATTTTTAGTGACTGTACTATTTGTGTCTGGCTGGTTTTGGTAACATTAAAAAGGTTTCATTATAAAGAAAAGAAAAAAATAAAAAAAAGTTGTTTCCCGCTATTTTTCATTTGTTTTTCTCTCCGTTAAAATGAGTGAATCTAATGAAGAAATTCGATACATTTTAAAATTTTATTATAAAAAAGGCAAAAATGCAACTCAAGCAGTGAAAAAAATTTGTGATGTTTATGGACCTGATGCAGTGTCAGTAAGAGTAGCACAAATTTGGTTCAAACGTTTTCAGTCCGGAAATGGACGCCATTTTTGAAAGAGTGGAGCAAGATCGGCATATTAGTAGTTACGATGTAGCTGAAGAACTGGGAATTGACCACAAAACAGTTTTGACCCATTTGAAGAAAGCTGGTTATACAAAAAAGCTCGATATTTGGGTGCCACACGAGCTCACTCAAAGAAACTTAATGAACCGTGTACTCATTTGCGATTCATTATTGAGACGTAATGAAACCGAGCCGTTTTTGAAGAGATTGATAGCTGGCGATGAAAAGTGGATCACGTACGACAAGAACGTGCGAAAAAGGTCGTGGTCGAAAGTTGGCCAGGCTTCACAGACTGTGGCCAAACCTGGCCTAACACGAAATAAGGTGATGCTGTGTGTATGGTGGGATTGGAAGGGCATTGTTTATTATGAGCTTTTACCGCCCGGCAAAACCATCGATTCTGATCTTTACTGCCAGCAACTGATGAGATTCAAGGAAGCAGTCGAGAGAAAACGGCCGGAATTGATCAACAGGAAGGGTGTGGTCTTTCATCACGATAACGCTAGACCACACACATCTTTAGCCACTCAGCAAAAATTAAGAGAGTTCGACTGGGAGGTCCTAGTGCATCCACCATATAGCCCTGACCTTGCGCCTTCAGATTTTCACCTGTTTCGGTCTCTGCAGAATTCTTTAGGTTCTGTAAGGTTGACCTCAAGAGAGGACTGCCAAAACTATTTGTCCCGTTTTTTTGATCAGAAGTCCCAAAGTTTCTACAGTAACGGGATAATGTCTCTGCCCACAAAATGGCAGAAAGTTATTCAACAAAACGGTACATATATATTGTAAATAAATGTAAATAAACTTTGAAAAAAATGTCTTGACTTTTCATACAAAAATACGAAAAGACTTTTTCCCCAACCTATTATATAAATAATTTCGAACATATACTTAAAAGTCTATTTTTTATATGTGGTCTCCATTACGCACAAACATTATCTCTAACGTAAATTATTATAACGTAAAGGTTAATTTTAATCTCCTTTTAATGTTGCCGTGAGATGAAAATAATCATGCCTTTTGATGTCGAAGCCATAACTCAAGGCAAATTTTCAATATATTTTTGTTAGCGTAAAAGATCAATGCGTGGCACATGCCCGAATATATTCTTAAACATATTACCTACCAAGATCAAAAAGTACCTACTGAATAGGCTTTACGTGCATCCAATGACAGATTTTTATTTCCTTATATTTTCCAGGCATATAAATTGAATTTATTCTTATTATATATTTTATATATTGAGAAAAGAGATCCGTTTTGCAAACAGGAAGCATACACTTTGCGCGTGAAGCGAGATCTCTTCGCTATGTACAAATTGTTACTGTACAAATTTTCCTTGTTTCCGGTTGTAACACCTAACATTTACGTCACTCGAGCTATTTTTACGGATAAATTTTACCTGAGACAAACTTTTACATCTGCGGAAAAATCCCGCATTTTATGCGTTTAAGAATAATGTTGGATAACTTTTGCTTGGAAAATTATTTGAGTTTGAAAGTTCAGTTTTATGACGTGTTCACAGTTACTTAAGTTTCATTACTTTATTATTTTTAGATGTAATAAAATGTTTTATGATTTTTAGTTTTACGAAAGACAATCTAATGCTTTGCTGCTAAATGCTATTAAAGAAAAGTCATAATGACATATGTATTATTATGATATGTTGCCTAAAAATGTAAATAAAAAATGTATGATTCAATATATTCTCTTTTGATATTTTATAAAACCTATAAAGTGCAATTGTAAACTGTTAATACACTATGGCCAATATCATTAAGAGTATGCTAGTGCTCATCAGGACACTTCTTTACTATAATAAAGTCTAATCGTAATAATCTCTTAATTTTTGGTTGTTCTATAAATTGGTGGCAATACCGTAATAACTCGATTGGTGAAAATTTACAATTGAGTAAAGAATAAAAAATAATACTGTGAATGTGAATAAATATATTATTTTGTACACAATCCATTCATTTAATTTTTTTCATTCGATCTATGCCCACTGCTCGATGTAGGACTCCCTAAAATTGCATTATATTCAACTGAGCGATACTAATTACGACATAGATTTATTTTTCAATTCGTGATTAGGAATGATTTTAAAATCTTAACTTTTGCCTTATCTCCATTTATAAAATAATATTTTAATTGGAATACGTAATTAATAATTATAATTAAAAAAGATAGTTAGTAGTAGTGAAATTTAAGGTATCATTCGAAAAAAAATATTTTAAGGAGATTGTTAGTAAATGAATTTGTTAGTGGGCAAAAATATATAGTAATTTTCTCTTCATTATCCACATAACGTGAAGATAATTAAGCTTTGGCTTGAATTGATTAGATATCGTCCACGGGGATGTCTCTTGTCAATGCTTCTCCGATGTAGTTACATAGTTAGTTGGATAGTTAGTTAATTAAGTGCACACAGTTGTAAGGAGACGCTGGCAAGACGGACTTAACGTGTGTTTAGCCACCCAGACACTTCAATTAATTAGGTGGGTTGCCTGTTTATGTTCTAACTAGCGGCCACCCGTGACTTTATTCACGTGTTCTACAGGTTAAGGTATGGGTACAGGGTACATTACAATCAAATCAATTTTATATGTGATAAAACATTGTTTTGCAACAGTAAGTTAATGTCTTATTTCTTTTGTGGTGTAATAAAATCCTAAGAAATAATAGTTAACCGATTATGTTCAACTTAATGCACGCCACACGCACTCACTTTACTCTCCGTTTTAATAGATTGCTTATATTATATAAAACTAAAATAGTAAAGTGCATGAGACATACATATTTGCATAGTAAAAATTCGATAGAAAATAATATATATTCCAACTCTTTATCTTTTTAATTAACTATAACAAAAAACATGAAAACACATAGGTAATGCAGGGATAAGTAAGATATATCCTTATGATAAAGTAAAGCGTATAAACATGTTTATACTTCACTTTTCGTTTATTCACTTACGCAACACACTAGTGAAGTAAAAAGAAATAAATTACAAAAAAAATGGCACAGCTGGCGAAAAGATGGCATTGAAAAGAAATCACCAGAAATACGGTTAAAAGAAAAAAATCTATCGAATTTGAATTTTTGGCTAATGACACATATAATTATTTCTCTTTCACTAATTTACTATGCACTTTAAATTAACAGTACTGTTTATGTTCTTCTGAATAATAGGTTGGGGAAAAAGTATTTTCGTATTTTTGTATGAAAAGTCAAGACATTTTTTTCAAAGTTTATTTACATTTATTTACAATATATATGTACCGTTTTGTTGAATAACTTTCTGCCATTTTGTGGGCAGAGACATTATCCCGTTACTATAGAAACTTTGGGACTTCTGATCAAAAAAACGGGACAAATAGTTTTGGCAGTCCTCTCTTGAGGTCAACCTTACAGAACCTAAAGAATTCTGCAGAGACCGAAACAGGTGAAAATCTGAAGGCGCAAGGTCAGGGCTATATGGTGGATGCACTAGGACCTCCCAGTCGAACTCTCTTAATTTTTGCTGAGTGGCTAAAGATGTGTGTGGTCTAGCGTTATCGTGATAAAAGACCACACCCTTCCTGTTGATCAATTCCGGCCGTTTTCTCTCGACTGCTTCCTTTAATCTCATCAGTTGCTGGCAGTAAAGATCAGAATCGATGGTTTTGCCGGGCGGTAAAAGCTCATAATAAACAATGCCCTTCCAATCCCACCATACACACAGCATCACCTTATTTCGTGTTAGGCCAGGTTTGGCCACAGTCCGGTGGGGGTCGATGACTTTCCGGCTCACACAGGTACTTTCCGGGCACGGGTGCTTTGGGAAGTATCTGTGTGACGTCGCCGAGGGGGAGTCGACCCGGTGTTGCCACCACTGTGACTGCGCGATGGATGATGCGCAGCACACTTTGGTGGCGTGCCCTGCGTGGGCGGGGCCGCGGTCGACGTTAGCCGCGGCCCTGGGTGGAGTGGCTCTCTCGCTGCCGACCATCATGCAAAAGATGGTCGACAGCGAGACGGCGTGGGAGGCGATGGCCTCCTTCTGCGAAGTGGTGATGTCGCAGAAGGAGGCCGCGGAGCGGGAGAGGGAGCGGGATCCGCTCTCTCTCCGGCTACGCCGTTAGCGCAGCGGGCGGGCCAGGAGGGCCCGTCAGGCAGCGCCCGGGGGGTCTTAGGCGGCGGGGGCAGGGGGCCCCTTCCGTCTCGCCTTAGACCCCCCCCGAAGTCGGCCAGTTACGCCATGGCCGCACAAGAAGGTAGGGGGGGCGCTGCAAATTGCGCCTTCCTGAGGAGGTCTCCCCGGTTCTGATCCGGGGGACGTTGGCCGCGGGCGGGGTTCCAGAAGCTACAAACCCGGGCACTGGTGCCTCGCCCCTTTTCAACAGCGGTGGGCGTCGTCTGAAGTTTTTTAGTGGGTAGGACTGCGGTGGTCGTGTCGGCCGCAGTGAGCCCCACACCCCCTCCCGGTCTCCCCCTTTTGGCCGGGAGACAGTGCGTAAGCAGCATTTTTTTACAGACGATAATAAAAAAAAAATAAAAAAAAAGGTTTGGCCACAGTCATGGGAGGCGATGGCCTCCTTCTGCGAAGTGGTGATGTCGCAGAAGGAGGCTGCGGAGCGGGAGAGGGAGCGGGACCCGCTCTCTCTCCGGCTACGCCGTTGGCGCAGCGGGCGGGCCAGGAGGGCCCGCCCGGCCGCGCCTGGGGGTTTTAGGCGGCGGGGACAGGGGGCCCCTTCCGTCTCGCCATAGACCCCCCCCGAAGTCGGCCAGTTACGCCATGGCCGCACAAGGAGGTAGGGGGGGCGCGACACACTGCGCCTCTCTGAGGAGGTCCTTCCGGTTTTGATCCGGGGGACGTTGGCCGCGGGCGGGGAACCAGAAACTACAAATCCCCTGGTGCTGGCCCCCCGCCCCTTCTTCAACAGCGGGGGGCGTCGTCGGAAGATTTTTAGTGGGTAGGACTGCGGCGGTCGCGTCTGCCGCAGTGAGCCCCACACCCCCTCCCGGTCTCCCCCTTTTTGGCCGGGAGACAGTGCGTAAATGCATTTTGTTACCGACGTAAATCAAAAAAAAAAAAAGGTTGGCCACAGTCTGTGAAGCCTGGCCAACTTTCGACCACGACCTTTTTCGCACGTTCTTGTCGTACGTGATCCACTTTTCATTGCCAGTTATCAATCTCTTCAAAAACGGCTCGGTTTCATTACGTCTCAATAATGAATCGCAAATGAGTACACGGTTCATTAAGTTTCTTTGAGTGAGCTCGTGTGGCACCCAAATATCGAGCTTTTTTGTATAACCAGCTTTCTTCAAATGGGTCAAAACTGTTTTGTGGTCAATTCCCAGTTCTTCAGCTACATCGTAACTACTAATATGCCGATCTTGCTCCACTCTTTCAAAAATGGCGTCCATTTTATTCGTAACAGGGCGACCAGAGCGAGGTGCATCTTTAACATCAAAATTTCCGGACTGAAAACGTTTGAACCAAATTTGTGCTACTCTTACTGACACTGCATCAGGTCCATAAACATCACAAATTTTTTTCACTGCTTGAGTTGCATTTTTGCCTTTTTTACAATAAAATTTTAAAATGTATCGAATTTCTTCATTAGATTCACTCATTTTTACGGAGAGAAAAACAAATGAAAAATAGCGGGAAACAACTTTTTTTTATTTTTTTCTTTTCTTTATACTGAAACCTTTTTAATGTTACCAAAACCAGCCAGACACAAATAGTACAGTCAAAAAAATTTTATAATAAGTTTATACCTACGTTATGCGAAAAGCCTTTTCCCAGACCTAATATAATCGAGTTATACAAAAAAAAAAACATTCATTTACTTAAACATATATCGTAGGCCTCAAATTAGGTAATGAAGATTTAAACGTAAGACCTTCTCTTATGTCGCGTTTTTGACAAAAACAATAGAGAAATAAATATGTTTTTTTTAAAATTCAGGTGAAGAAATATTCAATGGTGAAGCGGGAGGCGGCACGCTGTCGCGCCGACGACGCGCTGACGATTTCGCACTAGAGAACAACGCGAGGAATGCTCGTCACTGTCTCAATAATGGTAATTATTGTATTTGTAGGAAAAAAAAAATTTATTCAAACATTTACAAAATCTTCTTACCTTACACTAAATACAGCTAGTTCTAAAACTTTAATGCACTTAGTACTAGATTTAGTTCATTTAAAAAAAAAATTATAACTTTAAAGCCCAAACAAAATGTCACAAAATTAGAACTTAGAATCATTATGCTTAACGGAGCCGACACCTAGACAATGATGATACGCCTATATCAGAAACTCAATGTTGTGAAAGAGTAAATTTAAGATACTAGTGAATGGAGATATGGCCGACTATCAGACGTTATTCCCCATCATATCCCAGTTTCCCCAAACTTGAGGGCCCTGGGTCTGTTCACTGGTCTAACCAGATTTGGCTGTACTTCAGTTATTACATGGAGCGACTGCCATCTAAACCAGTTGTCAGAATATTAGTAGGCATTGACTTCTTAATAACAACTGCCATAGATGTTTATGACGGCAGCCAACGGTTTAACGTGCTATCCCCGGCACAGAGCAAGCGATAATTACGCACATTACTTCGATAAGTCATAGGTGCGCCACCAGGGTTAGAACCCTAGACCCTTTGAATAAGATGTCTATTGGTCTCGTCGCGCCACTGGACTATCGTCGCTCCATCAGACTATCAGACGTTATTACAAAAAAGAAAGCAATCGTAATGAAATTTGCTTGTCGGGTTGAGAGAAAGGCGAATAAGGAAGATATAGTGATAAATATAACTGGGTTATTTACGTAGCGAACAGCTGACCAAAAGGCGCAGAAGGTACGTGTTGTTTTCTGCCCCAGAAGGAAAGCGTCAAGAAGACTAGAAGCTGAATAGTTAACTAACGTGGTCAACATTAAACTCTGCCGAACCGTCCTGTCCAGTATTCAGGTTCCATACGTGCCTGCCCGTATTTGCCCTATTGACAGTTTGATGCTATATGATGGTGTAAGGTGTACAGAGATCCTACCACCATCTAAGGAGCCCAAGCCAACCTCACCTGCAAGTGGTACACCTGCTGATCAACACGGCTCTGGCGAACATAACAGATCCCGGTAAGCTGCAACAAGCTTGCGACCTATTACGTGGGACCGACAATGTAACTGCCGAAATGTAGGCGTATAATATAGGGATATATAAAATTTGGGACAACAGGCGTGAATTTTTTATGTATGTATGTATGCTATACGAAAACCTCTATTGAAAGCCCACCAGATTGATTTAGTCATCAATGATGGTAACTATATTATTCTATAGTCACCCTTAATCGATACGTCTCAATATGATTGGAATGCCATAATACAGTTAATGCGGCCGGCATTGTTAATTTTGCACTCGGAAATGTAAGGAATGAATGAGGCATTACACACATTCGCCGAATTCCAGTTTAGTTATTGTAGTTAGACATTCTGTATATCATAACGCTATACCGGGATGGGTGCATGCCTTTGATAAGGATGCTTCGCATAGTTCCTCGAACGCACGTGGCTCAGCCACGTATAGAGAGCGTCGAGTTGTGTCTATTATGATAATGTACTGGGGACTTCTAACATAATATTCTGACTCCTGATGACTTCCTACTATATGAAATTAAACAATATTTATGTAACCAGGTCTGTCTGACTTGATTGATATTAAATAATAATAATAATAATCATTTATTTGCATAAAACATGGTACAATAGTTGTTGTTACATTGATGTATATAGGCGTCTCACATTTTTGCCAAAGTAGCGCGCAAATATTTTACAAATATAGGTCTAAGAATAAAATTGAAAGCAAGTATATAATGTCGAACAATCTACCTAACTATTCTATTATTATTCCAGTCATAAAATTCATTAATAGAGTAGAAACATTTGTCTAGCAACCATTCATGAAGTAAAAATATATAGACGTAATTTGCAATTTAAATCTTATAAATCCATATATATATATAATATTAAAATAAATTTGTAAAGTATTATAATGATTTATTGTTTCATAGGTTTATAATAGGGAACACAAAAAAATCAAAAAAATATTTAAGTGTAAGTGAATTTTAAGTGCCAGTTCCGAGCCACCGCTTTGTAAGAAGAACTAGCAAGAAACTCACAGGATATGTTCTTTTAAATTATCAATTGGTTAGTTACAATCTTCATTTGTCTGTGAAGTTATACAACGCAATTTAATATAACATTAACAATATTCATTCAGTGTGCTTTATTAACCGAATTCTCCTCTACTCCACGGGGTCCCAATGAGTAAATTAGCGGTTTTGCAGTAGGAACTACTCACCTCAAGCTGAATTTTCTTGCATGCTCAAAGGTGCAGTGACCACTGGCGGTCAGAGTGAGCGTGAGTGCGACTCACCTCCGGAGCCAGCCCCTCCCGAGGTTCCCCCTCGAGGGCCTTCGTTGCATGTCACCTTGCGACATAGGACTGCGCCCTGCGAGCCACCGACTGACCAGGATCGCCTCTATTTGTCTGAAGGTAAGTCTTAGCATTTTATATATATTCTAGATTCGGAAGAGCTATCGGACCAGCTCATAATATTTGTGAAGTTACTTTTTATGGGGAGAAAATTGGATATATTAGGAAATGAAATGTATGTTGTTATATATTTGTAGTTTTGTTTTTATATTAGTCGCAGGTACATTGTTTATTTCTATTAAAAAAAGTCAATTAAAAATCATTATCTTACTAGAAATATTATTAAAATAAAATAAATATCCTTAATTATCTTACATAGTTCCAATCAGCTCCAAAGTAAGAAAAGCTTGTGCTATGGGTACAAGAAAACGATTCTTAACAGTTTACATATAAATATATTTCTCATTTGAAAACTTCGTTCGATTTATCATTCATCAGAGCTAAAAGAATTAGTACCAATTAGGCAGTCTTCGATATAATAAATTTATGTCATTTTCCATTAACTCGTAAAGGTTGCCTCACACGAAAGTCATTTCTACGTTGGGCCGATTCATATGCGTCGCGTGTCTTTTCATAACTCCACTCTCATATCCAATTTATTTATTGTCAACGGCTTTGGAATGTACATTTCATAGACATATTATTTTGAACTTAAGTATTAGTTCATTTTTTTGTTTACCCATTACATTAAGAGCTGTTTGTTTTGGTTTCGGCGCCAATGCGGGAACAGACACATCGCGGCAATATTTTATTTCACAAAACTAGTGTCAATGAGAGTTTTTATGTGTATATATAGTGGATCTTTAGACATAACTTCTGGACTTCTTGGCGGAAAAGTGAAGCGTCATGACTGCAGTTTTGTTTTATTTTCTAAAATTTGTGATATTTCTAACATTAATGTTTAATAACGGTGGATTATTAACTGTTAAGTGTTTGTGAACGTACATGAGTGTTGGTAAATGAAATAAAACAGTGCAACATAACTTTTCAAATTCTCTCAAGAAGTCCATGTGAGATCTCAGTATAGTCCCACATCTTTACTGAGGACTCAAGGGCTTA
This sequence comes from Musotima nitidalis, assembly GCA_949126915.1. Taxonomy (NCBI): domain Eukaryota; kingdom Metazoa; phylum Arthropoda; class Insecta; order Lepidoptera; family Crambidae; genus Musotima; species Musotima nitidalis. The sequence goes on along the minus strand of OX421418.1, from coordinate 10,170,953 downwards.
GGGGGAGGGGATCTCATTTACTATAATGTATATGATATTAATATATCTCTAACTTGACACTGGCTGAATGTGCAAACCGCACGAAACCATTATTTAAAAGAAGAAGAAGGCATAACTTCTTTGTCTATGCCACAAATGTAGAAAACTGGCATATTGCAGTGAATTGTGATTTTCCGTGTCGATTCAAAAACTCCCTAGAAGCCCTCTTGTCAAATCTTTACTATATTACTGAGGTTTTACTTAACTTTGACTTAACTCGACTATGACGGATTTTACTTCACTTTGAGTGTACTAAATGTCGAAAACTCTGCATTAATGCTAAGTTTGATTAATTATATTACTAGACACTGGCAAATACATTAAGCGAGTGAGCGTGAGTTTTAGAGTACATATCTAAAAAAAAAAGAAGAGCCTGTCTCACTATGTCCAAATAGGATCCTATTAGCGTTTCTTAGACAGATAGTAAATAAAAAACTGTAATTTGACGAAGATTAAGTCATTTGGTGAAATATGAGATCCTAATCAGACATTATGAAACTGTCAATTTATTATTTATAGTACTAGTACATCAAATTATGTCACGTAAAAAGATATAAGGTTATAATGAACCTCCAAAAGTTTTTTTTACCGAAGTCCACACATTGAGTCTATTTCATGTCAATGTCCACATAACAGAAAAGTTAGTGCAGTACCATCAACATTTAGGCTTATCATCAGTCGAGATAAGCATCGTTACTTTCAAAGTATCAGATAAAAACATAGCAGACATTTTCATCTAGCTCTTAACTAAACAGCGTACCATGAGTGCGTGACCAATATATATGTGGTCAGTATACCTGCACTTCACTTCAGAGGGCGTGGGTTTGATTCCCCCACAGGACGAATCTCTGAGTGCATGAACATGAATATTTGTTCTGGTCTGGGTGTTTTCCTATATATATTAAGTATGTATTTACAAAAAAACCGTATTTAAGTATGTTTATCCGTTCTTTAGTATCCATAACACAAATCAGTAATAATTATCTTGGAACTGAATAATTGGTGTGATTGTAAGATAATATTTATTTATATGTTATGGCAACACCAATCAATCGCCTGACTTATGAAATATATTATAGAACAAACCGAAAACAATATTCATACTAATCCACACTGATAAAGGTATGATTTAATATTGTTCAAGTCTAAAATTCAAACCCACAACCTCTAAATCTACTGAGCCATATCAGTGGTGATAATATTGTAATTTTTTTCGTAAAATTACCAGAAAAATTTTTCGTAGTAACTAAAGTGCTAAGTAAACAAATCAACTGTTATTGAAATACTATTATCTTCAATACGATGTCCATTTCTCCTTAGAATACCATAAAGGTCGTTTGTTTTTATTCACCGAGGGTGGTGGGCTCTTCCCAATAGCGTCCGAGATTGCAGGGGCATCCCCTACACGGACATAAACATCCCGTGATGAGTTAGCTAATTAAATTTTCTTCGCAAATGCGTTACCAGAATAAATAAAAATGTAGAGAAAGCTAACGTAAGAATAAGCGCATTATAAGATCTTTATTGTTCCTTGTTTTGAAATGTCGTTTATCTAAAAATGTGATTCACTATACTTTAATGGCATGATGCTAAGTGATCGAAAACGATCACTGAAGTAAAGCAAAGTCACAGTTGTCAGTATTTAAATGGGTGACCGTATGTTTGGCATTTAATATCAAACGTGCAACGAAAGGCACGCTAACTTGTTGATCCCAGTTATCTAGCAAAGTTAGAGGCTGAAATGGATGGCATAATTATATCATCAGGCCGCCATAAAGCTGCCTAAGTAAAGCCGGGTTCCGCGTGGTGCAGTATGGTCTGCGAGAGTTAGTTAGCGAGAGTTGGTTAGCGAGAGGAGGCTCCTGTTCAGCAGTGGGATGATAATGGGCTAATATAGTAATGAAAATAATATTGTCTGTTTTAAAGTTAAAGCATTTTTATGTTTCGTAGTATTAATAAATTAGTATTTACGTAAAGTTGACTTACAATGATAACGATGAAAGACTTATTTGGGATGTGGCGATAAAAACTCTTCCTCTATAAAACCCGCTCTAAGGCTGCTGTTACTTAATTAAAACCAAATTCAGATGAAGTCGGCCTTCTGTGATTACTTATGTATTGTTAGCCGCCGAGTTGCGTTAAGTAGCTACCTACTTGGACCGAAGTTTAATCGAATCGTAGCATCGTAGTCCGTAGTCTCGTAGCCTCGTAGTCCGTAGCAAGTTAGTTTGCTCTTGTTGACAAATTAAGCACTTGATCGCATTTTCTAAGCATGTATATGGATGTATATTATTATATATAGTATATGTGTATATCCTAGGAATTGAAGGTCCTACAGACACGTGTCGTGTAGAATTAGTTGCGCGGAAATTGTCACAAAGATATTTTGAATCCATCACTCGCGAGTATATTTATATTAATCAGAAAACATTTGTTTGTTTATACTTTTTTCATTAATAACATGTAACTCTCATTTCCTGTTGAAGCTTTTTAAAGTTGTTGTTTTGTTTACGCGTTTTCAAATATCTTCAAAAACAACTTCCGATATATACTGAATCCATTTAATCTTGTTTAGGAGTTCGGAAAATTCTTCGGGAGATCGACTGTTACAATCTGTCTTTTCATGTGACAGATAAACTCGAGTATTTATTTTTAACCGAGATATTTATGAAACGTAACGTGTGAGGTGTACAGGGATCCTACCACCATCTTTGGAGCCCACGCTAACCTCACCTGCAAGTGGTGCACCTGCCGATTAACGGACGAGGCTCTGACTAACATAAAAGTTTCCGCTAAGCGGCAATAGCCTCGCCACCTATTACGTGGGTCCAACAACACAATTGGCGATCTGCCTACCTCTTTGGGGAAACAGGCGTGATTGTATGTATGTAAATTTATAAAAGAGGAATCTCATCTTTTTTGATATGTTTTTTGTGCTATGATTTTTTATGAGAAAAGTTATATTTTATTTATATAATAACAACATGTTAATTTGTCTACACCCAAACATGAGGCCGATTTGATGAAAAGCGATCACAACAGTATATGGAGGCTTACAATATCAGGGACAAGTGCGTTGCTGTTGCTCTTTTGAAGCCGTTTTACCTCTTTCTAGATGAGCCCGATGTTGTAAACTCTTGGGAAAACCACGCCTGAAAGCTCTTTCCACAACCGACGATAGTTTTATTGATGAACCTTTGTACAAAAAAATTGGTCATATATCTTCGTTGTTCTCTATTATATTCAATTAAATGTGACGTTACAGTATTAGTTCTTTAATATTAGAATATATAAATATTTTCTGACTGTTTTACCAATTATTTAGTTCGAAGGGAATTATGCACCCTACCAAGACCTAAGGAGCCCAAGCCAATCTCACCTGCAAGTGAATAAGAATATGAAGCCCGGTAAGCGGCAATTGGCTCGCCACCTATTACGTGGGACGAACCATATGATTAGCGAAGTGTGGGCGTATGGTATGCCTCTGCCTACCTCTTCAGGGAATCAGGCGTGAATGTTTGTTTGTATGTATAATTATAATCATTAAGAACTTATGTTATGGATACTAAATAACGGATAAACATACATAAATATATTTTTTTGTAGATACATACAAAATTTAAATAGGAAAACACCCAGACCCGAAATAAATATTAATGTTTAAGCACATCGAACGAACCCACGACCTCAGTAGCGGAGTGCGGGTTTACTCGCCTCTACGCCAAATCGGTCGTCAAATAGTTATTAGGGACAGATGAACATACCTAAATATCGGTCTTAATCCTAACTATGCTTCTTACTGCGCTGGAAGATCTCAGCCTTTAGATATTCACTGCTGCACATAAGCTTTCCTCATTATTGTCTCTTTGAGCATGCATCTACCGGTTTCCCGCAGCCTAAAACAAGTCATTGGTTTGTGGTCGCCATTGGAAAACCTTAACGCCCCAGTATTTGTCGATTTTTTGAAAGTGGTCCTCTGCCCACTGCTACCGTCTCCCGCTGTGGGTGGAGCGGAAAGATGTCTGACTCTTACTGAATAAAAGCCATCCATGTTCCTTCCTGAGCCTGTTCCAGGGCCGCGTAACCATTTCAGACCCGCAATTCCCGCAACAATGCTACAGTTCTGCGACTTCAGTCACTCCAATTCTCCTCGCTGTAGTTCGGTCAAAATTAACTGGCACCCTAGTAAGATGAATTAACTGGGCCTTGCGATAATTTGATTGTTTTAATAGCGCTTTGTAAAAGTATCCTGTGGAGATAATAAATCTTGTTTATACATACTACAAGGGGTTCGCAATGGCATGCTTTATCGGACGATTCAAATCAATACTTAATCATCGACACAATATTATAGTTTTACAAGAAATTTTCTCTTATCTTTGTAGTTTTATGTAGTATTTCTTTGAAGATCATTTTACCCTAGTACAATTATTTGAGAAGAATGATAGGACATACACTCAACACAACGATATAGACATATTTGCATATGGCATTAGACATATCATTTATAAAATCCATTTAAAATCCATTATTGTTGCTTATATTATCATAATAATATTTTGTCATGATTTTTCTTATTTTTTTGTATCGACACTCTATTTGTATTTTTTGTGTTTATCTTGAATTTTATTTGTTGGACACTCTATTGCTATTCTTCAATTTTTATTATGTTCTCTAAAAAATATGTTTAGTTGACATTATTTGTATATTTTTCTTTATATTATTAAGTACGATTTTGCTTTGGATTTAATCTGTTAGCCAACATTCACAACACTACAGTATTAACAACATTAGCTGTGCTGACGACATGGTGATGCTGGCTCCAACTGTATTCTGATATTTTTGCCAACCAGTATGGGTCATGAGAGATCTATGAAAAGTCTTATCGACACTCCATTTCTCTGGGAAAGAATTGGTTTGAGATGATCCCTGTCAAATTCGCGTCTTAGAAGTTGGTTTAGTCTACCATCTAATAGAACTAAGTATACTGGCGATATGTTTTTGTTCAGCTCGTGTAATGCGTATAATATGAAGTTTACATTAGTCGTTCTCTTTCTCATAGGAATATCGTATTCTAAAAATATCAAAAAGTTATTTAGTATGAATGCTTTGAGACCGTTACCTATGTGCTTTATGCAATGGTGGAAACTTAATTTATATATGTATGGTATTCTAAGACACGCTATATTAATATTATATTGTATGTTTCCCGTATAATAAATAAATGACACCTGAAATAAATGATTGTTATAATAGGGTGACTAGTTAGGGTAAATGTTTCGTGGAAGAAATTGCTGTTAGGAATGAGGCTCACTGTTCTATACATTAGTTTATGTGATTTGTTTAGTTTTATTATTAAGTGTCTGTTCATTCATTCATTCATTCTATATGGGATCACCATAACTACATTGTTAAACTATTTGTATTGTTCTATTTGCGTTGTAAGGGTTTACAAACGAATTGAATATTAAATTCAAACTGGAAGATTAACAATGGTAACTAAAATCACATCAACGAATGAAATAACATAATGTTATTATACCGATTTGGACTGGCACGGGGTAATGAATTAGGCAAATCTTGAGCCAAACAAGGGAATAGCTCGAAAAGGTCTTGAAAGTTTAATGGAATCGAACGGGGCCGAGGGTAGTGGGAAGTTTGCGCGGGTGACAAATTGGGCACTTGACCCGCGCTCGAGCCTTCGAGTGCCTGTTCCTAGAGGACCGTAATAACTTTAACTAAAAGTAAACTATATTCCATTCCCTCTAATTTGTCCTGCCGGTACGCTGCCGAGCACTTTTTCCACGGTATCAAATTAACATCTGTTTGTTTAGAAGTTTAATTTTGCTCCCGGGAAGTTTTTACGATGCGAGACGCCTTACGTTAATTGGGAAAAAGTATAATTCGCAGAATAAAGATGTGGTCGCGGAGAGAATTTACAATGATAATTAAAACAAAACAAAAATGAAATATTTTTTACTGTCGACCCATTTTACTTCTTTACTTTTTCCAACGTGTAATTTGGTTCTTATAGCTATATTTTATCCATTGGTCTTTAATCTACTTTAAATGTATAATGATTGATAGTGATTAATCGTCGATTACTGTTAAGTTATAAAAACCATTTCAATACATAAAAGTATTATGTATGTAGAAGCGCTTGTAGCTCCACGGTGCTCGGTGGTCGGAAACGATCACCAAAATAAGGCAGAGTTTACAGAGGTCAGTCCTTGGATGGGTGCCCGTTTATGTGGCATTTGATATCGAGCGCTTCCGTGCTTCGGAAGACACGTTAAGCTGTTGGTCCTGGTTATCACTAAATGTAGTCGCTAAGCCATGTAAGAAGTCTAACAGCAAGACGCCATACACCTTCCTCCGCCAATCCGCACTGGGTCAGGGTGGTGGAGTATGACCCAATACCCTTGCACCTTGATATGTGATAGGAGGCTCGTGCTCAGTATTGGGACGTTAATGGGTTGAGATGATGATGATGATGATTATATATGTTACGAATCATATGCGGCCCTGAAAAGGGCCTTTTAGTTTCATCACACACGGCCCAAAATATTATAAGTATGTGCAAGTGGTGTTGATAATAGTTTATTTAAGCGCACTCTCCTCTGATTCTGCGTGCCAATTGAATGTCTTAAGGCACAATGGAGACGCGCTTAGCGTGAATCGCGCACAGGTTGGTGTCCTCGAAAAGGTCGATCAGAAAAGCCCCGCTGGCCTTCTGGAGGGCCATCACGGCGGAGTCCTGGAAACGGTCTTGGAGTCCTTTAATACGTTCTTAAGCTTAGCATGTAGTTAGAGTGTAATTATAAGAATGCAACTTTAATTATTAGTAACATAGAAAATTTGTTTAAAATGCCACCCGCAATGTGCACTAACGTGTACATCTTGGCCGTGGTGTGAATTTATACTCTTAGAAATGCACGAATGTAGTCTATATACGCTGCTGGGCTTTCGTGACTTGTGTCAACCAGTTCTTGCAAGCCACTATCGATGCCGATCGTTACCCCACTTCAGAATCATACTTTCTTGCAACATTTCAACAACGACTACAACATAACCTTAGTTACTCTTTACATGTTTACAAAAACACAATGTGGAGTTCAAAGTCATTTAAATATCTCGAAGAAGTACTCTAGAAAGCTTCTCAGTGGTGTACCTTTGAATAGATTTAAAACAATTATGAGGCAAAATAATAGCTGGACGGCGGCCGGCGTCGGCGGCGTCGCAATATTATTTAGCAACACAACTCTGCGTCTCAAGTCTCGCCCTCCTTACTTTAAAATAGAAAACCTCCCCAGGGATTCTCCATAATTTAATTTTTACGATGCCGTATTGTTAAGAGATTTTAGCCTTTGTTTTATGTAAAACTTCTTGTGTTTTTCATAAAAGGAAATAGAATAAATATCACACTTATTTTTGTTGTAATTAGTGCGTTCTTTTTTACAAAGAACGTAGCAAAGTGAGCTAGATGTACAGACAAGTTCACCAAAGTTGAATTAGGCATCTGACTGTTAATATCGAGTTTGTGGTGTTGATATAGAGCACTTCTTTTCGATGAAACGTCGTTGAGCTTTAGCTCCTGATTATTCCTCGAAATTATGATTGCAATTGCGTGGCTAGAAAGTTTATGATAAAAGTCTGTTGCAGGTCGTTAGGCGGATCTATCTTAACTCAACCATAACGTGAGAAGAGGTAGGATGTAGGGTAGAGAGGTAGAGGTAAGAGACCTTGACTTTATAGAAGTGTATATTTAAAAGGTATATTTTTGCATACGAATATATGGCTATAGAAGGAGTTACAATGTCGAACAAAATTATATTTATTTAAATCCAGCAATCGTATAACTATTCCGAGTTAGAAAATTATAATTCTTATTTATCTTAGTTAACATATCTATCAGAAGTGTGAAATGGAAAAAAGGAAAGACAAAGAAGTATGGTATGTAAAAGTAGACGATTATTAAAACGTACTCCTGTATACTTTTATACATAGATACGGTTGCTACTCGTCTGATGGTGAAATAAAAATGTTATTACTTCGTTTAACATCGCGGTAAAATTGATATAACTCCGAGCATTCTTTGTCGGCACTTCTCCGTTTCATTTAGAGGACTTTTAACAACCATCTCAGCCATAATATATTTTTTTATGAAGAAACCATAGCTTTGGAAAATGTTGAAGGGACTCCTTAAGTAAATTTGCAATTATTAGGGATGTTTGTGTGAGCGAATTTTACGGCTTGAACCTTAAGTTTAAATTATTTATTTCAGTATATAACTTCGAAGTTGTATTGGTACATAGTAATAATCATAGCATATTTAGACCATAGTAATTAAATATCCTTAGTGTGAAAGTATGTCTGTCTGTGCATATTTCGCGGCTATGCCACCGAGAAGAGTGTGATACTTATTTTTTCTTGTGTGTGACACGTTACAATGACTACATCCTGCCTGATAGTAAGCAGTCGATGCAGTCCACCCGCTTATAGTGGCCTTTAAAATGCCGTTTCACGCTCCGCTTAAAAGACCCTGAATTATAGGAATTAGGAAACACATAAGTCAGCAGCGAATTCGAATTCTTTGGCGAATAAAACTGTGCCCGGTAAGCGGCAATAGGCTCGCCACCTATTACGTGGGACCAACAAAATAATGTGGGCGTATAATATTCCTCTGCCTACCCCTACGGGGAAACAGGCGTGAATGTATATATGTATGTATGTAATTTCAGATAATTGTAAAGAAACACTTGCAGTTCTTTGAAATGCATATAGCTATTTATTGCAGCAGATCGTCAGAGATCGCTGCAATAGCGGCGTTCAGTGTTTCGTAACTTTCTATAATCTTTCAAACAATACAATAAAAACGACAAGTTATCGCCACGACTCATCCACAAACTTAACATCCCCAAGTGCTCTTAGAACCGAACAAATCGTACACTGTTTGGAGTGCAACTCGATTTCTACCCGCTAGTTAAAGTTACGAACTCTCATATGCTTGGAACAATCAAACTTTATTCCTTCAGACATAGAGATTAAAATTGAGAGAGCTCCGCGAGGCTGCAGAGTTTTAAACATTCCTGATCGGAAGCTCTGAAGAGCTCATAAAACACTCATACAAGCCCATACAGATCAGATTTTTCTTCTTCTTTTGTGTTTGCGAGCTCGCCTCGTAGGTTTATTGGGTCGACAATAGGTTCCAAATCTGAAAATTGATGTAGGGTGGGTACTTGAAACGTTGGAGTGAATTTGCTGTCACAAAAACTCGATGGGAAGGAATACTTCATGCATTGTGGAAATCAATTGTGATATAAAAACTACGCTAAACTCAAATAATTTAATATGTTTGTAATAATGTAGCAAAAATAACATAAGCCTATTAACTCAAAATATTTCATTTGTCTAATTGGCTACACTAGCGCATTTTTTTAAATTGTTGCAATAATGTGTACAACAGTTGTAATATTTATATTATTATGTTAGAGGCGTCAAAAGGCTGCTTGGCAAATTATAAATGCAGGACGCCTACCTGGATATACGTACATCACGGTAATAGTACATCACAGCAGTGAAGAGACGGTAATTGGAATCGGCAGCGATAAAGATTACAATTGTATGTTAAAAGCCATGTTGAAGGTTATATCCGGCGGTTTAATAAATTGTACCAAAATATCTGCCTTTGCCAATCCAATCTGGATTGACATTTAATTTCATTAATAAACCAAATTTTGAGAATATGAAACATATCTGATGTTAATAAACATCACATACATTAACTGACTTACATTGGGTTGTTCCGGAATCCACTCACTAGTTAACAAGTGTGCTACGAAGAATTAGTCGAGATGAAATTTAATTTTATTCATGACACCGTAAGAGCAAGCGAGTGCGCGATACGTCACAGTAACTCAGTTGGAACAGTTAAAAGTTTTTCCGCGTAGAGCGAGCGGATCCGCCGCCAGAGCGGGTCGGAGCGGGATAAATGATTGATGGCGGACCTTCAAGTATAAACTCGATTATCCGTTGAGACGGGAACAACTTACAAGTTTTATGTAACGATGGATCAGGATTATTTGAAACTTTCCCTCTTGAAAAACCGACTCATGACAATCATATTTGAGTTGAATATCAATGATGGGCATGTCCTTGGGGGTAGAAGGCCGCTTGATGAACTGTTTCTTGACTTACTTTTTCTAATAAACATTGTGAAGTATTTTCTGTACAAGGAATTTATCTTATTTTTGTTGCCTGATTTGAATCAAATTTTACGATATAGTGTCGTTTGAAAATGTTAAGGCTATTTCGCTGTAACATTGTAATTTTATTTATAGTCATACTTTGCTTCTTTTCTTTAAAAAAGACATTTTAAAATTTGTAGCTTTGCCGTTGTGTTCTTACACATAGAATGTATATGTTTATTTCAATTTATCAATCACTAACTTCTTCTAGCATGATCGGTATTTGATGTTGTCTTATAAGACTTGTTTCCGTAAAAAATTGCCTTCCGTCGGTTTTAGTTTATTTCGTGTCACACATAGAAGCCCCTTAACAACAGACCCGTGTAAAGGCGTGTAATAGAATTAACGAACAAACAAACTTAATGCTACATTTATAAGCTTTATAAACATGACAATGAATAAAATTTATTTTACTATAAGAAACTTTAATTCGACACCTATATATATTGGTCTTATTTTATAAACGGTACATAATATCATACAAAGATATTTATTATGATAGATACTTATATTAGAGATAAGTTTACTACGTTATTAGCACTTTTTGTTTATTTTTTAATTTAAGTATCCTACCTACTAGAATGCACTTGTTTAATGTCATTAAAGCTACATGCACGCAACTCATGTCATTCAAACGTTCAAATCAACATACATACATACATTCACGCCTGTTTCCCCGAGAGGGTAGGCATAGGCATATTATACGCCCACAGTTCGCCAAGTATATAGTTGGTCCCACGTAATAGGTGGCGAGCCTATTACCGCTTACCAGGCATGTTATGTTCGCTAGAGCCTCGTCCGTTGATCGGCAGGTGCACCACTTGCAGATGAGGTTGGCTTGGGCTCCTTAGGTCTTGGTATATACTATACACCCAATTTTCAATGTATTCCCATCAAATGTACATGATATCTTTTCCAAATATCAATTTTTTCCGTGGACCTCAATAATAGCGTGTCTAGCTTGGCTAGAGTACTCCGCCGTCGTAGCAAAATTGTTTCCCCGTTTATTATTCCGAGTTTTAATCAAGAAGAAGCGAATAAGATGTCTGTGAAACGTCTACAAAATGTCCACGTCTCGTCGTCGCACTGGAGTGATCCATTTTATATATTGAGGAATAAAAATTCATCTTTTTTCTAGATTATATTAGCTTGCTGACCGAGGTATTTTACTGATTGAGGTAAATACCTCAAAATTTTGAAGACAAACTAATTTTAGTTTGTCTTCAAAATTTTGTTCATTTCCTACCATGTAGTCGTTCTTGAAAAATAAATTTCTTTATAACACATTGACATCTGAGTCTACTACTGGGTAAAGACCTTTTTTCCATTAACCAATGTGAGGAACATCCAGGTGTCCATACTCCGTTGCGGGACTGTTCGATAGGGTTACCGCAGTCATGGTGTTACAGGCTGAAGAAGAAACGTGGATGGTTTTTAGTCAGTCAAAGTCTGACACACACTTCCCACAGCGGAAGACGGTCATTTTATGATTTTCCATTAAAAAAAAAATGTGTTTACACTCCACTAGGTGGGCTAAGCGCAGGGCCAGGTTTATGGGATCCAGCTATAATATTTTTTTAAGACGCTTAATAGGGTATCTGACTTGGCTTAGCAACTACCACATATTAACATACGAACGGCTGTCACCCATCTAATTACAGGCCTCTGTAAACTCTGCTTAACTTTGTTAATTCTATCAATTGATCTTCTACACGAGCGCATAATAATATATGTTCTAAATTAGTATTAGTAATAGTCATCATCTCAGCCCGTTAACGTCCCACTACTGAGCACGAGCCTCCTCTCACATATCAAGGTGTGAGGGTATTGGGTCATACTCCACCACGCTGACCCACTGCGGATTGGCGGAGGCAGGTGTATGGCGTCCTGCTGTTAGAATTTATCAAGCCGCCCATTAGGCCCCTAACATGGCTTTACGACTACCACATTTAGTGATAACCGGGACCAACGGCTTAACGTGCCTTCCGAAGCACGGAAGCGCTCGATATCAAGTGCCACACAAACGGTCACCCATCCAAGGACTGACCTCTATAAACTCTGCTGTACTTTGGTGATCGTTTCCGACCACCGAGCACCGCAGAGCTACGAGCGCTTCCTTAGTAATAGTAGTAGTAAGTAATTAGTAAACACTAATTGTAGATCACATCAGAGTTTTTAAGTTTAACATTGTGTAAAAGCTTTTGCTCAAACAAGCTAAACAGCTAAAGGATTTAGTAATAATTTGCCACGTGTAGTATTAATGTAGTATATTGTTAATGGGTGTATAGGGATCTTATCAAGACCTAAAAAGCCCAAGCCAACCTCACCTGCAAGTGGTGCACCTGCCGATCAATGGACGAGGCTCTAGCGAATATATTATAACAGTGTCCGGTAAGCGGCAATAGGCTCGCCTATTATGTGGGACTCTATAGATGTCAAAGTGTGGGCGTATAAAATGCTTCTGCCTACCCCTTTTGGAAAAAAGGTCTTAATTCCCTCAACAAAACACTATTAGCACAAAACAGACGACGACGACAGTGCGGAAGCTTTATAATTTTCATTCGATTGTTTGTAAGCTCTGTGATACTTTTAACTCGATGAAAATTCAATCGAGCAGTACATATTCGAGTCAAGTCGTACAAGAAGATATAAAGCGGTTGTGCTTTTCTCATTTATAGTTAATCCTATTTGATATATTGGTCCATTAGGAGCGCTGTCCCGGGTACTCGCCGAGATTGTAAGGAGATTCCGCTGGAGGGAGAACACCTTTTGTCACACTGAAATTTGAACAGAATGTTATTTTTATGCCACGTTTATATTTTTTTATAAAAAGTGAAATACTTTATTTGATTCTTTCCTTATCAATCGTCGAATGACAAAAAATATTTCAAATGTGCCTAGGTGTATTTTACTTCACGTGAAACTAAATATTGTTTTGTCATCATCAATTCATTTAGAGAGTATAAGTACTACTCGAACCAAGGCCTCTCACAAAGCAAGGTGACAAGGATTCCAGTCCTTAATTCGTTTCGCGGACCTCTATCGGATTTGTGGAAGCAGGTCTGTGTATGTTCTGCTGTTGATTATTTCAAGCCAAGCCATATAGGGCTTCTAACTTAGCTCAAGGACCATCTAAATTACTTAGCTATAGTGACAACTTCACATATCTTCTGAAGCACGGAAGAGCTCGATGTCGAATGCCACGAAAACCGTGTTTAATTTTTGAGATCGTATCGAAACAAATACCGTGCAGCTACGTTCGCTTCAAAAAAATGATAATTTTAATGACTGACATTATAAATAGCGCGAAGTTACATACTGCTTGTCCTTTGACTATACATTTTCCGGCCATATTATCCGTTCATAGGACACGAAGTGGCGAAGGTTATCTCTGCTTTTCTTGTAGAAACAGAATTTAATAATGATATTCGGTATTACAGGTGTAATAAGTCCTGAGGTTGTACAATACCGACTTATGAAACCTACTTACGTTACAATAGCAGTGAATGCGTACTTTATGTTGTACACTTAAACAAAATTTTTAAATTTAAAATGATTGTTGTTGAATAGCTTATTTAAAACCACAAGGAGAACTACTTTCATAATATTATTTATTGCTGTATAATATTTTTCACCACTTGCTAGTAAAGTGGGTTTTCGGAGGAAGTGTCTGACTGGCTAAGGACCACCATCGTATATAAAAACACTTCTGTTTAAGATTTTAACGAGCTTAATATGCGAATGAGGGATACACATCAAATATGAATCTTAATTTCCTTCAATAAAAGTAACTTAACAGTTAAGGAACTAAGAACTTAATTGACAAGCTACTTCCGATGTCAAATATAGCTGTAATTCGGAAGGTACGTAAATGTGGCAAAATAGTGTTTTCGGATGACAATAAACTGTTTTTGATACCATCAAGCTGAACTGATAATGTATAGAAATCACTGTGGACGCTCTCTACCCCATCGAGGGGACGTCGGACTATGAGGCACATATCTAAACAGCTAAACTAAACAGATAATGGTGCTTATAAATAGATAGTATACCTCTTCAAAAACTATTTTTTTTGCAATTTGGTTTGGTTTGACGATGTCCTCTACATTATTAGATGTATTAAATGTTTTTTATTCGAAAATAACTTGGAAAATCACATTGTTCAATCAGGTGTTGTGTGTGAAAAAATATCCGATAAGTTAAACAGTACTGTCACTGCCGATATATTGTGTTCGAGAACAAAATGAAAGTCATTCGATAAAGCAATCTAAACTGAGTCGGTCTCAATATCGCACGCATTTTATTAAACGTCTCCTTCGGCGACGGTATTTACAAAAATAAAACTCAATATACGCTTATCACGACCCGGTTTCAATTTATTTTGTTTGTACGCTTCCTTTTGCTTGACAATAAAGGCGAAGGGGAGCCTTTAAAAGTCGGTTTTAAACGTAATACATTATCAAAGTGGCGGTGCTTTAAAGCTTTTCTCGGTATCGTCGCGGGCGCGTCACGTATAAATGATTGATGGGCTCAGTGACGTCACACGGTGCTATCATGCGAGACTTTCACTTACTTGATATATATTTTTCATCCTACGCTTCGCTACTTCTTGACCTACAAATTGCTTTTATCTCATTTGGAACAGAGGTCTTATTGAAAGATTTTAAAAAATCAAATCACAAAGTCTTATCTATAGTATGCATTTGCCTTGACTTGTTTAAAAGCAGGAGTGCTTGCAATATTCTCAAATTTGTTGCTATAGCAGAACTTGACTGAGCAAAGCTATGCTACTTTTTTTGTACAAATACACTAAAATGAGTGAGTGAAAGACCTAAAAATTCTGGTAAGTAGACACTTTTAGTACAAATGATACTTAACACCTAGCTTCTTTATGTGGCTGATTGAAGATCACGAATCCGATCCCGTGAATAGTCCCAAAACTTTAGGCAGATATGACTTCGTGATCACATTTATTAACAGTTAAAATAATAGCGCAGCCCCAAACACTGCCGCATAATAATAAAAAGGTAAGGCTGTAATGAAATTCCAATAAACATTGTTAGCCCCTGTTTTGTATCCCAGCCCCGAACCATCATAAACAAGGTTCGCAACAAAAGTTTCCCAATACGGACTCGCTGTTGTTTGTGCATCATTTACTTATTTCAAAATATTCAAATTATATTTCATATATCGTGTTCGGAGGGCTGGAACCTTTCGCATATCACACGTTGCGTTGGCTTTGAGCAAAACTTTAAAGAGCCGCAAAGGTTCATTTGAATGGAACTTGGTGTATAATTTGCATACTTATTTACATTATCTCGGCAGCACACAAGTGGGGGGCTTTTCATTATCAAATTCGCAACACGGGGGAGGAGACGTTCGCAAACGGAATACAAAGTCGAGCTTGGAAGTGATTATCAACAAATTCTATGCAAAAATAGCACCCGATTAACAGAGCAATAAAATGAAGCTTTTCGAACAAAAAAAACTATAGAGATGTCTTTAAAATATACAATGGAAAATCGCCAATAATTATATTTTTAGAGGCATATATATTACTCCCATATTTCGCCCAATTATATTTTTGGTCCCACATAATAGGTGGAGAGCCTATTGCCGCTTATCCCTTTAGGATCCCTATACAACTTTATTTTTAATATCATGTGGTAATAATAGGTTGGGGAAAAAGTCTTTTCGTATTTTTGTATGAAAAGTCAAGACATTTTTTTCAAAGTTTATTTACATTTATTTACAATATATATGTACCGTTTTGTTGAATAACTTTCTGCCATTTTGTGGGCAGAGACATTATCCCGTTACTGTAGAAACTTTGGGACTTCTGATCAAAAAAACGGGACAAATAGTTTTGGCAGTCCTCTCTTGAGGTCAACCTTACAGAACCTAAAGAATTCTGCAGAGACCGAAACAGGTGAAAATCTGAAGGCGCAAGGTCAGGGCTATATGGTGGATGCACTAGGACCTCCCAGTCGAACTCTCTTAATTTTTGCTGAGTGGCTAAAGATGTGTGTGGTCTAGCGTTATCGTGATGAAAGACCACACCCTTCCTGTTGATCAATTCCGGCCGTTTTCTCTCGACTGCTTCCTTTAATCTCATCAGTTGCTGGCAGTAAAGATCAGAATCGATGGTTTTGCCGGGCGGTAAAAGCTCATAATAAACAATGCCCTTCCAATCCCACCATACACACAGCATCACCTTATTTCGTGTTAGGCCAGGTTTGGCCACAGTCTGTGAAGCCTGGCCAACTTTCGACCACGACCTTTTTCGCACGTTCTTGTCGTACGTGATCCACTTTTCATCGCCAGTTATCAATCTCTTCAAAAACGGCTCGGTTTCATTACGTCTCAATAATGAATCGCAAATGAGTACACGGTTCATTAAGTTTCTTTGAGTGAGCTCGTGTGGCACCCAAATATCGAGCTTTTTTGTGTAACCAGCTTTCTTCAAATGGGTCAAAACTGTTTTGTGGTCAATTCCCAGTTCTTCAGCTACATCGTAACTACTAATATGCCGATCTTGCTCCACTCTTTCAAAAATGGCGTCCATTTTATTCGTAACAGGGCGACCAGAGCGAGGTGCATCTTTAACATCAAAATTTCCGGACTGAAAACGTTTGAACCAAATTTGTGCTACTCTTACTGATACTGCATCAGGTCCATAAACATCACAAATTTTTTTCACTGCTTGAGTTGCATTTTTGCCTTTTTTATAATAAAATTTTAAAATGTATCGAATTTCTTCATTAGATTCACTCATTTTAACGGAGAGAAAAACAAATGAAAAATAGCGGAAAACAACTTTTTTTTATTTTTTTCTTTTCTTTATAATGGAACCTTTTTAATGTTACCAAAACCAGCCAGACACAAATAGTACAGTCAAAAAAAAATTATAATAAGTTTATACCTACGTTATGCGAAAAGACTTTTTCCCCGACCTAATACATACATGACATAAACAAATTTATCTTCGTGATGCCGTAGCAGTCATACAATAATTTAAACCTGTTCCGATACAATGGATTCTAGCTAGAATAGTTTATTTGAACTTGAGCTTGAACACTTTATAAGCATTACGTCAACAACTTTTTTTTTCTATTAAGAACACCGAGAGTATAAAAAAATTTAAACAGAGCCCGCGCCGACATAAAGTCTTTCTAAACTTTATGTCAGTAGAATTACAGTTTAATTTGTTGTCGAATAAAAATACTATCTACTCGTACTTAATTGATCGATTCCATTTAATTCCATGCATGATCCCTAATGATATAATAGGTTGGGGAAAAAGTCTTTTCGTATTTTGTATGAAAAGTCAAGACATTTTTTTCAAAGTTTATTTAAATTTATTTACAATATATATGTACCGTTTTGTTGAATAACTTTCTGCCATTTTGTGGGCAGAGACATTATCCCGTTACTGTAGAAACTTTGGGACTTCTGATCAAAAAAACGGGACAAATAGTTATGGCAGTCCTCTCTTGAGGTCAACCTTACAGAACCTAAAGAATTCTGCAGAGACCGAAACAGGTGAAAATCTGAAGGCGCAAGGTCAGGGCTATATGGTGGATGCACTAGGACCTCCCAGTCGAACTATCTTAATTTTTGCTGAGTGGCTAAAGATGTGTGTGGTCTAGCGTTATCGTGATGAAAGACCACACCCTTCCTGTTGATCAATTCCGGCCGTTTTCTCTCGACTGCTTCCTTTAATCTCATCAGTTGCTGGCAGTAAAGATCAGAATCGATGGTTTTGCCGGGCGATAAAAGCTCATAATAAACAATGCCCTTCCAATCCCACCATACACACAGCATCACCTTATTTCGTGTTAGGCCAGGTTTGGCCACAGTCTGTGAAGCCTGGCCAACTTTCGACCACGACCTTTTTCGCACGTTCTTGTCGTACGTGATCCACTTTTCATCGCCAGTTATCAATCTCTTCAAAAACGGCTCGGTTTCATTACGTCTCAATAATGAATCGCAAATGAGTACACGGTTCATTAAGTTTCTTTGAGTGAGCTCGTGTGGCACCCAAATATCGAGCTTTTTTGTATAACCAGCTTTCTTCAAATGGGTAGAAACTGTTTTGTGGTCAATTCCCAGTTCTTCAGCTACATCGTAACTACTAATATGCCGATCTTGCTCCACTCTTTCAAAAATGGCGTCCATTTTATTCGTAGCAGGGCGACCAGAGCGAGGTGCATCTTTAACATCAAAATTTCCGGACTGAAAACGTTTGAACCAAATTTGTGCTACTCTTACTGACACTGCATCAGGTCCATAAACATCACAAATTTTTTTCACTGCTTGAGTTGCATTTTTGCCTTTTTTATAATAAAATTTTAAAATGTATCGAATTTCTTTATTAGCTTCACTCATTTTTACGGAGAGAAAGACAAATGAAAAATAGCGGGAAACAACTTTTTTTTATTTTTTTCTTTTCTTTATAATGGAACCTTTTTAATGTTACCAAAACCAGCCAGACACAAATAGTACAGTCAAAAAAAATTTATAATAAGTTTATACCTACGTTATGCGAAAAGACTTTTTCCCCGACCTAATATATCACTTGAATTTTTATTTAGTTTTACAAATCATGACCACAAAACAAATAATCGATTCACTTAATCGGGTGTTATGGTATTAATACTACTAAAGTTTTACCCTGTGTACTTACTATTCTTATACTTAGTTATTCGGTAACTGTTTGTCACATAACTTAGTAATCTTAAAAATGCAAAAGTGACATACTACTGGGCCAACTTCGATAGACAATTTAAAAAAAAAGCTTGACAATACGGTACTTAGGCTATAATAATATATGTACTTGTAGTCTATATAACATAATTTAAACTGTAAGATATTAGGGTGAAGACATGGATGAAAGCTAGTAAATGAAATAATAATAAGTAATGCACATATATGTTTTCTATAACTACTAACCAACGAACTTAAAAATTAATAAACTTAATTCCTGGAGCTTAACAAACATTTCTCTGATTGAGATGCAATTCCATCCATTTTTTACGAGGTTTTATTGTCGGGTGGTGCTCGTGAAGATAATTAAATTCAACCCTTGACTCTGCCGGGCAAAGGAAAGTCGTAAATTAGAAAACTAAACTGTGCGGATCTCACCCCGGATTCAATTAGCTGCTAATCATATCTGGAGGGTGTGAGAGGATCGATAGAGCTACCCTTCCGCACATTCACCGCCGAATTTTCTATCCTGTTGAAATGTGATGGAATAGTTTAGTTAATTACTTTTGTGTTCTAATACAATTTGGTGAAATATTGTTTGATTATTGAAAGAAAGTTTGAAGAGCTCTCTGGATCCTGATAAGGACTATTATGTTAGCAACAATCGCGAGTTGCTGAGGTAAAACTTAACTTGGACTTTTGCGATATTAAAATATTGTTTTATCGTACATTTGCACTGAAGTATATCTGGAAACAGTAATGGTAAAAAAGGACGGCCTCTCATGAAGTGTGGGAAGCCGGTGATTAGAAGAGGCTTAAAATCGATATAAGTGGAAAATATTGGAAAAGCAGTTCAGCAGTGGATATCTAATATCTAGAGTATAATATAATATTATATTATATGGTATTTTTTTTGAATTATATGACTTATGTCTTGATTAAAAAAGTATCATTTAAAAACATGTTTTTCTTAAGTTGAAAAATGCATAACTACACATTCACGTTAAAATCAACGTCGAAAGTGTTTACATCATAAACATCAAGTACACATTTGCATTTTCATCGTATCGGTGAAAGCATTTCCGAATAAAAATACGTGCATTTTGCCGTGCACTGGAAAAGCAGTCGCGAAATGCATGCTCTTCGCGCGCACTATGTGATTGCGATCCCTTTTCAAGATCGTCTCAGGCCTTTCAGCTATCTATCGTCTCGTTGAAATGTTGCTAACTCATTCAAGCGTGAACTTCCTTCAATGCATAGATACCTGTCACATATGCAAACGCGAATAGGTTCCATGTTGTACGGGCGTTACTTAGGTACGGTCGGTCTTAGATGTAGCTGTGAGTACACTTTGGTACTATGTCGCACTAATTATTACTAATTTAAACTTTATTTTAAATAGGTTAAATGTCACTTACTGAGCTAAAGTAACAAAGGCTTAGTCAGCTGAATGAGGCTGACTGTGCATTGATCCCATCTTAAGCTACATGGAGAATGTCCTTGTAGGATAAACATACTTGTTTTTTTTCTGCAAATAATTAATTTCTATATAAATTACAATATACGTAATAATATATATATAATAAATGCAAGAAAAATTTATTATACACTGAAATATTTGTCCAGAGAGGGACAAGCCTATGAACATGGTTAAGTTTGCACCGCCTAAACAAATTTTATTAATTCTAAGCTTTTAGTTTGAAAATTCAAACTACACGCAAAGTTTAAATAGAGGTCTGCTTATATATCTAATCAAGATACCAAGCTACTTTTCTAAATAGTCGAGTCACTAGCAAGGGGCGAACTATGCAGTTACCGTAAATAGTTGGAAAGGAACGCGTTGTTATCACACGCCGGCGC
The DNA here is from genome assembly GCA_949126915.1 of Musotima nitidalis. Taxonomy (NCBI): domain Eukaryota; kingdom Metazoa; phylum Arthropoda; class Insecta; order Lepidoptera; family Crambidae; genus Musotima; species Musotima nitidalis. The sequence continues at coordinate 10,150,101 of OX421418.1, read as the reverse complement.
CCAAGAATGCAAACTATAGAAAGTTCGTCTCACGATCAGGCCACACAAACTACCAGCGAACACCAAGCTATTGACCTGAGCTTCCGACTTCACACAGACAGCTTTTAATATCACGAAATTGCCTTGACATCATTTAGCCGCTGCAAATATTACTTTAATCCAACAGCAATAAAGTTTAAGCGTCTGAGCTTGCTAGGAATGCAATAAAACCTTTAGAAATTAAAGACGCACAGTGAAAGTCTTCGCCATTTCTTTCTAACCAAGGTCAGGTGGGACAGGAGTAAAATACTGTTGTCTCCTTCTCAAGGATGTCACGGTTATATTGCGGAAAGGCTGCAAGACGATGGCGATGAAAATTCTTGGTACCTCAATGTTATCTTACGAGGTGGTTTACGTTTAATATTATGTTATCACTGCGATATAATAAAATTCAGGCAGTCAGTAGTTTATGGTGCACACAATAACATTTATGGAGGTGCCTAATTTTCAAACTGCTTATGTTCTTTTGAGCAAACTTTATAGGTGGAAGTACATTTTTATTTACTTTCCATAGTTAAAGCCTTAATTGCCTGTTAATAGGTGTTATTTCAATTCGTTGATAGATAAATACTAATTAAATATTGTTTTTCGGGACTTGAAAGAAATCCAAGGCGTCATCGGTGAGATACAGCCACATCTCCGTGCATAAGTCATGGAAAATTTATTAAAAAGAGAAATGGCCAATCATCGGAACTGTGGGGGTCACTTGACGGATATTTTATTCTATACTTAATCGGAACGACATGTTCTTTACAATACAATAAAAATATCACAACTCTGTCATAATATACTTGTTTTTATTATAAAATAAAAAAGTGCACTCTTACACCCTTTATAATCAATACATCTGAGTCTGAAGTTCTAGATATATCGTATATTTTCATCATAAGTCTTTACCATTTCACTGCTGGACATAAAATTTTTAAATTGCGCGCCATCGGGCATGATCCTTGACCACTCAAATGACGGCGCCGTACACCACTTTTGCCTTACCGCGATTTCCACTCGAGTACCCGTTGTTTTTGATGGTTTTGCGGCTAACATTGCCATCCCACTGCTACTTCAACCTGCTATGATATACATTAGATACTATTGACACTAAAAATCAATAATAACTGTTATCGCCGCCCTGGGACATAGCATGCTCAAGAAGGAACATGAATGGTTTGTAGTCAGTAAAAGTCTGACACAACCTCCCCCTCCACCCACAGCGGGGTGAGGTCATTTTCGATCATTTTTGATTTTCCATCCGACAAACAAATAATTAATCATATTTTTATTTAAATACAGATGAACTCTATGTCACCTTCAAAATGTAACAGCTTTGAACCACTAATCATTAAACAGTCATACTACTTTTATTTGTACTATAAACCCGTACCAAGACCTATATCACTATGATAGCGACGGTTCTTTTATATGTCCACTTTTTACTACTGCCAAAGTACATTGAGGTCATCAACAGTAAAATTATTTCAGAATGTATACTGAACCTTATCATGTAAGTGTTTAGTGCCACTTTAGTTAAATGATGCTTTCGTGATATGCTGGGCAATGTACACGTCGACTTAGGGCGGGGTCGGAGTCCCAGTAAAAGCGATTTTATTGCATCCACGTGCCGTATGAAAGGTGGCGGAGTTTCCTCATAGTAAACAGTGGGTTTTCCGTACAAATAAGATGCAAATATTTATTAAAATATGAAACTTCAATTTATTTTCGTGTAGAAACTAAACTTAAATACACGCTTATGAAATACATCAAATTATATGAAATAAAGTGCAAAATAATTCTTATAATAAACTAAAAACAATAGTGAACATCAAAATATAATAGTATTATTATTATGTGACACCTATTTTTGTATATCGATATAATTCTTTCTTGTAGTTTATATTGTATCGAGCTTGTGAATTATTTTTCACTTTTTAGTTTGATGTGTCGTGATTATATATGTTATACATTATGTATATGTTATTTTTTTTCATTTATACTTATTTTTCACTTCTTAGTTTTCAGAGGATACGTGAGGAAATCATTTAATACTGGGAATTCAGATCGAGATAGTGATATATAATTATCAAATTATATATATAGTATTGTCACTGGTTCTTGATAAGTGTACAAAGTTTAAATAAAATCTGTCCGTTTAAACCATCAAACGTACAGGTGAAACTAATGAAAGCGTGTTAGGTTTTTAGTTAAAAAAAAAACATAATTAGGAAGAAACTTATTAGTGTTGCTGTAGATATATGTATGTCCAATTATAATTAAAGCAGAATTACGCATGCTATGGCAGCCTGTAATTAGGCCAGTTTAATACTCTTATGTTTTCAGACTTGTTCGTGAACATATGATATTGTATACTTTGGTTGTTGTCCATAGAAATATAAAACTTGTCTTATCTGAACTTTAGATACATTACCCGCCCTCGCCACCGGTTGTGACTTAACAAACGCTTTCGCGTCTGAATGTACCTGCTCGTTCAAAGAGGGGTCTTCTATTGCCTGTTCTTGTATTTTTATAGCAGAAAAGATCCTAATTGACACTTCTGCACACTTCATTGAGCGCTCCGTAACTGTGGGGGATGTTCTCTGACGCCACATTGCCGCGATAAGCTGTTTTATTTAGAACAAACGTATTAGAGCGCACGTAGAGAGGAATTTCTTATGTTATTTTGTTTCATAGTACCAAGCGATAATACAAAAGTAGTGCAAAAGAATAAAGTCACATATACTTGTACTGATATTCCATATTTATTTGTGATGCAGGTGCCTGTTGGGAGACTGGAATCAATATAATTTAAGTTGCAGTTGGGACTTGCAAGATTTTAATGTTTATGTTGTAATATCTGTAGTGCCTCTGGCGCTGTGAGAGCAGGTAATCGAAAACTATTTTTGATGTTACGTGGCGTTGATTGAATAACCTTTATCAACGTTGATAACGCTAAGGTCACGTTACTTGTTAATGTTAAGACAATATCAATCAGTGTATGTATGTAAACCAAGTTAAGTGGCCTTATTGGGTGGCTTAATTCTAACATTTACAGGACGCTATAAAAGACGTTTTTCCTGGCTTCTTACTGGGTTTAGTATTTCCCCGGGGGATGAAAATATAATGTCAAATCCTAGGTTAGAAGAATAGAAGGACGCAAATATATTCAACTTGCCCATTTATTTACTTTCAACGTAACGTTTCATAAATAATAAACCACTAAAAATATCCTGTATATATAGAGAAAATCTCTATGGAAATTTTTGAGAGCAAACACAGCTCATATTGACGGTCGATTTCCCAATATTTGTGTAACATAAGTCAGAAAACGGAGAGTGATGGATCGTTTATAATTTATTTATGCACTCATAGTTAGGTATGAAACCCGTACTGACGCCACCGGCAGCGAAATTGGGCTCCTTGGGGACTTTTTCTCCAATTATCGTCGAACGTCGGGGTCGGCATTGTTGATCGGTATAAAATACGATACAAGAACCTGTCTTTGTGCCGTCCTAAGGTATATTAAGGCGATGAGGGTAAACAAATTGCAATACTTGTGGGCCTTATTACGCGTCACATCAATCATAGAACCTTTGGGGTTCTAGTGCACGATTACCCAGCTTGAAGCGTCTCAATCTTGCCTATACATTTTGTCTGAGATGATTTATTTTAGCGACTAAAGAATGACGTTTATATGTAAGGGGCGACGATTGGTGCAATCAGTACGTCCATTATCAGACGACCGATATGGCGTGGTGGCGAGTATACCCGCACTCCACTCCTGATATCGTGGGTTCGATTCCCACACAGTAGAAATCTTTGTGTGTATAAATATGAATATTTGTACTGGTCTGCTGGGTGTTTTCCTATGTATTTACAAAAATAAAGTATATTTGTATGTTTATCCGTTATTGAGTACCCATAACACAAGTTCTTAATGATACATATCTTGGAACTAAATAATTGGTGTAAGTGTCAGAAATATTTATTTGTTTATCTATGTCCATAATGAATAAAAGCCAACCAAATTTGTAAAATTTTAATATTTAATAAGCTTTGTGAAGTTCAATAGATTAATTAAAATTTCAACTAAGTACATAATGAAGTAGTTAGTGTTTTCTAAAAAGGACGTGCTGAGCATTTCGTTTTAAAATGTTATTTTCATTCAATACGAATATATGTTTGTATTGTCTGGTCTGACAGAATCAATCTCTGTCGACCAATTCGGATGGGTAAAGATATCTCGTTATTGTGCTGCATGAAACCATCGGTCACTAAATCTTTTGACAGCGCCATTGTACGGCACTGTCAGAACTTGATGATAGTGATTTATGGTGTGTTTCAAAAGTGTTTTATCAATGAAACCACCTTAGGTCGTTTAACGTAGTGGTTCGCGTGCATGCTCCACCACGGTTAAGTTTGGTAGCAGGAGATTTGCTGAGCCTGCTGGCTAGCAAACACTATAAGGTATAATAAAAGTAAAAACGTACTAATATTTATTATGCTTTTATTTAAGGACAGTAACATCATAGTTGCAGTATTTATTTATTATTTTGCATGCAGGTGGTAGGAAAAACGAATAAACGCCTGTCTTCTTGCTTCTCAAAGTGTTCACTTGTAGTTTATCTAGCCGGTATTGTATTTTACACCATATTCTCTGCTTATAATATAGCCTCATCTTGCTTACCACCCAGTATTGATAGGAAATTAGAACAGTTGTTGACCGGGATCGATAAGCTTTACGGGTATTAAAATGCTACTCAATGCACAAGCTATTTTATATTTGACTAGGCTATTAAATTCTAAAAGGCAGACAAAAAGGATGGCCTATGTGAATTCTGCAGCGGCTGTTTACTGTGCTGATAATAAAAAAAAGTAATCGATGCGATGTGACGTCACGGACCAGTGAGCCGGGAAGGGTGGCAACACTCGGCAAATACGGGAGACAGCCTGGTCCGGAAATTCAATCAAGCCCGCACGGAGATTCGATCAAGATTGGGGTAATTAAAATACCCGTCTTTTTCCAAATCTAGTTATTTGCTAGTTCATTCTGTACGCCCGACATTTGTTGGGAAGATTGTATTAAAATCTAATGAGCTGGATCCTCCAAGCGAACTTCTGCAAAATGTTTCGTCGATTTTCAGTATTATGGTGATGGTAGTACAAATATTAAAAAAAACAATATATCTGCCTTTAAATACCTATACCCGACGAAAAAGTTATTGACGACCAAGTCAGGCTTATAGTCACTGAAGTTTTTAGATGATTTAAAACGTTGTGGTTTTAAGTCCAATGCAATATTATATATTTTAAACAAGTTGACAATAAAGCGAGAGAAACCACTATTCACTTCATATGTTAGCAAATTTAGATTAGTGCAGTAAACGCTGTAAAAATCATTACAATTTTCATCTGACTCGTAGGGAGCCCTTAGGACAGGGCTTACTTATTGACGGCTACTATATAAATCGAATATGGCGTCGATCCACGACGCGGTCGGAGGTAATTAAAAATACGTCAGTCCCAGCCGACCTTTCTATTCGAGCATATGTCGAAATTCGGAATGAATCATTTGCCGCTTATATTTGCACTGCCCCGGCTCGCTTTATATTTGTAAATGTTTTTCGTTGAAAAAAATTAACTAATTTTTAAATATCTACATCAATTATATTAATATTTTATTAGTATTGCTACTACTGAGCTTGTACAAGTAGCAAGTTATTACTGTAAGAAAATTGTAGTAAGAATCCAGAATTACGTCACAATCTCTTTCATTTTAAAACGAAATGAAAATGCCAGAAACAGATGTTCGTTCCAGCTTCAGTTGAGAATGATATCACAGACATGAGACCAGATTTCTCATAATCCTTTACATTTAAATACACCGCGTTCTGAGTAATAAAAGGCAAACAAGACCTTTGTCCCACATACGCTGAAGGGTAAAATGATAGTTGATAGTGCCGCGGCCCAAATCTCTATTGTAACAATAGAACGATGTCTTTGTTCTATTATCAAGATCTCCCAAGCCAGCCAATGCGAGGTCACCGTAATATCTGTCATATCGATATTACATTGCGGTTTACCACGATTTGGTATATTCCCAACTGTCAAGTAATTTTTTATTTACTTATATTTATTTATTTACTTAAGGACAACCTACGAAATATTATTTAATTTTATGAAGGCGCTCTTCAAACGGCTTAGCGAGGTTTTCCCAAGAGATTAGAGCATGAGGCTTTTTGAAAAGGGCGTGAAACGGCTTTTTCAGGGTCGGCCACGCGCTATTGATGCCCGTGGTATTGCAAGTGTCTACGCTGCAGTGACCTTTTTCCACCAGGTTGGCTGCATGCTTAAGTGCCACCTTGCAGTATAAAAAATAAAGGAATATATTACAAGGCTATGCCTTAATTACAGGACGTACCAAAAATATTAGCCAGTACACCTAATTACAATTAATATATTGAAATTTTTAAGTTTGGTACATAGGTTCCGTTTTGTGTTTCTACAGTCATCGCTAATATTTGTATTACTATTATATTTCTATGCTAATATGTATATTAATTTTCCTTCATTTGACATATATTAACGCAGGTGCAAATAAAAAAAAGAGATTAAGAGCGTTTATACGTTTTATAATACCCAATATATATGCTCTGTTTTGTTTGTCCAATTATATTTATAGAAATAATTTGTCCATAATCAAATAAGAATGGCAAGAATGTAAATAGCTCTACGTTACATTAATAATAAGTCCTACTCGTGCAGACGATAATCTTGCTACAAATTTGCCCGACCTTTTATATTAATACCATTGTTCTCCGACAAGAGATAAGTAATTGAATTCTTTAATTAACTTTATGTAAAAAAAAAATACTGCTTCGGCTCCTCTACCGTAAAATATACGCTGTAATACTTACGTACTATGTACTCAGTTTTTTTTGCTATATTTAGATAATACACTGGCTTACAAAATATATTTAGTCTCATTTTTAATGTTGTAATAGCTTTCTATACTTGATAAGTAAAGTGTCCTCACACTGTTATAGGTTAGTGATAAAAAGAACTAGAAAATTATTTCGTTTAATATACACAATTATGCTTTTTTTTAAATGAAATAACGGCTTTCTGCGGTTAGCACATTTAGCCAGTGTCAAGTAAAATATTTATTAATAATATATAATAATAATGAGAATGACTGGTGATATAGATGATAAATAGTAAATGAGATGTCTTCCCCCTAAAACCTTTTGAGTCATAAGTAAAGGCTATACTGAGAACATAGACTTTTTGAGAAAATTTTATTTATTTATAAAAACAATATGTGGTTGATAAAATAGAACGTACATGTACCAAAATATTTATATTGCTAACGATAGCACACCAGACGACTCACCCCCACCGGTTTCGTCATTGGGGATATGTCTTATTATTCACTGAGAGATACAACTCTGTTTTGGTTTACTAAATTAACTTTGAGGCACAGCCGAAGGGTGTTTCCTTAAGCCTGCCACGACGACATGCAGATTAATGGCATTATTAAAACTCATTCGTTAATTGTCGACAGTTATTACGGCTAATATTCCATTTACGGAGCCTACATAATCGCGTAGATGTAACTCTTTACGAAGTAAGATTAAGAAAGCAAAAACTTTATTTTTTGAGGGCTTTAAAAAGGTTTGACTTCATTTCTAGAATATATAAGAATAAACCTTAAGTTTTTTCTTCAGTAATGTGACTTAGTCGTTATACTAAAGTACTTAAAAGACTCGACCTGTTTTTAAAAGGACTGAGTCTGATACTCTTTACCTTACAATATTATGGCTAAAGCTCTTTGATTAAAACAAAATGGAAATCTGGTTGAATGACTTGTATGTCAAATACCCTCTTAAGTGTATGCGGACAATCAAGTATTTTATAATAGTAACCAGATTCCACTAACGTCTGTGGCACATTCATGAGACTCACAACTGAAAAGACTCTTAGTTTTATAAGCCTTTTAGTTGCACTCGTATGAGCCTATTAAGTTACGAATAAGCCGTTTAAGACCTGCTATTTAACTCAAATCAGTCATATAAACACAAAATAAATCTAATTGTGCCTGAGATTTTTTATAAAAATCACGCAAAGAATTAAGTTGTATACTTGTGGGCAAATGGTGTATTTCAAAAACAAGTTTGATTGTATTTCAAAAGACAATTAATTTAAAATATTGATTAAATAAACAATACAGTCAAATTGTAAATCAAAATTAATGCGCGATGATTTGATAATAGCTCAATTTTACACAATTATTACAGTGATTTATATGACAGCAGACCTGAATCACGACGGTACTAGGGATTAATCATCTTAAGCTCAAGGTTTATAATGAACAAAGTGTAAGCTAACATTGTTAATACTGAATCAAAACATAATCCTTATATCAAATTAATTTTGCTGGCCTGGGCCTATTCATTCCACCTATTCGGTTGAGAGGTAAATTATTTCGTACGGCTATCGCGGGTTTGCAGGCGGTTAGTTGAAAGAACCGAATGACCTTTAATACATTACGGGGGTGGTGCGCATCTGGTCATCCTTGGAGAGAGGAAAGAGATTTATGTGAAGCATCCATCACAGTCCTCACTCAGCTGGGTCGTCTTGTCGCCCTTCTCATCGTTCTGCATTTTTGCAATGCACAATTAAACATACTGTCAGACGACCAGACTAATATTTTGTTAACTTATTACTAGACATGTTCCTTATGAAAGATTAAAAAGTTTTTACTGCTAAAGGTTATTTTTTAAAAAAGTGTTTTTATTTTAATAGCTATCTGAATTTATATTATACTGCATGGAATCACTTAAACATGTAGTAATAAAACATTAGTAGGATCATCTCTAAGACTTATTTTATTTAAATTTAATTAAAATTTTATATGTTATAAATAATCTTACAATAAGGCCCTTATTATTAAATAAAAAAGCTATTTGACACAAACACGCTAATACAATTATAACGAAATTTAAATAGTACCTACCACATTAGTTATAAAGGTTTGTTTGTAAAAGCTTTAAGGACCCTGGCCTTTTTCAACAATAATTAACCAAGATAGATGGTGCATGTCCAATATGCAATATTTCATAACAAGCATTCTTCAATGTCACTCTCGAAATGAAGAGAAATCTATTTTTTCAAATATGTATTACAAATTAGTGCTGAAAGCTTCTTGAAATGCTTTAAACGGTTATTTTAGGCAAATAATAATTTTTAATTCAGTTGAGTAGAGAGAGTGACTGTGCTTAGAGGTCAATGAGATAGAGTTTAAATCTCACTGCTTTAGGCTTCCTGTCCACTGAAGTAGAGCGAGAATGCGGATCGGCGAAACTGACAAATATTATCCAAATAAAAACCACTAACTTCGGTGTGCCACAGGGCAGCATTCTGGGGCCAACTCTCTTCATCATGTACATTAACGACATGCACGACTTTATTGGCGCTGAAGTCATCTGCTATGCAGATGAAACTGTCATAATATACCACGGGAGTACGTGGACATAGGCTTTTGAAAATGCGGAAAATGGAATGAAGGTGGTGGCTTCTTGGCTACAACACAATTTGCTCACACTTAACGTCAAAAAGACAAAATACATCTGTTTTGCCAAAACCGCTGCATCTGCCCCAAGTGATAAATTTGAAATACGTATTCACGATTCTTATATAAAACTCTGTAAATGTGAAAAAATTAACAAAGCTAGCGAAATTAAATATCTTGGTGTCATACTCATAATAGACCAAAACCTTAATTACAAAATCCATATAAACTCACTTTCAAATAGAATTCGGAAAACAGCTAATATACTAAAATTACTGCGTTCATCAGCTTCGACTGACATCTTAAAATCAGTATACCTCGCCTTAAGTCAGTCGCTTATTACGTACTGCATAACATGTTGGGGAAACGCCGCCAAAACTGTCATGATACAAATAGAAAGGGCTCAACGATCGGTATTAAAAACAATGTTTAAAAAGCCCTTCCTCTACCCAACAAAAGACTTATACAGCGAATGTCAAATATTAAATGTAAGACAATTATTTGTTTTAAAATCTGTCACACGCACCCACAAAATGGCAATAACATCTACAGAGTACTCAAAACTAATAAAACGTCGTGTATACAAACTACCACTGCCTAGAATAAACTCCACATTTGCTAGACGTGTAGGTCCATTTAAGGAAATATTCATCTACAATAAAGCATGCAGTGAATGCTCTCTCATCATCATCATCATCCTCGCTCCGCTTCAGTGGGCAGGCAGGCTTAAGCGGCGTAAACTCGCATGATAACATTGAGATAATTTCGCCAATGATAATTATCTATGTGATTAATTAAAAAAATATATTTATTTAGTTTTTTTATGTCATAGTTTGAATAAGAAAGTTGTGTAATCTAAATTGGTGTGTAATCTGATAAAACAATGTATTTACGGAGGTAGTCGCAATAAATGATACTACTTTTTTTTTTAATAAACGAAAAAAGACTTATTTTTACTTAACACCCTAGCCGGGTTGAGCCCTAGACTTCCGCTAAATATTCATGGTCTGCTCACTGGTATTACAAAATATTTTCCGAATTTCAGTTATGACATGGAGCGACTGTCTTCATTTATACATTATATTACACAATTCCTTATCAGATTACACACCTATCTCTTATTTAAATCATAACTTAAAAAAAGTTAATAAAAAAATTTTCAGGTTGTTTTAACGTACGTATGTGAAATCAGATTTACCTTCTAGATTAAACTCCCATCGGACTTTACCCTGAACTAAATTAACGTTAGTGCCGCAAATTCGCTTAAAATTTAAATTATATTCTAGCCACCGATTCAAACAACTGCGGCTCGGATTAATAATCACGAAAATATTTAGTGGCACACAGTTTTGTCAGATTTTCATATTGCAATTTGCATGTTAACCGTCAATCCGTCAATGATGCGTTGAGCCCTATCGCTGAATATTAATGTGACGCAGAGATTTTGTTTTACTTTGTGGAAACTCCATTATAATGCAAAGTAGCTGTGGTACACATAAGGTTCACGTAAGCGTCACTCTTCCATCTTTGTCACGTTGTCTTTGTTATTTCCAATATATTGCCGAGGTAGCCTGCCTACTGCATATATTGAAACGAATTTAATTGAGGCCTCTGTGTAATATTTAAAATATAATTTTTATGAGTAATATGGAAGATATTGGATACACTGTCAAAAATGTTTTCATTGACACGCGAGCGCGTATTATACCTCATTAAAAGCACATATTGAAAGCATATCTATTGCTGTGCTTTTGAAGCTCCATGAGTCCTAAAACTTACTTTTTAGCCTGCAATAATTATTTGAAGCTAGATAATGGAATGAGCTTAATGTTTTTATTTGTTCACTTTTTTATTCGGAATTATTTGTAAAGTGCATATATCACAAAACCATCTAATTAAATTCAAATCAGGTTTAAACTCCGAGACCCCAAGTTAATTTTACCGATATGAATAATGCAACACTGCATGAAAAATTCGGTTCTCTTTCTAGAAATGAATCAAAATCGACAAGTGTAAAGAGTTCCCCCTTCACTTGGACATTTTGTAATGGTGTTTACACTGGAGGGTGAGGTCAACTACTATTTAATCTAGTGTGAATGATTTATTGATGTTTACAAAAAATAAAACTATTAATGATTACTCAACTGTAAGTCAAGCAATATCTAACAGCTTAGAGTGAAAGTTGTTTGGTAAATTATTGTAATTAATACGTAGAACGCCATCGGTCTCAGAAAGAATAAAAAACTTGTCCGTTCATATTAAATTTCCTTTAATTTAGAAAGTTGAGAGTACAGCTCAAATGTATCAGCAATGGTAGCGAAGTTTGTCAGTTCTTACGTTTATTATATTGATGAGAGTAGCGATGGCTAATTCATAATTATGTTATACTTGTGGACGGATGTTGCCAATCGGTACAGGTTTGCATCTATCCACAAACATAATCACACGTCAATATATCCGAAATGGGGACGGCTGAAATCTTACTGCAACTATAATAAACTCGGTTCACTTTTAGCACAAGATCTCTAGGTTCTAGGTCAAACATATCAAACTAAACACTAATCTCCGACACTTCTGTTAGGGTTGGCTGGAAGAGATTTCTCACAGAAATAAGCTCCCCTTTGTACATGTTTTTTGTTACCGTGTTTTTTATGAATGTTTATGTGCAATAAAGGATATATTATATATATATCAAATAGTAATAGCTTCAAAGAATTCTATCACCTCATGTCTTGCGCGAGGTTGTCTTAAAAAAAGACTAAGGGTAGGATATCTCGTCTAGTGACCATTGGGGCGAAAGGAGAGCTTTTCGCGAGGTATTGTTATATGGTAGTGGCACCTCCAAAGGCCTCAGTCTCACGATGCATTTTTTAAATCAAATATCATCACACATTCCAGCCATAATTATTTTGAAAGTTGCAGAATACCACGTGGTATTACTTTGTTGATGAATAAAGGGAAAATTTTCCATCGACGACCTAAGGTGCACTACTCACCACCTCTTTTAGATGAAATTAAATTCCACTCAAGCTTCTTTCAACATATATTGTCAATGTTTCGATTCCTTTTAAAAAAGTTACTTATTTCATTTGTGTATCGTACCTATTAGTGGTTTATGTGTAAGCCAAAATGGCCATAGAGGGGCTGCAGAAAACCCAGTGTTATATGTAAGCCTACTAGCTTTTTGCTGATATACTTTCTCATTGTATGCATTTGTATAATTTTGAATAGATTGTGATTTTTAAGTTTTGTTTGCTCAAATGCCCTTAAAGTCCATTATAGCAACGCATTTTACTGGACATGTTTAGTGTGATAGCCATGTTCGCAGTGCACTCTATGACAATTTTGACTTGAAGACTGTAAAATGTATTTTATTAAGTATGAATTATGGTGCAAAGAAAAAACAATATATAAATAGATGACAACGATATGAACTTGAAGGTTCTAACATAAGCATTATATTATTTTTATAAAACATCTTATAGTCCGTCATGACGTGAATTAAAAGAATTTATATTTTATTCAAAAAACCATTGAAAAACATTAAAATAATAATGGGCCTCTCTGGGAGATACAATGAAGTGAAAACGTTTTTCTTAATTATACTAACTAAACAAGACCAGAGACGTCACGCAACGACCGTAAAAAAATTAAGGAAATTATGATTAATCATAAAATTAATCGAGAGAATAAGACGAGACTTCCTTGTAAGGAGAGGGAGATTCGTGTTGATCAAAATATACGCCGGTTTTAATGAAATTAGGTAAAGTTTAACCACCTATTTCTATCGGCGGGAAACAAAGACAGTAGGGTCAGTATAAAAAAAATTATAAAAAAAACGTTAATTTACCTTCGTTGAATCATCGATTGTTTTTTGATGGTTTGGTCCACGACTATCATTTTTACAGAAAAATTATACTTTTCCCTATATTCTTAGGCCGTAGGTTCAATTTACCATGTCTGTTAAAGTCGTTTAGCTTAGTCGTTAGGCCCTATATACATAATGAATTATCTAACTGCAGAAAAAACAAATCCTTTCTTTGCGATGTTGCACTGGACCTACATGATGAAGAATGACCTGACGCTATTTCTCTTAAATTTTCGAAAATTTGTATGTCACTTATTTAAAAAATACGTACATTATCTTACGCCATGTACGTAGTTTAATTAAAATAAACCTTTCTACAACTAGTAAAGAGGGATATCAAGTTGTTGCAAAGGTAATACAGGCATAACAAACAAATCAAACTAAAAAATACACAAACAATAACAGAAATAAAAAAATAAAAAAATTAGTTTGCATTCCAATGCATGTGTGCAGCTGTGACGCCAAGGGGCGAAAGCTCAGTGAAATTTTGCCCTCGATGAGAGTTAACACTGAATTTTAGTGTTGAACAGTGGAGGTGGCTAGCCATTTGACCACATTACCATTATAATAAAAAAATATGTATGAAATTTATGGAAATAACATAAGACCAAATTCAATGGCTTTTATAAAATTAATATATATATAGTAAACTTCCCTATTTAAGTCAGTCATGTTTATAGAAATCTTAATGACATTACACTATTTAGTTTTTTATGGTCATATTCATCGCTAAGGTAGTGTTAAACAAATGACTATTACTATAAATAATTGACAATAAATCCTTCATTCCTTCGAAATTGTTTTTCGTAGTAACCCTACAGGTCGACAAGGGACACCGGTGTGCCTTTAGTGGAAATTTACCTACTTGCTTTAATTAGACTCGTGTAGGATTACCGACGGTCATTTTTCTTGTTTAGCCGGTAATTGATAAAGGGCCGGCTCGATACGATACTGCGAAGGTACGTTGATGCAAGCCTTGGTAATTATTTATTTTTATTTATGTCTCAAGGCTATTCTACTTTTATGATGTGTATATACGGTTAATATGACTGAATAAATAGTTTTCATCCCACACTGCGCTTTTAGTCCCATACTGAGCAGAGCTTGTACTTTGTACTGTGGGTTTTAAATATCGGATACTTCTTTTTGTAAATAAGTACATTCTTATTATACGTCATACATATACACTGAGACCATGACAATTCGGATTCATGTACACATATTTTGCCGTGGGTGGAAATCAATGATTTATCTGACTAATGAATCTAAGACAACATTTACAAATTAAAATAAATGTTTGCCCGGGCGATTACAAAATAGAACCATTATCTAATGCTTAAAATACATTGCGCTTAATTCTGCATGTTAATGCGGTTAGCGTGGTGTTCTATGTAAAAGCGTAACAAACAAATAAACTCGTTTTTGCATTAACATTACGTCGACGACCGATATGGCGTGGTGATGAGTACACCCGCACTCCACTCCTAAGGTCGTGGGTTCAATTCCCACACAGGAAACATCTTTGTGTATATAAAAATAGTTTTATTCACCTCAACATTACGTACTCATCTTGTTATGGCGAATAACTTCACAAGGAACTACGATAAGGAACACCTTTTACGTTTCTGAGCCATTTCAACTTAAATATTTGACAATAGTGACGAGAAGAAGTGTTAACATTACTTCCCATCAAACAACAATGATTGATTTACGAACAAAAGCGTGACGAAACATGTCGCAACATGAATCACATACTATGAGATTAAATGTCATACATTAGTGACACTACATATTTATATAAAGGTTTTGGGTTAACAAGTTCGTTAATTAGAGGTATTTATACTTTTTCTTGATAGTTGAAAATACGTTATAAAGAGGTTGTTCTCAAAAAATGTAATGGTATATTTTATATTGACTTTTATGGAAAATTCAAGGGGCATACGAAGAATTTGCTAAATCGAGGAAGTCGTTATATTGAGGAGATATTAAGGTTGCACTGTATGAATATTTGTTCTGGTCTGGGTTAGTCAGAGCGGCGCAGTGGTCCTACCTCCATGGTTAAAAAGCAGGGGCCCGTTGTCAGTACCAAGGGCACCCGCAGACGCCGGTCTCTAGATGTTACCTTTACCCTAGCTACTTCGCCACCCTACCGGGAGGTACTCAGCCCCCCCACCACGCCAAGGTAGAGACCAGTAGGTTTGAACGGTAGCCCCTCTGTTAACTTGCTTTATCAATGATTCTTTTCAGCCACTTAGCAGAGCTGCGATACTTTAAATCTTCGTTTAAGTTCGGGTGTTTGTTCCATAATCGAGCTTTAACGGCATAGCGTAATTAACTCAAATTTGGCACAGATATCGTGACCTAGATAAAAAAAATACTCTTTACCTAAGTAATGATTCTTCATAGGATAGCAACACGAATATAATTAACGCATGAACAAGACCACTAAGCTCTGGAATTCGCTGCCGGCTCATGTGTTTTCTATTTCCTATGATCCCGGGTCTTTTAAGCGGGGCGTGAAACGGCATTTTAGCAGGCCGTCATGAGTGGATGCGCATTGTACCGTGCCTTTTTCGCGATTTGAAGCGCTTTCATTTTTTTTTGGACTGTGTCGACTGCGTACCATCAGGCAGGATGTAGTCATTATGACATGTCACATTAAAAAAGAAAACCTAATTCAAACTATATCATATCCTGGCTCCCAGAAGTTGTCTGCCGCCCCACAGATAACGAAATTTCATCACACAATCCACATAACATGATGAGTATATGTTCAATAAGAACAATTTAAAAAAAAGTAGTTAGGGTCATCAGAACAGCTTTCAATATAATTTTATCAGAAAATCACTAAACGATTTCTTAACTCGACTCGGTTCCATATCGACAGAAATATTGATGTATCATTATTGATGAAAGTGTGTTTGACTATTATTATAGTCACTGAAATTTACCTTTACAATAAAAAAATTCAAAAAGTACAGATTTTTTTCGCTAAATCTAAAATTTTATGAATGTTCACATATTCAATATTGAAAACGTGCAAACAAAATACACTATGCGCCTGTGTGAGAGCTAATATTTAAACTTATGTACAGCATGTATTTTGCATACGAGCAAGCTTTTAAGTGGATTGAATGAAAATATTAACAAATTGGCCTGCAGCTGGATTAAACAGTAAATTCTCATATCCTCATATTAGCGTATCCCCTTCAATGAAGGGCTGCCCGGCCGCCCTAGGCAGGGGACGCAACCTCAGCAATTGAGTTAAATCAGAAGCGATATTAGATTAAATTTGTATCATGTCCTATGTTACTGCAGTTTGCAATCTAAAAAACCTACGAGAAAGGTACCTACTGCCAAAGCGGGCTGTGCTTCTAATAGTAGATACGCAAACAAATTTAGTTTTCTCGAAGAGATCGATAAGGTCGAGTGATTTGATTTGGTCGTCGCAGGCCCCAGTCGCGGAGTTTCTTTTTGAGGGAGGCGACCGTGCCTACAGAACTGTCGCAAGACCAATATTGCCAAGGAAATTAGTTTATGTAAAATGTAGAATAGGGACGTGAAATATCTTAAGCAAAGTGTAGAGAGAATATTGAAATCAATTCACTTTGCCTCTTACTTCTGGTATAAGAAGAAATCATCTTTTTGAAATGGAATTACGACAGGTCGTGAGATGAATAGCGATGGTAAAAATCGAAAGCAATTGGAGACGTGAGACGCTGTAAATCTGTGTATTTGCATAAACAATTAAAATATCAATTACTCGGCATCGTTTCGATAGACCTGCAAATTTCAATTAAGGCTCCTAACTACGGAAGCAGAAAATCCACTCCACATACAGTGTTAATTAAATTTTCATTTAGTCGAATCTGACATATTTTACGTCGTAGGGAGTCATTGAAACAATCTTTGGTGCTCCACATTCGATGTCCAGTCAAATAGGCCGATAATTACTATCGTACTCCGCGATAAACATATCTGTCGTGTGCACGAATCGTTCTGGAGCTCCGATGAAAATTAAAAAAATACCGCAGTAGATATTTACGATCTGAGATAAATCCTCCAATGAAAATGTTCGCAATTAACATGAAAAGTGTTCGTAGCTTTGATTGAAACAATCACAGATGTTAAGCAGGTTTCAGGGAGATTATAATTGTATAAATAAGATATATAATTGAAAATATATAGGAAACACCCAGACCAGAACAAATATTCATATTGATGCACATAAAGATTTATCCTGTGTGGGAATCGAACCCACGACCTGAGGAGCGGAGTGCAGGTTTTAGCAATACCCTTATTTTTGTTGTCTTCTATTTACTGCACTATTGTATGAAATCTTTACTACAACAAATTGAAAGTTAGTTTGCTTTGCATTAACGGCTAAACAATTTCAATGTAGAATATAGAAAGGATATTTAAAATATTTTTTTACACTGTTCATGTGAGTCACACAGACGAATACGATTTATTAAGTAAAACATATTTCATGAACTTAAATTATTATTGTACTATTTTATGTATTTATATTCCTAAAAATACAAGTTTTGACATCTTTAATATTAGCTCGTATGGTTCATAAATAACAGTTGTATGTCGATATGAATAGTTGTGTGTAATCTGTCTTTAAATGGATATTATCTTCGTAAAGCATAAGATTCCGATAGGAGTGACTATAAAATTATATAAATATACACTAGCTATAGCGGAATAGAATTTATTCATAGTCCATAACTCCGCAGTCCTCAGACATATAGCAGAATTAGGACAAAAAGTAAGATTTGACACTCCAATATATCTATTAGAGAAGCATTAAATTATGCAAAGTCGTGGCGTGGTGCCAAGACCAAGGCTGCATTCAGATGCACCCGTTGCGCATCCAATTATACCTCAACCCTAAAATATTAAACGATGTGACTCGAATATAAATTAATTAAATAAATCAATAAGATCTTGTGGCGGGGGGAGTGGATTGGGTCAAATAATTTGTGCAATTCTCGTAATTCTACTTAATATTTTCAATGTGGAAGTTTGTAAGTTCTGTTGCTTAATAAAGGTTTTAGGGCTTAATTGTCTTAATTAGTTATCAAACTAAGTAAATGCCTAATTATGGGATCTTTCTTTGCTCCACCAGTAAGGCTATAAAGAAATGTGGTATACATAGTGTTAGATAAAGTTCGTTAAAATCTCTATAAACAGCAGACATTTTACTTGAAAAAATTTCTACAAAATAATTAATTCAACAATTATTGTCATGTATTTTTTTGAATAGACGTCAATTATGTATGAATATTTTATTAAACGATAATTCTAATTACAAACTATCGATTGATATTAATTTAATAGCTCTACACCATAGACAATATTTAGTAAAATAATTATTTAGTCACAATGCCTATTTATTCAAAAACGTGTGTCTTTTGCGCTTTGTACATTATTCAAATAGACATGTTATAGTTAAAACTATAAAAAAGAAATTTCGTGCAAAAGTGAATTCGAGTATATGAAATATATTTTGAATATGGAATTCAAATCTTGCCACTGTGCGACCAATAGTTATAAACCTTATACATTTAGAGCGGTTCGTCGGCGTAGGCGTTAGTCCGTCAGGGGTTCAATCTAGTAGTAATAAGTTATATATTAAAATTTGCGTGTATAAAAATGTGTTGCGCCCCCAATCCTAGTATAATTAGCCCTGTCCATTCATGCAGAAACGTTTGCTTTATTAGTCAATCATCTTTACCAATAAAAGTCTTATTATTAGATTCAAGCCTCCTCTCACAAACAAAGCTAGCAAGCGCAGATTGGCGGAGGTTCCTCTGTGGGTAGAGCAGGGGTCCTACCGCCAAAACTGGTAAGCGATTATTAGGCAAAATAGATTTCGAATCGTTTCTTTTGTACCGTGTGTCAGACTTTTACTGACTTAAAACCATCCATGTTCCTTATTTGACCTGCTATGTTCCAGGGCTGTGGTAACCCTTTCGAATAGCCCTAACTTGCTGTTAGAATTTTGGAGCCGCTTTCACATATAGTCATAATCTAGCCTACATTACTTGCTTAATTTTTAAAGTCTCTCGTAGCTACGGGCGCTGCATATGTATACTACTTCTATTATAAATGCAAAAGTATGTGAGAATTGAGATAAGTCAGAACCTAACTATCAGAGCCCTATGCTATGTTTCTGGGACTGTATAACTTATTTTTCAACAACAAATTATACCTTTACAATAAATAGTAAGAGTATTAGCAAATTGGTTTCATGTTCTTTCGGCAATAAAAAATGTTCGCTATTGATGAGAGTTCCTCATTAATGCATCGTCGTACCGGTTGTGTATAACAAATTTACGTAGCTGACGTCACATATAATGCCGGGATCATTTTCAAGTGCTATTAGCCTCCGTCGGAAACTTCGATGAGCAAAGTTCCTCCTGTCCATTATGTCCCCTGAATATCTTTCATATAGCTGTACAAGGACAACGCCCTACAAGTTCAAGACTATTCTATTATAACTTTAGACTAAATAGTTATGAAACTATCAATTGTTTAAAGTAATCTAGAAAGCTTTCTAAAGCTGGCCATTCACTGAATTTCAGTTGGACAAAAACTTAAAGAAGGCTTAAAGAAGAAAAAAAGAGTAGAGAGAGAGAGATCTATTCAGTACAAATAAACGATGGAATTTATAAATGCAAAAAAAAACATTAATACATATACTATGTACTGTCCCCTCACAATGTCGGACACCACAAGATGTCACAACGCTGATGTTCTGTGGACACCTAAGCATGTAGTATTACTAAGCACAGCATTTGTGAAAAGTATCTCTTTAAATAATAAAAAATAATTGTGTAATTAATGGAATAATATAAAAACACTTACCGTGAGTGACTGTAATAGCAGTTTTTGTTAGCTTTTAACTTGTCTGTGTGAGACTAATAGAAACATAGAAAAGCGCCTTATTTTTCAAGGTTAAAGTTTAGATTATAAAAGTGGCCTACCTTTGGTAACGTAAGAAACTAATTTACTCTCACATTTGAAATAATAGTTAGTAGTTAGGATACTTATAAAAAAATGGTTTGTAGGAATAATATAAAGAACATGAGACTCGATTAAGAAAAATATTTGAGACTGCTACACTATATCTCTTTATTTAAGTTTAATGTTACTAGCGGGAGCTAAAGTTAAGAGTTAATAAAGTCCCTCATGAGTACCCATGAGTATTTATTTATGTATTTAAGTGATGGATTAAAAATATCTTTGTAACAATTTCCGCGCTACTATAATTTCCCGAAAAATCGAGAAACTATTCAACACGACACGTGTTTCGCCCTTACACATGGCATCTTCAGGTAAGATAGGAGCCTCAGAACAACGATGTCTTCACGACCAACGCTGAAACGAGAGTGAATCGATTTTTCGGGAAATTATAGTAGCGCGGGAATTGTTACAAAGATATTTTTAATCCATCACTTGCTTACAATGGAATCCGCATAGTAACGCCTGAATCAATAAATTATTTATGTATTTAACAATTTATGCACATAAGGCACATACACAAAGACAGAAGTTATAAAATACATTTTCAAGGGCACTGCTTATCTCTATAAGAAATTTCTTCCAGCAGACCGAAGAAGGAAAAAAACAAAGTAGACACGTGCGCAAAATATGTTACAAAACAAACATAAAGTAATATGAAAATACTAAAATCAAACAATTAGATAGAAAGGTACAGCTAGCAGGCAGCAAGGAAGTGTTCCTTTATTGCCTTTTTAAAAATGAAAATACTTTTGGAAGTGCGAATAACGACTGGCAACGCATTCCACAGCCTAACCGCATGCAAAGAAAACGAATAGGAAAAGAAATTGGAGTTATGAAAGGGGAATTTCAGGATTAAAAGAGGATTTGACCTACATGGCGCATGAATAAAAAAAACCGCTTACGAAGAAAAGATTGATAGGAAGGATTAAAAAGAGAATTGTACAATAAACATAGGATACGAGAGTCTCTGTGCCTTCGAATGGAAGCCAATTCAGAGCCTTGCGATAACTCGACACGTGATCAAACTTTCTCAAGCCAACAAAACGAATACACGCCTTTTGAAGTCTCTCAAGCTTGAGAGTAATATGAAAATGGTATGAGTAATTGGAATCTATCATCATATCAGCCTCATGAGTTCATTGCTGAACATTGGCCTCCCCAATAGATTACATTATCACGCTAGGCTGGCGGTTTGATGATCACAGTTCAAGCCAGTACGAACGATGACGCTGCTGCTCATCATCCGATAGAATTTATCTTCGTGGACTTGTACGACTCCCTGTGAAATGAGAGAGGGTAGCACAATTCTAGGCCGGTACCATTCGGCACTTATATTTACTTCTTCATCTTTTAATATAAATAGTAATTGATATTGTTTAGTCCGCTTTCACGTATCAATATTCCTCCAGGTCCTTACTTTGTTAAAAATAAAAGTCTGCTTTTATCCTAATAAACATTGTAGAACTCTATAAAATAATATATTTTTACGAAATTCTTGTAATACCGGCCGCTTACAACTTGACCCATAAGGTTCAAGCTTGCTTCTTATAAAATTTAATTCAAATCGTCCTAGTCATTTATAATAATAAACAAAGAAGCTCTCTCCCGTTTATAATTAGGAACTTAATAAACTGGTCCTCTAAAAAGTACTGATAGAGCATCTAATTGGGAATTTTGGCTTAGTTAGTATTTTTGATGTACAATAACGTTATGTTAGGTTGGCAACATATAACACGTTAATACGACCTTCATTAGTTTAGTACGATAATATCTCATTCTTCGTGATATAATTCTTTGGTGATGTGTGTTGCGGCACCTTCAAAGAATTCCACCACCTCATGTCTTGTTCGAGGGTGTCGCAAAAGCGACCAAGGTAATGGGATCTCGTCTCGGCTGTGTGCGAGAAGAGTTAGCCACCTGGACCATTTGACATGTTTCAGAGCAGTGATTCCTAACCCTTTTAGTTCCGTATGATATAATTATGTCACTACTGATTCCCAAATAGATAAAAGTTTAAGATGTAGATAGATACGTGTGGTGCCGGCCTAAAATAGCCCCTCTCATCTCATTGGGAGTCATAGAGTCGACAAAGAGAAGTCCTACGGAATGGTGGGCAGCGGCGCCATTCTGCGTACTGTCTTTAAATGCGACATCCCACCTGTCCAGCGTGGTGACCATGGCAAATAAATAGAATGTAATCTATTCGGGAGGCCAATGTTAAGCCGTAGAATTTATAAGGCTGGCATTATAAGATACATACATAGGTAGATAAAAGAAGTATTTTAATCAAACCTCAAACGATAACGTCTGTTATAAGCAGAAACGTAAGAAATAAACAGCAATTTATAAAGTTTCACGTTCTTAGGTGTTTCTGGGAAATGTGCCAACTTCCGTCCTTTTCAGAATTTATGGCTCGATATACCTTAGCCTGGAGCAATGGCTGTATCTTACCTATTATCGATACGTTGAATTGAATAAAATATTATAGTCGAATTTGTCATTTATATTAGAATATTTGAATTTATTTATCGAAATAAGAATTTTAGAAATTACAGTATTACGTAGTAGATTGTTAGAAAAAGTATAAGAACTACATGTTTATGAAAAAAAAAACACATTACAAGTCTTAATCGAATCGTTTTCTGCCTCCTGCTAACCGATCACTACCTCAAAATTACAATTAATATGATATGTTTGCTCGTATCCAAAATTTTACGCTTTCTGTGTCAAATTTCCGATTATATACAATTCAATCAATCCGAACGTCAATCAAAATCTGTATTGCGGTCAAATTATTACTAGGCCACCTATTTTAATCAATGCGCTTGAACGTATGAGCTATGCGTGTATGTATGTGAAGTGGGGAGCAATTTAGTAGCATAGTTCGGTCCAGTGTAGCGAATTACTGACGTTGATTACGTGTGAAACGATCCATACCGAGAATCACCTCCGACCCCTCAGCTGAATTCCACGAGGATTTCTACTCAAAGAGCTATAGCCGTTTAATTATAGTGAAGTTTCATTGTAAATGAGGCTAATTAGCATATGATGGCTTTACTTTAGGTACTTCAGCATTTGAAACAGTAGCTACACGTTTGTATACGATCATTAGTTCGGCAGTACATCACCTGTAGTGTGCTGCCCATTTATTATATAACTATAAATCTTAAAAAACCTAAGAAATAATAACATACATAATATCACGTCTATTTTTATTACTATTACGGATAGGCAGCGGCATACCATACGCCCACAATTCGCCAGTTGTTGGTCTCACGTAATAGGTGGCGATGGCGACCCTATTGGCGCTTGCCGGTAACTTTTATGTTTGCGAGAGCCTCGTCCGTTGATGGGCAAGTGCACCACTGGCAGGTATGGTTAGCTCGGGCTCTCACAAATGATAACGTTTTCTGTTTATTAACTTTGTCTTGGTCTAATGTATGTCTGTCCCATAAAATAGCGATGGTTTGATGAGGGATATACATTTCTACTATACTACTGAAGAATCTATGTAACTCTTTTAATCGTATTTCATTCCATATTTAGAATGGTAAGCCTAGAGCTCTATGAAAAGACCCTAACGAAGAAAAATGATTTTTTTTGTCTGGAACAATGACATTTTAAGCAAAATAGTCGATTTTGTACTCCATGCCATATAAGTCGTTGTACTAGAGATTCCTTAATAAAATAGTTGCATAAGTTCAACTAATTCCAAGCCAACATAATGATCAAAATTCCACAGCTTCCTTGACCGTTCCTCCTTTTATTCACAACAACTTTGACGCTATTCATTCTCCGAATAGGTTCATAGTTTCATCAGTGTTTGACGTACAAGCCTTACTTCGAACTAACGTTAACCAAACAACTAGCGGCGTCGAAAGTTGTTTCATGAACATACACAAATTCTAGAAGTTTCCAGTCAAAAACATGATTTGTTTGCTGTCGGTACAGAGAGCTCGACAGTTTAATATGAGCCCAGTTTTAATGAATAGCTTAGGTCCACCGGCTAGGTAGCCATTCAATTATTTTATTTAATAAATGGGGTATATGAAATAGAGAACCAGGGTTTATGTGTGCTCGTGTAACGAAGCTGTGGCATTTCGTGTAGGGTGTTCAAGACCCATTTAATCTTGTGTTGAATTATGCGTTCGTGTCCGGTCCCGGAAAACGTACCCTGTCCGCGCTCGACTAACCCTGTTTTTTATTACACGTATTTTTATAAGATCTTCTTTATCTGTGACATACCAATTCATTAAGGGTACTGGGCAAAAAGGTCCGAAAGAATCTTATGAGACAAAAATAATATGCAATTATAGTATAATACTGGTCTAAATGTTTAGCCGTGGTCGTATTTCTAAAAATAAGAAAGGTATTTTTCTATCCTGCAAGTTAGTTATCAACAAACTATTAATAATAAATACAGACAATATAAATATATATATATAAATAAATATATATACCACCTATTTATATATATAAATATAAATAGTTGGTTGTAATAAACATAATAAGTTATTCAGGTAAATTATCCCAATGCGCAGAAAAGAAAACAAAAAATATTTTTTTAAAGGCAATCCAGTTATTTAAATACATTGTTTTAGTATGTTTAATTCATACAATATCTTAAAAATATTGTGTGTATATAAATTTGTTGATTTGTCGACCAAGTGCCTGCCGTAATTTTAAGCTATATTTTACTCAAATTATTAAAGCGTAGCTGCGGATGACTTGCTAGTATTAAATATAAAATTAAAAATGTCGTAATAATGTAATGTTAAAAAGTGTTATGCTTAAATTAACGGGTATAGTTGTACCCTAAATATTAATTCGAGTACACAAGAACATTCATTAAATTAGATCGATTTGGCAAAATACGAAACCCACGTATTATAATCAAAGTAGAACAAAACATGAAACGCAATTTCACTTTCGCTGTGTTAGTTTATTACCCTCTGAGAATTCGCAGTGGGCAGTTCGGTATACCGGTATCTAAGGGTAAAAACATGGTAGGTGGCGTGGTATTCCCCGATGTAATTACTGAACTCGCCTGAGCGGGTCTGCTAACACAATGACCGGTGCTCGGTAAACGTTCCCGCTGCCGCTTCAGCTTGGCTTAACTTTCTTGATATTCATATTGATACTATGACAACATAGGAAATCTATAACAGTATTAATTTGATATGATAGCGACTATACCACGACTTCTTTCAAGGTTTCGCCTTTAGTGACTGAGCTACGAAGAAACATTTTGACATTTAAACAAACAGTTTGACGAGCTTTTCAATAGTAAAATTGTTTTTATATCCTTGAGACAGCTTACCTTGCCTTGACTTGACTAAAAAAGTAATATACTGTTAATAACTGTACCAATGTATTTTTGTACATATGATTGAATACTTTTCAAAACAAATTTAAATTCTTCTCGTAAATTTTGCCAAACTAGTCAAAAACTACTTTGAGTTTTTTTTAACTTAGTTATATATATAAATGTTATCTAATATTTTCCTTAGACCATCTAGGTTAGTGAAGGTACTAAAAATTAGTTAAACCGTAAACAATTTCCCGTATATAGATATCCTTTACAGGGCTATTAGTCACGCTCCAAGCTAGCAGCCATAAACTACGTCGTGCATGTCAGCATCTAGTTAGCGTAACCGGTTTATCTCGACTCAAAAAATAGGAACGAGCGAGTACCGGGTGGAGTGTGTCGCGAGTACCGGCAATATACTTACTGCACTAACAACTCCGTGCACGGACTGAATGTGAAGGAACTCTTCCTCGCATGCTAGTTAACCTTGAAATATATTACTCGGCTCTTTTAACTTTGCCTTGATTTATGATATTTTTTTTTTATTTATAATATTTTTTTTTTTATAAATCAAGGTGGCAGGTGTAGTGTGGGTGTTAAGGGACTGTTTGAAAGGGTTACCGCGGCCCCGGGGTATAGCAGGTTCAAGAAGAGGAACATCGTTATAACTCAGTACAAGTCTGACACAACCTTCCGTTTCACCCACAGCGAGAGAGGCACATGTGTCGATATTCCATCCCAAAAAAAGGTATAGTGTGGGTATACAACTCGCCTCACATATGTGGCTGTAAGGTAGTAGTAATTTAAGAATTACTAAATCAACTTTCGACTTAGTTTGTGCTCATTGGTTCCCGACCTATCTTACTAAATAATATTATAATATAGAGATATTATAATTAAAATATAGAGACATGAAATAATCGGTTCTCTTACAGACGAAACCGAACCCTTTTAAAGTTGCAATTCAAAAACTTTAATTTCTGCTAAAGATTTAAGTATTATTTTGTTTTTCTCACTGCCTGAGTCTCGTTTCACGAAAAGAAGGCAGTATTTTTTGCAACAGCTCTACCGGGAACGTTGTTCACTGTAATTCAATAGCGCTTGCAGGCAAACGCAGTTACGGCCAATTAAAAGTATGCTACCTCACCGGCGTCACGGGAATAGAATTACTTCCCCGGGCGGACCTTGAGACGCACCGAACAAATGAAGAATGTTGAATAATTATCTCTCTTTAACAACTATTTTCAGTTATCTAGGTCTAGGAAGTTCGATTAATGTACAAAATGTCCTATATTGATTTCAAAAAAAAGGTGCCCACGGAAGATCAGCGTCGCGACATCTCTGTGATGTTCGACAATTTGCTGAGTGAGCACCTTTTCAATACAAGTTGAGTACTTCTTACATTTGGGTTCTTATTGTTATTGATTTGTGTTTTCATTATTTTGTACTTATTTTCTGTTATTTTTTTTTCTTGCAACTTGTATTGAATAAATATTTTCTTTCTTTCTTTCTTTCTTTCAATAAGATAGGAAAAAATAAATAAAAAAGCCAATAAATAGCTTGATTTAGTTTGAATAAAAGCGCAACTTTAGCATGAAATGTCGATTTTTGCAAGATATCTACTTCAACTAAAGATCTAACGTCATAAACCGCATATCCAGCTAATTATTTTAAGATTGCTCGTATGGAATAATTGCGGAAAAATCTTTAAAAAAGACGACTTCAAAAACGAAAGAAGTTATTTTATGTCAATGTGTGCAGACAAACACAGTTACGGCCAATTAAAAGTATGCTACCTCACCGGCGTCACGGGGAACGAATTATTTCCCAGGGCAGACCTTGAGACGCACCGAACAAATGAAGAATGCTGAATAATTAACTCTCTTCACCAACTATTTTCGGCTGTCAGCACGTGGCAGGGGCTAGGGAGTTCGATTAATGTACAAAATTAAACGTTCGCTTGGGGTAGGATTATATTGATTGCAATGAGATAGGGAAAATCAAAAGCTATAAATAGCTTAGCTTAGATTGTAGTAATTTATTTGTATCTAGATTAAATCAAGTTACACTTGTACCATAAATTGACAATGTTTGCTATAGATCTACTTTAAGTAAAGAGAATATGTCAAAAAACAAATGACTAATTCGTAGACGTCAATCTTCTTTTACGATTTTAAAAATGAAGAAGGTTTTATTTTACGTTCGATGTTATTTATTTTACTGTTACTAATTAAAGAAAAAAAAAATTATTAATGTCATAGTAGGACTTCTTGGCGGAAAAGTGAAGCTTCATGTCTGCAGTTTTGTTTTATTTTCAAAAAATTGTGATATTTCTAACATTAATGTGTTATAACGGTGGATTATTAACCGTTAAGTGTTTATGACATGAGTGTTGGTGATTGAAACAAAACAGTGCAACTTTACTTTTAGAATTCTCTCTAGAAGTCCATATGAGATCTCAGTGCAGTCCCACATCTTTACTGAGGACTCAACGGTTTTAGGGGCTAGGGAATCTCATTTACCATTTATCATCTTTATCATCGCTCATTCTTATTTACTATGATTTAAATATTATTAGTATATATCTTACTTTACACTGGCTAAATGTGCTAAACGCACAAAGCCATTTTTTTTTTAATGTAATAATCTGATGTAATACTTTGGAGGTAAACTTTTTAAAGCTGATCAGAAAATTATCTATAATTGATATAGCAGAGCTTAGGGTACAGTTTTCTATATATATTTAATATGTACATTAAACATAGTATTTGCATATATATATTGAACAATCAGCAATTGTTGGACTTCACATTATTTTTATGGGGCACTATTAAGGACCGACTTTCTATAAAACAATTTTTTTTTAATAGTTTCTATGGTAAGTTTTTCTTGTTTTACATAAATAAACTTAAGTGACTAAAAATATTTAACACAAATTGACAAAATTCCAAAATATGTTACTCAGACAACGGTAGACGTAATTTTTGTTACATTGTAATTCGTATTTACCTTTTTAATACTCACAAGCAAAAACCTTCTCAATATTTCACGAACACGCTCCCTGGAAATGTGAACCTCTCCCGAGTTACCTAATTTAAACTTAAATTGTGGTTGTTTAGCCACGAACAGGAGTTCTTCTCTCGTGCGTCTGAATGAGACACTGTCATTAAATTAAAGTTTCATTTGTCTTCATTTGCTAAACAATAGCAATTATACAAAGCCCCACAGCGGGCGAGTAATCAAGCGTCCCTTTAATTAAGTACAGAAACAGTGCCAAGTAATTGGATCTGAACAACTGAGTAAACAAATCGAAATGGGAGGTAATAAATCTAGCAAACACCTCTTTCAGCGTCGTCGAACATCCAGATTGTTATATCAAAAACTACGCTTGATTTCATCTTGCGTCCGGTTTATCGGTCTGGACCCTTTTTGACTATGCATGTTGTATCTCCGAATAACCTTCTTTACCGGCTGGCGTAGTTAGCAACGCTTTAATAATTTCTTAGGTCATAGCGGCGATAGTGGGGAGACCCTTTGCCTTTAAATTCAGAGGGTCTCGGGTTCAAACCCTGTCATAGATGTCGTAGGTTTTCGAAGTTATGTGCGAAATTATCGCTTGCTCCGTGCCTCGGAATGCACGTTAAGCCGTTGGTCCCGGCTGTCATGATCATCTATGGCAGTCGTTATTAGGAAGTCAATGCCTTCTAACAAACTGATAGCTGGTTTAACCATAGAATGATGATTCCCTCTGGGTTGCGGAGGTCAGATGGCAATCGCTCCATGTAGTAACTGAAATTCAGTCAAATCCGGTTGAACCAGTGAGCAGACCCTGGGCCATAAGCTTAAGTCTAGGGCAACCGGGATAATGCTAGGTTATGATGATGATTATTTTCTTAGGCCAACGTATTCCGATGATTTTTGGTACTTATAATAACGGCAGGGTAAATTAAACGCTCACCTATAATTTGCCGATATGTAGGCATTAAAAAAAATCTCGTTTGCACGACACTCTTCACCCTGAGGCATAATTTGTTCAGTCAATATACTTTCATGGACAATTTTGGCTGATGAAAATTGATATTGCTTTAAACACTAATACTTTCAAAATTAATATATGGCGTCCTGCTGTCAGGTTTTTATAACTTGACTAAACGACTACGACATTATCCGGGATTAACGGCTTAATCAAAAATATCAAATTTTACTTAACGAATACCCTTCCAAGAACTGGCCTCTGTGTTATTATCGTGACAAAAATTATATGTAAATATATAAAATATAGTCACCTAAAACATACTAAAGAATACAATAACATCCTCTCTGGTCCCATGTTCACAAAAATATACAACGCACAACCAATCGCTTTATAATAAATAGAAAACATACAAACATATAAACACGTCTGTGGGCAGAGGTATATTATATGCCCATATTTCGCCAATTATAAAGTTGGGCTTACGTAACACGTGGCGAGCCTATTGCCGCTTACCAGGAACTTTTATGTTTGCCAGAGCCTCGTCCGTTGATAATCAGCAGGTGCACCATTTGCAGGTGAATTTAGCTTCCCCTCCGACTGGTCTCCACCTTGTCGTGGTGGGGGGGCTGAGTACCTCCCGGTAGCGCGCAGGAGGCGCAAGGGAAAAGGTAACACCCAGAGATTGGCGACTCTGGGTGCCCTTAGTACTGACTACCGGGGGGGAAACTAAGAGGGACCTGTGGAGGGCGCAGCGGGCGGGTCAGGAGGGCCCGTCAAGCAGCGCCGGGAGGGTCTTAGGCAGCGGGGCAGGGGACCCCTGCTGTCTAACCATGGACCCTCCGAGAAGTCGGCCAGACACGCTATGGTCGCACAGGGAGGTAGGAGGGGCGCGTCCACTGCGTCTCTCTGAGGAGGTCCTCCCGGTTTTGGTCTGGGGGACGTTGGCCGCGGGCGGGGTGTCAGAGCTGCAACCCAGGTACTGGCGCCCCGCCTCTTTCTCAACAAGCGGCGGGCGTCGTCGGAAGATTTTTAGTGGGTATTACTGCTGGCGGTCGTGCCTGCGGGTGGTGAGTCCCACACACCTCTCTCGGTCCCCCTTTGGCCGGGAGACAGTGCGTAAATGCATTTTGTTACCGACGTAAATCAAAAAAAAAAAAAAGGTGAATTTAGCTTGGGCTCTTCAGATCTTGATAGGAGCCCTATACACCCTATATAAAGAAATAGAATACAGTAATATATTAAAAAAGGTCTTCAGTCTAAATGCTATTACCCTTTGCTGGAATACTATCATTCATATTAATTACACACAGTTTCATAATAATTATATATTTTGTTATATCGTTAGATACATATATAATAGTGTATATATATAGGGATTCTACCAAGACCTAAGAAGCCCAAGCCAACCTCACTTGCAAGTGGTGCACCTGCCGATCAACGGACGAGGCTCTGGCGAACACAACAGTGCCCGGTAAGCGGCAATAGGCTCGCCACCTATTACGTGGAACCAACAATATAATTGGCGAAATGTGGGCGTATAATGTGCCTCTGGCTACCTCTACAGGGAAACAGGCGTGAATGTATATGTATATATAATAATTGATATGCCCTCGCAGGGTTCTTGTTTTGGCCTATGTACACCATTGTTAAGAACTATATCTACAACAAGAGACGCAAATAAATAATGTGATAGTGGATTTTGTGAGCGTCTGGTTAGATTTTTCAACGTTAGCGAAATTATTTTAATATTTTGCTATAGCACATTGGAAAAAGAGACTCGTATATAAAAAAATATCGTCAATTTTTCTCACTAGTATTTAATATATCAACGTGAAAACCCGTGTCGCCATTATTAAATTCAGTATCATCAATAATAAAGAGTATATTTTTTGTGGCTCTCGGATAAGTGAATGTGTCTAGACAAAATATTATAATGAAATATAATTATGGTAATAATATGAAATTCAGTCGAAATTATCTGTGAAAATTTGGAGAAAAGATATTTTTCATAGTTATCGCAAGATCTTAATGGCAACAAAAGGGGTGTTCGTTCTAGTTTCTATAATTTTATATCACTACATTGACCTTTAAGATTGAGTTAAATATATATTTTTGTATAGTTAATTGAGGGAATATTTTGTGTGACAATAAATATAACTGTATGAAAATGGTGAAAAGTCTGACTAAAATATACCATCAGAGATATTACTGCTAAAATTGGCCTTATATTTTCAAGTGTGAATCAATTTGATGAATTCAGTTATAGTCATAGATGTGATCTGTAAAGCAAATAAAAATATTTAGATTAAGTAAAAAATAAATTAATATGATATTATACTAATAGGCCACCAATGTCTCATAAAGTCTTCAAGAATAGTGCTTTCTATTGCATTCTAGAACATGGCGATGAATTAAGAAGACTAGATTGTAATAACTAAAAAGTAGATGCTTGTCCATTATACAATTGTCACGAGAAACCAAGCATGCAAAATATCTTGGAAATGAGGGTGCTCATGAGATATTAGAAGAAGTTTTAACCGGCAGCCCTGTATAGCAGTTAAACGACATCGGACCACACCCGCACATATTTATATTCATGGTCTGAGGACCTTTTTATCCGGCTCCGGAATAGTTTCTCGGCTATTCTCATGTATGCCCCCTCAGATAGCAACAAACAACCGTACTTTTTTCGCTGTTCGCGATTTGATTGCTGGGATTTATTTTATGATCAGATTTATAGACATTCCCGACGAGATTCGCCGCTCGGCAAAATTTTATACAATCTGAGACGTCTTCTAAACGATATGAATAAAACAGGTTTTGTTACAGCTCGTGTTTCATGGTTAGCAAATTCGGTTGAATTTGAATATTTTGATAGGATTGTGTTGATACGAATTTTTAGTTGTAATTCTCCTAAAATTGCAATGACAACAGTCATTTTTGTAAAAAAAATATAATTTTTTAGCTCAATCAATAAAATCATTTCTTGCGTATCATTTTACATGATACATAAAAGATGGTAAATACAATAAATTTACATGTGACACCCTGCAAGTGCATAGCAATTTAGAAAGACTGATTAAGAGCATATTATACTTAATTTTTACTTAGCATATTCTTGATTTTGTAGTAAAAATAAACCTAAAAATGGCATTTCAGGCCATTGATATCAAGGATCTTTTGCGCTAATAAATGGCTATTAGAGAAATAGTACAAACGTGATTATTACCTGGATATCAGTTCTGCTAAATTATAGAGTTTTACGTAAGCTTTTACGTCAACTTGAAATATAAAAATAAAATACCAATGTTTTTACCAACTATATGGTCCGTCCGAAACGGGTAACTGATTTTGTACCATGATACTTGATAGTTTCATTTACACAGTTATGACAATAAACAAATATCCTATTCTATTCTTCTACTTAAGCTTAGGGCCCAGGGTCTGCTTACTAGTCCAACTATGTTTAGCTGAATTTCAGTTATCAGTCATGGAAAACACCACATTGTGTTAAAAGTACTAACTAAAACTTACTTTTAATAATATATAACTGCACTCTTTTCAGATGTTTGTAGAAAACTTGTCATTTCGAAAAATCGGTTCTGCCTCAGATTTCCTTCCTATTCATTGTTAATTTATTAGTAACTGAATATTCAAAGCTCATACATACGTTATTAATGAACTGGGCACGACCAGTTCGGCGGCGCTCGTCGGTTTCTCGACAAATGATAGTAATTTCCGAGGAAATGCATCCAAATGGCGAAATGGCCTGCTAAGCGCTGCCCATTTGCCGAGATTGCTGCTTCTACTCAAATATTGTTCTCTAACAGTTATTTTGTAGTTACGCATCGCTAGAGATTTAGGTATCCTATTTAGAACACTAAAATAAATAAATAAATATTCTCTTACAATCACATCAATTATTTAGTTTCAAGATAATTATCACTAAGAACTTGTCTTATGGATACTAAAAAACGGATAAACATGCTTAAATACTTTTTTTTGTAAATACATACTTAATATATATAGGAAAACACCCAGACCAGAACAAATATTCATGTTCATGCACACAAAGATTTGTCCTGTGTGGGAGTCGAACCCACGACCTCTGGAGTGAAGTGCAGGTATACTGACCTCCACGCCATATCAGTCGTCAAAATCTGTTACTTTAAAAGAAACTTATATTTTTCATATGATTTAAACTTTGATAGTATAAGCTTTAACTAAAATCGGCGCAGTAGTTTTGGTGTACAGGCGTCGCAGATGGATAGTCAGAAAACATATACTTTTACATTTTTCTTATTTAGTTATGTTCCGTTAATGACTTTAGATGCTACGACACCTACGTTCTACTGCATTATGATCCATGCTACGACCAAAGCTATGAACAAAATATATTTCATAATTCGAATGTTAGTAAAAATATACACATATTTTATTCAAATACAAGATTTAAACAGCGTGTCACATGCTCAGTCATATATCAAGACTTATCCGAATCGCCATATTAAATATGCTTCCATAAATTGAACATGGTACTCTAAAACGTCGCCGGTACGTCCCAGACATGTTTGTGCCTTAATTTTATTACTTTTTACGATGAAATTTCACAGACAAATGCTTTTAGTGGCCCCGAGAGTAAGCTTAATAATTTATAAACACATACGAATGACGTACCTCTGTGTGTTCTTTGAAACAATAAATGGACAGAAACGAATGTAAATATAATTACGTGTGTGCTTTGATTAAGATTTGGTATAAAAAAGGTGTAATATAATTGTAAAACAATTTTATAATTAGGTGTCTGATCAAATCTAGTCGGTGAGAGATTGCATTAAAAACGAAACACGAAGCTTGTAATCAAACTAATTTTGACGCTTACTAAGTGTAGAAAATCAATATTTTTAATAATTGCCATGATCAATCTCGTTGCCTTTTTTGATATGAAAATTTTCGTTAAGTAGTAAACTATTCAGACCCTCAACTTCTAAGAAGGAATAAAAACCGGACTCTATTGTCTCTGAACTCTGTAAATGAGGCTTTACTCAAGTTTGCTGTAACCCAGTTCCTAAAAAAAACTAATTAAATAAATAATGATGTCGCAACCTTCGACATTACTGTGGATGTGAGAATTTAAACAAATATTCCTGTGGCATAATGAGGCCAAAAATATATATCCGTACCTTAATTAACAAATCTGGGCTTAATTTTTAGTGGACTAGGTTCAAAAGAGCTTCGTTTAACTCTCCACAAACAGTTGCAGGTGCCGAGTTTACGGTGTAAATAGACGCAATTACAGTTGCAATATATATCGCAGCTCTGAGTAACCGGGTTGAACATTAATTGAATAGATACGTCCGATACTCGTCTCAATCTGGCCTTAATCACACTTAAAAAGACCAGAGGATATATCTTCAACAGCGAATAGTACACGGTTTTGCACTCAACTTAGATATTATTAATTCTAATGACTTTTCTCTGGCTAGGTTCTTTCTTTCATTTATACTTTATTAGTTTTTTTAAAAAGTTTTTGTGTTTGAACAATAAATATAATATAATTAGCTATAATATATTGTGGCTATAATTGAACACATTGTATGATTTCTAATTTAAATTCCAAATTATACTAAGTTTAGACCTAGCCCAGTTTAGAAAAAAAAATCAAAGATGACATGCCCTCTAAATTATATCGAAGTCTAAGTATGCGCTTGAAGTGTCTACTGAAAACACTACCTCAGAATTTTTTGCCCGAAAGCTTCAAAGTTATATAGTTAAGTGGTTAAGAAGTAAGTTTGTTTTATGTAAGCACGAATGTAAGTACGGACTTGAAATAGTTTATAATACTTTTGACCAACGTTAGGAAAGAGTCAGTCTACACTGCGCATCCCCCCCGGACAGGTCTCTACCTTGGCGTGGGGGGGGAGGCTGAGTACCTCCCGGAGGCCGGGAAAAGGTAACACCCAGAGATTGGCGACTCAGAGCGCCCTTACTACTACTGACTACCGGAGGGGAAACTAAGAGGGACCTATGGAGGGCGCAGCGGGCAGGCCAGGAGGGTCCATCCAGCAGTGCCAGGAGGGTCTTAGGCAGCGGGGGCAGGGGGCCCCTGCTGTCTAACCATGTGCCCTCCAGGAAGTCGGCCACACACGCTATGGACGCACAGGGAGGTAGGAGGGGCGCGTCCACTGCGCCTCTCTGAGGAGGTCCTTTCGGTTTCGGCCAGGGGGACGTTGGCCGCAGGCGGGGTGTCAAACGCTGCAACCCAGGTTCTAGCCCCCGCCTCTTTATCAACAAGCGGCGGGCGTCGTCGAAAGAATTTTAGTACATATTACTGCTGGCAGTCGTGTCTGCCGGTGGCGAGTCCCTTTCGGTCCCTTTGGCCGGAAGGCAGTGCACAAATGCATTTTGTTACCATCTCAAAACTAAAATACATAGTTCAAAAAGTTGTCGAGTTTTTCATAAGCTTAAGCGATTAAGTTTCAAGCTTTTCAATGACATATTGTTTGTATTTAAATGTATACTATTACTTATACTTTTGATAAGTAGATGTAGTTAACGGTTGAGTCGATTTGGTTGCTTGCGAGTGTATATTGGTATGGCTCTAAATATTTCTAGTATTGATATTCGTATGCCGAACAGAGTAGAACTGTATAGAAACGTAACGTATTGTTCTCGATAACTCGATCAACGATAGTAGCTCATGTAGGCTTTGCATGTGGACTATGCATTGTTGTGTTACAGCTATACGTTCTGCTAAATTATATTTGTCAATATTCTAGGGTATTATAACTATGTTATGAATAAAAATTATGTTTTATTTTGTTTTAAGGGAAATTGTGATTGTGTGTCATTAACATTCCAAATCTCTCACTAATTAAAACAAGAGTGATCAGGTCATACTCCACTGCTGCACCAGTGTAGATCGATGGCGGCATATGTATCCTGCCGGAATAATGTTTCAAGTCGGGCGGCATGGGGAATTAAACTAGATTAAGCAGATATAGTAATAAGTGGGACTATCGTTTAAAGAAAACTCGGAAACACTCGATATCAAATGCCGCAGAATACGTAACTCAGTCAAATACCAATCTCCGTGAAGACTGCTTTACTTCTACGATCATAGTAAATGAAGGGACCATAGTACAGTATTTATTTATGTAAGGACAACAAACAAAACATTACTTAATTCTATATAATTAACGGGTATCCCGTAAAGTAATGCTTTAATTACAGGCTGCCACGACATGCAAAATATTAAATAATATACAAAATTACAATTAAACTTGTTACAATATATAATGTTTTCCACGACAACTGCAAATCCCTACAAATTAGGTCTTGGGATCAAGGTAAACGTGCTGTGGCACTGGGATCGCTTTATACGCATTTATATTCAATACTTTATTGCATTTCATAATGCCACAATAGATGGTGACATAAATAATATGGTACCAATCACGGACCCTGTCGGGCACAACATAGTTCATCATAGTAGGAGAGAGGAAGGAATTTATTTAATTGCTAGTATATGTACTCAATGGTATCACGCAATGGAATGCATAAGTTCATTTAATTAATCTAATTACAAACTTATATCCTATTCTATTCTATAATAATAATACATATTTTCTAACAATTACACCAATTATTTAGTTCCAAGATAAGTATCATTAAGAACTTGTGTTATGGATACTAAATAACGGATAAACATACATAAATACTTTTTTTTTTGTAAATAAATACTTAATATACATAGGGAAACAACCAGACCAGAACAAATATTCATGTTCATGCACACAAATATTTGTCCTGTGTGGGAATCGAACCCACGACCTTGGAGCGGAGAGCGGGTATACTCGCCACCACGCCACATTGGTCGTCAAAAAAAAACATAAATATTCTGAATTATAATAAAAAGAAATCAACAGCCATTCTGATGTGTTCATTAATTTTTTCTATTGCTAGATATTTTTTCATAGAAGTTATAATAAGTTAAGTGCATAATAATGTTTACCGTTAAAGCAATAATTAAAATTGGAGAGGATCATTTTACATCCACTTGAGGGATGAGCTATGGTGAAATGCTCGACGTCTAGACAAACAGAGCTTTGTTTTTATTTTATATTCTCTTTGTTTTCCAGGAGCTTCGTTTTATATTACTAGTTATGTCTAAAATGTGAAGATTATTAACAAGAGTTGCAATTGAAACAAGTTTTCAGTTTTAAAATGGTGGTGCATTATTTTATCTTATTAAGGTATCTGTACTTAAAGTTTTAAATTCCAATATAAATTATCGCGCTTTTTAATTTATACGGATAAACTTATTTGGTTATCGTATTACCTTATACGACGAAAATTTTGGTTATAGTGCAGTAGTAGATAAATATGTACAGTGTTATTACAAAAAATACTTTAAACACTTCTTAGACATGCGTTTACGTCTGCGTTACGTTACGTATGCGTCTAAAAAATTAAACGATGTTTAAGGTATGTTTAACTTCTTCTATAACAAAACACTGTTTAGCAATCGTTTAGTTCTTCACCACCACTTCCACTCCACTTCTTTGCGATACGTTTATTCAACGGGCAACGGTTTCTTTATATAATATGAATACTCCACATATTTAAAAATGTGTGGTTTTAGTGACATAATCTTTTTATGTATTTAAACAACTTTTATGTCTACAGTCATGTCATGTCAGTCATGTCAGTTATGTCTAGTAATATAAAATACCTACTTCTAAACAATAAGCGTAACGGAGCCTTTAAAACATATAATAATAATAAAATAAATCTGTAAAATAATTTGATATCTTTAAAAACTATGGAACAATTTATTATAATAGAAAATGGGGGTTCATAAACGTTACAATTTAAATTCATTTCAATTTAAATAGTCCCCACCTCGAAGGTGACTCGGATCAATTCGTATGCATTTTATTTTAGTGACACGACAGGTATGCATATAATCTAAATCTTCCATGTCGATAAGGCTTAACTCCATGGTTAAAAATGTTTATTTTGACTAAAAAGCAGCAGCGATACACAAAAATATCAACGGTTTAAGGTTAAACGGGTCCTAAACAAGTGCTAGCCCGTGTTTAAATTTAAACTTTGTCTAAAAAGTGTTTAACTTTAGGCAATCAATAGACAAGGTTTTATTATAGCCTTTTTTTAAACGCTTGTTCAATGTCTGTTTAACTTTTTTGAAATAACACTGGTAGAGTTTGGGACATATTTTAGCCCATTAACGTATCACTACTAGGCAATGGCTCGACCAAGGACAGGCGCTTAATTCAATGATTGTTTTTGACTCAGCGTTACTTCAATATTTTCAATAATTATCAAAACGAAGCAAACTGAAAATCTGCTAAATCTTAAATACGTAAATAACAGCAATATTATTACAATTTCTTGACTAAATGTTCGTCTACTTTTGCGCAATTAGTAACTTTCCCAAAATTATTTAACAGCAGAAAGGAAAGAACGAGTCGTTTTATCTTTTAGGCAAAAGCATTTTGTAAATGCAAATTTTAATTGAAAAAATATAGCTGATGACAGGCACCCGAATTCTATTCCAATGTAGAATCCAACTGCAAACACGCCCTATCTCGTATCAGTGAAAGCAATTACATTTGCCATAAGTGTTCGTTCACATTTGCAATTAGCGACTGGTCCAAAAACGTGCAAATCGTTAACCGCCACCACTGAGCGCCGTGTCTTTGCATATTCATGGCCTGTTTAAAATATTAAATACGGGTCGTCCTCACCCACACCTACACTTTCTACTAATGTTGATTTCAGTACCGAATGAATAAAAATTTTGGAAGGGCTCTCTCTAAAGCGCTGACGGCAATGTTTACTTTAAAGTCCGCTTTGTAACGATTTTCACGTAAAACAACTTATTGGGATATCAGGATAGGTATAGGGTTTTTGTTAGTTTCGAGAGTAAACTTTTAACGCGTAGACTGGCTGATTACTGAAATAAATTAATGACAAGCTTGAAGATTTGCTAGTGAACTTGTCATAAAACGATATTCTATTTTCGTTTTATTCTTTTAAGAACGTTTTATTCTTCATATTGTCAAATAAATAAATAATAAGCCAACTTTACAATTTTGTTGTCTTTTACAATTTTATGTTTGAAAATCAATTTGCCAAAAAATCACGTTAATTAACAAATAAACATTACATATTGATTTTTGATACAATGCAAAATGAGACTTAGCACCAGCAATTTGGCAACATTGAAACTGCAAATTGGTAAAGTAATAAAAAGAGTCTGGCGAATCAGGTCAAGGAGGAAAAAAGTCAGTGGTTAAGACGCCTCAAGATCAATCGGCATGGAAACAATTATGGAGTAGAGTCAGGTGGTGAGAGCATCATGATTCAGTTATTTTCTTCGTTTAATCGCAGTTTCAAAATCGTATCAACAACTCCTTCGAGAGGCGCAACTTGATGACCGCATAATTAATAGTCAGAGTACCTAATATTTTCTGTAAGTGGTATCCGAATGTATGCGTAGTGTTGAGTTGCGTGGCTGTATCAAACTTCAGAAAATCAACTAAAAGATCAATGCCTAAACAAGCATGTCCGATATTACCCAAAGAAATGTACCATTTCACTGTCGTCAAAAATGTAGGCACTTTCAAGTAATCATCATAATAAGTAATTGTCGTCCCTAAAATATTCTCTGTTCAGAATATTAGCATTGAGTGCAATAATATAAAATTGACCGATTACAATTTACACTCACTCGCAGACTGTCTGGGCCCTCGAACGCTTTATAATTTTCCACTTTTTGCTCCCTGTTATCGAGAATTTCTTCCGCTCGCGCCCTCTTCCTTCCTTTCAAAGGGTATTTTAAGTATAAATGCTTCTTAATTGGTACTACGACTCTATTTATAATGATTTTATTTTTCATATTGAAACATACTGATTTTAATACCAACATTTTTTTTATGGTATATTTTATATTACATTGAATACATGTGATTGCTTTAGGTTTAGATTTGTGACGAAAGTATTTGCGGTCTGATTTTGATTTGCGCCTACTTATCTTGCCAAGATTTAAATGAAGCCGATGCGAATTTTCAATTAGCGGGGACACTGAGCGATGGCTGACGATTGTCTCCAGCTGAAACAGCGATGGACCTATCTATCTACATTTGAGTAACCAAGTGAAAAGGCAATGAGCCGCGCTATTACCTTTCTTTACGCATAAATCACGAAATGGATTCTGAGACGATTTTGTATGTTGAAGGAGCGTGGGGAGGGTGAATGTTTGATGACTTGTAACGAAACACTTGTGAATCATTTTCTTCCTCCATTAAGGACACTTTTTGGGTTGCGCACAAAAATAATACATCCTGTTTAGACCGTATATTAGGCACGTGTTTTGATCAATATGGCGCTAAGAATGTACTGGACTATTGTAATGGGTTCGATATCCATATATGTACATTTTGGTGTGAAATATGTTAGCAATATAATTATAAGAAAGTGTTAATGTTTATTCGTCTTTATAGTACAGTGGAACAACATCTTCTTTGAATACAACTAAATGTCATTATATGAAGTTCGCCAAATATTTTTTATTGCCGATTTTAATCGCGATAAAGTAATATAGTTTTTATGTAAAAGTGACGCCTAAGAATAACCATATATAAATCTACTACAGGACAAAAAACTACGAACTACGAGTTCGTTTGTTTATACGGCATTTCTCCGATTGTTATCTTGGTATTCATAACATTTTAATCTTTAATTATTACATTTTTTATTGCAACTTATAATTATAAAAAAATATTACCACTTATTCAAATGATGACGTCGTTTTCCTCATTCCAGACTTAATTCTATCCCCAGTGACACGTTATGGCTCCTCGTTATGTCATATTTGGACTATAATGACGTGGTACGACAGAAAATTGCCTCTATAGCAAATGAAATGGCTCATTGACATTATATGAGGGGTAAATAAAATATATTAATGTGAATGTCTTTTATCTTTTACATCTTTTATCTTTCCGCTTACAATTTATGGAATATTTCTCTTTATTACTGATGAACTAAAATAGATGTATGATATATAAAAAACTACGAGTATCCTTCAAATCCGCGCCGTCTGGACCCAAATTAGTCCTAAAATAATTTTAATAACATGTCGATACTTAATTTACTTGTTATGTTTTTAGGCTTAAAATTGTGAGTATAATATTATAAATGTATGGCAAATTTAACGTTAGTGTTGCTAAGATCGATCAAACATAACAATAAGGTTAAAACATATAACTGTATTAATAATTCTTTAGTGTTATTTAACTTTCGAGAATATTTTAGTTCACATAAAGGCTTGCAAACTATACAACGGCTTGAAAACTATACAAAGGCTTGAAATCTGTACAAAGGTTTAAAAACTATACAAACACTTGAAAACTATACAAACACTTGAAAACTATACAAAGGCTTGAAAACTATATAAAGACTTAAAAACTTCAATATAATATTTTGAATATGACTTTAAAGGGTGTTACTAATACTCTGAAATCAGATCAAGGGTAATCTAAAGAAAATAAATAAATACATGTTATTTAAAAACATATATATAGTTGAATATATTGCTAACCGTGCAATAGGAGCGTTTTCATTACATTAATTGTCAACTACAGCTAAGTCCACAGTGTGCCGTAGCCGACTCGTCGGTGAATGTGGCTGCAAACAGCCTACGTGGCCGGACTTCATTTTCGGCATGACACATGTCAGGACATGTCACATATCCATGCCATTAACAAAGCGTAGTGTGTGGGCAGGGCAGGATTCCCCCTTATTAAGGCGTATACACAACGTCAAAGGATCGCTATAAATATATTATTGTTTATACGTTCTATCATTTAGAGAAGATTGTTGATTACCTAACGAAAGTATAAAAGTTCAAGCTAATCTTTAGTAACAGTTGCTACATTATTATTGTTTATTAATCATAGTAAATACAACACATACAATACTTCACTGTAGTTTTCGTTCTCAAAAGGCATAAGAAAGCAAAGGCAGCAAAAAAACATAATATAATTATACCAAAAAGAACGCAATATTAAACCATCGTAAAATTCGATAATGTCCTAGCTTGATCAGTTCAACTAAAACTGACTAACATAAAGATGGCGCTACAAGTATAGGACAGACTTAAATGAATGACAGTCTAATGAATTGAATATTTTAAAACTGGATAACTGAAAATCAGTCCAATCAGGTTAAACCAGTGAGCAGACCCTGGGCCCTAAGCTTAAGTCTAGGGCAACCGGGATAATGCTAGGATATGAAAGACTGAAAAATTAGTAGATCACAAAAAGAGTAATGTATTTTTTCATGTACGATGTGAAGAAGTACGTCCTGACTTATGGTACACCAATTATTTAGTTCCAAGATAAGTAACATTAAGAACTTGTGTTATAGATACGAAGTAACGGATAAACACGTACATAAATACTTTTTTTTAAAATTCATACTTAATATACAAAAGAAAACACCCAGACCAGTACAACTATTCATGTTCATGCAAACAAAGATTTGTCCTGCGTGGGAATCGAACCCACGACCTTAGGAGCGGAGAGCGGGTATTCTCTCCACCACGCCATATCGGTCGTCATTTGACGCTGACCGTACCATCAGGCAGGATGTGGTCAATATGACGAGTCAGATTATACATAAAAAATATATTATAATTCTTTAATGATAACGGTAACTATACGCAGCCCATACATGCCAAAAAAAATAAGCGAAAAATTTGCTATATAAAAATGAATTGAAATTAACTCAATAGTTTCTCAACCAACAAATCAGCTCAACCGCGTTTCTGAGAGACCATGAACGATACAACAACACCGGTACGGGCGTGGTCAATGTTTGATTAAAACGCAACTCGACATCACGCCCTCCTCCTTTGAAACCGTTTTATACTGTTTGTTAGACCTCGACGTCGGTTTTAATTACTTTTGCCCGGTTATGCATGTGCGCTTTTATATTGTGACGCCGCTGTGGGCAAACTGAGATGGAATATAAAGAGAACTCTTCATAATAATCAGTCCACTGAGCGATATTGCTCACAGTGGAAATCTATAGACGGGGTTTTAATAACATATTGTCGTGGACAGCGAATTCCGCTCGGGTTTGAAGATATTTTTAATGGTGTTGTGTAAATATTGCTACTATGTTTATGCTTTACTTACTAATTTATGAAAAATAATTTCAATACATATAAAATGGTATAACTGCTATGTTTATACAATACTTATTAACTATTGCAATACATATAAAACAATTTTCTTATCTGCCTTGGCACAAAAAAAGATTAACATTATTTTTTAGTAAGGTCTTATCAAATATTTGCCATAATTTAATAAAATCTATTAAACTGCTATATTGTAGAGAGTTTTGAATATTTTAACTTAATTTAATTTAAAATAGTTTTAAAAATATTTAGTACCTACTATTCAAAAAATAATATTTGAACATAAATATACTTTTTACTATTTTCCTTAGTCGGAAATGAATGGACCGCTAAACGGAAAACTTAAATCAGATATTATAGCAGATAACCTTTTAGTATGTAGTTTTTTTATCCACAAGTAAATTTAATTTAGCTTAGCTTTTATAAATTTGTCATACCAGCTCTATATAATGTTGGTGATACAAAATAAACAAATGTAGCCTTTTTTATAGGAGATAACTCTTAAACGGGCAGAACATGTTAAAATTATTCATAGGTTTTCTACCTTAACTCAACGCCATAAAGATTTTTTTTATGATGGGAATATGTTCACCTCTGCCATGCAAAGGTTTAAAAGT
This sequence comes from Musotima nitidalis, assembly GCA_949126915.1. Classification (NCBI taxonomy): domain Eukaryota; kingdom Metazoa; phylum Arthropoda; class Insecta; order Lepidoptera; family Crambidae; genus Musotima; species Musotima nitidalis. Next base: position 10,105,466 of record OX421418.1, on the reverse strand, counting down.
ATTGATAAATCTCCCAAACCACTACTAATATAACTTAGAAAACAAATCCTCTTCAATTTATGCCTTCACACGACTATCGAAATCTAAATATTATTCTTCCCAAGTCTTTGTCTGAAGAAAGCTCAATGAATATTTATGAATTGAATATTGAAATTTGCATACCTATATGTTTTTACATGTAAATGAAGTTGAATTTTGGCATAACATATTTCACTACCCGCTGTGGTACTACGAAACAGAATCACATTCCGAAAAACTTATATTTAGAACGAAGCCAGCATCAAATATGCTTCTAACGTTATGAGCATACTAAATCAAATAAAAAGCTTTTCAATAAACAGGAACCTGTTGCTCGCCCGTCGTAGTATGTACGTTGCAGAAAGAAACACGCTCCTAAGCCGACATGTTTCGTATATTATATTACTAGGGAATTATTTACCATGGCAACCGCCCGTCCCTCGTCCTTAACAACTTTTTACAAAACATCACCCGGTTCACGACGTCTGATCACCTATGGAGCAGCCTCTAATCTGTCGTTTGTATACACCCAGCCATTTCTACGTCCCCCAAATTTGCAAGTCGCAAGCAGTGAGCAGGGGTGCGGCACACGCCAAATAGATGACGGGATTATTTTTGTGTTTGACATAATCATAGTGACAAATTTATCTTTAGGGTTGTCACATTTGACGCTTCATTGTATGACGCGTTCACTGCCATGCATGCGGTAATAGCTTTCTTTGAGAGGTACTCCGGAGCAGGGTGGGTTCTGACAGTAACGAATGATGATTTTGAAGAACATTGTTTTGAAACAAGTCTGTTTGAGGTAGATACATCAGTTTGAATTCAACCCTTTAAAAGAAACACCACAAAATGGATTATATTAAAAAAATAATAGTATGGTAATAATAAACAAAAAAACAACATATTATTAACGGTTCATTATAAAAATAATAAGCATCGACAGATGGCGCAATATTTTCCCGTTAAAAATATGTGGAGTGGGCTAAACGTTTGGGCTTAGCTGATCGAGTAGTGTGAGTGGGTGACCCCTCGCAGGGACGGAAAAGATTACAGTTCAAACAAACCATTCATGGGCCGTGACAGTTGGTTGATCTCTGTACAGGAGAACTAAATATAATAACTTAAATAAATAATAAAATTACTATTGACAAATCTTTGTCACTTCGTTATTATTATTGAAAACATCTATGGCTATAATAAACCTTTCAATTAAATTGAACACCAAAAACTAAATAAATTGTTATAAATATTATGTGTAACTTTTTTGAATTTGCATTTACAAAGCTTAATTATTTAAGATTTATAACAAACTTAATTCTAATTTGATGACTGTTTAAAGCTGCAAGCAACAGCAATAAATATGTGTTTTGAAAACTGAACAAAGTACTTATTTATGGCAAGGGGTTCAGAAAAGTATAAGAAAATATTTTTCTAAAATAGACCGAATCAACGAGATTCTCTGATGTAAAACGTCAATATCCAAAAAGCTTTTCTCGAGGTTAATCATCTCCGTTTCCGATTATCGAACACCCGTCAAAGTTAGTAATTGGAGTTTGTCTCCCAAGTACGGTTGCAGTATGACGGGAGCCCACCTCAAAAGTCCCGTCTTGCTTATTCGCTATCAGAAGTTAATTTGTGGGCCATCACAGACTGGTACATCTTAACTCTCGGTACGAAAATTGCAAAATTATCTTCTGTCTTTATCTTCAAAGAGATGCCGTGCCCACCTGCGCTGCGGGGACACTTTCAAACTTAGTCGTGGGGTCGTTGGGTGGTTTTCATCTACATAATTTTATTTTTATGTTATAATTTACTTGTGGATAAGAAGTTCATATGAAGTATCTATCATTAAAGTATGCTATTTATTTATTTTTCTTATGACGGTTTTTTTTTAAGTTTGTAATTGATGCTCTTTTGAGCTTGAAAATAATTTATCTTGATTATTGTAACTATTTATTTTTAACAACATATTGCAGGCTTGATAAGCATTATCTGTTAATATAAATTTGATTATTTTTGTTTGTTTTTGATAATATCTAAACAAAATACCCATGTAAATATGTCTGTCTCCCGGCAGTCGGCTCACAGGTTTCTGTTCTATTTCTATTTAAGAATGCAGTCAACTCTATTTCGAAATAAACAATACTTTTGTGACAATTAAAGCTATGTAATGTTTTTATCCAATAAAATGATGCATTAGGAAAATAAAATATTGGCTTTTAAGTTACTATTGTGTATGTTATTTGTATATACAGAAAATAAACCAACTGTGTCTGCCTAATCCGATATCTAGTTAAAAGACTTTATGTTCTTATTTGGAACGTAGCCAATGTCTTTAATGTTATCTTAAGCTAGCACAAGCTGTAAGGTTTTAAACCCTTATTTGCTGTTGGTCGTAATTATTGCCTATTATATTTCCTTTGTTTGTTTACGTAACTCAAACTCAGGTTTAATAAAAGAAAATATGATTAGCTGAAACCTGTTATTTGTATCAGAGATTGTTTATATATATATATATGTGTGAGTACATTTATCTAATGTTAGCCATTTGTATGTTCATATACAATAAAAAATAATATTACGAATTGAACTCGTCTACGAATTGACCTAATAATAAAAATTGGTCTATTATATACGTTTGTCTTATGCCTGTGATTGACCTTAAAATGAAGTCGTTTAAAGGAGGAAAATCAAAAATTTGTAATTATAACGAACTACTTACATCAAATCTTCAGTTTTAACCATGAGTAAAAATAATAGATTCAGTAACAATAATAGAGTGATTTCAAAATACGAAATATTGAAATCGAGCATTGAAGTCGTAGCGCGCAGTTCTAGAAAAAAGTTACCGATTAACAGAAAATATTCGCAGTCACGGTTGCTCCAGGAAAATATTTTGATTTTCAATGTCGATATGGAGTGAAATGAGACGGACGTAAGAGCAACACGGCGGGCGCGCCGCGTCACCCGCAGTCGTCGTCAAAATATTGCACGGGGAACTTTTAAATTTAGTTTCACTGTTGGTACATTGTATTTTTTTGACTTGCTGTCATGTTCGTTCTCCTTTTTTATGTTGTTATTATTATGTAATACGGTTCTGATGGGACGTCGACGATGTTGCTTGTATATCCTTCATTTCTATAAGTGTCTGAGAAAAATATTCGCTTAAATAATTTTCTTATATATTTTTTTATTTACAAGGGATATGAATGTCGTCAAAAATATCATACTGCTACAGCGCGTGTAAACGCACTACAATTACAAAGACAACCGTTTTTTACTTTCTTAAAAAAAAGTAGGGAGTAGGTATTCATGATATAAAGTGAATAAGACATCTCGAATTCAAATAAAAAAACAATAACAACCTTTATTAAACAAAACAAACAATGCAACAAAACATACCGTGAAACTAAATCCTCTAAAATTATTCAAATCGTAAATCAGTACAATATTACCTGTTCTATGCAAATGAGCGTTGGCAAATTTTCATCACAATTTATTCCGAAACTAACCTATATAGGTTAGCTAGTCGACGGGGGTGCGGACGGCGCGTCGGCATCAAAAACTATTTTGTTGGAGACAGGTCAGAGTTTTGTAAATTAATTCTGTGGTTCCGGACTATTACGCAAACTGTCGACACAGGTGCCACGCCACTCCGCCTGGGATTCGCTTCGCGGAATACTCGTACTAATTTAACTTCTCTGTTAGCTTAATCAAACAAAACAATAGCTTCGTGATGATGAACGTTTGATATTAGTGTTGTACTTTCTGAAGCAGCTGAATTTGATGCAATATGAACTGTTTTGCTGCGACATGAACTATGTTGAATAAATCATACAATGTATTGTTGTTTACTATAACTTGTCTTATATAATATATAGAAAAATAATAATTTTCGCTCATTTTAACAAGAACTGTTAAAAGATAATTTCACTAACAAAAATACATCATCATCATATCCTAGCAATATCCCGGTTGGCTTAGATTCAAGCTTAGGGCCCAGGGTCTGCTCATTGGCTTACCTAGATTTGACTGAATTTCAGTTATTACATGAAGTGACTGTCGTCTGACCTCCGCAACCCAGAGGAAAACATAATTCTATTAACCAGTTGTCAAGATGTTAAAAGGCACCGACTTTCTTATAACCACTGCCATAGATGTTTATGACAGCCGGTACCAATGGCTTAACGTGCTTTCCCGAGGCATGGAACGATAATTACGCACGGAACTTCGAAAAGTCATCGGTGCGCCACTAGGCTATCGCCGCTCAAAAATAAACATCATCGTATGTGTTTCTTAGCATAGCAGGGTATTGTATTTATTTAGTATGAAGCACAACATGTTTCCTTACACTCAACGTTTTCTTCAGAAAACGTATTCGCGGACAAATCCACATAAGCACTCTTTAGAAATTAATGCTTTACGCTGGAATATCCACTCCCGTCGGCCCTATTCTCACGTTGTAAGTGGTTACCCCCAAACTCGTTGCAAGCGTCAACCTCACCAATTTCAGGTTTCATTTGCGTACGCACACAGCCATGGAACAAATTAAAGCCATTGTGTTAGACGGATTATGGAGCGACGTCCATTTATATGTAAAATAGTGAGCGTCGGTACTGAGGCAGCCATCCGGACGGTGCGTCGCTCTGTCGCGTGCCGGAGCTCAGCTCGATAATGCACTCCACCTATGAATTTTCGATGGTGGCCAATCAATTTTTTCTTCGCAACGTAACGGAGGGTAGTCGTAGCGATCATTTTTACGATCATAATTTAATCAACTTTCGACCTCTGTGTCATTGTGTGACTGTTTATTTGGTGTTTGAACCATGCTTCGAAAAGTTGTATGTTGTTATCGTTGAGCCAAATAAGTGGTCTCATTTTATGCATTAATAGGTACTTCTTTGCAACACAATTCTTACTTTATAAAGTTAAAATATATTATAGATTTTTGAATACAATAAATCCTATACCTACATTTCGGTAAATTAGTCAAACTTATATATTGTATAAAGGCTATGTGTCACATAGTATATAGAAGAGATCTTAACTCAGTCCCGCTTTGGCAAGCAGAAACGGCGTTCTTGTATATTAATTGGCGTCAAACTATACGATTATTTAATTTTGTAAACTAAACATAAAGGGGCTAATTACAAAACAAGATCCAGTTAATAAAGGTTTAAAACTAATGTCTTATGTCTGTCTGTCTTCACTTTATCACATAAAAATCGCAAAATTTACTAACGTGTTCTTTTATCTTTTGTTTGCATCGAATATTGTTATTAAATATCAGCGCAATATTTTTGAAAACTTGTTACAAAGTTGAAACACGACCAACAAATACTGCAGGTGACATGATGCAGAACTTCAATATCTTTTTTATATCAATATTTGTGATGGGCAACCCAAATTTCATTTTAAAATATCATACGCGGGGAAGTGGTACGAAATTCCGTGGTAGTTGATAGACAGCATGTTGACGCGAATAAAGTTTTCGCAAACAAACGCTGAGCTCGCTAAAATATCGCCACTTGCAGCCGGCTCTGGGGATATGTCCTACTATATTGATAAGCATAGAAGGCTTACTTTGGCTAATTTCTTAACTGCAAGTTACTGGGCTCTAATAATTGTTTTAGTATGCCACATAGCTCTGTTTTGTACATGAGAAAGAATGACTGTAGCAAGTAACGTGGCAATAAGCAGTAATAAATCACAATAGATTATTATCAAAGAATGCAGAAGACCGTGTGAAGTGGAGACAAAAAATGTGGACACCGGGCGCAACCGCTATAACGCATAGATTATAATAATGATAAAGCATATCTTGCATATAACCGTTAAACAATCAACTATCGCCAGGACGTTAAAAAAAGTCTGATTATTCCTGTATATTAAAGAAGTAAAATACGCGTCTATCTGTACTCCCACTTGTTAAACGTTTTCTACAAGCTATCAATGACTATTTTGAGCCAGCCTCCTGTTCCTATTTGTTTAGTAGGTGTAGTTACAGACGCCGCCATAGAGGTACGAAGCTACATATTGGTCGTAGCTACTGACGTGGTACATGTAAAATGTATGCTTCACTCACATCTTATAAATAGTAAATCTTCAAACTAGATCTTGAATCATATTATCAAACAATATAGCGGGCAAAGACTTTTAGTCGATCGTGTGATTTGGCAGTCGGTAGACAGGTACGAGTATTTGATGCAATTTAGAATTAGTGATATTTCTAGTTTATATAACTGTTAAGCTTTTTGACGACTTGCTGTGTTCAGTCGTTTTAAAATAGTTTTAGTGACAGCATTCTAGAATTTATCCTGGTTGTGCCTTAGACTTACGCAGAGGACCCACGGACTGTTCACTGGTCCAGCCAAATTTGTAGGAGTTTTAATTTTCGTAACTAATATTAACGCTTTTTTTATGTATTTATATTAAACGTTTAATTATAAAAGTGTACACTCATTGCTCAGAAAACTGTTTAGCTTAACTCAATAGCCTCACCATTACAACGTCCTTACAGGGCCAGTTTAGATTTAAGATCATAATTCCATGTGTTATGCAAAAAATATTTTTGAATTATGTAATAAATAAGCTTGTGGGTTGAAGCGTTTGCACGTGTATCGAGATTCTACAAAATAACTAAATCACTAATTGCAATTTACATTGCCATTCGAATCTAGAGCGACCTGGCAGCCATACCTGATTGTTGCGATCCCCTATAACAAGCAACGCAACCGCACAATACAATCACATACGTAACAAACAAACATATGTAGGACAGCAAACAACGACCATAGTTGCCACTACAGTATTGCGTTTGCCAATAGGAATGAAAAGGTATACCACTATGTATTGACAACTTCAGTATGTCATCAGCGGGAATACTAACTGTGATAAAAGTCAATCAGATTACTGTGATATTATTTTAAGGTTATTATTATATATAAGGCGTATAGGGATGTGTATTGGTCAAAATACTGCAAATTAAATTTAAATTATTATTTATTTGTGATACAAGATGTTATGAAAGTATAGTCCGACCATGTCCCGCCAATTGACATACAAATATTATACAATATACAGCTATAATTTTCTAGACTACAATTTCATTACACAATATGTCATGAAAATAATGTCGAAACTGCAAAATTTAACAATTCAATACATTTTATTAAGATTTTTACAATTTCAGTGTATTTTGTCATTAAGGAATAATTCAACTGAGTAGCACACCCTGTCTATCAACAAGCTTTATACTCGTAGAAGAGACAAAATAAATTTTGATAGTTTATTTTTAAGGTGTCAGTTCTTTTTAGGAAAATCCACTGTTATCAGGTAGTACCTATTTTGAGCGATACTATTACGCTTTAAAATGACATTGCTTGCTTACTTTATCAACAGCTTTAAACGGCAGTGAAAAGTAAAGTTGAAACTGAGGCATTGCTACTGTTAGGTAACGAATTGCTAGATTATACACTCTGTAGAAATTAATGTCGCTAGTGTTATAAAAGCCTATCATTTATGAGTCGTAACAAAATGCCAATTAGTAACCACCAGGTGGCGTTAGTGTCGAATACAGGCATTATATTAAATGGTCCGTCAAAGCTACATTTTTACTGGATCTGCCGCCGCTGGACGGCAGACAAATCGCATCGTCTCCCATGTCTCGTGTTCGTTAGCCGCTTGTCCTGGCTCCGCTCATAGGTATTTACATTTCAATGCTTTCGCCATACGCGAATATTAATCGTGATGGACACGGACAAACAAGCCTGGGACCCACTCTGCTGGAATGAGGTTTAAAGGAAAAATAGCCGAATGTAACACTTTTCACAGATTTTTTTATATCGCTTCCAAAGGATTTGTTTTTATCAGTTTGTATTGAAAATATTTGAAAATTAAATTTCGAGCTAATAAGAACTTTTAACTTTTTTCACTATTGTTTAACTACTTTAAACTTTATTTCAATATTTTTTAACTTTTAAATAACATTATAATCATAGCTCATTAAAGAGGCCCGACCTAATGGCCACAAATGCTACACAGTGGGATGGATTCAGGTTATATTTCAGGGACGGAATCATGATGTGGTTGCTTCCTGCTATTAAAACTGTTCAAGACACCCAATGGGGCTTTTCAGTTGGGTTGAAATTACCAAATGAAGTGATTACCGCGATCTATAAGATGGCCGTCACTGTCTTATTTTGCATCTAGTCTCGCTACGTCAGGAGCGCTGTAATAAAGCGTTTGAAATATACATAATCACTATTTTACTATTAATTTACACATTCCAGTATCATGCTACCGTAAATATCCTTAAAACATTTGTTGAACAAAGTTAAGAAATTGTTTAAACGTTGAACATATAATTTACTAATATTAAGTAATAGTTTGTTAGAAAACAATCTACGATACAAACGAAAATTAATTAAAATCTACATTACGTAATCTCTGCAAATTGTCTGAGCCTCTTATATAAAACTAGCCCCTATCTAACATCAAACTTTCCCAAGCATCAGATACGATATCGGATATGCATTATAAAGCTGCGATCAATTTGCTTATCCAGACGGTTTGCAACAAATTACCACCGTGCACGATGGATTATGTAAAACGAGTCCCATTTGTATGTAAACTAATGGCGGGTGTCGGTGTATGCCCCTGCGACATGCCCGTCTCGCGTTGTTTCAGTCTTACTGCTTTTATTTCTGCTCACCTATCTTTAGCGTTAAATTTTCCCTGACTATTGCACACAATGTACTGAGATAACGGTGGAAATACTTCGGAGCAGGATTTTGCTTTTAACCTCAGGGTTGTTTTGTGTTAAAGACGTATTTATCGGTACTATGTTCGATACAAAGGGTAGGTATTTTTTATACTTTAAAAATCTATGCAAATTATTTACACCAGAGTTAATAGTTAAAGAACTATCCATATTGGAAACGGTCGATACGGAAGGAAGTATTAAAATACTATCATAATCATTCCCACCATATAAAGTCCACTGCTGAACATAGGCCTGTCTAATTGTTATGGATACATTATGATATAACTATACCTACCAGTATGCTGGTACTGCTATACTAATAACAGGTCCAGCCGTACCCATCGGGATCTAGTTATTTAGTGAAAAGCTTTTATAACTGTTTTGTTTTCAAACAAACAATCCTAAATGGGAAATTTAAAAATAAATAACTTTAACGTTACTTTGTTGACTTTAAGATTAACAAAATCATTTAGATTCGTCAAATTTTCACAAACAAAATGTTTTTTTTTTTTTTTTAACAACGATGAAAGAGATGTGCGATACTATAATTAAAAAGAAGAGAGAAATAAAAGCAAAATGGATTCTTTGTCAGAATTTCTCAGTTTAACCGTGTCTGGCAACACTCGATACTAGATGTCATAAAATTGTTCTGTATAATTTTAATTAAAATTTAATTAGTTAAGCATAATTTAACGATATAAAACCAATATCACCACATATTTTAGTGTTAAATAAGTGTTACATATAATTTTTTTTTATGTGATTTGTGTATTTTAAGTGTAAAAAGTGACAAGTCCTAAAACCGTTGTTGATAGTCATTTCTTCACGTAAATACTTAATAAGTCGATTGTTTCTCCTGAGTAGAATATTATACTTGTATAAGCGTTTATTCAGTGTTGACGACAGTTGCTGTGTTTGCGTAATTTTATAAAATATTAATTTAAAGTAATTACCGGTAACCTCAAAATACCCACTTGTCACTTCGTATACTGCAAAGCAAAGTGCTCCGTTATTTTTTTTAATTTAACTCGCGTTTGAATTGTATTTTATGCAACACAATATGAATACTCGTAGCCGTAAAGCGTTGTCTCGCCAGCAGGAGGAGCCCAAACTCCAGCTGGTGTTGCAGGAGCTTAAGACCAAAACGTAGCTCTGTGCAGAACTTTCAAAGGAAAGAGAGGAGAACGAAAATCTGTTAGTGAATGCGTTAGATGACACAAAGAAATTAAAATCTGAACTTTCAAGGCTTCATATTAGTTATGAGGATGTTGTTATTGAGCGGGATCACCTACAATCTATAGTAGATAGGTTTCAAGAGTGCAGTGAAGAGTATGAGAGGACCCTGAGGAGGACTTCAGTACTGGAGCAGGAACTACGAGATGCCCATGTGCACATCTCCGACTTGGAAGTGTCCTCACAGGAATCTGCTGCTCGTGAAACAAATAATTTATACAGTGAGTTAATGAGTGGTGCCCCGCAGTTTATTACTTCTGCAATTGTTTCAAACCCGGACTTGTCTACTATTGATCTCACAAATGATAACTCATATCAACCAGACAAGTCAGTTCTATTTTGCAGCAGAAATAAACTAAAAAAATATATTAAAATTAATAAATTTATCTATAAATCAAAAAAACAATTAAAACATTTTAATAGCCTGATGAATAAATGCAAGAATATTAAATCTAATCTTAAATTAAGAGAACAATGGAAGTTGTCTGAGCTAGAGTTAAAACAGTGTCATTCAAAATACTATACTGACACAAAGCACTTAGAATCAAAAATACAAAATTTGCAATTTGAAATTCAGTATCTAACTAGGAAATATGAATTCTGTACCATCAGTGAAAAGTGATACAAGTCAAAAATCACAGTTTTGAGTAATTTGAAGTTAAAGATTCAAAAAATTCTCATTATGTTTCTGACGTTTTATAATGAAAAACGGTATGTGTTACGAGTACATAATACCAATAAGATTATTTAGACCTAGGTTTGAATTCATTATTTTGCACGAGATTTAAGTTATTTCTGAAAATAGCCAGTTGTATCACTGTACACTATAATTTTCTTTGCTAATTTTTGTGTAGATAGGTCTAAAACAAATTGCATTATTTTACACATTTAGTTATCGTTTGGTGTGAAATGTTATAAGGTTTGCGTTTTGCCCTGTTTTGCTAGCAAACAGTTATTGTAAGCAAAAGTCGTAAAACTAATATGATCAATTTAATTGTCAGCAATCTTATTTCCTTGTTTTATTAAAGAATAGTATGAAAATATTCATTTGTATCCCTTTACACCAAAGATTTTTTTAAAACTAGTTAGTGATTAATGCTACAAGCTAGAATATATCGTAATACATTTTTATACTTCAAAGTGTTTAGTGATACAAGTCACTGATACTTTCAAACGTATTGGTCATAGAAAGGTTAAAATTACGTAAATATCAAAATAAAATAAAACCAACATTAAAAAAGGGTTCCTTTAATAAAGAATTCAAGAAATTAACACAGATATTATATTGTAGCACTCTAACTACACGATATAAAACAATATCCTTATAAAGAAAAACATAACTTTTAAACCAATAGCCTTAATCTTGATTATCAGAGTATCGAATCAGTCTTAACTAGTATTAAATCAGTCTTTAAAAACAAAACAACAGATATAATTATAGCACTTTAACTATTCATTACACAATACAATATTATGTATTTAAATAGAACGTAACTTTAAACCTTAGCGATAATCTTGATTAATTTTAACTCTTCGAATCAGTCTTTACTCTTAAAAATCAGTCTCAAAAAACTAAACAATAGATACATTTAAACACTTCAACTAACCCTTTCACAAACAATATATTTTAAAGTACTTAACATCTATATAAAAAAAAACATAACTTTTAAACTTATAGCATTACCCTCTTACTAATAAACACGGCGTTAAGTTACAACTAGGATGATCTCCGGAATAACATACATTTTTAACCGATTAGAGTTGGTGTAACTTTATTTCGCGTTTATTAGTAAGGAGGGTAAATCTTGATTATCACAGCATCAAATCAGTTGTCTCAAAAATCAAATAACAAATGTGTTGAAACATCTATCAACTATTCATTATCAGAATCAATATCAGGATCTACGTCACGCATATTTGAGTTGATCATCAGATCATGATAAAAATTGTGAACACTTGGGTCAATGTATTCTAACAGTGATATTAAATCCCTTTTCTTCAAAACGCTTATAGGGACCGGTCCATTGTAACATTTTTGTACTGCATTGATACTAACTAAACTGTACTTTTTATTCTTTTTGTCGTAAGACATCATTGAATAGTCATCACCTTCGTAACTTTCTTTATATTCAAAAACAGGAAATTTTTCTTTACTAAATTTAATAACTCGTACATTTGACCATACAAACTTTTCACCAGTAGAATTAGTCTTTTTTACAGTAAAATTATTTTTTGAAAATAGTGCAAAATCATAAAAATCTGTTACCGCCATTTCAATTACCGAAAATTTATTATTTCTAGTCGATGCAGTCCTTACCAATTGACACCAATCACGTGGGTGATGAATATTCATTGAAGTTCGTATTTTTGCTTTTTCAATCAGCGCATGGTCACTATCAACTTCCATGTGCGTATGGCCGGGCACGAGAAATTTCTGTTCAATGTTCAAAAGTTGAGGCGAGTCTTTTATTGCAAATAATAAGGCTGTGCAAACAATAGAATTTTGTTTTGTCCCGAACATGAATCTGAACACATGATTAAGGTTCTAGCATTTGGGTGAAGCAACGGAAGTCTCACAGTGATAAAGTCGTATAAGCATGAAGCTATTTGATTGGCGCCTCTACCACCACTACATTCTGGCCACATGTAGCAATATGCGTTATCAGACATAAAATCGTGGATTGTTAGGTTGTAGACCCATAGTTGTCTTTTATAAAATGCTGACTGAGTATTCAGCATTGGAGTAGGCAAACATTGTTGTAAATCAAATGCAATTACACAAAAATCAGAATTAGTTTTAGCCAAAGCCTTATCTTTGCGTTTTTCATTGTAAGCACTTTCGTAGCTTTCCTGATGTAGTCTCAGTTGCTCCTGTACTTGTCCTATTTCTTCAGCATCTTGTAAATATATTGCAGCTTATTTTGTAACAAGTTACATTTATTGCATGTATCTACACTAGGTTTCTTAAATGATAGGTTCATATCTTTAAAAACTTTGGCATATACAGTTTTACAGACAGGGTTACTATTTTCTTTACAATAAAGCTGTTACATAGTATTGAGGGATAGGTCAGAGCTAAGGTACTTTTTAGAAGTCTTGGATCGAGAGTAATGGCTTTCGTATGCCGGAAATTTATTGATATGCTGTTTCACGAGTTCTAGTCGCTCGTTAGAGATTTTTCTGTAACTGGCAGCACGCCCCCTTTTACTTTTCGTCACACGACCAAATTTTTTTATTTTTTCACTCACGGTCTGAAGAAAGCGATTACTCTCACCAAGAGTTTTTAAAAGACAACCTTTACAAATCTTATAATCCTCATTAAAATAAACAATTTTATATGTATTAGTGTATTCTCGTTTTAGTTTGCTTCCGATTGTATGAGTTTTTTTATTATTAATTTTAATAAAGCGTTCAGTATACTTAGCTCTTTCATCGTACGAACCCAAAGCCCAGTACTCCTTAAAAATAAATTCTCTTATGTCCTCAGATATACGACTTCTGCATTTCATGCGACACTCCGTTAGTGGAGCCAAGTTACTTCCAGGCTTCATTTTATCCAGTTTTGTAACATAACTCTTGCCTGCATTGCGTAAAATTAATCGGGACTCTCTCTCTGCTCTTCTTTCCTTTAACGATTTTCGTTGCTTTTTATTTGAATTTGAGCATCCAGGCTCTGGCTCTGTGATGGAGATATAATCACGCGTCTCCTGCGCCCTTTCCATACCCCCGCTAAGAGGTGCGGGACGGGGTGCGTAAGAGCTGCGCGAACTTAAATCACTTTTTACGTATTTTTCCGCTAATTCAGTTCTAAAATTTGGCGATAGTTTTGATTCTACTATAAAAGTATCATTTTTCACATAAATCTATGTTCTATGTTCCGTAAGTTTATATTAATATAATATGTATTCAATTTATAATCACGTCAAAGTTAGCTAGGTAAATTACGTGTAAATTGATTGATTTGCAGTTGTATCATTAGTCACTTCTTTTTATGAAAATAATTTTGTATTTTTATGGTTTATGTACAAATGTACCACTTTGCACTAAACTGCATTGTGTCTATTTTTTAATGTATTATGATAGGTTTCGATTTATATCACTTTGTACTAATTGAAGTAAAAACTTTTGAGTCGCGTAAGATGTGGTATCTTGAGTCGTATTAAAATACATTTTAGAAATATTAGTATGGGTTCAGTACACTTTGATACGAATGAAAAAGTATTTTTTTACACAAAAAAATCCAGAAATAAATGCTTACTTATATCACTACTCACAAAAACAACTCGCTCAATTTCAATCTTATAATAACGGGGATAAGACTGAAATTTAGCTAATTTTTTTTTAAGAAGTTTAATCAGTGAATATGAGAACCGATCTAGGCCGAGATGTATCACTTTTCACTGAAGGTACAGAATTGTCCCTTAAGGACTACAATAAATGTTCTTTAACAATAGATAAGATACTTAAAACCTCAAATGATAACACTGAGCGCCTTGATTCTTTTATAAATCAAAACTCTTGCAACGACAACTGCTTGAGTTCTCCACAGTGTGTTCCTTCGGTCTGCATTGACACCAAAACCTTATGTGGAAGCTCCCATACTAGTGTCAGTGCAGAGCAGCCGTTGTGTGCATCAATTGATGTAACATGTTGTACACAAGGTGATGTACATGAAAGAATTATGTTCAGTGATGATATTGGTAGACATATGGGCTCAAAATTGAATTCAGAGTCTAAGGGACAATCAGTTGTAAACTATTGCATGCCATCTGCAACATATGACAAAATTATGAAAAAAATTTTAAATTATAAATTTAGTAATGAGAATACTCTTATTATTTTAGTGGAGAATAGGGGTAACGTTAACAAAAAGGATTTAATTGAATATATTAATAATTTATTGTCTCTTGATTTAAGTAAAATTATTTTGTTCACATTCCCCTACTCAAAGAGCTTGCCAGACGCGGAAAATAATCTTAGATATAAGTTAAACTGTGTACTACATACTATAAGTACATATCATGATTGTATTAATTTGATTGATACTAACAGTTTTGTTAGCAGCAAATTTATGACTAAAGGTAGATATTACCTTTCATCTAGTTTTAAGCGACAGATAGCAAATTCGCTATCCTATTATTTTAGTATAACAGCCAAGAATTTGGCTAAACATATTGCTTCTATTGAGCAAAGCAGTAGTGTAGATAATAATTGTTGTGTTGACATTAATTATTCTGATTCTATTTCTAATATAGAAAATCATTTAAATTAAGATCTAAGACAACAGAGACAAACTCTGGCATAGTAATTACTAAACAAAATAATGTTATAAACCTGGTGCACCAGAATATTAGAGGAATATTGGGTAAGGAACTAGAAATTGAATTGTTCATGAACGGTAATCATATTGATATTTTTTGCATTACTGAACATTGGATTAAAAGTAACCAGTTCATGTTCAATTTTAATAATCACCAGGTAGGTAGTTCGTTTTGCAGGGAGGGTGCTATACATGGTGGATCATTAATTATAGTAAATAAGAAATTTAGATTCAAGGAGCGCCATGATATAGTAAGCTTCTCAGCCGAACGGATTATTGAAATAGCCTGTATCGAAATGGAGCGGTTTGTTGTATTGAGTGTATACAGACCTCCATCAGCTTCATATGATTTATTTGAAAGTATTATGGATGAAGTGCTGGGAAAAGTTTATAATGCTAACAAAAATGTTATTGTTTGTGGAGATTTTAATGTTAATTTGCTAGAGTGTTCGAGTGCATGTACAAGAATAAAAGCACTTTTTAAATCATATAATTTGATAAATGTGTTTCTAGAGCCAACAAGAATTACAGCCACTACTGCCACTTGCTTGGATAACATATTTACAGATATTATACTGAGTGATGACAGTAAAAAAATTATTAATCAATTAGATTCAGATCATTGTGGTCAACAAATATCTTTGCTTTGTAGAAATAAAACTGTGGCTAAAAGAACAATAACATTTATACCAAAAACCAATAATCGTTTTGAGAGGTTTAACAATAAATTATTATCATTTAGTTTACCCATGGTAGATAAAAGCAATGACCCTAATATTTTATATAATATGTTTTTTAGCGACTTTTGTAGTAGTTTTCAATCAACATTTACTCCCAAAACGATTAAGGTAAATGATAATGCTGCCTTTAGTGAATGGGCTACTCCTGGGCTACATAAAAGTAGAAAGAGACTGTATGAACTGTATGACGAAAGAAATGTTAACAATAGTGAACAATTTCATAATTATGTAAGGAAATATTCTAAAATATTTAGAAAAGCATGTCATACGGCAAAGTCTTGTTATTTGAGCTATAAAATTAGAAATAGTGATGATAAGATTAAAATGACATGGAATATTATTAATAGTGAAACGGGAAGAAATAAGAATTATAATAATAAGTTTAAACTCAACATTGATAGCAAGACGCTTACATCTGACTTAGATATTGCCAATGCTTTTGAAGACTTCTTTACTAATATTCCAGTGTCTACTACAAAAACTTTAAATTCCTCGCCTACTTTAGCGGAGGCTATTTTAAGAGATAATGTAAACATTTGTACAGAAGAGTTTATGTTTAATCATGTAACACCCATAGATATAATTAAGACATTTAATACTCTTAATGTTAAAAAGACTGCAGACCTCTGGGGCAATTCCATCGTAGTTACCAAGCCTATCATTGTTTCGGTGGCGCACAGTTTAGCTATAATATTTAATAAATGTATAGATTGCGGCACGTTTCCAGATTTAATGAAAAATAGTAAAATCATTCCACTATTTAAATCGGGCAGTACAGCAGACCCAACTAATTTTAGACCTATTTCAGTGCTGCCTACTTTTAGTAAAATTTTTGAAAAACGTATTTACAACCAAATGTTCAGATTTTTTAATAAAAATGGCTTAATGCATTCAAAACAATTTGGATTCACTAAGGGTCGCTCCACAACCGATGCAGGTGTTGAGCTTTTGAAACATATTTTTGATGCTTGGGAAGATTCTTTGGACGCTTTAGGTATTTTTTGCGATCTGTCCAAAGCTTTTGATTGTGTTCCTCATGAAACATTGATAAAAAAATTAGATTATTATGGAATAAGAGGCTCCGCATTGGATCTTCTTACTTCTTACTTAAGTAATAGGATTCAAAGGGTTGAAGTTAATGGAAAGCGATCTCAGGGTTCTGTAGTAAAAATGGGGGTACCGCAGGGCTCGATTCTCGGCCCGTTTTTGTTTTTAATTTATATTAATGATTTGCCACATTTGGTAAAGGAAAATCACGAGATAGTATTGTTTGCTGATGATACATCATTATTATTTAAAATAAAGCGATATCAGAACCCAGACGATGTAAACAATGCGATCTCAAAGGTGGTGCACTGGTTTGACGTTAACAATTTATTATTAAATGGGGCTAAAACGAAATGCATTAAATTCGTGACGCCTAACGTCAGACAAGTAAACACCACTATTAAAATAAAGGAAGATGAGTTGACCCTTGTGGATACCACCAAATTTTTGGGTGTTATATTAGATTCTAAGTTACAGTGGGGCCCACATATTGGTGAATTGTCGAATAGACTCAGCTCTGCTGCATACGCGGTAAAGAAAATTCGCCAATTAACAGACGTTGAAACAGCTAGGCTTGTTTATCATTGCTATTTTCATAGTGTTATGTCGTATGGTATTCTTCTGTGGGGTTGTGCCGCAGATATTCAAAATATTTTTGTACTGCAGAAGAGGGCCATACGAGCAATTTATAATCTACCATGTAGACATTCACTAAGGGATAAATTTAAAGAAATTGGTATTTTGACAGTGGCGGGTCAGTTTGTTTATGAAAACCTAGTATATGTACACAAAAATTTTGATAAATTGAGTAAGAAAAGTGATATACATAACCTAAACACAAGAAATAAGCATAAACTAGTTGTACCTGCCACTAGGCTCCAAAAAATTAACAAATCTTTTAAAGGTCAATGTGTGCGATTCTATAATAAAATCCCAAGCAATATACAGCAATTAAGCCTAAATAAATTTAAATTAACAATAAAACGCAAGCTGTCTTCAAAGGGATATTATTCTATTAAAGACTATATGGCTGATAAAAATGCTTGGGATTAAACCGCCGTTTCATACAGGCTATTCTAATATGAATGACTTAAAGCATGAATATTGTTATATTATGTTGCATTGTATAGCGTCACAGACAAATGAAGATTGTTACTAACCAATCGATAATTTAAAAGAGCATAGCCTGTGAGTTTCTTGCCAGTTCTTCTTACAGAGCGGTGGCTCGGAACTGGCACTTAGATTCGCTTGCACTTAAATGTTTTTTGTTTTTTTAAATTATTTGGTTGCAAGTGAATCTAAGCTTCGTGATTTTAGTATAGTTATATTTTATTTGTTTTTGTTATTTTTTTATAATTTTGACGTTTTCAAGTACTATGTAATAGTTTATGAAATAAAGTATTTTTTGATTTTTTGATTTTGATTTTAACTGTCTGTTGTGGCTTAAAAATTCATTCTTAACCCACAAACAGCTGGTTTCCAGGCACAATTGAATTCATATCGTTTCGATCGGCGATCGCTTGATACTTTAAGACGGGTACTGCCCGCTACTACGAGGCGTAATGTGCGAATCGTAGCAAGCATGATACTTTACGCTTTGTGCTAATATCTGTATTACGCAAAGTAGTACGCCAATTTTTAGTCTCTCCTCGCCCGTCCTTACACTTTACAATAGAAGGGCTCACCAAGAAAACAAAACACTACATTTGAGCACTCACAGCGAGCACAGAGCTGCACACTTATTTCCACGTATTGACTACACGAGGAGTCGCTGCGTAACATGTAACATTACACTTCGGAACACCAGGCAGTCCTAGCTTTACAAGATAAAATGAAACTGAAATAGTCTCATCACAATTTAATAATAATTAACAAAAAATTAATAATGGTCCCTTTAAAAATATTTATTTTGGTCACAAAATGTAAGAGTGTGTGCATTTACATAAGAAATATGCAATTTCACGGTGACTTTTCGTGTATAGATCTTTTTTACAATTTAAAGTAAAAATTCTAAATCTATATCTAATATGTAATTATTTCTTTGGTTTATCCTGTTTTGGTGTTACACTACTCCAATAGTAATAGTACACTAAAATAAGTGACAGCCAACTATATAATCTCAGCCTGGCACAATATTCTTTTAATTTATACAGTAAACACAATAAATGCAATACGGGCAAGTATTGCTTTTACCGGTGCAAACGTGGTATTTAAATTGGCACACTTCCCGTTCTTGCCAGGGGGAGGGGTGGGCGCGACGCTTGATCGAGACCCCGCCATGTATAGTGCCATTATCATAATTAGCTGTTAATCTTCCTGCTCCATATAGATAAGGTCCTTGTCTCTAAGAGAGCATTCTGTTTTTATTCCCATATACATTTATAACATTTTTATTTAATAAGCTTTTACAGTAATCCTTCTCAAAAACATGAAAGCTCTTGATATCAAATGCCTCAATATATTAATACAGCTATCGTAGACTCGGCACCATAAGCTTTTTACAATTACGAAAATACTTTTAAGCACGAATGGAAAAAAAATATTTGACTAAAGAAATAAGAAATAGACTCATAAAATTTTTTATATATTAGGAGGTCAGTTTAAATTTAAAGATGCCAAATCTATAAAAAAAAACCTAAAATTGTAACAAATATTGAAAAAATATTAAGTAGGCGATAATCAATTATTGACAAAATCGAACGTTCTACCTGTGATAAAAAGATTCTAACAAAACTTTTGAAAGTATAATTCAGGGGCAGATATAATTCGAGTATTGAATTATGTACAAACTCAAGTTAGAGAAATAAATGCTAAGTTACGAAGAAGTATCAATGTTATAATTTTCTTTTTGATTAGTACATTCTGTATTTCTTGAATGTACCTATACATTTAGTGACATGTACACTCTGTACGCTCAATGTGTTCCTATATACTCTGGGCCCGCCTGGTGTTACACTACAAGTAGGTAAACATTGAGCAACAACAAAATTCATACTCATACATACATACATAATGTCACGCCTCATTCAGGCAGGCAGAGATCACATCCTTCCACTTGCTACGTTCTTGGCACACACTTTTAGCTTCATTTACACTTATAAACCTTCTCATACACGCCCAACGGTTTAGAATACTTTTGACCTGTCCTTTCTCCAAAATCTTCTGGATTTGGTCATGGAAGGTCTTATGTGGTCTTCCCCTCCCAACACTTTCATTCACTTGTTTATCATAAATCACTTTCGTTAGTCTTCTTTCTACCATTCTCAATTCTTGTACTATACTACTGTATTTTCTTTTACACCAGCTTTGGTCCTTATCACTTCATTCCTAATCCTATCACTAAATTTTTCATACCTAGAATACTTCTGATTGCTCTCATCTCTACTGCATTGATCTTACTTTCATGTTTCTTCTGCCATAACCAGCATTCGCTTCCATACGTTAATGTAGGTATCAACTTTCATTCATATTCATGCATTCTAGAAATATTTGAAAATTATTCTGAAATTAATTAAGCGTTCAATGTCCTCAGTGCAGTCGAAATAGCAACAAACAAAATTCCATACTTTATTTGAAATATAATAAAATGCAAAATGCCTTCAGCAAAATCTTAATTATAATATGATACATGCGAAATTCAATAAATACTCGTAGTAGTGATGTATTCCTATGAAAACTAAGAATAATGCACTAAAAAATTGTACACAAAGAAAGTAACGAGCTTAAAAGCGGACGGATGCCAGTAACTACAAAATACTCGTTCAAAAGAATCTGAACCACATACCGTAATTGTATTTCTCGACAATATTCACGCAATAGGAACAAATCGCAAAAGAAACGTTATCCACCCCATTTCCTCCCAAGTCCTTACCGAATGTCAAACATATTAGGTTACCTGATATTAGTACCCTGCTAATGGACACTTATACTACATACTTGGCTTTACTGTGAGTTGTTTTGGCACCCTTTCTCACGAACAAAGCTTTTGTTCTCTTATGAAATTAGATCATCCATTACGTTATTGACACTTCGCGCTTATTTATTATCCTTATCGTTGGGTAGGCTTATTAATAACCAAATGTTATTAAGGCTTCATTGGTGTGTAACTACTCGATTTATCATTATTATGGGTTCCTTTTTTACTTTTGCGACGATAGCTCAGTGGCGAGACTTATATACTTCTAATTCAGAGGTTCTAGGGTTCAAACCCTTGTGGCGCACCTATCACTTTTCGAAGTTATGCGCGTAATTACCGCTTAATTGCTCTGTGCCCCGGCAAGCACTTTAAGCCATTGGTCCCGGCTGTCACGAACTTCTATGGCAGTCGTTATTAGGAAGTCAGTGCCTTCTAATATTCTGACATCTGACAACCATAGATTGATGTTGACCTTTAGATTGTGGAGGTGCGATGGCAGTCGCTCCATATAATAACTGAAGTTCAGCCATATCTGGGTAAAGCGGTGGTCTGGGGCAACCGGGATAATGCTAGGATATGATTATGACTTTTTAGGTTTTTAAATAAGTACGCTATTTTAATTTTGCTTAATAAGTTCATTTTTGTAGACGAAAGACTTGAGTTATGTCAAATTTAAAACCAAAATGTGTTGAAAGACCTAATATTATTTCTCAGGTAGTACTAAAATATCAAAAAAAAAATTATATCAATGAGTCTATTTCTTATTTCCTTAGCCAAATATATTTTCCATCCGTGCTTAAAAGTATTTTCAGTATTATAGTCAGAGTCTACTATAGCTATAGCTGACACATTGAGCATTTCAAAATATCTGCTACATTTTTAATTTAAACCCCTCTATGTACCTAAAATTACTGTTCCGAAATGTCAAATGTGTTTACTGCTAATAATACATAACTGAGCTAATACTGCCAATATAAAACCATAAACAATACTGTTTGCTTCTAATTAAACACGATTCTGGTTGAAAACAACACCGTATGAAGGTAATTAAGGAGTTGTGAGAGGTTTGAGCTCCGCATCCGGTGTAACTGAACATACCGTAAGGTTACGCAACAGCTCGGGTAACCAAGGGTGAAATAATATCTTATTTGCACCCTCGGATTAAAATTAAATTTTATAACTCCCTTCCAAATCTCGGTACCATACAAGTATTATTTTGTACTGATTGCAATACGTACATAGACTTTTTGTTACATATATTACTTGCACAATAAAATATAATTTATTTTGTAACGCTTGAATGTATTTATTGATAACTGCTAGGGTCAACAAGATATTGAGCAACTAAAAATCTTAGAGTAAGAAGCTCTCAGTTGAACAAGAACTATGTGCGACAGTGGTTTGCAATGGAATGGCCTTATGTAACCCAGCAGTAAATTGCCATGAGCCTGATAAGAAAATTTATTGTCACTATGAACTAGCAAACGTAGAAGAGGATGGCCTTACACCCGATTGACCGGTGATCTGGTTAACGCGGTAGATGCAGGTGGCTCATGGTTGATGAAAGTGGGAAACAATTGGAAAAGCGTATGTTTCGGCAGTGGATTTCATTGTAGAAATTGAGGAACTGCTAAAGGCTGATGTCAGCGATAACATGTATTTAAATGTATTCCGATGCCGACTATATGATAGAGAACACACCGCCTAAACACCGGGACACAAGAAACTTAAAAAGAATAAAAATACTTATTTAAATGGAATAAATACGTTTGCCCCAAACAAGGACAAAACCATGAATTGTTAATTACATATATAATAGCATAGAGACACGTTTAAATTTACGATAACAGTTCCTGCATGTCATCCCTAAAACATTACTTCGTCGTATCCGTATGAAATAATTTGTACGTAAAAGATTCCTGGAAAAGGAGAAAAGCAATGTGTCGTTGTCACATCGTCACAAAAACGTATTAAAATACCCTCAAATCTCTCATCGCAATATGTGATTTATAACATATTTTCAAAGGAAAAATTATTCGGCATACATCTTATGCGGATGTGATACAATATGATTGCCTTATTTCCTTTTTGCATAGTAAAAGAACAACGGTACGGTAACGGTATTTATTGATTATTTCATCAGCTTTAAAATAGATTTTTTTATGTAATCTGTAGTTTTTAAGTTTTTTGGGCAAGAAAGAGCATACCTATCTATCTATTTATGGTTAATTACATAAAGTGACAGACAGTTAACTGACATTCAGTCCAACTTGGTTAAAGGAGCGGGCTGACCCTAGGCCATAGGCGAAATCTAGGGCACAACTTAAAAAACGTTAGCATAGCCACGTCTACGTGTGGTCATATACTGAATCAAGAAAAATAGAAGACAACCTCAATAAATTACCAGTACATAATGAATTTCCCCAAAATATTTTTTAATTGCATAACAAATTTAACAACAATTGTTTATTGACGTTTCAGTCATTATAAATAAAATTCCACCTACACTAGTAGATAACTATAATAACTTAAATCTATTATGTTATTATTTTGTTATCTATAAAGACG
The DNA here is from genome assembly GCA_949126915.1 of Musotima nitidalis. NCBI lineage: Eukaryota > Metazoa > Arthropoda > Insecta > Lepidoptera > Crambidae > Musotima > Musotima nitidalis. The sequence continues at coordinate 10,081,857 of OX421418.1, read as the reverse complement.
TTTCACTATTATAATTTAGCTGTGTCTCCTCCTTCGGTCATATTATCATATCGACATCCGACTTGTCAAGGATTTCCGTATACATATTAAGACCTCCTGATATTACAAGGCCTAATCATCCTTGTATGCCATTTTTGCCTGAGGCTATTTCTGTGATTTAATAAGTACGGTGTCTGCAAATATCAATTCATAAAGCTTTTCAGTAAAGATAATATTTGAGATATACATTTTTTTAAGGATGTGAGACGCTTACCTATATTTATAAGCTATAGTAAAAAGTTCTCATTGGCATTCGCTAAAGAAATATATCGAAATATATTTATTCTTACTGTAATAGGATTTAATTTGACTACAGAGTATTTGCGATGATATTTATTTAGTAGATACTAGGTAGAATATTAAATTTATTTAAATATTTTGTAGGGTTTGGGGGGAGACAAAACCTTGCCAAATTTCTGGTTAAAAGTTCCCGCCCTAGTAAAGTGACCCCAAAACAAAATAAATTATAAATAGGTATAGGTACGATACTTTGAAATACTCGACATTACTAGTTGTGCTACAGTAAAGATTTTCATCATAAAGCGTCAGTTAAAGATTTCTTCGTCAAGCGTCAAAAGAAGAAGAAAAAGAATATAAGCTAGTAATTGCGCTCTGATTGAGCGGCTTGAAAAATTCTAATAGGAGGAAAAACCAGCCTCCGCCAATACGCACTGGATCAGCGTGGTGGAGTATGACCCTCGCACCTTGGTATGTGAGAGAAGGCTCGTACTCAGTAGTGAGACGTTAATGGGCTGAGATGATGATGATGATGATGAAATGCCTACTGGCTTTTGTAAAATGAGGCCTTTGAACACCTTGCTACATATATTCGATTGTCTATTGTGTATTACCCGACTGTAATATAATAACAAAAACCTAAATGAGACAGAATGTCTTATTAATATTATACAGCGCAATAATTGTAGGAATATAGACCACACATAATGTTGAAAATAAACTTCTAATACTCTAAAAGGTCGTACTTTATTCACCTACACCTACCCGCTAGGATCTAAATAGAATTTCCTTTCCAGTCCTAAGAGAACACTGAAAGTCTGTTTCCGTAGCGAGGGTTACACGGAAATGTACTAGGGCGGTGGTAAAAAAGCGAAAACTCCAGCAAACTGGTTTATCGTAGTAATGTGTTGAGAGTGCGCTCTGCCGATGGCATGAGCTTACGTGGGCACTATCCTATTGTTTTAATATATTTCTTGAAACGAGTTTTTAAACTTCATTTTTATAAATATAAAGTTCACTGCTGAACATTAGCCTCCCCAATAGATTACACTCTATAAGGGGTATTTGCCAATAATCACTACGCTGGGTTGGTGATTGTAGTTTAAGCCAGTACGCAGGTTGACGCTGCTGCCAATCATCCGGTAAGATTTCTCTTCGTCGACTCTTACGACTCCTAATAGAGGAGATGGGGTAGCTCTATTCCAGGCCGATACCACACGGCACATACTTATTTAATGAAAGGAAGGTCATGGCAAGAAGAGTTAATAAATATGAACATAACTGGATGGAAGGTAAGACGATAACAGATGAGAAATAGATTGATACAGACCTCTAGTCAGATAGGACTCTCGTGGGAGATTTTCCCCAACTTATTGAAATGAAGGTGGTATTTTGCTAGGGAATTCGTTATTGATTTGTTACTGGGTGCAGCTGATAGTTTTGTTTTTTCATTTTATTATGGTTAAAGGACGGCTCTAGGTAAGAAGTTGAATGTGTAAAAATGATAAATTCGAGAATGGGATGTATCAGTTAGTGACGAATCACCAAGGTGAATGGAAGGAAAACACATGGTGCACAAGCCCGATGAACTGGTAGTTGGGCAGATGGAGAATGATGATTAACTCATTGAAATTACTTAATGTAGCCTTATTTAAATGAGACAACATTCATAAATGCATACTAGTATTTTAAAGTCTTATGCTGACGATGCAGTTTACATAATTAACATGTAAAATGTATGGATAGTCAGAAATATGTAATTTCTCTTTAACTCTTAACAATAACCGTTACCAATAAGATATTAGTTATAATAACACTTTTATAAATAATCCTGTAATGAGGAATATTTATGACTTATCCATGTTGGGTTAATCATCCGTGACCATTGCTTGAGATCTGACTTTTATTAACAGCTCTTTAAAAGAACACATTATGACGTTTTTAGCAATAGTTAGGTCAGGTTTCGTGGCAAGCTTTTGCATTCAGGGTTCTGCACTGAATTGCTCTGAGCGTGACACGCCTCTACCATTCTAACCTTATTAATTAATTCTGTGAATCGAGTGCATGTGATCACAATAGCTCTGTTTAAAATTTAATAACGTTTGTAATTACTTTATATCTTTTGTCTGGAAAACTAATTTGTGTTCTTTTTTAACTATGAAAATCAATTACGACCATTTCGTTGCGACTGCTTTTATATTACTTATTTCAGAACACAGAAACTAATTAATTATCATTATTTCCAGCTAATACCACTTTCAATCATACTGTGCTAGCCTAAGGCGCTGCTAATACTAGGCTTAGAAGAATTCAAAAGGTCGGTCAATCAGCTTAGCCCTTTCAAAGTATCATTACAAAAGTGAAATCCTTAGTTACTAATTTTACGCGAATTAATTGTAAGCGATTCTCGAAACACTTTCAGACTTTGCTTTTAAATGAAAAATAAATGTATATTACGGCCGCTTTGTGGAAATCACTCGGCGTTGTTATAAAAGAGAGTTTACAACAAAGAAATTGAAGTTTGCGGGATTTTTTTGCGTCTATTATGCTCCAAAGGTAGTCGTTACAGTCGTGGTTGGGATAGGGAATATAGTGGGATCACGCGATTCATTACTCTAATTGCGGCATTCGTACTCCGTTGGGCTGGGTTTGATTCTGGATTAAATAAAGCTCTTCATTTTGTTTGTGTAAAAACTGAAGTTAGTTCCGGATAACGAACTTTATATGTACTCTAAAAGTGTTTAATCGGGAGTGTTTATGTATACTGCAATTACAGTGGATAGCGGCTATTTAGCACTTAACTGTAATTGTATGTTACTATTTAATTTAGTAATTGCTTTTGGTCATCATTATTTATAGTTAACAGTTAGAGTTCGGCGAGAATTTGGAATATAAACTAATAATTTATCAAGTAAAATCTATGTTTCATTTCAAAAGTGTGTTGTGTTTTTTCTTTTATGAGACTAAAATTTTCATTTGAACGTTTGAAAGTATCTTTACCTCCTTACTTTCTTCACCTCCTTAATTTTAATTATTAACCTTACTTTCTTACAAATATTATTACAAACAATCATATAATATTGGTTATAAATTGTCATGTCTTTTTTTGTCGCAAAATAACCAGGTATCATATTCCCTTATACAACAAAGTCCAATTAGTTGAATAAAGCACTTATGGACGACAACTTAAAAACAAACGCACCCTTATACTCTAAACACAATGCATACATGTTGTATACGTAAAAAGGATAAGCGAAAAACTTAAGGGTGTATAGGTATACCACTAACATCTAAAGAGCCCAAGCCAACCTCACCTGCAGGTGGTGCACCTGCTGATTCCGACGAGGCTCTGGCGAACTAAACAGATCCCGGCAAACGCCAATAGGCTCGTTATCTACGTGGGACCGACAATGTAATTGGCGAAGTGTGGGCGTATAATATGCCTCTGCCTACCCCTTCTGGGAAACAGGCGTGAATGTATGTATGAAAAACCCTAGAAAGTTTCTTCAAAAAACATTGTACCTAAACAAGCATTTCATAGGCAGTTGTTGCAGCATCTGCGGTAATGCTAAGATGGCTTACTGTTTTCTTTCCTCCGAGTTACAATTCCAGTCACGTGCATTTTCTTTGTTCCACCCGCTTATAACGAGATATTGTGATTCGGGACCATTACGCCACCGCGTATACAGAATGATGCGAATATCAAACACCGTATTAGATACACGTTTTCTTATTAAGAAGTGATAGGCGCTGAATGATAATATTGATAATACAGCTACATGATCACAGAAGTTTCTTTTACCTTGTGGATGTTAAATTGTTCTCTTATATCAGTCCTTTTTCCCATAGGAATTGGTGCAGTCCATTTCATGATTGTTATTTTTGGTACTATTAATTTTGCAGGTCTCCAATACCTATTTAAATAAGCTCAATTTTGGATCTGAATGCATTGTTAAAAGACCTGTAAGCTTCTAAATACTAGTGCAGTTGTTTGTTTAAATATGACTATTTCTAAGGTTGTGTCTAATTATAATGCATACGTTAAAGAGTGATTTTATCTAATTTAAATTACATATTTTCTTTTACTTTTTATTTCTCAAACGTACGAAGGAAAATGATCTACTAACTACTGCTATATGTTACTTCTAACGGATTTTGCTTAAATTCTAATTAAATAGTCATTAATAAAGTTTGTTTCCGACATATCGAAAAATTATTTGAAATTCCTAAATAATAATAACTTATAAAAGTAATCATACATTTCTTTATCACGAATTTTTTTAACATAAAATCTAATACTGGTGCAACTAACTTAATAATTTCGGGCGCTCTGTCTAGTCGAGCTCATTTGCTCACTTGATCTGAATTATGTCCCCAGTCGATAGGCACTTTGACGATACTTTACGATGGGAACTTTAAGCAATTTCAACTAAAACACTTTAATAATTGAGTGTTACTTATTACTATATAATGAAGATTTTTATTACATACTTAGAAGTTTCTAATATATTCTTTTCTTATCACTATGATATTACTAAGTGTCTTAAATATCTTATACTTTCTCATAGAATGTTATTTAGTTGTTCAAGTCGAAAATTCTACAAATAAACCATTACTCGAAAACTATAAATTATCGCGGAACATATTCAGAAAGGCAAATGTGTGATTATTTAAAAAAAAATGGAAGGTAACTATCAGGACCTTATTCTATATTCAAAAATTACTTTAAATTTGAGCCTAGATAGAACTGTGTAAAACGTCCTAAAATTTATTAGGTCTATTTCCTGCGTATACTCATATATTTCCTGGGCAGATACTAGCTTCTTTAATTGCTGCATTTAAAAAGACACCATTTACCACACCTAAATAATTCTGAATAGAGCACTGATATGATTTCCTGTTCGCGAACATCAACGAAGCTAAAATAACTCTACACTGCATAAAGGAAGCCTGACAAAACGCCTAGCCTTCCAACTCGTTGCTTTCACCAAAAACGTTCGCCACGTTGAAAGAAAAATGATTTGTAATTGTTTTTAGTATTGAATTAGCAATGAATGGGGCAGGAGCAGTCACGCGATACGACGCTGGCTCTCCTTAACCTAATTCTGGCATTCATTTCGCCAGTTCACTCGTAAAATTTTAATGGCCGTAGGAAATGTAGACCTTATGGGAACGAACGAAGGGTTTCTCTGGGAGTACCTCTGATACGGACAGGAAACGTGGCATATTTCACTGAATACTTTACCTAAATTCTACTGATATTTTACTGTACGCCAATAAAAATAAGCGCTTTCCATTAAGTTCGAGTGACATAATATTTTGTGTCCCAATTCTTAATATGATTTTTTCGAATATTTAACCTATATTCATTAAAGTACTCTACTGGGGTTAAAACAGGCTAGACCTCATATTATTACGTTACCTCAGTAGGTACGTTGTTATTTGTAACCTGAATAGTTTACCTACGTTTATTTTTTATATCTGTTAAAAAGTTTCAACTTTATTTTTAATTCTTATTTGTGAGTGAGTCATTACGGAGACACGGTATCCTCCGGCTGCTCTAGTTATGGTTGCCATGGTCTTCTTCATTATTTATTTTTTACACATTTATACCATCAGAATGCAAATATCAAAAAAAATCTGCCAAATTTAAGCAATCACTAATCGGAATATTGAATAAATTCGATGAATTTCGATTAAAGCAGAAATATACTGTCGAAAAATATATTATAAACTTAAAGTTTTTAGTAACGCATTGTACGCATCGGTCCCCAACACAATAAAAAAAACGATTGTTCATTAGTTGAATATGGCGTTTAGTAAGACATCACATATACAAACCGAATTTAAAAAAACAATCTATCTTGTCAGGCAATAAGTCAATCATTATTTTTTATCCGTTTAATATAATAATTGAACACTTAATTCTCGACTTAATAGAAAAGTCACAAATATCCAATAATAAATGTTGTGTAACAAAGAATGTCTACATTCATTTTTAAATAATTTAATTGAAAAGAGATATAAAATAAATAAAACCTACATAAAATGAAAATTATACGTGAAATATGTAAATAAAAGCTCATTTCGCAGCAACTAGCAGATTCATGCAGATCAATTATCCCGGTTTATAGTCATGTACGATAATAAAAGGAAACTGGAATAAATCCTTTTCCCGCTCATTTCTTAATTGGATTCTCAAGTTTATTTATAGAGTGATCTTCTTCGAATAGGATACTTCGTTTTACGACATTAGAACTGTTTAACGTTTAAAACTGTTACTTTATACTCGGAATGATTGTGTTTACCTTTTAATTTTAAATAAATGGTAGCTGAAAAAGATATATTTTTTGTTAAAATTTAAAATATTTTTGTAATCGGTTTCTCTTTATTAAAAGTATCTTTAAGTTTAATGCATTAATAATGATCATTACTATTTTCTTAAATAATTTATTGATTCAGGCGTCACTTTGCAGAAATCTATTGTAAGCAAGTGAAGGATTAAAAATTTTTTGAAAGAAACCACTTCTAGCAAACCGCGCTTTTTACCTTAAAATGCCATGTGTAAGGGCGAAACACGTGTCGTGTTGAATTGTTTCTCGATTTTTCGGGAAATTATAGTTGCACGGGATTTGTTACAAAGATACTTTAAATCTATTGTTTGCTTACTATTTACTTACATATCATAAATACATTCCATTTATTTTCAACGTCAAGTGTCCAAAGTTTTGTATAATAATAAGTTAAGTTTACTTACAATTTCATCTCGTAAAGTTTTATGGGAAGTTATAATTTATTTATTAGACAGAATGATATTAAACTGTAATTTTTACTTTACTTTAATTCTCTTTTAACATTTAGCAAAGCTTTTCTATTGTTTCTCTATTTTTATTCACATGTGAAGTTAACATACGAGTCTGGGTGAATTGTAGTCACTACCCTTGATGACATAGTGCCATTAATTTAAAAAAGAAGAATAAGTTAAGTTATAAACTAATCTAAATGTAAAACAACTTCAATTTGGTATTTCTTTGAAAACCTCGCCTAAGCCTAGCTTGAATCGATAGTCGATGAGTAGTCAAATAAGAACCTTGTTTTGTGGAAACAGAATACAGTTATTAGATTAGTAAAGTTTAAAAGAAGTTTCAATTTGAACAAGGACTCTTAGGTAAGAATCACCTCAACTATAATTAAGTGAAGAAAACATTAAAAATATACATAGAACAAGATTTTTGAACCTGTATCCAAAATACTATAATTTTATAATAATACCATATATACCAAGATCTGAGAAGCCCAAGCCTATCTCACCTGCAAGTGTTGCACCTGCCGATTAACGGTCGAGGCTCCGGCAAAATAAAAATCCCGGTAAACGGCAATGACTTACCACCTATTACGTGGGACCAACTATAGAATTGGCGAAATGTGGGCGTATAATATGCCTCTGCCTGTCCCTTGGGGGAAACAGAAGTGATTGTACGTATGTAGTATGCAGACAGATTTACGCGCCCAAACATGGGCAAGTCCCATAGGTCTGTCGACGCACTTAGACACACTTATACACTTCTGTTTTAACTAGCAAGCGACTCTACGGCAGAGAAGCGAAGCGCTTGTGGATGACGTGGCGCCAAATCTATCATTATACTATAGCAAAGCCCCATATGAATTTTAAAAAGAATCTACCTGCATATCATCACATACCCTGCCTGTGCGCAGTGTACTGGAGATGGATTGTTTGTTTTAATTGTGACTGTGGAACGTCTTATTACTATAGATATTGCCTTTTTTGTGTTATTATTCTTCTCTTATATAATATTACCCCCACGCGGCCGATGATGTGGTCAGGGCGGCGGGGAGCCGGTGGATGCAGGCGGCAAAGTATCGATCTACGTGGAAAGCAATTGGGGAGGCCTATGGTCAGCAGTGGACTTTAAATGGCTGATATGATGATGATAATGATATAATATTAACATAATCATTTGCATCACTCATAGATACAAGTGAAAATAATACATTATTATAATATTATCCAAAGACAACTCTAAAACACTTCATATAAAAATGTTCTTCTAATTTAAAATATAAAAATATGATAATGACTATGAAAAATTCTTTTGCCTTATATTTATAAATGTAATTAATATACCTACATCAAATAAATGAATTTCACACGTTTAACAAAAACCAAAGTTTGCCTGAAGGTCACAGACTAAGGGACAAAGTAGTTTTCACTCGACGAGCTTCAGTTGACGACAAAGAGAAATGGCGATCACAGCTTTAACTGCGCCATATATCTGTGCGCATCCTGGACCTTATAGGAGTCCAGGAAGTGCCCATAAAGTGGACGTTAAACCGGCGACTCTTTTTACACTTTATTATCATTGGGTCCGCCCGCTCAGATTCCATGTAGTGTTGTGACTGGGTAACTTCTTGTTTGCTGACTTTAATTCTATTTGGTCAATTTAAAGTATCGTTGTCTTGAATCTGTAGTTTTTTTTCCACAAAACTACACAAGGAGTTTGTTAAATCTTTTTAGTAACTTGAACTAATAGAGTTCGCGTTTGCAATTACTTTTAATCTTTAATAGAAGATTTTATTATATACTAAAGTCATATACAAATGATATATTTGCAACCGTAGTTTCTTTCTTTTAGAAAGTTCCATATACTCTGAATCGCTCAGTATGACAAATATTTTAATACAATCTCGAAAATTTCATGAATACACATCACTAGTGTAAGTAAATAAAAGACAGCTTTCGCAAAGCAACTTTTTATCGTAAGATTAATATAAGTGGTGTGATGGTCAATTTCAAAACGTAATGGCTTATGAACTTTTCAACATAACATCGCAAACTCACATCCCACGTTACTTGTACTCTATTTAACGATCAAAATAAAGGCTTTACTACTAGAAAAGTATATAAAAGTTTCTAAATAACAACTAAAAATCTTATTTTGCAGCTTTCAAGAAAGTTTTATTAAATTATTTACGGTCTTGAGACTTTAAATAATAGCGCTAGGCTATATATTTAGCTAGATATCTATAGTGTTTTTTTATTGCTACCTAAGAAGCTTCATAAAAATATTTTAGGGGATGCTCTCTATCTGTTTGCAGAATAACATAGATGGTATAATTGTTTCCGAAATCTTAAGAGCCAAGGCAACCTCACCTGCAAGTGGCGCACCTGCCGTTTAACAGACGAGGCTCTGGCAAATATAACTCGTCACCTACTACATGGGACCAGCAACATAATTGGCGAAGTGTGGGCTTATTATATGCCGCTGCCTACCCCTTCGGGGAAAAAGGCGTGAATAATTGTTGCGAATACAAAAATATCACAAATTTTATATTCAAAGATCAGCAATTTTATTAATGAGCCCCTTGCCTTTAAATTCAGAGGGTCTCGGGTTCAAACCTAGGTGGCGCACCTATGACTTTTCGAAGATATGTGCGTAATTATCGCTTGTTCCGTGCCTCGGCAAGCACGTTAAGCCGTTGGTCCCGGCTGACATGAACATCTATGGCAGTCGTTATTAGGAAGTCAGTGCCAGTGCCTTCTAAACAGCTGGTTTAATCATAGAATGATGTTTTTCTCTAGGTTGCGGAGGTCAGACGGCAGTCGCTCCACGTAATAACTGAAATCAAGTCAAGTCAAATCTGGTTGAACCAGTGCGCAGACCCTGGGCCCTAAGCTTAAGTCTATGGCAACCGGGATAATGCTAGGATATGATGAGCAATTTTATTAATCAAGTACAAATTTTAAAGATTAAATAATTTATAAAGATTATGAGTAAAGTAAGGGACAAACCACGTTGCATGCCACTTCTTACGTACAATTTAAGGGCCGTTCATGTTAAAGAATCAATGTACATAAAAATATTATCATGATTGTAAACGGAATCAAAGCAGATAGGAAAATGTTTTCCTTTTAATCTGTAATATTCTGTTGTAATATGCTCGTATTCTGCCTGAAGCTGTATTGGTGACCCTTATAAAATGCCTTGACAAAAATATAATCTGCATTTTAATTGCCAATAACTCTGCCTGGCCGTTGATCACAATGCAATTTACAGACAAGCTGAATGTTGTTTAATAAATTTATCTTAGTTCATAATTTGTACGAGTACTTTTATTTATTAATTTCGAGATCATCATCATCATCTCAGCCATCTGACGTCCACTGCTGAACATAGGCCTCCCCAATAGATTTCCACATTGAGCGATCCTGAGTCGCCTGCATCCATCGGCTTCCCGCCGCCTTGACCAGATCATCGGTCCATCGCGTGGGAGGCCGTCCTCTACTACGTTTACCGGTTCGCGGTCGCCATTGCAGAACCTTGACGCCCCACCGGTCGTCGGTTCTTCGAGCTATGTGCCCCGCCCATTGCCACTTCAGCCTGCAAACTCGCCTCGCTATGTCGGTCACTCCAGTCCTCCTACGGATTTCCTCATTTCTGATTCGATCACGTAGGGACACTCCGAGCATAGCTCTCTCCATTGCACGCTGAGCGACTTTGAGCTTTCTAATGAGGCCCATAGTCAGGCACCAAGTCTCAGTACCGTACGTCATCACTGGCAACACACACTGGTTAAAGACTTTTGTCTTAAGAGACTGAGGTATTTTTGACGAGAAGATATAGCGCAGTTTCCCGAACGCAGCCCAACCGAGCTGGATTCGACGATTGACCTCTTTCTCGAAGTTGGACCTACCCATTTGGACTTTTTGTCCCAGGTATACATATTCGTCGACAACTTCGAGAGCCGAGCCTCCAATAATTATTGGGGTAGGCTTAACATGGACATTCGACATAATTTTCGTCTTGTCCATGTTCATTTTGAGACCTACCCTTTGGGAAGCTCTGTCGAGGTCTTCGAGCATTGTGCCCAGATCCACAAGCGACTCCGCTATGACCACTATATCGTCGGCAAATCGAAGGTGAGACATATACTCGCCATTTATGTTGATGCCGTAGTTTCCCCAGTCCAACATTTTGAAAACATCCTCCAGGGCAGCAGTGAACAGTTTCGGAGATATGACATCTCCCTGTCTCACGCCCTTCCGCAGGAGGATAGGATTCGTGTGCTGGTCTAGTACGCGTACGGACATGGTGGCGTTTTTGTATAAACTTCTCAACACTTCAATATACCGATGGTCAATGCGGCATCGCTGCAGGGACTGAAACACTGCCCAAGTCTCGATCGAATCGAAGGCCTTTTCATAGTCCACAAACGCTAAGCAAAGTGGCTGGTTATACTCCTCGGTCTTCTGTATAACCTGCCGCAGCGTATGTATGTGGTCCATGGTTGAAAAGCCTTTTCGGAAACCGGCTTGTTCGGGAGGCTGGAAGTCGTCAAACCTATGACCGAGACGGTTCGTGATAACCCGTGAAAACAACTTATAGACGTGGCTCAGTAGCGTGATTGGCCTATAATTCTTCAAAAGAGATTTGTCACCTTTTTTGAAGAAAAGTACAACCACGCCACTGGCCCACGCCTGTGGCGTACGTCCCTCGAGGATGACGGTGTTAAAGAGCCTCTGAAGTACCTTTAGTACCGGTGTACCACCCGCTCTCAGAAGCTCTGCTGTCATCCCGTCTTCACCCGGTGCCTTGTTGTTCTTCAGCTGTTTCAGGGCCATCCTAATCTCGTATAGGCTGACGTCCGGGATGTCTTCGGTGTAGTGCCTGGTTAGTTTGGCTCTAGGATCTTTAGCCAAACAAGTAGCGGGATCCTGCGTACTAGTATATAACTGCCCATAAAACCCTTCGATTTCCCTCATAATCTCAGGTTTCGACGTGACTAGATTGCCCTTGTTGGTCTTCAGCTGCGTTAACTGACTCTGGCCAATAGACAGATCTCGTGCGAACACTTTCGAACCCTTGTTCCTCTCTATTGCATTTTCAATACACGTAGTACTGAATCTGCGAATATCAAGTCGCAAGGATTTCGTGATCTGTCTATTGATTGAATTTCGAGATATTTAGATTATAATTTAGAGATATTATATATAATTTAGCAAAGGCTCTTTTACTTACATGAAAAATGGTTTCGGTTACTATAAGCATAGTACAATTCAGAGCAGTAGTAAACTTTGTAAATGCACTATAAAGACTATAAGCAGGTACTTATCCATAAAAATGAAAAGTTTTAGTTTTTTTCCAGAAATAATGAATGTTTATGCGGGGCTGGGTATATTTATGGCTTGAAAGCATAAGGTGCAAGTTCCATCAATATCACCACGGTGAATAATCCATATACAATATAACTCAATATTAACAAGGAATCAGTGAGTCGGGCTGTTGGCTAGACCTCAAATCCTATAGTTTATCTACAGGTGTCATAATTAATATGCTAATAACGTATTGTGAGTTATCGCCGAATTGACGCTCGACGTCGGATCGTGGAGATCGAGTTACGCAAGTTTCGGCCAAGTTTTAAGACCCTACCGAAGGCCTCTCACTAACTATCTTCCTTAACGCCTTAGTTAAGAACCGCCTTATGAGAACTTCGACGCCGAGATTGAGGAAGCTATTACGGGATCCGTTCAGATAGATATAAGCAGGATGTCACTTCCACGCTCGACTTTGTGAAGTTGTTTACTTTGATGGTTCAAACTTTCGGCTAATTTATCTGAAGAGACTGTATTATTAGCGCCTTCGCGTTTTTAATAAAGTTTATAAAGCTCTAATTTAATAGAGTATTGAATGTTAGAATTGCTAGGGAAAATATTTTTGAGAAAATTGTAATTGAAAAAAGTTACGATAAAGTAAATTGATATTAAAAATAATAGAAAGGGAAGAATCGGGAAGATTAAACATTATCTGAAACAATATTTGTGTAGTGCAGCTAGGTGGAGTCGGGCATCGGGCAGTGGTTGCATCCCGCTCTATCATTACTTCCGCTCCGCTCTCAACTGGGGCAATCGATACCGCGGGGTGCGGGGGCACCGCGCATCTTCCGCGCGTCACTTTGGCGACAATCGCTCACGTTACGCTCGTCTATCGCTCATCGCTCGTCTATCGGCCATTGCTCGGCGCCCTTTTTCGCTCAGTGCGCTTGCACCGGCGATAATGCGTGCTCTTGTTGAGTAGGAGCTTATTTTTTTATGTTTAACCCAACAATGATGATGTAAACAAAACAACTCGCACAATCTAAAATTAATAAAATCACTTATCGTTATTTGACAAATGAGTTGGTAGGGTTTTGATTGTCAGCCGTTAGTCACATTAAATTTATTAAGTAAAATTATAAAAAAACAGGAGGACAAATAAAATGAAACGGCTGAACTATAATATTGTTGGCAGTTTTACCGGGATTTGCTTACTTGCTTTCCATGTACACATAATACATTTGAAATTACCTTCTCTACACAGAACAATGAAACTTAAACTGTTGTTTTTATATATTATTATGGCACCGAATTTATTACTGACTTAATATTCTTGGCGGCGTTTCTTAAAAATTTATTATAGGAAAATTTGTTCTGTGTCCAGATACTTCTTGAATGTTATAGAAGGTTCCCTAAGTGCTACTTTATTCGTGACGGTAAGAAGAAGAGAGACTAAGAGAGTTTTCCAACCTAGGACGACCGAAGCCACCGAGTTTCTTGCCATCTTCTTTACGAGGTGAGCTCCCGTTCATGTGCCTCTTCTAGTGCGGTTTTACAGCGACACTTTTGTCTCACATTGTTTAACCAACAGTTTGACATAGCATACGGGCCGCGCTTACTACCTGCTCGGACGGAAAGCGTCACTGTATATGCACTCTTAGATTTAAGTGACGTTCACATGTGCTTCCGAATAAAACCAAGCGTGACTAAATGTTTTCTTTATTATTGTTCTTTTTTATTTAACAAAAGAACAAATGAAGTCAGCGCATTTGATATGGAAATATCGAAACACATCGATAAGTACAAAGCGAACTCTCGTATTCATAAAAACGCTTCGACGTCATAAAAATAAAAAAGGTAAGCGTTATTCGCACCTGAAGCAATTTCTGGACTCTTCTAATATTTATTACGTGTGAATATAATATGGCAGTTCTTTCGTAGGCTCTGATTGCTGAGCTCCCCTCCGTCTTATCGTAAAGAGGGCGATGTTGTTTAGAATAAAGTAGGGGAGACTGAAGAAGCGTGACTACAAACTACGGATGATCGTAATCATATAATCCTGCGAGTGTCCTCATCATATTATTGATTCATAGTACTTTGAATATTTTATTTGAACAGATTTTTTGATCGTGTTTTGAATGTCTGAGGTATATAGTAATATCTAAGATCTTTGTAATAGTAACGTAAGTTATAAAATTATAATAATAAAATTCTTTGGTCAAAAGATTAATTAAAATATTAAATGTTGACAATAAATTATAGATTGGACTCTATAAAGAAAAATGTATTTTTGTTAGAAAAATTATAGTGACGGCGTATGTTGTGAAAACCTATCAATTAATATGCCAATTAAATATATTATAGAATGGCGCTATTTATACAAGTCTTATTAAACACATTTTTATAAAGTTCAATCAAATCAATATACTAATAGGTAATAAAAACATGGCTTTCTTTAAAGCTTTCATATTTTTCATTATTCGCTCTCCGTAGAGAGATGGAGGCGGAACTATGTTTTATTATTTGCACTCAGATACGCGAAAACATAGTAAATTATAAGCAATGAGTCTACAAAGAGACATTTAAGCGTTTAAAGATTTATGTGGAAGTTAACGATGTAGTTACAGTCTTATGACCTTAGTAGTTTAGGTACCTTTCAGGCTTCGCTCACCGCGAGCAATGTGACGCTGTATGGCGCTTTCCGGGGCCGAATAGCCGCCCGGCCAGAAACAAAGGCCTCATGTAATTAGAGCGACCGCGGCAATACATAAATAATTTGCGTCACGTACCTCTTTGTTCGTTGAGAACAGCTTTTTATTTGTGCCCCTATATGAAGAACAACACGAGTTATAACGCTTTTGATGGCTCTAATCCCCCATCCTTTTATTCCCAACCCCGCAGGTGCTCATTGTCCGACATCCTTTGTTAACCATAGTTTCCCCATAAGATTAATAATTTTATATCGATCAAAGCCCTCTCGACCTAGTTAGCTGAAGTTGAGAATGCATAAGATTGAACATGGATAACTTTCAAAGCTATGATTGTTGAATCAGCCGCAAACTTTTCCCTGCGAGCGCGTGTAGGGAATCCGAAGAAAACCTATACCAGGAAGCGGGCCCCCTTTTAATCCCTTCGTTTCCCAGTAACCGTAAAACAACCCTTTGAGAAAAATAAAACCGCGGTCACTGGATACCTACCGTAAGAAACACTTTGTTGTTGTTGTTTAAAGATAATAATTCTGAACAGTGGGATGCTTGAAATTAAAAATGTTGGTCGTAGCATTTTTACTGTACCGTACAGCAGCGTAAGAGGAAAAGAAAATTTTGGTTGGCTCGTTTAATGAAACAAATTTTCAGGGCGGCGACATCTAAGCCGTAAGCCCTTTGTAGTGCGTGCGACCGGCGACCGGTCGCTTTGTCCAAAAGCTGCCTACGAACGCCGTGCCGGCCGCCGACCCGCCACTCCTTTGTGCCACTTGCAAAATATTGCTAATTACTATTAAAAAGAACCGTCAGCGAGTCTGCTCGCCAAAGTAAGGGTATTAAACGTGCAAAGATTTTAAATGTTTTCTTTTCCTGACAGCCTCCAATGTGCTGCTATCTTTCGCATTTTCTATGTTGACCTGTCGCTTATAATTGTATTTACTGCAAACATTACTCTTTACTCAGGGACTCTTAGTTATCGATACAGTTAGTAAATTTTTATTAGAATAGTTATTGAGTTTTCAAGCACTTATGGATTACTATTTGGGCAGTTACGGATTGAGTGAAATGCTATTAGGGACTATCCCTATAGTATTTGGTACAGTAAATTTCTAACAGCATGACTGCCCGGTCTTGTAAGTCTCAGCATTGGGTTTGCGAGACTATGTCATTGACCTAAAAAATAAGGCGATATGATAATGTTGATAAGGCCTATGTCATTTACCTTCAGAGGATGATGAATTTTGATTAAGTGTTATCTCTCTTTATCTGTCCACACTCGTATTTATTTAGGTGAGAATGGACATTAGTAAAGTAAAGTAAAAAGTTCTTTATTTCATAAACTATTATATAGCACTTGAAAACGTCAAAACAAAATATAAATTAAAAAAAACTAAATATTACTACAATGAAATCACGAAGCTTAGACCTACATATTATATAAAAATAAAAATTAAGTGAATCTAAGTGCAAGTTCCGAGCCACCGCTCTCTGAGATGAACTAACTAGAAACTCACAGGCTATGCTCTTTTAAATTATCAATCAAATTTAAAACACTAACAGTGTTTTTACAACATCAAGCAAAATCATATTATTTTTATGCAAAGCTAGCACTCGCAATATCACGGCATTGTTAGCAGTTACGACGACAACGTGACCTACAGCGTATAGAGCTAAAGGTATTAAGGAAAAATTGCTACAAAATTTTACGTCCATCTTGCGACACCCCTCTAATAATGTCTGCTTAAGGGCGGTGGTAACATGGAGTACACATTTACGCTCCGCTAAATGGGGAAAGGTTTTTTCGTGTTTAGTGTCACAAAAACTGTTATTAGCTTGAAATGTGGTTGGGACGGTCGCACCCTGATTTCTGACGAGGAAGAAATATTAATAATAATAAATGGTATTTGGTTTTGAATCGCAAGGGACAATATTAAAAGTGTCGATGAGGCTATAGAAATGAGTTTATAAACGGACGGTTTGTACTTACATTTTGAAGTAGCTCTTATGAGAAGGTATAACATGTCAGATTGTAATAAAAGAGATTATATTTTAGAATGTTTCACATTTTTTTTAAAAATATTGGGAGGCCTAAGTTCGGCGACCGATATAGCGTGGTGGCGAGTATGCGTGTATGGGCACTTCACTCCTGAAGGCGTGGGTTCGATTCCCACAAAGGACAAATCTTTGTCTGCAAGTATGAATATTGATCTGGTCTGAGTGTTTTCCTATGTATATTAAGTATGTATTTACAAAAAATAAGTATTTATGTATGTTTATCCGTTGTTTAGTATCCATAACACAAGTTCTTGATAATACTTATCTTGGAACTAAATAATTGGTGTACGTGTCAGAAATATTTATTATTATTATTATTCATTAGTATTAAGTTCAGTAGTGGACTTTCAGAAGCTGAAATGCTGATACAACTTCAGGCTATATGTACCAATCTAAATCAAACTATGGAAGTAAGTTATGTAGTTGTAAATTTCCAAGATATCAAAGGGGGACCAAAAATACATGTGAGAAGAACTTTGTATATTTGGAAATAGAGGAGGGTGGAGATTAACGAAACAATATGTTCTTTAGTGAATAGGTGGCGTGCTCCAAGTCGCCTGTCGATAAGTGGGCTGAACTAGGAGCTATTTGACGAATTCCCTTAATGTGGACATCGCGTGGACGGAAATGGACATTTTGTATTCAACCCGGGAAAACAAGGAGACGCTTTAAGTGTCCCTTCATTAATAAAAGAAATGGTGATTTATTCAAGTCCTTCACCCCTCTCATTTTACATGAAATGTTAAAAAGTGAACGATCCATTTTAATGAGAGCATGAAAGCCTGATTTGGGTGTTGTTTGGTACATATTTTTTTTGTCATAATTTTCGTTTTAGTTATATTAAAATTTTACTAATAATAGTCTCTTCGGTCAAAATTTCGATGAATAGAGAAGGTTCGTGTTTTCTACCCTTTCATTTTAGAAAATTATTTGGAGCGATATTTAGGTTTATACAACGTTATCTTCTTTATTTGAAGAATATTTTTCTTGAAAATCTATTTGGTTGCGATCGGTACATATAATAAATTATAATTATATTAACATCAGAATAGTTATATTCATGAAAATGACATCAATACGCCTAACCAAAAACCAAAAACTACTCAGAAACAGAGTACTTATTATTTATTGTTATTTAGTACGATAGTCTTTAAGTAATATAAATAAAGGTAGAAAAGGAAAATATCGCAAAAAAAATTTTTATTGCGTAAGCACACTTCATTGTTATTTGTATGGAATTTTGTTAAATAAGCACCAACACATATTTACTTAGTTTAGGTAGATACCACTTTAATTAACTGCATTACTAACCCAATTTATGTTCGTAAAACAATATAATTAGGCTAGTTATTATACAGAAATAAATTATTATTGTTTATTATTATTATTATTATTACTCAAATAGTAATAAAAGTAATAGCTTCAAAAACATATGAATTATATTAAGGACGATTAAGGTTTGAACGTGAGATGAATTACGTTTCGCTATAACTACTTTGTTGTCTATTTGTTACTGCTTTATTGTTACTCACACTGTTACTTAAATTTTATAAAATATAATAGTTAAACTTATTTCCCCATGTCATAAAAGTAATGAAATCATTTTATTTCACTATGAATAACAGTTAAATTACCGTAAAGCCAGTGTATATACTCGTCGTACACACATGACAAAACCACAACAGTAATCATAAAGTGACCGCACTCGTCACTAGTCAGAAACTGTCGCCACCAAACCCGCACGCGTTGAAATGACTATAGTAACGTCACTGCTGTGCTTTGTTTTCATATCGATTATACATTAAAGGAAAAAAATACTGTTACTAGTGGGTAATTCGCGGTACGGCGCTAAAGATAAAATTTATCTATCTTTTTATTATTTTAATTTGCAACGTACCTGTATTATTAAACATTAACACTACTTGGCCTCAAAATAGTCTCTGAATACTTATGTATCTTACGTGTGGTATTGAACAATCCAAGATGAACTTAAAGCGGTTGAATATAAAGTCAAAAGTTACAAAAGAAATTTGCAGGCAATCAATTTGCAAGTTTCCTATAAACAATGCACGCGCGCGCCAAAATGTTCCCCAGCTAAGTCAATGGCGAAAATTAATAGTACGTATAATCATAACAATTTAGCTGATCCACTTATGTTAAATTTCGAGTTTCCTAGGATGGTCTTTTTTTATTTCGGTTTCAAAATGCAATTAAACACTGCCTCCCAGCCAAAGGGGGACTCACCACCGGCAGACACGACCGCCAGTAGTAATACCCACTAAAAATCTTCCAACGACGCCCGCCGCTTGTCAGCAAGAGGCGGGATCCAATACCTGAGTTGCAGAGTGTAACACCCGGCCCGCGGCTAACGTCTCCCTTGATATGAACTGCGAGGACCACTTCAGAGAGGCGCAGTGTAACGCGCGCCCCTAACTGTTTATGCCACCATGGCGTTTGTAGCCGTCTTCGCGGAGGGTCTATAGTCCGAAGATTAGATAGAGGATTCCGCTCCCTCTCCCACTTCGCGGCCTTCTTTGGCGAAATCACCACTTCGCAGAAGGAGGCCATCGCCTCCCACGCCGTCTCGGCGTCGACTATCCTTCGCATGATGGTCGGCAGCGAGAGACCCACTCCACCAGGCACTCCACCAAAATGTCAACCATGCAGTAACAGTGGTGGCAGTATTGAGGCGATTTCCCCTTTGCGATGTCACACAGGTACTTCCCAATGGACCCGTCCCCGGATGGTACCTGCGTGAGCTGGAAGTACATTGACACAGCGCCTCAAACCTTCAAACCTTAAGCGCCTTCGTCATTCCGGAAGAGCTGTTCTAGGATGGTCCTTTTTTATTACAAGACAAATTGTAATTATATCTTTAACTTACACTGTATTCAGAGTATATTCAAAATGTTTCTGTAAACAAACAACGAATTTACCTTTCCTGTTTATAATTAAAATTAGAAGCAGATTAGGCCGTATTCGTATGCCGAAAGGCACGTTGCTATGCTGGGGCTATAAAGGGATAAGCATATTCGGTTTCTTCCGAACAATTATTTGTTTTTGTTGAGAACAAAAGCTTTTAATTGGATATTACCTTTATAGGTGGTTGTATAACAGTTCGATTTCTTCAATACGTGAGAAAGGAATATCTATTTTTATCCCTTTCTGAGAACAGACAGACTTTAGTCCGAATACCCGGCTTAAAATATTGAAGCAGATCTCGTTCTTTTTTAGATCCTTTTAGGATTAGATATGTTTTGAGTTTACCTAATTGATGGTTGCAAGTCTGGTCAATAATTCTCTGCCTAAATAGCTACGCTGTACCAAATTCTATTTGTTGGTTTGATATTTGCTGGAATACTACGGTGCGTAAGACTTAATATCCGATGCCCCCCTGGCATTTCCTAATATTGCACCCAACCGACTTTGGGCAGGCGTGCTTACAAATCATAATTATAAAAAGAAAAGAAAAAATGAAACATTGTTTGTATAAACTAATAAGTTTTATTGATAGGCCGGTTTGTTAAATAAATTCGCTTACCGAAAAGGATCAAAAAGATATTCTTATTCCTCACTTACTTGGATGAAAAACGATTCCTTAAGTTGAAAATGGCGCACATGAGTTTCATTTCACAGATAGACGAAATGTAATAAGTTGAAGGTTGAATGGTCGAGTGGGCGCTAATCCGAGAGACGGACGGGCACAGCCAGCCATTGCCTCGCACCGTATTGACTACGACGCCGCAATCATAGACAAATAGAAATAGTAAATAGTCTTCGCACTAACCCACATGTGGTTGAATTGATCTTAGTACGTATTGAGTCCTGAGCCTTTCAAGATATGGTGCATTTAGCACGAGGTGTGAACTTCGCTTTATGGTTCCTTACAGTTGATAGGACTATTAAAAATTTTCCTCACATCTTAACACAAGTATAAATAATTGTTATGAACTTACTGCTTTTAAATTGTTCAGGTCATCGAGGTAATATCGGGGTCATTGCCTCTAGATTTCGAGTTCAAATGATTTGCACTTAGGCTAGGTTTAACTCTTTACGCTCTTCAAAAAATGATATTTTCTTTAAAGTAGGCTAGCCACGGAAACTTCTACTATTATAACAGTACGAAGAGATCAAGAGATCATGTCTCAATTTGTTTTCTTAATTATAAGCTCTCAGCAAAGAGATGCGTAAATATAATATAATAGGAATGTTTTGCGATAATAATGTTGTACAAACACCAATTATTTAGTTCCAAGATAAGTTTCATAAGGAACTTGTGTTATGGATATGGATAACGGATAAGCATACTTTTTTGTAAATACATACAATATGAGACACCTAGACCAGGACAAATATTCATGTTCATGCAAACAAAGATTTGACCTGTGTGGGAATCGAACCCACGACCTCAGGAACGAAGTGCAGGTATTACCCAATATCGGTCGTAAAAAAAAAAGTTAACATGTAAAATAGCTTCGTTGAGACTATACTTTCTACCGCGTACCCTTACCTTGCGGAACGAGGTACACTGCCGAGGTATTCCCAAGAGATTACAACAAGCGGCTCTTCAAGAAGGGCGTAAAACGGTTTTTAATGGGTTGCAAGCATCCACAGGCTACGGTTACCACTTTTCATCAGGTGGGCATACTTGTGTGCCCCCTTTTTTTTTGGGATGGAAAATCATCTAATGACCATCTCCCGCTGTGGGTGGAGCGGGAGGGTGTGTCAGTCTTTTACTGACTAAAAACCATCCATGTTTCTTCTTGTGCCTGCTACGTCCAGAAGCTTTTTTTTTTTGTTTTACGTCGGTAACAAAATGCGTTTACGCACTACCTTCCGGCCAAAGGGGGACCGAAAGGGGGTGTGGGACTCACCACCGGCAGACGCGACTGCCAGCAGTAATACCCACTAAAAATCTTCCGACGACGCCCGCCGCTTGTTGAGAAAAAGGCGGGGGCCAGTACCTGGGTTGCAGCGTCTGACACCCCGCCTGCGGCCAACGTCCCCCGGACCAAAACCGGGAGGACCTCCTCAGAGAGGCGCAGTGGACGCGCCCCTCCTACCTCCCCCTGCGACCATAGCGTGTGTGGCCGACTTCTCGGAGGGTCTATGGTTAGACAGCAGGGGCCCCCTGCCCCCACTGCCTAAGACCCAGCACCTCCTGGCGCTGCTTGACGGGCCCCCCTGGCCCGCCCGCTGCGCCCTCCACAGGTCCCTCTTAGTTTCTACCCCGGTAGTCAGTACTAAGGGCACCCAGAATCGTCGGTTTCTGGGTGTTACCTTTTCCCTAGCGCCTCCTGCGCCCTACCGGGAGGTACTCAGCCCCCCCACCACGAAAAGGTGGAGACCAGTCGGGGGGGACGTCCAGAGGCTGCGGTAACCCTTTCGGACAGTCCCGCAGACTTGTGTGCCCCCTGATGAATTTAATAATTGTGATAATTATTATGATGGTGAAAAGATGAAGTAAATATATTTTATGATATACAGACTGGTTGCTATTGACAAAATGATACAATTCTATTCCAGGCATATGAGTAAGAGATATATTTCTTGTTTTACTGTGCCGCAACCAACTTATTAGGTGGTGAAATCATGCGAATAATATGGTTTTATTGCGTTACGCTATCGTGCTCAAGCTATTGTGCTATTCGAAATTAATATATTTTCTAGAAGAATTATTCTATGATTCCATTTTGTGACGGGTCGATCAAGAAGTTAGGTAACATTGTTTATTTTATATTTCACTAAGTGACGAGATTCAAGGCATACCTGGTAAATGAAATGAATGAAGAATGAAAGGTGAATTGAAGCGGCTATAGCCCAGTGGCGAGACTGAAAGACTTAAAATTCAGAGGGTCTGGGTTCAAGTCCGAGTTCAAATGCTGGTCCTATAACTTTTCCGAATTATGTACGTAATTATCGCTTGCACCGTGCTTCGGAGGTTATGGAGGGCCGACGACGATCCATGTAATAACTGAAATCAAGCTAAAATCTGGTTAGACAAGTGAGCAGACTAGGATAATACTAGGATATGAAAATAGCCTAACCATTCAACATACGAATTCATTTAAGGAAAACCCTATATACATCATCATCATCATCATCATCTCAGCCATCTGACGTCCACTGCTAAACATAGGCCTCCCCAATAGATTTCCACATTGAGCGATCCTGAGTCGCCTGCATCCATCGGCTTTCCGCCGCCCTGACCAGATCATCGGTCCATCGCGTGGGAGGCCGTCCTCTACTACGTTTATCGGTTCGCGGTCGCATTGCAGAACCTTGACGCCCCATCGGTCGTCGGTTCTTCGAGCTATGTGCCCCGCCCATTGCCACTTCAGCCTGCAAACTCGCCTCGCTATGTCGGTCACTCCAGTCCTCCTACGGATTTCCTCATTTCTGATTCGATCACGTAGGGACACTCCGAGCATAGCTCTCTCCATTGCACGCTGAGCGACTTTGAGCTTTCTAATGAGGCCCATAGTCAGGCACCAAGTCTCAGTACCGTACGTCATCACTGGCAATACACACTGGTTAAAGACTTTCGTCTTAAGACACTGAGGTATTTTTGACGAGAAGATATAGCGCAGTTTCCCGAACGCAGCCCAACCGAGCTGGATTCGACGATTGACCTCTTTCTCGAAGTTGGACCTACCCATTTGGACTTTTTGTCCCAGGTATACATTCTCGTCCACAATTTCGAGAGCCGAGCCTTTAATAATTATTTTAGGTAGGCTTAACATGGACATTAGACATAATTTTCGTCTTGTCCATGTTCATTTGGGAAGCTCTGTCAAGGTCTTCGAGCATTGTGCCCAGATCCACAAGCGACTCCGCTATGACCGCTATGGCTAATCGAAGGTGAGACATATACTCCCATTTATGTTGATGCCGTAGTTTCCTCAGTCCAACATTTTGAAAACATCCTCCAGGGCAGCAGTGAACAGTTTCGGAGATATGACATCTCCCTGTCTCACGCCCTTCCGCAGGAGGATAGGATTCGTGTGCTGGTCTAGTACTCGTACGGACATGGTGGCGTTTTTGTATAAACTTCTCAACACTTCAATATACCGATGGTCAATGCGGCATCGCTGCAGGGACTGAAACACTGCCCAAGTCTCGATCGAATCGAAGGCCTTTTCATAGTCCACAAACGCTAAGCAAAGTGGCTGGTTATACTCCTCGGTCTTCTGTATAACCTGCCGCAACGTATGTATGTGGTCTATGGTTGAAAAGCTGGAAACAGGCTTGTTCGGGAGGCTGGAAGTCGTCAAACCTATGACCAAGACGGTTCGTGATGACCCGTGAAAACAACTTATAGACGTGGCTCAGTAGCGTGATTGGCCTATAATTCTTCAAAAGAGATTTGTCACCTTTCTTGAAGAAAAGTACAACCACGCCACTGGCCCACGCCTGTGTCGTACGTCCCTCGAGAATGACGGTGTTAAAGAGCCTCTGAAGTACCTTTAGTACCGGTGTACCACCCGCTCTCAGAAGCTCTGCTGTCATCCCGTCTTCACCCGGTGCCTTGTTGTTCTTCAGCTGTTTCAGGGCCATCCTAATCTCGTATAGGCTGACGTCAACTACGGCACTACACCGAAGACATCCCGTCTTCGGTGTAGTGCCTGGTTAGTTTGGCTCTAGGGTCTTTAGCCAAACAAGTAGCGGGATCCTGCGTACTAGTATATAACTGCCCATAAAACCCTTCGATTTCCCTCATAATCTCAGGTTTCGACGTGACTAGATTGCCCTTGTTGGTCTTCAGCTGCGTTAACTGACTCTGGCCAATAGACAGATCTCGTGCGAACACTTTCGAACCCTTGTTCCTCTCTATTGCATTTTCAATACACTTAGTACTGAATCTGCGAATATCAAGTCGCAAGGATTTCGTGATTTGTCTATTGATACGCCGGTAAGAGAATGCATCTGCTGAAGACTGCAATCGCATGTGTCGTCGTGCTTCCATGAGATCAAGAGTCTCAGTCGATAATTCTTGGGTTTTATTTCGGGGTCTGTTCTTCTAAAATTTGGACCCCACCGCGTGGACAGTCTCAACTAGCCCGCCACTTAAGTCGTCGACGGACACGCAGTCCTCTAGACCTGCGAAGCGATTTTGAAGCTCAAGCTGAAAGTACTCGGGGTTTTGAATATGGGCCACTGAGGGTCGGAGCGTAGACTTCATCAGGCGGGACCTTTCAAGCTTGACATTTATATTCAATGTGCCTCTTACAATTCGGTGATCGCTGCCGGGTTTCACCCTAGCGATTACAAAGACATCATTGAATATTTGCCGCTTAGTGGTCATGATAAAGTCTATCTCATTCCTCGTGAAACCATCAGGGCTCATCCAGGTCCATTTTCTCTGCGGAGGTTTCTTGAAGAAGGAAACCCTATATACACTCTTTACTATTTATTTGTCTCAAATTAATAACAAAACTATCTTCGGTTATTGTAACTGATATAAAAACCCTGCATTTCATAGTTGTTCTGTAGTTGACTTAAATAAAAGGTGCTCTTGCTTATGGTTTGTAGATTATTCCAAACAATTTTACTAAATAATGGACCCGGAGGGAACACCTTTCCGAGTTAGTTTCTAGTCTACTTCTTCTCGTAGCAAGCTTATATCCGATAAACGATTTTTGATCGTGTTCAGTATCATATTATGACAAGCAGATAATTGTTGCAAATTGCAAACAGGAACATATTATGTATCTTATAGACTTTTTGGCGGCTGAATGTTAGGACTCACTTTGTTTTCTGTCAGAAAAGTCATTAAAGGTCTTATTACTGATGCTGTCACTCTCTTCATGTTATCATATGAAAGAGACAGCACTAGTTTTTAACCTGGTCTAACTTTAGATCTCGTTTTGTAATAAGCCCCCCAAGTGTTTTAATATAAATGAGGATTGATTTATAATTTTTAAAAAATCTAATATTACTCGTTCCAAAATTATTTCGAATCATTAAAGAATAGAAATATTATATTTACTCAGTGTATTACTTCTCATCTTAAATCTACTACTAGACTATCTCAATTGAACGGGAACATTATTGGCACTCCTTTCCAAGCTATTTGTTCTCAAGCTTGATGCCAGAACGGGTGGAATTTTAATATTATCGTTCAAGATTTTCCTCTCGATAAATATTATTGAAATACGAGTGCTTCCTTAAATTATTTTCTTTTCGTCTTCACGAGGCGAAACGATTCGGGAGATCGATTATCACACAAAGAACATGTACGCAAATAAGCAACCGGTCTCCTTTTTCGGCAGGGTATCGCCGACTCTGATTATGTAGATTCCTTGCCTTCGCAGAAGAGATTTTACACAAACATACGAATGAAGATCGAATCAGATATGCATAGGATCAGTTTTTTATTCTTAGGAAAATATGGCGGGCGTACATACCATAAATAAACTTAAAGATGTTGTGTTTTGGTGATGCTTCCCTTCCGTTAAACTGGAGGGTATTTCCCTTTTATTAAGTTATGTGCCGTTCGTTTTTATTTTATGCCTAGGAAACACCATTTTATTTACACATAGAAGAAGATTATGTTGTACGATTTGAAGAAAATTTCGTGAGCAGACACTTTATTTTCTTTTATAATACAAGAGAAGGGGACCTCGATTATTCATAGACATTCTTTAGGCAATCTTTATTTTATTAGAGTAAGTCCGAGATATAAGGCAATTGTATTTGTACCTTATAGTAAGTGATTACTGACAAAAATAATAGAAAAAGTACCAGACAGGATTGCACTGTGTTCGTCACTCTAAGAAGTCAGGTGAAATGGTACTAATTATGCCACCAAATAAAAAACTATTCGTACATTTAAATGGATTTTTTCATCTGATAATGTCGTAAATTGTTCTTATCAATTAAAATGTTTGTATGGCAGTTTTGTACAATTCTAAATAACATAAATTGAGCAGTTTGTGAACTAAAACATAAGAAATTAAAAAAACTTCTAAGATACTTGGATATTTATTCGAACCGCAATCTATGAAAGCAACGATAACTAGCGCTTCCTCTAAATCTTTAACGTTTCATCTAAGACTTTATCACCAGTCTTGAAAGCTCCAATGATATTACTGAACTAGATCACAAACATTCTTTTCTGCACAATTCACATGTTTCCTTGAAGAGTCACCTGAAAACCAATCGACTAAGTGCACGGCTGTCCCGGGTTTATTTAGTTAAAACGTTCCGCCTTCCCCGGCCACCTGTATCGGTCGTCGATGGAATCCTGTCAGTGTAACTGAGTCACCGCACATATAAAAGTGAATCTCTTTGAATATAAACAAATGACAATACATTGGAGTCACTTACTTTTATTGTACGCACTATCAAGTACTTCGGATAAATGTCTGTACTTTTACTACTCTACTCTCTCTTGTCATAAAGACATGAAGTGTATCTAAAATTTTTACTGAAAAATTAAAAAATAAATGCTTTTTTAGTGTGACACTCTTCAAGCCGTTTCATCTGATAACTGTATTTCCCATAGTGTTGATAAATCTTTATCTTAAAGCGGCGGGCATATTAAAATACAATAATGATTATTTTATATTGCTTTGACACCCAAACTGCAAAATTTAAAGTGATTGTAAACTACTCGTACATATAAATTTAGGAAAGAAGTATTAAACAATCATAAAGAAAACAAACGGAAATAAGCTCGCCACCTATTACGTGGGACCAACAACACAATTGGCGTAGTGGGGACATATATTATGCCCCTGCCTACCTTTTCGGAGAAACAGGCATAATTTTATATATGTCTGTATGTAATAAATAGCAAATATACATTTATAACACATCACGCATAAAGTAACACCCAAGCATAACATTTTCAAATATATCAGTTATCTATGTATACTGTATGTAGAAGTCCCCTCAGATTTTTCGGACAACAGCAACTCCACCAAGAGTACCCGCTGGTAAGCTATTCGTTACAAGGAAGAGAAACAAAAGTTAAACTCTAATGTGTTCGCAAGTAACTAATGGCTAGTAAGTTCCCCACGTAGGTACTTAAGCGGCCAATACTTGAGGCGAGACTACTTTCTGAGCACACATTAGCGCGAGCTGCACCCCACTGTTGCCAACTTATGCGAGATTACTTCATAACTACTATTATTATCTTACATTTAATAAGTCTCCGAATTCAATAACTTAGTTGAATTTTAATTTACTTAAGTGTGACCGAATTCAAATAAGTTATAACTAAAATTTATATTATTTTTACTCCTAACACAGGTATTCCATACTTAGAAGGAGATTCCAGCCTTTAAACCGAATAAAGAATTTTTCATTTTTTTCATTTTCAGTTACTTAAAAATTGTTTGAATTGATGTCTATTTATTTAAAATTACATGTTGTTTGGTTGGTTGTTTTGTTTCGGGCCGAACATTAAGTGTGATAAAGTTTTATTCAATTCAAAAAATCCTATTCATTTATAGTTGGAACTTCGCATCGAATCTTTTTTATGTTACCTCCTTCAAATTAGATTTGTTTTCCACTATCCTCGAGGGAGAGTCCTTCACCGCCATTGAAATATATTCTCTGCCAGAGTTTTTGACTTTTCTGTGCAATAAGACAACAAATTTTTCTTCGACTTTGGTTCGTACAAACAAGAATCCCTACAATAATGGATATTGCTATTTTCACCAACTGTCTGAACGTGCTTCTATCTTAATGGAGTTCATAGCTAGTAAAAGTTTGTAAGAAGTCTCTGAATTTGAATTCACTGTGATGACCATGTCCTCGTTGTTGTTGATGTTACTTGCTTGTCCATAGCTGTATTCGAGTAACAATACAGCGCTAAAGGCCTTAAGCTTTAAGTCTCACATAACAGAAATCTCTAATCAGATAAAACCATAATAAGTCGTTGAAGAAACTTATGGACATGTAGAAATTCCACCCGAATACTCAACCTAAAACTAAACTATCTACTTAGAGAAACAAACCCTGCATTGAATCCCGCACTCAGCTTTTATCAGCTTTCATTACAAGGAGCTTCCCTCGAAATTCAGTTCAATTACGCTCTAATTTGCTGAATTGACATGGCATTTTGTCAGCTTCTCCGCGTGATTTGTTTACTGTAATTATCTCTTTTTGGGATACGTTTTTTGGGTAAAGAAAATAAAGGACATTTTACAAGGAAATGTTGACTTGTAAACGGGCTCTGTTGTTGTGTTAATGTTTATTAAGAAAATGTTTACTATAATAGTCTTTTTAAAGATACCAGACCATTTAGTACCGTGGTCTTTTATAACTATCTTTTTGTATATTTCTTATGTGCATAAATTGTTAAATAGTATAAGTACCTACCAGATCGATACTAAACAAAAAATAGATACTAAAAATAAACTTTGGTTCCATACGATGACCTATCTGGCGTGGTTATGAGTATACTCGCACTCCGCTTAACAACACACAACTCGACAAATCATTGAATATTTGTTCTGGTCTGGGTGTTTTTCTAAGTATATTAAGTATGTATTCACAACAAAAAAAGTATTTATGTATGTTTATCTGTTTTTTAGTATTCATAACACAAGTTCTTAATAATACTTATCTTGTAACAAAATGATTGGTGTAATTGTTAGGAAATATTTATTTATTTATTATTATTTATTTATATTGGTACATTTTACAATCAACGTTTGCTCTTATCCCGCTTGCTTTGAGTTAAAAGAAAACACATATACCGACAGGGCATCTTTTGTGTTAATACGAGGAGAGTCAACGGAATGACAGAATAATTATTAAAAATACTCGTATATATAATATCTTGTTATAATAGTTGATTTAGAAAAATGGGCTTTAATACTTCTGGATAGATACTTTTAGGTAATTAATAGAACCTTTTTTACGGATAATCGTCGGATTACGTGAATATAATTTTACTGATTACTTAAAGTACAGAAAGTGAAGAGAGCTTTATTATAATTAGGAAAATGAATTCTGTCTTCTTAGAGATAAGATATCCTTATAAATACAATTACTCTTTGTGAAACAACGATTAGATACAGGTTTTAGGATAGCATATTTTTAATCCTGAGAAAATCGCAGACAAACCCAGTAATCAACACGCAAACATTAAAAGAACATTGTTATTATTTGTGCTACTTTTAAATGTAGCCACGAAGTTTGAATGAAGCCATCGCCGGAGCTGTTTCCAAAAGTATCTAACTCAATTAGGTCTGCTTCCAAGATGACTTCCAGCTCAGGAAAGTGTATTGTTTCTTGTTTCAATGAAGCGATAACATTAAATTACCTTTACTTAGGTTTCAATTGTTTGATGTGTAGAAATGTTTTACTTGTAGAAAATAGAAGCTTATCTGTGGAAGGTGGGTAGGTACTTTAATTTGGTGTAAATTAGTTTCGTCAAATTCCGTCAAAACATTTGTCAAGTTTCCAACTTCGCATGTCTTTCTTTCTAATAAATTTCTAATAATCTAATAAAAATCTTTTTTATGTTGTTATAATAATAGAAAGGTGTTTCTGAATTCCCATAATAATTCATAGATGGGTTTCGAGTCACTACAAAATTGAACATTAACAACAACGTATGTTTGAATAATTTTCCACATACTTCTACATATATATATATAGATATATATCAGTTATAAAAATAATAGGGAAATTAAATTAAAACCTAGTTTATTACGTACCGTTCCCTAACCATAGCTTGCGTCATAAATGCTTTATTATGAACGTTGTCGATTCCAGGGAAATTTCACTTCCGTAAATTACTGACCAAGGAAAGGTCTCCCTTTGTAATAATATGACACCGCGGTGTCCTCGTAAAAATATGTTTAATGATCGCATAAAGATTCGATATGTTCGGGGCGCTGAAAGCCCACTCTTACTACACGTTCTACGTTATATGTATCTATAAATCTGGGAGTGTTCCATTTATTACGAGCTCTATCGGTTCCAACATTACAGCCGCGTTAAATATTTATAACGATATTGGACTTTATAATCATTGGATGTGGGGTGGCAAAGGACACACCTTTCTAGTTGCTACATGAAATTCATGCCCTTACGTTGAACTCATGAACTTAGATATAATTATTATTATTTGTTTTGATTAAACCGAATAGATCCGAATAGGGACGATCCCAATAGACTTACTTCTAACGTTAAAGGTTTTAATCCGTTATACATCAGTCTCCATCCTATGGTTGCATGGAAGAAATCGCCGTAAGCGATAAGGCCCTCAATTGTATCACTTTTCTTATCCAATTGTTTTCTTGATTTATTTTTATTTGGTGTACAATAAAGAATTTTCTATCTATATATTCCCACCATAAATTAAAACTATTCAGTTGAGTTAAGATTGAAAACCAATAAAAAAATTCAATAAAGGGTTAAAGAAATTTCTCAATTGGTTCTGCATTGCTCAATTAATATCTCATAAGGTTAAACCAGACAGTATTGGAAAAAGGGCTACTGCTTAACATCCGAATATCTGACGATAGAGAGAACTAGCACCTAGTATATAACTAAATATAATTACGAAATAAGTTTTCATGGCACTCAAAACTTTAAGCTTATATTAATACCCATATTGAGATAGTGTGAGTATTTAGTAGCATTATGCGGTATTATCTGATAGATGCCAAAAACACTTTTGTTTTTATCTATCTTTATAGAGGAGAAGAAAACAGGCAAAGATCACGATTGTTGTCAGGAGTTATAAAGTTCAAAAGTTGCTTGTATGTGATGCACACATTTTTCTATTCTGAAACTAGTCAAACTGGTCCTTGATTAAAACATACATCATTATGTAAATACACCTACTATTCAGATAAAGTAACATATCCATATTTGTGCTATTCATAGGTTACAATTCTCTGACAACGTTATCTGATCATTTTATTTCTCTAAATTCTATTAAATACAAATGTATTGAAAATTGACATCAGATATCTTCTCTAATAAGCTTCTCTAGATAATGTGTATCTATCGAAACTTCACTAAACTATTTCTCATGTAGTCGCTTATTTATCATATAACTTCAATACAGTATAATAGAGGTTTCACAAAGGCAGATTTTCCCACTGACTTGTCTCAAAATTTCCCCGGAAGCCCCTCCCCCTTCGCCTGTTCCCCCTACATCTCAACGCTATTAACCACAAGTTTCGTTATTAGCGACTGTGTTGGAAAGTTATAAGAGAATCACCTTCATTTAAGTTGAGATTAAATTCTTAGTATTACACAATAATCGAGGCCCATTCAATATCGGGTCTGACTTCTATTTGTACTTAGAAGGGCTTTTGATATAAGTACATTTGAAGGAACTGAGATAATGTCAATATATATTCTGATAGTATTTTAATATCAATTTATATGACTAAAAGCTTTCGAAGGTCTGAAAAATCGTCTCTGTGATATGTCTCGTGTTATCCCATCAGAGTGAGGACTCTTTAAGTGCCTTTAAAAGTCAGCTATACCTAAGCATATTTAGCCTTTTAAGAAAAAAATTATAACTTTTTTTTCATGCAAATTTGACTTACTGTAATATTTATAAATTATATATAGTTACTGTTAGTGAAATGCCAAGAAAGAGTTGGGGTATAAGGAGTTCTAGAGAGTTCTGATGACAAATTTGTAAGAGAACATAATAATAAATCATGAGGTAATAGATTACTAATTAACTCAAAAATGAGCTAAAAATAAATCTCTTCAAACACAGGAACAAGAATATTAAATCTTTGAAATAGTAGGTACTAAGACATAAATCCAGAACAGATTACGGATAGAATTAAAATACCGTTTAAAATTGAATCGCTTAAATGAGCTATTAACAACTAATTTGTATGCTCCATTTAAAAGTCGTGCTTACAAAATGTTTTATACAATTAAGCCACGTAACACAAACAAAGTGACGCTAAATAATAAATTAGACACAAAGTTTGTGAAAACTTGATACAATCTTCAAAGGCCCGTAAACGAGATCAAGTAATTTTAGCCGAAATAAGCAAAATTACTCCAACATTGTCGGCTTCTCAACAACGTTACGGCAAACTGTTTCCTCAAGTACTCGGTGGGAATTAAATTTAATACTGTTACATGATTAAGTGTAATATTTCCTTGCAAAATTTTACGCATCAGAATTGGATCTTTTTTTATATAATTTATATGGAAATATCGTATGTTTTGGCGGCGGCTGATGTCCGACCTTTCTTTGGTATTCGGGGCACGGACGTGGAGTAAAATTAAGGTATCCCACAACGAGCATGTGGACTTTGATTCCATGCCTATTTTTGGGCGAAGAGACGGCGGGGCTTCTCATATGGTATTCAGGTAAGCTCTCAGAATAAAGACACTTTAAGAATAAGCGTTTTCTGTCTTCTCCATAAGTAATCTAGATAGTTATATTCAGAAAGAGAGAGTTTTGACGACCGTTATGGCGTGGAGGTCAGTCGGTCAGAGGTCATACTCGCACCTCTTACACTCTGGGTGTTTCATAATATAAGTATGTATGTAGTATAAATTTGTGCATGTGCAAAAAAGTATTAATGTATGTTTATACGTTATTAAGTATCCACAACACAAGTTCATAATTATGCTTATCTTGGAACTGAAAATTATGTGAACATAACTGAAAGGTGTATAGGGCTCCTACCAAAATCTAAGAAGCCCAAGCCAACCTCACCTGCAAGTGATGCACCTGCCGATCAACGGACGGACTCTGGCGAACATATGAGTTCCCGGTAAACGGCAATAGGCTCGCCACCTATTACGTGGGATCAACAGTATAAAGAAATGTGGCCATATAATATGCCTCAGCCTACCCCTTCGGGGATACAGGCGTGATTGTATGTATATATGAACTGAAGATTTAGTGTGATTGTAAGAGAATTATTATTATTAAAAATGCTTGAATGAAATTGTTTTATGAATACAGATAATTCACGGGAAATACGGCATAAGTATTATTACAAGTATTAAAATGTAGCCTGCGAGTAAGTAACGCGGTGCGAGCGTCGCCGAGTCATCTCTTAGCACTTTCATTCCTTCAGAACTTCAGAAACTTATCTTAGTTAGCGACGATCAATTTTCATTTTAAGTCGATTATAAAATTGCCGAGATGGGATGTACGAGGAAAGTTTTCTCGTTGTAATCTCGTAATTATGTTGTTGGCAATTTGTACAGTTAGGTTGGGTTGTTAACATTCATCATCATCAAGGCTGATGTGGCCTTATAAAGTCCACTGCTGAACATTGGCTTTTCCAATAGATTATATTCCAATGGGGGTATTTGCCCATAATAACCGGGTGGACAGGCTAGTGATCGCAGTTCAAGCCAGTATGCAGGATGACGCTGCTGCCCATCATTTGGTAGGCTTTCTTTTCGTCGACTCTCACGACTCCCCGTAAGATGAGACAGTGGTGTATTCTAGGTCGGCAACGCACGGTGTTAACATTATTTTATTTTAAATAAAAAATATAGTTCTATAATATTGTCCTGTTATCTACATTTTATTGATACATATTATTAAATCTACGACCATATTTATAATATCCAAAAAAAAAATGTTTTATTAGCATTAACAAATGCTGTATATTATAGCGGCTTACAAACGAAAAACTAAGATTTAAGAAAAATCTATGATATAACTGTCATATAAAAAAAAGTAACTAAACATTACATTGCAAGGTAAGGTATCGTTATTTATATTTTTTGGTTAATAACTTTAATATCCCCACATTCTTTCGGTAACTAGATTACGCCCCGAACAGCTCCCGCCATCATGTAAAAGTTAATAACAAACAAAATATAATAAATAACGAGAAACTGGCGGATTTGTTTTCGTTTCCTCTCCAGTATTTACATATTACACAAACGGAAGGCCTGTGATACATTTGCAAGATGATAAACGAAACGGAATACGGAAAGTTATAATTTACGGAATTTTGCTTCGGGTGCGGCGCCGCGGGGAGGGGGCATCTTCATGTCACTTTCGCCCTTTTGCAACATTTGTCAGAAATTAAAACAAAATCTCGCGAAATGATATCCGGGAACAATCTCATCAAGTGCAGTTACAATAAAATTAGGCTTACTATTATTTATTGTTCACAATGTTTAATTTTTGTAATGGCTGTTAATAAATAGGTATTACACTCATAGACACAGGGTACGATGACTACCTACCATCAGGTGTACTACATGCTTCATAGAACATTTAAGATAAGATCTTACTACTTGTTCTTTTCAAATTCCTATAGACATTTATTTTGATCAGAGTATTAAAATTGGATCGTGGTGTCTTCACAGAATATCTACGAGTAAATGATATTCTCTTGCTATTTATTTACTTATGCTTTTAAAGTGGGTTTTGGCCTTCGATATGAAATTATACAATTCAGGTTTGAGTTCACTTATATTTTAGTTAGTGTTGCGGAGTTGCAAGAACAAGACGAGACATAGCCATTCTTGGTCTTGCGCCACTACACCCGGTATTGCGTTCTCTGTCTTAGTCTGGCAGCAAGAGGCAGCATTTCTTGCAATTAACTATTAAACTATTGCTTAATTGCAAGTAGCAATCATAATTAATAATTGACATTTACAGCAAGATAAGTAGCATTAAGAACTTGTGTTATGAATACAAAATAACGGATAAACAGACATAAATCCTTTTTTAAATGTAATTACATACATAATATACATAGAAAACACTCAAAACATGGCAACTATTTACATTTATGCACACAAAGACAAAGATTTGTCCTGTATGGAAATCGAAACTACGTCCTTAACAGCGGAGTGCGGGTATAATCACCTCTACGCCATATCGCTCGTCAATTTAATTAATTAAACATTACTTTAGATTTTAGATCAAAGTAACTGAGTAGGCGCGTTTTCGTTGAATTAACATAACCATAGTAAGACCAACCATATTAATTAATGTCTGAACATTTATTTATAAATTTAAAATATCAAATGACACCGGGTGGGGCTTAGACTCACGACCTAAGCGAAATGTGCCAATGCTCTAACCAACTGAGCTATCTACCGTGTCCAACGGGAGTCTGTCTGTTTCTTAATAAACGCTTTCATTTAATATGCTAACATGGTTAAAACATATAAAAATCTAAATAATAACATCAACTTGACTGTATTTTAAAGATCATTATCCGCCTAGAAAGACATTGTAGACTATCATCTTATATGAAATGGAATAAAAGAGATATACATAATATACCCATTACTATTTATTTAAATAAAAGCAAATACAATTTGTCAAATATTTTTAGTCTCATAGAGTCAAGCGTACCTATAACCCGAACTCCTATACTCCCCGAAACGACACTCAGTCCTAATTGCAAGACGCAAGAGTATCGAAGAAACCTTCGATACTCTTGCGTTTTGTTATTGCTCAAACCTTGACTTGCAAGACCAAGACTGACCGTGCAAGATTTGCAAGAACAGGACCATCACCGATTATGGGCAACACTAGTTCTAATCGAAGAGTCGAAGCTCCTTTAAATCCTTCACTTTGTAGATTCAGTGATATACAGAATAACTGGGACATAATTCTAAGAACTTATACAATATTAACGTTTTCGTATTCGCCGAGCATAACGTTCGAGAATGAGAAAGTACATTGCTGAATAAATGAATTTTGTGCGAGAGGGATGATAGACGGTACTTCAACAACTGAAAACTACTAAGTCATTTTATATAACAATATTCAAACCATCAGCTAAAATTTAAAATACATTGTTTAGTTAAGTAGAATTAGGCTTCTGATCGTCGTCGAGATGGTCTCTTGTCATTTAATCGTGAAAAGATTTTAAGGCTGTCATAAT
This sequence comes from Musotima nitidalis, assembly GCA_949126915.1. Classification (NCBI taxonomy): domain Eukaryota; kingdom Metazoa; phylum Arthropoda; class Insecta; order Lepidoptera; family Crambidae; genus Musotima; species Musotima nitidalis. Next base: position 10,044,883 of record OX421418.1, on the reverse strand, counting down.
TTAAACACTCCATTATTCAATGTTTGAGCAAACAGCTAGATAAAACAGATTTAACAGTACTCTATAACAACCCTGAAACTTAAATCTCTAAAATTACTCGGCAAACATCGTCAAAGCATCGCGGGGATCCCAGAACTCTTCAAATAAACATCAGTCGTAGATGGCAGCAAATAGAAATAAATAATTCATTACGGAATGACAACATCTGAATAAAAGCTTTCGGTTCGTGTAAAAATGGTAGACAGTGAGATATATGGGTGGTTTTCTGGTTGTGGGCGCGTATAGGTGTTGGTTAAACTATCCATCATGCTCAGCCACTCGCATGGGCAGATTGATCGGCGGCGTTGGAGAGCGCAAATATAGCGGCAAAGAAGCGGGAAATACTGAGACAAAAATGGTGAAAGCAAACAAATGCGCTGTCGATAGTCTGACAGAAGGATTGATAGTTGGCCCGCTCGCCAAGGAGAGTCCATCGCCGCTGTCGGGCTTCCAACAAAAACTTTTTCAGTTTACACGTTGCCGTATCTATTTTCACTTGTTTTGTTAATGTGTGTGAGTACATCGTATGTAGGTATACAACACATGTGTACTTTACTCTTGTAACTATTTGAATTTTTCTATGTTATTACTTCTAGGGGTGCTACGAACGAGACGTTCAAAATATCAGTTTATGGGAAATCTAGCTAACAATAATTTGTATTATTTAATTTGGGATACAGTACTGTGTTAAAATGTTACTATTTAACGGCAATATATACTGTGATGAAGTCCTCTGCAAAGAATAATACCCGATATACTTATCACACCTGTAACATGTCTATTAGTTGTATAATATCGATTATTATGTCTCATATGATCTTATTTGTTTTTATTTATCTAGTAAAATAACCAATATATTATTAAATTATATCAAACTCCTTTGATACAACAAATTTTAATGGAATGTAAATTACATGAAATACTAGTATGCGAAGTTTTCTACCAAAGATTTCGCTCACCTTATTACATAACTTTTAATTGGTGAAATCTCTCGATGATTCCTCATTCAAACTTTTCTGATTTCTAAGATATTGATTTGTACTGAGAGAGGAAAACATATCAAATTGTATGACGTTATTTGGTTCTGCCAAGTAAACATAATCATACCTTAAGCATTTATAAGCCTATAGTAATATTTGTTTATTTTAGATAAGCGACTGTACTGAAACTCAAAACTTTTAAAAAAGCGTCTCGCATTTTCATTTTATTGTAAAACATATCATATGTTAATTCGTACATATTACCTACTGCTTACATTAATCATATTTTTACTATGATCCCGAATGACATGTTATATTTTTTCAAATGGTTTTAAGTAAAAGTATATAACATTTAAATAAAAACAATATGCGATTGAAACTTAAACGTTTCAAGCTTTCAAACGACATTGTTTTTAATTTAGTTTGATTGTAGAGTCTATATGGTTGCTCGCGAGTGTATCTATAATTATTATTTATGACTGAATTGTTCGGCCAAAAGTTAAAAAAATAAGAGAAAATAAGTTTCGTATATATTACCTACTGCTTACTTTTATAGTAACATTTTACATATTTTGTTTCAGAATTTGTGCTTTCTGAAGGAGGGGCGGGTGCAGGGCCATACCCAGCGAGATCACCCATGTCCAGCTCTACCACGGGGCACTCCAGCTCAAGTCACCACAGGTACGGTACTTTAAACACTTCTTGTATTAGTGTCCTAATTGGGAGATATTACACAATGTGGAACCTCACGCAGTTACGCCCAGCTGAAGGAAACTGGTGACAGCAGCTTGTGGACGCTTGCAGCACCAGTGTCATCACTATAGCATTAGCGTTTCACGTCTTTATTGAAGATGCCTCATGATTTAATCTCTTGGGAAAACCTCGCCAGGTAGCTGATGATGACACAACTTAAGGGTACGCGGCAGAAAGTTACCTTTGAAACACACTGTTTGCCCACCTGTCACGATTTAAATTTTCAGTACGTTTCAGGTATTAATTGGATTTCGAGTATAAGGTGTAGGTGTTATTAAAATTTTTAGGCATATACTATTCGTAAGAACAGTCGCAACTGGTAATACCAGAGCAGTACTATTCTAAAATTTCAACAAAATGTACAAGTCCAAATGAATATAATAAACTGATACTCTAAAAAAAGTGCATCAAAAATACTGAAAACGGCAGCTAATTGTGGGAATTACATACTCATTCAGTATTGTTGATGCACAATAAGATTAGGTTAGGTTGGAAATTTAATAATTTTGATTTACACATTAAATACAAACCCGTAAGCAAGTGATGGATTACAAACCTGTACTTAAACTATCCTAAAACCTAAGAATTACTGAATGAGATATTAAAATTTTAGCTATATAAAGTTTACTCCTGAACCTCTTTTGGCCTTCCCAGTAGTTTATTATTTTGGGAAATTTGCCCTATATCGCAGATTCAGCCGGTACGCAGGGTGACAGTACTGACAGTGCTGCCCATCATTCAGTTGGATTTCTCTTCGTCTACTGAAGGAGATGTCACTATTCTAGGCCAGTAGCACAAGGCAGCGGCTTACGAGATATATTTATAGAGTAAAGTAAATGTTTATAAAACTAAACTATTACACTTCAGACGGCTTTGTTCACAACATGTGCATTTCCCTTTGTCGCCTTCCGAACCTCCCCTCTTCACGCCCTACACGATTCTGTCAATTTGATTATATTGTCAGAAAGCAAAGGTACAATAGATCAGAAGTTTCGTATGTTAAGAAATTATTCTTCCCTATTCACGGTACCTCACGGCATAGTGTCTGTGTTAGTTTTTAGGGATCCCTGCCTTAAGGGTGCAAAGGAGATCTTATTATTAAGCTTCTGGCGTTTGACGGTTTGTCAGCGGATTGTATTTCTGAGACTGGAATAGCGTATATCATATATAATTAATTTTCTACAGTCGAAATTACAACATATGCTATGAAAAGCTAAAATACACATAGTTTTTGTTAATTTAATCCTGTAATACGTAAGGAACCCTTCGAGTGCTTAAGACAACTCGCAGTTGACAGTTATCAATTAGTAACATTTTGTGTTGTTGTAGTGAGAGTTCTTACCTTAAAACATAAGGCCTCGGATTCAAATTCAGCTTATGTCTAACTGGCTAGATAACAATCTGATTTTAAAGTTACAAGACATAGTGGCTTTTTGTCACAAAATGTGTGGTAAAAAAACCAATATTTCACTATGTGTAATATTTCCGATAACCGATATTGATTTGACCTTCGTTCGGTCTTTTCCAAATACAGAGCGTATAAACTGTATTGTTCAAACTTACAATACACAACAAAATATTCCACTGCCAATGTTTTATTGATAACTGAAATTTTTCAATGTGAATGTTCACGTTGTTTGTATACTGTGCGAACGTTTGCCATTTCTCTAAATTCAATTCGTACGTATCATGCATTTCTATGATTGTTCAAAGCAACAAAATTCAAGCGCAATAGCAAACTTATTCATATAACTAAAACAAACTCTGGAACTTTAACAACGTTTATTAATATTGTTGTAAAATGTGGGCCGAAACGCAACACTGTACAGAAGCTTTTACGTAATAAACCCGTCAAATATGCACATAAAAGCCCACAAATTTAATAAAGACATTTTTGCGATAAAAGAGTGCCCTGTCGAGGGGCTGGAACCTTTATTAATGCACTTATATTCTAAAATTTCCTTTGAGCTGTTGAATCCCCCGAAATTAATCTTAGCTCTCATCATAAGGATCGCGAGTGCCAAGCATTCCAATGTCGTATTGAATGGAGAGGTGCGGGTGGCAGCGGGCGACTTTCACGTGTCGAATTCGGTATACCCCACTAATGTGTAATTAAACACAATGGCTCAACCCTCAGATTCTTTGTAAATGGAATCTCAAAGCTAATCAAAAATTGACGGTCGTCCGCTGGCCGGCGCGGGCTGTGACGTCTACATTAATTTAAACTTATCCGCAGGAAAATACTTGAAACTTTAGAATTGAAAATGTACACTAATTTACATTTTTAATCCTAGTTCAGTTTACTTGGTTTTATTTAGTAACAGGAGAAGGGGAATTAGTGGCTTACTTTTTGTAATCTTCATTAGAAAGTTTTTTAATTATTCTCTCGCTCGCGGTATAGTGAAAGAAATTGCGGTAGTAATTAATTATGCCTTGGTGTATAATAAGTATTAGTACCTGTTGTTACTCCTTACAAAGTATTAACTGCATTTGCTAAAAAATTTTACAAGGGAAATTGTAGGTGGTGTTTGTATAATAGTTACAACTGAAAACTGACAAGTAAAAGCAAAATTATGATATATTTTTTTATATAGGCACCTGTAATTACTAGTAACTGTGTCAGTCATAACATAACTGTTCCAGCTGAATAAAACTTTATTTGCATAGTGAAAATAATTGTTTGTATTTTTTAACATTTATCAAAAATGTTAGAAACAGTACTGTTAAACCTTCATGGTAAGCTTAAAACGTTGCATTAGTAGTGAATTCACGCCCATAGTATATTAGCATGGCTTGAACACGGTTTTTAACCCAATGTACATTTAGGCTTTAGTTTTTTATAATCACTCTAGTTTAATATCAAATTTACTTACTTTTTTTAACAGAATTACGTACAATACAATATTGCTGCCGGTGCCTTAAATTAAAATAACACTCAGAACCGGCTATTTATTCTAAGATACCATTTAAGCTCATATATCATGTCAAAATTCATTATTAGCTAGGATGACTACGGGCAGTGAGAGCTCCGTAAACCAAAAGGTAAGATTAAGATCCTATTTTGTATTCTGATTGAAGTTGGGATTTCTTTTATGGTAGACTGGCTAGGGATCATGTACATATTTAAGTCTGTTGTTATAATGTCATATTGTGTTCTAGCACTAAAGGTATCATAAGATATATACTTTTAGTTAAAGCTTTATCTTCAATAGGAATATTAACTTTTTTCCCGCTAACTTTACTGTATGGAAACACCCACACAGATTGACTCCTGTCTGCCGCTTTGCCGCTTACCGGGAACTTTTACGTTTGCCAGAGGAGCTTGATGTTTGGTAGGTGCATCACTTGCAGGTAAGTCTAGCCTGGACCCCTCAGATCTTGGCAAGATCTCTTTACACCCTCTTGGTAGGATTTCTTTACACCCTGGATGGTAACTAAATGGAAAAATTATAATAATATGAATTATATCACCAATATTACGCTCCTCCTAGCCTTTATTTTTCCGTAATATTTAGCTCATGCCTGTAGGAATGGATTCAAACGGAAGAGACTTCAAGTTCTTGATTTCATCACTTCGGTTGGGAAAGCCGCCATACAAATACACACCAGTGATTCTTCGTCTATAATTGAAACTTTATTTTGTATGTATGATAACAATTAATCTATAACGATGTTGCATACACTGCACTTTAGATTATTAGTCATTTTATTACAATTTAATTTTATTATTTATGAAATATAGTGAAAGTTGCTGCGCTGTCACCCTTTGCTAAGGATTTGGTAATGGAGATTGCTACTTTATGATTCATAATAAAATAATGAATCATGTAAATCCTTTATTGATTCTTCATAATTCGAACGTTACATCAGTTTTATGCCTTAGGAGCCCGGGGTCTGCTGCCTTTGATTCCGTAACGAACAATATTACAAAAAGATATTTCACCGAGAATAATGAAAAGTACTAGAAAAAGAGAAACAATAAACCCGTTCCAAACGAATCTAGTCTGACACTTCAGCAAAATAAAAGATGTTTAATTAAATAGCATCTACAACTTGCAAATTGACCGTTTCATTAAAGGGGCTTAGGGGACATTGTAAACGCCATTAGCCATAGCTCAGCGAAGAGCATTACGCTTTTTCGGCTGAAGGCTTTTCGGCTTCCCAATGAAGCTAGACCGAATTCTTTTTGTATCTCCCGTGTTGTCTACTGTGTACTCTGTGCTTGATTAGCACCTTCATAATTTTTAAATACCATAACACCCCTTTTATTTTTAATCACATCCTGCTCTCAAAAATATCCGAAAGTACATAATTAACTTAGTTCGATCAATTAATGCTTTATAACTCTCTGTTAAAAGGCTCATACAATATTAAATGGTTCTGTTTATAAATAAAGACGTTTTTTATTAATTCATATTTTTACGCAATGATCAGTTATATAACACATTTCGTTTACCCTTTGAATTTAGTTTAAATTGTTTAAATCAAGGTTATATTGCTTCATATGTGTGCGAGTTTTCAGCGTATCTAAAGTTAGTACTTTAGTATATCAGTAATAGTAACTGCATAAGCCAGTATGTAAAATTTCCAACCTGTGACAGGCATTTGGAGGCTAAACTCTCTAGACTTAAGCGAAGCAAACCACCCTCCCAAGTGACGTCACAAATTCACTTCATTAACGCCCGTTCGTAGTTTCGTGGGCGACTAGGCGCGTACGAGCCGACCTTACTTGAATATATTATCTGAAGACTGGTGTTCTCACGAGCATCTGCCTTTACCACCATTTAGTGGTGCTTTGATGTTGAAACTATGTATGTACCATTCGCATTGTACGAAAAGAGCAGCGTAGTGTGAAGTGTTTGTCAAACAGGACTAATGACTTTTTTTTTAATCGAGAGATATCTCAATTGATATCGAACGGTTCCATGCTTCGACTGCACGTTAAGTTAGTTGGTCTTGATTATTATTTTATGTAGTAGTCGAGAAATCAAGACACATGTTCTTTTGTAATGCTTGATAAATTGTAACAGCAGATCGCTTCAAACCTATCTCTGCCATTTCGTATTGGATCAGCGTCTTGGAATACGATCCCAAACTCTGTCCCCTTTTTTTGTGACAGAAGGCTTCAGCTTAGTAGCAGATGAGATAGTGAAAAGATGAAAAAGACACCTTTTTACTGCCTTAACACCGATGCCGATAAACAAAAGTATGCGTGCATGTGTGGTTGCCAGATAGCTAAGAAAGTACTATCACAAACCAAACGTGTCAAGGGATTAGGATGTTTCTTAATTTCAGAGTAAAAGCTTGGCACTAGCTTAATACTATAATGCAGTCGTGGCACTAAATGTTATAATTTTGCTCATTAACAACTCCGAAACAAAATACGAGTAAGCTCCATTCGGATGAGCAAATCATAAAGTGGAGACTCCTACTATCGTAGTCCATGACTTTGTGTCTCTACCCCATCCTAGTTTGTTAATTACTCGTAGAACTAAATGGAACAGCAAAACTTAACATATAATTATAAGCATCTGAGCCGTCTGCAAAATGGCTATGAATTCCGAGAGTGCACACGCTTAACTACACCTGTGCGGAGCAGCCGTGCGCGTGGCGTCACAAGTCACGTAATTAACGTCACTCGAAGCCGCCGGCCGAGGTCCGTGGCGGCATTTAACAATAGGCTACTTGATGAACTTATTTATCTGCACTATCCTAGTCTATCCTTACTTTCTGAATAATATTGTATATGAAAAAGTGAGGTTGTTTATTTCAGTTTTCCTTCACTTCTTATTTACGCCTTCAGGCTGATATTGTTAAAGTTGACGAAGAAAACTTTAGACTATTTTACCATTATTTTCACCATCAGGTTTTGACTTCATAGAACATCGAATTATAAAGCTAAACCAACTAGTGCGATATCCCAAGACGCACTAAAGATTTTTTTTTTTGTGAACCTGGTAGCTTCAAATTTGTAGGGATCCAGTCATCTCAGTCTTCCCGTGATAAATGTGAGGAATTCGAAAGTTGGAGGTGAAATAATAGGTTGGGGAAAAAGTCTTTTCGTATTTTTGTAAGAAAAGTCAAGACATTTTTTTCAAAGTTTATTTACATTTATTTACAATATATATGTACCGTTTTGTTGAATAACTTTCTGCCATTTTGTGGGCAGAGACATTATACCGTTACCGTAGAAACTTTGGGACTTCTGATCAAAAAAACGGGACAAATAGTTTTGGCAGTCCTCTCTTGAGGTCAACCTTACAGAACCTAAAGAATTCTGCAGAGACCGAAACAGGTGAAAATCTGAAGGCGCAAGGTCAGGGCTATATGGTGGATGCACTAGGACCTCCCAGTCGAACTCTCTTAATTTTTGCTGAGTGGCTAAAGATGTGTGTGGTCTAGCGTTATCGTGATGAAAGACCACACCCTTCCTGTTGATCAATTCCGGCCGTTTTCTCTCGACTGCTTCCTTTAATCTCATCAGTTGCTGGCAGTAAAGATCAGAATCGATGGTTTTGCCGGGCGGTAAAAGCTCATAATAAACAATGCCCTTCCAATCCCACCATACACACAGCATCACCTTATTTCGTGTTAGGCCAGGTTTGGCCACAGTCTGTGAAGCCTGGCCAACTTTCGACCACGACCTTTTTCGCACGTTCTTGTCGTACGTGATCCACTTTTCATCGCCAGTTATCAATCTCTTCAAAAACGGCTCGGTTTCATTACGTCTCAATAATGAATCGCAAATGAGTACACGGTTCATTAAGTTTCTTTGAGTGAGCTCGTGTGGCACCCAAATATCGAGCTTTTTTGTATAACCAGCTTTCTTCAAATGGGTCAAAACTGTTTTGTGGTCAATTTCCAGTTCTTCAGCTACATCGTAACTACTAATATGCCGATCTTGCTCCACTCTTTCAAAAATGGCGTCCATTTTTTTCGTAACAGGGCGACCAGAGCGAGGTGCATCTTTAACATCAAAATTTCCGGACTGAAAACGTTTGAACCAAATTTGTGCTACTCTTACTGACACTGCATCAGGTCCAAAAACATCACAAATTTTTTTCACTGCTTGAGTTGCATTTTTGCCTTTTTTATAATAAAATTTTAAAATGAATCGAATTTCTTCATTAGGTTCACTCATTTTTACGGAGAGAAAAACAAATGAAAAATAGCGGGAAACAACTTTTTTTTATTTTTTTCTTTTCTTTATAATGGAACCTTTTTAATGTTACCAAAACCAGCCAAACACAAATAGTACAGTCAAAAAAATTTTATAATAAGTTTATACCTACGTTATGCGAAAAGACTTTTTCCCCGACCTAATATAATTAAATCTACCGCAATTTAAATCCGTCAAATATTTAGTACCTATATGTAATAGCATGCATAGATTAAAACCACAATTAATTAGACATAGCCTAACTTTTATCCAGAGAAAAACGTGTGTCAAGCGATACACTGTTGGTCACGCAATAGACATAAATAGTGAAACAAGGTAACTAACACTTTTAGATGACACTAGGTCCGAACTGGTCGCAGTGTTACTAGCTAGAATAACCTCCCTATGCTTTATTTCTAACATTAATTAAAAAATGTACTGTGTAACCTCGAAGACTGCAAAACTTGCTATTAAGTATTAAAATTCTTTTCCAAGATAGTCTACTTATATTTATTGAGCAAATTTATTTGGAATTCGTTTAGGAAGAAGGAGAAATACCGCATTAGAACATCTTTTATTTTATATATAAGTAGGTATTATACTTTTTATATTTTGAGATACATACCATTTTAAACTAATTAGTTATTCATTTGTTGTAACAATTTGTGAAATAGAATATTTAACTACCACAGATTAACTTTTTGACAAGGAAATCCTTGCCGGTTGCTGCAGTCTTGTAAATATATATATTTATATTTTTATATATATATTTTTTTTAATATATTTTATTTTATTATCTTTATTTTGCGATCTGCCTAATTCTTAGGCATTTAGCTAGAGGTTAAATGGTTCAAAAGGGTCTTGAAATGATATTAGTCCGTCCGTATATTGCCGATATTTTTATTAACACGTTTATATTACAAATTTACATAGAAGCATCCACGCCCAACCAAGAATGGATGAAGTCAGGTCATGCTTATGTAACAAGTGTCTATTCACCCCGGGTGTCGTATTCGATGTGGACAGTATTCGAATGCATTAACAGCATCGTACGTGTCTAGATTCCCCTGAGCCTAGCCGTCCTGCATTAAGGGCTTTAGTTCCAGCTCTGTATTAGATTAAAAATTAATCAGTATTAGCTTAGAGGCGAGTGTGGCGGCTTACAAACCTCTTATTGTGAGTTAGTTTTTAATTTCATTTCACTGTTGTGTATTTGCAGAAACATGAATGAACTATGTTGTTCTTACACATTTAACAAAAGTATAACGTATTGATTGACTAAGATTATATAATTTAAAGCACGCAGGAAACTTATTCTTAATGAAAATTTTAATTTCAAAAATGTTCATTCAGTAACAATATTACATTTAGGTAAATAGTATTTGGGGACCCCTCTTAAGTTAACATATACCTGTGTTAGGGGAACCCGAATGTGCATGTACTACGTGCATATATTCAAAATAATCGGAGCAGAGTTATGTATAAAGCGCTTGATTTTGCAGTAAAATATCATATAAATCATTTCATACAATGTGTAACAGATCATAACAATAATTACGAGTCGATGAGGACACACGCACGGGACGGCCTCTAGGACATGCGAGGCGAGATCATTAATATATAATTATTAGAAGGCAGCCCCGTGACCACAGACTGACGATAATACATAATTCAGAAGTCCATTTTATTATTTTCTATGAAAAATGGTGGCACTTAAGTATACAGCCAAGATCCGATGCAAGTGGTGCACCTGCCGATCAACGGACGAGGCTCTGGTGAATATAACAGTGCCCGGTAAGCGGCAATAGGCTCGCTACCTATTACGTGGGACCTACTTTATATGTGGCGAAGTGTCGGCGTGAAATATGCCTCTGTCTACCCCTTCGGGAAAACAGGCGAGATATGTATGTATGATGCAAAGAAGTCACCGCGCCGCAATTAATGGATACATTAGTGTTTGTAAATTGACGTTCGTAAGAGATCTATTTTGCCAGTTGATGTACCTCTTTGCTTCTAAGGTCGTGGATTTGTATTTAACTCATATTCAACATGACTATTTGTCTAGGTCTGAATTTTATATGCTTGGTTTTATGTGCTCATATGCCAACTATTCAAGAACTGGTTAGTTAATGTCTAGAAGGCGCTGTTTCTGATGTCTAAAAAGACTTCTTTTTTTCACAATTTATCCACTACTTGTGTACTGGCTCTTCTAGTCAAAATAGACCTTTACAAATACCTCTTAACGAAGCGAAGACTAGACAAATAACTTTTAAATTAATGCTAACAATTTAAATAATAAATATTATGTACATAAGTGGATCTTTTTACGACTCGTCCTTTACTGTCCAATCTGCTCGTCTCTGGCATTCTCTTCCAGTTACTATAACACAAGCGCAATCACTAAATGAAGCGCTCGTAGCTCTGCGGTGCTAGGTAGTCGGAAATGATCACCGAAGTACAGCAAAGTTTACAGAGGTCAGTCCTTGGATAGGTGACCGTTTGTGTGGCGTTTGTTATTGAGTGCTTTCATGCTTCGGATGGCACGTTAAGCCGTTGGTCCCGGTTGTCACTAAAATGTGGTAGTCGTTAAGCCATGTTTGAGGCCTAATGGGCGGCTAGATAAATTCTAACAGCAGGACGCCATGCACCTGCCTCCGCCAATCCGCACGGGGTCAGCGTGGTGGAGTATGACCCAATACCCTCGCACCTTGGTATGTGAGAGGAGGCTCGTGCTCAGTAGTGGGGCGTTAATGGGCTGAGATGATGATGATGATGAATCACTAAATGTTTTTAAAATTGGAGTAAAGAATCTTTTCCTTTCACAGAAGTAATATCCTGCTGCTCAATGTTCCTTTGCCATGTACGTATTTATGTATGTAGGTTTATTTTGTTATTTAAGTTATAGTAGGTATTTATTTGTATTTGTCTGTTAAAATATAATTATATATTTGTTATTCTTTTTTACACCCCCGGTTTTCTTTTAATGTTAATCAATCTCCATCCTAAGGTTGCCTGGAAGAAATCGCTGTAAGCGATAAGGCCGCCAATAGTATCACTTTTCTTGTGCAATTATTTTATTTTAATTCGGTGTACAATAAAGAATTTTCTATCTTACATATAACTACTATTTCCGTCATGTCACATAACCACCAAAAGTTTTCGGTAACTATAAGTTTGACCACTAGCATGATTGTATACCCTCTGTATTCTTGTTCACACTGTGCCGCGACCCTACCGAGCAAAATTTTGCTTATTCACGATACAAGACCTCCGTTCCGAACGCGTTAGCTTTTAAATTGAACCTAAATAATATATTACCGACCTGTGAACACTCTATTTGTAAATGTAGGTAGTTGGTTTCGTTCGCGCTTTACACTTGGCTTTGATTAAACACTTACATTTTTCAACATTAGCGCGCTCGGATCGGATTCCTTAAACATTAAAGTGCTTAGAATGTAAAATAGTTTATATCGTTTTTTTACACCTGCTTAGAAAGTGGCACTTAAGATTATGGGGCTTCTTACAAAACAAAATCTAAAGTTAAGCTAGGTTTAAAACTAGTGCTGTCACTTTTATTTGATAAAATGAAGACAGTGACAACACTAGTTTTAAACCTGGCTTAACTTTAGATCTTGTTTTTTAATAAGCCCCTTTATGTCTAAACAGAAGCTTAATAAAAAAATTGTTTTATTTGGGGTAAATCTCATTCAATTAACAAAGATCACAAACGAATGATATATGTACAGTTGTATGTTTGTTGAAAACAAAAAGCATATTAAGGGCCGTTGCTGTTATGATTGTCAGCATTGTTTTATCTTTTTATATCTAGTGTTATTGTACTATCGTTTGAAAGCGGTTTAAAATATTAACATAATTAGGGTCAATAATATTTTAAGTCATTAATATTGTCTATAATGAAAATGAAATCATTTGTCTAGATATAGACAATATTTTATCTGACATAGAATTCTACCTTATCGCTAGTGCGATACTTTTGAATCTTACAAAAGATAAAACTCAATATCAAACGTTAGCAGAACATCTGTCTTGCATTATTTGTTGTAAAAATAATAAGTTATTCGTTTAAATTGAATGATGAGTGGCTATTAGTAATATGGCTTGCTTATCATATAGTCCCTTGTTTCATAATGAAATAACTAGTTTAAAACTGTCCAGTCACGATGTTCATTAGTCATTGACCTAACAACAAGAGTCGGCAATAAAATAACCCCTTTTACCATGTGTTAAGTGGAAACGAATCATGTCCTATCATCAATCATAATCCTCCCCCATACCTTCAGGTCTCCAAATGGAATCCCACTGTTACTAATTTAATTTACTTTGTTTTTTAAGCCTTACACGCGACCGTGTGTAAGATGCCAGTTTTGCTTACTCATGTTGGTGCAATCGATTTATGAAATTTCATTGATAGTAAATTGAAACTCCCACTTAAGTTCTTATGCATAACCACTAATGTAGCAGATGTTTTTTTTTAATAAATTCATTTGTAGCTACATTAACGCATGTGGAAAATCTTATTAAGGTAACAGACGTTTATTAATAATTTCATTTTCAAACCAGCAAAATTGGAAGCATACTTTACTTTTATAAGGAATATTCATTAATTATACAATGCATATACATATATATACATGTACAATGCAATACCGTTATCAATATTTAAATACTACACTGGCTTTGTTTAAAAATATAGAGGAATAAGTCAGTTTCTCTTGTTATTTTTTAACGTGGTTTCCATTTGGATGATTTGATTAATTTTGGTACTGTGAAATTTATAATTTTTACTTCTATAATTTTCTTTTTCGTATCAAAATTACTGCAATAGAAATCGCAATGTGAACTTCTCAAATCCATGTGAAATAAACTTTCAACTAGACTTTTTTCTTAATTAATTACTGCACATGATTCAATAAGGTTACGCTAATTACTTAACTAGGTTTATGGTGCTGCACTTACTTATATTAGTTTCCCGGCTCAAGCAGTTTAATCACACGGGCCTTAAATAAAAAAATACGTACACCTGCCTCACGTAGTGCAAGAGGCTTATGTCAGATTTAACACTAATGGACCTTTTAGGCATCAGACTGAGAAATATCGTGCGTTTCGCGGCTGAAGAAACTCATAGAAATATAGTTGAATGTGAAAAAGCAGTTTGTTAATAAAGCCGCAGTAGGTAAATAAGAGTTTTGTTAATGCTGATGTGTTCATTATGTTGTATTCGTCTACGAGTGTATTTCTTTAAAGGTTTAATTGATCTCTCTGTGTCCTAACTGGCCAGCAACCATACTCTTTCAGAAGTCTATATTTGGTTCGATAATAAAGGTTTAAAAGCCAATGTTCTTTTAGTCTGGGATTAAATTTTTGTTTTAAGCAATAATCATATTTTTGTTATGTGTTAAGATGTTTTCCGCCAATTGGTGTTGAGGTGAGTCCTTTAGTTCTTTTTATTTTTTTTGGTGTGTTAATAATTTATCTATTATTATTTTATAATTTATTTATCTGTTTTATAATTTAATGATCACAGATATTGATGATGATTTTTTCTCTTGCTCTTCGTCTGACGACTACGGTAGTCCTAACACCTCATTATTTTCCGAAACTTTGGAGTCGCAGTTGCAGTCAGTATTTTCTGCGCGTTCAGCCTTTCTTAATCTGGTTCACATTAATGCGCAAAGCATTGCTGCTTCATACACAGATCTTCTCGCATCGTTTAGTTGTAAGGTAGTCGATGGAATTCTGGTGTCGGAATCTTGGTTAAAACCGTCGTTGCCTTCAACTTTTTGTTCTCTACCTGGATTTAGACTTTATCGTAATGACAGAACTGCGGCTGGCGGCGGCGGAGTTTGCATCTATCTCAGGGCTGATTTACCATGTAAAGTGGCTTCTCAATCATCCAATGAATCTTCTGGGCACCTTGAGTATCTCTTCTTGGAAGTTACTATTCACCACAGTAGGATCCTTTTATGAGTAACTTATTGCCCTAATGAAAAAGTGGACTATTTCAGATCTTTTGAATCTACTATTGAAGCTCTCAGACCTGAGTATGAGCATATTATTGTGATGGGAGACTTAAATACTTGCTTGCTTAAAGAAGATCATAGAGCGCGGAAGCTGCGAGATTTGGCTTCTTCACTCGATTGTCACATACCGGCACTCGCTGCCACTCATCATGTACCAGGTTGTAGGCCATCTCTTTTAGATGTCATGATTGTCGCCAAAAAGGACAGTATCATTGCCCATGGCCAACTTACTGCACCATTCTCCTTTCATGATTTAATATATCTTTCATACAAAGTGCGCCTTCCTAAGCGCAAGAGTAGGGTTATTATTCAGCGTGACTTTCGCTTTGTTGTTGCAGACCGATTGAGGAACGATGCCTCGGAGTTGGATTGGGCAAATGTGTTTGACGCAATTAGTGTAGATGATAAGGTAGCTTCGTTTAACTTGGCTATTATCTCACTTTATAATATTCACGCCCCATTAAAACCAGTTAGGGTGAGACACATGCCTGCTCCTTGGTTGACACACGAGATTAGGCTGGTTAAGGCTAGGCGAGATAAAGCCAAAGCAAAACTGAAACGATTGCCTTTAGAAGAAAATCTAAAGAAATATAAAAAGCTGCGCAACCTTTGCAACAAGTTATGTAGGGACGCTAAGCGTCGTTACATTCATTCGTCAATTGAAAGTTTGCCTCCTGCTGGAATTTGGAGATTTCTTGGGAAGCTAGGTATAGGCAAATCTTATGACAGGAATAGTAATTCGCTGGATGCTAATATGCTAAATAAACATTTTTCTACCCCTCCTGTTTTGTTGGACTCTACTCAGAAGGATTTGACTCTGTCTTCACTCACTATCCGACCTCTGCCATTGTCTAAACCCTTTTCCTTTTGTAACCTTACTGAAAGCGAGGTGAGGAAGAGCATTTCTTCGATATCTACTAGGGCAGTGGGCAGCGACGAATTAAGCCTGGACATGTTTTTACCCATTTTGGATATTGTCACACCTGTAATTACTCACATTTTAAACTTTTCCTTAACTAACAATGGTTTTCCCATGGCTTGGAAGTCTGCTGAAGTTATTCCTCTCCCTAAAATTTCTAACCCAGTCTCTTTTTCAGATTTCCGTCCAATTTCGATTCTTCCTATTTTGTCCAAAGTTCTAGAGAATGCAGTCCAAAAGCAACTATTTATATATGTGTCCCGCAATCTACTGCTAAGTCCATACCAGTCTGGCTTCCGCTCTAATCACAGTACGGTGAGTGCATTACTGAACGTCACAGATGATGTCCGTCATGCCATGGACAACACTCAACTCACTCTGATTGTATTACTTGATTTCAGTAATGCGTTTAACTCAGTGGATTTTGAAATCCTATTGGGTACTCTTCGCTCTATCAATCTATCTTCTTCTGTCATCACATGGTTTGACACTTATCTTCGTGGTCGTCGGCAGCGTGTCAGATCTAACGATTCTGTTTTGGATTGGTCTGATCTATCTGCTGGTGTTCCTCAGGGAGGTGTCTTATCCCCATTGCTTTTTTCAATATTTATAAATGAAGTTACGAAAGTCATCGCATCTAATTATCATCTGTACGCTGACGATCTACAGATTTACAAGCATTTCAGTTTGTCTGAGGCCACCGACGCTGTAGTCGCAGTAAACCAAGATCTCAGAAGGATAGAAGTATGGGCTAAGCAATTTGGTTTACTTGTAAATCCATTGAAGTCGCAGGCCCTTATAGTTAGTAGTCCATATTTGCGAAATGCTGTAAATCTTGGTTCTTTGCCTCAGGTATGCTATGGTGGTACACAAATACCTTACACAGAGAAGGCAAAAAACCTGGGCCTCATAATTGACCGTACCTTCTCCTGGGTTCCTCACGTTAACGAACTAAGCAAATCCATTCACTATAGATTTCACTCCTTGAAGCGGCTTCAACATTTCCTGCTGTACAAGACCAAGGTTCAGTTGGCCCAATCACTATTACTTCCCATCCTTGATTATGCTGACATTTGCTTCCTGGATTTGACGGAAGACTTGCTGAACAGGCTGGAGCGACTTCAGAATTTGGCCATACGTTTTGTTTTCGGCCTTCGGAAATACGATCACGTCTCTGATTATAGAGGTCGGTTGAATTGGCTTCCTATTCGCCAACGGAGAAAGATGCACATCCTTGTCTTCCTTTATAAAATTCTAACGAATCCCAACCCTCCAGAATACCTACGAAACCGTTTCCAACTAGCTCCCTCAATGTCACGATCCCAGCGTTCCTGTCACAGCAATAAACTTGTTTATCCTGTCTCCAATACCAAATTATTTGCTGATTCCTTTACCGTGCACGCAGCGAAACTCTGGAATAATCTGCCGGCTTCTATCAGAGACAGTTCTTCAGTAGAGACGTTCAGACGTGGAGTCAAAGAACACTACCTGAATCATAAACTGTGATTTTGTATGTATTTATATATGTGTATATATGGGGAAATATATATATAACTCTTTTTTTTTCTTATCCTATTGTCTGTTAGTTTTATTATTATACGCTGTTGCTATTTAATAGTATGTATATGTTTTTTTTAATTTTTTTATGAGTTTTGTGTATGTATATATTTGTATATATTATTTGCTATTGTATACTCTTACGAAATTTGTTGTTTTAATTTATTTTGTTTAACTTTTTAGCATATGTATTTTACCTATCCTTGTTTTATCTTTCTGACTCCTCATGAGGTTGGCTGGAAGAGATCTCTTATAGAGATAAGTTCGCCTTTGTACATGTCCTTTTTATTTGTAATGTTTTGTTATTTTTTTTTTGTTATGTGCAATAAAGAGTTAAATAAATATCAAGGATCTAAAAGTATGAAGACACATTGAGCGTATTTCGTGTATAAGAACACTAAGCGGTTTAGACTAGAGTCACACCTCACCACAATTCATGATGATATGTCTGCTTACTTTAAAAAAACATAAAATATTTTGGATGAAAGATATTTGATTATATACTAAATTGTTAATAGAACATCGCAAAACAACTGTTACATCAATTCTTAATACAATACACGAAAAAAGGAATGTGTGAGTACTTGTCCGGAACTGTTCATCTGTTCTGTTTCCTATTAACCCGTCAAGTGGAGAAAGATAGCAAAAAATATAAACAGTGTGGGAGGGGCTCGGCTGCCCGTGGTCAACCCTCCGTCGCCTCCGAATCTAACTGACGGATCCACCAAAGAGGCTCCATTAACCAACGACTTTAAGGGCTCAGCCGAGATGCGAACGCGTTGTAATAAATAAAACGGTTGAGTCAGATAAATTATCTTTGACTTGCGCATAGCTTCTTCTGACAAATTGTCTGTCATAAGAGCTAAAAACAAATTTGTACTGAGATGGAAAACTTTATAAGTAACTTGAATTGTTACGCACAGAAAAAATATGTTTTACTCGAACATTCCTGTATCATTGGAATGACTAATGTGTTTATTTTATACCTGTTATTCTGCTAATGGACGTCGAGTTTGAGTTTAGTTATGAAACTAAATCGGAAAATGCTCGGAGAGTTGATGCTTGTAAAGTTTTAATTGCTTTATTATAGGCGAGGCTTTTAGTGTCAGTATAGCCTTTAATGGTAAGAGTCGTGCATTTTCCAATAATAATAGTCAATCATAATGACTAATAAATAACCTTTATATTTAGCTCAATTTTAGCTCACGAAAGTATAATTTACTACTTAGACGCCTATTTACTATACATATAACTCATGAGTGCATGAACGGAGAGAGTCTGGGGCTGAAATATATTAAACTGCCAAATAATAAAAATGAATATAAGTCTATAATGCCGAGCAATTATAATCGACATTTATTACTTTTTTTATAAATAATCTATACTTATTGTCAAAGCTTAGTTGCAATCTTTAAATTTCAAGAAAAATATTTAAATTTAATATGTTTCGATGTGCGTCACTTTATAAAGGATTAATGGTTTTGCTTATGAAGCTGTCTCAAAGCTGTATAGTATGTCTGAATAACAGTAACTATGCCCATTTCATTTGCGGTTGAAAAGTTCGTATGAGAGTTCTTGATCAAAATCTGCTGTTAAATTGGGTTTTCTTAATGCCACTGAATATTTTCAAAGAATACAACGTTTTAAATGCTGGAGCACAGCAAGCTGATAAGAGGACATAGTTAAGTTTAAGTTTGGTCGCTAGACAGTTGAATGTACGAAAATGTCTACACTACAGACCCCAAGCAAGATGAAACCGACAGCCTATGTTTAATAGCAAATCCACAAACCTCTTGCATCCTGTCACTATAATTCTTATTCTTACTATCAAGTTACTCACTTGAATAATAAAAGAAACCATTTCTATCCTTGCATTTATAAAAAAATATATTAAAAAGGTAGTATATTATGTGCACACACATACTTTATAATAGTACTTCTAACTCCACATAACTTTCACAAACAGTTGAATCCAGGAACACAAAATATTCTGACTCTATTATGGAGTTGTTGAATTGCTTCAATCGGGAACAATGTGCCGTAATAACGCGGCGCGCACGTCTGCCGGGCAGCCATTGTCCACCATATCCAATTAACATGAACACGTGAGCCACATAGATGGGCACCGATGTACCCTCTGTCACTAATTATCTGTTTGTGTCTATCGGTGACATTATGAATTTGTGAGGTGACTGTTCCAATATCGGTTGTGTTATTCACTAGCTAACCGCCCGAGATATTCATGATTGACTGATCAAATTACCTACCTACCCGCGTGCCTTTTCAAATCTGTCATGTAGTGTCAACATAAATGTTTGAACAGCTACAATAGTATTATTTATATCTTCAATTTATTACTTACTTATTTTTGGAAAAAAAGAAGTCAAGAAAGATCGTTGTAAATATTTTATGATCGTACTGATTTCGTGCATGTCTAACTTGTACTTGATCGGTTTTTTCATAAACATTTTATAACGACACACAGTTGAACGTCATATGAAATTATACACAAGAGGTTAAGAATAATTTATCTAGATTTGACACTCTGGAAAAGTATGGCAATTTCTAAGGCAATTATTAGGGCCATACTTAACTTTAAACACAATTTATATTAACAGTACAAGAAAACATGATTACATTATTGCTTGCTCTGTGCCTCGGACAGCACGTTAAGCCGTTGGTCCCGGCTGTCATGAACATCTATGGGAGTCGTTATCAGGAAGTCAGTGCTTATTCAGTCAGAATACTAGAAGATTCTGACAATTGGTTTTATCATAAAATTATGCTTCCCTTTGGGTTGTGGGGGTCAGATGACAGTCGCTCGATGTATTAACTGAAGTTCAAATCTGGTTAGACCAGTGAGTAGACCCTGGACTCTGGGCTTAAGTCTGGGCAACCGTAATAGTGCTAGGATATAATAAATAAGATAAAACATGACAAACTACTTCAGCTAAAACACAAGCATAAGTTTTTAAAAACATAAAACCGACCATACATAGATAGAAAAACTACCCTAGCTATTTTGAATAAAATCTTATTGATTTCCTAATTCACTTTATTCATGATCAAGCAACAATTCAAATTGCACTCAGGAATATCCTTTCTGCTTCAATGGATTTAATTGCCGTTATTATATCAGTATCATATTAGGGGGACCTCTAACGAGGTCTTGTTAGCTAGTTTGGGACGAGCTGGAAGAAATCGTGCATCAATAAGCAATCCTCTTATGCTAAGCCCCATCGCACCCTCGGTACATAAGCCCAGCAATATAGATATGATGGAGGTTATTAATTAGATGTCGTTACGTGTTATGCCTTTTCATTGTGTGTCTCAGAAAAACCCGAGGCCCTGTGTTCCCCTGGCAACCAAATGCCGCCACGTAAGGCGGAATCATTCTGAGAACACACTTGTGTTTTCAACATTAAACATTCCTGATAATTTCCTCGTCATAATTATACCTATTATTTTATGCATTATTTTTTTAGAGATATCATCACATGTAAAATATTAATGTTAAATTTATTGATATTATTTTAGAAAATGAACCAATTTTTATGATTTTATAAAATATTTATTGGCTAGTATTATTGTAGCGGTACGTTTAATTGCTAGCCGACAGGTGACGCTTATAGTCAATGTTCTATTAATTTTACCAATGGCTGTCATTTTAAGACCTATAGAATTCATTTAAGCTATCAAAGAAAACGTTAGATAATATTACACTTTCTTAATTTGTAAAGTCGTTTGATATGATAGACATCTGAAACCAAATAACTGCCCAAATTTGAAATAAGCTTTACAGAAATTATTATACTGAGATTCTAAAGGATCCTTTCAAGCAATCCTTCGAGATAATAAACGAGTGCACCAACTTAGTCTAAAGTTAATTAACGAACGTTTTTATATCTTTTATTATGGCCGCTAAATAACAACGGCTTTATTCGTCAAATTACGAATCACAAACAAGGTAATCGCGGTCTTTGAAAATTTTCGAAGAATTACTTAACATTTTCTGTTCAATTACTCTGCCAATTAAAACTTTCTCTAAAACATACTTGAATCAAAATCGAATCGTCTACATTTATTAATATAACCTATATGAAACCGCTTTAATACGACACGCAGTAAAATCTGTTCCTGTTTCTTTTTTCCCAGCAAATTGATTCTACCTTATCCAGATATTGACATTTTGGTGACTACATTGAATACTTTTAAATTCAAAAAAGACATCGCCACGATCGCTACTAAAGACACCTTTGCAATAAGCATGATAAGTTCTTTGTCTGAGATACTACTTTATGAGATAGCGGTTTTTGGAAGTTTTTAGATTGTTACAACTTAGTTGAAGCGATCTAAAAAATCTAAGAACAGCTACTAAGTTAGAAAATATGAACGGGATCCCTTTCACTCTGGTGTGTGAGAGACACCGCGATCATTAATGATGTTTAAATATACAAATGGAATTAGTGTAATAGCTCTATTAATTACAACAATGTTTAAATCCAACAACATAATAATATACGTACAAGATTGAAGCCACGAAAACTTTTCGCCGATGTAAACAAGCCCTAACCGCAGCCCCTGCGAGACGCCGCAGACACGCGCACAAAATGGCGCTCACTTAGCTCGCCGTAAAATCTGTACTGTTTCCCCTCGTGCTCTGTAATGGATCCTCGCTTGTCCAAATATCAACCTGCACAGTAATAGTAGGGGAGCCGGAAATTATTTAGGAAATATGTCTTAATTTACCGTTTTCCTTTTTCTGTAAAGCAAACAGCCACGGTAGTAGGTATAAATATTATATGTGTAAAAAGTTAAATGTTTAATGATTTTATTTGTAATAATATACATGTATAAAAATATACTACACAGGCTACAAACTAAAGGAATGGGCGGTCTGCAAAACGCATTAGACATTTCGTGCAATACTTCCTTGTATACGATGAGATCTAACGATTATGGACTTTTTATGTAACTCATAACGAAGTGAAATACCCTATACCAAAGTTCATCGTCTACAGTTCACATCAACTTGTCCGACTTCAGGCTGTATATTTATTATTTCATAATCATGCAACTGATAGAAACTGAAAGGTTTCATTTATTAAATCGTGCAACAAAGGACAGGTGTCGGTTTTGCTAGATTTACTTACCAATTAGTTGGCAGTGGACAGTGACAGTAATTATTATGTTCCAAACCAGACAGTGAATTAAATTTGTTTTAAAACGCCAATATTGCTGCAAGTCTACTGTTACCAGCCATTTCATGCGTAATTTGATACTCGGGTGACAAATTAGCGATCGCTGGGTGCACAACAAAATTACAGAGCCCGCGTCAATTGAGATGGCTGCACCGGCGCGCTAGCTCTCCGTCCCTGTCAACTCTAATTATGGTTTCAGTTAACACGTTTGATTCTTGAGCTTTAAAGATTAGGCAAACATTGCTAATTTCCTACCACAAAATGTGCTTCCCCAAATCCTCGCGCTGAAACGTTTTATGTTTGTAATTAAGAAACTCCCCGCAGATAATAAGAGATGACGCGGGTTGAATGTGCTCAGATATTGTGGTGGGAGCAGTTTGTACGAACATGTGAAATATAAATTGGTTTTAGCTAGTATAACGTTTTAAGTTGTTGTAAATTGAAAATGAATCATTAATTTTGGGACCAACAAAAGGGGTTTGGGTAAAGATGGCATCGTTTTGAAATTTTGGCGACCACTCATGATAGTTATAAATATTGAAAGAACATAAGGAATTTATTTTTGTCATGGGGTACACACACACATATAGCTGACTTGTATCATACTTGATAATAATGGTTAAAGATATTTTTTCTCAAAAAGACATATACAGTCACTTGAATGAAAACTTAAATTAACATATAGATAATTATTAATTACATCGTCTTCACTTAAAGATTACGATCGCCTATCCAATGTATTCAATTTAATAGTTAAGAGTAAGTATCAATAATATGTTGTGAGAGTTTTCGTTTGAATACATTAAACGAGCTTACATTTTTAATGTTCGAGGGTATTTTGTTATAAAGCTCGCCTTCAAAGGTGATCATTTTTTACCATAATTCGTTCTTACTTTGGGCAACACAAGGAAACTAGCTCGGCGGGTACTTCGATTATTGAGTTGTTTAGCGGTATCAAATGTTAAACTTGTATGGAGAGAGCTATTTTTTAATAGTTTTATCGTAAAATACAAGAAGTTATTATTAAATACTTAAAACTCCTTGTTATATATCATACATCATTTCTAAGCAAGATAAATACCACGCACGCGCGCACACCATTTACTATGCGCTTCTTCTAATAACACACACTTGAGACGGCTAATTTGTTCAACCAAACAATTTTGGGTTGGGGCAGCTATCAAGAAAATTTCGTTTGGACACAATTATTCGGCAAAGTAAAGAAAATTAAGTTTATGACGAACCCGAAATTCAGTGTAAGTGAGTTTATTTCGGTATATATTACAAACAAAAATAGAAACATTTTCAAATCAAAAAATTACTTAGCTCTCTTCTTTATAATATTAATTAGATGTTAGGTTAAGGCAGTATTACAAACAAGGTGCAAAAATAATGAAAGTCGCAAAAAAACTTAATGCCTGAAGGAGCAAAGGGAAGTACTAATTAAGTAAGTACTAGGTAAGTTACTTATTTATTTGCTTATTGGCACTGCTCCTGCCATGAACAAACGTGGCGCCTACCACCAAATGCGCCTGCTCGTGCTGTCACCAGATTTTTTTTAATTAAAGATAACGTTTAAAATTTCATGTCTTCGCTCCGATATAATTTAGTGAAAATCTTCTTTTATAAATATATTAGGGTCAAATTAGGTTATAAACTAGAAGCAAAAAAACAATGGCCGCTGAAAGAAAAAATTACGCCAAACATCCCTCCAAACTTACCCAAACCCCATTTTGATGAGCATGGTGCTTGCTATTCTTTTTATATTCACAGCTTTTACAACATTTTAAGCGGGGCGTGAAACGGCATTTTAGCAGTCCCTCATGAGTGGGTGAGCATTGTATCAGTGCTTAATTCACGGTAAGCGCCTTCTTTTTTTTGGATTGCATCGACTAAGTGCTTACAGTGGATTTCCGCAAAGTAACGCCTGAATCAATAAATTATTGCATCGACTGCTTACCATCAGGCAGAATGTAGTCAATATGACGATGCACATTAAAAAAATAGACTTGAAAGTTGCTACGATAGTGTTCACAAGTCGAATAGTACAGAAAATATCAATAATGAAATCTATACTAATCAATGAAATATAAGGTCCATAACCGTTGATGTTGATGGACACAGAAATAATACAAAAACATAATGTTGTTGAAATGGGACAAATATGATGTCTACTCAGCATGAGTCAAGCATTAAAACTCCATTGGCTGCATGACTACTACTAATAATAATTATATAAACGGTTAAATGATATAAAATATTTGAATTTGGGCTTTTAAGAAATACGCGAGTACAATTAGAAGTAAAAGAGGGTATTTCCCCGCGAGGTAAAAAGATGGCGGTAATTACTACAAAGCCATCATCTTATCATCTCTGAAGGGTATTAGTGAAAACAGCCTCGGAGCACGAGGGGAAAAGCATGTGCTAGGGTTGTCGCAGCCCGATTTACGTGACCTTAGGCCGGTAGGGGCAACGTCGCGCCGCGAGTACTTTTGTTGTAATTTTTATCTATCAGAACAGAATGATAGAGAATCTATCAGAACATCACAAAAAAATTGTGCGTATATCCGTTTTATGCATATAGAGTTATTTTGTGAAATTTACCGGTTGTATATAATTTACTTTAATTCACACTTTCTAAATTATTTACAGTTTTGAACAAACACATTTATAATATACGTATTTTAAATTTAAAATTGTTTCAGAGTATATTTATTTTATTTCTTAACATTAAAATAGTCTTGATATTAATGAAATATATAATCAGATAGATAAAGAGATATGATATGGATATAATTATGGACACCAATCATTTGTGTAGCACTAAATGCTAAAATTATTGGGTTCACTTATTTTGAACGTTCTCAGTTCTTGATAAAAATCCTTTCGCAGTGAAAGTATATTTAAGCTAAGTTTGAGAGGATCTATGCACCACTTGCAGGTGAGGTTGGCTTGGGCACCTTAGATCTTGATAGGATCTCTATACACCTTAATAAATAACTCTATGTAATTCATAATAATATTCTGATTACATCAAATTCACAGCACGTCACTACTTACTGCAGAAGGCACACCGCTGCTTCAAAGCCTGCGGTTTGAGACGACAGCCCACGACTTAGATGGTTATTAATATCTTTACAAGACTCGGGAAATAACCGACGACCCTTCAAAGGGTAGACGTCAAAACAAGGCAATTATGAGATAGGGTAATTAGTTTTGTACATAATCTTTATGTTTCCAGGATTACTTTCGTGGAAAATTGGTACGGCGCCCCTAATTAGAAAGATAAAAAGGCTGTGTTCTAGATAATTAACAGTATTTTGTTTTATTGAAAAGTGAATTAAGAGAGAAAGGAGTCTGACCTTTTTTTTGCATAGACGAGCTTAATGTTAGCAGTAATTATTTTAGTTACATGCTTATTGGAAAAGGGATTAAATACTCTGTCAGTTCTGATGGAGATTTTAATCCATTGTAGTTATGCCCTTGAGTTAAAGGCGGTCGTTTACCTTGAGTTTTCTATAGACTAATACAAAAGGGCTGTACTGATTTAATAAAGTCTCTTTTAATATCTTTACAATATTACCCGAGCAATATAAATTTCGAATAAAATACATTTGACGTAAGTAAATCGAAGTTTGAAATGTGTTTTGGTTCTAAAATATGCTAAGTAAGTATACTGCCCTTGTAGACTGTTCCCAACTTATGTTTTTCATACCTACTCGACAGATTTATTCTTACCCACGTCTATTGTAAATTACTCATTTAAGTGACTATATGGTTTATTGTGAGAAAATTAATATTCTTCAAACCTAAGTTTATATTTTATCCTAATAAACCATTGGTTCGTAGTCACGAATGATAATTGTCTGCAAAGTAAGTGTTAAAAACTTTATACAATCGTCACACAACGTTTTTATTCAGAGAAACGTTTTGCCTCACTTTTAAATTTAACTGAAACATTTAAACCACCTTTATTTTACTAATCGACTCTAATGGTTGCGCATACTCTCACTTCATATCTAAGTTCAGGTATCAGATTTCTATACAAATCTTTGTTTGTTCTCTTATTCTTATATCTTATTATATATTGTTTTCTTATGTCTTGAACACTTTACACACCTCACACACTTCAAGCTCAATTAATGATTAAGTAATAGAAATTCTCAATGCGATATTTTGCATTCACGGTGACGTTCACCAAAATAATAGTAATCACAATAAGAATCTTTATTGCTCACAGACGGTCCACGATGTTAATATACAGGGCAGTCGTATTTCAAACCGGATACCACACGCCTATTGTTGCTACTTATCTCAAATGTCAGCGTACAATCGAATCGACTGTTCAAACGAAAGTGTCAGGATGTAGCTCCCCTAAATTGAATTTTCAAAATGGCCTCGCCATTTTCAATTACATCGCGTCTATTGTCCAAAAGCCTGTACTGTCTTCTCCACGCTTTGACTCACTTTCTAGCTACAAAAAACTTTGCAAGTACTCTAACATTTATGAAAGCTAAAAGAACAATTTCGTTAGGACCCCGTTGGATTCGCGACTTCAAAGGCCTTTTTAACGCCCTCTCTCCGGCTGTGTTGACTTAAAAGTGTTTTGAAACCAAAAAAAATATTTCGTTTAACGCCTCTAGAGCTACTCATGAAATTAAGTATAACCTTAATTGAAGTATTGCCTAATTGAAGAGTAGAGTGTTCACTTATAACTTAATTAAATAAAAGCCTATGAAAGTCTTTTATCGCTTTTCTGACGAAAATTTATTTAATGCGTTTATATCCGAAGAGCTTTGTTATGCTTTTGTAAAAATAGTTGTTAAACGTATTAAAATCACTTTTTAAGAATTTTAATATATTATCAGAAAACTGGTAGTTAATTTAAATTTAACAGCGAAGTTACTAGACGTTATATGTAACAATCAATGTAACGGGATGATTTCTGCTGCAGTGCAGGTAATAGCGGGAATATCACAAAACATCAGGCAAATCCCCAAAATAAAAATCATCAAGAAAGAAAATCCAGCGGTCTATTTAAACCACCTAAAAAATTGGTCAACCACAATAAGGAAACAACATTCAATGGTTAAACCAGCTGTCAGGATGTAAGAAGGCACTGGCTTTCTAATATGCCATAGATATTCATGACAGCCGGGACCAACGGCTTAAGGTGCTTTCCGAGGCACGGAGCAAGGTCTAGCATAACTTCGAAAGGTCATAGGTGCGCCACCAGGGTTTGAACCCAAGACCCTCTGAATTTGAAGGTGATGGGTCTCACCACTGAGCTTTCGCTACTCAGTATTATCAATAATTTATAGAAGTATCTTAAAAATGGAGTTTAAATTCTTATTAATGTACCCATTGCTATATAAGCCACACATAAAGTTTTTTAAGCTGATAGACCACTTTTTTGTGCCACGTGTATGTTCACTATCAGAATTAGTTTCAAAAATATACTTACTTAAATTTTATTTTATTTAGTGGGACTCAGCCAAAAGGATCATAAATAATCCCGAAATTGGAAACAGTCACAATGTTCTACTTTATTTCGTTTTGTTCCATCATGCAGAGTAGGAAACTAGGGAGCGTAACTAGAATTTTGACCCCGCCGTAGCGTATTTATTCGGCAAAAACTTTAAATTGCTTGCGACCCAGTTCGGATGCCTATTGAGCCAATCGGCAATTGCGTCCACGGTTCTAAACTACATCGTTGCGATTATTTATTTAGGAACGTCACAGTTTAACTAAAGGTAACGCCACACTCAGAATGTTGGAACACGTAAATCAACCTAAGACCGATTATGCGGAGTAGAGAAAGAGGAGAACTTACATTAAAGTATGGAAGGAATTTGCTTTTTATTTATACACGGAGTAAACACAATAGGCAACTGCTGCCCCACTGTCCGTATCATAAAGCATCTTTGAGCTCCTATAAAATGCTCTGAGCAACAAACAAGCAGGCTTAAAAATACAAATTCACGTGCGCACCTGTCAGGCGTCTTAACGGCCAAACCATAATTATTAATAATAATTATTATTAATAATATTAATATACATAAAACGGTTTATAAAACTATATAGTATGGGATCCGTGCGAGATATTTATATATCCGAAAAAAACTAATATGCATATTAAATCTTTTTGGCGATAGCCTAATTGAAAAGGGGGTTCGGGTGGTGAAACTAAGAGTCCGTCATTTATAAAAGAAAGAGAATGAAATGTTAAAGAAAAGCTTTTTTATGGAATAATTAAAAGGTGTTACTAGGTTTGTATCTAAAGAAGACTTTGTATCTAAAGATGAAATTTGAAATTTACGCTTATATGATAATTAATATAATATTCAGGGAAGAAACGGGAAGTGAATCATTGTTCATTCATCGAAAATGTTTCCCAAATGCTAATTATTTTAGGATTTAATCTCATCTAACCTTGTCAGCGTATATTTGATCTATTTCTTGTTAAAGAAATTTGTATAAGCCAAAAAAGTTCATAAATTGATTTCAAATATTCTTATTTAAGAGCGCGGTTTTGCAGCTCTAGGTGGTCGGATAAAGTTAACAAAGTTAAGCAGAGTTTAGAATGGTAAGTTCTTGAATTGGTGACCGCTTGTTTGGTGTAGCGACAATATATAGATGTTACCAATGAAACGCTTTGCGTTACTCTCTAAAGAGTTCAGCACACATGTTCCACAGCCGACGACGAAACTCTCTTCCCACTACATTTCATGTCATTTAATTGTCTTTGATTGGTTTGGGATCGCACTTTTATGTAAGACATAGGTCGGCAATAGAAGTCTATTATAGCTAAGTAAGAGGTACACACACTAGCCTCCACTATTCCACACTTTGATGTATGACCTAAATCCAAGAAGGATTTACCTTGGCTAAATATAACTACATCAGTAAATTAAATGTTCTTTATATTTAATAATTATATCTGTAAAACTTAGGAATGGTATCTTGTATGCTATGGAACCTGCTGTGATATTATTATTGTGGCCCCCCCGGCTTTTATTTTGTCTTTTAATGCTTGATTTCGTGTATTTTGAAATTTTTAATTTATTACTTTTTATTGTTAATTTTTTTACAAAACCTACAACTACAAAATTGCACCAGTTGTATACTCATCGGCTAGTATTGGAATTGTATTAAATCGACAACACTGATGCCCGGTAAAACTTGAAAGAGTTTATGTTGGTATTTTACTGCATAAAATTATATATACTTTTTATATGAAGTAAATAAATTAAAAAAAATAAAAATATTACACGAACGAAATAGTAAATAATTTCTTTGAAAGACTTTAGAATTGACTTGCAACTCATTTATTCTTATTTGATTTTATTGAAGGCCGTTTTAAGGATGGCCCATGAACCGGGCATCATGAAAGTGAAAGAGAGGTAGCACGTTTTTATTCAGATGTGGTCTGTTCTCAAATTGTGGATTGAATCTTTCGGACTACGATTCATATTAAAATAAATATATTCTTCTTTTTTGCCACGTCGCTTTTTCACGTCGATCGATCTCAAGCTACCGGCATCAATTCCCACCGCTTTGACTTGATCATCGGTCTATCAGGTGGAAGGCCGTCGGAGAACCTTTGCAATATACTTCTGTCTGCAATTCTTGCTATGACCGTCACTCCAGTGCTTCTATAGATTTCTGATACAATCACTTAAGGTAACTTCGTGCATAATAGCTCTTTCTATTGCACGCTGAGCGACACTGAGCTGCCTTATAAGATCCTTAGTCAGACACCACGTCCTAGTACCATACGACTAGGACCTGGACTAAGACTTTCCTCTTGAGTCATTGAGGTATTTTGGATTAGAAGATATTACAGAGCACATGGAACGCCTAAAATACTCGTATAAAATTCTACTCGTTTACCTAGTGAATGTAAATAAATCGATGAAAATGAACATCCCCTTGAACAGCCATGGCACAATTCCGCCTGTAATGAGGTATCGCGATCGACGCGCGACCAGACGCGGCGTAATGAGCGCGGGGCGTTCGCGCGTGCTGCCCACCCGTCCGTGAGAATTTCGTGGCCCGAGATGGAGCTGTGCTGAAAACCTGAACGTTTTATGTTATATTTTTCGGGTTCAATGGGACATAAAATAAAAATTTCCTCTAAACATCTGGATTAGGTAGTAGTTCTTTATCGTTAAAACGGATATTATCGTTAAAACATTCTGCTAAAAAATAAAAGCTCTATAGTTCCGGCTTTAGTGAAACTAGTTGTCATAAGGACAGACGTACAGAAAACAGATATCTCAAAGTGAAGAATACAGTGCCCTATCAGTAGAGTTTTTTCTGAATAAATAATATGGTATGTTAATTAATGAAGCATCCGTAAATGTACCAATGTAAAAAAAAGAATTGATATAAATGTTTAAAAAACCTTTGGTCCAAATCAGACTACTTGATACCATGACATGGAATCTGCCATACTTTAATAAATACGTTAAACGATGCAAAATATATAAACGATATTTCACGTAGCTCTATGCTCTCGGCAATATATTTGAATTTGTCAGGATGAATTACTGTCAAAACGAAATCTAGCTCTAAGATATATTCGACCAATTTTGAACGCCGCAATTAGTCGCATTTGCGAATGTAGATTCAAAAGTACTCCATTGCCCTTATTAAATAAATTTTCAAACCCTTAAAACTAACACATACGGTTAAGAAAACGTTTACCCATTAATTTAGAATCATGGCTAAACGAAAATTTGATCGGGTGTATAAGAATGCTACTAACATTTTAGGAGTCCAAGCCAACCTCACCTGAAAGTGGTGCACATGCCGATCAACGGACGAGGCTCTGGAAAACACAGTTAAGGTAAGCCGGTAAGCGGTAATAGGCGCTACCAATTACGTGAAACCAACAATAAATTTGGCAAAATGTAGGCTTAAACATGCTTCTGCTTACCCCCTTGGGCAAACAGGCGTGATTGTATTTATGAATGATAAGGCAGTCGTAGGTCGGTTGAGCGTTTATTTAGAGAGCACTGGGTATCGGGCACCGTGTTCAAATATCGCTGTATCGAAATATCGACGTAATAATATGTCATCATCATCATCATCATCAGCCTATACTAGTCCACTGCTGGACATAGGCCTCCCCCAAATCGCGCCATTTTCCCCTGTCTTCGGCTTGCCGCATCCAGCATCTGCCAGCGACCGCTCGCAAATCGTCACCCCACCTGGCAAGTGGACGTCCTACACTACGTTTGCCAAGTCGCGGTCTCCACTCAAGAACTCGTTTACCCCATCGGTTGTCGGTCCTTCGACAGATATGGCCAGCCCACTGCCACTTCAGCTTGCTAATCCTGTATGCTATGTCGGTGACTTTGGTCCTCTGTCGGATAACATCATTTCTGATTTTATCTCTCAGAGAGACTCCGAGCATAGCACGCTCCATAGCTCGCTGAGCGACCTTGAACTGGCGAATCAGTCTTACTGTGAGTGTCCACGTTTCGGCACCGTAGGTCATAATAGGTAGGACGCACTGATTGAAAACTTTCGTTTTCAAACATTGTGGTATAGGTGACGAGAAGACTCGACGGAGTTTTCCAAACTCTGCCCAGCCAAGTTGGATCCTCCTTTTGGCTTCCTTCTCAAAGTTATTTTTGCCTAATTGCAGAATCTGCCCGAGGTAGGTATATTCGGAAACAACTTCGAGTAGGCGGCCATTCACGACAATAGGTCTCGGAACAATGCGGGCATTGATCATGACTTTGGTTTTATCCAAATTCATGCCGAGACCTATCCGTCGCGAGGCTGATGCCAGGCTGTTCAGAATCTGTTGCAGCTCCTCCAACGTTTCCGCCATCAAGACTATATCGTCAGCGAATCGTAAGTGCGAGATGTATTCACCGTTTATGTTAATGCCCTTACCTTTCCAGTCCAGCGTCTTGAATAGGTCCTCCAGCGCGCTTGTGAACAGTTTCGAGGATATTACATCCCCCTGTCTCACCCCTCTGCGCAACTGGATAGACTTAGACTGCTGGTTCTGTACTTGGGCATTCATAGTGGCGGATTCATAAAGACATCTCAGCACTTCGATATAGCGATAGTCTACTTGGCACCGCTGCAAGGATTCCAGAACCGACCAGATCTCGACAGAGTCAAAGGCCTTCTCATAGTCCACAAATGCCAGACACAGAGGCTGACTATACTCCTCGGTCTTCTGTATAATCTGCCTTACTGTGTGTATGTGGTCTATGGTGCCATATCCTCCGCGAAATCCGGCCTGTTCCAGTGGCTGAAACTCGTCGAGTCTCCTTGCTAAACGATTCGTTATAACTCTAGAGAACAGCTTATAGACATGGCTCAGGAGTGGGATGGGTCTATAATTCTTAAGAAGGGTTTTATCGCCCTTCTTAAAAAAGAGAACCACGACACTTCCGCTCCATGCCTTTAGAGTTCTCTCACAGTGAAGGACAGAACTGAAGAGGTTCTGCAGCTCCAGAAGTATCGGAGCTCCTGCAGCCTTCAGAAGCTCTGAAGTAATACCATCCTCACCTGGGGCTTTTCCATTTTTTAGTTGTCTCAGAGCCAGTACGATCTCGTCTTGGTCAATGTCTGGCAGTTCGTCGGTGTAGTGGCGTATCAGGGTGGCTCGAAATCATGGTTTTCATCATATCATATGTAATAATACTTAATATATACTTAATTTGCTATAACTAAGATGGCTTTGCTTATGTGTTACAAAATGTTATTTATTTTATTATGTTTACTTACTTTTTACATAATGTGAATTTAGATCTCTTTTAGTATGAATGGTGGATATTTCTTTACTGTAACATTTAAATAAGCAGTTATCGACTATTTGCTATTTAAAGTGTTCGCTTTACATTTAATATGAATCAGCAAATGAGATGAAGTAACGCTTAAAAACTTCAATTATTATTTTTATTTTTATACGTATATCAACGCCTAATCAGCTCATAAGCAAACTTTCAAGCCCCATTAATAATAATTGCCGCTAAGTTCTCTTCTTTCGCATCAAATCACTCACGTTAAATTATTTCCGATGAAATACTTTAGCCGCTTTCAATCAATCGCTCTCTGCCGATTCAGCGTGAGCGTCATTTCACTAATTCGATTGCTTCACGAAGCGGAGTTAGATGGAATAAAACGTGGCTGCCATTGACGCTTCTGACAGCGTCCTGCGTCCGTCCGTTTATTAATCACTAAAACTATATTTAAATAGGTGCGCTATAACAAGCTGCATACAGGGTTGCTACCCGTCCGCTAGTAAAATGTAAATTTTATGTATATCTTTAGTTTTACATTTTAGTTTGTTACACTGCTAAATTAATCATATAGGTAAAACGAAATAATACAACTGATTAGATATAATTACCGCCACACCCTATAAAATAATTTGTCATTCTGATATTGATCTAGTTCCGATGAAGCACTCAATATAGATTAGAATAGACTCAACCAATCACTCTTGAAAAAATATCTTTTAGCGCAATCTTGCAATTTTGACTGCAAAGATAGCTGTAATAAAACGCGACTGCTATTAATAACTCTGACAGAGCGTTGTACGTTGAACTGTTTCATTTATATCTTAAACTAAATATGTGCTCTATTACTAGCTGCATACAAGGCACCCGCTTGCTAATAAAATAATAGTAATTCAATTAATTTTTTTTAAATAAATTATATATTTGATAATGTTTGTTCTTGTCCGCTGCTGAACTAGTCTTCTATATGTATAGTAACCGATTTAATAAATCACACTCAGAGTCTTCAAATATAGCGTCATTTTGCAAATTGATGCGAGCTAGCAGAGTTAAAACTAGGTTGCCATTGACGTCTTTTACATGGCATCCTGAGTCTAACTGTTTCATTAATCCCTTAAACTAAACGTAAATAGGTGCAATTACTTCCTTCACGCAGGGCTGCAACCAGCCCGCTGATAAAGTTCCTACAGAGTTTTGTTTCGATTTTTTTTATACAGGCAAATGTGTCGATGTAGAGGCAAATTCAGCTTTTGCAACGTTTCGCAATTTTAATTTCTTCATGAGCGATGTAGAGAGATAGAGGAAAATGAACGCGGCTGTCATTGACGTCTTTGACAGAGCATCCCGCGTCCAACTGTTTCATTAATCCCTTAAACTAAACTTAAATACGTGCGCTATTACGAGCTGCTTGCAGGGCTACCACCCGCTCGCTGATGGAAATAAAACGTGACAAAGTCCTCGTTATTTATCTACTGAAATGAGAGATTTCTTTTATTACGTAGTTAAAGTGAAACTGGATATTTTATATCCCAACGCTTTTTTAAACTAAGAGTGAAGTTATTCAGCAGAGAAAGAGGATTTAATACTCTCATACTTAATTAAGTTAAGTATTGGCGTTGACGTCATTGAACATTTAATATATGTGTAGTTCATCAGTGGTTTCTGCGTGATTTCATTGAATGTATTTTTAATCATTGTTTAATCGAGTTTGTACTGAAGGGTTCAGAAAATTGTCTTAAAATTATCAATATTATAAACTGATATATTTTTTTTAAAATAGATTATTAATCTCCAAAAAACATTATACTAGACATGCAAAGAATTCAATTGTTTTATAGCTATTTTCTTTCTTTCATTTAAAAAATAAGGTAGTAGTCACGTTAGTAAAGCTACAAAATCTCTATCTATCATTAAGTAACATGGAAATTGATATATTATCTAAATTGCATTGTATAAACTTTACAATTCTCCAAACCCTAAGCTTCACATGCAAAGTATTTGACAACCCTGTCTGCACCTAATGTCGACACTCGTCCGACTAAATTAAATTAAGCATTATTCATATTCTGAAATATAAAGTAAAGAGACCAAGACGACTCGAGTCATAACTCGGTTTAAAATAGTCTATTTGAAAATATTTCGGTATAACTACAGCTAAATTGGGGTTATAATCAAAGCAGATTGTGACTAAGCGTCTTCAAGATTTTGTAATTTTGGTTTCATTGTTGTCTTAATTAGTTTTGACTGAATTATTATTTTCAGAGCTCATTTCACAAAAGGTTAAACACTTAACCGCATTGAAGTATTTAAATATCAAATTCTGTTATCGCAACATGATTATTTAGTTGGCAAATATGGACTCATTTTAATCATTGTTCAATCGAGGTTGTACAGAAGGGTTTAGAAAACTGTCTTAAAATTATTAATATTATAAACTGATAGAAGTACTTTTAAATATACTACAATATTTAAAAAAAAATATGCTTGACTTGCAAAGAATTTCATTGACTTATCGCTATTTCTCAGTTCTTTATTTAAAAAGTAAACATTTTCTTATAATCAGACAATTCTTTAAAATTCACAACCGTCCTTGGAGTCAACAAAAAGTTCGCCTAAAAATCATTTACCTACTTAAATTGTATATTCAAATATAGTTTATGGAATAAACGTAACGCAAGATATTAAGTCCTTTTTTTATTAAGTCGAATGATAGATACATAGATATCCAAAACTATCTATTCTAATCTATCTTAATTTTTGCGAACACACACGTATAGTCTCGTGCATTACTTAAATATCAAACACTACTACTATCCAACCACAAACATTCAGTTGTCCATAATTGAAACAAATAACAGTATAAGTTATCAAAGCGCCATAGAAATTTTAAAATTTCCCACGTAGCGACACGAGCGAAAGCCGGCAGCACTCCACATTTCACTGGGCCTTTTATCTTTTTAATTCAATATCGCAGCTCTGTGTGGTCAACCAACGGCCTTCCAAAGGTGGGCGCCATGACACGCGGTGTTACCCTGATTAGCAGCGGCCGGGCGCGTCTCTCTGCAAAAAGCTTTAAAAATGTCGCTGGTAATTCACTTACTCCCTCGCTAGCATACCCGATGACGCAACTATAATACCGGTCTACAATATCATAATAACATTAAATAATCTACTCAAAAGCAAGTGCCTACTAACATATCAATTTAGTCAGTAATAACGGCACTTTCTATGCCAAATATTATATAGATGTTGCATTCTCTCCCTAATCAAAATAATAGGGCGGATTTAAAATACTTCCAACGACATGAAAGACATCAGATTCGAAACACTCCCTTCTCTTTTAAAATAATTTGCAAATGGAATGCTCTTATGCTACTTCTGTTATAAAATAAAAGGGACTTAACGAGACAAACCCGAATGATATTTTATTAAATGCATAATCCGCTTTATATCAATTTGAATCAATTAAAAAGAACAGAGAAATGAAATAAGCCGTCATGAAATCAACATTGGAAAATAATGTTTATTGTTTGGAAAAAATCAGTAAGCTGCTTACTAAGAGGATCATTAAGCCGGAATATTTGTGAATTCATTTGAATACAGCTTCAGCTAATAAAAGTCACTTGTTGTGATAGCAATATTTGCGAGCCGATGGTACGGTCGCGTTGCAGTAACAGGACGATAATTAGATAGGGCGCGCTCTTACAGCGGCGCGGTTCTGAATACCGGCCAAATTGCGCCTTTCCAATCCTGTTTATGCCACCATGGAGCTGCCGCGCTTCGTTTGGTCGTTTTATTTTTTTAGTTCTCATATTTTCACTGAGTTTTCATCACAAAGTTCTATGCTCTTTTTATTTCACCACCTAATTGCTTTTGGTTGTGAGAGTTGTTTTGAAATTAGTCAAGATATAGTTTGTCATCTTCCTCATCTAAGCCTTTTGTTGAGCTTGAGCTTGGACTGATATGGATTCAGATCAGACTCTATTAGAGTCTGAACTACCTAGTTGTGAGACGACTCTTAGAATATTTCACGATAGGGCATTTTACTTGGCTTTACGACTACCACATGTAGATATAATCGAAATCGTAACATAATTTCTGGAACACGAAAGTACTTGATATTATATTCTATACAAACAGATCCTGTAAGTACTGGCCTTTTTTTTTTTTTTACGGCGGTAACAAAATGCATTTACGCACTGCCTTCCGGCCAAAGGGGGACCGAAAGGGGGTGTGGGACTCACCACCGGCAGACACGACCGCCAAGTAATACCTACTAAAAATCTTCCGACGACGCCCGCCGCTTGTTGAGTAAGAGGCGAGGGCCAGTACCTGGGTTGCAGCTTCTGACACCCCGCCTGCGGCCAACGTCCCCCGGACCAAAACCGGGAGGACCTCCTCAGAGAGGCGCAGTGGACGCGCCCCTCCTACCTCCCCTTGCGACCATAGCGTGTGTGGCCGACTTCCCGGAGGGTCCATGGTTAGACAGCAGGGGCCCCCTGCCCCCACTGCCTAGACCCTCCTGGCGCTGCTGAGCGGGCCCTCCTGGCCCACCCACTGCGCCCTCCACAGGTCCCTCTTAGTTTCCCCCCCGGTAGTCAGTACTAAGGGCACCCAGAGTCGTCGGTCTCTGGGTGTTGCCTTTTCCCTAGCGCCTCCTGCGCCCTACCGGGAGGTACTCAGCCCCCCCACCACGACAAGGTGGAGACCAGTCGGGGGGGGTAAGTACTGGCCTCTGTTAACGCTGCTTATGTTCGCTTATTGTTCCTAACCACATTTTTCGTCATAAATTTAATAAAATTTTCATTAAAATCAAATATTTCTAAGAAAGAAATAGAAAATTACTAACATACAGGGTACATCTATACTTTTTGGCACTTAAATTTAAAAATATTTTTAAAAAACCACAAGTTTGAAAGCATTAATAAATGGAAAGCCACAAACATGTATTTCAACTCAAACCGTTTCTGACTTTGCATATCCCAAGTTTCCGTAATCCAGATGCAGTTTAAAGCACTTCAAAGGAAGAATGTCAATGATCCAATTCCAAACGTAAAATCTACTGAAATCTTCGAAATGTGAAGAGCGCCGCTCACATTCCGGCTAGTTGATTAACTCGGGTTCGGCTCAAACGGCCGGATGGGCACACCTGCACTTTTTGGCACTAGCTGCCTACATCCACGGATATGAAACTATCTGTTTGCACATGATAGCTCCTACGATAAACGGATCTCTGAACTCGACAATTAACTTTGTTAGTTTCAGCAGAACTTTTGTGTATGAAGTTCAAAGCTTTTTGAGATTGACTCTGCTATTCGGAATTTTATGAACAACTTGGTTGTTACCCTCGGCATTGGTAGCATGGTTTATTATCCCCTTTGTCCTACTTATTCATCCTTGTTTCTTACTTTTTATATACTCTTATGTAGATTTAAGTGAATAATAAAGCAAAATCATTATCCGACTCAGTTTTCAACTGAGAATCAATTAATTTTGGCTGCTAATTTCATTAATTTTAGTAATAAGTTTCTTTTTGCATTAAAATAAATCAGGCCTATTTCGGATCAATACCTTTTTTTTTGTTTTAAAGAAAAGTGCTTCTACCCTACATATGAGAGGAGGGAGAGAATGTCCCGACATGCCACACAACCAATGTGTGGGGTTTTGTCGGACTTAAACCGACCTCTTTCTGTGGTAGCCTATAGTTTTGCTATTTTAAGGGCAAAATCTTAATTCAATAATTTATTGCATTGTATACATAAGATGTTACTAACATTATGGACCCTGATTGGGTATAACAATGT
The DNA here is from genome assembly GCA_949126915.1 of Musotima nitidalis. Classification (NCBI taxonomy): domain Eukaryota; kingdom Metazoa; phylum Arthropoda; class Insecta; order Lepidoptera; family Crambidae; genus Musotima; species Musotima nitidalis. The sequence continues at coordinate 10,005,661 of OX421418.1, read as the reverse complement.
TTTAAGAGAAATGTGATTCCTCTTAAAACTTAACTTATGTGATTCAAGGAAATGTGTAATTTTGCAATTATGAAATAACATTCTTATCAGAATAGTTTAATGTTTTTATTCCAAATCATCAATTAAAATATGTAAATTTAATATTTAAGTAAAAATAACAAGAAACAAAGGGAGTAGTTATAGCAAACACTTTCTTATTGCTATTGATAGGCACGCAGATGATATTTTACGATAATCTGCTCATTAATAAAAAACATTTAACTTTGACAAGCAGAATACCAACTCCTAAAATATTCCTAAAACTTTTATATGAATCCTTGTGTAGATAAGCCCTGCCACTTCACACAATAGAGTAGCGTCGAGATCCTCGCATTCTTCAGTAGGTATTAAGCGAAGGCTCGATTGCCAGTTGGAGCGAATGGCAGCGAGCCTGTCACGAAGTGGCTGTATCAGATAACTCCAGTAGTTTGTTCTGGGAACGCTCGCGTCATTTGTCGCCTGCGCCCGCGACAACGCCAGCGTCGTGACTGCTCATGACCGCGTGGGCGCTGAATATGAACGCTTATTAACTGGATACGGTATATCCAGTACTTGTATTATTACGTGAAAATTTATTGTAAAACTGTTCATATTTTAATATCCTGACATATTATAGATTTCAATTTTATTTTTATGTTTTTATTCTTCTTGACGTATCACTGTTCTGAATTATTGTGAGTAAAATTTTTAGGAGAATAAAAAAATATTAACTACCCAAAATATGTCTGGCAATTAAAGTTTAGGCGTTATTTCAAAAAACAGAACGAATACTGATATAATCCCTTTAGGTATTGATATTAATAGTCGTATAGCAATTAAAATCTGATTTTTAGAAATTATGAGCGCAGTTTAATTGCATTCTAGAGGGTATGGACTTATTGTAGGTGGACGTATCGGATCAATATATTAAAAACTCAACTTATTGGAATAAACCATTTAATAAAAGTAATATAGTAAATAACACGAAAAATTAGAAGTACCTATCTGTTATCTGTTAAACAAAGCTTAAAAGTCAATAAAGTAAAAACTTTGCTCGAACACTTCTGAAGTTGCAATAGTAAACATGTGTGGGTGGAACGTTTTAGTAGATACGTCTTATTGGTTTCGTTTCCATAAAAGGAATGATTGCAATCTTTCAAACGTAAACTTTATGATCCAACTTATCACGTAATAAAACGGTAGAATCGAATATGTAAGCCAAATATTATGTTCGTAATATAAGCTTGACTTAAATATGTACTGCATATAACAGTAACGGAATCTGGACAAACAATAAAATATTATAACAATATAACTTGGGTGTATAGGAATCCTACCGAGATATGAAAAGCCTAAGACAACGTCACCTGCAAGTGGTGCACCTACTGATCTCCGTAAAGGCTCTGGCGAACTTAAGTTCCCGGTAAGCCGCAAAAGACTCGCCTCTTATGACGTGGAAGCAATATTATTGTTGTAATGGAATTCAGATACAGATTTGTTGTATGTTGCATCATAGTCATACTCCTCATCATCGACATCATGATCAAGCTTATTATGCCCATTGCAAAATAAAATGAACAAATACTATGTTCCTAGATTTCCGTAAAGGTATTTAATTTACTGCGGCCTGTTTTTATTACCTACGTCGAGGTATAAATATGCCAAGTGCCACTGCATTGCATACTGCTTGTTATCAGTTGATCGTGGTACTATTGAGACGCAAAGTCGTAGTGTTTTGAAGTTTGGGTAAGATAATTCTAAAACTGCTTAATGTACTACTAATAACGGCATTCATAGTCTTCATCATTGACAGTTATTTCATATAGTGTTTCATACATGTTAGTGCTTGTTCCAGTGCACGTAGCGATTTGGTAGGTAGCTAGGCCAATTTGATGCCGTAACCTATGTAACGGTAACATACTGGCCTGACTTGTTCTATAATTTTAGCCAATGAGTAAAGCAAAAATCAGAAGAAAGAAGAAATTAATGAAAAATTCCTCTCAATATCATTATTTATTAGTTTTAATGATAAGTTTAATAAGAATATAGAATTATAATATTTAAAGTGCCATTTTTAATAAGGAGTTGCTAAAATATCCTTTAAGGCTTTATACATTAATGCTGCCTGATGCATAAAGTAGCTGTGGTTGTCACAAAATAATTTCTTAAATAACCTTATGTCATTGCCTTTCAAAAGAGGCTTTTACCATATCCAGTAGCGAAGAAATGTTGTAGCGGTTGACACTGCGACCTCTGCCCACGCACCTCGAGGTAGGAACAACAACGTCGCAGGCGCATTGGCTCAACCATTGCACTTTCAAAATATCATATACCCAATTAGGCGTATAGTATACGTCTCATTTTAAACTTTATGTTGCCTATGTGTCACACTGAGCGCGTAAGAGATAAAATATTTAACATGATGCGTTTACATTGCATCGTTAAATTATATGGAAAAGCTTTTATTTTACTTATATGAAATAGTGTGGTGCAAGTTTCATAATTCTGTCTTTATGTGCAAAAAGTGTGCATTTTATGGCTTCTTAGTACTTACTGTCTATGAACCGGACTTGAGTGCCACATTCTGGTTTAAAAAAATGTTGACTTGAATGAAAAACTTCTGGCTTCCTTTGTTTTGTTATTGCCAGGCATAGGTCTGGCAGATACTTACTATATGAACAAACTTTTCTAGAACATCACTGTGTATACTTTAATAGACCATTCTGATTTGGAATTCTCTTCCAGCGCATATGTTTCCCAGCTTATATAGTTCCGATTATTTTTGCAAGACTTGAAACGGCATTTATGATGGCCACGAGTGAGTGACGACGTGATCAATACAACAAGGCCCAATAAAAAAAAGTATATATAAGTCAAAATTCAAACACTTTTTAATATAATGTAGTTTTACACACATTTCGACGTAACCCGTTTTATAGAAAGGTTTATTTTACACACAGTACCTACATATAATGCTATTAAATTTTAGGCTCCTGTCACATTATGGTGCATACTTAAGTATATTTGCTCACATACTTTCCACACACTATACACATACACAAGCCTTATCTTAAGTATAAAGGTACAAGTAGTCCTTGCCAGTTGGGCTTAGTAAAGAAAGTCCTACCACGTGACATGATGAGGCATTTTGAATTGGAGTGTAAAGGGAGCCTACCAAGACCTAAGGAGCCCAAGCCAACCTCACCGGCAAGTGGTGCACCTGCCGATCAGGGGACAAGGCTCTGGCGAAAATAACAGTGCCCGGTAAGCGACAATAGGACCAACTATATAATTGGCGAAGTGTGGGTGTATAATATGCCTCTGCCTATCCCTTCGGGGAAACAGGCTTCAATGTATGTATGTATATGTAATACTAAGTATATTTTTTGTTAGGTCCGTTCTGACGCACTGACTTAACTGCCTGATTACAATAATCTCTAAACGATACTTTAAAAAAACACAGTTTTGCATTTAAACTTTGTATAAAATAAGGATAATGGACGTAGCACCCGGATAACTCGAGGGACACGTGCAATCAAAGCCACGGAGTTCAAAGTTCGAGTTTTGTTAGCTAATATCTGAACACTGATGTACTGGGGTCAGTCTGGCTCAATACTGTATACAACTAATCTAATGGTGTTGATTGACGCCAATAGGAGAATCAATAAGACATATTGAAATAAATAATTACTTTTTAAAGGGACGGCAACGATATTCACGCAACTGGTCTAGGGTTCAAACCCTGGTGGCGCACCTATGACTTTTCGAAGTTATGTACGTAATTATCGCTTGCTCTGTGCCTCGGAAAGCACGTTAAGCCGTTGGTCCCGGCTGTCATGAACCTCTATGGCAGTCGTTATTTAGGAAGTCAGAGAATTCTCATATTCTGACAACTGGTTTAACCATAGATTGATGTTTCCCTTTGGGTTGTGGAGGTCAGAAGGCAGTCGCTCCATGTAATAACTGAAGTTCAGCCAAATCGGGTTAGACCAGTGAGCAGACCCTGGGCCCTGAGCTTAAGTCTGGGGCAACCAGGATAATGCTAGGATGATGATGATGATGATGAACGATATTCACGCCACTGGTATTACATAGGCTATTGTGGCCATGTCGCATAGGGTGTGGGGCAAAGAGCCACCTAGTGTTATAAAAAAACTTATATCTCAGACTGAACCTAATGCTTGTTGTTAGCGCTTTCTCGGACAAAGCAGGTTGTTATTTTCAACAGTTTCTATTTTAACTTTGCTCATAAAGTTTCATTTTATCAAGGCAATTTATTGACCGCGGCCATATTAAGGATTGAAATGCTTTTTAAACGCATAAAAGGAATACACATAACGTAGCATGTGCTGAATTTGTTTAAGCGAAGAGTTCATTCAACTTGGTTAATTCTTCGGTTACACTTAATCATCATCATCTTCATCTCAACCCATTAACGTCCCACTACTGAGCACGAGCCTCTTCTCACATACAAAGGTGTGAGAGTATTGGGTCATACTCCACCACGCAGACCCAGTGCGGATTGTCGGGGGCATGTGTATGGCGTACTGCTAGTAGAATTTTCAAACCGCCTATTAGGCCTCTAACATGGCTTAACGACTATCACATTTAGTGATAACCGGGACCAACGGCGTAACGTGCACGGAAGCGCTCGATATCAAATGCCACATAAACGGTCAACCATCTAAGGACTGACCTCTGTAAACTTTTCTGTAAAACGGTGATCGTTTCCGACCACCGAGCACCGCAGAGCTACGAGCGCTTCACTTAATACATGGTTTTATTTTAAATATAGAAATAGTAAAAAAAATATTTTTGGTTCAAAAACATTTTCTCACTGTCCGCAAAACTAAACATCACCTAATGACACTACTAGCGCTTATAACACACAATGCTTTCAACAATAACACCAAATTACCCACCATTGCTCCACACCGCATTCATGCCAGATGTACGCTGTCTCCTATTCACTTAACTAGACAATATTTATCATCATCTTTAGTGTCCGCACGGCCTTATTTGGCGCTAAGGCAGTGCTTGCTATAAAATACTCTCGTATTATTTCCAGTCTTAAGTTAGATAATAACAAGTACTAACTTGGCATATAAATACCTGAATTTCGAGGACTTAGTATCTTTAGCTAAGGATTGTATTAAAAACATAAAATGGCCCAATGTGTTTTGGACAAAAAAATTGGGTTATATATTACTTTCTTATGTATTTTTTTCATGTTATTTAATTTGTCAGAAACACTTTAAGGCGCAGCCTTTCTGGAAGTAAACAATGGTACTACTTAGCTATTACATTGAAGATGCCTGAAGTTTAAACTCTAAAGGTTGCCCTTCTTCATGGAACAGGTCGAACTTAAAATATAATGCCTGTATTAATTGTCGGCCTATTGGTGCCAGACTTAGGTATGAGGTTAGCTGATAGCTTGTCGTAAACAGAAAAATTACCACCAACAAATGAATAGAAATACGTTAACATTTTAGGTAGGTACAAATTAATTTGGTACTTTTTTTGTATGTGAGGAATTAACTATATATTTTCGAAAAAAACTGTGACACAGAATTTATAAGGACATCAGTGTTTTGTTTCCAACGAAACCTTAAAAGTATTGTAATCAGTTTATTGTAACTTTAAATGAAGGCGAAAATTTTCAGAGTGGTTGCTTCCACAAAACTCGACAAGCATTTGGAGCGCGAGGGGACTTATCAGGGCGTTTTTCAAATAACGGCATCACTTCCTGAGTGTTCACCGGCTATCTCGTCCTCTTCCTGACCGAGAGACATAAAGCGGTCCCCGCGAACGCGGCTATAGCGGGTCGCCTGCTCATTTCGGTGACACTTGAAATACCATTATCTCCTTACATACGCCCCGGCCCGGTCACAGGCGTACCTTCGAACCTCAAATTATGTTAATGATCGCCCAACAGAAGTATAAGCTGCCTCATTAAAATTTAAGCCCGAAGTTAGAAGAGCAACATTGAAATTTTGTTTTTGTTGCAGGTACGTTCTGAGCGGATTTATTTTTGAAGCCGGGGGTCTGTATATCTGAGCGGAGCGCAAAAGGTAGGCTCCTAATTTCGTTTTATCTAAATAAAGGTACCGATATAGCCGTGAGCCGCTAGCAACCCTGGTCGTCGACGCTTTCCTTCGGAATATGCAAAAGTTACCTAACAAGCGCGCACAAAACACAATGGTATGATTTTAACGAACTCGAATATGAATTGGCTACGTTTGATGTGGGATTCCTACGTTGGACACACAAAAGTGTACAAACCTACATTATTCCAGTTTCAATTTTAGTTTTTCATTCATACTTTGTTTACTCTACAAATACTCATGGAAAAGAGTGTTGCATATTGTGACACGTTTACAATATCGCAAATACGTTTTTATTTCTTTCCAATATGTAACGTAAAGTAATTAATAATACGTAATTAATGAAACAATCCATAGATGCGATGATTGCATTACTATTATTTACCTAAAAGTTTACCTTTACAGTATTTGGATTTGGAACTCACTAAGATACAAATATAGAAACCCCATTTGACTGTTTGGATATAATCTAACAGTAGGAATAATACCTTCCTTTGGCAAACTTTACTGAATCTACGTGTGCTAGGACGTAGCCCTGACTGAATTCTTCGTACCTTTGTTTGTGAAATAGGGTTGAGACAACCATGATAATGGATTTTTATAATAGGTGTATTTTAACGGTACACGTATTGGAAAAACCTGTAACACAGACTCAAAGTTGACCACCTATTAAATATGACATAACATAATATTTATAAGCATATTATGCGTCACAAGGCAACTCTCTAAATGTTTCAAAAAATAAAATCCCACTTTAAAAAAAATCACAAAAAGTATGATTCCATGTCATTGAATTTAAACAAAATAACTGTTTTTGACTAATTTTAAAAACAATAAACACGCTAGACTCACTTAAATTTAAAATTCAAGCATAAAAATATATATATTTTTTAAATTACGTTGGCACAGTAATACATAATATATTTTTTAATATAAGAGGTTCACACAAAATGAAAAAAGGAAGTATCTTTCGTGATTCCTCTAAATTACACCATACCATACATTCCGATATATTATGTACGGTAACGTAAGCGTTATGTACAAATTAGCTCGTAACAACCGCTTCTAGCTTACCACGAGGGCTTAACGAGAATATTACCAATAAGTTTCCGACATTAGTAACGTTCTTTAATATAATTACAAATCCAACTAGGTGGGACCTTTGGTATCGTTTTCTATTAACTTGATAGCTTATAAACAACTTGCTTAGGTTGTTCAGGAAGAGGTGAGCAAAAGGGTGGATTATTTTCTTAAATATCGATCTCGAATAAAAGCAGAGCTATCACGCACTCCACCAAGTGCAGATGGAAATGACCTACACTCTCAAAAGAATGAGTGGTATTATTTAGTTGGTGTGGTGGCCATAAAAGGGTAAAGAAGTGGTACCATTAGGTGTGCTACGAAAAACATATGATTAACCAGCACCGGATGTCTGAAAAAGGCTAAAGATAGCGCTAAATGTGGATTCGGAAAAGCAATGCTGAACTGTCGTGCGGCGTGCATGTGAAATATGAGGTCTGATGAGACTGGGTTGGTAGGTTTTCTTTCAGAGAATATAAGTTTATATAATACTTAACAGTGGCGGAAATTTCGGACGATTGGTAGAACTATTTGGTCAAAATGTAATTTGATTCCCTCGTTTCTACTGCGCTGGAAAATAATAGAAATTCTGAATAAGTTTTAAAAATAGAGTTGTCGAGAGTATTTATTTGTTGATGACTCACGTGTTCTTTTATCGAGTGGACTAGTGTATCGCCGCTATGTTCGAAGCACATTTTTCAGTGGTTTGTAGTGTATCACATATTTACATATCACATATTTGACACATATAGACACAGCTGCATGTTATAAGCTGATTCGTTACCTTCAAGCCAAACCTAGTTTATGTTAAATATGTCCTTTTGTGTTCCAGCATATTTAGCATATTTCCTTTTTAAAAAAAAGGTGTGCTCTGTAGTTACCAAACATGCCTATGCCTTAAGTAAAAATAAGACACAATTTACGGATTTAACTGTTTAAATATATTTGAATTGATAATGAATATCGAATATTTCATTGTCTTAAATATTTTTATGTACATTTTTGTGTATACTGAAATATAGAATTTTCATTCTCAAATTTAGTTTGTGATCAAACCCGCACTATTTCATACTCTACCTAAAATTTCTAATTAAAATAAAATAATGTCAACCACTACGTACTTTTTAGTATTTTTCTCAGTTTATATAGTAACTATCTAGCTAGCTTTAAATGTTATTGTACATGTTAATATCATTAACGCCACTTATTTTTCTGGCTGATTCACGAGATTTCATTCTATGGTAATATCGTTCCTAGTCTATCAGATAGATGTAAGGGTGATCGGACGACACGTTTTCATCCTTTGCCGTGGCGGCTCTTTCATTACGAACTTTTTTAATCGGCCTTTGTTTCAATGAAAAAATAAATCCGTCGTGATGCTGGTGGGGAAGACTCCGCGTCTCTGACACCTTGCGGGTACCATGAATTGGAAGAAAATTGGGAAACTGTTTAGTTTTATAGAGCAGTTAAAAAAATTATTTAGCCTTATATATACAAGACGGTATATTAATGTGAATATTTTGATTTAGTAGCAAATGATAATTTTGAGTTGAGGCAAGTTTTTGTTTATCTTTGACTACTAAAAGTATATATTATATAATCTAAATCTGGTAGTCCGTCATAGTATTTACTGATTAATTTTCTTTCGTTAACGATCTATTAGTGGCCAATGTACCATAAAAGTTCCCGGTAAGCTCAATAGGCTCGTCTCCTATTACGTGGGACCAACCATATAATGGCGAAAAGTGAGTGTCCAATATGTCTCTGTATGTATGTAGGTATGTGTAGTAAGGTTGAAACAAATTGTCTGATTTTGATAATACCCATACCATGCTACGTCAATTTACAGGATCTTTTGTATGAAAAAAATACTGAATAGTATATATTTTATAAACTATTACACAGCACTTAAAAACGTCAAAAATTACATATAAATATTACACTTTAATCACGAAGCTTAGATTCACTTACATTGCAACATAACAATTGAAAAAACAAAAAAATATTTAAGTTTAAGTAAATCCAAGTGCCAGTTCCGAGCCACCGCTCTGTAAAAAGAACTGGAAAGAAACTCACAGACTATGCTCTTTTAAATTATCAATTGGTTAGGTACTCAAATTACAATCTTCATTTGTCTATGACGCTATACAATGCAATAGGTTTCTGAATAATAAAGTGAAACAAAACAATTCAACAAAAATGTTTTATTCCCGACCCGCAATAAACAACTTATGGAGGACTCTATGTTTAATGTTCAAAAAGTATTTATTTCTTAGCAACTCATGGACATCCTAAAGCTTCCAGTCCGTAATTAAACTGGCATCGTCTCCCGCGAGACGGATTTTGAATGTTATTAGAATCTCTTTCGCGTCGTCGCCTCTGATTGGAAATCCATTATTTTGTCACTTAAATGTTAAACACAAAAGGATTACAGATTTAAATGGACTTATATCTGACGCCTAAAGATGCCTCAGATTTATTTTCTTGAATTTCTCTCGTTTTTATTTCTCGATTTGTTGGGACTCTCGATATTTGTACATTACAGAACACCACTTATAAAACAATGGTTTATCGCCAGTTATATTTTAGTTCTCACGTAATAGGTGGCGAGCCTATTGCCGCTTACCGGGAACTTTTATGTTCGCCATAGCCTATTCCATTGATCGGCAAGTGCACCACTTGCAGATGAGGTTGGCTTGGGCTCCTTCGATCTTGGTAGGAGCCCTATTCAGCTTAGAATAGTATTCATACTAATAACACGTGTCAATCGAATTTTGAATTTTGTTGAGATGAGATATTTTAAGTCGCCTAGTCTGGAAAGTTTAACTCTGTCTGGATAACTTTAGTTCCAATATGTGTATTTTTATACTACGTCACTCAGTGGGCCTATCCATTATTCCACCGTTAAAATTTCTCGTTTTACTGATACAGTTGTAGGCGCATTCTAATTTACTTTAGTGAAATAATGAACTGTACTGTCATTATCTATTATTAATTATGTGTCTGTGTTTTCAAAATAATTTTGAAGAAAGTAATATTCTATAATTTTGGCTTAATACAGCTCTCAGGACGTTAACTTAATACTAACGCACCCCGATTTAGTTTTAATAAATGAATAGATATTTTCTGACAATAACACCAATTATTTAGCTCCAAGATAGTACCATTAAGACCTGGTTTTATGGATAATAAGTAACGGATAAATATATATAAATCCTTTTTTTTAGTAAATACATACGTAATATATAATAGGAAAACACAGACTAGAACAAATATTCATGTTCATGCACAAAAAGACTTGTCCTGTGTGGGAATCGAACCTTAGGAGCGGAGAGGGGTATACTCGCCACCACGCCATATCGGTCGCTATAATATCATAATTACAAATTTGCTTACTGTAAATACATATTAATTGTAAATGTTTATAATTATATAGTTTATTATATCATGCTGAAACAAATAATCTGGATGTGCTAACCAAAACCAAATAAATTATTTAGTTCTTATTATTTTTTACCTCGTTGTTGTAGCAAGTGTGTTAGTTGGTTGTAAATTAAACAAAATCGACATAATACCAAGATAGTAGTTTTCCATTTGAAATACTACGACATTCCACTGCGAAAATTGTAAATGTTTTGTTAGATTAATCTGCATGAGTGGATGGACAGTGGAGTGTACCGTGTTGACATTGGTCAGCGGCGCGGGCGGCGACGCGACCAGCTCGCGCTCGACGTGCCGCACTGCCGGCCCTGTGCAAACAAACGCGGGCCGTTTAAACATCGACACGTCGATGTATGCTTTGAATTTGAATTAAAGCACATGCCCAATCGAAATTCGTGTCCACCAATTTTTTGGAAGCAATTATTTTTTAGCTTCCCTCAGCGCGCGATCGCGCAGTGACATTAATTACCTCGGAAATTAAATGGCTTCTATTTGTTTGTTTTTGACAGAAGCTTTTTATTTGTCAATGGCTGTTACAACGGTACACACAGTCATCGAGTTTTTTTAAAGCTTCCTATTTTATGTCATTCAGTTCTGCAAATATGTATTACTGATAGTCCACTTAGTAAGCGGTAACTACAGTTATTTCCTTGATGATAAAAGCATACTGGCATTTATATTTTTTATTCTGGAATACAGCAAGGCATTATGGCGACAAACTTTAAAATAAAGATAGTCCAAGCCCGAACACAGATAATTTCTTTTTGTAAAGGCCAACTCTTTGATTTGATACCGCAACTTCTTGGCTTGAGAGAAAATGAAGGAAGTCATGATCGTTTTTGTAACCTAATGACCATAACACTGTTATTCATAATTGCTATATAGTTCACGTATGGATATATTCAGATGTCGTCAACGAGCAATAAAACTATTCGGTCACGCTTAATCCTTTCGATGACAAAAAGCCAATTATCGTTCTAGATATCTTTCACAAATTAGATGGAATTAATAAATTCAATGGCGGTGTGACGGTTGAGCTGGCCCGGCGCCAAGTACCTCCACTTTCTCCCACATTCGGAAGCGAAAAGCTCTGAATAGTATAGGCGAGTAGAGCACATTGCCTCTGCTTCCGAGAAATTGTCGATTTCCAGTAACGTTCTGAAACCGACATCGGAAATATTTTATGAGTGGTAAATTGCTTACGAACGATGGCCCGCGAGGGATGGACCGAGTCGGGACGTCCAGTAACATCAAAATATACAGACGCTGACCACATTTTACAGTTTTGTGCACAATTCTTTAATAATATTTCAAGATTAATATAAGTCAAGTCGTTTCTAATCAATTTCATTTTAGAGATTGCAACCGGATTGCATCCTTTTTTAGAAATATCGACAACTGGTACTTACTAACTAAGATTGTTATTGATGTACCGCGACGTAAACTTCTTGATGTAAAAGATTAAGTTCTAAATTATCTGTCTAATTATTCACCTTAAAATAGGTGTTTACAAGATAAATTATTTGTATCGACTTTTTTCCAGAGGTCGATACAAATAAATGATTTTAATTTATTTTTGCCTATTAAATGACATTGTAGATATAAATAAATATCCTCTTACAAACACACCAATTATTTAGCTCCAAGATAAGTATCATTAAGAACTTGTTTTATGGATACTAAATAACGGATAAACATACTTACACGCATATATTTTTTTGGAAATACATACTTAATATACATAGAAAACACTCAAACCAGAACAAATATTCATGTTGAAGCACACAAAGATTTGTCCTATGTGGGAATCGAACCCACGACCTCAGCAGTGGAGTGCAGGGATACACATACTGACCTCCACATCATATGTTAACTTTTGAATTTTGTGCACAGGAAATGTGCCGTGTGGTAACTTATTCACAAGATAGCCTATCCTAGCCAATCACTAAGCAGCAGTTAAGGTATGCCGTCATAATGTTTTTAAATTTTTTTTAAAAGTTGATGTAGAATAAAAATACTGTGGTTGTAAAAAATCCTTACTTAACAACCCGACTGTAAGTTGTAATCCATCGCAGAGCAATAATACATCAGTAACATATTTTTAATTCGACATAAATATTCAAAAATCATTGTCCATTTCGAATTGAATGTGTTGAATGATGTACGGTCTCAATTTATGATATGACGGCATTTACACGAGCGTTTTGGCTCTCAATCCAGCAATAAATTTGAAACAATGACTACCGCTCAACGCATTCATTTTAAACTACCTTATTTGTATTAATTGCATGCTATTTAATCAATTATCCATCTGATATTGTAAGCGTTATTAAGCTAATTAAAGCTCCTCGCAAATTGAAAGCTCAATGGTTTAGCTTAAAATTGCTAGTGTTAATTAATCAATGTTTAGGGTGGCCTAGTTAAAATGGATTATTTAAATTAACAACGTGAATAAATTTGGAATATTTAATTGCGAATCTGTGTTTATTTAATTGTAAATTTGTTTCTCGTTTCAATTCTGTTCCTCGATTGAATTAATTTTTGCATAGCTTATATATCATTATTCACGAACCAAGAATGAAAAAAGTTATGTTTTGTAAAAATATTTATTATGTCAACAAGTAAGTTCAAAGTACATCCCTTTTTATGGAAAGCTTATTTATGCTAAAAGTTTGTCATTTTATTTTAAATACCAATGAATATCTATTGGGATTTTACAATTGCAAGACTAACTCTAACTGTTACTTTTGCGCTGAACAGATTAAGATGAAATTTTGATGATGAGGAAGATAGTTTGAGACTTTAAGAAGGAGGGTTTAGGATACTTTTATCCCATAAGCCTTGAGATTTTATTTCACCTAATACACCTGTGTGATTTCAATTGTTCAAAACACAAGTATATTAAATAATTCGTTTGTAAGAAAGCAATAATATTATCACGCGATAAAATATAGTAATGTTTCATGTTATACTTGACAAATGAAACATTTCCTTTCTCAATCTAAATAGGGCGCCATTTCTTTTTTGTATTACATAATGACTAAATTAGTGGTCGGTTTTTGATCGTACTTTATTATAGACATTGTTTTATATGATAGTACGTTCGTTGAATCTGGAGCTACGCACGGCCGATTAAGTGATATGCAAAAATATGAACCCAAAATTTTTTTTAGGTACCAATAAACCACAGAAAAACACTCAACCGTTTTATATAAAGTTGCTCACTTTTTCATACTTTTACTTAAGTAAAAGCAATACAGACTGTAAAATTACATGTCATTTAAAATTGGCAACAGAATATAAACAGTATTACAAAGCGCGGCCGTCACCGGAAACTGGCCCGCAAAGTGCGTAGATCCAGATTTTACATTGAATTTGGAGCTACGTCCGGCAGATTATGTGATTTTATTTATTTATTTGGGATAAAAAACAATTACACAATTCATTTTTACTTAATAGTTGTAGTTGTTAAACTAAGGTTGTAGTACAACCAGCATTATTATCCATATATTAGCTTAAAAGAAATTTTAACTAATTAATGACGTGAAATTATGCAGCGCACCCGCAGTACCGATTTAATCAGCCATTTGAGTGTAATTAGAAAAGTCTTCTTAAAGGTAGAATTAAATAATGCAAAAACAAAGACAAATGCTAAACAATCAACTCCGCGAGAGTGAGAGCGAGAGAGATGTGATATTCGCAACTGTACATTTATACGATTACTATACGACAACTATACGATTGGTTTTAAATCCACTACAGACATACACTATACTATTCTTAATAAAAATGTTTACTATTGCTATCTTCAACTTAAGTAAAAACAATAGAGTAACATGACACTTAAAATTGGCAACAAAATGTAAACAGTATTACTACTCGCGGGCGCCACCGGAAGCCGTCCGCGCGGCCCGGAAAGTGCGTAGCTCCAGATTCAATTTCCGCTACCGGCCGCCTAATCAGTCGACATTCAGGCTTTTACACGTTCTAAGTGGAATTTCTGTTGCCAACTACTGTTTATATTGTGTTGTTACGTTGAAAACCGGGAATTTCTATTTTGTTTTAAGTTTTAAAGGAAGCGTAACAAAACTATAGTTGAAGAAGTTGTATAAAAGTTTGCAGAAATGAATTGTTATGATATATTATGTATATAATAAAAAATGCTTCGGGATAATAAAGTATGGGTGGTGGACAGTCTATAATCTATCTATACATAGAAAATAAGTAGAGAGCTTTGTAAATATAAAATCAACCAATCAAAATTTTGTGAAACTTTTTGCATTTAAATAAGTAGTATTACATAAATAAGTAAATGTAAGTCTAGTATCTGATTTTTTAAGAACTAATTTTCCACATTACTTGACTGTTTACTTTTAACAATTCATTTTACTATAACAACTTATATGAGAAGTGCTTAGCGTAAGGAGTTCGTTGCATCACCACAAAAGAGATTTCACGTGCAAGGTCCTACAAAGCGCCCATTGCGCTGCGTAATTCGATATTCTCGGGTTGAATGATCCCATATCAACGACGAGAACCTTAATTCAGCTCTTGTCGGGACAGACAGAGTGCACTTGGGCGTAAATAAAAAGTTGAACGTCGGTGTAACGAGAGCGCAGCCGCTCCAGACAATGACGCTAGACAATGTGTTAGCGAAATGACACTCCAGCCACTAGCCTGCCCTCACAACCTTAGAGTGTCATGTTCGCGCCGCACTTACTTGGAGATAACAGACCACTTCGTCATCTCTCTAAATATAAACAACGATAAATCTTTAATTATTGAATAGAGACTCTTTTATTTACACAATTAAAAAACAAATTACTATGTGGCTTGTGATACCGTCAAAAGAAGAGTTCCACTCTCTCTCTTCTAACGGGTAGTTTTAATCGAGGAAGATAAATCCTATTGGATGATGGGCAGCAGCGTCATCCTGCGTACTGGCTTGAACTGCGATCACAAAACCGCCAGCCCAGCGTAATGATTATGGGCTTAATATATAATGTAATGTATTGGGGAGGTAAATGTTCATCAGTGGACTTTATAATGCTGATATGATAAATTAATTACCATGACTAGTTGGAACAATAATTTTGGCAGTAAATATTAATTATAATGAAGGTTTGCTGTTATAATATTTGTGGCGAACATAACAGTGCCCGGTAAGCGGCAATAGGCTCGCTACCTATTACGTGGGACCGACTATATAATTGGCGAAGTGTGGGCGTATAATATGCCTCTGCCTGCCTCTTCGGGGAAACAGGCGTGAATGTATGTATAAATAGTTATCACAGCTTATGAAGCTTTTTTACTTCTAGTAATGATTGTATTAAAAGGATCGGTATTGCGCCAGTCCTTGATGATGACACTCCAGCCACTAGCCTGCCCTCACAACCTTAGAGTGTCATGTTCGCGCCGCACTTACTTGGAGATAACAGACCACTTCGTCATCTCTCTTAATATAAACAACGATAAATCTGTAATTCTTTAATTATTGAATTGAGACTCTTTTGTTTACACAATCAATAATTAAATGACTATGTGGCTTGTGATAGATACCGTCAAAGAACAGTTCCACTCTTTCTCTTCTAACGGGTAGTCGTAGTCACAATCGAGGAAGATAACTCCTATTGGATGATGGGCAGCAGTATCATCCTGCGTACTGGCTTGAACTGCGTAATGATTTTGGGCTTAATACCCGTAATATAATGTAATGTATTGGGGAGGTAAATGTTCATCAGTGGACTTTATAAGGCTGATATGATAACATTACCATGACTAGTTAGAACAATAATGTTGGCAGTAAACATTAATTATAATGAAGGTTTGCTGTTATAATATTTGTGGCGAACATAACAGTGCCCGGTAAGCGGCAATAGGCTCGCCACCTATTACGTGGGATCGACTATATAATTGGCGAAGGGTGGGCGTATAATATGCCTCTGCCTACCCCTTCGGGGATACAGGCGTGAATTTATGTATGTATGTTTATATAATATTTGTTCCAACAAAATAGTTAAAGAGAATTTTATCGTGGAAACCGTGGTTCAGGCAGATGTGAGTTCACATAAACAAGGAATCAATACTATACTTAAAATAAATAAACAATGTTATCCAGATGTTTTTCTATTAATGGCTTTGAATGTGTTAGGCTGCAATAACTGTTTTTTGGACTAAGAAGGCAAATAGGTTGTTTGTTACATTTTTAATATTTATATTAGCTCTTAAAATCCTACGGTTGGACAACTATCTCCCCAAAAACATTCACTCAGCCATTACAGTGAACTTCTAATGGCTGAGAATATTAAACAAAAGCCAACCCAATTGTTATCCACGTCTATCGACATCGAGCAGCCTTTCTGCCGCAATTACCAGGTCATCGGGCCATTGGTCTTCTACTACGCTTTCCCAAAAAACATCACAAATACTTTAATAATTTTAACAAATTGTGACAACATCGCGTGTCGGGTCCATCTCTTCATTGCTAGAATAAATAAACTAAATCATCCGTAATTATATTGCAAACATGCGCAACGACCCGGAATTCCATAGCCAGAATACATAATCCACGACACATAGATTACAAATTTAAAAGGGGTTAATGTTGCTAAACCCATAGTCGTTATAAAGATCCATCGCGATTATCCGCGCGCGGTCTGTGAGGAAAAGTGCAAATAAATACGCGATAGATTATTCTGCGCAATTTGTTTTGAATAGTGAGCGGGTTGGTTGCGTTCGCTCATTACCCGGCGGGATCAATGCGCCCTGCCCTGGCTGGCACTCATCAACGCGAGACGATTCCTCATTTTCTAAGAGGTTTTAGAGATATCTGAATATTACGACCCTTTTCAACACACGCTTTTTATGATATCAGATTAAAAGACTATTTGGGAAGCAAATATGTTTTTAACCAGTGGTAAGCGGCGCTTAAAATATGCTCGCACGTGCGTGGCTTGTTGCTTGGTTCCTGTAATATGCCACATCACAAACTGAAATGCGGCCCTGACGGTCTCTCATCAAAATTAAATACTTCATTACTTGACAGAATTTTGTACTACAATACAGTCTTAAAGCATCTTAAACCGCAGCCTATGGGTGCTTGCATCATCAAGGACTAGCGCGATACCGATCCTTTTAATACAATCATTACTAGAAGTATTAGGTCGGGGAAAAAGTCTTTTCGCATAACGTAGGTATAAACTTATTATAAAATTTTTTTGACTGTACTATTTGTGTCTGGCTGGTTTTGGTAACATTAAAAAGATTCCATTATAAAGAAAAGAAAAAAATAAAAAAAAGTTGATTCCCGCTATTTTTCATTTGTTTTTCTCTCCGTAAAAATGAGTGAATCTAATGAAGAAATTCGATACATTTTAAAATTTTATTATAAAAAAGGCAAAAATGCAACTCAAGCAGTGAAAAAAATTTGTGATGTTTATGGACCTGATGCAGTGTCAGTAAGAGTAGCACAAATTTGGTTCAAACGTTTTCAGTCCGGAAATTTTGATGTTAAAGATGCACCTCGCTCTGGTCGCCCTGTTACGAATAAAATGGACGCCATTTTTGAAAGAGTGGAGCAAGATCGGCATATTAGTAGTTACGATGTAGCTGAAGAACTGGGAATTGACCACAAAACAGTTTTGACCCATTTGAAGAAAGCTGGTTATACAAAAAAGCTCGATATTTGGGTGCCACACGAGCTCACTCAAAGAAACTTAATGAACCGTGTACTCATTTGCGATTCATTATTGAGACGTAATGAAACCGAGCCGTTTTTGAAGAGATTGATAACTGGCGATGAAAAGTGGATCACGTACGACAAGAACGTGCGAAAAAGGTCGTGGTCGAAAGTTGGCCAGGCTTCACAGACTGTGGCCAAACCTGGCCTAACACGAAATAAGGTGATGCTGTGTGTATGGTGGGATTGGAAGGGCATTGTTTATTATGAGCTTTTACCGCCCGGCAAAACCATCGATTCTGATCTTTACTGCCAGCAACTGATGAGATTAAAGGAAGCAGTCGAGAGAAAACGGCCGGAATTGATCAACAGGAAGGGTGTGGTCTTTCATCACGATAACGCTAGACCACACACATCTTTAGCCACTCAGCAAAAATTAAGAGAGTTCGACTGGGAGGTCCTAGTGCATCCACCATATAGCCCTGACCTTGCGCCTTCAGATTTTCACCTGTTTCGGTCTCTGCAAAATTCTTTAGGTTCTGTAAGGTTGACCTCAAGAGAGGACTGCCAAAACTATTTGTCCCGTTTTTTTGATCAGAAGTCCCAAAGTTTCTACAGTAACGGGATAATGTCTCTGCCCACAAAATGGCAGAAAGTTATTCAACAAAACGGTACATATATATTGTAAATAAATGTAAATAAACTTTGAAAAAAATGTCTTGACTTTTCATACAAAAATACGAAAAGACTTTTTCCCCAACCTATTATAAAAGCTTCATACTGTAAACTGTGATAACTATTTATACATACATACATACATTCACGCCTGTTTCCCCGAAGGGGCAGGCAGAGGCAGATAATACGCCCACACTTCGCAAATTATATAGTTGGTCCCACGTAATAGATGGCGAGCCTATTGCCGCTTATCGGGCATTGTTATGTTCGCCAGAGCCTCGTCCGTTGATCGGCAGGCGCACTACTTGCAGGTGAGGTTGGCTTGGGCGACTTAGGTATTGGTAGGATACCTATACACCTATTTACAACTATTTATGAATGTTTAAAGTTTCTCGAATAACATCTTTTTTAACTTAGTATTACTAAGTACGGGATTAATAGCGAAACCTCTTTTGGTAAAGATGTTTTATCAATTCAAATACTCATTTCTTTAAATATTCCAATCTTTGCAAATTTGACAGGGATTATACTGCCCTACTAAGCACAAAAGCGGTATCTCAGTGAAAGCTAGTTTCGAGATAATTGACATTATGTAAAATTAGTTTTTTCGTTAATTTACAGATTGTTATTTTTTTTTATTAAACGTAATTTATATATATTATTAGGTATATTTGGCGGTATTCAACTATACGGCTGGTTGCCTACGTTAAATTGATATACCTCTAATCTCCTTAGTAATTTAAGGTAAAACTGAGATAGAGAAAACTTTCTTAACGTTTTTTTATACCTTATAAGTAACATACCGCTATAAGACTTAGTTCAATAGAAGCGTATTTTTCTGAGTTATCCGATGCCATAAAAATCAAATTTACGGATTTTTTTGAGATACCGCTTTTGCGATTAGTAGGGCAGTATAGTCGTATAAGAATACTGTTTAGGGGTGAAGTTGCGAAATAGTCTTTTCTAGCGCTTAGTCACGATGCCCGTGATAGAGTAACTTCTCCAAAGGCGGCTTATAACACTACACTACGTTGCCACAACACGTTGGCGAGAATGAACCTCAAATTGAGTGACGTATTTTCTCCGTAATAACGACCGTTCCGTATTATTCTGCACCAGTTTCATTTGGTGTCGGAGAAATGTAATTTATTTGTTCTGAAGCTTGTAGGTGCAATTACAAGAAATATTAAACGGAGATTTATCATACATAGCAATTAAATTATATTATTAATATCCCAACGACAACTCCAGTAATGTAAACTTAAAAAAAAAGACGAAACCGTGATCGAAAGCCAGTTAAATAATTTTGAAATAAATATTAAAGTCCTTACATAAAATCTCCTTTTTAGAAATTCGTAAGTGTCTTCTAGCAGGGTTAGGCTTGATTACTGGCCACGTT
This sequence comes from Musotima nitidalis, assembly GCA_949126915.1. Taxonomy (NCBI): domain Eukaryota; kingdom Metazoa; phylum Arthropoda; class Insecta; order Lepidoptera; family Crambidae; genus Musotima; species Musotima nitidalis. The sequence goes on along the minus strand of OX421418.1, from coordinate 9,985,266 downwards.
TCAAGTGAATATTATAACAAAAAGCTACTATATTCACTAAAAAGTATACAATAAAGTCCCTTGCTGCGTCTGTCTGCCCCTATGTCTAATTAGATTTTTTTTAAATACGCTACGCATTTGGGGGTGGCTTTTGTGTGGGTGGTGGGAGGAAGGTTTATATGAAAGTAATTAAAAAATATTCCAAATCAATTATTCAAGTTTGGCTTAAAAAAACTCTTATGAAGGTCAAAACTTAAAAAATTGCGCGCCAAAAACTAATGCGGACGAAGCCGCAGGCGGCCGCTACTAAAATATAAACTAAATCTATGATCAACGCCTGCAGTCACATATCCCGATGTAGCTCGCTTATTGGTAATATGAAAATTTAATGAAAACCATCGGCTGCGGGCATTGTTATAAACACCGTTGTAATTTACATGGCCGGCTATCGCATTAACGATGACTGAGCGGTTTCTCTTAATTATCATTTTGCACGGTTCGTCTAGCACGCGCTTGACCCTATTCGGCTATCCCCGCATTTACGTCCACGTATCGTATGGGAATATAAATCCGCTTTACCCAAATCGGTCGCACATTCAGAAGGGCCTAATTTAACATTTATAATACTTCAATTATTTTATGCAAAGGTTTTTTATCCTAATGATATATGATCTATTGGATTTGTTGGAGTGACAACTGAAATTATCTATAAGCAAATGATTAATCAGTTTGGACAGATAGTGACGGACTAGACTTAGTTAGTTTTTACGTTAATTTTTATTGATAAATTTGTTTAGGAACTTAAGCGTTGCATCTGAATGCAGCTCAAATTCGCATTTTTTGACATTTAGATACCTTTCAATAACACAACCGAGAAAATATTAAATATCTAGATGGCGTGAGACCTAGTGAGACGGAATTAGAGCTTTTAATAACAAAAATATGTTTTGATAATTTAGATAAAATAAGACCCGATTTTGACCCGTGTATGTAATAAATATTTTCTGACAACTACACCAATTAAATTAAAAAACTTGTATCTGTACACATATATAAATATATTTTTTTTGTAAATACATATTTAATATACATAGGACACAACTGGACCAGAACAATGATTTGTCCTGTGTGGGAATCGAACCGACGACCTCAGGAGAGTAGTGCGGGTATACTCACCTCCACGCCATATTGGTAGTCAATTGAAACATGCGTAATTGAAACAGTGTATGATTTGTTCTTTGTACTGTCTTATTTATTAGTAAACTCCAGGTTACAAAACTATAACATAGTTATGGTAATTAAAAAATAAAATAATTATATGAACTATTAATTGAAAATTAAATATCACTGCACTATTAAATGAAAATAGGGAATGTATAGTGTCCAAGGTACCAAGATCTGAGGAGCCCAAGCCAACCTCACGAGGCAACAGGCTCGCCACCTATTGCGAGGGACCAATTTTAGATTTGGCGAAGTGTGGGCGTATAATATGCCTCTGCCTATCCCTTGGGGAAAAAAGGCGTGTAGTATGAATGAATAAGATTTTATATTATGCAATTTTAATAGGTGTATAATTTAAAAATCTATGTGATCATCTCTATTAAACATTAAAATCGAATGTTAGTATTCACACGAAGATAGGGAAATAATCTGAAAACGGAATATGATTAAAGATTATTAAGAACGTTTTTAGTGATAAAGGTACAATGTACATACTAAGGAAAGACTATGCGTTTACACAACACAGGATCATTAGCAAACTAGACGTAAAATTTCTTTTGTTTGATCGTAAAAATCTTATAAGTTCGAAGATCGATATTGTAAGACCACATTTACACCGATTAAGTTAATTTTTATTTATATTTACATTATACACAAACATCACTCAAATACAAAAATTACGATGCATAAAAAAACAATAAATTTTGTACAGTACATCAGATAATAGTAAAGTAAAAATCAATTGGACATTTGCTATACTTCCGCAACTAAACTATTGTTTTCCATGTGTTAAGCATGGCTTATAATAGAAATTAGAATTTTCTCTCTTTTTGTACTATAACTATTAAAAACACATCTTGCCTGCGGCCCAAGACTCGACACTTAAGTTTAATTGTTTATTCAGATACGGGAAACTTCTCAAATTAGGTTAGCCGGAATCGCCGCATTAATTAATATTTGTGTTTGAACTGTCTCCTTGCCCTTGAGTGATTAAGCGACCTTTCAAATAGCAGTTACTTGTGGACGATTTCTGTTGCTTGCATTTCAATTTACAAGGACCCTTGTCGGACTGTTATTGTCTAACTTAATGATCATTCATTTCTGTCATTATTCTAACTTTATGTTTATTTGTAAAATTTATTAATCGATCTCAATGTATTTCTATAGTTTGCGAGTATTATAACATTATAATTTTATTTGAAAGTATAACATATTTATTTCAAGATTATTTACATGACTCCGCTTCTGAGGTCGTGGGTTCAAACACACAGGACAAATCTTTGTGTGCATGAATATGAATATTTGTTCGTGGCTGAGTGTTTTCTATGTATATTAAGTATGTCTTTATAAGAAATGAAATATTAAAGTATGTTTATCCGTTATTTAGTATCCATAACACAAGTTCTTAATGATACTTATCTTGGAACCAAATAATTGGTCAGAGATTATTTCTTTATTACTAGGTATATTTACTTTAAATTTCAATTATATTTTTCTCCCTACTAAAACTGAGCCCAAATCTGGATAGACCAGTGAGCAACCGGAATCTAGGGCAACCGGGATATTGATAATTTTCTCTACGCTCTTCTAATTGATAAACTTGTAAATTTAATTATATTAACTTAGATATTGACGACCGATATGGCGTGGAGATCAGTATACCTACACTTCACGCCAAAGGTCGTGGGTTCGATTCCCACACAGGACAAATCTTTGTGTGCATGAACATGAATATTTGTTCTGGTCTGGGGGTTTTCCTATGTGTATTAAGTATGTATTTAAAAAAAAAGTATTTAAGTATGTTTATCCGTTGTTTAGTATCCATAACACAAGTTTTTAATGATACTTATCTTGAAACTACATATTTGGTGTAATTGTCAGAAAATATTGATTTATTTATTTTTGTTTATTTATTTTATTCACGAAAATGCGGCAACCATTTTTGCTTGGAAAACTTCATAAACCGACTATTACTTTGACATACACAGCTTATCATTATCTTCGTAACAATAGTAATACGATACAATATTGAGAGTATTGTTATTCGATCTTATCAATTTACTCACTAAAGAGGCGAAACGGTTCGTAAATAATACACAAGAATTAACGAGATAAATCCTTTTGTACTTTGTGCGATGCACAGAGATTCGTTTTTATAGACACAGCTGTGTTATTATTATTGTGTATGGAATGTTTTTATGCGGAACCCCGAGGCACCAGTGTAATTGTTATCCTTTGAAAGTATGGCGACATCTGTGGGCGAACTAGAGTTGAACTAATAACACGATCATAAGTTTCAGCAGGAACCTGTAATGAAATACCATATTGCGGCTCGGAGATGTAAACAATGTCGGTATAAGTCTTCCATTTGTGGTTTGGTATAATTTTATTAAATCATAAAAATCTTATTTTTAATATCTGAAGTTCAGTGAAGACTGAAGAAGGTTATGTATATATTCGCTATTTCGTATTGTGAAATTATATTTTTAAAGACAATTGATAAATGTCGCATAATGTTAACAAAATCTTTGCAACGGATGTCCTACTTTAGTTTTAGACAACTTTACTTTTATTATAATTATACAAGAACTACTATTGATAGCAATTTTCCTATATTAGTTATAAGCCCCCGAAAAATCTGTGTATGAAGCAACGGCTATTACAAATTAGTTCACCAAATCGCAATGACAAAGTTACACAATAAATATTTCTTAGAAGTATATCGTCCGAGGGTAGAGAATGTTAATAGCTTGTGAAAGCCAGATAAGGAGGTTCCCTAATCAAATATTCCGGAATCCTTCTTAAGAAAGAAGCCAGTCCGTGCATAAGCAACAATATCGGTTCCTTTAAAGGATAAGAACGACTGAAGGACGACTCGTAATCCGCTCGCAGAGAGCTCGACCTATCTGCCAGGTAGCGGCGAACGGCTGGCCTAGGGATGTCTCTTTCCTACATCGATAAAGCCCTGATTTTATTTTAACAGAGATAAGTATAAAATAATAGCAACAGCTGATAAGTACTTAGAATGTAAAGTTTCTCTAACCTGCCAGGCAGCTGCAAACGGCTGGCCTATATCTCTCTACTACATCGATCAAGCCCTCATTTAAATTTATTAATACTTTCTTTTAATTTGGGTCAAACTAGAATCCTTAGATATTGATCATAACATCATTTCAATTTATTAATACTTTCTTATAATTTAGGTCAAACTAGAATTCTAAGTTATTTATTATAACATCAAGTATCTGCTTGTACACGTTCCGTTTAAATATGTCAAGCCGTTTCAGAGATTAGCTGGAACAAACAAACAGACAGAAAAAAAACATTTTGGGATCGTGTTCAGTGTACACTTGTTTACATTCAACCGGTTATTTAAATTTTACAAACAGATACACAATTTTATTTATTTGTATATATTATTAGATATGTTCAGTTCAGTTCAGATGCTCCAACTATTGTACTGTAAAATGTTGATCTCTTTTAATACATTAGCACATATAATTGTCTTATTGTTTGCTTGCATGTTTCATTTAAGACTTGCAATGTTCATTATATGTCAATAAATAAAATAAAACATTGAATCTCAATCAAAGACCGATTTAGTTAACTACAAGTTTTAATAAACACTTTTTTTACAACGACACATGCAACATTTTCGGAATTAATGACAATATGTCAACATTACACTTCCCCTCCATAAAACGTACCGACAGACTATGAAAGAGTGACACTGTGAAAGAAATATTAATAACTTTATCAAATACAAATCACATACCATACCTATATTTTTTTAAGAAACTAAATACCTAGTAATATGTACTTACCTGTTAACAATAGAGTAATAAAGCAAATTATTATGATAGAATGTAGTGTAAAGTTTTTGAAGAACTAAATTTATTAACTTAATAAAAGTTATTATAATTATTTTCGTTAATTAAATTAGCAATATGAAAAAAAATCATTAAAGAAAAAAAAACTTTTTAATCGCATTGTTGTAATTAAATCGTGAGAAAAATGTTTCGTTATTTGTGTCTTCGCCACAACCCTCATTTTAAATCCGTCTATTTAAGTGATGCGACAACAAGGTATACCCCTCTATCTATATTGTGCAAATAAGAAAGATACCTCGTGCATCACGAAAGTTTAAAGGGACATAGTGTGCGTGTCTCGTCGGTTAAAAAAAAACAAACAAGGTGCCGTTGAAAGTTTTGTCTCCGACATACGGCGGTCCCCGAATCCTCCACAATGCATCATTGTTGTCCGACATAATACGCTGCATTAACATTTGTACCGCAATTCACGTCAATGATGACGATTTATTGTTCACCGCCGCGACACACTCTATGCGGTATAATTAATCCAACATTTTTTTTATCCGCGCGATGATTTAGGAATGTTGTGAAGTTTATTTTGCGGGAGACATCTGCCGAGGACGCCATTGTTAACCTAAACTGTCCTCAGGTAAGCCAGATAATGGGAATTATCTCAGGAAGAGTTGACGTTTCTTCTCTAAAGTTTTGTTGAGTCGAGTGTTTTGACAATGCCTGTTTACTTAGGAGATTTGCTCTCAAAGGTGCTTCATTAAGATTAGTATCTGACGTAACGAGATGTCATAGCCAGAGAATTTATTCTATTTAGATTATATAAAGCTTCGCTGCAATCTTCTTTTTTATACAAAATTTATGAGGAAGTGTATAACTAAAGACGGGTCTATTCTGATAAACCAAGGTAACAGCAGTTCATATAATATTCCACCACGCGGGCAAAGTGCACAGAATGGTGGAGACAGGTGACAGCGGTTTGCGGAATTCTAACTTTCTTTTGGAATATTGCAAGTCTCTAATTATGGCTTTCATCACATAAAGTGACAATCGGAGCCAACAGCTTAACGTGCCGTTTTCAATACGAAATATCTTTATTTCACATACCACACAAATGTCACACAATTATAGGATGACCTCTGTTTCTTCCTCGTTTCATACTACCTAGTCTTTAATTATTTAAAAGTTTCATATGCCTAGTAATTTTAATAGCCACATGTATTGTTATTCCTTTTTATTTAACACCTTTGCATTTGTTTCATTGTTCTCAAGCACAGGAAAAATCCTATCGAATCTTACCGTTTTCGTAAACCCGAATCTCATGAAATAAAGAACAGTGTGATTTATAGGGACATTCGTATAATTAAAATAACATCTTAAATAAGAAGCCTCTCTAGCGCAACTCGTATTCTTCGAGTGAACCTAATAAGCTTAGTTGGAGACACTGATGGTCGATCGATCTTCGAGACGGATGGACGCGCTCATTTATCGGGTAAACACAAAATTTATTACAGTCGTATACTTTTATGTCCTAAACAAAGACTCGTCACATATCCCCTCACCCCCACACGTGAACCCTGCGCACGCACTTGTTCACGAACATAAAATCTGTACAAGTGCATATGTTTATGTTTCACTGTTTACAAAATTCCTTGCGACGACATCGAAATAAATCTCTCTAAACTAAACATAAGTATTTTAAGTCACTCCTCAAGATCTTTCGTAACTGAGGTACAAATGCACGTTAAATTTCATTTGAAAAAGCATCTGCCCACTTGCTCCACGTTAAATCGCATACGCAAACATGACAAAATGTGACTCGATTTTTTCTCTGTCGGATACAAAGCGCTTTTAAATCGATTGGTCAAAGTCATTTAGGCATTCGATGAATCGTATGTAGAACCGTCTTTGAATCTATTGTGACGTCGAGCTCCCACTGTGATGTCGCCGACTCTATGAACGCTCAGCCCGCCTGTCTGAATCGTTTATAAAGTTCGACGAAAAAGTATTTTTAGTTACTTACGCAGCGCAAATATCTAGTCCAAAATCTGCGAGAAGGTAGATAATATTCCGGCCATTTGTCTCAATAAGCGCTCGAATCGGGTTTAAAACTTAATCACACGGTCGGGTCAACGGCGCCAACATTTTAAAGTCATAAAACTAGATTGTGAATGTCCTGAAGAAAGTAGAACGCGAGATCCAATCCGAGTTTGCAAACAAGGGAAGTTACGGCGGCGGCGGTGCGGGCGCCGGCTGCGGCCCGGCAAATAGGTGCGGCCGCCGATAAGACGCCTCGCGCTGTCTTCCGTCCGTGACTTCTATTTAAACAGTCACTAAGTTCACACAGAAACGCTCATAGATTAAATCTTTCGCCTGTTTATTTTTCTTCCCGACGGACTTTGCCGACTAAAATACATCCGAGATGACAAGCCGACTTACTCTATCGACGCTAATCTAAACGCAGAACGAGTTTTTAAAAAGCTTCAGTTGGTTCCTCTTTCGCTGAGCTGCGGGGGTCGGATTATGAGAGCTTTCAGCGGCGCGCAGTTGTGCCGCGACACGGTTATTAAGGTGCTGCTTTGTTTGCGCATTCGACAATTCAGCGCACGGATTCCCGTAAAATATTAAAACATGAGCCCTGGTTGGCCGCAGACCCGGCCCGCCACTAAACTCCCCACTCACTCATGACTCCGCCACTGTAATCCTCTGTACTCTGAACTTTTTGGGAAATGTCAAACGCAACCGATTTTTTTCGACGCATTGCATATTTAAAAAATAATAGTAGTGTTTCGAACAGGAGCAAGGTAGAATTTCATAATATAATCAGTAATTATTGCTTTAACGAGTCCGCCTTTAATTTGTTAGGCGTTTTAAACGGCTTTGCGCATTTGAATCACAAATTTCTTAGAATATTTCACGAGGGTCGCTGCCTTTTGGAGGACATTATCTCTTCATAAAATTCAAGATCCGCTGAGCGTTTTATTGTATTCCCAAATTAAAGTTTAAAATAAAGCCTACTGTAACACCATAGCATTATTTCATTTATAAAGTTGAATTTCCTAAGAATACTGCTAATTTGACGTTGTTTTAACTTAAATTGCGAATTTTTTAAGGTTACGAATATTCCGGGCCCTTTTTTATTTGAAAGTAAGGATTTCAAGTCTTTTAAAATTTTTGATTTTTCATTGCTGAACGAAGTAATTATTAAATAATATTATTCTTACGGATCGGAAACCTTTATCTGCAATCAATAATATTGCAGATACATAGATACATGCTTACATACAATATATAATATAAAATAGGGAACCTTTGCTTTGCCAGAGTTATCATACTCTTTCTCTTTTTGCAAACCATTACTTTATACTCCTTACTACATACATACATACACGGCTGTTTCCCCGAAGGGGTAGGCAGAGGCATTTAATACGCACACACTTTGCCAATTATATTGTCGGTCCCACGTAATGGGTGGCGATCCTATTGTCGCTTGCCGGGATCTGTTAAGTTCGCCAGAGCCTCGTCTGTTGATCAGCAGGTGCACCACTTGCAGGTGAGGTTGGCTTGGGCTCCTTAGATGTTAGTAGGATCCCTATATATGAACTCGTATAAAACTTACCAACAGTTCGCAATTTATTTTTACTTGTTCAGTTTTATATCAAAGCCGAAGTAAAAGCCACATTTAATAAATATTTGGGTGAATCAATCACCGAAAAGCAATAACGATGTATCATTGTCACCGGTTCCATCAAGTGATTGTTACGGAAATAGTAAAAAAATCCAACCGAGTGTGGGGCGCTTCATCTCGTAGTGCTCCGTACAGTTTCCGTAATTACAAATCAAAACATTCCCTTCTATAAAATTATTTTTATGAAGCTAAAAGTGTTTGCCAGGTTCGTAGAAAGTAGTTGCGGGACTGTTCGAAAGGGTTACCGCGGCCTTGGTGTTACAGGCTCAAGAAGGAACATGGATGGTTTTTAGTCAGTAAAAGTCTGACACACCCTTCCGCTTCACCCACAGCGGAAGACGGTCATTTGATGATTGTCCATCCGAAAAAAAAAAAGTTCGTAGTAAGTAGAAAGATGGGACCTCTACGGGAATAAGGCGGGAGAATATGTACCTACATACAAACAATCACGCCTGTCTCCCCGAAGGGGTAGACATAGTCATATTATACGCCCACACTTTACCAATTGTGTTGTTGGTCCCACGTAATAGGTGACGAGCCTATTGCCGTTTACCGGGAACTTCTATGTTTGCCAGAGCCTCGTCCGTTAATCGGAATATAGAATCGTATGCTATATTGTCCGATGTTCACATAAATTTTAAAAACACCTAAGAAGTTGCTAATGGTTTGTGGATTAGTGTTCAACAATAACCTATGAAATATTTATGAAATTTATTACATACGATTATTTTAATTGTTATTACTTTTAAATAATCAAGTATCAACAAGTTTCTTCTTATATTTCAATAAATTAAGGAATAGTTTTATTACCCAGAACGTGAAGATACAATGAAAAGTATGTTTATTGCCAAATACCTCTTTCACAGCAAGAAAATGAAATAAATAATATAATAAATAATAAAATTGTTGTTCATGTGTAATATGCTTAATGTGGTTGTGCTATATTGTATATAAATTAATAAATATGGATTCCGTTTGTGTCTACTGCGGAACCCTATAAAAGTGTTGTGATTTACAAAAACAATGGTGGTTCTACTAATCAATTCTCTAACTAGTTAGTCTTAGTATTTTCTGTTTTTCTAATTAAGGACAGTCAACGACACATCACAGTTTTTAGGTATTTTAGTTGTACAGTCGTAAAATTATATGCCTTTCCAAATACTTCCCTGTTTTAAATACTTTTAAATTGATCGAGAAATCTAATCCAATCGTAGTTCTGTATTAAACTGAAAAGCAGTAATCTGATATGATTAAAATAAAACACTTACCAAAAATATCGCAAGTGGAAGTATGTGATACCAAAACTTAAAGCACTCGAGAAGGAAAGCATTTTTGATACGCATGTAATTATTCAATCCACTCCTGCGATTCATAATACAGCTGTTAGTATAGGCAAATTCTTTGAAAGTATTGTAATACATCTGACATGTTTTTTAGAAATTATACAGTAATAATACACACACGTACCTTCACGCCTGTTTTCCCGAAGGGATAGGCAGAAGCATATTCTACGCCTACACTTTGCCCATAGTTGGTCCCACGTAATAGGTGGCGAGCCTATTACCGCTTATCGGGCACTGTTATATTCGCCAGAGCCTCGTCCGTTGATTGGGAGGTGCAATAATATAACTGGAAAAATGTGGCATATAATATGTCTCTGCCTACCCCTTCGGGAAAACAGGCGTGATATTATGTATAATGATCTTTAGAGAAGACTTATATAGCAATTACAATATTACAAATTTGTCGAATTTTGCCAGTAAAGGCACTTGAAGCAAATGTTACATATAAGCTTCTGCGATTTATAGAATAGGTACGAATAATAAATGGCCGACATGAAGCGAAGGTCAATATACCCGTTTTCGTTCAAAAGGTCGTGGGTTCACTATTTGTGTGCGTGAAATTAAATATTTTTCTTGGTCTATCCGTATTTACATTCATAAATCCTTTTTTTAGCACATGTGCTATATATCACCTTAGTATGGGACTAGAGTATGAGTACGCGACTTTTTCCGCTCTTAGAGGTATGTTTTTAAACCGAGTTCCCGCGGGAAAAGGAAAAGTAGCTTGTATCCTCAGCTATCTATTTATGAAAGTCCCATGTGCATTTTGTTATTCCACCTTTTATGTAACGTGTCACGGGCGCGGGATAAAACTTATCCAATGTTTGTCTCCTGATTCTAAGCTACCTCCCCACCAATTTCCAGCCAAACCAGTTCAGCCGTTCTTAAGTTATAAATAGTGTAACTAACACGACTTTCTTTTACATATATATGAATTATTAATCAGATCAAATATAAAATAGTTATGAAATAAACCAAGATAAAATCTACATCTTATATGAGCTGGCAAAATTAAATATATCTAGTGGAATGTTTGAGCTGTGCATATACTCGTAATATGTATGTTTGAGACAACTGAGAATCCACAGCGATTAGGTACTTAGGTGGCTGGCACGCTATCTAAGCCCCAGGAAGCTCTATTGAGACTGCGATGTGCCAATCAACCGCACTTCCTGTGCCACAGTGCCACTTTCCATATACACCGCTTCCCACACCACACACGTCTTTGTTGCCAATTCCGTACAACTTTAGACGTACTCATTGGTTATAAAGCAATTACGTTACTCCTGAGTGTTTAATACTTTAATTTATGTTAACGTTTTGTCATCAATTCCAATGTTTAACATTGTTTTTGATCAATACACTAAATGCAATAATTCAGGATTCAATGAACTTCCAAGCGAATTTTTATCAGTATTACATTACTGATGACTGATATGAATGTTATTATAATAAAAACGGTTATTGATGCATCATACAACACAATTTGTAAAGAAAAACTAAAAAGAGATTACAGGACAGCTGCATTAGCTAGGACATTAACCTAGCGCTGGTTTTCAGCTGGGTCATTTTGGATGCAGTGCAGAACATCAATTATTACTCACAAAATTGTATTAAAACCAAACCAAAGGAGCAAAAGAAGAATAAAATGTAGACCTATAAAAAGATATATGTGAACATAAATGTTTTTTAAATGTACATATAATAATATTGACAACTATATATTTATTCAACAATATTTTATTCTATTTATTTTATTACCAGTACTATGTTATAGTTTTGTAACCTGAAGTTTACTAATAGTTAAGACATAACAAATCATATACTGTTTCAATTACGCATGTTTCAATTGACGACCGATATGGCGTGGAGGTCAGTATACCTGCACTTCACTCCAGAGGTCGTGGGTTCGATTTCCACACAGAACAAATCTTTGTGTGCATGAACATGAATATTTGTTCTGGTCTGGGTGTTTTCCTATGTATATCAAGTATCAAAAAAAAAGATTTAAGTATGTTTATCCGTTCTTTAGTACACAAGTTCTTAGTAACACTTATCTTGGAACTAAATTTATTTATTTTATCTCCGAAAAATAAAGGTATATATTTAATGTTTTATTTGACTACAACCAGCCTCATGCCGAAGACACCAAGTAAGACAGATCTCGAAAGCATGCTATAGATATTGAGAATCATGCTTTTTGACACTTTTTAAAATGGTTTAACAGGTTAACAAACATGACCTAAATAAGAAATTGGTAAATTCTCCTGCAGATCTCTATTGAGACTGCGATGTGCCAATCAACCGCACTTCCTGCGCCATAGAGCCTCTTACCTTATACACCGCTTCCCACACCACACTCGTCTTTGTTGCCAATTTTGCACAACTTTAGTGGTAAACATATGTCCTAAAGCCAATAAGTACGACTAACGATAATTTAGTAAAACTTCCACGTGATCAATACTTTTAATTAAGCTTAAAGGTCTATATCCTATAAAATATCCTATTAATTATATATAAGGAATATAGAGATCCTACCAAGACCTAAGGAGCCCAGCCAACCTCACCTGCAAGTGGTGCACCTGCCGATTAACGGACAAGGCTCTGGCGAAGAACATATATAGCAGAGACATATAGAACAAATAACAGTGCTCGGTAAGCGGTAATAGGCTCGCCACCTATTACGTGGGACCAACTATATAATTGGCAAAGTGTGGGCGTATAATATGCATCTGCCTACCCTTTCGGGAAAACAGGCGTGAAAGTATGTATGTATGTTATTGTATCCAATGTTGGTTATTGTTTTCTATCAACATGGAATAATTCTTAATTCAAAGAACTTTGAAGTGAAGTTAGATTCGGTTTAATACGTGTCCCTTTATTTAAAGATATGCGTATGATTTCTTATTTAAATATCATCATCAACTAAACCATATGAAGTCTATTACTAAAATTACACCACCTCTAATAGTTTTAAATTTTGATCTGTCTAGAGCCACAGGCTTCCCGCCACCTTTCCTAGATCATCGGTCCATTGGGTAGAAGGCGGTCCTCTACTTTAACTACTACATATTATGTTCAGATCTATATCTTCCAAAGAAGTGGCGTAATATCAATGCTATGTATGTACTGCTTTATTTTGATTTTAATTATCTTATTATATTTTTATTAACTTTTTGGTCTGTCAAGAACTACTAAAACCTGCCGTAAGCTGAGGAAATTATGCAATACACAAAGTGTTTAACAAAAGTTCACAGATATACTTTGCTGATCCATGCACGCTCTAAAATTAAAAAATTAAATAAAAAACTATCTAATTACTTATAGCTATCTATAAATTATTAAACTGTTCTGCAATATAGGTTATTGTAAGGGCAATATCTATCACAAAAGATGAATTCTCAATGATGATCGTATTTCATTTCACTGTCAGGTTCTTAGTGTATTTATCTAAATTACCTTCATTTGAGCCTTTCATTGTGTGGCTCAGAGAACGTTTGATGACATGTACCGGCGTATCTGTACACGGCACGATACAACCCTTTGCGAGTCCCGAAGGCGTGGTCTGGGGCAAACAAACGGAAACGAAATTGAGAGGAGCGCCCGGAACTGCCGGTATACCTTTTCATTACAGAATCCCTTTTTAATTACCAACGGCTCAAATAAAAATTGTATTTTTATTTCAAGTAGGCGTAATTGAAAAGGAAATTGCTGGGCTGGGCGGCGAGGCGGCGGCGTCGAATAAAACTTTAATATAATGCATAAGGCCCTTTGATCTCCGCACTTCGCCTGCATTAAATCGCAGACTCGAACAGCGAAGTGAGAGAAATGAAAACCAAACTTCCATCTTTAATGCGACTACAAGGTAGATAAAGAAGCGTGATGTATTGAATTACATTAATAGTACTATTCTACAATATATGATATATTTGTTAAACGATTCTAACAGATATACATAATAGTACCTCCCGGTTTCAATTGAAGAAATTAAATAAAAAATTTTTTTTTTTCTAAGTGGCAGAAGTTATTTTTCCATAATAGATGTCAAAAACGAAATTAATTCCTTACATAGAACCAAAAAGAGAAATAAGCTCAGTTATGAGTCAAAAGAAAATCGTCATTGAAGAAAGTCGTGAATGTAAAGAGTGTCATAAATTATGTGTAAAATAATAAAAGGAGGAAAATCTTTCATCCGCAAACGTTTTACAAAGAGACACCCCACCCTGCGAGAGATAAATGTCGTTGGTAGCACGATCTCCTGTCGGCAGAAACGTGTTTCTAATAAAAATACTTCGACATACCGCCTCCGCGATGTGCCGAACATTTTTCAATTTCCAAACTCTGTTAAAATCTCACAAAACGTATCAGTACTTCCATGTAGTCTACTCAATAAGTTTACCTGTCTTCTGCGCCAAAGGAAAAATAATTGAATAACAAAGGAGGCTAGATTACAAAAAAATCAACAATTCATTCACCTTTGTGGGGTTTGCGAAGGAGGGAAACAGTGGATCGGCGAAGGTAAGACATACGGTCAAAAGAAAGATAATAAAGCGTTGTATTTTCATTCTAATCCGCAATGGAGCCGGCATGAGCTGGGGGATTCGGCGGTGGGGAGGGGAGGGCAGAGGGGGTTCGATATCTAAAATTACAAGCCTGCACAGAGTGCCTATCTCGAAGCACACCGTTCTCCATTCCTTTATGTTCAACTGCCACTTTCAGACACGCCTCCATTGAAACTATGCCCCAGACATTTACTTGCGTGACGATAGGATTCAAATGAATAAGATGAGTTTTCGAGGTGCTGTGACACAAGAACAGACGATCTAATTATCTCTTTAGTGTAATCCTGTTTCCTGAAATTACACTTCTTTGAAAAAGCTTTTGTCAACCTGAGTTGTTCTCTGAACCTTTTTGTTAATTATACGATTAGACTTATTACGTTCAATAAGTCGGATAGGCCCAAGTCGTGATCTATCCGTCTTTTACAATCTGTAAACAACTGTGTCACATGAGTTTGCTTACAACGTCCCACATACATTCAGCTAA
The DNA here is from genome assembly GCA_949126915.1 of Musotima nitidalis. NCBI lineage: Eukaryota > Metazoa > Arthropoda > Insecta > Lepidoptera > Crambidae > Musotima > Musotima nitidalis. The sequence continues at coordinate 9,970,168 of OX421418.1, read as the reverse complement.
CTTTATAGTCGAAGGCAGCTAGTCAGTCGTACATTTAAATCATAGTATGCCGTGATAGAAGCAAGTCATGTGCATCTACCCATGTGAAATGCGGTCGCGTGCTTAAGCGCCATAAGGCAGGTAGTGTCGTGGTATTAGCAACAGAAACCTTATCAAGCCCAACGCAGCCTGCATACCTTATGCCCTGGACACGTGTACTCCACATTGCACTGATGTTATATAGGTGAAAATATATACCTCATGCTTTAGGGTTTTTTTAGAACAATATACAAGTAACAGTTGTTTCCAATTCTGTTATCCTATCATCTTCTGCTTCTAGCAAATATTGTTCGTCTATTTTATATTTTATTTATTAAAGCTTTATTGCACTTTTAAAAGTAATTAATCCCTCCCCCGTATTTAAGGTCGAATTTCAAGTTTCTTAGTTGTACTCACACACGCGATCTTCTCTCGGCTAGCTATTTGCTTCTCGGTACTCCACAGCGCCATACAGGGTTTCTTGCAAATTCTTTTCATATTAAGACTGCACAATTATCGAACGCTCTGCCTATTGATTTTAGACTTGCACAGAGTAAAAATATCTTTAAAACTATGTTGCATGATTGCTATTTAAGTGAGTCCTCGTCGGTTTAAGTCTCCCAACTATCATCTAGTATTATGTATATTTATGTATATGTTGTGTACTTTCTTAGTATTTTCTTAAGTGTGTTGATTTATGTAAGTTTATTAATATTTCTTTTTTTTTACTTTTTAGCACCGCCTCTAACCCTATCTGCTAACCCTATGGTTAACTGGTAGAGAATGCCTTCGGCATTATGTTCGTCTTTTGTATTACTTTTTTGTGTGCAGATAAGATTAAATACATAAATTTAACAATTATTACAAAAGTATTACAAAAGGCGAATTTAGTGCCATAAGGAATTCTCTGCCAGTTAACCTTAGGGTTAACAGAAAACTTTAAAGGCGGTGTGGTAGTTAATAAACGTGCATAAACTAAAACTACACTTATCATAAACTACATAAAAAAATAATTATAATACCAAAACATGACAGCAAGGAGAACATTTTATATTTTAATAAAGTGAATCTCATGCTCGTCAACAACAAGTAACTGCTGTTTTTATTTATTTCACTCTTAAAAACTATAGCATATAATCGTTTTCTGTACATATACGTGTTTAATAGTAGTTTGAAGAAACTTATTACTCATATTAGCATATATTTAATCACACCTCCAACAGTTCCAAAATTCAGGCAACAATTCTGCTACCAGCAGTGTTGAGAAGTAGCAACTTCAATATTATGCGGTATACTGTATCGACGTTGGCATAACTACGTCATTTTGCCGAAACTTCCATTGGCAACAGAGAATCGGGTCAACCTAGTCACAAACTACACATGGGATGTCAGCCTCAAGATTGCTGTTGTAAATTGATTTAAACTAACTTTGTTCGACTTTACGTTGTTCCATTTAGTACAATGAGCCAATTGACATTTACAAACATCATTCAAATTCAAATTCATATTCATGTTCATTCACACAAAGATTTGTAGATCGTGGGAATCGAACTCACGACCTTAGGAGCGGAGAGCGGGTATACTCGCCACCACGCCATATCGGTCGTCTACACTATATTATATTACATATTATCTATTTTATCATACACTTGTTTCACTAAACATACTCTTCGCAAAAATACCCCATAAGTGTTTCACTTTTCGCAACGAATGGGAGACGTATTAAAGAAACCGTAAAGATCATGTAGTAACAGAGTGGAACACTAGAACATAAAACACAGAGACTTCAATATAGTGTATAGGGATCAACCAACATCTAAGGAGCCCAAGCCAACCTCACCTGCAAGTGGTGCGCCTGCCGAACAACGGACGAGGCTCTGGCAAAAAAAAGTTCTCGATGAGCGGCTATAAGCTCTCCTACTATATTACGTGGGTTAACAATAAAATTGGCGAAGTGAGGGCTTTAAGCCTATATTCCTCTGCCTACCCCTTCGGGGAAACAGGCGTGATTTTATGTATGCATGTATATACCTAAATACGTATAATGCAGGGTAAGATGAGTGGTAATCAGGAGATTCCATAAATGTCACTGTCATTACTTTTAAAGGCAGGCGTATCGCTTATAATCAAGTGAACATACCGTTCGTCCGGTCACACGATAAATATAAAAAACACATAAATATGAAGTATGTATCCAACCTAACTTGAAATGGTTTCGAATGACTTTACTAAACATAATTTTTTTTAGAAAATATCAAATCTACATAAACATTATTTTTTTAATAACTCCAATAAATGTTGCAAGCTTATAAATTATTAATGTACTAAAAGCTTGATCTGACACACCCAATACCGTAAATAGGACAGTGAGCTATTAATGCTAATTTCCTGTCATATGGTTTCCATTAACATATTCTAATGGCCTTATTTGATTTTAAAGTTAAAAATGCATTAGTGCGGCCGCTCCTTGACTCATTGTTATGGCATAGATTGAGTAACCGATGGGTTACTGCTGCTGTAATTTATTTTAATACTCAATAGTCTTTATTGCATTCCATAGACAAAGTAGGTGTTACATAGTTCATTTAATATGAGCGTAACATAATAGGGAGAAGGAACGTTTATTATTTATTTATTCATCAGCACAAATAAAAGCAAAACAATATAATCACTTTAGTAGTACTGATCAATTTACCTATAGTAAAATTTTGTTCAAATCTATCGCATGCTTAATGGAATTGTGACTTAATTCATAAAAGACGATTATTGGGACATTACAAAAGAAGATCTTCTAAAGAATACTTGTCCTACTTGTAAGCGCATTAAATTGATACTAACTTATTAATTAGTAGTTCTGCTTGTGTTTCGCACAGTAAGAAATAAAAAGACTGTATAAGTACATAACTCAAACCTGACCTTCTATTAATGGGTCGATGTTCCTTTAAGCATGCGCTATGATTAAAGAAATATAACCTGGTCTAATTATTTATATTTAGGCTTCACAATGACTTTCTTGATGTTTTTCTCGAAATAACTTTCTTACTAGGGGTAGTGGCGGTGGAAGACGCCTTAGTTCTGTCGCGTGACCTTTCGCTATTCTGTGTCTAAATTTTACAGAATGATTTGGATAAAGATTCATGACTGCACTATACACGTGCACCAGCAGGTGAATCGTACACTTAAAACCCTGTTAAAATAAACGCAGTAATATCCAATAACTTCATACGCATTTACTCTTACGTTCCCTTTTTATCAGGATGAATGTAAATAGCCTCATTTAGCGTGAAGTATTTATGTGTTCAACTATATATGGATCAGATCCCTACATCGAACAAATCCCAATTCCCTGTGATACTTGTAATAGGTTCACGGTGTTGCGTCGCCTCGCACAAGAGGTATTGTCGCAGAAGGAACCAAACCAGAACAAAGCAACCGGATCGAATGTAATAAAAATCACTTTAGCATTACGTACGGACAAGAACTGATGGGTATCGGCATTGTTAGTATTGTGACACACGACGCGGCCGACACGCGTCAGGGGAAAAGGCTGTAGCGACTATTATTTTTGTACAAAACGAAATTGATTATTCTCCATTGCATCTACATTTTATTCGCTTTCATTTGAATGCTTGGTTCTCGTTTGTATAGATAGTTTTTTCTTTTGTTAAATACTTGTTTTGGATGGAACAGAAATGCATCATGTTTAATGCGTCATGTTAGTTTTTTACGCAATTGATATATTTTTTTATCTATAATTGATGTGTTATCTAAAGATACTTCCCCTACAGGTAATAAGGTACAAGTATTTTTTATGCATATTATTATTTTGCATTTTGGCTAGGGGTTTTTGAAAAGGCGTTTTCAAAAACATGTGTTTAGTTTTAGTTTATAGTCATAATCATCATCAACTTAGCAACTTCTTACATATCTCTGTTAATATATTTATTTATTTTTACTTATCGTACCTGTTTGTATGAACCAATGTAAGAGATATTCAGGGCATAATTTCACCAGCAAATCCAGTAGTTATTAGCGGACGCTTTAACAACTTTCTAAAACATAAACTCAGCAATGTGTACTCTTGCCGTTTTTAATGCCGCAATATTTTTAGAGAATAGTTTAAAAGCTGTTTGCTACAAATAAACAGCATCTGTACAGCTGTCACATAACACTACTTCAAGGCATACCCAATTAAAATATCGAAACAGTAAAATTACGACATCCAAAAGAAACTTATTTATTTTGTTACACAAAAGTATCGAAATCAAAAGGCGAGTAACCATGAATGCGAGTCGAGTTACTGTCTTTGTCTTTGGCAGCAACGAGATATATAGGTCAAATCTGACACGGGTCCTGACGCAACGCGCCGGTTCAACAGCTCCACATGTTCCTACCGACTGCTATACCACATGAATTATTCCCTTTTAAAACTACTCTGACATATTATTCACGCATACCTACGTAGATTTACTTTCAAATGTCTGTGGCTGTTTGCTTATTTTCAATGTTGCCGTGTTCTGACTAGGAAAGTCCTAAGTCTTTGGTCTTAAGGATGACGACCGATATGGCGTGGAGGTCAGTATACCTACACTTCACTCCAGAGTTCGTGGGTTCGATTCCCACACAGGACAAATCTTTGCGTGCATGAACATGAATATTTGTATTTGTTTTTGGCTGGGTGTTTTCCTATGTATATTAAGTATATATTTCCAAAAAAAAGAGTATGTAAGTATGTTTATCCGTTGTTTAGTATAACACAAATTCTTAATGATACATATCTTGAAACTAAATAATTGGTGTAATTGTCAGAAAATATTTATTATTATAATTATTATATTTTTTGCCATGTAGGTATTCGTTTTTATACAAATTTAATTTAATTTAGTTGCGTTTCACTCAATTTATGATCGACATTGTTTTATGCGAACTTATATAGATGCAAACAATGAATATGTACGACACATAAACCCAGTAATACTACAATAATAGCAAAAAAATAACAAATAAATAAATAACCGTATTGTTTAGTTTGGAAAACATATACACATTCAAAATTTAAAGTCGTGATTCATTATCCGTATATCTTAAAAATACTTTTAAAAAAATGCTTTGGTTTCTTCACATCGAACATCATCGTCTGTATTTTAAAACAGGTACCCTGCACTTAAAAGTCAGAAAAATTTACAAGTTAAAATATACACTAAATAAATTGTAAGCCGCGATACAAAACCCGTCTTCTATAACACAGACCAAACGCTTAATTTATTATTTTCGAAGCAAAAGCAGTAAACGAGTGCAATGAATTGTCCAATCCCCTAACACCGGGTCCCCTGAGATATGCACCACCTAATGCAACTAGTGGCGTGCGAAAAAATATGAAACGGCGGTAACCATGCCCCGCTGTAGGTACTAGATAGTAGGTTTAGCTGACTCGGGAAACTCTAACGTTTGTAGAAAATATAATCTTTCCTATGCTCGATTTTAGCAAATAAAATGTTGCAGATAGTAAAGTAAAAGAAAAAACAAACTGTATTAGCAAAAACTTACAACGTGAAGTGGGTAAAATAAGTACGAGCAAAATTTCAGTACCCACACTGTTCGTACTCTTATCCTCATTGACATCTCACCCATAAGAAGTCGAATGCTTAACATATTAAATTTGAAATACTATTTATATCTTCTCCAATTAATAAGCAATAAGCACCACGTTTGTTTTTAAATTATAATTGCTGAGAACTGTGTTGTATGTTGATGACCAGCAGTAACTTTGCAACTACCTTATATGAATTTGGTTTCTATTATCTTTCTGTTGGGTTTAATTATCTTGTAAATAAATTATATGACGTGTAATTAGTTCCTACTGCATTTATCATCAGACAACAGCCTAATGGAGGGCTGTTCTAGCGTTATCAGATTTCGTAAACGGTTTTTCTAGCAAATATCTAATAGTGAGTATTGTGTCGTATCTTAAAAAACTTCTTGATTTGTAACACTTTTCTCAATAAAATATAGATACAGATTGCTCTCGGTGCCGCAAGACGGACGTCGCGTCGGAAACGATCACCGAATTGAAGCAACATTCACAGTGGCTAGTCCTTAGATATGTGACCGTCTATGTGACATTTAAAATAGAGCGCATCCGTGCCGGCAAAAACATGTTAAGCTAGTTTGAACCATTGTACATACCTCCTTCAATACGCTCTTGCTTTTGACGCAACCTGCGCTTAATTTTAAGATAAAATTGGGTGATATTTCTACATTTATACTTATGTAATCTTACGCCCCATGTGTGATAGGAAGAAAGCTCAAATGAAGCTCATCTAGAATGATCAAAGTTCACTTTTAGCATAGAGATAACTTGTCCTTCGCCCAAATGGACAACAGACAAAGTCTCTGACATACTGGAATATTCACTCAGTTTTGCTCAGGTTAAGGCATGGCTTACTTTTTTATCCGAACGATGGAACAATTCATCTACCCTCAGGAAGATAAAGCAATCCACTCGACGCGTGACTCTTAATGACGTTTGATGCCATCAAGGGCGCCCCACCTCCACCCCAATTTTATTATTTCAACTTCACCTTTTATGTCACGATGCGAGTTTTATAGCTTTTATGTGAAATTCTTTACACAATTAACTTGCACCCCCGGTTTGGACGAAAGCGACAACCGGCGTCTGTTAAGGTTTTTGTTAATATAAATTGCGTAATTAGTGACACGCATTGTGTAAAGTGGAAAGATAAGTATAATGCCTCTTAAGAATTTTTCATTTGTAGCACTGCCACATCAAGATAATTTTACGCGTTGCTTTTTAAAATGTCTGTTTAATCACAACATTGATCAGCTAGATTTTGTGAGGGTTGGGAAACAGGAACTGAGTAAGTGATTTTATTTGGATTGTGCTGAATGACTTATTTAGCTTTCGTGGAAAGTTTCCCTCCTTTTCACCTTTTAATTGTTTTTCATACATCCGGTCAAACTTCGAGCGATTACTAAGTTTAAACTACTGGTTTGTAGGCTTACTAGCTCAAACTGGGAGCAGTAGTCATATTAGTCAAATTAATAATATAGATTTATTAAATTAATAATATAAAACGTTGTTATACATCCCGAACCCGTAATCACGACAAAATATGTATTTTGAAGCGAAATATTTTATTCTATATATTTTAATATTAGATGTGTTTGTACTATCTCATATATTTTTATCGTACCACCTTCGATAATACAGAGTTTGGGTAATGTATAATAATTAATATATAAAGCGAAACATATCTAAAATATTTACAAGACTAATTTAATTTATTCGATGTAAAAAATGTTTGATGTGTTCTATTTAGTAAGGGACATATATCAAAACTCTTCATATGTAAAGAATGCGTGGTTCCTGTCTTCCGCCATAAATTGTTGGTCATATGTCTTAATAAGTAATTAAATAAGTATAACAAATGAAGTAACCTTTTTGATTTTCCCTTTTACGCAGTTACTCATTACAGTAATATATTTTACTGACTGATTTGCTAGTGAGACGCGGCGGCTAATGTATCTTAGACCTAGTTTTTGCTCGCGTAATCTTGTTTTCTGTTATAAAAAGTATCCGAAGTTGCTGGATATACTTTTTGTAAATCTAAATATAACGCCTTAGTCAACTTACGCATTCGCATATATTATTTATTAAGTACGTATGTAATTTTCATAAAGGCAAAAGGCAGGTGTTTCAGAGACGCTAAAACCGCTCTAAGGCCGCGGCTATGCCTGCTTATCCCCCAGTAACATTTATTTATTATGTGTCTTATAAATATATCAAATTGAGTTGGCTTACACATATAATCATAACCTTACAAAGATTTACACTTATTATATTAGTAAGATACTTAGCTTCTGTCCTAAGCTTTCCCTTCGTATACTCCATATGATCAACAAAGTTACGTGATCTCCATGTGTTCTTTCAGGAATAAAAATATTATATCTCAAAGACATACGAGGCGATGCCTTCAATGCTAACGCATAAGTACGCATAGTGGTACGTCTTCAAAACGACGGCTAAAAGACAATCCTTGACCCTACCTTATTGTAGATAATGATTACATTAATGATTTAATGAAATGGTTAATAATAAATTAAATAATTCAAAGATATTGCCATATACAGATTTTATCAAAAAATCCTTTTCCATATACACCGCTGCCTCTTGCAAAATGTTAAGCACAAGACTTGACAGGCCCATACCGACCGACAGATGCAAAGCATCTCCTAAGAATGAGAAAACGACACGTGTTTCGCCCCTTCACATTAAACTATAAACCACCCGTGTAAAAAACTTCTAGTTTGAGGTCCACACAAAAAGTATCGTTGTAAAAAAAATAAACAAAAGACTCAACCGGTAAAACTATGCAAGATCTTAGTATCATTATCTCTCAGCGACTGCCTCTTTATTCTTTGGCCCCATTAAAAAGTCACACGTCGTGCGTGTTATAAATGCGACAAATTGACCTGGCAATTAGAGACTAGACTAGAGAATGTATGTATAGACATTACAAATGATCTTGGATTAAATTACCAAGCCAGACTTCACACACAGAAAGGGCGTGTAAGAAAAGAAATTGCACAGGTAATTAGCAAGAACAGACACTCGACCCCCAATAGAAAAGAAATTGTGCTGGGTAATAAGAAAGAACAGAAACTCGACCCACAAAAAGCATCGCAATGCGAAAGGAGAGAAGCTTTTAAAATCTCAGTATCATTCGCCGCGACTGCCGGTTTTTCTCCGGGCCGAATAAAGAATCGCTCGTTTCGGTGCGTGTGATGAATGAACCCGGCGACGGAGACTTGGTAATTGGCTGTCAATGTCTCGAGTTAAAAGCATGCACGTGTCGCGTCGGGCCCAACCTTGGCCCAACGACAATGGATCGTCATTTGTCCGCACTTTATCTATCACGCTCCTGTACTCATAAATTCTGCGTGTTCCGTCGTTTGACTTCTTATTATTTTTAGTTTGTTTATAAGGAGTCATTACCTCATTATACCGGCATCCGCAGAATACCAGCGTCGTGACAACCTTTGTTGCGACATTATGCTGAGCGGAGGCCTTTTTGGTACTATTTAAGATGCTGTTAGCTTTAAGATTTTTTATTTTTATTGTAATTTGTAATGTACCAAATAAACGTTTTTATTATTATTATTATTATTATTATACGATAAGGTGGAATGCACTGAAAATGTGTTAGTGATATTTAACAGAATTCATTGTGAGCACAGCCATCTGGTTTGTTTCCCTCTTGGCTATGTTTATGCAATTATATTCTGACTTGCGCCTTAAGAATATAACTAGTAACCTACTTATTTACTCCAATATGTTTTAACTTTTTTATAGACAGTTTGCTTTTCGCCCGGGCTATTTACAGTTTATCACATTAAAACAATCTTCATATCTTCAAAAATTTCTTATAAGTGTTATATGTCTTATTTAAGAAAATATTGTTTTTCAACTCAAAGCTGAAAATCCTCTTATTCTATGTTGCACTTAGAAAATAAGTAATTGTGTGTCAAAATCATGTTTTGACCAGAAATGAAATCTTCTCAAGCCTCGCATCCACAAACCATTGTCACCTGTGGTTTATCTAGCAAACACTAGTGAGTAATAAATCCTGCATCTTACATATGACATTGTGTTCGCATAAGGGGCTTATCGAACAACAAGACCACGGAGCGGATAATCTTGTGAGAGATTTTTCATTTTTGTCACAGTCTTCCAAGACAATAATATCTTCAAACATTCTAGAAGAACACACTGATTTTGATCAAACAATGTTGTCAAATAATCTTATCTTCAGGGAAAGCCTCAACAACGACTATGAGCTATGTTACTATGAGAAAACTTTTGTTTTATGAAATTTATATTGAATTACTAAAGCTTTATAAGTAAAATACTTAAGAGAGTGTCGGTGAAAAAATATTTAAATATATCTTTGTCATCTTTAGGGTGTATAGGGATCCTACCAAGACCTAAGAAGCCCAAACCAACCTCACCTGCAAGTAGTGCACCTGCTGATCAACGGACGAGGCTCTGTCAAACATAAGCGGCAATAGGCTCCCCACCTAATAAGTGGGACCAATTATATGTATAGTTGGCGAAGTGTGGGCGTATAATATGCCTCTGCGTACCCCTTCGGAGAAACAGGCGTGAATTTAGTATGTATGAATATTTAGATGATTCTGAACGGCCTATTCTATGTTTCTCCAATTTTCTATTCTGATTAAAGATTATTCGTGGTCGTGGGGTTGGTTGTGGTTACCCTAAATTAAAAGTGATTACAGCGAGGAGTGACAAAACGAAAAAGGAGTAAAGGACGCGTTCACGATTTTTTATTGCTTTTATATTGTGCCCATGATGATAAAATTCATAAAATTGAAATAATTACTTGTTTAAACAACCGAGCATAAAAACGGCTTATTGGCTTAGAAAACTCTAGAAAGGGATTACATGAAGAGCTACTAAACAGTATGCAAAATATGTAAGTATTTTGTTAGGGTTGGCACTGGCACAAAAAAAACAAATTTTATAAATAAAATATTTATTAGGTATTAAATAACTATTTGAAGAGTATTTTGTGGCACATTGTGCATTAAAATACTAATGTTAGAAGAAGATTTTCTAATTCTATGTAAAATGAATACATACCAGATTCGTTGTGCGAAGAGCTGAAGATCGAGCTCAGTGGCGTATCATTGGAAATGCCGATATTAATAGATAGATTTAATTTTAAGAATACTGTTTTTATTTACACTATAAGAACTACTTTATCGAAAAGTATTGAATGTGAATGGCATTTTGAAGTATGTTTTATTCTTACGCTAGTTTATATTGTTCACGAGCCCAACAGGCACCCTGGTAGCTCGAATGTGCCTCGCGTATTCCTGGAATGTTATTAGAACGCGACGGAACATTCGATCGATGCCGATTCCTTTTCCGGCGAGCGGCGTTTTTGCAAGCCGCCATCGCAGCCTGCCTACCGACTGCCGAGTTTGGAGAAGCCGCCTCTTTGTGGTTATTGAGAGTGAAAAAAAGTGACAAGCGTAGGCGTTTCAATGGTCGCTATGTAGCTATCGGAATACCAGTTAAATCGATTATACGAATTCCGGGAAATCCTTCTTAAAAATTGTACAGCTACAGGGATTTGTGGAGTAGCTTAATTTTTTTAAAATTTTGTTTATGTATAAATGCGATTGTTTCATTATATATATCACTTACAATACTCACGGCATCACCTGCGGAAAAATTTTTGTTTTCAAATTAAAGTCTTGCTACTATTCTACAAGTCGTCATCAGCCCAAATACTTCAACTGCTGAACACAGGCCTCCCCCATAAGCTTCCAATGAGACCGATTGCAGGCGGCTTGCGTCCAACGTTATCCTGAGATATTTATCAAGTAGTCTGTCCATCTTGTATGTGGGCGTCTCACGCTACGTTTTCTATCATAGGGTCTCTCAACCAGTACTTTTCTGCCCCAGCGGCCGTCAGTTCTTAATGTGCCCTGCCTCTACAGCTTGCTTATTCTTGGAGATATCGGTGACATTCGTTCTTCTAAGGATCTCTTCGTTTCTATTTCGATCTTGTAGCGAAACCCCTCTCTTTATTGCTCGCGGTGCGTTTCGGAGCTTTCTCACAAGGAGATTCCACAAATACATGTTACTAATGTGTCAAGTTTATGAAACTTAACAGAAGAGAACTTGAGCATAATAAACATCTTACTTATGTAATTTAAAGATCAATTGCACATATTTGCCTAACCGTGATTACCATGATATTTGAATTCAAATATATAAGCAGCTTTTAACTAGTTACTGAGAGTGTAAAAAGAAAGCTAAAGCGCTTTAATAGTCGATATGTAAATGCTTACACGGTGACTACAAAGAAAACTGATTCGTGGAATATTTAGTTTATTGCTTTCAGCTTAATACTCGCGTGTAAAAAGAAAACTTTACTGAATGACTGATTTAGTAATGCACAGCTCAATGCATGCACAGAGAACTGTAATCAAATTAAATCTTTATTTACATACTAACTGTGTACAATTGCAGATTTTACACAATTTTACTAGTTACTTAAAAACTTAGTTGCCTTCACAGGTTAAGTATTTGTAAGTAACGTAGTATTATAACGTAGACATTCTATAATTAAAAAATGCAGTCTAAAAATGGTTTTCTTTTTTGTTAAATTCTTATAATCGCTAATTTTCATTTTATGTTGGCCAAAACGCCGTCTGTTGTTCTGCAGATGCACCACTTGCAGATGATGTTGGCTTGAGCTTCTCAAATCTTGGTAGGATCCATATGCACCCGATAAAATGTTTTAATTGCGATATTCAATTATTATTATTAGAAGCAGTAAATTCGGTATTACAAATAAATAATTACTTCTATCATAGCACTTACTTACGCAAAACGTTCCGTATGGGGCACTTACGGAAAGGTTCTTTTAGTTATATTTTATTTATAAACGTGTAAAATGCTTTTCAATTAATTACCTTGTACAATAATAACTTACAATTCAATTTTCTTCGAAAATAAGAATTTACTTACTTTTTAAACTGTCACCAAAATAAGGCTGTTTCTAATTGGTAAAATTATTTTAATTTGTGAAGACTTGTATTTCACATGTATATAAACGAAATTTAATTAACTTTTGTGCCTACCCTTAATTAAGATGGATAGAAATAATTGTTCTTCAAAACTCTAACGTAAAAGTTATAAATATCTTAGTTGTTCATTTAAATTAAGTTAATTAATAGCCTAATACAAATTGTCATACTTCAATTGAAATAGTAGCGTAGTGACGCCCTCCAGCTAGGTGGAGCGATGACATACGCAAAACAACTAGCAGCGGTTGGAGCAGAAGCGCTGAAAATCGAGCTAAGTGGCGTGCCATTAGAGAGGCCTATCTCCACAGTGGCTGATGATGATGAACAGATCTTTATCATCATTTTAGCCATATTAAGTCTACTTCTTGGCTCCTCCAACAGTTTATTCTACTGTGGGTCATCATCTCATCCCAGACGACCGATATGGCGTGGAGGTCAGTATACCTGCACTTCACTCGAGAGGTCGTGGGTTCGATTCCCACACAGGACAAATCTTTGTGTGCATGAACATGAATATTTACATTTGTTCTGGTCTGGGTGTTCTCCTATGTATCTTAAGTATGTATTTACAAAAAAAAAAAATATTTATGTATGTTTATCCGTTATTTAGTATCCATAACACAAGTTCTTAATGATACTTATATTGGAACTAAATAATTGGTGTGATTGTAAGAGAATATTTATTTATTTATTTATTAACGTCCCACTACTGAGCACGAGCACATATCAAGGTGTGAGGGTATGGGGTCATACTCCACCACGCTGACCCAGTGCGGATTGGCGGACCCAGGTGTATAGCATCCTGCGGTTAGAATTTATTAAGCCGCCCATTAGGCCTCTAACATGGCTTAGCGACTATCACATTTAGTGATAACCTGGACCAACGGCTTAACGTGCCTTCCGAAGCACGGAAGCGCTCGATATCAAATGCCACACAAACGGTCACCCATCCAAGGACTTACCTCTATAAACTCTGCTGTACTTTAGTGATCGTTTCCGAACACCGAACACCGCAGAGCTACGAGCGCCTCTGTGGGTATTTGCCTATAATCACCACGCTGAGCAGGCGGGTTGGTGATCGCAGATTCAGCTAGTACGTAGGATGACGCTGCTGCCGATCACACGGCAGGATTTCCCTTCGTCGACTCTTACGACTCCCCATAAGATGGCAGGGGTACTTATTTTTATATCTTACAAAAATTATAGAAAGCGGCTTAGATGATTGCACCCCATATGAGCTTCAACAAACTAAGCTGAATTGCGGCAGATTACATCATACCTACGTTAATATTGATTTAATGATTGATTTATCCGTTTTTATATTCTCTTAGGATAATATGGAAAATTTCTCGACCATGTAATTAAATTTGTCACTATTTTTTTTTCTCTAAGCATTCGTTTTCTGAAATGTAGCCAAGTCGAAGTATTTGAAGCTTTACTAATCTAATTTTCCATACTTATAACTACTGTTTAATATCATTATCGTGTTGACATACTCAGCTCTATACTTAAAGATTAATTAGTCGATTTTTTTCTTTTAGTACCTTATAATATTCGCGTCAGCAGAAAAATATAAAGATATAAAAGACGAAACAAAATCCTTTTTCTCACTGCTCGCCTCGTTTTAATAAAGAACTGTTATGAAAAATTATATAGAGCCTCAAGTGCAGGAAATTAGTCGACTCTTTTAAGTAATATAAGAAGTGTTCTTTAGAAAAGAATTAAATTCAATCTTAATTAAAGTGAATAAATTTTGTGAGCGCTCTCTCGTGAAAAGCTTCGGTTTGTAGCTCTAATTGTAGCAAGAATCTGCACATGGGCAATGAAATAAGTGCTTCCGCCTGTTTATGGCTTTCGTAGGTTTTTAATATCAAAGCGATAGATTCTGACTTCGATTCTTTGTTCAATTTGTTATTTATCAATAGATTATAACTCGATTCCCATTTTATTTTAGATTAGAATAAGATTCTAAATTAAATTAATAGCCTATGTCTATCAAATGCCTGTTGTCGTTCAAATATGCAATGAAATATTTTTAGCACTCTCTACAAACAAAACAAACAGAGGAAACCTCTGTTTATGCGAATATTATACTAAGCACATTTTACGGATTTAAGTCACTTGGTCTCAGCCCTCGGTCTTCTGTGGACCATGAACCGGAATAGAATGTTTAATATTCCGCGATTGAAATCTTTTTATTTCTTCTTTATAAATAACATAGTATTAATAAATAACCTATAAAACCGTTAAAAAATAATCCAATATTCTAAACTCTAAACTATCTTTGTTATATTAAAAAAACAGTTAGTAAATAAGTTTAACCAAAACCTTGCTAGATTTATCATTAATTACATAAGTTAAAATTTAAAAAACATACAGTTAAGAAGTAATACAAGCCGTAGTTATGTGTAATGGATGGGACCGTATGGACTTAACCATACTTATAGCTTTTAAAATACCAAGATATTATATACAAAAAAATGACCGCATTACATCAGTCGATAAATAATGATTTGCTTTTACTTAATATCGTTAATTCGCTACCGATTTCCGCATACCGCCCACAAGCAGGACGCAGTGGCGCGGACGCGTTGCTCGGAGACGGGCTCGCCACTCGCCTCTCTCCACCTATGTTACCCATTGTCCACAGAATATCTACTTTTATGTACTTACTATATGATTGTCACAGTATATTCATAGTACGTAAAAAATTGGGACATTTTTATCAGCAATACCTATATATTAGGTCGGGGAAAAAGTCTTTTCGCATAACGTAGGTATAAACTTATTATAATTTTTTTTTGACTGTCCTATTTGTGTCTGGCTGGTTTTGGTAACATTAAAAAGGTTCCATTATAAAGAAAAGAAAAAAATAAAAAAAAGTTGTTTCCCGCTATTTTTCATTTGTTTTTCTCTCCGTAAAAATGAGTGAATCTAATGAAGAAATTCGATACATTTTAAAATTTTATTATAAAAAAGGCAAAAATGCAACTCAAGCAGTGAAAAAAATTTGTGATGTTTATGGACCTGATGCAGTGTCAGTAAGAGTAGCACAAATTTGGTTCAAACGTTTTCAGTCCGGAAATTTTGATGTTAAAGATGCACCTCGCTCTGGTCGCCCTGTTACGAATAAAATGGACGCCATTTTTGAAAGAGTGGAGCAAGATCGGCATATTAGTAGTTACGATGTAGCTGAAGAACTGGGAATTGACCACAAAACAGTTTTGACCCATTTGAAGAAAGCTGGTTATACAAAAAAGCTCGATATTTGGGTGCCACACGAGCTCACTCAAAGAAACTTAATGAACCGTGTACTCATTTGCGATTCATTATTGAGACGTAATGAAACCGAGCCGTTTTTGAAGAGATTGATAACTGGCGATGAAAAGTGGATCACGTACGACAAGAACGTGCGAAAAAGGTCGTGGTCGAAAGTTGGCCTGGCTTCACAGACTGTGGCCAAACCTGGCCTAACACGAAATAAGGTGATGCTGTGTGTATGGTGGGATTGGAAGGGCATTGTTTATTATGAGCTTTTACCGCCCGGCAAAACCATTGATTCTGATCTTTACTGCCAGCAACTGATGAGATTAAAGGAAGCAGTCGAGAGAAAACGGCCGGAATTGATCAACAGGAAGGGTGTGGTCTTTCATCACGATAACGCTAGACCACACACATCTTTAGCCACTCAGCAAAAATTAAGAGAGTTCGACTAGGAGGTCCTAGTGCATCCACCATATAGCCCTGACCTTGCGCCTTCAGATTTTCACCTGTTTCGGTCTCTGCAGAATTCTTTAGGTTCTGTAAGGTTGACCTCAAGAGAGGACTGCCAAAACTATTTGTCCCGTTTTTTTGATCAGAAGTCCCAAAGTTTCTAAAGTAACGGGATAATGTCTCTGCCCACAAAATGGCAGAAAGTTATTCAACAAAACGGTACATATATATTGTAAATAAATGTAAATAAACTTTGAAAAAAATGTCTTGACTTTTCATACAAAAATACGAAAAGACTTTTTCCCCAACCTATTATTCAAATTTTATCGCACAAATAAACAATGTACAAAAAGCGACCTCAATTCTACAAATCATTCTCTACTAGTTAATCTTTGAGTTAGCAGAACAGCAGTAATAGAAGTCTTTTTGTCTACTAGGAATCTTTTTAGGTTTAGATTTGAATATTTCACTCCTCAATTAATATATAGGGACCCTACTAAGGTCTTAGAAGCCTGCAAGTGGTACACTGATCAACAGACGAGGCTCTGACGAACTCCCGATGAGCGGCTATAGGCTCGCCACATATTATGTCGGACCAATAAAGCAATTGCCTCTGCCTTCTCCTTCGGGGAGACAGGCGTGAGTATTTGTATGTATATTAATGAAATATATTTAAATATGTAAGTGAAAAGTAGATACTTGCCAAGTTTCTTAGCTACCTTTATGAATCTACCCCGCTGGTCAAGCTGTATTCCATAACTGCAATTTCAATAAATAGAATTAACATTGGCATGACATGAAGGTTCACAAAAAGACATCCATTTACATGCGTTTAGAATTTTAGATTATATTCGATTTGGATCTCGGATGTCATGGTGACTCTGCTTTAACATAAAACGCAAGTTCATTACTAATAAACATTTACAATCGACAGTGTTTGAAATTATTATAATAAAGATAAAAATCCTTTAGTAATAGAAACAGTTTCGGCATGTAGTTGTCGATTTCAAGTCGGCAAGTGAGCAGGTCTAGGCAGCAGGCCCGCCTGCCGAGCGTGGTAATTATGGGTAAATACCCCCAATATAATACTGGTGAGGCCAACATTCAGCAATGGACTTTATACGGCTGAATTGATGATGATGATAGAAGTATCGTAGTATAAATATTATTTTTTTTATTTTAAATCTATAAATGCAGTATTATTTTTATAGTCTGCCGCTGTGTAGATTTTGCCCTGAGTACTTTTCTCTTCACACACGAGTTCCACTGGGGCGACATTAACTATGATTCTGTATTGTCCGCCACTCCTTATTTTCTCCTCTTCACGCTCCACGATAATGGGAATTTTTGAAATTGCAACAATACACATACGGAATGGCGGCACTCGAGAACTGTAATTTTGTTCTTATTTTCTTTCCTAACTAGACACTTTATTTCTATGTCTAGTCTTGATTTCTCTAAAGTATCTGTTGTCATGCTTCTCGCTTCATGGACAAAGTTCATTTTGTGCAATCTGATTTTGGAACTAAGAGACAGTAGACTGAAGAAACTTTATTGTAGGCATTTCAATTAAGGATCGTTCAAAATCTTTCGTTTTTAAATTTATGGTTCTGCTCTACACAATTTTTTTTAAATTAGTTTATTAATTTTTTAAAATGTCGTTTTATAAGTTTTTATAATGCCTAATATTCTTTGTAAAGCAATTTTTATTTTTTTAATTATTATATTGCTGCAGGATGTCTTTATTTATAGGAATGCTATGTATGGAAAAGCTAGTGACAGAATTGCATATCTCTTAGTGTTGATAATACATAACACTTTGATTAGTAAACTGTTCAGAAATTCCAGCCAAATAAAAATAATGTTCAACTATGAGTATACATAATATGATATCACAAATTGTATACCGAGAATTAGGATACGCCTCGTTAAGAACAAAAAAAAACAGAACTGACAAGAAAAGGAAAACAATATAGGTATCATAATTACTTAGAATATTTATGGGCTGAGACAGCTGTGTAATAAGGTATTAGCACAATAAAAACAAAATCTGTAAATAAACCACAAATAAGTTAAAAAAAGAAGAGATATTCTTCCATTATACGTTACGATTGTACTTTTTTGATAAATTTCAAAATAAACTATAAGACAACTATTCAAGTGTAATTATATCGATTTACTTTGTAGTCAGTTGGTTTTAATAGTTAAAATTATAGATGGTTGTGATCTAGTGACCCTTAGTAGGGCCGATTTTAAATCCATCATAGGGCCATCTGAGAACCCCTGTTAGTCGTCTGATAGCAAGATTCTCGTTTTTATTAATATTTAATATGCTGATGATCACTCCCAAGAACGTTCACTGCTGAACATAGATCTCCCTAAAAAATTCCAGTGTGAACGATTGTATGCACCCTACATCCAACATTTATCAGGTCGTCTGTCCATCTCGCAGCTGGATGACTCACGCTACGTTTCCTATCAAAGGGTCATCATCTGCCATCATCCAGAACTTTTCTGATAATAATTTATATAAAACCGACATGCAAGGAAATAAGCAAACAATAAAAAATATTAATGAACTTTTAAAATATTAGGTCGGGGAAAAAGTCTTTTCGCATAACGTAGGTATAAAGTTATTATAAAATTTTTTTGACTGTACTATTTGTGTCTGGCTGGTTTTGGTAACATTAAAAAGGTTCCATTATAAAGAAAAGAAAAAAATAAAAAAAAGTTGTTTCCCGCTATTTTTCATTTGTTTTTCTCTCCGTAAAAATGAGTGAATCTAATGAAGAAATTCGATACATTTTAAAATTTTATTATAAAAAAGGCAAAAATGCAACTCAAGCAGTGAAAAAAATTTGTGATGTTTATGGACCTGATGCAGTGTCAGTAAGAGTAGCACAAATTTGGTTCAAACGTTTTCAGTCCGGAAATTTTGATGTTAAAGATGCACCTCGCTCTGGTCGCCCTGTTACGAATAAAATGGACGCCATTTTTGAAAAAGTGGAGCAAGATCGGCATATTAGTAGTTACGATGTAGCTGAAGAACTGGGAATTGACCACAAAACAGTTTTGACCCATTTGAAGAAAGCTGGTTATACAAAAAAGCTCGATATTTGGGTGCCACACGAGCTCACTCAAAGAAACTTAATGAACCGTGTACTTATTTGCGATTCATTATTGAGACGTAATGAAACCGAGCCGTTTTTGAAGAGATTGATAACTGGCGATGAAAAGTGGATCACGTACGACAAGAACGTGCGAAAAAGGTCGTGGTCGAAAGTTGGCCAGGCTTCACAGACTGTGGCCAAACCTTTTTTTTTTTTTTTTTTTTTTTTTTTTTTTATTATCGTCTGTAAAAAAAATGCTGCTTACGCACTGTCTCCCGGCCAAAAGGGGGAGACCGGGAGGGGGTGTGGGGCTCACTGCGGCCGACGCGACCACCGCAGTCCTACCCACTAAAAAACTTCAGACGACGCCCACCGCTGTTGAAAAGGGGCGAGGCACCAGTGCCCGGGTTTGTAGCTTCTGGTACCCCGCCCGCGGCCAACGTCCCCCGGATCAGAACCGGGGAGACCTCCTCAGGAAGGCGCAATTTGCAGCGCCCCCCCTACCTCTATGTGCGGCCATGGCGTAACTGGCCGACTTCGGGGGGGGTCTATGGCGAGACGGAAGGGGCCCCCTGCCCCCGCCGCCTAAGACCCCCCGGGCGCAGCCTGACGGGCCCTCCTGGCCCGCCCGCTGCGCCAACGGCGTAGCCGGAGAGAGAGCGGATCCCGCTCCCTCTCCCGCTCCGCGGCCTCCTTCTGCGACATCACCACTTCGCAGAAGGAGGCCATCGCCTCCCATGCCGTCTCGCTGTCGACCATCTTTTGCATGATGGTCGGCAGCGAGAGAGCCACTCCACCCAGGGCCGCGGCTAACGTCGACCGCGGCCCCGCCCACGCAGGGCACGCCACCAAAGTGTGCTGCGCGGTGTCTTCCGCGCAGTCACAGTGGTGGCAACACCGGGTCGACTCCCCCCCGGCGACGTCACACAGATACTTCCCAAAGCACCCGTGCCCGGAAAGTACCTGCGTGAGTCGGAAGGTCATCGACCCCCACCGACGGCCGACCCATCGCTCTAAGATGGGTCCGACCGCCTCGAGGATACGGCGCCTCGAACCTTCGGCACGAAATTCGGCGCTCCCGAAAAGCTGCCGCCGCCATGAGCCCAGAGCCTGCCTCTGAGCGTCTCTACGCCACCGCACCACAGTGTCCGGTGCGGGGCGGAGACCCTGGCTCCGGGATTGCGCGCCACGCCAGTAGACCGCCGAGAGAACCTCGGCGTCGAGGTCCCATGGCAGGGACCCGGCGAGCGCGCATGCCACCTCATGCGAGATGGTGCGATACCCCCTAACGACACGGGTCGCCATGACCCTCTGCGACTGCTGCAGGATCTGTCGATGGCGACCCGATATGGAGCTCGCCCAAATTGGGGCTCCATACAGGGCTATGGACCGCACCACTCCCGTGTAAAGGCGGCGGCAACTGCCGCCACTCCCTCCGAGATTGGGGAGCAGGCGAGATAGAGCTCCCGCCGTGCTCACCAACCTCGGGCCCAGGTGCCGAAGGTGCGCTTTGAAGTCCCATCTGCTGTCGAGAAGGACGCCGAGATACTTCAGCGTGTTCTCGACAGGGATGGGAGTTCCTCCTACCACGATACTAGGGCCTGGAGGCGGCCGCCTCCGGGGACCATGGAAAATAATGGCCCCGGATTTATGCAGTGCCACCTCGAGCCCCAGCCGCCGTATCCTCTCGACCACCGCCGCGACGCCGACAGTGGCCAACACTCTCGCATCCCGGGGATCAGAACCCCGGGATGTTACGAGGGTGTCGTCGGCGTAACAGATCACGTCCACGCCGTGCAAATTCACACAGCGCAGAACGTAATCATATCCGATGTTCCACAGGAGTGGTCCCAGGACAGACCCCTGCGGAACACCGCACACCATACGCCGACGACAGCCTCCTCCGCCCATCGTTGGGAAGACTACCGCCCTCTCCGACAGGCAGCTCCCCAACAACCGCCGCAGATATGGAGGCACCCCGTGATATCGAAGCGCCTCCATAATCGTTGACCAGGGCAGGGTGTTGAAGGCGTTCGCGATATCGAGCGACACCGCAATCAACACCCCACCCCGGGAAACCGCCCTCTCCGACAGGTCCTGCAAGCGGCCGATCGCGTCAATCGTCGATCGGCCGCGGCGGAACCCGAACTGGTGGTCGGACAGATCTGGTCCGACCTCCTCCAGGTGCTCGACGAGGCGGTTGGTGATGACACGCTCCAGGAGCTTGCCCGCCTCGTCGAGCAGCACGATGGGCCGATAACCAGAAGGGTCATCGGCCGGACGTCCCTCTTTGGGAAGGAGTACCAAGCGGCCCTCCTTCCAGCGCCGCGGAAAAACCCCATCCCGCAGACACCTAGCAAAGAGGGAGGTCACGCGGGAAAGAAAAGGCGCTTCCTCCCCGCTCAAAACCAGGTCCCACGCCCTCGTCGGAATGCCGTCGGGACCTGGGGCCGTGCTCTTGCCCCTCAGGCGTAGCACGGCCCTTCCTACCTCCTCCTCGGTGAGCTCGGGCACATCCTCAGTGCCCGAGTCACGGGTGTCTTCTGGCGCCGCCATAGTGGGAGGCACGAAGTCGGTTCCCCTGTCTGGGAACAGTGCCTCAACCACCCTACCGAGTACCGCCGGTTCGAGACTGCTGGAGACGGGAGGGGTCCACGCTCGGAGCTTTTGCCGTACTATTTTGTACGGCCTGCCCCATGGATCCGCCTCAACGGCCTCCAGCAGCTCGTCCCACGCTGCGGCTTTGGACCGGCTAATGGCCCCGCGAAGGGCCCTCACCGCCTCTCTATAGGCGGCGTAGAGCCGATCCAAGTCGGCGTCGTCGCGGATTCTCCTTCCGCGACACCTCTGGTAGCGGCGCCGCTCCACCGCACAGGTTCGGCGGAGCTGGGCGATCTCCGGCGACCACCAGTAGACCTGGGATCTGCGCGGGGGGGCGCGAACACGGGGCATGGCCACGTCACAAATACGCGCCATGGCCGCGCACACCCTCGCAGCCTCCCCCTCCACGTCCACCAGCGGTGGCTCCCGTGGCCACGCCTCGACCAGGGCTGCCTCCCGCAGCAAAGACCTGTCGAGGCGCTTGATCGCCCACCGTGGGCCGTCCAATCGCGGCTCTCCAACACCTCCGCTGGGCGCTGGCACCGATGTGGAGACACTGAATCTGATATAGCGATGATCAGACAATGTCTCCACATCCTCCAGCACCCTCCAATCGTGGACACGATGCGCGAGAGAGGGTGCCGCAAACGAGATGTCGATAACAGACCCCCCGTTGCGGCGCACGCACGTGTCCACCGAACCGCGATTGAGGATGGACAGCCCACACTCTGTCACCCATTCCTCCAAGGCAGACTGTGGCCAAACCTGGCCTAACACGAAATAAGGTGATGCTGTGTGTATGGTGGGATTGGAAGGGCATTGTTTATTATGAGCTTTTACCGCCCGGCAAAACCATCGATTCTGATCTTTACTGCCAGCAACTGGTGAGATTAAAGGAAGCAGTCGAGAGAAAACGGCCGGAATTGATCAACAGGAAGGGTGTGGTCTTTCATCACGATAACGCTAGACCACACACATCTTTAGCCACTCAGCAAAAATTAAGAGAGTTCGACTGGGAGGTCCTAGTGCATCCACCATATAGCCTTGACCTTGCGCTTTCAGATTTTCACCTGTTTCGGTCTCTGCAGAATTCTTTAGGTTCTGTAAGGTTGACCTCAAGAGAGGACTGCCAAAACTATTTGTCCCGTTTTTTTGATCAGAAGTCCCAAAGTTTCTACAGTAACGGGATAATGTCTCTGCCCACAAAATGGCAGAAAGTTATTCAACAAAACGGTACATATATATTGTAAATAAATGTAAATAAACTTAAAAAAAAATGTCTTGACTTTTCATACAAAAATACGAAAAGACTTTTTCCCCAACCTATTATATATGATTATACAACAAGGATTTCCTATAGAATTATGGCTGGTCAACGACAAGTTCTATTTCAAGCCGTATTGCACAAAAAAAATAACTTGTTATTATTATAATGAATTACCCCACTGCCTAACCTCAAACCGCATAGACAATATCGCTTTTCATGTATTCACTTATTAATTAACTTAAATAAGTAGGATGCCACCTGGCCAGAATGCTACGGAAACGGAAGAAGCACATGACATGACCCATGCGCAAGCCATAAAAGTGTCAAGACAGTGTGGTTAACGCCTTATGGGTTTCGAATCATTTATCGATCTAGAAACCTAAAACCAAGACAAAACTTTCTTCTGCGCAGTTTATGTCGTAGTAATAAAATTAAAGTATATGTTTGTAATGTCATTACGAGAAGTTTTTTTTAAATTATAACATTTTGAATATATTATCATCGTCTAACCAGTAAGTACTAGTAATAACTAAAAAGTTCAAAGTCACAAACGTTTCGCCTTTAATTGAACTTGTAAAGTGTCAAGGCTCCGTAAAGCGTACAGCCGGTCATTGTTATTTTACGTATCCTTTACTGTGTAGTTAAAATTTGTTGTTAATTTAGAAAAAATGCGTGACGGACGGACATGCACACATTTAGGGTTCTATGCCGAGGCGAAAAGTAACTACGTGTTTATTTAAGAAATATATATTAAGAAAGTTATAAGTCAATTTTAAATAAACGTAATCTTTTAAAAGAGACAACCAGGTTAGGTTTAAACAATATTGTTAAAATTATAACAAAATAAATTTATTTGTCTTTATATATTAAACATACTACAAGGTAATCATAATCTAATCAAGATCATACTTGTATATTTTTTACACGATACACTTAATTTAAGACAAAGCGGCTTGTGATTGATTTGTGGTAATAAGTTTGTAGTGAAAATAGCCAAACAATAATAAAATCAATGAAGGCTATTGCCTAAATAATACAAACAACATACAATACAACATACAATCACGCCTGTTTCCCCCGAAGGGGTAGATGGAGACATATTATACGCCCACATTTCGCCAATTATATTGTTGGTCCCACGTAATAGGTGCCTAGCCTATTGACGCTTACCGGGAACTTATGTGTTTGCCAAAGCCTCGTTTGTTGATCGGCAGGTGCACCACTTGCAGGTGAGGTTGCCTTTGGCTCCTCAGATCTTGGTAGGAACCCTATACACCCTTTTACAAAATTCAAATCTATGCCAATATAAAATCATCATACGATTATGTTTTCCTCATCTCTATGCTCATTTTTATACAAAAAAACTAACTGCCA
The DNA here is from genome assembly GCA_949126915.1 of Musotima nitidalis. NCBI lineage: Eukaryota > Metazoa > Arthropoda > Insecta > Lepidoptera > Crambidae > Musotima > Musotima nitidalis. The sequence continues at coordinate 9,945,442 of OX421418.1, read as the reverse complement.
TGGCGTGAAGAAATAGCAAACATACACATTCACTAACTTATTATTTAAGGGATACATAAATAAGTTTTGATGGTTCAATTGACTTCTGTGGAAGTTCAATGGGACCAGTATATTCCACATTATTCTAAAACCCGTTAGCAAAACTAGAATTGATACTAAATTGCACATTGGTGCATTTAGTTTACAAATTACCAGCTCTTATGAAATAGATATTTGTATAGCAGAACATATTTGCTAAGTTGCCTAAACATTTAAACGTTGTTTTCGATAAGTTTCCCCGCAAACTAAGAATTAGCAAACAAATTTTGCAATAAGCGACCGTTTAATAACATTTATAATTATACAAATAAAAACGAACTCTTCAACTCGCCATCAAAGTTTTTACCGTGAACAAAACCAAATCATGCGTTCAACTTCTAAATTCCAACTAAAATTTTGTAAATACAAAAGAAGAACATTTAGCTTATCATGAAATCTTTTGAAAGTCAACAGTTTCGAGTTTGTCTGTGATTCGACGTTATTTTGAGAAAAATCAACGTTCCCTTCAAAGTTTCTGACTTAATGAGTTTTATCATTAATAAATGTAAAACATCTAAGGGAAAGTAAATATCTTAACATTAAATTCTAAGTTTGAATGGAAATGTCAGTTTATGGTGAAAGAACAGTGAAGATAATGTTTTATTTATATTTTCTATATAATTTTATAGATATTACCTAATATGAAAATGTGATCTTTTTTAATAAAATATTTACTAATGAAACAAAAAAAATAATTGAAAGAAAACAAAATTTCTATTTTAAATAAATAAGCTTATTACGTCTTAGGATGTACAGTTGTTGTTTTTGTTATGTAAAGTTGAAAGGATTTTCCTTTTTTACCAAGAATACCAATGCAAAATAATAATAAACCCTAATACTATTAAGTACGCGATGTCATGGAAACTATCTTACAAAAAATCCTTTCAATAGAAATCATAAGCGGTTTACCGATCCTCTATCTAATATTCCGTGTAGAGCTCAAAAGCGTAGGTGAAGCCGCGCTCCCCCACCTATTTACAAAGTATAAAGATCGGAGTCTATGCAATTCAACTTGTAGTTTTTCGTGTTCACTTTGTGTTTTAATACGAAAACTTCGTCTGGCGTCTGAGGGTTGGATATTTCCCGTTGGCATAATACGTCTTCATGACGCGACGTCGAAGCGGTGGAAGCCTCGCCGCAGCGCACTCTGACTGGCATTTTGTCTTCATTTTGCTTGTGGGAAAGGGCACAGATTTTTGTCTTTATTGGAGAAGTATTCTGTAAAATTGTCAATATAACAGTATTTTAGAGTGATTTTCGCTATTGTTTTATTTCTATAGTATCACTTGTAACATAGCGTTCGTATCTATGCTAGTTTTTAATGCAAAGAAAAACAATTTGTTGGTAAATCAGTCAACGGAAATTGTAAACCCATTTTTAATGTAAAAATGTTGCTGATTTCTTGTAGAGATTAGACATTAATTCATTAATATTTCCTACTCTACGAATTGCAAAAGCTACATAGTTAATCTGCTATATAATATTTTGAACTCAAAGTTAGTAATGAACCTCTTGCCTATGTTCATGAAAATGTTTGATCTAATATATAAACTGGATTTTAACAAGGCCGATACATAAATACCCATTACTGAGATAACCTTCTGATATTATTAGAGATCGTTGTGTTACAGTTTCGGGGTAAATTAATATACCTTATTTTCCAGTTATTCAATTACATGTGTCTAGACGAAAAAAAAAGGTTTTGATATCATAAACTTGTTTTAATGGCAGCTTATATTAGATTGTCAAAAAAGTTTATTATTTAGTAATTTTTTTAGCTGTGATTAAAATATTATGAAGTGATGACTTATGGCTCCGAAACGTGGTCTCTTATTATGGGCCTTGCTATGCTGGGGTTTTTAGTACGTAAATCAGAAACGAGAAAATCTGTGGAGGAACGAACGTCACTGACATAGCTCAAGAAACCAGCAAGCTGAAGTGGCAGCGGGCAGGCCAAATAGCACGATGAACGGACGGCCGTTGTGGCTGTAGAGTTCTGAAGTGGAGACCCTTTGATAGAAACTGTAATATAGCGTGAGACATCCTGCAAGATGGACAAATGACTTGATAAAAGTCGCAAGATCTCGTTAGATGTAGGCCGCCTGTCTCATCGCCGGCAATCGGTCTCATTGGAAGCTTATGGAGGAGGCCTTTTTTCAGCAGTGGGCGTCTTTGTCCTAATGATGTTGATGATGGAAATGTTATGATTATCCTTGTTTGTATTCTTACCTATATTCACGTAAGGTTACGATGTCTGGCTTAAGGATAACGCTTAGAGACTAAACTTCTAGAAAAAAGTTCTTATTTTTCGGCTCTCTTATAGTGTTTACTAAAAGACATTTTTGCCAAAACCTTGTTAATGTAGGCCGTAAGTGATGTCGCAGGCGGTTGGTTCTCACTTTATAATAATGTTCTTGCTTAGAATATTGATAACAAAATAATTACTAGTCTGATATATCTGCATTTTGCTTCTAATATTATAGGCTCCGATCTCCTATACTATCTTCAATTTATCGTCTGCATGAACACGGGCATTCATCTTGTCCTCGTTTCATTCATATATGTTTGCATTTATGTCGTTGTACCTATTAAGTAAATAATTTTTATTTTTACTGTGAGATCGCTTTGTGTTATATGTCTGAGAACATTAGTTATTATTATTACGATATCTATATTCGTCGATTGCTGTCATCAATACCAATTTCAGCTATTCATCTCATGCACGAGTCCGACAGCATTGTACGTTCGTATCCCCCACACTATTGTATCTCATTGCATTATTGTGTGTCAGGTTATCACGTACGTTCTCTCTGTCTGCATGCAAAAGGCTATGGAGGGCGAGGAATCCTGAACAAGTTAGAAAATCGACTTTCGATGTGTGGCCATCGTCCCGCGACAACTTTCCGCGTGGAATCCAAACATACCTCCGGCCAACTTGAATGAATCATACATACGTAATGCAAAGAGCATCACGGTTTCTCCGAGCGGCTGCCTTTTGCATCATGTTTACTTTTCAACACCTGTCCGTGTCAATTGAGTACTGCTGTAGTATCAACAAGAATACCGTGAGTTTAATACAAGAAAACTTTACTAAAACAAAAGAGCACAGAATAAGGACAGCGTTAAATATTGCACGTTTACCTATGAAAAAGAAATTAGGCTTAGAGCTCTATACTCAATCACTAAAGTACTAAATATTTCTTTATATGTATGATTCCGACAAACGATAAATCTAATAGGTGATGGACATGTAAATTTTATTGGGGCAGAAATTAAGGTGTTAACAAATTACACAATAACCAAAATATGGTTTAAATATTCTGCACTAAAACTAAATGATCACGGTTTTTAGGAGTCGCTGTTATTTCCATCATGTGCAATACCTCCTTGTTCATATAAATAAAAAGCTTTAAGCTCCTTATTCTATAGTTAGAAACAATATATAATGTGAAATTACTTTACACACACTCTTATGTGAATCTTGTGAATCAGTTGATATCATTCTGGTGATAATATGAAGTAAGGATACTTGGACCAAATGAAATTATGTAATTTATAATTTAATATATAACCTATAGTCTTACAGATCTTACGGACACTTCTAAATTAAATTAAATTATTTTTATACATTGTTACACTTTACTATTAAATTAAATTATTAATAAAATAACAACAGCCAATATACAAAGACGGGTAGATATAATGCACTTACATCTAGTGCTCTAGTATCACTCACTAGTGAAGAAGATTGGTACTTTTGTCGTTTTGTCACTGACATAACGCCATTTTGAAAAGTACCAATCTTGTCGATAGAGTTTAGTTCAGGTTCCACTACTAACAACTTTACCAACATAGTAGACTTAGAAAAGGTTGCACATTTTTCATATCTACGTATTTGGGGATTATTCTTATGACCATAATTCGAGACACAAAAAGAAAATGAGTTTATTTACATAATAAATAAAATTTCTTAGTTAATTTTAATCGTTCTAAAATTAACTACCTACTACAATTCATTCACTTTTTACTCTTTTATCCTTAACGAACCTTTTTGCTAATCCTTAGCAAAAGAAAAAGGGCTAAAAGATAATGTTTTACGACATTAATTGCATCGCCTTTTTCCGCTTGCTGCTTCGCTCGCTTGTCTAACAATTAACGGGTCCCATAGGAACCATTCATTTTTCCAGACTAAAAAGTAGTATTTTCCTAAAGCATTTGCTTACTACACGCCAAATATCACTAAATTAACCAAGTGCTGCAGGTTGTACTTGTACAAGTGTCTCTAACAAACAAACTCATTTCCGTATAACTCAATATTTTTATACTTTCTAGAACCACTTACGCGTCGCTTCTAGTTTAAAACAAAACGGAAACAAGAAATTGTAGAAATATATATATTTTTTTGTATATTCATACTTATAATACATAAGAGACACCAAGACAAAAACAAGGATACACATTCATGAGAACAAATATTTGTCCTATGTGGAAAACGAACCCATGTACTTAGTAGTGGGCTGCAGGCATACGGACCTCCACGCCTTGTCGTTTATAAACCAGTGATATTTGCATGAACTAATAGAAAACCTCCATGAATTTCTAGTATTTTGTTATTTGCGTTCCAAGTTGTTATTACATTGATGTGAAGTTAAGATTACTCTCACAGTCAAAAAAACACTTTTAGAAGCATTTAGCAATCGATGAAGACGTCATATCTTTTTACAATTTTTATGATTTAATTTGTCCGTCGAAGTCTCGGTAGGTCAGTGGTTGCTCTAACCACAACCGGTCCACTGCTTTAGTGAACCGGTTATCCAAAGGTCGTGAGTAAGATTCTCAAAAACTCGACTTAATATTTTTTCAGTTATCTCGAGTATCTGCAAATCTACAAAATGCCCCCACAAACAACTTTCTATCCACCCATTAGCGCCTAAGTAAACCAATAAATACGCCTTAGAACAATAATACAATCAAACATAGTTTTTTTCTTAAACAAAAGAGTATAGTACCTCTGAGTTATTACTGTGTACTGTGCCCGCAGCACGTCGTGAGGCTGTATAAAAGTTTTTCCATTATCTTCCGATGATAGGTTTACATTATGATACCGTCAACACTCGCCAAAGTAATTTAAATACACTTATCGTTTTCTGACATATTTATTATATAACAAATTAATTTTTAGTACCTATTAAGTGCTTAATTCTATTAATAAGTTATGCTCACATAAAGAGATAAAAAAGTTTAGCTTTTTGTACATCAAAATACATAAAGCATAGCATACATTTGTAAGCATTACATGAATAAAGATAAAAATCGGAATAATGTGCTATTTACATAATTTATATGTAATGAGTTCCCTTTTAAATATCGGCACAATAAAATGTATGTAAGCAACGAATTCAAATAATCATAATATAAATATATTTTATTTTGCGTTTAGTACTTTTAAGACGTAATAAAGCTAAACATGTTGTAATTGTTAGTGGCAAAAAAACAGAATGTATTATTACTAGAAAATAACATTTTAATATAAAGTCACCAATTCACCATGTATTAAAATGTTATAAGAAGAAAAAATGCCATAGCATCGCTTGGTATAAAACTACAGCTTTTGTAAACTCCTAACTTTCCAAAAGCAAATTAAAACATACATATAGTCACGCCTGTTTTCCCAAAGGGGTAGGCATAGGCAAAACACATAATTAAAACATGTAAATATATTTTTATTATATTATAATATTTTGGAAATTATAGTAATACATGACATTTGAACCTTATAAATTAGTAGGTAGGCATTTTGGTTTTCTATATAATGAAACATCGAGACTATTAATTAGTCAGGGAAAACACCTTTAGAATATCGAATGGAATCAAAAAGTTGATTTTACTCCAGAAGAACAGTTTGTAGTAACAAAATGATCGCCACAGATTGTAATATCTCGCCAAAAATATCGCGGTTGCAGAGAGCCTTTGTCCCCAAAACAATTTAGCGTGTTTATTCCGGTTCCCTGTTCCTGGAGTTTTCCGGTCAAACGACGCATTCAGCCCGCGACGCCGCCGCCGCCCGCGCCGATTCGATTTGCTCTAACACGATAGTCACACAGTCAGGCCCCGGTGGACCGTGTAAGTGCTCCATTCACTACGTAGACCATTATTAATACATCCCCCCGTCTCCTCTCGAGGCGTGTATTGTGCTCTCTAGCTAATCCTCCGTCCGGCAAAGATCGCCGATCGAAGCCCGGCCGGCGACCCGGCTCAGCGAACGTAATAGGGTCCTCCTCCGGTTAAATGTCGCGTCAAATTTTTGGTTTGCTATTGTAATTATTTGTTGGATCGCATTGCTTCGAGGGAAGAGTTCAATTATCGCGTGACGCTCTGCCGGGCTGATTGATTGGATTCGGTCGGTGTGATCAGCCATTCACGTTTTGATATGTGTAACAGCTCTATCCCAATACAGTAAGGGCCATTTTACTTCACTTGAGGATGTATAAAGCAACGATTAATGCACGTCAGCTTGATAGACACACCACCACTAAAATCCACACTGAATTAGTGAAGCGCCACAAGAACGACATGTGGCGATACTCAATACTTTATGGAACACCTACAAGCAACACCGTTTAATCAATCAAAACTTTTTAGACTGATAGTTTGATTTCCTTTTAATGGTTTTACAAGATTATGAAAAAAAAAATTTTTCTTTTATTGAGTTTTATTTATTTATTTATTTTATTTTATTTATTTATTTGTATTAGTTACACGGGTCTGGCCCAATTACCATAACTAACTCAGTGAGTAATTTTACATGCATATATAGTTAAAAATATAATTAAAGAGGACATAATATTCACAAAAAGACGGCAATTTTGCCTGGATTGATTCCCAGCTATCTACGAATAGAACATACATAGATATATAATTTACAAAAGTAGTGTTTGCGAAGTATAAAAAATCTACATCTACACAGAAACATCAATACACATTGTACATTCATAGTTATTTCTAATCTGATTAGAGCTTTCTGGGTTTTTATAACCTCAAGTGACCTGACATGAAACTCATAAATAAGACTGCATATTATTTATTATTCAAAATTACTACATTGGCACATGGCACGACCAATTTAAGATTCACCACGTTAAACATTTTATTTCTCAGTTGTTACAGTCAAAACATATTTTTGAAGAGTTCAGTATAAACATTTGGACGGATTTTATACGAGAATAACATTTTTAACGATTTTTTTCCTTTCAAAATAAATTAGTAAAAAAGATACTTTTTCTTCATGGGGCGACACGTGTGACGCGTTCACCTGGTGATAAGTGCCACGCCTACCTACAGTCGGTACGGTGCTATTCAAGCAAAAACTGAATGGAAGTTGTAGGGCCCTCGTCACCCGTTGTTCAAAAGTCATATTCTCAGTAACTTCCCTAGCACCTTTCAAATCAAAATCTTGGTATGTCTAGACCTATACTATTCAGCGAATAAATTTTTGCATACTAAAGATGTGTTATAAGAACCTATACTATTCGGCGAATCAATCTGGCAAACTAAACATATGTTATGGACATAAAGTGTTATGAACCGAATCCAAAGCAATAATAATTAATATTAAAAGTTAGGCGCTTTGTTCATAGTGCATAGTTCTAGTGAATGGATTTGTATATAATCATCATCATCATCATCATCATCATTCATCATCATCACTGCTCCCCCATAAAGTTCCACTGTAAAGAAATTATAGATGAATGTGAAATTTTAAGTCTACTTTTGTAGAAATTGTTTTTTTTATTGACTAAAAACATAAAAATGAACGTTACTTTTTAAAAGGGCGATACATCAGCGTCATGCTGCTGCATCTGCTGACACAGCAGCACTGGTATTCTTGTAGCGCCATTTTAAGGTAAAGTTGCTTACCTATTTAAAATCAACGATGGAACAAATAATTATCAGGAAATTAAAAAAATATCCAATAACAAAAAAAAAACATAAACTAATATTTTAACAGCACAGTATAGGTACACAGGAAGCGCTCGTAGCTCTGCGGTGCTCAGTGGTCGGAAACGATCACCAAAGTACAGCAGAGTTTACAGAGGTCAGTCCTTGGATGGGTGACCGTTTGTGTGGCATTTGATATCGAGCGTTTCCGTGCTTCGGAAGGCACGTTAAGCCGTTGGTCCCGGTTATCACTAAAATGTGGTAGTCGTTAAGCCATGTTAGAAGCCTAATGGGCGGCTTGATAAATTCTAACAGCAGGACGCCATACACCTGCCTCCGCCAATCCGCACTGGGTCAGCGTGGTGGAGTATGACCCAATACCCTTGCACCTTGGTATGTGAGAGGAGGCTCGTGCTCAGTAGTGGGACGTTTATGGGCTGAGATGATGATGATGATGATAGGTACACAGGACGAGCAAGCCATTAACAAAAAACAACAACAAAAAATAAAAAATGATAAGAGACAATGCATTAATTTACACCTGGTTCACACAAGAATGTATATGAAGTAGTGAGGCCACACGTGTCAGTAACGTGTGTCAAGGAAAATAGTCAATCCAGGCCCATGTGCCTCGGGAGCGGCACTCTCCCAAAGGACTCCGCAACGGGCTCGGCAAAGCAATTTAACCAATTTAACATCCTGGAGCCCGACGACGGCCGCCGGTCTCAATTTGAAAATAGACGCCATTGTGTTGCGATCGCGAAAGTGAGTCGGTTAGGCGGCGCAGATTGAAGGACCGTGTTATAAACAAGTTGGCTTCTGGGCTAAATTCTTATAAAGCTCAACAATCCATAGCTTTGCTTTGTTGGGTTCCTGTATAATTTTCAAAAGGAATTTTGTTACTGTAGCTTTGTTTTGGTTTTAAAGAAACTGGGGACAAGAACGGCTGCAATAAGATTTTGCAGCGTTTCGTATTAGTAAAATCCGTATCCAATATTTCCCCAGATTGGCCTATACAATATTATCTATCATTTTTGTCCGAGAACAATTTATAGTGTATAAGATTTTTTCGATGACCACCAATACCATTGCAAAAAGGTATCGTGGACCTCCATCCACGTCGCCCATCTTCCAAAAAGAGGTAAATTATATATTTTTATATTTAAATAGACTTGAAAAGTGGTAGTGGTATTTTTTTTAAAACAGAAAAACTCTCGATAACGTCAGAAATTTTCACCGAAAATATAGTACAACATGTACAAAATTGCCAGATCTTGTTTGATGGAAATAACCTTTTTAAATAAAATGAATACCCGCTTCACTATCTCTGAAACCGTATACACCAAACATGCAGCCTTAGAAATTGACGACAGATAACGGAAATATTAAGAACAGTAAAAATAGTATGGATAATATTTGAGTTAGCATTAATTATGTTTCATAGTCCAAGTTAGATAAAATAAATTATCGTTAAACATCAAGAAATGTATGTTCTTTGGTTAAAAGACGTTATAGGTACATTACACCTTAACATTACACTACACATTAAAGACAAACTATTAATAACGGTAATTCAAGCCTAAGATTAGTATGCCAAGTGCAAAACTCAGACGCAGATAACTTAAAATTAAATAGCTGACTCAAATGCTATTCATTTGAAGTTAATCTTATTGCATTGCAATTTCTACGAGTATTCTGAGTTGACACCAATCCGCCTATCACAAACTTGTAATTACAATATTCTTACCTTTTAAACCAAACCTTTTAAACCTTTTAAACATAAACGAATACGAAAATAATGTAACTATCTTAAGTCCCTTTCCCTGTAATCATCATTTCATTTCTTTAATGTCTGTTTTTAAATGTGTTCAGTTTAGATCTTAAGTTCAGAACAATCTTAATTTTTTAAATTTTTGTCATACCGACTATTAATTTCAAATTGCACTGGACGAAGAAAATAATTAAGAAAGTTAGCAAAAAATGCTATAAAAAAACTGAACGAGCTATTCAAGATGAATTACGAAACCCTACAATGTCTCGACAATCACTTGGCTATCATAGGTACATTATGTATGCACCTGCAAAGTCAGTACAGCGTGATCGATTACACCACAAGCCTCAACGAAAACCATACAACTTAATGAAAGCATTCGCTTTCTGCATTCCTTGTGCATTTCTCGTGTAATATAAAATCTACGAAAGTGCAAAGATCAAATTGCGTGGAGCTTCGTCAAACATACTAAGTTCCAAAGAGTACAGTTAGGCGTCAGTGGCCCCTGTTACTGTCTATTCTTGCATCTAGCTAAGATGATAGGTTGACGTCTCATCACACGTCTTCTCCGCATCTTTTCTGGGAATATGATTAAAATGGCCGTTATATTGCCATAACTAAAGCTACGTTGACACACTTATATCGCAGTAAAGCGGTAAAGAAAACGTTCTCAATGATAGAGTCACTCACTCAATTTATTTTTGGCGATTCATATTTCTTAACATTACTTTGTTTTATTTTAAGCTTTGTTGGGAATGTTTGAAACGTTGGTATTATCAGTGACAGATTTTTAATCTGAAAGTCTCTCTTAAATCTTTTCATTAATGATCTAAGTTATAAGTAGATACACATATGAATTATATTTTCGATCACTTAGGTGATAAGTAAAAAAGACAGTGTCAATTAAAAAAATCTATAAGTATTTATTTATTGTGTTATCGTTATCATAATCCTTATTATAAATATGAAGTGAAATATACTCCCACAAAATAAAATACAAATTGTTATCTGAATAATCGCTACGAATGCCGTGTAAACGATATTCCGCTGCTCACACATGTTAATGAGAGACCACAGTAGTTCATAAAAAACTGGTTCACCGAGGAAATATTCCAAAACAAATACGTACGGACCGGGCCCGCTGACACGGTCCGCGCTGTGTTTCTCTAAAACACGTCAATTAACAGTCACGGGTTTAACCGCAGGCATTTCGGTGAGTCGACGCGAGGGTTGGCCGCCATCTTGAATCGGGGGTCAAATTAAATTGACATGTGGTTTGTATAAACTGTAGACGTATTGTACGACGCGGTATTGTTGTCGTCCCTAATTATACAGGTACGGTGACAAGAGATTACGCGATCGTAATTATAGTAATGCCCTCATACGATTTAAATTGCCATGTTTTTACGGCTATTCTATAATATAAATTACACCCACCCGCCCTATCGTCGCGATTTATGGTGTCTGTCAAGTCCGTTATAAGCTAATGCCACAGTGCGACGAAAATGACAAGAGATTTGCAGCATACGGTCTCATTTGACCAATTATTTTATCTAAAAGGCAAGCCTAATATTTAGGGGCTTGCGTTTATTATGGTCGTCCCACGCTTAGAAATATAAATCACGTTTGAATGTAATGAAATATTTGCTATATTTAATATAGGGCCTTTGGAGTGAAAATGTATTTAAATTAATTTATATAATTAATTTGTAAAGATGAACGATGAATATTAATGTTCAGTTATATCATTTACCAAATTACATCGAAGCAATGAATATGAATAGGCCATTAGGAATACGTAGCTATCCTTTAAAATGCAAAACCAATATTAGCATTATTAACGTAAAAAGTGATTTTGCTACGAGTTATAAGATAAAACGTGGTCGGCGGGAAGGCAGAATATCGGCAATATCGTTCGTAAGGAATTTTCGTTGTCGTTGAATAATCGGGCGATCTCGTCGTCGAAGTCCGCCAGACGCGCAGTCAGCGACAGGCGCGAGTGCGCCGCTTTGCATATCTCCTGAGCTCGCCAAATCCACGCCATCACCTAATACAGACGTTCGATCCGCCCCGTACTAAAGCCATTATCGACCTTCTAATATTATTTAAAAAATGGCTATACTAAATCTGAACGTTCGAGTTCGCAACGACGCCTCCGTTCGCGAACAGACACTTAATAGGATTGGATGAAGATGGGTGAGTAATAAAACGTGTTCGGTAATGTATTTATAGAAGGTTACCGGTAGCGTACCGATCGCCAATTTGGCTCCCCCAGATTATGATTAGCTCTCGGTGAAACTCCCTCTTAAATCAAACTTTCAATTACTTCACTGCAGGAGGAACCGTAAGCGCTCGTGACTCCATAGATAGGTGACCATTCGTGTAGAGTTTTAATCTCAAGCTCTTTCATGCTTTGGAATGTATAATAAACTGTTGGGCCTGTTATCATTGTATGTTGTAGTCATTAAGCCAAGTTAGAGATAATGAGCTGCGATGATAACAAGTTAGAGGATAGGTTTGTATGTTACAAATATTTGTAACGTTTTTTTCTGACTGGCAAGACATTAACCAGGAATAGTAGGTGACACACCTCTATCATATTAAGTAATGTGTGATTTGAAAAGTAATCCTATTCAGAAGGTCATGAGCTTGTCACCTACAAAAATCAGTCACAACCCGTTTATTGACTAATCAAATAAATATAATCTGTCTGTTTGTAATCTATATAAAATTCAGAACTACCGCCTCCTCTGGTGGTTCACAAACGTTATGACAACTTAATGCATCTAACAGGAAAACGAATGCAATTCCATAAAAAAATATAAAGTAAAGAATTCATATCTAAAATGTATAAAAACAAACCATTGTTTTAAAGGTATCATTGAATTTAAAAAAATAAACTAGTGGCTCTTTACAAAACCGTACGAATAGTAGTTTTCTACTATATTATATATATATAATATAATAGTAATTCTATATATATATATAATAGTAGTTTACTCTATATCAAATTTATACTTTTTTAGATTGTAACCCTTTTTAACGGGCATAGCACGTTCCAATATTTCATTTTGTTCTTACCTTAACGCAACCCCATAAGGTTTGTTTTATGGTGGCAAAGTAATAATAATAATTTGACACCCTAAAATTTACACAGCCCTATTAAGAATTTATATCATATTTACTATTTAATGAACTAAAATTGTCATTTAATAATTTTGTCAACTTTCATTAGAATTCATATTTTTAATAGGTATTTCATAAATATTCTATATTTTCTGTTTAGATAGACATATCATTCTTGCTTTTAAATAGAAGAAAACCTTACTAAATAATACAATGAGAGAAGTCATTAGATTATCTACTATTGTACGAATTGAATAAAACTTCAAATGGACATGACCCATCGGAACAAAACCATTTCCTCGTGACTAATGAACATGTAAATAGTAACAAATGGGTCCAGCGGATTTGTGGACATCAGTCGGCATCATTACTCCGATACCAAAATAAACGAATGTAGATAATGGACGGCGGGATCAATACAAAGTAATCGCGATTGGATCCAATAAGCCCGGCCGAAACGCTGGGGGTCGCATCCGAGCAGCGAGCATGGGGAAACAATATGGCGGCATGCAAATAGCTCGGCCATTATCGCACCTGGGCAGCGCCCCCGACGAGTAAACAAGATTACGGGAATTGAATGGCTAATTAGGGGAAAAGAAGCGGCCCAGCACCGGCACTGAGTTATCACGGCTCGTCTCTGCCATATTTCACGACGCTTAACTCTCCTTTATTGTTCAGCCGCCTCTTGTTTAGCTAAGAGGCTTGTTAGCTTATCTCCCGAAGCCTAGGTGGACTGCATTAACGGCCATCACGGACCGAGCCCAGATTTACTACGCTACAAAGGCTACGGCGCCGCTAAATAATAAATTTGTATTTCCGACCCCTTGAAGCTCGAAGCTCGATATCTTATTTATTTATTTATTTATCTCAAATTATATGAAAACTTAACCAAATTAAAACGATAGTTATATTTATAGAAAAGCTATAAAAGATTAATTTATTCCGCTCCCTGTGATGACAACCGAATTACGCCGCAATACATATCGCCCTAAAAATGGAAGATAGAAACGACCGGTCTACATTAAAGAGCAGAGCACTTAATCATTATACAATTAATTAATTAATGACTTTTATTAGATAATAAAGTGAACATATTTACGAGTTGACTTCGTTAATTTTATGTTATCTGTTTAATTGTATGAGCCTTTAGTGTTGATGGTGGCGGCTTATTATTGGATAGTGTCATTACTGCCAACGGCTTGTGTTATTATTCCCTAATATCATTAAAAAGTAATTAAAATCGGACCTTATAATAATTACAAAGCTTATGTAAGTACTATATTTTTTGACAATCGTGGAAAATTAACTGCACTAAAATATTTTCAGATGTGAAGTCTTCCCCTTAAATGTTTTATAATAATACCACTCGATTGATATAAAACAGACATTAAAATCTATGAAGTGGTTTACATTACCAAACTTATCAAAGTAATACTGACACCACCATGAAGGTCTGGGCTCATGTCTAATTTACTAGCTAGTTTAGACAGAGGTCGCCTAGTGGCTATTATAAAATAAAATTTTCAAATTTAGAATATTGTCAAGTTCTCAAGAATTAAGGTAAGCAATACTGTGTTCATAAGCGTAATATGAGACTTAACCCTTGTTCGCTTGTCCAAAGTTATTGTGACATCATTTTGCCAATCAGAAGCGAAATATTTTAGCTTTGACACCAAAGCTAATATTACATCGCATAGCTTTCCATCGCGCAGATGACTGTCCTTTAAATGGACCGTAGTTCTATACAAGACGAACGAAGCGTTCCCCGCATGAAAGTCTCGTAAGTCCACGGGCAGAATAAGTATCATTTAGTCTTTGCAAAACATAACTTGCTTCATCATCACCTAAGCTTATTAACGGACTTCTTGGCGGGAAAGTGAAGCGTCATTTTTATCGTCAGTTTTATTTTATTTTCTAAAATTTGTGATATTTCGAACATTAATGTGTAATAACGGTGGATTATTAACCGTTAAGTGTTTGTGAACGTACGCGAGTGTTGGTAAATGTAACAAAACAGTGCAACATCACTTTTCAAATTCAATTCAATTCAATTCAAGAAGTCCATGTAAGATCTCACGTATAGTACCACATCTTTACTGAGGACTTAATGAGTTTAGGGGGAGGGCATCTCATTTACCATTTATCATCTTTATCACCACTCAATCTTATTTACTATGATTTATGTGTTATTAATATAACCCTTACTTGACATTGACTAAATGTGCTAACTGCACGAAGCCATTATTTAATAGAAAAAAAGAAGATTATTAACGTCCCACTACAGGCAAGGTCTCTGACCACGCTGACCGAGTGCGGAGGACAAAAGCGCTCGATTTTACGGATAAAACGGTCACCCATCCAAACGTGCAACGAAGTAGTGTTCAACTTTACCTCGGCTATCGTTTCCGATAGCCTTATACCACGGAGCCACAACCGCTTTCTTTCTTGCGTATTTGCTTTATTTTTTTATATGTAAAATAATATAATGCTTTGAAGTATTTGCAAAATCTTGTGTCCAACACCAAAGCAAAGTGTTTAAGTGCGGGTATCAGCCATGATACATGGGAAGTACTTGATACAAGCCTACCTGGAGGCCCGTTAAAGTCTTGATATGATTAAAAGGTGGACGTGTACCGACGTTGGACGTAATTTAATTTAATTACACCGCGAGCCTGTCGCTGAGCCCACACAGAATCTATTTAATTTAAGATTAATGGACGCTCGAATCTGACATATTACACACAGCTTTTTAGACCACTAAATCATTGAAACTGAAGCCTGATACTGTAATTCTAAATGATTTTATTATTTTATATTATATCCTTCAAGTATATCCTTATGGTGGCTTAAGATGGCGCTTTAACTGATCAAAGTTGAATTTAAAATCACGTTTTGTAACTGAAACCCTAATTATGAATATTTTCTTCTTATAAAATAATTTGTATCAAAATTAATAACTTAAAGATGCGTGATTGAAAAAGGGAGAACCGCGAACGAACTAGAGTATCGTTGACATAATTTATAAAAGTAGCACAGTTGAAGTGGCTGTTAGCGAGGGACATAACGAGAATATCACCAAGAGGATTTGTCGGTTTTATAAAGTTGCGGGAAGCCAATGATATAAGGCTTTTAGGATTAATCATTATAAATATAATCATTTCTATAAGTATATATCTATCTCAATACTCCTCAATAATTCAAAATAAGCCTAATGATTCATCATTTCTGCCATTTAAAGCCCACTGCTGAACATAGGCCTACCTAATTATTATCCACGTTGATCGATTTTGTGCCGCTTGCATCCACCGGCCTTGACCAGATCATCGGATCACCATTAAAGTCAAAGTATTTATTGCCAAAACTATGCTGTATATACAGATTTTTTATAAAAGGTAGAATCAAACATAGACCCGGATCCCTATCCGTGCCCTCTGTCCCGTCTCGTGCACTATCTATGCCCTCAACAGCAAAATAAATAAATTATTATTATTATCAACAAATTAAAATTAAATGAAATATAAGAAAAAAAATCAAAATTGAGAAATTATAAATGATATGCAATTAAAATTACCTAATATTAATCAAAACAAATTATCATTTTACTGGAAAATAATTATTTGAACCATTTAAAACCATTACCACCATTGACGATCGGCCTAATGATTACCTGAAAAGTAAATCAATATTTGAATAATCATTAAGTTCTATTCATTCACTAATATTTCTTCTTCACTTGTATGCTAGCATGCGCTGGCGAGTTTATTCTGACCGAATAATAGCTCAATTTATCCTACTAGGGTTTGAATAAGGACAACTTGAACTTTATATGTCTACAAATATTTGTAGCACGATGCAGAGATCGTGTAATGCGATCGTAATTAAATGTTAGGCTCGATAGTTTGCTTTTTTGAACAATACCAACCTTTTACTTTTTACTAACTCGATACTTATTTTCAATCTCTCGCACACTTTTATTGTCTTAATTACATCAAAAGGGATAAGCTTTCGGTAACACCGCGTCGCATCACTTACCTACACGGGGTAAATATTACTAGATTATTACTACTGTAGTGGCCTATATAGGTGCTGTTGAACTACGCTGGTTACGCAAACTAACCCCGTACAAAGGAAAACTATTTCGATAGTTATATACCATAATTAACAAAGGTAAATAAAGATAAAGACCTCTTTTCTGATGTTAATAATGCAGAATATCAAAATGATGTACAGGCAATCAACAAAGACCTAAGGAGCCCAAGCCAAGCTCACCTGCAAGTGGTGCACCTGCCGATCAACGGACGAGGCTCTGGCGTACATAACAGTGCCCGGTAAGCGGCAATAGGCTCGCCACCTATAACTTGGGACCAACTATAAAATTGGCGAAGTTAGGGCGTATAATATGCCTCTGCCTAACGCTTCGGGGAAACAGGTGTGAATCTATGTATGTATGTATCAAATTGGTAGGTATTGCTTCAGAAATAAACATTTAAAAACAAAATAACAGCTGCACGCGTTTCTGAATAGAGTCGTAAATAGGGCTTCGACTGGACGACCTGAAATTGTATTTGCTATAAAAGAGCGCTTTCAATAAAAATGTTAACGAAATATGTTCATCAATTCGCGAGAAGCTTTTACTAAGCTAAGATTCCAAAAAGCCAAACACTTTGTCTAGAAGAAGCCAGAAAGTTCTATAATTTCTTTGCCGAGATAAGAGGCGAAAGTTCACGCAGGAGCGGAGATTTATGACATCACCGTCGCTCCTTTCACTAAATAATAAAAGGCCGCTGTAAAACGCGGAAGGGGCATAAAAGTTTTACGTCCATACAACCCGTTGGTACGCAAACGGGCGGCATGTAGGGCGCGGGCGGCGCGGCGCGGCGTGCTAGGACGTCAAATCTCCATAAAGAGTAATCAGTGTCGGCACAATAGCCCGTTGCCACATAAATCGTATGTAGACGTATTCTCATTTTGTCAGCCTGGCCCGCAAGTTCACGACGAGCGGCCTCGACCCTCAGCAAGCTTGGAAATGGTTATTGCTGTAGACAAAACACGAGGAAGTCAGTGGAATGCGGTCGCAAGATCCTTCAAAAGATTTTTTATTTTATGCCGTTATTAGTTTCCGCCTACGACTTCGTGTGCCTAGTAAACTTTAGAATTATGTAAAAGAAAATTTAGATAAATTACTTTCTTTTTTTTTTTGTAAAATCAAGAACCTATTACGTATCAAAACTATAGCAGCCTGCACTGTAACATACATAATCAGAACTAAGAATTAGTTTACAGAATTCTGCTGTAAATTACTACATACCATACATACAATCACGCCTGTTTCCCCGAAGGGATAGGCAGAGGCATATTATACACCAACATTTCGCCTATTGCCGCTTACCGGGAACTTTCATTTTACTTTTCTCGAGAGCCTCAGAAACAGGTGGGGTTAGGATGGGCTCCTCGGATCTTGGTAGGAGCCCCATAGTAGAATAGTATGCATACTAATAACACCTGTCAAATGAATGAGGATTCTCATATCTCTAAACCTCATCTATTTAGGTAGTCTTATATCTAAACAAAATGTCTTAAAAAACTCTGATTTATTGACACAATGGGCATTACATATTATTATTACGAAATAGAAGTAAAACATTATTTCCCAAAAACAAACATAACCGGTCTGTTTATGAAATCTTAACTTTATGAAAATGCTACATAAACACAAGTTTGCTAGAAATCAACTTTAAACTTTGTCGATATTGTACAAGTACTTGAAACTTTAAAATCACAATGAATAAAAATACAATAGCCTACCTAAAATAAAATCACATCTGAAATTCGTTTCAAATATTTTTTTGACGTTGTCTTAACACATTGTGCTTTACCTTTTTACCTGTTATTCATTGTATCCATGTGTTTATTCAGTGAGTATTTTTCCTCTCTTTATTACATTGAATACTCTTGTAACTCAATAGCTACTGAATATACAAAGATTACGGGCTTTTGATTGTGTTACGTATTTATTCGCTCGCTTCGAGCCAATGCTGTTTTTTAAGATTAAATTTCACTCCAGCAAATCGTATTTTTTATTGCTCGCGACATACAAAACTGTTAATCTTTGCTGTCATTGAAGACTTGGTTGACGTTTTTGAAATATGATTACATAATACCGAAGCTTAAAATAGGTCCGAATTAATTGTTTGAGTAGTCTAGATTAGTAATTGAGTTATTTAATATTAACTTATATTGTATTAACTGTTATTTGGCTGTGTATTTAATTCACTAAAATAAATAGATAAGGGTCACTTAATCACCACAGACTGCTATGTTCAGCACTGGACGTCTTTGGGCTGATCGGGAATCCAAAACCAAAACTTAGCACGAACCATTTTTTTAAAATTAATAATTTTTCAAAAATTTATTTGTAAAAAAGTTTTTTTTTTTAAATATGTTTTGGATAGGTTTTGGACAGCCGAGATGATGTTGATAAAATATAGAATAGCTTCTTTCATATTTTTCTTGATAAAACCATAAACAGCTCTTTTTATATTTTACATCAAGGAGCACGCTTGCATAAATAAGCTGTTTTCTGGTTCAGACAAATCTATTCCCTTATCAAAAATATCTTTAGGGGTTATCATCATATCAGCCTTATGACTCCAAAAAACATTGGCCTCCCCATTACATTACTTTATATTGGGGATATTTGCCCATAATCCCTACGCTCTGGGCAGGTGGGTTGGTGATCGCAGTTCAAGCCATTACGCAGGTTGGCGCTGCTGCCCATCATCTGGTTAGGTTTCTCTTCGTCAACTCTCTCCCCGTGAGATAAGAGGTGGTGGTACCATTCTAGGCCGCTATCAAACGGCATAACTTTACGAGTAAAACAAAATTATTTGGTTTTGTCCAGAGTTAGACTAAGTCCCAAGTTATCTACGTGAACCCGCTTCTTTATGCAAGCGCAAAAGTTCTAAGTTATTTTAGGTGGAACTAAATAAGGAAAGTGTTTTTACTCCTATTTTATTTTTCTCTTTACAAAGGTTCTATTCGTAGTTGGAGTTTAACCTAACATGACGCCAGACCCAAGACTGGGTTGCGCTCTTTGAGCGAACCCTAATCGAATGAGTCGCGCCAGTCTAATGGAGGGTACCTCTATTAGATGCAAACATTGTTTACATTAAAGTCTATATACCTATGTCTAGGCGATATACTACGTATAATTTTCTGATACTACATTTACGTGCGTTTTATCATAGATACTTTGGGTATGTACAATGTAATGAACAACGATTTTACTCCTTAGAACAGGTAGAATATTGTCTTGGAGAGATGTAATATTGGAGGTTTAGGCATAGGGACATATATTAGGACATAATTTTTTAAAGTAAGTCTACTATAGGCAAGATTTGCTTCCTTCATCTGAGCTCAGACTAGTCTGAAACACAACTATAATCAGATCAGATGGTATGGCAGAAAAGATTTTGATATAGAGGCTCGTCGAGACGGACTAACGAATCCTCTCTTAATGGAATGAAACAGGCCTGTGCATTAACTGATTCTTAGCCAGCAAAGGCTTCCCAAAATTCCTTTTCAATAAAAGCGGTGTCTTAGTTTCGATCTTAAAAGGTCAGATCTCAATCAATGCCAGATCATTAGGTTAACTCATAAGTTATGAATGGTGTGTTTTGATAGATAGGTAGATTTACACTTAATTGCTTACAAATACTCATTGTGCCTGATTTACTGTAAATATTTTTTTTTGTATCGTGGGCAAAGTTGATCACTAAGAGTGATCTTGGCTTCCGTTGTATGGGGAAAATAATTGAACAAGTGATTAATTTTCTCAAAAATGTGACATTTAATCTCTAAAGTTCAGAATTGTATTGATTTCGTTATTGGTACCAGGTACCAGAGACAAAACAGATATATTTGAGTATGTACTTAATTTGTTTTACTAGCGCTGCAATATTTATATTATGTTGTTGTGACTTGCACTGGCTTACAGCTGTATACCGTGTGCCCAGAGTTTATTCGTTAGTCAATAAATTTTTATCCCCAGATAACTTTTACCCCTTTTCAGTCAGTACAGCTCTATGTAACAAAAGTTAAGTTCAATTCTTTTTGTTTTTATGTGAGTTTGCCAAGTCAGTTTGCGGTACAATTGCATTCCCAGATCCGTAACGAATAGGGGGTAGTACAGGTGAGCAGTTACTACGCGAACTTCACGTTTATTAATTTAGGCAGACTCGCGCACATTCTCCATTCCCTTAGCTAGAGTGAGATTTTCTATTTGTGGAAGCGTGAAGGCAATTTAGGGATCTGAGTAGAAGTCTGGAACGGCTGTATCGCCTGTGTGCAGATGAGCAGAGAGGGAAATTCGTGGTGAAAATAGATTTATGCTGGCCCCAAAATGGAGCCTTGTAGGGCAAGTAGTATTCTACCTAAATGAATCTACCAGTTACTTATCAGTTAAGGTTGCTAAAATATACAAGAGGAATAGAGTTGGCATTTTATATAGGATTCCGTGTGACAGACTGTATCAAACGCCTGCTGTCTGTCAAACAAATCTGAGAGTATTGCAGTACTTGTATGCAGACTTCCAGGTGTTGTCGTAGTAATTCTTCCGGTAGTAATAACTATAGGTCAACTGAAGAACATTGAAATGCGTTAAGTAATTTAATTTTTCTACATACATTCAGAACAAAAACGCGGTTCTTATATTTATAATTTTGTAACTTCAAATAAATCGTGTCAACATCCTTATCTAAGGCTGCAAAATCATTCTACGAAACAACTTTAACATTATAAAAGATTTAAGTTAAATTAAGGCACTCCATACTTATCTGCTTATGTTATAAGCATATACAATCATTTTATGTTAAAGTAATTCAATTTTTAGAAGATATACTCGATGTACCGATATTACGATAGGGTGGGATCTGGAACGAGAGCCTAGCAACCGTTCATAAGGGGGTCCTCCCGCGCTCAGTCAAGTGCTGTTTATATTATCAACTTTCGCTTCACTACGAGAAGGGAACATCTTTGAATTAATTTTCTCTGTAAAATTTATGATGTTTAGTATATTGTAAAGTGGTTCTGACGCTATTAGTCTAGGTAAACGGAGACAGTGGTTAAATTATTTAAAAATAAATGCCAGTAAAATTTTACTTACCGTTTGTGTTTGTGCCTTTACTCACAATGCCACAACAGACTTGGAGGTCAGAAGGTTGTACAGTGATCCACCATACACAAACCAGTACCTTTTTTGGGTCAACATTCGCTTGGGGCAAGATTTAGCCAGTTCACCTGGGTTCAACCCATATGATAAGCGTTTTCAATTATCGTATAGGATCCATTTTTCCATCACAATTAATAAGAAGAATCAAAATCCACTCGTTATTGTGACGATTGAGTCCACATTGACAACTAGGGTCTCCGGCCGTCCGTAAGGTTTGTTCTGGAGGTCAAAATTTCCAGAACGAAAGCATTGGACAACAAACATACCGTGCTTTCTTTTACAGTGGCTTCTTAATTCATAATTAATACTTCGAGCTGTTTTTGCATGTGCCCCGATGAAACGTATGGGTGGATCGTATTTTAAAATAATGCGATATTTCCAATTTTCTATATTAAGCACAGAACGATGTCAAAACAAAGTTAAATGGCGCAAAAACAAATGGAGATAAAACTGCCATTTTCATATGTAAAGACCTAACTTTGTTAATTAATAAAACCTAAGAATTAGTATCGTAATCGGTATCAGTCGATAGTATAAACGAAGCTTGAGCTTAGTACTTTAATAATAAGCTTCAAAATATTAGCTAAAAACTAAATATTAAGGTACTTAAAGTAGTGCATTACGCAATACTTGTTCTGATTTGATGAATACTGCATATAGCAGAATTACTAGCGGAAGTTGTTTTCACGGGTCATCACGAACTGTCTCGGTCAAAGGTTTGACGACTTCCAGCCTCCCGAACAAGCCGGTTTCCGAAAAGGCTTTTCAACCATAGACCACCGCTGCGGCAGGTTGTACAGAAGACCGAGGAGTATAACCAGCCACTTTGCTAAGCGTTTGTGGAATATGAGAAGGCCTTTGATTCGATCGAGAGCTGGGCAGTGTTTCAGTCCCTGCAGCGCTGCCGCATTGATCATCGGTATATCGAAGTGCTGAGGAGTTTATACAGAAACGCCACCATGTCCGTACGAGTACTGGACCAGTGCACGAATCCTATTCTCTTGCAGAAAGGCGTGAAACAGGGTGATGTCATTTCACCGAAACTGTTCACTGCTGCTCTGGAGGATGTTTTCAAGCTACTGGACTAGGAAAACTATGGCATCAACATAAATGGCGAGTATATGACTCACCTTCGATTTTCCGAGGACATAGTGGTCAAAGCGGAGTCGCTTGTGGATCTGAGCACAATGCTCGGAGACCTCGACAGAGCTTCCAGAAGGGTGGGTCTAAAATGAACATGGATAAGACGAAAATCATGTTGTGTCACAATATCCATGTTGTGCCTATCCCAGTAATAGTCGGAAGCTCGGCCCTCGAAGTTGTCGACGAGGATATATACCTGGGACAAAAAGTCCAATTAGGTAAGTACTTCGAGAAAGAGGTCAATCGTCGAATCCAGTTAGGTTGGGCTGCGTTCGGGAAACTACGCAAAATCTTCTCGTCCAAAATATCTCAGTGTCTCAAGACGAAAGTCTTCGACCAGTGTGTGTTACCAGCGATGACGTATGCGACTGAGACGTGGTGCCTGACTATGGGCCTCATAAGAAAGCTCAAAGTCGCTCAGCGTGCAATGGAGAGAGCTATGCTTGGAGTGTCCCTACGTGATCGAATCAGAAATGAGGAAATCCGTAGGAGAACTAGAGTGACCGACATAGCGAAGCGCGTTTGCAAGCAGAAGTGGCAGTGGGCCCCCGCCTACATAGCTCGAAGAACCGACGACCGATGAGACGTTAAGGTTCTTGAATGGCTACCACGAATCAGCAAGCGTAATAGAGGGCGTCTCCCCACGCGATGGACCGATGACCTGGTCAGGGCGGCGGGGAGCCGCTGGATGCAGGCGGCAAAGTATCAATCTTCGTGGAAAGCAATTGGGGAGGCCTATGTTCAGCAGTGGACTTCAAATGGCTAATATGATGATGATGACTTGCGTTGCTGACAGACTTCCCGGGGTGAAAACAACAGAGCTGTGCTTTATGTGATTTTTTCTGAAATGGCCATATAATAATAATAATAATCATTTAATTTCCTCCACATACACTAATACACAATGGACTCAATTTAGGTACAAACAATATTTAGTGAAATGCGGGAGGCTGGAGTCTAAATTAGGCAAAAGTCTGCCTGTGTCTTAGATCACCAGGCCTCTCACCCGCGGATAAATTACAATACATTACCGATTGTCAGTGAAGTACAAACATTTATACAAAATATTAATTATAAAACAAAGATGTGTGTGTATATGTGTGTGTGAGTGTTTGTGTGTGTGTGTGCGCGCGTGTGTGTGTGTGTGTGAGTGTGTGTGTGGCGTCATTGAAATATAACTATATTCCTATACCAAAATATTCTCGGTTTGGTCATAACTAAGACTCTGAAGCCATCCTAATAATTTTTGTTTGCATTGGATTTTAGTATTTGGGTATATATTTAAAAGTTTGTTAGCATAATTATAAAGTCTAGAGCCTCGATAGCAAATGAACTTCTTGATATACTTTTTGTTTAGTTCCCTACAATTGTAAATTTTTGGATAAACTTTGTTTGTGTAACACATTTAGCCACATTAGCATTTAATTTCTTACGTCATAATATTTCGCATCTAAATTTAAGATCTGTTTCGTAGTTCCAGTACCACAATTCTTTTGTGAGAACGTGCCTTTTGTTGTGAAGCTAAGATGTGAATAATGTGGGGATAGACGATCTAAATCTTGGCGAAACAAGACACGTTGCATGTAGCGATGCTCCGCTCTTTGTGTCGTGATTGTACGGCCAGTCTCATCAATTCCATGTTTACTGTCGTGGAAATGTTTGAAGACCGTAACAATACGAAAAGCAGAGCCAGAAACTTGCAAAATTTTACCTAAATGATTTTGCAACGTTAAATGGAATGCACTTGTTATATTGTTGACAACCGATATGGTGTGGAGATCAGTATATCTACACTTTACTCCAGAGGTCGTGGGTTCGATTCCCACACAGGACAAATCTTTGGGTGCATGAACATAAATATTTTTTCTGGTCTGGGTGTTTTTCTATGTATATTAAGTATGTATTTACAAAAGAAAAGTATTTGAGTATGTTTATCCGTTGTTTAGTATCCATAACACAAGTTCTTAATGATACTTATCTTGGAACTAAATAATTGGTGTAATTGTCAGAAAATATTATATTAATATTATATTACGGCAAACCACAAACACGGCAAGAAAAAGTTAATGAAAATTTGGTATAACAATTTACCAACTATTAAATGATTGTGTTTTACCAAATTTTCCATTTATTGTTTACCTCAAGATTTCAAACACAACGTAGAGGACCTAATAAGCGAAAACTGTAGTGCATTCCTTTGAAGTGCCTCAATATGGTGTAATTGAAAGTCAAAGTTACAAAAATTTATTCATGAATGCCGTTATGAACATGAACTTAAAAAATAAGGCGACCAATCATAGCGGGCAGAGGATTGTGCAGAAAAGACATATGCAAGGATTTCATCAAGAAATTTTCTCAAGCAGTCCTTCTGTGGGGTCCTCAGATGTTACAGCTGTAAATGATATAGAATAGTATAGTACTTAACAAGTCACACGGATTTAATACTGGATCCCAGAAAATGTTTACGGTACACCAAGATTTTGAACACTATATTTTTTAAAAAAATTTGCCTTTTTAATTGTAAATATTATGAAAAAAGTATTTCATAATATTTACAATCAAACAATAACATTATTTTAGCCTTAATCTCGTACACTCTTTAATATATGAAGCGGATAGGCAGACATATTTTTAAAACTTTCATATTAACCATTTACGCCACGGATCCTTACAAATACATATGCCACAATGACGGTAATAACAACACTTGAAATTGTGACAGACAATAATTATTAAAGATGGAAACGACTTAATTTTACTAAACAACACGAAGAGTATATCATAACACCATAGACAACGCTTCACAAATGTAAAATTATAAACATGACTGTACAATATCTACTAGTCGTATGACATGAGATCTGATTATGTTTCTCAGTAAGATGGAAACGCTTATAATCTCCGATAAAACAAAATATTGAATAAACAATAATTTAGTATTAGCCGTGTCTTTGATATAGTGGTCGACCATCCGTCCGTTTGTGGTAAGTATTATCGTAGGATCGAGGTGCGGGCAAGCCGGCGCGCGGTGACAAACATTTATGCGATGTTTATGCCACGTCATGCCCCTCAATAGAAATACTTTGCTCTACGTTCGACCAGTTTTTGTCATGACTATTTCACTTCCAACGTGGTTAACCGATCACATCAACGTATTGTAGGACAAACAATTTCTACAGAGAGACGATTTCTTATTCACATAAATGCAATCCAGATTGTATTAAAAATATAAATTGGAGGAAGACCTATCTAAAAAATAGAATGATTAGATGTTTTTCCCTTTGGAGCGACGAATTTAAATGTCTTCAGCAAAAATTGACAGCGATATCCGAACGAGATCAAAGTGATAACTTTTTGTGAAATCGGTACCTACTTCTCATTAATTTCCTTTTCATGTGAATTCAATAAAACGATAACGTCAATGAGATTTTTGTGATGGAATTTATTCGTGGTGATACGCGTCAGGAGCAGGTGTTGTATGAATAGATTAATAAGCGTAAACAATAGTAGGGGAATTGGTGAAGTATAACGAGTAGGCTGCGATCAGATTGTAGAGAAGACAATGCTGAGCAGAAGAGGCGGGTGCCGTGTAGGGGGGCATTTGTATGCGTAATGTAAGATCGAATTTCGTATTTGTTCGTGGGGTCGTTAGCAGCACCTTCACGCTTGTTTATAAAGAAAACAGAACCCTTTACCGACCGCGAAGGCGCGGGGTGGCGCGGTGAAACCTCACCGCGCACGATGCTTCCGAGCGAAGCAAATAAATTATGCGTCAAAAGATTCGTCCCTATTTTCAGTCTCTTCCAGAGGTTGTATTGAAATTTTATTTCAAGAACATTTTTGTTTGTTGCTTTCGTGAAAAACAGACATAGAGTCAAGTTAAATAAAATGAGGTTCGCAGTTGTTACTGAAGCCATGATATTACTAAGTATTTGTGACAGCAACATCCGCCTCAAAAAGTTTAAATTTTCGAGTCATACAAAAGTCATAGATTGTTCGTTCGATAAGGCCGCATAGCTGAAGCTCGATGGAGCGTGGACAAGAGTCACGCGCCAAGGATTTCGTATCCACACGTCTCTCTAGTCAGTTTGTTCGTTTCATATAAAGCACTAAAGCCTTCAAGCAGCCTACATGACGACCGCTCAGCTACTCAGCTCGCGTAGATAGAAACTACTACATGCATGTCGCTTTATCTTGCATCGCATTAAAATTCTGACTACACGGATTCTTTTTAACAAAAAGATACACTGAATGATGTAAATCCGGGATACAACAGCGTTTCGTTATCTAGCACTACATTATCTCTGAGGCTGGAATTAGTTCGATCACATAGCTCATTACTGATCGTGGATAAGTAAATATTTCACTAAAAGCCATGTGAACGATCTGTTTGTGTTGCCACAGCGTATGTTTACTTTCTCCGGTGGCGGGTCCATTAAAACAGACGTCGTGTATGACTTGTTTATTTTGAACATCTGATTAAAAAAGCGTATTTACGAAGTGTGGAGTAGCGCAGGCTGTGCATATGCGATGTCAAGATCACGTTGTCCGTGCGGCGGCGTCGCGCCGCGGGTGACACGCGCCCGGCCCCCCTGCCCCCGCGCGTCTCGTCCTCCACCCGCCCTGTCCTCTCAACCCTCAACCCTCGCTCCACGCATGCTCCAATTATAATCTGTTTAGTGATGTCCACTGTCGATTCAAATTTTATTTTTTAACAGAAAGTTTACTTTCATCCTCTTACTTTCAATCATTCCAACTTAAATAGAACAAAAGAGCAAAGCATTTGCGCTCTGTTCTCCAATAGCTATCAAGTAACAGAGTGCATCCCATATAAAGTGAATAGGAGCTTTAGCGTGTTTATTGGGAAAGAGCTGACAGGGTTAAGCGCGATAGCCACCCGTGGTGGATAACTCGATATCTCGATTGTCGACATGGGATAGGGCGGCATTAGCCGGCGCTGGGATGCGCGCGCAGCGGCGTCGCGCGGAGGGCATCAAATCGCCTGCGGAGGGCGCTCGGTCCGCGCGCGTTCGTACTCCGCCGCGACGTCACTCGGCATCGACGCGACTCCTCGACGGCGACGGGAGGCTCAGTGTGACGTTGATGCTCGGTCACTGACCGATAGCCCCGATCGGATCGACCACGGCTGCCGTGATCGGCCAGCCCGTAGTCCTAGCACCAGGTAGCCCCGGCCCTCGTACCGTGACACCCAGCAATATCCCGCCGCGATACACCACCGCTTATTCTGTGTCCGAATTTAATTTGTTCTTTATTGTTTTTGGTGGTTATTGTTTTCCAAAATGTGTTTTCATCGAATTAAAATTACACGGTTGGCCCGTGTGAGTCGTGAGTTATGAACGGCGTAATTCGATGTAAGTTTTTATGGACTGTTTCAAATGTCTTGATTGTTTCTTACATTAAATATTTGAAAGTTGATAATATTATTTGACTAATGAAATAAATCTATTCTTAAATATTTCTAAACGCCTTATAAGCATGTTTTTCCACTCACTTGCTTTTGGTTTTTGTATCTGTTTCCATTTTTATCTTTCTTAAATTATGAAACTGAAATCTTCTTTTATAAGAATAACCTACCTACAATGTACTTAAACATCTGCATGATTTGTTACATTCTTTATCATTTTATCCATACATATTTTGAATAGGTCTATGAGATTAGAACTAAAATTTCTCCTTTCATTTGTATGTGATGTAAAAGAACTCTTTTCGAAATCATCGACCTTATTTTCATTGCAAATAGACGCAATCGAGATTTATGTAACCTGAATATTGCTAAAAGACTTTGCTTAACTCTACGTCGGTTTCATCATCTCTTTTCCAATTAACTCATCAAAAGCTTCTACGTACTTTATCAATTATATAACATCCCTAACTATTCGACGGTAACAGATCGTACTAGTTTTAGTACTTGTTTTTGTGTCCTAGACGCACTGCACTTCTTCTATTGAATATAACTGACGGAATGACCAATCACCTGTCAAATATACAGACATCAAGCATCCTAGGACTTCTACATCTGAAATTTGAGGCAGCACGAGACGCGTGAAACGTTTACCTAATGATAAGTGAGACGCCTACTCATATACATAACAGTGCCATAATGTAGATGGATGTAGTTATGCAAAATAGACCCAACCCGCAGAAACTGTTTTTGCTTTATCTTTATTAATATTGTCTACATGGCATATACGCTTGTGATAAAAATACCCAAACCGCAAAACAACTTTTTTAATGTACAGAACACAGGTGTGAAACACACCAATAATAACAGTACGTAGTAATAGATATTAAAATATACTGTTGTTGTATTAATTATAAATATGAAATGTCCCCTTATTTCTACACGGAATAGAAAATTCTTCCTAAAACCCATAATTACCGACCGATAATTACCGAATTAACTGACTTCTCTTGTTAATCACAAGAAAGCTATTCCTATTGATGGAGCAGATAAATATAGATAAAGATTCGGTGATATAAAGACTATATCTAAATAAAACGGTGTTGCCTACGTCATTTAGATAAAACATTATATTAAAAAAATGTTCAACAGTTATTTCCATTTTGAAATATTGATATGCATTTATGTATATGTCAGTTTTCATTAAAAAAATAGATGATTTAAAACCAAAGAAACATTTAAAGTTATCATCATCATCATCTCAGCCATATGACGTCCACTACTAAACATAGGCCTCCCCAATTGAAGTTATACAAAAGTAAAAATAATTTATTATATCCGAACAGTTTATATGTCTTAAGGAAACCGCGCTCATATTCGAGATTAAAAGAGGTAACTAGTAAATCAATGTTGAAGTGTTTTACACGGGAAAACCGCGGCCATATCTTACTTCTGGCGTTTTATGCCAGCCGTAACTTTAAAACTAAATGTTCGATTTCAATTTGTAATTTCAAGCCTACATAATTTGTTATATAGTATGAAAAAGACATTGGTTATATTTTGAATAACAAAATCAAATCGATTAATAATAGGTTGGGGAAAAAGTCTTTTCGTATTTTTGTATGAAAAGTCAAGACATTTTTTTCAAAGTTTATTTACATTTATTTACAATATATATGTACCGTTTTGTTGAATAACTTTCTGCCATTTTGTGGGCAGAGACATTATCCCGTTACTGTAGAAACTTTGGGACTTCTGATCAAAAAAACGGGACAAATAGTTTTGGCAGTCCTCTCTTGAGGTCAACCTTACAGAACCTAAAGAATTCTGCAGAGACCGAAACAGGTGAAAATCTGAAGGCGCAAGGTCAGGGCTATATGGTGGATGCACTAGGACCTCCCAGTCGAACTCTCTTAATTTTTGCTGAGTGGCTAAAGATGTGTGTGGTCTAGCGTTATCGTGATGAAAGACCACACCCTTCCTGTTGATCAATTCCGGCCGTTTTCTCTCGACTGCTTCCTTTAATCTCATCAGTTGCTGGCAGTAAAGATCAGAATCGATGGTTTTGCCGGGCGGTAAAAGCTCATAATAAACAATGCCCTTCCAATCCCACCATACACACAGCATCACCTTATTTCGTGTTAGGCCAGGTTTGGCCACAGTCTGTGAAGCCTGGCCAACTTTCGACCACGACCTTTTTCGCACGTTCTTGTCGTACGTGATCCACTTTTCATCGCCAGTTATCAATCTCTTCAAAAACGGCTCGGTTTCATTACGTCTCAATAATGAATCGCAAATGAGTACACGGTTCATTAAGTTTCTTTGAGTGAGCTCGTGTGGCACCCAAATATCGAGCTTTTTTCTATAACCAGCTTTCTTCAAATGGGTCAAAACTGTTTTGTGGTCAATTCCCAGTTCTTCAGCTGCATCGTAACTACTAATATGCCGATCTTGCTCCACTCTTTCAAAAATGGCGTCCATTTTATTCGTAACAGGGCGACCAGAGCGAGGTGCATCTTTAACATCAAAATTTCCGGACTGAAAACGTTTGAACCAAATTTGTGCTACTCTTACTGACACTGCATCAGGTCCATAAACATCACAAATTTTTTTCACTGCTTGAGTTGCATTTTTGCCTTTTTTATAATAAAATTTTAAAATGTATCGAATTTTTTCATTAGATTCACTCATTTTTACGGAGAGAAAAACAAATGAAAAATAGCGGGAAACAACTTTTTTTTATTTTTTTCTTTTCTTTATAATGGAACCTTTTTAATGTTACCAAAACCAGCCAGACACAAATAGTACAGTCAAAAAAATTTTATAATAAGTTTATACCTACGTTATGCGAAAAGACTTTTTCCCCGACCTAATATGTAGTTTCAACAGCGCACGCCCATTAATGATTTTTATAAACCAATTAAAGACAACTTGATTATTAAACAGGAAGATCTCTAATTTAAGTGTTCAAATAATAAATAAATAAATAATAAATCGTTTAAGTAATTCTGAGATTTGCAATACACAAAATCTAATCTTTTCTCCTTATTTAAAAGTATGAATTATCATATGACATTATTAAATGATAAATTTTATTGTTAACAAATACTTACTTTCATAAGCGAGATCAAAACGATTGCATTTTCGATCATTCTTATCAATATGACTTATTTTAAGTATTAGTTGGTTGAAACGCTAAGGATCAAAAACAATATTTATATACATAATATATTTATATTTTAAAAATAGGCAATAGGCTCGCCAACCGTGAAACCTGAGGGCTTTCAATATGACCCTGCCTACCCTTTCGGGGAAACAGGCGTGATTGTATGTACTTATATTTTAAATATATAGTAATTTAAAAATGACCGGGTTTGTTAGCGCTCCTTGGGGGGCCGTTCAGCAGTGGATAGCAATCGCCTGATAAAAAAAGATATTATTAGATATTTTGGTCAGACTAGCAATGGGACTTTCTTGCTAAGTCTTCGCTATTTGTCTGTCAACAGGCTGTATGAAACTAATAAACTGTATATGGTAGACATTTGAAAAGTGATTATTTTAGAATTTATATAATTTTTATATTTTTCCATGCTTGCTTGGAAAAAAATTAAATTCGTATAAATTTCAATGAATTCATCATATAGAGTTGAATGCGGGTAATTATAAAAGTTTAAATATTGATTCTTTTCGTTTATCTATTATCGGTCTGAAATATTATAGCATGCCACATATGCATTGTTGCCTGACAATAACAATTATCGTCATTATACTGATTTGACTGTACTTTGTTTATGTGTGTTTTCAAAATAAAAACAGTCGCCAAAGAATCGCTTCATCAGCAGAAAACTTTTCCGGATTTTCTATTTTTAAATTTTGAACTCGTTTCCGAAATAGATATGATCTGAACAATACTTATATCTACTTACTTCTGTTGATCATAACAAAACATGCAACATCAAACATTACCACAATCACAGTAATTAAACAAATTTCTTAGAAAAGTAAAGGGTAATAACAAAATGATTGCGAAGACAGCGTTGATGTCATCAGATCCTTTTTGTTTGAAAAAAACCTTTTTACTTTAATTAATAAAATAATGGCGTATTAATAATGATGGTCAAAACGAAGTTCTTAATTTCGCTAATTACTCTGGAGTTACATAATAGACAGTATCACCAGTTGGAACACAAAATGTTAACAAATTTTAATAATGATC
The DNA here is from genome assembly GCA_949126915.1 of Musotima nitidalis. Taxonomy (NCBI): domain Eukaryota; kingdom Metazoa; phylum Arthropoda; class Insecta; order Lepidoptera; family Crambidae; genus Musotima; species Musotima nitidalis. The sequence continues at coordinate 9,912,519 of OX421418.1, read as the reverse complement.
ATAAGCATTATTTTTTTTTCATATTATTATACAAAGGTCACAAAATATTTAAGTATATTGTATGTAGTCCACATATATTCAACTCTATATATATAAACTAAATACTATTTATAATTAGCTATGCATAAATAAAACACCAAACTGAGGCCCTTGTATTTAGAATATTTTAATTTTTAGAACCATTTTCAAATAATGATAATAATATATTTACGGTAAAAAATTTATATTACATATTTTTTTGTTATAAACAAACATTGTCAACATTAAAAAGACCAATATTTTGATATAATTGAGGTTATGTTCAGAATTATATAGCGGATTGATAACTAATTTTGCAACACTTCAAATCAATTTCCAATCAACTAAAGATAGTGTAAAATAATGGGTCAAGTACCCACCTTGATGGATTACCACATTTATTAAAAACATGATAAAAAGCATTTTTTTTAAACTATTGAAACTACGGTTTTGCTACATACAGTACATATATAATAAAATAATAATAAAATTGTGGAATCAGTAAAAACGTATTTAACCAGAATATTTTCAATGTCATACTCTCTTTACCTTTTATTAGCACTGTTGTTTTACGTTATAGGATAAGATATTGAGTAAAATTTGTTACCCATAGACATACATACAATCACGCCTGTTTCCCCAAAGGGGTAGGCAGAGGCATATTATACGCCCACATTTCCCCGATTTTACTGACTGTGGGTCGTAATAGGTGGCGAGCCTATTACCGCCTTGTTACCCATGTCTTCATTTTAACCCTTCAAGCCACAGTATTCAGACTCAATTGAAATATCATTGTTTCCTATCTCCCGGCCGTCGTACGCCATCTTAAAAACGAACTCGGAACAACGAAGATATTCGGTGCTTATATTTTTAGATACTATCGAATTCAAATCTAAATTTACAGTAAATCATAAATGAAATTAAAACTTATAAAGCCATATGGTACGCCTTCTATTACGTTGTGAGCCCATACTTCCCTGGGAGAACCTGCCGCGCAGCTCTTCACATCAATTAGCTTCGACTTGTTCTCGCAATTATGTGCTCAAACTAAATTGCTCCAAGATTCGTCGATCGTTAATGGTTCGTCTAAGTTTCCATGACACATGACGGCATCTTGTCGTGGCATGTTTGTGTTCTCACGCTGTTATCTATCATAATTTAGTCGACTCATTCACATCAGATTCATGTAAAAATGAGTGACAGTGTGGTGTCGTGGGCCATGATGCGGTGCGCACCGCCTAATGTGCTCCGTTAATGCGCCGGTGGCCCGACTAGAGAACAATTTCCGGGCCAGCCCCTGCCTTGCTGTCATTAAGCACTAGAAACAATTCACTGACCACTATTATCATTACTGCTACCGTTATTATGTAGTGGCTTCATTGATTTCCTAATTGTATCTACTTATAGGACACCAGCGGTGTCGTCCGTGTGGGAACTGTTTGTGCTCTGTGTCTTCAAATCTCTACACAAATTTTAAAGTTACTAAACCTTTATTAATAGATGTTTTGTCTAGTCATATTAAACAAACTGTTTACGAGTAAATCCTTTCCGAATTACAAACAAAATAAGTTATAAAATCGTTTGAAAGCTCGAAAAACGTTTTACTTAACTTTTATTTATCTCTGCAAGCTGCGAGAGACAAACTCAACTCGCTGACAGATGCAGAGCTAATGACAAATTAACCGTTAAAAACTCGCGGAAAGGCAATGGCGGAGAGAAAAAACCATGAGAATAAAAAGCTGCGAGTCGCCGCTTTTATCTCAGGGCGTGTTTTGCGAAGACAGCGTTTGTTTTGATGAGGAGAGCAGTCCGCTGGACGGCGCTGCCTGTCGGCTCCAATCATCGCGCTCTCGCCGAAATCGTTTGATCTCAGTCTTTAAAATATATCCCTCTAATATAGTAGGTGCTTATAAAAGTGACGTGCGCGGTTTGCTATTTTCATGCTTCCGTTGCCAGACGATGGTATTTTTTTAGGTTTTATGAAATACTGTGCGTGATTGCATAACTCAAAGTCGCGATATATAACATCGTCATAGAGTCAAATTGTAAAAGACTAGTCTTATTTATAACAACAAAACTATAAATCAATTTTGATGAATAATCTGATAAATAAATAACTGTTATAAAAATAATGTTTTCGGTCGCGTGTCTAAATATAATTCTCCAGTAATATCAAAGGCATTTTTGGAGGAAGCTGTAAAATAAAATCTGCGATTGAAGTGAGAGCCTCATCGATTTTACATAAGGAAGTAAGTAGGCACCTAAGACCTCGAGCGGGTTTTTCGGGTTACGTACTTCACTGAAACAGGAAATTTAATTTAATCCCTTGCAAGCTAGCTGAGATAGCTGCTCTGTGCATGGTGTTTAGTTCCAAAGTATGATAAAACGACGTGACTTTAAAATATTGATTAGGATCAAGTAACTTTATATCTTCGTGATAGAAGCCAAGAAATATTCTGTAATGTAAAATAAGCATAATAAGAATAAAAAGCTGTCATGACGTGTCCAGTATATGAATTCGATTTGCACGCGAGCGCAGATTGCTCCCACGATAATTACAGTAAATATGGTTGTGGCAAATCATACGTTCCGAAATGAGGCATAAAATGTTAGAGTCTGCCGGCTTGGGAACGAGACATGCGTAATTACCCGGCGAGAATGCGGCCGGACCCGCGGCGGGCCGGCTCAACTACGGATAAAGTGCTCTATGCCACCCTCAACTCGTTAATTACACTTACAAACTTAATATACACGTTACAAATTCAACGGCGAACTCAAAACAACCCCCACAATTCGAAACCGTGCCCGAAGGAGTGCTTTTAATGATTTTTCTTCGAACAAAGAGTGGTGATGTGCCGGTTTCCTCGGGGCATCTATTAAACGTGCAGGAATCGCTTCCCACAGGCCGCTCTCGGCTCGTCACGGAATCAATATCGTCTTTTATCTTAAACGTGCTCCACATACACAGCTCTCACACTCCAAATACCCGCTAACTAAAGGTAATAAATGAACAAATATACCGTGATACGATAATTAATCTAAATTTCTTAGCTCCTTCACGTATTTGTTCGCGCGTTCTAAAGCTCGGAAGATTTAATTAATTTCCACTTTAGACTATCAATTACTTGTTTGAGCCTTACATTCCTATGCGTTTATAATATTCATAATATACCGAGTACTAATTTAGACAAGCAAAACATGTATATGTTTAGTCTGTAACAGTAAGAGTGGCTTTACGTGCTTGTTGAGTATAAGCAAAACTCAAAAAGGAAATAATATTTATGTAAATCAAAGCTTCGTAACACTAAAGGTTCACTATACACGTGTATGCAAACGAAAACTGGAAACTAATTCTATGACACTTTTTTTGTCAAAACTCCGAACTGCCACGCCAATTAAAATAGCTGAGTATTTTTTGTAGGGCAACCTAGTGTAGTGGCTGACGGATGCCGAAATTTATTTGAGCCAGGAGCTAAGATTAATACGGTCGGAACGGACGGGCGCCTTGTTAATGTTCGTGTAAATACACTGGCTAAAACGTGTTTATTAGTTAACTGCTACACAGGCCACACTGCTCATAAAACTCAAACAACACCGAGTAATTGTTCTGTTTCAAGCGGCAGTGCTGCATTAAAAGCTGTCTTAACATGCGAGTTACTTAAATAAAACCGTTAGAAGATGGTGAGATCACACGAGGGCTGGCGTTCTCGCTACAGCTATAGATAGCAGTGGCTTACCGCGGGTATAGCACACTTTGTAACTACCCAGGCCGTTCGTAAATGCAAGTTCAAGTGCAAGAACATGGCTTGCCATCTCGCAGGCCGTATATCAATCCGGTCAGGAATACATCACTCGCAATGTTCCATGGGAAAACGATGCGGCTCACTTCACTTCCTACACACCATAATAAGCTACAACCATGTACGCTACTCGCTGTTTGTCTCGAAATTCACTATCTAACAACAATCTAATGTCTTTATAGCAGTAAATAAGTGGTTGTTTGAAATATAAAGTGATTACGTGGGAGATTCGGCGCGTTATTACAGCTTTTGCTCCATATTCAAAATGTTTCTTCAACATCTTTAAATCTATATCTGCATCGAACTGTTACGAAAATGAAAAAGCTAAAATAAAAACAGTGCCTAAGAAGTGCTATTTCTCATTTCATTACTATAAATTATCTATAGAAAAGCTACCGTGACTGTTTTATCAAAGTCCGCTCGCTTTAAGTATGGCGATTACTTATTCAAATGATCCACGTTTAAGTTCGTCCTTAGAAAGAAGTTCGTTCACAAAGCGAATTTCGTCCTAACTCGACGAAAATTCACTTCGTGTCTCTCGATAGACGGCGTTCGGGCGACACAAAACAAAGTTTTGTCACAGGGGCTTTAAATTCCCTAATGTTTGTCAAAACATACTTAAACCTGTCAGGAGGCGCTTAAATCAATTTATAATACAGGTACTCGGAGACACTTTGGCAACGAGCATGTTTACCCGCATGTATGTATGTAAATCTTGCGTTCGTTGCTTCTTCAAAAAGCCGTATGGAAAACGCTAAGCCTCTTTCACATTCTTATTCCTTATCCTTGTGGGATAATTCGAGCCCATAGGACAGGTTTTTACATAATTTCGCGGCGGCCCTTTACCATTCGCAATACGCCTTTGCGGAATCAAATTATTTGTGTATACATTTATTGGTCACACAGGAACGGGCGCCGCCAAATTAGTAAACATTCAATAAATCACGCGCGTAACACAATTTCGACGATCGTAAATAAAAATTTGAGCAAAGGGTAACGAGTTTTGAAAACAAATATTTTAGAGAACAAAAAGGGTTACGTGTGTACGCCTCATGTTTGTCGTGAACAATGTATATTGGGGTAATTGTTTGACATGCAAAACAGTGCGGATCAGCCGGCTCCGCTGGAGGGGGACGGCTCGGTCTTTGAACTATCACTGCGCGACACCCAGCGCTTTGTATAATAAATCCATGCAGATCTTATTATTTGCATATAACGTAGGTAATAGTTTTATAATACTGTGTACTCAGCTCATATCTCTGAGAAATTATTTTGTTGCAATGTGTACACACACATGCTTTCAAAATACAAATATTTTCTTTGCAACGAAAGAAAAATAGTCCCACGTGAACTGGCACTTACCATCGATTGTAATTCGAAGGAGCCGTGCTCGCCGACCCGACCCTCATCCTTCCGATAATCGTATCGATTAAATGCTTTCTCTTTCCTATCCTGAACTTCAAATATTAGCACATTGTTTCCTGTGCATTATTTTTGTGTTGTCTTACATATCTTCTATAGGTTTTTGCATGTTAATACATGAAATACCTTGGTACATAAAATACCATTCCAAAATACTTAAATATTTAATCGCATGTCTATTCATGATTTATAAAGAAAAAAAATACAATTTATCATTTTCTGCACCGACAAAAAAAATTGAAAGACATTTAGTTGAAGCGGCAGAACGTAAAGGACTCCCCACGATTGTGCTGCCCAAAAAAACTGTTATTCACACTTTACAACAGTTGTTCTTATAAAGCACAATAGAAAATTTAACCGCATCAAGTTGAACTCGGGCATGCTCCGAGAACTCGAAGCTTCACGTTCGGTTGCGTCGTCTTTATGCACTATGTGGTCCCTGCGCATGGTTCGTGTTTTTTGTTCGTCCGTCTAATAACTCAGCAAGCTTTGATGGCACCTCTACATGGGCGCAAAAAACGACAAAAGCTCAAGCGTAAGGTTCCCGAGCCGAGGGTCGGGGCACTCGGGGCGCGGGATCGCTCAGTCGACAGTCGGCCGGTGCCTCGACTGTGCGTGTTCATTTCTCACGACTACGCGCTACAAATAAACACGCTAACGTCAACATTCTCATTACAGAAACAAACAAAAGTGTTTTGGATATGTTTAAACCGTAAATGATAGTGAATTTATATAAAAGTGAACGTTATAAGTGCTAGTAACAATGTAATTGATAAAAGTTGACGTTTAAGTGAGATGTTGGGTCGGGAGACCGTTTAGTGAAGTGGACTGTTGTACAAAGGATCATACAGCAGGATGACTATGAAATCACTGAAGTACTGCGAGCGGGACGACATGATGGAGGGGTTCAGCCCCGTGCCGCCGCCGCTACCGCGCCGTCAGCCCGTCAGGAACATCTACGCGGAACCCTTCGTCGACCCTAGGTAAGCTTTCTTTTCCACTCTTCACGGTTACTAACCTCTTTATCATAAGTTATCACAATCCAATTCGAAGGAGTGCGTAGGTAAGCCAATACATTTAAAGAATTACCAATATTATAATTGATTTAAAATATGATTTCACTGTATCGCCGATAAAAAAAATTATTCTGCTCCAACCCCATAAGCTTTTTTCAGAAACGACTAGTGCTTGACTTGAAGTATGAGTGGTAATAAAAAGTAGGTGAATGTTCCTTCTCACCGATTAACAATCTCAAAGAAGCAATAGGTCGGCTGTAGTTCGAAAGATCATCACTGAGTCATCTATAACGGAAATCTTGCTGTACCGATAAGAAAACGCGACAACTAAGTATAGGAGTGTACTTTCTCCGATACTTAGATGCGGCGTTAGTACAAACAAATACAAGATTTAATTGTTTTAAACATTATCACATCGAGCAGTAGTCTGATAAAGCATGGATAAGGCATAAGCATTGGAGCCAACGGCGCCCATAAATTACCGAGCTTTTGATGAAGCCGACTACATTGAAAGCTCGCCGCGGAACAAACGCCTATAATCACCCGGAAAATATGCCAAACAACAACGCGATGCCGTTCAAAGGCTTCTCATAGGCATATAAATTAACCGCAAGAGCCCTTTTCTTTTATTTCAAAGCACAAGCAATTAATGTTGCTATATCAAAGAACATTAAACGAGCTTTACGTTAAAAAAGATCTGACGCAAAAGTATGGGATATCTTGTCCAGTTTAAACATTTCCCTTTATCTATAGATCATGTTTAATTTCATAACGTTTATAATGTTCGAATTAATGATGAGTATCTTCAAAACATCGGTCTACAAACATTTCGTGCGTCTTCATAAAAAAATTTTAACTGACTGATGTACTGAGTGATTGCTACTGTAAGTAAGTACACAAAACTTCCTTTAATATTATTGAATGTATTTGTTCACAAACAATATAAAAGCGGAAATATAAGAAAATGAATCTGGAAGATACGAGGAAAATACCCAATTGAATTGACTAGTTGAATCAGTCGGCGGCACTTGTTTACTTACCGACCCCAACTGCTTACCCGCCCCTCATGTAGCCACTCTCAAAGTAATAACAAAAAGAGCCTGAAGCCAGAAAACATCTATTTCATATTGCAAGGCTACATAAACATTGAGGTATAAAGCCCTTGCAAACCTCTGAAGACCGCAGCGCGTTATTAAAACAGAGAACTAATTCCACGCTTCTTATTTGGGAGGTCCTTGGGGGATTCGGTTGGGTTTCTTACGGTTACTTCTGTGATTCCGAAGTGCTTTTGGGTTATGTAGATGTTATGTGAGGCAGCAGGCCATTAGCGAGACCATAGACTGTTATGGTCTAGGGTTCAAATCTTGGTCGCACACTTATGACTTTTTGAAGTCATGTGTATAATTATCGCCGGCTTCGTGCCTCGAGAAGCACGTTTAGCCGCCTGTTCCCAGCTGTCTAATATCCTGATAGCTGGTTGAACCACAATAAATAAATATTTTCTGACAATTACACCAATTATTTAGTTCCAATATAAGTATCATTAAGAACTTTTGTTATTGATACTAAATAACGGTTTTATTTTTGTAAATTTACGTAGAAAAACACCCAGACCAGAACAAATATTCATGTGAATGCACACGATCATGTGGGAATCGAACCCACGACCTCAGGAGCGGAGTGCGGGTATACTCGCCACTACGCCATATTGGTTGCGTAAGACGACAGTCGCTCCGTGTAATAACGGAAACTCAGCAAAATTTGGTTCTGAATTCTCTGGGTCCATAGCGTAAGTCTTTGGCACAAATGAAATAAATACATGTATCATGTGTTTATGACTTCTGTAGGTTTCCGAAGTGCTTTTAGTTGGGTTATGTAGATGTTATGTGTGTTAATGGGCCGTGGACTAGATAGAGGCAAACGGATGCACGGGTCTATGTGGTGCGCTATAAATCACATTTTTATACTTGGCACACGTCCGCGCGGCGGCGGGGCGCCGTTACTGCCATCTGTGCCACCCCCAATCGCCGCTCAACTTAATTTCGACAGATCCGAGAGTGAATCCCTACTATTAATATTGCAATATCGGTACAAAATGGCTTGGTCGTTGCGGATAGGAAGTATGCCGTGATTCACATTGTCCATGCACGTTTCGTACTAAATTATTTATAGAGCTTTTAGTGCAGGTCAAATTGAATTGATTTATACCGTTATTATTGTGTTTGTGAGAGAAGTTTATTGACATCCACAGATGTCTTATTTATTTATCTGCCTATCACTTTTTTAGACGCCTTGTAAATTCAAAACTAGAACATGTCAAACCCATTTTTAATATTTTTTTTAACCTCTGGTGACGTGACGACTCAGTCCCAATTGACGCTATATCCATAAGCTACTACCGACTTAATATATACCAATATACCGTATTAGTACGTAGACGCGTTATTTTTATAAATCTATCGTATATCGACAATATGTTCTTTAAGTTTTTTAATTATATTAAAATTAAACCAGAAAAAAGATCCCTATCTCAATACCACTTATTACCGGAATAGGTACATCGTTATTCTACTTGACTAGATTAATAGTGGCAATTTGATATGGTAGAGTGGTGATCTGTAACAGAAAAACTATTTGGGCATGTCAGCCAGTAAAGAATGTAATTTCCTATACAATGTGTTAACAAGAGCCGTACAAGGCAGCTATAATATGTCGGTTAAGTGCACGCAACAATGGGGAATAGATAGCATCGCGAGGCGCCCTTGTGCAAGCACCGAGCTTCGCCACGCTCCGCGGAAACCGCTGTAACGAACCCCTAGACTATGTTTCTAATTCACTTGCATGATTTCCCCGAATATAGAAAAAATGTCTTTAAACTTACTACGTAATAAGAAGAACACGAAAAATAATATAAAGTCACACGAAAATCTGAGTCTTAAATTTTTTTTAAAACTAGGTATACATAATGTATGTCTACTGTAGTTTTAACATACGACTTAAAAACTATATACCTATGAATTATTGAATAGTGCCCATCGCTAAATCAGCGTTGATAAAGTTAACATTTTCAAGTCATGCTTTAATCCCACGGAAATAAAAAATATCACTTTTTATTACAAGTAGTCTATGTATATGCCGAAATGCTCTCTTTAGACTTCAGTGACTCACAATTAACGTAAAGTGGCTAAACCTGTAGCCTAAAAGTCAAAAACAGTATTTGAGCTGGCACAACTGGCAATATCAAAGTCACGCAAGCGCACTAGAATATTCCACAATGTCGCTAACGACAAAAACTTGATGTTATCAGACGCTCATAACAAGACGCAGTGTAACAAAGAGAAACAAAAAAAAACGTTATAACAATGACGTGGCTGGGACTGGATTGTGATAAATGTTTTTAGGCGAATACGACATTTTTTTCCTAAATTATATTTTATCGAATCAGAACAATTTCTTTTTTCAATAACACAATAATATTGATAACATATATTTATTTTTAAATCGCGCGCTTGGTTTTAAATTTTTATAGGAGCTCTATTGAGCCTAACTTGAATAAACGATATTGACTTTGAAAAAAGAAAATCCTAGTTTTCTTTTTCTTATCTTTTATTTATATATAATGACTATATCCTGCCTGATTATTATTGAGCAGTCGACGCAGTCTGAAAAAAATTAAGAAGCTTCATACCGTGAAATAAGCACGGTATAAAGCGCCCCTCTTAAAAGACCCGGGTTTATAGGAACTAGGAAACACAAGAGCCGGCAGCGAATTCCAGAGCTTGTTGGTCTAACACGGGATTTATATTTATAGAATTTATAAATAGCAAACAAAGTTGAAAATCCATACATTTTAATTGTCTCAGTGATTCACGAGGACAAAGAGTCCACTTTACTTTAATCTCTACTAAAGCCTTGAATATTTATCTTTATTATCATCTATGCGCCAAATTACTTTGATATACGCTCAACAAACTACAGATGACACTTTCAGACTGATTGCAAATATTGGTCGTATATGAAGCCGGGAAGTTCACCGGAGCAAGAAATTATTTCCATACGTCCCGGACAACGCAAACACCGCTCACCCATCAAACTCCAACTCAAACTGGCAACTTTGTTAATAGCGTTTAGACGATCGTACCCAAAGCAAACGTGGGGAATAAGCTTGGCTTTGTTCAACTACCGATTCATATTAGCTATATCGTCTAATTAATTTACGATCTTAGATTATGCATTAGCGTCTACCCTCAATTAGACTAATCAATCAATTTCTGCACCGATTAGTCTATTGTTGCTGCGGCATCGTGTCTTTATTGTACTAATACTGCAATGCATTTGGCATTTACTTGATTTAGAAAATCAAATGAACATTATGTATTGAAAACAGTTTAACAGTAATACTCAAAGGACATGAACACGACAGCAACGATCTTAAAAATATCTTAATGCCCTAACTCTAAGATTTCATAAAATTATTCGATCAGCTTACGCGCACTAGAGTTTTATTTTAGGCCTATGTTAAATTCGGCGTAGATCATCCACTTATTTTCAAAATAGCCAATCGTAGCGAACAAGATCTATAAAGTACCTCTCACAGCGCCTTAAAAGCGATATAAGCTCCTTTTCATACCTCTTAGTCTCAATAGTACAAAGCACTGTCGATTTTTAAGGCTCATGGCTTATTAATAGTTCATATAATTAGAGGAAACGCCCCATCAAGCCAGCACCACATGCACTCTTGTGCACTATGAAAGGGGCACTGCATAACATCGGCGTTCACTTCAAACCAATCGTGCCCCGCCACAGGAAGTTCAATTATCTTCCTTTAACTCTAATACATAATGTCGACACAATCATTTCATTAAACTGAATCTTGCTACTTCAATCGTTGATAATTGACTCGATCAAAGGCACCAATTACTCTGCGTCATCTGTCTTATATTCACTATTATATGTCTGTTTATTGTGTTCATCGCGTTCATTAAATTGTTAAAGTTTTATATTAAGCTGTACACCATTTAACCGTTGAAAACGTATTTCACTAGACACAATTAAACTCGTCTGAATGAAGTCTAGAGACTAATGGAACACGAACGGCACAGCGTAGTTTCCATGGACATTTCGTGATTAAATACTTAACCGCGCGTCAATCAGACCAGGTTTGTTTATAACGTCAGGTTGAAATAACGGATCTATAGTTATCGAAATGCCCCTTTGTATGGAGGATTTATCAAACTGGCCACAAAGCGCATTAATAATGTATGACATTTCGTCAGGCACAAAGGATTATCCAGGTTCATCCACAACGGAACACTGTCACAAAGTTGGACATAAATCGTTCACGACGACGCCGATTGGAATTCAACTCTGAGTTATCGCCGTGCTCCCATAATCTCCTGCCGACTATGATTCTTAACAAGAATCTCTCAACGTTTGTAAACAAACCACTTTTCTTTTTGAATAACGCACTCGACAATGTGAGGGCACCGACACAATAGCGAAGCTGTAATAGTTTCCGTTTTGAATAAGAGATGTCTATTGTCTCCTTTCAATATTGATTAACTTTCAAATACACAGTGCCTGCTGATACTTTCTGATAGAAATTGTTTTCGTTATTTTTTTCTTTGGAACTATATTTGTCAATACTACTTTACCTGAATACTAATACATATTTATTTTAATAAAATGTATGTTCTATTGTATTCTACCTATGTAAGAATAATTTATCTTCCCGTTTATATTAACTCACTGAGATTTAGGCGTCGAGAAAGTTCATTGAACGCAGTTTGGATATTGATGAGTATCTCATAATAGAATTTCATATTCCATCATCTGTAGAGACAGCGCGTATTGGATCAGTGACGTTCCTGACAGTGATACGCACAGTATTGACCGAGTGACGTCAGATAAACTCATTTCGGTGAGACATGAGCTCCCAGTTTGCCGGACGCTTAATGCGATAGGGTATTTTAACCTTACTCGTTTTAAAATAAACAAACTGCCATCCGAATAAATAGAAGGCTGGGTTTGACACTACCACCTATAAATAACAGTAATGAATAGGCGACTGGCATTCCCGCAGTAATATGTAATGTCGACGTTTCCTCGCGTGGATTTATACCTCTCCTTATTTGAATATATTATAATTCAGAAGGACATTCTTCCTCGATTCAAAATATTAAAGAAGATTTTAACGTTATCCATATTAACTTAAGAGTAATTGTGATATATTTTTACAGGATGTCATTAACAATATAAACTATGAACTATTTCGTGAAATATTTTTCGATCATATGTAAGACTTATGTTTGTGTAGCATTGTGTGCAATATAGTAGTCCATGTACAGTTTATTAAGCATGTTTGGAAGTCGAGAACACATATTTGGTGAGAGCCGGCCAAACAGTGGACCACACAGGAGGACTCCATTTGTCTGAGTCCTATATTCTCTGAGAGATAACAAACGCGCTCGCTGCTCTCAGCTGCACTTATCTAAACACTTAACTCGCGCCATACACAAACAAAGCTTCGCCCTAACTCACTTTTTACCACGAAACGCCTTTTCTTTTTACCCTTTAGGGCTTCGCGGTACTGCGAGCTTTGCGTGCCGAGTGCCTTTGTTTGTGTCCGGAAACTCATGCATTTTGCCGCAATGTGCAACTAAGGAGAGAGACACGACGTTGCTTCAAGAATGTCCTTTTCATTAAATTTACCGCACTTAAGTATTTCTGTGATAAAAACAGAAGGCGCATTGAGAGTCAGAGAATTTCTACATGGTATAAGGTGCCCGTGCGTTTATGGAACGTAGCCCATTACTCGAAGCAACAAAAAACCTTTTAGGACAAGTACCCAAATAGAAAAAGAAACTAACACGAATCTTTTCTAATAACAGTTTTGGTCTTGTCCAAGGTACACGTCATCGGGCGTGACTAACGAATGGCTCGCCCTACAGACCCTAAATTCAGAGTCGTAAGTATCAGTGACACGACAGCGCCGTAGCCCGGTATCTCCGAAGGCTGCCGAACATTACCATAACTCTAACCAAACATAAACGTAATTAGAGACACCAATAACGCACACACACAACTCTGGAAACACATTAATCCGCTTTGATTTGATAGGGTTAACGCTCCGAAGCGTACTTCAAACATTACGACCCTTGGGATCCTGGTACACTTTTACAATTTCGGCTGTTGTACAATAATCGTAACACTCGAGAATGGCTGCGACATGAGGTTAAAATACGATGTGCCATGCTCGCGTGGGCGATGATCATTGTCAACTCGACTTGACTTAACCATTAGCAAATATTGCGTAAAAATAATTAAAGTTATAAATAAATGTTCAATATTGATCAGAAATAACACTCTTCGTATTTGTGCAATTAAAATTACATAAACAACACACAGCATGAACCTATCTACCGATAACTGTTTTCATTGTCATACTGCCCATTCTTGAGATTCATTCATGACATTAGTGCCTTTATTAGAGCCACAATAAAAATGTCTTCTAATAAACTAAAGAGAATTATTGCGGCATTAAATTGGAAATGTTTTCTGGTAGTTTCATTATGTAACCTTTTGCGACTTAATGAGATTATTATAAACTTCACCTCATAAATATTCCAGTTCGAAACGAAAATGTAATGTGCGGCTTAAATATCACAAACGAAGCCATCAACATTTATTAGGCTGTATAGCTTAATTTCTGTTCATTGAAATTTAAGAATTCGAATTTTTAATTTGAAGCATACGCTTTGCTTTAAACGAAATAGTTTATCTCTGTGTACTTCTCTCTTTTACTCTAAGTGTGTTTGGATTCACTCATTAACTTCCAGTGAACCCATACAATTATGTGTACTCATGACAACCTGTTTGACTTCTCACAGCGAGTAAATGCCAATGGGATACGTTGATCATTAACGAACGTTACAGTCCGTGCACTAGTAAATATTCAAGCGTTTAGCAATTCAATGGGTTAGCGCAACCAAATGAGGAATTACCCTTAGAGGGGCTGCGGGCTGGTCAACCGAGAAATTATTGAACTTTACTAATGCTCCTTGGAAAAACCATTTTCAATTGCAATTGCTCGAACCTATTTGCGTGATTGTTGTTCATTACACAGTTAATAGTACGTGAACCATATCTTCTACGTTTTAATCTGTAAAGATTACATAATTTTTATATGTTAAAAAGTATTTTGATAAAATGTTTGGCTTATATTTAGGCAGGTAATAATTTCCTCGAGAATTTGTCAGCCGATTAAGAACGGTGATATCCAGTAATACATTAAGAAGTTGGAAAGTTGCCACGCTGTGATTATCCACATGCAAATTGTAATACCTACCCTTTAAAACCAAACCATGTGACGTTTTGATTTATACAGTAGTACAGAATTGTAAATTGCGAGTTACTCGAATGACGCGATATTATACCGAAATTGAAACCGACCGTAGTAATTGATAAAATATTACAAATGGAATTGTCCTTTTAATAAATTTCACGCCCCATAGAATCGGTTATGGCCGAAAAATGTAGATGAGTGAAAATGTCAATCGATTTTAATTCAAAAGGGGGTCTCATGGAGCCGGCGGGACACGGGTAATGTAGTGCGCGCCCCTCATCTCAGTGGTTTTCTGGGCTAATGTTCAAACCTTTTTTTCCAATTTTACGAAACCATAAGCCTATAGCCCCAAGCTTAAGGTCGATATTAGCATTTTTATTTTCTACGTCGTGAAGCCAATGTGTATAGTAACATCATGAACCGCCTCATTCAAAATATGCCGTTACGGACATACCGACTCCACATGCCACTTTGTCAACCCGCCTACTATTTATAGCTATTTGGTAAGTAGTAAACATATAACATTTATATCCTTAATTGATTCACTATTAAAAGTATTTCTAATAGAAAACCTTTAGTAGCTTTATAATAATATATCTTACTTTCCCTAAGGCCTATCTGCGGAACAAATCCCCTCAGTTGCACGAAGTTATCGCATTGATCAAATTAACACAAACGCCCTTATCGATCGCTTTGAACTCGTACCTATTTGTCTTTCATTAGGCCAGATCGAGGAAACCCAGTAATGGATCCTCATTTGTATCTTCGACTGTATAAATAACGGGGCAGAGCGACAATCCGCGCTCCTCGCCGGCGCCCAAAACAAACATAATTAGAGAGATATTGTCCCGGACCGTGTTAGTTTATGACGCAGATAACCGTAGATACACATTGCTCGGACCTTTCATAACCACATAAACATTTTATCTAACAAGTTCATGTTCCACTTATCCAAACCAAAAAGCTCGAGACTACACAGCAAGATTTTGAGTTCGCGTAGTTCGTGTACAAAATCATATCGTAATACGTCTAAAGTTTCCCAGCCTTAACCGGTCTGCCGAGCATGGATATATTTCGAAAGTTGCTTATGAAAAGGCAGATGAGTTAGTCTTCTCGTGAGCATCTCATTCCGTAATCACTCGGTTCACTCAGCGTCGTATAGTCTGGAACGAATTTCGACATTAATATTCTAAATTCGTGTGGTTGATATTGTCGGCTAGCGCATTACATATACAGTGTAGGTATCCGGGCGGGAATAGATACAGATAGTTTGATTAGCGGTAATAGCTATCTCGATCCGGCTTATGCGAACACTGGCCAGCCGAGAAACTTCGTAGACAGTACCTATATCAATATACGCTTAATAGCTAACACAATCCATTATCGGAAGTGGTGAGACCGGTGAGGGTAGAATGCGATAAAAAAAAATTCAATCAGCCAACCGCCGAAAAATATTTACAATGTAACCCGAGGCAGGCAGGCGGGAGGACAATATTGTGGAGCGGCGGAGGCGCCCGCGGCCGCTGCGCCCGTCGTCGCGCGTCGGCCGGCGCTTCTTTGTGCCGCGGCTGTCGAAATAATATTGAACTCCGAGTGAAATACGAGTGCCCGCGGTGGGACGCCTCCTGCGAAATCGTTTTTCTGCCTCCCTGAACAATACCAAGCGCTTAGTTTAGGTCCTGCGTTTCGCGGAATCGGGTCACGTCGATAGATATCTGTAAAGGTTTATATTAAGTCAAGCCACTATTTATAGAATAATAAGCGTGGGTCTTTCTAAGGGCGACCACATTACTAAATCTTGTCGGTACCATTATGACAGAATTTTATATGCAATCTTAGAACTGGTCGAATCACTATCATTGGATAGGTCGCGCCGTTTTCAATCGAGTCAGGCGTTTTCTTGGTTTATTTATTACGGTACTTAATTTGCATTCCTTTAGAATTATCATAGTAATATCTTCGGACCACAAACTCTGGCAATATAAGTGTGGAGCATACGAGCACTCCGCAATAGGTATGGAAATTGAAAATGCGCAACGGCCAGCCTGCATCGCATTACGGGTTTGTTCGACTAATGGAAAATTGTTTATCAGTATCGGGTCTGTGCGCGTGAGCACGATTATTTACGTGCGGGTCCCCGCGGTCTAGCGGCGGCTGGTAATTGGCCGCTTATGCGCTATCGCCTCCATTCATTCTGCCGATAAAACGGGCAGAGCCCCAGGCTCACCGCACTCCGCCGCGCCGACCAGCTCCATGCCACTGCATAATAAGATTACCTATCTTAGTTACTATCTCACTTGTTAACTACCTATCTCCGCACTCTTAAATAACCAACGCATCGCAACACTTAACTGTTATATATTGTATAATAATACAATCTTCTTACAACTTCTACAAGATTCTTAATAAAGAATCTAAATTAATATAATGTATATCCTATATTTCTCGCGTTAACCAATTTTCTATAATTCATGCAAACATTACATCTTGCACTGTTAATAAATTAAGTCAAATCTAGCATTTCAAAGTAATCCAGATTCGCTTGTTAAATGCAAATGTTAGAACTTCCGTCGTGTGACATATTCGTACAGAAATGATGCTTGCTAAATATAGGCGAGTGGGCGCGTCGGTACTTGCCGGAGCACGAACCGCACTCTCCCATTCATGAATCAACTTCAGCGTTACCTCACCAACGGGCTGCCAAGTGCGAGCAAATCGCCGAGCGAGACGACCAACACAAACATCACGCTACCAGAGTTATTAATAAGAGTGGAGAGTTCAATGAAACCGCCCCTGCCTAGCGCATTTAAATCGCAGTATTATTCTGCGATGCATTGCACAAAATGCGGATTTATTGGCGCAGATTACCTCTGCTCTCCGCTTAATGAGATTTAAAGCTGGTCATTGCAGAAATTAATAGCGACCAGTTACATTTTACATGTCTGTAATCCACAGATTCTAAAACGATTGTTAAACTTAATCGACTGTCAGAGATTACGTATTTTATTACTATAACATGTAATTAATGAAGCAGTAGATTAACTAAGCCGCAGACGATGCCCATTTAGAGACCCATTTTGATGAATGTTTTTAATTAATTCTTTGGGCGTGATCGGTGTCGAGTGAGCCAGCTATTTAAGTAGACAGATTCCAGGCGGGGCCGCGGCCGGCCGCACGCATGTCCGCTACTTGCTCAAATCCATTAATGCTTACTCCTAATCCTCCAACGAAACCATCTTCATTTGTACTTTATTTTTAACTTCAGCAGGAAGTAATAAGGAGCCCGATGAGTGATAATTTTATTCCGTTTTTTGTACTGAGGCGTTTATCGAGGGAGGAAATTGGCATAGCGAGGCGACGCTATTGTTACACATTTCGCTTTAAATTGGGGGCTTTCTTGAATTTACACCCATGACTTGCAGAGGGCCGCGCGAGGGACCGTCTTCAAAGCCGGGGCTACAAGTTCGTATCGATTCAGTAAACTGTTTGTTCGCCTTTATAAAACTTTAACTGTCTTATTTTCTTTAGAGGTATTTCACTCTGACATTTGAATGTAAGTATCTGGCTGCCTGAGACTTATTAGGTCTTATAATGGCTGTCCATTGTATGGCGCACGAGCTTTTACATAGGTACTTAATCTGAACTCTCAATATTATGAATCATGCGAAACAATCAACGTGGAGGAGAGTCGGTCGCTGTCTTGATTGTCTTTTGTTCCATTCAGCCCACAAGGCAATTAGTTCCTCGATATTCAAAAGTATTATTCGATAGCATTAATACAAAATGTTGTATATTAAATAAAGTCGATAAGATCTTGGGATCGAGTTCGACCCTCGTCTTGAATGCGAGGGGCGTTTAGTTGTAGGATGCTAAAAGGATAAAAAGAAAGAAGTTTTAACGCCCCGTTCATTGTTACCTAAAGAAAAGAAAAAATACTCGTTTTGCATCGGTTATTTAAATTTAAAGTTAAAAATCTTTAAATTTTTTTGTACGCTTTATAGGGTATTACTTAAACATTTATAAACGTGGTTCTTGCAATGAAAAATGTAAGAACGTTACTTAATCTTAAGCTATTACAATCCGACAGAATGGTGGTTTTTATAGTAATTATAAGTGGAATAATGTAACGATGTGACTTTAATTACCACACACAGAAACACATTTAAATTTTTTAACGTCTCATCTGCTTAGTTGCAATGCAAACGAAAGGTGGATAATGGTTAAATCCACCATTAATTCCACCTGTTATAACGACAGGTTATACAAACACATTGAAATTGCAACAAAAGGTGTTTTATCATCATATAAGCCTTATAAAGTACACTGCTGAACAATTGCCCAATAGATCACATTCTATCGGGGGTATTTGCCCATAATCACCACACTTTGGGTAGGTGGGTTGGTGATCGCAGTTCCAAGCAATGAGCAGGATGACGCTGCTGCCCATCATACCGAAGGATTTCTCTTCGTGGTTTCTGACTCCCCATTAGATGAAAGAGGGTGGCTCTATTCTAGCACAGGTTTTTATAACCTTATGCAGACAGTACATGTGCATATAGTACATGACGACGTTGCAACAACACAATTTATTAAGATATCTATGCAATTTTGCATAAATAAATTTGATATCATTTAGAACTATCTTAGTTACAGTTGTTAAACATTGTTTATTGTGTGAATTGGGCATTGTTTTCGTTCCGCAAAAAAGCATGAGTAAAAACACCATAGTGATAATTCTGCAAGATTATTGGCCTGTGACTTCTCCTTCGTGGTGTAGCAGTTTTTTATAACTTAATGTTCAAACGCAGAGGTAAATTTCAATAAATCGTATAAGCCTTTTGTGCTCTCTTTATTTTACATACTTGTAAATAAAGACATATTTTCTATAGCGCTTCAAACTGTTCTTTGAAATACATACAAATAATCATAGTACATCTGTCTTTCTGCCTACTTTTACAGAAAGTTTGTAAACGTCAAATCATTGTTTTAACTTGAACGTGTAACCACAATTAAAACAGCAAAACTTAAGCACTTTACTTAAACGTAGAAGATAAATCCTACATCTAATTTGGTGCAAATTCAAACCAGCTTTTCTCTAAAGTACTAAGTTTATTTCAAGATATAACTCACAATTAGTAACAAACAAAGTACGCTTCCTCGGGCGAGTCGCCGTAACACTGCTATTGATAAGTTCCCGATGAATTATTCATTGAGCAGTTCGCAACTTCTATTTATAAAATTATACTAGAGCTATTTTATTCGAAGAGTAACGGTAAAACAGGTCACCCTGCCTGTTCTGAGGGATAATAACACACGAGATGTGTCTTTTTAAACAATAAAAGCAAGACTCGTACATCCGTTAAAGATTAACCACATTCCTCAATGGCGTGCTGAAGCAGAATCAAGATGGCTTTGTGTATAATGCTAATAGAAGTAATATCAATTTGTGATAAATAATTTCAGAACTCTTGTTTTTTTTTAAATTACTACCTGTCACCTCCTGCATGATGGTAAGCCGATGCAGTCCAATAAAACGAAGGCGCTTCGTATCGTGTAGTATGCACGGAAACAAGTGCACCCAATCATGACGGCCTGCAAAATTGCCGTTTCACGCCCTGCATAAACGGAATTAATAAGAACTATGAAAACATGCGCCGGCAGAGAATTCCAACGCGTAATGGTCTAAATGTTATCTGTTCTTATTTAACTAAGAACCAGAATTATTATTTTATTATTAAACTGAAAACATATTATTGAAAGACACGGCGCCATTTCATTAAGAGCGGTTCAGCCAAATCACCTCCGGTAATGCACGGCACATTCCATTTTGTTGGACGGAATCAATATTTTAAGGCTAAAAGAATCGCTGCTTACCTCTGGAAGGCTATATTTAGGGAGGCGAGGCAATAAAAGCACATTGGTGTCCGGTCCATTCCCGCACGACTGTGCAAGATAAATGGACAGCGCTCGGCGGCGAAGAGACGCGTTCTCACGGCCCGTGCCTGGGTTTCACTCTTGTTTTTTTTCGTCAGGTCCCGAGTTAGAGGTCGACTAGAAGCGAGCGCTTCGGCGATGGCGTCTGTAGTAGTCCGTGTATGTAGATATACCGTTGCACGGCCCTCTCTTAATATCCTCAACTCTTATCTGACGATCAGCTATATTGCGATATTAAGAATATCTTGTTCCTTTTAAAATCTTTTAATTCATCTTACACATCTATGCACATACTGTTGTGTCATACTGATGTCTGATATAGGTACTTATTCTGTGCTTTAGAAATATCCAGATTATTCTTTCCCTAAAAAAGTTTTGGTGATTTAAGGATCTGGATTGAAAAGTCAATCACTAATTAAAGTAATAACGAATGATTGCTTACTTGTAAATAAATTTCTATCACAATGGTATTTGTATGTTTCAATTAAAGATATGATTCTATTACATATTAGTATTTTTATTGTTTAAGTAACTTCACACAACCCTGAGGTAAGTAAAATATTTCGACCGAGTTGCATGGATTAGGCAGAATTTAGCTACTTTAAAGTTGAGCGATGTTGCCTGCACAATTAAAGTAATAATATAAATTGTTATTATAAAGATTAGGATTTAAAGCCAGCATTGCCTTTTTTCACTGTAAATATATATATATACATATGTACCTAATAAATACTTCGACTAAAAATAAGTCAGTATATAGTTTGTATATTTTGTAAGTGCAATGATTTAAAATATTTTGTCGCAAAAAGACATAATCTGAAAATAAATGGCGTTTCGAAAATAGAAATCGTAATTGTTGTTTTCTCCCAAACGGCATCTCAAGTTACAGATATTATATAATGCACCTATATTGGAGTCTCGGAGATTCCCAAAATAATAGCGTGAAAGGATCGTGTCACGAGCGGTCCAGCCGTGTAAACTGGTTGGGGCCCTCGCGTTAATTAGACACGGCTCTCGCGTGGAGCAACACCTCTCCTCATTATTTACCGCTTCATTAAGAGCTCGCTCGACGAACGACTGTCAAAATCTCGCCGAATGCTCGTCCGCCGCTTGAAATATCGCGGCATTGTCCTACAACAACACCGTCGCCGGTCTCGTTAATTGTCTTAGTCGTCTCCTCTTCGGATCTCCTTTATTCGAAGCTCGACTTTTGAGCTCGTAAAATAGACCGCCCGCTTCCGTTTCTCGACTGAAAAGCACCGCGGTATTGCGCAACGTTTTCATTGCTACACCACAAAATTTCCTTTTACAAAAACGAAATGAACTTGCCACAGCCAATTCCGCTACGAGAGTGAATGATTCTCTGTGACCAGTAAAGCTACCTATGCAAGATTACAAAATATGCTTACTACTTATATAATGGGTTACACTCAAAATATCCACTTAGAAATACAGTTACACATGATGAACGTAATAATCCCAAAGGCGAAACAGATTGTTTTGGTAATTCTAATTTTGTTCGTTTCAAAGTACTCATTTTGTTACATTATATTCTGTAACCACTAAACTTCAAAATGATACAAGATGATAACACTTTACGATAGTTATATAAAAAGTAATTCAAGCAACAGCAGACGGCCGGCGGATGCCTCTAAAGCAATTTGAAACGAAGTCTGCGTGCCCCGGCATTGTGATTTCTGTACACGTTTTAATGAATTCGTCCTTCCTCCGAACGCTCCTCGGCCGCTATTCAAAGAAAATTACAGTCGAGATCCTCCGCGATACAAACCCTTTAGGAGTCACGCTCCGTTCTCGCTAAACTTGCTCCAATTATTTTTACTCTCTTTTTTGCGTATTTCTTTATTACTAGAGGTCATTACAGCGGACGTCAGTTGGTGAGCGGCTCGACGATGCGCCATATGTTCCCAGCTCGGGCCTTTATATTTAGTCGTGACAGTGAAGTTCGGATAATTGATTAATGGCCTCTCCGGCGGACGTGTTTAAACGCCTCTATCGTCGTTTTTTGTTAAAATCCCAGTAATGATACGTTTTGATTGTCTTGGCAGAGTGGAACAAAAAATCACCATATGGTGCGGACACTGATTCGCTTCGGCAACAGTTGGGTTATCCGTTGGTTTTCGACAGGTACCAATCCTCAGATTAGTTCCAGCAATAATAATACCACCCCGTTTTCACAATGAACCGTAGTAGTTACATCTGTTAGGCTCTTCAATTTAAGGCATCTCACATATAACACATGTAAATGAGACCTCCTTTGGCATAGCTACGAAATGAACAACTTTACCTCAGGCAAAAGGCAACTAAAATCTCTCCATTGAAATATTCCAGTCCACCAAAGGCATTTCGCGAGGAACTCAGCGAACGACGTGTGTGCAATTTACAAGCCTCCGACTAAACGCTAAACAAAACAGACATATAACGAAGGTACTAGTAATATATAACATTACTAGTACCTTCAAACCTTAAAATTGCTATTTGCAAATTTATGGCGTACGTTAAAAAACTGTGTACCGTCGAATAACTTAAAAAGTCAGTTGGCAGTTGTCGTGACTGCGCTAATTAAAAAACTTTTGACATATTTCTTGTTTTGTTTACCCGGGGAGGTTTTGCTCCGTGGAAAATAAATTTTATTTATCCATCTCTATGGCTCGATAGCCTGGATACGAATGGTCGGGTCGGTTGTAAAACTGTTTCGAAACTCCATGAGAGATACGATCGCTCCTGTCAATAAACACGTCATGCATGTCTGGAACTACGGTTATTTTAACTTTAACAAAATCTAACACGAATTGGATATAGCTTTGTTTACGAAACCGAATAAGTTATATTTAAATTAAATCTGTTAAAACTATTTCGACTTAGTTAAAAAAATTTGAATTCATATATTTTGTCGACATTTCTACTTATAAGTACTTATTAATAAGCGAATTAGACAACAGAAAAACTATAATTTCGGAGTTTCAGAAATAATTGCACGTTGCGAAATAATACAATTTCACATTATTTCAAGTATTTGTCTTAACGTGTGTTCCTTATTGTCCACAGACTGGGCAGCACGGCGATGTCTTCAGGCATGGGTGGCGGCACTCTGGGCAGCGGCCACTGCCAGCTTGCGAATCAACCGCTGGTGATGCCGGTGTTCCCACTGCGAGCCAGCCAGCCCAGCCCGGTGCCGGTATACTCACCATCACGCTTCCACATAGACAAGCGGTGCCAGCACCGGTGCACCTGGAAATGTCTCGCCATTGCCATGATCTGCCTCTGTGTCATACTGGCGGCAATGCTCGCCTATTTTATAGGTAAGTTGTTCTATATCTGACAAAACTTTAGTTGATGGAACAAAATAATTATTCCAGTGGAGGTGTGATACTATATGAGTATATTTAATATAAAATTAGTATATAGGATATGACTAACTATGAACTTTAATGCCAAATTGTATAAAATAATGAAATAATGGTCTAAGGGCTGTTGGTGGTGTAGGAAGAGAAATTACTGTGCAGAGTAGATTTTACAAGAAATGACAGGCACAGTATAGGTGTATTTTGATTATTTTCTTAAGGGCATATTTTAATATCTCTATATATTGCTGTTTGAGTAAATTATATTTTGGCACTTATTGTATTTGCATCATTGTCATTAAAATTATGTAGAAATCAAATTAGGAAGTAATAATTTAGAGAGAAAATTTCTAAACTTCAAAATGTAAAAGAGAAGCTGTTACTCTTTATTAAATTAAAATTAACCCAATCTCTCTTAGCTGAACTCATTAATACAACATATCAAAGCACTATCTACCCTTATGTTTCGATGTTCAGAAATAAACTACAGCCACGCTATCCTAAAATAGCAGTATTTATTATATTCTTCTAGTATATCAGTAGCCGTATTTAAGCACACAAGTTACAAAGCGTTTCTCATCAATTACTTAATTTGATAGTGCTCCATTTATCTGATCCTTATAAATCAAGCGGGACTGACTTCGCTATCGCTTCATAAATTTTTCTACTGACCTAACTAAAGAAGCTATTAAATAAGAAAACCGATACTTTACGATAAAATACGACGGAAATAAAAGTTAGCACCTAGTGCCACACATGTAACTCGACACTAAGCTGCTCACTACAAAATTGACGGAAAATAATTAATTACATATATCAATTCCTCTTAATTGTAGGTATGTCTGTAAAAATATGACTATTGGTTTTGGTATGAAAATAAATTGGGGTTAAAAGTGAATAAAGGCTGTTTTTTGCATAATCTAACTTACGGCCCTAGTGCGTGAAAACTGGAATAAATAAATTACTGTACATAATACTTTTTTTTGTTTAACTGATAAATGCTCTTTAGTTCGTAGTAAATTAAGACAATGTGAAATGACACTGTACTGCGCTAGTCACAAAGACATATCAGACGTTAAGTCTTTTAAACCCAATAGGTAGCACCTTTTGAATCGGGTCACGGTATGGCTTGAAGCTCTACTAATTGGCTACATAACATCTAACATTGCGGTGATACACACAAAGCCGTCCTCTGCCATCAAGAATCACCTCGAATATACTCATAAAAAGGCTGGCCAATTTTAATTGGATACTTTTTCTAATTTAAATTACATCTTTTGTACCGAATGGGCTGTCCGTAAAATGTCGTAAAATTTTACAACCATCAAATAATTACTTTTAATCAAAACGAACCGAACGCTGGCCTCGTATAAAGTTTCTTGTAAAATATATAGCCATAATAAAGACAAAACCATAGACAATCGATTAAGTATTGAAACTTTTTAAGTACAAGTTATGCTGTCGATATATCTTTGTTCATAAAAACACAGCGGGGTGTACGAGCTATCACTAAGACAGTATTTTTATTAACTCGACCGGAATGCCGATTAAATTATTCATAACATTATTCTTTCTCCATCCATTAGCGGTCGATCGGTCGCTTGAGACAAAGTGTTTTGTGCGTTTGTCTTCCAAAACTACACGAAAATACACATTACTCTATGCTTTAAAGTAATTGGGTCTTCATTTTATCAAATTAAAGTGACAGCACTAGTTTTGAACCTGGTTTATAATAAGCCCCATTATCTTTATGAAAGAATTTGCGGATTGGGTTGTCAGTCTTTTGTTCGGCAGACATTTTATTTACAATTCGCTGATTTTATTAGATTGTTAATTAAAATACATATTATATAATTATCACATTCAAATTTATATGATTTGTTATTTTTTTTACATAAACATAGGTCTGGCACGTCACGAATAGCAACACAATGAAATTATTAATACATTTATTTTTTTCCGAGTAAATATATGAGAGCTTTACTGGTAATTTAGTATAACAAGTCACGTATAAGCCATCACAATGCTATACATATCTTGTCAGAATATACCAAACAGCATTCAGCATTTAATTGATCTGCTGTTGGTATTTCCAACAAGACTATGAAAAATCCTACTACTATTTATGATGCCTTGGGCTCCCTATGGAGTCTGCGCTTAAGGCGCTCGCAGCGATGTACCCTTCAATTAAGGGGCAGTCTTGTCTTGTCTGATTGGAAGCCTGCGAAACGGTTAGCCTTCTAGGTATGGTTTGCCCCGAGCTACAATTTAACGCACACCAGTAGCAACTAGCAGTAAATTCGAATCATCCACCTAACAACCACACCTACACTATTATTATAAAGTTAAATATTACCTTTGGACGTAAAATCTTTTTCGAACCATTCGAAAATCATAAAAATTCATTCATTTATAACTTTACAAGCGAATCATAATACAAATAAATTATATCCATCATCGCATCCAAACTCAATTATTGAAGGTGATAAATTTGAATATTCGGCTCGGGCATGCAAATGAGTTGATTAAACATGGATGTTGCAACGGAAACAGACATCAACCATTAGTCTTTCATCGTTCTTTGTTTAAAGCTCGCAAGCGGCGTCCACAGAGAGGCCATAAAAACTAAACAAACATTGGAAAATATAAATGATGCGCCTAACGCAAAGCAACGCTGCGTGCCGGCTCGCGCCTAGCCGCCTTGCCTATCTTGCCTGTCTCGCCTGCCTCGCCTTACTCGCCTTACTCGCCCGCAGCCCGATTATAAATCGTCTTACACTTTACACGTCTCGTATTATTTCACTGCGGATATATCAAACTCGCGCAATCCAACCCCGCCCCTTACGACCGACTCATAATTTACACATTCCATAAATTTGCAAATGAATACCCATTCTAATTTAAAGGGAACATAGCTTATACTTTCGCTAGTCTTATAATATGATAATCAGATTCTAGGAGTTCGTCTGTGTAGATTTCTGAATTCAAAACTAAATTAACGAATCTGAATAAAATTGAACTATTAATGTAGGTAATACCCTAATATCTTTAAAACGTAATTAAATAAATATGTAACGCCGTAACTCCCCTGTTTAAACCAAATTCTGAGAACTGGGAGGATCCTTCAACCTAATAACCTAAGGGTACTTTCCACCATTTTAAAATTTATTTATTCTGTATTAGCGGGAGAACAATCTTGCTGAGTTTCTTGTCGAAATTTCCCCCGCCCCGTAGTGAATGGGTGCTTTAGCATTAGGTTGTTTGACGACCGATATGGCGTAGGTATAGGTCAGTAAACCTACACTTCACTCCACAGGTCGTGGGTTCGATTCCCACACAGGACAAATCTTTGTGTGCGTGAACATGAATATATGGTCTGGGTGATTTCCTATATATTAAGTATATAATTACAAAAAAAAGGTATTTAAGTATGTTTATCCGATCTTTACTATCCATAACACAAGTTCTTAGTGATACTTATCTTGAAACTAAATAACTGGTGTGAACTGGTGTAATTAGGTAATGTTGATCTCTATAAGCGCTCCATCAGAGCTTAAGTTAAATAAAGCATTCATCACTTTCATCTTAAAACATAATAAATCTTTTGAATTGAATACTATACATTCTAAAGACGTATCAAGAAATTATTATTTTTTCACTTTAAAAATTGACTTTATTTCATATATTACAAGTTTATGGTAGTAACCCTTAAAATACTAACAAAATAATAACTTGTACTTTTTCCTAAGAGGATTGAATGTTTTATAATAAGTGACATTTAATGAAACACACAAGCATATCACAGTCTGGCGTTTTTAACAATCAACGCCTCGGCATATATGTTATAATTTTAGGAATATAGAAAAGTAAGGTAATGCTACATCTGCTAGGTTAGAAATGGCACGTTCTCATAACTGCATGACATACTTGTAAATTCCGACTTTCCGTAAATATATACCAAAAGCGTTTGCAACTGTGGAAATATACGAAACGTGACAGTTAGTCCACTTGGTAGTTGTCGCGTACAATTGTTGAATAACATATCCCAGTTATTCACAAACTGTTTTGGCCATTGAAGACTAGTCAGATAGCGGTTCTCATTCTTAAAGTTACTTACGCTTGCCGTTATAATATGTTGCGACGGACTATGGTGATATAAAACTGCAAACCGTTGATGTATATGCGTATAGTAATGTAAGAAATTTTTTTTACAGAGAAAGCGCTTCAGAAGGATTAATGTTGGTTTGTTATGCAACCAACGTTATGTTTTGTGTTTAAACACAAAAGAGTTAATATTTCCTTCATTTCTAAGTATATATGGAAAGCTTAATAATAAAAATAAACATATTTTGTGAGGTATTGTGATGAGTCTGGTTGTTGTTTTTAAATGGCGGACACAATAGGCCTGTAACATATGTACAAGTATAGCAACACCTATGAACCCTGCCCTATATTCGGTCGGACGAAGTCGCCTCAGCCATGGAGTCTGGAAGACTTGTTTTTTCTCATTTTATTAGAGCGGAATAAAATTGTTCAGGAACAAAGGTAGCACCTAGCTGACCTACTTTATCGTGATATTGATACTCAGTAAAAAGTTTAAGAGAGCTTTTATATTTAAACAGAATACGCTAAAAATATTTATGTATTTCACAAATATGATTTTAGAATGTTTAGTTGTTTTTTGTAGTTTTGAGCTTATTTATGATTCTCTTTCTTGTTAGTACTGGTAGGGTAAAGCTTCAATTGAACTTAGCCTCACGATTCTATTAAATAGTTTCAACAAACGCGTTCCGAACACGCTATGATGTGAAACATAAACATAATAACTTGTATATTTTCGGCAGCTCAACGTCAAAAAATAAAGCGTCGAAACTTGTTTTTGATTAGTATTTATTACTCGAAATGTTTCAGATGCCTACTATTTCTGAGTGCCTCACGAATATGTGGGTGTATAATATGTAAGAGAAAAAAATCTCACATTTCAACGCCTTTAATAGTAAAGTAATGAACCGACCGATCGTAAGGTGTTTCAAGTCAATAGGGTTTATCGTATCGGATCTCAGTTCATTTAGATTCCCGTTAAATTAGAGGGACAGTAGATAAGCGGCGGGCGTCGTTGCATGCCGCCGCGCGTTGGACTGCCTCAAAACGGAACATGGCGGCCTCAATGAACCATCTCCTCTTTAATTACCATATTAAGATTTCCGTGAGATATTTCTTGAATCAATCAATTTGTTAAGCTCCACGAAGAGATTAAAAACGTTCAAACACAAAGTAGCTGATTGGCTATTTTAGAAAACATGTTTCGTAAAAGCTAACTCATTTGGTTTCCGCTAACGTTAATAAATCATTTCGGTTTTGTCCTCTAATGATATGGTTTCAGAAACACAATAAAATATTTGTTTGACACGCCTCCTGGCGTTTCGGATGTGTAACGAATAAAAAGGGAGTTTTGTATTTTAATCCGACATAAATCTCATGGTCTGTGCCCGGTAGTTTTAGCTTTGTAATGAAAAAATATAGAGCATCTGTTGCACCCTTCATTACATTTGATGGGGGCAAATATCTGCTGTCGACTTTTTAATGTAATTGAAATCGTGAGGACCCAAATGTTTTATTAAAGCTCGCTGGGTAGCTGAGCATTAACGCTGTTCGAGTGGTCCCCGCGCTTGTTTGTCGTCACATAATGCACGCTTTTAACTTCAAATATTTTTAATTTAAACTTATACGAATCTTTAAGTTCCACCTTGAATTTATAGTAGTATATTTTAAAATCTATGAAGCATCTAAAATACTCATAAACGTGGTTGATACAATAATTTACATATCATTAATTATCATTTCCTACCTTTCACCTAGGTTTAGCTAGGGGACCCGACCCCATGAGACGTCACACTATCTCATTATACTTATATGTCACCGGATAAAGTCATAATTTAACTTGGCTCCTTTTCCTTATTTTTATTTTAACCAACTAATTACTGACGTTGGCATCCGTCTCAGTTCAGATCAACAAAGAAATTAATTTTGAATCAAATCGTCTCGTAAAATTGAATCAAGAAAGTATTTTTTTCTAGTAAAAAATATTGCAAATATGGCTGCTATATTTTTTATAAGTTAAAAACAAAAGATGTTAGCAGATAAGAGATCAACTTTAATTAATTTTCAAAAATTAGAAAAGTCAAAGTACAATACCTAGCTTATTTTAAATTGTACATAATGTTTGTGTACCCTATCTTTGCACTAACAAAATCAAATTAAAGACTTACCAACGTGTTAGAAACTGGAGAATGCTTCTTAATTAGATAAAATATAAAAAATGGCACTTTACACATCGTTACATTCGTTCTAGCCGCGCGTCTTATAAAATGGGGCAAACAGACCTCGACCACAGTGCGAAAGTGGACCATATGATGGGGAGACAAGGACTGGTTTATGAAACGATGCAGTTAGAGAACATATAAGAGAGATGGGAAGATTTATCACGTGACTAATACCGAGTCAGTGCGACGGCGCGTCGCGATCCCTCGGGACTCCATCAAACGAGTTTCGCTCCCCCATCGCACGATGCAATCTATGCTGAATCGTATTACAATAAATTGTATTAACTCGAAAAATAGTGGAGATAGCAAACATCGTCCATCTGCACACAATCGTCTGTTGCATCGAAGCCCACTATCGCGCGAGTCTACCCCACTTTATGCTCTCCGTTACTTTATGGAGAAAATTTATAGATTTTACGAGGGATCATCGGGAAACGTCGCGACTTACCACATTACAGTATTTCATTTTCGTAGGCGGAAATTACGTCATCCGTCCGCGTTTATCTACTATTCCACATTGTTTATGATATGACATTTATTTATTTCTAAAATGGTTCTTTTAGAAAACGGCTATATAATATAGCCACTAAATCGATTTAGATAAAATGGTGAATAATAAAATATATAGTATTCGTGACACTTGACAACCAATATAATTGAATTGAAATTGATGAATAGAATCGTTTTAACATTCATCATCATCACAGCCCATTAACGTACGCAGCGCACGAGCCTCCTCTCACATATCAAGGTGTGAGGGTATTGGGTCATACTAAACCACGCTGACCCAGTGCGGATTGGCGGAGGCAGGTGTATGGCGTTCTGCTGTTAGAATTTTTCAAGCCGCCCATAAGACCTCTAGCATAGCTTAACGACTATCACATTTAGTGATAACCGGGACCAACTGCCTAACGTGCCTTCCGAAGGACGGAAGCGCTGGATATCAAATGCCACACAAACGGTCACACATCCAAGGACTGACCTCTGTAAACTCTGCTGTATTGCGGTGATCGTTTCCGACCACCGAGCACCGCAGAGCTACGAGCGCTTCACATTTTAACATTATGCTACACAAAAAGCCTCATTTAGAATACTAGTATTAAGCTCCTTAAATGTCATTTAAAATGTGCAGTGTCTGCAAACGGCTATGAATATAAATGGCGTACTTAAAGCATTGTCACTTGATCCGATAATAGTTATTGTCGTTGATCTATCGCCCTCGGCCCAGCCATACAAGTTAATGTAAATTGTCCAATTCTAGCAGCCAAATGGCGTCGACGTATCGTGATTCTTATCTGCGAGTAAATCTTGGGGATAGACTGGAAGCCACGATAAGTTAATTGCTCTGACACCGCCTGCGGCTGCCCACGGAATCATGGAAGTTCCCTTGTTTGGATTCACGAGATTTGTTTGCTTTTAACTATTATTCAATCAAATGATATTGTTTTTTGTTTATTTTATTTCACTTTACTTATGATACAGTCAAGCCAGATTAAAAAATTTACCCGACACTAAGCAGAATCGTATTTACCAAAAGAATTTGAAAAACTTCTGGTCATTCAACGTTTATTTAAATCTAAAATGTAAGAAGACTCAAAACAATATTTTCATCTATTTCTAAAGTGTTAACTAGTATTTGCTTACTTGTTACATGAAATGCGTGTTCCTTGAAGCGGACACCAATTAGTGGAATGCCAAATCTCTCGCGTCAATTAAGCCCGTAATGAGAGACATATGGCTTTTCACGCACGCGTAACTTATTACGCGAACATCCTGCCGAAGCAGGCGCACGCGCTCCGCGACAAATAAATGCCGAACCCCCTTCGTGCTGCAAATCCCGGCCGACTCCGAACCTCTTACCAAACTAATAAATGTACACAATAAATTTTCTTTACATTAGGATTTCGACGCAATTCCCTCTCCCCATTTTAAGCTCTTTTGCAGAGGACTTAAATCGGTGCTTTTAGGCAGAAAAAGATTGTAGTAGCTTTGAAAATTTCGTTACAACTATGCCCGTAGAAAATTTTTACGGTTCAGTTGATTCCTTGACACAAAAAATAAATCGTGTCGAACAGAACATAACTCGTGCTATTGATGCCCGTACTTTTGATTAGTACCGTGAAAAATTATCCAATTAAGGCGCGCAGCACGGCTTTCTATGATCGATTCTATCGATGGCAACTGTCGCATAATGAGGAGACAACGGCATTCTCGGGAACAAAAAAGTGGTTGGGTGTCGCCGAACCACCTACGTGCTTGCAGTAGCAGCAGCACGGTTTGAGGCAACGGAACTAATCGCTCAGTCACACCGCCACGAAATACGCTTCGCCCGTGCTTCGCTTAATTAAAACCTGACGGATCATCACGTCAACTACCCCGCATCACTATGCCTCTACTCGTACTACGATATATTTCATTGTATAGAACTTTAAAATACATGTCGCTCAAAGCGACACCCGTGTGAACTTTAATAGAATTAGTTTTCGGCTACTGGGCATTATCGATGTGGGCCATTGATAACACGCGACTTAACGGAAGTTTAATATAAGTCCAAATTAAATATAATGTTACGTTTGCTCATACCTCCACTGGGATAAAAAAGTAAAACAGTAATTTGGTTTTTTTATCTCATGTCATATTTTTAATGAAATTTGTTTTTTTTGCAGCATTATCGTCAATTAAAAGTAATATAGACAATTCAAATTGCATCCTGGTACAAGATGTTAAAGCAGTAACACACGCACAAGGCGTCAGAGACGCATTATCTACATCATCTCCTTCTGATGGTATGCTCTCTTTTATTTACTTAATATATCTTAATTATATTTAAATCTGAGCTAAGGACCTAATCAAATTAACAATCTCTGTTTAAGAATCAATATCAACATCTTCACTCGGCGGCTGGTCATCAACAGCAGAAGCCGCGATAGAATCAGCCATAATACCACAGCAAGCACAACAAGCAGCACCACCGCCTTGGTCACCTGCATTAGAAGTGAGAGAATTTGATGAACTTCATAGCGCAACTATACCTGCTTACCAATTTTGGAGTTCAGAATTCCGAAATAAACAGCCGGCATATGTAAGCTTAAACTTCACTGTGCCCTGGGGAGCAAATTTCGCAGTTTATGGCAGGCGGAACGTTGCCCCCAGTGTAACGCAATATGATTTTGTTGAATTCATACGCGGCGGACGAGTTGACCACAGGCTCAGAAGAAGAAGAAGTCCTGAAACACAAGATACATTCAAACTTAATCTTGACAACTGGGATTCATTATTAAGCACGATTAGCCCATTCCAAAGATGGAACCATACGATAAGCAAAAGATCAACAGATATGAGGGTTAACGTCAGTATATTGCAGTATCTCGACACGGGGAGGTGGTTTATTTCTGTATACAACGATGAACTCCAACCACATAATGTGGAAATGATCGTATCTGAGGCTGAAGGCGTAACGAACTCATGCCCTGATGACTGCTCTGGACACGGCTCTTGCTATCTCGGGAAATGCGAATGTATGGACGGCTACGAAGGACACGATTGCTCGAAAAGTGAGTTATTGTTTGTTACATACTTCATAAAATAATCTTTGTTGTAAAAAATCGTTGTCATTTATTGATCTTGTGCTTCTAGGTGTTTGTCCAGTACTTTGTTCTGGTCATGGCGCTTACGCGGGAGGGGTATGCCACTGTTCTGAAGGATGGAAGGGTCCAGAATGTGATGTACCCGCTCACGATTGCGAACCCGCAGATTGTTCTGGTCGTGGGCAGTGCGTTGCAGGCCATTGTCATTGCAAAGCTGGGTGGAAAGGATCCAAATGTGATGAAGGTAATAACTACTTCTCCATTACACAAACAGACATACATACTTCTCCATTACTTACTTAATGATAATATTAATATTATTTAATTCCTTTTTTCTACAGTTAAGCCAAAGTTGTAGTAGAGGACAATGTAGAAAATCTTGATAAATTATAAATTTTTTGTTTGACTAGACATTTTTGTTGTACTAGATATAGATTTGTTGTATTAGATACTTTATTTTTTTGTTATGTAACCAAGGTGCTTAGTCTATAATGTGGCGCATTTTTCTTGTGTAACACAGAGGATTGCTTGGACCCGTCATGTGGCGGACACGGGTCGTGCGTGCGGGGTCGTTGCGTCTGTCGCGCGGGCTGGCGCGGCGCAGCGTGCAGCGAACGAGACGCGCGCGTTCAGCGGTGCCTACCTGCATGCTCGCAGAGGGGCGTATATGATCTCGATGCTGGACGATGCGTCTGTGATCCACTTTATACAGGGGACGACTGCTCGCAAGGTATATCGAAATCTATTCGGTTTCAAACAATCCTGTTTTTGAACTCCAAAATATGGCACGATGTGAATACAGCAAGTGAATAGATATTTATTTTAAATTTGTGTCATGAAAGTGAAGTACAAACCACACAACAGTTGGCACAACACATAGTACTATAAAATATACATATTATCACGCCTGTTATCCGAAGGGGTAGGCAGAGACGTAATTAACACGCCCACATTTCGCCATTATATTGTTGGTCTCACGTAATAGGTGGCCTTTTACCACTTACCGGAAACCCTTCTACTTGCCAGAGCCTCGTCCGTTGATCGACAGGTGCACCACTTGCAGGTGAGGTTGGCCTGGGTTCCTAAGTTTTGGTAAGATCCATATACACCAAACCAACAACAACCAACTATTAAACAATATTCATCCGCGAACTTTGGGTTAGCAGGTATTGAGACATTGCGTTAGTAATTGTAGATAATTAAATGAGCTAGAACTGTTCTATCTTCATTCAGAAATGTCGTACAGGAAAATAAGAGAATATAATAAAAATAAATAAATATCCTCTTATAATACACAAATTATTTAGCTCCAAGATAAGTATCATTAAGAACTTGTGTTATGGATACTAAAGAACGGATAAACATACATATATACTTTTGTTTTTGTAAATACATACTTAATATACATAGAAAACACCCAGACCAGAACAAATATACGTGTTCAAGCACACAAAGATTTGTCCTGTGTGGGAATCGAACCCACGACCTCAGGAGTGGAGTGCAGGTATACTGACCTCCACGCCATATCGGTCGTCGAATATGTCAACAAACCTTGTATAAATTTGCAGTGGTATGTTCCCTGGACTGTGGCCCACACGGCGTTTGCGCGGAAGGTGTTTGCCGATGCGACGACGGATGGACGGGATCAATGTGCGACCAGCGCCCCTGCGATGTGCGCTGCCACGACCACGGCCAGTGCAAGAACGGGACTTGTGTCTGCACCCAGGGATGGAATGGAAAACATTGCACTCTCCGTTAGTATATATACCAAAGACACTTTAAAATTGAT
Organism: Musotima nitidalis; assembly: GCA_949126915.1. NCBI lineage: Eukaryota > Metazoa > Arthropoda > Insecta > Lepidoptera > Crambidae > Musotima > Musotima nitidalis. The sequence goes on along the minus strand of OX421418.1, from coordinate 9,876,924 downwards.
GAAAACACGACCAAATCGTCTCAATTTTAATTTGATATTTTTTATTAATTGCTTAATTAAATAAATCATTACTACACATTATTTTATATGATACCAAGCAATTTGCTATAAATTTGAATAAAATCAGCAAATTGTACGATTCTAATAATTTATCACTGCCATACCTCTGACATAATTAATTATATTTGAACAGCTGGTTGTCCTAATGGCTGTACACGTCATGGACAATGTCTTCTAGAAGATGGAATATACCGATGCTCATGCTCGGAAGGATGGGCCGGCACCGATTGTTCCATTGCTCTAGAGTTGTCCTGCAACGACAACGAAGACAACGACGAAGGTAAGTCCCAGTTTTTGTTATTTTCAGACGTCTACAAGCTTCTTTATATTAAATAGTTCGAATGCACTTCATCTGACCATTATTATACAACGTAACTTAACTCAACGCTATAGCTATTCGATCACGAGCTTTGATTAATTTCATTTGTGTATTTCTATTCCCAACAAAGTCATAAAGGTCAGTTCAATTGATTTACTTTTTTAACAAATTTGACAAGAAGAGTTGTCTCACAAAATGCGTACCATTTTGAAGATGGCATGACGGACTGCTCGGACTCGGAATGCTGTAGTCGTCCGGAGTGCACCGAGCACATCATGTGCCTGTCCTCTAACGACCCCGTCGAGGTCCTCCTCCGCAAGCAACCGCCATCAGTCACCGCCTCCTTCTACCAGCGAGTCAAGTTCCTCATCGAGGAGAATTCTGTACAAAGCTACGCCCACATGGACGAGTATTCCGAGAGGTGAGTATTATCCACAAAAACAAAACTCTTAATTTGTAAACACCAAATCACTTCATACAGTAAAAGATATCATCCATTACTTACTTAATTGACAGATGATACCTTTTACACTGGTCTAGGACTGATTTCGCACAGTTCGTAAAATTAATATATTTATTATGCACTTTACAATGATTTTAGATACGTGATATCATCGATGTAACTGTTTTCGTAAGATGAAGAAACAATTTCATAGTGTCAAAGTAAATTAGGAGCTAGCACCCTAACCATATACAATCCCGCTCATCTTCCCATACCCCTCCGAGGATTTGGTGTGTTTCTTTTAATTTTATTCGTAATACTTAGTACTTTTGTAAATTCAAATTTTGTTTTGTCATCTGGTGGAAGTGTTTTGATTTTCCTCTGTTTTTCGTATATAAATTGATTTATCATTTGCAATCCTAGCATGGATGTTTTATCATTAACCACAAATTTTATTTATGAGTTTTGGTTTTTGTTTGTCACACCAGATCCGATGTGTTGTGTATTGTCTAATGTTTATCCCTTGTGTGTGTCTTACCCTACCTGTTTGTCTAAACAAAAATAAAAGCGTCTGTACGAATTAAATTAAATTAATTACATATACGATAACGATTTAACGCTCAAAGGCTTTCGAACAGTTTTTTTTTCGTAAAAGTTAACACTGTTTGAATGAGGCTACCGAAGCGCCCGTGCTCACATCATGAATGATACTTTTGCTATTTCGGAGTTAAATAGTTTTTTGAAATAATAAGGATAATAAATAGACTTTGTGACATGTAGTTGCACGTAATTATGCCTTCATGATCTGAGTTCAGAGAGCCGATTAAAATTTGTAGATCTTAAAATTATCATAAAAGCGAACAAATTTGTCGAATACGATCTCCCTATTTGAATAATGAGACAAAGCAAAACTGAATAACAAAGTAGTCAACCCACCTCGCTTAATATGCAAAAGCGCCTCAAAAGTTTGTTTGCATTAAAACACGAGCCGCTTCACTATTTTGTTTAAGTTCAGAAGTCTAGAGTGGTTATATTGCGTTCTGGCATTTATTTTACCAGCCCCGAGTAACCGCGACGTTTACGGAGATTCGGCATACAAAACCCAGCATGTCTCTTCCGCTCCGTACATCTTGGTGCAACCTACAGCATTGCAATTTCACATTAGTCCAAATTACATTTTGAATCATTTTAAGTCTCTAAAGTGGTGGTTGTTCTAATGCAAACGGGCTTCGTCTATAAATGAAAGCGCGGGAGTTATTAATAAATTGTTATAACGCAAGGTAACCAGTGTAGACGAGTGCGATCGACCGGTGCGGTTGCAAAGCCGGGGTGTGGTTGCACTGAGGGATGTAGGTATCTGTGTAGTAATCTGTCCTGTCTTTCTGTGTCCCTGTGCCGCCGTGTGTCCGCCACTCCTAGCGAGTTCTGGAATTCCTTTACACCATGGTAAGTGTCAGTCAGCCCGCCCTCGCCCCTCAGTGTTCAGTATCTGTTAACCTCTTCCGTTTTGTTGCGACTCCTGCATATGTGTGTGATGCCGCCCGTCGCATGTCCATCAACTGACACGCGAACGGTGCCACCGATGCTTTTTCAATTTTTGTTCACTCCTTTGTCTGTATTCGTTTCATTCTCTATGTGTATGTAACATCTGTATGTTTGTCTTGTATGTTCTTGTGTGGTTGCGACAAAGCCTGTTTCTCTGATAATCTTTCCGCGGACGCCTATCGCGATACGTTAATGATTTGCCGCAGCCACAATCGTATTTTTGTAATATTATTTATTTGTCTCGTCTAATGTGCTTATATAATATAGTTCACATATAGTATAATATATTTTGTTGTACTATTTAAAACTTAGGAAAATCATTTACGCTTTCACGCTAGACGTCTAAAACACAGTCGGTTAGGTGTAGGTGTAAAAAATATACGAATCGAGACGCGAATTGTATATTGTCAAATAAGCAAAATTTCAGCGAACACGCAAATTTAGCTTCAAATAAACTTACCCTTTTATGTGTTCCTTACCCTTTGTCTGCGTCTTTCATCTGTTAACCAACCCCCTACCCTTCGCCCGAGCTCTTTATGTGTTTAGATCCTCACCCTTGTAACTAACCAAAACACTACTTATTTGAATGTACTCCAACTATTTCACAATGGCATAATAGCAGTCTTGTCGACATTGTACATTACAGCCATCGCATCCATCAATCAGTCATTCAAGACACTCGACACATGTAAATTGGTGCAATGAAAACGTCTTTGTTGTTATCTACTCATTAATGTTGTGCATTAAACTGGTTTCATTTTCAGGGTAACGTTCGGATCTCTGCAAATGTAATAAAACTACGTGTTATTTTATTTCAAACCTCTGCTTAAATATTATTTACCTCTCGATATGAATTTCCATCTAATAAGACTCGATAGCTTTTCTCGTTTCAATAAATCTTGAACGTGAATACTGTTCACTCGAATAGCATAATAATTCTGAGATATGAATTTAACACTTCAATAGTTTTGAATCAATGTTAAATCGATAGAGCTTCGTGAAAAGGATATGAGTTGGCACGCAATAATCGGATAGATAATAATAGATATTAAACTTCGTTTAACATATTTCTCGAAATATAAAGGGCTGACGGCAGAATTGGATTGTAACTAAAAGGCTACAGTGCCTTTTAGTTTGCAAATAATATATATTACAACTTAGAGTTAGAAATGAGCTGTTATTCAATTTAATTGAAATACAATAGGATTTGACCTCAGCGGCTGCTTGTTTTGCCGTGTCAAGTCCATTATTTGTCAAATAAACTATTATTTTGGAAGAATTATGAGAAATCTATCTATATCTATAATTTAACTTACAGTACCATGTTGATAAGTTTAGATAATTAAGATTGTTGTATAGATTTAAGCTTTATTTTAAAATACTCGTGTTGTCAAGTCTCTTTATATTCTATGGAGTCTGACTTTAAACTTATTGAACTATCCTATTTTTGTACATAAATTATTCAATGGTTTTTATTATCCAGCTCGGAATTTTTATAATATACAGAACTGACTTATGTCTTACCTATATTTTATGGGATAATTCTTGTCGCACTTGTCTATAATATAAGTGTTATAAGGAATATATGAAATAACCTCTTTTTTAAACTTTTTGAATAACTTTTGGTTGCACATGTCTGTACTATTTGAGGAATTTATGAAACAACCTTAAATATATGATTGTGATTAACTTCCGTTTTTTAACTGTCATTTGATATCGAAACTTGCAATCTGCAATAATTGCAGAGCGATATGTAAATATGTTGATTTATTAACGCGACGACCGACGCCGAGCAGCTGTTGCTTACAATTAATGTGTTCTGTGTTCGCAGCCTACTGTGTAATAAAACTTTCATTCCTATTTCATTTAACAGCGAGCAAATCAATTAATTAATTTTTGTACCACTCCGTCAAAAAAGTTCCTTTAAGCGCGGGCCATTTATTTGTTGGAAATTTATTCAAAAAACAATTGAAAAAAGTATTTATTTAAATTATTTTTCAATATCGAGAGGTCTTTATAATCATTTGATATTTATAATTTCATCGCTTTTTTAAATTAATTAGAAGAGATATTTTCTTTGCACCAGTTTGTAATGTATAAGAATGATACTATACAAATATAATTATATGAAATGAAAAAAAATTCTGTGAATTGTGAGGCAGCTGTTACATGCATTATCAAAACATATATTATAAGAGATAAATTTTTGTTTATGACAACTTTATTTACTTAAAAATTATATCAGACAAAATTTAAATATTATTTTTGATTGTGTTAAACGACGTCTTAAACTGAATTTTATCTCTCAATTTAGCTGATCCTGATACGAGAATGTGCAATGCTACAACTTCTTATTTTTATTTTTGATTTTATTTTCATACTTTACTTCACTATTTCTACAAAGCATTAGCACGTTTCATTTCGATCTTCAGATCGAGGTGGCTGAAGGTGATTCCGTTCAATTTGTTGTGATATTTGTGATTACATTGTTTACTTTTTTAATTATTAAGTGTGCAACATATTTTTTATCTGTGTTATTTTTACAGAAACGCTTTGTTTAAATATGTCTATGTCATAAATTGTGTGTAGATTGCAGATCTTTCCTAGCCGTTCATAAATAAGTAAACAAGCGATATTAGAAAATAAAATTTATAAATAATTATACAACGTTAATATCAATTGAAAGTAATTGTTTTTATAAATATATTATACAATTTGACCCTTAAAAATACAGTATATTTAAAACTCAACATTGATACTGGCAGAAATAAAAATAAAAATTATTTTACAAAATTTATTGGAATTTTTAAAGCGTAACTATATGCTAAAATTAAAACTGGATAGTCGAAAAATATATTAAACTCTTATGTACTCTATACTTAAAGTTGAACTGTTAAAGTACTTAACAGTCTTCTACATTGTTTTCTCCATATTCTTTATCGAATATTTTTTTGTATTGAAAATTGATTGACAGAATAAGACAGTTACCCTCTACATGAAATGACCTAAATGCGGCTTCTATGAAGCTATAACCTATATACAAATTAAAACGTGGCACAACTAGACAGACCTGTTTTTAATTAATAAACCTTTTTATTCACTAATTCAAAACATGAATTAATAAGGAGGATTGATAATAAAGAATACGTAATAATTAGTGATAATATAAGTCAACAGTGAACCCATTTTTTTAGCAAACATTTATATTGTTAGTTCTATAATAGACCTTTCGTTAATAGCATAAATAATAGAGTCCTCTCTTAACCTCTTATTATTTTAATAGAAGACTCCAACCATGTAGGTGTAATTAGCAATTTTTTGCAACATACTGCCATAACATGTTGGTCGAAATATTCAGTACATAATTATTTGCCATTTTAAAAGTTTAATAAATAAATTAATGGTTTGTTATTTTTATTGGCGTGCTAGAAATAGTGGGTGAAATTAATTAAATTTCTGTTCTAGTGAACGTTATTGGCTTACATTTATTTAAAGTAACTTTGATGTGTTGACATTAGAAATTCACATGCATACAATCACGCCTGTCTCCTCGAAGGGGTAGGCAAAGGCATATTATACGCCTACACTTCGCCACTTGTATTGTTGGTCCCGCGTTATAGGTGGCGAGCCTATTACCGATTACCGGGAACTTTTATATTGCCAGAGCCTCGTCCGTTGATCGGCAGATGCATCACTTGCAGATGACTTGGGCTCCAAAGAAGAAGCTATGTGTGTAGAAGTTCACATAGGAAAAAGAAAGTATATAGAAATAATGTTGAAGCTCCGTTCAGAGAGATATGATTTTAACACAAATGTTAAAATTGGCATACTACGAGTATATTGTGTATTCGTTTTATATTGGAAAATTTAAACGAAATAAGATATGAAAACTGTTTTTTCATCGACTCATTAACTCGCTACAAAGCATAAAAATTGAAATATGAATGCGATTTCGGATAGAATTCAGACTCATTACGATATATCCTATAGTGAAATGATGATAATATTTTGGGTTAATGAAAGTTGGTCCATAATGTTTTTTTTAATAAGCTCATTTATTGCCTTTTATTAAAAAGACGAAGCTTAAAAAAGTGGTCATAATTACTTTAATAGTCGACTTTTAGAAAAGTATGGCTTCAGTTCGAGTTTAAGCGCTTTTTATATGAAAATTAGGCGTACCATTTTTCAGTAATTTGGAAACCTATTTCGATAATTATTTTAAAGATACTTATGAAGATAAACGATAAAAATCTTGAATGCTTAGTAATACATAAATAACCGATATATTGTATAAAGTTTAATTTAAATAGAATATCATCGCGGCACAAGCATACTAAAACCATGAAAAGGCCCTAAATAAAATACTTAATAACTGTCTAAATTGATAACATAAAAAAATTGTAGTTGGTTCCCGATATTAGAAGATTAAAAAATATAATCCATTGAAAATGTATTAACGTACTCTAAAAGTACTTATTTTTGTATAACACTTTATAATTTTTGTATTGCATTTTATTTGAAACCTTTATAACTTTTAAACTTGTACAAAAGTTCAAATTTAAAAGTTATATTTTATATTATTCAAAATTCTCATTTACTACTTACGACTATACATGCTTAGAGGTTAAAAAGTGTTGAGTTTTAACTGAGTCTTATATAATAATTTATATACTCGTCTTCAGAATTAAATAAGAACAGCAATAAGTTATTCATTATTTATATTAAGCGCCATATAATATTTTGAAAACTCATAATTTAATGAGTTTCAATACGTGCTCGGTCATAACAGACGTATTATGCAATATTGCATGACTTTAAATCCCAAGTATCCTTATTTGTAAGCCACACTCATCATATAAATAATTAGTGATATTCGTGTCACTCTATAATGTCAGTGAATAGATTCTAGGAAGTAATATAAAGTATAAAACACAAAACCAACAAAATTTTGGTGATTTGCGATAATTTTTGTTACGGTCTTCGCTCATGTCATCTTAATAAAATAGGCTATATGTATTTATGCGAGACAGTATAATTTTACAGATATTTTAAAATCACTACTGAATAGTTTGAAAAGTCGACACACAAATAAAAAACAAAAAATATATGTCACAAAAACAGAGACATTATTTTGATGGGCGTCATCAACACACAAAAATGTTCTTGTAATACTCGGATATCTTCAGGCCTTTGAAATAATACTTTGTTCTATGTTTTATAGTAAAATATATTGTATAACTCATTTTAAATAAGTTAAATAGAATAATAATTACATACATTAATAAAAGCATTATCCCTTAAAAGACTTTTGATACGTCAGCCCACACCGTGCGCAAACCAAAACTAGTCCGTACAGATAATTAAGGATCCTATAAATTGTTATTTATCTTCACTTTGATCGCTTATCTATACTGATTCAAGATTAGAATTATGTGACAGTTTTGGAATTAAGACCATAGTGTCCCATTTGGCCATAACGATACCAAATTAGTTTCACTCATGCCATTTGTAAAACCTACTTGGGTTTGGAGGCAAAATAGCTCAGTCATTAGTTTCGTGTTTAAAACTTGTTTTAAATCAAATAGTCTGTTAAGCCTGGAAGTTTTCATAATCTTTAATATAAATCTAAAAAGAAACAACTACTTCGCTGATAGAGATATAATTTAGATATACTTCACTTCCGGAGCAAAGTTGTTTTCTGTACAATTTATGGTAGCTTACTAAACAACCATACATAAGTAAGGGGAAACAAATCTATGTGATTCATATAATGATTGTATCATTAAAAAAAATATATATATTAAAACCTTCAGCAATGTGCTAATGCAAGTGCCAAATGAAAAAAATAATTATGGAGCCAGGATTCCCTAAATTCCACGCAGATGCAGTCACTAAGGCGGCTTTTCGCCATTCCTAAGTAATTGTTTTAACGGGAATTAGGTCAAACTTTCCTGCTCTCGTTTTAAACAAACTGCTTCCTTAAATATGAAAAATTAATCCACTTTCAGGGGGACCGTGGCCAAATGGCACGGAACGTATTCAAATTTACATCGGAGTCTAAAATGTAACGCTACTGTCGACTGTCAAAGTGGCACTGTGTTATTTTGACATATGTGCATTAATCATCATCTCAACCTATCATAATCCCACTACTGGGCACGGGCCTCCTTTTACGAACCACGGCTTGAAGGATTAAAGTCATACGCTGATAGTATGTAGATTGTCGCAGCTGCGTCAATAGAAAATAAATTACTGATACTTTGGGCTTGCTAGTATGTAAAGGGTTAACAAAAAAAGCCTTTCACATTCTATCAAAGTTACTTTTTTCTGAGTGAATCAAACGATGATCGGTTTTCTTTAAATCAGTAAACCTATTCAAACCTCCTCATATGTCACAGATTTATGTTACTACTAATTGCTCTCCATAGATAGAAAATTAAAGTAAAATATATGGATTATTAGGATAAACAAATAAGACACGTTCGCCTTAAATAATGCTGCAGTAACGATTACCCATCCAAGGACAGACCTGTGTGCACTCTGGTTAACTTTAATGATCGTTTCTAAAAACCTATTTTTACGGAGTGACGTTCGCTTTGAATTCTTATAATTCGTATCCAAAAATTCAGTCCAACGAACGTTTGCAAATAATGTCTTATTAATTAAAAAAAGATTAAGTCAATAAATTATTATTAATTATCTTACAATCACACCAATTACTTAGTTCCACGATATGTATCATTAAATTGGGTTATGGATACTAAATAACAGATAAAAATTCATGAAAATGTTAAAAGAATTTTAATGGTCAAGAAGGGAGTATGTGAAAATATCAGATCTAAAAAAGGCATTATCGTAAAAGTTTTTAAAAAATAAATGATATCCCTTCAACTAATCACTCCATTAAACTGGCACTATGTTCTAGAAGAAAATACTAAGTGCTTAACATTAATCATTGGAAGTTTTGACATTTCAAACTCAATTCTACTCTTTCTCTATTTGAATCCTCGAATCGTAATTTACTTATGCAGAAAATATGTTAAGTTAATTTTGCCATTCAATTCAACAATAAATTTACTACTTAAAGGCCATATTTATATGACAGGCTTGGTAATTTATGGACATAGCAGTTAATATCAGCAATGTTGGATGTAAGTTTGTTGAAGATAATCTCTGAAACTAACGATCCGATTCTCTAATGTTTTATCTTCATGCGTAGAAATTAGTTACGATAATTAATTAGTTGGCAAAATTATGTTCAAATATTTCAGTATATCATATTTCTAAGACGTCTGTGGTATCCTTAACTACAAAAAAGCAACATGAGTTAGAGCACATCTCTCGGTGTGACGAAACAGGATTTTGCCAATCAGAATTGTTCGGAAAAAGTTATATTATCATCATCACCTCAGCTACTAGAAGTCCACTGCTGAACATAGGCCTCCCCAATTGTTTCCTTGTCGATAGATCAGCGCGTGTATAACCTTCTTACAACATTTTGGGAGAAGACGATCATAAACAATGAAATTCTGCCAAATCTGGTTACTGGTACACAGACCGTGGGTCCTTTTTTTCGGATGGAAAATCATCTAATTAGCTGCTATGTCCCGGGGCCGCGGTAACCCTTTCGAACAGTATCGCAACTGACCCTAGGGCCTTTGCTTAAGTCTAGGATAAAATCGGGGTAATGCTAGGACGATATAGTATGCTCATAATCACCACAAGCCGGTTTGGTGATCGTAGATCAAAGTACGCAGGATGACGCTGCTGCCAATTAATTATCTTATTATTGTCAACTTCGAAAGTACCGTCTACCGCCATCTCTTTACGCCCGGCCCTTTACAAATTTCCCTTATTAAATATCAAACTAATTATAGCAGCGAATGTGTTATAACAGTAACCGTAACAACCTTATCTGACAAGTTTTTTCTAAGCAGTTCTGTGAAGTTGATTTCTGTTTGCACCAATTTTTCCCTGCAAATAAACGGCCTATGTTTGTATTATTACAAACCGGAACTTTACTTCACGGAAACAAGGATATATAGGGTATAGAGGATAGATTTGTATAAAAATATGAATGATAGCATAGTTATAGATCAAAAATTATGGATTATCATGATAATTTAAATTTAGTAGGCGACAGAAACACGTTATGTCTGTTTACGCAACTTTGAAACAACCAGACTAGTAGAAAGTATATTAGACCTTTACTTATAATAAGCGTCTTGAGAGACAGTTCTCATCGAAGACGGCTCGAAGTTCGTAGATATTTTTTTGAACAACAAATGCCTTCGAAAACGTTGATTATCAATTCCCAAGTTCACTCAGCTACTATATTATGTACCGAAAGCAACTTTGATAGCCTTAGATAGTATATCAAATTCATATCACCTTCAGGAAAACTCTTAAAAAAACTGCAACTCTTTTCAAGTTGGTTATTCTCAAAAATTTATAGAAATGGACGCCTAGAAAATTCAATTCTAGCATTGACGTAATTTTATGAGTTTCTTATTTTTCAAGGAGATGCTTCAATCTTTAATAACGCAGTCTAAATTATGATTAAGTAAATCGCGTAAATAGAATGTCATCTATTAGGGTGGCTATAAAAAAGGCTTAAAATACTCCTTCTACTTTATTGGTGAAGCACTCGAAAGTTGCAAACAAAATGCATTGCAATATATTTTAATTTTATTTCCTTAAAATGTTTGTTTGTATCGTACTTGCAATACCAAAAATAAACGATAGCAACAACTTTATCCAATAGCACTAGAAATTGTAATAAGCGCCAGGGAATATGAATATGTTGATAATTTCATTTTATCATGTAGCTATTTGGATATGTAATTAAAAAGTATTTATTTTATTTTATTTATTTAATAAATAGGTACAAAACAATTCGATTATGTCGAATATTTTCATTCGCATGAAATTAATTATAGAGAGCAGAAAATAGTTTTATAATATATGAGTATAATATGTCTTTACTATTCAAGTCAATAACTTACGTAAGCTTAATTGAAATAATAGAATTAATAAGAGAATCTCAATGAAGGTATAGGTAAAGATGTATTTTATAAGAATTAAATATACTAACATAATGTTTAGAATGTTATGTAAATTTTATAGATTTTCTTGGAAGAAGTACTCACCTTGTGAAAGTAAAAAATAAAATTTATGAAGCTTTTTATTTGAAACAGGAATGTGCTCTCAATCAATCAATACTTTTATATGGGTAACATGTGCGCGATGATAAAAATTTTATTGACAAACGAAATGAAAAAAGTAGTTCAATAAAAGTTTCCAGACAGACATTTTTAAGTCGTATACTTTCTAAATAACGATAGGAGGGAATAGATTTAATCCTAAGAAGAAATTCACCTTTTACTAGAGTAATGTTTAACAACGTAGAATATTTATTATTGGAAAAATAACATTACACAAAAAAATAACAATGTCACAAAAAAACATAGGATGCCGAAGACGGTGTAACGTGGAGGAAAAAAGGCAGAAATGCGAACCCCGGGCCTGAAAGGTCGGAACCGGGATAACTTTTAGATGGTGATAATTCCAATCATACTCACAACCGATCAGAAATACCGAATGTTCTATTGAAGTAGTAGATAGCAGCCTTTTTTCCAAATTGAATAGTCCATCAGTGTTAGTAAGTATATGAGTATATTATTTAAATTATCTGCGATCCTAATCAAAACAGCATTTTAGTGTAGACGGTAAGTTTCTATCATCGCATTTAATTAAACGACAAATTTCATTAAATCATAAGGCAACCGGTTTCTAGGCACAATTAATTACTTGCGGTCCAGCGCCACTCATTTATTAATGTTTGTTAATATCATAGAGAAAACTTTAGTTAGAGCATCACTTTTGAAAACTAGTCAAAAATAAATAATAGTCCCAATAATACAATGAAATGGCAAAATTATAGACGCAAATTTTTAGGCTGAATGTGTGAAATGTGTTATGACATTTTTATAATTTCGCATAACGTGCATACGAATAGAAATCTGTAGGCATAGTTTACATCACCATAAATTATTTTATAGCAATGACATAATAGGTTGGGGAAAAAGTCTTTTCGTATTTTTGTATGAAAAGTCAAGACATTTTTTTCAAAGTTTATTTACATTTATTTACAATATATATGTACCGTTTTGTTGAATAACTTTCTGCCATTTTGTGGGCAGAGACATTATCTTCTGATCAAAAAAACGGGACAAATAGTTTTGGCAGTCCTCTCTTGAGGTCAACCTTACAGAACCTAAAGAATTCTGCAGAGACCGAAACAGGTGAAAATCTGAAGGCGCAAGGTCAGGGCTATATGGTGGATGCACTAGGACCTCCCAGTCAAACTCTCTTAATTTTTGCTGAGTGGCTAAAGATGTGTGTGGTCTAGCGTTATCGTGATGAAAGACCACATCCTTCCTGTTGATCAATTCCGGCCGTTTTCTCTCGACTGCTTCCTTTAATCTCATCAGTTGCTGGCAGTAAAGATCAGAATCGATGGTTTTGCCGGGCGGTAAAAGCTCATAATAAACAATGCCCTTCCAATCCCACCATACACACAGCATCACCTTATTTCGTGTTAGGCCAGGTTTGGCCACAGTCTGTGAAGCCTGGCCAACTTTCGACCACGACCTTTTTCGCACGTTCTTGTCGTACGTGATCCACTTTTCATCGCCAGTTATCAATCTCTTCAAAAACGGCTCGGTTTCATTACGTCTCAATAATGAATCGCAAATGAGTACACGGTTCATTAAGTTTCTTTGAGTGAGCTCGTGTGGCACCCAAATATCGAGCTTTTTTGTATAACCAGCTTTCTTCAAATGGGTCAAAACTGTTTTGTGGTCAATTCCCAGTTCTTCAGCTACATCGTAACTACTAATATGCCGATCTTGCTCCACTCTTTCAAAAATGGCGTCCATTTTATTCGTAACAGGGCGACCAGAGCGAGGTGCATCTTTAACATCAAAATTTCCGGACTGAAAACGTTTGAACCAAATTTGTGCTACTCTTACTGACACTGCATCAGGTCCATAAACATCACAAATTTTTTTCACTGCTTGAGTTGCATTTTTGCCTTTTTTATAATAAAATTTTAAAATGTATCGAATTTCTTCATTAGATTCACTCATTTTAACGGAGAGAAAAACAAATGAAAAATAGCGGGAAACAACTTTTTTTTATTTTTTTCTTTTCTTTATAATGGAACCTTTTTAATGTTACCAAAACCAGCCAGACACAAATAGTACAGTCAAAAAAATTTTATAATAAGTTTATACCTACGTTATGCGAAAAGACTTTTTCCCCGACCTAATATCAGTATGGAATTTACTTGCACAATAATTTCTTCCTACGATAAAAATTATTCGTGTCTGAACCTGAGGCATATAATATACTAGCCCTACATTTAGATAAGCATTATGTTAACAAGTATAAAACTGACTTTTAATTTAATATCCTAAGTATTTAGTTCTTCTTTTCATATTAAATATTCATACTTGGCTATAAATTATATGACACCATAGTCACTATGATAAAAAAAATGTATCGCAAATAGTGGTCTTTTCACTGTAGTAAGTTCCCTCATTGTTTACTTACAAAGTTAATTAATGTTTAAATAAAATGAATTGACTTATATAAGCAATGAACTATGCTTTCAAAACTAATCTGCGTTTTTAAGACTCTATTTATCAAAATTAATGCCAGAAAAGTAAATGCCGAAAGTGCTATGCTGAACTACGATGATTAAAAACATTATGCGACTAAAAGGGCTCAGATTCCAATTAAAAATCGAACAAAATAAAACCCTGTTACATTTGACACCATGAGCAAAGGGGAGGGTGTAACCCGCTTTAATTTTAGAGTAAATTGAATTTGAAATAACTAAGAGGTTTCAATGTCAGTCAAATGTTCAAATGTAGAAAATGACATGATTTCAAAGGATTTCTCACACATTGTTTTATGAGTATGTAATTAAAAAAATACGTGTGGCACTCGGAGACTGCCGCGGTAAAGCTATATTGCATAGCATTTTTTATCAACTTATGCAATTATAATTATTTATTTATGCAGTATTTTTGTTTTTTTTTTATCATATTAGTTCTTTCTTTCTTTCCTTTAAATAATGGCTTCGTGCGGTTCGCACATTTAGCCAGTTTTTTTTTTTTTTTTTTTTTTTTTTTTATACATGGAGAATCTGCAATCCACGCATGCACGGCGCATCTACCGAGCCGGCCGAGCGTGCGCTTCCGGAGCAAAGTACGCGCATCTTTGAAGAAGATGCGTATACTTCACGCTAGCAAACTTGGTTCACCGCCGTGGCGGTGGCCCAAGCTAGCCGGCTAACTCCCAGATACCTCTCGCCGGCGAGTAGGTTATGCCGGGATGACCCATAAGGGGCCGACCGGCTAAACTCCATGTGTGTGGATGCTGCATGCCTCTGATGGCCGTTACAGCGCAACCGGAATGTATTGGGGAAGGCGAGGCTGAGGGCCTCAAACCTAGATTAAATACTAAAAGTATTTTAACTGAAGAGCGACATACTAAGGGCGGTCTCTAGTAGACCCGAACCTCGGCTCAGGATGTCGTGAGTGTTTATTGTGAGCGATCAGGTCTAAACCTGATGTGTCGCGGGTGTAGTGTTGGTGATTGTCCGGGTCGTCGCACCCTGCGGCGGGTGCGGTGATTTACGCGCCGTAGGGTGTGTTGATTTGTAGTGGCGTTGGCTACCGCGATTGGATCGTCAGGGAGGTCTAGAACGTGCCTAGGTCTCCTGGCGGCCGGACGGACATCCCTCTCGGCGGTGTAATCGGAGGCTTTAACTACAAGGGGATTAGGGTGGTGGGGTGCATTGTCGAAGTAACGTCTAGAGAGGTTCTTCATATATTGCGCTATCGAGGGAATCCCGAAGTCGCGATGTAAATCTATATTACGTACGTACCAGGGGCAACCGGTGGCCATGCGTAAGAATCTATTTTGAATGATTTGTAGTTTTTTAAGAGTTCTGTGACTCACGTGAGCAAAAACTACACATGCTTATGTCATGACTGGACGGACACATGTTTTGAAGAGAGTCAACTTGTGTTTAAGTTGCATTTTTGACCGCCTGCCTATCAGGTGAAAGAGTCTACCTAGGATGAAGTAGGCGCGGTTTCGGACTTCTTGAGTGTGAGGTGCAAACGATAATTGCCTATCTAGAGTAACACCTAAATATTTGGCCTTATTGTGCCATGGTATAGGCTGGTTGTTCATAATTAGCTGGGACGGAGGTTGGATGTTTCGCGCGCGCCGTGTGAAGTACACTGCGGCGCTTTTGGTGGGGTTGACCTCTATGCGCCATTTTGTGAACCAATCGCTTAGGGCGTTGATTGCTTTTTGAAGACGGGAGAGTAATAATGATGTTTTCCTACACGAGAAGTAAAGGGCTGTGTCGTCCGCGAATAGAGCGAGTTCCACACCCTGTGTACGGGGGATGTCATTTACATAAATAGTAAAGAGGAGGGGGGATAACACGGATCCCTGGGGAACGCCCGCTAGGATAGGCCTTGGGGAGGAGTGAGTTCCTTCGACGCGGAAGCGAAAGGTACGATTCGACAGGTAGTCCCGTAAGATGTGTACGAGACGGTCTGGCACTCCTATTTGGTGAAGCTTATAAATTAAGCCGCTGTGCCAGACTTTGTCGAAGGCCTTTGCCACGTCGAGGAAGATCGCTCCTGTGGGGATGGGGCGCCGTGCTGCGAATCCTACATGAATGTGTTCCGTGAGGCGGTGCACTTGATTAATACAGGAATGTTTGGCACGAAAGCCAAACTGCTCGTCTATTATAATTTTATTAGAAAAGATAAAGTCTCTAAGACGAATATTTAGGATTCGTTCATAGATTTTACCTATCGTATTGAGGAGGCTAATAGGGCGATAGCTACTAGGTTCTGTAGAGGGTTTACCGGGTTTTGGTATTCCTATGACGTCTGCCGCCTTCCAGGCGGCAGGGAACATGCAGTTTGAAAGGGCTGCGTTGAAAATGGCTACAAGTAGGTATACTAAGTGTGCCGGTAGAATTTTATTAATTTTATTATTAATTCCGTCGGGGCCGGGAGATTTTTTAGGTTTAAGACCTCTAATTATGGTTTGCACCTCGTCCACTGTGGTCGGTGTCAAGGGGTCAGAGGTTAGAGGGGATGAGGCAAGTTTGGTAACTTCTTCATCAATATGGGCAAGGTGACTGGGGTCTATAGGTAAGATACTTGGAGAGCACTGGGCCTCCAGGCTGTCGGCTAGGCACTCGGCCTTTTCGTCGTCGTCGAAGGCGATCGTGTTGTCGGGCCTAGTTAGGGGTGGTAGGTTAGCTCGACCATCGCATTTGAGAGCTCTGGCCAGTTTCCAGTAAGCCTGATGTGTGGGCGAAATGTCCTTGAGGTCATCCCATTGATTTCCCCGGTGGTCGCGGATGCGCTGCTTTACAGTTCTCTGTAAGACCCGCAGCCGCGCCCGGTTCGTTTCGGAAGGTCTGGCGTCGTAGGCGCGTGTGGCGGCATTTTTCGCCCTCAATAAGTCTCTCAGCTCGTCCGGCAGCTTCCAGCGGTGGTTGTCCGCTGGGACCTGCCTAGAAGCTTTGCTGATTGCAGCAGAGAGGTGCTTATTCAGAGCGTCAATGGCTTTTGTCGTGTCGTCAGTTGTTAGTATGTAATCGGGAATAGGATTTAGTATTGGGTTGGCGACGTCCTCGAGGGTCTCTCGTAGGCTACGCCAATCCAGTACTGTTTTTGTGGCAGGGGTTGTGTCGTTGGTTTGGCCTAATTCTAATAGAACGGGGCGGTGGTCGGAACACAGAGCGTGAACCGTTTCTATTAAGCGTAATTTAAGCGTGATGTTTTTTAATAGAGCCACATCTATAGTAGATGGGCGGTGATCTACGTTACCCGGGTAGTGGGTGGGTGTCATGGGGGCTATGATGTCGAAAAGCAGCACATTTAGCCAGTGTCAAGTAAGTGATATATTAATATCAGGAACATTAAAAGTAGCAATAAAATTAATTTACTTAGAACCGTTTTAGAATAACGTGCGTGATTATTTACAAGTAAAACTAAATAAGACTTTTAGGCGGGAAGGTGAAGCGTCATGTATGCAGTGCTATTTGATTTTGTAAAATTTGTGATATTTCGAACATTAATGTAATAACGGTGGATTATTACCTGTTAAGTGTTTGTGAACGTACATGAGTGTTGGTAAATGAAACAAAGCAGTGATGAGAAGAGAAGAGAATGAGATCATCTTATTTATCTTCACTCATTCTCATTGGCTATGTATTACGTATAATTAATATATCTATAACTTGACTCTGATTAAATGTGCCGAAGCCATTATTTCAAAAAAACTAAATAAAAGCTAGTAAGAAACAAACATGTATATCAGTTTATAGTCGGCGAAAACATTCCCTTATTTATTTTTTTTTGTTTTACGTCGGTAACAAAATGCGTATACGCACTACCTTTCGGCCAAAGCGGGGACCGAAAGGGGGTGGGGGACTCACCACCGGCAGACGCGACTGCCAGCAGTAATACCCACTAAAAATCTTCCGACGACGCTCGCCGCTTGTTGAGAAAGAGGCGAGGGCCAGTACCTGGGTTGCAGCTTCTGACACCCCGCCTGCGGCCAACGTCCCCCGGACCAAAACCGGGAGGACCTCCTCAGAGAGGCGCATTGGACGCGCCCCTCCTACCTCCTTGTGCGACAATAGCGTGTGTGGCCGACTTCTCGGAGGGTCTGTCGTTAGATTCAGCTATAATGTACTAATTACGAATTATCATTAAATAAATTTACCCGGACTTAGTACCAAGCAAGAAAGCTTTGGCCACGAGATAAAACACGAATAAGATTTTTTTATAAAAATAAAATTATGAAAAGTATTCGGATTCGGAATTTAAAAGTAGGGTTTTGTGTGGATTAAATATTGATTACAGAGATTTGTGGGACTCGCAACTAAATGCTACTTTTTTCAGATATGGAATTACTCTATTTGCCATTATGCAGCTTTATCATTTAGCCACAGTTAAAATCAAATCAAATAAAGTCCGACACAGTTAAGTCCAAGTAAATAAAACCACAATTTAGGGCCACAATTTAATGCCACTTTCCTAAACTTGTGTACGTTGGCGGAGAAGTTATATCTAACAAATTTTTGCTCACATAAGATCGAATTTATACCGTTTTAGAAATTAACAACATTTCTAAATGCGACTTATAATGCTTAATATTTTTTTGTATTGTTTATGGTCATAGGAAGTTAATAGAAAAATATCGTGGTAATTGGGAATATGACGCAAAACCAATCCTAATAAGTTCTACTCTATTTTAATACCAAACATAATGGCAGCGACCCTTTTCTTCAAATTTGGATTATCCTGTTTTACCCGTTCTAGCCACTTGATTTTAAAAACCAATTCAGTACATTCGATAAACAAATGGAATGTCGAACTACGATGAAAATTTCATGCTAAGTAAATAAAATCATAGTGATTTCGAAAGAAATAAATGAAAATGTATAATTCGATTCCCCCCTAAACCACTACATCACCACTTATTCCATAAGTTTAAAGAAAGTCTTTTAAGAAAACATTACATAAAAAGTCCTTTATCATACGGAACGCGACTTCAATACAAAATACCCCTTTTTATCAATAAAGAATCATGTTTGTATTTGCACTATTTTCGTTTTCCGAAAGCTGTCCGTTACTTTCTGTTCTTATTCTTAAAACAATTGTTCCTATTCTGAGAAATTACGATGTTATCGGCCTATAAACATTTGTTATTTAGTGGTGACGTGACTTACCAGTATGTCAAGCAGTGTTTGAATATTAATGCCTTTTTTTGTTTTGTCCATATGTTATGTTTTGTTTTGAACGACAGAAAGTCACAATATTTCACAATATTAGTGTTACAGTTAGACGTCACAGGGAATAATTAACGTCAGTGTTGAGTGGAATATAGCAGAATTCTGTTTTATCTACAACATCTTTTGTAATAATAATGATTTAGTAATAATAATGATTTAGTAATAACAATGATTTAGTCTAAATTCGCTTTGTATTATTATAATGTTACAGAAACGTGTGCCTTAAAAACTAACGTACTTACACATTATAGTAATCTGAGAGTTGAAACCGTTTCCCCGGAATTTTTCATTAAAATCGTATGTACCCACCTAAATAGGTTTTATATAGCCATCTCTACAAATTGAAAACACAAAACCTATCTACTTTGTGATTATCGTTGAGAAACTAGTAATTACGTATGTGACACGTTTTTATTTATTATTAATATTTTTAACATACTAAAAAAAGAAGAGTCCTTTAAAATTCACGGCTTTTTCTACTCCTTAGATCTTGGTAGGATCCCTATATACAAGATAAAGAAACATGTTAGAGCTTATCTGATTAAACAACTACATATTAACCGATTTCAAAATCGTGCTTGCAGTTAAAGTGACACAATTAACAAATCCACCAAAAAACACATACAAAAATCTTGAAATCTGAATAATACCTGCTTTTTTAACAAAATTAGAAGAAGTACTTATAATAAAATAAGGCTGTAACATTTCACACTGCTCCATATAGTTCGATATAGAATAGAGCTTGAGTACAAGCCAAGACCCATAGAAATGAGTAAAGACTCTTAATCACCCAAACTAAGAAAAACACTAACAAAATTTCATGCACAAATATTTTTGTTCTATGTGGGACTCAAATCAAAAAGATAGAACGTATATTTCAGTCGTCGAAAGTTATAAGGACTTTGATTACATAGAAAAATAGCAACTTTGAGAGCATTGTCTTGCAAAGACTCAAAAAATGGCTTACGTATTTATTATTTTAAGTGGTGGGATTAACATTTTAAATAAAACTATTTAATTGCGTTAACACTATATTTAGGATATATTGCTGTACAATTACAGACCATTTGCTGTCACATATTTAGTAAGTGTATTGCCTTAGTTTATTAGGCGTTGGCCACGATTTTACTGTCTCTATACTAAACAATCCTCTTTAGTTATACATAAAAAAGTATTATTTTATTATTTCAACATCTTAACGCTTCAAAGAGCGTCCTAGTATTAAAGTTTATGAAACCAAGTCACCTACTAGGGGCGCTAATAACGACTACCACTTAAAGTGATGATAGCCGAGACCAACGGCTTTAACGTGCCGTCTGAATCACTGAAGCGTTCAACAGCAAATGCCACTGCCATGACTGACCTCTGGAAAAGTACTTTGGAGATATTCACCACGAGTTTAGTAACAATATACAAACATCGCATGTGGAATATTTTCCGACAATAAATAAATAAATAAATAAATATTTTCTGACACTTACTCCAATTATTTAGTTCCAAGATAAGTATCATTAAGAACTTGTGTTATGGATACTAAATAACGGATAAACATACATACATACTTTTTTTTTTTTTGTAAATACATACTTAATATACATAGAAAAACACCCAGACCAGAACAAATATTCATATTCATGCACACAAAGATTTGTCCTGCGTGGGAATCGAACCCACGACCTTAGGAGCGGACAGCGGGTATACTCGCCTCCACGCCATATCGGTCGTCTACACGACACTAAGACAAATACACTAATTATTTAGCTTTAAGATAAATATTATTAAGAACTTGTGTTAGGGATACGAAAACTTTAAATAAGAAAGTTATATATTAAACTAAGATAGGTCAACAATAAAATATACCAATTTTAAAAAGTCTTACAGCAAGTCTTAAGCCCTAGTTATAGTCATTGTTGGGGTATAACTATTGCATATTAAAAATCACTATGAGTGATCAAGGAACTTAGTCCCCTTAAGCCAGAATAAGTCATGATAATATTTTTAAAAAAATCTTAGCTTTTGCAAATTTATACCAATAGCTTACATACCTATATTTATGCAAAAATGTCTTATTTTTGTATATATCAGCAGCGCGAAATAAAAAGCCCGTATTTTTAAAAATATATATTCGAGTTTTTACCAATTAAATAACAAAGAGTGATTTTGTAAAATGAGAACAAAAAATTGGGGTTTTGCTTTTGATCGCCAATTACTGATACTTGTAAAACCGTTTCAATAGTTTTCTATTATCAAATTTTAAAATGGTATTCATTCAAAACCAAATATTTCCAACGACCTAGCCAAATATAGGAAAAAGCTGAGGAAGCTATATGTAAAGGTACTTTGTCAACTAAGGAAACTGTATACGTAAAAATAACACAGGTAATAATGTAATTTACACAAAAATAAAAAAAAACAATATTCTATGCCGCCAGCTTAAAATTACAAGACTGAACAGTCTTTCGGATAATTAAACCAAAACTGTACCCATATTATATATATTGTATGAGTATGGCTCGGGGAAGCCTCTTTCAGACCATAAGGAGATGCTGCACACTTAATAAGTTCATAGAATTATTTGAAATTTAATAATTGTTGAAACAAACACAAATACTCATAAGAAGTATAATTATACATCCTTATATAAAGATTGGCTGCACACTTGATAATTTAAAATAAATTATATTTCTGTATTCAATGAAAACATAAATATTATTTAAAGTCTTCAAAATATTTTTAAATGTCTTGAAAAAATAAAAAATAGTTATAATTATACTGGTTGTAAAATTGAACGGTATCACCTGAGCTGTGCCCTCCAAGAATGGGACTAACGTGCTGGCATGTGCAGCCGCGTGTCGGTGATGCGCGGGCAGGTGGTGTCTCCTCAAGGGCTGGGCATCATCGGCATCAGGGTCTCCGTGGATCGCGAGGCCAGGTTCGGCTTCACGCTCACCAGGCAAGGAGGATGGTAAGTCTCTTTCATTTTATTATATCATTAATATCATAGTAGTAAAACAAAGGTAACTCACGGTATTAGACATCATATACACCAGGCGTATTTCCCGTCGTCGACTATGAGTACGTTGCATTTCATTCTGCATGCTAATTATCGGCTTTGAGTAAATTCCAAAAAAATCGCTATTATTGTAAAAAAAAAAACTATAAGTTTCCTAAAAATTCTTATGGAGACCAAATAAGCATACATTTTTATTGCAAAAAAAACAACATTACAGATCTGCCGCTGACTGTGAGTCGGTTGCAGTTTGCATTCTATATAATAAAAATAATAATATAATAATGTCTCGTACAATCACACCATTCATATAGTTCCATTATAAGTTTAATTAGGAACTTGTGTTATGTATGCTATGTAACGGATAATCATTCTTAAATACCTATTTTATATAAATACATACTTAACATACATATGAAACACCCAGACCAGAAGAAATATTCATGTTCATGTACACAAAGATTTGTCCTGTGTGGGAATCGAACCCACAATCTCAGGAGCGAAGTGCTGACCTGATGTGAAGTGAAGTGATATACTGACCTCCACGCAAAACGTTTGATGTGAACAATTCCGAATAGGAGATAATACCAAAACAGGATCCACAGAAAACATTAACATTTTAAATAGATGTCACATTTTATTACTTAGTATCGCTAAAATAGACCAAAGCGCACTTTATGGCAGTAAAGGTATACAATTATATTCCTGAAAGTTTGAAAAATCTCTATTTGGTCTTATTCAAGAGAAAACTTCATAAATAGTTGCTGAACAAATGCTTCTACTCTAATAATGAACTTTATGACTCGAATAATAATATAATAGTTAGGTAGACTGTTTGACATTATATACTTGCTTTCAATTTTATTCTTATACATATATTTGTAAAATATTTGCACGCTATTTTGGCACAAATTTGAGACGACTATATACATCAATGTAACAACAACTATTCTACCATGTTTTATGCAAATAAATTATTATTATTATTTTTATCATATTTTACAGGAAGGTAAAGCTTAATCGCAATTAATTCAATAAAAAGGCTGTATGCGTAAGGCAACCCAGGGGCAAGGCAGTTACAATTAGTGTTCTACAAACAACGCATAACTCACCACACGAAAGTAAAGCTCAGATCTCTTGATCGCAATTAATTAAATAAAAAAGGCTGTATGCGTAAGGTTCGGGGAAAAGCTGGTATATTAGTGCTTACAAACAACGCTTAGCTCTTACAATACGTTCTGACCAAGAGGTCAAAGCAAGTTATTATGTTCAGTCGGACCTAAAGTGGTTCAAGTAACCGCGTTTCTTTGCCCGGTATAAGGTACAGCTTTACTTCAAAGGGTAGTTAAAATTGATAATTATTAATTAGTTTTTTAAGCCAAGATTGTGTAAGTATTGAATATTCTAACGTATATGTAATATGTTAAGTTAAATATAGGAAACACTTGTTTTTTTAATACTATTTTCTAATGAGAAATGATGCAATATTTATATATCTTCCTGTACCTATATGCAAATCTCAAAATTCGCATCTGATAAGTTTATATTTAATATAATATGACAAAAACTAATGTATAAGAATATAAAAGATAATTAAAAAGAATATATAATATTTTATGGAATATAGTATAATGTAATAAGATTCGTCCGGAATTAGAAATTCATTTAACACGAGAATACTCTATAAACAATATTTATTTTAGTTTACATCGATAAAGGTTACAACATAAAATACTACTGTTTTATACATATTACCTCTTAAAAGTAATATTAACATGTTTGTATGATGTATACTTAAAATAATACCTCAAACATCTGTAGTATCTAGAATAATCCATAGAGTCTATAAAGCAGTATCCTTATAAAAGTCAACTTAGTATCTACAATAATCCATAAATTCTATAAAGCAACCTTATAAAAGTCAACTTCAGCTTTATAATGCCTGAAAATATAAGCTCAACCACATTGAGCCAACTTACACAGAAAACCCTTTAAGAGTTCATGTGCTCAAAAATATCTACACAAATATTGGAGCTTTACGGCAATCATCATTATTGTTCGGCCACGGTCGTTAGGGATTCCTTGCGCGTACCCGTAAAGCATCGCGTATGAAATCGAATTACTCGCCAGCGGAAACTAACCGGTATCACAGTATAGGTATCATTATTAGCGTGCCGGCATCATGTGAACGAGTACGTAATCCAATGAAAAGCGACGCGTTCTAGCATTTAAATATCGATTACGGTAATCCACTGTAAAATCGAAGCTGCACACGCAAATTATAAAAAACCAATAACGAATCTAATCTTTTGATTGTTTGGATTATTGTATCTTGGTGAATTCTTTCTGATCCGTAATTTTGGTTATAATTTTAATGACCTCTATATTTATTTTAAATGTTGATAAAACCCGAAGTCAAAAATGATTTATAGTCAGTTTGGTAAAGTATTCAGTACAGTCCTCATAAATAATACTAATAAACAAGAGGAGGCCTTACATCTATTTATTAAATGAAGGTATATGACTAGCGGCTGACATATCTTTCATTAATTGGTAACCTAGCTTACTCAACGTCCTTAAAATAACATAAGAAGGCTTTAAAACGCGTAGCCCCATGTAGAATTGCACCTTATTCGAAATATTAACTAGAAATACCAAATCCGTGTAATACGTTTTAACACACATTACGTTAATGTTGCTGGCAATTATTGCACCATAATCCGTGCCTATTCCAAGCCACGATTCATTCAACACCAAGAGAAAATGAACCCGTGCTAAACCAAAAAACAACAACTAAGGCCAATAACATTTTGCATGCTTAAAGGCAGCTCGTGAACGGATTAGAGTTATTACTCGGTAAATATAGCAAAGTTATCAATATGTATTGAGAATATTTTAAATAAAAAATACTGTCCATAAAGAAGATAGTCGAAACCCCTTCAGGTTTTCAACTATCTTCCATAGTTATCCTGACCGATTTATCTTCGAGAAGCATAAATATTAAAGCTACATGAGTATTTATATAAAATTTTGCCAAAAGGTAAAGTCCTGTTGTAAATAAGAGATTTTGGTAAAATTTTGATTTAATAAAATATTAGAATGAGTTTAGTGATCGAAGCGAAATTTTTGTGAAGTCTATAATTTTTAAACCTTGAGATTTAAATTAGTTTTTAGGCATTTATTTTTAAATTAGATGCTGGACCACTGGCATTTCAATAATTTCCACTATTAATGGGGTGAAATCACCCCCTCACTAAGAAGTCTTGTTCTGTGCCATTAAAGCTGCTAGCACAAGCTAGCTTATGATCCAAATCTAAGTATACAATGTTTTTTAAATTATAAAATGTTATTTTTCTATATTATTTAGTGTGGATTAAATAATATTGTATAACAATTTTGAATAGGTTTTTAATTGTTTCGTCTATTGTGCCGATGAATTTGAGCACCTTTCTTGAAGTATAGATTTAACTTGAGGGAACCCATTCTACTACATTGATTTAGCGAGAAATTACACTGTGTCTTCATCACTAGGTTCGATGTGCTGGTCAACGGCGGAGGAGCAGTGACCCTACAGTTTCAGCGGTCCCCATTCAAGCCCCTTCGGAAGACAGTGTTTGTTCCCTGGAACCAGATCGTCGTGCTACCACCCGTGGAGATGGAACTAAGTGACGAGAGTGTCAAAGTACCGACACCAAGGTTTGTACAAAAACCCCTGTATATTTAGTATTGTTTTAAATAGTAATACATTCTTAACACGTGAATAATAGAAAAACTACTATGTATCGGGCATTTAGTGTTCAGAGATTTAAATTCAAAATTAACCATATTTGGGAAATATTAATAATAATTATTATAAATAATAAATATTTTTAATAATAGTTTTATGCTAAAATATATTCGACGAAACCTCATACTCGTATAAATAAGAATTACATAGTGAATATTATGGGGAACCTTGGGGGGATATAAGGTAGATGAAGAGATGTTTTATTTACTCTTACTTTGGTGATATTTAAGTATAAATTATAAACTCCATGCACCTATACATTCTTAACAGACGATAGAAGGGAGAGATGAATCTATGATAACTTTGTAAATGGTCCGTGGTAATGTGTTTGCAATTATAAACCCATTACGTTTACGAATCAAACTACTACCATATATTACAGGTATTAATTACCATTGGTTATTATCTGCCTAACTAACCCCAGTTAGTTAAACAACATGATATGTGTTAAGCGAAGCTATATATTGCAAAAGTAATTTAAACATTTCGCGACGTTAATGTAAAATTAAACCTTTATAAACATTTTCATAATCTCACTAAAATCAAAATCTTATAATGAAGAAAAGAAACTCGTGAAGATAGTCTAATGCTAAAACATATTCGACGACACCTCATATATTGTCTCAAGCCAAAATGTTTCTTAAGTCGACACTGCTCATCTATTTTCAGAGCACCACCTCGCCTGGACTGGTCACCAACGCCCCAATGGTGGGAGAACGAGTCCGGGCCGTGTCCCGCGCACGACCACGAGCGGCTCCGACCTGAAGTTGTGGCCGTTCCACCATTGGCTGCACCTGCTGCTTCTGCGCACACTCCTAATACTGTCGTATATCCTGAAGCACAGGTTTGTGGAATTAGATATTAGTATCCATTAAACCATTTAACGTCAGATGAAATATGATCGCCACAATAAATTTATCTTGAAATAATAAAAAAAAACAATGAAAATTTAAGGCCCCTTATAGGGTTAAGCACGGACACAGATCACATAGTTTAAGCGATAATCACAGTGTGATTTAAACTAACTTCCTTTGATAGCTACCTTCTTTTAGGATTCTGTTATTTTATCACCAACTTAACATACATGTCGCACGTATTTTTGTACACTTGTACCTACTCTCCCATATTTTTAATTGCGAACATCTAAAGACCCTCATACAAAATGTTGAAATGTCAGTCAATCCGAATAGACATATTTGATTTGGAAAACTCTTATCTAGTCCGTACTTTTAAATATCGCGCTTGTATCTCGGCTCTTATGTTCGCATTTGTTTCAAAATCCCTAAATTAATGTCTCGAGTAGGTAATACCCGTTCTAGACCGGCCTAATTAATCTATTAAGTTCTGAGAGGCAAAAATTAATTGAACAAAATAAGGAATAATCTAGACATAGTTTATGGAATCCGTTTAACAATAGCTATTGAAACTTTTGATAAATTTATCAGCTATTAAAATTTCCAACAATCGGTACGTGCATAGCAAAACAACGTAATCTAAAATTATCTTTCAATTTAAACTAGATTCCATTTGTGATTTCGAGAATCACCAATACATTAGGGAATTTGGGACACATCTGATAGTTATGTAAAGTCATCGATACGGAGCACGTTATTATTAAATTGGATCCGTATGCCCGAAATGTTACCGTATGTTCGTAAATAATAAATATGTCATCAGCCAAATTGCCAGCGGCCGTTTATCTCTAAAAGCGTATTGCCCCAAGTTCCTGGATTTCAGTTATTCAAGTACTAATTTACCGAAATATGTATAGACATACAAAATGTCCATAGGGTAAGAGAATTCTTATCTACGTAAAACTTGGAGTATTTATAAAATTATTTAATTATTCACTTTTTTAATTCAAAGCATTACAGTATCTGATATGGCATAAAAGCATAATTTTAAAGGGTTTTCATGGTTTGAAATGGATTTAGAATTCTTCAGCATAGTGCCCAACCTTACAAAGCGCTATATAATTTGGAAGTGTTTTAATAATGTAACCTAATTAAACTCATCTACTGACAGATCGTTAGCGAATCCATCGGCCTTCCGGGATCGTCAGTGAAGCTGACATACCGGTCATCCCAAGCTGCCGGCTACCTCTCCTGCGTGCACTTGCAACTGACTCGACGTGTGGTGCCTGCTGCTCTCGCTCGCGTGCACGTGCGAGTCGAGATTGAAGGCTCTCTGCACACGCACAGCTACGAAGCTGATCCCGATTTGACACATGTCTTCGCGTGGAATAAGAGAAA
Source organism: Musotima nitidalis (assembly GCA_949126915.1). Lineage (NCBI taxonomy): Eukaryota > Metazoa > Arthropoda > Insecta > Lepidoptera > Crambidae > Musotima > Musotima nitidalis. Next base: position 9,848,600 of record OX421418.1, on the reverse strand, counting down.
TGTTTACAAGCAGAAAGTGAGTTGGAAACATAAGTAAATAATAAATTATCACGGTCCTAGATTTTAGCTCATGGCCCAAACTCTGCTCACTGGTGTAACCAGATTTGGCTGAATTTCAGTTTTTACTTAAATATAATCAATACTAACATAGCAAATTTGAAACTGGTAATGGTAATATGTAAGATGTTAAATGATTAATAAATGAAAAAGTCTTTAACTATACTTTTGGTAATGGGAATCTGTCGTTATACGCAACATGATTTTTAATTTGAATAGCTTACTTACCAAGTGACTCGCTATTCCTTATTGTTAGTTATGTCTAAGAACTAACCTACTCTTGTTTTACAGGTGTACGGCCAAGCCCAGGCTAAGATATCTATCGGATATGAATACACATCATGCTCTTCTATCGTTTGGGAGACGCAGACGGCTACTCTTGCTGGTTTCGACGTGGATATCTCGGATATCGGCGGCTGGGGTCTGGATATACATCATCATTACAACTTCCATGAAGGCATACTTCAGAAGGGCGATGGCGGCTTACTACATTTGAAGCAATATCCGAGAACTGTCCAGGTAAATTATAAAATTTTATTTATTATCAGTCATGTTCAGCAAATGGTAAATTATTTTGAACGCAAAGAAGCTTTTTTTTATTCTCCATAAATTTCCCACTTCCTTCCAGAACTTCGTGCTCGAATTAATAGAAATTACACATTCATTGTGAAGTCTTTACTTAGATACTAATAATAGGCCAATAGTTCGGTTTCTTAATCAAACAGTTCTGCGCAGTATGTTGACTCCTCTCTTGATTATTTGACATTGATATACTCGTTAGCCCTCTAAATGGGGTCGTTCCGATATTATGGACATGAAACATCAGAACTATCTTCTATCGTTAATCAGAGTATGTACATATTGAGAAAACTCTTTACTATGACAATTTAGTTTTACATGTTTTAAATTTTAGGTGGTTATGGGAACTGGTCTGCAGCGATCACTAGACTGTCCTGACAATTGCAACGGCAAAGCAGCTGACTCTCGATTACTGACTCCCACTGCTCTCACTTCAGGCCCTGATGGCTCGCTTTACGTTGGTGATTTTAACTTTGTGCGAAGAATTACTCCAGAGGGTGTTGTTACAACCGTACTTAAACTTGAGTGAGTATACTTAACTATGTCGAGATGATAACAAATCTACTTATATAAAACATTGATTTAGTTACTAATGCATTTTTATTCTTATTACAGAACAACACAAGTGGCCTATCAATATTATATTTGCATATCACCAGCGGATGGAAATCTCTATATATCAGACTCTGAAAGGCATCAAGTTCGAAAAGTACTCCTTTTGGACAAAGTCCGCGATCCAGGAGCTAACTCAGAGCCAGTTGTAGGAAATGGCGACCGATGCGTACCCGGAGATGATTCTAATTGCGGCGATGAAGGACCCGCCGTCAAAGCCAAGCTGGCTCATCCTAAAGGTATAAATAAAGCTATTTATTTCCATATATCCTCATTGCTAAACCTAAAACAAATAAGACTAAATCTATATTTTTAACTTTCAGGCCTTGCTATCGCAGCGGATAGGACAATGTACATTGCAGACGGTACCAACATAAGAGCAGTAGATCCAAACGGCATCATTCACACTCTAGTCGGCCATCACGGCCATCACAACCATTGGTCTCCAGTGCCTTGCCGAGGAGCCATTCCACCTTATGAAGCTCAGCTCCAGTGGCCTACTGGCGTATCATTATCTCCCCTGGATGGATCATTGTATTTTATCGATGACAGGATAATCCTGAAATTGACGGCAGATATGAAAATTAAAGTTGTCGCTGGGCAGCCGTCTCACTGCAGATTAGGGAGCGACGGGAAACCTATTGCCAAACCCACGAATAAAACAAACACAGATTTCAGAGAAGATGCTAGCCTGGGAACTATATTAGCATTGGCTTTTGCTCCAAGTGGTATATTGTATGTCGCTGAGTCGGATTCGAAGAAATCTAATACGATTAAATCTATTGACCCGTCTGGAAAGATTACCCATTTCGCGGGAAAAGTGCAAGAGAACTTGAAAGAGTTAAGCTGTGAATGCAATTCATCCGTTTCTGCTACAGTAGTACCTTTGAATGGAAACCGGGATGAAGGTGCAGGTTGTCCTTGCAGACTCAGTGTAGCTGCAGGAGACGAACCACCAACTAGTACAGAAACGCTATTATCTTCTAACGCAAAATTCCAAACCATTTCTGCCCTGGCTGTCACCCCGGATGGAGTTTTGAACGTCGTAGATCAAGGTAATTTATTTTTTAACTAATGCGTATAATATAATAACACACTTACTATAATCTGTGTCATGTACTAACATATATTTTGTTTTAAGGTTCTCTGCATATATTGGCTCTGAAACATTATTTGCCAACACATGACGAGAATGGAGAATTCAGAATACCTTATCCTCCAACGTCAGAAATATATGTTTTCAACCGATATGGACAACACATCACTACAAAGGACTTAACCTCAGCTAAAACCCGATACTCATTCCTGTATTCCAAGAATACCAGTTTTGGAAAACTATCAACGGTGACAGATGCATCAGGAAATAAAATACAACTTCTCAGAGATTACAGCAATGTCGTAAGTTCAATCGAAAATACACAAGACCACAAGTTGGAACTCAAGATTTCTGGAATTGGTTACTTAACAAAAATAAGCGAAAAGGGATCTTCGGAAATTGAATTAGATTACGATGCAAATAGTGGTTTACTCAACAGCAGATCAGGGGTAAGTTCATCCTACGGATATTATTAATTATGAAACTGCTTTGATAACTCCAATGAATTAGCGATAGATTAAAATATAGATAGATGACCTGGATGGACACATAAGGTGTCTTTAATTTCAGGAATCTATTCCGGTAAAATTATCTAATCTATTCTCGTGTCATAATTTTTCTCGAGACGACTCTTCTGCAAAAAAACAAGTAAAAATTATGAAAACACAAAATTACAACACGGGTCTGTTACTTTTTAGTGACTTCATCATGTCAGCCCATTACCGTCCCACTACTGAGCACGAGCCTCCTCTCACATAAATAAATAATAATGAACCCAATATATTAAAAATATAGTATTCCTATGAGAAAATCAAAATGTATCATTAAATTCTTAAATTTAATTACCTACTTAACTTATGGGACTAAACTTAATAATTTATATTACAGACTGGAGAAACTGTAATCTATAATTACGATGAACTTGGAAGAGTTACTAGAGTGATAATGCCATCTGGGGAGCAAGTTCATATAACTTCTGGTCTCGCCAAGAACTATGGACTTGCTGTAACCGTGGCAAATCCGTCCAGTACTATTCCAGTCGGAGTTGCTAAGAAATGTGAATATGTACTACACGGGCAATCGTTCAAGCAAATAACTATAAATAATGGCAAGCAAATTACAGAAGGTCGCATTTATACGAACAACACACTAATGCTTGAAACTCCTTGGCAAGGAAAATTCGAAAGTATCGCAGCTGCAAAACATCCACTTTTAGAAGCCGCTTTACCTATTGAGGCTGAGATGTTACACATGTGGTCTCACCAGACTACTACATTCGGCGATGGGTTGATCAATAATATGTATTCGTTGTACTCTCTAGTAGGAGACGTGAGAAATCCACAGCAGACTCTAAACCGGGAGATTTGGGTAAACGATTCAAGGGTGCTTATAATTGAATTTGATCAATTCAAGAGTAAAGAGACTTTCTTTAATTCAGACCGAAACCCATTATTTACCATCGCCTATGACGTCGCAGGATTGCCACTTTCATTCTCTCCTCATGGTGCGGGAGTAACGCTAAACATTTCTTATGATCGATTCTATAGAATAAATGGTTGGAAATGGGGAGAGACCGAAGAAACGTACAACTATGATCAACATGGTATGCTCTCAGAAATTACAAGTCCTCAGGATGGCACTAAATTTATTTACTACAATGATGGAAATCTAGTCTCTAAAATAACATTAGCTAGTCAAAGGAATTTCAAATACTTATACGATGGCGACGGTGGTCTGACTCACGTAATTTTACCATCAGGCACAAACCACTCATTTAGCGTCCAACCTTCTATTGGATTTTTAAGAGTTACTTATACACCTCCTGGTTCATCTAAAAAATATCTTCAGCATTATTCGCATACTGGAGAACTCCTACAAACAGTTTTCCCGGGAGACGGAGCCAGAGTCATATATCGTTATTTCACTATGAACAAAGTCTCAGAAGTAGTACACGGCGACGGTCAAACACAAATACATTATTCTGAAAATAGTGGATTACCCTCCGAAATACTGCACGTCGATCGTGATGTAGATTATCGATGGGAATCAACATACGCTGGTGGTCTCCTAATGGAGGAAAGATTAGATTATGGAGCAAAAACTGGATTAAGCAATGCGAAAATAATTTATGAATATGATAATAACTACAGAACAATATCGGTACAAGGAAGAATCGGTGGTCAAACTCTGATACCACATCACATAATGTACAATAGCAAAACCGGATCTCCTGAAATACTTGGACAATTCACTGTATCTAAACAGAAATGGAATGAAACATCTGTTTATGATGGAATTGCAATGTTTTCACGTACTCTTAACGAGCAATTCTTAGAAGTAGAAGTCACTGTTAATATTCACCGTATGGAAGTATTTAGAATGGAGTTCTCTTATGACAAACACGGACGAATCTCTCAAACTAGAACGCACACAAGAAATGTTGGAGTAAATACATACACCAATGTGAAAAATTACACTTGGGACTGTGATGGTCAACTCACAGGGGTTGAGGCTCAAGAACCGTGGGGCTTTAGGTATGATGACAATGGAAACATGCTTTCTTTGACGTACAGAGGAAATACAATCCCTATGGAATATAATGACATGGACCGCATTATCAAATTCGGCGAAGGTCAATATAGATACGACAGTCGAGGACTTGTATCCCAAAACGCTAGAGAAGAAAGATTCCAATATAACTCAAAGGGCTTACTGATCAGAGCAACTAAACGTGGACGATTCGATGTTCGTTATTACTACGATCATTTGGATAGGTAAGGTGTTTAACCAAGTTATTATTAATTATTTACAAATCTTCAAATTACTATAATGTTATGTTTTATTTTACTAGACTTTCAACGAGAAAGGACAACTTCGGGAATGTTACGCAATTTTTCTACACCAATAAAGAAAAACCACATGAAGTCAGCCACATTTATTCACCTCGTGAGAATCGATTCATGACTTTGGTATACGATGACAGAGGTCATCTTATTTACACACAAGTAAGAATTATCTTTCACATTGTAAACAAAACAAAAATATTGATTTAAATAAAAGGTAATGATTTACTTATTGATTTGTATGTTTTTTAGGTTGCTCGGCACAAGTATTACATAGCTACTGACCAATGTGGTACTCCGGTCATGGTATTCAATCAATACGGCGAAGGCATTAGAGAGATCATGAGATCCCCATATGGCCATATTGTATACGACTCTAATCCCTACTTGTATTTGCCAGTTGATTTCTGTGGCGGTCTTCTAGATCAAGTAACATCGTTAGTTCATATGGCCAATGGAAAAGTATACGATCCCTTGATCGGACAGTGGATGTCACCTCTTTGGGAGAATCTTATAGAAAGAATAACTAACCCAACACAGCTGCACTTATACCGATTTAATGGAAATGATCCAATTAATGTTCGGCCACAAAACAAGAAACCAACAGGTAAATTTTTAAACCATTAGATATATATATAATTAAAAAAATTGTCTATTTAAAAACATGAAAATTATTTTTTTTAAATTTCAGATCATTTGTCGTGGCTCAAACTGCTAGGATATGAAACCAAAAGTTTAGCGCCTCAACTATACCCTGACGAGTTGCCCGGAGGAGCAGTCGTACCAACAATCCCTCGTACTCATCCAGTATGGGGAGCTGCGCCCACAATGCCATCTCCTGGCATTCCCGCGGCTATGGCCATATTACCCAGCGTTACCATCGAATCAGGCTTCCTGTCGCACATGTCGAACAAACGGATAGCTGACTTCCGAAGCCTATCCATCCCAGCAATGTCAGCATTGAAAACTGATGCTTTAGATCTAGCTCCAAAACGTATCGGAACCGATACAGAACCACCTTTCGGACGGGGAATACTCGTGTCACGTAACTCACGAGGTCGCGCTGTGGTGACAGCGGTGCCGTCTGCGAATGCTATTTATCGGGACGTGTACACCTCAGTGTTCAACCGGTCCCATCTACTGCCATTCTCATTCGTCATACACGGAGACCAGCAAGACGTATTCTACTTCGTCAAAGAAGAGACTTGGCGTGCCGCTGATGATAAACAGCAACTGAAGCGAATGCAGGGTAAACTAAATGTGACTTTCCACGAAATCGCAGAGGGCGGTAGGTCGTATGCGGACGTAAAGATTCACGGACAGACAAGTGTGGTGAACCTACGGTACGGAACGAGTGCAGAACGGGAGCGGCAAAGATTGCTGCACCATGCACGGGCGGCGGCCGTCCGTAAAGCGTGGCACCGCGAGCGCGAGGCGCTCCGGAGCGGGTTGGGCGGCTCGCTAGACTGGTCGGCCGCAGAACTGGACGAAATCCAAAAGGCTGGTTCCGTCAGCGGCTACGAGGGCGAGTATGTGCACGACGTGGCACGCTACCCCGAACTGGCCGAGGACCCCTACAACGTGCGCTTCGTGAAGAAGCGCTCAGACCGCAGTGAGCGACGGCGGCGGAAGCGCGAGGAGTGCCGCGCCCCCTGGTGGCTCGCCCGCGACCGCTGCTAGTGACGTGCCGCCATCCATATGCCAAATCGTGTGAGTGCTGAGTCGACGCGTGTGATCGGTGACGGATGAATGCGCGAGTGATTGTGATATATTTTGTAAATAGTCTCTATTAATTGTTAATTGTTGATGTATGTATGTACGGTAGATGCGAATCCCTATCGCTATGTAAATAATAAAGTTTAATTTGCAGGGAGAGAATGGACCTTTTGAGAGGACTGATATTAAATAAATGTAATGTATGTATAAAAATAAGACGATTTATGTGAATATGAAATTATTTATACTTATTTATCGGTAAAAAGCTTCGATTGTGTCCAATGTTCTTATAAAATTTAGATGAAGACTATTTGAAAAGAATAAAAAGGCATACTTTTTTAACCAAACCTACGAGTGCTTTATTTCACCCTTACACCCAGTAGAATATTATAGTTGTAGACTATTTATATCTGATCTGATTTGAGCCAGTAGGATAAAAAATCACTTGATTTCATATTTAAACATTACAAAAAAACTGTCGAGCGCCTAAACACCGCAAACCGAGTATCAAAAAAAAAATTATATCATAGCCGATACATGTAGTCATAGCGTGCGTGCCTAGGTATTAAAGGCATAATACTGATGATGATGAATTGACTTAAGTTGCGTCATAATAACATTAAATGCGTCATTATCATAATATCAGCCATATGAAGTCCACTGCTTAACATAGGCCTCCTTATTGGGGACAGTTCAATGTGGAATTGGGAATCGTGAGTTGTGCCCAATAGATCCCCCATCAATAGTTTCCCCATCGATTGATCTATGCCACCAGCATCTACCGAGCTCTCGCTGCCTTGACCAGATCGTCGGCTCATCTCTTTCCACTTGTCTCACATCTTGTCACTCGTCGCCATTGAATAACCACGCAAATAGTGGTGGGTTAAAGCGAAGGCTTTTAAAACATAAACTTTTCATAACATAATTTTATGGTTTTTGCTTTACTCAATATGTACTTACGAAAAGTAAGTCAAAGTTGCACAACATTCTCGAACCATCGGTAAAAAAAAGCGACAAATAGTTACATAGATATAGAATGAACTCAAAATCTATTAGTAGCCAGAACAAAAGACAAAAAGTTGTGTAAAAGTTATTTATTTATGTCCGAAACGTCAATTTCTGAACAACGTAATCAAGTTAATTTTGACAATATCAATTTATACACAAAGTTCACGTCAACGCAATCATATAAATTTTATGATACACCTCTATAATGTGTAGTCAGAATGCTTATCACATCTCATATAAATTAATATTTACAATGCAGTTAAAACGAAACAATGAAGTGGACACTGGAAACATTCAATTAGAGAACTGAATAAAATTGGGTTATGAGTAAAAATCTCCATTACAAAATATATACAATAATGATAATATTATTATCTCTTAAAATAGACATTCACATTTATTGAATAAAGTATATTTTACAAAAACATTTACATATTGAGCTACTTGTATGTCCGTAAACAAATGAGATCAACAATTCGCACAATTACTCACATACAATTACAAAAAACATATGCAATTCAACATTTTTGTGTTTATACGGCAACATAATTATGTCCCCGCTACCTATCAAAATGCCCAGGAAATATTCCAAGTAAAAACGTAATAATAACTAGACATGTCATAGAATGTCTATTTGAACACATCCTTCATAATAATCAATAGGCAATTAACAAATCACCTGTACAGAAAATAAATTTCATTTAATAACAGCACAGATTTCGTTTCATAACTTTAGGGTTTACAGCACTAAACAAAAAACATGTTTAAAATAATGTTAACGCTTATTTATTTAGTTAAATAAATTGTGCTAAGCAGTTTTTATACATATTTTTCGTTTCGTGTCTTTTATTGATAAATCGTATGTAGTGTAATAGATAAGTAGTTTCTAAAATTATTCCATAAACAATGAGACTGCTGATGCGATATTATATACCTAAATCGTTGTGTGTGTTATGGATCTACTACTAGAAATGACAGGTAGCAAACATATGGCATATTCATAAAAAAATAAACAATTACAACCATTTCATAATAAATTTGTAAAGAATAATTTCAAACTATCATGCAACCTCTTCGTTACCTTACAAATTATTTCTCCCAATCAGCTAATCCGCTTAAAGGCTAACGCTGACGGCTGACATTTTGACTGATGTGCATTATCTGTATTGCTATTACATTAAGTTAAAATGCCCGCGTGTGGTAACCGATTTTCGCGGTTTTAAATGCAAAGGTCTTATTACAAAACGATGTCTAATGTTAGATCAGGTTTGAAACTAGTGCTGTCACTTTTATGCGATAAGATAAAGACTGTGACAGCTCTAGTTTTAAACCTAATCTAACTTTAGACATCGTTTTGTAATAAGCCAAATAAAGTTTAAACCTAACGCTTTTTTTTAAGTAGAGATCACACATAGTCCTCCGTCTGTGGTGGCCCTAAATCTGGACTTACGTAAGTTTCAGAGTATTATAACACCTTCCTCGACGACAAATATACTGAAATATTGATGCCTACTAAGTATTTATAAGATGAGAAACTAAATTTTCACAAAAATAGACGTATATTTACATTATAATCTCTAATATGAATGTAAAATATAGCATTTGGAAATATACGTTAGTATTGCTTTAAATATTGTTTTTCTTACGGACTAAACTAGCCACAGTCACATATTAAATTACTAAGGGCCTTTTCGATCAAACTTGCAAATCGAGAATAAATCAAGAAATAACGCAAAATCATTGAATAAAGGAAAGGAATAACGGAAGTCTGAGTGCTAGCTAATTAATTGAGTCTGTTATTTCTGTATAACCCTACTTAGATAAAACGTCCCTGTTTTGAAAGAAAACGTATCCTTAATTACATCAAGATTGATTTTTGCAGATAAATTCATTAAAAGGAATCCAGTCTTTAGTTATTTGTATAGAAAATTTGACGAATTTATCAAAAAAAAACCTAATTTAAGTTATTCTCGTATAAAGGCATCTGTGGCCGAATCGACCCTTAATGTGATGACATTTTTTTATTTTTAATCACAGTACATATACCATTAATTGAAATATGTCGCAGTCGTAGCCAAAATTGGTGAGAGTGAGGTAATTAATTATATGTTAAGAATATTTTGTCAATTCATTACAGCAATTTATCATACATTATAACTCTTCACGCATCACGTTTTGTCCTTAATTATAGATCGATTTGGAAAATGCCTTCTATAGATAGCATTCCTGGGAAACCATCAAATATGGTATGTGAAGTATACTGAAGCACTTCTTTTAACTTTTGCATCAATATTCTCATGAAAATAGCTGACACAGTTTTGCGAACCTACGGATTTCACTGATAAGAATAAAATGTAAATTCACTGGTAATAAGTATCATCGTAACCTTGAAAGAGTATTCAGGGCCAACTAGATTTATAATCATCTTTTTTTGCATCTAAATATCAATAGTCATATCGTGAGGATTAGTCAAATTTTATAAATAAATAAGACATTCACATATTATTTGGTCACTAAAGAAAATGTTTGCAGGGCATTTTATGACGTCACATTAGATGTGTGCGTAAGGATTAAGAGCCATTGCATTATAATTTTGTAACTAGTCAATTGTTCTTATATTTGCGATATGTGTAGGCATTTTTTGATCAGTATCTGATTTCAATAACTGAAATTCAGCCATACCTGAGGCTTGAGTCTGGCGCAACCGGGATAATGCTAGGATATGATGATGATCTGATTTTAATAGCCGCACGTTAAGATGCCTGTTAAAAAATCAACATTTTCTTCTTTCTAATGATCAAAATAAAAAAAAGAGAAGTATAGGAATTTATAATTTAAATCAATTTATTGCGACGATCATTTTAATCTTTATAAGCAGTGTGCAAAGCATCTCAAGTTATTATTAGGAATACGCTCCGGTTTACTAGCCTTAGACTATACACTTAACCTTCCGTATAAGAGGTGGGGTATGACATACCCCAGCGGATAAAAAATCATTGCAATTTCTAAACGAAAAAAACGCGTAAATTGGTTTTCTCAGTAGCTGCAAATGCGACGTTGCTGCTCCGATCCGTGCAAAACATTTAGTCTGCCACAAGTCGTGTGACACGTGCTTTAAGTGCCCTTGGGGTATCACACACCCCACCTTTGATTAAGATCTGATTTTTTTATTGTTTATTTTTATTAAATTGTTAATTTTTAAAACTAGTTATATTTTAGTCTTATAAATTAAGAAGACTGCGATTGTGATATTATGTGCATTTCATTATTAGTACTCAAGAATAGGCTTCATAGATTATAGTTTGAAGAAAAAGTTAAGTTTTTGTACTTTTAGAAATAAAAGTCTATTCTAATGTAAAAATAAAATTTGTTTTACTTAATCCAATTAATTTTTAGATATAAAAAAATATTTATTATTATTTAACAATCTTAAATATAAATTATGCGAACTTTACTTCCTTATATATTTGGGGTATATCAAACCCCACCTAGTATAGCATGATGAGAATAGTCACCTCGTATACGGAGGGTTAAGTAGACTTTTACTGTAATATGTTTATATGAATATTAGGTTTCACTAAGTGTTTATTCCATAGTTGTCAACTAAACCTTACGTTATATTTTTATTTTAATGTCATACAATCTGAAAAATTGTTAAATTAGTTCATTAAAATTTTATATTACAAAAGTACTCGGTCAATTTAATGATGATACAAAATCTTCGATGCTTAGATTGCACCCTAGAAAATTTACACGCTCATATTTTGAAATATAGTATGTAACACACTGTATGCATTATATGAGCTGAAGCTAATTACATTAAGATTGCATAAACATTTAAGCCATGCCTATATTCAATTTTATAATTTAATTTACATCTGTTTTCGACCTCCCAGTAAAACTATTTAACATAATTATAAAGATTGCACTTTGATAACAAGTCAGTAATAGGGTTAAATTAAATTTGTGCTGTAAGTAACCCTTAAGATTTTAGTATTGTAGTCCTTTTCACCTAGGATGAGTTCTATAACAGATCGACTTTTGACACTTTTAGAGATGTCCTTTAATGAAATCGTATCTAATATTTCCGATAATCGATAATAATTTATAAGGAAATAAAATCGATCGATAAATAAACCAAAACTTAAATATTGTTGGTGTATAACTATTATATTGAAAGTTTGTTGTGCATAAATACATAAACGGTATATTTTGCAAAGTTTTATTAAGGTAAAATACAACAGAATTTTAAGACTTCATTCTTTGGTCACTTTCTGAAAAATCACTGTCAGATTCTCTTGAAGAGTCGCTATTGCCGAAAATTATTGTAAGTTCGTCTTTTCACCTGTCTATTCTGACCTACCGCTCCCAGTCCTCTAATATAATCTCTGCATTTTCGAGCGATTGGCGAGCGATCACAAGATGACCGCCGATTATGTGATTTCTCAGCCCTATGTTCTTTCTACGTTTCGTTCCACGGCCAAGAATTGCATACGTATTTTATTTATGTGCTTTTTTATTTTATATTTTATTAAATTAAACTAAGCGAGACTGTTTTTGTTTTATAAGTTTAGGGTATTCAATTTTTAAATTTTTCGTAATAACGTCACTGTAAAATAAAAATATTATACAGTAAAATTATTTTTGTTTTTCAAACAAAAAACGCGTAGTTTGGAACACGATGAAGTGTCACAGAAATCATCCAAGGTGAAAAGGACTATAGAAGCAAATGAGTTCAAACAACTGTGATAAACAATGATACTTAACGCTACTATAAAGATTCTGGTAGTTGGGTTCATCAAAAAGTGATGATCGTTACGATTCTCAGTTTTTCCCCGCTTCAGAAATATGAATTGACATGTTAAAGAGATATTGAAAGTCAATATTAATAATTTTTATTCGAGTTAAAAAAAAACTTTTTCAACGGAGCCAGTAAAAATAATATTATTGTCTGTGGATATGTGTAGGAACCTAAAACATAGTCGCTTCTTAGCATTAGGTATTGTTTATTTCCAGAAATCCAGAATGTCCATATAATTCATACGACTCGATTTGTTGACCACTTTGTTTGAGCATAGGATATCTATAACTGTAGAAATAGTGACTAATTAAAGGCGGATATCGGATAACCATAACCGCCTTTTGTGGATCACAGTGAGGGGCTTTATTGCATATCTAACCAGTGAAATCCGCAGTTTTTTTACCTTAGTCAATATACGATATCTGAAATTGATGCACACTTTTGCATAAGTAGTTTCAAACATGATAATTGGGCAACATTTTTGCACAATTACACTTTGCGTTCAAGATACCAAGAAGTCGCAAATCTTAAACATTTAACCTTATCTTCTATATTGCATTGTTATCTTATAGTATACCTTTCATCATTGTTCCCAACTTCTAACTGAGGTCCCTCAAATTCATGATAACCAAATTCTAAATGGTTTATGTTACCCATACATAGACCACTGTCTTATAAAGGTTGAAAAAGCTTGTTACACATAAAGAAAAATAGAAACGAAGTCCACGGCATTTGAGTTAAATATAAAAGATAATTAAATATAATAGAATGAAATTGAACATTTTAGAAAGTAAATCTACTTTCCCATCGATTTTTTGATAGAGATATTATAAATCAAGATTTTATTACTATAAACTACAAAGTTCTCAACAAAATCAGTAGAACTTATATTATGATATTAGAAATATGAACAAGTTCAAAAGAAACATGTATAGCGGGAAATTTAACTGTACACGTGAGTTAAATGCAGAATCCCGCGATCTGTGAAAATAGTTTATGAAAAAAGTTTCATCGTAGAAGAAAGAAATATAATTCAATTAAGATTCATAAAGCATATTATAGAAGAATACTATTTTAGTGTTGTCTCTTTTGCCATAAATTATTTATTATGCGAATGACTTCTTAAGAAAAGGCATATATTGTATATAGGTGTTTAAAATAATGAATGGAATAACACTTTACTGTGCAACAAACATAATGTTAAGCAAATCATTTACACAAATGAATTGGCTAATAGCAATGCAACCAGGCAACCTTGGGATGGGGAGGACATATTAAAAAATATAATATCGGGTAGGCTCAACAGAGTGCTGCTCTTGCATACTTACTGACAAGTATATAATTATACTATAATAACCAATACATAATAAGAAACCAAAATGAAATGTTACCATGATATTTGATGGATCTCACAACTGCACAATCAAGTTAGAAGAGTATCTTAAGAAATTCTTATGATACAAATCACAAAACCTTTACCAAATTCATACATAACTACAACACGAATCTCTATCATCATGCATTACACTTTTTCACTAACGTAGCACATATATTTACAACCTAATTTAAAACAGATTCTCCGATCACTGCAAAAGTAATTAATTGTACTTCAATAATTTCCAACACATCGCAAAGAGAGAGAAATAATTTTAGAACAAAACTTATAAATAATACTGATCACGTAAGGACAGACGCGAGGTTACTGCCTCTCATTAATTCACAATTCATTCCAATTTTAAGTACCGAATAGACTAAGTTAACTAGCTATTCGTCCGCCTACGTAAATCACATGCAAATTAAAAATTTCATAACCCATCAACAACATTATTTACATACGTTATCAACAAATCCAACAACAAATAAAATCTTCTCTAGTCATAATAATATTGGTATTACATATATATAACATTCGTTCCTACACTAAATACGTATAACACTTCAAATTTACTCACAATTCATGTCATGATGCGATAATATAATTCTCTAATGTCAATAGCAGTAAAATTGTAGATATTTATAATTTGTGACGTTTAAATTTAAAAAAAATACATGATTCAGAAATGTATAAAACCGAAATCAGTATCATTTCAGTAATTAAAATAAAACAGAATTTATTATATGAAAATATAAAAATTCTATTTAAATTAAAATTTGCGGATAGCAATTACATGCAAATAAATTGATTAATTGAGGCATTAAATTATTTCACAATAATCGTTGCAGTCTGTTATGAGTTTATAATATATATTAAAATTACATTTTAGTTCGTCGTCGCTCTCTTGACCGTGGCGCTAGTGTCCAACATTCACGGCCAATGTGATTTAATTACAACTATAATAATTTAACTAAAGAGTGGCATATTTACATTAAATTTCACTATAACTTAAGTGAACTATTGTCCCACTATTCACTATGAACTGTCTGTATTTGATTTCCGTCTCACCTGTTGCGCGTTTAACGCTTGCGCTTGCGCCTGTGTGATGAATTGCGCAGTGCCTGGAATAACAAGAATAAAATAAATTAAAAATGTATTGTAAAATTATACAAGCTAATATCATTAGAACCCATAGACAAGAACCACACAACGTTTGAAATAATATTATTATCCTAGTCATCACAATGTCCTAGAACGGTAGTCGGTACTATAAACTAAGAATTAAGACTAAAATGAATCAGAGGACAAATGATGCAGCTAACGGACTAGCTAGAAGGGGCTCAGTGCCAACAGTCTACGGACCCTAACTCATTTTTACAATCTCTTAAAATAATATGCCATTGGTTACAAAATATCAGATACATACAAGCCTAGAGACCTGGTGGTACTCTTCTCCAGGTTGCAGACAATCCAGAAAAGTCATGCCGTCTCTCGACGAGAAAACTAACCAGACTATCTGGACCTGTGCCTTATGGCAGGGACCATCACCGGGTACTATTGAACTTCTACAAATGACTCTTGGGGTTAAGGTTATATTTTTGTCATTTACAGCAGAACACAACACATAAATATTCACTTTTAACAACAATTTGTGCACTAAGCTTGACAAACATTTATTTTTAAGTTCTCACAGAGTTATAGACAATAATTAATAGCAAGCTTGAGTTGCAGTGAGCTGGTCGCATTATACAACTGTTAGAGTTGGAGTAAACGAGTTTCTGAGAGAAGACCACGTAATGTATGGGTTTTATTTCTCTTCGTAATTCGGACAATTTTTGTAACTTCACTGATAAAAGCTGGATGAGAGTGGGCGCAGATTCTGCAGTGTTATTGCAATTAGAGAGGCCTATGTCCAGTCCATGACAGAATGGTTAAAGGCAGGTGGGTATTCACATCTACTATTATACATAATATTTACATTTCTTGAAAACTCATTTCAATAAGTGCAAACGTGAATTAGTTTATATGTTTGTTACTCTTTTGACCACTGGCCCGGCCCTATTTTGAAATTTTTTAAAACAAAGCATGCTACTAATGATACCTTGGGAGGTTCTCTTAATGTAGCATGGATTCCTTGTTCAGAATGGACCGTAGTTGCTTACCAGGCTTACCAGGCAGCAGAAAGAAAGCGGCGAAAAGTATCATGAATCCAGTACTGTATCTTGAGATTCTATTAATGGAATCGACCGTTGTTTTCGCTTACCTGGCGGCAAAGTGGAAGACGCGACTGCTGGCTGCAGTGGGGCCAGAGGATGCGCGGCCCGGGGGGGCGGGGCGGCGGGACGGGTCGGTCGTGCTCGCGCCCCTCTCACAACTTGCACCGATCCCCCTCGAACCGCGCCCTTTACTCCCCCCGACATCAGTTGAGCTGTATCAACATAAATACATGCTTAGAGAATTAAACAGAGTGGGTCTTATGATAATTACAATAAACCCAGACACGGCTCCTTCCACTTTGGGTTAGTTCACGCCTAGACGCGACGATGCTTGAGGAGGCCAGTGGTTTCCAGACGCCGCTGTGCTATAATACAGTATGCGTGCGCTTTCATACATCATCTACCAGCGAAGCACAGCTGCGTCGTGATGCAACGCACTCCGTAGCGCATCTGAAGGGGTAGTGCGCGGCGTTCCGCGGGGAAAAATCGAATTCTTGCAATGAAATGTTTATCTTTGTGTGCAGTAAATAAATATATATTTTGTATCGCTATCTTAAAAAGTACGCGCGGGGTCGCATTACATCACATATCCGTGTTAGCTGACCTTCTATCATCAAATTAGTCTAATACTCCTCTCACAAACCAATATGCGAGGGATAGAGATAATTCTCCACCACAGTATGTATCGTTAGAACTTTTGAAGCAGCCCAATGAGGCCTCTAATTTATCCTTACGTTTAGGTACCACAAAGTATAAATTCCACACAAACGGTAACTGAACTCGGTTTGAAACCTTCGTGAACTCAGCTTTACTTCGATGATCGTTCCCGACTACCAAGTACCGTGGAGCTATGAACACAGCTATTCAAAATTATAATTTTTCAACTCACCGATAGGTAATGAGAGAACTGACGGCTGATTGGTAAGAACAACCGACGTGGTGGGGGGCACTGAGACGAGAAGACCACTGGGTGCGCCAGATACGTTTAGAGATAACGATATCGGCGCCGAAAACCCGGGGATCTGGACTTGCACATTCTGCAGACCTTGGATGCCTTGTAGACCTTGGAGGGATGCCAGACTTAGGCCCTGAAACGTAAATGATTACACAACGTTACTTTGTAAAAGCAATTGAAAAGGAATATTAAAAAAAGTGCATAAATAATTCTATGATCGGCAGACCAAAGCATAAGTCACAATTTTTTTTGATTTTTTTTTTTTGCATAAGTATTATTCATAATTATTGTTATTCTTATTCACGACCCATCGTTCTATGAATAAGACTTATTTCAAACAAACACCACGTAAACCTAGTGTAGATTGGCGGAGGCTGGTGTTTAGCCTTATGCTGTTAGACTTGGCTTCACGACTACCACATATAGTGATAACCGGGATCAACATCTTAACGTGCCTTTCAAACCACGGATGCGCTCAATATTAGGCAGCACACAAGCGGTCACCCATCCAAGGACTGACCTATGTAAGCTCTGCCTTATTACGGTGATCATTCCGATAACCTAGTACCGCGGAGCTACAAGCACTTCACTCATATTTACAACATATATACATACAATCACGCCAGTTTCCCCGAAGAAGTAGGCAGAAGCATAAAATATACGCCCACTAATCGCCGATAATATTTTTGGTCCCATGAACTTTTGTTTGCCAGAGCCTTGTAAAACAAATATTTAAGGTTAATTTGCAGTTTCCTATTTACCTGTAAGTGACACACGGGTTGCGTCTGAGCCGGGGGTGGGGCGGTGGGCTCCGGGCCGATGAGTCGTTCTAGCAGAGCGCTCTCACTACTCGACACGTTTGTCTGTTCGTTGTCGCGCGCGAATCCGCTCATCACTTGAACACCAACACCCTATTTCACAAAAAAATAAAAGTATATAACAGCAAAATCTTTATAACGATCTTTTTATTTCGCCTCTGCCGTAATAAAAAAACAATACAGTGTCCATGAGTCGAATAGGACAATTTTATAATAAGTACTACCATCTTATACTTAGTGCTCCATGAAGGCCAAAATTCTTTCATCCTCAATCAATATAAATTGGATACACTTTCAAGCTATCATGCATCTTCACCATGCCTATGCCATAAGTCTCCAACTGTCATTAATTAAATGACGCTCGACCTAGGAAAAGTTTCTTCAGTATTGGTCACACATTTTCTGGTATAAAGCCATGAGTGGCGACAATCGCAACATCATCACGAATAGGCCATTCAGTGAGTTGAACGTCGCTATTGCTCAGGTCCATCAAATAAAAACTCTAGTGAAAAGTTTAGGTTTGACGGCAATTTTTGCCGATTTCTATTATCAGTGTAAGGTTAAGATGTCCGTCTTCGTTTGTAGCAGTTATTATGACCACAACCTAAAGATGACCTGAAGATGCGAAACGATGGTTTGACTTGTTTAACAGTAAATAGTGTCGAATATCCCTTGTCAAATGCGCTATAGCATAATGTCGATCATATATTTCGGTCTGTATCGCAATCTAAATTTCTTAAAAATGTATTTATAGCGTCAACAGCTTCTCGGACTCGACTCTTGAAGCGTCTCGATAAACGCGCCACATTTTCATTGTGAACAACGGAAGTAAATACCACTTATCGACGAAGCAAAACAGCCACATGCTTCGTCCATAGGTGGTACTAACTTTTGAGCAGCAGTCGTTCTTCAGGGGTTTCCGGCGAATGGGGCAGTCCTTCAGCACCAGTTTCTCTTACCAATAACATATCAAGTTGAATCAGGTTAAACGGATGTTCGGTCCACAATATGGGCACGGGTATAAGGCTGCGTGGTCATTCTGCTCTTAGAATTTCGAACTTCTGTAGAACCAGATTCATGAAGATGCGATCTGAAGATAAAGTCGATCTGAAGTCCTTCGTTTGGATCTGTTTGATTGACCACTTGTACGGACGGCTGATACGATTGAGAAAATGGAAATCTTTCTTCTGAGTTTTAAAATAAAACGAAACCGTAATAATAAGATTGTCTCTTTATGGCAAAAATGTTGTCAGTCAGTATGTCGTTATCGCCAGTCTAGTTAATGCGACTAGAAATAAATGGCGACCAATTGACTGATGTCACGACGTCGTGACATCAGACCGCAAAAGAAAGCGCATAGCGGTATATTCTATGAAGGGTTTCAGTACGCTTAATGCGCTGCCATACTTTAGATTCCTGTGATATTAAAAACCCAACTATTTCATACTTGTTTTAGGCGTAGCAAAATACTTTAATTATTGAGTTAGAATGTGTACTTTGTTTAGATGTCCGCTTCTCGTTTTAATGTTTTGAGCGATCGCTCTAAACCAAGAGGGAGCAGTCAAAGAATTGTTTATATTATTGACAGGCAGGCATGGCTATCAGAATAAATTAATCAACTTTACGAACCTGCTGTGTATATGTAGGAAGCGTATGCGCTGCAGTGGTGGCTATAAGCCTGGCGCCAGCAATGGAAACGCGTCCAAGCAGCTTGTGCGCGTCAATGGTTGCGTCCGCAGTTGACGTCACGTGTGTCATGGCCGCCGGTGCGCTGTTCAGAAGGTTCAGTATCGTCGCATTGCTGTTTGCCGTCGTTACTACCGTTTTGGCTGCATTTTGACTTGCTGTATATGACAATGTAAAATTCATTAATAACAGATTTCATATAGAAGAACATATAAAATTATATACTAAACATCTGCATATAATTTTACAACAGGTACTTTAAAAAAAAACAAATATATAAGAATTTTACAAAAATAATGTGAAATACTTAAAAAAAAGTATCAAATCTCGTTATTTTGTTTTCATCATCATTACCATGTTTTTTTTGCAACAACCTTTTTTGCAGTAACCTACAACATATAAGTCCCATCAGTTGAGCGTCTGTTAGAGTTCAAACCTCACCGAAGTACTTAAGACACGGGGGTTTTAATGGGAATATTAATAATGTCATTGATAACTAACAAACCGTAACTTGCTTTGGTCTAATATACTCCGCAGATGCTACAAAAAGTCGTAACGGTAAACTTACACCGTTAGTAACGTGTGTGCGTGAAAACTGTACGATATTTTAGATCTAAGACGTCATACTATCAGAGTAGGTCTATTTTATAATCCCAGGATTTCGGGATTTGCTAAAAGTAATACCGGGATCCCGGGGTTGTAGTGGCAATGAAAACTCAGTGAAACCTTGTAAACTATTTCGTTTGTCTTTTGGTAATATGTAAAGTTACATAGTAAGTTTTCAGATAGTATTGCAAACATTTTTTTGATAGAGACAATAAAAATCATTAGACTAAAGAGAGTAGCAGTATTGCTTGATAATGTAACAAACCTCCTAGCAATAGTCTGTTATAATCAAGGATACACTAGGGGCCAATGTCCTCTTGCGGGATTGTTCGGAATGGTTACAGCGGCTGATGGAGCGGATGGTTTTTATAAACTAAAAGTCTGACACACCCTTCAGCTCAATCCTAAGCGGGATGCTGTAATTTTGGTTAAGTGGAGCGACGTTGCCGGACTTTGCTCAACATGGCTGCCAACATCGCAATTTCGTCTGATGACGCTAGTAGCGCGATGTCGCTAGATATATCGCCTGTTTGCGCTTAACATCTCGCCGACAGACCCCTGGTTAATCCCGGGCTTAAAGTTGGGCAGCCCTAAATTTTACTTGCCTTGCTGAAACTGCTGTGCAGAATTCATAAGACTCGTAACAAGAGCGCTGATAGCTGGATTCGTTGTCCTAGGTTTTGTGATAGTTGCTTTTTGTTGCGTTGTAGTGGTGGTTGTGTATTGGATGTTTTGAACCTGCAATACAGAAAACGTCGAAATATATTCTGCCTTCATACCAAAAACCCCTTTCTATTCACTACGATCTTTTATATTTTAAGAGTTCAAAACAAGCAGTTAAAAATTACCGAACAATGTTCAAGATTATATACAGTCCTCGAGATTCTCAGAAATTCTCGAGAACTTTAGCGACAAAAAGCAGATATTTTCCGCAGTTGGCTTGATGACATTCTTAAGTATTGGTAAAAATGAAGAATAATGAATGAAAATTAAGAAAAATGAAGAAAAATAATTAATTATCAAAGCAGCACAGTACAGAAAATAATTGTGTATATTTTTTTATTAAAGGCGTTAAAGAATAATATGAAATACAATAAAATTATCATTTAAAAAGACCGTAAGACAAGATTGCATATTGAAAATACTGCTTGAGCATTGAATACGGTATTTAAAGCTGAATCAGTATTTTTAAAATACACTATGGTAGGTTGGCAGTTTATAAATTTTGTAATTACAAAAAATACAACCCGAATAATATTAAGAATTACCTGGGCAGTCCCTGCGGTGGATATAAGTGGATGCTGTATATGTATAATGGCCGATTGCATCTTTTGAGGATTGAGCGGCTGCGGTGGGTTTGTGAGTTGTTGGGCAAGCAGCTGGTTCGTCGAAGCTTGACTCGAGTGAATATCATGTACCTAAGAAAAAATATTGTTCAATATATTGCCCCGCATATAGCCAGAGGCTTGTCGGACCGCCAGCACGGCTTCACTCGGGAACGGTCGACGGTATCAGCGTTAAAGTCCGTGTTTAGCGTAGCTCGGGGGTCCTCGTCGAAGTATGTTCAAGTAATATTGTTAAATATCTCTGGAGCCTTCGATAACGCATGGTGGCCTATGATATTACGCAGGGCTCAGCGCGGGGCTGCTCGCCTAACGTCTTTAGGATGTTGGCGAGCTACTTCGTGAATAGGCGCGTGGGTATGTTCATCATTTCATGTACTCGAGCGAGTTGGGCCCGGTTTACTATAACGACCTCGTAGGACCGGAAGTAAACTTCAAACTGCTACGGACATACGCCCGAAGATGGCACAGGATTCGGAAGGGCTAGAGAGAGGCGAAGAAATTCCAAACGAAGGCGAAGAGACTGAAGACTAAGGGAGCCACAGCGGTACCGCCAAGTAGGGGCGCACGGTGGTTGTCCGCCCCAGAAGGGGGAGAAGGACAGATAGGGATATAGATATAGAATTGAACAACTTGTAGGGAGTCAAGAAGTACGCGCGGTAGAGTGCTATCACCATCGTTGTGTACGCAGGTTTCGCGCGTATCTCCCGCGTTTCGGCCTGTATAACCTAAGGGTTGAGTCGGGCCATGGGAAGGTGGTGGGTTTGTTCAATATGAGTTTGCAGCAAGATGGAATTTTTCATTTCTCATAACAGACCTATATACAAATTAATTTCATCCTTTATTAAACCTTTTTATGAGTTGATTTTGCATAAATCCCTTTTCACGTTAATTTATCAACGTCTAATCAAGGCTCAGTCTCTGGATAGGGATACTTTAAGGCATATCATTTCAAGCCGTTAGCCTCAGCTTTCGTATATTACCGTCAAGCCAAGTTAGATGCCCTATTTGATTTTAATTCGATTGTTATGTCTATATTGTCTGTTTCTGCATGTGTGTGTTTGTGATTCAAATCAATAATAATCTTATCTATTGTAACGCTGCTGACTGAGCCTTCGTTACCGATCAGACTACCCACTGTGATCACTTCTCGATACCTTTTTGGGAGGCTAATTCCGAAATGGTTGAGCGTAGTGTAATAAAGTAAATGTAGTAATTACCTGCGGCGATAAACGCGGCGTGCTAGGGGACGGTTGTTGCTTCATCGCGGTTTCAGTGACGACGCTACCGACGCTACCAACGCTGCCGACGCTCCCGACACTGCCCACGCTACCAACACTGGTAACACTGCTCACTGAGCCCACGTTACCGACCACACTACTCACGTTACCGACCACACTACCCACTGTGGTCACCCCAGTCAAAGTGCCCACTTGCTGTAATTGTGCTTGCTGAAATATAATTAAGATAAGTTTAGCATAGTTAGTTCAAATATCTTTAGTAAGTAATAAATAGTGTATCTGTAGTATGAAACAAAATATAATATTTGAAGTAAGAAACAAAGGGGTTAAATTAATTAGTTCCTAATTTTAAACCAATGTTTTCTCCATTATTTTGCAAGATGATATTTCGTTCTCAAAACAAACTTTGTATTGCACTGATTGAAGAGATATTAAATGGTAACCCATTGGCAATGTATCATACATAATAGAAATTTATTGTCGATATTTAAATAAGGCGTAAGAAAATATAATAATTACCAATATAGGCAATTGCCGTTGAGCAGTATGTGTGATTGGGGTGGCTGCAATGGCGGATGTTCTATAAAGAAAGTATTATAAATTAGTGATTATTATAGTACATGTTGTAAATAAAATTAAGAAGTGATATAGTAGACACTATTAAACAAAATTTGCTATAAAACTATTTAATAACTGCATTTTGCAAGTACCTAACTCATAAACATTACAAAACATGGGGGGTTTCCCTCGCAAATTGCTCTTATCTGACAGCAGGCAGTCTCGCCAACAGGACATGCAAAGAAACAACATGTTCATTCAGTAATAAAGCGTATTAAATATGTGTACACACAATCACGTCAGTATCCCGAAAGGGGTAGGCAGAGGCATATTTTACGCCCAAATTTCGCCAATTATCTACTTTATCAGTTAGCGAGCCTATTGCCGCTTACCAGGACTTCTTATGTTTGTCGTCCGTTGATCGGCAGGTGAACCACATGCAGAGTAGATGAGATTAAGCTCCTAACAATTTGGTAGGATCCTTACATTTACATATTACATAATGATAAAAAAAATACTTACACAATAGGTACAGTTGTGGCATGAGTTTGAACAGTTGCACTGCTGTTTGAAGGGGTTCTCTGTTGCAACAATATCTGTTGGCCCTGCAGATTTAAATGCACATTAATAAATGGGATAATATAAACTGATTCCTTAAAATAAAGACTTGATTGTGAACCAGAAGTATTTATTAAACATGCAATGAGAAATAAGGGAGCCTAGTTAGTATTTTTGATGCACAATAAGGTTAAGTTAGGTTAACAATTTTTTTAATTTTGATTTAATGTAACCAATTAGTAATAAGGGGTAAATTTGTATTGTTCCTGTTTTTTTCTGTTGAATATTTTTTGTCATATTTATGTACGTACATAAAGGTATATTAATAATAATTATTATGATATTACGTCATACAAAATATTTGTTTTAGTCAAGATGTTAACCTATCTAATATAAGTATGTATTTAACAGGAAGAGCATGTTAAAAACTTTTATCATTTTTCTACCTTAACATAACCGCCTAAGGTTCAATTTATGGTGGTAATATTTTGATCATGTCCTGAATTAAGTATATGTATCTTTGTCTAGTTCGCATAGTACAAGCTTCATTTAATTTGGGGGCCTAAAAGCGCTGTTTGAGATGCCCAAGAATATTTACATGTATATTACATATTAATCTACTAGCTTTTTAGCCAAGTAATACAGATTTCTTACCAGTTCTCTCATCCCACCAGTGAATGAAACTCTAGGCAGTTGTCCCGGGACTATGTGTTTTATCCTAACAGACTTGCGACCTTCTTCTGTAAAAATCTCAGTGAACTGTTGTATATATTTGTTTGCTTGAACTCTGGAACCTGCAAAAAATTTAATAAATGGGTAATTAAAAGTTTTCATAAACTTATGAAAATGCAAATTCAAACGAAAAGCTATACAGAATAAAGTAAGTACTATTTACTATGGTAATGTACTTATAACACAATCTTAAAACATACCATGACTTGGGTAGAAAGTTACCTAAAGTAAATCTACACGCGGCGCCGTTCCTCTCCCCTTCCACGTGATCTCTATCCACATACAGCTCTCCTAAGAATTCTTGATCGCTAGGTCGTTGCAGTATAGAGAGCTTAATGTGGAAGAACCCAGCCCCCGCATGTGGTGATGTTTTCTCTGTCTCCAATATGTACTCTTCGACAAGTTGAGGCTGGCAGTCAGGCGTAGGTCGCGGCCGCTCGTATGCACGTGCTAGCCTGATAGGTGCAGTCAGTTCTGACGGCATTGCTAATGATAAAGACTCCATTTTTGGTGACTCGATTGGCTTGAACACCTGAAAGTATGGTTTTATTTTATCAGCTACATACTTGCAAACATTTTCATAAAAATTATGGCTGTTTTAATATTGAAGGGATATAATCCTGGAAATTTATAATATTAGTTTCTAAATATATTTTTTGCAATTACAATGCTCTATATATTTGAAGCGTTCGTAGCTCTGCGGTGCTTGGTGGTCGGAAACAATCACCAATGTACAGCAGAGTTTACAGAGGTCAGTCCTTGGATGGGTGACCGTTTGTGTAAAAAATTCTAACGCCATACAACTTCCTCCGCCAATCCGCACTGGGTCCGCGTGGTGGAGTATGACCCAATACCCTCGCACCTTGGTATGTGAGAGGTGGCTCGTGCTCAGTAGTGGGACGTTAATGGGCTGTGATGATGATATATGAGACGATTTTTTAATGTCCGTCAGCATTTGAACATAGACTACGGACAGCGGCGCCCGGACTTTATGAATTTTATACTGACTGACTAGTTTTATCAATGGCATTAAAGTTTATTGTTCAATATCATAAATATACTCTCTGTTTTTTTTCTCTCGTATTAATATTATTTCATTTATCTATTTAATAATAAATTAGAAAAATCTGTCTTTACAAGCTGTGTTATTCTAAATAACTTGTACACAATAACCAAAATTGCCTTTTATGCATACTTGCCAACCAGTCACTGTGTCCTCAGTACAAACAGTACATTGGATAGGCGACCTATTATGTGGTATTTTATACGAAGTGCTTTCATTCCTCGAAAAGCATTTGGAGCCAATGGCCCCTGTATTCACTACAAATCAACTGAAGAATTGTAAAAGCAGGACGTCACAAATTCCACCAATCCGCGCTGGGTCCACGTGGTAGAGTATTAACTGAATTCTACTCACATTGGTTTGTGAGAGGAGGATCGTGCACAGTGGTGGGTTTAGATGACTACGGTGAAATAAATATGTTTCTTACCTCAGGAGGTTTCTTGGGATACTTTGAAGTAAGGCGCGTATGTGGAACTGACTGCCTACTATTTTTCGCTCTTTGTCGATGTATCAATTCTAGCAACTCTAATCCATGATAGTGTGTAAACTGGTCCAATTTCCGTTTTCTATTTACAGCCACCTTGAAACAAACAAAATTTACATAAAATATAACTATACAAATCTTGTGTAAAGCGTTAAGTGAATTGGGATAGGTTTCCAAAAATACAAATAACAGCCATTAAGTCGTCACTTACGCCACAAAACACTGTTTTTCTAATTAAACTGATGATTAAAATGATAAATAGAGAATAGATCTACATAACATCAGATTAAAGTTATGAACTTAGTTTATGGGCCTGTCTCGCTATATCTGATTAGGAGATACTTAGTTGAAATGAATGTTTCGAATGGAATATTTGGCAATAAAAATGGTAATGGGAACTTATTCAGACATTGTTAAACAGGCTTAAACAAAACAAACTACAAAGTCATAACAACTGCTTAAAACTTTGAAAACAATCACCTGAGAAAACTTCTTTGCTTGTCGCCTGATTCGCGGCGTATTGAACAGTCTAGGGGCGGCGTGTAAGCGCGCGGCGAGCAAGCCAACAGCAGGCCTCGGGTCTAGGCAGAGCGGAGGCGCCGCAGCGTGGACCAATGCGGCTTCCACCGCCTCTAGGGCTCCACGCTCTTCTCCCGCCCACCCACATCGCCCCCCGATGCACATTGCATCGGTTATTAGGCTCTATATCACATTTTAGACATTGGTTAAGCTCGGTGATGACAGTAGAAATTACAACGACATGAAATCTATAATGCAATAGGAAGTGAGAAGTTATCTGACGAGTATTGTGAACTCATCACACTTTTCAGTTCAGTTTGTTCCTTTAATTTGTAATTAACTTATTTGTACCATAATCAATTTTTAATTTAAGTTACAACAATGTCAATACAACATATATTATATATACAACATATATTAGGTCCCTGAAATGAAATTAATGTTTTACATAGAAAAAGTTTTAAATTTAATCAACCAAAGTATGTTGGTACTATCTCTGCACTTTTGCCATTTTATAGGGAGTTCATTGATTCTTTTCCTGAAAATACTGACGGAGCGAGAATCAATAAAATCGAGCAATCAAGAGCACAGAACAATGTCAGAACAAAATGAAATGGCGCGAATCAAATAAAATATCACATTCAGAACACACATACATACAAGTTTTAAATAAAAATAAATTTGAATTTGGAATTCCTTGTGCTTCCTATATTTTTGAGATCAAGTAGCCAGTTCAAATGTTATCCGCAGGCTGCATGAATGTATGAAGTTTTTAATGATTGAAATGTAATTAATATTAAATTTTCACTTCTGCTGACAGTCCCGGAGTGCAACCCGTTGCTTTAGGATAGATAACTAAAGCGATTATTGTAGAGCTTCTCTATAAAAAACATCAAATATCTTACGGGACCCTAATTTTTTCCATAATAAAATTTTGCCTATATTACTCGTGGATAATGTAGCTTTCGAATGGTGAAAGAATTTTTCAAAAACGGTTTAGTAGTTTTTGAGCCAACTCGTTACAACCAAACAAACTAAGTTTTCCTCTTTATAATATTGGTGTAGATCAGTAAAGATGTGGGACTATACTGAGATCTTACATGGACTCCTTGAGATAATTTGAAAAGTGATGTTCCACTGTTCTGGTTCATTTACCAACACTCATGTACGTTCACAAACACCACTTATAACAAAAGAACGGCAGAACAGATTTGGGTGAAAATTGGTAGGGAGGTAGCTTAGAGCCGGATCTATACTGAGGACTCAAGGGGCTTAGGGGAGGGTATCTCATTTACCATTTATCATTCATTATTATTTATTATTCATAATTTTTTTGTTTTACCACGTTTTATAGTGACTGATCAGTATCTTATGTCCGTCTCCCGGTTCTTGAGTTATATGTGGTGTAACTAACACGACCTTCTTTTATATATATAGATTTAGCTTTTGGTTAGTTCTTTCATATTGAAGTACCCTGAATGGACAGGCTGAGCCCAGTGTGATTTTATCTGTTTATTTGTAAAGTTGTCTTTCTCTTTTCAGTAACAACTGAATAAGGTCAAAAAGCTCATTAGTTATAAAAAAAAAAGAATATATCTAACAAAATTCGAAATTTTTTTTTAACATAATATTATAATGTTATTCAAAAATATAGTTGTTATAAACAATGACCAATAAAACATTGTTTGAATACTTTGGTCTGCATCTACAGTAACATGACATGGAAAAACAGTAATAGAAACAAGAAAATAATTTTTTGAGACAAGTATACATACAAAATGTATATGTATGCATACAACATATGGTTGAATATGTGACATATGGGTGTTACGTTATTATAAGATTTACCTGATTGGTTGGCTTCAGCAAGACATGATGAGTATCACACAAGAAACTTGGATATGCCTGTCGGTAATCTCTAATTTGTGCTATAATGCAACCTGAGTAAAAGAGATTTGAGTGTTCGGCCTCCAATAGGTCGAGAAGTACGACTGGCAACTCTTCATTATCAATGTAGCTTAATAGCTCTTCTTCCTCATATGGCCATCTTGGTGTCTCTATCAAAGCCTCATCATTTGAAGATGGCTGAAAATATTATAAAATCTAATAATAATCTATATATTACTACTATTACAATTATTTTATGAATTAAATCCTTTTTTTTAAATCCCAATATAAAAACAAATTATTTAAGGATTTTATTGTGATTATATTAAAGTTATATTTGCAACAATAAAGTATTTAAATGTATTTATATCCATTATTTAGGATCCATTTATTTAACAAATAAACTTACATTGACATCATGTGGAAGCAGTTGCTGAGTATTGCCACTTACTTTTAATGACAATGAGTATCCTTTATTACCAGGATATAAATTTAATATTAAAGTATTAAGATTATATGTGGCTAACAACTTTTCAAGCAAATATGATGTGGTCTTTAATCCTTGCTGTAATTAAAAAACAATGTGTTAGAATGTATTTTATGATTTAAAACCATTTTAAAACCAAGACTGAAAATATGGTAAGTGTCACATAGCTTCATTTCTGATCAGAATTAACGTATGGCAAAAGGGATATAAAATTGAATTAGTAGAATTGTACCATTCAAATGGCGGACATAGAACATAATAGAATGATGTTTTATTTCTTACAAAGAAATTTGGTGAAATATTGGCTTCTTGAAAACTAAAAGAATTGCTAATATTGAAAGAAGGAGTTCATGCTTTGCAATAATATGTTTACTATGATTAAGCACTGTTTTTGCAAAAATGTGATAGCACTTATGAAAAAAAAATAACAATAGAAAAAATACATTAATTTAAATAGTATTACAAACTTCATTATAAATTTCAAAAGGACTTATCAGAAGCTTAATTTATAACATAAATTTTAAGAGAAAAGCTTATGGATAGGGTATCTGTAGTCCCACAAGGCTCTAAACAGGTCACTGAATGATTTCAATTCGAAAAGGACAGATGTATTACATGAGTAAAACATGTAGAATTTGATATATAATCATGATTTACTTACAAAATGAGATTGAGACGATTCATTAGAACTTAATTCATTGTAGAGTTCTTGTAACTTTTTAAACAGGTCAAACTTTTCTGTTTTAGGTGTGGAACCAACAGAGTTTCTTTGAAACTTCATTCTGGATTCATCAACAGACTCAGCCAGATGCATCTTATCTTGGGTCCAAGTCATTTTATGGTCTGAGACACCACTGTCAAATTGTGAAGCGTTAGAATTCACATGTTTCGCCCGATTAAGTATTAACTGTAACAAATTGAATTAATTAATAATAGTTTTTCACTTATCACAATATAATCAAATATTTTAAAAATTAAAATACACTTTTGAGTATCGAAATACCTCAGCCTCCAATGCCGCGTGAATTAAACCATCCATAATGTCATTTAATAAATCTAATTTAAATTATATGGCTAAAGAAGTAGTTGTGTTATTTCATATTATAACTCTAATTAGGCCTTGATATTAAGTCATGATTTTTGGAAAAAAACTATTTAGCTTTATTTATGTTTCACACTGCATGACAGTAAAATAACATGTCTTCCGTCAAATTCGTAGACGGAGAAATGTCAAATATTTGACAAGTTTTTTTTAAAGAAACTAAATTTCTCTTGGTTTGACGATTCCTTTTTAAGTGAGGCTACGAAGTATTTCATATTACTATGTTGCTTTGACTATTTTTATTTGCCGTCAGACCCTTTAAGCATTTTTAATAATTTAAGTTTATCCGTAAAATCATCAATTCTTTCAGAAGCAACATAATACCTTTTACATCTTCTCTGAAATTATATTTCGTTCAACTGGCTTGATTGACAAGCAAGTATCAGACTGTTGCTGTTGCTGTGTTGCCACATACAGTTGTAACACCATACCAAAATTAAACTGTCAGCATTTGTGAACTACATGCACATGGCATCTGACGCTCCAAGTAGACAGTTTTTGTAAAGCTTTCATACTCTCAGTACTCTCTAGCCAGCATGAGTTAATTAGCTCTAGTAGCTAGTGTGAAAATTATAATTTTTTAATAAGAAATTGTTATTTTTATGTAAGTAAACTACGTAACGATTTTGTTAGTACTAGCCGTTCTAGCTCGAAAATCTGATGAAATTTAAGTACTCACCGGATTAAAGCAAATTTTTGGCGCCTTTTGCAGAATTTTTTATAGCAAAATGTACCACTTTCTAAAAACGTTAAGCTAAAAAGTATATGAAATCACATCAGTTTATAATCTTTTTTATCTTTCGTAAATATTGAGCATACAAATATTGAAAAAAAGAACACTAGTTGTTGTAGGTACCCAAAAAATGAACCCAGCAACATTTGTAAGTGCATAGTCTTCGATCAACAATACAACTAGATAACGCATCACATACAAAAACAGAACTCAAATATGGTACCGAGTGACTATAGAATAAATAGATATAGGTATACCCTATGAAATGGAGCAAAACGACTTTTAGCTTTAATATTTTTTATCAAACTTACACCTTATCTGGAATATATAAAGCAAGCTTTTGTTTGTGTCAACATTCACTTACGCTTTTACGACATGAATGACAAAAAGCGATAAGAAATAGAAGTTCTTATCTAAACATTTTTTATACACATTGACTATTGTGTCTAAATTAGACTTTATTTGTTAACAAATAAGTTTAATAATAACTTAAAAAGTAAATCCATAGTGCTGCACTGTTCTGACACAACCAACTTATGGCAAACTCACGCGCCAACATTTGCCAATGTTGGCGCGTAGGTTGGCTTTACAAAGTTAATAGTGTAATGTTATTAAAAAGGCGAATATTTAATCTATTATATTATAAAATTATATTTACTTACCGAAAGTACGATATTCCGTCCGATACATTTTTTTTCGATAGTTATTTCCACAGTTTTTGAACACACACTGAGGCATTGTGGCACTTCCGCATGTTGGCGCAATCACAAGTGAACTAACTCGAAAAAAAGACCCCACTTTGAAGTGAGGCGTTATTTTCTCGGCCGTTTTTAAGACTCTGACCCGTTATCTAGTTGTATTGTTGATCGAAGTGCATAGTGGAATGAACTTAATGAGTTCTGTTGATGCAGAGCTTCTACCAATAATATTAATTAATATGAGCTTTTATTTCAAAAATTCCATCATTCAATAGTATCTCGACCCAGGTTAAGTTGTTGATAAACAAACAGAGTTTTTATAATTATCTATCCTTGAAGCTCTCAGTCTCGCCTTCCCCCAATTCATGCCGATTGCGCTCCGTGGCAATCAAACAATTGAGCAGGTCAACCTAGACTTAGAAGGTAGAAGAAGATATAGAAAAACATCCTCATGGGCTTGACAGGAGGGAGGGTTTTCTTTTCTTTATTTTAAATAATGGCTTCGTGCGTCTAGCACATTTAGCCAGTATCAAGTAAGTGATATATTAATAATATATAATTCATAGTAAATGAGAATGAGTGGTGATAAAGATGATAAATAGTAAATAAGATACCCTCCCCTAAGCCCCTTGAGTCCTCAGTAAAGATGTGGGACTATACTGAGATCTCACATGGACTCCTTGAGAGAAAATTTGAAAAGTGATGTTGCACTGTTTTGTTTGATTTACCAACACTCATGTATGTTCATAAACACTTAACGGTTAATAATACACCGTAATTACACATTAATGTTAGAAATATCACAAATTTTAGAAAATAAAACAAAACTGCAGACATGACGCTTCACTTTCCCGCCAAGAAGCCCGGGGAGGAGGGTTTTTAAAAGTGATATAGTTCTTTTTTAAAGATATACTAATATTGGATATGCGACTTCTTTGTTGGTTTCATGAAATAACAAAAAAAAAACAAAATGTCAAAACGTCACAGCAAGAGATTGAAAAAGCAATTTGCAGGCATGGTTCTCTTCTTCAAATTATAAACAAATTGTTTTGAACTGATACTTGAAGCAGAATTAGGCGTATTTTGTAATTACATATATAGAACGAAAAACCTGCAATATGACTTTCATACCCAACTGGGAAGAATTTGAAAAATCGGCTGAAATGTTGTATCTGAGAGATCCCATAAACACACGGTATTGTTTGAAATACTCTCACTCAAAAGGTGTATTTATTGTTAAAATAACAGATAACAAAAAGGTTAGTAAGATCTACCTGGCAAATATTACCAGCAATATTTTAACTCATCAAAAAAACCTACCATCCTAAAGCTAACATTTAAATAGTAATAGTAGTAGTGAAATTAATAAAAATAAATTACAGTGGAATATGATATATAGATATGAAAGAACCCCCTCTTCTTCTTTTTCCTATGTTCAAACCTAAATCCAAGTTAATTGTGTACTGCTGTGTTTATATATGTAAGGCATTCTATTTTTTCAATTTACATGATGATAAGAATTTAAACCAAATTTGAATCGCTGTTTGTTGTACAATTTAATTTGTTTCAGTGTCTCCAATACAAAACAGAAGTTCAGCAAGATGTACGTAAAGTAGATAAATTTATATCAAATTTGATACGGCATATGGCTTCAAATGATAATTAGGATTAAAGAATTTATCTAAAAATATATTTCATTTCAATATTCACACATGAGAGTGATTAAATCATTCTTTACCTGTTAGACCCAGTGCAGATATCAAAGAGAGGTGTGAGGCATCCTGCTGAATTTTAAAATCAAGCTTCATACAAGTCTTAACAATTACCACATAGAGTGATAACTGTGACCAAAGTGCCTTCCAAAGCACAGAAGTTGATATTATGTTCCACACAAACAAGCACCTATTTACACAGACTGCTTTACTCTCTCACTGCTTGAATTGAGTGATCCACTTTTAAATAAAACAACATTTTGCGCATCTTTCATATCAAAATCAAAATATACTTAACATTAACAGAAATATTAAAAAATTAAACTTTATTGAGAATACTTCCAATGACATGTGTGCAGCAGTGCAGCAGTGCAGCAAATTAATTCCAAAACAGAACTTTGGCAGACAAAGATGAATAAATAAATAAAACTATTTCCGATGCACGGACAACCATTACTAGTTAATCTTGACTTTTGGTTTTCAATAAAGTGTGTTGGGAGTCTTTTTTTAACTAATATAAATATTATAATTATATTGCGGTCTCAATCCGCAACAATCTTATTGGCAGACTAAAGCGACAGTTTTGTGTATGTAAGAGGCTAATGGAGGATGGATTGATTTAGGAATCTCAGGCCCATACCTGTTGTATAGGGTACTGAAATATTGCTTAGAATATAAGTTTTGTGGCTGTTTGTACTTGTTAAATCATACATTAGGGCTGCGAGATGCAACCGTCTTCAAGACACGGTCCTTTCCCTCCCAAGGTTGCCTGGAAGAAATTGCTATAAGCAATAAGGCCCATTCTATAATTAATGTTAATGTCATTTTTCTTTTGCTGTATTTCTCTTTATCTTGGTGTACAATAAAATTTTCATGCATTCATTCTTTCTATACCTAACAAAGGCTTGATTTCGGAGATACGTCATGAATCTAACCATGTCTGTAGTTCAAGGCAAATATTGGTCCAGATTTGTTTTCGTTGTAGTAAGTGGAGCATGTTTGCCAAAGAGAGATAATATATTTAAGTTGAAATTGTTGACAACTCGCTGCCCGTCCGCCTACTAAAGGCGACAGGCCGCGTCGACGGCGCGTTAGTGTTCCACGCGCGCCTCATAGAGATGTCAGCACCCTGAGGGGCCCCCAGGAAGGGGTCAAGCCTGCCAGGTTTGCGGAACTGTTTGAAAGGGTTACCGCGGCCTTAGTGTTACAGGCTCAAGAAAGAACATGTATGGTTTTTAGTCAGTAAAAGTCTGACACGCCCTTCCGCTTCATCCGAAAAAAAAGGTCTGTTATACCTATTATTAGTTTAATAATTATATATATTTTAAAGATGGTTTTCTTTACACGGCTAATTCACCGGATTATTTTTTAAAGATATATACCTCGTCCTGCGCCCTGCAGAAAAAAAAATATTTATCTGTGTCTACGTCCTCTTCTTCGTTGGTTATTTAAATTCATAAATTCATATTCATTTATTCAAGTTTGGCTCAAAAGAGCTCTTATGAACGTCAAAACTTAAAAACTAGCGCGCCCATTCACTGCGGGTGGGAGCTTGATCGTAAAAGAACGAGCAAGAAAATCGTCAAGGTTAGTTTTTTCTCCCGCCAGTTACAAGAATATGTACTTAGTAGTAAAACAATTTGACAAATCTACAAAAACATATGTTCTGCAGTCACAAGATTTAAAATAAAAGAAGAAAATAACTTTTTTTTTAAAGTTATACGAGTATGAGTACGAATAAACATAGTAGACATGAGCAGACCAGTCCCCACTGGCGGCACCCGTTCACGAGTATGACGCATGAACCAGCCATCGTTTCGCTCAACCATATTTTAGGGAACGCAACGACCCGACGCATGACGCCACCACCGCAAAGACATTTGAGTGAGCATGACATACTCAAGCTACAGGATAAACTAATTTTAACAAAAATAACATTATATTAATTATAAATGTGCTGCAAACCACAAATATTTTTGGTCTTACGAAAGATATCATTTACAGCAATTCAGTCTTAATATCTATATAATCATTTGAACAATACTATGCGTTCCTAATCAAAAACATCATTTAGGAGAATGATAGGACAACAAAAATTGTGTGTGCAGCTATCAGATCAAAAATAATATTAACTTCTCTCAGTTAGCTAAATCTTTAATTACAAATAAAAATAGTAGACAAGAGCAGACCAGCCCCTACAAGCAGCACTCGTTCACAAGTATCACGAATGAACCAGCCATCGTTTCACTCAACCATATTTTAGGGAACGTAACGACCCGACGCATAATGCCGCCACCCCAGAGACATTTAAGTGTGCATGACATACTCAAGCCACAAAATAAAAAGATTTGTACAAATGAGAAATAACAATAATATTATAAAAATCAAACAGCCGCAGACCACAAAATTGTTTGTTCTATGATAGATATAATTTACAGCCATGCCGTCTTATCATTTATATAATCTTGCGTACAG
Source organism: Musotima nitidalis (assembly GCA_949126915.1). Taxonomy (NCBI): domain Eukaryota; kingdom Metazoa; phylum Arthropoda; class Insecta; order Lepidoptera; family Crambidae; genus Musotima; species Musotima nitidalis. The sequence continues at coordinate 9,812,640 of OX421418.1, read as the reverse complement.
TAGTATGCTTTCTTAATCAATGTTTCTTTAATAGCTACTTTAAATTTGTGTAAGGGCAAATCCAATATATCCTGCGGAATTTTGTTGTAGTATTTCATACCTTGCCCCATAAAAGACTTCCGAATTTTTTGGAGTCTTAGAAATGGATTTAACAGTTTATTTTTATTTCGTGTGTTAAAGCTGTGACGTTCACAGCGTTTAGAATAATTATTTATATTTTTCCGCACAAACAAAATACAGTTAAAGATAAACTGCGAGGCAGTAGTTAAAATACCAATTTCCCGAAACAACTCTCTAAGGGATGATCTAGACCGTAGTTTATAAATAAAATGTATAGCTCGTTTCTGTAAAATGAAAATAGTCTCAATTTCAGCGGCAGATCCCCACAATAAAATACTGTAGGACATCAAACTGTGAAAAAAGTTAAAATAAACAATTCTAGCAGTTTCGACATCCGTTATCTCACGAATTTTTCGTATCGCATATGCGGCAGAACTCAGTTTACCAGAAAGGCTTTCGATATGTGGGCCCCATTGAAGGTGTTTATCTAGTGTTACACCTAGAAATAAGGTTGAATCGACCATTTCCAACCTCTGACCATTCAATTCTATATTGGTTTCAACATCGTCATAATTATTTTTATTTCTGTTGGTTTTAAATATTATTGCAAATGACACCATTTCACACTTTCTACTAATAAAGAAAGGAAGATCATTTATATACACCAGAAACAAAAATGGGCCTAAGATTGAGCCTTGAGGAACTCCCATCTGTATACACGAACCAGATGATTTAGCGCCATTAATATCTACTTTTTGAAATCTAGATGTAAGATATGAAACTATCAACTTCTGAGCCAAATCACACACGCCATAGAAATTAAGCTTAAGAATAAGGGTACTGTGGTCAACGCAGTCAAAAGCCACAAATTCACACCACAAAGCCACACAAGTCACAAAACACTCCTATGTCGTTTTGCGACCTCTCCCAGGCATCATAAATATGCTGTAGTAACGCAGCACCAGCATCAGCTGTAGAACGACCCTTCATGAAACCATATTGTTGACTTTGCAAAAGTTCATTTAAATAAAAGTATGCAGATAACTGATCTAAGATAATTTTTTCAAAAACTTTACTTAAAGTTGGCAAAATTGAAATTGGTATATAGTTACTTTTATCCTCCTTTGAGCCAGTCTTAAACAGAGGTATGACTTTACTAAGTTTCATAAGATCGGGGAAAGTCCCTTCATCGACGCACTTGTTAAATAATTCTGCTAGATAAGGAGCAATAGAATCCAAGATAGTCTTAATAACTTTTACAGATATATCTTACAGATCGCCAGTATTCTTTAACTTAATAGATCCAAAAGTTTTAATTATGTCTAATTGATGAATATGATGGAACTTAAATGTGGAACTATAATTAGGCAAGGATTTCTCAAGCACAGCTAAGGCAGTGGACGGTGAAGATTTCAGCTCAGAAGTGGTCAGTGTAGAAATCTTAGCAAAGTATTCATCAAATATGTTTGCAATTGCTGTATTATCATTAACGACTCCCTGATCCTCCTTAAGAGCGTAGTTATTATCACGTGGTTTACACTTTCCTGATTCGCGACTTATAGCGTTCCAAGTTCCTTTAATTTTGTTACTGGATGTCAATATCTTATTTTTTGTGAACAAGGATTTGGCCATTACATACAACCCTTTAAAAACTTTTGAATAATTTTTGACATGTTCTAAGAAACTTGGGAATTGATTATATTTTTTTAAATTATATAATTCGTAAAGTCTATTTCTACACTTATATATTCCCTGAGTTGCCCACTCACAAAACTGAAGTTTATTTGTAGGTTTAATAGATTCAGGTGTGAATATTTTGTTAAAATCTGTTTGAATTACATTAAATAATTTTTTATACATTATATTAGGATTCTTATGCAGAATTTCACGCGTAGCAAGATCTTTACTAACATTATCTTTGAAGCATTCTAACCGTTTACCTGTCACAGGTCTGTATTGAAAAGATTTTGGTTCATGTACCTCATCAATGTAACTTAGTTACTTGTAATCCACAATGGTCAGAAGTCAGACAACTAAATACTGATTTATCTACCGGTATGCACTCCGAAAAAATATTGTCCAAACATGTAGCTGAGTGTGTGGTAATTCTAGGTGGTTCAGAAAATTGGTTAACCAAATTAAAACATTTAAACAAAGAAACCAGCCACTCGGCTGGTTTCTTTGTTTAAATGTTTTAATGTTGGTTTTAATGTGGGGATGTCAATGATGAACTTTCAAGAATGTTCACATTGAAATCCCCACTTATAATAATATGTTTGTTTTTTAATTTTAATTTCTTTAATACTTAAATTTGGTTGTGTGTGAGAATTCTGTATGTTTTGTGAGAGGTGTGCGTTATGTGAGTGATGTGTGTTATATGAAGCTTGTGTGTTTTGTGTATTACGTGTATCCTCCGAGCTAAGACTGTCTGGTGTATTAAGTGTCTGCTGTGTGTTTGATGTCTGTGTTTTATTTGTGAATTGTTAACGAATACCGTATCTCCCAATACTTTGCTTAAGATAGTAGACGTGTGAATAGCAGCTTTTTTTTGAAGAATGGTGACGTCAATATTTAATTCCAATTTGTCTATGTATTTACTGAGACTGTTCGCAACTATTCCTGTGGCTCCTATTACTATGGGGATAACAGTTGTTTGTGTGTTCCATAGTCGGCTAATTTCTGTTTGGAGTAAGTGATATTTACTTAGTTTTTCTATTTCTTTTGCTCCAATATTATAGTCTGAGGGAACTGTTAAATGTCTATTAGATAAGTTTTGTTTTTAATTTTATCAAAATAAATTATATCTGGTCTATTATGTGTTACGGTGACGTTAGTTTGAACAGGTATCTCCCATAGCAATTTAGCTGTCACATTTTCTCTAACTTGAGGTGGAAGAAGTAATTCATTCCACCACAAGGTATCTACGTCGAATTTGTGTTTTTTGGCTAGACACCAGAAGACATATTGCACGATATTGTTATGGCGTTTTACATAGTAAGTGCCTGCTAATTTATCACAACCAGATATTATATGTTGTGTGGTCTCGTCTTTGTCAGCACACAGACGGCATTTTCCATCTACAGGCTCATGCAGTATATCTCGCTGATGCTGACGAGTCATAATAGCTTGATCCTGTATGGCAAATATGGATGATATATCATATAGTAATCATCATCATCATCATTTCAGCCATCTGAAGTCCACTGCTGAACAAAGGCCTCCCCAATTGCTTTCCACGTAGATCGATTCTTTTCCGCCTGCATCCACCGGCTCCCCGCCGCCCTGACCAGATCATCGGTCCATCGCGTTGGGGGCCGCCCTCTACTACGTTTGCTGATTCGCCATTCAAGAACCTTAACGCCCCATCAGTCGTCGGTTCTACGAGCTATGTGCCCCGCGCTCTGCCACTTCAGCTTGCAAACGCGCTTTGCTATGTCGTTCACTCTGGTTCTCCTACGGATTTCCTCATTTCTGATTCTATCACGTAGGGACACTCCGAGCATAGCTCTCTCCATTGCACGCTGAGCGACTTTGAGCTTTCTTATGAGGCCCATAGTCAGGCACCACGTCTCAGTCCCATACGTCATCGCCGGCAACACACACTGATCGAAGACTTTCGTCTTGAGACAGTGAGGTACTTTGGACGAGAAGATTTTGCATAGTTTCCCGAACGCAGCCCAACCGAGCTGGATTCGACGATTGACCTCTTTTCAAATTGCCCCACTTTCTGCTCGTCACCGCTTCGTTGGCCTAGCCTTGCGTTAAAGTCTCCCATAACAACCGTGTAGTGAGTCGGTGAAGTATGAATGGCGGCATAAATTTCATCATACAATATCTCCACGTCCTCATCAGGGTGTGCCGAGGTCCGTGCCTAAACCTGAATTACCTTCAACGAATGCCGTTTGGTGATTCTGAGTATTAGGTACGCTACCCTGGTCGACACACTCCGAATAGACACGAAGTTGTTGCGGATAGACTTCCGGACGATATAGCCGGATCTCTTCCGGTGATTCTTAGCACCCCCTGCCCGCCGTTACCAAGACCGCTACCGTAATCTAGAATAGCGGGGCCGCCGGGGACTGGGGGCCGTTTATGCTTGAGTGCCATTTACATTTGGGGGTATTTGCCCATAATCACCACGCTGGGCAGGCGGGTAGGTGATCGCAGTTCCAGCCAGTACGCAGGATGATGCTGCTGCCCATCATCCGGTATCATTTCTTTTCGTCGACTTTTACGACTCCCAATGAGATGAGAAGGAGTGAAAATACTGATAAAACACACGGCAACGAATACAAGTATAGGAAGTGGTATACAGTGAATTGTGATTTTTCTGTGTTGACTCCAAAACTTCTTATTAAGTTGAGTATAGTTTCACAACATAATGTTATGATTTAAATGTCAACCATTACTGACAGTTTTCTTTTTTTCAAATGTCGGCTCAATTACTTTTCTCCAAGCCAGAATGAAAGAAAAAATAAACGGACTCAGAAAATCAATAGGTAGTGCGAGTCTTTTTAAAATGAGAACGTGACAAAACATTACAAAATTTCCATCGAAAAATTTTTCGATTACTGGTTGTGTAGACCGGTAAAAGGTTAAAAAAAGCTGTTGAGACTTGATGCTCATTTTTTATTTATTTACATAGTGTTATTGTCATAGTTACGGCGTGGTAGAACATTCTGCGCGTTCGAATTTCTGCTTATTGCTGCAAATTATTACTGTTTTAAGGTTAGTAAATGCAATTTAATTAAATAAATCCTTCGTTCCAACAAAAATACGTAAGTAGATTGTTAATATTTGTATTTTGGACTATCGACCTTCGCCATTGTCTGCATGGTGCATTGCGTTTGTTACCTACTGTCTGTAGTTATATTTTATTCTATCTGTTGTATCTACCTACTTCAAATTGGAGCCATTTTGAAGTCTCGTAACGAATTTTGTATCTTCTTTCTGTCCAGGTTATACAGCAGTTTAGCCCTTGATTGTTATCGATTTTCAAAATCAATGAGCTGTTCTCAGTCTGTTCGTTTTTCCGTCGCGCATCTGTAACGAACGCTTACCTACCTTTTTAATATTAATATTATTTCTTTTAAATAAGTAATCAATTTTATTGTTCGGTTTATCATGATGTGCCAAATTTGCGGGGGTTTTGATTTCTACAGTGTATTCAAGCTGTTTTTATTAATCTAATCAGAACCCACTCTTGAAGCAGAGCCATATCGATTTTACATATTTTAATGAAGTATTATTACCACTGCGATGTTTATTTTATAAATCTGAATTAATTTAACACAATATTTCTAATGTTAAATATTTTCACTCTCTATGGGCAGGTATAATGTATTACTCAGTTCTTATAAGTATTATTTTGTCTACTTAATTTACGAAACAATCCTTAAGTAATAATTATTGATGCCACATTCATACACTGTATTTTGTATGAAGTAGGCCCTATACAGACAACATTAAAATTATCTATTACTTTAACACATAGCCTTTTTCCCAATGTTTTGATCGTTATTTATTTAAACCCGATTCGAGAAAGTATCATGGATATATCCAATGTTTAAATTTTATAGTCATGCTATAGTATCCTACTTTTCATGTCTGATCTGACAGAAACACAAGGTCTTTTATTCATCATTTCCCCATCTCTTTTCTTTTCTTTCTGTAGGAATATAGCATCAAGGTCCTAAGTAATTATGTAATTGTTTATTTTAAACCTAAGAATAAAGTAGATCTGTCTAACATCATAATGCCTATAAAGTTATATGAAGAAGTATTAAAATTCTATAATTGTCTACATCACATTTAGTTCAGGTGTGTTAACACCTAACTCTTTTTTTACTAAGTTTTTTAACTTAAATATCTTTTGTGGACTTGCTCATGCATTGTTACATAATTGTTTTTTGGTTCACCAAATGGTTTATTTGTGGTGGTTATGATTTAGATTTATTTAAGTAATTCTTCTCTCCGAGTCATATTTGCTTAGGAATTTCTCTACATACAACACTAACACTCTTTAATATTAAGGAATATGGAAAGCTATTTATAATTAATATCTGAATTGCTGTAATCCCTAGTGAGGTGTCCTCATTCAAAATAATGACAACATTCATATTATCAAAAGTTGCATAAGAATTATTGAAAAAATATTTGTTTTTATTTTTGTATTATAGATTTTAAATATTCTTGCATGTAATTTCTAAAAGTGAATCAATTGCAAAAATCTCTCATTTATAGGAAGGTGCATTCTTCCTTTAGGAATCAAACACTAGCTTCAGCTTCTTATAAGTGTTATTATCAGAGGTCGGAATTAGGTAGAGTTATTCATGTACTTACACTGATTTCACACAGCGAAAGAATATAGTGGATATGCCTCAAATCCCGGGATTAATTTTAAAGAATAGAAAAAATCCCGTTACTTTTTAATAAAAAGTTATTTACTTTTACTTTTTTAATTTAGACTACTGCACGCGCGACGTTGCCAAACTTACATCAATGATATTGGATGACCGAAGTTGCAAAATTGTCCATTTGAAATCCCGGGAAGGTCCACATTAATATCAACATTTCGATGCAAGTACATAAATAACTCTACCTAATTCCGACCTCTGGTTATTATCAACTCAAGCTCTTACAAGTTATATAATAAAGCCTGTACATTATAAAGGGTTAAAATTAGAACTAAAGTTAGTATTATATTCTAATTTATGTGTCAGAAATCATTAAAAAATATTTTTTTTGAATTAAACATATTTATTTTTTATTACAGATTCTTGTTGCATAAGGTCAAGGATATACATTATATACACCAAAATAATTATAAGTTAAAATGGAAGAAATTAATGGGGAGCTTTATGGGGATGGTTTACTAAGTTTAGATGAAGGATCTTTGGAGTCTTCAGACAGTGGCAAACAGGAGCAAAATTGCAAAATTTGCGAGTAAGTTTTCTTTCTTATTTTTGACTTTGTGTAATCTTAGCCAGACAAGTTATGTAATGGCTTAAGGCGTGACATTGGCTAACAGAGTTTGTTAATGTGTAGACTAATAGTATTCTTTGCTTTATTTAAAAGGGGTATAAAAAAGTATAAAGTCTCATCTTCTATGATAAAGAAAAGCTGTGTCGGATTTTTAATGTCTGCCTATATCTTTATATACTGTTAAAATTACATTTCAATCAGTCAATGGTGGACTGATTTATAAAATTAAAAGAAAATTTTCTATGTTAAACATCTCTTTGTAAATAATAATAACCAATAAAGATTTTTGATTTGATGTGACTATTCTATCTAATCAATGCAAGTAAATACCTACTTTGTTTGTAATTTTTAAACAAATAGTGATTAAAAGCATTTAATAAATCTGTTTTATTTTGTTTTAAGTACTGAGGAATATATTTAATGTTTTATGTTAAAAACACAGCAAACACAAGTAGGAGATGGTCTAAGCAATCTGGACTCAAAACTAAGTTGTGAGATTATCAATATGGGTGTGGCTTATTGTTCTCCAATATTTGTTTCTGTAGTAACAACATTCAGCATCAGCTAGCTAAACAACTTAGTAATGAAGAAGAGAATGAAGGTGGACTAATTCTTTGTTGGTTAATTTAGAGGTCTTATGTATGTATAACTGAAATTCAGCCAAATCAGCAAGCAGCCCCTAAACTCAAGTCTAGGGCAACCAGGATAATGCTAGAAAGTGATGATCTGAGATCTTATGTTCCTCTTGCCTTGTGCAGTGTCATGCATGTTTTAATGTGTACAATGTATGTATGTGTACAGTGCATGTATGTGTACAGTGCATGTATGTGTACAGTGCATGTATGTGTACAGTGTATGGCTGTGTACTGTGTATGTATGTGTACAGTGTATGTATGTGCTCGGTGGTTGTTGTTGGGAAAATGTTTTATTTGTCCAAAGCAGCACATACTGTGACAACTCTTATTGTCAACTCCATGTTGAGTGGGATTCATTAATATAGGCATCTTAGTCTTTTATCAAAATTAATTTGTCAGCAAAGCATAACTTTTTGACCTTGACCGGAATCTGGTGGGTCCTGCAATTATCATAGCTTGGTTAAGTTGGGTAAATTGGTGCTTTGATAGGTGACTAATTATCTAATGTTTCATGTCAAACATTCCTCATTGACACCTGGGTGTTGTATCTCTGAAGACATTAAAAAAATGGGGTAATACGGAAGTCATCTCTCAGTTGCAGTTTTTTACATTACTATTCTTACTGATTAGGTTCATTGTTTTATCTACCAAGCATTTACCAACATGTTATTTAAGACCTCTTCGCTATTCAGTATTACAAAGATAATATAAGTTTATGATGGGACAATTGCGATAATTGTGCATAATTGCACTAAAATAATTATAGGGCCTTAGTGTCTTTTCGTTAGTCTAACCAGTTTTGGCTAAAACTTTAGTTATTACATGGAGTGACTGCTGTCTGGCCTCTGCAACCCAGAGACAATCATCATGTGGTTAAACCAGCTTTCAGGATAGTTGAAAGCCCTGACTTATATTAACAATTGTCATGGATGTTCATGTAAGCTGGAACCTCCGGCTTAATATGCTTTTCAAGTCACAGAGCAAAAGATTATTATGTACAGAACATCTAAATGTCATGGGTTCAATAAGATCTAAACTCTGAATTGCAGTATATTGGCCTAGCTTTGTGATGTATGACTATTATCATGATTTAATTTTCCTATGTATATTAAGTATGTATTTACAAAAAAAAAGTATATGTTTATCCGTTGTTTAGTATCCATAACACAAGTTCTTAATGATACTTATCTTGGAACTAAATAATTGGTGTAATTGTCAGAAAATATTTATTTATTATCTGTGGGGTGGGGGACAACGTAATTTGTAATACAGGTTATGCCAATATCAAACATCAGCTCCTCACATAATAAATTGTAAAAAATATTTCTGTTGTGTATTTATACTGTATGTAAGAATTATTTATTAATTTGGTGAACTCAAACACGCTCTTTTCTAAGTATGACAAAAAACAAGTCAAAATAAATACATTGTAATGGTATAGTACCTTATCATATTATTTTTACAGTGATAAACTATGCAGTCCTCGAGTATTGTCCTGCCTTCACGTATTCTGTGAAGCTTGCATTGACAAGTTGATGGTTAACGAAGCTGGTGATTCTCTAAAATATGATTTGGCTGTGGAATGCCCCTTGTGCAAGCAAGAAACTAGGGTAACTATATTATAATTATAAAACCTTAACTTTATCACTTCTTTTTTTTTTTTTTTTAATTTATAATATATTATAAAAATAACAACATCTGAATCTGAATACTGACATTTTTTACTGATTAATATTAAATAATATTGGCTCTCTTATAGACATGCTCGGTGTTAGATATTACAAACAATTTTTTTTAATTAGATCCATGGAGGAGGAGCCGCATCACTTCCTTCTGATTATCTTATCACCAACATTTTGGATGTATCAGCAATGGATCAATCTGTTGTATGCACTTGTTGCAAGAGTAAGGAACCAGCTGTAGCCAGATGCACTGACTGTTCACACTTTCTTTGTTCAAACTGTAACTCAGCTCATGAATTTATGAGATGCTTTGAAAACCACCGAGTTGTACCATTTGATGCTCTACGATCCTCCAAAGATAAGAGTGCAGTGCATAAACCAATTTTCTGCAGCCGACATGTTGGCGAAAGTCTAAAGTTTTACTGTTGTGAATGTGAGGTTGGTGCTTGCTCTGAATGTTTGACTGTGGACCACAAGATTGGGGAACATCGCTGCGAGCGTATTGTGGACGCAGAACCCAACTTGCGTGCTGAAATTCGCAACCTGATTGTGGAAGCCAATACTCGTGCTGCAGCTGCCGGTAGCGCTTCTGCAAGGTTAGATGATGCACTTGGAGATTTGCAACGCCAGCGTGATGAAGCTGAAAATATTATCAATGAGGCATTCCATGCCTATAAGGCTGCTTTGGAAAAACGCCACGAGAAAGCTTTAGAAGAACTGGAACGGCTGCATAAGGAGAGAGAACTTAAAGTGATGGACTTGTTTGATCGGGTTGATAAAACTGTTCAACGGATCGATTGTGCATGCAGTTTCGCCGCTCGGCTTCTTCGCCGTGGCGATGGTACGGAGATTGTTATGTTAAAGAAAACTGTAGCATCACAATTTGCTCGCCTGCTTGAAGGAGCCCCTGAATTTGATGTTGATTATTCTCTAGAGTTTGTCACTAAAATGGAAAAGTTCGATACAATTACGGACGAAACCTTTGGAACCTTTTGCACTGAAGCAACTCGCGCTGAAGAACGTAAACGTGCTAGTGAATCATCTGCTATTGTGTCAGTAGCATCGAACTCTCATTCACCTGCTGTGTCTGTGACTAATGCGCCAGTCTTTGACGAGTACCCGATGCCCAACATGCGCCGTGTCACAGGTGTAACTGGAGTCGTCAATATGGTTGGAGTGCCAGCTATCGGAGTAGGTTCTGTACCTGGAGGTGGGGCTGGCAATAACACGAACGTTATTCCGGGCGTTGTGAATGTAAATAACGTTTCCGGTGTAACCGGTGTAGGTGGCGTGCCGGCACTTCCTTCTATGGTGGAGTATAACTTGCAGCAATTAGCCAGTATTGCCGAAAAAGAAGTGCCCCCGACGCCTCATGCTTCGCCAGCACCATCTTTTACTCTTGCAGAACTGCTTGCTGGTGACCTCAACTCAAGTCAAGCTTATAACAACTTGCAAGCTCTAGCTAAACTTGGATTGAATACAGGTAAAGTATATATTATATTATACAGGCTATCACTCGTAACACTGTGAACATAAGCGCTTTATAAGCTGTTAGCTATAATATAATAATAGCCTTTATTCAGACATTATACACTTAGGTTACAATATATATGGTTATTTATAAGTAATAATAACAGTCTATTATGCATCGACTCCGTCTGTATGTCATATGTTGACAAAGGCCTCCTCCGACTGATGCCATTTTCGTCTTTTGTCAGCTACCCGTGTCCATGTAGCACCTGCTATAGCTTTGATATCATCAATCCACCGTCTTAATGGTCTACCTCGCTTTTTTTTTTTCTAAAGTCCAATTCCACTTTCATAACTGATTTGGACCATTTTTCACCTCCTCTGATTGTATGGCCTGACCACTTCCATTTTAACTTTTTAATTGTTTTTGCAACATCTTTGGTTTTTGTGTGGTTCTTAATGGTTACGAGTTTTATTCTGTCAGACAATCTTTTACCTAACATACTTCTTTCCATGGAGTTCTGACAAGTTGCTAGCTTTTTAGCTGTTGGCTATACTTATTACTAAGTCAAACGATATATGTGAGAAAAATAACTTAACAATAAAACATTTCAGAGGTTAACGGCTTTGGAGGTGTTGGTGGGATAGGAGGGGTTGGTCCACGTGGAGTATCACCTGGCAGGCCTCTGCTGACAGCTGCGGAAGAAGCTGCTCTAGTTGCGCCCCCCTCTCCGCTTGTTCGGGCAACTAAAGCCACCCCCATGCATATAAGATTCAAATTTGGCCAGCTTGGTGGGGGAAAAGGCCAATTCAATTCTCCCCATGGCTTCTGTCTTGGCAATGACGAAGATATTATTGTTGCCGATACTAACAACCACCGTATTACAGTAAGATAGTCAGAATAAAATAAAATGTGTTGCTTTCCTACTATCCTTTTTTTTACATAATTGTTACCGTATTTTATTACAGGTATTTGATAAATCCGGTAATTACAAGTTCAATTTTGGAGTCGCTGGTAAAGAAGAGGGACAGCTTTGGTATCCACGAAAGGTTGCAGTCGTACGAGCCACCGGAAAATTTGTAGTGTGCGACCGTGGTAACGAACGATCACGCATGCAAATTTTCACAAAAAATGGGCACTTTCTCAAAAAAATTGCTGTAAGTTGTATGATTATTTTCCTTTGGGTTATGATTCGACTATGCCAAAACATAAAGTGGGTCTTAGTTGAAGATGTCATTGAATTGTGATTGGTTAACAGATACTATTGCCCTGGTATTGCTAGCATATTCATAGGCTGTGGTGATCTCTTTCGTGGGCCGCATGCTTGAATGCCATGTGGTATTAACAAAAGATGAAAACCAATTGGATGAATTAAGTTAGAAAGTTGGAATTAGAGTGTCTAAAGGCAGTTGGTAAAATTCTGTCGTAATATTATTTATATGAACTATGAATGAGCAATAAATATGTAATGTAATTGTAATGTTTTTCTAGGTCCGTTTCATTGATATCGTCGCTGGCCTCGCCGTTACTGCTGAGGGTCTCATCGTTGCCGTTGACAGTGTAACACCAACTGTCTTTATTCTCTCCGAAGAGGGCGACCTTATGAGCTGGTTTGATTGCAGCGAATGCATGAGGGAGCCTTCTGATATTGCTATCAGTGGTACGTAGTTCACTTTTAAATTTGATTTACTATAGAGCTCAATAAAATATTCAAAAGTTTCTGCTGTTTGAAAATAGCAACAGTAACTACTTAGGGTTAGGTCTGTCATCGTTTCCGCCACCTAGTACCGCGTAGCTATGCTATCTCTAGTCAAATACACTATAGAAAACAGTGTGGTACTGGTAGCATGACTATAAACTCATAACTAGGTGGTATGAAATACTACTCCTTCTGCTCATTTTTAACACCAAGTAAACATTTCTTACCCTTTAATTGTGTAGTTATTACGACCACGCTAAATTTCTAACTTACAAAGAAGTGATGAAACGGGAGCATACCTAAACTTGTAGTCATTATTTACCCCTACATTAGCAAAACAAAAAAAATAACTGTATATGATCTGTTTATTCAACAAATGTTCCGTGTTCGAACAATACATTTTTACCTTTTATTTTATTTATAATTTTATTCGATCATTCGGTATTTATTATACTTTACATTCAAAGCCGTTTAGTCTGAATTTCAAACTCAACTAACAATATGTATTTTAGGCAAGGAGTTTTACGTGTGCGACTTTAAGGGGCACTGCGTCGTCGTGTTCGACGACGAAGGCCGTTTCTTGCGTCGCATCGGTTGCGAGAACGTGACCAACTTCCCCAATGGTATCGACGTGTCGGATGCTGGTGACGTGCTTATTGGCGACTCTCACGGAAACAAGTTCCATGTAGCCGTATTCTCCAGAGACGGCGTACTCGTTACGGAGTTCGAGTGCCCCTATGTCAAGGTTTGCTTTATACCATTCTTATGTTTATCTACATAATATTCTATAACTAGTGCCGGCAAAATCAAATAACACCAAAACTAAGAATTTTAATAACGCTTAAATGGGTATTTATTTACCAAACCAGTTGCCATGTTAATCAGTGTCGTAGCGTGGACAAATTTACTTGTCTTGTCTAAAATGTATTAGGTCCTTGCATATGAAATTGGTATTAAATCGAACTGGCCACTTTGATCTTTAAAATTCGGCGATTGGCGAGGAATTCCAAATATTAATTTATTTCAATTTAAAGCTAGTCTGTTCTGAATGTAATAATTCATTCGTGTTTGCACCATTCAATTCTGTCCACCATTTTGTTTTGACACCGTTCTGTGCTCAATATGGTAAATTTAAAATACCGCATTATTTTTGAATATGATTTCCATTGTGGCACGAGCAGAAACACCTCGAAGGATTAATGATGCGTACTCAACACTTGGAAAGAAAACACGGTACGTTTTTGGTATCAACGCTTTCGTTCTGGAAATTTTGATCTTCAGAAAAAACCTCGTGGACGGCCGGAAACCTTCATTGTCGATGAGGAATTGAAGGCGATGGTGGAAACGAATCCATCTCAAACCACGTCAGAGTGAGCTGCAGCCTTGGCTGTTAATGATAAAACCACCTTGGATCATTAAAAATAGATTGGAATAGTGAAGTAGCTTAAATTAAGTGAAGCAAACCAACAAACACGCATGGACTGCTGCGGTACGCTACTTAACCGTCACAATAATTAAGGGATTTTGTATCCATATCATCATTACTTGTGGTAAAAAATTGATCCATGATTATCAAAAACAGTCATCACAGTGGGCAAAAAAAGCTACTGGTTAGTGTATGGTGTTTCTTAGTTGGAACAAATTCAATTCAGATAAGGCAGTCCAAAACGTCTTCTAAGATTTTGTCAATTCTCGCTTCAGCAGTGCTATTAGCAAAGAAATCAATGAACTCCATATAAAATGGCAAAAGTACATATAGTAATTTAAAATAAATCCTTTCCTTTATTCATGTAACCATCAATTTTAATTTAGGGACCTAATATTAACATAAAAATACGTTATTCCCTTTGCCGTCGACAGATGGCGTTGCCATTTTGCTAGGGTCAAGGTCAGACGTCAACCGACTAAAAAAGTGTTGCCACTGTTGCCAGTGCTCAATAACACATAGTTACAATATACTCAAGCACCTAGGCTTGCCTTTGTTATAAAAAATGATTTTAATGGGTATTTATTAGTTCGTAGTGTTCTTATTGTTCTGTGAGTAGTTGGTTGATAAGTATACTAATTTCCGAGTGAAGAGGCCTCGCTATCGCTTGCACGAGGCCCCTCAAAGAGCAAGGCCGTGGGCGCCCGCCTGCTTCGCCCACGCCTAGCTACGCCACTGATGTTAATTATAGCTTTAACGGTGTTTCAAATGATGTCCACTAATTAATATTTTATACATTGTCTTACTTATTATGATTATGATAAATAATAATAATTATTGCATTTATCAAATATGCCGCTTACCTATTTTATTATTAAACGGTTTTATTTAGCTCACCCCGTTTGTTTTATTCTTGGGTCAAATTTAGTAATTCAAATTTCACCCTCTTCCTGTCAACCGATTAATCTGAAATTTGATATACACTTTGGATTTTGGTGACAATACAATTATGGTTATTCATTATCATTATAAATTCAAGATGGCCGCCGCTACAAAATGGCGGATAACGTAGGTTTTATTAATCCCATCAATATGGGTATCAAATGAAAGGGCTCAACAAGCAGAATACAATATACCATAAAAAATTTAAATCCAAGATGGCGGCCGCTAAAAAATGGCGGATAACGTAGGTTTTATCAATCCCATCAATATGGGTATCAAATGAAAGGGCTCAAACCAAAAACTAGAAAATCAAAATAGGTAAAAAAACTTTTTAAGTTAAACGGTTTTATGTTAAACATACATTGCAATGTTTAAGATAAATGTACTAAAAACCAAAAAATAATAAAATAGATACAGTCGTGGGAATTATAAACATATGCATAGACTAGACTAAAATAAAACCGTGGGGCACGTCAATTACGATGACGAGTGCCCCATCATTCCCTCCGATTGTTTATTTTTTATTATTGTTTATGTTTATTTTATTAACACCTACTTATGGCATATTTTATTTTGTTTCAGGTGTCTCGCTGCTGCGGTCTAAAAATAACATCCGAAGGTTACATTGTTACTCTGGCTAAGAATAATCATCATGTCCTAGTCCTCAACACCCTTTACATTGTCTGAGGCGCAACTCGATGGCTGTAAGTCTGCATACTACAAGATCTCACATTATTCCCTATTTTATATTTAGTTGCTGTTTTTACAAAGCTTAACATTTTTGCTAAACCAGTATTTGACTACTTATTTACGTTATGTTGTGTTAAAATTTCATGTTAGTCTGATTTAAAATTTCTATCCATGCGCAGTGATATTAGTGATCCCAATTTACAATGCTTCATGTTTTTTGTTTTGTGGCATTTTAGAGAATAGCAATATTCTATCACTGCTTGTGGATGGATCTATAAGTCATTATTTCCAAAGTACTGAATACTTGTGTATTTTTTTAGTTTTGTTCATCTTCATTTTTTATATGGTTGCATTTAGTTATAGTAACTGAGAATCCAAAGTTTAGTGTTATATTTTTCAACTTTTTTTATTTATACATATTTACTAACTGTCCAGCCAATAAGAGAGCTGATTAATATGGTTTTAAGTAGGTCCTAAAGTTTCTAGTCCTCTATTAGGTTACATGCACTCCTAATCAGTATGAACTGGTATTGGATGCTAAAAAAGACAAAATAATTTCATATTGACAATTATAATTGTGAAAATACTAAATGGAGTGGGTTAATCTATAAAAACAAAGTCGAATAATACTTGGGACAAAATTTACTCAGCCGAATTTTATTATTAATATAGTAACCATTGACTGGACTGTTACTTTTCACTTCTAAATTTAGCAGCTGGTATGGTTCCTAGTTCGAGTAAAGTTAAAATATGTCAATTAGGGGACAGCAAGGAAGTGTCGTCTCAATAAAACTATTTTATCAGTTGTCTGCCTTTATACGTATTATTTAATTATCAACAATATTTCGGATTTGCTTAATTTAAACAAATATTTAACGCACAATTGATTTAGTAGAAAAAAATTTTTAGTCTTGTTGTGACCAAAGGAGGCGACACTAATGTTTCGTGCCATCTAGTTTAGGTTAATCTCGTATACAATATTATATATTGTCCGTTAAAATATATTTACCATTTACAGAATTCTTGTGTCTATACAAAATGTTTTCATGTACTCTTGTTTTGAGAGCCTATTAAATATTGAAAGATTTTTTCATAAGTAGGCATTATGATATACATAATATTTAAATTTGGTTCAATATAAATTTAACTTGGTGAACCATAGAGAGCTGTATTATTGGGAAACTGCTTTAAATTAACTCTGCAATAATTTGTACAGTGTATAATGATAGTTAAAACGATATATTATATTATACTGTTTATGTAGCATTTTCGTATATAGCGAATGATGTAGGTACGCAGGTACTGCTTTTAAAATTATGAGATGTTTAGGCTCTTGTTACTGATTTCGTAAGAAATGTTGTTAAATTTTTCTCCAGATATTGTCACGATATTTGTTGCAAATCCCATATTTACCTAATTCACATTTTGATAGGTAATTTAAGCCATATTTTAACATCGACTTAGCCGCTTTAGAACATAAACACTCCTTCGTCTGACAATAAAATAAGCATCATTACGCTATATATTCGAATTTGCTGATATATGCATTTCTTTTTATTATTATGGTCGATATTTGTATACAGTTCGCCAAAATATATGTATATTTTTATAACTACACACATTATATTCAAAAATAAATTATAGTATGTAGAATGTAGATACAATTAGAAATTTGCGGTTCACAAAATCCCACAAAATTATATAGATTTCACTTCTATAGCTTAGTCCCTCTGATTATTAATTAAAATACACCAGAGGGACTAGTAACACTTGCAAGTAGACACCTTGTTGATAATAATAGTATTATAATGCACAAGTAATGGTCACATACAAATCGTCTTAAATAAATTACGCAATTTCTTGAAAATACAGTCTTCCATTTAATTAGGCCTTCAGAAATTTATCAAAGAGGAAGCATTTAAATCCTATTATCTCTATTTTTGAACTCTTCTAAATTTACTAAATTTTTTGTTAAGAATGTTACAAGCCCAACGAGAACCAACGAAGATACAAAATACCTTTATCTGCAATATATCTATGAAGTTGTAAATGACCATTATTTAGCTTTGCATTGAAAGTATACTTCAGTACTTAACCTGACCACCACCTAATAATAAGTGTGATATTTTATTACTACATACTTACAATTTTTCATTCGAATGAACCAATTGCTCTCTAATTTTATGGGTACAATTCTAAATTCATTAAAATGTTATACTTAATAATTATATTCCATGTAAATTAATGATTTTAATATTAATGAATGGTAAGAATGATAGCATTCAAACTATTTAAATAGCGGTATGTAATTCGCGAATCTTTGTGAAATAAAATAGTCTGGCACTTATGCATCATTAAAACTGAATTATAGTTATTAACATAAAGTATATTATTATCATAGTTATTCAAAAGTAATATGTATGATGTTTGTACTTAATTAGTGATAGGTATTTATTTTGTTGTTGGAACCGTTCTACAATATAAATACATTAGAAAGATGTGATATGAGCAGTAATAGAGAGACACAATGAACCAACAATGAAAGACTTACAATTATATTGAAAACGATAGCAGGTCGCCAATGAGCTGAGGCCGAACGCGCCCGGGATAGCGCGGCGCAGGGGATGTCGATTGTACCCAGTGATAATTTGACGTTTTGAGTCTGAATCCTCTATTAATTAGTGAGTTACTTTTGGGTTTATTTTTCATATTATTGTTTTTAAGTTATTGTTTCAGGATTTTTGTC
This sequence comes from Musotima nitidalis, assembly GCA_949126915.1. Classification (NCBI taxonomy): domain Eukaryota; kingdom Metazoa; phylum Arthropoda; class Insecta; order Lepidoptera; family Crambidae; genus Musotima; species Musotima nitidalis. The sequence goes on along the minus strand of OX421418.1, from coordinate 9,794,305 downwards.
CCGATAGTATTAGGGAATTTTATTTTCTTTATTTTAACTAGGTTTAGAATAACGAGTCTGCACACCGCTCGTAACGAGTTGGTGTGATTAATACTCTAGTTTTGTCATTTTACTGTTTTCTTTAATTATATGTTCCGGGCCTATATTTGAATAGTATTTTGGCCAGTGTGTTTTTAGGCCTTTAGAATTACGAATTTTTACTGCCAAATTATTTTCTTACGATATTTGTGCATGCACATAGTAATTATTTTATTGTATGATATTTGTAAAAATTAGTTACTAATTGTTGCCAATTTTTTTTGTTTTGTTATTAATATTCAGGGTTTTAATATTATAATGTTCAATTTTAATTTGTTGTCATTGATCAAAATTATTGTGTGTTAGTGAAAGTGAAATTACCCGAAATAGAACTTATTATTATTGCCCCAAAGGGAGCGTATGACGCTATTAATAACTATTGCTTTAGGGTTGCATAAAAATATAAAAAAGTGGTGTGATAAGTTTTGGATAATTTTACAAATTTACTATTTTATGTGTGAATTCCAATATTAATAAATTTGAAGTTGAATGTCATATATGTATATTTTTACGGTATTTGTAATTTTCCAAATATTTACAATGACATTGATAATTGGGTCTTATATTTTAAAGTATTATTATTGTTTATATTTATGGTTCCATATCCATTGGATATATCATCGACAATGTTTCCTTTTTTCTTGCCATGTATCTTATGTAGTGGTTGATGTAGTATTTTTTTCGTAGTGATTAGTGTTCAATTGGATATACACAACATACAGTATCACGTGTTTGCCTGTACAGTGATGTTGTTTAGAAATGTTTACTAGACGTTGGTATGGGCACCGGCGGATATTCGTCGAGCCGATTTGGCTGTACATTCTTGCCGTAGCAAGTAAGCACTTTTGTCATGGGATAATGGCAGGTCAAATGGTATCTATTGTCCATTGACATTACTCGATAATAATTGTATCATTAGAGTACATTACTGTAGCCTTTCTCGAAAATTTAAAATAGTTACCTATATACACTTCAAAAGCAATTTTTGGTAAATATATTTCTCTTGAATCTATATTCCCTTATGTATCCAGCAATAAATAAATTCAGTAGATATGTAGGATCACTATGGCGCTGGTTGTCGCGATTTCCTTGGCATCTGGGGCTGGTGGGTTATGTGGTTACGATGATGGGGCGAAAATGCCTTTAACCGTAAATGCGAGGCTGTGCTGAATTAGCAGCGATGTCGAGGGCGACTACCGACCGGTGCGGGTTATCGTGATGATGCAGAGTTCGCAGCGCACAAGTGAGCTCTAATGTTACCCTCCCTATTGGAGGTGGGCGTATTGCCTATGTTTTGGCACCAAGCACAGCTAGTTGGGTTGGCGGCGTGGTGTGGCTTTAAAGATTACATTTCTCAATGACGGACTGTATCATTGACTGTGGGTGGGAATATGTTGACTATTACTTAGTCATTACTAATGTAGACACGAGAAAGACATCATGCTCAAATTAAATGAACGAAAATTACTTTTTCCTCCTGAAACCCACCGTTCAGTTTGGTCTCCACTTTAACAACATAAAATATTAATAAGGTTGTGAACTCTTTTCGCATTGAAATTTTAAGCCACATGTGTGCTTGTGCAATAAATATCACAGTTTGGATCTAGGCTTTTAAATTATTATAGATTATATACATTGTTGAGCTGATATAAAAATTTAATATATTATTATACCTTTTAATATTGTTAAAGAATTCTAATTGCATTCCACATCTAGAGTGAACGAATTTGAGATGACCGTTTTCAGTCTACATTATACAAGTTATTTTTTTTACAATTGTAGGATTATTAGCAGTTGCCAATGTTTTTTCCTTTAGTCAGTAAAAGTACAAATATTTTAATATACAATTCTTGGTATTTTCGTATTGTAGTGTCTTATTTTTTAATTGATTCTATAACTGTAAGCATAATTTTTTCACAAGAGCGGCCATTTAGATATTTCTCATCTCACAAATTACTCAGTATAACAAAACATATCATACCGAATCAATTTAATTTTCATAGAAATTGTCTGGAATTACAGTATTTTCTCAATGTTTGGTTTTACTGAATGGCTTTGTTTTCAAATTAGATTTAAGTAAGTATATTTTAAGTTACACTATTAAGTTTCTTGTAATTTTTAATGTTGGTAAAGTAAAAATTTCTCGTATACTTATTGTGAGAGGTGCATGATTTAAATGCATATTTTAATTTTGATCCAAAGATTTCTTTTATTTCAATTGTATACCTTATTATTGTTTCTCATAATACGAAAATGACATTTGTGGAGTGTGCATTGGTATTTGATAGTAGAAGTAACAAGAATTTTTTCGTAGAGTTGGTGCAGCCGAGCAAATCTCTACTATATTCTCTTAGGAATATATTGCTCAATAATTTAATTCTGTTAAAAAGTGTTTTAAATTAGTAGTTGTCCACGTCAATGTATTTAGTGCGACTGTGGACTTCATCGACACGTATTAATGATATCTAACAGACAATACCCTCCGTAAAGATTTGAATCATTGTAAAGGTTGAAGTTTTATTAGATGTAGATGTTTGCCTTTTGAGCGGCGCACTAGCCGCAGGGGCGCAGCAGCATCAGCACATAAAGTAGCACTGGCTCGCTGTACATTATTCTATACTGTTCGCAGTCGCAATACCCACCTCGTAATAAGCTTTATCCGTTATCCAATTTCCCACTTCCCTCTCACATATCTTTTTATTATATGTTCCAAGAGTAATTAATATTCGCAGTTAGGATAATGTCTGCAGTATACCTTGTGTGGTGGTGTTGACTGGCAAAGTTTGTAGTTGCCCCACAGTCAACGAAAATTGTTATGTAATCCATACTGGAGTCTCTGCTGCATTGTGCCTAGATCTTAGAAGTTAATGGTATCAAGGTAGAGTTAATCTCAATATTTTGGCTCTTTGAATATTCCATGATATTATTTTGTTTTTCATGAAAATGTATTTACATTATATACATAAATACACTTAGTAATATTATTGTATACATGAATATACATTGCGTGGTTTGTATCTTGATGTTTAATTTTATTGTACAATTAAGATGCCCAACTGGTTATGTCTGTCCGCGATTAGTTAGAGTGGAGGAATTGAGTATTATCCATCTTAACTGGAAACAATTTAGTAGTGGACAGGGGTAGAGGTTTTTATTTTAACTAGTTGCACATCTTATTTTGACTAAATTCGTTCACCGCTGAAGTTACTTGAGAATTAGGACTCTTTGTCTTATAGCACTCTTTCAATTGTTTTATGGCGAGTGCAAGTTTTCACGTCACCTTAGCGGTTCCTTAATAATTATAAGTTTATTAAAGTGAACTGTGGCCAGGATATAACAGCACAGAGCAGTGAACTCAGAGCCTGCCTAAAATATATTTTTGTCATGATTTTATTTAGGTATATACATGTTATTATTCACATATTACAGTTTTCTCAATATTAGCTTGTATTTTAATTAAGAAATAATCATATTTAACATTGCCAGGTGATCAGCAACCTGCACTTTAATATTTTTGGAAACTATTGAACTTAAATTGTACTGACTTTATAAATATATTTACTTCAATAAAGATTTTCCATGCCACTACATACAAATCTTTCATTTAAAAGACCAATAGATAAGATTAGGATATCTGTCAACTAAGAACCTTTGGGAGTAAATGCAGAGCATCAATATGGCCAAAACAGTGTTCGTCAGAATCGCTGGTTACGTAAGTCATGAAATCAAATAAAACGTACTCTATGTGTGCGTGTAGTGTGAGGGCCCGTGAGAATTGAGGGCCACTTTTAACGAATATTATACAAAGAAAGACAGTCTTTTACGACAATTTTGTTAGCGTCAGAACCCCTGGACCAAGTGAGATATTTTATGTTTGGAGAGTATGAAGGTTCAATACCTTTTTGATACTATTTGATATCTTATATTTATATCTTCTTTTTATATCTAGTACCTCGACGAGCAGTGAAAACACATGAAAAGAATGTGGCCAGACATTCTGGCGTCAGGTTGTCTGGACCACATTTTTTTCATATAGTTAGAGACAATATATCTGAATTATTTATTTGTAGATATTTAATACCTTTTTAATACCTTAACATACCTATATATTTTTTTCCAATTTTATGGCGTCCCAGGAAAAAGTTACGGATGAAGAATTTTTTTTAGGTAAAAAACAAATATTCAATTGCTAATAAATTTGCAGTATACATACATAATATATTATGTATATGTATGACTGGATGAAGATGGCTCAAGACAGGGCTCATTGGTGTGATTTGATAAAAAGTAGCTTCAATATTATTCCAGAATATTATCTATTCCTTAGCAAGATTTCATACACATCCGTTCACCCGTTCTGGCGTGATTGCGTAACAAACATCCATACATCCACACCAAGGGTGGATCCAGCTTTGGCGCCAGGAGAGGGTCACATAGTCGTGGTCAAGTTAAGAACTTAAGTACGAAGTACCGGGAAAAATCAATAATACGCAAAATTTATTTTTATCACCTTCAAAGTATGCCCCTTCAGAAAATTGTTTCTGACACTTACGCCAACGAATAATTCAATCATGAAATCATTTTGTTTTCTTCTGTTCTCCGGAATTGAGGTCAGTTCTCGCCGCGAATTCTTCTTTATCTCTTCTACTGATTGAAAACGTGTGCGTGTGGACTGAGTGATCTTTTCTAAAAACTCATCCAACCACAACCAAATTATAAGAGGATTTAGGAAATAATTGTGAAAACTTCATAGTAAGATAAAAAAATTGTGAAACCTAAGCAAAGAAAGTTAGAACTAATTAACTGGATCACTCAATCTGGACACCTGAAGAATAAGCCATAACGCATACCCAAGAATATACAATCTATATGTTTATGATTTGCATTTGAAATATTTGTGAAAAATTTGTGAAAGCTGCTTAACAAATTTTCGATTCGTTTCAATGCCACGTTTTCGATTTAGAACGGATTTTAAGGATCACTCAGAATGCACTATGTTCAGTTGAGTGATCTTTTAAAACACCACCTTATACTGCAAACGTATGAAACAATGTCATGTTTATTATAAATTAAACTTCTGGGAAAATTTGTGAAACAAAGATCGTGATTGAAATCTTACTGATTTAAGAGAAAATTAAAATCTTATTTTTTTCGATCGTCCGAACTGAGTGATCCTTATCTTGAACTTTATTTAATAAACCGAAACTTATAGGTAGAAGGTAGTGACATCAGAAATTGTGAAAAATGTTGCTCTAAAATCTAACGAACTGATCGTCCCCGTAAGTGGTATATTTTAAAAGATATCCAATTTTTTACAATTCTGAAGGAAAACGTTGAGTAGGGTACTGGTACTTTTTTATGTTGCCGGATTTTTTCTCGATGGGTAATCGATTCATTTTTTTCAAAATTTGGGAAGCTGACGGGGTTGTGCAGTGAATTTAATGCTAGTTTTTTTTTAAAAAATTGCTTCGGTATAAAATTTATAAATAATAACAACATTGTGTTTCCCTTCAATGATAGCGAATAATAGTGCAATATAAGTATGTTAATCAATATTCAAACCATCATTAGTACATTTTTGTCGTCACATTAAAGTTATTTTTTAAAAATGTTTTTAAATAAGAACGAGACTACGTTTTTTGAACATAAGAAATTGTAAAAATAAGGCGGCAGCGGCTGTAAACCTTTTTACTTAAGTTTTTTTAGCATTATCCTTTGTCTAATAAAATAAAAGAAAAGAGCAAAATGGTATTAAAAATATTGATTGTGCCTGCAATGTTACATATATATTTGAACATTTGCTACATGATTACATTTGAAATGCTATTTTTAAGAAACAGTGCTCCAACGAATCATGTTATTCTACCAAATCAAGGCAGATTGCATTGCTGCCAATCAATATAGATATATTTTCTATGTTTGGCATTTTTAAGTAATTTTTAGTAATGAAACTAAGACATGTGATTTGTGTGATGATCAAATTTATTAGTTATGAATTTTTAAATTTGATATCCCTTGATTTGAACAGATGTGATAAAATTAAATGATGTACCAAATACGATTTATGTAAGAAACAGACGCTGCAAATTATTAGGCGGTGTAGAATTTGTTCCTTCATTAAGTCCCGATAATATTGGACACTACAGAGGACATGGTCTCCATAAGAACGACGAAATAGTCTGTTTTGATGATTTGGTGGGAAAAATGTATAGCAGCAAAGAAGATGAATCAGTTATTTTACATACTTTGTCCTACGGATATGTAACTATGAATGTTATTAGAAAAAAGTTAACATAATAAAAAGTTACTTTCTTTGATAACTTAAAAAAAATTGATTTTTTATTGTGTTTGGAATTCTTTAGTATGATAAACCTAATACAGTGTGACAATACATACCTAACTTTGCTCAAACTTGTCACATAAAAAATGTAAGTATATGTCAAAATTATGTAGTAAATACACTCTAAAAACGTGTTTAAAACAAAACTCGGAAAACTCTCGGTACTCAAATAAACCGATATGGTCACCCTACTAAACGTTTTCCTTAAGAATTGTAAAAAATTAGATATCTTTTAAAATATATCACTTACAGGGACGATCAGTTCGTTAGATTTTAGAGCAACATTTTTCACAATTTCTGATGTCACTACCTTCTACCTATAAGTTTCGGTTTATTAAATAAAGTTCAAGATAAGGATCACTCAGTTCGGACGATCGAAAAAAATAAGATTTTAATTTTCTCTTAAATCAGTAAGATGTCAATCACGATCTTTGTTTCACAAATTTTCCCAGAAGTTTAATTTATAATAAACATGACATTGTTTCATACGTTTGCAGTATAAGGTGGTGTTTTAAAAGATCACTCAACTGAACATAGTGCATTCTGAGTGATCCTTAGAATCCGTTCTAAATCGAAAACGTGGCATTGAAACGAATCGAAAATTTGTTAAGCAGCTTTCACAAATTTTTCACAATTATTTCAAATGCAAATCATAAACACATAGATTGTATATTCTTGGATATGCGTTATGGCTTATTTTTCAGGTGTCCAGATTGAGTGATCCAGTTAATTAGTTCTAACTTTCTTTGCTTAGGTTTCACAATTTTTTTATCTTACTATGAAGTTTTCACAATTATTTCCTAAATCCTCTTATAATTTGGTTGTGGTTGGATGAGTTTTTTGAAAAGATCACTCAGTCCACACGCACACATTGAAAACGGGTGCCACGAAGTGGTAATTTGTGTGTAGGAAAAATAAAGAAGTCGGCTGGAGCCATATCTGGTGAATATGGTGGTTGCTCGATGGTATTTATTGAGTGTTTGGACAAAAATTCGTTCACAATGATGGCCTTGTGCGAAGGCGCATTATCGTGGTGCAGCAAAGTCTAAGAATTATCTTTCCACAAATCTGGCCTATTTCGTCGAATTTGTTTTCTTAAACGCCGCATAACGGTCAAATAATATTCTTTATTTACCGTTTGACCTTACGGCGAGAATTCAGAGTGCTCAACACCGCGATAGTCAAAGAAAACAGTCAACAAGACTTTGACTTTTGATAGACTTTGACGTGGTTTTTTCGGTTTTGGTTCAGTTGTTGGTCTAGTTTGCACTTCAAACTCGTAAACTCACGTCTCGTTACCAGTAACAGCGTGTTTCATAATTGTTGGGTCGGTATTGACTCGTTCTAGCATGTCCTCAGCAACTCTCATGCGATTTAGTTTTTTAAGAAAATTCAGGTCTTTTGGTAATAGCCGGGCAGCAACACGTTTCATACTCAAACTATTAGTTCAAATCGTGAGATAAAGAAAGTTCGTTGGCCATCTTTCTCAAACTTGAATGAGAATTTTTAGTCACAATTTCCTTCACTTTTGCGATAGTAACTTCAGTTGCAGACGTTGAAGGCCTACCAAATCCAGGCAAATCTTCCATCATATCTCGACCGTTTTTGAACGCTTTGTACCCTTTGTGAACTCATAGGCACGTGTTTTTGATAAAGTCGATTCATTGTAAGCCTATCTACTGTAACATTATCAGTGTCTCCGAACACGGAATTCCATTGGCGATGCAAAATTTAAGACAAACTCTTTGTTCCATGTTTTTGTCCATTACAATACACACTAGATATTATTAAACTTAAAACAGCACTGTTTTTAATATAAATGACACAAGCAACTTAAAACTCCGCGCCAAAATGGGGAACAATTGTACCAATCTAACAACAAAAAAAACGTTTTTGTTATTTTTAACTATAAACAAAACATGTATCGGGAATGAATGTTTTGTTTATAGTTAAAAATAACAAAAACGTTTTTTTTGTTGTTAACTGAATGTAACTGTGTTGTTTTTGTTTTTTTTGTTGTTAACTGAATGTAAGTAAAAAGTACGTATTTTCTAAATGTAGGTACGTAAGTACTGCACTTGCAAATAGTTATTCTTTACTGTACACTTAAAAAACTTAACATATAATTAGTTGTACATAGTTTGTTGTACACACATACATATTGCCATCTTCAATATTTATAATCCAGGTTGGCAGAAAGCAAGCCTACTTTTAAAGGGTTGCTCAAGAAATACTTTCTTGAGGAGTTATCATCCGATTGAGTCTACATATCATAATTACTATTAATTTTGTGTATAGGTATATGTAGTTTATTAATAACACATATTTAATTCTATGTAAGTTTATATGTTTTCTTATTCGTACTGCCTCATACTTTTCTGCTAACCCAAAGGTTAACTGGTAGAGAATGCCTTGCAGCATTAAGTTCGCCTTTTGTACATTTTAATTTTAATTTGTGCGATAAAGTTTAAATAAATAATTAAATAAATCCATAAACAAGGTGAATGATTTGTCATAACAGCTAGAGGTATGTCGAGGGGTAGTATGACGCAAAACACAGAAATAGTAAAGAGGTGGGCTAACAAGGGTTTTTAACAAACAAAATAGAAACAGACAAAATACATGAATTTAAATTAAAAAATCAATTTTTTATTTACGGTTTTTTCCGAAACGCCTTATTACATCAATGGGTACGTTTTTATGAACGGGGAGAATCCATTGAAGTTCTTAGCCACGATTTAATTCTGCGCTACGTAGAAAAATATTTTTCTGCTGTCGCCACACTGACAAGTAGTGTATACATATAATATAAAAAAAGTCTTATAATTATCGATGTCTTAAATTAAAATAAGATCAGATCAATGGTGGCTCTAATTACGTTAAGTACGAAACAAATAAACTACTATTGCTATGAAAAAATTGTAGGCGTAATTTTATGTGTTTCTAATGGGGACAAGGGGAACTTGAATTTTTTTAACACTTTGAACGCCATCGGTCCCAGACACAAAAGACAATCAATTGTCTGTCGCTCATTTATTTGCATTTGGACTGTGAGATCCTTTTTTAATTTTTATCGAAACCAAAACGTAGTTTTAGAAAAATATTGACAAAATTCGGAAACATAATAAAAAAAATTGGTCACTCGTAAGGGATTGAAGATGTATGGCAACAAACTGAATCTTAGCGAATACTTACCCAGTCGATAAAGTTCTTTTTTTAAAAAATTTACACAAATATTGTCACAATTAATCTGAAAAGTTCATGATACTACGATGTAAATCCAGCAATCTATGAGACTTTCATTGGATTACTCAGTTTAGATTCGTTTGAACTGAGTGATCCTGTAGGAATACAGTATTTGGATATATTTGTACAAATTTAGATCACACCACAAATGTTTATATATAAAAGTTATGAGCTATATGAAAGTCAAAATTTAAAAACGAGCGCGCCCGTTCACTGCGGGTGGGAGCTTGATCGTAAAAGAACAAGCAAGAAAATCGTCAAGGTTAGTTCTTTCTCCCGCCAGTTACAAGAAAATTTACTTAATAGTAAAACCACGTATTAATAATATAAACGCATGCGGGCGACTCAGGATCGCTCAATGTGGAAATCTATTGGGGAGGCCTATGTTCAGCAGTGGACGTCAGATTGCTGAGATGATGATGATGTTGGCACCTAGTACCTGCTCCTTTGTATATTGTTTACACACTACGTTAACAATTTTTACAACTTTGTGACTAAAACTTGGTAAGTAATTAATATTTTTACGGCATTTCATTCAACACATTTTAGTTTTAATTTTTTTCTTTAAGAAAAATGTAGTACGGTGACCACACAATACACAAACAAATAATATATACGAAGACGGCTCTGATGTCAACAATATGGGCGTTCTACGATTTAAAAAGTTACATTATTTCATTTTTGTCATTATTACAGTATCTTTTCAAATTCTGGAAAAAGCTTTTTGTTGGAGGCGAACTAAATCTACAAGACATTTGATTCATGGCCCTTTGCCATAGGTATATTAGATGCAAACAAAATTTTATGAAATTTTATTTTATAAAAATAAAATATAATTATAAAAATATTTATTTTCGATGTACATAATTGGTCAACATATAAAATATTTCTTAATAACTACTAGTAACTTTACAGAAAAACATCGAAACAATGTATACATGCAATTAATTATTATTATTAAATTGCATTGCAATAACAATCAGAATAAATTTCCTTTCAATTCAATAATTAAAACTTAAATTACTTTAACTTCATAGGCTCCATTCCCATTTAGCAGTTTTGGTACGGTAAACTGTCAAAATGATAAAAGTATTTGAACTTAAACAATTTATTAGATTTAAGTGTAGTAAAAGTAAGTAGGTATTATATTATTATAATAAATGTCAAATTTGACATGGAAATTATAGAATAAACTAATGTTTAGGCTGCCTGTTCATTAAGGCGGAGCGGGGAATCAGAAAAATACTAACCAATAAGATTGCATAAATCCCTTATCTCTAGTCTGCAAATCCTGTCGATTATTATTTGACAGATTCCCCGCTCCGCCTCAATGCACAGGCAAATACGCGTGAATCCAACAAGATCCGACAGAAGCCTAGGGTGTCGCACTTAAATAATAAAATTATAATAACAACAGTACAACGCTTAATAATAGATGGTAGTGTAAATAATTTCAAATTTATCCATACAGCCATTGACAATTGCAACAAATATTTTCTTCTCTTAAATAGCTATTGCTTGTTTCTCATATACGCATTCACCAGCTATCCAAGTGCTTTGGACCTTCAGTGTGTTGATATTCAACATGACGAAATCAGCGTCGTATCCAAAGTTAAGTTTGCCTTTTCGGTCATCGATTTTCAACGCTTTAGCAGGGTGCAGAGATGCTGCTTCTAGCGCATATTCCAAAGAGCAGTCTGAAATGGTTTTAACACTTTCATCATCATGTCAGCCCAAACGTCTTACTACTTAGGGGACGTTCATTAATTACGTGAGGTGTTTTTTAAAAAATTTGGACCCCCCCCTACCCTTTGGTGAGATGTGGTCGGACCCCCCTCCCCCCTCAAGTGAAATTTACCCAATATTTTTTTAATAATTTAATTTATTTGATTTGTCTTCTATGTACTACATTTTTCTGTGAAATAAGAGGAGAAAAATGATACCACCTTTCATGTACAGATGCAGACATAAGTAACCCACTTAAGGGTAAAATAAATGTGGTCTATTCTAAAATGTAATTAAAGAATTCTTTCTATAAAAATAATGCATATAAAAGATTTGAACAGTTTGTAAATAGGTGGTGAAAGATAAAAATAATTATATTAAAATAACACTTTGTTATTTATTTTATTTATTTATATTATTTTATTTATATTTTTTGTTATTGTTATATATATATATATATATATATCTTCAAAAGTTGTGTTATCACAAATATTTGTTATGTGTGGGAATATAAACCTCGTTCTTTTTCTTCATAAAATAGGGATAACTAAAATTTATATCAAACTTTTTTAGTTTGCAAAAAGTTTTTTGTAATTGTGTGAAAAACGGTGTTATACCTATTGCCTCCTTAAAAATTGAAACACAATCGTCTAGAGCCGAAGTACTTCCACATAACGTGTTCGTGCCTGTGATGTAGGCTCTGCCATCCTGGACTGTGACTGATTGTGGACCGATCCTATAGTTGCCGTCTTCCAAACCCTGTGCCGCAACGGCATCACTTACTAGAATTAAGCCTAGAACAAAAAACAATATTTTGAGTGATTGTTCAAAAGAGTTACCGGAAAATAACGGGCTCAATTAGGAACATAGCTGGTATTCAAAATCATTTATTCAAGTTTGGCTCAATGGAGCTCTTAAGAAGGTCAAACTTAAAATTGAACGCGCCCATTTACTGCGAGCTTGATCGTAAAAGAACGGGCAAGAAAATCGTGAAGTTTGGTTTTTTCTCCCGCCAGTTACAGATGTACTTAACTAAAAACATAGTTTACAAAAAAAAAACAAAAAAACTTGTGTTTTGCAGTCACATAATTTTAAGAAAAAAAATATAAATCTCTCAATACTTAGCAAGATGAACATAATTAAGGATAAAGTCATATTTGTAGTCAGTAGAAGTATAAGGCACTCTTCCGCTTTATATGGAGGCTGTCATAACATGATTTAACATCCGTTTTTGGAGTGTAGTATTTTATTTTTCCATAACTATTGTAAATTCGAATTTTTATGTGTAAATATAGTGATTTTAGGCATATCTTCTTTGGCAACGTAGTGTAGGAAACTGGCATACTCTAGTAAAGTCTCCACTACTGTACTAGGGTACGACTTTGACTCGACTCGACTATGACGGACTTTGATTGTGACTAAAAGACGAAAACGCTGCATTAATGCAAATAACTTGATTTATTTAATTACTTGACACTGGCACATACTGTAAACGAGTGAGTCCATATATAAAAAATAACCAGCCGAAGTATGAAAACGTTACGCCGCCACTTCTGAAATTTTAAAACTGTTTTCCATTTTCCACGTATTTGTTCGTACTCATTAACACTAGACACACACAAAGTGGTTATAAGTGAGACCATTCCTGTTTATTGTGTTGTCCTCGGGGTATAGAAGAAAAAAGAATTATAGAAGTAAATCGTTAATATTCAAAGCGTTTTATACATTAAACGAAATAGTCTTATTATGGATTGAATTTTAAGTAATATATACTTTCAATAGGTAAACTATACAAACTATTTTGAAATATATAGTATTTCATAGCCCAAATCTAGTCTCTTGGGTATTCAACAATAAAATTAATAGTTTAAGCTATTACTAGCTTAATGGTTAGAAACCATACCTTTAGGATCTGTTCTGCAAGCTATTCGTAATGCTGATGGGTGTGTGTGAATGCCATCAGATATAATTCCATAGTACACTTGTTTATCGGTTGTAGAGGCCAATAATCCAACCAAACCAGGATCGCGATGGTGGAACTACAATTTAATTAATTAAACAAAAATATAAGTTTCGTTAAGAAGCTCTTGTCAAGTCTTGTAACTCTAAAAATTGTAAGCGCTATAAGGGTGGCTTATCGCCAAAACAGCGAGACCGATTTTACCGGAATTTTCAAAGGCAGAAAGATGATTGAGGTGGGTTAGGTAAGGCCGATTTGTTTGTAATAAACTTTTAAACTAAAGTATAATTAGGAGAAAGTGTAAAAATTTGACATGAAGCTTTTAAAACTGAATGGCGATGGTCAAAATTATTTTTTTCGCCTATTATTTATGAATGTAAAACTTACTGGCAGCATGGCATTGAATAAATGGGTTATTAAATTAGCACCAGATTTAATGCCTTCTTCGCCCTGAGAGAGACTGGCTGAAGAATGTCCTAAAGCCACATTTATACCCAAATCTGTTAAACCTTTAATCGCTTGTGTGGCTCCTGGTAATTCAGGTGCCAGTGTGACTATAATAACATTATCTAAAGTTCCATATACGTCATACATTGTTTTGAGACCCTGAAACAAGTAAGTGAATTGTTAAATAAATAAATACACTAATTATCGTATGTTTGTTTATCAAAATCCTGCTGGATCTAGTTTTCTAGAACTATTTCATAATAATAAGCCCGCAGGGCAGCTTGTGGCGAGCTGTTGGTGAGTGGCGACACCACGGGCGTAAATCCGAGTGCTCCAGAGGGTCGGACTGCGGTCTCGTCTCCGGTTCGCCGGAGTGGGCCCCAAGAGTCAGCAGGACCCTCACCCCTAGCTTGCCTTCATTGGCTGTTCAGGGTGGAGTCGCAAGAGCTACATGCTCGCAGGGTGGAAGTGAAAAATGCATAAGTCGTGAGTTGGCGCACTGAGTGAGTAGAAAACGGTGTACACCTCTCGACACCCTGAAGCCGAGAACATCGATGTCGCGCTGCTGCCATTGCACTACGGCTACTTTGGAGTGCCCATTTAATCCTCTAGCTAGTCGTCTCCGGTAGTCTCCTCTATCCATAATCCAATTTACCCAGTCTTTCAGCTTTTCAACCCAATATCCCGGCCATAGTAGATTCCATTATTCCTAATAGTACTGCACCAACCTGGGATTGCCCTTAGGTGTATTTCTATAGTGCACATAGGGATAATCGCCGGTTGGTGTCACATAACCATTAAATTTAAATTGTCTAAGAGGCCTCTACGTGTTGGCTTCGGCCCCACGCATGCCTTCCAAATGTCAAATGCATCACCTTCAATAAGGAACGTTGTGCATGTTCAACCACTAGCATTTTTGTTATATCTGTTGCTCTCCAGATTGATATGCAGTAAGCTAAGATTGGCTGGGCTAATGAAATATCAATTTCTTTTAGGACATTTCACGAAGAGCCCTGATCTATTACAACTATTTACATTGCAAACTAATTTTTATTTCATTAACTTAAGCCCTAATTCTACTGTTGTTTCTATAGTTCTAACAAAGGAAATGCATATCATTAATGACTACTATTAGTAGCAATTAAGTTCATATTAATGAAATATTTTATGTCCATAAAATTTTTTCTCCTGACTATGTGAACTATGTATGACGTCAACCAAGTTTAACTGATGTTGACATCATACAGAATCTCATAAAAAAGGGACATACAGTTTATCTACATTTTTAATGAAAGAAGATTAATATAAGTCCTCATACAGACTATTTCAAAAAAATTAAATGCTAGGTCTGTACAACCATCTAAAGTAATAGTGATTGTATATTACCAGCCAGTATTTTATTAAATTTTATAATAAAGTTTTACCAGCAATATTTCAGTTTACAAGACTTTCATGACATATAAATTACATGAATCTACATTTATGATCTTTTTGATATTAAGATTTATTAAAAAAAATGAAAAAAAACAGGCCTATCTCCTTACTTCCAAACTTCACTATTTATAATTATAAAAAAATTGTATTCAAGTTAGTTGCAATTTTATTCATGGTGTTAGTGAATACTATGTTTACTAGCTTTAGCTTTCATACTGCAGAAGTGTATCCCTAAACTAGCAGATGAGAAGTCAAATGTGAAATAATTAAACAAATTTATAGAGCAGTGTAACTGAGTAATATAACTTATTAACTGATAAGTTCATTAACCACTTTAATAAACATCTTCATTGAAAGTAGGTTACTGATAAATATTGAATGTTGTACTCATATTGCAACATTTATGTATGTATTTAGATATTCCAGATGCAGTAAATAACGAATATAGTGTCCTACGCCTAAATTTATAATGGGTAATGTGTACATGATATAAAATGTTTAGTGTAGCTTTTATAGGTAACAAGAATTTTGTTTTATTTCAGAAATTTTTAAGACTAACTACAAATTAATAAATTAAAAAATCATCACTTGATGTGCCTTTAATCTTTACTAATATCATAATAAGTAATAAGATAGATAAGTGATAAAGAATCACAAACATACCTCTTCAGGATTCCTAATATAGTCTTCTAAATGTGCCCCCTTCTTGGCTGCACTTATGAAAGGACCTTCAAGGTGCACTCCGAGAATGGTGGCCCCATGTTTACCTCCTTGCGACTTTTTTATTAAAGGCAGTATTTTTCTATACTTCTCCTTGTCAGATGTGACCATAGTGGGGCAAAATGAGGTCACCCCGTGTGATAATAACTCTTTAGACACTTTTTGTACACCTTTCTCAACATCTTCACAATCATAGGAGAAGTCTATTCCGCACCCGCCTATAATAAATGACATCAATAGTTTTATATAGAAATATACATGTTTGTTTGTAAGTAAAAAATTGTAAAAAAAGATATTTAAGGTTTATAAACTATTTACATACCATTTATTTGAATGTCTATGAAGCCTGGAGCGATCAATAATCCTTTACAATCTATATTAACGACAGGTTTTAACTGTTCGACATAGAAAACTCGTTCGGGGTTTTCGATTTTACTGTTGCGAATCCAAAAGTCTTCTTTAATTATTTTACTATCACGTAAAATAAAACAGTTGTGAAATTTAGTAAGAACTCCATCAATTCCCATTGTAAAACAAAAATAAAAGGACAGTACACTGATTAAAAGCTACGTAAGCTGCGTGTGCCAGTAAAGTAAAGCTAATACAGAAAAAGTAACAACTTATTCCTCATTCTCAGTTTTTATCAGTTCGACAAATACTTCAAACTTCAAACCATTCAAACTTCAGTAATTGTTTTCTATGCTTCAAACTTTCAATTCAAACAGCTGAGCTGAGTTTTTTACTTTTTAATTAGGTATATGGGCACATTATCGTCAAAAGCTGTATATAATTCAGCCAGATTAATATAATTATTACACACACGGATCTAAAAAAATAAGCACATTATTCTTAAGCTTAATAATAATGAAACAGAATTAAAATAAGAAGAAAACATGAGAACACTTTAATTTCGTTATAGAAATTTCAAAAATGTTTTTTTGTAGAACTTTGAAATGGAATAAAACAAAGATATAAATTTTTATTGATGTGAAATTTATTTTATTTGAAAGACAATCTTCTGGCATTATAACTTCAATATGATTTCTGGCATATGACCGCCACGGCTGGCTCGGACGTAATCTAATCTTGAGGTCCAATTTCGATTACTTTTTCCAACATTTGTGGCCGTAAATGAGCAATAATGCACCGCATGTTGTCCTCCAAGTGGTCAGTCGTTTCGGGCTTGTCAGCGTAGACTAGCGATTTCACTTAAATCCCTAAAGTACATAATCAAGCAGCGTTAAATCGCACGGGTCCGAAACGTGAAACTATGCGGTTCCCAAACGTTTCTTTCAGTAACTCAAATGTGGCACCAGCTGTGTGACATGTTGCACCGTCGTGTCTCTTGCACATCATGGTTGTTCAATTGAGGAACAAAAAAGTCAGTAATCATCGCTCTATAGCGATCACCACTGACTGTAACGTTCTGGCCAGCATCGTTTTTAAAGAAGTACGGATTCATTATTCCACCAGCCCATAAAGCACACCACACAGTCAGCTTTTCTGGATGTAACGGTGTCTCAATATACACTCTAGGATTATCATCACTCTAAATACGGCAGTTTTGTTTATTGACGTATCCATTTAACCAAAAGTGAGCTTCATCGCTAAAAAAAATTCGCTCATTAAAATCGGTATTGACGGTATCTTATTTTGGACACATTCACGGTTCACCGAATGCTCGTCTTGCTAGGTGATCGCGAGGCTTTCATTCTTGAACGAGTTGGATTTTGTAAGCACGCAAACCAAGATCTTTCCCCATAATCTTCCATAAAATTGTATTACTAGGCACTCGTTGTTCTTCACATGTTAAAATTATTTAATGTACTTTTTTTATAATGACTGTTTGTGCCAGAATATATAAAAATAAAAAAATAAAGTACTACGTCTCTGTGGATTAAAACGTTCCACAGTTAATCGAATTAGTTGCTCTGATGGACGATTATGTTGACCGTAAAATGGATGTAATGCGCGATACGTATTTCGAACAGAACCATGATTTTCAAAATAATTTTACAAAATTTGGAAGCGTTGTTCAGTTGTCAGTCTAATCATGTTGAATTGCCCAACCAAACTAACTAAACATAAATCACTTTACAGCTGACAAGTAGTAAGTAGTCGAGTAACTAGTCGAGTATTTGGTCGAGTAAGTAGTCGAGTAAGTATTCGAGTAACTAGTCAAGTATCTGGTCGAGTAACTAGTCGAGTAAGAAGTCGAGTAATAGTCAAGTAAGTATTCAAATATCTGGTCAAGTACCTAGTCGAGTAAGAAGTAGAGTAACTAGTCGAGGATCTGGTCTAGTATCCGGTCGAGTAGCTAGTCGAGTAACCGGCCGAGTAACTCGTCAAGTAACTAATCGTAATTCTGGACGAAAAACTATTCGATTAACTATTCAAGTAACTAGTCGAGTAACTACTATATGTTCGAAGAACTATTCGATTAACTATTCGGAACTGGCAAATATAAGTAGATTCACTTACACTTAAATATTTTTTGTTTTTTTAAATTGTTGCAAGTCAATCTAAGCTTCGTGATTTTAGTATAATTATTTTAATTGTTTTTGTTATTGTTTTATAATTTTGACGTTTTCAAGTTTATGAAATAAAAAGTATTTGATTTGATATTCAAGTGACTCGTCAAGTAACTAGACGAGTAAGTAGTCGAGTAAGTATTCGAGTAACTAGTCAAGTACCTGGTCTAGTAACTAGTCGAGTAAGAAGTCGAGTAACTAGTCGAGGATTCGGTCGAGTATCCGGTCGAGTAGCTAGTCAAGTAACCGGCCGAATAACTCTTCGATTAACTAGTCGTAATATCTGGTCGAAGAACTATTCGATTAACTATTCAAGTAACTTGTCAAATAACTAGTCGAGTAAGTAGTCGAGTAAGTAGTCGAGAATTGTGTATTTTTTCCAAAATCTTTGAGCGAATAATATAATAGGTTGGGGAAAAAGTCTTTTCGTATTTTTGTATGAAAAGTCAAGACATTTTTTTCAAAGTTTATTTACATTTATTTACAATATATATGTACCGTTTTGTTGAATAACTTTCTGCCATTTTGTGGGCAGAGACATTATCCCGTTACTGTAGAAACTTTGGGACTTCTGATCAAAAAAACGGGACAAATAGTTTTGGCAGTCCTCTCTTGAGGTCAACCTTACAGAACCTAAAGAATTCTGCAGAGACCGAAACAGGTGAAAATCTGAAGGCGCAAGGTCAGGGCTATATGGTGGATGCACTAGGACCTCCCAGTCGAACTCTCTTAATTTTTGCTGAGTGGCTAAAGATGTGTGTGGTCTAGCGTTATCGTGATGAAAGACCACACCCTTCCTGTTGATCAATTCCGGCCGTTTTCTCTCGACTGCTTCCTTTAATCTCATCAGTTGCTGGCAGTAAAGATCAGAATCGATGGTTTTGCCGGGCGGTAAAAGCTCATAATAAACAATGCCCTTCCAATCCCACCATACACACAGCATCACCTTATTTCGTGTTAGGCCAGGTTTGGCCACAGTCCCCCCCGACTGGTCTCCACCTTGTCGTGGTGGGGGGGCTGAGTACCTCCCGGTAGGGCGCAGGAGGCGCTAGGGAAAAGGTAACACCCAGAGACCGACGACTCTGGGTGCCCTTAGTACTGACTACCGGGGGGAAACTAAGAGGGACCTATGGAGGGCGCTGCGGGTAGGCCAGGAGGGCCCGCTCAGCAGCGCCAGGAGGGTCTAGGCAGCGGGGGCAGGGGGCTCCTGCTGTCTAACCATGGACCCTCCGGGAAGTCGGCCACACACGCTATGGTCGCAGGGGGAGGTAGGAGGGGCGCGTCCACTGCGCCTCTCTGAGGAGGTCCTCCCGGTTTTAGTCCGGGGGACGTTGGCCGCAGGCGGGGTGTCAGAAGCTGCAACCCAGGTACTGGCCCCCGCCTCTTTCTCAACAAGCGGCGGGCGTCGTCGGAAGATTTTTAGTGGGTATTGCTGCCGGCGGTCGTGTCTGCCGGTGGTGAGTCCCACACCCCCTTTCGGTCCCCCTTTGGCCGGAAGGCAGTGCGTAAATGCATTTTGTTACCGACGTAAATCAAAAAAAAAAAAAAGGTTTGGCCACAGTCTGTGAAGCCTGGCCAACTTTCGACCACGACCTTTTTCGCACGTTCTTGTCGTACGTGATCCACTTTTCATCGCCAGTTATCAATCTCTTCAAAAACGGCTCGGTTTCATTACGTCTCAATAATGAATCGCAAATGACGCACGGTTCATTAAGTTTCTTTGAGTGAGCTCGTGTGGCACCCAAATATCGAGCTTTTTTGTATAACCAGCTTTCTTCAAATGGGTCAAAACTGTTTTGTGGTCAATTCCCAGTTCTTCAGCTACATCGTAACTACTAATATGCCGATCTTGCTCCACTCTTTCAAAAATGGCGTCCATTTTATTCGTAGCAGGGCGACCAGAGCGAGGTCCATCTTTAACATTAAAATTTCCGGACTGAAAACGTTTGAACCAAATTTGTGCTACTCTTACTGACACTGCATCAGGTCCATAAACATCACAAATTTTTTTCACTGCTTGAGTTGCATTTTTGCCTTTTTTATAATAAAATTTTAAAATGTATCGAATTTCTTCATTAGATTCACTCATTTGTACGGAGAGAAAAACAAATGAAAAATAGCGGGAAACAACATTTTTTTATTTTTTTCTTTTCTTCATAATGGAACCTTTTTAATGTTACCAAAACCAGCCAGACACAAATAGTACAGTCAAAAAATTTTTATAATAAGTTTATACCTACGTTATGCGAAAAGACTTTTTCCCCGACCTAATATAATCAGTTATATGACACGTTGTCAGCTAGTTTCATTCCGGAACAGCATGGATTTCTAAAGAGACGATCCACTGCCTCAAACCTTCTTTCATTCACAGAGTTTATAACTTCAGGTATGGATTCCGGAGGACAGGTTGATGCTATATTTACTGACTTTAGTTAAGCCTTCGATCGTATTGATCATGTAATTCTGTTGCAGAAGTTTTTATTGGCGGGAATTCATGGTAACTTATTCAGGTGGTTCTCCTCATATATTAAAAATAGTTCTCAAGCGGTAGTTGTTAATGGTTTCTCTTCCAATTGGAATAACATCCCTTCAGGTGTTCCATAGAGCTCGCTCCTCGGTCCCCTGATTTTCAATATTTTCATTAACGATGTTAACGTTTGTTTCAATTATTCAAATATTCTTTTTTATGCGGATGATATGAAAATATTAAAAAAAAATCATGTGCTTGAAGATTGTCTGCTTCTGCAGGATGATTTGGATAGGTTCGATAATTCTGGCTCTATAAATAAATTAGATTTGAATGTCAAAAAATTTAATCTTTATTTGATTCACTCTTAGAGGACACGAATTACAACATGTAGAAGAGGTTCGGGATCTGGGTATCATACATGATTCTAGGCTGACATATGGGAAACATATAGATCATATCGCCAAAAAAGCCCGTACAACGATGGGATTTATCATTAGGACGTGTTCACAATTCACTAATATGAAAGTGGTCAAAGTCTTATATTGCTCTCTGGTGCGTAGCATTCTCGAGTATTGTTCTCAAATTTGGAATCCACGCTATAACGTTTTTATTAAGAGACTAGAGGCTATTCAGCGTAAATTCGTAAAGTATTTGCAATACAAGTGTAATAGCTTTGATTCAGATTACGCCGCAAGATGTCGCAGATTTCACATTCTACCTTTGCAGGAAAGAAGAAGGATTGCCGAAATGATTTTATTAATTAAGATATCACAATACTTTATAGATTCCCCTAATTTACGTTTATTAAAAACGTTTATCAACGTTTATTAAAATATACCAAACAGGACTGCAATAAGGCGGCCTGCGTACTTAAGTATACCTCGGTGCACTACTAACTATAGACGGAACTCATTTTTTATAAGAGCTGCTAAGGAAATAAACAAACTGGTTGTCTACCCTGAACTTGACTTGTTTAATTCAAAATATCACTTATTCAAGGATACATTGGCTAAATCCTGGTTTAATGGTTCTCATACTGTTTAGTTAATCTATTCTTTATTTATATTTTTATATTATTATTTTTTTCTCTGTATTTGTATGAATTATTGTATTTGTTTTGGATAATACATGCGTAATATTAGTTATTCATATGCGAAAACATGTAACTAGTGCATAGTATTTATTTATAATTTATTGTTAAGTTAAATTGTCGCTGTATGTTTTCCAAATAATAAAAAAAAAGTAAGTAGTCGAGTAAGTAGTCGAGTAAGTAGTCGAGTAAGTAGTCGAGTAAGTAGTCGAGTAAGTAGTCGAGTAAGTTGTCGATTAAGTAGTCGAGTAAGTAGTCGAGTAAGTAGTCGAGTAAGTAGTCGAGTAAGTAGTCGAGTAAGTAGTCGAGTAAGTAGTCGAGTAAGTAGTCGAGTAAGTAGTCGAGTAAGTAGTAGAGTAAGTAGTCGAGTAACTAGTCGAGTAACTAGTCGTAATATCTGGTCGAAGAACTATTCAAGTAACTAGTCGAGTAAGTAGCCGAGTAAGTAGTCGAGAAACTAGTCGAATAATAAGTCGTAGTATCTGGTCGTGTATCTGGTCAAGTATCTGGTCGAGTATCTGGTCGAGTTACTAGTCGAATAAGTAGTCAAGTAACTAGTCGAGTATGTGGTCGAGTAACTAGCCGGGTAACCAACCGAGTAACTTGTCGAGTAACTAGCCGGGTAACCAACCGAGTAACTTGTCGAGTAACTAGTCGAGTAATTAGTGAAATTGGCGCTGTATGTTTTCCTAATAATAAAAAAATAAATAAAAATAAAAGTAAGTACTCGAGTAAGTAGTCGAGTAAGTAGTCGAGTAAGTACCCCATTTTCACATACTAATTATAGAAAGAACAGTTTTATGGTTAGATCCTCTACAACTTTTAACGAGTTGTCTAATGATTTTGACTTGGATCTCTTTTTTGGATCACCAGATAATGTAAAAGGCCTTATTAAAAATTAAAAATTTATAATTGAAGCTACTATGTTAAATTTGTTTAAAGCTTGTAATTAGCCTATAATTATTTAATAAGTTTTTTATTTTGTAAAAACAGCTGTAAGCTTTCCAAATAAAATAAAATAAAAATAAAGTGATCGAGTAACTAGCCGGGTAACCAACCGAGTAACTTGTCGAGTAACTAGTCGAGTAATTAGTTGAATTGCCGCTGTATGTTTTTCTAATAATAAAAAAATAAATAAAAATAAAAGTAAGTACTCAAGTAAGTAGGCGAGTAAGTAGTCGAGTAAGTAGTCGAGTAAGTTGTCGAGTAAGTAGTCGAGTAAGTAGTCGAGTAAGTAGTCGAGTAAGTAGTCGAATAAGTAGTCGAGTAAGTAGTCGAGTAAGTAGTCGAGTAAGTAGTCGAGTAAGTAGTCGAGTTAGTAGTCGAGTAAGTAGTCGAGTAAGTAGTCGAGTTAGTAGTCGAGTAAGTAGTCGAGTAAGTAGTCGAAGAACTATTCAAGTAACTAGTCGAGTAAGTAGTCGAGTAAGTAGTCGAAGAACTATTCAAGTAACTAGTCGAGTAAGTAGTAGAGTAACTAGTCGAGTAAGTAGTAGAGTAACTAGTGGAGTAAGTAGTCGAGTAAGTAGTCGAGTAAGTAGTCGAAGAACTATTCAAGTAACTAGTCGAGTAAGTAGTAGAGTAACTAGTCGAGTAAGTAGTAGAGTAACTAGTCGAGTAAGTAGTCAAATAACTAATCGTAGTAGTAGTAATCCAGATACAGTCGAAGAATTATTCGATTAACTATTTAGGTAACTAGTGAAGTAACTAGGCGAGTAAGTAGACAAGTAACTAACTAGTCGAGTTGCAAATTACAGAGGTTTGTTGACTTTCACTTAACTCGTCTGTGACGAACTTTTCTTGACTTTAGCTGTGACTAAATGATGAAATGGACTTCTTGGCGGGAAAGTGAAGCGTAATGTCTGCAGTTTTGTTTTATTTTCTAATATTTGTAATGTTTCTATCATTAATGTGTAAGAACGGTGGATTAATAAACGTTAAGTGTTTGTGAATGTGCATGAGTGTTGGTAAATGAAACAAAACAGTGCATCAATACTTCTCAACTTCTCTCAAGAAGTCACATGGAGCTCAGCATAGTCCCATATTTTTACTGAGGGCTCAAGGAGTTTAGGGGGAGGGCATCACATTTACCATTTATCATCTATATCACCACACATGATGTGGGACTATACTGAGATCTCACATGGACTTCTTGAGAGAATTTGAAAAGTGATGTTTCACTGTTTTGTTTCATTTACCAACTTATGTACGTTCACAAACACTTAACGGTTAATAATCCACCGTTATTATACATTAATGTTCGAAATATCAAAAAAAATTGAAATTAAAACAAAACTGCAGACATGACGTTTCACTTTCCCGCCAAGACGATCCAATAGCAAGTCAACCCGAAAAAAATTGATATTTTTTTATTTTCTTTTGTTTTCTCTTGAAAAGTCATTTAAGTATTCGGAAACAGTGTAGTATGCTTTGTCAATAAGGAATGTCAGTAGTTCTTTTTAAAATGTCTTAGGAGAAGGGTTTTATAGTTACCGGGGATCTTATTATAGATTCTGGGGGCCATACTTAGGATACTTTTTGCATAAGTGCCGTTTTTCCCTTTTGTGCACAAAATAAAAAACCCACGTCTGTGTCTTTTATTTGGATTTTCTTTTAAAAAAGTCGTGAAAAGATGAGGATTTAGTTTGACAGATACAGCAATCGCATAAATGTACAAGGAGAGTAATGTCAATACTTTCAACTTCCGAAATACTGATTTATCAATATCAGTTGACTTAAGTCCTTGTATAGCCCTAACGCATCTCTTTTGTGCCTTAAAAACCATCGTTTTATTTACAGAATTTCCCCAGAAAATAATTTCATATCGTAATATGGACTCAACATACCCGTGGTATGCTGTGACAACAGCCATAGTGCTGGAAACTTTAGACAGCCTATATAAAATAAATTCCATGCTGCTTAATCTTTTACAACGAGTCTCGGTGTGGTTTTTCCAGTTATTCTGATAGTCAATATAAAGGCCCAGAAACTTTATATCAGATACACAGTCAATTTTATCATCCTTAGCCTTTAATATAACAGTGGGCGTGCTAGTATTTTGTCTAAAATGTGTTATTTTTGTCTTACAGTAGTAATTGAAAATTAATTTATTTCTATCTAACCAGCTGTTTACATTCTCCATTAACAGTGCTTTAATAGTTCCCGGTAAGCAGCAATAGGCTCGCCACCTATTACGTGGGACCAACTATAAATTTTTGGAGAAGTGCAGGCGTATAATATGCCTCTTTCTACCCCTTCGGGGAAACAGGCGTGAATGTTTGTATGTATGTAATATAATATCTCTTACTTGACACTGGCCAAATGAGCTAAACGCACGAAGCAATTATTAAAAAAAAAGACGAAATCGCTGCATTTATGCAAAATACTTGATTTAGTTCATTATTCCACACTTGCAAGTACTCTAAACGAGTAAGTCCATATTTAAGAAAAATAAAGTATATAATAATGATAGCATGGGGCCTTAAGCCTTTTACGGCCTGGAGAAAACATACGACTGCCTTGAACTAATAAGATGCGAATGCATGTTTCATTACAAACACAAAAGAACTAACTCTCTTGATATTGCTGATTGGTTTACAGGAGTAAATAATGTAGTACTAATAGAGAAGCATCCCGTGAATTTTCAATTTTGATAAAGGATTTTAGTTGCGACTGCGCGGGCCGCTTTCTGTAGCGCGGGCCCTCGCACTGTCAGTACCGGTAGTACGCCAGTCGGCTCCAAGCGGCCGCTGTGTACGCAGTTCGCAGTACGCCGCATATTTCTCTCGCCTACCGCGGAATGAGTGTTCGCGCGTGATCGCATGCTCCACACTACTTTACAGTGACATCTCAAGTGATTAATATTACAGTTAAAACAGGTGAACTTTGTTAACGTTGCTCCGTCGTTTTACCTGTGGCTGCATTTTCTTTAGTAATCTTTGAGCTTTTTTACCCCGAGGGAACTCGAACTTTTGGTACCTATTTACTGTTGTTTCACAACTTTTTTTCACATTTAACGGTTCAATGTTTTCTGATTTTCTATTTTCTGTTGCTTTGTTCTGTGATATTACTTTTTGTTTGCTGCTAATGTGATATATTTATGTGTACATAATAGTTTTAATTTTCTGATCTAAGTATTCCCAAACTTTCAGTAGTCAGGTGTGTATATAAACTTATTGCTTCAGTATTATTAGTACATACAATATATTCGTTTGTGAAACCTCGATAGTAGTAAAGAGAATACCTGCCCAACATATTATTTAAGCTGGGCAAGCTGATAACAATTTATGTCGTAGACTAATTTTCATATTGTTAATATAACATTGTGTCAAATATAAAGCCCTTTACGCTGATTTTCTACCCTAGAGCTAAAGGTCACACGGAAATTATATGGACAAAGGCCAAAATTAAAGTAGTGTATAATATTTGTTTTATTTGTAGATAAAATTGAGGACTCTTTAAATAAGGGCATAAATAGAACCGTTACTATATTTTCTTTTAAAAATATGTAATATGAGGTGTCTTTTTCTTCAATTCAGTAACGAGTTTACTGAATATATAAAACCAAGCCTTAAGTATCAATTTTTAATGCTATGTGACAGAGAGTTAAAGTATTATAATATTTACCATATAAGGTGTAAATAGTTTGTATACTACAAGTCAAGAGAAGCTATGAAAGGAGGCCATTTCACTTAAACGAAATCTAAATTAACACAATAAAACATTACGCACTGTTACAAAGTAATAATAAATATTATCCTATAAGTTAGCAAAAAAACACAGAGCTAAAAAGAAGGATTAATTTTTAAGGGAATGCACGTGGGCTGACACAAAATCCAGATTAGAACAATTTTTTTGATAAAGGCTGAAGTCTTATTTTGAGGCTAGCATATGTTTATATGGCATACGTAAATTTACTATATTTTAATGTCTGATATATCAGTTCTTCGAGTAAGATCTTTGTAATTGAGACAGTATGATGAAATATAATTATGCCTTTATGAGAAGACTAGCGACTAGAGACTTGTTTAATTTCCTTGTTCTTTAACATTTGCTATAATCTGATCGTACCAGACTTATTATCCTGATGCTTATCTCATAATAGCTATGCCTAATTTCAATTATATTGGTCTAGTGGTTTGCGCTGCGTGTTGATCCTTATTTACCAAAGCACAACACAATCAGTCATTCACGGTTTTCCTTTTAATTGGTTAGACTTGCTGTTGCTCGCGGCTTTCATCTAGTAGTAAAAACTACTCTATTGCAAGTAGCATTTATAAGAAAGCTATATTATATTATTTCTTACTTTAAATCAAAGATATAGAAACAAATTTTCATTAGTCTGCCCTCAAAAATGGACTGGCATATGAACTTTTATCACATGTTTCACCTCCTTGTGGGTTGAATTTTTTTGCATACTGAATCAGGAGTCAATTCATATATATAATAGGTACTAGCGAATGCCACGTTAACGAAGTTGCGCGTTTGCGTAGCCATTTCGCCGCTTTACAGGTTTCACCAGTTCAATTTATAAAAAAACACTGGGACATAACTTTTTTTCCTGAAAAACGTTACAACAGAAAATCTTTCTTTATGAATAACGCAATCCGTTATAAAATTTTTACCCCTAGATTTTGACACCGACAAGAATAAAAAAAGGTGAAAATCCAGAAAACATTAACCAAGATATAACTTCCATGTTGCTATTTTCAATTAACTAAAAAATGTTCATACAAAGATCCACTCGGTGGTGGTGAAATTTTCAATAATCCTTTCTTAGTGGATGTTTACTGGCATAGTAAAGAACACACTTCTTAATATTTTCATCGACCTGGACTTATAACTTTACTCTATCTTTTCAATCATTGTTTCTAAAAAAATCTAAAAACTAAGTTTGCTTAGGAAAATATAGATTTTTTATTTTAAATTGCATCCCTTCTTAAATTCAAACGGTTAGGGAATTTTAAGGGGCTTAAAAAATTTTAGAAATAAATTACCAGACGTATTTCACTATCGGATATATTCAAGATGCCAGAGCAAGTAATAAAAACACAGAATACTGGATATTTAAATGAAATGTTATTCGCATTCATTTAAATCAATTAATTATAGCCTACGTTAGTTCCGGAGCCTATTCAGTACTAACAAAAAAAACAATTATTTCCTATTAAGAACAATGTATATGGTCAATAAAATAAAACAAATTTATTTACATAAAATAGAGTAACATGTGAGGTTTACTCAATATAAATTTTATGTATTAAAATATTCTGCGACTGAATTAATTAAATTAAAATATTGGTAAACTAAGCTCTTTCATTGAGTTTAGTAACTTATTAAATATCTTAACACAATTTGTATAAAAGTTCCTTTTAACATCATCATCATATGCAAGCATTATGCCGGTTGCCCTAGACTTCAGCTTAGGGTCTGCTCACTGGTTCAACCAGATTTGACTGAATTTCAGTTTTTACGTGGAGCGACTTCCGTCTGACCTCCGCAACCCAGAGGGAAACATCATTCTATGGTTAAACCAGCTGTCAGTCAGTTAGAAGGCACTGACTTCCTAATAACGACTGCCATAGATGTTCATGACAGCCGGAGCCAACAGCTTAACGAGCTTCCGAGGCACGGAGCAAGCGATAATTACGCACATAACTTCGAAGGTCATTGGGTTTGAACCCGAGACCCAGTGAATGTAAAGGCAAGAGGTCTCGCCACTGGGCTATGGCCGCTATAAATATTAATATAATGTTTGTAGTATATTATTATTATAATTAACAAACATTCACTTAGAGCCATAGCTCCAATAACTGGAGAGGCTAACCTCCAGTTAACGTCCATTCATAACATTATTCACGACGTTGATTCCATCCTGACGCGCACCTATATTAAGATAACTCATTCGCCTGGCTGACTCCGCCTTACTAAGTAATTCAAGAAACTATTGAATAACTGAAATCTTGGAAATATTAACTGATATAATTAAAATATTTTCGAAGAAAAACACGACTGAATGATTATCGTATCGTATCGCATTAATTAAATTAGACTATAAAATATACATGTAACATAAAGATTTTTTAATATTTAAACTTATTTCATAAATCATTTACACAATTACTTCTATTGTAGTATTTATAATAAGGCACATAGAGCGGATCACACTTATAGAATTATTAGAAAGTGTTGTTTAATGTGTCAATGATTGTGAATGAATGATTGATGTAAATGTCAATGAGGTGGATACCTCACTGACATTTACATCAAAAATACTAACTCAGCCACCACAAGTGCTCAATCTGTAATTTGAATGCATAATCAAATAATTTTAAGACGATCATTATATTACAAAAATAAAGTCCTTAGATATTAAAAACGTTTGTCTTGAACTTATTATGAATATCTAACAATGTTCATTGGGTTGAAACTATTTTAAAACTATTATCTTCATTTCCCAACCCTAAACACACTTTTTTTAGGAAATAGCATTAAAAGCGCGAACTTTTAAAGTCACTTGCCAAAATAATTTACTGCTAGTTGTATTCTTTTATGTAGGTACTAAAGACGACGAATACTAATATTTATTTAATTATAAAAATAACAGGAAAACGGTGGTAGGGCAAGGTTAACGGGTAAATGTTTATTAAAGTCAATAATTTGTTTATACATTAAACCTCTTAGAGATCAAAAGGAGTAAAAAGAGCAAAACGTTCTGTTATATCTAGAAACTTTTTTGTCCAAAAAAACTTTATAGGAGGTCAGAAAGAGCTATCATATTTTATTAAATGTACAGAACATTTACATGTTCACATGCTCTACACTATTTACGAAATCAAATGTTTGCTTACTTATTCGTTTTATAAAGTTTAAGTATTATGAATGATAGTGAAAAGTTACTCATTGGCTCACAGACTATACAAGAAAAGTGAATATTGAATTATTTATGTAATTAAGTAAAAATTTGCTGGATAACGTGAGTAGATTTGAGAGGGCGTAAAGGCTATTGGTTTATTTGTTTGTCATTTTTTTTACCTGTGATCGATAATTAATTTTTACGTTAAGTGATTCGTCGTGTAGTATAATATACTACACTATATTAAGGCGTCTCAAAGGAATCATAAAGAGTAAGCCTATGGCCTGATAGTTAGTGTAGTATTTATTTAACGGCTTTAAATACTTAGCAAAATGTGTTTTATTTCAAACGTATAATCGCGTCAATAGAAGAGAACAATAAAAATTGAGTAATTATCAAAATAATACTAAAATAGCATTCGAAAACATTAGAAGTTAAAAAGTTATTTAATTGGTCAGTTAAATGTTTTTTTTTTTCGGGTGGAAAATCATCAAATGACCGTCTTCCGCTGTGGGTGAAGCGGAAGGGTGTGTCAGACTTTTACTGACTAAAAACCATCCATGTTCCTTCTTGAGCCTGTAACACCAAGGCCGCGGTAACTCTTTCGAACAGTCCCGCAACAGTTAAATGTTATGATACTCGTATAGTTCAACCATTAGCTTAATGCTTGAATTTAAGTATTGATTCTATTTCCCGTTCCTTTTCTAGAGCTAGACATAGATGAGATAAACTAAAAGCATATTTATTACTTACAAGTTAAAGTTTCGGTATTATTGCAAGCTTAGCGATCTTATTAAAATGAACAGTGATAGAAAGTTATAATCAAAACAATATTTTCATATAAACTTTTCCGTTCTAAAGATGAGCTTTCGCTGGATAGGTAAGAATAAAATCTCAACTAGCTCTGTTAACATTAAACATAAAATGAACTGTGGGTACCCACACCCGTCGCATAGTTGAAATATTACTGAAAGTGGGAAAATATTCCTAACGTGAACACGTGCAATATTACAATTTTACATTTATCCGGAAAACAAATAGCCGCTCGTAATTCTGCGTTGCTGGCAAAAATATATGTAGCACTATTTTTAAACGGGAATAAAGATAGATCATCCACGAGTGACCGCCCCGCATCAGATGTGCGAAGTCCTTTCAAATCTCATTATCATCCTAAGTGCTTAGTATAAAAGCTTTTTCAATTTCTCGCTGGTGTTTAAAATTACGGAATATGTTATAAGGCCAACAGACTTATGGACGCATTGTTCAATTGGCCAACTTTAGTCCAAAATAATCCTCCAAATCTAACGTAACATCAAGTAAATGTCTTACTAAATAAATCAAATCAACTAAGTAAATCATTTACCTCTAAGGTGTTTAATTTCTAGCTGAAAAAAAATTCAAATTTGACGATCAACCAAATAGTAAACGCACAATTTAGTTATTTATATCTCATCTGATCTAACCGCATCATTGTTCACCAGCGATTAGCCTCCTTAAATGTCGCACGTGTAGCAGTTTAAACAGCAAGAATGCTGGTAACCAGAAGGTTGGAATTGCCTAAAAGGTAGACGGTCAGGATAGTACCGGAAACATTAGATTTCTAGCCATATCATTGATCTATGGGATTTATCCGATCTGCTATATTTTAAGTTAATTATTACTAACACTTTATAATATAGACACTATATAGAAATATAGTATATTTATAAAATAATAAAATTTAACATTTTTAATTTCGGAAAAGAAACCGAATGTGCGTGGTAGTCGGCTAGCCAGTGCATACATCTTGAGTTGGAAATTGTCTGTTCTAAGCTACAATTAGAACAATACTAAGTCTACAAGATAGTGTAAATGCCCGGGGCACACGGAACAATAGGTTTTTAATCGTACTTAAAAACCGATTGTAAAATAAAAAATATCAAATTGCTTATAAAATTTTATTAAATACTCGCGCGGCACATAGAGATAAACCCTAAATCTAAATTTTTACAGCGTTTAAAATTGTATACCCTTATTCCAAACGGTAAATACTGTCTATTCCGTTTGGGGTTCACCTTCACTTTAAGTCAATGAGTTGCCATACTCTGGACACCTAAATTGTAAACCACATAGAAGTAGTAGGTAGGCTCTGTAATACTAGATGATCAAAAAATAATAGACCGAAGTAAAGTCTGGTGAATTTATTTCTGACATATGTGAACGAAGATCTAGAGTAAGCCTAGAGAGTCTAGCCGGCTAGCTGCTAGCTAGCTGGTTGAGCCTAAGATAGGTAACTGTTTGTGTGGCATTTAATATCAAGCGCAACCGTGCTTCGTTGAAACGGTTAGTCCCGGTTATTAAAATCCGTAGTAGTCGACAATTTATCATCTCAGCCCATTAACGTCCCACTACTGAGCACGAGCCTCCTCTCACATATCAAGGTGTGAGGGTATTGGGTCTTGGATCTTGGACTGCGGATTGGCGGAGGCAGTCGACAATTACGCATGACCAATCATCCAAACTTGATTAAGTTAGAGTCTAGAGTCCTATGTCTCACAGCAGGAAACACACACTTGTTTTCGTCAATTCTCCCTGGATCTGCGTGGTGGAGTATGACCAACCTCCCTTTTATTTTGGTTCGTGTGTGGAGTCCAGTGCCCAGTATTGGGACGTCAATGATCAGAGATCATCGATGATGATAATGAAATCAACTTTTGACATAACAGATAATAAAAACTTATTACAAACCATAGTGATGCTGATAGTTTTATAGTTATTTGACACATTCTGCGGAAGTAACGTAGCCTCAGCTAAAAATATTGTTTTAATAGGTAGAAATATGGAAATTAACGTAAGCTACATAATTAGTTACTTAGACGAGGAATATGTTGTAATATAATTTGCATATGTGAATTTTACGTTTTAATTGGCGAAGTGTGGACGTATAATATGCTTCTGCCTACCCCTTCGGGGAAACAAGCGTGAATGTATGTGTGTATGAAAATCATGTGAAATCTCATACATATGTGTGCATAAGGAAGCTATGACCCAACCTATTTAGAATTCACTGTCGCCGACATAAAAATTGGCACCTTATTCGCGACCGCTGGGTACCCATTGAATTACTTGATTACGTTTCGTTGGAGGCTCTTGTATATTTCTTCGGATAGTACATTTTTCTACTCTTGTAGATTAGGAATCTATAATATAATAATATAATAATATTTTACAGATTGTTGAGTTTGTATGTTTTATATGTAAACTATCCTAAATATTATATCGATATTATTATATCGCCAATGCGCACCGTTCGTGTGGTGAAGTATGACCTAAATCCGTCTGATGATGACCATGACATATTTTTCTAAAGATTATAGGTCTTATTACAAAACGAGATCTAAAGTTAGACCAGGTGTAAAACCAGTGCTGTCACTTTCATTTGATAATATGAAATAATAATAATAATGTAATAAAATAATAATAATGAAGACAGTGACAGCTATAGTTTTAAACCTGGTCTAAGCTTAGATGTCGTTTTGTAATAAGCCCCATTGTGTTTGAAACAAAGTATAAGTTAATAGACATCCCACTAACCGTGAGCTACCTTACTGTTACTTCTACCCTAAACCCAATATATTAAAAAACATTAACAACAGTAAATAATACTGTAGCTTATTTATAGAGCAAACATGTTTGACATTATATTAAAGCACGACATGGTAGCTGCACTAATGACTACCTCTCGTCTTCAGCCGTGACATGTGCTCTGTATGTCCGAGTTATATCGTAATTAAGGCAAGTAGAGTAAACACAGGACTTTATTTTATAAGAGGAGGGGCGAAAACGTATGTTTAGTATACAATATACTTTTTGGTCTTCTGGAAAAAAAAAATTGGAAATAAGCTGCACAATTTTAAGTACCCTAATCTATAACTATTTGTGTCATGTAATTCTATGAGTGCATAAATAATAAACATCATTACTAAATTAATATGCCTAAACTCCTATATAACGATTGAATAGTTACCCAGTGAATAAATCTTGAGTAAAGTTATTTAAAGTTATACACAGAGGTCAGTGAGTGAATATGCCCTGATTTTTTTCTTATACACTAAAACAGACGTGTACAACCGATATGTCAAAAAGCCTGTTGGCTTGCAACACCTGTATAACAAATATATACACTTACCTTTATTATTAAGGCTGTAAGTAAATAAATAATATCAAATTAATCTTTTTAAAAAACAAATTGCCAAGGCCTTGTCCGCAGTGAATTTTAAGTTGATGTTCATGAGAGCTTTATTGAGCCACACTTTAATAGAATAAATTTAAGAAAATATGTGATTCTATTTCCATTAATTGACAAATCTGTCTATTCAATATAAATTTGCGACAGTAAATTTGAATCCCGTGACAAAAGCATTGAAATTATACGCCCAATTGGCTGAACACAGCTTGATCTAATCCCATTACACCCCATCCCATAACACCTATCTGTACTGTGTATGCTTAGAGTAAATAGTTTAGAATGATAAATATGTCATCGGAAAACTGTCTAATAAGTTAGATTGGTTAAGTAATCGTGTCACGCCCAAAGCAATTCATTTCAGAACATCAAATGACATAAAGAAATCCAAGAACAAAATCAAATGGATAAACGCGAGGAGCTGCAGTAAGAAGAGGATAGCTTACAGCATAATTCGATGAAAATATAAAAAGCTAAATATATTACCTTGTAAAAGTAAAACCAACGTAGGAGTAAAATAAAACTACGGTGCCGACCGACTATTTCTTGAATTCCTTCCTTCTCGAAGCGAGATAATATAAATAAATTTTAAACTCGAATAGCATTACACTCATTTTTAGAGAGGTTTTCCGTTCACAAGAGAAAAGTTGGCCTTACCTACGACATACGTTAAAAATAGTGCGCTGTAAACATGCCTCTGGTGTAGCAATTTATGACAAAAGATATTTAAGCGGATATAAAAATGTAAATGCGTAAGAACAGTAAGTCTGGTATGAAGGATTTTTAATTAGACGTTTAATTAAATTTAGTTTTAAAATTCATTTTTTACATACATACATTCACGCCTGTTTCCCCGAAGGGGTAGGCAGAGGCATATTATACGCCCACACTTCGCTAATTATATAGTTGGTCCCATGTAAACGGTCTCTAATTGAAATGTAAAATTCATGTTCAAAATATGAATATAATTTGTACGTTTATAGATACCAGATTAAAATACATATACAGTTGGATTTAGTATTTCATTCAAGAATATTCAAAATTTGGTAGATTTTTAAAAAATTTATAGGTGTCAGACTTGCGGCCTTTTTTTGCACAATGATAGAACTGAAGTGTTTAAAAGTATCTTTTCAGGAAAATACCCACGTAGGTGTTGCGAGTATTGCTAAATAGGTACTAATATATTTATTACTAGCTGTGCCTTCGGTTTCATCCGCGTTAATTTGAGGATAAGGCGCACTTAACGAATTATATTTCCATAACACGATATTATTTTTAATTTAACCCAGACCCTTAGTTTTGCCGCGATAGTCCAATAGCGAGACCTGTAGACCTCAAATTCAGAGTGTCTCGTGTTTAAATAACCATACGACTGTTCAAAGTTATGTGCGAAATTGTCGGTTGCTCCGTGCTTTAGAAAGCAAGGACGTTAAGTCGTTGGTCCCGGCTGTTATGACCATCTATGGCAGTCGCTTTTAGGAAGTCAGTGCCTCCTTAAAACCTAATAGCTAGTTTAACATTACAATGATTTTCACACTGGGTTGCGCAGGTGAGACGGCAGTAGTTCCATAAAATAACTGAAATTCAGCCAAATCTGGTTAGACCATTGACCACCAGACTCTGGGCCCTAAACTTTATTTATAATTACGCTAATGGAAGAGCGAAGTCCCCCGATACAGGCATAATTTGCTTAACCCTCTAACAGGCAGAGCACGTTAAAAATATTCATTGGTTTTCCACCTTAAGTTAACCGCATAAGGTTTAATTTATGGTGGTCATATATTGACCACTGCCTCGTAAAGGGTTAAAGGGAGACTCCGGCCACTAATCATTGTAACCATAACTTTTTAATGAAATATTTTTTTATTTTTTATTATTATTTATTATTATTATTATTAAAAACTTTAAGTTTACGGCAACCGGGATAATGCCAAGATATGAAGATTTCTTACTTTTGCGTGTTACAAAAAATATTATACTTAGTATTAATATACAAGTAGATTATGTTCAATCTATGAACAAAGTTAATTATCCATGGCATTACTACTTGTACCAATCTTTTATGTCGTTGTCGAAATCGTTAGAACATTGTGAAATTAACTGAAATGTGAAACCAATTTTGTGCACAGCTCTCGTTAACTGTTTCAAACAAAACGTTTTAAATGTTATAGGTTTAGTCTAAAAACACTTATTTTATTGAGTTCAGTTTATCGCTTGAGTGTTTCGATTTTATGTAGAGTTTTATTTATTAAATGTTTTAGAAAGGAAATTGAGTATATTATCAAAGCTGTGTTTTAGTTTTCCTAAATCTTTCAGGCAGGAAGTAAATTGAAAGCGACAGGCATTTCGTTTTATTTAAAAGACATATTGCATTATTATAAAGTAACTCTTCCTACTTCAACAAAAATAACAAAATAATAATCATACCTAATTAAAGTAATAGGTATTTTGGCTAAGTATGTTCCCTGTGCTAGTTATAGGTTTTTATTTACCTTCAGAAAACCCTGAAATTCTATTTCACCTAGTCTCTCCCTTGTTCTATATCAAAAAATAGCCCACTGATAAGCCAAAGTTCATATAAAAACTTTGCAGTCGACATCTTGGGCTTTATCAACGTATAGGGATCCTATCAAGACCTAAGGAGCCTTTTTTTTTTTGATTTACGACGGTAACAAAATACATTTACGCACTGTCTCCCGGCCAAAGGGGGACCGAGAGAGGTGTGTGGGACTCACCACCGGCAGACACGACCGCCAGCAGTCGCTGGGTAATACCCACTAAAAATCTTCCGACGACGCTCGCCGCTTGTTAAGAAAGAGGCGGTGGGCCAGTACCTGGGTTGCAGCTCTGACACCCCGCCCGCGGCCAACGTCCCCCGGACCAAAACCGGGAGGACCTCCTCAGAGAGACGCAGTGGACGCGCCCCTCCTACCTCCTTGTGCGACCATAGCGTGTGTGGCCGACTTCTCGGAGGGTCCATGATTAGACAGCAGGGGCCCCCTGCCCCCGCTGTCTAAGATCCTCCTGGCGCTACTGGACGGGCCCTCCTGGCCCGCCCGCTGTGCCCTCCACAGGTCCCTCTTAGTTTCCCCCCCGGTAGTCAGTACTAAGGGCACCCAGAGTCGCTAATCTCTGGGTGTTACCATTTCCCTAGCGCCTCCTGCGCCCTACCGGGAGGTACTCAGCCCCCCATTACGACAAGGTAGAGACCAGTCCGGGGGAACAAGACCTAAGGAGCCTAAGCCAACCTCACCTGCAAGTGGTGCACCTGCCGATCAACGAACGAGGCTCTTGCGAACATAACAGTGCCCGGTAAGCGGCAATAGGCTCGCCACCTATTATGTGGGACCAACTGTATTGGCGAAGTATGGGCTTGTAATATGCCTCTGCCTATCCCTTCGGGAAAACAGGCGTGAATGTATTTATTTCTTTGTATTTTATTTTACCAAAAAACGTATAGTTGTAGTTTATACGTTAACATTTTCCTACAGCTATTTAACATACTATTGGAAACAATGAATAGTTTGGCCTAATAGGTGTGAATATGGTTACATGGGTATTAGGTGTGGAGTTGTGTTCGTCGACATTTATACGGTCGATCTGGCACGTGGCTATGAGCAGCTACAACCGAACACGGCCGGTATGCGCCAACGAAAATTAGATTTGGTTCTAAATAGCTAGCAATTGTGACTCGGTGGATTCCGATTCCGTTTGTTGCTTTTGCTATTGACAGTTGCAAACATTCATGCCGTATGGAATTTATTTTATTACTATATTTGGTATTTGCGGGGTAGCTACATAATCTATTTTTTGTTTTGACATACAGAAAGAAAAAAAAACGTAGACAGAAATATCTTCCAGTTAGCCCATGAAAGGAATCTATATAAAGCGGTTAAGCTCTTAAGTTTGTGGTTGGCGTGATACGTCTGGCCATTACTCCTTTAAATATTGTTCAAATCTCTGTTCTTAGTAATGAGTTATCTTTGTTAATATTGTTTAACTAAAGTGATAACCGCGACTAACTGCTTTACAAGTCTTTCTTTGAACGAACTCCTTCGGCATGCAGTATCAGTGTTGTAGTAGCAATGTTGTGTTCATAAACAATATCATCGAGGACCCTCACGAGTTAACTAAGATATTAGTTGTTATGGCCCGTAATTTTACTTAACCTTTTAAAACGGAACACTGAACCAGATCATTTCAACTAGTTCCTCAGAACACACTCCATTATACCATAGAACCGCACAAGCAGGAAAAATATCCCCTTAGGCTTAGTGAAGGGGTTTCTTCAAAGTTGCATGACAAAAACCTTTGTAAATACTTTTTCTTTTTTTCACAAACTTTTCACTTATAAACAAGTAAAACTTTTTTTGTACGTATATAATACTCTGGTCCGGAAAACCAAGTGTCGACCTTCCAAAATTGTTTAAAAACGTATATTTATTTTTGGTGTTTTATCTTTGCTTTAAGTTAAAACTAAAGCCGAAAAACGAAAGAAAGATGATAATATTTGCTATAACACGTTTTTATTTCAAATCTCTGACTTTTAGAGGCTTATTACAAAACAAGGTCTAAAGAAACCAGGTTTAAAACTAGTGCTGACACTGTCTTCATTTTATCAAATAAAAGGGACAGCACTAGTTTTAAACCTGGTTTCATTTTAGATCTTGTTTTGTAATAAGCCTGTTCTAGTTTAGTAAAATTGTAAGTTTAAAAGTATTGTACTTACTTTTTTAGGCAGTTTATTTAATTAAAAACGTCTAAATCTTTTGCTATACATATATTACGACGAAATGGCGTGGAGGTCAGTATACCTGCACTACGCTCCTGAGGTCGTCAGTACGATTCCCACACAGGCCAAATCTTTGTGTGCATGAACATGAATATTTGTTCTGGTTGTTTCCTAAAACCATATTTATATAAGTAGTAAAATTATATACAAGTTAATAATTATCCGTTATTTAGTATGCATAATACAAATTCTTATTCATATTAGGTCCTTACATATGAAATTGTCGTTTTATCGAACTGGCCACTTTGAACTCAAAAGTTGGGTGTTTGGCTCGGAATTCCAAATTTAAATTTATTTTATTTTAAGCTTGTCTATTTGTGTTCTTAATTTGATAATTCATTTGTTTTCGCGCCATTCAATTTTGTTTTGACATCGTTCTGTTCTAAATAAAAAAAAAAAATACCGCAATAGTTTTGAATACGAGTTTGTTTTTGAATACAAGTACTCAGAAGCCACAGTAAAAGAAAACAAGGTATGTTTTCAGTTCCAACGCTTTCGTTCTGGAAATTTTGACTTTAACAACAAACTTCGTGGACGGCTGTAGACCCTAGATGTCAATGAGGAATTGAAAGCAATCGTAGAAGCGGATGCATTTCAAACCACGTCAGAGTTGGCTGCAGGCTTCGGTGTGAATGATAAAACCATCTTGGATCATTTAAAACAAATCGGCAGAGTAAAGAAGTTTGAAAGATGGGTATCACATGAATTTAGTGAAGCAAACAAACAAAAACGCATCGACTGCTGCGTCACGTTACTCAACCGTCACAATAACGAGGGATTATGAATCTTATAATTACTTTGATAAAAAATGGTTTCTATACGATAATCAAGACGATAATCGGAAACGCTCATCACAGTGGTTGAACCTAGGTATTCCGGCTACATCTTGCCCCAAGCGAAAGTTAACCCAAAAAAGGTACTGGTTATTGTATTGTGGACCAGGGTTGGTGTAGTGGACTACAGCTTTCTGAGATCTGAACAAATTATTACGGGAAAATTTGTATTGCCATCAACTGAAAACCATGATGGAAAAGCTAGACGTTAAACAACAGAGATTGGTCAACTGCTCGAGCCCACTGCAGCTAGGATTGGAATGTCTCCGTAACCCACCGTACTCCCCGGACCTTGCTCCAACCGCTTACTTCTGTATATTTTTTCAGTTAGAAAAAGAAACAATTCACATGTGGCAATTGAAAACGCCTTCAAAGATTTTCTTAATTCTCACTTCCGCAGTTTTTTTCAGCAAAGGAATCAATGAACTCCCTATAAAAGGCAAAAGTAAACGGCAAAGTATAGATAAACCTAATATATATCTTGGAACTAAATAATTGGTGTGAGTGTAAAAGATATTTATAAAATTTAGTTATTTATGTAATACCTACGTATAATGTATAAACAACGGCATGGAACAAATCATTAAAAACTTCCATAATATACATTGTGCGTTTTTGAATTTATGCGAGTTCCCAAGCAGTTATGTTTCAGGAACTATTAAACGAGAGTAACATTTCAAAGAGGTCAGTTGCAACGAGTTGCAGACGGGCACACCAAGCCATTATCTCTCTCCACAAACTTATTCCTAACACGTTTTTGAGTGTGATTGAGTTAGCTTTTGAAATAATATTCAGAACGATTCGGTTAGAAACTTCAATTTTTTTGCATTATGAAGGATTCAATGAGAGGTGAATTTGATAAGTTTGATTTATTATATATATCAAACTTATCAAATTCATATCATTATCAATATTATTTGATTTGATATAATTCATACATTTCGTAATAAAATTTGTATTACTATAAACTAGTAAAGACTGTTAAAAATAAACCTTTCAAAATTATATTAAGTGAAAGAGCGGGGCCTTCTAACGTAGGTATATTACATACCTATACTTAAAAGGGGAGTTTCCAACTATATAATATATATAACTATATAATATTGGTTTTTAGATAAATTGTAATAAGCGATTTTTATTTATTATATCGAAAGGTTTTTTTTAAAGTTTTAACCGCACTAATCACTTAATTAAACAGCTTTTATGATTAACTATTAATAATTTGGTTGCTGTGTGGTACCTGCCTAGAATGGTGCCACCCCTCTCATCCCACGGGGAGTCTTAAGAGTCGACATAGAGAAATCCTACCGGATAATAGGCAGCAGCGTCATCCTGCGTACTGGCTTGCACTGCGATCACCAACCCGCCTGCGTCGTGATTATAGGCAAATACCCTAGTTAGGATGTAATCTGGTGGGGAGGCTAATGTTTGGCAGTGGACTATTGAGGCTGTTATGATCAGTAATTTGTGATATGGGGGATGTGATCATTTTTAAAGTAAGGGCCTCTTTGGTCTGGCCCCAAGACAGTTGGTAAATCTCTTATATTTTATCACTAGCTTCTTTTTCTCTTTGCGATTTATATATCTAAGCCTTCCATTGTTTTTCAAAACCTTAAAATTTTGTGCTAAGTCTTAAAAAAATCCTTGTAAATATTTTTTGTATAGTATAAAGTATTACTCCTGGTCTTGATCATTATTTTAACTATTCGAAATTTACTAGTCCCGTTCTTTTTAGTGCAACGAAGATTTAAGTCTTATTATAAGCGTCATACTAAAAGGATATTTTTATCAACCAGTTTTCTTTCTAAGACTTGCCTATCCATCAAGCAATTGTCGCGCTATCCCGCGTACTGAGGTACGATCTAAAGAGATTGCTACAGTTGCTATTATACCTATGAATGTATCATTTTGTAAAGTTCAAAACAAAATCCGCTTTAATTGCCGCCCTTGAACTACGTTCCGTTCAAAAATAGAAATATAAACTATTTGTACATTATTATATTCAACCAAGTGCTCGTAAAAATATGCCTCTCTCCCAGGCGACATTCCCATGGTTTCTAGTTTTCTTAGAAATAAAATCTAAGTAAGCCCTAAAATTCACACTATAAATTTTATTTTTAAATTTTTTGTCTATATTCTCATCTTCAACACACCTGAAAAAAATA
This sequence comes from Musotima nitidalis, assembly GCA_949126915.1. Taxonomy (NCBI): domain Eukaryota; kingdom Metazoa; phylum Arthropoda; class Insecta; order Lepidoptera; family Crambidae; genus Musotima; species Musotima nitidalis. The sequence continues at coordinate 9,752,397 of OX421418.1, read as the reverse complement.
TTTGTCTTGTGTTGGAATTAAACCCACGACGTTATCTTTGATAATATTTTAATGTAAAAATCAATTACTTCCAAATTACCTCAAGAATCCATAATGTTGATTACTTAGAAACAACCATCGAGCGGTGATTATAGGGAAATCCTCCGTGTCAAAAACCAATTCAATCAATCACAGTGGAAAACCAACGACACGCGACGGTTCTGTAACCATTTACACTGGTTAGCCTGCCGGGTATTAGCCATTTCTCTCTAATCAAGCGTCAGCTGGACTAAGTAAATTGACAACCATGAAGTTTCGTTTAGATTTTTTGTTTTATTTAGTGACGAATGATAAGTCTGCTCAAAATATTTTTTTTAATGTTTATTGCTTTTCACTTTTTTCAAATACTTTAGAAACCAATAACGCTCGGCAAGGGCACGTCAATATTCGAGGGCTTCTATGATTGTCCACCTTTCCAAGTCGTCACCGCAGTCCATAGACGGTTGCAACAAAGGGCAGCCTAGTGCTTTGTTGATCTTTTAGAATCCATTAACATACATACATTCATACCTGATTCCCACACTATAAGCCCACACTTCGCCAATTATATAGTTGGTCCCACGTAATAGGTGGCGATCCTATTGTCGCTTACCGGGAACTGTTATGTTCGCCAGAGCCTCGTCCGTTGATCGGCAGGTGCACACTTGAAGGTGAGGGTGGTTCGGGCTCCTTAGGCAAGACCTAAAGTGGTTTAACATTTTTAAACATTCACAAATCTACTTTACAACTCACACTCACACACACACACAAACACACTCAGTACTCATCCTGCCTGTTATGCCTAGTAATTCGGGCTATATACCTTTAGATGCCTTTCAATTCGAGTATTGCGTAATTTGAAGTCAGAATATCTGAAATTGCGGCTATGGTTGGATTCGCATTTCATAGATATCTACTGCCTGGTTTAAAAAGCTTGGATTCTTTAATAACATTACAATTTATGTTCCATCTACACTTTTAAACAAATAATTAACTAATTAAAATTACTTAATTGACATTAGACTTGCTTATTTTTTTATTATTTCTAGTATGAAATATCAAATTATGAAACATAATTTTAGCGTTGTGAATCCTTGCTAATAAACATTTACTTTCCTTGAAACGGACCTACTGCGGACGAAATCATTTTAAATGTTCGGGAAAACATCCGGAGGAAATTTGTAGCGGTGAAAAGAATCGTGATCAGAATTCACTGATCGCTTCCTGCCATTTTCTTCGAATACAAGATGTATTAGAGGAGAAATAATTAAGAAGGTTTTTTTTTTCGGCTTCGTCATAATGAATGTTTAATATTAAAGCATGTAAGAAACTCTTTTCTTCTTCGTATAGTTGCTTTTGAGTAAGTTTGTAGAGGGTATAAGTTGAATTATCGCCAATATTCATTCTTCTGAAAGTCCGCTGGCTAATGTGTTAAAGGTTATGAGTTTCGTATGTCTTTTTCTTCTTTTAAATAATGGCTTCGTGCGGTTTGCACATTTAGCCAGTGTCAAGTTAGAGATATATTAATATCATATAAATTATAGTAAATGAGAATGAGTGATGATAAAGATGATAAATGGTATATGAGATCCCCTCCCCTTAAGCCCCATGAGTCCTCAGTAAAGATGTGGGACTATACTGAGATCTCACATGGACTTCTTGCGAGAATTTGAAAAGTTATGTTGCACTGTTTTATTTCATTTACCAACACTCATGTACGTTCACAAACACTTAACGGTTAATAATCCACCGTTATTAAACATTTATGTTAGAAATATCACAAATTTTAGAAAATAAAACAAAACTGCAGACATGACGCTTCACTTTCCCGCCAAGAAGTCGTTTCGTATGTCAAACTGTTTTTCCTTTTTATTTTAAATAATGGCTTCGTGTGTTTAGCACATTTACCCAGTGTCAAGTATATGTATGATATTTAATTCATAGGAATAGGAAATGAGAATGAGTAGACTACAAATAGTAAATGAGATGCCAATATGTTTTTTCTTTTAAATAATGGCTTCAGGTGCACATTTAGCCAATGTTAAGCTATAAATATATTAATAATATTTAAAACATAGTAAATTAGAATGAGTGGTTCTAAAGATGATTATTGGTAAATGTGATGCCCTCCCCCTAAACCCTTTGAGCCTTTAGTAAAGATGTGGGATTATACTGAGATCTCACACGGACTTCTTGAGGAAATTCAAAAAGTGATGTTGCACTGTTTTGTTACATTTACCAACACTCGTGTATCAAATACATGTTCACAAACACTGAACGGTTAAGAACCCACCTTAATGAAACATGAATGTGATTGAGATGACGCTTCACTTTTCGGCCAAGAAGTAGTCTTAATATTTTATCAATTAATCACCTGAACCCATTAAAGTCCCGCTACTGGGCACGGACCTCCTTTCAAGAACCTAGGTGAGAGAGAATTGAGTCATACTCCACCACGCGGAACCAGTTTAGATTAGCAAAAGCGGAGATTTTTAAAAAATTATGTTATGTTATACAATCACTCCTATTTACCCGAAAGGTTAGGTAGAGGCGTCTTAGACGCTCCCTTTTCGCCGATTGTATACTTGGTCCCACGTAATAGGTGGCAAGCCTATTGCCGGTTACCGGGAACTATAGTTTTTGCCAACGCCTCGTCCGTTGATCGGCAGGTGCACCACTTGCAGGTGAGGTTGGCTTAGAATTCTAATGTCTTGGTCCCACAAATACACAATTATTTACTAATCCTTAGCTACCTTAGATAAACCTGGTTCTTATATAAAAAATAATATTATGAATGAGAAAGCTTTGTACATTACAACGCCAAACCGCTAAAACAATTATAATAAATTTTGGCACTGCGAAATTGGACTTTAGACATAGTCATTGTTCTTGAAATTCTTTTGGGAAACGTGTTTCAAATTCCCGGACAAAATCTAGTGTCTCCAGAAAATAACAAGCATAATTTAAACAGCTTAAAATCCCTCGGGTTTTAATTTTTTTCCTTTGTTTATTACATGTAATAATTCTTTGCTTAGGTCCAGTTAAGAGAAGTTAGCTAAACTATTGAGCATGTTAGTAAATGTTGGCAATATTAAGAATGAGAGTCTGTGCACTTGTAAATTGGGTCTGTAACATCATATACGTGTTTAATTCAATATTGTGAACTATTAACGCAGCAGCATCTATTACAAAATATTTATATATTCCTACTGTTCTTTTACGATCAAGCTCCCGCCCGCAGTGAATTGGCGCGTTAGTTTTTTAATTTTTTAAATTTTACTTTTATAAGAACTCTATTCAGCCAAACTTGAATAAATGATTTCGACTTTATATTACATATGTCTTTATATTCGTAAATAAAGATAGCCCTTAAAATTATTAATGATGTGTGTACACTAACTGTGAATTGTTGTCTAGACTATTTTTGTTGTTTGTCTATGTTCTTTTAATTTTATCGATGATAATCTATCCGTATCCTATCTTCAAATAAATTGTTTAAATGTCTGATACGAGTATAACTCAGCAGCGATAGCCCAGTGGCGTTATCAATTGAGTGCAGAGGGTGTCAGGTTGAAATCCCGTTCCCCACATATGACTTTTTAAAATAATGAAATCCCTTGCTCCGTGACCTAGAAAGCATGTTAAACCGATGGTTCTGGTTATCATGGAATTTGCCAGTCGTTATTAGGAAGTCAGTGCCTTTTATTAGCTTAGTTTAACCATAGAATCATGTTTCCCGTTGGGTTGCGGAGGTCACACGGCAGTCACTCCGTATAATAGCTGAAATTTAGCCATATCTGGTTAGACCATTGTACAGACACTCTTATAAACCCTATGTTTATAGTTTTATTTCATTATCATATTCCCATTGTTATAAAACACAATACGTATAAAGACGACCGATATGTCGTGGTGGCGAGTATACCCACACTCCGCTTCTGTGGTCGTGGGTTCCATTCCCATACAGAACAAATCTTTGTGTGCATAAACATAAATGTTTGTTCTGGTCTGGGTGTTTTACATTAAGTATATATTTACAAAATAATAAGTATTTAGAAAAGAAATAGAAAAAAAGTATTTATATATTGTTTTGGATCTATAACACAAGTTCTTAATGATACTTATCATGGAACTGAACAATTGGTAAAAAAATTATTTATTTATATAATTTAGTCAGGAATAAAACAAGCAAATGTCGAAACAAAAAGTGGAAGCAAATAATTGCGAAAAGGAAAAGATCCAAAAGCAATTATAAAACCAGTGAGCATCATAACATGCTGTCATGATTTTTCGGTAACCTACTTCAACTTGACAGAAGTTTTCAATTTTGTTTTGTATACGATATCCAGAAGGTAAACGTAACTAGAGAGTATATTTTAGCAAAATTCACTATGTTTGGACAGGGAAATGTGGGAGCGGTTTTATTTACACACGCTTTGACCCTAATACTAATTTGGGGTAAGCCCAGGAGTGGGGGTATGGTGGTATGAAAGGGGGTGGGCGTATGTGTCACCATCATAAGACATCCCACGTTTTTTCACTGGCCAGCTGACTACTCTGTTGAGTGGCTCTAATTGCCTCTTTTCGCTTATACTAACAAGTTTTCAGCATTTAGCGCTTGGAGATAGAATTTTTGCTTGAAAGACTCTGCAATATTCCAGTGTAAATAAGCTTTTAGTACCTACAACTATAAGTTATAACTTGATATGATAAAATATAAATGATGCGTCGGGCGGAGATGCATAGCATTAGAATAATAATTCATATCTGTATAATTATAACCTAAAGACATAAATTGGGTAAGTGATGCAGTTCAATTAAGTGTTAGCCACCTAAATTAAGCAAATTTAATTACTTGTGTCTTAGGTATCGATTCACACTAAATATGAGTTGGGGCATATTTAACAAATTTAGCTAAAAATGTAAACTTAAAATATTTAATTCATATGTATATAGTTGTACTACCTATTACTAGATGGCGCTGTCACTTTTTAAATCGCGCTCTCGTTTAGTGTTTTGTTAGATTAAAAGTACTCAGGTTACAACAAGTATCTAATAATAATTACAATATAATATATATCTTAATCTGGTGGTGAGGTGTAAAAGTAACGAAAAAAGCATACCCGCAAGTATCGTAGCTTTAACATTTAGTATTCGTTACTATCGTATCGTTACGTTACTCGTTACCCTTGGTAGACCCATTACTTAATAAGTCACATTAAATTCTCTGTATCTAAGTAGTTTTGAATTTAAACCAGTCAGTCTATTTAAACAAACATGTTCATTCAGTAAATTTTTAATGAGAAATTATTAAATCAATTAATAACATCTTCATCTGTGTTTATATATGGAAACAAAATTGACACGGCACTCGTCAAGCCGACATATCACTTATTCCAAGTCAAGTGCCTGAAATACTTATTTAAATTCCACATTAATAAAAAACAATATTTTGAAGAGTGCTACAATTTAGCGGTAGAATAACTAGCTCCACAGTGGTTGTAGTTTTTCTTTTAAAAGTTACTAGTACAGAATAGTACTTTACCTAAATCTAAAAGCGGGTTTGTTTGTATTAAAACAGCAAATAAAATACTAATTAATTCATAGAAAAAAATTAACCTTCCAAACCATAACAGAACCAAAATTGCTGAGTCGTAATATAAATAAACCGAACTGATAATGTTTGAGCAATTAAATGAGCAATCATTTATTCGGGTTCGTTTAATGTTCGTGTTTATTTTGCGCTTTAAATTTCGCTAAGCGGAGCCAAAGTGGGGCGAAGATTGAACAAGCTGCGACAAAAATAATTTTAGATAACAATTTAAAGAGAAATAAGTGAGGACAATTGCAGAGGGCGGCGTGAGGGCGGGAGCCGCATAAGTCACTGTCACAACCCGTGTCTACTGACACTTTTTTCTGGCATTTTGCGGAGTTTGTGTTGCAGTAATGATTAAAGATACGCCATATCAGCGTTCGTCGCAAAAAGTTCAGCTGCAGCCCCAAGGGTCCTTTGGGAGCTCTGAAATGTGCTTCAAGTGTTCAGATGGTTTCGGCTCATTTACGTGTTTTTGGTATATAAAAGGCTGAGTCGCACTTTTTGTTATTATGAAGTATAAAGGTCAAACGTTGGAGTATACAATGATATATTTTGTTTAAAATTTTATGTATGTCTGTCTCAATTCAGCGCGAATAGGACCTATTATTATTAGAGTTAAGTCAGTAAGTAAAAGTAAGTGATATCGAATAGTTCATTCAAGATTGGCTCAGTAAAGCCATTATAAACGATAACTTCAACTAAGAAACTTGAAGAACTTAAGAAAATAGTGGTTATTGTAGAAACTATCTCTAAATAGTTTAATATTTCCTCAATCCAGCTCAAAACCTCGGAAGCCCTCTTTGATATAGACAGACTTTGATGTTTTGATCCCTCCTACTCCATATTTAACTGTCCCTTTACCCGAGGCATAGCATTAATTATATCAGTGGGTCATTAATATGACAACAAGTTTTGTGTAAAGAAGGTAAACTTTGATATATACATCAAAATATCAGCACAATTTATTAGTAGTAGTAGTGATGTTAGTAAAATTAAATCAGTTTGATACTTTACCACTTAGGATCTCTTTAAAATTAACCTAGCATTGCCTAACCAAAAAGCGGCAGTCGAATGTCATTTAAACCTTTTGATAACTTGTCAAAAACAACGTTTAGTCGAAATTGTCCAAATTGTTTTCAATTAGTCGAAACGAAAGGCGAACTTCAATTTTGTTTTGATAAATTCTTGTTAAATCGCCCGACAGGTTGTAAATACCGAATGCCGTCCAGCCCGCGGATTGGAGGGTTGGCACGACTGGAGCGCCTGAGTTATCCTTGACACACATCCCTGGGGAATAATTTTTATTCCGTTATTTATTAATAAAGGATTTACGATATTGTTTTGTTTAACAAAGAACGTAACGAAACGCCCGTTTTAACGTTTCTTTATACGATAAAAGTAGTATGTGTAATAAAACTAAAACTGTTTATAAAAAAATAGTAAAAATAAAATTACATATACACTTTTTTGTCATTCATTATCATTTAGATTTGTCAAATTTATATAAACAGAATGGAAATTCAATATATTTTTTAACAAAAATAAAAGAGCGGTACCATCCCCAAGAAAAAATAGAAAATGGATTCTTTGTCAGAATTTGTCAAGGTTTGTCAGTTAATCTGTCTGTTGTGTTTTTTTTTTCAACATTTGTCTGTCTGCCGGTGACTCTTATAGGGGGGATTTGTCATTCAGCTTGTCGTGATTTAGTGTCTTGTTGCCATTTAGAAAAATAAACTAACGGATAATTAATCATTTTGATTCAAAATTATTTACAGCTTCGGAAATCTTTGTAGCTCGTTCATAGATGACAAATATAAGGCAGGGGAATACCACCCATTCTTAGCTTTCAAGCCTACACGAAAAAGCAAAAAAAGGAAATGTTAAAATTTTAATTTTAGTTTGACATTTTAGTTTAGAGAACGACAATAGATCAGTGGCGAAACCCATAAACCTCTAAATCAGAGGGTCTAGGGTTCAAACCATGGTGGCGCGCCTATGACTTTTTGAAGTTATGTGCGTAATTATCTCTTGCTCTGTGCCTTGGATAACACGTTAAGCCGTTGGTCCCGGCTGTCATGAACATCTATGGCAGTCGTTATTAGGAAGTCAGTGCTTTCTAATATTATGACAACTGGTTTAACCATAGAATGATGTTTTCCTATTGGTTGTAGAGGTCAGATGGCAGTCAATCTTTGTAATAATTGAAGTCCAGCTAAAATCTGGTTAGACCAGTGAGTAAACCCTAGGTCTGGGCGTTAGTCTGGGGCAACCAGGAACATGCTAGGATATGATGATAGTTGTCTATATATTGTGAGAATTTTGTCTAGCCGTTATACAAGCTTTAACTAGAGCGAGAGTCTGAAATGAATAGACAACTTTACTTAATGAATTAAATCAAAAATAGCCATTGAATCTATTGCAGCAAACAGAGTATAGAAGAATACACCCGTATAAGGCTGTAGAAATAGAAAATCTCCAGTGTGGGCACCGAATTCAGGACCAATGTAGCTAGTGCCCCAAATTACTGGTAATAAACAATTTCGAAGTAGCCTGACGTGAAGAGATCTGATTAACTTTAAATTTTAACTTTTGACTTTGACATTGAATATAAAGAAGACATCCTGTATATTCAAATTTCACTTTTCAAGCCAAATAAGTGCGCCATACAAAAAGGATATTTCTAATTAGGAATATTAGATTTCGTTTTGAATAAGCTGAAAGAAAGAATTTTGCAAGGCCCATTTAAATTTCAACGCGCACCCAACACTTTGAACAATCCCTTTTACTATTCCGTTGTGCGGAGAGCAAAATAAAATGCCGGCTCGGTTAATACCCGAGCTCAATTATGATGTTCACGAGCTGCTGTTCGAACGACTTCATTTTCGGAAAATGTTTTAATTAAAATATAACACGGGAGGGTAATGTCATCTAATAAGCCTTGGGGTGACAACAGCGAAGCCGACAGGGCGACCGAGGGGATTGGAAAAACGAATTTTATGAATATTATCCCATGTTACCATAAATGTGTGGCTCCTGATGAATAAGCTCCTTCACCTGTTTTATTTATTATTCACGTTTCACTTTGATGTTTAAGGTGATAAAATAATTTAATAGCAAATTGAAATGCCTTTGCAATACATTTATAATTTTGTTAATAGGTTATCACATTATGAATTAACATACTAACCGCCGACTGCAGCAAAGCTATTTGTGAGCAAAATTTCCAATACGTGCCGTTATAAAATAAATAGCAATAATTTAGATAGGATTAGGAATGAAGTGATAAGGACCGAAGCTGGTGTAAAAGAAAATATAATGACAAGAATTGAGAAAGGTATGCTTAGAGGGTTCCTTCTATTCCGTGGTCCTTTGCCGTAGTACTTGTCTGCCCTACCACTAGAGTGTAATTTAAAAGCCGGGGGCGCGTAGGGAGGGCGCCTTCGGCGCCTTGGCGGCCAGCCTCAGGCGCTCCAGCTCGCCCGGGCCCCTGAGGCTAGTTACGCAAGGACGGAAGGGCTGCACTTCCCGCAGCGCCGGAGACTAGGAGATACTACTGCATGGATGCATGCTGCTTGCATGCTTGCTTGCATGCTGTATGCTTGCTTGCATGCTGTATGCTTGCTTGCATGCTGTATGCTTGCTTGCATGTAAGCAAACATACAATATACAAGCATTGTGAATGTTAGTATTGTTTAACTACAGGGAAATAAAAATTATATGTGCCAAAAGAAGATTCTGAATACAGACTTTCTGCGATATAATAGTTCTGCCTCTTAATTATCATGGATTTTAAATAATAGGTTGGGGAAAAAGTCTTTTCATATTTTTGTATGAAAAGTCAAGACATTTTTTTCAAAGTTTATTTACATTTATTTACAATATATATGTACCGTTTTGTTGAATAACTTTCTGCCATTTTGTGGGCAGAGACATTATCCCGTTACTGTAGAAACTTTGGGACTTCTGATCAAAAAACGGGACAAATAGTTTTGGCAGTCCTCTCTTGAGGTCAACCTTACAGAACCTAAAGAATTCTGCAGAGACCGAAACAGGTGAAAATCTGAAGGCGCAAGGTCAGGGCTATATGGTGGATGCACTAGGACCTCCCAGTCGAACTCTCTTAATTTTTGCTGAGTGGCTAAAGATGTGTGTGGTCTAGCGTTATCGTGATGAAAGACCACACCCTTCCTGTTGATCAATTCCGGCCGTTTTCTCTCGACTGCTTCCTTTAATCTCATCAGTTGCTGGCAGTAAAGATCAGAATCGATGGTTTTGCCGGGCGGTAAAAGCTCATAATAAACAATGCCCTTCCAATCCCACCATACACACAGCATCACCTTATTTCGTGTTAGGCCAGGTTTGGCCACAGTCTGTGAAGCCTGGCCAACTTTCGACCACGACCTTTTTTGGCACGTTCTTGTCGTACGTGATCCACTTTTCATCGCCAGTTATCAATCTCTTCAAAAACGGCTCAATAATGAATCGCAAATGAGTACACGGTTCATTAAGTTTCTTTGAGTGAGCTCGTGTGGCACCCAAATATCAAGCTTTTTTGTATAACCAGCTTTCTTCAAATGGGTCAAAACTGTTTTGTGGTCAATTCCCAGTTCTTCAGCTACATCGTAACTACTAATATGCCGATCTTGCTCCACTCTTTCAAAAATGGCGTCCATTTTATTCATAACAGGGCGACCAGAGCGAGGTGCATCTTTAACATCAAAATTTCCGGACTGAAAACGTTTGAACCAAATTTGTGCTACTCTTACTGACACTGCATCAGGTCCATAAACATCACAAATTTTTTTCACTGCTTGAGTTGCATTTTTGCCTTTTTTATAATAAAATTTTAAAATGTATCGAATTTCTTCATTAGATTCACTCATTTTTACGGAGAGATAAACAAATGAAAAATAGCGGGAAACAACTTTTTTTTATTTTTTTCTTTTCTTTATAATGGAACCTTTTTAATGTTACCAAAACCAGCCAGACACAAATAGTACAGTCAAAAAAATTTTATAGTAAGTTTATACCTACGTTATGCGAAAAGACTTTTTCCCCGACCTAATATATAAATTCTGCGTTTTGAATGTATGCTTAAAGAGATATGTCAAATGACCGTCTAAAACATTAAGTTTACTGAAATTACTGAAATTATGACATAAAAAGTTCTGCATTAAAAGGTAGAACCATGCTTGGATGGCTTGGTCCTGTTGAGAGGGTGAATGAAAGTAGACTAACGAAAGTGATTTATGATGGATAAGTAAATGGAACTTCTGGGAGGGGAAGACCACGTAAGACCTTTCATGACCAAATCTAGACAATTTTGGAGAAAGGGCAGGTCAAAAGTATCCTAAACCGACGGGCGTGTATGAGAAGGTTAAAGAGTGTAAATGAAGCTAAAAGTGTGTGCCAAGATCACAGCAAGTGGAAGAATGTGATCTCTGCCTACCCCTACGGGAAAGAGGCGTGACATCATGTATGTATGTTTGTAAATATTTTCTGACAATTAGGTACACCGATTAATTAGTTCCAGGATAAGAACTTGTGTTATGGGTACTAAATAACGGATTAACATACATGAATACTTTCATTTATGGATAGATAAGAAAACACCAAGACCTGAACAAATATTCATATTAATGCACACAAATATTTGTGCTATGTGAGGAACGAACCCACGATCTTAGGACTTTAGGGCAGTTGAAACGAAGACAAACCAATGAAACTGACAATTTCATATTATTATTTCTTTGTATTATTGTTTTGTTTTGTGGTGTTGTCATGTCACTAATTTGTACTTTTAGCAGTACGTGTTATTGTACATATTGTACAAAGGCTGTTGAACCACATCATAATTACGTTTACCGTTTAAATAAACCTAATGGTCTATTCGTTCTGATAAAACCGTTAAACCTTAACACAAACACTTTCAATTCGAAATTTAAAAAAAAAAGTGATTTCAGACTTATCACAATACCGAGTGTATTATTTAGTGTCTGACATTTCAGCAACATTCGCTCACGTTTACGTCGAGTGCCACATTACCTAGACTATCGTATAATTTGACGTGTTCCTGTGCCTCGCTGCCGACTTGAAATCATACATCCGATTTTGCTTCAACATCGCTCTTTCAACTCAAAATGGGTAAAGGCACTTTTTCAGCACGAGCTATTGAAGTAACGCAGGCAATGCTAATGGCGTAGTTTTGATTATGAATTCCTAGCAAAACGGGCTTAAGAGATATGTGAATTTTTAAAAATTCTTTTCATTACTGGCGGAATTATCGCTATAGTTAACTGTTCATTTTACATACACACATATAGTCACGCCTTATATCCCGTAGGAGTATGCAGAGATCACTTCCTTCCTTTCATTATCTCTTATGTATATTAAGTATGTATATACAAAAAAATGTGTTTAAGTATGTTTACCCGAGTACGGGAGGATTCAAACAAAGATGATGGTAGTATTAACATCATCTCTGGAGCCCAAGCAAACCTCACCTGCAATTGGTGCACCTGCCGATTAACGGACGAGGCTTTTGCGAACACTGTGCCCGGTAAGCGGCAATTGGGTCGCCACCTATTACGCAGGACCAACAACACAGTTGGCGAAGTGTGGGCGTATATTATGCCTCTGCCTACCCCTTCGGAGAAACAGGCGTGATTGTATGTTATCCGTTCTTTAGTATCCGTAACATAAGTTATTAATAATACTTAGCTTGGAACTAAATAGTTGGTGTAATTTCAATAGAATATTTCTGTAAAGTATGCCATTTTGCACGTACGAGCTGACGATATGAGTAAGAACTGTATAAGTGTTTGTAAGAAAAATCTTTTTAAATCGAGTTTCATTATCTCTCCTTATCGTTTCTTAGCGCGCTAACTTTTAAGTGTTTCGGATTGTAGCCTAGCTACATAAAAATTTGGTTCATAACAGGTTTTTAATGATCCAAACTTGAATATTTTCACTGTTGATATAACGCACCTTTCATACTATAATATAGTGTATACTATAATATAGTGGCCCAATTCGAAAAATCATGATTTTAGGGAAAACGCGTTCAAAGATTTTAGAGCCTCTATATTTTCACAAAATCAATTCTAACTAATTTTTTTTTGAGATGTAACCCTATGGTAGGAAAGCTGCGATAAATACTTACCAGCCAAATTCTCTCTGTTACATGAATAAACATTTTTATTCCTCATAAAGTTACCTGAAGCTGCTATTTTAATTATCGATAAGCTATAGGTTTTTTACACGCAGTATGTATTAAAAAACAAAAGAAAAAATATATTTAGAACAAAACACCGACAATCATCGTTGACAAAGTGTTATGCCAGCATTTATGTTAAAATATAACGAAAAATAGAAAGTAGCATGACGTAAGTTCGGGAAGTCCGCCTTTCTGTGAATGGACGTGCAAAGCTTTTATTTTGCTCCCGGCCATTGTTGCCAGAATACTGAGCTTGGAGTAGGAGCGACACTGAATGTTAATCAAGCGATGAAGGCTCTCCCTTCACGATGGTCCATAAGTTATTCATGTCATAACTGGATTTCCCTTAAAAACTCAGTTCATCGTTTAGACTCTTTGCATGGGAAATATAAGGTTCCTACATATAAAATTGATGTTTTAAATGGAAAAAGGAAAACTAATTTTAATTAAATTTACTTTAGTAAAATATTGAGTCGCAATGTTTTATTCTACCAACTTATTTCTACTAACTAAGTAGGCAGCATTATTTACTGGAGCTGTGTACTCTTTCGGGGAATAAAGCAAGTAAAGTAAGTATAACTAATAAAGCATCAAATGAATAAAATTTGTTCATTTGTAAAAAAATTGTTCACCAATCCTGAGGGAAAACGGGATAAGCCATTTAGATATTGGGTATGAATTGACATAAGTTATTTTTTATAAAAAAACATATACATTAGACTAAAAGAAGAGAATCACCATCATTCAAGCTGTTAGAAGTACTGATATAAAATCTTGAGTTCAATCGTAAAGTACAGAAATAATTTTGTTAACTGAAAGTGGTATTTTACTCGCTGCAAAAGTGATGGTGACACTGTATTCTACTTTGAGGACTTTGCCAACAAAGTTGCCGCCGCAAGAACTAAACACTCTTTGTAGTAAAGTTGATAGTGAAGTGAAGTTGACACTTGAGATGATTAAGTTGGCATTAAGTCCTTCAACGGAGTATCGATTTTGTGGAAATAAACTTAATAATTATAAGTTTCTTCAAAAGAGGCAGATATTTGTAAATGTTTTAAGATGTCGTATCTGAGCGGTTGATCTTTCGTCTATAAGCTGTTCGGATCGGAGTTCAAATATTAATGGTGTATATGATATCTACAGACAATCACTCAGTTGATTTGAATTTATGTCATTAATTAATTTCTTAATACATTTTAAGGATGAGAAGACAAGTGGTCGTTGTTAATAAATATTGTGGTCTCTTTGTCCAATGTATTTTTAAATCTCATGTACTTTGCATTTTGAATGTGTTGAATATGTTTATTGATTTCATCATTCTCTTTATATTGAAGAGGTGATTTTGTTATAGAGGACGGACCTAAGTAGGTTAGTAGCGATTATTGGCAGAACCAGATAGTTAAGCTTTATGAAGTAGCTCTTACCTTCCGTACGCCTCGATCGAATGCCTCGCGAATACAAGATACGAGCAGTATCAGTTTTTTAATATTTATTCATTCGTTTTCTATATTTATATAATAGTTTTTTAATATTCCAAACCTACCATCAGATAACATCAAAATTAAAAAAACGACTTGTCTCTGCATTTTCTATCGTCACTCGTTAAAAAAAGGTTTACAAATAGCAATATCAAGTGGAAAAAATCAAGAACTGCTGACAATGGTTCTGTTGAAAGAATCCTATTCTCACTAGCGATTCTTAGGTATAGAATATTCATATTTTTTCCGCCAGCTCAACAAAGCGATGCGATGGACGAGTATGAGGGTGTAGGCTTGTAGAGTGAACGCCTCGGGGCAGATTTGTGTTGTATTGTCGACAATAATGTCATGAACCAACACATACATATGGATGTAATATGTTTTGTTATCTGCGAGCACAGATTCACCTACAAGAGAATATCTATATACGTTGAATCTCAGTGTTACAATGCAGCGATGGCGTTTGTTTGATGTTTTGTCATGTTGTATATGTGACGCAGAGAGTATTAGAATCTTTAAAATATATTAATAGAGTATGCTGTTACTAAGCTGAGTCACAAGCATATAAGCCAAGCTAAGCCACATATAAGCCAAAGCTGTTGTGCTAATGAATCTACAAGCAAAAAAAAGTTGTGTCAATAACTCCGTGGACATTTTAAAGTTTATTTCATTTCATATTAATTGTTTCATTAATATTTATATTATTCATGAAAATGGAATATGTTTCAACACATTCAACTTTTTCTTTGCATAACAATTCAATTAATAAATATTACAAATGCAGCAATGTAGTAATAGACAGCACCACAATGTGGTCATGTTTTGTCACATATAATTAAATGAGTCTCATAATACAACCAGAATTTACTGCACATAAATAAAAAGAGAATAAGATTTATTTCTGTGTTGCAAGAAAGGCTCTGTAGGTCTCCGTTGACACGAGTAATCTTAAACGCGTCCTTTACAAGATTATACATGACATGTCTTGCAATATCCCGTTTATCTCATAGGATAATGGAAAAAAATGTTTTAACGCAGAAATGTCACGTTACATGTAGAACGATGTTCTTAAAAGGGAACGACAGGACAACATAATAATATATTTATAAAAACAATAGCTTTATATATTATTTATTTATACCGCTAATATAATAAGGAAATTGATTTAGGATCGGAGTTCAAATATTACTGGTCTACATTAATAGACGACCGATTTGGCGTGGAGGTCAGTATACCTGCACTTCACTCCAGTGGTCGTGGGTTCGATTCCCACACAGGACAAATCTTTGTGTGCATGAACATGAATATTTGTTCTGGTCTGGGTGTTTTCCTATGTATATTAAGTATGTATTTACAAAAAAAAAGTATTTAAGTATGTTTATCCGTTCTTTAGTATCCATAACACAAGTTCTTAGTGATACTTATCTTGGAACTAAAGAATTGGTGTGATTGTAAAAGAATATTTATTTATTTATTTTATTTTATTTTATTTACATGATATCTACAGACAATTACTCAGTTGACTTAAAATTTATGTCATAAATAAATATTGTTGTCACTTTGTTCAATGTATTTTTAAATCTCATGAACTTTGCATTTTGAATGTGTTGAATATGTTTATTCATTTCATCATTCTCTTTATGTTAAAGAGGTGATTTTTTTATCGAGGACGGACCTTAGAAGGTTAGTAGCGATTATTGGCAGTGCCAGATAGTCAAGCTTTAAGTAGTAGCTCTTACCTTGCATAATATAATAGGGAAATTGATACTTGTACGGGCAGTCCGCAAGCGGTTGTACCAGGGGGGTGCCTGGCTACCAGCAGGAAAGGGAAAGAGTGCTGTACCAGGGGGTGCCCTGGCCACCAGCGGAAGTGAGAGGAAGTTCTATACTAGGGCACCTCCTGGTACAGCATCTTATCCCTTTTTCCTCGTCTTGTGCAAGTAGCGAGCGGCTAACAACCGCTTGCGGGTTGCTCGTACATACATGATATATTTACAATTGTGACTTACCGCTAATAGCAAGGGATGTAAATGTGATTTTTATAAGATTAAAAAATAATAAAAAAACTTTGGAATTCTTGTTTAGGTTTAAAGATATAACTGTCGTTTATTTTAGTCATAGGACATTGTTTTTTTTTTTATTTCTCTATATTGTATTATCTCTGTGGCATATTTACATTTGTTTTTGTTTGTATATGCGAACACCTCTAAATAGAGATGTTTATATTAATAGCGTATACACTAAATGTTTAACGTGCTATTGGTGTTCCGAATAAAATAAATTTATTAATATAATATTGCGGCTGATGTTGTATACCAAAGTGCGATATTTCTGAATCAAAAACGATTTAGTTTGTATTCATGGCACCAATTAATAAAGAGAATTAGGTTACCTGCTGCAATTAAGATAAAAACATCATTTCGGTTTCAGTATAATGAAACCGATATTTGATAGCTTTTATCTAATAATGGATACACAGAATGGTAGTTCTGTCTCGTGTCTTATTTTAATATTAGCATCCAGTAAAGTTCTCTATTTGTCAAATATTTACATACACAAGTTCAAAATGATACTTATCTTGGAATTAAATAAATAGTGTAATAGTCGAAAAACATATTTAAAAAAAAATTTTGATTGTCATAGTCTAAATATTTGTCGGACTTCTTGGCGGGAAATTGAAGCCTCATTCATGTCTGCACTTTTGTATTATTTTCTAAAATTTGTGATATTTCGAACAATAATGTGTAATAACGGTGGATTATTAACCGATAAGTGTTTGTCAACGTACATATGTGTTGGTAAATGAAACAAAACAGTGCAACATCACTTTTCCAATTCTCTCAAGAAGTCCATATGAGATCTCAGTATAGCCCCACATCTTTACTGAGGACTCAAGGGGCTTGGGGGAAGGCATCTTATTTACAATTTATCATCATTATCACCATTTACTTTGATTTTTATATTATTAATATATCTCTTACTCGACACTGGCTAAATGTGCAAACCGCACGAAGCCATTATTTTAAAGAAAAAAAATATTTATCTTTAGTCGTTTTCTGTCCAATCCAATTATCTGAGCCCATTAATGTTTCACTGCAAGGCTTAAGCCTCCTTTCACAGATCAAGGAGGGAAGGGTTTGGCCCGTACTTCAGAACGCGTATCCCGTGCATATTGGCAGAAGAGGGATATACGACCTGTGTCAGAATATCTATTATGTGAGGTCAAAATTATCCAAGTTTTATAGGTAACTTAGAAAATGTACCTAATTGTTTTTCACTTTAATAAAAAAAAACGAAAAATAAACTTTGAGTGTCGATAGACTGGTGACGCCCACAGACTTTAAATTCAGATCATACCCTGATTATGTTTCTGTCTTTTCGAAGTTATATGCGCTTAATTATCGCTGGCTCTATGCTTCGGAATGCACATTAAACCATTGACTGTCATGAATATCTATGGCAGTCGTTACTAAGAAGTCAATATAAAATGTTCCATTCCTTTTCTTTCATATGATTGGTTTTATTCAATTATATAGCTATACTTATCCTAAAATACCAAAAATGTATCCTAATATCCATGACAAAATTGATTTAACAAGTGTTCTAGCTATATGTACATGTTTTTTTGGTTAGTACTATATATCTTTGTTTGTTAGTTTTATGTATCCTTATTTATTAGTTGTAAGCTTTTTGGGTACCCACGGAAGAGCATCGTCGTGACATTCATTGAATGTCCGACTTTTGCTGAGTGGGAACCATTTCAGTACTTACTAAGTCTTGTATTTTATAACATAACTAGGTTAAGTATATTTCAAGTGCTGAATAAATTTCTTTCTTTCTTACTTTCATTCGCTCCATGTAATAACTTATATTCAAGTCGCAATCTAGTTAGACCAGTAAGCAGACCCTGGGCCCCTGCTTAAGTCTAGGGCAACCGGGATAATGCTAGGATATGATGATGATGACATAATAAGAATCTTAAAGGCTTGATTTCCATTTAAATGGTCACTCATCTATAAGCTGACAAGCATGGCTTCTTATCTTTAATTATCGTTTTCGATCACATACTTATAGCTGCGCGCTACGAAAATTGCTTTACGTATTACTACGCAAAAGTATTCCTTACTTTACTGAAGTAAGCTTTTAAACCTGTATTTATTAGACTTTTACTAAGATAAGATGGTAAAGTATATTTCCAATGAAGTACGAGTTTTTCACGAATTGATCTTGTTCGTCTCTTGCCTACTGGGGCATGCTCAATTTATTACATTGCTCGCGAAATGATATGGGTTTTATGTATGTACCTATGGGAACGTGAAATCGTTAACAGATGTCCGGCGTCCGGTTTGTAATCACGTGTCGGTCGGCTGAACATTTGTATTAGGCTGAATTTATGTGCGATGCGTCCCAATGTGTCATGTCCATGTACCATGTTCGTATGGTGAGCTTCGGGGGATCTTTATTCCAAGGTAGATGTGGTTATCGCGTCGTTTTGTCGAGAGAACATGGTAAAGGTATAGTGTAACAGTAATAGTAAAACTTCTCCATTACAGACATTTTAAAGTAGTTATTTTAAAAAGTTACTTTCCACTAACCATTTTTATGGTTAAAATTTTTATTGGTTTGCCAAAATCTATGTGTAGCGTCAACCAGGTTATCTTAAAGTGGAGATTAGTCGTTTCTGAGCAAGACCACTAAGCTCTGGTCTCTCTCCACTAAATTCGCTGCCGGCTCATGTCTTTCCTATTTCCTATGATCCCGGGTATTTTAAGCGGGACGTGAAACGGCATTTTAGCAGGTCATGAGTGGATGCCCTTTCATTTTTTTTGGACTGCATCAACTGCTTAGGTATAAAAAAAAAGTTGTGAACTGAGTCTGGCGATTATAAACACGATCGGTATGCTGTTTATCTTTTATAGTCATAAAAATTACTATGTATATTTATTGCAATGAAAAAAGTGGCAAAGAATGTTCGGGTGGTCAACCTGGTGAAGGGAGATACTAATTACTCGACTACTTAAAAGGGTTCAAGTTTATGTACTTTAGAGTTGAATCGTAGATATTTTTCTTTATATTACCTTAAAGAATGTCTGAGTCGTATGATATGGTAGAGATATTTGACTTGACTTGCTTTACATTTTTCAAGGAATTAATAGTTGTTGGAGATAAAAATAAGCCCGCTAGTGTTTCCAGCTCTCGTATAAAATCGCTGCATCGCCGACGTTATAGTCTTAATGAGTGCAACAGCTATACGGTTCACCACCTATCAATTATTTTCAAGTTATGTCTACCCCAGTGACTCGGCATCGATAATACGTTATACTATTCTTATTTGACTGTAGAGCGGGCTGCGATGACACGGCCGCCTCTCGTGTGATTGATCGTGCGCTGGTAGCTTCCAATTAAACTTGTCCACTACACAGGCGACGTAAAATGCAACATGATAAATTGAACATCAAACGTTAGATCGCACCGGGATGTCTTGCTGCTTGATTTTTCCCTCTACGAATATTTCTCATTCCTTGCAAATATAAAAAACTATTGGAACAAAAATTATTGCTTGCATGCTACATACATGTTGAATATGATTGAAAACGATATATATGGCAATTCAAATTATGGAAAATAATATTGGTAAAATATTACGACAGCAATGAAATTTGTGATAATAAGTTTATGTAGCTTCATAGTTAAATTAAGCAAATGAAACGTTATGCGTAAAGAAATTATGTCCAATACAATTATGACA
Organism: Musotima nitidalis; assembly: GCA_949126915.1. Lineage (NCBI taxonomy): Eukaryota > Metazoa > Arthropoda > Insecta > Lepidoptera > Crambidae > Musotima > Musotima nitidalis. The sequence continues at coordinate 9,732,340 of OX421418.1, read as the reverse complement.
CCTGTACGTAACGACAGTCTGTGTGTTTTTTAATTCGGTCGAAATGATTGCATATAATTTTTTCAATAATCATTCCAATTTTCTTTTATATGTATTAATATGATAAAATAATTTAATAAGCTAGTCACCAAATGCCTTTCGAATTGAATTGAATGGAATGTGATGCTATTATCTAGCCGGGAAGCTGTTAGGGTTGTGAGCATAAATAGTTCATTGAGTAATCACATTATGTTATACTATTCTGTAAAATTCCTTCCTTACATTTTGTTACTTAAAATCGATTACACTGCATACCTACCTATATTTATTACTTGGAACATGTCGCCACTCACGACTGCTTTTGTACAGGTACGTACGCCTACGAGAGATGTTTTGTTGAGAGAGGTAGAATGCTTCCAGACGCTTGCAGGTTTAGCATGCAAGAGTCTCGTATATTCATGTGCAGCCTAGTATTTTGAAAGCGATTAAGACGTACAAAGCGGTATTCTAATATTAACATCGGATAGTGAATTAAGCAAACGTATATTGCATATATTGAGCACTCTATTGCTGGGAAATTTTTATTGCAATCGGGAAAAACGATATAATATGCAAATCACATTCTAATAAAGTTGAGACAGATATTGACGAAACTTTATAACAAACTACAAAGTGACCTTACTTTATTTGAATTTGTACAAAAAAATATACTTGAACCAAGTTAATAAGGCTAAGTAACCCACGGCTTGATTTTAGCTCCGTTCTGGTGATATTTCTGTTTCGCGAAATACCAATTTTTCTTGTAAATTATTAGCAGTGCTTCTGAAAGTTTACCTCTCCCGCGGGGCGGAGATTCATTTCTCATATTGCATCTGGTAGTTTCCTTGCCATGAGCCTCGGAAATATACAGAATGGCTTTTAAATGTTCAAGGATTCGCTTCTTAATTCTCTAAGCACATTACTTCAAATTGCTTTCGTTAATAAATATCAGACCTTTATATTTATTAAAATACATGAAATATATTTTAACTTATTCTTTAAAGCAAGGATTGTGCAAAAAAAATGTGTTTGAATTGCTTTTAGATTTTTTAAGCCGACCACATGGTGATAACTAGGTTCAACGGCTTAGCGTGCCTTCCTAAGCACAAAAGTTATCGATCTGGAATGCCACACAAATGATCACCCGATCATTGATCATCACCCGATCAGCCAAGGAGTGGCTTATGTGAACGTTGCTTTACTCCGGTGATTGTTCCCGACCCACCTAGCACCACGGAGCCACAAGCTCTACATTATTCTGGCTTAACTTGCATAAATTTACCCGTAAAAGAATCATGTGTGGAGCCCACACGAATCAAAATATAAACTGGTTTTAGAAAAAATACAGAAAGCCTTCTTGAGATACCTATATAAGAGAATTTATGTATACTATCCATTTCTATATCCGTCAAATTATTTATTAGGAATGTTAGGTATGTGCTCGTTGGAGATGAGGCGACACAGAGATTTACTTTTGTCAGCAATTAAAGTGCTGCGTGGCCGGATCCAGAGCCCAGAACTTCTGGAACTAATATCTCGGCTTAACGTGCCCGACAATTACGTTCGACAAAGGACTTGTCGTGAACGCCGCTTGTTTGCGCCACCCACGTGTCGCACTGCTGCGCACCATCACTCCCCGATCGGCCAAATGCACATCGGCCTTAATGCTTTCCTGTGTCAGTACCCTGACTGTGACATATTCGTAGACAGCTGGGAATCAATCCAGGCAAAATTGTCGTCTTTTTGTGAATAGTTATGTCCTCTTTAATTATATTTTTTAACTATATATGCATGTAAAATTACTCACTGAGTTGGTTATTGTAATTATTAGTGTATTATTGTAATTGGTCAGTACCCTGACTGTGACATATTCGTAGATAGCTGGGAATCAATCCAGGCAAAATTGCCGTCTTTTTGTGAATATTATGTCCTCTTTAATTATATTTTTAACTATATATGCATGTAAAATTACTCACTGAGTTAGTTATGGTAATTGGGCCAGACCCGTGTAACTAATACAAATAAATAAATAAATAAATAAATAAATAAATGACATTAAAGAGTCATGTTTCAGGGAAAAAATGAAGTATAAGTATTCATAATACTTTGGCGAAATTTAAGCTCCGTTCAGTTTAAAAGGCCGTGCGTCTTAGCAACCACATCGGTCCGCGGGGAGTCATCGCCTAGTATAAACATACTCGTGTAATTTTAAGTTTAGGCGCGTCTCGCTTCGTTTTAAGGAGGGAGATGAGACATTGCGGAAAATACACGAAATATTCTTTATAAGTGAATGAATAATATTATGTATGCTGATTTTCCTGTAAAAAGTGCTTAGTTCCTACCATCCCCTGGCTTGAGTTGGTAAAATTTGGAAAAAAATCGGTTGAAATTTGGAAAAGTGTTAGATACCGTATATTTTATGATTTTTTTAATAATGGTACTCAATTTTTTCACTTGAGATTTTTATTTATTTACTATTTATTTTATAGTGTATATATAATACTGTTTACTTAAAGTTATCGCTACAGTCTTGTCAATTTATTATGTGAAAATTTATTGATGGCTAACTAATCTATTTAGCGTGCCCTATTAAATATATCATATTTTAACCATCCAATCTTGGCTAATCCTAAAGGATTTTATAAAAAGCAATATGTGGTATTTATCACATTAGGGCAAGGCATTAGAAGTCTGGCATAATACATTCACAAAAAATACCCCTATTATTATAAAGAATTACCCTAACTTTCTTCCGACAATGTTTTACTTAACAAATAAACACTTACTACTTAACAAAAGGGTCGCATAGTTTTGTACTATTACTATTTATTACGAAAACTATTTCAGAATATTGTAAGTGTTGCATATAATAATTTTCAAATTAATCTATTAAGTGTCGATTTCGCTTTACTAAGTTGAGAACTGTACAATGTTGAATAATTAACTAAAATGTCGAGCCAAATTGCGGCATTCAATGAGAAACTCATCTCAGAACTGGCGATAGATTGTAAGCTAGACAGGATGTTCATTTCTGAATTTGGTCGTTTATGTCCAGTTGTTCACATCAGTTGTTATACTTTAATTAATCTATTTGCTATAGTTCTTATGATAGTTATGGGGCTGGTTTAACGAAAAAATTATGTCTCGCTCTGGGTTGCGGAGGTCAGACGGCAGTCGCTAAAGTCGAGTGAGCAGAACCTTAAGTCTAGAACAATTATGACGATTTTGTTTAGACAAAAAAAATAATAAAATATAGTCTCAAAGAAAGCTATTTGTTACGTTTGTGTTAAGATATTTGTTACAAAACATTTTTTATTTGAATGCTCTAACTTATAAAATATATAAGCATAGGGCGCAGAATCTGCTGACCGGTCTTACCAGATTTTTGGCTGAATTTCAGTTATTACACGTAGCGACTGGCGTCTGACCTCCGCAACCCAGAGGGAAACATCATTCTATGGCTAACCAGCTGTTAGAATATTAGAAAAATAGTAGACGTGCTAATAACGACTGCCATAGATGCATGTAAAAATAAAATGAATAAAAATGTCAATCTGGTTATGGTTATGAATCTGCTTTATTTTACTTATAATCTACAAATAAATGTAGTAATCTGTTTTGAAATTAAACCAAATTAAAATGCGGTAAGTTAACTATTGGGGGTTGTGTCAGAAACAGACTGTATTTGTTCATAAGAATATATAGCACAAGAATATTATATACCAACTACTTTCGAAAGGCTTTTGTTCAAAACAAAAACACACAATTTTTTGGAACTATATTGACTGTTTTGCTAACAGGCAGGCAGCGTCACTCTTAAGCCCTTAAAACTATAAGCTTAACTATTGAACACCCTCAAAACAGGAGACAGAGTCACGTCGAGATGAGAGTTGTTAAGCCTCAGATATAAAGTAATCTCGCTGACTTCATCATCATCATCATCTCAGCCATATGACGTCCACTGCTAAACATAGTCTTCCCCAATAAATATCCACATTGAGAGATCTTGAGTCGCCTGCATCCATCGGCATACCGCCGCCTTGACCAGATCATCGGTCCATCGCGTGAGAGGCCGTCCTCTACTACGTTTGCCGGTTCGCGGTCGCCGTTGAAGAACCTTAACGCCTCATCGGTCGTCGCTTCTTCGAGCGATGTGCCCCGCCCATTGTCACTTCAGCCTGCTAAATCGCCTCGCTATATCGGTCACTCCAGTCCAACTACTCCTTGCTGACTTCAGTTACAAAATAATGTCATTAACGATCTGTAAAAAGTACAGAACCTGTATAATAAATAATTTCCATAATCCGACACACAGAGTCCCAAACGCATTACGAAATTTTAAATTCGTGAAAATAAATTGTGGTACTAAGAATTTTTGAACAAATTTTGTCTCGAGCGAACAATGTGTACAAAAAAGGTTTTAAATGGTAACGGCCCGAGTGTGCTCCCGGGAGACGCGACTCTGCCTTAGTTCGTTTCAATTTCCGTTTAAGTATAATTGAATCAGTCTTGAATATAAGTCGCTTTTCTTTAAGGCGACTTTGGAAAATATAAAGCATCTTCCAACGATGATATAAGGCGTCTTAATAGTCGTTACGCGATTCACAAGTAGGCACTCAGTACGTGAGATTCATGGAATATCTTAACCTGTTTCGTTCACAGTTTACGTTCGGGAGTGTGCACCATTTTGGTATTGGCTGCATTTAATGTGCTGGCCAGAATCGTTTAAAATATTTTAAAGCGGAAATATTTTGAACAAGAGGCGACCGTGACTTTGTCGGGAAAACTGCAAATTTTTTAAATAGCTGACCATTTCTCCAAAGTTCCAAGCTTATAAGGGGGTTAACAATTTGAATTTGACAATTTTTGTGCTTTGCTTTTAAAATAATAGCTATTAAGGATTACTAACAATCAATAATGCCTAATTAAAATGTGTAATTTATATCTATCCAAAAAATATAAATTTTGGTGCTAGCGTAAAACAAATTTTGATAGAAGGTATAGGACAATTTTAATACACAGTATGTACACAGATGATATTGAAAGGGGCCCTCAGTTAATGCTTTTAAAATTATGGCTAGTCGTAAGCTATTGGTTACGTATTAATCATGAATTACTTAGTTACTTTGCAAGGATGTGATATGGGTACTAATGTGATAGTTATATTTTGGTAGAGTACGCCTAAGAAATTTTAATCGCAGTCCTTCAAATTCAACCGCATAATAGAAGCGTTAGTATTGTAGTGGTGCACCTCTGATGAATCTGGTTAGACCAGTGAGCTGCCCCTGGGCCCTAAACTTAAAACTAGGGCAACCGGGATATTATTATGATGATGAGCACTGTAATTTGAGCTATGCTCGGAGTGTCCTTACGCGATAAAATACAGAAATGAGGAAATCCGTAGGAGAACAAGAGTAATCGACATAGCAAAGCGCGTTTGCAAGCTGAAGCGGCAGTGGGCGGGGCACATAGCTCAAAGAACCGACGACCGATGGGGTGTTAAGGTTCTTGAGTGGTGTTGTAGAGGGCGGCCTCCCACGCGATGAACTGATGATCTGGTCAGGGCGGCGGGGAGCCGGTGGATGCAGGCGGCACAGGATCGATCGACGTGGAAAGCAATTGGGGAGGCCTATGTTCAGCAGTGGACTTCAAAATGGCTAAAATGATGATGATTACTGTAATTTTACAGGCGTGTCACTTTCATATTCCGTCAGTCTCGTCACTCATTAACTATTTCAATATTCAATACTTTATTGCGTTCTATAATGTTTTAATAGATAGTGACATACAATACGGTATCAATTACGAACTCTGTCGGGCACAACATAGTTCAACATAGTAAGAGAGAGGAAGGAACTTATTTTTTTGGTAGTATATATTATGTTCATTTTAATTGATCTCATGTCAATAACATGTAATATTGCATTGTTCAAAAAAATATTTCAATAAAAATAGTGAAATTAAACTTAAGGTAATACTTATAATAAGATAAAAGATTTGGGTTTTTATTTTTCAGATGGGTAATTGATAATTAACTATATTATTTGATGTAATTACACTTTTTTATTTTTCAGATGGGTAATTGATAATTAACTATATTATTTGATGTAATTACACTTTTGTTATATAGGTAGTAAATTATATATATGTATATGATCGAAATATATTTATTTCGCATTAATTACTTATATTTCAATATTATTATTTTCCTTATAGTTTTATTATTATTAAGAGAATTTATCGTTTAAATATAATTTTATGCTATAATAGCTTTTGTCAAGTAGCAAGAGTCTTAACTTCCTAATGAAAACACTTTTATTATGACTTAACAACTAACTAACTGTGCAGAGCAAGCGCAAGAGCAGAACAAGCGGAGTGCAGAGCTAATATGGGTTATATGTAAGGCTCCGGTCACGATATCTGCGGGGGAGCGTTGAGAAAATCTTCGATATTAATCGTATCGTTACTCGGTGGGATCATTATCTGAAGATAATAAAACTAGAAATTAATTTAGTCCTAGTGTATGCCAGTGTTAGGTCTCCGCAAATTTAAACACAACGGCCGATTCATTCAAGTTTTATTAAACGTAAAACATAGCACTATGTCGTGTCGCGTCAGAAACATAGCAGCTCCACACACTCAGATTTGTATTTATATTTTGCACTTAACTGTGTGTGCACTCTTGACTTGAGCCGTGATGTGCAGTTTAACTCTAACTAACGTACTTATGTTGACTGTTTTGTGTGGGAGACTACTCGAGTGAAGCTGGCATTACTACATTCAATGTACTACAGTTGACAGTGAAGTAAATTATTACGTAAATTTCTCTGAAATATTACGTGACAGTTCAAGTGCTGTTTTTAAAATGCTTATGCTTATCAAATTGACTATATACTGACTGATGTACGAGTGAGAACAGTTATCCTCAAAATGCTCGTTGACACCCTTCATGGCCTATATAAATGCCATTACACGGCCCACATTACAAAGCCGGCAATAAGAAACAAATAATACATGAGCTGGAAGAGAATTTCAAAGTCGGATCGTCTCACAACTATTTGGTTCTTAAGCGAATTGTAGCACACTTGGTGTGAGGGTGATTTTTGTATACCTTTTTGTATGTTCAAATTTGACGAATCTAAACGATCTTGTTGATCTCAAAGACAATAAAGTATATTTATTTTTATTTTGTTCCGTTATTTGTGAAAAAAAAGGAACGAAAAAGTAAAGGATAAAAAAAGAAGAGATAAAAGTTTCTCATATGCCCATGTTACAGGGAGGTAGAAAGTGTCTAAGCCCAAATAACCAAAAAGTTACCAGAAGAAGTCACTTTCCTAAGCAATTGAAGATTCTCAAGGGATTTTGGAACCTCAACATCACTAAAAAGTTTCTCATATGCCATTGTTACAGGGCGGTAAAAAGTGTCTAAGCCCAAATAACCAAAAAGTTACCACAAGCTGCTCACACCTGCAATGTACTCGTATCTAACTAAAGCTTCAAGTAGGTAATGGTTCAAGTAGGTAGGTGGTAATTAGCGGAACCATCCTATAGACGAGAACAATATTCCAAACTGGAGTTTTGGAAATAAGACATCGCTGTTCGGCTTACTCTATTTCGGAAGTCAAGCATCCGGAAGCTGTTATTATAACATTATCTATTTATAGCACTTAAATTAAGGGCACGGTATTTGCCAAAGCTTAGCGTTCACATAAAAATCTTGCATCATTATAAAAAATATACAACATATCTACAAACAAAAGAAATCTGCGATAGACCCTTATTTTTATGATCACGAGTAACAGTACAAATTACAGTTGTAACACAAAGACAAGGAAAAAGGTCGCAAGATAGGTAACATGATGGTAAGGGTTAATTAAACATGTTTTTCGGATGGCGTCCAATTATAGTACGACAAACTCATTGCCATTGGTCGTATTAGCCAAAAGGGAGGCAGTAAACACCTGGGTTACTTTCAGTTAGCATTTGTTATTCTCTAATGCTGTGATCCTCAACAATTTGAAAAAGGCTCATCTTTAGGGCTGCTAAGATTTGACTTAGTTTGTTTTTGTTATAATTAAACACTTTTACACCCTACACTCAATCCTAATACAGAGTGATGATGTTAACTATTTAAGTGCACATAAAATAATAATAACAACTACTACTTTTCGATTGAATCACAATAATATATAAAGTTTTACTATGCGGCTGATAGGTTCAGCGGTGAAGTCTAACAAAAAAAATTAAAGCATGCTTTAACTCCAAACCTAATATTTATGCCTTTTCAATTTTATAGAACCTTATCTGATAGCATTTAAAACTACATATTTTGTTCACAGAAGGCACTTTTGCGATGGAGGCTGGTAGGTGAGGGCGCGCGGGGGGCGGCGCGCCCCGACCGCGCTCGCCCATGGCTGCTAACTTCCGACTCAGGTAAATTCATTGTTCACATAAACATTGTGTCGACATGTTCATATTTAAACTCTGTGAAAGTGCATCGGAACAGGCGTTTGTACCAGTTATCACAGTTATTAAAGCCAGTGGCTACGCATCCTACACATAATGACAAGAGACATTATCTAAAAATTATCGTTAGAAAACGATAAAAATTTTTGGGGTTTAAAAATTTGCTTATAGAAGCTTTGCACAAAGACCGTGTTTCTGTGTGACCCAAGCGTGTTGACGTTATTAAAAAAAACGCTACAATTTAAATAATTTTCATGACTTTGACCTGCATAAGGCTATTGATATCCCAGGTATAGTTTCAAAGAACTAAAAATATACTGATGCTGGGCAGAATAGGAACGTAACTCTGATCAGAGTCTTCTTACACCTTTGCCAGCACGGATAAGGCACGTTAAGCCATCATAGGGGAATAATTGGGCGGTCTGAAAACATCTAACAGCAGAACACCAGCTTCGGCAAACCCGCACTGAATTCCCGTCTTGGATTATGACCAGAATGGAGGCCCGTGGTCAGTAGTGGGCTAAGACATACAAAAATAATGCTCGCTGAAAACTTTAGTGCAATGTCCGGCAAAATATTGCGTTTTAATAATCATGTTGGGTAGTTCAAATTTGAATCCAGCTTGATTGGGCCTCGTTCAGGAAACTGCGCAATATCTTCTCGCCCCACATACGAAAGTCTTTCGACATGTGAGTGTTGACACCGATGACCTACGGTACTGACACGTGAAGATAAGGAAGGTATAATACGTGCCCTACAGTGAGAAAAAACTAAGGTCTGTTCCACTAAGGGTTTGCTTCTACTACGAAAAAGAGGCCAACTAGCGTCCCAGAGACAGTTCTGTCTTCTCTGACATACCAAGGTGGATACATACTCATACTATTCACAACGGACCCAAAGCAGATTGCCGCAGGCAATATAATAAAAATACTATGGCTTTAGTACACCACTACTATAAATAAATTACGAGTAGCAACATATTAATAAACTTGAAATATTCATGAAATAACAATATGGTATAAAAAATGTTTTATAATAATCCTATATATTAATTAGAAATATGGTTGGGGTGTCTTATTGGGTTCAGGTAGGACTATCCTAAATTACTATATTTAATATAAAAACCTATATTTAACATATATGTACCAGTAGAACACGTGGACGAAGTCGCAGGCGGCCGCTAGTCATGTATTAATGTTAAAACTATGTTTTGTATTTGTGTAATTATGTTTTTTGTAACTTTTTTAATACACCATACACAATATTCAGCAATGATAATTTAGCCTAACCTTTATTATTTTTCCTAACTATTACCGCCTAAACTTACGATTTCTTTTTCAAAGTGCTTCAAGTGGAAGTAGTTTTCCGTCTCTAATTCCTTTGGGAATAGAACTTCTAAAAATGCTTTCTTATTTGCCGCTTGCGTTGTTTAAACTTATATATTGTTTCTTATTTATAATTCATCTCTAACTCTTTTTCGTTTAATATGGAACGAGGGAGTCGTTTGGAGAATTTGCCAGTGTGAAGAATTTGTTTAAGTCAGTCATATTTAAGTCCTGTTATGTATTGGAGACTTTTTTTGAACGTTCCCAAAAAGTTTTGTAATCAATACAGAAAATAACAGTTTTATATTAACATAAATAATATGCAACTTTTTTACACTTGTGTTTTCGAAGAAGTTTATAGCCTAGCATATTTACATAAAAAGCTCGAATGTACTTTAGTTTTACAAAAAGAAAGTGTAAAGTGTCGATGCAGCACGTAGATGTTGCAACTAGGCCGACTCGCCGCTATCCACGCTGACGTCAAGTCCAATGTGCAAGATGTAGATTTGTGCAGGCGCTAAAACTCCATTTTTTATTTTTAAGATGTCTGGCAGACTGATTGACTGCCAGATACGTAGACTTGTAACATCTTATTCTTCTATTTCTTCTACAATGTTAGCTAACAGTACAAAGGTTTTCGATACTTAGGCTTTCGGCCTTCGTACAGAATACCACTTGTCTCGGTCCCAGCCGCCGCGGTAGATGCCCGAGACGTCGGTAGCCGCCAGACGACTCTCGGCCACCTTAGGCGCTGGCTTATGGGCGGCGAGTAATGGGTTAAATGGGTAACTCGCCGCCGCGCCCGTCGATAGGCGACAGGCCGCGTCTATGGCCCGCGGCCTCGGTACGTAGCAGGCTCAAAAGAAGGAACATGGATGGTTTTTAGTCAGTAGAAGACTGACACACCCTCCCGCTCCACCCACAGCGGGGGAAGCCTTCTGTGTAACCCTTTTATTCGTTATTATTACGAGATGAATTTGAATATCGTCAATAACTTATTTGAAGTTAATTTGTATAAATTTTTACACCTAACAAATATTAATAATTATCAAAATTTATTCATTTGACAACAATGGTCCAATTTTTAGTAAATTAAACAACTTAAAGACTAGTATTAGTAAAAACAATAATAATAATTAAAAAAAAAAACACAAATTCTACATAATTATAACCGTGGCTTTGATGCACTAATACAGACACAAATTGCCTAATAATTGGTGCATCAAACTTATTCACTAACATGTTCAAGATTCTGTTGGGACTAGATCTCATTCTGCTTAGAAGCCCGTCTTTTTGCAAATTATCGCGCTAAAAGCATCAAAAATAAAACTTTACTACTTTCTACTACTACTACTACTTTACTACTATTAGGTTTAAAAAATTGTAAAAGGCTTTTTATTTGCTACTAGAAGTAAAGTTTATATAATTATTTTGTACATTGCTGCATGACAGTTTATGTTTTGCAATTGTTGATGAGGACAATGAAGATAATTTCTGAAATTTTACCTCTAAATAGAATAGGGAAATGGAGAAAATATATAAAATATCGCACTCAGACAAAGTTAAATCCGTTTTCCTAGCTCGGACGAGGCAGAATGTCAACTGTTGCACAAATCTAATAAGCCGCCGCATCAGATACAGCTTTAGCAGTCTTCAGTAATTGTAAACAAGATCTTACAGAAATGACAGAAATTCAATTTAGTTTTCCTTATGTGTTATCAACAATTGCTTGACATATAATATTGAAAAATTGGTTCTCTTTTAAGTCTTTAATATGTGACTTGTTGTGTCTTTTGCGATTAATAATTTGGGACTTGGAGCAGTATTTCGGTGTTTGATTTTGATATGTAATCTTATAAGCCACTGCTTCAGATAAAGCTTTACCAATTTTCAGTAATTGTCAATAGGATATTACAGAAAAAAAAATAGTTTTCCTTGTCCCCATCACCAATTGTTTAATTATTAAAAATAAACAATAGTTTTTGATCTTAAGAATTTAATTTCTGACGTGTCTTTTGCGATTAATAATTTGGGAGTAATATTTCGGCGATGAATCGGAAATTCTCTCGACTAATATCAATTTTCTGCCTTACGCAAACAATTAGTTGCACGATTCTAATAAACCGCTGCATTAGATAACGCTTTAGCAATCTGCAGTAATTATCAACAAGAGCTCACAGTATTGGGATAAATTTAATCTCGTTTTCCTTACGTGCCACCAACAGTTGCTTGACACAAAATATTGAAAAATTGGTTGAAGCATTTCATTTATGACGTTTATTTGGGATTCGGAGTTTCTAGGAGAATTATTCCGTTAGTTAAACCTGCTTACTGCTCTTAAGGTCATGACTTTAATAATAACTTATATCATATTGCCTGCATAGACTTCATATTAAAGTGGTTTAGAAGCATACGGCTGCCAAGTGGTCGCCGCATCCTATAGATGCCTGCAATATCAGGGGGCTAGATGGTATCACCAACACGAAACGGTTTTACGCCCTTTTTGAAAAGCCCCGTACTGGATACACCCTATACATCTCTTGGAAAAACCTCACCTGAGTTTCCTGTTTGTCTGCTCTCCATTTAAAGGTTTATACACAGGTCCTACATATTACCAACTTATATTTTCAAATATATTCTATAATGCGAAAAATAAATTAGGAAGTTTGCATACATTTTCCTTGATTAAAAGTTAGTGTAGTAAGACTACCTACTACTACTACCTAGACAGGTAAGCAGACTCCGGGCCTGTAAGGGCTGAACGCTCGGATGATGATGAAGGAGTAGTTGTACTCGTTGTAGAGTGTACGTATATATTTGTATGTTTTTCTTAAAGATGGTTGGCGCACTGGGTGGTGAGCGCGGCCGCATGGGGCGTGCTGTGCGGCGCCGGAGTGGCGCACTCGCCGCCGCTCGCGCCGTCACTAGCGCCGCCCTGCCCCGCGCACTGCATCTGTCTCTCACAGTCGCAGGTTTGTTAAACTTGAAGCTAGGACAAAGTTTTACGGTTAATAATGGTGCTCTGTGTGTTGAACTCGGTTACTAGCGTAGTGATGAACTTGCTGCCTCTCGCGGCGTCACTTGCGCCGCCCTGCCCCGCGCACTGCATCTGTCTCTCACAGTCGCAGGTTTGTTAAACTAAGACGGAGCTTTACGTCTTCATACTAGCGCTCTGTGTGTTGAACTCGGTTACTAGCGTAGTGATGAAGTTGCTACCTCTCGCGTCGTCAATAGCGCCGCCCTGCGCCGCGCAATGCATCTGTCTCTCACAGTCGCAGGTTTGTTTAACTCAATACTAACCTTAAGTTTCATTACTAGCACACTGATTAGTAAGGTCAACTTATATGAAACCACAGGGACGAACGACGGGTTTTGCAATGTATCTGATGCCGCGTGTGACATACTCTCACACAGGTTTGTTAAATTCAACACTAAGTTAAGTCTCACGTTTCCATACTGGAGCAAATGGTGTCGAGCGCGTCATCTAGTAGCGAGCTCTTCGCTCTCGCACCATCACAGCGCCGCCCGGCCCCGCGCACTGCTTCTGTCTCCCACAGTCACAGGTTTGTTCAAGTTCACACTAAGTTTAGGTTTCACGAATAATTTCTTGCACCCTAGGTAGTGAAGCCAGCCTATACGAAACCCCGAAGACGATAATAGTAATGTGTCTGAAGCTGCCATAAATCTGCCTTTTCATAGATAAACATTATTGCTTTTCGTATAAAGATATTTATATAGTGGCTCTGTGTGATAACTGAAATTTAGCAAAAACTGGTTAGACAAGTGAGTAGACCCTGAGCCTTAAGCGTAAGTATAGGGTAGCCGGGATAGTGCAATAATGATGATTTAACTGACACCATAGCACAGTAACTGTGCCAAGAGGCCGCTAATGAGTTCCAAGAGCGAGAAGTAAAATATGATAACGATGGCCGGTGGCCATGATCAAATCATTAAACCCCTTTGTGTACGGTTCGTACACTTAGAAAAAGGGTTGGTGAATATAAAATTACTGATAAGAACTACTGAGAGTTTATTAGACGAAAACAATGAAAGAGAGCTAAAGACTAAATAGTCAGTGGTGTGAGTAAATACGTGTGATTGGAACGATGATTGTTCAAAAACTAAGTACAAAATAGATGAATAAAAGGAAATTAAAATTACGCCACGAATTCGACACATTTCCATTTTGTTTGTAAAAATTTGTAAAATCTAAATGATCCGGATAATCTCAAAGACTGATATTTGATATTTTACAGATAAGCATTCGAACGCATTGTTTTCTGATACATTGTTGAAACTCATAAGAAACTGCGTACTTAACTATTTTAGCTGCAATATGAATATATGTGGAAACCTACAAAAACATACTATAATACTGATAATTTAACTCAAATATGTTCAGTTTCAACAGCATAGTAACATGTAAATTTCGCTGCCAAAGCTGTGAATTACAACTAAAGTTAATAGGCCGGTGTGAACGGCCTAAGCTAGGAAGTTTTGCGGACAGCACTGCAGAGCGGTGCCGCCGTAATGAATGGTCTTTCAGCTGCTAGTGCACCAGCTCGCCACGCGAGGTCGCGCTCAACTTTGATGTACGAACCAACTTCGGACAGCTCTTATGACCGAAATTTTCTTATTAACATTAGTGCAATGTGTGTCAACTATGGTTGGAGTTGACGAATTATGTCCTTTTAGCATAGTTATAATTCAATTATCCTAATTAGATCTATCAATACTACATACTTCACATAAATAAAAATCTATTTGTCAAAATAAAAGCTGTATATGAAATGCATAATAAAAGTTAGTGTGATGGGCAGCAGCGTCATCCAGCGTACTGGCTTGAACTGAAAAAAAATACTTTAATAGATAATAACAAAAGGAAAACCGAGAGGGGAGTGTTGGGCTCATTGCGGTTGACGCGACTGCTAGCACTCCTACCCACTAAAAACCTTCCGACGACGCCCACCACTGTTGAAAAAGGGGCGGGGGCCAGTGCCAAGTTTCAAAGCTTCTGACATCCCGCCCGCGGCCAACGTCCCCCCAGATCAGAACCGGGAGTACCTCTTCAGAGAGGCACAGTGTAACGAGCCTACCCTACCTCCTTATGCGACCATGGAGTATGTGGCCGACTTCGCGGGGGACGGTTAGACGGTAGTAGCCTGGACGGAGGTCATCGCCTTCCACGCCGTCTCGCTGTCGATATGTAAAAAAACCTTTATTTACTCGATTCAAGCCGAAAGATTTAATTTAAAGAATTATTTTTCTGTCAGAATTATTCGAGGTTAATATTTTTGTTTGTGTTGCTGTACATGAAATAAGACTTGTAATAGAATGGGATTGACATATAATTATCTAATATTCCCAATCGGTCGTTCCCATTTGTCAGTTTGGTAATTTTACGGAAAATGCAGTTGTTTTGATGAGGACCGTAATTTTAGACCATATAACAAATTATTGCTGCCCGGAGCGGAATAGGCGAATATGCTAAATGTGGAAATGCAAAACTATAGATACGTTTAATATGTCAATCGGACCCCAAATTCGATGGAACTCTATTGGGGTTGTATATGATGATTTCATGAAGCAAATGTATTTGTTTGAAATTGATATTTGTTCTGGTCGATTATTTGTTGAGCTTAAGTTTTGAACGATTCAATCAAAATATAGCCGTTCGTCCGTCCGTGTGCCTCAATGCGGATATTTTGATAAGGATTAATTTTATTGACACGACAAACAGAGGCAATCTCGTTTCGTGACGCGGCAAAACTGATAATTTTTGGGGATTCGCTTTTGGTATTTGTTACAAAATAAACATGATATATCAATTGGGTTATTAACGCATTTAAAAAAATGTATTTGTTCGTTATGCCGAAAACACCCAAATAAAACCTGGTCCATGGTATTTAAGTAGCTAGAACGTTGTGTAACAACTAAGTGAAGACAAATGATGATTGTAATTTAAGTACCTATAAAAAAATAATAATTATTATAAATATATTTATACCCAATTCATAATTTTAAAGAACCCAGCCAGTTCTTCTTATGGAGCGGTGGCTCGGAACTGGCACTTACACTTAAATATATTTTGTTTTTTAATTGTTTTGTTGCATGTAAGTAAATCTAAGCTTTGTAATAATAAAAAAAAATGAAATTGAATACAAAAATTGTTTATGAAATAAAAAAAGTATAATTTTGAAGTAACTAAAAGTAGAATAGCCTAACGGATACTTATTATTGTTAGTTATGCTAATATTGTTAACAAACTGCTTTTGCAGTTTGACAAAATATGCCCATTTGGTGAATAAATAAAGATTTTACCTTCAAGGTAAAATCTTTATTGTCTTTGTGGAAATTATTAAGTAGAGCTTGCATTCTTTGACTTTCTTACTTTATTATTATCCAAGCGTGATATTTCAAGTCATTAAAACTTCTGCTATTTATCGATAGATGGAAAAACTATAAAGTATCACCGCTGTGCCGGTCGGAGTGGGGGGTGTTAGGTTCTTTTTTCGTTACGGAATTTCTGGAATCGGTCTCCACGCTCAAGGCCCGTGATAGGAGCTATGCAATAGCTTAAAAGTATTATGTTTGTTACAGGTGGTATGCAACAGCGCATCGCTGCGCGGCGTGCCGTCGGCGCTCAGCGCGTCGGTGACGCAGCTGTCGCTGTCGCGCGCCGACTTGCGAGTGCTGCGCTCGGACGCGTTCGCGCACCTCCGCCAGCTGCGCCGCCTCGTGCTCGACACCTGCAACCTCACGCGCATCCGCCCCTTCGCCTTCCGCGGCCTGCCCCGCCTCCGCGAGCTCCACATTCAACATACTCCGCTCGCCACTGTCGACGCCTTCGCCTTCGCCGCCCTTCAAAACATAACCTCAATCGTCCTGACCCATAACAGAATAGCCCAAATCGAAGGTTACGCTTTCGCCGGCACCAACTTTATCAAACTCATTTCTCTCCGCAATAATCCTCTGAAACGAATTTTAGCTCACGCCTTCTCAGGATTGAATGATGTCACTCAGATAGAGTTGCCTTCGGGAATCAAGTCGATAGAACCTCAAGCATTTACTGGACTCGAAGGTATCGGAACGTTGGAGTTGGCGTACATGGATTTACCGGCCCTCGTTCAAGATACATTTCGAGGGTTGGTAAGAGTCGGGCGACTAGCTTTACGCGAATCAGACCTAGGAATCATACGAGTGGGTGCATTCGATGGTCTACAAAAAGTTGATGTATTAGAAATATGCAACAACAAGATCGACGGAGTGGAAGAGCTGGGCTTGGTGCAAAATAACAGCGTTCGCACATTTAAATTGACCGGCAATCACATGCTGGAGTCACCGGAGGCAGTAGAGCTGGAGGTGGAAAACATTGTTATTAGTGGCAATCATTTGCCTTGCGAATGCGGGCGGGATCCTTTAGCGAACCCATTGGCATTGACTCCAGACTTTGCGGAGGAAAATTTTTGTATATCGCCTTTGAAAGTTCGTGGACGTAGCTTGGCGAGTGCAGCCAGTGCGGGCGCGGCGTGCCGCGGCGAGTCGGGAGGAAGCGCGCGCGCGCGGGCCGCCGCCGGCGCGGGCGCACTACTGGGCGACGCGCTCGCGCCGCCTAACTTAGCGCTCACAGTAACCGCCCTCGCTTTCTTTGTGGGTAGTTAGCCGCCCTCGTTGTTCAATTATTGTGTATCCGTTTGTAAATATTGTAATATAAGTAAAGTATAATGCGAAATTTTACATTGAAAAGGTCCGTTCATTGAGTATACGTTGGACCATGAATAAAATTTGCCTTTCGAAAATAGTGTTTTTTTGTGTTTTAATCCTTTAACTCACTTATACAAATTTCATTAAAGTTGTGTGATAATATAACTAAAACAAACATATATATATCTAAAAATCAACTCCTACAAATGATTTAAAAATACTTAGTAAATATTATTAAATCGACATACGTTTTAGACCAAAGAATAGCAGATCAAGCTCGAAGATTAATGGTGGAATAAAAATAGGCTTTTATCTGTATTTCTAGTCAATTAGCAGACGACATCAGATAGGAGCTGAGTAATGCTCCGGCGGGGAGGGTGCAGACGAGCCGTCCGCCGGCGAGAAATATCGCCCCGATCCGACGATAAACCGGAACAACGGAACCTCAATGGAAACAGAGCCACTGATAAGTTACTCTAAAACCCGTGAAATCGTGACTAGAAACTCGTTCGATTGCGGCTATTGTGTATCCGTCCACGTATCTGAACTGAATTTAAAGCTAGTATAAGCGCAATTAATTTCACAATGTAAAATGTTTTCGAGATAAACACAATAGGCAGATAATTGGCACGTAAGCAACGTATTTAAGCGAGTGTTTAAAAGGTAATAAGTATAAAACCGAAGGGTATTAAGGCGTGTCCCGTATACAAAGGTATTGTTACTGTTACCATTGTGCTTCACAACTTGGATAAAACATGCGACGCTATACATTGAATACCATATGTCTTAAAATTTGTGAAATAGCTTTGAGACTTATTCTATTTTTATGAAATAGCTTTGAGACTTGTTAACAAAAAACATAATTATGTATATTGAGTATTGCTTATGTTGTCCCTATTTTCAAATATATTTAGTTTGGCAGATACTAAAATAGTATAGTACCCTGATATTAAATGGAAACTACGGGCTGTTCAATTAGGAATACAACTATAAAGTTGTAGGTATACTACGGGCTGTTGTAAGTTGTATTCCTAATTGAACAGCCCATAGTTTCCATTTAATATCGGGGTACTATACTATACTATTATAGTATCTGCTTATTTATATACGCTCAATGTCACAGCGCCATCAAAAAAATTTTTTTTTATGAAATGTTGAGAGCGATTATATTATTTAGAGTGCTGACAGTATTCAGTTATATCCGATAACGATATGCTTAAAAAAATTTACCTACTTTAGAAGATTTACAAGTTATTACAAAATATTTACATAACATATATTTTCTATTGTTTGCAGATACTTTGTGTCAGATAATTTTACATTATCTAAACACTGAATTATTTGACCGATGATTTTAACACGCTGATGGACACCACTACTGTACCGATTGTTACTCCTTGTTTCTACTTTTTATCATACATTACCTATAGTCGTAGTGTCACAACACATAGTAAAATATATATGTAATCTTAGAATAATTACACCTAGAAGCCCAGTACGCGTCGTCAAAGTGAGGCAACTCAAACCTAGCCATTTTGGCTAAGTTCGTTACGCGGCCCGTCAGTGCTCAAGGTTGTGTCGTATTTAAAATTACTCCTGATATTTTTATTAAAAATGACGGTTTGCGCTATGAACGAATATCACAATACGTCGGAAAAGCACAAGAAACATATTAACATAACATTACACGGGTAAATTATGTGTTTGAACATAAATTACACAGTGAAACATTTATTAAAATCAAAAAAAAAAATTCAATATTTGTTACGTGACAGTTAATGAAAATGTTGCCATTAAAGGGAAAAAAAATCTCCGAAATTTTGTTGTAAGTGAAACACGTCTCAATTAGACAATAATTAAATGTTATTTGACAAATATCTGCTACTACCTTCCGCCCGCGACTTTGTTCGCGTGGAATAATTTCTTTAATATATGATAACACAAAAATCTTTATTTTTTCATTGATTGATTGATTTCAATTGATATGGCATAAATCACATCTTAAAAGGTGTAATAGTTTTATTCGATTCTGGTCTATCTACATAAAACAGTTGACTAACTGTAACAATTTAAGAGTTTCATAGCTCTAAATATCTTAAATAAATAATTAGTGAAAAATTATTCACCCCAAGCAGGATAAATATATATACATTTTGAATGAATGCAATAAATAGCTAAGCTAAAATCGTATAAAAGTTTCAACTTCCGTACTTTTAGGGAAAATTGAATGAAATGACAACATGATTTTTTGTGCTGTTGCGTTTCATCGAGCGTAAATACAAGTATCTTACGCACACATAGATTTTTTTCTTGCCTCGCTTTTGAAAGACCGCTTTGGAGGGAACTATCGTTCTAGGTGTTATTATTCTAAGTATGTAATACGACAGTACGTCTATAGACGTTTACGTTAAATAAATATTTTGGAAATTTCTACGGCATGCTGTAGTGTCATCACTACAGCATGCCTTTCCTAATATTTTCATGAAAAATCGATCATCTTAGGGCGTACTGACTTTGACTTAACCTAAACTCTTACGTTGAGAGGCGTACTGTCGTATCACTTATGAAGTTTGTGGGCAGCACTGTCCATTAATGCGTCGATTTAGCGTACCCACGAATATTTGTTATTTGGATCAAATGATATTACTGTGTAGTATAGTGATTTCGACGTTAGGGAGATAATAGAAAAGGGGTTAATATTTGATTAACGTGTCGGCGAGTTTATTCATTATGGACGACGAAGCGGGGACGACACTGACGCGGCCATCGCAGATTTACACATGTTGGAACAGCGTCACGGCTCATTTGTACTTATCGATCCACTCACTCAAAGCACTCCCCAGCGCTGAGATAATTCATCCCCTCTCCAAATTAAGTACGCCGCTTTCATTAAACAATCCATCTACCTCCTGCTTATTGGACGGCTGAATCCTACAATAATGGTAAACTCGATAGCTCTCACGATTGCAAACCAACAATCGGCTTTACGAATTTTACGGCTCACTTTCAATTATTTACGCATCAAAATGATTTTCCGTCCCATTTCACCAAATCCCTCCCGTAATGCCATTGTGAATAATGAAAAGAAAAAGTTTTCGGTTAAAATCTTTTGTTGGCTCTAGATACACAATGTTTGAAGTTTCTGTCGTCGAGTTTTGTTTGTTTCCTTTTGGAATATATAATTGTTATAATGAGCATTCTGGAGCGTGTGAAGTATTGATTTTAGCGTGGTTGTAATTGGAAGATATCATGACTGTTGATTGGTTACCTCAGGGTTATTAGTGAACGGCGTCGGGCGGCGATATCGAATCTCCTAATGACCGCCGGCTCCACCTGCGGATGACAGCTGCGAATCGGAAAAAAGAAAGCCCGCTTGAGAAAAATGTGACAGCAATGACAATTTGTTTCTACAAAAAAAATTTTAAACAGAATTTAATGGAAGGCCTCTTGCTGCCATTACACGTATAAATGAAATAAGAACTTTAATATTAATAAACTTGTACTATGGAAGCGCTCTTACCATCGTCGTGAGTACGATTCCAGGTGATCACAATCGTTCACCGAAGTAGGTCAATAAGTCAATCTTGGGATGGGTGACTCTTTGTGGTATGTCATAGCGCTCACGTGCTTCGAAAGGTTCGTTAATACCAAGTTATTTGTTTTCACTTTATGTGATACCAAGACGCTATTCTCCTGCTCTATAAATCCGCAAAGGGTTCGAGTGGTAGGGCATGTGTATCACGTGTGTAGCAGGTGTGTGCTGGTCCAGTTCAATTTTCTTGGTTGGTGAGATGTGGCTTGTGTCCAGTAGCGGGACATCAATGAGTTTAGATGATAAATCTTCTTCTGGTCTACTGAAGCGCTGGTGTGATCTTATTCTAGTGTAAAAAAACTAGAATAAGATCACACAGGCGCTTTAGCGCCCCCTTCATTTAGTTTGAAGGGTCCAGAAGACGTCGCAATGAATGGTAGATTTATTATGAAATAAGCTTGCTGTCCAAATGAAAATGAGATAACCCTAATAAGATAAAATTGGGAACAATGAAGCTTGTCAAAAATATAAAGATAAGACATTTTATTTTTTTAAAAGTCATGGAAAATATATGGACGCGTGAATCGCACGCAAAGCACGTTCTTTTCCAAAATACGTTTGTGAACTAGAAAGAAAGAAAAAAATTATGCAATACACCAAAAATACTTACCATTATTTTATAAAATACAAGACTAAGTACTGAAATGGTACCCACTCAGCAAAAAGTAGAACAATCAATGAATGTCACGACGTTGTACTTCTATGGGTACCCATTTTTACAACTAATAACTAAAGATACATAAGAATGAAAAAATATTCAAATAATTTCATATTAACTAAAATGCATGTACATTTTTACTTATGTATCATACCCAACAAAGTCACAGAACAGCAGATCATAACATATGAAGCTGTTAAATGAATTGAAATAGTCTAATCCATCCGTTTCAAAGTCAGCTAAAAGCTATATCTATACTAATATTATAAAGAGGAAAGATTTGTTTGTTTGTTTGTAATGAATAGGCTCCGAAACTACTGGACCGATTTCAAAAATTCTTTCACCTTTAGAAAGCTACATTATCCCCGAGTAACATAGGCTATATTATATTTTTAAAAAAATTAGGGATCCTTACTAAAAATCCAATAATGTAACCCAAGGTGTAAAAAAATGACCTGAAAAATTCCTTACGTAGCATGCGCAGCGAAAACTATTGATGATAGAACAAAATTATGTACTACGACTTTGCAGAACTCATCATTATCTACAAAAAGTGTCGCGACAGCATATGTCTAAATATTATAGTTACGTCACAGTAAGCGGTTTTTTATTCTAAAAAAATAATTTATATGCCGCCGCTTGAAAAGGCTCTATATTTGTACCTTGGTAATAATCCTTATCAAAAAAAATTACTTTATATTCAAGACGGCTTCAATACCTTTTTATAACTTTTTGAATTATTCAATTCGGACATTTCATTTGGAAGATATCACGAGTTTAAAAATGCAAGTATTAGAAAAAAGTCGCGTGGTTGTCGCTCACCGCGCTCAGCTAGCCAGCATGCGATGTAGGCTCACTGGGGTACGGGGGGGGGGAGTCAATGTAATAATATTATAAACAGGAAAGATTTGTATTTTTGTATGTAACGAATAAACTCAAAAAGTACTGGACCGATTTAAATATTTTTTCATTTTCATTAGAAAGCTACATTATTAGTGAGTAACATAGGCAAAATTTTAATTTGTAAAAAAATAGGGTTTCGTAAGATATATGGGTTTTTCGGACACAAAGTGTAAAAAATCCAACAGGACAGTTACTCATTTTGCGTTACGCAGCCTAAACTATAAAATAAATAAATAAATATTCTTTTACATTAGATAAAACCACAAAATGTGCTAATTAATTGTAGATCTTATAAATATCTACTAAAAAGTCCGCGACACACTATACCTATCTATGTCGAGTGAGGCATAACAACCATTTTTTTATTGTACTACATTTAAACGCATTTAATTTACTTATGATATTAATCCTTATCAAAATAATCTATTTCATCACTAAGTGCAGTTTATGTAGATAATATTTAGTCTTTGAATGATCAAAATTTGACGTTTGGTTTTGAAGTTATGGCGAAATTAAATTATTACGATTTCTGCTGCACGGCGCCCTATCACGGGTCGAGGCTCCCGGCCATCAGTTTATTTTGCTACCTGAAAATAATTTTACGTCAAATGTTGTTTATAGAGAAGCTTTACAATAATCGCTTTAGTTATCTATCAAATCAAAACAACGGGTTGCACTCCGGGCCGGTAGGAGTGAAAAATTAGTATTAATTACATTTAAATATTTTCATCATTAACAACTTTAACATCCACATAAAGACAATCTATGCAGCCTGCGGATAATGACTGCGTCGTCGTAGTGTCGGTGTCTGTGAATTGACCTGGGAATCATTTTGCTGACCGTGTCTTTTCTGGGCAGGCATTTTGTAGCGGTAACCGACATCCACGCGGGCGGAGCCGCGGGCGACCGCTAGTTTCTTTATAATTGCAAAGCAGGTTGAGCTAACTTTCCCGGATATAGCAACCATATAGGGATTACATAGCTATCGAGCGTCAAGCTTAACTGAAAATTGTTTTATGTAGTAGTTCGATGCTAATATAGTCCTAAATAATATTGCTTGGAGGTATTTATAAACACATGCATAATTTATTAGTAGTACCTTTGTAAAGATTCAAACTATTCACGCATGTTGTATAATTATTGTTGTACAGAGTATTCATGTTTTGATATTTTTTATTATTGAAAATTAGTTAAAACCTTTATGTGTGTAATCCCACTGTGAAGAGCGCTCATTTTGTATTTTTACTATTATGAAACGCAATCCAAAAATGCAATTGTACGATCCTTGCGTAGGTGTTGCAATTTAAAAAAAACTAGTTTATTTGAACAATGCTCTAGCGCTTGACGCAAAGGAGGTTTACGTAGGGTCAGACAATTGAAACCTTAAAAATATTTGGTGAATACTCACTCACCTTCTTATAATGTGAAAGAAGGAGCTTCTTATAGTTGTATTAATGATGTATAAGTATCTTATCTATGTTACACACTGATAAACCCTGGAAGTTTTCTGTGTGAGAAGAAATTTATTTTATTTTATTTTGGTCAATAATTTAGAATAATCCCGGTAAACGGCAATAGGCTCGCTACCTATTACGTGATATTACGACTGCCGGGGAAACAGGCTTGATATTATGTATGTCTGCAATATGAATATACAACTCCCAGAAAATGTTTTGTTGTGTGGTACTATAGCATATACTAGAGACTGGTATATGCTATTCGAATTTCGTGCATCATTCTGTTAGCCACTATGTGTCATGCGCGTTTTAGTAAAAGCCATTACAAGATTTTTGCGACGCGAATGTTTTACAGAAACCACAACGCGTGTGACCTGTTTTTTCGCATACCTAATGAGCGTACTCGTTCTGGTAAATAAATCATATTTTATGAATACCGTTTTAATATATCTTGGCAAAAGTATTTTTAAAACAATTAATTTACACCATTACTGTAGGTACGCTTTAATGGAAATAATTAGACTTGAGGTGGATCTTGGCATATTTTTATCACAGGTATACTCTCACCAACCAAGGTCTCACTTTACCCCGAGAACTAGTACGGATTGCTGGAGGCAGTTAAATGACATCCCGTTGTTAGATTTTTCTTGCTGCCTTACAGGGGCTCTAATTTGGCTATCACTATAGTATATGCCCATACACATGGCTGAATTGGTTGGATCTAATACAAATTAAGTTGGACAGTAGCTGTGTGTTTGTTAGTTTTTTTAAATTAAATTTTATATATTCTCTTATTAACTTTTGTGTATTTCTCATAATTCTATAGTAATACTTTTGCGTTAAAATTTGTACTTTTTTCTTTATTTTTAACAAATTTTTATATATTCTCATGTTTACTTTTATTATGGTTATATAGGATTCTTATGTGTTTTAAATTGTTTTTAATAGAAGTGCTCGGAAAAACCTGTTCGTTTTTGTTGTACTGTTTTTACTTAAACTTATATTATATATTAATTTTAAAAAGATATATATGATAGTTGTCTACAGTGATTAATAGCTAAGCTTGCCTTTCAAAGAACAGAAGCACTCGATATTAAATGCCACACAAACAGTAACCCTACCAAAAACTGACTACCGTAAAGTCTGACTGATTCCGGTGATCGTTCTGACGAACTATTGTAGTAAAGCTATGAAATCTATCCAACCAAATACATAAACGAAATAACCGACTAAATTAGTATAATTTTAGTTAGTTAATACTTTAAGATGAACATT
The DNA here is from genome assembly GCA_949126915.1 of Musotima nitidalis. Lineage (NCBI taxonomy): Eukaryota > Metazoa > Arthropoda > Insecta > Lepidoptera > Crambidae > Musotima > Musotima nitidalis. The sequence continues at coordinate 9,706,942 of OX421418.1, read as the reverse complement.
AGACGGTTCAGAAACTTGTTGGTGTCGGAACAGGTTAGAACTACCTCAGTTAGGTGAACTAGTTTACTAATAAAGTTCTGCCTGAATATGACTAATGGTCGGAAGATAAATTATCCAACGTGAGTGACGTGGCAGTGCTTCTTGTCAGTTATTTCGTATAATTATTTTAGATAATATAACTGGTTGGTTATATAGTGCTCACATATATTGCTTGTTGAACAAAAGTTTCTATTAATAGTCCTGCAAAAATATATGTAACATATAAATCTTATATGTCGAAACATAACACATTTGATTTTTTCCTAATTATTAAATAATAAAATTACAATCACTATGGTTTTACAATTCCATGAATATAAAATAAAATGTACTTTATTGTCTATAAGATCATTAGGATTATTTAGATTCGTTAAATTTTTACAAACAAAATGGAAACACAATAAAAAATTTAACAACAATAAAAGAGATCTTGGCGGTACCAATTTCAAGAAATAGAAAAAAAAGCAAATGGCTTCTTTGTCAGAAGTTGTCGAGGCATGCATTTTGAAAGTAAATTATAAAAATAATATACTTAATGGGTATAATAAATCAAGTGTTTATAATAATTCGAGTATACCTTATACTGACATAATTCATTCAAATCAATTATGAATTGTCATATTAGACAATACATGGATGATAAATATAATAAGGTCTACATGTGACGCCTTGCAAGAGCATATCAATTAAGGAAAAATAACTAAGAGCATTCTTAGCTTATTCATATAACATAGTTTGCTTGTTAAACTAATGCTTTTGCAGCAGTTAATTCGAGGGTCAGATAATTTTGCAATATTTAGTGAATCCTGAATCCTGTTCTTTGTCATCAGCGTTTTGTTACTCTATTTACAACCTACGTGATCAACAGACGAGGCTTTGGCAATATATAAGTTCCCGGTAAGCGGCAATAGGCTCGCCACCTATTACGTGGAGCAATAATACAAGTGGGAATGTGTGGGCTATAATGCCTACCTCTTCGGCAAAACAGGTGTATGTATAAATTTTAAAAATTTAAGTTATGATTTTTATAGACGCTTGGAATTAAAGTGCAACAAAGACAAGTATACAATCATCTAAGCTCAATGTATACAATTATTATTTCATATTAGTATAATTTATAATCAATATAAAGTTATAAATATACAGTGCAAATATACAATTATTTAAGCGATATTATATATAGTATATTGTTATAATTTATAATCATTATTAAATATCATAAAAATACAAGTATACAACGCAAATATACAAACATCAAAGGAACATACAAAGAGGTCAGTCTTAGTGTGGGTGTCAATTCAGACAAGGCGAAAAAATGGTTAAGCACTTTCGTAGTTAATTATCAATCTAATTTATTCGTGCAGAGCTAGAAATAGTATGCATTAATATATCCACTGGATTTGATTTTCCTTTTGCATACTATTTTCAGCTTCGAGCGAATGGGTTTAATTACGTTTTTTATTACTACATAAAAGTGCTCGAGTTTTTTTGCGCCTGATCTAAATTGGCATAACTCAGGGTAGACGTTCCTAGTAACTTTCTTTTGAAGTTAAAATCAAACATATATCTATTAAATTTTTTACTGATAAAGTCGACAACATTTATTCAAGTTTGGCTCAATAGAGACTTATGAAAGTCAAAGATGTTATTATTATTAAAACTTTTACCTATAGGTAAGTATGCTTAAGGCGCTTGTATTATATGTGGGCTCACGTCTGAAGACCGTTGACGAGGTTTGTACTCTGCGCCCACTTTTGTGGTCTACGTATATACTGAACCAAAACTACGATAGGCAATGTCTACCTTAAAATTAAAACAAATTAAACGTGAATACTAATAAAAACTATTTTATCGACCAACTACGAATATTTAATAATTAAACAGTCTTCTATAGAAATTAAATTATCTGAAGACGTTCCGGGCCAATGGCGTCCGTTTGAAAAGCCTGTCGTGGACAAGTGGCCCTGATAAATTTAAATTAAAGTACTCTATTTAAGGCAAAACGAAACGACAAAAAGGCAGGTTTTCATTATATTATATTATATTGAAACAGAACGTATGTTAAAAATTAACAAATGAGCTTTTGCACTCGTTCATGTACTTACAAACACTTTTACACACTCACACACACATACACACACACACACACACACACACACACATACATTATAATTCTTATTTTTGTATTTTTCAAATAATGTAATTAAGTAGAATACCTTACTTGTATTCCGTTTCGGCAATAAATGTTATGTTCATCGTATATTTTCCCCACAGGTCAGGCTCAGCCTAGTGTGGGGACTAGCAATTGTACATTGTTAAATTGTTAAAATGGAAATAAATATATCTTATCTTATCTTATCTTATCTTATCTTATCATTAAAAGTTGTGATGAATAAATTATGTGCCGTGATGTCGTTTTAGCGTTGGCCTTCATTTTGATTTCTCATCGTGAATGCGATTAAAAGTTTTCGTTTAGAGACGAGTTTTGGCAACTATTTGAAAATTTACTTGGCTACTAGTACTACTTTTATTGTTGCTAGCTTATGGATTTATTATAAAAAAAATATATGTTAAGCACCACGTTGATTCGATGAGGATTAACAGATACGTAATTATGTTTTATTAAAGCAGCAAGTAGGCTTCTGACTACACTTAATGATTAAACACTAAGATGCAATATAACGCTCGAAATGCAGGCACTCGTCTACGAGAAAGAAATATTTCTTGTAAATGTGTAGAGTTACCACCACTTCTCAACCTTCTTAGGTTTAAAAGAGTTACTCATTAAAAGCCCTTTTTATGCTGATGACCACGTTTTGCCTATAATTTCGATTCTTTTTTAAGTAAACGTTATTAAGATCTGTTGTAAAATTTTGATCGTTAATGAAAATACATAAATTGATTAGGGATGGAAAATATAATAGAAACATTATATTTTTAATATCATTAAATTAATTTAATCATAATTAATAAATATTTTCTAACAAGTACACCAATTATTTAGTTCCAAGATAAGTATCATTAAGAACTTGTGTTATGGATACTAAACAACGGATAAACATACTTATATACTTTTTTTTTTGTAAATACATATTAGGTCGGGGAAAAAGTCTTTTCGCATAACGTAGGTATAAACTTATTATAAAATTTTTTTGACTGTACTATTTGTGTCTGGCTGGTTTTGGTAACATTAAAAAGGTTCCATTATAAAGAAAAGAAAAAAATAAAAAAAAGTTGTTTCCCGCTATTTTTCATTTGTTTTTCTCTCCGTAAAAATGAGTGAATCTAATGAAGAAATTCGATACATTTTAAAATTTTATTATAAAAAAGGCAAAAATGCAACTCAAGCAGTGAAAAAAATTTGTGATGTTTATGGACCTGATGCAGTGTCAGTAAGAGTAGCACAAATTTGGTTCAAACGTTTTCAGTCCGGAAATTTTGATGTTAAAGATGCACCTCGCTCTGGTCGCCCTGTTACGAATAAAATGGACGCCATTTTTGAAAGAGTGGAGCAAGATCGGCATATTAGTAGTTACGATGTAGCTGAAGAACTGGGAATTGACCACAAAACAGTTTTGACCCATTTGAAGAAAGCTGGTTATACAAAAAAGCTCGATATTTGGGTGCCACACGAGCTCACTCAAAGAAACTTAATGAACCGTGTACTCATTTGCGATTCATTATTGAGACGTAATGAAACCGAGCCGTTTTTGAAGAGATTGATAACTGGCGATGAAAAGTGGATCACGTACGACAAGAACGTGCGAAAAAGGTCGTGGTCGAAAGTTGGCCAGGCTTCACAGACTGTGGCCAAACCTGGCCTAACACGAAATAAGGTGATGCTGTGTGTATGGTGGGATTGGAAGGGCATTGTTTATTATGAGCTTTTACCGCCCGGCAAAACCATCGATTCTGATCTTTACTGCCAGCAACTGATGAGATTAAAGGAAGCAGTCGAGAGAAAACGGCCGGAATTGATCAACAGGAAGGGTGTGGTCTTTCATCACGATAACGCTAGACCACACACATCTTTAGCCACTCAGCAAAAATGAAGAGAGTTCGACTGGGAGGTCCTAGTGCATCCACCATATAGCCCTGACCTTGCGCCTTCAGATTTTCACCTGTTTCGGTCTCTGCAGAATTCTTTAGGTTCTGTAAGGTTGACCTCAAGAGAGGACTGCCAAAACTATTTGTCCCGTTTTTTTGATCAGAAGTCCCAAAGTTTCTACAGTAACGGGATAATGTCTCTGCCCACAAAATGGCAGAAAGTTATTCAACAAAACGGTACATATATATTGTAAATAAATGTAAATAAACTTTGAAAAAAATGTCTTGACTTTTCATACAAAAATACGAAAAGACTTTTTCCCCAACCTATTACTTAATATACATAGGAAAACACCCAGACCAGAACAAATATACATGTTCATGCACACAAAGATTTGTCCTGTGCGGGAATCGAACCCACGACCTCTGGAGTGAAGTGTAGGTATACTGACCTCCACGCGGTCGTCGAAATGTTGGAAACATAATGAGCAGGGCTTTTCACACCTTTAGTAATAGTCAGAAAGTGTCCCAAAAATTATATTTGACTGTTCGTAGAACTACTGTATGAAACAAAATTTTGGCTATAGCACAAGAATAAGCGTAAAGGAACCTAAAATTAAGGGATTAGCATAGAAATGTAGTGAAAATGGAGGATAAAAAATGGTATGCGTATATGGTTCGGTCATATTGAGAGGATGATTTAATGAGTGAAGCTACTAAGAGTGTGAGAGGACCTATGAATCTCGAGGCGCTGGCGAACATAAAAGATCCCGATAAGCGGCAATAGGCTCGCCACTTATTACGTGAGATTAGCATTATTTTTGGCATAATGTGGACGTATAATATTTCCTCTGCCTACCCCTTCGGGAAAATATGCGTTATAGTGTGTATGTGTAAGTATGTATTATAATATACCATTTCAAACCTATTCATTAATTTCACCCAAATTCAATTATAACACATCATATAAATGTTGGTTTACTCGGCACTCGTTGTCCTTCACATGTTAAAATTATTTAATGTACTTTTTATGTAATGACTTTTGGTGCCAGAATAAATTTAAAAAAAAAAAACTCTTAGATCGTTCGATTGTTTAGTGCTCGTACCTCAGCGAGGGCTTTTAAAATAATGTTTAAGCCGTCGCTGAGGTACGCGCGGCAAGCTATATAACTCACAAATCTTGCTATAATTGACATGAATGATTGTGAATAATAATTCTTGTCACAAATATAGGATATTATCGTATGTCGTTAGATGACAGGTTCTTGATTAATCTGCAAACTAAACTAGTAGGTGCAGTCATGCAATGTTCGATGCAGACACACAAGAGGCCATTGATTAAGGTAAGTGAATGCGAGCGGACCAGAGAGCCTTCTCTAATTTAACGAAATCGAAACTTCGTTATATCTATCTCTTTCACTCTCTGGGTATATCATTATCGAGTGAAAGGGATGGGTATGACGAAGCATGCGGGCGGATTTTCCACATATACGAAGTGTTGGTAGTTACTGTTTTAATTTTATCATTCTTTCATACCAGCTACTGAACATCGGCTCGCCCGCGTGACCTTTATTTTTATATACACCCGTATCCGTTCGTAAAGATCCCCAATTCAAAATAATTAATAATGTAGCCTATTTTACTTACAAAAAGGAGACGGTTATGACGTGTAAGTGAGTGAAAACCAATCATTCAATAATATAAATATCATGTACAATCATATTTTTCTCAAATTAATTCACGGCCTAGCAGTGCAGTGTTGTTTGATCTTTTTCAGAGTGACCTTTATTTTTATATACATGGATGCATTGTAAAGATGCCTAATTTAAATCGATTAGCCTATGGTATTCACAACAACCGATATGGCGTAAAGGTCAGTATAATGCACTCCGCTTAATGTGTATGAACATAAACATTTGTTCTGGTATGGGTATATTAATTTTGTATTTACAAAAGAGAAAGTATTTATGTATGTTTTTACGTTATTTGGTATCCATAACACAAGTTCTTAATGATACTTATCTTGGAAATAATTGGTGTAACAGTTAGAAATAATTTGGCTTTCTCGCTTACTGTACCATCGATATGGCGTCCACGTCACAGCATACCTGCATTATGTTCCTAAGGGGGTGGTTTAGAGCCCCACACAAAACGAAACTTTGTGCCAAAGTCAAAATCATTTTATTTATGTTTGGCTCTATAGAGCTCCTATGAAAGTCAAAACTTAAAAACTGGCGCGCTTATTCACTGCGGGGAGCCCGATCATAAAAGAACGGGCAAGAAAGTCGTCAAGGTTAATTTTTTCTCTCGCCAGTTACAAGAAAATGTGTAAAATTTGTAACCGTAACACACGTTTTTAATAATAATTATTTTGGAACTAAATAGGTGGCGTGATTGTAACAGAATTATTTGCTTATTTCCATTACTGATTGAGTATTTATTTATTGTATGAATATCAAAGGAAAAAGAAGAAAAACTCAACTTTTAAACTATTACAAACTATCTAAACATATATACTCTTTGGTAACTCTATTAATTAAATAAAACTACACAGAATAGTTTTCTCTTAAATAAACCGAAAAAATATGTTAGTACAATTAACATATTTTTTCTCATACAGTTTCATATACAAATCGGAATACCTTTTATTTGATGTGAATACGTATTATTATTCGTTATTTATTGTCGTATCACGTACATTCACGGCGATATTTGGTTTTACCGACAGAATAATAGTAGCTACGCTAGCTATAGTAGTTACGAATGGAAACAATGGCGCATTTAAATCACGCAAAGATAAACAAATGTCAGATTGGTCAAAATCACAAAATTGTAACTAAATAAAAAAATGTGCTCTCGAATGACGCAATACACAAAAATCTTTGGGGTTATAAATTCTCCACCAAAATACAATCATCGATTTCTGCACTTTGAAAGCCTTATAGAAAGGAACATTAAATATAATGTAACAAGGAGTAAAGTAAAATCCGACAACAGAACAGAAAAAGGTGACAATTTTAAAAGACAGTTGCTTTTGTGTATTTATTTCAGGGATGCCGAAAAATTATCTGATCTTTATTTTTATTGGAAGTAACTTATTGAATAGCAGGGTGCCGTTATTGGAATAGCTATTATTTCGATTCTTTTACTTTATTTTATTCAATCTGGAACACAGGAAGTGGCTATTTCAGTGACGAGTGCTCTTGCATTGCCCTATTTCTATTGTTGCCGGTACAAATGTCGTATGTAAAAGATTCTGGCGAAATTTGTCCTTTCCTTTCTATTGTTAGAAATACCATTTTTACTATATTATTAGAGAACCGCCAGACGAGTGCTGAACACCTTTGTATCTCAGCTACATGTTTGAATAGTGAAAGAGCTTCTTTAATTTTGGTTGTGGTAATTTTTTTTTGTCTTTTAAACTCTGCCGCTCAAAGAAGGGTTTTTATAAGTAGAACCGCTCATATCTATATGTCTGTTTCATTTTGGTACCGTTTTTTTGAAATAATATACTTTTGAAGGAAAAGATTTCTTCACCATGAACCATTTTGGTAAATGGGTACAATACTTGTAATAACTTAAAATATTCGAAAGAAGTTGAATTAAAAATAAACACAATTATGAGGAAAAAATACGTTTCCTATTCGAAAAAGATTTCATGTCAAATTCAACAATAAAAACTAGTGTACAATCGAATAAAACCATTCGTATCGTGTTGATACTTTCTTACTAAATAGTTTTAAGGTTTTATTTAATACTAGCGGCCCGGAACGTGCTTCGCTACGTATAAGGCATAGGAATAAAAAAAAAGATTATTAAGTTCATTTATTCAAACAAAAAAATATTGTAAATTGCTAGCTATTTAAAATTCCAAATGACCCAAATGATATATTGTTTATATATTATATTTACCAGCAAAGAGTAAAAAATAAAAAAGAATTGGGTACTCTTACTATGGTGGGTTTTGTTTTCCTATTTTGAGCATGAATAAATAAACAGTTGGGGGTTCTGGATCAGGCAACATAAAGTTGGCCATGTGAAAAACATTTTGCCATTACCAATTTTTAACAATTGTTTTGAAAACTCATGGGCAGTTGCATCATTATGTGGGTGAATGCGCATATTAATGTTCATTGTAAATTTTCGTACATATCTCCAAAGAACTGATGACTTCAAACAGGCGTTTATTTCATCAGCAGGAGTTGATCGAGAAATGACAGGCAATGTTTGACGAAAGTCCCCTGACAGCAATATCAGAGCACCACCAAAAAGCTATTGATTACCGCGTAAATCTTGCATTGTTCGATTAAATGCTTCTATTGATTTTTTTTTCGCCATTGTGCACTCATCCTATAAAATAATTGACGTTAATCGCAGAACTTTTGCCATAGCAGCATTTCTCGAAATATTGCATGTTTGAGTTTCAATCACCTGTACATTCAAAGGCAATTTTAATGCAGTGTGCGGTCCGACCACCTTCTAATAATATAGCAGCAATTCCCAAAGATGCTATGCAATTTTCTGTTCCGATCGAATAGTCGCTAAAATCAATGATACAACGAAAGTTTTGCATTAGAATTGAACTCCTGCTCATATTGCCATTCACGATCAAAAAAATCATGTATCTTATGATTTGGTGCGGTCATACCCAATTGTGCTAATGCTTTATTTAAAATCTTTAGACACATACATTATTATTAAAGCTTCGTTGTACATTTCCAAGGTAATCAACAAATCGGGATTTCTTTCATGATGACGCATACGAATTAAAATGTCTTCTGCCATAAAATGTTCATATTTGTTCAATAATTTTGGCATACGATCGAGAGCAATTTTGAACAATTGAACTAATGCGTTATGCTGATGGAAAAACCTTGGATGGTCTTGTATTTGAAACAATTGCACAACGTTCATCCAATTCACGAAAGTTAGCCGCATCACAATGTGGACATATTGCGTCCATCATTCCAATGTATCCGTATATACTATAATCAATCTGACTGTTGTAATTAAAAGCAGCACGCAGCATTTCATCCAAAACAGCACTATGTATTCTTGATCGCCGTGCAATCGCCGGCCTATGTTTTGTCGTCTTGCTCATGGCATTTTACCTTCACTCAACAACTCAATAATATTTTGGAAAATATAAACACAAATCAACAACAACAATATTTTTGAAAATATAAACATAACAAAGCAATAATTATCGCTGATAAAATGAAATGACATATGATGACATTAAATTTTTTTGATATAACTAACGTCACTTTTGACATTAAATTTGTTTGATAAGGTTCAAATTGGCTTTTAAGTATTAGTACAAATTGTTTGTATATGGGAGTATAGAAATATGTTGATTTTACACTTTTTCAAGATTTTATTTTTATTTTCTCTACGTACAAACCTTCTCTGGACTTCCACAAATAATTCAAGACCAAAATTAGCCAAATCGGTCCAGCCGTTCTCGAGTTTTAGCGAGACTAACGAACAGCAATTGATTTTTATATATATAGATATTGAACCTCATTGTCATTATCATAAATTCATCCCAAATCCACTGCAGAACATAAGCTTCCTCAATTGTAGCTTTGGAAGATCAGTTAATAATTTTTTAAATACCGCGCTTTAAAACTGAGGATCCTAGTAGGAAACGAAAAACTTGCAGGTTATTAATAACAGAAGTATATATAGTATATAGTTTTTGTTAAAATTAGTTTATCCTGTAGCTTGAGTATGTCATACTTACTCAAATGTCTTTGTGGTGGTGGCGTCATGCGTCGGGTCGTTGCGTTCCCTAAAATATGGTTGAGCGAAACGATGGCTGGTTCATGCGTCATACTCGTGAACGGGTGCCGCCAGTGGGGACTGGTCTGCTCATGTCTACTATGTTTATTCGTACTCATACTCGTATAACTTAAAATAAAAAAATATTTTCTTGTTTTATTTTATATCATGTGACTGCAGAACACATGTTTTTGTAGATTTGTCAAATTGTTTTACTACTAAGTACATATTCTTGTCACTGGCGGGAGAAAAAACTAACCTTGACGATTTTCTTGCCCGTTCTTTTACGATCAAGCTCCCGCCCGCAGTGCACGGGCGCGCTATTTTTTAAGTTTTGACGTTCATAAGAGCTCTTTTGAGCCAAACTTGAATAAATGAATATGAATTTGAATATAATTCTTATATGTTTATCAATGATGTTAATAACCTGATGTTAATAACCATTTGATAATAAAAGTCAACTAACGCTCTAAACAAGACATATTACTGTTTGTAGTAAAATGCGGAAATTACCTATCATTGAGCGCTTGTCACTTGGTGAAGCTGTATAGCTTAGTGTATTTTCTCTCGGGACACGAATGTAAGTAAATATGTAGACAGCGAAGATGTACCGACTGGGGAAGTAAAACAACACCTTTATGATAAGGGGATGAAGAGGCGTCTCATCCTTACCCGTGAAATTTAATTTTCGGTAAGACACCGACAGAAATCAAATACGTATGGGTAATGGTGGGAAGAGGTTCTATTTATAAACCATTAACTACGTACGTCGTTACTTTGTATTGAAAGTAAAACACCATGAAATGAAGGGCCCTATCACAGAATATTTTTTTAGGATAAAGCCGCCATCCGCTTTATGGTTAAATTGGGAGTAGTGATATTGTTTACTATATCACGATCTTGTTTAATTGTTTTGATAGAAATTCAATTCAATTCATCAAGACCGAATAGCTATATAGTTACAACAATTTTTTTTTAGATTATTTGGATCTTCTAAAGACAATTAGGCAAGTCTTCTAAACTCTAGAAATCAAGTCTTATACATCACTGGGTGATTTAGTACATATAAGTTTGCTCCGAAAGATATTTATATTTGTTATGGACTCACTCCTGAAATCAAAATTCACGATAATATGTTACTGTCCTACATTTGTTACCGTTCTCGAAAAAGCTACGTGTAAAAGCACGAAACTACACCTTTTTCACAAGTTGCACAAGCCATCGATTTGTCTTTTCCCGCGTTGGCGTCAAAACTCGAAAATTTGTCTTTTTTATGCAGTTGCTTTGTCAGGAGAGAACAAGCGTGGACAACGTTTAGCCTTATTTTGGTTAATCTTCTTTTACGTGACCAAAATTGAAAATATATTACTACCCGATTGAATGGGTCGAAAATTTAGCCTAGGAATCAAATAAGAAACGATATTTAAAAATATTAGCTCTGATAGGACTAATGTAGGACTTACATGTTTGTACAGCATTAATTTGTGAAAGTCTTTTATAGAACCTGAAATATCTGAAGACAATAGCTATATTTATATAGCTATATCGTTTTCAACTTAACTGGTTATCTATTCCTCAGCGTCGCCAAGTAAGGCTCCTAACTACCCTTTTTTCCATTTTACGTAATCCTGAGTTACCTGAATATTTACGCTCCAAATTCAGAACTCTTTCTTCTACTCATTCTAGGCAGCTTTGCTCGTGTGACAACTTTCTCCTTGCCACTCCACAACACAGTTCAGGTTTTATGTCGAACTCTTTCTGCATAAAAGCTATTCAACTTTGGAACTCTCTCCCTACTGATATAAGGTTGGCAGAAAGCAAGCCTACTTTTAAAGGGTTGGTCAAGAAATACTTTCTTGAGGAGTTATCATCCGATTGAGTCTACGTATTATAATTACTATTAATTTTGTGTATAGGTATATGTAGTTTATTAATAACACATATTTAATTCTATGTAAGTTTATATGTTTTCTTATTCGTACTGCCTCATACTTTTCTGCTAACCCAAAGGTTAACTGGTAGAGAATGCCTTGCAGCATTAAGTTCGCCTTTTGTACATTTTAATTTTAATTTGTGCGATAAAGTTTAAATAAATAAATAAATAAATAAATATTAATAAAACGGCAGTAAAGCCTTAAAGTTTTCATTTTTCCAAAAGAGTAGACATAAAAATCAAACTGAAAAAGTAACGATTCTACAAAGTGATCATAAATGCTAATGACAAAATAGCGGGAAAGGCAATCAACATCACTCAAGAGATTTTTTTGTTGTCAAACCAAATATCTCGAACATTAGGCACAGAGAATGATTACCTTGGATATGAAACGAAATTTTCATTTTATTAACTTTTAGAAAAATCGTTATTAAAAATGAGTATCTTACTAATAATATTGTTGTTATGTACCCAGTAACGAGATCCATAGCCTACATATTCAGGTCTCGGGTTCAAATCCTGGTGACCTATGACTTTTCGAAGTTATGTGCGTAATTAACGCTTGCTCCGTGCCTCGGATAGCACGTTAAGCCGTTGGTCCCGGCTGTCATGAACATCTAAGGCAGTCGTTCCACGTAACAACTGAAATTCAGCCAAATCTGGTTGAACCAGTTAGCAGACCCTGGGCCCTAAGCTTAAGTCTGGGGCAACCGGGATAATGCTAGGATATGATGATATGACTTAGTTTGAATGTGTCCTATCCATTCACGCTTAAGCAGCTGAAAGCTATTTGAACAGTTATTCTGTCAATTTTGACTATGTAATGTGTCAATATGGTTTATTGTAATGTAATGAACATGAAATATCGAATACTTTTTATTATGTATTAATTTATCACAAAATCTCAACCAGCATCCATTATTTCGTTAGAACATTATAACGTTTAAAAATATTTTAAATTTGATATGCCATGTGAGCACTTTTTTATAAATGATTCTCTTTTGATCGGATATAATAGGTACATAAGATTCTAGATAAAACATGAAGAGTAAAAAATAACATGTAAGTTCATAAAAGGTATGTCTTAATTAAAGTCTCTGTGATCCCACATCCTTGTAGGTAGGTAGTATGTTCGAGCCTTGTAAATAATGATCCAATTACTGTTTATGAAGACTCGTTATTTATAAAGCTCGTACCTCTGCTAACTACTAAGTAAGAAGTAAGTTAGATACTAAGTGGTCGGAAACGGTCACCGAAGTATAGCAGATTTAACATATGGGTGACCGTTTGTGTGGCGTTTAATATCAAGCGCTTGCGTGCTTTCTCCAACTGAACGCTGTTGAGCCCTGTACACTAAATGTCGTTTGGTCACATTACAGCCCTATTGAGCGGTTTGAAACATTTTATTTAACAGGAGACTACCCACCTGCCTTCGCCAATGAACACTGTGTCTGCTTGGTTAAGTATGACTTACATCCTTACTTCTTACTTTCGAGCCAGAAGGCCCGTGCTCAGAAAATGATGATAATGACGATTATCATTGTGTATGTTTTAATATCGTATTGTACAAACTAGGGGCCGGTCGGACCAACTTTTGTTTATGGGTTTTTCCACAAATTTGTTTTAATTTAGTTCAAATACGTAATTATGTTCAGTAAATTCTAAACTATGACGAATAAGTACCACGGTATATTTAAATTGAGCAGATAGTATATAATACGCCTAAGGTTATTAAAACAAGTGTTATATTGTTAATCACAACTTACTTTATTGCAATAATAAAAGCAAACCCAGTGCGTAATTATAATACTTGAGTCGGAATTGTATCGCATCTTCCCATAAATAATAAACACTATTAAGAAAAAAAATATCACCTTAATAATATCTGGTCTTGTTTCCTAAGAGTTGACGTGGAATTAATCTGGTGAAAATTTATCAATAAAAAGCGACGATTTATGAAACGCCCACGCCTATCATGATCTGCCCGATTTAACGTTTGGGCAAAGACGTAATCCGTACTATATTTAATATTATAAAGCGAAAGGAACTCTGTCTGTCTCGCTTTCACGACAAAACTACTGAATTCGGCACACAGATAGTCTAGAGCACATAACAGAGATGAGTAATCTCTCTTCTGTGGTGTGCCTCAAAAGCCCCGTTTTGCCCGCCTTTGCGCAGAACGGTTTTTGGTTCGGAATCGCCGGTCCCAAGATTGTGTAGAACAATCAATGGGTGTAGTGACCTCGTTTATATTAATTGACACCTTTGGGAAGTTTTGTATGAGTTTGCATAAGCATTTAATTAATTTAGTTTGTTTACTTTTTAAGATAGCTTTGTTGGATATTTTGTTTTGTATATTCACCTGTGACTAATTGTGCATTAAAATAAATCTTTTGTTAAATATAGTAAATAAGAATGGATATAACAATTGTTGGTAATCTCAATAAATGAATAAAACAAATGGAGCCTCAGAACGGACATAGGCTCCTTTTTAATACAAAATGAAGTTGTAAACAGTAAAAATTGGAGATCAACGTTTACAAGCAAAGTCTTTAATTTTGAAGCTACAAGCGTGAAACTATTTTGTTAGGATTATTATTAGCTGATATACTTAAACAAGATGCGCGGCATAATTGAATTCCAAGCGGACGAAGTCGCAGGATAACCACTAGCATATATATAGATTCAGTTTTGGTCCAATTTAAAGTTTGGGTAGAATTTAAGCAATTTGTTCATTTGAAAATGCAATTTATTTCTGGTGTGTAGTCCATTTGGCTCACCGCAAATGCATTAGAGCTTTCTGTCGTAGGTTTTAAATCGAGAGGGTTTGTGATGAAACAATTAATAGCTTATGTTATAGGGTAATCGGTTGATAGTATAGTAAGTTTTGATAGTATTATAGTAGTAGTATGTTTTGGTAGTATATTTTGTTAGTTACTACTATACTTATTAAATACTTACTAAAATATACTTATTTTGATCGTATTATTTTACGTTCGTCATAAAGTTGCTTTGAACTCTGCTTAACTTCGATGATCGATAGTCTCTCGGAGCTACGAATACTTCGAAATCTATATAAATATAATTATAAAACCAAATAGAATAAGAGCTTTTTCCGTCAAGTTATAAAACAAATTTTATAATAAACATTATATCCCAACATTATCCCGGTTGCCCTAGATTCCGCTTAGGGCCCAGGGTCTGCTCACTGCTCTGGCCAGATTTGGCAGAATTTCAGTTCTTACATGATAAATAAATATTTCTGACGCTTACACCAATTATTTAGTTTCAAGATAAGTATCATTAAGAACTTGTGTTATGGATACTAAATAACGGATAAACATACATAAATACTTTTTTTTTGTAAATACATACTTAATATACATAGAAAAACACCCAGACCAGAACAAATATTCATATTTATACACACAAATATTTGTCCTGTGTGGGAATCGAACCCACGACCACAGGAGTGGAATGCGGGTATACTCGCCCCCACGCCATATCGGTCGTCAATGTTGTGATGTTGGAAACATTATTCTATAGTTTTACCAGCTGTCAGGATGTTAGAAGGCACTGACTTCCTAATATCGACTGCCATAGATGTTCATGACAGCCGAGACCAACGGCTTTCCGAGGCACGAAGGAAGCGATAATTACGGACATAATTTAGAAAAGTCATTGGTACCGAGGTAAAATTTGCGATCTCGCCACTGGGCTACAGCCGCTTTCAAAAAAATACATTCTGTAAAGAAAAGCAGCGAATATCGAACAACAGGAAAATAACACAAATACAATGGAAGTGTCAATGTCGAATGAAAGATCGATAGATGTCGAAGTAAAAGGAAAAATTCACAGGAAACGGGATAAAAAAGTTTAGTACGAAACAATAGTCTTTACGAGCAGGAAAAGCCCAAGAGCTTCAACTCGTTAGTGAAGGCACTAAAACGACTAAATAGTTAACACGCCTTTCATCTTGTTCGCCAAGATTCGACTTTACGACTTAAAACATAATAGTTAAAATTGGAATATGAACTCTTTATTTTTGATAAATAATTTTATTTTTTAATTAAAAAGAATTTGTAAAGAGATAAATTAAATCTCTTTCTAATTAACCTTTGAAGCCAAGTGTAGACTCAGTTCAAAGTCTATTGTCTCCTGTCTTACTGCAGTCGTTTGCCACTTCACGGACAGAATTATATTATTTAGATTTCTATGGTTCTAGGATTTATATGTCTGTTAAATTTTTCTTTGGTTTTTCTTAAATTATCTGATCCTTTTTTTTGTGTCGATGACATAATTACATTTTGTTTGACTGATGCTTTGCCTCCCGCATAGTATTTTTAGTGTTATTTGTAAAAACCTCGTGTGAGTCAAGCTGTATTTTGTTGTTATCCTACGTGATACGTAGGACAGGAAAAAAGTGAGTCATGGTCTATAATAAAGTCCTGCACTTACACGGGTTGTTTGTGGGAATATGCTTATGATTATATACTCTTACAAAAGCTATATTTGCGGTTGCCTCTCAGGCACCACTGCATCCTACAAAAGCTTTTGGTTGGAATAAGTAAACTAATTTTTACTACAATTTATTTTCAACACAATCAAATTATATAACCGTTATTATCTATGTACTTTTGCCATTTTATAGTTCATTGATTCCTTTGCTACGAAAACTGCAAGAGCGAGAATTAACCAAGTCTTTGAAGGCGTTTTGGAGTACCTTTTCCTGGCGTTGTCCTGAAGCAGCAGTGGGCTAGTGCAGTTGAACAATCTCGGTTGTCTAATGTCTAGCTTTTTTCTCATGGTTTCCAGTTGTTGACAATATAGATCTGCCGTAGTCGTCTGTCCAGATCTTAGGAAGCTGGAGTGGACATACATTGGCTTTTGAGTACATATAATTAATCCTTCGAGATGTTTCTGCAGTGATCGTGCCCCGATGGAAATCATATTCAAAAATAATGGGGTATTTAAATATTCCATATTGCGCGAAAACAAATGAATTTTAGAACACGAATAGACAAGCTTTACATTAAAATAAACTTGAATTTTTAATTCCAAGCCAAACGCTGAATTTTTGAGATCGAAGTGTCCAGTTCGAAAAATCGTCAATTTCATATGTAAGGACCTTATATAAGTATGGTTTACCTAATATTCTTGTAGACTTAGCGGTTGATATTTTAGTTTTCAATTTTTAGGGTGGTTTCCGTAATTTTCCGATGTGGTGTGGTGGCTGAATCCAGAGATAAACTTCCCTTTGTTTTCTCAGTTACTAAGAAAACTACAACTTAGTAAACAAACCGTCAACCAACCTGAAGTCTACCAGCAGTTAAAATAATATATTGCAATACTTGCTGGGCGGTGCCAAGTTTAAAAGCCTATAAATGGTTTTTGTTGTTGTAAACACGGATCAATTTCACGGTAGCCCAATAAGCTGCAAAGACTGCGACCATTAACCGCTTATTTATCGATGCCCATAAAAACTAAAAAAAAACGATAATTCTCGGCAACATTTCCAACTTTTATTTGGTAATACCCTAGAGCAATTCCTACTTTGTTTACAAATAAACTTGACGTTGAAATTGGGAAGGAAAAGCTTTTGAAAGAGGATAGGTAAATCGATTTATGCAAAACAGATAGCGCTTTTTGTATGCAAATTTTTGTTGATTTCAGAAAGATTGAAATTGTGGCATTGTGAAATGGGAAATATTGATTATCTACTGACAATGAATGAATATCAGATTCAATGTTATACTGTTTGTAAAGAGGATTTATTCGAGTGCGTGAGCTGTTGGCGAGTTTGTTTCGGTTGATTTATTCTTTGTTCGGTGTTATGTCAAAAGAGAACAATATACGAATGTGGGATCGACGGTATTTCCTTTTATTGAATCGACAAGTGATCGAAATCGCAAAAGCAATATATAATATGTAAGGATTATAATTGTATAGCATTAAGTCAAGACCGACAAAGTTCAAAAAACTACATAGCTTTTGCATAAGTGATTTAAATAATAAGTCCTCATATAAAAGATTAAAGAAAATTGTTTTCCTGACCTCTGATCGGAAAGCTATTATCATCATCATTTCAGAGTATTAGCAACCGACTACATTAGCTCTGCCTCCTCTCACAAACCAAGGTGAAATGTGTTCAGATCATACTCCACCACGTAAACCCAGTGCAGATTGGCGAAGAAGCAATGCACCTAGGTCTCCTGCTGTTCTAACTCAGGATGCATTTTATTTGGTTATAGAACTACTACACATAACCAGCGGCGTAGCTTTTTTAGGCACAGTATAAACTGTGACTAAAAGAAACGCATCTGTCGACGACTGTTTTTCTAATTTTATTTCTAAGAATTTGAAGTGTCAAATAAGTCAAGATTTAGTTTAATAATAATTGTGAAATATCATTTTCGTAAATGATAATAAACAAAAAAACTAGTTCTTTTCACGTCAGGCCGTTGGCCCTCGTTGTGCATGTGTGTTAGTTCGGTCTTATTTGAACCAGACCTGAAACCTACATAAAACCAGCCAGACTGAAGTAGTAACCAGTAAGCTCATACTTTTTGGTGCTTAACGGACTATAAATCAATACACATAAGTGTATTTCCTAATATCAGACATTAAAATCTCAATATACATACATGGCATAATACTATAATATGTCAGCAAATTTAGATTATGTGATAAATAATTTATATAGGTATATACGCCACGCCTGTTTCCCTGAAGGGGTAGGCAGAGGCATTTCTCCAGTTATCCTTACTAATATTATAAATGCGAAAGGAACTCTGTCTGTCTGTCTGTCTGTTACTCTTTCACGCCAAAACTACTGAACGGATTTAAATGAAATTTGGTATACAGATATAAAATTAAAAATTAAATTAAAAATTCATTTATTCAAGTTTGGCTCAATAGAGCTCTTATGAATGTCAAAACTTATAAACTAACGCGCCCATTCACTGCGGGCGGGAGCTTGATCGTAAAAGAACGGGCAAGAAAATCGTCAAGGTTGGTTTTTTCTCCCGCCAGTCACAATTAAAATACATAATATTAAAACAATTGTGTTCTGCAGTCACAAGATTTGAAAAAAAAAGGGAGACAGAACTAATAAAATTATAAAATTATAAAATTACATAGACAATGTATGTAAGTAATCGTTATATTGTAAAGAGGGCCGCAGAACACAACTTTTATCATTGTAAATGTTACATCCAAGCGTTTTTGTCATTAACGTAATCATTAACCGTGTAATACCCTTTCTTGGTAAGTGATGTCTTAACGGTTTGCTTAAACTTTTCAAAAGGCAAATCTAAAATATCTTTTGGAATTTTGTTATAATATTGTATACCCTGCCCCATAAACGATTTTCGAATTTTATGCAGGCGTAAAAATGGATTTAATAATTTATTTCTATTTCTAGTATTAAAACTGTGATCATCACAGCGCCTGTTATAGGTTTCTATGTTTCGTTTTATAAATATTATACTATTATAAATGTATTGAGAGGCAACAGTCAAGATACCTATTTCTTTAAACTTTTCTCTAAGAGTTGTCCGTGAGCTTAGTCCGTAAATAGATCTTACAGCCCGTTTCTGTAAAATAAAAATTGTTTCTATATCTGCTGCTAGTCCCCACATAAGAATACCATAAGACATTAGGCTATGAAAGTAACTAAAGTATACCATTCTTGCCGTATCAACATCTGTTAATTGGCGAATTTTGCGAATAGCATAAGCTGCGGAACTAAGTTTGCCAGCAAGAGTATCAATATGTAGACCCCACTGAAGTTTTTCATCTATAGTTATTCCCAAGAAAACAGTAGAATCTACTAAATCTAGTTTCTGACCGTCAATAATGATATTTGTTTCGAGTTTCCTTACGTTTGGAACAGTGAATTTAATACATTTCGTTTTTTTAGCATTTAGCTGTAAGTTGTTAACAGTAAACCAACGAAGCAGCTCTGCAAGGGCATCGTTTACATCGCTAAAGTCCTTTTTATGTCGATCAATATTAAATACTAAAGAAGTATCATCAGCAAATAATACCATCTCACAACGCCTACTCATAAAAAATGGCAAATCATTTATATAAACTAAAAAGAGAAATGGTCCTAAAATTGAACCCTGAGGGACCCCCATACGCACAGACGACCCGGGTGATCTAGTTCCGTTAATATCTACCGTCTGAATTCGTGAACAAAGATATGATGACAATAACTTTTGGGCTAAACCTCCTATACCATAGTATTTTAATTTAAGAATTAGAGTCTGGTGGTCAACACAGTCAAAAGCCTTAGACAGATCACAAAAAACTCCTAGAGCATTCTGCGATAACTTCCAAGCTTCAAAAATATGCTGCATTAAAGCTGCACCAGCATCTGCCGTAGAACGGCTCTTTCTAAAACCGTACTGCTTTTTATGTAGAAGATCTTGTGAATTAAAGTAATATGTTAACTGATTAAGAATAATTTTTTCAAAGACCTTACTTAAAACTGGTAAGATTGAAATAGGTCTATAGTTACTTTTGTCCTCTTTGCAACCGGATTTATGTAAAGGAATAACCTTACTCAGTTTCATTAAGTCCGGAAAGGACCCTTGATTAATACATTCATTAAATATGAACGCAAGGTATGGGGCAATAGAATGTATTATTGATTGAATTACTTTAGTGGACAGATCCCAAAAATCACCCGTATTTTTAATTTTTACTTCTTTAAAGGATTTTAAAATATCTACATATGTGATATATCTAAATTCAAAGATGGAATTGCAGACTGGTACATATTCCGAAAGAAGTGATACAGCAACTAAAGGAGACGAATTTAGACTTGAAGTTGTCTCTATTGGTATTTTCGCAAAGAAGTCGCCAAATATTTTAGCTACTTCTGCTTTACATTCTACAGTTATATCATTATCTTTAAGGACAAAGGTATCATCTTTGGGCGCACGCCTGCCAGATTCGCGGTTTATAACATTCCACGTTGTTTTGATCTTACTATCCGACGACTTTATTTTATTTTTTATGAAATCGGATTTTGCTGCAATACATACCCTTTTAAATGTCTTAGAATATCTTTTAACATATTCAATAAAACCTGGATTATGATTGCAATTCTTTAAGTTATACAATTCATAAAGTCGCCGCCTACTCCTATATATACCTGTTGTAGCCCATTCACAAAATTGAAGCTTCTCAAAACGTTTAGTAGACTTAAGGGTAAAAACATTATTAAACTCATTTTTAATTAAACCAAAAACATTAGCATAAAGAACACCCGGATCGCTGTGCGAAAATGGGACTGAACCTATTTTTTTATCTATACTGTTTTGATAGTACTCCAAACGATTATTTGTTATTGGTCTATATTTTATTAACTTAGGAACTTCCGGCTGATTATATTTAAATGACACTAATAACCCGCAATGGTCAGACGGTAGGCAACTCAATAGATCCTTAAAAGACGGGTTACATTCCGAAAATACGTTGTCTAGACAAGTTGCACTATGTGCTGTTATCCTGGTTGGCTCTAAAAACTGATTTCTTAAATTAAAGCTCTGAAATAATGAAATTAAGCGTGTGGTTGTCACTGTTTTTTCAAGAAGATTAACGTTAAAGTCGCCACAAACTATAATGTGTTTACTTTTGGATTTTAATTTTTTTAATACATCTTCCATAGCCAATTCAAAGGTAGAAAAGTTGCCAGATGGTGGCCGGTACACGCATACTATAACAAATTTTTCCAATTCCACACATGACAATTCAATATTACGCTCTATAGAAAGATTTACAATGTCTAATCGATCTTTACATTTTAAACTGTTCTTGACAAATATCATGGATCCTCCATGAATAGCGGTTTTTCGTACAAAAAAGCTTATTAATTTAAAATTATTTATGTTAAAATTTAATTCACTGCTTTTAAGCCAGTGCTCAGTAATACAAATGACAGATGTATCCTGACATTCCAAAAACAGTTCAAAATCAAGGTCTTTGCCAGTCAGGCCCTGGATGTTTTGGTGTATTATGTTTAGGTCCAAGGGCCTGGCCTTTGTCTTGCCTCTCAGTTTAAAATGGGAGAAGTCAAAAAATTATTATTAGTAACAGTACTAACATTTTGTATAAGATTAATATTAGAACTAGTCATCTGTATAACAGAATCTTGTAAAGTATAAGCTAACAGAGTAGCTGTCTGATTTTTATACCTCCATGGTAGGTACATAGTATCTGTGGTCAATTGAAAATTCTTAATAAAATTATTCATTTCAAGAAATGAAATGTTAGAATTATAACAAGTCAAATTATAAATTAATAAATTTAAATTAAATATTTTCTGGTTTTGTTCCCAGGTTAAGTTTTGTGCATAAGGAAATGCACTTATAATAAATTTACAATTAGTATCCATTTGTAACTGAGTCAAATCACTAATACTTTGGACAATATCTCTCTTTTTTACCAACTGACTGTCACCACACAATATAATAACATTTTTTGCATCAATAATGTCTTGGATTTTTATATTACTTATGATTTCATTAATTTTTTTGCCTGGTGTGCAATAGTTTTTAAATTTTTTATTTAATTTACCACTAACAAGGGAACCTAAACCTTTTCCCAAACCATCACAAAACATTATTGATCCATATATTTCAGCACTACTTTTTACATTCTGTGAGGTATTTAATAATAGTTCCTGCGAGGGTGAGGCCAATGTATGGTCGGTGAGTTTAACATTGCATTTTGGTCTCAAAGTGACAGGGTCACAAAGGCAATTCGAACATGTCTTATTTACTAATGAGTCAAACCTTTCTTCATTATAATTGCATAGGTCAATCAATTCATTTGCTGACAATATATGTTCAGCAATTTGTTTCTGTGCCAATAAATATTTTTTATTAATTGAGTCTAGGGAATTATGCAAGTTCTTTATATCTAACTGCAACTGTTTCGTGTCCCGATCATACATCTTCCTACTCTCTTGCAGTTTAGAGTCATAAATTTCTAAGGAGTCTATGAAATCCTTCCTTTCTTTTGTTAGTGCAACATTTTTAAAAATACACCTATTATAATTTTTTAATGATTTTTCTGCCCTTTTTATGCATCTATTAATTTTTGTAATCTTTTTTGATTTGTTCCTACTTTTGTTGTTCATCCGGCATTCGTCTGGCATCCTTGTGTTTATAATGCTAGAATTATCTATTTGATATCCACCGGGTGATGCAACAAGTTCATCGAATAAACTTTCAGGCTGTTTGGTTTCATGATGCTTTTGTTCCTTTGTCATTTTTGCAATTTTCCTATTAGCATCACAGAGCTCTATTTCCATTATTGCCATTTATGCGATCTAGTGCCTTTTCATAGGTCGCATTACAGTTGTCTAGCTCATGGAGAGTATGCTGTAGCTGGTCACGCTGGCTTAAAATTTCTTGGTGTTCTTGAAAGAGAATTGACAACTCATTTTTTAATTGTGTGTTTTTTTCAATGTTTTTCCTAATTTCTATTTCGCTCTCATCTCTGTCTGACATCAACTGCTCACAAAGGAATTTTGATTTCTCCAATTCTGCAATTGTTTTCATGAGTTTAGATTCCATATTTTGGGCAGTTGCTCGTCTAGTCAGCATGTTGGAGCTGAAACACCAGTAACTATTTTAAAATTGCAAAATAATATTGAATTACTGTTTGTTAGTCTAGCCTGTCTGTTTAATTTTAAATTACAAAAGAAACAGATTCAAGTATGTCCTTTGACTTAGTATTTATATATATCTTGTTTCTTTAAAGCTATACTTTGCAGAGCAAGCAGTGATGATGTTTATTAAGTGTGTCTATATAACTTAGTTAAGTCAAAGCAGAAGAAATGTAGTTGGACTATAAATTAACTAATGGATATTATAAAATGTATTATCCAATTTCACGTTTAATCATTAGAAATTGTGCCTGATTTTTATGTTAAATATCTTAAATTTTAAATACACAACCTGTATTACCCATTAACATTGGAGAAATATTAGTGAGTTAAAGAGTAAAAATTTAAAAGAAACTTATTTTGGTTTTAGAAAATTAATTAAGTGGGTAAGTGTTGTTTTAAAACTACTCAAATTTATTTTCAAAAGAAACAATTTTTAACAAAATTTATTGTTTATTGTGTTGAGAGATAATCTAAATCTTAACAATCAAATAATATGATGGCAAAGAGGCTTTTGAAGTCAATTTATGTGTGTAATTAAGTTAACACACTTTAGTACAATTTATGAATAAATGGTTGGTTACACCGTATGAATAGCTACACTGTAGTTGATAAGAGTAGGATAGTAATATAAAACAAATACTCCCCGGGTTTATGCTAAAAAATCCACAATAATTTGATATCTCAAAGTAAATTTGAAATTCAAACAGCTGTTTTCTGTAGCGGGTCACAAGTTGGGACACAGCACTTGAACGAGATTAACTACCAAAAACAACAAACAAATACGTTTTAGTGATTATAAATCGTTATTATAATAATTTAGAGCACAATTACAAAGAAAAATAACACTAAATTTATTGATGATTGATAATGATAGTCTAGACCCTGAGAAGGATATAGGCTACTTTTTATTGCGAAAAGGGGGTTGTAAATGCTACCCAAAGATACTATTCCGCGCGGACGAAGTCGCGGGTAACAGCTAGTAGGTAATAAGTCCCACGTAAGAGCCTAATGCCACTTACCCGAAACTTTTATGTTCGCCAGAGCCTAGTTCGTTGATCGGCAGGTGCACCACTTGCAGATGAGTTTGGCTTGGTATCCTCAGATCTTTTTAGGATCCCGATACACCTATATATAATTTTATACGTATTTTATAACTAATATTAATATAATATAAAGTATTTATGTAAAGAAAGTCAAAACGAAAACAAAACTTTACAACAAGAAAATTTTTAACATGAGCATTTATTACAGTAACAACCTGTTAAATAAAACGTGTGTTTCAGTAAACGTAAATTTGTAAAACCATATGTCGAACAACATTGTGTTCTTCAGTAAATGTTCAATTTAGAAACAAAAATAACATTTTGTAAAATAAATATTTTTATGTGTGAAACGTAGATTTTTCAATATGTTAAACCAAATACATATATCATATGTGTTTTTTTAGTCTAGTTTACTTGCGATTCTGCGTATGAAGGCAATCTCTCTCATCAATGTTTGTGAGAGGGGGGGTCTGTTGGTAGCATTTTGACGTAAATAGGTTAAGAAAAAGAAGGTTACAAGCAAATAACCAACGTTTGTATAATCACATAAGAGTACAACACTTTATATTGTAATACTTTTCGCATTTTCGCAAAGTCTGAAGAGATAAATAAGTAAAGTCGCTTTGTTTGAAGGTAATAAGTCTCTGTCGAATACGTCAGACAACAGTTTTATTTCTCCTTTCATTCTGAGTTTATTCCCAACAAAGTTATGCGGGCGCTTACACGTAGTCTTTGAGATTCAGTTTCAGAAAATAAGTTGTTATGAGTTAAGAGTAATGCCTGTCTTAGTTGGATTGTAGGATGATGGATGTTTAAGAACTCGTTGGTATTTATCTAAATAGTGTTTTTATACTTTAATATTTCTAGACGTACGTGGGAAATCCATCCATAACGTTTTCAGACTGTGTTTAAATTTTAGAATAATATATAAACCGTCTTTTTGTTTGACGCAAAATTTCATTTCCATCATCTCAGCCCAATAACGTGTCACGACTAAGCACGAGCCTAGGGCCCAGGTAAGAGGGACACAGATCATACTCCAACGCGCTGATTCCTCCCTGCCAATGGTACAAGACCGCCGCTCATACCGGTTATATAAAACTAGTTGCCGCGCGTTCCATGTCATATAGAAAATGACATTCGCGCGGAACGGTCCCGAGTGTTTCTGCGCGTAAAAAAAAACGGGAATCCATAGTTTACAAAAGGATAACGTTAGTTTCCATTTGTATTCTGACTAAATATAAACAAATAATGTAATAAATTAGTAAACAGACAAAAACAAAACTTGATCGATTTTTCCACTGAATCGTGATTATTACCTATTTAGGGTAAGTTTTCAAGTTTGTATTTTATAAAGTATGACAATCACTTGATTAAAAATTCTGTTTCAGATTGTTTTTTTGATTACGCTTTATTATTGAAGATAAAAATTTATTAATTAAGGACTACTGCTTGCCTTTTTTTTCTTTATATCATTATTTTACTTAATACACCCAAATAATTGTCGACTTCTTAGCAGGAAAGTGAAGCGTCATGTCTTCAGTTTTGTTTAATTTTCTAAAATTTGTGATATTTCTAACATTAATGTGTAATAACGGTGGATTATTAACCTTTAAGTGTTTGTGAACATACACCAGTGTTGGTAAATCAAACAAAGAGGGGCAACATCACTTTTCAAATTCTCTCAAGGAGTCCATGTGAGATCTCAGTATAGTCCCACATCTTTACTGTGGACTCAAGGGGCTTAGGGGAGGGTATCTCATTTATCATCTTTATCACCCCTCATTCTCATTTACTATACTTAAGGTATATGTTATTAATATATCACTTACTTGACACTGGCTAAATGTGCTAACAGCACGAAGCCATTATTTAAAAGAAAAAAAATACACCAAATATTTGCGTATTGAAAATCAAAGGATTTTACAAACGCGTGGGTAAATTTTTATTTTTATTTTTAATAATAGCTTCATACTGCACATATATCCAAAATCAAGTAAAATATATTATCTACTAATAATGACTTCATAATCAATAATAATGAATAATGGTAAAGATTAAATGGTACATGAGATGATACTGCAGACATGACGCTTCACTTTCCCGCCAAGAAGTACACGAGTAAACATACCACAAAATTATGCATTATTAATTTAAATTCTTCTCACATTGAATAAAAATAATGGCTGAACAGCACCAAAAAAAACAGCGATACCGACTTTATCAGTATGTTTTTATTTATTATAACTATTACATTTTTCAGATTTCCAAAGGATGCAATGATGTGGGGTTCGAGCTTGTGCCCAACATTTTTCGTGGACCCCTAAACGTTCTAAACGCTTCAAAATGTAATGAGCTAATTGCAGACTACTAGAACATTTTGAAGCTTCATGTTTTTTATTAGAAGCGAATAATAACAGGGCACCTTGCCAATATTGAAATTATCAAAGATAAATTGTATTATTCCCTAGATTTCGTTAAATATTTCGCCCATATTGCAACGACCTTTCAACTGCGTGCCGCAATAGAAAATTGAGCAGAATAATTAACAGAAAATGTATAAAGGGTTAAACACTACTTATTAACACGAATTCGTATTTCACGTAGTCTGTCTTTTTCGCATATTATTATGCTCAGATTGTTTAAGCGCTTTTGCTCTCAAAAGCATCACAACAACAATTATTTACAATGTTAAGGGCGTCTTGCACATCTTCTATATTTGTTTTGTTTGTGCACTTCAGTAATTATGTTTAAAGATGGGAAGGACAAAATGATGTTTTAAAATAAATTTAGCTCAAATAAACCTTTGTGCAAGACACCCTCAAATGTTCTGGTTAATAATACTAATAATTAATAATACTAATACTAATAGTTAATAATACTCTTGAAACTCGAATCTGTTTTATTTTATTTATTATTAATTTAAATTATTAATAAAGAAGATCGTTTAGTTTGGAACAAAATTGGTGTATAATACGCCCCTCTGACTGTTAATTTGAGGAAATAAATTAAATGCAAAACTGGAAAAATTACTAGGCACAAATATCAAATCAAACCATATACAACATATACGGATAGTTTTTGTGAACACATTCCGTATTTTCCTTTAATTTCATCTCATCAAATATCAGACAGGGCACGGAAGGTGGCAGAATTTTTCGCGTAGTAGTGCTCATGACGTCTCCGGTTGGTTTAATGCTCTAAGAATAAAATAGGTGCGTGACGTCCCGTCAAAATTCTCAAGCCGCCTAATAAGCTCTCGATAATAAGATCCAAACGAAAGATCATCTGTTCAAGGACTGATCTATGTGAACTTTGCTTAACTACGGTGATCATTTTCAACCATTTAATAGCTACCGCGGAAATACGAGCGCTTTCGCAAATTTTACTAAACATAGAATGCAATTCGATTCGTTCAAGGTGTTATTTCGAAGACACCTAGAATAAGGATTACGTTAGAGCCAGTCTTGTGGCGCAATTCGGGATATGTGGTGTTCGCCAAAAAGATTGTACAAATTGGTGTGCAATTCTTTCTTATTTATTTGGTTTTCTGTGTTCTTAAGAAAATATCATGTATCAAAAGTGCGAATTTCACATCTAAAGTTCCCAGCGAATCATCGTTGCAGTGTGGCAATTGATTGTGAATGCTTTCTTCTTACGGAAGGCATGTTTAGGCAGGTGTTGTCGGTATGTGGTAGTCAATAGGCAAGGTCGATTCTCTATTGTTTATCACGATGGTTGATCTTGAGCCGTCTGTATCAAACGACTTACCGTCTCCTTAACCAGATCATCCGGTAAAAGGCCGCCACCTCATAAGTTTATTTATTAAGTGTTATTAAGTTTGTTTACGCCGCCTGCATGCCTTGTAATTTGATCTTAATCTCTTAGTTTAGCAGTGAGACGATAAAAGATCGAGCAACAACAATATATGTGTGTCAAACTCAACGATCACATCTATGTTTCAGACCTGTGAAAGTGTACTGAAGCAGGAATGGGCAAGCTCGCCGATCCTATTAGGGCCCCACGATACTCTGCTGTGCTCATTAATTAGTGCATTTAATAGGCTGATTGGCATCTGAAAGTGATGGGCGTGCAGCCTTAGGGTACAACTATGCTAAAAGTGAGTTGGTGGTATTTAACTTTAAGAACAACACTTATAAAGTGTCGCGAGGAAAGACCAATGGCATTCTTCGACAGGTCATAAGTACCTGGGACATTTGGTTACTGAGTCATTAAAGGATGACCCAGCTTTAGAAATGGTGCATAAGTAGGTAAATGTAAAATTTATGTTGATCCAAACAGTTTCATTACAGTTTTGAAAAGAATCTAACCTATCACATAAACATTATATGAAGCCACTACTTAAAATTCTTCCAGTTCTTTAACATCTTTGTATTCTCAACTGTATACATCACAAACTTCTCCTTAATCTAGTTGAGTACGAAGTTAGTACTCAATGAAGCTTCGAAAAGTTACAATGCATAACTGTTGAATTCTATTCGATCATAGCTTCGGCATTATTTACCTGTCATTGCAAGAGGACGGGAGAATGGGCGGGCGTGCGGGCCGCGATTTGTTCCGGAATTGCATTGTCTGCCGACACCTGGAACACTAGCTGCTAGCACGGAATCTGGATTCGGTTAGAGGCAACTTGCACCCCTTTCTAAGGAGATTTGTGCGTTATTCGCGAGATACTGTCTTGGGACGCCGAGTTTGAAAATTGCACGAATTCCAATGGATAGAATATGAAGGGGAAAGCAATACATTTTTGAGACGGGTTTTTTTTTGGGCTGGTTGGGGATATTTAGAGTTAGGTGAAAATGTATAAAAAATGTTTACGTAGTTGAGCAAAATGTTGAATTTAAAAGAAATAAAATATCTAGGGCGTCCTTTACAGTCTTCATTTCGCACAATGGGAAAGTTACATTTTTGATATTTACAATGACAGACTTTTTAATACCATATTTCTTAAAAGTCGAACCAACCGCAAAGCGAAGAGTTAGCAGGTTGTCCACTGCGCCACATCGATTGGCGCTTTGACCGCTTTTGTAAAGGTGTAAAATTAAATATTAAATAGACATATTTTTTTTTATTGTACACCAAATTAAAAAATAAAATGATTGAAAACTACAAAATTACAGCGATTTATTCAAGA
Organism: Musotima nitidalis; assembly: GCA_949126915.1. Taxonomy (NCBI): domain Eukaryota; kingdom Metazoa; phylum Arthropoda; class Insecta; order Lepidoptera; family Crambidae; genus Musotima; species Musotima nitidalis. The sequence continues at coordinate 9,677,255 of OX421418.1, read as the reverse complement.
CAAGCTTAGGATGAAGAGTGATTAAAATTAAAAGAAAACCGGGGCTAAACTAAACTCTAAACTAAAAGGCAGTAAAAAGACACATACATTCACGCCTGTTTCTCCGAAGGGGTAGGATGAGATATGTATTATATGCCCACATTTTGCTAATTATATAGATGGTCCCACGTAATAGGTAGCGAGCCTATTGCCGCTTACCGGGCACTGTTATGTTCTCCAGAGCTCGTCCGTTGATCAGTAGGTGCACCACTTTAGGTGAGGTTGGCTTGGTCTTGGTAGGATCCCTATATAGTAAAAAGACGGTGATAAAAATAAGCGAAAATATCAGTTCGATTATCAGACGTCGAAGTATTGCATTCTGACGTGTGTGAAGACACTAAACCAGAACGTAAGTAAGTATTGCGATAATATAAAATCTTTCCCGGTACGAATTCAGTCGTCCAAACTCGTAATATTCAAATCAGATCACTTTGGCACAATTGTAGTTCCATTTTGTATGTATGTAGTAATATGTACTAGTACTTGTATGTATGTTTAATTATAAGAATAAATATTACCTCGCCTTTTTCATTCATATAAGCAACGAGTTAACGTGATTTTTTCGGGTTAACTTGTCAGTTCCGAGACTGGGGAGGGAATGATTACATTATTTCCGTCCAATATTTTCTTGGGAACATTATTATTGTTCTTCAGGTCTGCACTGACATACAGCTCATATGTGTGTAATAATATTGTAATTATCTAACGAAGGAAATTGCTTCCAAGTTCCTATTAACAAAGGGTTTCTAAAAATATACGTCTTCTACTATAGTTAGTCTATGTGTTTCATTTTAAATCTTTGTATTGTAAAATCTAACAGCTAAAATAGTAACTTGTGCGTCCTACTAAAGGTAGGTAGTTATAATACATTTTAGTCAGTATTCTCACAGATTATTTTGCGGCATCAAAATTACTAATTAATTACCGTTAACAATAAATTACTTAAAAAAGCTTTTTTTACAAAATTACGGAAACTGAAAATGTCTTAGATACATTGCAAAAACTAAGTGCAAATTTTAATTTATGCAAGAAAATATGGCTACGAAAAAAAGCCACATGAAACAGTTGGTATGCTACAATTTGTTACAACTTTAACATTATTTGGAGAGATTTGATCGAGATCATATCTTGTGGAACTTGTGTAAAATCCAGCAGAGCCATCGGGACCGATTCGAGAATGGGATCACAACTTTCGCGATTTTATTAACTTTCATTGGCTTATGTACTCAAGAGAAGCGATATTTCCAAACGTTTATCTTGTGAATAAGTTACTTTGCTTTTTAGGGTTTTCCAGCCAAATGTTTATATCTCTTTAACATAAAGTATAAAAAACCTTTTGTTAACCTTAGTTTGTATTAAATCATCATCGTCATCAGCCATTCGTTCACTGCTGAAAATAAGGCCTCTCGAATGGCACCCCATTGAGCTCGATCTTCAGCTCTTCTCTGTAGCACTTCTTCTGCGTTGCTAAAGACATAACTTTTATTTATATGAAAATCATATATTATTAAGAATACTATAGTTTGTTATTGCAGTTCAATTCAGTACGCACGATAACACTACTGATATAATGAGACTAATCTAATGTTCACATACACTTTAAAATTAAAAGAAAATGGTTACTGTACAGCTCTAATATATAGTACAGTTATTAGATTTATTTGTGGCGTAATTTCTTGATTGGGGCGTTACAGGTGCGGAACACGTATCGCGTTGAGTGGTTTCTCACTTTTTCAGGAGATTACAATGGCGCGGATATTGTCACAACGTCATTTCAAACCTTCAATTGCTTATTAGTGGTGTTTCAAAATCCACTGTCTTACATAACCATTCCATCGCACTTAATTAACTTACGGATATAAACACTCACTCACTTGTACCTTGAATTCACGTAAGCCCTTTCTGCTTTCAATTATCTCAGTGCGATCCATAGTTGAGGCCCGTATTGTCAAATCACATTTCAACGTGGAAGTTCTATTAAGTTATTATGTGACGCGTTAAAATAACCTTTTTTATGTGTCTGGTCATAATAACTAGATCTGTCTAATGGTAAGCAGTAGATGCAATCCAAAAAAAGAAAGGCGCTTCATACCGTGGAATGAGCACGGTGCAAAGCGCACTCATTCATGACGGTCCACTGAACTGCCGTTTCACACCCCGCTTAAAAACTTAGCTTTAACATTCACTATCAGCTGTTGTAAAACATATTAGCATACAACATATGATCTCAGAAAAATGTATGGGTAAGGTAAACCTCAAAAACATGCTCAGTCTCTCGAACTCAACGATTCAGTGAATTTTATTAAATCTGGCTTTGATGTCACTTTATTATTAAACGAAAATCTTATTGAGTACTTTAAGCAGATATTGCTAACAAGATCAATAATAAGTTAAGAGTTTTTATCCCTTTTAGCGTCATGTCTTTTAAAGTCTACAATAGGCAATTAAGCTGATGCCATTGAATAAATTCAAAGTTCTTTTAAAAAAATGGCTTGTTGATAAATGTTTTTATTCACTGAGTGAATATTTTGAACAATAAATTTATGTTTGTTTTATTAGAATCCTCTAATTATATTTTTGCATACCAGTTTCTTGTGAAATATGCGGACTGTATTAAATTTTAAGACCACTCATGTACCATATTTCATGTGAAATAAAGAGTCTTTGTCTTTGTCTTTAGCGTTAAATCGCATTAAAAAAAAGATATATGAAACAAATATTTTGTCTTTACATCAACCCACCAAATTGTGCTAGCCGAGGATAAAAATAGACGTGATAAAGTAGCTCGTTTCATAAAGATTACAATTTAAGAAAAGTAATAACTCGATACGATTTTGTTCCGTTATTACAATATGGCATGGAAGTGAAGAATGTTTCGCTCCAAAAATTGTTACTTAAGTGTATTGGTAGGCAGGCTCATCATAATATTGGCAAATCCCCGCGAGAGTAATATATCAAACTGGTGCCGCTGATGTTCGCAAATGGTTTTATGTTTTATGTATGTCCGAGAATAGTTGAGTACGCACAGAAATCCTTTATTCCGATTTCCAAACAAAAGTTTGAAATGAAATTAAACAGCAGTTCGACATAAATTATTGTTATCTGTTTTTATGGTAAAAAACTGTGTTGCAATGTAACATTGAACAAAATGTTGTAACGTAATAAAATGTGCTTAATCCTGTCAAATAATACCATACTACAGATATGGCAAGGCGATTATTCCTTGGAAATAGGTAACACAGATGTAAACCATTATCTTAAATGCTAAAAGTTTGTATTAAGCCGTTATAGGTGTTATGTTTTATTCGCTTATATTATGTTATTATGGGCAGATAGTATAGTAATGAAATAGAAAGTTTTCACTGGACAATTTAACATTAAACAGTTCCTTTAATGTTGAATGTTGAGTAATAATCGTATAATGTTAACTAAGATTTAAAGATTAAACGGTATTTAAAAGGGAATTACTGATTTGAAGGTGTACTAAAGGGTTGAGAATGAACGAGTCGCTCATCAAATGCCTTCTATATGCTGATGACCAAGTTTTGCTTGCGTCGTCGGCTGAAGAGTTGTAGGAGATGGTGACGATAGTTCAAGATTCTTTGATAGCGAAAGGAATTAAAGTGCACGTTAGTAAGACGAAAGTTTTTGTTTTTGAGAGAAAAGACGAAGTGACAGACTGTGAAATTTTAATCGGAAGTGAGAAAGTAGAACAAGTTAATGAGTTTGAGTATTTGGGATCGAAATTTACGAGAGATGGTAATTGTGAAAGCGACATCGATAAAATATTAATAAAATAAAAATAAAAAATCTTTATTTACTTTTTCAGGTAAGTACAACTCAGCTAGTAGATGGAGTCTCCTTTTAGACAAAAACGTCTGTATTAGGAGGCACCGCTCTTCCATTACATAAAAAAAATAATTATAAGTTACAGAGTACCTTAGTTCACAAAGTAATTCAGCTTAAAATTAAAGGTAAGTTTTATAAGCTAGAATAATATTAGTCCTAAAATATACATAATTTAAACGCATGCAAAGTGTGGTGTGTAATAGTGAGTGAATGTGTGTGTGTGTGTGTGTGAATGTAAGTATGAGTAGATGTGTGTACATGCTCTTTTGTGTTATTGTATATATTGTGAATTTATCCACGCTGTACTAATAATGATTGTGTTTGATTATAATCCAATTTACAAATCCAATGGTTTAATAGTTTTTTGCACTCATGATATGATTTAGAGAAAATTCCCAATAGTTTATTTATATTGTTGTAAACACAAGCCGATTGCTTTTCGTGCTGTATTTTGGCAAACACTGTTCTTGTTTTTGGGCAATTTAAGCGTTTTGTGTTTTTTAAGAATCAAGCTTATAATATAAAGTTTCCTAACTGAAAGGAGGTTACTAATTTGGTACAAGTTGTATGTGGAGAATCGTTGCTTCTTAAAGTACATGACTTTAAGTAACGCTCTTTGAGCTCTTTCAGCTTCTAGAAAACGAGTCTTACAAGCTCCACCCCATACGACTATACAGTAAGTGATCACTGAATGTACTAATGATATATATATATTTCATTTAAAATGTTTCTTGAGTGTTTTTTTTCACATTCAGTATTATTTGGTACCACATACCTTAGATTTTTAAACATCCAGATGAATTTACGGATCCTTGAGGAAATTTTTTCTATTTGAGGGTACCAGGATAATCTTTGGTCTATTATTACACCAAGATATTTAGTCTGATCTACTTTTAAAATAGATGGACAATCACATATTTCTGATGATAGATCATCACAACTATGTATTTTTAAATTAAAACCCTCACACGGTTGATGATTATTGCAAATGCTAAAGCATATGTAATTTGTTTTGTCTGTATTTATTGTAAGAAGGTTGTATTTTACCCAATTGGCCACCTTAGCCATTCCACACTGAGCAATAGCTTTTGTGTTGTCCCAAGTTCGGCCAGTGAACACAACAGCTGTATCATCAGCATATGAGAAAAATTTAGCATTAGTGATATTCATATTACATAGATCATTGACGTATATAGTAAACAATGTAGGACCAAGTACACTGCCCTGCGGCACCCCGTTTGATACAGTCGTATATTCACTGGTAACACAATCTATCCCAACCCTTTGCTTTCTATTGTTGAGGTAATCTTTGAAAATAGCCAATTGATTGCCTCTTATGCCTATCTTCTATCGATAGAAGAGTGAATGCAACATAAATATGTTGAATGGGGCACTTCACGCCTTTGTAAGCAGTCAGAAAGTGTCCGAAAAGGCACGTCTGGCTGTTCATAGAGGTGTGTTGGTACCTACACTAACGTATAGAAGCGAATGCTGGTTATGGCAGAATAAACATGAAAGTAAGATTAATGCAGTGGAGATGAGAGCACTCAGAAGTATTCTAGGTGTGAAATTGAGTGATAGGATTAGGAATGAAGTAATAAGGGCTGAAGCTGGTGTTAAAGAAAATATAGTGACAAGAATTAAGAAAGGTATGCTTAGATGGTTTGGTCATGTTGAGAGGATAAATGAAAGTAGACTAACGAAAGTGATTTATGATGGACAAGTAAATGGAAGTGTTGGGAGGGGAAGACCAAGAAGGCCTACCTACCTTCCATGAACAAATTCAGAAAGTTTTAGAGAAAGGGCAGGTCAAAAGTATCTACCCTAAAATGACGGGCGTGTATGGGAAGGTTAATGAGTGTAAATGAAGCTAAAAGTGTTTGCCAAGATCGTAGCAAGTGGAAAGATGTGATCTCTGCCTAAATCTACGGGAAAAAGGCGTGACATTATGTATGTAAAATTGAAAAAAAAAACATTTAGTATATGAAATTAAAAATTCATAGTAAAACAATTGGAATTTACGATAGGTAACCGTTCACGGGAAAAGTAATTACTTATCACAAATAGTTTAAAATTAAACTATGAATTTAAAACTGTAGCACCGAATGTTATTGGAATAGAAAAATACTTACATACATTCACGCCTGTTTCCCCGAAGGGGTAGGCAGAAGTATATTTACTACATAAAAACTACTCTATAAAGTTTAATTTCCAATATTCTTTACGGTCTATCTCGAGTACAAATTACAAGGCAGGTATAATAAGGTCAATCTTTTTGCTGCAAATAATAGTAAATTTTAAATGGGATGTTGGGATGATACTCCGCCAATCCGCACTGGGTCAGAGAATGACACAAATCCCCCTTACCTTGGTTGGTGAGAGTAGGCTCTTGCTTACTAGTGGGACGTGAATGGGCTGAGATGATGATAATGAAATGGGATGTTGGTATCTATTAAATTTCAAACTGCAGTGCGTAGAAGTGTATTTATACTTGATTGCTTAGGACATAAAATAAAGAAAACATGTTTATTCAAAACTTCAGAAAGTAGAAGTACTGTTTTATCCAACTCAATTGGTGATGATTCATTCTCCATACTCAACACCGATAAAATTACTAATACCCATCCACCACACGATCCATTCATTATTTCAGTCATATAAAATCCGCTGTTGAACATAGGCCACCCCAATAGATTAAATTATATTGGCTTGACCATAATCACCACGCTGGGCCGAGGTTGATGGTGTCGCTGGGTTGGTGCTCGCAGTTCAAGCCAGTACGCAGGAAGACGCTGCTGCACGATCCATCACAGGGACAGAAATAGAAAATACCCCTTTCGTATATATCACCACAGACACCATTACGATACGGATGATACAAAAAAGGAAAATAAAAGTTCAGTACTGCATCCGAATTGAATCCGAGAAAATATGGCTCGAGAAATGTGTTTCAAATACGATTTTGAAAACAAGTGCTCCGGTGCTACTAATCATATAGAACCACATTTTCTGCCGCCAAATACTGTGTACGCAATTGTAGGATATCAATCGATATTTCAGAGTAACAAACAGTATTTCTGCGGAACTCGGTGGTCGGAAACGATCACCGAAGTACAGCAGAGTTTACAGAGGTCAGTCCTTGGATGGGTGACCGTTTGTGTGGCATTTGATATCGAGCGTTTCCGTGCTTCGGAAGGCACGTTAAGCCGTTGGTCCCGGTTATCACTAAGTGTGGTAGTCGTTAAGCCATGTTAGAGGCCTAATGGGCGGCTTGATAAATTCTAACAGCAGGACGCCATACACCTGCCTCCGCCAATCCGCACTGGGTCAGCGTGGTGGAGTATGACCCATTACCCTCACACCTTGATTTGTGAGAGGAGGCTCGTGCTCAGTAGTGGGACGTTGATGGGCTGAAATGTAAATAATGTAAGGACTAGTTACTATATCATGATATTTTTTCTATCTAGTTATCTAAAATTTAATATGATATTCATTATCGTTTTTCCTAACTAATTTTCAATTTAATTGTATTCAGTAGAATTAATTATTTCAAAAAGTAAATCTTAAAGCTTAAATAGATAAGTGTTTAAGTGATTCCCTTAACAAGTTACATTATTTAAAAAATAGGGTTAAATTTTTCTGCATATTTTTTTAACTATGAAAAAAGTATACAATATTGCAAGTAAATAAAATTTTATGTAACATATTACATACGCTTCCTTCCTTTCTCGATGATTTTCAGGTTTATTTTACGCGTCCTCTATACCCTAAATAGTCGGAGTGCACCGCCTAACAGTAACACGTTTAGCTGGCGGCGGTGCCCCACCGCTCCGAGCCATTAGCCCGTCGCATATACGTATTACCACTGTGATAGTATCATACAGTATTATGACTCAGCGATGTCCGTTAATAATTACCTACTTAGTTATCCCTAGGGCTCGTTGCATCAATAGTGATACCGCGTTCGGGTATATCCCGTAAACCATAATGAGCAGATCATCAGCGGGGCCTATCGTCAGATACGGTCTCATGGAGTTTAGTGAGGATTTAATACATAGGTTACAACTTTCTAATTCACACTGTTGGTACTGTAATATGTAATGTAACCAAGACAAGACAATCTCATATGTTCTGTAGCTTCTTTGGCTACTAGAACTTGAAATCAAAACACCAGAAATGGAGCAAGCGATTGCAGCAGGGGTCCTCAGTCTCAAATACATACATACCCTGCCTACCTTCTAGAGAGGATTTCAAGTTATATAAGGTCTCAATCGCCTTATTTTAAGGTCAAAGGCTTGGTTAAACCTATAGCAAGTTCTTTATAGGACTGTACTTAAAATTGAATGTTAAAGATTGCATTTGTAGTCTAAGCCTAATTTAGAAAACATAAAATAAAAATCCTTTTTATTTTATATTTTCTTAATGTCTATTAATAAAATTAAAAATATTTTAAATGCACAGGAGGAATATGAAGAAAACAAATACCTACATATAACGCGTACAATTTGCCCACATAGACTAACTCAGAAAAGTAAAACCTAAAAGGAAGAAGTGGGGTTCCAGAGCAACTAGCTCTTACCCTCGCTTTCCTCGCCTACAATTAAATTCTTCAATCTTACCATTCTTTTGGGGAGAACTTTAAAAAATGCGTGCATTTATTTCTAGCCTAAAACTTTAGTTTTATTTTTCTAGTTTCTAAATGACTGATCACCTAATAAATCTTGTTATTGGCTTATTTAATAAAAACTATTGTGACACAATTTAGTACTACTGAAAAAGGAATGTCCTACCTTTACGTACAGCATTCCACCTCTGTAACTGAGGCGAATGTTTTTCTTGTTCCGGCGAAACTATTTTAATTTTACTTCAAGGGGGTTTCAGCGGCAGTTATGCCGCACTTTACTTTCACCGGTTTTTGCTGCTGGGTAACGTAATAACTGGATAAAAGTATTGCGAAGCGTGTCTGAGCTTCACGTGTGGGGCATTCAGTGAAATTGTTGCAGAAAATCTCGTTTTTGTTTTACTATAAGTATTGTAAGCCCGACTGTTTAGCGGCATTAGAACTTTAATTGACTCATATTCATATGATTTTCATAAAAGGTATATTTAATTAGTATTTCTTATTTACCACAGCCACAAGGAGTCTACAGCTGGATATAGGCCTTCATACATCAAACAGCCTCCATCGCATCCACCGGCATCCCACTGCTACTGACCAGATCATCGGTCTATCGGGTGGGAGGCCGTCCTCTCCTATCAGTCACTGGTTAAGTTCTATGTTCAGCAGTTGACTCTTTGTTTTTGAGAAGATAAAATGATAGTGGATTTTGAGCGACACATTTATTTTTTAGGAGTATTTACTTTATCTAGTGTTAAAGTGAACGAGACTTTCCTGCTGGTAAAATAATATGTCAGCCCATAATCAGTGCATACCTGAGAAATGTGTTGTTAAATCCCTTAATATGCCATTTAATGAATATAGAACAATAAGGGTGTAACATCTTACATCCTCACTATTTACCTGAAAGTGGTGTACTTGCCGATCAACGGACGAGGCTCTGGCAATATATAAAAGTTTTCGATAAGCGGCAATAGGCGCCTATTACGTAGGAACATCAATAAAATTGGCATGATGTTAGCTGATTTGATAAAATCCCCTATAGCCTATAGCCGCTGCCTACCCCTTAGCGAAAACAGGCGTGAGAGCATGTTTGTAGAAGAACCTTATATTAAAAACACAAACATTTTCCAGGCTGTTGGTTTTATAGCACTCCCAGTGCTTCATTCAATCACTATTTAAACTCAGCCTACCAGTTTCAAATTGCCTTCTTCTTCTTCAGTACAAAATTGTTAAGCGTTTTTAGCACTTTTGTGATTGACAGCTTGGGATGAATTGACGACGGCATAAACTCTTGTCGAGTTTAAACAGAAAGTATTATTTATAGCGTCAGGGTTCACGCTGATAAACTAAACTTATGTACTTATTGGGATGTAATTGTGATACTTACTTACCATTATGTTTTATACCACTCCCTTATTGCAGACTCCGAGACACAATGCTAAGTATCATCGTAACTCAGTTCTCTCTCGTCTGGCACGTACATATAACGAACTATTTGGACACATTGATATCTTTTCTAATTCTAAAAGATTCTTCAAACACCATGTACAGACCACGCTAAAGGACAAAACTAAGTCTTTTTAGTTTCCGCAATTCCTTAAAATTGTTTTTTTCATTTATTTCATAACCTTTATTTTAACATTATTTCATAACCATTATTTTAACATTATTCCATAGCTATTACATTCACATTATTCCATAGCCTTTATTACATTGTTATTTTATTTGTTTAATTATATTAGTTTTATAATAGTTCTATGTTGTTTAATTACCACATAACTGCTAGAATTACCAGCAGTTATTAGCACTACACAGCAACTGCCTCTTTTATATTTTTTTACTTGTAATAGTTTCTTTGCTTACCACTCACTTTGTTTGTTATATTAGGGAAACCTGTTATTGGCCATACTAGCTTTAGGTTCTTATGTTAATTGTTTTACTGTATACGCTGTAGGTATTTTCAATAAATAAATAACAAGTAGAAGGGGATTTGGTCCATGTGCAAAAGGCTAGTTGAGAAAACAAAATTGCATACGGCTTTACTATACTCGTACACTAGCAGCGCTCGGCGTTGTCACCTGCGTGGTCCCTATTTTGGTGGGCCTGGTAATGTTGCCTTTATGTTAATTAAGGGTATAAGCTACCTGTCACAGTTCAAAACTTCATTCAGTAGTTTTTGCGTGAAAGATTACCAAACACTCATCCGTACCTACAAACTTTAGCATTTATAATATTAAAAGGATTTCATTTGAACGGCATAAGAGAAGCTGCGGGCAAAAGCTAGTATAACATAAATTGTAGTTCCAAACAACATTGAAAAAAATCAGAACGCAGGGTTCGCAGGTATGCATTATTGACTAGAGAATCGATCGCACCCGACACGCGCGTGCATTTCGGCGATTTGCCATAAATATTTACGCAAAATTTACGAGTTACTGCGACAAAGGACTGCCGTGGCAGCTATTATGCAGTTTGGGGACTCTATCTTTGTAAAACGCATGTCAGCCCGCATTACGTGGCGCATAGAGATTTAGGAAAACATGTTTGTTAAATTACTCTTGGCAATCCCGTAACGCTGGGTCGGATTTCAATGCATTTATTTATTATGGGAGTATCTAAATATCGCTCTTTTGTTATTGTGATTGTCTATAATTATTTCTTTGTATATTAATATTATTTACCTACTTTCAAAATGAAAAAGACGCGAATAAAAGTTTAATTGAATACTTACATTAATATTTGCTAAAAGACGTTTTTATTTTTAGTAGAAAGAAATATACAATGGCCTATAACATTGTAATATATTTTTTAAATACACAATGAATACTTTCAGAAAAAACATGGAAAAAGAGTTTAACTTAATTCATGCAATTAATGTTTGCTATAAAAAGATGTTTATTTTAAATCTGTAACTTTCACAGCTCATGATTTTGTCAAAAAATATATTACATTATTTTTTTGCAGGCCAGTGTATATTTTTAAACACTAAACAAACGTATACTGAATGAGATATGAAAATACGTGAAGTAATAAGAAATACCTGGCCGCTCTTTGTTTATTTAGGAACACAAACACTGTATTGTAGATAACTGTATATCTCAAGGTCTACAAGATCTAGTTGTGTTCGAATATATACAGAAATAAAATTTAACATATTTACATGTACTAAGATGCGCTCTAAAAGAGATCTCTATCAGCCAACCCTAACAGTTGTAAACTAAATAGTTGTACGGGATAAAAGTTGTCATAAGAAAGTGTTACTAATAAAAATAAGAACAAAATAGAATAGAAGATATCCTTTTTTGATTCATTAATAAATTATTTAGAGTAAAAGACGGGTTGAAAATCGAAAAAATTTCGGCTAGTTGTAAAGTATAAAATCTTTTCAATCTCAGAAGGTACAAACATGGATGTAATCCTATTAAACCTTGAGACGTGACTCAAATGTGTTCTATATAACCAGAACGTACTATGGAGTCCCTTTGAAGGCTTTTAGGAAATTTAAGAGGAGGGGCTCTTAAGGTACCCTCTAGAGAGATATAGAAAAGAACACAGAATTGGTAAATACTATTTATACTTTTTGCTAAAATACATAAAACGATTTAGTTAAGTCATCATTTTATATAATTTTTACGTTATTATCCATTTATAGTCTAACTTTTCCATATAGTCTTTAGAGTCACACTACTGCTCCTGCCAATTCATTTGTGGAATGTAGCCCAAACCCAATAGAAGGTCGTGAATAGCTTGAGAGGATGGCGTTATCATTTACTGACCAACTTTGTTTTAAAAGTTCGAAGATATGACAGTCCTCAGAGTCAAACTCCTCCTTTTGCCAACTGATTTTATGACAAGTATGCCTGGAAGTGACATGAATTGCTCCTTTCTTTATTTTGTATGTACTTATATACTTTATATAAAATATTAAAGTTACCGCCCAGTTGTTACCAATCACCACCTGGGCTACGTATAATTTACATCAAGCATTAACATATTTCTGACGTGTGTGATGCCCCCCCTGTTGTCCAGTGGTTTCATCCTGTAATCTAATGGAAAGTGGGTCACTTTGGGCTTGTTCATAATTAGCTCAATAGGCTCTGCACTTCACCCTGAAACATTAAACCTTGAGACTTTATTGTAGTTTGTTAACAACGATAAAGTCAATAAAGAATTATTGTTAGAAGTAATTTATATGACCTATAACACTCACTACTTGCACCCATAAACCATAACCCAGTATAGAAGTCAACCACAATTAAAATATCTGCCAGTACTGCTCCAATTAAACCCATGTTAAACGCTGGTATGCCATACAACAAAAAGTTTATCACGTCCAATTGAGATGACAAACTCGTACGTGCATTTGAAATCACAGCGTAAATCGCGTAACGTTCAGTGCAATGGCTCCGGTTTTCCTGTATTTCAACTAAGGATTTTCCGGTAGAGGGCGCAGATTCGCCGGTCAGGTAGAGTGTGCTCAAAACTAAAGTTTTAAATTTCCCGCCATAGGAGACGTGCAGCGCCTTCTGAAACAAGTACTCGCTTTGACCTGCGCTTTTTAGGGTTCCGTAGTAAACAAGGAACCCTTATAGTTTCGCCATGTCCGTCCGTCCGTCCGTCCGTCCGCGGGTTAGCACAGAGACTATTAACATTAGACAGCTGAAAATTGGTATGGGTATACATATTAATCACGTCGACAAACCTGTAGAATAAAGTTTTTAAAAATATTTTTTTTTAACGTACCTCCCCTAAACGTAAAGTAGGAATGATTTTTTTTCCTCGAGTCTATCTTATCATGTTGGGTATTGTTAGAAAGGTCTATTAAAAGTAAAAATAGTTTCTTAAAACCATTTTTCGATTTAGGGATTCGTTTTCGAAATATTAAGCTTTAAAGTGGAAAAAATTGATAGAGTTAAGTATCCGCCCCCCCACCAGATAAACGGTACTTTCAGAGTGGCTGAAAAAATTCACAATAGTAGTATATATAATAAAGTTAAAAGAAAAACTATCAAGGCTAAGTAGGCTTAACTGGTTTTCGAGTAATGGACGACAATCAAATAATTTTTTGTATTAAATGTATTAAAATTTCATTCATAGCGTAGTAGTGATATTTATCGGGGAATAGCTGAACCTGTTCATATAGCGACATTATGGCAAAGGGTGACTACGGAACCCTATATTGCGCGTGGCCCGACACGCACTTGGCCGGTTTTTTATATTTGATGCCAGCATTGTAAACGTATTTATTCATAGTACTTTCTCTGAGAAAATTTAAAGCGTAATTTATATATTCTATAACATAAAAAAAAATTACACACATATAGTTGTCTTACGACCATTCGGTGGTAGTAATGCCTAAGTAGATACCACCACAGGGCTAGATATTATTTTTTTTAATTTAAAAATAAACCCCGCTATTATAAATCTTCTTAACATTTTAAGCTCAACATAGAACAACTTTTACCCATGCATCAAAAGCTTGTAAAAATGTACCTCCTATTAATAATACCTGTACATTAGTAATAGGTGTTTGGGGATCCTACCAAGACCTTGGCAACCCTTATTTTATGTCGGTAACATAATGCATTTACGCACTGCCTCCTGGCCAAAGGGGGACCGAGAAGGGGTATGGGTCCGGGTGACCGCCAGCAATAATACCCACTAAAAATCTTCCGCCGATGCCCGCCAAATGCAGGAAGAGGCGGTGAGCTAGTACTAGTCCGTCCTACCGGAAGGTACTCCCCTCCCCACCACGAAAATTGATCAGTTCCGGGGGGACGGACGGACTTTAGAAACCCAAGCAAACCTCACCTGCAAGTGGTGTACCAACCAATCAAGGAACGAGGCTCTCGCAAACATAATAGTTTCCGGAAACGGAAATAAGCTCACTACGCCACTAAAAAGTAACAAAATTTGCATGCCTACCACGTACTCGTACATTTATAAATGGAAATACTTATTGATATAAATAAATAAATATTTTCTGACAATTACACTAATCATTTAAAATACACAAAGGTTTGTCCTGAGTAGGAATCAAACTCTCGACCTCAGTAGCAGAGTGCGGGTATACTCGCCACCACGCCATATCGGTCGTAAATCTTTAAAATATAAACAATTATGTGAACAATAATCACTAAGCAACAACACACAATGACGAGCAATTTAATTATAAAATTTATAACTCAAAGTAGTAGACCTATAAAAAATCTCTGACCAATAATAAGAAATGCCCCTTATCAAGCTAAATTATCAAATATATAATTAAAAGTCGTAGGTTAGTCCTGCATTTGAAAATCAGGTAGGGTCAACGAATCATGCTCATCAAGGGGCCACGGCTGACAAGGGTTGGCCCCTTCATCTTTAATCTGACGTTTTAAGAAAGGTTGGAGGGCCAAGTTGTCATTCTTATGATTAAACTCAAAGTTTCTGTTCATTGCTGAAAGCATTCACTATTTGTAGTCTGGGGCATGTCAGTTTTAACTTGGTAATTGATTGGGAATTGTCTATTAATGTCGCATTATTGCATGTGTTTTATAGTAAGGCTATAAAAAAAGACCCGCTGAAAAACCAAGGACTAAAAAATGGCGAATTTTGTATACTGACTGTACTACTGGCTTGGGTGAACCTTTATCAGATGGGCCGTACACTTGAGTCTGGAGGAAATTAAGGGTATTGCTTAGTGACTAATGCAAAAAACTTTAAAGGGTACTAAATATAATCGTGACTCTTGTTAGAAATATCGTAAATCACTTTCAATTGTGAAGAGAATAGTTTGTATGAGAATATTTTTTAGCTACATAGTAGAAAAATTATCTTACATAAACCCTGGCTTTTACAAATTGTTGCTGTCAGTAAATAAATAAATATTCTCTAACAATCACACCAGTTATTTAGTTCCAAGATAAGGATCACTAAGAACTTGTGTCATGTGTACTAAATAACGGATAAACATACTTAAATAACTTTTTTTTTAAATACATACTTAATATACATAGGAAAACACCCAGACCAGAACAAGTATTAAGGTTCATGCACACAAAGATTTGTCCTGTGTGGGAATCGAACCCAGGACCTCTGGAGTGAAGTGCAGATATACCTACTGACCTACACGCCATATCGGTCAAGGCAATAAACAATAATGTTTTGAGTAAAACAACAAGGCATCAGGAGTCGATTTATTTGATAGTATGACAACCTAGCAATAGGATCTCTCCACTTTTGCGACGTTTTGTCCGTAGTATTCAATTTCGTTCTTAGACTCATATGTATCATAATCTCTGTGCACAAAAATAAAATCAATGACAAAATAATATAAAGCAAAGGGTGATGGCACAGATTATACTGTCGATCGTACTAAACACAATCACATAGTATACATATTTTTTATAATGTGTCAATATAAAACATCAATCTGTTACTCGACGAAATCACGTCTGAATCGTAACTCAGTGTGATTAATCAATTGTTTCATCTTCCAAACAAACGTTAACATCGGTGAACCTTTCGGAATCCTTAACACATTATGTAATTTATGTTTTATTTATATTTCCCAAAAATCGTAACAACTTCAACCTGTCATGAATAATTCTTAAACATGATAACCCGAAAATTCAATCTCCGAACAATGGGATCGTATTAGCATACAAAAGGTATCACATATTTTACGCGAATCCGTTATATTTTGAGTTATCTCCTCACAAAAAGCCAATGTTTTTCTCTGACCTGTGAAATAAATTTTATTCGAGAGGCGCGCGTTTCATTCAACATAGAGTATATTGAGTGATAGCGTACGTCTTCACTTCACTCGCAACCTTACCTTACATTATATACTGAATAAAAAGCTGGATAAAAATGTCCGTTTAATATTATTGTGTTACGAATTACCTACGCGGAGTATGGCTTACGATAAACTTAACATTGTAAAGATTTAGGAAATGCTTTTTTAATATAAAATTATTAAATTTCGAGATAATTATGATTTAGAACTTGTGTTATGGATACTAAAAACGGATATACATATTTTTTTGTTAATACATAGGTACTTAATAATCATTAGAAACACCCAGACCAGAAGAAATATTTATGTTCATGCACAAAAAGATCTGTTCAGAGTGGGAATCGAAGTTACGTCCTCAGGAGCAGAGGGCAGGCATACTTACCTCCACGCCATATGTCGTAAACACTCTGCACCTTAACTCTGTATCCTAAATCTTAGGGCTGTCTATGTGAATGCTGGTTTCTTATGAGCGCTCTCCTATAAATAATATTAAATATCTCTAGATTTGGTAGCCCTACATAGTCTAAAATAAATATGCTCTTACCATCACACCAATTATTTAGCTCCAAGATAAGATAAGAGATATTATTAAGAATTTGTGTTAGGAAAACTAAAGAACGTATAAACATAGGTAATTACATACTTTTTTCTCATACTTAATATACATAAGAAACACCCAGACCAGAACAAATATTCATGTTCAAGGACTCAAAGATTTTTCCTGTGTGAGAATCGAACCCGCCACCTCAGGAGCGAAGTGCAGGTATCACGCCATATCGGTAGTAATCACCAAATGAATGTTGTTAATATAAAAAAGGAACGTAAATAATCCTTACTTTTGAACAAAATCAAAATCCTTCTAAGTCACAAGGACGAGTGAAAGTTTTAAACACAAACATCGCATATGTAAAAAACAAACAAAAAAAACTCCTGCTAAAATTTGTCAGCAGAAATTTTCAAATTTCGACGCAAAAGTTTTGAAAACAGGTCCTATCCCCTAGTTTCATTTTCCGAGAGCATTCCGATTACAGCCGCAATCATGTGTGCAGCTGCGACGAGACTCATTCTGCGCTGTCAATACCATACAAACGTACTTACAACACACAAAAGGCACTTTGTCAATATCCATCTTAAGCTCTGCTACATAAAGGTCAGATTCCAACTAAACATCTATAGTGGTCGAGACCTGATTGTTCCTGCACTTGCATTTTAATTTATCGGCGTCTACGATGTGTGAAATAACCTTTACAGATCTGTTTAAATAGGTGGGTATTATTTTCTTTTATTTTCGTCCGCATGATAATGAGAGCGCTTTGGAAAAGCCGAGTAGAATAGGTATGTTTTGTATTCTGAAAGTTAAATTGTTTCGTTTCGCAATCTCTCTTGTGAAACGGTTAAATATCATTAAAATAGCGTAGCGAAGTAAAAAGTGCAACTGGTATTTCTTTAAATCCTTTAAGGCGCCACGTGTTAAAGCGTGGATAAAAGTTTAAATGCTATTTTAATTTTACTATTACTACTTTTTACTATGGGCCTTAAGATGCCGTTTAGAGCCACACACTGAGGGGCTAATAACAAGACAAGATCAAAATTTAAACCAGATTTAAAACTAATGCAGTCATTTTTATTTCATAAAATGAAGACAGTGACATATAGCCCCTGAGACTCTGCTTGGTATTACACTATGAAATCGAATCAGAATAGAACTAAAGTCAAAAAAGTATTTAGCTAAAATGGCAGGGCAGGCCACGAAGTATCTAGCTAGAAGCACTGTTTTTACTATGCAGGGCGTCACATGTAGACCTATTGTTTGACTATACTGTGACATGCAATAAATGGTTTGAATGTTGGGGTAAAAAAGTTATGGAATGGAGTCCCTTTGTAATTGTAGCGCTATACGTTAAACAAGAAGGAAGGTCGCAGGAGTACGCTGGATGCAGGCTGCCGGTCAGAAAGTCTATGGAAGAGGCCTATATGTCAGCAGTGGACGTCTTTGGGCTAATGATAATGTTGATATCTCAGCCTAAGGTAAGGCCTTAGTAGTATGGCATGTGGCAGTGAGTTTGCATTTACGGTTTATAGAAACCTTTAATTGTTGGGATTTTTCACAACCTATTATAGTGGTAAAGAAGTTTCTATGTATACAACCAAGCTAAGGAAGTGATATTACATTTAAATATTAATTATATGAATATAAAGATAGAAAACATTTTTATCTTGTGCTGGCACTAGAACGAATATACTTAATGAAAAAAAGATAAACTTAACAGTAAATGTGCTCTCAAACGGGCAAACTACTATTGCATCTGCTTATACACGGCAGCTATTCATAAATCTGTAAAAAAAAATTAAGTCCAGTCCCTGTGCACTTATGAATATCAAGATAACCTAAAATTAGGCCGGGGAGATAAATAAGGATATAAATATTAGTCTAAACAATTTAGAATAAGAAAAAAATAAACTAAACCTAAGTAATCGCCGGCACATAATTACGGTACGTAATTTACACTGCGTTTAGCGTTAAGCATTGGTTTAAATATAGATAGATATTCCATTGAATTTGAGCCCCTTTGTACTTATGAATGTCAATATATCTTAATATTAGTCATGCGGCATCCGTTGACGAATATGCCGCTTGAATCAGCCTGAGCTATCATCGTTAATAACAAGACATTCCTACCAACAAATAATTATACGGCCGTGTTGAAATGTTTGAACGTCATCTACACAGAAACCATACCGTAACTAATTGTTATTTTGATTTATCCATTACCCTTGTAAGTTGTCACATGTAGCGATACAAAGGCTTACCTGGTGACAATGTTAGTAAATTTATACGGTCGTAGTCGCGGATGACACAAGGCGGGCTCAGTACGTGAGACTTGGTAACTTAATTCATTATAGTGCTCCGTGTTTGAGTTTCAAAGTTGAAGCCTTGTTCCCGATGCCACCCGGCCACCTTTTGGGATAAACAAACACCTGATTGACACCTATGTTATGCAAATGGCTAGAGGTGTAACTTGGAGGACAGTAGGTAATGTACCTTTGGATGGACTAACCTAATGCGGGCTTTGTGTGAATGTGATTCATACTATCGAATAGTACTGATTGTACTGGTTATTTGGTTGAAATGTAAGCTCGCTTACACTTGCATCTTTTGGGATTTCCTACGGTGGACCGTGATATCAGTCGGAGGCTTTTTTGCAATGCTTCGCAATCTACGCTAAGAATTTTCACGCCTGGACTCGCCTTATCCGCTCTGCACATTGCACTGGCTATAGACAAGAGCAACTATTTTGGTAGAATGCGAAACAGAATCTCGCGCCGTCTATGTTTCCGGCCTTCAGGCGGAGATAGGTCGCGTTGGCCCAGAGAGTAAAACACACGGCGACTGCCATAGTGCGTGTAAAGTAGGCGTTATGGAGCGTTACGTATTCGCTGGGATAAGAAGGGTCGCCAGGATGACTTACGCGACCCCTAACATTTATAAATTTTGTACAACTATCAATTTGTAGCAAAGGGCGGCGTACTTGCTCTGAAAGGTTGAGGGTCAGAACTTTCCTTAAATTACACTTATTGCAACAAATGCCTAAAAATTTGTTGAAATTGGTCGCCTACACTACATTAATTTAATTAAACTTATTTGTATAACCTTCTATTATTTTAAATCGTCACTATCAATTTAGACTTTAAAATTGGTTTAATTTATATATATTTATTTATGTATGTAAGTGATATGAACCTACTTAGTATAATATAATTATAAATTTTGGTTAGTAGTATCTTATAGCTTATAAAACAAATGACAATAAAAATTCTTGATTTTCAGACATGTTGATAAAATAAATTTGCCTTAACGCGATGCTAGTAAAAATAGTACAAAAAAACCAAAACTAAATGAGTAACATTACCTGTGTAAGATTTTTTATTAGTATCTAGACAAATCTAACATAGGCTTAAGGACAAAAAAAATTCTTGATTTTCAGACATGTTAATACAATAAATTTGCCTTAACGCGATGCTAGTAAAAATAGTACAAAAAAAACCAAAACTAAATGAGTAACATTTCCTGTGTAAGATTTTTTATTAGTATCTACACAAATCTAACATAGGCTAAAGGATACTACTAAGCAAATTGTACATACATTCACGCCTGTTGCCCGAAGGGGTAGGCAGAGGCATATTATACGCCCACACTTCGCCAATTATATAGTCCCACGTAATAGGTGGCGAGCCTATTGCCGCTTACCGGGCACTGTTATGTTCGCCAGAGCCTCGTTCGTTGTTCGGCAGGTGCACAACTTGCAGGTGAGGTTCCTTAGGCTTGGGCTCCTTAGGTTTTGGGACCCCTATGCACCTAAGCAAATTGTGTTTATTCATATTCTTATATTTCCCGTAATAAACAAGACAATTAACATAAAGAATTGCTACATCAATTGGTGAGTATATCATCCTTACCCCTTACATGTAAGGGTATTGCAAAATATTTATACTAACAAATTATAGTGCATATAAATTCATACAAATATTTAAAAAAAGTATAATCAATTCTATCTATATATGGACATTTATTACTTTGTATGGGCTGAAAAAAAATATTCATTCAATAAAATTAAACTTTAAGGAATACATAAATAAGAATTTATTATTATGTAAAAAAAATGTTCAAGTATGATTTTAATTTATTTAATTCTATTTTCAAAACTATGTTAAACATACACAATAATTAACAGAAATTACGAATCAGGAAGGAAAGTTTTCGTCAGATCATTGAAAAAATCCTTCTAAATTGTTCCTTTTAATTTTTCAATCCTTTTAAATTGGTTTTTCTTTAAACAACATTTTCTTTGTTAAATGGAGCTACTATCGATGAACAAACAAACACCAACCTATTCCTCTTGTAAGGTCATTTAAAAATATAATTATTAAAAAAAAGTTAATTTTTGAAATATAATACAGATAACTAATCAATTTATCAACAATATTATAATATGAAACTTCAATATTATACAGAGTTTTCTGAAATTTTTGTATAAGTAATTGACTAAGTAAAATTTGACTTTGGTTATAAGTCAATTAACTAATTTTGTTTCCGAAATACGACTACAAAGCGTGAACTTTAAACAACATTGTTGAGATGTTTGACTCGTGAAATGTTTCTAATTTCGATGGCTTAATCAACGCAGCCAAAGCGGGATTTTAGAGGGACGGTGGATTTAAAGTTTTTTATCTAAAGAAAAAGAGGCTAAGAATGTATGTCACGAGGAGATTTGAATTGGAGGGTTCCCAGTGACTTGGATTTGAATTTCAAACGCGCAGAGCTTTGGCGGAGTATGGCTTGCGGCTCGTGGCTCTGGGGGCTCGGATCAATTGGGCTTTGCGAACACTTACTCTTATACTCTATACTAATATTATAAATGCAAAAGTTTGAGTTTGAGTGTTTGAGAGTAACAAATTTTAATGGAGTTGGTCAAAATTTGACACAGGTAGTTTATTACACATAGGATTTTATATCGGTGTTCGTACAGGAACGAGAACGTCTAACCCAGAACTATTCGAAATTGTAAAATCTGTACCAAACCTTCGTCCCATAAGATTTAAAATGTGTTATCCTCTTTGAAAAACTGCACTAGCACAAAAAAGTGTAAGTAAATTGGCGCCTAAAATGTTTAATAAACTTTCTAAACCTTTAAAACACTATACTATCAATAAATTGAAGACTGTGCTGTATAAATAATAATTGTTAATTATTTTGACAAATGCTATTATGATGTGAGTAACTACTTTAATGATATTGACATACAATTTTAATTATTGACGACAAATTATTATTGTAATGAATATATTTGAACTTTATTTATTTTATAATTATTCGAAATATTCTACAATTGATTTGTAATAATTTGTTAATTTGAAATTTTGGAATTCAATATGAAACCATGTACATACATACATACGAGTACATTACATACGAACACAAATGATGCATATTTTACAGTAAAATCATCTAACCAATCATCGTGAATCAAAACCCTATGGACTGTTAAAACAAGGTAGAGTGGTTTAGATCGATGTCTTTGAGCCAAGACTAATTTATCTGTCAAAATCTCTTTCCTGATTTTTGCAGTTAAAGGTTTTAACCGATTGTGAGATTTAGCTGTAAATCATACATTGAAATTAATAACAAAGAAAATAATCAACTAAAACACACCTGTTTCGAAAACACATTGGATTATCAATGAGCATTCTTTTAAACGATCGATCCTTTCAAAATGTACGTCAAATGGATTGATGACAGAATTCAACTACAACCGGTAACGAGACACGTAATACGATAACCGTCAATTACGAACGTATTGATTGAATGAATGTTCGGTCAATCTGATTGAATCTACCAATGATAAATGAAAATAAATGTTTAATGCGATTTAGTAAAAATAGACTTTCTTGTACTAAAATCGGCTTTGCCAAATGGAGATTGAGGGCAGGAAGAGTAAAAAATTCTTCAATACCTACCAAATATATTTAAAGAAAAATCCATAGTGCAGATTTTGAGTTACTCCTTTTTCAGCATAAAGGAAATTTTCCTTGTAGATAAATTATAATGACAAATAAATTATTTTGCCATTGATTTAATTTTGATTTGATGATAAATCGAGAAAATTGTGCAAACATCACATCAGATAATAAATGAAAACTTGACGAATATCTATAAACAATGATTTATTTAAAACTATTAAGAACAAGTCAAAACAAAAGCCGAATCAGCCTATCTGTTCGTAAGTAATGTGCCTGTTAACAAATAGTATTTCAATTTTATTTGTATAACATAGAGATTTTTCGTTAAAGGCTACCTCTTTCTAATTCTGTCACCGCCAATACTAAGCTAAATAAAAATTTTAAACTTGAATTATTTATTTCATTTAGAGTTGGGGAGACAGTGGCTTTTTCATTACTTTACAAAGCCTGTCACTTAAAGAAATTGCTTTTATTGTATTAGTTATAACTGTTATAAATCTAATATCGGCCTGTATATTATACTGCGTGAACCTCGAAATTTTAATTTTCTTGAACACAGAGGATACGTCAAGAATGGTCGAAGCTTTTTTCGTATAAAATGTTAGATTTGAAACTAGTATTTAGAAATATCTCATAATTAATGCCACGGACAGAAAAATGCTCTGTCGCTTTAACTTTTTTCTATCTACGATTTCACCCTTTGCTTTGGGTCGGTATTATGTTTAACAACCTTTCCACCTCTATACCAGCACCTCCATTATATCATAACTAACCTCAAACTGAGCAGTCTATCAGCACTTTAACGAAAAATAAAAGTAGTTCCTGTGTAAGAATATTCGGCTCTGGAATTTTCTGCCAGCGCATGTGACTCCTACCTCCTATAGTCTCGGGTTTTTTAGAGTCATGAGTGGGTGCGCTTGTTACTTATTTCACGGTATGAAGCGCCCTTATTTTGTCTGAACTGCATCGGCTGCTTACCATCAGACAGGATATAGTCATTATAACCAATTGTATTTGAATAAAAATCTACTTTGACCTGTAAGAGGAAAATCCGCTATGAAAGTAATAAACTAAATGGGGATTAAATAATTCACGAGAACATTTTATTCTCGCCTACCCATTCATCTACAGATCATAGTCATTATTTAAAACAAGATGTGATCGTTACCCATTCCTGGACGTACACCGTACCCACGTAAAGCTTATCTGGAATAAGGTTGCTATAAACGTACCAATTTAAATGTTTAGGCGACGATAATAGTCGCCGAGAGCCGACTAATGAATAAAAGTTCTCCTTGCGTCGGGGATTAGGGTTGCCAACTGGTCGCTTCGAGAAATTCAATAAATAGAAAAGTTTATTGCAAACTTTGTGTATGCTAGTCTTACAATACAAAATCGAATAATTGTGTTGCGTAATTTAAGAAATATCATCATCTCAGCACATAAACGTCCCACTACTGAGCACGAGCCTCCTCTCACATACCAAGGTGAGAGGGTATTGGGTCATACTCCACCACGCGGACCCAGTGAGGATTGGCGGAGGCAGGTGTATGGCGTCCTGCTGTTAGAATTTATCAAGCCGCCCATTAGGCCTCTAACATGGCTTAACGACTACCACATTTAGTGATAACCGGGACCAACGGCTTAACGTGCTTTCCGAAGCACGGAAGCGCTCGATATCAAATGCCACACAAACGGTCACCCATCCAGCGTTAAAGCGCTCGTAGCTCTGCGGTGCTCGGTGGTCGGAAACGATCACCGAAGTACAGCAGTTTACAGAGGTCAGTCCTTGGATGGGTAAGAAATATACCTCCTAATTATAAGAGCCATTATGCTTTAGCACAGGTTAGGTAATTGTCAAGTGTGTGATTCGTTCCGTGCCTCGGATAGTACGGTAAGCCTTTAGTTTCAGCTGTCATGAGCATCTATGGAAGTCGTTATTAGGTAGTCAGTGCCTTCTAATACGCTGATAGCTAGCAGCGGTTTTACCATTTAATGCTGTTTCTATTTAGGGTGCGGAAGCCACACGGCTGTCGTTCCGTGTGAGAACCAAACTTCAGCCACATCTGATCAGTCAGTGGACCCAGGGTGTTAAGCGTAAGTCTTGGATACAACAGGGATTAATGCTAGGATGATCATGAGGTTTTTAGCATCTTTCGGTAACCTGTGTAGCAGGCGGACAACGGCCCTCTTGACAGATTTTAATCTCGTTTTGTTGGACTATTTTAATACGTCGTTTCGAATACATCATAGTGATTTTTGGCCACAGACAGTTTCTTCAATATGCATAATCGCATAAATAGAAAAAAAATATTAAAACATAACATAACACGGAGATAATAGTGTCTTCACCATTATGACTGACATCACTCTACGATGATTTTTTCGTTGTAGAAAGATTTATGTAAGCATGCATTAGAAGGGGATCAGGCAACAATGACCGTGATCGACATACCATTACAGATTAGTCCACTTTTAAAATTCGTTACTAGATCTGATTTTTTGAGCAGTTTTGTTTATTCGTAAAACATGATTATTTCTGTGGACTTATAAAAATATGAATATTTATCTCAGATTGAGCCACTTTAGAGAAAAGTTGTTGCACATACAGTGTTAACACAAACACAATCACTACATAACGTATGAACGCCGATATAAACGTCAAAACTTAGGTACATACAACACGAACTTGACAACAATTGAATTGTCTGTCCAAACAGTTGGTAGCGTAGGCGAGGTGAGAATTCTTAAATTGGCGCTGTCCATTCAGTTTGACAATTTCTCCTTTAAAATAAACTTACTTGAGCGTAAGTTCTGATTTGTAAAGCTATACTATTTATGCCTCATTTGGACTCAATCTAACTGTCAGAGTTGTAAGATTCAACTCAGCGCGTAATTATTTACTTGTGTTCTCTTGCTAGCTACACCCCTAATGAACAGTGTTCCATTTCTGCCGACGTTCCTCTTATGGGTCTAGTTGAATTCGTGACATGTTCGCATCGCAGATTTTCACTTGTAGACGTACTAACTTTTAATGACTTAATTATGTAAAAGCTTTGGGGAAATAAAATATCACCGAAATTTACAGCCCTAAGTATAAAAGGCTAATTTCGTATTTGTTAAAAAAAAACGAATAAAAAGCAAATTATATCGGCACGTTAAGAAACAATAACTGATTTCGAATCTGGTATTACATTAAGTTGAGCCGAATACTTAATTACGCTTAATGATGATGTCTTTAAAATGAGCTGAAATACTTTTAATGTCGCTAGATAAAGGTGGGGCCTCGCGGGAAATTAGCGCCGAAATCTTCCGCCCATAGGCTGCCGCCTCTGCCGCCTTTGTGCCTCGAATCAATTCCCGTAACTTATCTGCATATTTTATAACGCAAAACGTAGTGACGCTGCAGCAATTCTCTCTTCAGGGATTCTATCTTGTTTCGGCCTATAAGAAATTCGTTAATCAAACTTATCTATAGGGAGATTGTAATAATTTATTGCATAGCTGCCAACTGAGGCTTAATGGTTTTCAGGCTATCGATTGACCCACACAAAAGGTGATGTTAATCGATTTTTTTGTAAAGTCACTCTGAAGCTTTTAGCAGACTGGTCAAGGATTATCGTTTCGGAAATGGTTTTGTCAACCTTTTTGCTGTCGCGATTACTGTTCGAAACTAGCTGGGATGGGTTCGTTGTTTAAAACACAGAGTAGGAATAGTAGGTACGTTAAACATGAACGTTAGTTGAGGATAAAAAATGGGTGTATATTAATGTAATATATTTGACGACCTATAATAGCGCGAAAGGCGTTGTATGAGGTGTCCATGTTTAAAGAACTTGTAGTTAGAGTTCAGAGCTAGACTATGCCATATTAATGTGCCGCTATTGTTCGTATTGTAAGTCTTTATGCGTAAAAGTAAAAGTATTGAAAACGAAATCAAGATAAAAATTAAATGAAAATTATTCGCTGCGCTTAAAAATACTAAAATAATTAGAAAGTTCTAGATTGTTCGCGATGCTTCTAATTATGTGGACGCCAGCTATCGGACTTGTATAACTCATTAATCAAGGAAAGTTTTCTCGCTTAATCTAGTATCCAACGCCAACAACTGTGGGTACCTATGGAGTTCACAGTTTAGAAAGTAACGAACTTAAAACAGACCGAAACTTTTCGAGTTTGGGAACTTGACAGATCTCTGCTGTAAGGTATTTTAAAATACCTACCTACACGACGACGCGAATTTACGACAGAAACCGTCTTTGTTCCCCTTATGTTTGTTTGCGAATGCAGTGTGCTATGCAACTTGACTTGAACATCGATATAGCAGTTTATGTTTTATTGCTTCGTGTTAAAGACGCCTGTTGGGACAAAGTTGTATTGGTGGTGTTGGCGGTGGCAGTACGTTTTCACGATATGTAGATGTTTACTAGACTAGAGACAGTATCTGAGGGAATTCCAAGTTTGCCGAGCCCAAGCTGTTTGGCTGCGAGGGAGGACACCAAACAGCCTTGGATGTCGAGGGATTACCGCTATGCGAATCGAATAATAAATAGACTTTTCACTGACTTAGATATTTCATTGATTTAAGAAGTGGCTTACGAAGATTCGGGTCGCATTATTTGAGGATAAACTATTTCTGTTCTCAGCCTTTGAAAACGCAATTTGAATTGGTTCAACAAGTATTTTGCTGAATTATGTACCTACTGGCACTAACAGATTTGATAAGCATTGATGGCATTAAGTCAGATCGATATCAAAATAAAACATAGGAGTGTTAAGTTATGCCAAGCATGATGACATAATTTTGCTATTAATCTAGAATAAATCACAAATATCTAATTTACAATAAAATCTAATTTAATCCCTATTTAACCAATTTACTATAAACTCATACCGATTGCTGAAGAAAATCTGCCGTGTTATATTGTCGTTTCGCTTCTAGATATTTAGACACCTGTTTATAGCGGCGTCCTAAGTCAACTAATAAAAACAGAAATTAAAAGTTAACACTAAACATAAAAGCACTTACGTACCCTAATAAAATATCAACAAACATCAAAGCATAAGGATTTATTAGACCTATAGCTTAAGTCGTTTTATACAAGCTAGCATAGGCTAGCTAGATAGATTGTATAGCTTTGATTGTATATCTTTGGGTTTAAGTTGATAGTGGAAGCCAATATCATTTATGAACTAAAATGAGCAGTATTTCATCGAGGCGTTCTGTGTGAAAGAAAAATAAGATATATATATAATTCAAAATATAAAAGCACTTAAGTTACCCAGTGAAATATTAACAGACATCGAAGCATATGGATTTATTGGACCTACAGCTTAAGTCGTTTCATACAAGCTAGCCGGAGTCCGGCCGCTCCGGAGCCACTGTCGTCGTCGCCACGACCGCAATAGGATTAAGACTTGAAGCCAGACAGCTAATTCAATTCCATTGTCAATATGGATCCGATAAAAAGTTCCTCCTTGTTTCACACAATGACTCAGCGGATTCAGTGATACATGCAATTAGAAGTTAGAAAGAAATAAGGAGAATAAAAACCTCTTTTTATTTCTACAAATTAATATTGAATGCATTTTTACATGATTAGAGATAAAACAGAAACGATAAAATAAACTCTATATTAATAAGAAAACTTTAATAAGAAATTGAAGGTTTAAAATTACAATGTAGGTAATAGGTAATTCCCGCGCTACGAGTTTACCGTGCTGACATCCTTGTTCTGAGGTTGTCCAATATTCCGGCATGTCCTTCATAAGATTTTCGGTGACGCAGGCATTGTCAAAAAAATATTTTGAATCTTCAATTGCTTTATTTGAAATATTCTTAAACACTATGTAAGAGCTTGTATTTCAAACAGATCCAAAACAGATTCTCTTTTGCAGTTTTTTTGTTCTAATTTTGCGGCAGCCGTCAGGCCAGGCCTTTGTAACGAGAGTGGCGCGGAATAGTGCGGCTAGCCGATTTGTTCGAGTTCTAGCTGCGGCCAATCAAATCTTTTCAATTTTAGATCGCTGTTGAGCGGCACGTGAAACAACAGAAGCGACGAATCGTTTCTTTAGGGGATTTATGTTGGTGTCGATAGATGGGAGCTTGTACAATATTTTTTACTATGGTGATATAATGTATTTGTATTTTTGAACTAACGTATAATTATAATGCATGATAGTTGCTTCTACTGACTGACTAAATAAAGATAATAAATAAGAAATCATAATTGTAACTTTTTGTTCGATATAAATATTGAAGTGACCCCTATTAGCGGAAGCAATTGATTTTGGGTTGATGGTGCTAACGTCTCATAGTTGACAATTTTGTCTTATATGCTGAGGTATGTAACTTATAAGAAGCGCTTCAAGCTTTGCAATAGTAGGTTGTCGGATAAATTTTTAATAAATTAAATGTATTTTGGACTGGCCTCCACTATTAAATTCGTAGAGGCCAGTCCACTGTGCGCGCTGAGTGCGCTGGGGTCTCTAAATCATTGATCGCTAAGCCGCGAATTTTCGAATATGAAATGAGTCTCTCACACCTTGCTTTGTGCTGTCACCTCGGACCATCGGACCTCTGTAGGTCCGTGCTCAGTAGTGGGACGTTAATGGTCTTAGACAATGTTATTTTCGTACATATTCATAAAACGGTATTTCTGGGAACCCATAGATACGTTAGAAAGCTTTTGTAACATTTCATATCACATTACCTTTACTGGCAGTTTATTCTACCGTTTCTAGTTTGCACACAAATTCACGACAGTTTTTCTCAAAGCTTACGAGTCGTGTGCACACGTGCTATTCAATACAAAACTGTTCGTTTGTGAATTTTGGTACAAAGTTTTCATAGATAATTTCTGCTAGGAAACGTACCACCTTTTTGAATAATTTTCTATGTAGGTAGAAATTGTTTGTCATACTTTTTAAAATGACGATCATAGCGAATTATATAAGAAATTAATAAAACTGAACTGTGTCATTGTGATTTTGTTATGTCACAATGTCAGTGATATTATGAATAAAAAAAATTCTTGCCAGTATGTAACAGGAACGTAATTAATTAAAATTTTTACTGTGAAAAATATAAAATCTTTATTAACTATTCATACTAAACACAATCGGTTTACAATATGGATTCACATTAACACCTAAATAAAAATGTATACTATTTAGTTATAAAAAAAAAATTACAAAGTTTTATGTAAAAAATTGTTTCAGTTCGAAATTGGCGCTATTTTCTTTGCATGGCTGTCATCTGACAGTTTATTTTGAAACCTTAAAACAAACCCTTAATTTAAATTAAAATATTCAAATGTACTAACTTAATAAATCAATCAAGCAGCGCTGGCTCAGTGACCCGAAGTGGATTGTGGCCTCCGAGATTTTGCCACTATGTGCTGTTCTTAAGTAACCTGTTCTGACTCATGGTTGACGATAAATTTCCATAGTTAGATACTATCCATGTTGACGAGAAAACGTATAAAATACATTTGAGAAATAATTAAAACCTCAATTCGATTGTACCAGTTGTAATCAAGTAATTATAAAATTATCTTAAATGTAAAACCTGCATTTATGGAGTAACACAAAGATGGTCACGCCAAAGGAACATGGGAGGTTAAATTTAGGGGATTCTGTAAAATATACACAGGGATACTTACGATAATGAATGAAGGCAGTTCCTTCCCATTCCCGTGGTATCTTGTTATGGTAATTTCATGCGGTAGATACATAAGCAGAGATGTTTTGGGAAGAAAAAATAAGCTCTTTAATAGATAACGAGCAATTAGACAAACGTTTCTGTTATTACACAGGAAACAGTATCTGTGATAAAGTTTCGTTTATATATTTCTGTTAATACATATTTATAGTAATGTGCATTACATTTGAAATTAAATAAAAAAAATTATTGACACAAATACATACATATAAACTATTTTTTCACAATAAGT
This sequence comes from Musotima nitidalis, assembly GCA_949126915.1. Lineage (NCBI taxonomy): Eukaryota > Metazoa > Arthropoda > Insecta > Lepidoptera > Crambidae > Musotima > Musotima nitidalis. The sequence continues at coordinate 9,646,492 of OX421418.1, read as the reverse complement.
GTATTATAGTATCTTTTGTTTTGCTTACTTAACAGATCTTTTTATGAAAAGGTTTCATAAATAGATAGGGTGTATAGAGCTCCTACCAAGAGCTGAGGAGCCCAAGCCAACCTCACCTGCAAGTGGGGCACCTGCCGATCAACGGACGAGCTCTGGCGAACATAAAAGTGCCCGGAAAGTGGCAATAGGCTCGCCACCTACTACGTGGGACCAACAATATAAATAGCGAAGTGTGGGCGTATAATATGCCTTTGCCTACCCCTTCGAGGGAACAGGCGTGAATGTATATTTATAGTCTATAGATTACTATAATACATAATCCGTAACACACCGACTTTGGGAATGAGTTTATTATCTCAGTTTCACACGAAACCGCTAATGATTCATACGTTAAAGCATTTTGCAACCGGCGGCCACAAACCCATTCGGAATAAATAAAACGTGTGATGAAAGCCAAATCACGCTACCGACGGCTCTCGCATTTCGATCACCGCAAAATTACTATAAAAACACAATCAGTATGAATTATTTCTTTTTATTTCATTTGGGTCCTTCTGTGAAATTGCTTTTAACGTAAATATAATTACCTATGAAATTGATGAGAAATACCGTGAAAGAGGGTCGGCTTACCGGTCATGGTAGTCGACATTTGTGATAGTCGCGCTAGAGGCCCTATTCAGCGGCTTGAGTAATTTCTAACAACATGATTTAAAAAAGGCACACCTGCCTCCAAATCCGCACTGTCACCACGGTTGGTGAGAGTAGCCCCGTCCTTAGTAGTGGGATGTTCAGATGACTAAGATGATATTAGCTTAAACGGAGGAGCAAACGACAAGATATCGTGAAGACCTAAGTTATATCCCAGCTGGCATTTTCCGGTTTGTGATAAAGTTATCCGGAAAACGGAGAAGACGATAGGTACATAACTCCGGCAATATTTAACCAATACCATTCCCAAAGACAGCATTTTGCATTAGTATCTTTCGTTTTCGTTGAATGAGAGTAGGCCCTCAGAAATTCCGCTACCAAACACTACTTTACGCGTTACTATGTTCCACTTGAAAGGGTTGCATAATTATTGGGCATGTGTTTTACTTTACAGGGTGACCAGCACAGTGCAACGCTCTTCATATTTTTTTAAAATGGCACTGTAATAATATGGTATATATATACCAATTACATTTTTTTTAAAAGTCCAACTATCTTTCGGTCTGCTGGAAGAAATTTCTTTTAGGGATAAGCAGTGCCGTTGTACATGTCTTTCATAACTTCTATCTATGTGTATGTTCCTTATGTGCATAAATTGTTAAATAAAAAAATAAGCCTGCTGAAAATATTAATCTTAAATAATTAAAATATCCACTTACACCAGACATGGCTGAAGCCTACCTCAAAAACCCATGAAATGTTCAAATAAAAACTTTATTTTTACGACTGTTCTAACGACTTTGGTTAAGATTGTTGATAAAACTCCTCACTCTTTCGTTTTATCGTAAGATTATAGATACTATTACCCTTTTAGTGGAGTTTTTGGACATAAATTTATCTTTGTCACAATTACTAAGTTTATGATCTACGTGAGGTAACGATCGAATGCCTTATTATATCTTCTAAGTTAAAAATTTTTGTATTCATGTAAGGTTGTATAACGATTATATTTAGATTTTAAATTCGGAAGACAAACACGTGGAGAGCAGTTTGGGCAAAAACGTGGATGGTAAAAGGAAAAAATATATCTTAGAACTAGTAAAATTGTTTTTATCGAAAATTTACTTAAAGTAATAATTAAGCAATAAAATTTAGTGCTTATAACTAAAAAAAAAATAATATGTTTGTGACTTAAACTTTTTGAAAAAAATGATAAACATTGCATTAATGGCAAACTTATGATAGTAATGTTCATCGTTAAGTACGTCACAAGCAGTCTAAATTGTTTGAAAATAAGAAGGTTGTTCCGGAATCCATGATATTTAACTGATATTAATATTAAGTTTCATATCCCAACCAGGCGAGAGAGCTGCTGTTTTTCAGGGACTGGCCAGTAGCGTCTAGCTCTTAGTAAGCAGCCAATTATGGCATCTATAGTGACTTGTATATCCGCCACATATATTGATAATCGGGTCCATTTCTTAGGATGCCTTCCTAAATATGGAAGCGCCTGATACCAAAAGTCACGTAGTTTATATAATAAATACATATTTTGATTTGGGTGAATATATGCTAATTCAGTATATTTTATTACGTGAATTTATGTGTGTCTCTTTAAGTGTAATTTATATAGGTATATATTATAATAATTATTGTTAATTTAAGCATATTGCGCTACCCCACTAGTATATTTCTTCTCTTGTCTCGTTCATCCCAAGGTGGAATGGATGGAAGAAATTCTTTTTATTTTTAAGGTGTACAATAAAGTGTTCATTCATTCAAAAGCTACACCAACGGTGCTGAGGTTTCCTGCCAAAATTTTGAGATCCCAAGCCAACCTCACCTGCAAGTTTCACCTGCTGTTCAACGGACGAGAGTCTAGCGGCAATAGGCTTGCCACCTATTATTACGTGGGATCAAAATTTTATTGTTGAAGTTTGGGTGATGCCTCTACCTACCCCTTCAGGAAAATAGGCGCGATTGTATGTCTATCAACCATCACTCATCCAAAAAATGCCCTCTATGAACGCTACTCAATAATTTCCGATCAGGAGGTTTCGTGGAGCTTCGAGCGCATTCGCTAAAACTATGTCTTTAAAAGCTCAGAAGGAACTAGTACCGTTTCTGATTTGCCAACGTAATTTTTTATGTCGGATAGTCCATTACTCTTATTTAATTAATAGTAAAAAATTCTGAAGTAGCTTCTGAAGAAAAACAAAGTTTAAAGTCGAAAGATTGACCAGTATCGAGGAAAAGTTAAAGTTTCGAAACTACTTTCATTCCTTGTAAATGTCGATGAAATCAAAGTACTTGCTCTGCTACTTTTTAAAGAGCACTATTTAATATTGATTATTTTAATTGAAACATTACTTTGTATTTCTTACTAGTTGCTGAGTAAGACATTGTCTGCGTTTATAATACAGCTAGAACTAAATAGAACACAATTTATCCCCATGTGATCACGAATCGCTGTAAAGTATTTGAACAGTCGGTATAAAATTGTACAATAAACCGCGATATAAATCAGTAAAATGGTATTTAGTACGAATAACTCAACTTGATAAACTAATATATGTATGTTATCCATAGTTCTTCATTTGCCTCATGTTGTGCACAAAGATCTTAAAGTTATAATTAATAATGGTTTAAAACATGAATCCTGCAAGTTTGTTGTTGTTTTGTTGGTCTCTAAAATCTGAATTGTAAACAGTTAAATATGTGTAGGTACCTATACTAGTTTATCGATGAGGAGATGTAAGCGTACCTTAAAATGGTTTAAATGTTTTTCGAACCACGCTAATATATTTTTTTAAGAAACAACCAATTTAAAGGGATGGTCGCGGGAGTGTCATTTCGTTACTAATCCGGGATGATCCTGCTAATTCCCGTTGGTTGGCTTTGAGTTGGGGGAGAATTAGACTTTCATCCATTTTTAAAAAAATACTCGTGGAATATCTATTCGTGATATATTTTTACGTTAATGGCAGTTTAACAACTACATAAAACAGTATTTTTAAGCCCTTTCGCAAAAGAGGGTCGTTAATGTGTCTAGCCTTTAAACGAACTAACTGATTTTATACAAAATAATATAGAAGTATTGAAAGTAGACGTGACCGAGATGGTTTTTAGTCATATTGTATGAAAATTAGTTTAGGTCCTTTATTTTTTATTAAGTACTCCATTGGTAAAAATTAGTTAAAGCTGCATGTGTTCGTTTAATTGTGCTAAATTAAACGCTATCTCATCTCATTACTGCCCCAGTACAAGGTTTACAAATGTAGTCGAGAAGAATTCAGGTCATAACCTGCCACACAGATCTAGTGCGAATAGGCGAATGCAGTTTTGTGGCTTACTTCTGTTCACGGAGCAAATATTTTTCAAATATATCGCGGCACCTCCATTGCGTTTTTCCTAAAAACTAAATAAATTAACTCTTTTTGTCTTCTACACTTCTACACAGCGCTTCTAGTTATAAACTAACTAGACTGAACTGAACTAACTGGACACGCAACAATACATATTAGATTTACATAGTTCAATTTTAACCTTCACGTCATATCGGTTGTCAGAGTAAAATCACATAATAATCTTTGCTCTGGAAAAATAGACCTTTTAGAAGACAAGCTGATCATTTCCGAATAGCCTAAGCTTACGATTGAACTATTGGCCATCTGTGTGCTTAAGTTCCTAAGTACCTAATTTAGTTAAAGCTGTCAGATTAGAGAGGCCTAGGTGAATTTACTTAGGCGGGTGTAAGTATTCGGTCAGCAATGAAATTTATGTTGGTATTCCGAAGAAGTATATTTACCACCACGAAATATCGATCGTCAAAATAAAATCTTAATCATAAAGACGCGTCAAGATGCATATATGATAATTTGCGGGATGCTGAGCCTCACGATTGAGCTATTAGCCACCTGAGCACACAAGTCCCAAGGTATTTCATTTAAAAATGTGAGATTAGGAAGGTCGGGGTTAATTTGCTTAGGCTTACACCCGTCTTAGGTCAGCATTGAAATTTATGTTGGTATTCCGAAGAAGTATATTTACTACCGTGACCTTAGACATTTTAAAAATACATATATACATAAGATCACATCCTTCCACTTGCTACGATCTTGGCACACACTCTTAGCTTCATTCACACTCATTAACCTTATCATCGGTCGGTTTAGGGTACTTTGACCTGCCCTTTCTCCTAAATCTTTTGGATTTAGTCATGGAAGGTTTTACGCGGCCTTTCCCTCTCCCCACTTCCATTCACTTGTCCATCATAAATAACTTTCGGTAGTCTACCTTCAATCATCCTCTCAACATGACCAATTGGCCATGACCCTTATCACTTCATTCCTAATTCCACATTCCTATCACAAAATTTCACACCTAGAATACTTCTGATATTCTGAGAAATATTAGACAACTTTCAAAAAAATAATAATTATATAGACATAGAAGATGCAGTGATAAATTGGCGCATAGCCGATACACGATTGAGCTATTAGCCATCTGTGTGCGCTAGTCTTTAAGTAATTCATTTAAAAGTGTCAGATTAGAAAGGTCGGGGTGAATTTGCTTAGGCGGGAGCAAGTCTTCGGTCAGTATGAAATTTATGTTGGTATCCTGCAGATGTGGTCGCCGGCGCGTTGTGCTGTTTATAACAACAAAGGGGGAGTAATTAAACACTCAGGCGAGAGACTTGGATAGTGCGGCCCTGCACGATTGTGGAACTTTTGCCGGACGCCACGGCTCGGATAATAATTGGCCTTAACTATCTGAAGGAGTTTCATGTGTGAACGCGAAACTAGGTTAGGTGAGTATTAAAAATTACTATGTTTCTTCTTTGTGGCTTCATTTTCAGTGGGAATTCTTTTTGTGGCTGCTTTTTAATGTTATTTCATTTAGTCTGGCTTAAATAATATTAGTTTCTTCGTAATCGTATTCAGTTAAGTGTTTTAATTTTTAAAAATGTAATGGGATTTCAATTATAGATTAAAAAAATATACCAACAGTGGAACCCAATGAATGTACTCGGGTGTTCCATTTTACATGTTGGCGACAATAAACAAACGAAAGAATTATAAACCCTGTAATACTAGGCAAGGATAAGCAACCTGAAATGGCAGTGGGCCGGTCATATATGCCTTAGGACCGATAACCGTTGGGGTGGACGTGTCCTACACTGGAGACCATATCTCGGTAAGCACAGTCTAGGACGCCCTCCGACTAGGTGGAGCGACGACATACACAAAACGGCTGGCAGCGGTTGGTGACGAAGAGCTGAGGATCGTGCTGCGTGCCATTAGAGAGGCCTATGTCCGGCAGTGGCTGGGCTAGGCTTACATGTTGATCGTCCCTCCCGACTGGTCTCCACCTTGTCGTCGTGGGGGGGCTGAGTACCTCCCGGTAGGGCACAGAGGGCGCTGGGGAAAAGGTAGCACTCAGAGGTTGGCGACTCTGGGTTCCCTTAGTACTGACTACTGGGGGGGGAAACTAAGAGGGACCTGGGGAGGGCGCAGCGGGCGTGCCAGGAGGGCCCGTCAAGCAGCGCAAGGAGGGTCTTAGACAGCGGGGGCAGGGGGCCCCTGCTGTCTTGTTACCGATGTAAAACAAAAAACAGGCTTACATGTTGATCATGATCAGATTAACACATAAAATGTTATGTACCTACTGCTGGAGAATACTACATACCTACTCGTAACAAGGAACCTTATTCCAAACGGGCGTAAGCGAGTATTATTATATTTAATAATTATAAACATCATTCTTCTATATAAAATGTTTGAAATACATTGTCGCTGTTTTATTTATTCTATGTAAAATAAAATAGTAACGTGAGGTGGAATATGTAAATTACTTTAAAAGATTTGCTCATGAATATATACTACACTAAAAATAAATTGGACTCTTTCTAATTCAATTATTTTTCTTTATATACCATGTTAATGAGTAGTGTACCTACTTATTACAGCACAAATGTTATGAATTATATTATCAATTACATTTTGACTTTTTAAATTGGGGTGACTGCGGCTAGGCTGTTTCTTGAACACTTTGTTAAATACTACATAATTAAGTAGAATAATAATAATTTTATTTCATAATGAAAGTAAAGTATATTGGGGTTAATTTATCAGATCACGCTGATACTAGTTCAGACCATATTCGACCACATAGATCATCTCTTGATTTTCAACCAGAAGGGTTGTAAGTAAGGTTGGCTTGGGTTCCTAAGATGGTTGTGGAATTCCTACACACATGTTTCATAATGCTCATAATTCTAATTTCATAATGTAATGCACATACTTGCCTGCTTTAAGTTTTTCTTTTCGCGGGTAAGCTAAAAGACATTTCCTTATGAAATATACTTGAAACCCTTCAAGTAAAGGTTAAGTTATCATCAGGAGCGGAATATTCCTTAAAAAGGTGCTAGTTTTTATGAAGTTTAGTTTAGATTTTTCCCTATTAATAATCAATTATATAATTGTACACAAAATCTTGTCATATCCTGTGTTAAATCCAAATCTAAACGATTAAGGACATATAATTAGAGTAGTCGCTAATAGCTACCGTGCAAGGTAAACATAAAATCATGGGCTCTTCTCAACCTAGACTCCTCAACTAACTCTCGATTAAGAAGATTCAGTCTGCTAGAAGAAATTCCTTTTAGGGATGCTTATCCCTAAAAGTACAAGTGCCGTTGTACATGTCTTTCATAACTTTTATCTTTGTGTTTGTTCCTTATGTGCATAATTTGTTAAATAAATAAATACAACGTATGTACCTGGAGTATTGTAAATTCCATTAGTAATTGATAGAGAGCGGCGATAGCCCGGTGGCTTGCTCCGTGTCGCGGAAATCACGTTAAGCCGTTGGTCCCGCCTATCATGAACATCTATGGCAGTCGTTATTAGGAAGTCAGTGCCTTCTAGCAGACTGACAGCTGGTTTAACGATAGAATGATGTTTCCGTCTGGGTTGCGAAGATCAGTCGGCAGTCGCTCCAGTAACCGGAATAATGCTAGGATATGAGGAGTAATTGATAGAGAACCAATAATAATTTCAACCTTCACTTGTTGCCCAACGTTTTATTTACAGGATGGGGAGAAAAATAATACATTGATCTAGCAGAAAGTGATAATTTAAAAAAAAAACAATGAACGCCGTACGCTCAACTCTGCGAGAGATTAGCTCTCCATATACCCAATAATATTTCACTAGCTACATCTCAAATACACAGAACTCTCATATCAATCCCTTTTCATATTCAGTAATCATGATGAGGGTTTTTAAGAACAGTTTAATAATATAAATATGTAATGCACATATTTACCTGCTTTGTCCTAGTCTTTTTTTTCGCGGGTTAGCTAAAAGGTGAAAATTACAAATTATTTTATTATATCAAAACAAAGTTAAAGAACTTAAATAAATGGTAAGTGTCTATTTTAAGCTTATAAAAGCCTGTGGCAGAAGACACTATACTATTCCTTCACATAGAAGTTAGTATTAATATTTTAATAAACATAGAACTTATACTAATCCCAGACAATATTACTTATGACAGTATAAAGTGATAGTCATAGTGATGTGAGTAAAAGTGCGTGTGCGCGTTTGTGTGTGCGCGTGCGTGCTTGTACCTACACTAAAAATACAAATACTTATAAAATATACATGAATATGAAAGATGTGCCGTGTGAGCACGGTCTGGTTAGCCACCTCTCGCCATTGGACAAGTTTCATATTGTGCTAAAAGTGAAATTAGCTTTAACTAAATAATAGGTTGGGGAAAAAGTCTTTTCGTATTTTTGTATGACAAGTCAAGATTTTTTTTTCAAAGTTTATTTACATTTATTTACAATATATAATAGGTTGGGGAAAAAGTCTTTTCGTATTTTTATATGAAAAGTCAAGACATTTTTTTCAAAGTTTATTTACATTTATTTACAATATATATGTACTGTTTTGTTGAATAACTTTCTGCCATTTTGTGGGCAGAGACATTATCCCGTTACTGTAGAAACTTTGGGACTTCTGATCAAAAAAACGGGACAAATAGTTTTGGCAGTCCTCTCTTGAAGTCAACCTTACAGAACCTAAAGAATTCTGCAGAGACCGAAACAGGTGAAAATCTGAAGGCGCAAGGTCAGGGCTATATGGTGGATGCACTAGGACCTCCCAGTCGAACTCTCTTAATTTTTGCTGAGTGGCTAAAGATGTGTGTGGTCTAGCGTTATCGTGATGAAAGACCACACCCTTCCTGTTGATCAATTCCGGCCGTTTTCTCTCGACTGCTTCCTTTAATCTCATCAGTTGCTGGCAGTAAAGATCAGAATCGATGGTTTTGCCGGGCGGTAAAAGCTCATAATAAATAATGCCCTTCCAATCCCACCATACACACAGCATCACCTTATTTCGTGTTAGGCCAGGTTTGGCCACAGTCTGTGAAGCCTGGCCAACTTTCGACCACGACCTTTTTCGCACGTTCTTGTCGTACATGATCCACTTTTCATCGCCAGTTATCAATCTCTTCAAAAACGGCTCGGTTTCATTACGTCTCAATAATGAATCGCAAATGAGTACACGGTTCATTAAGTTTCTTTGAGTGAGCTCGTGTGGCACCCAAATATGGAGCTTTTTTGTATAACCAGCTTTCTTCAAATGGGTCAAAACTGTTTTGTGGTCAATTCCCAGTTCTTCAGCTACATCGTAACTACTAATATGCCGATCTTGCTCCACTCTTTCAAAAATGGCGTCCATTTTATTCGTAACAGGGCGACCAGAGCGAGGTGCATCTTTAACATCAAAATTTCCGGACTGAAAACGTTTGAACCAAATTTGTGTTACTCTTACTGACACTGCATCAGGTCCATAAATATCACAAATTTTTTTCACTGCTTGACTTTGCATTTTTGCCTTTTTTATAATAAAATTTTAAAATGTATCGAATTTCTTCAATAGATTCACTCATTTTTACGGAGAGAAAAACAAATGAAAAATAGCGGGAAACAACTTTTTTTTATTTTTTTCTTTTTTTTATAATGGAATCTTTTTAATGTTACCAAAACCAGCCAGACACAAATAGTACAGTCAAAAAAATTTTATAATAAGTTTATACCTACGTTATGCGAAAAGACTTTTTCCCCGACCTAATACATACTTTTAAATAATTGTAGCAGATATTTTGTCCTACCCCAATGGGACATTAAGCGCGACATTATTGTGTGTATATCAAAGTTATACCTTATCAGGAACTTTTTTTCATCATCATCATCACAGCCCATTAACGTCCCACTACTGAGCACGAGCCTCCTCTCACATATCAAGGTGCGAGGGTATTGGGTCATACTCCACCACGCTGACCCAGTGCGGATTGGCGGAGGCAGGTGTATGGCGTTCTGCTGTTAGAATTTATCAAGCCGCCCATTAGGCCTCTAACATGGCTTAACGACTACCACATTTTAGTGGTAACCGGGACCAACGGCTTAACGTGCCTTCCGAAGCACGGAAGCGCTCGATATCAAATGCCACACAAACGGTCACCCATCCAAGGACTGACCTCTGTAAACTCTGCTGTACTTCGGTGATCGTTTCCGACCACCGAGCACCGCAGAGCTACGAGCGCTTCCTTTTCAGAACCTTTCCAGAACTTTTTTTATGTAAGGTATTTTCATCTATTTTATGAATCTACACTAAATAAATACAGCATACTGCTAAAAGTGTGCTCCTACTATTTCACGGCAAAATATCTGTATGAAGTACACCGTACTACAGGCTAGTAAATATAGCTACCATTAGGGACTTTAGCTTGCCTTAATGATTGCCAATGCACTATTGTCACCGAGACCAACGGCTGCACGCTTCCGACTGACCGCACCACGAGCGCTTCGAGGAACATAATTTAATATAAATTCATGAATATTTATTAAGACACTAGATACTCTTTGGCTACGATTTTGTTTATAGGTTTTTTCCATAGATTATCATCGTTTTTAGGTAAATACTAGGATTTAAACTATTTATGTGCGTAAGCGATTTGATTCAGGAACAAATATCTAATACATGAATCTATACATATAAAATCGAAATACCTCACTGAGTTTAGTTTTTTCCCTATTAATAATCAATTATATAATTGTACACAAAATCTTGTCATATCCTGTGTTAAATCCAAATCTAAACGATTAAGGACATATAATTAGAGTAGTCGCTAATAGCTACCGTGCAAGGTAAACATAAAATCATGGGCTCTTCTCAACCTAGACTCCTCAACTAACTCTCGATTAAGAAGATTCGGTCTGCTAGAAGGAATTCCTTTTAGGGATGCTTATCCCTAAAAGTACAAGTGCCGTTGTACATGTCTTTCATAACTTTTATCTTTGTGTTTGTTCCTTATGTGCATAAATTGTTAAATAAATAAATACAACGTATGTACCTGGAGTATTGTAAATTCCATTAGTAATTGATAGAGAGCGGCGATAGCCCGGTGGCTTGCTCCGTGTCGCGGAAATCACGTTAAGCCGTTGGTCCCGCCTATCATGAACATCTATGGCAGTCGTTATTAGGAAGTCAGTGCCTTCTAGCAGACTGACAGCTGGTTTAACGATAGAATGATGTTTCCGTCTGGGTTGCGAAGATCAGTCGGCAGTCGCTCCAGTAACCGGAATAATGCTAGGATATGACGAGTAATTGATAGAGAACCAATAATAATTTCAACCTTCACTTGTTGCCCAACGTTTTATTTACAAGATGGGGAGAAAAATAATACATTGATCTAGCAGAAAGTGATAATTTAAAAAAAAAACAATGAACGCCGTACGCTCAATTCTGCGAGAGATTAGCTCTCCATATACCCAATAATATTTCACTAGCTACATCTCAAATACACAGAACTCTCATATCAATCCCTTTTCATATTCAGTAATTATGATGAGAGTTTTTAACAACAGTTTAATAATATAAATATGTAATGCACATATTTACCTGCTCTGTCTTAGTCTTTCTTTTCGCGGGCTAGCTAAAAGGTGAAAATGAAAAATTATTTTATTATATACAAACAAAGTTACAGAACTTAAATAAATGGTAGGTGTCTTTTTTAAGCTTATCAAAGCCTGTGAAAGAACACACTTCTCTTCCTTAACATAGAAATTATTATTAATATTTTAATAAACATAGAACTTATACTAATCCCAGACAATATTACTTATGACAGTATAAAGTGATAGTAATAGTGATGTGAGTAAATGTGCGTGTGCGCGTTTGTGGGTGTGCGTGCGTGCTTGTACCTACACTAAAAATACATTTCCTTATAAAATATACCTGAATATGAAAGATGTGCCGTGTGATAGCACCTTCTAAGAATTCTGGCACACCATCTGGCACGCCACCGTCTGGTTAGCCACCTCTCGCCATGGGACAAGTTTCATATAATGATATTTGTGCTAAAAGTGAAATTAGCTTTAACCAAATATATACTTTTAAATAATTGTAGCAGAGATTTTGCCCTACCCCAATGGGATATTAAGCGCGACATTATTGTGTATATATCAAAGTTATACCTTATCAGGAACTTTTTTTATGTAAGGTTTTTTCATCTATTTTATGAATCTATACTAAATAAATACAGCATACTGCTAAAAGTAAGCTCCTACTATTTCACGGCAAAATATCTGTATGAAGTACACCGTACTACAGGCTAGTAAATATAGCTACCTTTAGGGACTTTAGCTTGCCTTAATGATTGCCAATGCACTATTGTCACCGAGACCGACGGCTACACGCTTCCGACTGACCGCACCACGAGCGCTTCGAGAAACATAATTTAATATAAATTCATGAATATGCCTTGAATTATTACAATGAATATTCATGGTTTGTAGGTACATAAGTTTTTTTATTTGGAATATAAAGGTTTTTACGAGGTAAGTACCAGAATTTTAATTGCAAAATTTAATGTGCAAAAGCTTTTCAGCAATTTAATTTGATTTAGGACCAAACATTTTAAATATCATAAACAAACTAGATCTTTTACTTTTAGGCATTAAATTATGCATGTATACTAGGTAGGTTAAGGTTTGACTTTTGGCGGCAAAATATAATAATAATAAAAATTTCTTTATTCTACATATACACTATATAGTACACAATTTTCATACAAAAACCCTGGCTTCCAAACTAGTTATATAACTGCAATTCAGCAGCCAGTTTCTTCCCAAAATAAAAATTTACAACATTTCAATGCTATACATGGTAAAAGAGTGCATGTTTGTGTGTGTGTGTGTGTGTGTGTGTTGTGTGTGTTTGTGTATGTGCGTTGTGTTTCGTGCGTGCATGCGTGATAGAGAGAAGAATTATCTGAGGTTCATAAGAATGGCCGTAGCAATTTCTCAACTTCATCATAATTCAGCGGTAAAAGGTAATATCTGTATCTAGTACAGCGATATTACTTACGTTTCTTCAGTGATAAAGAGAACCAGCTAGTAAATATAGCTACCATTAGTGACTTTGGCTTGCCTTAACGACTGCCAATGCACTATTTGTCACCGAGACCGCGGGCTGCACGCTTCCGACTGACCGCACAACGGGCGCTTCGAGAAAGATCATTTAATATAAATTCATGAATATTTATTAACATACTAGTTACTCTTTGGCTACGATTTTGTTTATAGGTTTTTTCCATAGATTATAATCGTTTTTACTAGGTAAATACTAGGATTTAAACTATTTATGTGCGTAAGCGATTTGATTCAGGAACAAATATCTAATACATGAATCTATACTATAAAAGCGAAATACCTCACTGATTACTTACGAAATCTCAGAAATAACAGAGAATAACACATACAAACTTGAAATTCAGAGTTGATCGGCATATAGGTTCCTTATAGGGTGTTTGATAAGAACGGATTTTAAGAAACTCCCTATGATTTCGAAGTAACATAATTAGAAATTTAAAATGTGTTATGCTCTATAGATGTTGTAGAAGTGAAACAATAACGTAGCTTTATAAATCAACCCCCTTCCGGGGTGAAAACGGGAGATAGCATTACTGCTGGCGGTCGTGTCTGCAAGTGGTGAGTCCCACACCTCTTGTCGGTCTCGCTTTGGTCGCGAGGCAGTGCGTGAATGCATTTTGTTACCTACGTAAAAAGAAAAGGGGTCGGTAATCATCACGATATCTCAGAAACTACAAGTGCTGGTAGTCTGAAATTTCCTGAACCATCAGACTGGCCTTTTAATGGGACTTTTAACAATAGACAGCTGAAGATATAAGCTACTTTTCATTGTCTCGTGGGAACTCTATTTAGAAAAGTACCTATGGGTCTCACGGATAAAGTCTTGGAAGGCCGCTAGTATCTTATACAAAGTTGCTCGTTTACTTATAAGAGTTTCTTTCCTCCACATAGTATTGTTTTAGTAAATATTGTGTCGAGGTGACACTTAACATACAAATATAATAATAAGAGCTATTAAAATTTTAACATAATTTTTGTTATTTAATGTACAATTAAATAATACATGTTATGATATATTAAAATTCATTAAAATATTTTTTTAAATATTATTACTGTAGAGTTCTCTCAGCAGTTGCGATTAGATCTTTGTACCTACTTTAGAAAATACATACATACATGTAATCACGCCTGTTTACCCGAAAGGGTAGGCAGAGGGTTACTATACGCCCACATTTCGCCAATTATCAAGTTGGTCCCACGTAATAGGTGGCGAGCCTATAGCCGCTTACCGGGCGCTTACGTTCGCCAGAGCCTCGTCCGCTGATTGGCAGGCGAGGTAGGCTTGGGCTCCTCAGATCTTGGTAGGAGCCCTATACACCCCAAAAATATTATTTATGTACATCAATGTGGCAACCAATAAAACATTAGAGACACCTTTAGTTCACATATGATTTATGTTAGCTCAGTAAAAGAGGCTTCTTCTGATACAGGGGGTTTCTTGCTTAAAAGGGGATGCTGGCCCAAAGATATAAAATAAGAAATAAGCATTTATAATTTAAATTTTTCATGTCCAGTAATTATCCCAACTACAGCACCATGAAAGCCGTATACCGTATAACTAGTGCTTATTTTGCCTACTTTTCTAAAAGTCTACAGTCACGAATGAAACTATCATCCAGTCTCTAATTATGTCCAAAGTTTGGTGGATTGTTTCTCCTTGTTAAAAAGTTTCAACCAATTTTCTTTCTCATGAATAACACTACAGCTTTTTTACTAGCAGCCTTCGCATTTATATAGAAGAGTTTATTTTTTCACGCAAGCAAAAAAACCAGATACTCTTTGAGTCTTGCACAACAAGTCTTGATTACAAATCTGCTTAGAGCTAAATCGTTCTATATTTCTCGAGTTTAACCAAATAACTCAAATGCAATGACATTTAAAAATTAAACTAAAAACTGTTGTGCAATTTTGACACTTGACACTGGCAAATATTAAATTGCCAATTGGGGGAAAAAAAGCTGTAGCGGAAGCCGCTCTTAGAAATGAGTAAGATATAATAGAAACCCTTCACTATTATTGTATTCCTAAATGAGTTTATTGAGACACATTGTCAAGACAATAATTTAACTTGATATTGTAAATGCTTGCGGTTTGAACAGTACCTACTGGCGGTTTGTAATATCCAGCTATCATTACGCATGGGATTTTCAGTCTTACGGCCTTGATTGCCTAAAGTAATATATTATGTAGTAATAATTTGGGTAAGTGAGACCCTCGTAATACTGCAATTTGATTAATTAATTATGTTATTACTCATGTAAATTAAACCAATTATTTGTAACTGGAATGCCCTACAAGCGCTCAAGAAAAGGAGATCGGAAGCTGCACTAAAGTTAAGCAAAGACAAAGGTCAGTTTTTGAATGGGTGACCGAAGATTAGCATTTGATAAGAAAACGCAATTGCTTTCAAGCTTCGGAGGGCACGTTAAGTCTTTATCGCTATATGTGGTAGAGTTAGACTCTAATGAGCGGATAAAATATTTTTAAGCAGTACGCCTGCAATCCGCACTGTATCCGCCTAGTGCAGTACCTATGCTCTCAAACACTTTTTCTTTATTTGTGAGAGAAAGCCTGAGCCTAGTAGTAGAATGATAATAGTTTGAGAACATAAAAATAGATTCCTATTAGTTTTTGTATCAATACGAAAGTTTGTATGTTTGTTCCTCACCACGCTTATATGGCAAAGCAGCATTACACAAAACTTTTACAACAGAAACAAATAGGTAATTGTCTGGACATATTACTACAAAGACAGAATATTCCAATTAAAGTGCTCTAAAGACATTTAATAGTTCAAATAAAACGCGCTTTACCTTAGCCACCTCCTTTGTTGCACTAGTCTAGCACGAAGATCATTCAAATCCTTAAAACGCTTTTCTATTAAATTTACAAAATGACATTTCTAAATTTACAGAAAGAGGACTCTGGAGGTGCGAATAATGATACTTTTACTGCAAAATATGTCTAGTTTTCACGGGGAAATATAATACCTAGTCTTGTATTGTTTCCTTCTATATACGCAATTATACATATTTTATAAAACACATTTACGGATTTACGTTAATGTTTTAGTGACGATAGTTTCAAATTTGTAATGGATTCATTTCCATATATAGAATTACAAATTTAAAACAATCGTTAACCAATCTATAAATCGTTGACCTCGACACTTGTCCTCTCAGTCTCCCCGTGCCGTGACCACGACTCACTGTAAAGTACCCATTCAAAAAGTTGTGATAATATTTTAAGAAGCCGCGGTTTAAGTCCGTGAAATGTGTAAGTTTTGACAGGTTTCTGAATTGACATTTTAGTAGTTTAGTATTTTCTTTACTTAATGTGTTTTGCAAACTATTCTATTACATTATATAGCGTCACCGACAAATGAAAATTGTAATTTCAGTGCCTAACCAATTGATAGTTTAAAAGAGCATAGCCTGTGAGTTGTTGCTAGTTCGTCTTACAGAGCGGTGGCTCGGAACTGGCTCTTAGATTAATTTACAGTTAAATAATTTATTTTTGTTACATGTAAGTGAATCTAAGCTACATCGTGATTTCATTTCGATTGTTTTTGTATTTAATTCGACGTTTTCAAGTACTAGGTAATTGTTTATGACATAAAAAAAACGAAGTTTGAAGTTTAAACGTGCGCCCTTCTCCATTAGGATGCGCTCTTGAGTAACTTACGTGTTTTAATGCATTGTAAATGTACATTATTTTCA
This sequence comes from Musotima nitidalis, assembly GCA_949126915.1. Lineage (NCBI taxonomy): Eukaryota > Metazoa > Arthropoda > Insecta > Lepidoptera > Crambidae > Musotima > Musotima nitidalis. Next base: position 9,629,617 of record OX421418.1, on the reverse strand, counting down.
GTAACACTACACATCACGCAATAGCTCATGATCGCTTGAGGAATGCGATTTAATAACTAGGAAGGTAAATTTTATTTATTTTCTCTTAGGAAGATTAAGATAAGACAAAATACTTCATTCCTTTAATTATTGTCAATATTAATATTATATGACTTCTTGTTACTGTTCATGTGTACAACTGTAATTTTCATGCTACTGAAATGAGAAGAAGTCATTTGCCAAAATGACTTGGCTTTTAAATGAAAGATCTACAGAAATAAAAGTATACAATACAGACAGGCTCATAGAAAATATCAATTACTTATCGCAGAACAAAAGCTGTTAGTAACTGTAACTGTTAGTGTCTGACCTAACAGATACATAATGTAGGCTGTTTTATTTTAGTAGATTATTAATTTATTTTAGTGAACATAAAATTAAAGCTCTCACCGAAATGAAAATATGAATCATAAAAACAAGTTACGAAACATTCGGTGCCTAACTATTGTCATAATATACTAATTTACTGCTATGCTAACCATTTAATATATTATTGACTTTGTTTCCCCGAAAGAGTAGGCAGAGGCATATAATACGCCCACATTTTGTCAATTATATTGTTCGTCCCACGTAATAGGCGCCGAGCCTATTGCCGCTTAATTCAATTCAATTCGTTTATTGCGTTACATGTGTTTTAGGTATAAAATGTTACAAAATATTTAATTTAGTACACCAAATGTACATAGCAATATAGGCTTATATAGTATGGTAAAAATTCAATGAAATCAACAAAATAACGTATTATGCTAAAAATTAACAATATGTAATTTAAATTTAATTTAATCTAATATTATTTTATCATTTTATAAATTATAAAATAACATTGCATTTTACATGAAACATTTCAATAAATTTTGAAATTATTGCACTTTTGTATAGGCTAAGTTATTAAATTATTTAATCATACTAATATATTTAAAATAAAATTGTAATTATTTACTGAATTAAAATTTACATCATTGCACTTTGGTGTAGTATTCATTTACTTTATGGAAACATTTTTCATGGGTGCCCTTTGGTTCGCCTAAAATTGTTTGTCCTAATATGGTTTGGCCAAACCGTTTTGGCCTAAACTTAAAACGTACAATTATTGTTTCGCCTAAAAATAGTTTTGCCACCATTATAGTTTGGCCTAACAATTGAAAGGCCTAATTTTAGAATGTCTAATGTAAAATAGCCTAAGCTATATTGGCATAAGTTTATTTTGGCATAACGATTATTTCGCAAATTTATAAAAGGTCTAATTTTAGCATATCTAAAATGAAATGTGCCAATAATGTATTGGAATAAAAGCATAGAATTTGATTGAGAAAATAAATTGACAGAAGCGAATCGCTGCAAACCCGACTCCACGTAGTCTTGTCTGCCCTACCCTAGAGTGCAATATAAACCCGCGTGGGACCGCCGGAGCCCCGCAGCGCCGAAGCCGTGACGGAAACTATGCATGCTGCATGCCTGCTTGCACGCTTACATGCTGCATGACTTATAAAAATGAGTAGGCGTTTTGTACTTTATGATTTTTAATTTTGTGCGAGTTAATATTTAGGGTTTGTAAACTTTAGGTATTACGAATTGTTCTGCCAAATGACGCATTTGGTAAATGACAATGTGGCGATAAAAAGTTAGGCGAAGTGAAATTAGGGCAAACACGATTCTGAAGAGTGAAATTAGGCGAAAAAATTTTAGGCTTTTCGTTTGGGTGCCATTACAAATTAGGCGTACAAAAAATTTGGCGATCCGATAGGGACCCATTTTTCATTTATAAAATTAATTAGAGATGCCACAAATTTATTATAAACATCAGTATCTCTAATATATGTAGGTAGAGCATTGTACAATCTCATGCCATGCAGAATGGTCTAGATTGATATAATAATATAGCCAAAGTACTATCTGAAGTTGATAAATTCAATGATAATAATAAAACTGCAAATTATAAAGTAAAATGACAAAAACAATTACTTAAAGATTTATACAGCGAAAACTGCCAGTAAACCAATGTCATAATGTAGGTGTTGAACTTAAATCTTGACTCATTGTTGGGAAAAAAGCTTTTCCATTACATACAAAATAAAAGCATTATTGTAAAGTATTGTTTCGTGTTTGAAAGGTCGATCGTCATCTATTGTCTTCTAAAAATATGCAAAGGAATAAATAATAAATAAAGGTACGGCCATAGGCGGTTGTGATTCTCTATTCCCTTAGAAGCCCACGGAAACATCCCACGTGGGCTATTTCGGGAAGTTAAAATTAAAACAGGATACTTACATATTTGTAACCAAATCAATTGACTTAATTTCCTTATTTAATTTTGGGTTAAACTCTTCAGATAATAATAGTTTAAAGGTCATTGTTGCTGATATTCTGTGCAGTGTGATGGTGGTTCCTAGGACCAGCTCGTGTATTTCAGTAAAAGAAAGGGGTAAGACGAAATAAGTAAAGAGTAATAAGACGCAAATGCTCTTCAGAAGACTCGCCTCTGGTAGAAGACAATGAGAAACGCTATGTTCCTACTTAGCTGCCTACCCGCCTGCAGTAGTAACTACTACTAGCTGGAGGCAGCTCTTCGCGAGACGCTGTATACCTCAGGATACCCAATAATGAGTAATGCTCGCCTTTCACATTTTAACAAGTGCGTTGAAAAGCTATTAAGCACAAGTCCACACTCGATCGCGCTTGATTCCTGTACAGCAAATAGCACTGCTTGGGAGGGAAATATCACCTCACATTATTGAGTATACTCAATTTTCGGGAGGCAGTTTAAAATGAATATATTTTATATTATTTTTGTATTAATTCTCATACACAGTGATGGTTCACATAGTGACGTCAAAGAAATTATTTTATATTAATCATACCTTTGTCTATCTGAATTTTCAGAAAGAAAGGTGTTTACCTTTGATATGTTCCGCGGTTTTTCAAGGTTTTCGAGTTATGCTCCCATGGTTAATTAGTTTGTGAGGAGTTTGTTTGCTGATCTTAAAAGGACGGCACCATTAGTGTGACAACCCTGTATGTATATCTACGGAATTCGCGTTTGAACAATTCAGAAATTAAAGAAAAATGTAAAGATAGTACTAAAACATCAATAAAAAAGTGATGGAAACGAATTGTAGAAAAGTTCCTATAATTAATTATCATACATAAATGAAATGAATAAAAAAATAAATATATAAATAATTGCCGACTCTGGGTGCCCTTAGTACTAAGGGCACCCATGAGTACCGGGGGGGGAAACTAAGGGGGACCTGTAGAGGGCGCAGCGGGCGTGCCAGGAGGGCCAGTCAAGCAGCGTCAGGAGGGTCTTAGGCAGCGAGGGCAGGGGGCCCTTGCTGTCTAACCATAGATCCTCTGGGAAGTCGGCTTGAGCGACCATAGCGTGTGTCGGGTAGTCGACACACGCTCCTGTCCTTCCGGTTTTGGTCCGGGGGATGTTGGCCGCAGGCGGGGTGTCAAACGCTGCAACCCAGATACTGCCCCCGCCTTTTTTCAAAAAGCGGCGGGCGTCGTCCAAAGATTTTTAGTGGGTATTACTGCTGGCAGTCGCGTCTGCCGATAAAGAGCCCCACACCCCCTTAAGTTCCCCCTTTGGCCGGAAGGCAGCACATAAATGCATTTTGTTACCGACGTAAAAAAAGAAAAATAAAAAAATGGTCTTGATAGGATCCCTTACACCACTTTATAATTAATTTCCACCACTATATAAATGGTAAGTGACGAAAATAGACTGAAAAAATAGCCTGTTTAATCCTATTTTCATACTTCTCTAGTCTTCTTTCTCCTAGAAATTCATTTGCAGCATTGCCCCATTTCTTTTGGTTCTGGTTAGTAAAGTAGCCTGACAAGGCTTTTATAAAAGAAGGTTCTAATCTTATTAAATACTAATTTTAGCAATCAATAGAGCTCGAAAAAAGGATATAGATTGCATATACATTGCAAGAAAGAGTTACATATATAAGCAGATCTGTATTAAGACTAGCTTGTAACCACTAGAAGTTATTTTTACCTAATACTTAACTTAATACTTTACTATAAAAATAAAGCGGATGACAAAGATTTGCTCAATTAACTACAACGTTTGTAGGTACCTGGAGTATTTTTTTCAGTAGTAATTGATAGAGAGCGGCGATAGCCCAGTCGCGAGACCCCTGGCCTTTAAATTCAGAGGGCGCCTATGATTTTTTTTGAAAATATCTTGCTTGCTTGCTCCGTGCCCCGGAAAGCACATTAAGCCGTAACCGTTGGTCCTGGCTGTCATGAACATCTATGGCAGTCGTTATTAGGAAGTCAGTGCCTTCTAACAGACTGACAACTGGTTTAACCAAAGAATAATGTTTCCCTCTGTGTTGCGGAGGTCAGACGGCAGTCGCTCCACGCGATAACTGAAATTCAGTCAAAATCTAGTTGAACCAGTGAGCAGACCCTGGGCTAGGGTCTAGCGTAGGCGCTTAAGTCTAGGGCAACCTGGATAATGCTAAGATATGATGATAACAAAAATTTGCAAAAGATTAAGCTTGTCAAGCGTATTTACTCTGAGGTCTGGGTAGCAGCAGTCAGCGTAATCGACAATGCAAAATCTATCTTGATTGACTAAACATTATGATACAACAAACAAAGATGTAGACAGGAAGCTTCTTACAAGTCAAATAGATTTAAAAGCAGTATATAATCTACCTATATGGTGGTCGATAATCAGTTGAAGCTAATTCATTAAAATTTCGAAAAGTTTCATGATGTTCCTTTATTTTGTGCGTTTACTAAGTGCAGTGATTCAATAAATTTTAAGATTATTTTAAATACAATGTAAATATATTTACAATTATTTTAATAAACTATAATTAGACATGGAACTATTAAAATAAAATAGTTTTTAATTGTTTGAAACAAAACCTAAAATAAAGAAGTAAGCAATAAAAAGCGATTGCTCTCTACCCAAAACTAACATTTACCAAGCGCTCTGTTAAAACCTAGCATGTGCCAGTTTCTAATGGTAGGTATAAGTCCGAAAATTTAAATTCATCAACTCATGTCGAGAAATATTAAGATATATTGGTAAGACCTAACATTTATTATAGATCGGGCTTTTACAGGAACATATGTTGTTGTATAAGATGTAGGTAAGAAGGATGTACTGCACAAAAGCCGCTGATCGATCTTATTTCAATTCAAGTTTTGTATACAATGCCTTCTGTATCGGGCTTTGTTCATTGTTTCTACTTTACACTTTTTTGAACTCAAGTGTTAAACGGCCATTGTGTCTGCAGTAATTGGTTTCTGTGGTCAAAGTGAAAAGAGGTATTCAATCATGTATCCTGAAAGATAATCTTTGCTATATAACGAGTCTGTGAAATATTCTACAAATTATTCGGCATCTCGACACAAACCACTGAACAGTGCAGCTGTTGATCATCATCATCATCATCACAGCCCATTAACGTCCCACTATTGAGCACGAGCCTCCTCTCACATATCAAGGTGTGAGGGTATTGGGTCATACTCCACCACGCTGACCCAGTGCGGATTGGTGGAGGCAGGTGTGTGGCGTCCTGCTGTTAGAATTTTTCAAACCGCCCATAAGGCCTCTAACATGGCTTAACGACTACCACATTTAGTGATAACCGGGACCAACGGCTTAACGTGCCTTCCGAAGCACGGAAACGCTCGATATCAAATGCCACACAAACGGTCACCCATCCAAGGACTGACCTCTGTAAACTCTGCTGTACTTCGGCGATCGTTTCCGACCACCGAGCACCGCAGAGCTACGAGCGCTTCAGCAGTTGGTTCAACTCAAAATCCAGTTCAAAGTCCAGTTGGTTAAACTTAAAATTTGTATTACTATTATATCGTCTTCTGGACACAACACTATTTTTACATGTGTTCATATAGCGAAACTTAGAATAAATTACTTTTATGTTTTCATCAACTGGACATCCTTCGTTTTTTGCAATAATGGTTATTACAGTCACGTTAATTACTGGTATTATACCATTAAATATAACATAAAATATCTCGCACCCATTACTAAGCATTTAATAATCAATATGAGATTATGGAATAAACATAAGCGCGTTATTTTTTAAGTTAGACCTTCATAAGAGCTCTATTAAGCCAAACTTGAAAAAATATTTTTGAAATTTTGAATAATTAATAGGAAAAGATTTTCAAGTAAAAGAAACTTAAAGAATTGTTACTTCCATATATTATATTATACTATGTCGTAGGGAGATGAAGAGGAGTCTATGGAACACCTGCTGTGTACCTGCTGCCTGTCGAACGTGGCAAATTGCGCCACGGACAATCTGTGGCCCCCGTGATAAGATAAGATACTTCCATTTATTAATTAAATAAATGCGAGTTAGATAGTAAAAATGTATAAATCAAAAAATCGAGATGAGTCTAATTCACATAGAATATTAATTGACTATTTATGAAATGGAGTACTGACTGATCGAGAAGTACGTAGTTGAGAAACGAGTAACGATAGCCTACCATAATGCCGGCTACGGAAAACTTTCACTATTTCAACAGAGAACTTCCTTCAACTTTGGCAGACGGGCCTGCTTACTTAAATCAATAAGATGTATTAACTTTTCGTTAGTATGAGATCCTGGAATTCAAATTTTAGTATCTTCTTCGTCGTCGGGTTAAAGTTAAAAGGATTTACATAGTTCTAATGAAGGTTTTTCTCCTATTTATACTTACACGCAACCAAGTATACGTGGCAGGCAATACGGTCAATGTATTGAAAAACTAGAACAGATTTCACGACAAGTCGTAAGAATAGACGAAGAGAAAACCTACCGGATGATGGGCGAACTACTGAACTGCGATCACTAATAAATAGAAATAAAAAGTCTTTTTCTTTGTCTAACCCGTCTGTACGCCCAGCGTGTGATTATTGAAAAATACACCCAATAAAATGTAATCCATTGGGGAAGATTTTTTTCAGCAGTTTACTTTATACGGCTGATATGATGATGATTTTTTTGGCGATATATATGTATGTATGTAATATTTCATAGTTAATTATCATACGGAAATAACGTAGGTTAGCCGCTGGCTACCATCGTAGATTGTTTTTTGAGCTTATTTCATTTCAGCAAACTTTATATGGCTATGATAATTAAAGAACTGAAGCGCGCTCATTGTTCCGCTCTGATTATAACTGAATAACAATAAACAACAGAGTTAACAGAGGTCAGCCCGTGTATAGGTAACCGTTTGTGTGGAATTAAATATCTAGCTATTCCGTGCTTCGGAAGGCACGTCAAGATGATGGTCCCAGTTAATATCATATGTGTTTAACGTTAGAGGCCGTATAAGGTGGCTTGATAAACTAACAGCAGGACGCCACCCATATGTTTTCGTTTATCCGCACTGGGTCTGCGTGGTGGAATATAATCTGAATCCCCTGTCTTGATTCGCGTCAGAAGGCAATGCTCAGAAGTGGGACATTAATGAGCTAAACAGGCTAAAAATATTTTTAAAAATCCATCATTTGGCTCCCAAAGAGATTTTTTCATCATCAATTTTGTGTTAGACCTCCACGCGATAAGGATTTCAAACACAAAAAGTATTTTTTGATTTGGTTCACAATTGTTGGCGCAAAAATATCAGTAATCATTACGAAAATTAATATACGTGTATACAGACGAACGTAGAACCTTCACTTCTTGAAGTCAGTTAAAATAAATTCTTCTATAAAAATAATGCACGTCAAAACACTTAGTTTTGTAAGGCTAAAGAACGTACACAATTGTAAAAATATTTTTGGCTATTAAGTAGATGTGAGTATGGTTATCAACATAAAATGCATACAACTTATACAACTTTCATATTGAAGGGGAGATTTCTAATATTAAAATGCTGTTTAATGTTTGAAAGCCACTTCCAACTGTTTCCACCCGCAACGTATTGGAAATGGATTAACAACGTATGTGCCAAGTTATATAATATAATTAGTTTAGTAATATCGTCTTAGACTTAGAGAATTCAAACATAATGCCGCGAAGACGGTAATGCAATTATCATAGATCCTGTTATAAGCAGAGTAAATGAAATTAAGGAGAATATAGGGTTCGAAGCGACAATTAGGCAAAATGTTCAGCCAGGTAAACTGGACATTGTGGATTCGTTGCACGCTCGGGGTACACGGGGGCGCCGGAACGCTGAGCCGGCCACCAAATAAGATCACTTAAATTCTATCCCCGTATCCTTACACCGAGATAGTACTACCAGTTAGCTCTGTTCTCTATGAAACCCCCACACGGTAATTACATAAAGGAAACTGAAGTAAAGAAAGCATTTAGCATTGCCTCCGGATGCTATTATACCGGCCCAATATAACGGACGTTAATGTTGCTACTATTGTTGTATTTTAAGAAAAAGAGCTCGGTTACATTGTTTGCGTGTTCAGATAATTTGAACACCATTTATATTATTATTATATAGAAAGGATTGAATTATGTACAAAAGTCTTGTTTGGAATACTACTCTTTCAAAGGAGGTGAAGGAGCTTTTAAAATTTTATTAATCAGTAGTAGTTTTGATTAAGTTCTGGTTAAGATTAACAATTTTGTCGCCTATTCTTTTTGAATACTAAAAGTATTAAAAAATATTTGAATAGTGATCAACATGATTAGTTAGTATCAATGATTAATCTTCAGACAATAATTTAACATTCAGACCTTACGCGTCAGATTATCCTCTGGGATTAGAGACGATTAATTGATGATACTATCAAGGTATACACAAATTTGGGAATATGTATTAGCATGTTAAGATTATTATTTCAACCGCATCTTTGAAATAGTACCATGGAATATATATATTAGGTCGGGGAAAAAGTCTTTTCGCATAACGTAGGTATAAACTTATTATAAAATTTTTTTGACTGTACTATTTGTGTCTGGCTGGTTTTGGTAACATTAAAAAGGTTCCATTATAAAGAAAAGAAAAAAATAAAAAAAAGTTGTTTCCCGCTATTTTTCATTTGTTTTTCTCTCCGTAAAAATGAGTGAATCTAATGAAGAAATTCGATACATTTTAAAATTTTATTATAAAAAAGGCAAAAATGCAACTCAAGCAGTGAAAAAAATTTGTGATGTTTATGGACCTGATGCAGTGTCAGTAAAAGTAGCACAAATTTGGTTCAAACGTTTTCAGTCCGGAAATTTTGATGTTAAAGATGCACCTCGCTCTGGTCGCCCTGTTACGAATAAAATGGACGCCATTTTTGAAAGAGTGGAGCAAGATCGGCATATTAGTAGTTACGATGCAGCTGAAGAACTGGGAATTGACCACAAAACAGTTTTGACCCATTTGAAGAAAGCTGGTTATACAAAAAAGCTCGATATTTGGGTGCCACACGAGCTCACTCAAAGAAACTTAATGAACCGTGTACTTATTTGCGATTCATTATTGAGACGTAATGAAACCGAGCCGTTTTTGAAGAGATTGATAACTGGCGATGAAAAGTGGATCACGTACGACAAGAACGTGCGAAAAAGGTCGTGGTCGAAAGTTGGCCAGGCTTCATAGACTGTGGCCAAACCTGGCCTAACACGAAATAAGGTGATGCTGTGTGTATGGTGGGATTGGAAGGGCATTGTTTATTATGAGCTTTTACCGCCCGGCAAAACCATCGATTCTGATCTTTACTGCCAGCAACTGATGAGATTAAAGGAAGCAGTCGAGAGAAAACGGCCGGAATTGATCAACAGGAAGGGTGTGGTCTTTCATCACGATAACGCTAGACCACACACATCTTTAGCCACTCAGCAAAAATTAAGAGAGTTCGACTGGGAGGTCCTAGTGCATCCACCATATAGCCCTGACCTTGCGCCTTCAGATTTTCACCTGTTTCGGTCTCTGCAGAATTCTTTAGGTTCTGTAAGGTTGACCTCAAGAGAGGACTGCCAAAACTATTTGTCCCGTGTTTTTGATCAGAAGTCCCAAAGTTTCTACAGTAACGGGATAATGTCTCTGCCCACAAAATGGCAGAAAGTTATTCAACAAAACGGTACATATATATTGTAAATAAATGTAAATAAACTTTGAAAAAAATGTCTTGACTTTTCATACAAAAATACGAAAAGACTTTTTCCCCAACCTATTAATACAATAGTTTACTAAGCAAGTTACTTTGCGTTACTCTGCTTCATTTGTTTAACATTACGCTTTGAAAAAAACCCTTTGATGTCAAACTTGAAAAATTTCATGACATTTAATAGAAACCTTTTACATGATCATGTGTTAGCCAACATCTATGTTTTACACTGCAGGATGTATTATTTAGCCTCGTAGATAATAAAAAAGAAAAGTTTCTATATTTAATTTGATGATTGTCAAGATATCTCAAATAAGTATAAAATGGTAAGCGTTCGTCACAAAAAATACTACAAGTGTTTTATAAATTATCATGGAGGCTACAGGGTCTACACATGTAGGATAGTCACTTTATCTTACGGGAGAACATGATACACCTACACCAAAGCAAGTTTCAAGCCAAACCTATTAGGATAATAAATCCTCCTCAGACATTCTCACAGCGCCAACAAGGCGTAAACAAAGCAGAGATTACATTATGCATACTAGGCAACTGCCAAAAACTTAGTTACAGTTGTCTCCATATGTGTGGGAATCGAATCCACTTTCTATGGTCATATAACGTCACATAGGACGCAAATATTCATTACCTGTTGGTCAAGTTAATAAGTACCGAGTACGAAATCAAACCACGTGCGAAACATTACACAGACAAATACAAATGCTGTTGTTTTGGAGAATATTTATAGGTTACCATTAGGTTATCCATTGGATGTTTTGCTTTTTTTGCTTTGGGGGGTGGATGGGGTAAATGTAGGGTGGATAAATGTGGGCAAGGGCATAGTGGCATAAGAGAAGTAAAACTGCTTCAAACATACAATCACTATAGTTGCATAAAATGGCATTTGGACATAGTATTACAAGGTCTGGTATGGGGTAGTGGTAAATTAATCAATGACGATGTATTAACAATAATTACGGAATCAATCTTTACGGAAGCCGTTCTTAAGATTTATTTGATTTTTGGCATTATTTGCCAAATTTTAAATGTCGTGATTATTAATCATTTTTAATAAGTATCGTACAACATTTTTTATTTTACGCATCCCTTATCTCTGACTGGCAAAGAATGCGCGAAAGGATTGTGGGACTCACGGCCTAAACTGGTGGAATTTCTACTAAAATTGGACCCACACGCCCCGCCACGCCAGTTTTCTACAAACGGCGGGCTACGTTTAGTGGCGTTCGCGAAGGATCGATGCCAGGAGGCAGCTGCAAAGTCCGCCCCAATTACAAAATGGAGACATACCTCATCAGAAGGATAAAGTGCATATGCATGCACTCCAACGGTCAGCGTGGCGTGTTGTGGATTACTACAAGCATAATGGATTACTACAAAAATACAATACACAGCAAAAACACAAACTAAAAATCTTAAGAATTATGACACGTCTTACTATTTAGTTACCGTTACGTTTGTCGCTACGCGTCGCGTAGTGTTGTTTGTCGCTCTCAGAGGGCAAGGTGGCACTTCAGACATCACATTTTTTTATTTTAAAAGCTATTTAAGCTAAGCGTTACATAATACTTGAAAAAGTCAACATTAAATATAAAAAGAAATCAAAATATGATTACACTGATATCAAGAAGCTTAGATTAACTTACATGCAACAAAACAATTAAAAAAGTGCCAGTTCCGAGCCACCGATTTGTAAGAAAAACTGTCAAGGAACTCACAGGCTATGCTCTATTAAATTAGATACTTTAATTAACACTCTTGATTTGATTGTGAAGCTATACAATGCAATATAATATAACATTAACAATATTCATGTTCTAAGTCATTTATACTAGAATAGTCTGTATGAAACGGCAGTTTAATAACAAACATTTTAATCTGCCATATAGTCTTTGAAGAAAGCTTCCATTTTATTGTTAATTTCAATTTTTTGGGCCTAATTGCCGTATATTGCACTGGATTTTATTGCAGAATCGCATAGATTTTAGTTAGAAAAAAAGATCGAGATGCCTTAGCGCTCATCTTGCCGTCAGTCGCGGTGTACTAGTCGATTTACACTGTGGTAAGAAATGGTCGCATCCAGCTGGGTATGAGCCCAGTTTTCCTTGATTGATTATTAAAAGGCTTCTCTATGTTGGAAATAGAAATCCATAAAACGTGTCTGGTAAGAAAATGGAATGGCATTGGTGTGGGTTTTATTATCATATTCGTAAATAAACATATAACAGAACGTTTACTATTTTTATGTGTTAAAACACCCGTTTATTACAATATTTTTTATACTTATTTACTGTTTAGATTATATTGGTGTGAAAATGTAATATGTTTACATCAGAGCTTAAAAGGCTTATTAGAATATATTTACTTATGTTGTAAATGAGAAAAATAATTAGATTTATGCTTTATCCCTTATTTAGTATCCATAACAAATCTTCTTAATGATACTATATATAGTTCTTAATGACACTTTTCTCGAAACTAAATAATTGGTGTAATTGTTAGATAATATTAATTTTCAATTACATATTTATGTAAGTGTGGTCATGGTGTTGTGGGCAGATAGATCCTACAGGATGATAAGGTTCAGCTTCATACGATAACCATTACAGAAATATACGATTACCTACCCATATCCCAGCGTGGTGATGGCCCCTAGGCGGCTCCGTTTTTTCAGACTATGGTAGTGGTCTTAGTGACGGCGGGGCAAGGGGTGCTAAGAATCAATAAGAAAGAGATCCGGATGCCACCGAAAACAATTCTTGCACTTGACAAGTTACATTACGCTTACATTGAGAGACTTTTATTTTTGAGAAGATCACACACGATAGGGGATCATATAAAATCTCGGTAACTGTTTCCGACTGATGTCTGTTCCGACTGCGGTCATTAACGCTGAAATTGTTTGTAACATAATGTTATGGTTTCAATAAAAAATATTATTATAACTAATAAGAAAATAAATTATTCCCAACACCCATTCATGGAAGTGTGTGCAAGATTGTTCGGATTATAAGTTTCTTAATTAGATATTGATAAATTCTCGGTCCAGCGCGGCTAGGAAAATCGTACGGTCAGTTTTTTTTATCTTTTGCACAAAAATATCGGGCGTGAACAATCAGCTTGAAAAACTTCGGCCGTTGTCGAAACTATTGGCAAAGTTCGGCTCTAAATCAGACCGCAATAATCTCTATGTTTTTCGTGTTTGTGCGTTACAAACCGAACTGGCAAATGTTTCGAGGCAATATTTGTCAATGTCGTAAAGTTAAATGTAGGTATTAAAACTTAGAGGAGTAAACTTATAGGTGATTATAATAATAGTAATCAAATATGAAGCAGAAGCGATTTAAGCTTCGTAACACACCTTGTCGAGGTTAAGCAGATTTCACGAAGGTTAGACCTATATAAGAGTGACCGTTAGTGTGGCATGTGCTATCCAGCGCTTCAGTTAATGTTAAGCAATGGTCCCGGACATACATGTGTTACATATGTCTACATATTAGTCTTTAAGTCCTACTACTATTATAAAGGCGAAAGTTTGTAAGTATGGATGTATGGATGTTTGTTACTCTTTCACGCAAAAACTACTGGAGCGATTGTGATGAAACTTTGTACGTGTATAGCTGCAGTCCTGGACTAACATATAGGACACTCTTTATCCCGATATTTCCACGGGAACGGGGACCACGCGGGTAAAACCGCAGGGCGCTGCTAGTCATTCATAAATCATAAATTATAAATCATTATTGCATCAAGTAAACAAGTAGGTACCTAAGTAATACAATGAAAATTGATATCCCGTAGGGGCACTGCAATTTGAGACGGAACTTAAACATATTAAAAAACTACGTACTTAATTATTCTAGAAACAAATAAATTCTAACTAATACACAAATATTCAACCAACAAATAACAATATTTATACCATACGCGCGCAAACACACACAGACACACACACACACACTCACACATACAAATTAATATTATGGAACCACTAGACTCGTTTAGGTTTTAATTATTTTCTGTTATTTGTTTTTTTCGTAACAATACATATTTTGTTTCTATGTCCTTAAACACGTCAGCTTGATAACCACGATACAGGCTGCGCCTAGTGTGGTTGTCACCGAAATGTGTAAATCGATCAAGTGGACTTGAATAAACTTATTATTATTATTATATAATTATTATATATGACATTAACTTATAATTTATATAATAAATCACTATATATACTTATATTTCACGGAGTTTGTCGTCAAAATATTCGTGAAGTGTGTGAACATTTCGCAATCAGTAAGCCTTTTAATTGTTTAGTAAATGGTTTTATATTATCTTCATTTTTTAGGGACTCAGGTAAGTGATTGCAAATTTATATATTATTTTCATATCAAAGGCCCTAAATGAATTTCAAACATTAGAGCTATAGTTCCGCCAGTATGCACTGGGTTCGCGTGATGGAATATGAGCTAGAGCCCTCTCACCCTGGTTTATGTAGTACTGCTAGTAGGGCATGAATACCTCCTTTCATAAACGAAAGTGAAAGAATCTCAGGTCATATTCCAGCACGCTGACCCAGTGCGGATTAGCGGAGGTAGGAGGAGTCATACTGTTATATTAAGCCTCTGACAAACTTTAAAGACTACTACGTAGTCAACACAACCGGGTCACAAAGACCGAAATTTTATCGTGCCAATCAATCAAATCAATCAAAGCACGGTAGCGCACTAATTGGTCGAAATTAATTCAGGTCGATAAATAACAGACCATAATCTAAGACATTACATATTAAATTAAAATGTTAGTCCCACTGCAGTTGCAACATAACAATATAATCGTGATGCCACAAAACATTGTTGCGGACGAAGGAAAACGTCGCTTAAAACTTATCTCGACAATTACAAAGGTATTGTTGTGAGTTTTTGCTGCAAATAATTTGAGAAGAGTGAGCCAGAGTGATTCCGACCGCGGGCTAACTTCGCTGCTTTATTGTCTTCGCTTGAATTAAAAAAGTTTCCGTCGAGTTCCTTTTTAATACGTGGAACACACATTTACCTTGCGGCTTTAAAGTATTGCTCTTTTAATGGCTTTTAGTTTTCTAGACAACGTTTAGGGCGAAAGTTATTTTAATTAATAGGATAAGGTTAGTTTTGTCTAATATGTAATTATTATCTATAGCGATGTTATTTCCAATCAGTTTGTCTAAATGGCATTATATTGTATGTGTGTAGATAATAAAGGTACCTTGCTAACGGTGTATGAATATTTACAGTCAGCAGCCTAATATTATTTTATAACATAATAATAAACACTTCTTTCATTGATAATCATAATTCTTTATTATGAATAACATAACATATACAATTAGATATATTTACAATTACATTTTATATCTCTGCGCCTGAACTAGATAACTTAATATATATGTTCCAGCAGCAGCGCTCTTCCCTATACATTTATAATCTTAAACATTTAAAAAAAATTAAGAAAACCTAATAAACGATACAAACCAATAATAAAACGAAATAGGTGCCAAGATCGTAGCAAGTGGAAGGATGTGATCTCTGCCTACCCCTACGAGAAAGAGGCGTGACATTATGTATGTATGTATGTACTATTTAAAAATATAATATTTAATAGTGTGGTGGTGTCATTGCGCTTTATGTAATTGAGTCAAAAACAAATTAGCGACAAAATTTTTTTATTTTTTAAGATTTTCTAATATATATTAAGACTGTTATGGTTCTGAAAGAGGTTTTAATAAACAGGATATCCCACATATATTTTTGTATCAGTAGCACTTATTTTAATTTACCATCCACATTTTTTCTTTTACCTATTTATTTTTTAAGCTCATGAGGTTTGCACATGCTTTTAATTTTAGATCAAAGGAAAATTATTTTATCTTGGCAGCCTCTGTAGCCTTTTCATAATTATTATTATATGTAAATAATTAACGTGACGAGCAAGTATTAAAGATGTTATGGTAAAATTTTGTAATAATATACGGGCTTAATCTTTATTGTGAAAGTGAGTATTTGTTGTTATACATAGATTTACAAAATAATAATGTACCTTGATACTTCGACATAAAACTTGTTTTACGGTGTCTGAAAAATATGAAATATGAAAGCTTGGAATAGACTGCTTTAATATTTAAGGCGTTTTTAAGAGTTTCTAAGCATGTGAAAAATTTTACTGGTTTATTTGTCATCGTCGGATCGTTCAAATGTAATTGGCCTGGGCTGAAATCACTGACACTTTGAAAAGCCGTTTTTTAATTAAATAATCTTTGATAGAATTTGAGTCAAGGCACGTTAAGACTTAAACCTATGTTATAGATTACTTAGCAAACATCTTCCATTATATAAGGAATGTCGTACGATTTTGCCAATTGCGATAAAACTACAACATTATATATTTAAATCATTCCTCCAATACTCGGATATTGACTTCGATAGCAATGTGATTGCTCTTTCCAACAAACTCTGATTATTCTTATATATTATAATTTCGGTAATCCAATGCCGGTCACAGATAAAAAAGAAACAAAAGCAATTTTTTCTTGTTTTTTATCTCAATGTATATCGATCATAATATTCTTTCCAATGTCCAGTGATAGTAATCTTTAGATGTTAATGTCAAGATAAAGAACCGTAATGCCAGACAAATAGTAAATTTCCAAATGTCAAAATGAAAGTGTTACTAAAACTGTAGCATATACAAGAACTAACCTTTGCGAACGTACTTCAGCCCCTGGTCGTGTGCTATGACGCGACGCTTCATTTGCTTTATACGGGAGTTATTATAGGGTAATAAATCTACATTAAAAGTAAATGCATTATTTATCATATTATGAACTGAAGTCTTCAAAAAGAAAATATGAATTATGTTCAAACTTGGAGTAAGTAACTGACTCCCAGAAGCGTCTTCAGCGTTTATTAATATCTTTTAAAAGTCCATTAAAAGTCCCACTATTGGGCACGGGTCTATTTTCACAAACTGAGAGGTCATTAGTGAAACGGATATCCAAAGGTCATACTTTCGACTTCTACTCGGGCAACAGCGGATAATATATTTTTCTATCAAAAATTTCGTCTTAAGTCTTAGAGGTAGTCACCACTACTACCACGCATACATTTTTTTTTTTTTTTTTTTTTCTCGCGGGGAAATGCTTCATGCATACCTTGTCTTGGGGGAAGACAGGAGGTTATGTGGGACTGTCAGATAACTTACCCACTAAAACCCCGCGGTGCTTCGTCTTATCGCTGGTAGAAAGAAGAGGTTCGTCGGGTGACATGCTCTCCAGCTTTCTGCGATCAAATTCTTCTATTCGCAAGCCCCCAGTACTCCATTAATATATTCTAAGGAACAAGAAGACGGATGTATTGCCGTCTTCTTATCCCGATCCGTTTACGTCGAACGGAATCAGACAAGGCGTTCTCTTCTCTTATCCTCTCTGCAACCTCTTTCAGCGACATCACGTTCTCAGAAAAAGAGGCAACCGCTTCCCAGCCCCTCTTGCTTTCGATCATACTGATGAGCACACATGGGAGCGAGAGATCGGCTCCAATGTGCGATATCATCTCCTGTCGTTGTTGGTTCCAGGCTGAGCACATTTCCAACTACCACGCATACCTAATTTATAAGGCGTCCTACTAAGTAAAAGCAGTTTTATCTGCATCTAATAGTACCTGTAATATAGCTTTAATACTACCACCGGCCGGCAGGCGACTTAAAGTACATTGATATGTCACGTAACACAGTTACTCATTCAAGAACTTACTTTAGTGAACGCTGCTCTTCTTCGGATATTGTCTCGTCAGTTCGCGAAAATTTCGGACTGAAAATCGAAGCACTAGGTGGTGATGAGACGTGGTTTATTTATTTTAGAATAGTTAGTTTTTTTGGAAATTTCTAAAACCCTTTTTACACTTCCAGACTTTTGTCCATTTATTTATTTAAAAAGGCGAAGGTGACTAACTCTCGTAATTCTGGGGGCTTCAATGAAAACAATGCCGTCTAAGCGGTTTATTCGGAACTGTTTTCGTGGCCGACATTAAACTGCCGCGTGCCAGTTTTGAGAACCACAATACGCTGCTGTTTAGCTATCTACAAATTTGATTTTAAATACGACTTTGTGTTATGACACGTTAGGGTCTTTAAAGAAAGATTGTGCACTAAAAGATCTGTAAATTAAATAATCATTGTTAATTTTTTTTAAACACCAGAGTAATAATATGATTTATCATAAAATATAACAAACAATATTTAACCCTATTTTTAATTTATTACACATTAAATTGAATAAGAATATTTTTAATATTTCTTTTCAGTATTTCATATTAATTGAATATTGTATGGAATAAATAAATTAAATCTGAAAGGAGGTCAACTTCTTTTATATATACTTTTATAGTACTTCAACTATCTTGTAGATGGTCCACTCAGAAAAGTTTCTTTACACGAGTTTCAATGTGTTTATCAGCCTGGGAAAACCACGGACTACACTTAGATGTAAAAAGGGCAGAGGCCCCGATCGAAAGTGTGTAAAAGCCTTTGTAGATATAGAAAGCGTCTTCGATGAAAAGTCTTTGAATAGGAGTTTTAGCGCCAATGCGGAAAAAGACACATCGCGGCAATATTTTATGATCCAAAACTAGTGTACATTCGTGTTTTATGTGTAAATATAGTGTATTTTTAGACATAACTTCTTCGGCAACGTATACAAGTGTTGCATAGTGTAGTGAATTGTGTTTCTTTTCGTTTTGACTCCAAAACTCCATAGTCGCCTCTATAAAAATCTCCACTACTTTACTGGGCCATGACTTTGACTTGACTCGCTTATAACGGACTTACTTGACTTTAATTGCAACTAATTAACGAAAATGCTGCATTTATGCAAATAACTTGTTTATTTTAATAACTTGACACTGGCAACTACTCTAAACGAGTGCGTGCATATCTAAGAAGAAAATAAAAACTTTAAAGAGATATAGGCAGCAGCAATTGAACACTTTGTAACTTGATTGGCAGTATGCTTAAAGATGTTGATATTACTTTAGGTCAGTTTGGTAAAAAAATTATGGCATAAACATCATGGCAAGAATCGAGTGTTGTAGTAAACTTTATGCTCACTCAACTAAATCAGGGAACATATTGATCAATAGACAATACCAATGACTTTGCTATTATGTGTAGCGGGATTTCAACCGTAATAAAATGGTCCACAAAAAATATAAGCGATCACCAATACTGTATCGCAACTGATGCAAAAGACACTGGCGCTGTTGGGAGATAACTGAGGTGCAATTATAAAAATAAGAAACGAATTACCAATAAAACCTCTTTGGGCTGGAACTTTTACACAGAGTAAAAAGTGTGTGGTCTTTTGAATATATCTGAAACTTACGATAAATATATTAAATGGGAGGTCATCACTAATCTAAAAATTAAAAGGCGTCTGATCATGACCATGAAGACTAGCTAGGGCTACTGCCTTAGCAAGCTAGTCTTATTGTTACATCAAGCTATCAAAAAATATTTTGAAGTGCAGTGAAATGGAGTGTGTTGGTTTTAGGTGTACGTAACTATTTTGTCCGGATGTTCTAGTATTAATGTGTATCCTCATGAATCGTATTAATACTTCAGTATTGGTATTAAAGGCGACTATATTTGCGAGCCCACTAGTTAAAATATACATAAGCATTTGTGGATCAGAAGGAATTTGATATAAAACAGGATTAGCAGATTTAACAGTCGATTCCGTGCAAAATCTGTGTCTGTCATGATTTTGATCAGTCCCAGTTGAATTATTGTTCATTGGGCGGTTTGTTCACTGTATGGCGATCGATAAGCTTGGATTATTTTATTAACTGTATTTTTATTATAATAGTAAAGTTTAAAACTTATTTAAAGTCTTGGAAAGGACATAAAATATATTTCAGGAAGTAATGTAGTGCAGACAAAAGTAGATGGATAAATATAACGTTTAATGCACTTAATGAACCCACATACAAAATATAAACCATTAAAAAATTAAAACTAAAACAATATAAGAAAAGAAAAATAAATTAAACTTACAATAAATTTATAATTATACGTGTGTAGTAGTGCGAAAAGGTCATAGCTCAACGTAGTATTGCTCATCTAGTAAATCGTTGCTCTAAAGAGTTTCTGTAACGTCTTCAAGCGATCTTTATTTGGTTGCCAGTCCGCCTGACTTCCAAAGGCAGCGTCTTTCAGTTCGGTTTCACTATTCGATAACTTGTCACCTTGACCGGGGGTTGGTTCTTCAATAGACGTTGCATTCTTATTGTTAAGCTTATAGGTATTAATTCCTAGTTCCTTCTTAATTAATTCGTAGTGATTATTTTTTCTTTGGAGAATGAGCAAAAATTGAGTTAATGTGTTTATTGCAGCCACCATGGTAAGTAAAAAACAGTCCTGCATGTGTCGCCCTGATAGAGAATAGCAATTTAGGAGTGCTAATTAAGGGCATACTTGACTTTAAACTATATATTCTTTCGAATAAAGTTTAAAAATCCTCAAGAATAGCTTAATTCTAACGCTGACTTACTCTGAGATCACGTTTCCTTCTTTCTTTACTGGACAGTGGTCACTGGTTACACTGGTCGTGTGGTCTGTACATCTAAATGATACTGTATGGTTAGTTCATTTCTTAGTTAATTTAATCACTTCATTTTCTAAAAAACACAGACATTTCATTTCATCAATTGGACGTTGAAGGTGTGTTGTGATTACAAAACACGAAATACGGATATAATTAATGATGACTAAAAGACCGGCACTAGCTTTGCATCATTCTTTGTTAAATTTTGTGAGTATTTGTTTGGCTATGCCCATTTTGCAAATTGATAAGAATGAGTGCCTTAATTTAAGGCGAAAAGTGAGGGTTATTTCGAGCCTGGAAGGATATTACCAATTAATCTTGCGGCGCTCATCAAGAAATGTCGTCAGTACCTCCCGGAAAATGAAAACGTTCGCTTTTGCGCAGTGTTCAGTGGAGCAGCTACATATACATTTGTGGTGTAAACTAGTATAACATGATATGTTATTAAAGATATCAGTAAATATATTGTTGTGTTTTTTATTATTAAATGTTTCACTGTTACTTTCTAAAGTTTCTGGTAACCAATTACAATTAGTGATGACTAAAATACAGTAAGAATATTTTTTCCGTGCGACATTAATCCTTTGGTTCTAGTAACAGGTGGTAGTCGTTTGGCTATCTTAGCCTAATTGGACGGCTACACAAATTATAATAACGGCTCACCATTCTCCTGCCTCGGACAATCCACCCTGGGTGGAGTATGACCCAATACCTTTTAGCCTTGGTGATAAGCTGTGCTGACAGGACGATGATAAACAAATTACATAATTTAAAATTTTACATATTCTTTCGCTATTGTCCGTCTGTCTTTCAGCGTTATTACTTAAACTCTTTTGACTTAAAACTTAAATTGAAACGTTCTTCGTTAGCCACAAGAATACAGATTAGTTGAGTTAGCAAATAAGATAGTAAATTAATTGATAAAATGTCTAAGAATTTCTTTGCTAATAAAGTTTTGAGCTACTTGGTATAGACTTTAATCAAAGTCTTGGAGTGATAATCACGTTTTTACTTCAATATTACTACTATTAATAGAGAAGCATGTCTTTTACAATCCGACTATTTCCTGATCGTCTCATCATTCGGCGAAGTTAAACGTAGATTTAAATGTATAAACTATTTGGTAATTTAAGTTAGGTAATTTAAAACATGGAACGTCTTGATGGTTACAAACACATAAATTATAAAAATTCTTCTGTCCATGTGTTTGTAAGCGAGCAAATTTTTCATATCGAGAAAGATATTTTAATATAGATCTTTAGGGTTTTATTATAAAAAGAGATCAACAGTAAGATCAGGTTTAAAACTAGTGCTGTCACTGTCTTCATCTTATCAAATGAAAGTGACAGCGCTAGTTTTAAATCTGGTCTAACTTTAGATCTCGTTTTGTAATAAGATCTATAAAGTTTTCAGAGAATATATATCTATTGCTGTTATAAGTACAAATATAGCTAGAAAAGGGGCTCCCATTTAAGAAACGTATTTTTTATAAGAAAATACGGTGTAATTTTTAATCCCATTTAAAAAAACGTTATATTTCTTCGGTTAAATCTTGCACGAATTATATGAAACCAGTGTGCGAGCCTTGCTAGTACTAGGCCGTTCTTTTTACTCTAACATATTGTAAAGTTGTGTAACTGTGTAGATCCGTTGTGTTTGTGAGCGTGCTACACTCATTATAGGCGCTAATGGTTTCGTTAATGAGTTCTGTTGTGCTTCGTACTTGAAATTCGTTTAGGAGAAAAATATATCGTTGTTGTGGTTGAAACTGAAAACTGCCGACTTTATTTGCGAGTTTAATGTATCTTAAGATCTCCTATTCTTAAGAATGTGTAGTATTGTATATAGGTAGTTGACAATCTTTGTTTTTTTAAATTACTAGGTGGCAACCATGCATACGGCTGACCTGTTGGTATGTGATCACCATAGCCTATAGACGCTTAGAACACCTGGGGAACCACTAGCGCGTGATTGATACTTTTTGTTTGTTAGTTAGTTATACAGGATTGTCTAGCGTTTGGTTCCTATACGTAATGTTCTATTACTTCTTAGTGACACATTATGCGTGCATAGAGGTTGTATAGGGATCCTACCTTTTTTTTTTTATTTACGTCGATAACAAAATGCCTTTACGCACTGCCTCTCGGCCAAGGGGGACCGAGAGGGGAGTGTGGAGCTCATTGCATAGGGATCCTACCTAGACCTAAGGAGCCCAAGCCAACCTCACCTGCAAGTGGTGCACCTCCGGACAACGGACGAGGCTCTGGCGAACATAACAGTGCCCGATAAGCGGCAATAGGCTCGCCCCCTATTACCAAGGATCAACTATATAATTGGCAAAGTGTGGGCGTAGAATATGACTCTGCCAACCCCTTCGGGAAAAAAGGCGTGTATGTATGTCAAGCGTTTGGTTCCTATACGTAATGTTCTGTTATTTTTAGTGACACATTATGGACCTGCCAGTATTCAATGTACTTTAGTTACTTTATATTAGAGTTTTGATAATTTAAAAAGAAAAACATTGAGTGTTATATTCGCATTTGATTCTGTTTTGAATAGGGATACCTTTTAAAATTAGAGGTAGGTCATAGCTAAATGTATACTTGCTTCCAATGAAAATCTTATATCAAAGTAATATTGAATGTGAGTCTACGAAAAGGAAGACTAAGACTGACTAGTTCATAATGCATCCCGGAAACTTATCGTACGTAACAAGAATGGAAGCCGAAATTCAGCGGAACTCCGTCCACACGAAAACTACTTACTGTATGAGGCAGCCAACGGCAAACATAAGTTATTTCCTTATTAGAATAAACTATGATATACTACATACGTAATATATATTCTTTGAATAAAACTTAAAAAATAATATCCGATAATTAAATAGAAAGAGTAAACGGTAAGGCGTATGAGCTTTTAGCGATAATGAATTATAAAATACCGCACAAATAATAAATAATCTCTAAAATATTTGTGAGATTGTAAACAATCACACAAATATTTTAGTTCTACATACTTATTCTTTAGAAAATACAAAATTAACTATTTAAAAAAAGTTGAATTAGTTTCCTACACTAACTCGAACTACCCTCACATGTAAATTAATACAATTACTTTTTAAATAAGCGTATTTCCTAAAAGTAACACTTGACATTGTACTTAAGCAAATACAATACTTCACGCTGGTAACAAAAGGCTTATAGTCCCAAAAGTAATTTTGCAACGTTTGGCCCTATGTACACTCGCCGGCTCACCGACCAATATCATAAATTTTTAACGAAGTTCAGCTAAGACCTTGGTTATCAAGGTTACATTTCAATTCCTTATTGTTTATTTCATATACAGAAGCTTTAGGTATAAACCGAGTATCTAATTATCGAAAATATAATTTAAAAAAAACCGTTGTTGGCCAATACTAATTCGAACTACCCTCATAAATAAATTAAGACAATTACTTTTCATAATGACATATTATTGCCTATTAGCAATACTTAACATTGTATTTAAACAAAGACAATACTTCACGCTGAGAACAAAAGGCTTATAGTCCCAAAAGTAATTTTACAGCGTTTGGCCCAATGTATACTCAGCGGCCCACCGACCAATATCATTAATTCTCGACGAGTTTCTGCTAAGACTTTGGTTAGCGAGGTTGCATTTCATTTCCTTGTTGTTCATTTCATTGCCCCTTTACAGATAATTATGTCTGTAAGATTTTAGGCAACTAACAAATTGTCTGTCAGAAGTGGTGTCGCTTTAATCTGTTGAAAGGCGAATTAAATTTTCAAAATAATAATTGACAGCAAAATGTACAAAGGTACTAATAATTATAGAATGTTATAAATTTGTTTCATAAGTGTTTACATAACAGCGTTATCTAATGCATCGTACCTTCTGTGCTAATCAAAGTCCCTGAATCAATAGTTGAAAAAATAATTTGGAAGACTTCACCTTATTAATCTTTAAAATCTAAAGTTTATTTAACTTCGTGTATCAATTTGATATCATCAGCCCACTTTTAGTTAATCATTCATCGTGATTATAAATTAAATATAAATCCTAGGTTACTGCCTTCTTTTTTTTTCTTTTTTTTATCGGTAAAAAATGCTGTTTACGCACTGTCTCCCGGCCAATGGAGGGACCGAGAGGGGAGTGTGGGGCTCACTGCGGCAGACGCCACCACCGCAGTCCTATCCCCTAAAAACTTCCGACGACGCCCACCGCTGTTAAAAAAGGGGCGGGGGGGCAGTGCCAAGGTTTATAGCTTCTGACACCCCGCCCGCGGCCAACGTTCCCCGGATCAGAACCCGGATGACCTTCTCAGAGAGGCGCAGTGTGTCGCGCCCCTCCTACCTCTTTGTGCGACCACCGGCGTAAGCGGCCGACTTCGCGGGGGGTATATAGTTAGACGGTAGGGGCCCCCTGCCCCCGCCACCTAAGATCCCCCTGGCGCTGCGTTACGGGCCCTCCTTGCCCGTCCGCTGCGCCAACGGCGTAGCCGGAGATAGAGCGGATCCCGCTCCCTCACCGCTCCGCGGCCTCCTTCTGCGACATCACCACTTCGCAGCAGACCATCATTCGCATGATGGTCTGCAGCGAGACGGCGACTCCACCCAGGGCCGCGGTAAGCATCGCCCGCGCCAGGCACTTTTTTTTTTTTTTTTTTTGATTTACGTCGGTAACAAAATGCATTTACGCACTGTCTCCCGGCCAAAGGAGGACCGAGAGAGGTGTGTGGGGCTCACCACCGGCAGACACGACCGCCAGCAGTCATACCCACTAAAAATCTTCCGACGACGCCCGCCGCTTGTTGAGAAAGAGGCGGGGTGCCAGTACCTGGGTTGCAGCTCTGACCCCCCGCCCGCGGCCAACGTCCCCCGGACCAAAACCGGGAGGACCTCCTCAGAGAGACGCAGTGGACGCGCCCCTCCTACCTCCTTGTGCGACCATAGCGTGTGTGGCCGACTTCTCGAAGGGTCCATGGTTAGACAGCAGGGCCCCCCTGCCCCCGCTGCCTAAGACCCTCCTGGCGCTGCTTGACGGGCCCTCCTGGCCCGCCCGCTGCGCCCTCCACAGGTCCCTCTTAGTTTCCCCCCCGGTAGTCAGTACTAAGGGCACCCAGAGTCGCCAATCTCTGGGTGTTACCTTTTCCCTGGCGCCTCCTGCGCCCTACCGGGAGGTACTCAGCCCCCCCACCACGACAAGGTGGAGACCAGTCGGGGGGGGCCCACGCCAGGCACTCCACCAACGTATACTGCGCGGTGTCAACTGCGCAGTCACAGTGGTGACAGTACCGGGTCGATTCCCCTCCGGCGACGTCACACAGATACTTCCCGAGGCAACCGTGCCCGAAAATCACCTGCGTGAGCCGGAAGGACATCGACCCCCACCGTCGGCCGACCCATCGCTCCAAAATGGGCCCGACCGCCTCGAGAATACGGCGCCTCGATCCTTCGGCACACTCGGCACTCCTAAAGAGCTGCACCGCCATGCACCGAGAGCCTGCGTGTGAGCGTCTCTACGCCACCGCACCACAGTGTCCGGTACAGGGCGGAGACCCTGGCTCCGGGATTGCGCGCCACGCCAGAACACCACTGAGAGAACCTCGGCGTCGTAATCCCACGGCAGAGACCCGCCAAGCGCGCATGCCACCTCATGAGAGATGGTGCGATACGCCCCAACGACACGAGTCGCCATGACCCTCTGCGACTGCTGCAGGATCCGTCGATGGCGACTCGCGATTGAGCTCGCCCATATTGGGGCCCCATATAAGGTCTTGGACCGCACCACCCCCATATAAAGGCGACGACAGCTGCCGCCACCTCCCCCGAAATTGGGAAGCAGGCAAGATAGAGCTCCCGCCGTGCTTATCAACCTCGGTCTTAGGTGCCGAATGTGTGCCTCAAAGTCCCATCTGCTGTCAAGAAGGATGCCGAGATATTTCAGCTTTTTCTCGACAGGGATGGGAGTTCCTCTACCACGATGCTGGAGCTCGAAGTCGGCCGCCTCCGGGGAGCATGAAAAACAATGGCCCAGTATTTATGCAGTGCCACCTCGAGCCCCAGCCGCCGAATCCTCTCGACCACCGCCGCGACGCCGACAGTGGCCAACACTCTTGAATCCCGGAGATCCGTACCCCGGGATGTCACGAGGGTGTCGTCGGCGTAACAGATGACGTCCACGCCGTGCAAGTTCTCACAGCGTAGGACGTAATTGTATCCGATGTTCCACAGGAGCGGTCCTAAGACAGATCCCTGTGGAACACCGCACAACATACGCGGACGACAGCCTCCTCTGCCCATACTGTGGAATCGGAGCGCCTCCATAATCGTCGGCCAGGGAAGGGTGTTGAAAGCGTTCGCAATGTCGAGCGACACCGCAATCAACACCCCACCCCGAGACACCGCCCTGTCCGACAGGTCCTGCAGGCGGCCGATCGCGTCAATCGTCGATCGGCCGCGGCGGAAGCCGTACTGGAAGTCGGACAGATCCGGTCCGACCTCCTCGAGGTACTCGACGAGGCGTTTGGCGATGACACGCTCCAGTGGCTTGCCCGCCTCGTCGAGCAGCACGATGGGCCGACAACCGAAGCTTACTGCCTTGACTCAAGTCAGATTCCCAGATATTGTGTAATATTGCTCTGATTCGAACACATTCAAATCAATGTAATAATATTGCTGATTGTACAATAAATTATAATAATAATAACGGATGACAACGATGGCCGGTGTTGAAGGCTTCCAAAATATCTGAGTTTAGAACACTTGAGTCCACCGCTACCAATAACGACTGTGCAAAAATTCTTTCATATGTTTAGATTTTCTCAGCAACAAGGGCAAAATAACCTCTAATCCGCCAATCAAGCCCGTTAATCGATCAATTAAGCCGTAATTATTTTAAACTAAAATTCGCTAATTGTTTTAGCAACATTTTGTATTCATTGAAATTGCTTAGTATGCAGTTTTAGCTTGGAGCAGTAAGTTCAAACCTAGTTTCTGCTTCTCAAATCTCTGAGAATGTTTTCTTTACCATCTGCCGTGGCTGAGAGCCGTTATAAGACAGCCCTGCTTACCAAACGATATTCCAATAAGGAAAAAAGAATTTACTGGACTGAAGTTTCTTAGATAAATTGAAATGGTATGGTACTAGTATATCATTGGGAAGATATCAAATTCTGTGTAAGGAATGATTAATGATTCAATTACCATGATTTCTGCAAGACACAAATACAGTATGGTGTATAGGGATCCCACCAAGACCTTAGGATCCCAAACCAATCTCACCTGCAAGTGGCGCACTTAACGGACGAGGCTGTGTCATAACAGTTCCAAGTAAGCGTCAATTGGCTCGCCATCTATTACATAGGACCAATGATTGGCGAACCTTTGTGATTATATAGGTAAGGTACGTTAGATTACAATTTTAATAAGAAGCTGGAGGTGCTGCAGAGCACCACCCTACGTCGCATCGTTCATGCTCCACGCTACGTGAGGAATGCCACGATCGCAAGGGATTTGCACATAGAGAGCATTGAAGCCTTCGTGGGTCGCCTGGCGGGACTGATGTTCGGGCGGGCGGATGCCTCAGGCCACGAACACCTTCGTGACCTGGCGCCGCTGCACGCTTGACCACCGGACGCCAAGGCCTATGCCTGAAGCCTTATCCCTCGGGAGACCTAGGGAGTGACCTGAAGCCATTTAAAAATGAACAGAACACCACGCTAGCTGATCGCCCCAGGGCTTGATCGCAGCACCACCGGACTTGACACCCCCGGACTTTACTAACGGCTGAGAACAGCCAACCCAATGACGCGCCCGTATTCACGGGCGCCGCAAGATACCGCGGCCAGGGGGCACTGCCCCGATCCCTGCGGGGGATCACGTAGAAAACCACGAGTACAATTTTAATGAACGTTACAAAATTTAACTCAGAATTAATATACAGATTCTTACGCTTAAAAATGGTAACACTTCATAAATATATAATGAAATACCCACTAGTGGTAATTATATTAGTGTATAAAAACTGACGTAACCTGTTAACTACTTTATTGAGATAACATAAGCTGTACCTATTTTAGCTCCAAATTTATGTAAAACTTTCCCTTTTTTTTTAAGTACGTATTCAAATAGAAAATTATGGAAATTTTCTTTAAATATGATTAACGAGACCCACAAAAGGAATGATTATTTATTTATTTAATAATTTATGTACACACATGAAATGTAATTACACAAATGGTTACAAACTAATATACAATAAAGCACAAAAATTCTAAAATATATTCTGCACCATTGTTTTAATTAGCTTTATTTAAATATGTTTGTAACAATTAACATTAATTCTTCTGTTAACAATTTTCCTATAGCACTTTTGAAAGTATTTAAAAAATATTATAATTAAGTATATATTATACTATTAACTTTTGACTTTGCAGTGTTATTGTCCCTGGGCGGGTTCTTTACTAGATAACCGTTTCAAGATGTTAAATAGAATATAGCTTCTTAATTTATGTAAACATATTTTCATGCACATAAATTATATTAAAATTGTATACTTCTATAAAGCACTTTCGTGATTCAGAGAGAAAACAGCGAATAGTTTATTTATCCGTAGTAGCTTTGAATTAATTAAATACAGAGATTACAATGCTCTAGGGAACTGTCAGAGCCAATATAAATCTGGGATCAATGAATGAATTGTAAACAGCAATGATTAAAGACCAAGTCTACTGGCCATCTGGCCATTCTGGCTGGGCCCGCGATCGTATTACCTTAATCACTGAATTGGTCCGTTGAGGGCTGTTTGTCCAGTATATAATAGTCCCCAACAAACCCCGTTTCGGATAACGTATTATTATTATGCATGTTGTTTGGCCGAGGATGTCCATATTGTATGGGTAATGATCATATAAGTGTTAAAGGTTATCTATTGTGTGAATAGATCCGATGACCCGCTTGTTGGTGGCACAATAGGGATGATTAAGTTAGTTTGTATTATGCATTTAACATTCTAAAATATTATTATTATTGTATTTAATATTAATATAAAGGCTGCTATTTGTTTTATTTATTATTTCAAACAAGTGTTTCATTTACACTATCACCGACGCAAAAAATAACTGTTTGTTTTATATAGCAAAAGCAGTACTGTCTATCAAATAATTTAAGGCGAAATTTAGTTTTGGGAAATGACCTTGTTTTTTATTTGTGAAAAAATATATGTTATCCACAGCCCGCATGTAAAGCGTATAACAGAATGTGTGGGACGCGGTGTGATAACTCGCGCAAGTACAGACGCCCGCAGCTCTGGGATGTGTTTAAAACAGAGCGGGTATGTCACATATAACGTATGTTATTATGGTCTGGTGTGGTATGGTATTCCGTCCTTATGGGCCCTAGTACTATTCTAGTACAAGCTAAGGTACGTTTATAGGTACGTTAGCACGCACGTTAAATGCAGTCCTATGTTGATTAAAACAAAAATCTTAATAAAGCCCTAGGAAGAAGAAGAAAATGAAGATTGTGCAAGTCTGCTCCTTCTACGAGGTTGGTTCATATTATAATCTTACGCCTATAGATCCCGTTTGCAGTGTTCAGAATCTACTAAGACCGACGTTCGTAGTATCGTACCATGCTTCATTTGACAATTCCCCACCTCCTGTGCTAGTTTCCAATCTCTATATCTGTTTGTTGTTAATATGAAAAAAAAAACACTATATCCACACATATATTATATTAAACTGCAAAGGTAACTTAGCCTTATACGATTTCATACCTAAACTAGGTACAAGGCCTAGTAATAAATTTAAATAAATATTAGTAATTAACACACACAATCACACAAAGATGAAGTCGCGACCACTACTACAAAATATAAGTTAATGAGTAAACAAAGGAGTAAAATAATACGATAATTGAAATGGTTTTGATGGTCAATAAAGTAATGGCATGTATTAGCACAATGGATGCTGCGTGACGTGAAAGTGCCCATTAAGCTGATGACTCGATTGCTTTCGAGAAATTAATTTCGGTCTCACCAAATTGCATAGCGTAAAGGCTTCAGCGTATACCAAAATGTGTAAATACACTAGCTGCGCTAAAAGCTTTTATTATTTCTTGTTGAGTTTTGTTGAAAATTAACATATAAATTAATATTTTAGTGTAGATGGTAATCATGAGACTTGAGAGTAAGTGGGAACTGAAGACAGACTAAAACAAAGTTACGTGGGATATTATTTGAAGGTGATAAAAATAAAGAGAGAGTGAGGTGAAAGTTTACGTGTGTGCTATTATAACTTTCAATAGAAATGGCGGAATGAGCAAATGTTGCCATCACAGAATAATTTAAAGAAAATCTCAGGGTTGATGGCTTCATCATCATATCCTAGCATTATCCCGGTTGCCCTAGACTTAAGCTTAGCCCCCCCGACTGGTCTCCACCTTGTCGTGGTGGGGGGGCTAAGTACCTTCCGGTAGGGCGCAGGAGGCGCTAGGGAAAAGGTAACATCCAGAGATTGGCGACTCTGGGTGCCCTTAGTACTGACTACCGGGGCGGAAACTAAGAGGGACCTGTGGAGGGCGCAGCGGGCGGGCCAGGAGGGCCCGTCATGCGTCTCTCTGAGGAGGTCCTCCCGGTTTTGATCCGGGGGACGTTGGCCGCGGGCGGGGTGTCTGCAACTCAGGTACTGGCCCCACGCCTCTTTCTCAACAAGCGGCGGGCGTCGTCGGAAGATTTTTAGTGGGTATTACTGCTGGCGGTCGTGTCTGCCGGTGGTGAGTCTCACACACCTCTCTCGGTCCCCCTTCGGCCGGGAGATAGTGCGTAAATGCATTTTGTTACCGATGGAAATTAAAAAAAAAGATTTAAGCTTAGGGCCCAACATCTCCTATCTGGTTTAACCAGATTTGCCGGTAATTCAGTTATTTTATTTCTACTGCTATCTGACCTCCGCAAACCAGAGGTAAACATCATTCTATGGTTAAACCAGACCATAGCGTATGGCGTTACTATCAAGAATACTGACAACTTATACAATATCGGCTACATGCTAACATTATTTTAAATGATGTGGACAATACTGTTTACCAAGTTACATGAGCTTATGAATTACAATTTTCACCAAAACCATATGATATCTCTTATTCATAGGTCGAAGCACCGAAAATCGTTTAAGATTAATGACTTCTTCTTTCACTTTTCACTTTTTATTACTTACAAAATATAGAATTGAAATAACATGTACAAAACTAAACCTACAAACCAACGAAAGTATACATAGTAGTGATGATACTTTAAATAGTACTAGAAATAAATTACTTTTATATCTATACTATAGTTAACATAGGTTTTCACTATTATTTTTACTTGTTTTGACTATTTTGTTGCTGACCATTTCCTATTAGTTCCTGAGAAGTACATTCAATTGTAAGTTTCTTGTAAGGTGTACAGGGTATCCTACCAAGATCTGAGTAATACAAGCCAACCTCACCTGCAAGTGGTGCACCTGCCGAGGCTCTGGCAAACATAAAAGTTCCCGGTAAGTGGCCATATGCTCGCCATCAATTACTTGGAACCAAGTACATAACTGGCGAAATGTGGGCGTATAATATGCCTCTGCCTATTAGTTCGGGGAAAGAGGCGTGCTACTTTGTATGTCTGTATGTTTCTTGACTGATTGTTCTTAAAATGTTTCTTCCTGCCCTTTGAACTGGTGACATTTCATTTAAGTGATCTGCTCCAGTGATTTTTAAAAAAGCCTGTTATTTTAAATACTTGCATGCGTGCAGTGAAGGGTTTCGTAGTCCAAAGTAAATCATAAATGTGATGAGAGACTTAATGTTTTTCCTTAACGTTGTTTCTCAAAATTACTACGAAATACATCAAGGATTATCCATACCATATAGCCGATTTATAATTTTGTACGACATATTAACAATTTATATTAAGTTAGTCTGATAATAAAATGATGATTTATGGGTGAGAAAATTATTTTTTAATAGACTTATTTTACCTTTGTCTAGGTAGTTACTTTGTGATTATATTGATTATAACAGCTTCTTAGTACTAATAGTCACTAAGCTAAGCTATACATACAGATATACACGGCGAAACTATACGGTTCTTTATTTCATACAGATCCTTTAAAAAGGTTATAATGTCACGAGACGAAAGCAGCAGTGGAGGTACAGTTATTATATGAAAAATCAATAATTGCAAACAAAGTTAGTAGAATATTAATTTAACAGTAATTTTAAGTTTATTATCAGGACTTTGTGAAAGGTACCTAATTCGTGGCAAATTTTGAATTGGCCCAGAAATAAGTGCTTTTCAATAATTCATAAGTTGAAGCAGCTCGTCCCATAAATGACGGCGAATTAGTCGGTATTTTGAATAATTTGACTAACAATTTTGATGAAGTATTCGGAATAGTATTTGAGGCCACCAGCAATTAGCGCAATTTCTTCAAGCTCTCATAACTTTGTCTTACGAATGGATCAAGCTGGAGTTAAGGATTATTACCGTCCCCCATGGGCTCATATATGTTCGTGCATTTTGTGTAAATAACAAGAGCATTTTGTTATATCTTTGTGATACAGAATAAATGTTCGTTAATGAGCTCAACTGATATTTACTATTATTGCTAATGTGTTTGGGGTTACACCGAACAGACATTATATACGGCTTGTTTCATTTTGGGTTCTGTGGCGTATGTCGAACCTGCAAAGACATTGCCTATAACGAGGCCTTGAAAAAAACATCTTAGCCCTATTTATACCTATATGATAGATAGATAAACAATTAATTGCACAAAAATACAACACATCATTTATATTATTTAAAAAATACCTTTTAAATTATTGTATAAAACTTGAAAATCACTGAATTATTCCTAATTAAACCCGATGGGTAGATTCTGTAATCTCTGTAAGCACGACTACTACTTGTCGGGGTAATTAAACTGCAAAAATGTCAAGAATTGCTGCGTGGTTGGTAAATAAAATAAATATTTTTAAATAAATATTTTCTAACAATTACACCAAATATTTAGTTCCAAGATAAGTATCATTAAGAACTTGTGTTATGGATACTAAACAGCGGATAAACATACTTACATACTTTTTTTTTTTTTTTGTAAATACATACTTAATATATATAGGAAAACACCCAGACCAGAACAAATATTCAGATTCATGCACACAAAGATTTGTCCTGTGTGGGAATCGAACCCACGACCTCTGGAGTGAAGTGTAGGTATACTGACCTCCACGCCATATCGGTCGTCAAAACCGATAACCGATAACGAAATACGATTACTTATTTCATAAACATGACATTTTCTGAAATATGTTAATTTTTACTTTTGTACCATTAAAATAATTATTGTTGTATATACATATATTATTATTTATTACTATTTATATTTATTACTTTTCATTTGTCAAAGGCAATATTGAATAGCTATTTAAAATAGCCCAAAACTTAAGTCTTGCTCGTATCATTTAAAGTGATTAACGAAGATACGTGATATTGTGTGGTTTTATGATAGCAAGAGCTATTAAGAAGGGAACGTTAAGCCCGACTCTTTAACCACCGTATCATGCCGGCCACAGCAAGACGCCATACTTCTGCCACTGCCAGGAGTTCGCAATGCGTTAAAGTGGTGGAGAATTCATAATCCGGCCGGGTCATGTGTTTCCTAGTTCCTGTAATCCCAGGTCTTTTTACCGGGTGTGAAATGACATTTTGCATGCCGTCATGATGAAGCGCCTTTATTTTTTTGGTAAGTATCAACTGCTTACCACCAGCATGTAAACATTATGACGAGTCACATTACAAAAAACTTGTTTGATGGTAAGACCTCAAGCCTAGCTGTTCAATATTAAGGTGATGATGATGATCGATGGTGAGGGTTTAAGGTAATTTTCTATATTGCAAATACCCCATAGTTTGCACTACACTGATGTTAAACCCAAACTACAGCTACCGCTTAGGCGAGAAAAGGCAACAGACAACTACAAACAGATTTTTATCAAACGTAAAATGAGAAAAATCGTTAATTCTTCTTATAATTTAAAAATATATAGCAACCATTATTTTTAACTTTTTTATTCAGCATAGACATAAGCACGCAAAAGGAAAAGTGCACGAAAACTCAAAGTTCTTAGAAAGAAAAACGTTTGAAATGTTAACCAATTTCAGTAATCACAATCTAACTTTGTAACTCTCTTTCAGCTCATGTCTTGTGTTCTTAAACTATCCTTCCCCGGGTCTTTATGGCGGTGAAACGACAATTGTACATAGTCGCCTGGAGCCGGCTTTCTTTCTTTCTTTTCTTTGTAAAAAACTTCTTCGTTGCCTTCTGCCACATACACTACCTATTAAACTACTAATGTAAATATTGTTAAATACAGGTACAAACAAGACAATCAAGTCCAAACAAATAAAAGTAAAAGAAATACCTTACCCAGACAGAGTTACGGGGACATTCGCCAGGTCAAATAAAAATGACGGCTTCAAAACTTCAGAAATAAATTTGTGACCACGTTTTAATGCAAACATTAAAAGAAAATATTATAATGCAGATGGGAGCGGACCGAGCGCGGGAGGCACGTCGTGAGTTTCTAACACTCATTAATTTCTTTGAAGCCTCGACGCCGACCAACAACTCGTCGGCTCTCTCACCAACAATTATTAAGGCATTACTTCTGGTTCATTATTGTACGTATACACAACACTCGTTAGCGCCGCTTCCGATTGAACAAATCGTGAGTTGATTGAAACTTCTTACTCAAAATGAGTCGATCCTTGTTTCCTAACAAAGGGTAACTGTGTGAATTGAAACTCTTGTTTTATGTTGTTTCTAAGAAGTACTTAGTCATAAATGATTGAGCATTTTGCATTCAATTAGAAATCGAAAGCCAACGTTATAAGTCATAATTTAAACGTAGATAGAATTTATAATAAGTAAGATATCCCTTAATTTTTATTTTGATTCCGTTTTTAGTTTTAACAGAGTAAACAGTTTATTGCTATATTTTGATTACTAATTTAAATTAAGTGCTGATTCGATTTGACAAGTGATTTTAAACGAATTTGATTGAGTTCGTCTGCTTTTTGTATTTGCGTGCTATTGTGATTGATGAGTAGGCACTCATTCAATTTAATAATTTGACATACTTAGTTGTTATTTAGTGCACCATTTATGTAACCTTATTCGAATTAACTGGAATCATTTTAAGTATGTATTATGTACAGTGAACTCATAAGCATAGCCATAAGCTGATAAACACAGAATAAAATAAAACGTGCTGATAATGCGGAGAATTACTGTTTGTCTGTTAAATAGAATAATCAAGAAGAAATTCGTAAATTCAACTGTAATGTAATGGAAATACTGTATTTAATGAATGCTCAAAGTATAAATGAAATATATATTGTCTAAGTACAAAAATAGATACATATATGTATATGCCTGTAAGTAGTTTCGATTCACATCGGGCTGATTGTGCTGCAGTTAGGTTTCCATAACATTTGAGCATGAAAAGTTCTGCTAGTAATTTATGATATGAATATCGATCATTCGTTTAATATATTGTAGTAAATTTATTACAAAGAAAATGGTTACACGGATCGCCAAAAACTACCAATCCAAAATTATCAACTCCATATATACTGTACAGTATATCTATTTTTCACAAAGACATACAAATTTCAAGAACTCAGCCTGAAATTAATATTATTACCTATTAATACAAAACCCATATTTCATAAACATGAAACAATTGATAATCCTATATTCTTATTTATCTACAGTATTAGTATCAGTGCCAGCATAGGATTATTTGAAATTGACGAATTATTACCGCCACATCGTAAACTTTTAAAGGGATCGGAAAAAACCCCATGGGTTTATTATGCATTTCAAATTTATTCAGATATGAAAATAGGCATAGCGTCGGAGTTTATAACAAGGCTGATTGTTATCGAGAAACTGATTTAAGTTCAGACCGCGTCGTCCAAGTTGGAGGACTGTTGGCTGGTAACATTGTTAGCAACGTTATGCAATAAACTTTTAATCGCATCCCGGCTCCCGATGAGGCTGACCCATATGTAGACGTCGCTCTCTGTGCACCATCTTGTGGGTGGGTTGCAATGCACTATATGCACATATTAAAAGCGGTGACTCGCGCAGATTTTTCAAGACGCTTACATTTCATTTTTAATGTACAAGTTAAACGACTTACTTGGAAACTATAACAAACAAATTCTTTCATATAAAACACGCTCACATTTTGCCCATTATATTTTTCATCCCATGCATAAGGTAGTTATTTTGGGAAACCTCGTCGAGTCTTTTCGTCGCTAATACCGCAAAGCCTAAAGACAAAAGCCTGTAATGAGTGCGTTCTACCTGTCATAACTTACGATGTCGAGACGTGGACATTAACAGTACGACGGGCCCACCAATCTAGTCACTCAGCTAGCGGCTATGGAGATAGAAATACCAAACATAGCCCTTGCTTAATTCTATGAAGGCTCAGATCAGGAACGAGGTGATTCTACAAAGAACAAAAGAGACCGACAAATTAAAGGATTAGTAAGCTGAAGTGACAGTGCGCTGGTCATATCTGCCGTAGGACTGATAACCGCTGGGGTAGACGTTTCCTACAGGAATCACGGCTCAGTAAGCAAAATAAACGGTCTCCGGCTTGGTGGAGCGACGACTAACGCAAAGCGGCTGGCAGCGGTTGGAGACAAAGATCTGAAAATCGAGCTCAGTGGCTCACTTCCACTTCTTCACAAATGCTTTGGACTTTAGAAAGAATAAAATATATTATATAACTTTTAACATGGACTGAAAGTTGATTTAAATTTTTTGTCTAAGCTTATACATGTATAAACGTCATATAATTTATTTTAATTTGTTGATATCTATCGTGACATAGGACTATGCAGTGCTTTTGCAAAAAGTGGTTTTTCTCCTGTGTATATATTTGTTCTCTTTAGCTAAATGGCAAAAACAGTACATTTGAAAATATTCTACTTCTATTTGTAGACCGATATGGCGTGGTGGCGAGTATACCCGCACTCTGCTTCTAAGGTTGTGGGTTCGATTCCCATACAGGACAAATCTTTTTGTGCATGAATATGCATTTGTTCTGGTCTGGGTGTTTCCTATGTATATTAAGTATATATGTACAAAAATAAATATTTAATTATGTTTATCCGTTATTTAGTATCCGTAACACAAGTTCTTAATGATACTTATCATGAAACTAAATAATTGGTTTAATTGTCAAAACATATTTAATTTTTTGTAAATTTTAATATCTCAGTTTTCTGAACCTTATTCCTTAGGTTTTTTTTTTAAATTGTATTATCAACTATACTAAAATATTTGTGTGGTACCGGCCTAGAATAGTGCCATTCTCTCTCATCTCACAGAGAGTCCTATGAGTCGACGACGAGAAATCCTACCGGATGATGGGGAGCAGCGTCATCATGGCCTGGCGAATTGGCTTGAACTTCGATTACTTACCCGCCTGCCTAGCGTGGTGATTATGGACAAATACTCTTAATAGAGCGTAATCTATTGGGGAGGCCAATGTTCAGCAGTGGACTTAATATGGTTGTTATGATGATTACTTCACAACAAATGCCTCGGGGTTGGTCAGATTTTATTTAATGACAAATAGTTTATGTGGTTTGGCTTAAGAACTAATGTGCGCATTCACTGAGGGCAACAGCTTGATAAGATGAGAATTGGGCAAGAAAGTCTGACGACATATTTTTTCCTGCAATTATTCCAAAGTGTGTGATGCCCCGCGTAACCCAAATTTAATTGCTTCTTAGTCATGATTGGAATCTTGTGTGTAATAATTATTTCAAATTGTATCAACTGATAATGGGTAACATTCATGCTCGCGTCGTGTTCAACTAAGTTGACCTACTTATATGCACGACATGGTGCTGCTTTTCGGGGCTTCGCAGCCGACATAATTAAATGCTCTTAATTAACTGTTCCAGGCCTATTTTTCTCGCGTAACAACACAATCTTGTAATGGCTCATTTTACAAGCTGAATTAGAGATTTAGCGTTTGCTCTAACATTATTATTGATTATATAATTGGTTAACTATAAGTAAAATTTTAACACTGGGTAGTGTTGATCAACCTACAAACATTGGTTCATATGACATAGATGCAATTGCATTGAATTCAATAAAACTCAATGATGTATTGGGTTATCGAATCATACATTCATATATAATATCAAGTCTGTTTCCCCGAAGGATTAGACAGAGGCGTTGAATTATGATTAGGGTAAAACATATGGCTTTTCATATAATTCTTGTAGATTCACAAGTCAATATAGTTTTATATGCAAGCCTTATGTTTGCGAAATCTGAAATAAAGTATACTTATTAGCTTCCCCGTCAAAGTTACACAGTATGATAACAAGCGAATAATGCAAATTATAGAAGAACAAAATTGCGATACGCCGCCCGGGAATTACAGAGCCGTGTGGTTCACCAAATTAATTACACAAACAGACGTTAGTAGGTCCCGCGTATGTTCTCGTCGCGTGTATCTTGTTCGCGGAACGTCGCGTCGCGTCGCCTGCTAGCTTTTCAACAACATAGGCTAGGGGACTGTGACTATAACAATCTACGCTTTATGGTCACCCGTAATAGGTGGCGAGCCTTACAGGGAAGTTTTATGATTGTCAGAGCTTCGATAGTTGAACGACAGGTGCACCTCTTGAAGGTGAAGTT
This sequence comes from Musotima nitidalis, assembly GCA_949126915.1. Taxonomy (NCBI): domain Eukaryota; kingdom Metazoa; phylum Arthropoda; class Insecta; order Lepidoptera; family Crambidae; genus Musotima; species Musotima nitidalis. The sequence goes on along the minus strand of OX421418.1, from coordinate 9,590,104 downwards.
AGTTTGGGCTTCTACGGTCTTGATAGTATCCTTATACATCCACTTTATATTTAAATTCCCTATACATACAATTAGTTTGTTAGTTTGGCATTCAGACTAGGCATGCCACACCAGATATAGCCACGAAATGGAGCTCTCGGGTATCGTTTTTTTTTTGTTTAGTATGTTGTGTCTTCGTAATTACATTTGCATAAAACCTTTATATACACCGCATCTGTGATGCGTTTATGTTCTATAACCTGTAAACAATCCTTTTGTTAAGACATGATAATAATTGTTCACGACTTTTATAAAATAGGTGGAAATAGAGAGAGCGAGAGAGAAAGAGCTGTATTTATTCTTGTTCATTGTCAAGAATAAATTATTTATTTCCTTACATTCAATTCTAAGACAATTTTTTTTTTATAGATACACGTAGGTCTTTATTTTTTATAAAATTATTATGAATTTGTAATTCTATCCATCAAGGGTCTCCTCTCCCTACAAAAAATAGTAAGACAATAATCTTGTTCCACCATTTCGGCGAATATCCAAAAACTTTATATGTATAAGGATTGGTATTAAAAGAAGTTTTGTTGTAGAATTGGAGTCGTTTCAGTGTATGTGTTTAATTATAATTTTAAATTTTACCTGCTTTAAAAAGTTTTTAATAATTACTTAGTACCTACTTATGTTGATGCATACAATAGAAATTAGTTTTATTTGGAATCTGTGCTGGAGAATAATAATAATAAATGTTTTCTGACAAATATACCTATATAGATATACTAAATAAATACCCGGCAATTGAGACCCTTTTCCTTTTTTTGAATTCAATCAAAAAGGCATTCAAGCATACGTTCTAAAGTGTAGCGGTTACATAAGACCTATTGATGGCCGCGACACCATTCACTCACCACATTATCAACACTGTAAAAAGGAATTCACTCCCTTGCGTAATAGCTAAAGGGGAGGATAAAAACGTAGGCTTAATTAAATATAGTACAATTATCAAGTGTGTGTTGGTAGCCGTTTTACTTAGAAATAGCACTTAAGAGTTTTGTTAGGTCTTCAAAGAAAAAAAAGAGAAATTTTAAACGCATGTATTTTATACGTTTGACTATATGGACTATTCTAAATGTTAGAATTGTTTAAAATGACCTCCTTTACACATTCATCTATGGCTGCACGTACCACATCCGATGGTATCAAGGCAGCTGCTTTCAGTAAATCTGCTTTAAGCGACTCGAAATTTCGATGGCGTTTTAAGCAGGCCTTCCTGGCTTATCTACCCTCAATAAAATATCGTTTTTTCGAATAGTATAAAACTTACTTATTATAATGACTGCGCGTAGTAACACTTCATGCTTAGGTGTCCACGGAAGATCAGCGTCGTGACATCCTATGGTGTCCGATAGTGTGCTGAGTGGACACCGTTTCAGTACATATTTTAATGTTGTATTTTGCTTGTGTAAATTTAATCGTTTATTTTTCTGTGTACTTACTATGTTTAATTGTACTGAATAAATTTATTTCCTTTCATTCAAATAATAATAGTGCATTCATATTCTAAAGGTTATAATTAATTTTTTTTAAAGATTCTCATATAAATTGGGACAGAACTTATGGCAAGACTAGGTTACATTACATTTGGTTATGTAGGAAAATCGTCCACCTATCCGCACTGGGGCGTGTTGACCAACATGAATTATCTCGCTATTGTTTGTTAGAGGGGTTGTTGTTGTTTAGCCCAGCGACACGTTAGAATGATTATAGGCTGAGGTGATGTAAGTGTAAACAGTATACAAAGAGTACACAAACACCATCATATAAAGAAAATTGTGCGGCAAAAATTGGCCACTTGTGCGATGGTTTCTTGGCCTATAAAGCTTATGATCATAACGCAGTCGGCGAGCATTAAAGTTAGACATAATTACCAATTTGAGGAAGATCCTTTTGATAGCATTGTACAAAATCAAATGAAGGTAAAGAATAAGCCATTATAAGTCACCTGTGAGGCGGTGTCTTGGCCTATAAAGCTTATGCTCATAACGCAGTCGGCGAGCAATGAAGTTAGACATAATTGAGACGTGCCAATGCCCCCGGGCGCAACCCCGGTAACGAGCCTCGCGCCTCGCATATAGAGCGCGCGTATCGCTCGCTGTTTACACACCGCCGCTGACTTATCCGTGTCAACTGTATAAATAAATGAAAACTAAAACAATATCAGCCGACGTTGAGGCGCCATACGTACCAATATAACGCGCTACATAAAGGTTTTTATATGAAAAGCTTACCTCAGCTCCGCGCTCAAGATTTATGAGAATACTTGATTATATGCCTACATTCTACGTGATACGCTGACATAAGGTTTTCAGCTTCTTACATTAGAGGTTTCATATAAAATGAAGTATATGAAGCTCAATAAGTGACATTAATATAAAAAACTGTTCCGTATACTTTTCTTGACCGTAATCCGATCAAAAATTATGAAGCCTTATAATATTTAGAACAGAACTTTTAATATTACCTACTAACAAAAAATACCAATATGCTATTGTCGATGTTGTAATAACATTGTAAAATTACGTCTCATTTAGTGCGAGAACAGCAAATTGAGAATACTTAATAAAATCAGTTGTTCGACAGAGTATAACGGTTTTAGCTAAAGCTTGGAAAATGAAGCGCCAATATTACAAAGACGAAGCTTGCTGAACACACCGACTTGGAAATTTATTGCGTTGCACCTGCTATAGACAGATTTAGTATGCGGACAAAGGGATCTACGTGAAGACATATGTCATGTGATATGGCGCAGCCAGAATGCTGAGAATGCTGAATGAAATCGAAACAATTTTTCTACAACACTAATAAAAGTCCGAGTAATTTATCAAAAAGTTAATGCCGTCTCTATTGAAAAAAATAAATTGTATGCACATATTAAAACAATATGTAAAACACGTACAATAGGTAAAACAATTTTATTATATAACCGAACGGACTCAAATAAGATATTTACACGTTTTGATACAGATTTAGCATGAGGGATTAGAATTACTACTTTACAGCCAATTTCTGTTCCTAAGTCTACGCAAACGACGTGGAAGGCAGAAGCTTATTCTAATCAAAACTAACCAACCAATTAAAACAACCAAATGATTAAATATAAATTTATATCAATATAATGTTTGTCGGCTAATAGATTTTGTATGCGATCGTCATTGGCCGTTCCAACGTAATGGTCGGGATACTCACGATGCGTGTCTGATTTTCGATAGACTACTACATGTACCTACGTATGTGATCTCACGATAGATCGTTATGTGCACCAGAATTTAGAACAACATTGCTCACTAGTGACGTCTAGTTGTGTTTAACAGCGCACAATGGTAACACTGATAACGTAATCTCTTCGGGTCGGTTTAATCTTATTACGAGAGCCGGACATATTAATTTAGTTAAGGTTTTATCGCATCAAACGACCCAAGCGGAGTTGCATTGCGGCGTCCGTGGACGTGGCACAATCTCCTGAATGCCAGCTGCCTCCACATGCCCCCTACGAGATTATAACTTTGAGCCACTGATCCCGACTCCGCATCTCAACCCATTAGCCGCCGCTTAATTTCAAATTCTATTTATTGCAGTCGTAGGTACTTGTCGACCCGGGAAAAACTTGAGCCATTTCACGTCTGCCGTCTCTAACTTTTATGGCGCATCGACGATACGTTTGTTGTGCTTCTCAGTATTCCGTGCGATACTTCGCACTTTATATTTTTCAACAACAATTTTCACGAATCGGATTTTGAGTTCGAATTTTGCTATAATCGCAACCTGGCACTTATTTTATTACAAAACTTTTTATTCGATCAGTACTCATTTATGCGTGTGTTCAACGTTTTCGTTTACTTATTTATGATTAGGTACTTATGATGTGGATTTATAGGTTTATTGTTTTAATTAAAAGTCAGTCTGACGGCCATTACTTAGCAATCTAACATAAATTAATCGACGTCATCGAGTTTTTCGATATGAAGACGATTTTCTCGGTTAATACAATAAAACTGTGGTAGTCGTTAAAAGTCAGTTACACCTCGGTTTGTGGAAGAAGTGTAGTGCATAGACAAATGGACTATTTACGTCCGGTTGTGTTGAAATTGTTTTTACATGCATACAATTAACACTTGGGTTTTTCTGCTTTAAAACATTTTGGTTTAACATAATTAAAATCAAGGTATGTGTTATATTGCTGTGTAATCTGTGTAGCCTTTGCGACATCAATTGGAAATATACTATAATAGAATAGTGGAAAGTGGAATAGAAGCGAGCCACTCGTAATTGTTTTATAGAAACGAAGTCATTGAGTATTCTCGATCATTTCGCGAAGCGCTACCTAATTCCTAAGCAGAACTTATGTTAAAGGTACTAAACACATTATCGTAAATTTTAATAAACAAGTTCAACGCGTCCTGTTATATCAGTTAATGGCTCCTTTCAGCAAATAGCATCACCCAATATCTTTAATGTTATAGTAGCTGTGGAGATGGGTCGCCCGTGCCACATAGAAATATCTCTGCAACGCTATCGTTAACAGGCAATTAAACATAGTACGTACGTCTGTAAACTGCAGCAAAATGTTAATTTTGGTAAAATTACATAAAACCTTTAAAATATTCTGGATCACAGTCAATTTCAATGAGAGAAATGTCAGAATAGTAATTACTGGAAGACTTCTTGGCGGGAAAGTGAAGTGTCATGTCTGCAGTTTTGTTTTATTTTCTAAAATTTGTGATATTTCTAACATTAATGTGTAATAACGGTGGATTATTAACCGTCAAGTGTTTGTGTTGGTAAATCAAACAAAACAGTGCAACATCACTTTTCAAATTTTCTCTCAAGGAGTCCATGTGAGATCTCAGTATAGTCCCACATCTTTACTGAGGACTCAAGGGGTTTAGGGGGGAATATTTCATCTTCGATTTATCATCTTGATCACCACTCATTCTCATTTACTATAAATTATATATAATTAATATATCATTTATTTGACACTGGCTAAATGTGCTAGACGCACGAAGCCATTATTTAAATGGAAGAAGAAGAATTACTGGAACTTATAGATCACATTCTTCTTAAACATTCAATGATAGATATGGACTTGTGCTTTGTTGAAGGTATATATATTTTATACTGATGTTAAGAATGCTTTTCAGTGCGAAAATAATCAGATAAAAAGTGTCTCCATTAGCAATGCTACAAATTTAATACTTCGGTCACGTTGTTAATTATTATTCAAGCAATTCAATTACACAACGCGGAACATTATTTATATTATATTTTCGAATTTGATGTAATTGTTATCTTATCACGGGCGCCACAGACTGTTCGTGGCGCACTTTGACCCTTAGGTCGGATCTTTGTCTAAAGTTAAGTCAAGGGTTTCTTTACCACTAGGTGGCACTCTAGCATAGGGCCCCATGCTTTATGAAAAGTGGTCACCGCAGTCTATAGACGCTTGTAAACCTCGTTACGAAACTTATTCCACAAGTCAAGGGTACGCGGAAGAAAGTTCCCTGAGAGGGTGTCTGAAATCTGTAAAAATTAAAGTCTGTTAGAAAGATCTATTTCCAGTCGTAGAAATTTTCGGGCTGATAATTATAATATAATAAACAAAATAAAATAATTAATTACATACATACATACTTTAACACCTGTTTCCCCGAAGGGGTAGGCAGAGGCATTATATACGCCTACACTTCGCCAATTATATTAAGGTCCCACGTAAAAGGTGGCAAGTCTATTGTCGCTGGCCAGGAACTGTTATGTGTACCACTTGCAGGTTAGGTTGGATTCTTAGATGTTGGTAGGATCTCTATACACCATAAATTAATTTAATGGATATGTTTATACGGGTAGGCAGCGTTTAAAATATAGGTATACAAATAAAGCTTGTTTACAACGTCACGATGAGTAAGTGTAATGTTACATACACTTTATAACTCGTAACATCAACAAACCGGATGCAGTATTTAGTATTATAATGATACCGTGTTCAGCAGTACGTCACGACGGAGCGTGTTTGCTGAAATCCGGGGAGGTTAAACAGAAGTGCTTCTCTTGAGTTATTCCGTATAAAGTTTCACAAGTCGGAGCCTTTAGCTGATTACAGCCAGTTTTGTTGTAAAATTTACAATTCCCGTCGAGAAATTTGTTTGATTTAGGTGGTTTCGCGTTACTCATACATATAAGTCCAGGCTCAGAGAATGCTTTTAGCATAATTTCGTTTTGTACTTTGTCTCGAGGATATTCCGAACTCAATTACATGGTGAAAGTGAAATATGTATTTCTCGGGATGAAGGCGACACACATCTGAGTGCTAAATTTTATGGAATATGTTCGCAGAGGGTTTGTGTCAAATATTATTATGGAAAAAAATAGGAGCTAGTACATGAAACATACCAACATCAAAAAAACAATCTAACAAATCTGTGGCAAGATGGACGGATGATTTGAGAAAGGTGGCTAGTATCGGATGATCTTTGGGGTGTGTATGTGCTGCAGTGGACAGCAATTGACTGATCGATATAAAACCACAAGAAATGTTGGTTTCTTGAAGCTTGTGCTTGTTGAAGCACAGAAATTAAAAGGTTGAACGTTGACCGTTTCGTGTTGTAGTAAATAGTTTAATCGCTTGGTTTAAAATTTATTCAACTTTTTATTTCTTTTTATTTATTCTTGTTTGTGTTTTTATAATGAAATGAAATAGTAATAATATTTGCTATAAAAACATACTTTTAATATACCCAGATACCCCGACCAAAACATATGAGAATCGAACCCAATATCTTTGGAGCGAAGAGCGGATAATAATATACCTACTGCGCGTATAGCAAGTCAAAAACAATTATAATAGTTTTAATTGACGACGATATGGCGTGGTGGCGAGTATTCTCACATTTCGCTCCTGAGGTCGTGGGTTCGATCCCACGCAGGACAAATCTTTGTGTCCATAAACACGAATATTTGTTCTAGTCTGGGTGTTTACCTGTGTATATATTTCCAAAACAATACTATTTATGTAAGTTTATTTATTAATTAGTATCCATAACACAATTTCTTAATGACACTTGCTTGGAACTAAATAATTGGTGTAATTGTTAGAAATATTTATTTATATAAAAATATTTATTTAGTAATATTATTTTTATAACTGTTCTATAAGATTACCTATATACCAAAAACTGAATTAAAAGTGAAATAGAATTAGCTTTTATGTCGGTAACATTTATTAAATAAACAAGTCGAAACAAAGCCAAATGAAATTTCTTTATTCTGACTTCAAGTTACCGACCGAACGACGACCTTGTCTGTGGATTTCGCGCAAACTTTCAAATTAATATAAGCCAAATTAATTTAATTTAATTCAGTAGAAATATTATTAAAGTTTCACCATCATCAACTACAATATTAAGTATCGCTAATTAATTAAATAAAGCCAGTGAGGAGAACGGTTAGGTGCCATTATTATGATTCATAATGTACACAAAGGTAGGTCTGGCAGTTGCTGCGCTCGTGCGAGTAAAAAGTTTTCGCTGCCGTCTTTCGTCCCGGAGTGAGCCTTAAATCGCCCATTACAGTACGCCAAGCTTTTCTTACATCCTGTATTTGCTCAATTATAAAATCAAAAATTATTTATACAGTAGTATATATACACTAGCTGCTGCCCACAGGCGTGACGTGTGGTGGGGAGTTATGTGAGTACATATTTAAAATTGCGTCTCGTCTTTTTTTTTCGACCAGTTTACTACCGAAGAGACCGTTTGTTTATTAATGCCAATTTCTTTTTTTATTATTTTTGATTAATTTTTATATGCAATCGGTGCACGAAATCCATCTGGAATCCCTTCTGCCGCCCTGTTTGACAGTGGGCTCTGGGATGCTTTGCTAGGCTTTTAAAAGTCAGCCCCTTAAAAAAGTTACTCCTTGTATCACCTTCTGCTAGTGAAAATCGCGTAAAAATCAGTCCTGTTGTTTTGGATATTATCTAAAACAAACAAAATAGCGACTACCCACCCAAATGTTTTCGTAACAAAGTTTAATAGCAACTATTCAACCTGCGGTTTTATATTACACCAAGAAACATTAATTTATGGGAGAACTCTTGTAGACCAATTTCAATTCTTGTCTCGTCTTCACGGTGGAAAAACAGGTAAACAAATAAATATGATATTAATATTCTAGCAAAAACAACGTACATCGACATTTTAGGTTTAAAATTAAGATCACTGGTATTACTGAGAGCTCGCTCACGGATTCCACGCCATAATGCGTAAGCGTCTCAAGAGGCTGCGAGCAAGTTCGAACGGCGTTCTGGGTGCGTTAGCTGAACGTTGGGACTCACCGATGCTCGCGCGCTGGAAGCGAATGCACACGACGCTGCGAAGTCGTGTGTATTCGCGTCCAGTGTAAGCTTATTTTTAATTTTATGTATTTTTTATTTTATTGTATTTTAATTGAATTTAATTGATTGTATTGTAGCGTAATGAATATGGACTTGGTCTGAAATAAACGATTATTATTATTATAACGTGTTAGTCGCTTTTTAAACGATAGAATATTTGTTAGATACAAATAGTTACACATAAATTTGTCTGTGACTATAATTCAAGTTTATCTTAGCACATTACCGATAAGTACTCCTCTTCTAAGCCATAATAACGAGGTTTTTGGCTTCAGAAATAAATACCTACCAAGTACAAAACCTTCAAGCTCTTAAAGATAGTGTTTTCTAAAACGGATTAAGAGTCAACGATATATAGTAGTCTGTACACAGCTCCTGTACTTTAGCCAGGAAATACAAAATACTTTCACTAAAATAAACATTTCCCAGCTTAGACCGCGAGTTGTGTAAAACCTTTCTGAAAAGTTGTCTGTCGCCGTCTTTCGATTCAATGAACGAGCATTTTCCTAACTACATTTCGCAAATGGAAAGCGAAACAACTCTGCGCAGCACTGAGCTGAATGTGGAACAACGGGAAGATATTACATTTAAACAATTCTGCATAATGTTAAACTAAAATGTTGCATTTTAAACGTCTTAGGTATTTTGAACGTATTGGAAAGAATTTGTATTTTAAACAATTTCTATATAATGTTACATTAAAATGTTGCATTTTAAACGTCTTAGGTATTTTGAACATAAAAGAACTTAGGTGATAAAAAAAACATAACCAAAACGTGTTATGCATTATATAAGAGTAAAATGTTGTATATTAAAAAAATTACTGTCTTAGCTCCACAAGATTATTTTCACAAAAAAAAATGGAAATACAATATTTTTTAACAACAATGAAAGAGATATGGGCGTGTACCATAATCAACAAAGACAGAGAAATATTAAAGCAAAATGGATTCGTTGTCAGAATTTGTCAAGGTTTGTCAGTTAACCTGTCTGTTGTGGTTTTTTCTCAAGATTTGTCAGTCTGTCGGTGACTCTTATCGGGGGATTTGTCGGTCAACGTATCGTGATTCTAAAGGGGGGATGTTCCGTCAGTCTGTGTGACTCTAGCGAGGCTTCTAAAAGACAACGAGATTTAGAAGAATGCCTAAAGAATCTCAATTCAGCTTTTTTCAAGCTATGTCTTAAAATATAGTACAATACAAAAAAAAATATCAAAATTACCGCCCAGTTGTTTTTAAAACTAGCAACAGCTAATATCTACTTGAGAAAAAAAAGGAGCAGTTGGTGTCACTCTTGTTATTAAATAAGTATTTTGAGAATATAAGCTTATTTTCTGAGGTTTCGTTCTCAACGTTGCGACTAATATTGTACACTTTTATCCGGAATATTCGCATATTATGTTATGTCATTATCTTAACAATAATTGTTAATCCTGGCGACGCTATCACAGAATGTATTGAATCTCGCCAACTCAGTATACAGTAAATTGTTTTTTAACCTCAAAACAAACATAGATTAATCTAGACCACAACGTCTTGTAAGCAAGCTATCTTTTAATTTACAACGGAACAAGACCTAACTTACGTAAAGAGAACTGAATTTATCTGAATTTCGCGTCCTAAATCACTTGGTGTTGAAGAAAAAGTAGGGAATTGATTGCATCGACAATGGATTCGATTCGAGCGCTCTTTGTATTCACGTGAACACTGAACACGAGTCGACTCCGCGAGCACTTGTCGATTTTATCTAGTGTTCTCATTTGCTCGATGTCTTCTACCCTTAGGGCTGTCCTTTCGTGTTATTTATTTATGCTTTTGCATAGACTATAAAAATCGAGTAGATGAGTCGATGGCGAATAATTAAGGTGAATTAAAGTATAATAAATATACAGATAAACTGGGAGCATGCAGAAAGATGATGACACATAGAAAATATGTACTACTAAACAAACAGAATGATGAGTAAATAAAAGTACTTATTTGTTTAAAATTTGGTTTCATTAGATCAGCCTTATAAAGTCCATTGCTGAACATTAGCCTCAGTAGATTACGTTATATTCGGGGCATTGGCCCATAACTACCACGCTGGACAGGCGGGTTGGTGATCGCAGTTCAAGCCAGTACACAGGCTGACGCAGCTGCCCATCACCCGGTAGGATTTCTCTTCGACGACTCTTACGGCTCCCCGTGAGATGAGAGGGGATGGCACTATTCTAGGCTGGTACCACACGACGTAATTTGGTTTGCTCTACATTATTTTAGTTTTAAAATGTGACGACAGCAGACAGAAAATTGCAGAGTTTCTCGCCAACTTTTTTTCCTCGCAAGGACCCCCTAGGAGTAACGCTCCTAAATTTAAGTGACACCATGAGTGCTTCGGACGGAAACCTAATAATGTAACTGTGATTTTCTGTTTACAGGCTTTAAATTATTTTCTGAATAACTTAACCCCACGGTCTGCTTATTCGTTTAACCAGATTTGGCTGAATTTCAGTTATGAAATGGAGCGACGATTCTAAATGGTTAAGCCAGTTGCCAGAATATAAGACAGCGCTGACGACTGGTATAGATGTTCATGACCAACCGCAAGGCGCATAACTTCTAATAGTCTAGGGTTTGAACTCGAAACCGAAAATGTAAAGTTTATGGGTCTCGCCACTGGGTTATCGCGCAATATTATAATAAATACAAGTTCATAATTCTCACTTTCGTATATTGTACAGCCCTACATTACCCTGAAATCGCATTGGGAATGATAGAAGTGAATGCTTTTATTATCTTTTAATTTTTAAGTCAACTTGGGACCATCAGCACAGTTGTTACATGGGTATGGTGGATTTAAGTGCTAAGGTAAAAGGAGTCTTAAGAAATGATAATATTAGATATTATTTTAATAAACGGTCTGCCAGTTGGTTTTAGCAGAAGCCATATCTATCTTTAAAGTGATCGAATGACACCGATTGCTTCGATATAAAGTGAAGTAGGCATATTTTGTTAATCCACTATCATATCAGCTTACCTCTACCAAGGGCCTCTACTCAGATATCAATGTTAGCAGGAATGAGGTTAGACTCTACCATGTGGACTCCACATGTGTGGTGCAAATTGGACAAGACAAACGTGCTACACTCAGAAGCTAAATTATTTCAAGCATGCCCTAGTAACCTAGGGCCTCGATTTGGCTGTAGGGACTACCACAACTTAACACACAATAGTGTCTGATAGTTCAAATACCAAAGTATTACGATACGACCACCATATAAAGGCTTAAAACCTTTTTCGGAAAAGCAACAAAAATGCAATAAACTTTTGAACCAGCTAGTTTTTAGTCATAAATTCCACACTATGTTTAATAAGTAACTATTTTATAAGTATGAATTCTAAATTGTTGTTTTAACAACAATATCTATTTATTTATTAGTTCCAGCACTAATATTTCATGCTCTCGATGATAGAACATTGCATACTAACATCATTAATCGAGAGAGGGTACGCCACGATAAGTTCGTTAAAATGCATGCTCCTTGAAGACTCATTTTGTATGTAAGCTATAGTTCAGTTGTCCGCCAAGAGCGAGGCGAGGGAGGCAGCTTGGGGGCGGCTTACCGCGCTACAGTAGATTCCCTTTTAATTAAACGAGTTTTAGATGAAGAGCTAAAGGGTCAGTCACTGCTTTTCTGGCTTCTGTGTCTTTCCGTTTTAAATTTTTTATTTGTTTTTCCAATGATTTTAGAGACGATTTTGTTATTATAGAAATAAAAAAAATAGGTACCGGACACCGGTTCACAGAGAAATATATACAATAACGATTAAGACAATGAAATTTAGATATAACGCACAGCTGATTCCGAGATAAATTATTTTGTAGTTGGTCCGTTTATATATAGTTTTTTATAGATAATTCGATTCTAGAAACATTGTAGTCTTTATTTTATTATTTGAATTTTTTTTTGACAATCCTTAATAGGATTTATTTTTAATTGAATTGCTATAAATTATTTTTTTGCTTTTCACTTTTCATAATGATTTTATCAATAAATTGTACTTTTCGCGGTACATTCTCACGATTTAAAAGTGCTTCAAGCTGGGCCGGGCCTACTTGGATAAAGCATATTTTCAAGTTTGACAACATCATAATTCAACTGCCCTTCCCTTTTCTCCTAAAAATCTAATTCAGTCATGCGTAACCAGTTTCCACTGATTTTCTTCCCTGTATTTATCTATTGACATAAAATCTCGTGTTAATTGGGTCCCGGATTGAACGAGCGATTCCAATACATCAAGCACGGACAATTGACCACAAAACAAATACACAAATCAAACAAAAAGTCCATTTCAAAAGGACAACCAAATAAACACGAATTTATGTTATAATTGAAATACATAAAGGGAGAGCGATGTAACAAAGAGTGTTCGTCCTCTCGGTCGTATAACAGGTACGAATTGATTTAAATGTGATGTGTACCAAATACTAGCACCCACTCGTAATATTTTATGTAGGCCGCTCTTGAATTGGATCAAGCTTCGAAAAACACCGAAATAAGTGATTAATTTTATGTTTAAAAACGTATGTAATAACATACTGTGACAGATGACTGACATATTTTAATCACAATATATAAATTTGTATACATGTCGCTTCTCAATGGTATCGCTTTACGCATTAATGTGATAAGGTATAGAAATAACTTCACTATCATATACTCAATAAAAGGCTATGTTGTTACTGTTTTTTTATGTGTAATATAAAATATAAAGTTAAAGGTAAAATACCTGTCCCATAGAAGATGATGCGCCCGTTGGCGACGGGACCAAAAACGACGAGAGAAAGACGAGCCAAGACCGCGCTGTGCAATCATCGGCCTTAGGCGGGGAACGGCCCTAACTGCAACCTTAAATCCGAAAGACCAAAAATAAATGCCTATCTGCTTTTATTGAAGAAGAAAATTTTAAGGTCGTGGGTTCGATTCCCTTTTAGAACCAATATTTATATGCCTAAATATTTTTAAGTATTTGTCTTGAACTGGTTGGTTTGTAAGTACTCATATTATAAGGTATACGTTTACAAATCTTCTCTCCTGAGTTTTATATCAATAATATCAACTCTGCTTACTTAGATACTAAAGGTGCTGTATGAGATATGTGAGAATAGTTGTTTTAAGACACGCCCTATTGAGGCATCAAGAAAGATTTACGATTGATTGATTGATAGCAAGGCAAAGCATTAGCTCGAGGCCAGTATCCTAAATCAATCAGTTTTATAAGAGAAGAGGTTTAAACACATTCAGTCTACACGTAAGTTCGTTTGATTCAAACTCATGACAATTTTGGTTTACCATAAGAGTAAATATAAATAAATAACAGTATTTTATCTTTACTTCATATCTAAGGAAAGCTGCAACTGATAGACATCTTAGTAATAAATTTCACTACAAAATGTAGAAGTAATCACGAAACTACTTAAACTAAATAGAATAGGGTGTAGGTACTCAATTAAAACTTTCCTTAAACATAACTTGCAATTGTCTGACTAAATAGAACTTTAAATAGAAACGGTAGGAGAATTGTCAGTTACTTAGGTTTTTGATTTATATTTAGTTATTGTCAATAAACATTGGGTTTTCTGCGGACTAAGATTTCAATATTTTATATGAACATGAATATTTGTTCTGGTCTGGGTGTTTCCCTATGTATCTTAATTATTTATTTACAAAAAAAATAGTATTTATGTCTGTTTGTTCGTTATTTAGTATCCATAACACAAGTTCTTAATGATACTTATCTTGGAACTAAATAATTGGGGTACTTGTTAGAAAATATTTATTTATTTATTTAAAATATTAAAATCTATTGTATCTTAATTGTAATTAAATCGAATGGAATTTTATAAATCTTCATGTGCATAATATAATTTATTTATTTCACTGAAAGCGCTCATTTTCCGCTAGATTCATGAAACTAGACTCATTCACAACTGTGAAGAAAGTACAACTTTCAGTCCTTGTACGGGTGGGTGACCATTTCATATCGAATTTTCGTATTATCGAGACCATCTCTATCGGTTCCTTATATCAATTTAGGTGGTAGTCTTTTAGTCAAGTTAGATGCATTAATGAAATTACTATAATATCAAGACATTATACACCTGCTGCCGTTCAACACCGGATATTAGTAGAAGAGTAAGAAGTCGGTTGAAATATCTGAATTCGGTTAATAATAATAATATATATTTTCTGACATTTACACCAAATATGATGAGTAAGTACATAGTAATGTAATATCTATGTATACAGTTAGTTCCGAACATCGAAAACACTTTACGACAAAACGCATTATGCAACAAATTCTTGTAATTTGTATTGAAAATAGCGTGGATGGAATTTCAGAAAGGCCAACTAAATGCAGCCATTTGCAAACGTATTACAGGAAGCATTGGGGTGAATAAGGCAATCTGAACTATATTCTAGGAGCAGACTTAGGGTGGGTGGAAGGTACACACAACTGCTGTGCGATGCAAATATGAAAATACACCGAGAGATTAATTCAGGGATCTAATCTCCTTACCTACTTATGTATTAAAATTGTATACTTAAAAATACACGTGGGCTCTTACAGTGTGCATTTCTGAGTAGTTTCATTGTATTTCTAGTAACTAACCTAGTTACATATCTTTTTGTAACGAGTAAAAATTAAGGCTTGGCTTACCTTGTTGTCCTAGCTAACCCACCGCTGTTTAGGTAGTAATGTCGAACTTGGGTCTTTTTGTAAATAAATACTCTCTTAAATATTAACTTTCTTCATTATCTCATCCCATTAACGTCCCACTACTGAACACGGCCTCCTCTCTCTCAAACCATGGAGAGAGGGATTCAATACCACGCAGATCCAATGCGGATTGACCTAGTCTTAGGAAGTTCTTATTGACTTGATCTAATGAGGTGTCACGATTAGTCGGTAGGCGACCGGTGTAATTTTAGCCGCCACAAGAATCCTACATAACTCATCCGGTGCCCTGTTCGGCTGGGTATGCGTAACGGCATTTTTTTGCAAACGTAAAGAAAGCGAACTTAAGAGAGAGGTTCTGAATTGAACAATATGTATTCACTCACTGCTAATCAAAGAGAAGTAAATTTAATATATACTTTATTGTCTTTGTGATCGACAAGATTATTTTGGTTTGTCAAATTTTAAAATACAAAGTTTGTAATAAATATACTATTATATATATTTTATCAACATTGCAAGAGTAATGGGCGGTATCATAATCAAAAAAGAGAAAGACAGATAAATAAAAGAAAAGTGGATTGCTTGTCCGAATTATTTGAGGTTTGTTATCTAATCTGTCTGTTGTGGTTTTTTCTCAAGATTTGTCAGTTAGTCATTTTCTCCTGCCCTGCTTCTAGTATATCTCTGTATATGTAGTCGGTGCTGGGTGTTTATTCCTTTCATTCACATTCATCATCCTTCATATCCTCAACTACTCCTCGCTAACATTCATATTCATTACTGTTCTTGTCACATGCTCCTCGTCTCTTCTTATTATATGGAAAACGGTTATCTATATTTTTTTAATAAGAGGTGCTACTTCATCAGAATATTATGTTAAGATACAAATTTTGATGATTATTCTATCATCGATTAATATATAAAGTAACCCTTGAAAAGTATTGAATCGCGACACGTTACATTATAGCCAACAATTGATTATCTATGAAGTTAGTGCCACTAGACACAAAAGTTGCAAGACCAGGGTGAGTTGACTGTGACAATAAAGTTAGCAGTTGGCTAACAATGGCCTTCCGACAGATAAACTTCGAGCTGGTATTAGAACTTTCCTTATCTTGCAATGAAAGCAGTATGATCTGATTCGATAAATGTGGTTGGATCATTGTTTTAATTATTTATTGGACTGGATGACTTTACGTTAGTACGATTTAATATTTAAAAAATAACTAGATATTATAACTACTACTACTAATATAACTTTTTTTCAATATTGATTAAATGTCATTATATCAGCTTCTTAATGTCACATTATTAGGCTAAGGCCTCCTCTTACTCACTAAGGGGGGAGCGATTCTTATCAGATTTCACCACGCGAAACTAATTTTGTCGGAGTTTTTGATTAATGTTGTTGATATAAACATAAATATTTTTTGAAATGGTTAGTGTTCATTAAAATGTAATTTCTTCTATCTTCACAATTTTTCTTTATTAATCGTTTATGTATGTAATACTATTTCATTTCGTGATTAAAATTTCCCTTCCATTGCAATCTAGGTCTAATCCAATACAATCTTGATCCGTTTTAAGTATCTAACTGGTATTTGAATTGTCATTAACCCATACAACGTACCTTTTGGAGTACCAAAAAGTTTGGAGTAGCCAGAAGACTATGTTTGTCTTCTTGCGCACATGTTCTTCCCACTTAAAACAGAACACATACAGTATTGTGGTATAATATACTGTTTGAATTCAGAATGCCTTGAGCCTACTTAACTAGGCATAATCGGAGTAGAAACATCATCTTTCTGTATTTCATTCCGTATTCCATTATGCTCATATTTTAATCGCTTAGAATTTTTCGCTTTTTCAATGTGGTCCTTAAAGGTTGTACTAAGTGTTTTTGTTGTATGTTTGAGTAGCTTACACAACACAAGTTCTTAATGATCCTTGTCTTGGAACTAAATAAGTGGTGTGTTTGTAAAGGAATTACTCATTATTCTTTTATTTCATCATTAGTTAAAGAACTATCATCTAAAGAGATGATTTACTTTCAGAATTTCAGCAGCAACACCTAGATTTGTAGAAAGTTATGAATATGCCATTGATTCATTTAATATTGACAACTTAATCTTAAAATTCGCGTGATTTAATGTTACTCTAGAATATTTACATAAACATTTGGCGTCTTGTTCAATCTATGGATTTTCTTTGTTAAACAATACTAAATGCTGTGTATTTGAAGCCGTTCTAAAGCACTTTAATAAAACTAGGCTTATAGGTAAGTATACTCAGTACAAAGCTCTGCTCTTCCACAAAGTTAAATGGATCAAAGGATGAATAAATTATATTAGCGGATATCCGAGTTTCAACGATAGGAACGCAGCATTAGACTGACGAAAAAACAAATTTTGGTAAATTTCAAGGATTGCAAAATATTTTAGCTTAAAGGATGTCGACTACGAAATCTTCATTAAATGTGGTGTATCAGTTTTGTAAGAAATTAAAATTTTAAAAACAGGTAAAATACGTTTTTTCTTTCGATTTAAAAAAATACAACAAATAGCCTTTTTAATATACCAGAAAATCGAAGCGACAAAATACCAAAGTGCAACACACATAATTTAAATAAACAATAATAAATAGTTTCTCTTTGGAAGGTATTTACTTTAAAATTAAAATATCAAAATTATTTTGTAAGTGATTGATAACGTTAATCCCAAAACATTCTCAGGAGGTAAATCACACGGGCGATATTACAAGCGGAAGAATGAAATCCTTTTTAATAATTATAAATCCAAAATAAACTTTTATTTGTTTTTCTTTCATTCATAAATCACAGACTTTGATTGTGTTGAAATTTTGTATGGAAGAAACTTTTACTCGTGGAGAAATTAAAGGCGTTGGCTATGCGAGGTCGCGTATTAGTAAAGTACTAATCATAATTGTATATGTTTACAAGCAACTTTTGAAGAAAATGACTTAAAAGTTGTTAAAAAAAATGTTTTTCGGCACAATCGTACTAGTATTTATTCTGGTTGTTCCGTAGACTTACGCGTAGAACCCAGGGTCTGCTCACTAGTCTGATGGTTTGGGTAAATACAAGTTATTTTACTTTATAGGATGAAATATTATTTATAGGATGAAATAAATTAAGTATAAAAATCTGCAATTACCTTTTCATACGTTGGTCCTTTATTTCAGTAATGTTATTTATCAAAACTTTACAAGGTATATTTCATTACACCGGTTAATTAAACCCTTGTTATGAAACCCGTGTCCTGTGATGAATAGTCAGCAATTCAAATACTACTTCATCTTTTTAATTTATAAACACGCTTTTATGAGGCGATATAAATGCTTGTAGTAGATTTTAACAAATTTATAATATTTCTGAAGCATGTCGTTTTTAATATATAGACTGCTTTGAAATAAATGATTTGTATTTTACTCGAAGAGGTAGGCAGGGGCCATAGTATACGATCACATTTCGCCAATTATATTGATGGTTCCACAAACTAAATTTTTTTGCAGATGAGGTTGGCTTGGGCTCCTCAGATCTTTGATCTTCAGACCCAAAACTTTGCCTAAAATCTGGCATGCAATAATTAACCACAGTATTCCCAATGTTGACGCGCACGTAGCTCCGCGGTGCTCGGTGGTCGGAAACGATCGCCGAAGTAAAGCAGAGTTAACAAAGGTCAGTCCTTGGATGGGTGTCCGTTTGTGTGGCATTTGATATCGAGCGCATCCGTGCTGCCGAAGGCACGCTAAGCCGTAGGTCCCAGTTATCACTAAACGTGGTAGTCGTTAAGCTATGTTAGAGGCCTAATTAGGCGGCTTAAAAAATTCTAGCAGCAGGTTGTCACACACCTGCCTTCGCCAATCCGCACTGGGTCATCGTGGTGGTCAATACCCTCGCACCTCGAGGAGGCTCGTGCTCAGTAGTGGGGCGTGGTTAATGGGCTGTGATGATGATGATACCTAATGTTAAACCGCAACGTTGTGGATGTATCGCACAAAGTCCTACAAAAGTATCCTCCTCATCACTCCAAGTTATTAATGGATAAGTCTCACCCACCCTACATAAATTATTAGTGTAAGTTCGACATCATTCGAACCAGAGCAAAGTATTGCGTAAAGCGTTTTCCTACATAACATCACAGAAAGCACTACCAATTCACAAACTTATTTATAACGGTGATTCCTTTGATGGGTGGGGTTTGTACAGAACGCTTCCGTGTTTTGGACGACACGTTAGGCAACAGCAAGCAGGTCCCAGTCAATACTATATGTCGTAGTCATTAAAAGGGGTTAATTAGCAGCTTGAAAATTCTAACAACAAGAGAAGGATGTGACGCACCTGGCGCTGCCATTCCGTTCTGCGTCTACGTGGGGGAGTAGCACTTTAATCAAGAGGTGGTGAGAGGAAGCCGATCCTCAGCAGTGGGATATTAATAAGCTCCGATGTTAATAGTGGACTTATCCAAAGTTTGAAATTCGTGCCGACAGGCACTCAACTGATTGACTGTAAGTGCCTTCTGAAATCGAGTCATTAAGGTCAGAAATGATAAACTGTAACATCATCATCACAGCCCATTAACGTCCCACTACTGAGCACGAGCCTCCTCACACAAATCAAGGTGTGAGGGTATTGGGTCATACTCCACCACGCTGACCCAGTGCGGATTGGCGGAGGCAGGTGTATGGCGTCCTGCTGTTAGAATTTTTCAAGCTGACCTTGAGGCCTCTAACATGGCTTAACGACTACCACATTTAGTGATAACCGTGAGAAACTGTAACTAATTATATTAAATTTTATGGGTCACTTGCTCGTAAAGTAACCGCAACATTACTTTATGAACTATATGTCTAGTTAAAAAAGAAGGCAGACATAGATACGGGAAAGTGAACGTTAGTTAACGCGGTCTGTGCTGAGTGTTCTGAGGCGGAGTCTAGAGCGCGCCGCTGCAATTACTTAATGATGCGCAGCGGTTACACAATTACCCCCTGTTGCTGCATTTGCCTTTTTAGTTCAGCTGATTTCGGTTCTTTTCGATAATTTCTGCTGAACTTTGTTGAAAAGCAACCAATTAATGATCAATAAAAAAACTCTTTTGTTAATAACGGCGTCAGAATTCAGGTCATTAAAGAATGACTCGTTTTGTTCTCGTTTAGACTCGTTGCGTATAGGATATCGTTCGGCAGAGGAAGGCGTAAAGTGTCTTGCTTTTAGAATTTTTCAAGCCTCTGCTTGACTACAGACGCCCATCATTGATGTCCGGGAACTCACTCTTCTCACTCAGGGGATGAAATAAGGCAATATTATACAAAAGCAATACTTCTTAGAATAAATAAATGTTACCGTCTCAAATAACGTAAATAGTCCCAGCTTTAAGAGCTGGCCGTAAAAGATCTAGTAAATTCACAAAAAAACTTTTTTAAAGTCCCTTACAATTTTTAAGGGCTATGTCAATAAGCTTATGCCGATTCTGCTTGATGCAGGATCTACTTAGTTTAGTATGTCTTGACTGCCTTTCACCTTAGTTCATAGGCAAGTAAGGAAGGTCTAAGACTTGAAATTAGAACTTAAAAGACTTAGATGATACATTACCATAGTTTTATATACCTATATCAATGATAGATTTCATCGATCCATTAAACTAGGATCGACGAGATCAACTTCGATGTCTCAAATTAGTTACCGGTGTAGCCTTTGCAAACAAAGTGAGAGAGATGTTAATTTAATGTGCGCCGGTGTCACTCGAAGCGGCCCGCAGTTCCGACTTTCAAAGGACTAGAACAGCCACGGATTCTCTATTATGTAAATTTTCTCGTAATTTTGTCGGTGGGAGTGTGCCGGCCCGGGCTTTGTAACGGGATGGACCTCTCATTAATACTTACGCTAGCTACTCACTTTGAAAGACGACTTGCAATTTTTGTTATATTACATATAGATGTAAAATTTTAGATATGTGATTAAAATTTTAATATATAGGTTTATTGTTTTATTCTATTTCCGAAACTTTGTATAAAAATTGGCCTGTGCAATTGAAATCCACAAACAAATTGTTTTGTTATAATTAATATATTTTTGTAGAAGCGCTCGTAGCTCCGCGGTGCTCTTAAACAATCACCGAAGTACAGCAGAGTTTACAGAGGTCTGTCCTTGGTTGGATGACCGTTTGTGTGGCATTTGATATCGAGCGCGTCCGCGCTTCGGAAGGCACGTGAAGCCGTTGGTCCCGGTTATCACTAAAGGTGGTATTCGTTAAGGCCTAATTGGGAGGTTTGAAAAATTCTAAAAGCAGGACGCCATACACCTGCCTCCGCCAATTCGCCTGGGTCAGAGTGATGGAGTATGACCCAATACCCTCACACCTTGGTATGTGAGAGGACGTTAATGGGCTGAGATGGTGATGACGAATCAATATGTTTTTGTATGTAGGTAGGTAATTCACTGTATTGTTTCACTACAAATTAAATTATTATTTTTGTTACCAAGTTGACCGACAATACACGTTAAATTAATTAGTATTTGTTAAGTAAAATAAACACGTTTATTTATACTAGTATGTAGAGTATCAGAAATGTTAATCAACCGTCTGATTATTTGCTATAGTTTGTGAAGAAATGTATTAAATAAAGACTTTTAATGTCCTATGTCTTTTTCATTAATCGCATAGATTTATGAACAACATTATATACAACCTTACCTATTATTGTTTATAACAACCTACCTTAACCTTCACATCAAAAATTCTGATTGAGCTTCAAATACTGTATTCGACGCTCAATCAGTATTTTGGAGTTTATGTAGGACCTTTTAGCGGATCAGTATATTATATTCCTATAACAAATAAAGTATATCATTTGTTTTCCTGTCACGCATATCCTTAAAAACAAAACCAATTTTGATTTAAGAAAACAAAATCTCAATTTCCGTCAACGGTGCAAAACTCTCTTGACAAGGCTTACGCAAAGTTTTGCTTGTAATATAGGACACATAATACGAAAACCTAACGGGTACTAATCCGCAGATGAGCCGTTCCTCCAGACCATCTGCGTTCCCGGCGACGCGGCCGAAACAAAAACGAGATGAGAAAGGTTCGGAAAGTCGTATTGTGGCAACTTGGGGAGCCCGGGTACCGTAGTACTATGCGATCCGCTCCATTTTGATTTCGTACATACTAGATTGTATTGCGTCTTGTAAAATCAGCTTTGTTCCACTTTGTCAACGAAAGATACTAAATGCTGTTTTGTTATAACTTTTTTTTAGCGTAACGCATTAATCTCTTCAAAATCTATTACACACTTGGTACGAAATAATGTTATGATAAAAAAAAACGTATAGTTGCATTACGGCAATGGCGGTCCGTTTCATGCAATGGTGATTTTGTACATCAATTATCATAGATTAACTTGCGATTTGTAGTATCAGCTTCGTATTACTTGCCCCACGTAAATATTTACCATTTCTGGCGATATTATAACGTAACGTTTTGTACGTTACTTCAATAAATATTGTTCAGTTGACTCCTATAATGTGTTTGATGAGTAGAGAGTGGGCATTAATTAACGTGGTAAAAATCATTTGTATTTCCTCAAAACACGGCCGGAATTGATTACTTATTTTGTTTGTACTTAAATTGTTTGTTCATTTGATCAGAGAAAAATGTCGTTTTGGATCACTTCAACCTAGTAGTTTATAATATTTTTACAATCTTAGATACTCAAAACGTGCGTATTTAATTTCTTATATAAGTGTAATCAGAACTGTTTAAAATGATGCAAACGATTTCGTTCTATCATCTTACTGTTCGCCAACGGCAGGGAGTTCATCCTTATAATTTGAAATTAAAAGATCGCGTACGGTATGGATCAAAAGTAAGCTATCTGCCGCGTACTCTTGTGATATGGAATAAGCTCCCTGGCCAGGTTGACCAAGGGATTAAAGCATCCCCCCCGACTGGTCTCCACCTTGTCGTGGTGGGGGGGCTGAGTACCTCCCGGTAGGTAGACCGACGACTCTGGGTGCCCTCAGTACTGACTACCGGGGGGGAAACTAAGAGGGACCTGTGGAGGGCGCAGTGGGCGGGCCAGGAGGGCCCGCTCAGCAGCGCCAGGAGGGTCTAGGCAGTGGGGGCAGGGGGCCCCTGCTGTCTAACCATGGACCCTCCGGGAAGTCGGCCACACACGCTATGGTCGCAAGTGGAGGTAGGAGGGGCGCGTCCACTGCGTCTCTCTGAGGAGGTCCTCCCGGTTTTTGGTTTTTGCGGACGTTGGCCGCAGGCGGGGTGTCAGAAGCTGCAACCCAGGTACTGGCCCTCGCCTCTTTCTTAGCGGCGGGCGTCGTCGGAAGATTTTTAGTGGGTATCGTGGCGGTCGTGTCTGCCGGTGGTGAGTCCCACACCCCCTTTCGGTCCCCCTTTGGCCGGAAGGCAGTGCGTAAATGCATTTTGTTACCGACGTAAAAAAAAAAAAAAAAAGGGATTAAAGCATAGACATACATAATGTCCCGTAAGGGTAGGCAGAGATCACATCCTTCCACATGCTACGATCTTGGTACATACTCTTACCTTTAATCGCACTCATTAACCTTCGCATACACGCCCGACATTTTAGGGTACTGTTGACTTGCCCTTTCTTCAAAATCTTCTGGATTTGGTCATGGAAGGTTTTAACACTTCCATTCACTTCCATTCACCCCTCTAACACTTCCATTCACTTGTCTATCATTTATAACTTACGTTAGTCTACTTTCATTCATTTTCTCAACATGACCAAATTATCTCTCAATTCATATCACTATATCTTCTTTCACACCAGCTTCGGCCCTTATCACATTATTCCTAATCTTATCACTCAATTTTGCTACTTCTGATTTCTCTCATCTCTGCATTAATCATACTTTCATATTTCTTATGCCATAACACAGCATAGCATAGAATTTTTCGAATTAATTTGTACATTGTAATTTGAATTTTCGACATGAGTTTATGTAATTTGCTAACTTTGACTTTTTTATTTAATTTTTTTGTTATCTGGGTTTGTTTATTATAGGTACCTATTGTGTACCTATTGTGTATTTTATTTTCGAAAATTATTGGTTTATGTTATTATGGGTTATTGTGACTTGTGGGTGTGTTATTGTTGATCTGTTAACCTACATTGTAAAATTGAATAAATAAATAAATAATTACTAAATAAATATCTTGAATCTTGAGGCTTGAAATCGTTTGTAAATGGACGACAAAGCGGCAGTGATGCCCTGGTGTCGCAAGCATTTATGGTGACTAATTTCCATCAATTGGGCCGTATGCTCAAAAGCAAGTTTGTTGGCAGGCTACCACTAGTCGAATTATTTTTCAATTGAACTCGTGAAAAGTAAGGCAAATTTTACTGGAATTACCTGTAAAAGTAGCAATACATAACGGCGGACTTACGTTTTACGCCGAATAAGGTGTTAAACTAAGTCTTTAATTTCAGTAACCTGAATTTTATGTTAACGTATAAACATTTTACGATTTACACTAGACGTGAGTTGCTTCAGACATTTATTGCTGTCCTAGAGATAAAGAAGAAGAAAGAATAAGTTAAATAGCTCTTTCTGAACTGAACTATCATTCTGATGATTTTGGGACATAAAAATATATCGAAATATCAATCAGAGCGTGCTATGGAATTTTAAATTTAAATATTGATTGATATCATTCATTTAGTAACAGATCGTTGGTTGTGGACATCATACATTCCTTTGTATGTTAATATGTATGTATAAAAAAAAACAAGGTGTTTAAATATATATATATATATATCCGTTCTTTAGTCTCCGTAACACAAGTTACTTGATACTTATCTTGGAACTAAATAATTGGTGTGATTGACAGAGAATATTTATTTATAATATTTATTCTTAGTTATAAAAAAAATGTCTTTATATGGATGAATGTACAGCAACCAAAGCAAACCTATGACGGTTGAAAGGTACGAAGAAATATGTTATTTACCTAAAAAACATTTTAAAATAAAAAAAATTAGTTTAAATTTTCTATAGATTTTTAAAAATTTAAATAATTATAAGTTGTAACTTATAATTATTTAAATTCTAGATATGAAATTAAATCTAATAATGAATTATTAAATAATAAGAAAATTAAAACCTAGGTATAGTAGGTTGAAGCGTGACCTTCGGGCATTTCCTTTTACCCGGTGGAAGATCTGTTATGTGGGGTGTGCACGTGGTTAGTCCACCTAATAGGGCTTGAAGCAAGTGGTGGACATTATAAAGCATTTGCGCCCCAAAAGCTATCAGTTGTTTTCACTATATGCCATGTCTATACTGGCACTTTAGCTGTGCAAACCTGAGATCTAACTCGATAATTTTATTTTGCTTGCTAACATATGTTAGTCGTAGCTCTACGTGAGGCGTAAGTTAGCTCCTAAGCAATCTAGCAAACAGATGTGCATTGTCATTTGTTAAATGGTATTAGTTTTCCCCGAAAACTTTTTCAGGATAATTCATCAGATTTTATGTTAAGCTAAAAAGCTTAATAATATGTGTATGACCACCTAATTACGTTAAAAGTCTGATGGTGTACCTGTGATTGGCCTTTATGTATAAGTGTATAACTTCAGCACACCCTTGGCCCGTAAGGTCGCAACTGTAATAACGCTCTACGCTCGGTATGTAGTTCTTCCGGGAAACTTAATAAAGGAACTCAATCAGACAAATGTGCTTGGTCTCCTAGTAAAAAAATCTGTTAGACAATTTTTTGTGTTGTCTCTTTGATTCCTCTTTTGCTTTTAAGATAGGATATAACTGAAGTACATACATACAATCACGCCTGTTTCCCCGAAGGGGTAGGCAGAGGCATTTTACTAGCCCACATTTCGCCTATTATAATGTGGTCCCACGTAATAGGTGGCGAGCCTATTGCCACTTATTGGGAACTGTTATGTTTGCCAGAGCCTCGTCTGTTGATCGGTAGGTGCACCAATTGCAGGTGAGGTTGGCTTGGGCTCCCAACATGATGGTGGGATTCCTATACACCCACTGTAATTGTATTTCGAGCTGCTAATTTGCAATATTAATAAAATTAAACAGCTTTCATAACGATTCGCTAACAATGCAGCAACCAGAAATAAATAAAGTTAATACAAACCAAAAAAGCACGAACTACGAGAACGAACCATAAATAATTAAAATTAAATGGCGCGTTGAATATGATAGTTGCATGTTAATATTGACAAGTGATTATCATATTTCAACAATGACTGCAATCGTAATCCACATTAATTAGGCAGATCGATTAAGTTCAGATAGGTTATTTGTTGAATTTCACGCTTATTGCTACACATTGATGATAGGTCTAGTGTAAAAAGTGGTGAATATATAACATTGTTTCGAGTACATATCAATACTTTATTCACTATCCCTCTATGTAAACTTTTTATTATGGATTTTTTAATTCAATAAGAGTAAGTATTCTTAAAAATCTCATACTGCGCTTCTATGGGTAGCTATATTGTGATTGGTGTTGTTTCTTTCATGTTATGATACTACAGATCTTGGATACTCGTATCATGCAGTATATTTCCTTTATAATAATCAACAGAGATTGTTGCTGTTTGAACTCTGGGTCGTTACTTGGTAAGTATGTTCTTACTGTACCAGATATCCAAATACCGGGAGACAGAAGTGAATAGACTTTCAATTCTGTATTGGTTTTCATACCCGGGCATCAAAATTTCTCCCTATCCTACCTCTGAGAACGCAAATCTTCAGTATTCGTTTCGGACCACATAATCTCCCCATATCGCTTCAATACCCCAATATAATCTTAATATATACAATTATGCATAACTACTTCTAATATCAATATAGTTTAATTAACCCTAAACAATAATCTCATATGAAATCGAATTGTCTTAAATCTAGCTCAACCAATACACAGATGTCGTTCGGTGTCGCGCTCCGACTCCGCACAAATAGCGTTACACAAAGCCCAAGTATCTGCTGTTTGTTTTATGTGTGCAAAAGACGGTTACGTGAAATAGGGATATTGAATTCTAAGCGCGTCTCGACTAGCGAGCGTACGTGTCCGCCGACCAACTGTTCCAATGCCTCGCAAAAAGTCTAAATAGATGTGTCCCGCAGAAAGGATAAGGGCGGGACCATTGTGTTCGATGCACTTCCAAGCTTCGCCAAATCTCAATATATATCTCCAAGGAACAAAACGAGAAAAGTTGTACGTTCGCACCAGACTCTCGTGTTATTATTTGTTGTTCAATATCAAACCAACAGTTTTATCGCCCGGAACATTTTTTTCGATTGGGCGAAAATTTGGTTGAGTGAAAATAAATACACAGTGTGCATTGTGGCTTGTGTTTGTTCATTAGTAGATTGAGTCTAACTTTTGTGTAGTCAAAGTTATGAAAGCATTATTTGTTAGTTCTTTTTAACCTTAAAATGTTAAAAGTCCTACGATATGTTACCTATACATACTTTTACGCCTGTTTTCTCCAAGGGGTAGGCAGAGGCATATAATACGCCCACACTTCGCCAATTATATTGTTGGTCCCACGTTATCAGTGGCGTAAATAAGTCCCTTGTAACTGGCGGGAGAAAAAACGTATCATGTAGGTATGTACTTTACTGAATTTTAGTTATAACTGTGTGAAATTACTCTGACCACGTAAATGTCAGAAATTCATGTTCTTATACTTGATAAACCTTAAGCTAATGCGGTTCACACAAGGTAAATTTTCAACCTAATCTATATGTTGAAGGGTTAACAGATTCAGCCCGCGGCTTCGCCTGTGTGACCTGCACTTTATCGCGTCTCACCGGATGTTTTCTCTATTTAAAGTAGGTTCTGACCTTACTTAGATTTAACTTTTCTTCTTAGTACCTAACCGTTAATTTAAAACGTAAGGTACTGTTGTACTTGGGGGGAGGGGGGGGCTGAGTACCTCCCGGTAGGGTGGAGAAGCCGCTAGGAAAAGGTAACACCCAGAAATTGGCGACACTGGGTGCCCTTAATACTGACTACCGGGGGGGAAACTAAGAGAAATCTGTGGAGGGCGCTGCGGTCGGGCCAGGAGGGCCCGTCAAGCAGCGCCATGAGGGTATTAGGCAGCGGGGGCAGGGGGCCACTGCTGTTTTACTGTGGGTCCTCCGGGATGTTGGCCACGCATGTTATGGCCGCATTGTTACCGACGTAAAACAAAAATAAAAAAGGTCTTGGTAGGATCCCTATACACCTTTATGTATACCATATACCATTATGTATGAAGAAGCACGTTAATAACTTTTTCAGTCAAGAGTATCCAAAAATAATTGAAAGTGGATTCTATTGTGTCTCTTACCTTAATATTTTTTCAAATCTCGATTATCCGGCCTCTATTAAATATGTAGTTTCGTGTGTCCCGAATGTTATCCCCCCCACAAAGGCAACACATTATCAAAACACAAATACCTCTTTGAATAGTATAAGCAATTGGATTGCGAATAATATAATCAATTGGAATAAATAAACAAAGAGATTAACTAGTAAAAACAAAGCGAGCGTATGAATAGTTTGGAAAATGGATTTCCTTCTCCTATATCGAAACACGTAGGCTATGAAGTGAAAGGTAAACAGCGCAGGAAAGGGTTACCGGGATGTTTGCCGGCCCCCGCGTGGGCGGCTCTTCATCACGGGCGGTTCACAACTTCTGTGCGTGCTATTCAGATTGATCAATTCAATACTACACACACACTGGTCTGTCATTAATTTCATTAAAATTAAAATAACAAGGAGATATTTATTCTTTACGCATGCTCCAACTCAAATACTTATTTCATAAACTATTACATAGTAATTGAAAACGGCAAAATTAAATACATATAAAAAAATAGAAATATGATTACACTGAAATCCTAAAAAATATGTAAGTATACTTAGAAGACTTACACTTAGAATCTAAGTTCCGAGTCACCGCTCTGTTAGAAGAACTGGCAAGAAACTCACAGACTGTGTTCATTTAAATTCAATATCAAATGGTTAGGTACTTTAATTATAGTCTTCATTTATCTGTGACGCTATACAATACAAAATAAATGCTGAAATATATAAATCACATCAAATGGGTGCGTTTGTTACTTTGTTCTACACATGTGTAGAGCGCTCGAACTTTTTTGGAATGAATCGATTGCTTAACAACAGAACAATTACATTATATGTTTGTCCTAACAACATATTCTCTAAAAATTATCCACAAGTTACATAATTTTTAATATGCGAATATTTATCATCGACAATGTCAAAATTTATATCGTAAAGCTATTAGTTAACTAACTTTTCAAGCTTAAACCTAATATCCCTTTATTTGGAAATAAAATACTATCCTCAATTTAGCAAGAAAAATGCAGCTAATACTCTTTTTAAATACAAGCCTTAGTGTCCTTTTTGAGCGTTTAAATTTAGATCGAAGTCTCTGAAGCTTGAAGCCATCAATTCCTCTTATCTATACAATTATTCAATTCGCATCATAATGTGAGTTTCCCCAGCGAACCTTTGTCTGTAATCGAAACACTAAAGCCGGAGTGATTTAAGATTATGGTGTGGGATAATAGCGTTCATTTTCGTTTTCTCGAAGTACAGGTGTGCGATGGCCAATTTTTCTTAAAATCGCAAAATTTATCGCCAAAGTAATTCAGTTCGTTAAGCTAAATTAGTATCGTTAGGGATAGGCATGTGTAAAGAAATGGAATGGTAATGAGCAGGTTCGACTTAACTTAATTTATTTAATGATCTAAAGCATAAGAGTTTTATAGATACAGACTTATGTAATTAATTATTCGTGCCTAAGGACTTCACTTTACCTTAATGGATACTATTATACTTACTTTAAAATTTTCCTTAAATACTCTTATAGTCAGCTTTTGTAGAGATTTTTGTTTTGTGGGCAGTTTTCTTTAGACCTTTTCTTTATTTATAAATATTATATCATAGAACGTTAGAATTTAAATTTTACTTTCAAAATTACAATTATAAATTTAGATGTTACTATTTCTAACTTTGTGATACGAGATGAGGTTTGTCTTGGATTATGTTTTTACATAAGCTGATATAGATACAGTTAATGTGTTTTTGAAAATATGTTACTTCGAATAACATCACCGTAACGTCCTCCGAATTTTGAAATAATTATGTACATGCCAGTCTAGGTATACAAACATATCAACTACTAAATCCTACTTAACAAAATATCCTAGGTTATGTCATTCTCGTCGTTTCTTTACTATATCGACGGTCTCTACGTACATGTCTAAAACTAAGGTTTACAGGAGAGTGAAATGAAAGTTGAAATCGCTCTAGAAAAAAAAACTTTTTTTAAAATTCTGGAGCCATTTCAAATTTAATTACACTCTCCTGTAAAACCTAAGTTACAAATAAAGTTTTTCTGATTATATTCTATCAAATACTTAAAAGTAACTATGAATTCTGTTTATTATTTAAAAAAACGAATATCAAACTATATAACCAACAATATAATAAAATAAATTAATAATTACGCTGCGGTGACCACATGTTTGAATGCCACCTTGTGGTAAGTATGACAAGATATGCTTTGCAACTCCCAATTTGCTGTCTATTTGATTTCTTTGAGTGTCATACTGAATTTCGATAGTTAATTATGTCGACATTTTCTCAATTTCGAATTATAATAGTTTGACTACTCACTGCTTTGACAGAACAAATATTTGACTAGCATTAGTCTGACAGAAAATGCTGCGACAATACACACCTCCAAAATAAAAACTACTTCGGCAGAAACCCTATTTCGACAGAATAATTGTTTGAGTGCACAACAGTTATTGTGCACTTATTCGACGGAACATAATAGTAAGGTAGTTTAGATACAAAATAAAACGTAATTAATAATTAATTATATTTTATAAAAAAAATTAACCAGAAACAAATCTTTGTACTGTTTAATCATATCTTTAGATAATTTAAGT
Organism: Musotima nitidalis; assembly: GCA_949126915.1. Lineage (NCBI taxonomy): Eukaryota > Metazoa > Arthropoda > Insecta > Lepidoptera > Crambidae > Musotima > Musotima nitidalis. Next base: position 9,558,936 of record OX421418.1, on the reverse strand, counting down.
CTTAACAACAATTAGTCTTCTTGATTATTTATTAAGTAAGGTATGCTTTTTCACTTAAGAACAAAATTTTCATTTTTCATTAACAAATGTTTTTGCAAACTTTCGCTTTGTTGTAATTGTTTTTTCTTTTGGATTTATCGTTATGTAACTTCTTTTTTCACTGTAGCCAAAGTTTTCAAGATGTTCTTTTTTATTCGCTTGCCATTGAATTTTAAGACGAAGGAAACCCGCATTCGATGGAATCTGCAACCGACCACATTTCTGGTGGATCACATGTATGGTAGTAATTTGAATATGTAACTTTGAGTGGACTTTTCTTTTGTTTTATTTGTATGTTCCAGTGACATAATTATAAAAACCAGTAGGTAATTGGTTTTGCTTAAAAAACTGCGGTGATTTTAGTCGATGGTATACTTATATGGCAAGCCAGAAATATGTTTTCACTTGTGGGGATATTCACTATCACTGAAATATTTTTCATTTAATCCTACCTCTTCAATGTGTAGCCAAATAACTAACAACTTTTATGCTTTGCACTGGGAAATACACGCTTACTGGCATTAATTGCCCCTTTCTTGAATCAAGTTAATATGGACTTGAGGCGTTAATAGTGTGTTTATTTTCCAATACGTAACGTTGAATTATATGAATAAAAAATATTTAAAAGATTTTTTTTAATTCAAGAAATTATATACGAGAGGAAGACTTTCATTAGTACTATTCTTCAATCCGACTCTGCCTTGTAAAGTATACATTTGATATACAGTGATGAGCAACATTTGAAAGTGCCTATAAATGGCAACCAGAAATCTAAATTAACAATTAGTAATTTATAATAATTAGATTATACTGTTTACCAAAAATGTGGTCAATTTAAAATTGTTAATATTATATTACGATTAAAATTATCCCAAGATATGATTAATCTATATACGTATATGTTCCTGGTTCTTCATTAATTTGTTTTATTCTGTACCCAAACTATCTTACTAAGTCATTCTTTCCGTAGGATGGCTCTCTCATAGTAAAATACAATATTATGTAGGGACGTCGAATGTACCTATGTTTCGTCGAATAAGTGCAACTCGAACAATTATTTTGTTGAAATAGGGTTTCTATCGAAGTAGTGTTTTTGGTGTATTGTCGCAGTATGTTCTGTCGGACTAAAGTAAGTCGAATATTTATGCTCTGTCGAAGCAGTGAGTAGTCCAACTATTTTAATTCAGAATTGAGAACGTCTCGAAATAATTAGTCGAAATTCAGTATGACACTCCATTTCTTTAGCTGTCATATTCTCAAAAATTCCTTTTTGTGACAGGGCTTTTAACAGTCCCGTTAACCTATGTAGCTATGATGTATTCGTATGTTGTTGCGGCGAGTGCATGGGAGTGCCAAAACAATCCAAAAGTGATAAAAAGGTCTCTGGTCTTCTTGCTCGGGTTAATAATTTAAATATTTTAATACGTGCGCATCGGTGAACACGCTGACTTTCCGGGTTATTCTTTCATTCTATTGGCTGTTACTAATATAGTAATAAGTGTTATTGTTATTCACAGATGGTTTAATGCCAGAATGTGAGAAAATAATTGTTATTTATTATTCGAAAGTAAAATAAATAACATAAAAAAAACCTGATATAAAACAAAAGACTTGCTAAAATAACCAAAACAATATAAATTACACAATGAGAATAATATACTATACCAGCCGTAATAATTTCAGCTTTGTTTTCGGGGAATTGGTACGTCCCATACACAATTACGGACAGAGAAAACTATCAGTTAATATGTGATTGCATGAACAAGTGAGCGATCAACGGTCCGGTCCGGCGAGCGTCCCCCGGGCAGAGATTATCGTTCGCCGGACGTCTGCGCTGGACGCCGGACGCATCAGTGCCGTTTCAACGCATCGCTGCACAGAGCCTCAATGCTACTGTCATGTACATTTTCTGTGGTCAGGATTCTCTATAGGGTAATGAAATCAGAGCTGAGCCCTGAGCTACGGAGGTCAATGCTCAGGTACAAACACGTTGTGTATTATTTGGTTCTCTAATGCTTGGCTCGCGGAATGGGAAACTTAGTTTATACGTTTAAAAGGGTCGGGCTATCTCGTTTTTTTATTTTCGTGTTGATTCCTACTGCTGTCTTTTCTGTAATCTACCCTATCTATATCTGTAATATTTATAATCTATATTAGAAATATTTTACTTATTATTATAGGGAATTATAATAATTACAGGGAATATTTTACTCGCACTTTTCCGTATCCCGAAGGAGTAGGAGGTGGCACACACGTTTCCTGGTGTGCTGCCACCATGGGGTGGTCAACTATGGGTTGACGAAATAGATGACGGGTCTGTGAAACGGACTGGCGTGGTGCTACAGGAGGATAAGGTCTTTCTGTCACCTTCTTGGCACCTTACGTTGGGCAGGAAACAGTGGGGTTTAGTCGGTAGTCCCGGCCACTATCATCTCGGCCGGGGAGCCCGACATAGCTTTGTGCTGTCCCTGCGGCGCAAAGTATGCGTAAAGGCATTTACCACTAAAAAAAAAAAAAAAAAAAAGGATCCCTATACACCCAAATATTCAACAACTTAAATCTCTACATATTTTATTTTGCATTATGAAAACATGATAACACCCCAACTAATCTATGGGTTATGGCGTATATCTAAGTTGTATCTACTGAATACGTTTTAATTTCTTAAGTATGTAATATTTTTATCATCTTTCACATCGCTTGCTGCCCCAACTGAGCATGGCTTTCACTTTTATTTTTATATTATCACAAATAAATGTTTTGAGTGATGCGAGACTGCAGGATGCGAGTGTTCACCTCCACGCTATTTTCATCATATTCAGCCTATCGAGTCCAAAGGGGGTATTTGCCCATAATCACCACACTGGGCAGGCGGGTTGGTGATCGCAGTTCCAGCCAGTACGCAGGATGACGCTGCTGCCCATCATCCGGTAGGATTTCTCTTTCTCGTAAGACTCCCTGTGACATTAGAGGGGGGTTGCACTATTCTAGGCCGGTACCACACGGCACATTCGCATACTCAATACTATCTCGTCGACGGATCTACCAGCAAAATGCCACTACTGTCAAGAAATCTTTAAAGAATAATAAATATTTCTGACACTTATACCAATTGTTTAGTTCCAAGATAAGTATCATTAAGAACTTGTGTTATGGATACTCAATAACGGATAAACATACAAAAATACTTTTTTTAAATGTAAATAAATACTTAATATACATAGAAAAACACCCAGACCAGAACATCTATTAGTGTACTAGGTATTTTAGGCAGGTACCACACATCACTTAATCTACCTTACAAAAATAGATATAACAACCAAAAGCAAAACTACATCTTTACTATATTCTTATTTATTTAACTCATTTCAAAGCTTTTGGTACCTTTTTTGAAGAAATGGTGGTAGGCAGCCAGCTAAAAATAGTTGGTAATATTTCTTACTCGCTGCTAAATTATTGAATCTTTTTGAGTGTTTCCTGGGACCTAGCTTGTAGATAGAGAATACCTAAATAGCCTTTTCAGTACTTTTACATATTTACATTTAAAATAAACTTAAACTTGCAGCATATTTTATTTCGTACCGTACCGAGTGGTACCGGCCTAGAATAGTCCTACCCCTTATCATATCATGGGGAGTCGTATGATTGAGAAAAATAAAGTCACCGGATGATGGGCAGCAGTGGTTTCTTCCGTACTAGTCTAGCGTAGTGGTTATTGAAAATACCTCTAAAATAAGACGAGTATAAGGACTTGATATAGCTGCTAAGATAATTAAAATATTTCAGGTAAGTACACACTTAAAAACCTCGTGACATTAGGTAGTCACGGTGACCACAGTTGAGCCGCTTAAACAGAACTAAGCCTCTAGGCCGTTTGTGGGTCATTTTATATTGAATACATATTGTGCAACACTGTGTGTGGTATGGTAGTCGTTCAGTCATGTGGGTCCCGTGCTCTCACATAGCTGTTAAAATTATAAGAACAATTCGACCCGAATAGTACGGGCTTTGAAAAGATACATATCACTTTTTTATCCTAAAGAATGAGTTACGCGACATTCGCTCATTATCATAATATCAGTCTCTTAAAGTCCACCACTCTGGGCAGGCGGGTGATGATCGCAGTTCAATCTAAAACGCAGTATGACGCTGCTGCCCATCATCCGGTAGGATTTCTTTTCGTCGATTTTTACGACTCGCTGTGAGATTAGAAGGAATGGCACTATTCTTGGCCGGTACTACATGGCCCATTCGCTTACTCAACAATATCTCGTCGACGAATCTACCAGCAAAATGCCATTAATAGCTTTTGTCTTAATGTCTTCTTAGACATTAAAGCATTTTTGCTTCTTAAACTATCTCGTAAAAAGTCACCTAACCGTAGAGCCACTCTTACCATGTCCACTTTTGACAAGAGACCACCAATTTTGTTAGGAGCACCATTTTCGTATCATAAGTGTTTAGGCTCATGTAAAAACATCTTACTCTTTCCCTTGCTTGTAATTGTTGTTAATTGTATAAAATTAATGCAGAATAGTTGAAATAAAATCTATCATAACATTGACATTTAATTTCATTACTACATATCACTATTCACAAATTTGTTTAGTCAATATGGCACCGGTCCTCGAATCTCATTTCATTCCATTTACATTTCCCCGAAATGTACTAAAAATACTCCATTCATTGATTTTGTATTTCCCTACTAACTGTGGCCGCGGAGAAGTATTTTAAAGTCATGCCATTATCTCACGGCAATACAGTGCCAGCGGGACCAAAAGTAATCAATGTAATAATCTATCTGTGTACCACAGCTGATTCCGTGGAGCCTTAAAAGCGTGATTAAGTAACAAACGTTTGGTGATATTTTTCACAATATATGGAACGGAAAATGTGTATGTTTTCATATACACACTTTTTTATTGTGTCATTTTTACAATTAACACAAAACAAGAATTAAATATCGTTATTCTCATATGAACTTCATCCTTCGTATACACATAATACCTTTAAGGTATATGCAGTGCCGTTGTACCTATATGTCTTTTGTAACTTCTGTCCTTATTACGTTTTATATATGCATACAATGTGAAATGGATAAATACCCCTTTATATTTATCACTTTGTTTTTGCACTGTAAACTCCTTCTCTCTTAATATTCCTATCTCTTCTCACATAATAATTTATTTAGTGAGTCGAGTGCATAGTGTAAAGGCTATTTTGGAAAGTTGGTTCCCGCAGCCCGGGCGGCTGGTATCTATGTGACATGTTGCAGGCTCCTTATCAGGCAGGAGGCAGCTTTGTCCGCACTGCATTGTCTGCTCCCACGTATCGACGAGATGAAAATGTCCTAGCATTGGGCGATTCAGAAACAGGTCTATTCCTTTTTGTACAAATTACTTCAATAGTGTCTTTTAGGTACTTGGAATTTTGTGTGAGCTCGCGAGATAAGGCATGAGCAAATGAATTAACGTACATTATATTACACATTAAAAATAATAGAATGAGCATTAAATGCGGGATTAGAGTATTTTTATGCTATTAGGATAAGTTTTATCGTCTATTAAGGTATATAATTGAATAAAAATTATATTCTACTTTTGGAGTTCGAAAACAAAGAATAAGTTAAATCTAGGTAAGGATAAAAGATGTAGTTCACAGCCGGAAATATTTACATACATATTTATTTTATTATTAATATTGATAATAATTCCGTTAACACCTCGTTGTGAGCTTAAACGCGCTTGTGCAACGAGTGGGTTAACTTCTGTAGTCCATCAGGGTAGGTTTGAGTTCGGTGCCAACTGATTCTTTGACTAAACGCTCGGAAATTAGCTACGGCCGACAAGTGTAAATCCTCCATAAATGACACCAGAAATCATAGCTGTAATAAAATTTTGTTATGTTGATTATAAAATAAAATGGATTGAAATCGTTTCCAATTTAAACACTACGGGAATTTTTACGAAAAAAGATTTTAATGTTTAACCAGATTTAAAAGTAGTCTTCATATTATCAAATAAAAGTGAGAGCACAAAGTTTAAACCTGGTTTTACTTTAGATTTTGTTTTGTAAGCCCCTAAGAATTTATTAACGTAAATGTTTTCATTCAATTAAGTGTAGCGGTGCCTTTACTACGAGACATATAGTCTTTTTAACCTATTTTTGAATATAAGGTTTAGAAAAGGGTTCGATCCATTGCTATCCAGTGCCACAAGTAGAATCAAACAATGAAAACCCGTCAAAAGATACTAATGTAATTAATTACGTTTGTTTGTGATTGCTTTGTTTGCTTGTGTTGTTTGATAACTCCATCTTAATGCGGTTTAGATTGCACGAGTCAAAAGCGATACAAACACAGAGACGTTAGACAAAAAGGTAATTTTCATTCATAAAATTTGTTGAAATTATTAAATTCTAGTATAAACACGTTTCACGATATGGCGCGGAGAACAGTATATGTACTTATATTTCGCTTCTAAGATCATAAAGATGATTGTCACGATAAAACAAAAAAAAAAACATAATTATTTTGTCTTCTTTTATATAGCCACAGAATGATGTTTCTCTCAGGGTGGCGGAGGTCAGACGGAATAACTGAAATTCAGTCAAACCTGGATAGACCAATGAGCAGACTCTAAGTTCTAAGTTTTAAATATTAGGATAATAATGATTATTTTTTTACAAGTGTAAATGTATTCATTACAAAGAAAAGTAAAAAAATAATATCTCTTGTCCAACCTGAAAATAGTTTGGCTCAGTTGACATATATTGTTATGATCTAAAGCCTAACTTGTCGTGGCCAGACCCCTCGATTCAACTATTTAGTAGGGATATATATAGTTGTTGATTGAGATCACTAGATGAAACGTATCAAATAGTGAGAGGTGGCTTGCCTTTTGCCCATATAGATAAATAGATACATTATTTATTTGCATCATACAACACACATAAAATTTATGACACATACACAAAAAATTCAAATATTATATACTACTATTACGAGTATTACACGTAGAGATAGACAATTAAGAAAATACAATCGTGAAAGTTGTGTGTCACGGCGATGCAAAGAGGTTAAAACTCTCTTATTCCCCTTCCCTTTCCCTTACCCCAATCACACCAATTCTTTAGTTCCAAGATAAGTATTACTAAGAACTTGTGTTATGGATACTAAAGAACGAATAAACATACTTAAATTCGTTTTTTTTGTAAATACATACTTAATATAATACATAGGAAAACACCCAGACCAGAACAAATATTCATGTTCATACACACAAAGATTTGTCCTGTGTGGGAATCGAACCCACGACCTCTGGAGTGAAGTGCAGGTATACTGAACTCCACTCCATATCGGTCGTCAAAACTCGGCGATTACTTTACCTAGATAAGGCAAAGCAAACATTTTCAGTTTCCTTCTGTTAAAAATGGACACTAGACGAGATTCCATTCCACTCCGCTTTCTTCGACAACGTCGGGCAAACATAGGGTGGTAGAGTTTTTTAAAGATTCCAGTACCACACTTCGCGGTAGGTAGGTACAAAAAATATGAATTTTGTATAGGGCATTTTATTTTATTTCATTATATTTAGGACAACAAACAGTTACATAATGTATAATATTAAAAAGGCTAAAACGAAATGTGGTTCATTGTGTAACCAGCGACGTTATTCACGACAGAAGATATGTATGTATATAATAGATATGTACATTTTAACATTTAGTTGAATTCTGTTAGATATAGGCCCAATATACTGGTTTTGAACTGCAACATGGGTTTCATCCTGGAGAGAATTCTGTGAAAAAAAAAACCATAATTCTCGCGGATAAAATCGCAGGCACCTTCTTGATAATAAATGTTTTCTGCAGAGTAAAAATTATTTTATTCGTATAAAATTAAAATTTACAAGAATATTAATTAATTATATACCTACAAGATCAAAAAAACAGTGAAACATAAACCGACGCTTGACAGGACATGAGCGGATAATGTAGTTCGTCATTAAAATGAACATGTGCATCAACGCATAATTAAATCGCATCACGAGTTCACAATATTCAATTTCATTATAAGCGGGAACTAATGGAACAAGCAGGAACGGTATTTTGATATAAAGTGCTTCATAATAGTCATCTACTTTTAGTATATAAGTTGTTAGAACTATTACTTTAAGAAAATTTAAGAGCATTGCAACACTAAATATAAAATCTGCCTACTTAAATGAGAGTAACTATGTAATGAAAACTCTACACAAAAGTATAGAAGTAATGAATAGATTAAGTATTTCAAGGGTAAGTTCATAAGTTGCCTTCCTCCGCTTACTGAGTTTTTCCAGACCTATCATATCCGAGCATTATCCCGGATGTCCGAAACGTAATCTTAAGTTTCAGCAGATCCTGCTAACTTTTTTTTTTTTTTTGATTTACGTCGGGAACAAAATGCATTTACGCACTGTCTTCCGGCCAAAGGGGGACCGAGAGAGGTGTGTGGGACTCGCCACCGGCAGACACGACCGCCAGCAGTAATACCCACTAAAAATCTTCCGACGACGCCCGCCGCTTGTTGAGAAAGAGGCGGGGGGCCAGTACCTGGGTTGCAGCTCTGACACCCCGCCCGCGGCCAACGTCCCCCGGACCAAAACCGGGAGGACCTCCTCAGAGAGACGCAGTGGACGCGCCCCTCCTACTTCCTTGTGCGACCATAGCGTGTGTGGCCGACTTCTCGGAGGGTCCATGGTTAACAGAGGCCCCCTGCCCCCGCTACCTAAGAACCTCCTGGCGCTGCTTAACGGGCCCTCCTGGCCCGCCCGCTGTGCCCTCCACAGGTCCCTCTTAGTTTCCCCCCCGGTAGTCAGTACTAAGGGCACCCAGAGTCGCCAATCTCTGGGTGTTACCTTTTCCACAGCGCCTCCTGCGCCCTACCGGGAGGTACTCAGGCCCCCCACCACGACAAGGTGGAGACCAGACCTTTGATTTCCTAATAAAGCTGATATGATAGATGATAATGACAGCCGGAACTTGTTTTCCGGGAGGCACGCAGCAAGCGATAATTTATATACATAATTATTTCAATTAATGGTCATCACTTTCGAACGCCTCAAGAGGCACGGCGTCTACAAGTGTAAATAAGTGCGATCACGCCGCTGACCGCCGGAGGTACACAAAACTGTGCCACCAAATATAAAATAAAAATCTCCTGAAGTATACACACGCACCGTCTGCTGATTTCCCCGGGGACGCCTGAGGCCTCACTCTAAATTAGCCTGACTAAATATTCCTTAATGAGCTCATTTTTCAACTGCAAACGCCTCTTGACGTACCAGTGTTTTTTGACAAGTTTTTGTAATAATAGGTTGGGGAAAAAGTCTTTTCGTATTTTTGTATGAAAAGTCAAGACATTTTTTTCAAAGTTTATTTACGTTTATTTACAATATATATGTACCGTTTTGTTGAATAACTTTCTGCCATTTTGTGGGCAGAGACATTATCCCGTTACTGTAGAAACTTTGGGACTTCTGATCAAAAAAACGGGACAAATAGTTTTGGCAGTCCTCTCTTGAGGTCAACCTTACAGAACCTAAAGAATTCTGCAGAGACCGAAACAGGTGAAAATCTGAAAGCGCAAGGTCAGGGCTATATGGTGGATGCACTAGGACCTCCCAGTCGAACTCTCTTAATTTTTGCTGAGTGGCTAAAGATGTGTGTGGTCTAGCGTTATCGTGATGAAAGACCACAACTTTCCTGTTGATCAATTCCGGCCGTTTTCTCTCGACTGCTTCCTTTAATCTCATCAGTTGCTGGCAGTAAAGATCAGAATCGATGGTTTTGCCGGGCGGTAAAAGCTCATAATAAACAATGCCCTTCCAATCCCACCATACACACAGCGTCACCTTATTTCGTGTTAGGCCAGGTTTGGCCACAGTCTGTGAAGCCTGGCCAACTTTCGACCACGACCTTTTTCGCACGTTCTTGTCGTACGTGATCCACTTTTCATCGCCAGTTATCAATCTCTTCAAAAACGGCTCGGTTTCATTACGTCTCAATAATGAATCGCAAATGAGTACACGGTTCATTAAGTTTCTTTGAGTGAGCTCGTGTGGCACCCAAATATCGAGCTTTTTTGTATAACCAGCTTTCTTCAAATGGGTCAAAACTGTTTTGTGGTCAATTCCCAGTTCTTCAGCTACATCGTAACTACTAATATGCCGATCTTGCTCCACTCTTTCAAAAATGGCGTCCATTTTATTCGTACCAGGGCGACCAGAGCGAGGTGCATCTTTAACATCAAAATTTCCGGACTGAAAACGTTTGAACCAAATTTGTGCTACTCTTACTGACACTGCATCAGGTCCATAAACATCACAAATTTTTTTCACTGCTTGAGTTGCATTTTTGCCTTTTTTATAATAAAATTTTAAAATGTATCGAATTTCTTCATTAGATTCACTCATTTTTACGGAGAGAAAAACAAATGAAAAATAGCGGGAAACAACTTTTTTTTATTTTTTTCTTTTCTTTATAATGGAACCTTTTTAATGTTACCAAAACCAGCCAGACACAAATAGTACAGTCAAAAAAATTTTATAATAAGTTTAGACCTACGTTATGCGAAAAGACTTTTTCCCCGACCTAATATTATAATTATATCATTATGTTAGAAAAAGTTGGGTTAAAGTAATTTCGGTTCCTTAGACGGTTTTCTGTGGAGGAAAATCAAGAAGATCTTGAGTCTAAAATAGAACATTCCCTAACGAGAGATTTCTATTGGGGTCGAGTAACTTAGTGCGCTTTAACCACACTAAGATCCAGGTGCTGAACTCGCGTGCTGCTAAAAACCCCCTTAGCGTCTCGAACATTAATGGAATACTTGCAATTTCTATTTCCAAAGATCTTTGGTTCCGTGGTCAGAAAGAGAGTTTACCTTTCTCAGCCCCTCAAAAATCTCGATTTTAGTCACAATTGATGCCTCATAAATAGAATATAAGGGTTCTTACAGACGAACTGCAATTTGTGAACGGCAGAGGCTACTTCAGCCGTCGCAACCTGTCGACGGCTGCCGTCGACGCGTCGGCGGCAGCAGTCAATACCTTGACGACTGCCGCCGACAGGTGGCGACGTTTGCAGATGTGGCGTGTTTCGGCTGCCATTTTGTAAGTCGACGGCAAATAGACCAAGAGTGCGCAAGCGTCGCGCGTCCACAAAATGTACACCGGAGACGAAATTGATGTTGAAATGTTAATTGTGACAGAAAAAAAAACGGTTTGTCTTTGGAATTATAAACTACAAGACTACAGTAATAAGATAAGAAAAAATATAAGCGAGATATTGAGGGTTTCAAAATAGTTGCCAACTCATCAAAAGAAGCATTTGAGATTCGAAAGTACTTAATAAATAAATATTTTTTTTCGTTACTTCGCAATCTTGGATAGAATGTATGAAAATCTCCCTCTTGTTCTCTATACATTAATGTCTTCAACCCAAACTGAACGTATCTTTCTTTTCCGCTGTTGTCGGCGACGGCGGAGTAAAAGCAATAACAGTGTTTCTTCATCGGCAGACATTTTGCAACTGGCTCCTGGACAAGCCGACCACGACTGCTAGTACGCGGCACTCCAATTGCAAGTTGTCGCCTACCAACGGCAGCCGTCGACGCATTGACTGCTGCCGCCGACGCGTCGACGGCAGCCGTCGACAGGTGGCGACGGCTGAAGTAGCCTCTGCCGTTCACAACTTGCAGTTCGTCTGTAAGAACCCTTATGCTAGGACACCAACTCGTACCTTGTGAACCGTTTGAAAGATGGGCTACACAAATTGAAGATTACCCAATGGGTAACAATTGTTAGAATCGATAACATTGTGATTTCGCCTCCTTATGTGTATTTTGCCGCCTTTATAAAGAAGCTTGCGTCGATGATTGTTCGATATGATGTCTGGAACTGTGCTTTATAAACATATAGTTCATGCATATACTATGTCCAATATTATCGACAAGGTATAGCATGGGGTTTTTGAACAAACAGTCTTAGAGGCTCGGCAACGCACAAAGCTACGGTGACCATCTGGTGGATCGTATGCTAGAGGGCCACCCTAAGCTTATATCTAAGATATTGATTATTGTATGCCAAAGTGCATCTAGTTCTTAGTAGAAAAAAAGTTACATATAGCAGCACAATGCTCTTTTTACTATAATATGTAAACAAACCTTTAAGAAACTCCGACTATACTCCTCATGAAGTAAAAGACAAAATTTTACAACGTTAAAAAAAATTGTTCGCTATGAGAGTTTTCTGTGTACCGGCAATAAAAAGTTAAAGCCAGTATCCTTTTAGTTGGGGCTGCATCGGAGGAGTCCGCAATATGGTACCACTGAAGAGACTTCATGTTTATATATCCTTAACGGAATTTCAGTACTTACAGTAGGCCTGTATTTAAAAAGTTCCTATAATTTATAAACTGGCAATAAAATCTATCCTGGTAGCTACTAGGTACTATTTATTAATTTTGGTTTACACTTTTTGATGCTCAATCAGCTATTTTGTTTGCATATGTTTTTTAATTGTCCTTTTCGTGAGCCTCGCGAGCTGACTTAACATTCTAATTACTTAAAATTGAACTATTAAAGTAGTTTTTACGAAAAGGAATAGGCCAGCTTCTGAATCGCCCAAAGCTCGTGCATTTTCATCTCATCGATACGTGGGAGCAGACAATGCAGTGCGGACAAAGCTGCCTCCTGCCCGATAAGGAGCCTGCAACATGTCACAGAGATACCAGCCGGACTGCGGGAACCAACTTTCCAAAATAGCCTTTACACTATGCACTCGACTCACTAAATAAATTATTGAGAAAGATGAAAAGGAAAATTAAAGTCAATTAAGCAATTTATTTCTGTATAATATTAGCAAATTTAAATTTCACCCGACATTTATTACCACTACTGTTATTTACAAATAATGCAATAATATGTTTTATGATATTCTTTGAACTTTCTTATTGAACCTTTTTTATCGTCCATTCAGGCTTGTTTTTTAAAATTCTTAATTTTTGTCCTTTTAGGCAATATTATCAAAATAGTCATATTTTGTAAAAACATTACTTATTTGATTGTCTTTTTCAATGATCGTAATGTAGATATTACATGAATCGTTCAGGTAGTTAAACAAATGGACCACATGATCCGTGTAATTGGTACTGTCGTGTGAACAAATGCTCTGTCCACCGGGCGGCCGTCCCAGGTCGCTTTAACTGCCGCCATTACCCCACCGGTAATCTTAATTACCTACAACCGACATAATATCTCGATTGTGCCGTTGTAATAATTTAACCCACATTCCTGTTGAAATTAACTCAATAAAAGTCACTGACATTCAGTCAGTTTCGCTGGAATTCATATGTGTTTTTCCTTGTGAAGTTCTATGTGTAATATCGATATAACTATGAAGATGATAAACAATGAGTTTTGGCGTGTCTTGCACTCCACCCCAGGAGCGCTTGCTGTACTAGACCGAGAAAGTACATTTTTTTACAGCTAAATATTTTCAAAATATAACTGATGCCGCTGCTGGGGGTCATCACGCGTTCTCGCATCAACACGGAAAAATAAACATTGAGACATTGTTGAACTTTCTTAAAAAAAATTTGGAACATCGCTCATTTTTCATAAAATGGTAAATAAAATTCATCAACGTACACAAGAGTAGGACTGCCGTGAATTATGATTTTCCGTGTTGACTCTAAACCTACATTAAAGCCTTTTTATTAACTGTACTGAGGTAGGACTTTAAATGGACTATGTCAAATGTCACATTCATCATCTCAGCCGCCATTACCATAATGCAATTGCATATTGCCGTGAATTATGATTTTCCGTGTTGACTCTAAACCTACATTAAAGCCTTTTTAGTAACTGTACCGAGGTAGGACTTTAAATGGACTATTTCAAATGTCATATTCATCATCTCAGCCGCCATTACCACAATGCCATTGCATATTGCCGTGAATTATGACGTTTCGTGTTGACTCTAAATCTACATTTAAGCATATTTAGTAACTGTACTGAGGTAGGACTTTGACTGGACTATGCCAAATTTCATATTCATCATCTCAGCCGCCATTACCACTATGCCAATGCATATTGCGGTGGATTATGATTTACCGTATTGACTCTAAACCTACATTGAAGCTTTGTTAGTAACTATACTGAGGTAGGACTTTAACTGGATTATATCAAATTTCATATTTATCATCTCAGTCTTTATCCACATAACCCTCCCCAATTTTTTTCCACATCGATCGATGTCGAACCGCCTGCATCTACTGGCTTCCTGCCACCTTGACTTGAGGTTATCAGTACATCGGGTGGAACGCCGTTCTCTACTACGTTTGCCGGTTTGTCATGTTGAATAGTTTATTCAGTGTTATAATAATATATTAATGTTTATCACAAGCCCGCAGCTCAGTTGGCGTGAAATCTGTTTTTAAGTTATACCTGGTATTTTCCGACGGTGTCGTATGAGTTAATCCAGTTCGGTAGTTCTTGTGTCAAGTTAAAAAATAACACAAATTCATGCTAACAATTTTTGCATTTATAATATTAGCGGAATCTTGATAACATTCATTAAAAAAAAAATACACAATATCAGTAAGAACTTGCTCAAACCTCTTCCGGAAAATGTCATTAGGCACAGTCATGTAGATATTATATTCTTGTTCCAAACTTCATAAAGTTTTAATACCTAACAGGGCCGAACTATCTCCATTGAAGGGGTTTTCATCACACGACTGATATTAGCATCGTTGTGAGCCACTCCAAACAAAGCAACCTAACTTAATATACAGCATGTTGGATGTCCACAAACTTAGGGGCGAGTTTCAAAGACGATCCCCCGAGTCTCCTTTATGCAAATCTAGGTAATTTCTTTGGTGGGAGTCACGGGAGACCCCTTGTTTAGATTGCGTTGACTTTTCAACCGTACACTACCTTCCTACGTCTCTTTTAGAAATACTCTACATAAACTGAGTCGGGTTAAACGGTTATATTACATCGGTGTCATGCACTATAAAAGTAATGAAAGGTAGATTCAAGTTTAAGAGTATTATGCTGTTCTTGAGTAGATTTTATATGTTTATAGCTTAGATAAATATAGATTTAGAAAATATAGCATTTTGCCCGTTATCACAAGGGATTAAGTGTAGCTATAGGTGTAACAGGTTATGTTCTATCTGGGTGCAAAAAATCATATGGCCAGGCAGTCGTTTGCGCGTGAAGAATAACAAAAATAAAAAACATACCGAAGCTCACAAAATTCGCACCTATACTATAAATAATATTGAAATGTCTCTTTGTGACATCAAATAGCATTTCATTTATTTTTATAAAGGAATATAAAGTATGGAACATGTCTTACAATGCATATGAAATTTATACATACATGATACATGACAATAAAACAAAAACAATGATTTTTTTTCATATTCTTCGGAAGCTTTCACGGAAGCCTTGACCGATTTTACTAGGAAATATACTTTTTAACCCAAAAGAATATTTGTCGATCCGCGGACAAAGTCGCCGGCGGCCTATTGTTTCGAATATTAGTGTAAATAGCTAAAAGTCAATATTTTTTATCATATAACAAGACCCAAAATCTTTACTGTTTTGTTTCAGATTTTCAAAAGAGATTTCAATCTTACAACATTAACTTTAATAGATATTGCTTTTTGGTCCAATTTGAAGTCGCGACGAGTAAATGAAGAAAGTTCATGGTCTTATAGGCTGGAGTGGAGCCCAGATCAAAATATCATTACCATTTCACGAGTGTGATTCTGTAATGGAAACCTCCGGAGAGGTAAATTCAATTTCAAACTTTATTTGTTCTTATTCTGAGATCTTTTGGTTATTGTGATTAGTTTTAGGAAGAATGAATCAACAGGGTTATGTAATACTTAGTTATTTTCTATCTTTCATTAGGTACGCATTTTGTAATGAAAAATATTGTACAAAAAAAATTAAACTTTTTTTCTGGATGGAAAATCATCTAATGACCTTCCACCGCAGTGGGTGAAGCAGGAGGGTGTGTCAAACTTCTACTGACTAAAAACCAGCCATGTTCCTTCTTTTGAGCCTGCTACGTACCGAGGCCGCGATAACCCTTTCGGACAATCCCGCAACCCCAATAGGCTGGGCCCCCTCCCTGAGGGCCCCTCAGTGTGCTGACATCTCTTTGAGGTGCGCGTGGAACACGATCGCGCCTTCGACGCGGCTTGTCGCCTATAAAAGACGAACGGGCGGTGAGTTGCCCATTACTCGTCGCCCCCAAGTCAGCGCCTACGGTGGTCGAGAGTCGTCTTGCGGCTCCTGACGTCTCGGGCGTCCACCGCGGCGGCTGAGACCGAGACGAGCAGTATTCTGCCTCTCTCGTTCCGCCTTTCTTTATTAGCATGACTGCTTTGAAAGAGGAGACGACAGCACCCAATCCTCTCTCGTTTCGGACCATAGCCTCAACTAAGGCCGAACGCGAGAGATCGCCGCCACCGATCGCCGCTACGAGGACCTGTCGGAGACCGCGGTGGTGTGCTTCACCGTGTCCTCAGACTGATCTTCACAGTGGTGACATCCGGAGGATTCTTTCCGCTTGATTCTATGCAGGAACCTACCAAAGCAGCCATGCCCGGTTAGAACCTGCGTCAGGCGGTAGGTGAGCACGCCTTGGCGCCTCTATAGCCACTCCTCAATGAGGGGATTTACCGCCACTGTCGTGGCGAACCCTGCACAGGGTTGCGACAGTCGTTCCCTCCATGACGCCATGAGATCGCGCCGAAAGTCATCCGCTGCGCATCGAGCTGCTGTGGCAGCGGAATTCCCCCCCGACGTAGTATCTCCACGAGCCACTCATAGAGGCGCGTGAGAACTATCGCCTCAAGATCCCGTGGCGGCAATCGGGCAAGGAGACTCGCAGCCTCGCCGGAGATCATACAAACGCATGCCTAGCGTGGGTGACTATGGGCAAATATCACCGATAGAAAGTAAACTATTCAGGAGGCTAATGTTCAGCAGTGGACTTTGTAAGGCTGATATGATGATGATGAATAATATAAACAGATACTCATGATGTTAAATAAAATATATTAATAAATTCCAGGGTTGATTTCTTCTTCACTGATCACTTCCGCGGTTCTAGAACGCTTTACCTGTTAACCTTAAGAACTGCACAACTATATTTTCTTTTAAAGTGCTCTTTTAAAAAGAGCACTATAGCTTTCAAAGTCAACAGGTTTTTGTGGATTCGTTTCGTTTAAGTCTTTTTAACTTATTTATAGCAAACGTGTAGTTTATTAAAAGTCACATTGGCTTAGCATATTACGTTTTGTGCAAACTTAATTAAACACATAAATAATAATATTTCATTCGTGCGAAATAAAAACGATTTCGCCGCTCTTCCCACGGAAACCTGAGACAGTGCAAAAGAAAAAAGTTAAAACAGTTTTCCGCAACTCACCGATTGATGAATGATTGGAAAAGAGCTCCAAGCCAGACGACCCGCGCTAATGATTTCGAAAGCCATTAAACTTCGGGCTGCACAATGAGAACACCAATACTGCCTACAGGACATTAACTTACTTTTTAGGGTTCCCAATGATGGAGACGGAACCCATTTAGTCACCTTAAATTATGTTCACATCTATCTGGATTTACATAGATATTGTTGAGCTTTACTGCGCATCCTAAGCTCTAGGCAACTCCCTAGGTAGGCCCCTTTCACCTACGCAACCCAATACTGTGAGAGGAATCCCATGTCCATTAGTGGCAAGTTCTATATATTAAATATTTATATTTTTGACAATTACACCAATTATTTATTTCCAAGATAAGTATTATTAATAACTTGTGTTATGGATACTAAATTAAATAACGAATAAACATACATAAATTTTATTTTTGGTAATACTAATATACTAATATAAAGTATACATTGGAAAATATCCAGACCAGAACAAATATTCATGTTCATGCACACAAAGATTTGTCCTGAGTGGGAATCAAACCCAGGACCTTATGAGCGTAGTGCGGGTATATTGACCCCCACGCCATATCGGTCGTCAAAAATAATGTTGAATTAAATCGCACCTTCAGAACTATAAAGACCTAATCCAAAAAAATTTGGTTTCGACTCTCAGAGTCATGAAACTACTCTTGACAATCATTTCAGATCATCATCATCATCCCAGCCCATTGACGTCCCACTACCGTGCACGAGCCTCCTTTCACATACCAAGGTGCGAGGGCATTCGGTCATACTCCACCACGCTGACCCAGTGCGTATTGGCGGAGGCAGGCGAATGGCGTCCTGCTGTTATAATTTTTCAAGCCGCCCATTTAAGCCTCTAACATGGCTTAACGACTACCACATTTTGTGATAACCGGGACCAACGGCTTAACGTGCCTTCCGAAGCACGGAAGCGCTCGATATCAAATGCTACACAAACGTTAACCCTTCCAAGGAATGACCTCTGTAAACTATGCTTAACTTCGGTAATCGTTTCCGACCACCGAGCACCGCGGAGCTACGAGAGCTTCGGACTCTTCTACTCCCCCCAAAATTAACACACTTGTCAATTGTTGTTCGCCGATTCCCAAAAAATAGTATCTTTAACAAAGGTCTCTTCATTTCTAAAAAGTGTGTTCTTAAAATCAAAATCATTAATAAAAGTTTGGCCCATCAGAGCTCTAATGAAAGTCAAACTTATGAACTAACGCGCCCATTCACCGCGGGCGGGAGATTTATCTTAAAGGAAAATCGTCAAGAATGTTTTTATAGAAAAAGTACTTATTATTAAAATAAGTATCTATGGTCTAAATTTTAAATAATCCTATTCAGTCATTGATCTATAAATATTCACATAGTAATATGTAAAATGTAAATTTTCAGGTTTAATACATTTGTAAGTACAGTTTTCTGTAGTTTATTAGGTATGGAGTCTATACGGTGCTATGTGACTTTGTCAGAGGATGTTATTATTATTAAACAAGGATTTATATCCCATTTTAAATAACAACTTCATAGAACGTAGACAAAGCCTTGTAATATACCCTCTGTAGACATTTATGTACGTGAACTGGCAAATGTGATGGGGCATAGCGAAGAGGAATGAGTCACAAGCGTAAGAGGAACTACGAGTATTGCTAGTTGCGAATAATTAATACAGAATTAGGAAATTTTTAGAACTATCTTTTTATCTATCCAGCTTAGATTCTAATTATTACAATACAAAAATAATGATTCATCAAGCAAAGTAGCCTACATATTTGTAGAATTAGGACTAGTATAAATGAAAATTAATCGCAAATAAAGGTTTTCTACCATTACAAATAAATAAAATTAAGGTCTGTTAATAAAGTTAAATGTCTGTTTGTAATGTCAAAATAAGACCTTTTATATGCATTATTAAAAGTCTTATTTTGACATTACAAACAGACACCTTAATTTTAATTATTTAAGTTATAAGTTGTATTTATAACAAATAAAACGCGCTCTAGTTTAAGTTTTGACCTTCACAAGAGCTCTTTTAAACCAAACTTTAATAAATGATTTTGACTTTGAACAATTAAGCGAAATTTTTACTAGAAAAATTAACCTTTACGCGGTAGCCCGGGTATATAGCGTGAATAGAATAACCATAATTTTAACAACCCACATACATACACGCCTGTTTTCCCGAAAGTGTAGGCAGAGGCGGAATATACTTAAGCCCATATTTCGCCAGTAATCATTTTGGTCCCATGGTGGCGAGCCTATTGTCGCTTACCAGGAACTTTTTGTTTGTCAGAGCTTCGTCCGTTAACCAGCAGGTGCACCACTTGCAGGTGAGGTTGCCTTGGGTTCCTAAGGTCTTCCTCCCCGACTGGTCTCCACCTTGTCGTGGTGGGGGGGCTGAGTACCTCCCGGTAGGGCGCCGGCAGTGGGGCAGGGGGCCCTTGCTGTCTAACGACAGACTCTCCGAAAAGTCGGCCACACACGCTATGGTCGCACAAGGAGGTAGGAGGGGCGCATCCACTGCGCCTCTCTGAGGAGGGCCTCCCGGTTTTGGTCCGGGGGACGTTGGCCGCAGGCGGGGTGTCAGAAGCTGCAACCCAGGTACTGGCCCCCGCCTCTTTCTCAACAAGCGGCGGGCGTCGTCGGAAGATTTTTAGTGGGTATTACTGCTGGCAGTCGCGTCTGCCAGTGGTGAGTCCCACACCCCCTTTCGGTCCCCCTTTGGCCGGAAGGTATTGCGTAAACGCATTTTGTTGCCGACGTGAAACAAAAAAAAAAGGGTCTTGGGTAGGAGCACCCCACACAGACCCCCCTAACCCCCAAAAATCTATCTGATTATATACTTTCTATGCTGGTATCCACTTGCAGGCGCATATGTATGCAAGTAAGAAAGCAATATACATAATATAAACAGATTTTGTAACTAGATATAAAATTTATCAAACATTGATGAATGGCATATTTAAGCAACAGGTATTTGCTATAATTTCGTATATATTATATAGTATTCTATAATAATTATTCTGTAAATTTTCAACTGTAAATAATCCTCGATTATAACTGAGCTTAAATGTTTTATATGACACGATTCTTTAGCCCGGTGACGCAATTTCATCAATACTTATCTCAGCTTTTATCGCCAGCACTCGGGAGCTGAAAGAACGAATGAACTGAATGAACAGGGAAAACAGCAGTTCTGTGACTTCTTACTCTAGGCGTGGCACGCCTACTTAAGCAATTCAATCTTATTAATCTATTTGGTGGATATACCCGCTGCCTCTTACATTTGGACACGAGTTTGCGGAAGCAGAACTATCGGTAATATAGGATAGCCTGTCAGTGGTTGGCAGCGACATGGAGGCAAGAAGTAATTTCTTTAAAGATGAGGGTCAGGATAACAAGAAACCTAACAGATGTCCAACGGCCTACTGACAGCCAGATTGACGGCTGTCACGGACGCAAACTGACTCACATTGGCCCCTTTTTCAGAAGACACATTTAATTTTAATGTTTTTCGGTAAAAGATTGGACCCTTTTAACTTTGCCCTTTCTGGATACGGCTACGTTTGTATTGACAAGTCTTATGTGAAGTGCTTTGCGAGTTGATTTCCTAAAATAGGTTTCGGGTAAAAATCAGATAAGATGTTTTGTATATATTCTAATGCTCTGTGAAAGTAGCAACCCCTCATATTTTCTCTTCATCATCTCAGCCCATAAACGTCCCACTACTGAGCACGAGCCTCCTCTCACATACCAAGGTGAGAGGGTATTGGGTCATACTCCACCACGCGGACCCAGTGCGGATTGGCGGAGGCAGGTGTATGGCGTCCTGCTGTTAGAATTTATCAAGCCGCCCATTAGGCCTCTAACATGGCTTAACGACTACCACATTTAGTGATAACCGGGACCAACGGCTTAACGTGCTTTCCGAAGCACGGAAGCGCTCGATATCAAATGCCACACAAACGGTCACCCATCCAAGGACTGACCTCTGTAAACTCTCCTGTACTTCGGTGATCGTTTGCGACCACCGAGCACCGCAGAGCTACGAGCGCTTCATATTTTCTCTTAGGGAATAATAAATTAGTTTAAAAAATGAATGAGATGTATAAATGTCCTTAAATTAGTCTTAGCATATTAAAAAACAATCGAAAAAAATGTGCACTAGTTTAGGCTATTACATGTTTATATAAATATATATTAACCTAGTCGGATAATTTTATGTCCTTCATTTTTGCACTCATGGTGAATGATGTAAGTTTACGGAAAATAAGTACTAAACACCTATACAATTTAAAAATTAAAACTATCTAGTTAGGAGAAAAGTGAACCTCATGATAAAAGCCAATATTTAGATTTTCTTCAAGAAGTTTTTGTTGACTAGGTACAATAAAGTTCATTAGGTACACAAAGGAGTAGATAAAAAAGGAACTTATAGCAAAAAATACAATAGGCTGTCTGGGTATCGCACGCTACGTAATGGAGCTGCCTGGGTTATGAGAAAAAATAATTGCGCGCCATAATAGCCTACTTTATTTCAAAACTAGACATCTCTTTGTATAAGTAAACTGTAGGAGACTAATCAGTATTTAGATCTACGACCGCTGTCATTTTATTTGAGAGGTTAATTATCTTAAACATCTTTTTTTTATGATACATCATTTTGACACAGTTATATACAGCTGCTATCTACTTGAGTTTACTTACTTTTTTAAGAAACTCTTTTAGATTATTTGAATATACATTATTGCGTAACCTGTCATAAGAATAAATGTAAATAAATAAGCCATAGTTAATTATGTATAACAATTACTGTTGCAGCAGTTTCTTAAATTACTTTTTAATCTTGAAATGACGCTATATGAAGCAAGAGTGTAGCAAGATTTCATCAGTGTAAAAGTTAAACCTTGTCTTGTATAAGATTTAATGGCTTAGCTATTTTTAAAATAACCTTAATGTAAAATTTTATAATATCAAATGATTTTGAGACAAGCTTTATGTCTTAGAAAATAAAACTTTTCCTGAGGTAAAAAGATTAATATATCATGTTTCATAAGCTTTTGATGTTCCAAAATGATTATCCAAATCTGGTCAGAATTTTTTTCACTATGGAGTTATTAACTTACTAAATGTCTTCTCACAATTATTATTAATATTATTAACTTTAATATGATAAAAATATCTTAAACTCAATAAGAAACTGTTATAAATAAAGTTCGGAAAGTGCACGTTTTCGATAGGCTAGAAGCTTCCAAGAAGAAACTTGGCAAGGTACCGCCTCCGTATCAAAGTTAAAAGCTGCCCTTAGTAACTGTTAATGATAAAGTGGGTAATAAGAGAATACTTAATCAGTCATAATTAACTAGTACATTATTTCTTACAATGTTAAGGCAAAATAGCGACGAATATTTAAGTAGAGGAGCGAACACAATATCACTTTTAAGTACAAATATGATATTATAAAGTTGAAAGATTAAATTTCTTGTTTGCTTAAAGTACGCTCCGAAACACTGGATTAATTCGAAATCTGTTTTTCTATAACGGAAAGATATATATGGTTTGTGAGTAATATATATATATAGCTAATACATTAAACGATTTTAATTCCAATAAATTACAAAGCGTAAGCCAAAGTAAATTATGTAAGCCAAGGTGTAAAATATTATAAGGAAAGAAAGAATAAGGAGTAAATAGCTACCAAAATAAAACGATTTATGTAGATACATGAAGTCAATGCAATGTGTATGTGAACTCTCTTAACACTGCAAGACGCACTACTTGAGGCAGGCAAAATTAGCAGAAAATTGTCTCACAAAAGATGACATCAGTCGACGACTTCTCTTCTTCTTCTTCTTCGTCGTGCAGGCTTTTTCCGCAATCAGACGTCAATGCGTCCATTTTGCGTAGGAGGGTGAGAGCTGGATTACTCCAGCCATCCCAGTTCCTCCAGGAATCCTATCAGCGCCTTAACGTCGCTGAAGGCTTCCGGAAGGCTGCCTGGTGTCTTCAGGAACCTCGCCCGGCAATCGGCCACCACCCTGCATTCCAGCAAGACGTGTGCGGCTGTCTCCTCAGTCTCCATGCATGCTCTGCACAGAGGACTGTTTGTTATACCTATGTTAAAAAGATGTCTGTTAAAACTTCCATGACCCGTAAGTGCGCTTGTGACCAGGCGCATATGAGGTTTTTTAAGCTGCATCAAAATTTTGGAGAACCGTGGTTCGATCCGCGGTAGTGCGTGTCTAGCTTGCCTGCATTCCTCCAGGCCTGTCCAGAGAATATTGTGAAGGTACGAAGTATGTTCATTTATTCTGCTTTTAAGCCAATTTATGGGTAGTGGCAAGATTGGTTCCGGGCCATATGGCTTGATGTTCGACCCTCTTTTTGCCAAAATATCCGCAATGTCGTTACCTCTATTGCCACTATGTCCTTTAATCCACCTGAGGATTAGTTGATTGACATGCCCTACTTCGTTTAGAATTGTATGGCATTCTTTGACGAGGCAAGAATTTGTAATACTACGATTTAAAGCCTGTAAAACAGATTTGCTGTCTGAGAGAATAAGAATACGTTTATCTGTTACCTTCCTGTCTGCTATTGCCTTAGCCGCGATGAGCACTCCCACGTTTTCCGCTTGGAAAACAGTATGGAGCTCACCGAGTGGCATCACAATGTTAATGTTTAGGTCGTCAGAGAAGACTCCCGAACCTGTACCTTTACTTGTCTTCGAACCGTCCGTGTAGATGATCAGAGACCTATGAAATTCTGCTGGGTCATCTATTTCCGAGAGTTGTATGTCGTATTTTTTATCATAGATGAAGGCGGGCTCAATTCTGTCGCACGGGGCTTCCACCATTTGTGTGTTGGCCCAGTCGTGTATTAGGTTCAGAAAATGTTGAGCTGCCGGGTATCTTACTAGTTTGAGCTGTTGTAGTCTTAAAGCTGATTGAGCCGCTTCTTGTTGAACAAACAAGTGAAGAGGCGGAATGTTGAGCATGGCTTCCATGGCAGTGGTTGGCGTAGTTCTCATGCAGCCTGTAATTGCACAACATACCTGGCGTTGGAAACTTTGTAGTTTGTTGATACCAGTCGTTAGTTTCGTTCTGGGCCACCATACCAGTGATCCGTAACTTACCATAGGTCGGATTACAGTAGTGTAAAGCCATCTAATGATTTTTGGGGACAGTCCCCATTTTTTACCTATCATTCTGCGGCATTGCCATAGAACGACGCCTGCTGTTTTTAGTTTTTCCTCAATGTGGCTGTTCCAACTTAGTTTGCTGTCTATTCTGATCCCAAGGTACTTGACATCAGTTGAGATTGTTAGGGTAGTACCAAACAGAGTGGGGAGACGGAAATCCCCTAAGTTACGTTTGTTCGTGAACATGACCAGTTCCGTCTTACCTGGGTTTACGCTCAGGTCATGTTCTCTGCACCATCTTTCCACTAACCTGAGTGCAGTTTGCATTAGATCACATGTGGTGCTTGTGAGTTGGCCATTTATTAAAATAGCTAAATCATCTGCATAGCCTATCGTGTAGAAGTACCTGGAGTTAAGTTGGGTGAGTAAGTCGTCAACGACCAGCTTCCACAGTAGGGGTGACAGTACTCCACCTTGAGGGCATCCTCTCGCGACTATTGCACGCTTGTTTCCTGCCCCACTCACTTCCACTATTCTACACCTCAGCATGTTGAGTATCCAGTCGCTGAGAGCTTTGGGGACATGATGTCTGGCCAGTGCTATCTCAATGCTGGAGTAATTGGTCCTGTCAAAGGCTCCTTCTATGTCAATGAAGACCCCCAAGCAAACCAGTTTATTTTGTAGGGCAAAGTCGATCTTACCTATGACTTGGTGTAGAGCTGATTCTGTTGACTTACCAGCGCAGTACGCATGCTGGTTAGGGTGAATTGGGTGTCTGCGTAGTATACCATCACGCAGATGTCTATCGCACAGTCTCTCCAGGCATTTAAGCACGAAGGATGTAAGACTGATTGGCCTGTATGATTTTGGGTTTGTATAATCTGTTTTACCTGGTTTTGGAATGAAAACTACTTTGACCTCTCGCCAGGCGAGCGGGGTGTAGTGGAGTGTCAAGCAGGCTTGGAAAATGCTCGTAAGTTGTTCGATGATGCATTCTATGCCCCACTGTAATAGTGCAGGGAAAATGTTATCTGTGCCTGCTGCTTTGAAAGGTGAAAAACTGTTTATAGCCCACCTGACCTTTTGAGGTGTCACGACCTCCCGAGCGATCGACTTACTATCCGCAGTCGGTGCTATTGTGATTTCATCGTATAATTTCTGGTCATGTGGGTTTGTTACCTGACAGTCCGGAAAATGTGTACGTAGTAGGATGTCATAGGTTTCGTCAAGATTATCCGACATGGTACCATCAGTTCGTCTGAGATACCCTAGTTCAAGATAACCTTGCTTCGCTAAGATTTTCCTTACCCTGTTGGCTTGCAAATTTGTAACAATTTCGTCACTGAATTTCCTCCAGGACGATGTTTTCCAGAATCTAATCCGTTTTTTGTATAAGGACTTCGTTTCTTTATATAAGTCCCAGTCCCTGTCGTCTCTCGTGTTCATTGCTCTGTTGAAACGTTTCCTCAGTTTGGACCTGAGTCTATCAAGTTCTGGTCCCCACCAGCTACCTTTATCAGAAAAGTATGCTTTGGGACAGATTAGAGGGCACGCTTCTTCGTAGCAATTGATTATGGATTTGTTAAGAGAATCTACCTGTTTGTTCAGCTGTTCGGGGTCTGCAATGTTCTCACAGGCATAAGCAGGTATGACCCGTTGTTTAAGTAATAGTGTGTATTGCTGCTGGTTTGTTTTCCTAGGGTATCTCCTAGGCGTTGGAATAGTTGTTGTTACCTTTAAATTGAAGCGAATCCATCTATGATCCGAGCACGATGCCTCGTCAGACACGTGCCAATCGGACACCTTATTCGCTGCGTGTATCGTTGCTAGTGTTAGGTCGATAATGGTCCTGCTTCGTCTTCCGACAAAGGTAGGTTCATTACCTCTGTTTAGTATTTCTAAATTAGTGGTATGTAAAAAGTCAACTAGTTGTATACCTCTGTTGTTGTTTTGTTCCATACCCCACAGATGGTGGTGGGCGTTTGAATCTGTAGCTATGATCAACTCGAGTGCATTCTTCTCACAGTGTCGGACCAAGCGTGTAACCTCCTCCGGAGGGGCAGGTTCGCCGTCCGGCATGTAGGCTGATGCGATAATGATACTTGTGCTTATGCTATCTTGTAAAAGCAGTTGTATGGCTGTTAGATCTCTGGAACAGAAATCCATTAGTGGTTGTGCATTGATATTTTTAGAGTAATATATACAGGATCTTAAGTCACCCAAATTAGCATTGACGAGCTTACCTCCTAGATTGGAGAGTCCTCGAATTGTGCCTTGTCTAATCCACGGCTCCTGAATTAGGGCGACTGCTGTGTCATTTGTTTCCAGCCATCTTCGCAATTGAGCCGTGGCGGAGATGCTGTGGTGTAGGTTGGCTTGGATGAAGGAGGCTTCAGAGGGGGCTGCCATCAGGGCATTCCTCCTGCTCCTCCAGCACCAGGCTGTTTAAACCCAGGAGTTCTTCTTCCTCTTCTACATCCTCCCTGGGTTTGTCTAAGTCCATGTCATGAACTGGTTGGTCGGGTAACTCCGGGTCAGTGGACTTTCCCTCTGGGGTAGAGGTAGCCTCCGGCTCGCTTTCCTCCTCCTGATTGCCCGGAAGTCCCGGGTAATGCCTCACATAGGAGCCAGTGGTGGCATTCCTGAAGACTACATATACCGCCCCCAGACGGTAGCTTAGCTTACGCTGCCTTGCCAAAATCTCGGGGACGATCTCTTCTGGAATGCTGAGTGTCAGGAATGTACGCCCCGTATTTTCCTGTTGATGCAGACCATGCATCAACCACTTCGGAATTTGGGCCCATCTGTTGCAAATGTTGAGCCTCTGTCCAATGAGTGTCCGGTCTGTTTCCACAGTGGGCAGGACTATCCCTACCCGCACTCTTTCCGGAATGTCTTCCGGTCTGAGCACAGTCAGGGCCTCCTCCCCACTGAAAGAGGCCAGACAGGTTTTTACCCATTGAACAGCCTTCTCATTTCTGCACAAAAGGCGAAGACTGCCTGCTTCAAATCTTGGTGGCCCATCAAATTCCGGTCCATCAATGTTTTTGACTGCGACCTCGTCGATGTGTTGGTCGATGTGCACTTCCACCTTTGCCGCCATCTCCCGTGACATAAACCGCCGATCGAGTGTTGTTATAGCAATTTCGATAATTGCGTATTGCTTAGAGGCCGCTGCGGCCGCGTAGGAGGTAGGCTTTGGTCCGCGTGATTGGCTGAGCTTCAGCTTTTTGGGTTCGACCTTGGGAGACGAAGTCTCGTCCGGTCTCGCCCTCTTAGCTTCCGCATTGCCTCTCATACGTGCCTCACCCTTGCCCTTCCAAGGTGTCACCCCCGTCTCTTTGCTGGGTGCCGTTTCAGCTGTACGCCTCGCTGGCTCCTTGCTCGTAGACGGAAGTGACTCCACCTGCGGTGTTGCCTCCAGCGCTGCAGACTCCTTCTCCATCTTCCGTCTGAGCTTCTTTCGGCTGAGTCTTTCCAGCTTCTTGATCCTGCGATCCTCCCCCAGTTTTACCGCCGACTTACTTGCCCCCTTAAAAGGGAGCTTGTTTGCCTGGCTGGTAATCCTGGCTTCGGAAAAGCCTGACCAGTCCACCAGTGTCGTGCCCTCAGGGTCTCCTTCGACCATTGGTGTTAGCGGAATTTCCTTAGCTCTCCCGGATTCCGCTGCCCCCTTGGGTTTCCCCTCAGGTACAGCGGCCGCCGGAATTGCACAGGTTCTCCCGCCTGCATCCATGTTTTTAGGTTTCCCTTCGAGCTGTGGTGTTGCCGTAGCTCTCCCGGAAACTGAAGTCGCCGGAATTGCGCAGGCTCTCCCACTGTGCGGTTTGCCCTCCAGTTTCCCTTCTGCCACAGCTGTGCACGGCATTGCCGTAGCTCTCCCGGAAACCGCCCCTTCATTGGGTTTCCCCGTAGTTGAGGCCGCCGCCGGAATTGCATAGGCTCTCCCGCTAGCAGGTGTGTCAAAAGGTTCCCCTTCCGGCAGTGTTCTTGCTCGCTGAATTGCCTTCGCTCTCCCGGAAGGGTTGGTCCCCAAAGGTTTCCCCTTAGATTCCCCCCCCGCCGGAATTGCTGTAGCTCTCCCGCTTGCTGTTATGCCTCCAGGTTTCCCCTTCGGCAGAGGTTTGTCGTCGTGTGTGTTCTTTGTATCCATGTTAAAATATAATTTGTATCTTCACTTACCAGGCTACCCACCCTCCTTGGAGCCCGCACATTTGGGGACGTCCGCACCGCGGTACGTCAGGTATACCCGGTAAGTATAGGAACAGGAAGAGGGTGAGAGGGTGCGACATCCGAGACTCGCATTAAGCAGGCACATACGAAACCCGCCCATACTTGCCTCTTCAGCATGACCATCACCTTTTCTCCCCGCACCTCGCCACGACCCTCTGACGGGCCGTAGACCATTTCCCCCCACGCGGCTACTGTGGAGAGCAACCGTTTAGGAAGAATTCAGGACCAAAGGGGCGTGTTGCCTTGCGAAGAGAACAACTAACCGCTCTTGCTTGGCTCAACCTCCCAGGATTCCCTCCTCCTTCCGTACGGCGATCACTGCGCAGGTCATAGCGCAGGAAGGGCAGGATAGTTCAGACGGGTCGCCCTTCTAGACACTGCCTGAATCCGAAGAACTGAGTCTTAGTGGTATCGGGAATAGGATAGGGAAAGGGTAGCGGGTGGGATTTGGTGCATAAATAAATATGAATACATAAATACAATATAACCAAAAATATTTTGCCAGGACTGTTTCAGTTACGTCAGTTTCTTAAGGAATCTGACCAATAACAGGCAGCAACCACGTGAAGGATATCAGTCCGACTTGCCTTGGGGATCTAGGCGACCTGCGCTACTCCCAAGACCAATGCCAAAGTGCCATACATAAGATGTATGGCACAATAGGCGAGTGTTTGTGTTACAGCGTCTATTTTGCGTTATCATAACACAAACCCCCGATCGCCCGATCGCCGCCGATCAGTCGACGACACTCAGTAGGTACTATTTAAAAACTACAGCCTAGTCAATTAAAAGAGGTTTTGTTTTTTTATAGTTTATTTTGATAATATACAAAAACTATGAAAATGAGGGTGGGCTCAAGACAGAGCATGAAAAAATAACCGCCTACACTTGAGTCTCGATATAAATTGAAGTAACAATTAATTGTGTTCGAAAATATTATTGCTTTGGAACACAAGCAAATTCGAATTCCGTTTCACACAATTGGGGCCAATGTGTAAAACATAGTGCCGCCTATGTAGTTTTATTTATATTGAAAATTAAACTACTTCGAAGTAATTGTATAAAACGGTATAATGAATTCTCTTCACTTCTCTTTGCTATAACTAAAGCTTTATAATTAAATTTTATCATAAGAAACCCTGCGTGATTTTCCCTCAATGTTACGTTTAGATAAGTAGCATGCAATGTACTCGCTCAAATATGAAGGTACCTTATATGAGGAAAACCTTCATCTCAGTGAAGTAAATAATAGTAATAATGCCAACCAGTCAACCGAAAATATGAATTTTCTCGGTAAATGTAGCGGGTTTTTTTATTTGCGTACAATGTGTCTATCGTGAAAATCCAGGCACTTGCATTATACTTTACAGACAACAAATATGGCATAATTCACATATTACCATAGAAATACATACTCGTTGTAACTTATCTTGGAAGTGTTGAGTAAAATAAGAAATATTTGTGCTAAGGTAGGTTTTTTTCTCTATTCACATAGGCGTTTATGTGAGTATATATTTTTTTCTATGTGAATACACATTTATGTGAGTATATATTGTAGATGAATATCTTGCACAGTTACCTTTTTATGATCCCCTGTCACTGCCTAGGTAGGTTGTTATTTTCTAAGAGAGTTCTAACACAACTGCTTGCCATGTTACTGCAGACACTTTACATTTAGTTAAATGCGAGCAAGATTAAAGTTCAATAAACATCAAAACATCAAATCTTAACTTAAGCGTTCGTTTATTCCACGAATACATTTTATGGTAAATATGGTAAAATCGATTTATGTTTGTGATTGAATTCATAAGAGTACTTTCAGCAAAGCCCGAATGACTGTTTTGTGTGACAATGCCCTAAGGCTTTCCCACGAGGGACTGCGTGCTATAGAATTTACTTAAGAACTTTAAGAATTGTTTGGTACAGTGGCCCGAGTTACAGCAGTAAGAAAATATTCCAACATCGATTCTTATTGCAACGAAATAAGGTAAGTAAGAACGAACATGTTTTGCTGACTGTACGCTTCGACCCTCAGACCTCGATATTGTGATAAAGGATCGCAGAAAGGTTTGCGTACAACAACAATGACCTGTAAATGAACAGTTTCTATTCAAAAACCACCGCATCATTTAACCTCATTTTTTAATGATTCTGACGGCACACTTGAAAGCAATGAGTTCATGCTCATTTATGTTCATGTTCATTTATTTAAGAAAGTATCGTTTTCGAAAGGTAAAATAAAATTCGTAAAGTTATAATCAGACATAGATAACTTTAAACATACTAAAAGTATATAAATGCAACGCACATGGCTGCCAGCTTAGAACAAAATAAAATAATCCGGAGAATAGAGGCGTTGAACTTCGAAAAAGTAGGAAAGTTCGTTAAGCTGTTTTGTTTTGTTTTGTCGTAAATGAGAAACAACGTAACGTAACATAATAACTATAGTCAAGTGAAGTTACTTCTTTAAGAAATGTTAAAGATTCATTTAATATTTGACGACAAAAAATCGGGTAAATATATGTAGTAAATATATTAAGGGTAGCAATTTTTTTAATTTTCAATCAAACACCTGAACTGATTCGCGACAATTATTAATATTAATAAAGTAGTAACCTATTTTATTAATAATCTTATCGTAAATTTAACTGCTGTTATTCACTTATACTTATACTTATTATACCTGCTGTACTTGATTTATTTCATTGAGTGGTTAGTACGACAGCTGTTTGTTGTAAATACATGTCTGCGGCGACGACACGGGAACAGAACAGATTACCGTGTTCTAAGCGCCCAGGATTAGTTGACGCCATTTGCATTCTGTTTGACATTCGTATACACTGTGCAGCCCTTTGCAGATACGTTACATAAGTTACCTGGGTCTATAATAATCTTATATCCAATAGCATGGATGGATAAATCAAATTCAATCAAAACAGGATTGTATACACAAATTTTGAAGGCATATGTTAATTACTTAGAGTGTCTTAGCAATGGGATCACGTCTTGTGATAGTGTGTAACTGCGTGTGTGTATGTGTGTCATGTATAAATGTTTATAGTTTATATGTACATAAATATACAAGCGTCAGATTATGATTATGGTGAATTTAAAAAGATTGGGGAAGCGTAGCAGCTGAAATAATCATTGACTGTGCTTCATTTATAATAGGGAAATTTGAGGAAATATAACATTGTGCTCAGGATCTGTACATTGAAGTGGAAGTGTCCTGGTCACTCCACCATACTGAATGAAGGACGATGGAGTCCTGACACGCAGTGCCGTATTGAATGTAACGTTTGCGTAAAAAATAATATCACTAAAAATATATAGATCATAAATAACTCATAAGTCATGTGTTTGTTCACAAACACTTATTGGTTATTAATCCACCGTTATTACACATAAATGTTTAAAATATGACAAATTTTAGATGATAAAACAAAACTGCAGACATGTTACTTCACTTTCCCGACAAGAAGTCTCCCTTTTTACTTCATCAGGGGATTTACTGGATTTTTTAATCCCGGAAATGATTTCAGGGATTAAAATTATTTTTCTATCAAATTTAATCTAAATCGAAATTTTCCTCTAAGGCTGCCAATAATATGTATCCTTTTTATTTTTTTTAAGGTTTTATCCTAATGGTTAAACTAAATGTGCATAGTTCTTTTTATATATTTAAGTGCAGAATGGTTGTATTTTTGATAAAACAAAGAGTGTTACAATTTAGATGGATACGGATCCTACCGACATCTTAGGAGTCCAAGCCAACCTCACGCAAGTAGTTCACCTGCCGATTAATGGACGAGGCTCAGGCGAACAAGTACGTTCCCAGTAAGCGGCAATAGGTTTGCCACCATTATAGGTATACCATTATACCAAAAAAAGAAATGGCGACCAAAATTTATAGAATTCCTATCAGATGATGTGTAGCGTCACCCTTTTTTTATTGATTTTCTTCGGTAGCAAAATTCCTTAACGCACTGCCTCCCGGCCTAAGAGGGACCGAGGGAGAGTGTGGGGCTCACTGCGGCAGACGCGACCGCCAGTAGTCCTACCCACTAAATATCTTTCAATGATCTCCACCGTTGTTGAAAAAAGGGCGGGCGCCAGTGCCGAGGCTTAAAGCTTCTGACACCCCGCCCGCGGCCAACGTCCCCCGGATTAGAACCGAGAGGACCTCCTCAGAGAGGCGCTCTCCATATGCGACCATCGGCGTATGTGGCCGACTTCGCCGGTAGGCACACCCTGCCCCCGCCGCCTAAGACCCCCTGGCTAGGATGTTGGCGCAGCGGGCTGGCCTGGAGGACCCACAGCGCCAACGTCGTAGCCGGAGAGAAAGCGGGTCCCGCTCCCTCTCTCTCTCCCGCTCCGCGGCCTCCTTCTGCGACACTACCATCGCCTCCTACGCCGCCGTCTTGCTGTCGACCATCATTCGCATGATGTTTAATGTAAACATTAATTAAAAAAATATTATTCCGTGGTCCAACCAAAACAAAGTTAGTCATTAACTTCCATTGTTCAATACTTCATGATCCCAATTTGGGATCACCCTATGGATTTGGTTAGCATATAAATTAACTTTACGACACTTATGCATTTATTCCTAACAGGACCAAGCGATTTCCGATCGCCCATCCTGGCCAATTTTTAGACACAGATCAAATTTGATAATTACAAAGTGAGAGTGAAAATTTATACGGGGGCTTATCAAAAAGACCTCATCTA
The DNA here is from genome assembly GCA_949126915.1 of Musotima nitidalis. NCBI lineage: Eukaryota > Metazoa > Arthropoda > Insecta > Lepidoptera > Crambidae > Musotima > Musotima nitidalis. The sequence goes on along the minus strand of OX421418.1, from coordinate 9,525,261 downwards.
CATTTCATCGTTGGTCGCTGGTGAGATAAATGAAGGGGACGCCCGTTTGATTACTATTCATAAAGTGTACCGAGTTGGCTGGCACAGTCCTGCTCACATAAAATTGTTGCGTCATGTAATAACGACGTGTTTCCCGCTGCCTCCCGCTGTGCTGAGCCAAAGGGTACATGAAACTTATTTTCCGGTTCCACGCGCTCGTATTTACATAACAGAACTTTTTGGTAAAAACACACGATATTAGAACAACATCAAAAGGTAACAAAGTATTGGACATTTTGAAGGATGGGATAAATTGAGTAATATTATATCATATTTTTATTAAATGTATTATTAAGGACGCTGCAATTTTTTAAGGAACATTTATGCTAAATGCTAACTATGTTGACCTTCCATTACTATTCGACTGCGTTATCAATGGCTTTGATAAATCTCAACAGAAACTTGACCACAGTCGACATAGAACCAGCTCAAGAGATCCCCTCTTATGTCATCAGGGCGGTGTTTGGACTCGTCGAGGTGAACTCAAAGCGTTTCGGCGCCAGGTTCTTATTGAAAGTATCTTTGTCATACGCCATATGATATGCTCAAATTTTTATATACCATAAAAGGCAAAACCGGTCATAGGAATCTTTAAATGCCTACAAGTGTTAATTACTCCACCTTGTGATTGAGACCACTCGAAGTCCCAACAATGACCTTCTGATACTTCTCGACTGTGTTATCAATTGCTTTGATAAATCTCAACAGAAACTTGACCTCAGTCGACACAGAATCAGCTCGTGACATCCCCTCTCATGTCATTAGGGCGGTGTTAGGACTCGTCAATTTGAACTCAAAGCGTTTCGGGCGTGTGACGCAGGTTCTTATTCAAATTACCTTTGTCATACGGTATATGAAATGGCCCATTCGTTGCCTTGCTGCGACTCCAATATGGCTATTTTGTTTACTTAAAATTTTATATATCATCTATTTTATATGGTATTAAAATATCAATAAAAACAGCATTTTTGTGATATTAAAGCAGGTTATTTCGTAACTTTAATTTTCAAAAAGGAAAGAGTTTTTGGTAGAAGTAAAATATTGTATAGAAATTCTTAGTTTTGAAACAAATTTTTTTAGGCTTACAATTAGAAATAAATATAATCTGAAGAAATGTTATCTCAATGGTGGTCATGAATGAAATAAAATCACACCAATACTTTATAGGTGAATGTTAAATGGCGTATCTTCTAACAAAATAGAGTCAAAAATCATATTACAACATCTATTAGTTTTTGTGATGTCATCTTGTTGTTTTCTGCGGGACTGTTCGAAAGCGTTACCGAAGGCTCAAGGAGGAACATGGATGGTTTTTAGTCAGTAAAAGTTTACACACCCTCCCGCTACACCCACAGCGGGAGAAGGCTTAGACGATTTTCAGTCAAAAAAATATTGTTGTTTATCGAATAAGTTACGTTAACTTAAGTACCTACTATACAATTTTATTTTATTTGATCTTTACAATATTTTGAAGACTTGTTGTTACCTATCAAACCAGTAAAACATACAATAACATTCACAAGTGATATCAAAAAAATTTAACTTGTTTATTATTAAGTAGTACCCACGTAACATCTGCCGAAGTTTTAGGTATTCGAACGAATTCAAGGAAACAAATAAACATAGTGAACGAAGAACCTTATCCAAGTCGATGTCAACACAAAATCAAAGTGAAGACGGCGAAGTTATACAAGTCGCGGAGCGGGCTTGTTATCGAGCTGGATGTCGCTCATTTGAACCAACTACCTGGAGTGTCTTGCTGAAACCAATCTTCACTCAATAAGCATAACGTCAAAACCACTCTTAGGTGCAGTTTAATCTTTCAAACCACGGGTATCAAGACTGATATAATATTGATATAATATTGCAGCCGTTCGTTTTTTTTTTCCCCCTTGGATATGGACTTATTCGTTTAGAGTATTTGCCTGTGTCAAGTATATATCAAGTAATATGAATAGAATAAATTCAGTTATTTGCATTAATGCAGCATTTTTGTCATTTAGTACAGAAATCAAGTAAAGTCTGTCATAGTCGAGTAAAGTCATACACCAGTAAAATAGTGGAGACTTAACTAGAGGCTTCTAGGGAGTTTAAAAATCAACAGGGAATAATCACAACTCACTGTAATATTCCACTTTCCCATAGAGATTAAAACTCGAACGTATACTAGTTTTGGAAAATAAAACACTTCCGCGACGTGTCTTTTTCGCGTTGGCGCCAAATTTCCTCAATGGAAGTTTAGCCCAATATAGCTTCTGTGAAAGTAATTGGACGAAACTTGCATATACAATTTTGACTGGACTGAAGTGGTAGTAGCATATCGGTTGAGCATCACCAGTGGGCTCTGAGTTTCAACCTTGCCAATATACCTATCTGGACAAAATCCCTTAATGTAACAGTCTCGCGGAGCTACGAGCGCAATTCAAAAAGAGTGTAGAAAAAAAAATTCCTAGTTGAAGAATTTTTCACCAAGGCAAACATATCTCAAATGACTTGAAAAAATAGAAACAAAATAAACGGACACTTATTATTGAGATAACAGAAAGTCCTCACAATTTTTATAACCTACGAATTCCCAATGGTATTAGAAAACGGCATAAATACGATTTAGGCGACTAAGTTAAAGTTGTTATGTACAAAATGAGAAATGGTCCCCTAAAAGTTTTCTAAAGAAGGTCTCCTCTCGAAAATATTACCATTTCAATCGAAAAAAGAAAGTACATAAAAAGTAATGAAAGGTAAAATGCCAGATTAACAAATCGAATCAGTAGGTACAAAAGTTTTCTGAGAAAAAGTGGCGCACTTTCCTATTGGAGATTATTTTTATTTCTTTACTTGGCCCGGGCCGCTTTGAACTGAAAGTCAAGTGACTCTCGCCCTGAGCTTTCAACGTAATATTAAAGAAATATTTATAAATCACTTTAAGAAATCAGAATCGAACTTTTTATCTACTAACATTCATTATGAGATTAATAATGATACTCGTAACTACATACTGCAAGCAAACAAGCATACAGCATGCAAGCAAACAAGCAGCAGGCATGGTTTCTGTTGCGGCCCCGGCGCTGCAGGGCTACGGTGGTCCTATGCGAGCTTATCGTCGCAGATGGATGTACCGCAGTGAGCTTAACATCTACCTGTCCCAAAGTACAAGGGCTGCCTCGCCCTTTTAAATTGCACTCTAGGGGTAGGGCAGATAAGACTATATAGAGTCGAATTAAATACTTCCTTTTGTTCATTCAACCTAATTGGAAAAAAAATCCAAAAAAGACATCACGCATATAATTAATTAATAGCATAAAATCATATTTTGAATGTAGGTACATTGATTTATTGAAGTAAAAACTTATGATTTAATTATTTTGCAAACTTAAACTAACTAAAATATGGGTATCGAAACTTCGATGTAACATTATTTCGATAAAATGTATGAGACATGAAAAGAAATACGAACGTATTTGTTAATTATTAATAATCAAGGAAATGATATTGCGATGTAACCTAATTACAGGATTTGTTAAATATTGTACAAAAAGTTCTGCCAATCGTTTTATGGATAATGAAAATCGTTCAAAAGAATTGCGATATAATGATGGATTACCCTTTTGATTATATTTAAATCGTATTGTATATATGTTGCTGTCCGACCGTTTAATTTGCCCGATCATAATAAGCCTGGGCTTTTTATTAAATTACTCTTAAGAAACCGGAACAATTATATAAATTTAAAAAAAAATGTTAATTCATTAGTATTTTATGCGTTTAAAAAAAAAATACTTAAAATACTGGTCGATTAGCCGCGACTTTATTAGGCATATCAGATCTTCTAGTCAATGTGATAATTGCTATACTAATATGATAATAATCCTATTGTATTAAGTATCAAACAGCGTTATTATAAATCGATTCAATTTATACCTCATAGCTTCTTATAGTAGAGTTGAGTTTAGTGTTCGAACTGGTTCCTTATAATGTTTTGAAACTATAAGACTCCATTTAGGATCCATTTGCGTGGAGTACGCTCAACACATAGAAACAAATTATAAGTGCCGGAATACATTCAGTTAGGGCTAGAACATCAGAGAAACCCAACCTCGATTCCAACCAAGGTTTTGCGTCCTTCATTACTACATTTCGTCTATGAAGGGCTGCAGGACGGTTCAGGAGCTGTGGGACTTTACCGCGGAATCAGGGCGTAGCGGGCTAAAGAAGGAACCTGAATGGTTTTTAGTCAGTAAAAGGCTGACACACCCTTCCGCTCCACCCGAAGCGGTAGAAGGTTATCAGACGACTTTCAGTAAAAAAAAATCGTCTATGATACATCTTATAATAGCGTGATACGTCATAATGACAACATACTGCCTGATGATAAGCAGTCGATGCAGTCCAGACAAGTAAAAGCGCTCTATAGCATAAAATAAGCACGGTAACACGCGCACCCACTTTTGCCGGCCTGCCAACACTTTTTACCACATATCATCAGATGGGCTACATATCACTTATAAACTTTATACACATCGTTATTTATGTGTTTTTTATTACTAAGTATCACCAGGTCTATCAATAGGAACCTTTAAGTGACGTTCACTTAGCCTGTTTCAGGATGTTTGGCGAGAGAGTACTTACTGCGGCCATAATGACCGCTATGCAGTCTCTACAGTCCCGGCAAGTCGATCTTGTCGAGTGGCTAAGTGTACGTAAACTCCTCCCGGGGTCACTGGGCGTTGATCGATTACTCTTGATAGAAGCAGATTTTGTGTACTTCATTACCAATATGTGGACTACATAATATGAAGGTCCATCAATATTACTAACTTCGATTTACACGTTACTCAGCTTGTTTTGAATATTAACTCGTACTTAACTCTCTTGCCTAAGAAGCTGTAGCTGTTTCATAATATCAGCCTTCTAAATTCCACTGCTGAACATTAGACTCCCCAATAGATTACATTCTATTGGGTGTGCATACATAATTACATGCAAACATACATTCAGTTTCCCCGAAGGGGTATCATCATCATCATCAGATTGGCAGGTGTACCACTAAGTAGTAAACCTGCCGATCAAGGGTGCCGGGTGAGGTTAGCTTGGGCTCCTGAGATGTTGGTAGGATCCCTATACACCATAATCACCACGCTGGGTGGGCAGATTGGTGATCGCAGTTTAAGCCAGTATACAGAATTACGCTGTTGCCCACCATCCGGTAGGATTTCTCTCCGTCGAATTACGACGAGAAAGGGTGGCATTATTCTAGGCCACACGGCATAGCTGTTGTCCATAATTATTACATGTCATTAGATCAATTCAACTTCACTTGCCTGTTTCGTGATGTCTAGGCGAGAGAGTACTTACTGTCGCCATTGTGACTTACAGGACACGTCTAGTGCTTGAGTATATGTACACTCCTCCAGGTGTCGCTGCTCGTCGATCGAGCACTCTTGGTCCCATTTAGGTTTATTTGCGCATTTGTCTTCGTCACACCAGTTATGGACGAATCTGGTACTGTTTAAGCGTAGGAGGTATTTTTATGACAGGTTAAAGTAATTTGAGCTAAAAATTATATAAGGGAAAAGAAAGCAATTATATAAGGGAAAAAAAAGGAAGCAATTTTTATAATTGTCTTCAACGGAGCATGAGCTGTGCGATCAGACTTTCGTCTTGCCTCACCTCGGAGTTTACTACTGCGACTCGAGAGCACACAATCGCTCTAGTACTAGGCTTTGAGGTATTCATTGTCGACGGCTCTTAGACGAGAGTGAGGTGACGGCCGAGTTTCATGCCAATTTCTTAGTTTGAAGTGTGATTTCTTCTTCAAACGACTCAGGTTTCTCACCTTCTCCCGATGTGGTCGCTATACACTTTCTCCGAGAAAAACCTAGACAGAACATATTGTGCCTGAGACAGGACAGCTCTCACTCTTCCCGGCTTCACACGTCGTTGCTCACTCGCTGTCTGTCGGATTTCGACATAGACTCAATCCCAATAAAAAAGGCATTCATTTACTTACATCAAAGTACTATGGGAGTTGCTAATGTTTATACGCCTGCCCTAAATTATTAAAGTGAAATTTATAAAAAAACCTAATTAGCCGTGTACTGTGCTACTCATCCCAAAACATTAGTTGTTTGTCTCATAAGCCGAATAGCATAGCATAAAATACTCCTAATAACATACCGCGAAGGATTTCGCTAGCGGCTAATGGTAGATACCATTATGGTAGATATATAAATTGGCAAAATTAAGTACTTATTTTTATAAGCTAACAATTTTAATTAATGAGATATTAAGATATATATCACCGATGTATTAATTACTCGCCTGTGTAGTCATTTAACAGCGTTATAGATTTAATCCGATATAATATTATAAATTATTTAGTAATCCGTCCGTTTCGCCACGAGCTAGGGGCACTTCAATCAGGCAGAGTGATATGGGCAGGGCTCCGTAAGTAGGCCTTAAACTGCCCGGGTAATAGACTTACGGGCCCACAACCTCTCCTAAATCTAATTAGAATTAACGCTAAAATAATAATAGTATACCAACAGATTATAAGTGCTCCTTCTTAAGTTATTCCATAATATAAATATTTATTATGTTGTTTCGGATTTTGATATATTCGACTTGTTGTTTTGTTAGGACAGTAATGTTTGTTTTGATTAACACTTGTTAGCGATCATAGCTTCGCCGTAATAACTATTCGGGAACGATCACCAAAGTAAAGCAAGGTGCACAGCGGTCAGTCTTTGAATAGGTGACCGTCTGTGCAGCATTTATTATTGAGTGCTTTCGTACTTCAGAAGGCACATTAAGCCGTTGGTCCCGGTAACTACTATGTAAGGAAATCAATACTTGTTTTACTGTAATAAATAATATTACTGTGATCGTTATAATTATTTGAACTCAATGATTTAATTTAAGCTTGATCCTCATATCCATTATATTATATTGTCTAATCACAAGTCGGGTACACAACCTCCACTGTACTCCCAAAGTTGTGAGGTCCATTTATATGCAGAACAAAAATGATAAGCTTTGCAGTGAATATTTTTCTTGGTCTGTATGTTTTCATTATAAAAAAATACGAATGCAAGGCAGGTATTTATGTATATTTCGTGTACTATATTAGTATTTTCATAGGTGGTGGTGGTAGTTTCAATTATATATTTCTTTATTTGTAGCACTACCTTTAACCCTCTCTGCTAACCCTAAGGTTAACTGGTAGATACTTCCTTTGGCATTAAGTGCTTCTTTGTAATTATTTTATGACAGTGTCCGATAAAAATTAAGAGAATTAATAAGGCACTATCTTAGCTTCGTGGCATTGTATGAAACTGAAAATAGTTATACACATGAACGCCACACTACTTATCATATCCTAGCTCTATCCCGGCTGCCCTAGTCTTCTTCTTCTTCTTCGTCGTGCAGGCTTTTTCCGCAATCAGACGTCAATGCGTCCATTTTGCGTAGGAGGGTGAGAGCGGGATTACTCCAGCCATCCCAGTTCCTCCAGGAATCCTATCAGCGCCTTAACGTCGCTGAAGGCTTCCGGAAGGCTGCCTGGTGTCTTCAGGAACCTCGCCCGGCAATCGGCCACCACCCTGCATTCCAGCAAGACGTGTGCGGCTGTCTCCTCAGTCTCCATGCATGCTCTGCACAGAGGACTGTTTGTTATACCTATGTTAAAAAGATGTCTGTTAAAGCTACCATGACCCGTAAGAGCGCTTGTGACCAGGCGCATTTGAGGTTTTTTAAGCTGCATCATGCCCTAGTCTTAAGGGCTCATGGTCTACCCCCCCGGACAGTTCTCCACCATGGCGTGGGGGGGGGGGCTGAGTACCTTCCGGAGGCGGGGAAAACGTAACACCCAGAGATTGGCGACTCTGGGTGCCCTTAGTACTGACTACCGGGGGGGGACAGCGGGCGGGCCAGAAGAGCCTGTTCAGCAGCGCCAGGAGGGTCTTAGGCAGCGGGGGCAGGGGGCCACTGCTGTCTAACATTGGACCCTCCGGGAAGTCGGCCACACATGCTATAGTCGCACGGAGAGGCAGGAGGGGCGCGTCCACTGCGCCTCTCTGAGGAGGTCCTCCCGGTTTTGGACCGGGGGACGTTGGCCGCAGGCGGGGTGTCAGAAACTGCAACCCAGATACTGGCCCCCGCCTCATTCTCAACAAGCGGCGGGCTTCGTCGGAAGATTTTTATTGGGTATTACTGCTGGCGGACGTGTCTGCCGGTGGTGAGTCCCACACCCCCTTCCGGTCCCTCTTTGGCAGGAAAGCAGTGCGTAAATGCATTACCGACGTAAAACAAAAATAATAAAAATGGGTTAAGGTCTGCTCACTGGTTTAACCAAATTTGGCTATTCTATGGTTGCTGCTGCCAGCTACTACTAGCAGTATGTAACAAGGCACTGATTTCCATAGATATTCATGACAGCTGGGACCAAAGGCTTTACGTGCTTTCCGAGGCACGGAGCAAGCGATAATTACGCACATAACTTCGAAAAGTCCGAGGTGCGGGTTGAACCCGAGTCCCTCTGAATTTAGAGTCTATAGCAATCGCCGCTCCAGGACGCCACACACCTCCCTCTGCCAAATTCCAATACCCATTGGATCCGCCTGGAGCCGAATGACCTATATTTATCTCACTTTGAGATTATGCCCGTGCCCAGTTATGGATGTATATATATGTTAAGGAGCGAAAAGTGCCTACAGCGGCTAGCAGTTAAAACATGTGAATACATAATTCCAGCTTACATTTTCCGTGCGCTCAGTCGAAGTACATACTACGCAGCAAAATTGATAGTGTTTCTTTATTTTTACACAGCAGGAAGAAGAGAGTGAGTGGCGCATGGCTCGGTAACGAGGTTTCCGTGCAAATAGCAACACGTATGTTGGGCTAATGGACCGGCCCGCCTCGCCTGTCGCTCGCAATTTCAGCTGCACTAGCCCCGTTTGGCCTACGATAATTTTTATGGTTCCGGCAAAAATCACAACATTTTTTACGAGATGTTTTTATATGTATGTATATTTATATATTATCATGTTGCTGGATATAGAAAACTTAATTCGATAGAGGTACAAGTATGTTGAATTGTATTATTGTCGCTTCTTTTGCTAACCAACAGTTTTTGTATATCCGTTAATTACGAACTACTGTCAGATTCTTGTGCTTTGAAGTTAATTAGATCTACTTTATGTAAAAAATCTACGACCCTTTTAAAACAAAAAGCAATTCCTGATAATTTTTTTCTGTTCATTCTGGACTTCAAGTTATCGATCTGCACAAATTACGCACCTTTAAATTAGCTATTTGTGGATATCGATTTTTTTTATGCTTTGAAAAGTAAAATATTGTGTCAACATTTTGTATGTATTCTTTATTTTATCCAAATCAATAAAAACTCAAAGAAGTTAAAGTAAATTATTACAATAGTACGTGTTTCATGTGCGTTAAAACCGCAAACGCGTTTCATTTCATACATGTTCGGCCTGTCACTGCCATTGTGCCGCCCCTATCCTGCATTGCTAATTAACCGATACCACAAATAATATACCTACCTAAGGTATTCGGCTGTACCCTCACACGCATTATTTTGCAATGGCATATTGTCTCTTCATACATTTCCAACAAACATTACACACAAAATACTTTATTATAATGGGCGGATGTACGAGTTCCTCCTCGGTCTTTTTATCGTTCTACAGCACACGTACAGCACGTTCATTGGTACCCAACACGCGGAGCCATTGTTCCTGCTGTTAGGATTCATGCCTATTAGGCAAGGTAGAGTGAGTTAAGAAGGAACCATAGGCTTACTATATTACACCCCTCCTGTGGAGTCTTGTAGTGGATAGAGTGGACCATATCAGACAATAGGCTATGCTGACGACCTTGTCATTATGGTCAATGGGAAGTTTCCCAATATCGTATTATAACTGATGCAAAGAGCCCTGGGTCAGCTTGAGGAATGGTGCGACGACAACCACCTCTCTGTAAGCCTTGGGAAGACGACCGTGATTATATTCACTAAAATAAGAAACTTGTCAGCGTTAAAAACGCTGACTCTCTGTGGTACACAGCTGCTCTGGACTACAGAAGTTAAATATCTAGGTGTAATCCTAGATAAAGAACTAACTTGGAAGTCACACGTAGAACAGACCCTTAAAAAGGCTCTTAGGAGCTTTGGATTGTGTCGTTTTACTTACGGAAAAACTTGGGGGCTAAAACCATGAATCCTAAGGTGGATTTACATAGTACTGGTGCGGCCTATAGTGACCTATGGGTGCATTGTATGTCGGCCTCGAGTGAGGCTATCTACTTGTAGAAATGACTTCAGTTAGCTTCAAAGGGTGGCATGTATGGCCATTACTGGAGCATTCAGATCTACACTACCGGCAGCGATGGAGATCCTATTGGACTTACCGCCGCTGCATACTGTTATAGAGGCGGAGGCCTGAAAGGCAATCCACAGATTGAAAGTGGCTGGTCTGTGGGGTCCGTCTAGTAACCAGGGTAAACATACAAGATGTGAGGCTAATTTCAGCCTCAAAAGGCTCATGAGTATGGGGACTCATAAACAATGTCCTGTATTCATGTTCAAAAATAAATTCAAAATAAAGGTTTCCACTAGGGATGAATGGAAGCAAGGGCCACCTGATGTTAGCAGTCTTGTCTGGTATACTGATGGTTCCAAAATGGAATCTGGTACGGGCGCGTGTGTTTATTCCATAAACCATGAAATTAGCCAAAGCTTAGGCGAATATGCTACGGTATTTCAGACTGAAACAACAAAACAACTATGCAATCATCATATGTGCTATGATGAAGATACTTGACCTGAACATCAGGGACCGAGTGATTTACATACTCAGCGACAATCAAGCTGCACTCAACACTATCGCCTCAGTGCGAGTAGACTCAAGGCTGGTGCTAGAAGCTGCTCAAACCCTTAAAAGACTGGGCCGGACAAACAGGGTAACCCTCATGTGGATACCAGGCCACGCCGGATTTAAGGGGAATGAGCACGCTGACAGGCTTGCCAGACAGGGCTCGGAATCGATATTCACGGGACCGGAGCCATGCATTGCAATCTCTATGAGTACAATAGCCACGACGCTAAAAAAGCATATGGTGGAGAAACATCTATCCGAATGGCAGCTGCTACCGGCGCTTAAGCAATTAAAGGCCTTAATCGGGGAGACAGGGAGGAGCTGGTGTAAGGCCCTCTGCGAAGGTAGCAGGAATCAAGCCTGACTGATAATTGGGGCTCTAAAAGGGCATTATGCCACAAACAAAATGCTCCACAGGATGCGACTAGTGCAATCACCGCTATGTCGTAGATGTGGTGACGAAGAGGAGTCTATGGAACACCTGCTGTGTACCTGTGACTCGTTGGCTGCTTGCCGAATGAGTCTCCTGGGGGTGGCCTACCCACAACCAAGGGACTATTGGCTCCAATCTGCAAAGACTGTCATAAAGATGATGGTAACAATATTGAGAGATTTGGAGTGAAAGGCAAGGGGATGCACAAAAGATCCGACATAAGGGTCAAAGTGCGCCACGGTTAGTCTGTGGCCCCCGCTATAAGATAAGATAAGATACTATATTATGACCGGAGAATGAGTTTTGACGAGGATCTTGCCTTCTTCTTCTTGTCTTCCCTACTCAAGCTCCTGCCCGTATGTATGCTACTTTTTTTTTACAGACCAATTGCAAAAACATAAACTATACTAATGAACCTATTCATTAATATTTCATGTAACTAATAATACTTTTCAAGCGTTAATATTACGACGAGTTTAAGTTTCGGCAATGTTAAAACGTCGTATATATTACCATTACATACCACCGGTTACCCCTTTAAACACAGAATTCAGTAAGCGCTGCATGATTTCTGTAATTGTGACCACTACAACTTAATCTCTCGAGACATCTTGAACATGACGCTTTGGTTAAATGTGGCTTAGTCCAAAGAGGCTACGAGTTATACTACTAACCAATAGGAGACGACATCATAAGGGTTCAAACTAGAATAATTTTAGGACGGTTTTTAGTATATCGAAATCTATTTAAGTGTACTTTGTATTCAATAATATTGTTTAATCGAAAACTCGATCAGCATATATTATTGCTGAAATTCCGATTTTCGATAGTAGTAATATTGTATCCAATATTAAGTAGGAACAATACCACGAAAATTCACTTCTCCATTTAAATAGTTTCGAATGACAATATAAATGTTCACCTAAAAACTAAAAACTATTTTGATATTTTGGTTTATTACGCATTATTTACATAGCGTATCATTTTAAATGACACTTCTAAAATTATACAACAGAGAAAATTGTAAAATAGCTTGTAAAAGGTTAATGTACTCACAAAAAATGTTAAATAACCAATAGGCAATGATAGCAGCAATAGATTTGCTACCTATTACGCGGGACCAACTTTATAATTGGCTTAGTATGAGCGTATACTATGCCTCTACCTACCCCTTTCGCGGAAGCACTCGTGAATATATGTATATATGTAAATAACCATTCTCTCCCATAATACATCGCATTGAATAAAATACATTGTACGGATTTTAATCGGGTTGTTACTCTATTTTGTTACGAATTTTTTATTACTTTACTGTTATTCGTCGAATATTCGGCTCGATACTGCAAGCTGTATCTTCCCGGGATATGCTCAATGTGTTAATTCTATTCGACACTAATTTTGTACCAACCTATAAGCTGAGATAAAGCTAAACAAATAACTTCAGTAAAACAGAACACATTCAACCTATTAATGAATTATCTGTTTCGTGATATATTGTGTAATAATGCATTCGCTGGTGCAAACCCGCAACTCGACCACAACATGTTATGTCGTCTATCGCACGCCTGTTCCCGACCCACAAGTCTGTCGTACTGCAAGTGAACAATCATCGCTGTGTTTATTATAGAGTGTTGGAGCTCTTGATTTATTAAAATACTAAGGAATATTAAGTTAAGGTCGTTTGTGTGGCATTTAATATTGAGCCAATTTGTGATTCAGAAGGCACGTTAAGCGATTGGCCTTGGTTAGTATTTATTAGGTGATTGATTGAAAAAAAATAACAAGACGACACACAGTTGCATTCAGCAAGCAAAAGGTCCTCGTGTTTGAGTACGAACAATACCCATTTACCTTGGTTTGTGAGAGGAAGCTTGCGTTCAATAGTGGGATGTCAAAGGGCTGACATGATGCTGATCAAAGAACATAAAAATATAGGCTTAGATAAATTAATGCGACATCCGAACGGTACTACTCAATGCAACAAGAATCAAGAATAAACGGGTATATTGTTATGGCTTAAAAAAAAATTCGAATATTGTACCTTAAACGGGAATATTGTTATGGTATGTGAAAAAGTGTGTACATATTATGGAAGATACATAACTTGTCAGTTGTCACATTGAAGACGACACTCCTAGACTAATTTCGAAGTTTCCCTAAACATAGTCTTGGCCTTGCTTTTCGATATTTTTATCACAATCTTACTTAGTATCCAAATAAAGCATGTTCTTCGACATAACGAAAATAATACAACCAAGCACCATAATTATGTAAAAATAAACTTAGAAGATTTTAAAATAAATTATTTTTTTAGAAATATTTTCATTTTAATAGCAACAATATTTATCTGTCAGTCAGTTTCGTAGTGATGCCAGCCAACTGCTTTCATTTTTATTTGTATAGTAAGTTGAACTGGTTAAAAAGTTACACCTCGAACTTTCGGGCGCATACATATTAAAAGCAAATGTTTAAAATGTAGCAACCTTTTTGACCCTTTTAGGAGGCAGAGAGTGGCGGTTTCGACGATTTGATACACTTTGAATGGATGTGTTTCGAGAGCTTTTAAGTCATTACGTGAAATTGTCTCTTCTTTTTAAAAATCTCTCAATTTTAGCTACTTTTCACTGTATATTATTGTTGTTTCTAAAGGAAATAATATAAGTCGTAAATACAAGAAAGACTTTCTTACTCTTATATAGTAGACTGAAAAGATTTTTTCTTTGATAAACATACATACATTCACGCCTGTTTCCCCGAAGGGGCAGGCAGAGGCATATGATACGCCCACACTTTGCCAATTATATACTTGGTCCCACGTAATAGGTGGCGAGCCCATTGCCGCTTACCGAGAACTTTTACGTTTGCCAGAGCCCCGTCCGTTATATGCACCCCTTGCAGGCGACGTGGGGCTGACAATATAACTGCCGAAATGTGGGCGAAAATGTCTCTGGGAATCTTTCGGGGAAACGGGCATGATATTACATATGTATGTATGTACATATAAAAAAGTAGTCTAATATATTTCTTTATTCGTTTTCTAGTACCCATTGCGATTCTTAGTATGGGTTAATTGGCGATGTTGTAAAATGTCCTAGGAAATTAATATTACAAGCAGAAAAATTAAACCCTTCTCCAAGGTCTGATCTATCTCTATAACAAAAAATATCTAAATTAAATAATTGCGAAACGTAACAGTGTTACTTTGAGTGGGTGGTGGGCTGTGTGTGCGTTACTTCATTAGTCCAATTTGTATAACAACGGCTTCTAAGACAGTGGTGTCTACGAGTAATGACTTGTGGTTTTAGTGCTTCAGATAAGTCCGTACCTGGTAGTAACATATGTCGCCTTCAGCGCTGAGACGACGCGGTTTGCCCAAGATTTATACCGGCAGCCTACCAGATCGCCGGAGGTAATAGCGGTTACACGTAAACACACGCATTGATCTATGTGTGTTCCTACAACCGTGAAGGTTCACAGCTTAGTAATGAACTATTCCAAATCTTAATGTGTGTCATCGGAAGTGGTTGTAGTGTTAGAAATTAATCTGTATTCTTAGCAGTGCTGCATAAACAGCACATGAGCATTAGCAGGATTAGTATAACATGACATCCCTTTTGTTTTTTTTCGGATGGAAAGTCATCTAATGACCTTCTCTGTGGGTGGAGCGGGAGGGTGTGTCAGACTTTTATTGACTAAAAACCATCCATGTTCCTTCTTGTGCCTGCTACGTCCAGTGGCCGCCGTAACCCTTTCGGATAGTCCCGCAGCCCCGGCAATAACATGACATCCCTAGGATCTTTAAATAGGAAAAAGCTATGCAAATTAAATTCGTTACCACCGCTAATGAAAAATCAATAATAGGCCTCCCCAATTGTGGCTCGCATACACCGGCTTCCCGTCGCCTTGATCTCACCGGTTCATCGGGTGGAAGGCTGTCCTCTATTACGTTTGCTGGTTCGTGGTCGCTATTAAAGAACCCTTTCGCCCTATCATTCATCGGTTTTTTGAGCTAGGTGCGCCCACTGCTCCTTCAGCTTATAAACTCGTTTCGCTATGTCGGTCACTCCAGTTCTGCTACAGATTTCCTTATTTCTTTCTATCACATACGGATATTCCGAGCATAGCTTTCTTCATAGAACGCTAAGCGACTTCGAGCTTATAAGACCCCATAGTCAGGCACCACTGCTGTGTAATAGTATAGTATGTTAGAATTAAATCGTGACAACCATTTACACAAAGTGTTACCTTCTTATTTGTGAACATCAATAGATCGAACTCTACTTAAAACATGTAAAAAATAATAAAAATATTAACGTTGAGATACTTACTAATATTAAAGACCGCAACTATCAGTTTTTAATCATTAAAAATTATACAGATTTTTGTTTTCTAGACAAAGAGGGCACTGTCATAACGTAATAGATTTTTTGAATTTAATATTTTATTTTTAGTAACTTTTCGAAATTGTATTAAATTCCGATTGTCATTATTTTTATAGTTGTAAAGTATAAGTTTAATGTTATATTAGGTCATTACATATGGTATTGGAGTTTTATCGATCTGGCCACTTTGATCTCAAAAATTCGGCGTTTGTATTAGAATTCCACATTTAAATTTATTTTCATTTTAAGGTTGTCTATTCTCAGTATAGTCCCACATCTTTACCGAGGACTCAAGGAGCTTAGGGGGAGGGGATCTCATTTACCATTTATCATCTTTAATACCACTCTTCTCATTTACTATAATTTACATGATATTAATATATCTCTAACTTGACACTGGCTAAATGTGCAAACCGCACGAAGCCATTATTTAAAAAGAAGAAGAAGAAGGTTGTCTATTCGTGTTCTTAATGTGATAATTCATTGCTGCAGAGACAGCTCGAAGAACTAATAATGTGTACTCAGAAGCCACTGTAAAAGAAAACGATTTTGGTTCCAACGCTTTCGTTCTAGAAATTTCGACCTCCAAAACAAACCTCGTAGACTGCCGGAGACCCTAGTTGTCAATGAGGAATTGAAAGCGAATCCATGTCAAGCCACGTCAGAGTTGGCTACAGGCTTCGGTGTGATAATGAAACCACCTTGGATGATAAAACAAATTAGAAAAGAGCAGAAGCTTGAAAGATGAATTAAGTGAAGCATTCAACAAACAAGCATCGGCTGCTGCGTCATGTTACGAGTACTCAACCGTCACAATAACAAGGGGATTTTTAATATTATCACACTTGTGATGAAAAATGG
Organism: Musotima nitidalis; assembly: GCA_949126915.1. NCBI lineage: Eukaryota > Metazoa > Arthropoda > Insecta > Lepidoptera > Crambidae > Musotima > Musotima nitidalis. The sequence goes on along the minus strand of OX421418.1, from coordinate 9,508,657 downwards.
ATCCTATACGACAATTGGAAACGCTTATCACAGTGATTGAACCCAGATGTTCCGGCCAAATCTTGCCCCAAGCGAAAGTTGGAACAAAAAGAGGTACTGGTTAGTGTATGGTGGACCAGCGTTGGTGTCATCCACTACAGTTTCCTAAGATCTGGTCAGACAATTACGGCAGATCTATATTGCCAACAACTGAAAACCATAATGGAAAAGCTAGACGTTAAACAACCGAGATTGGTCAACTGCTGTAGCCCACTGCTTTAGGACATCGCTAGACCGCACACTGCACAACAAAGGAAACTACAGGAGCTAGGATTGGAATGTATCCGTTACTCACTATACTCCCCGGACCTTGCTCAAACCGATTACCAATTTTTTCGAGGAAAAAAATCAATTCTGATGAGGCAGTCCAGATGATGGCCTGCAAAGATTTTGTAAATTCTTGATCCCGCAGTTATATCAGCAAAGGAATCAATAAACTCCCTATAATGGCTAAAGTGCATACATAATACACACTTTGATTAATTAATTTAAAAATAGACCTAATATATTTGACTTGTATTATTATCATTAATGTTATGCTCGTATTTGTACTACGCTCGTGTCAAAAGTAAATTGACAATTGAGTTTAGAAGCTACCGAATTGCACAGATACAATAGTGAGGGTAGTTTGATCAAATGGAAATCTCGTTAGCCGTTAAATTTTCCTGTAAGCTTCATTTTGTTAACATTTTGGTACGTATTTTGCTTTAAGCTGCCCATTTACAGTACCAAAACTGAGGTATAGGACTAACGTCCAACACTGACCATAAGTTTAAATTTCTAAGTTGAATTTTATATTTAAGACCAACTTTTGGGTTTACGTCTGTCCTAAACCCGCGATTAAAAACAGTTTTCTTCAAGGACCCTGAGGAGTGAGACCCTTGAATAGGTTGTTTTCCTTAAACAAGGAAAACAACCTATTCAAGGCTCCAAATTTTAATATTTTTATTCAAATAGAAAGCTATTAGCTTATTTGTTTGTAACATGTTATTAAGCGATTTAAATTAGAAAACCCTACTAAAACTAAAATAATTTGACCTAATATGTAAAATGTTTCATAAATAGCGACTGTATATTCGCAGGCAAGCCATTAAATATGAAACAAAACTTCTAATAATAGTATTATTTTAATAATTATAGGATAATAAAAACATGAAAGTATTTGTTTTACCAAAGCATTATAATAAGTCTTTACTATATTCATTAAAATAGCCCCCGTATGCTATTCAAACAATTATAATCACCGACAAAGAGGTATTTAATAAACAAGCATTCCTGCTTATTAACGCAGCGGCTGCATGTATTTCAAACAAATTCACTCCGCATTAAGTTAATTGAATTGGGGCGAAATTAATGGAAAATTCTAAATGTTCACGGGATTCTAACATTACCTAAACTCTAGCGTTTCATAGTTTAGAAAAATTGCTTATGTTTGTTCATTAGATGTTTCATTTAGGCATTTACAGTGTTATTACAAAAAAGTTAAACAGATATTGAACACGTGTTTACAAAGACAGTAAATTTTTTTTTTTCAAAATAACATTTCTTAGCTATAGTTTAAATTTATGCATTTATGCAACATGCTGGCGCTTGTTTCGGTCATGTTTAACCTTAAACTGCTGACATCTTTGTGTATCGCTGCAGTTGTTCAGTCAAATTACAAAGTGTGTTGTAATATAATGTAGATAGGCTATATTATTGTTTTGAATATTACCTAATAGTTGTTTTTTTTTTTAAATTCATGCCTATTATACAATATTCTGAAAACTATAAAGCTTTGTCGTCAAAGCAACGCAATGTATATTTCGGTAAAGGCTTTGAACTAAAATACTTGACGTAATGATGAAGTTTGGGCTTACGTTAATTACCAGAGAACTCAGTTAAATTATTAACTACCCGCAGGTAGGACCTGGGGCAAGGGATGCCTTGCTATTATTAACTTGCTCTGGGTTGACTGAAACTGTTTGAGATTTAAATTTCACCTTTATTGAACAGTGAAATTTTCATTATATCCTGATTAATATAACTCTGTAATTAACATAAAAATTTTGACCTTTATATGTAAAGTTCTAGTTTTCTTACATCTAACAAAAACACTTCACAATTTCAACAAAGTTAGTAAATCGTTTAAGCCTTAAAATTTAACAGGCAATAAATAAACAGAGGTACTTTCTTATTTACTTATGAGAATGAAGGACTTTACTGAAAATCAGAGAGCATACTAAAATAATTTAATTTTGAGATTCTTCTTAAACTGTTATATATGACAGTGTCATTTTTGAAATATAAAAAGCAAACCACTTTAGTATTATTCGTGGACGCGAAGATAAACAACACTGCAGAACCATATAATATGTTACCGGTAATAGTTTGAAGAATGTTCTGGCTAGCGAAGCTTATCTGGAATGCCTATCTGGATTTGCGTTAAATGAAACTATACTAACTATGGTATTCTTTGTTACCTACCCTAAGAAAATTCTCCTATATTTGATTCACGTGAAAAATATTAGTCGTTGTAATCTCCAGCTCTAGCAAAGCATTTTTCATATTAATGTTGGCTGTGACATAGGACAGATCAAGCGTTGCCGATTTTTCAACAGAGACTTAATGATTGTAAACAAATACAGAATAATATTGAATGTATAACGTGAGCTACGTAACAAAAGTTGTATAGTTAAGTTAAAACCCCATAAAAGTCGTAGAAATAAATGAAAACTTAACGAAATGTGCATTTCGCACATAAATTGCACAATTTTAGTGGTATTAACGAGCCCAAAATGTGGTTAAATGAATTGTGGGAACTATCCAACGTAACAATGCACGTTAACGAAAAGCGTTCGGGGAAAAAAGTAGAATTGAAATTAAGTTAATAGTCAGCAGCAGGCGGCTGTAGCAGAAACCGCAGCAGCGTAAGTCGTGGGCCACAGAACTAGCGAACAGGTCTCGATTCAATTCAATTTATATATTCCGATTAGGGAAAAGGTTTTATTTTAATTAAATTTATTCATTCCGAACAATATACATTGTGTCGAATAATATAAATTCACAAATTACGATAACATGCAAAAATAAAAAACCAAATAACTTAATTTCATTGAAGCTTTAGGCTTTCCAAGAAAATAATAATAATAATAATAGTAATAATAAAATAGCAAAATTTTACATTCCTTTGCTTTCTTTCCTACTAATAAATAATATAATTGCTAAATACAGCTGTACACATACGTTCAGATAATGATTAACACATAGAATATGGAACAACACGATTTCAAAGTATGGGCTAAATCTGAAAACCCTTCTGAGGCATATTAACTGGTTTTAAATTTTCTAGCAGTATACTCGTAGTAACAATTTACGTACACCATATACGTGTAGCAATCTGAATACTTTTCAATTTATTACATTTTGTCTGAGTCGTCGAGTATATTAATACTACCTCTCTCATCTTATAGGGGGATTCGTAAGAGTCGACGAAGAGAAATCATATTAGATGACGGGTAGCAGCGTATAGCATACTGGTTGAATCTGCTGTCACCAACCGGCCCGCCCAGCATAGCTTTTATGGGCAGACATAATAAAGTTGGAAAGGTTTGCCATGGCTGAAATAATGATAATGAATTTTAATGAAACTGTATTCAACAATGAAATTAAAATGATAACTAATCGCACATTAAGTGGCCGCATCGTAAGAATTAAATGTAGCGTCGGTGGGATCCGGGATCGCTGAGTTAGTGCCGTCCGCGGCCGGAACAGGTGCGGCCGCCCGCTCTTACATCTCACTCATTTTGTATAAACCACACTACCTACATTGTCAAATCTACCTACCTGAACCCGTTTAGAATATGTAAGAAAATCCTTCAAACTCATATCTCGTTATGGCATACATAATGGAGGGAATGAGCCAAGCATTTATTTCGTAGGTCAGAGGTAAAAGAGAGGATTTTGATGTAATAGTGTCTTTGTTTGTTTTGGCTTTTTATGTTTTTTACAAAAATCTTTTTGTACATACATTTGTGCTATTTAGCCAGTGTACTCAATGAATAAAGTCTTTCAATTAAATTATAGTTTGTAAGCTAATCGCTAGGTTAAGGCGAAATCAGTGAATGGTTACTGCTTCGCCTTTTTTTCGCTATCGTTTTGTGCTTGCACGATTGACACTTAACGCCAGTGGCATCTGCACCGAACAAACTTATTGGCGTCAATCGTCTTCAATGCGTTATACGAAGTAACTCTTAATTTATATATTCAGATAATGATTAACACATAGAATATGGAACAACATGTTTTCACAGTATGGGCTAAATATGTTTTTGATTTACCATAGGTTTTTTTGCATACTCTGAAAACACTACTGTTACACAAACATATGTATTAATATTTATATAGTTTCTATACCATAAAGAAAACAAATGTGCTAAGCTATATAGCTAGATAAGGTTGCGAATTTATATAAAGTTAACCTACGTGATATAGGATATACGTGAGAATATAGGTTTGGCTAGTTACGGTTGCAAATTTATATAAAGAAAACGAACGTGATATAAGATTGGCTAGATAAGGTTGCAAATTTATATAAAGAAAACGAACGTGATATAAGATTGGCTAGATAAGATTGCAAATTTATATAAAGAAAACGAACGTGATATAGGTTTGAAGTAAAAGTAAAAGTAAAGTAAAAAGTTCTTTATTTCATAAACCACTACATAGCACTTGAAAACGTCAAAACAAAGTATACATGAAAAAAAAATTTATATCAACCCTGAAATCACGAAGCTTAGATTCACCTACATGCAAATAAATAAAAATTAGGTGTAAGTGAATCCAAGTGCCAGTTCCGAGCCTCCGCTCTGTGAGAAGAACTGACAAGAAACTCACAGGCTATGCTCCTTTAAATTATTTTTATTACATGACACACACAGTGTAAATTTGATAATACTGAAAGGGTCCCCCGAAGCTGTAACCAATAAAGTAGCACTAAGGGAACCTTCCATCACAGTCAACTAAGTATGTATTGTGAAACTGAGCTGAGCCTGTACAATAAGGGATGGTCACGACAATGATCTGGTTGACTTTTTATTCTAATATACACATACAAGTTGAAAATGTTAAGCCCAAGCTTGTTTATCCGATAAGTAATCATTAACAGCATAATACCCCTTTTGAAGAAACTGCTTTTTAACTACAGTTTTAAAAGTTGCCAATGGTAGATCAATTATTTCCTGCGGAATTTTATTAAAAAATCTGATACTATTACCCAAAAATGAATTTTTTGTTTTGTGAAGTCGACAATTTGGCAGAGAGAGCTTATTTCTATTCCTAGTATTAAAATTATGTACTTTTGAATTTTTATCAAATGTATTAATGTTTTTGCGAACATACATTATATTATCAAATATATACTGAGATGCAACCGTTAATATGTTAATTCTTTTAAACATCTCTCTAAGAGAATCTCTGGACTTAAGATTATAGATAGCTCTTATGGCGCGCTTTTGTAGTACAAATATATTATGTATGTCCGCAGCAGATCCCCACAATAACATACCATATGACATAATGCTATGAAAATAGCTAAAATAAACTAATCTAGCTGTTTCTTCGTCTGTTATGAGTCTTATCTTTTTGATGGCATAGCATGCTGAGCTAAGCCTTCCGGACAAATCCATTATATGGGGGTTCCACTGCAATTTAAAATCAATATTGATGCCCAAGAACTTTGTGTCATTTAATAACTCGATATTCTTGCCATTCATTTTTAAGTTAGTTGAGACTTTTGTAACATTAGGCAATGAGAACTTTATACATTTAGTTTTACTTGCGTTAAGAGATAGATTGTTAACCGTAAACCAATGTAAAACCTTCGCAAGAGCATTATTTATCACGTCAGAATGATCCTTGCCTCTGTTCACTTTAAATATCAGAGATGTATCGTCAGCAAACAAAACTGTTTCGCACAGATCTCTAGTATAGAAAGGTAGATCGTTAATATAAATTAGAAACAATAAAGGGCCTAAAATCGAACCTTGTGGAACTCCCATAAGCAATGGCGCGCCAGAAGACTCGACTCTATTAATAACTACTTTTTGAGTTCTGTCACTCAAGTAAGATTTAATTAATTTTAAAGAATTACTATTAACACCATAATATGTCAATTTAGCTAACAAAGTAGGATGGTCAACGCAATCGAATGCCTTCGAAAGATCACAAAATACTCCAATCGCATCCTGCCTGTCCTCCCAGGCGTCAAATATATGCTTCATTAGGGCTACACCAGCATCTGTAGTGGATTTACTCTTAGTGAAACCATACTGCTGAGAATGAAATAAGGAATTCAGAGAGAAATGACAAAGTAATTGATTAAAAATAACTTTTTCAAATATTTTACTAAGAGCTGGGAGTACTGATATTGGTCTATAGTTAGTAGGATCAGACTTCTCACCGGCTTTAAAAAGAGGTATTACTTTACTGTATTTCATTAAACTTGGAAATGAACCATCATCAAGACATTGATTAAAAATGACTGCCAACTGAGGAGCAATAATATTAATGATAGATTTAATAATGTTGGTTGAGATTCCCCATAAATCCTCAGTTAATTTTAAATTTATTGTATTAAAAGTATTAACTATTGTAGAGCCATCAATATGTCTAAAACTAAATAATTCACTACAAAGAGGTACATTGTCTTCAAGAAGAAAGACTGCACGCTGAGTAGAGGAGTCAAGTGCTTGAGTTGTCTCTAATGGTATATTCACAAAGAATTTCCGAAATGCGTTGGCCACCTCTTCTTCTTCTACAATATCTTTATCATCGACTTTAAGAGTTATCATGCTATGATTATTCTTGTATTTTCCAGATTCTTGGTTTATGACATTCCATGTAGCTTTAATTTTATTTTTGGAATTCATAATTTTATTTTTAAGATGCATTGACTTAGCAGTGGTGCAAACAAGTTTGAACAATTTTGAATAATTTCTAACATATTGAATAAAATTCGAATCTGTTGAAGTACTTTTTTCTCTATATAAATCAAAAAGTTTCTTCCTACTTTTATAAATTCCGGGAGTAGCCCAATCACAAAACTTCCTTTTGTTTGAAATTTCCACACTTTTCAGCTTAAAGTTATTCTTAAATTCTTGTTGTACAATTCCGAACAATTTATCATAATTTATAGCGGAATTGTTTTCTAACGTGGTAAGCTTTTCGTTGACATTGCTTTGAAATTTCAAAACCAGATTCTTTGTTATTGGTCTAATTAATATTTTTTTAGTTACATTTTGAAAATTATATTCAAAACTAATAATCTGTCCACTGTGGTCGGAAGTTACGCCACACTCAATTGATTTATGTATAATAGTAAAATTACAAAAAATATTGTCTAAGCATGTTGAAGACGTAGGCGTAATTCTAGTGGGTTCAAGAAAAGAATTAAGTAAATTAAAAGACTTGAACAAATTCAAAAACCTAACTGATATTGAGGAAGATTCCAAAATATTAACATTAAAGTCACCACATACTATAACTTTTTTATTACTTTTGCATAAGGTTGCTAAAACATCCTCCATTGCAGTTTCAAACTGTTGATAATTGCCACTAGGCGGTCTATAAACACATAAAACAATAAAATGGTTAAGCTCTGTACAAGACAATTCTAAAACACGTTCAACTGAAGATGTTTCAACATCCCTACGAGCCCTATTGTTTAAACTATTATGTACTAAAATAAGTGATCCACCTCTTATAGATTGTTTCCTGTGAAATGCACTAGCTACTTTATAATTTTGTAGTCCCTTGTAGTTTGGCTAGATAAGGTTGCAAATTTATATAAAGAAAACGAACGTGATATAAGATTGGCTAGATAAGGTTGCAAATTTATATAAAGAAAACGAACGTGATATAGGTTTGGCTAGATAAGGTTGCAAATTTATATAAAGAAAACGAACGTGATATAGGATTGGCTAGATAAGGTTGCAATTTTATATAAAGAAAACGAACGTGATATAGGTTTGGCTAGATAAGATTGCACATTTATCTGACAAAGGAAGAATTTACATTTTTGGGTAAATGTAAATGTAGTCATAAAATTAAAATAAAATGTGATGATTCCTTATTTCAAAAACGGTGAACAATTGCTCAGATACAGAGTAGAACATTATTTCCATCGTGTTAATCATAACGGAACATAAGTTATATTATTAGTGGCTTCAAAGTTGGCGCCTTCAAATATGGGCTGACGGGGCTACAATTATTTATGTTGCTCAAACAGTAAAACAAAATAAGAGAAAACGTAATTAAAAAACTTTTAAAAGTAAATCTTCTCAACTACTTTTTGTGATTTCAAATAGATCCTCCAAGTAGTTAGAGTAAGCAGCCGGCAGCTCAGATATCACTAACTTCCCTCTGGTTTGAATACTTCAAGCACTAGAGTCTAGAACGCACCAGCAAATAAAGGACACTAGTTAGAAAACTAGGTCACCTTAATGTTTCAACCTTAATTTTCAGTTGCCACTTTTGTGTTTTCTATCTAATTTATTACCGCAATTAAGGATTTCAGTTTTATTTTAATCTTAACAGAATCCTTACTGTCTACGAGAAAAATTAAAAAGTACATTTTATTATTATCCAAAAACCTGTGTTTCAATCAAAAAGTCATTATTGATCCGCCCTCGTACATTAATGCATAAAAACATATGTTTATACTTTTAGAACACTTTGATTTGATGTTCGAGCACCTGTTTGTTCAAATTCAATCTAAATTAGTTTAAAATCAATACGTTACTGTAGGTGTTGACAGTGATCACAAACACTTTCCTCTGCATTACATGATCCCAGCATTAACACGTGTGTGCCCTAGACTTACGTTTAGGGCTGCTTACTTTGTAGTATTGTTTCCATTTAAAAAAATATGTATGGAAAATTGATCAGCATTATGCTATATCCTAAGGTTGCCTGGAAGAAATCGCTGTAAGCGATAAGGCCGCCAATTGTATCCCTTTTCTTATGCAATTGTTTTCTTGTTTTATTTTAATTTGGTGTACAATAAAGAATTTTCTATCTATCTATATCAATAATTTAAAAAAAATGTTGATTTAGTATAATTATGATGATGAACCCCATCTAAAGTCTTGGTTGTTGATAGTATCACCTTGCAACCGGAGGGTAGTGATTTTTAGCTATGGGTGTGACCTCCATACATTTTTATCATAGTGTAAATGGAAAGAATGAGAACCGTATATTATTATAGGAGTTCAAAGTAAGCCGGCAGATTGAGCGTCTTAATATGAAGGGCCCTCAATGCCATCAGCTCCGAAATAAGGTCTCACTTCGGCCCTCCTCTTATGAACCCAGGTGAAGAGGGCTCAGGTCAAACTCCATCAATCGATCCCCAGTGCAGATGGCGTATTAATATTATGAGAGTGTAACCAACAGATCGTTTTGTAAAATATATAAAACGAGTAGATTTAAAATTAAACTTCATATCAACGTGTTAATAATGTATTAAAATATTATTTATTACAATTTTGATAAAGGTTGGTACGAAGAAAACTGTAGAGTAAAGATTTTATGTTGTAAGACGTTAGAATGAAAGTGACGCATTCAAAAAACAGCAATAGCTTGCAAGGAATTAATAATGACATAATTAGCTTTTGGTTATGTTACTCAATACTGTTGAACTAATGCCACAACCGTTTATCAAGGTCAAATATTATCTGTTGCCTAATTAATTCGTGTGACATAAATCCTACCTAGACAAAGAGCGCAAACCAGCCTGGACATAATACCAAATTATTAATGATGCATTGTCCCCCTTCCCCCGCGGACACGACACTGAGTAGACGTCTCCAAATTGAATAGCGAAATTTTAAATAAATCTTAAAAGTAGAAAGTGAATTATTGCTGTCGAAAAAATTGCTGCCAAGGATCGAACTCTGCTCGCTCGACTTGAACACGGCTGCTGTACCAATCGGCTACCAAAGCGGTAAGGCAACTCATTGAAATTTTAACTCATATTCAAAATGTCTGTGCGCCGCTCTCCGCCTCCCACGTCAACCGCTTCTCCTTCGGCCGAGAGCGACACAGAGCCGAAAGCGACCCGAGCCGCTGTCAAAACAGTGAGTGACTATGATTCATCGTCTAACGTAGATGCAAAGTCATCATCGATGCGCAAACGCAAGCGCAGTGAAGATAATATTAGAGAGATAAAATCTGAAATTACGGCTTTATTCTCTACTTGGAAAGCGGAGCAAGATGCGAGGTTTAACCTAATTTTGGATACTGTAAAGGAAATAAAGGAGCAAAATAATGAAATTGTAACTTCCGTTGATTTTATTACGAAACGATATGACGAAATGTTAAAAACTCTAGAGAAACTAGAATCCGAAAAATTAATCAATATTAAATGTCTAAAGTCTTTAGAAAATAAGATAGAAATCATTGAGCGGAATAAGTTTGCTAGTTGTATAGAAATTCGCAACGTTCCCAAAAAGCTATCGGAGACAAAAAAAGACCTTGCGACATTAGTACAAAATGTAGGTTGTACTTTAAACTTACCTATAAATATGCCAGATATTCATGATATTTACCGAGTAAACTCAGAAAAAAATAAATCTATTATTGTAGAATTTAACAGTACGATCCTGAAGGAGGATGTGATTTCAGCAGTAAAATCATTTAATCGTAAAAGCAAAGATAGATTTAGCACGATCAATTTGAAATTAGACGGGCCACCCACAGCTGTGTACATCTCAGAAAGACTGACACAACAGGCGAAAAAAATATTTGCCGCAGCCAGAAAATTTGCCAGCTCAAACAATTATAAATTCTGTTGGTCATCCTACGGAAGAATCTACCTGCGCAAACACGAAAAAGAACCGGCCATCCGTGTCGACTCTGAAGAGGAGCTACATAATTTACAGCTAAAATGACTACAATACTTTCAATATATATTTTTAATACTTTTAAAATGTTATGCATGCTCTGCTGTTTGTTTTACGTTTATCTGTTTCTTTATGCTATTGTTGAGTGCCTTGAGATTTAAAACAGTTATATTAATTTTATATGCGCACAAAGCTGTCTATTTTACATTGAGAAAACTTAAAGTATATACTTACCCTCACACTACAAATAACTACTACAATTTCTTTCAATATATATTTTTTAGTTTATTTAATTTATTGACAAATATATATAATATGTACGTTTATACTACTTATTTTAGAAAAAAAACCACTTTTGTTCTTTCTGGGCTTTTCGAAATAATACAAAAACACCCACATGAAGAATTAATGTACAAATTAATAACTGTTCATCTTATACCACAAGTCGGCAAAGTCGCTGCATTAAAAAATTGCCGCTTTGATTTTTTAGGCTCCCAGACATTGATCTGCCCTCTTCACTTTATCAGAATAATGACAATTGAGCCCTATAGATACGGTCTTGGTAAACAATCATTTTATTATGGGGCAGGTTAGTAACTTGATAGAAGAAATAGATAACTTTCACGTGTCTGAATCATATACTAGCAAACCGGAACAAGTAAGGTCATTCATCTCTCAACCGAATCTGTATATGAAAATACTACAGCAAAATATCCGTAGTTTAAATCGCAATTTTGATGGCTTGCAACTGCTTCTACAGAGGTTAGATACAATCTGTGACTTGATAGTGTTGTCTGAGTGTTGGTTGAGCGAGGGTATGCGGATTCCCAATCTAGCAAATTACAACAATTTCTCTACAAGCCGTGGTCATAATAAGAATGATGGAGTAGTTATTTACGTCAAAAACGCTCAAAACTATCGAACCTCAGAACCACAACTTTCAGAGGCTAACTGTCTTTTGACTACTTTTAAAAACGAAACGGCTATCATAGCTATTTATAGACCGCCTAGTTTCAGAAATATAGACCCCTTCCTTCAGTCCTTGAACTCTTTATTGCAAACCTTAACACATTTTAAAAACGTAATACTCGTTGGGGACATAAATATAAATATACTCAGTCCCTGTACTGATACCTCGGCGTATCTCGACTTGATCGCTTATCATGGTCTTATGCCAGCTTCATATAGCCCAACTAGAGGAAACAGCTGCTTGGACCATGTCATTGTAAAAACCAAACTGTCGTCAAAAACTCTAAATCTGGAAAGTTCAGTTACTGACCATGAAGCTGTTTTGTTTTGCCTGAAGACCACAAACCAAAAGCAAACACGTGGTTCAAAAATAACTCGCACATTAGACCATACCTCAATAAGGAATGATTGTTCAAATATTGACTTTAAACATGTTTATAATGAGAGCGACTTGAACGTGGCAACTAGTTTATTTATTGACTCCATTAAGAATGTAATTGATAAAAATACAAAAATTACAAAGACCTCTAGAAACAGAATTAAAATAAAGCAGTGGATGACATCTGGCTTATTGCGATGTCTCAGAAATAGAGATAAGATGTCTATGCGTTTAAAAAAAGATCCAGAAAATAATACGCTAAAGCTTACATATAAGAGGTACAGGAATTATGTAGATAATCTCATCAGAAAAACAAAAAGAAGTTATGACATGGAAGAGCTTTCCAAATCTAAAAACAATACGAAAAGAATGTGGTCGTCAATCAGAAGTATTGCTAATTTAAATACCCAAAAATCAATTCCATACGAACTTCTAGACGCGGACAGTAACACAGGGCAGTCGATTGAGCGTGTAAATAACTTTTTCGCTAGTGTAGGGGAAACCCTTGCAGAGCAAATTCGTGCGAATTCTTTAATGACTACAGATCATTTAAATCACGCAATACCGACTCAGTCAAATTCTTTTGTATTTGTTGGCATTACACAAAAGGAAGTTGAACTTGCAATAATAAATTTAAAATCTAATTGCGGACCAGGATATGACTTGATTCCTTCAGTGACACTTAAAGATAGTGTAAATACTTTCTCCCCTGTACTTACAGACTTATTCGATAGATGCATAAAAAACGGCATTTTTCCAAACGCTTTGAAAAAGTCCATATTACACCCTATTCACAAAGCAGGAGACCGAAGCTCTGTTAACAACTATAGACCAATATCCATTTTGACCGCTCTATCTAAGGTATTTGAACGAATTATAAATAGCAGATTAACAAGTTATTTAGAATCTTGCAACCTCTTGTCTAACGCTCAATTTGGTTTTCGAGCGGGAAAGTCTACGGCTGACGCTATTCATGTGTTTGTGGATTTCCTGGTAAGAAAGCTGGATGAAAACAAAAAATGTTTAACCATATTTTTGGACCTAAAAAAAGCGTTTGATGTTGTCTCTATACCTTTATTAATAAATAAGCTAGAGCGTTTGGGTGTGCGAGGTAACCAGTTGGAAATTTTTAGGGACTACCTTTCAAACCGTACACAACGCGTGAAAATAGGAGATTGGGAAAGTGATGAGTTACCAATTAAATACGGAATACCGCAGGGTAGCATAACCGGACCGACTCTATTTTTATGCTTTATTAATGACCTTTGCCAGTTAAAGTTAAAAAATTGTAATATTGTCTCATACGCTGATGATACTACTTTGACATTCTTTGGCGATACATGGGATGAAACTTTCTATTTGGCTCAAAAGGGATTAGACACCGTTTTACATTGGTTGGATTGTAACTCCTTGACGCTCAATTCGGACAAAACCAAATACATTTCGTTCTCAATTAGAAACGTTGCATCGTCTGATCTCAAAAACCATAATTTATATGTACATAAAGGTAACTGTAATACACCCACACCTAAATGCGATTGCCCCCAAATCCACGCTACTAATGAAATCAAATATCTCGGAATTAATATAGATAAAAATTTAACATTTGGCCCACATATTCACAATGTATCACAGAGGGTACGAAAACTGACATATGTGTTTAAACAGCTTAGACATGTTGCAGATTGTAAGACGCTCAAAATTGTATACATAACGCTAGTTCAGTCAGTCATCTCATATTGTATTTCTACTTGGGGTGGTGCAGCAAAGACAAAACTTATTGAGCTAGAAAGAGCTCAGAGATTGATCTTGAAGGTGAGTCTATTTAAACCAAGACTCTTTCCCACAGTGTCACTATATGAAGAAGCCGAAGTATTAACAGTGCGACAGCTGTTTGTTCTCGTTTGCATTCTTCAACAACACTCAAATTTGGAATATTTGCCAAACACTGTTTTATCAAGACGTCACCAAAAGGTCTGCATCCCTGAGAGCTTTCGCACAGCCTTTCCCAAGAAGTTCATTTGCTATCGAGGCTCTAGACTTTATAATTATGCTGACAAACTTTTAAATATATACCCAAACACTAAAATTCAATGCAAACAAAAATTATTAGGGTGGCTTCAGAGTCTTAGTTATGACCAAACCGAGAATATTTTGGTGTAGGAATATACTTATATTTCAATGACGCCACACACACACACGCACACACACTCACATATACACACACACACACACACACACACACACACACACACACCTTGATTTTATAATTAATATTTTTGTATAAATGTTCGTACTTCACTGACAATTATTATTGGTAATGTACTATTGTAATTTAGCCGCGGGTGAGAGGCCTGGTGATCTAAGACACAGGCAGACTTTTGCCTAATTTAGACTCCAGCCTCCCGCATTTCACTAAATATTGTTTGTACCTAAATTGTGTCCATTGTGTATTAGTGTATGTGGAGGAAATTAAATGATTATTATTATTATTATTATTATTATTGTTATTTCAACCTTCGGGTACCAAACTAATATGACAAACATACATTTTTTCTAGACGAAGTATGGCTGCTCTTACTGCTAAAGGTTCTATTTCCACACCGGACAATGTTTTTTATTTACAGTAGGTTCTTTTGCATACTCTTAATCTGAACACTACTGTTACACAAACATGTTATTGTAACAAAAACAATTTTTAGTATTCGTACAGTATTCGACTTATTTAGTTCCAAAGTATGAGAATAGCTTTCCTACCAAATGGCAAGCTGTTGTATGTATAATATAATTGTGTGTTTAAAATTTGAAAGAATGTAAAGATAGATATAAATTGTGTATCCAACCATGACCTAAGCAGCTCCAATCTCACCTGCTAGTGATGCACCTGCCGATCAACAGACGAGGCTCTGGCGAACATAAAAGTTTCTGATAAGCAACTAAAGGCTCGCCCCCTATTACGTGGGACCAACTATAAAATTGGCGAAATGTGGCTGTTTAAAATGCCTACCCCTTTGGTGAAACAGGCGTGAATTTATGTTTGTATGTTTAAATGTGATCTCATAAATAAGACATACCCATATGATGGTCATGATGTAGGTGTGCATGATTATGCCGTCTATGGAAACTGTATAACAAAAAACAAGCTGACCCTGTGAAATATTCATAAGCATAGATAACCATGAACATAAAAAAAAACATCTTCCACATGTTGTCTGTGACATTTTCGATATGTCATGAAAAAAATTGAAAAATACCTATTAAAATCTTGATACATCTACTTAGACCTGTTAAATACCGATACATCCAATCACAAATCCTATTGTAAGCCCTAACTTATCCAACAATCATAAAATATTGTAAAGATAACTGAATTTTTACAACTTTGATCCCTAGGAGTATAAGTTTGACCTACTTTTTTCGATTCTTATTTATACCCATGATGTGTTGTTGACAGCTTGTTAACTTTACAACTCTGTAGCTTAGGGTGTCAAAACAAGCTTAAGTAGAAAATACGTTGTATCGACAGCGTTCTTAAAGGATATATATTATGAAGAGATAAAATATTACTATTATATTTTCCACGCTACTGCTAAGTGTATTAGTTATCTTTAAAATTTGATTCTCCTGATAATAGTTCATTTTATAATAAAGTACACCGTGTATAGGGATCCTACTAAGATTTGTAGAGCCCAAGCCAACCTCACCTGCAAGTGGTGCACCTGCCGAACAACGGACGAGGCTCTGGACAGAATAGTTCCCGAAAAGTGACAATAGGCTCGCCACCTATTACGTGGGACCAACAATATAATAAATTTACGATCCACTGCTGAGCCCCCCTCTTATCTCACGGGGAGCAGTAAGAGTCGACGAAGAGAAATCTTACCATATGATGGGCAGCAGCGTCATCCTGCATACTAATAGAATGCAATCTATGTAGGAGGCCATTTTTCAGCAGTGGACTATAAAAAGCTGATATGATGATGATGATGGCTGAGTCCGGCCCTAATGATCTCACGAACCAAGACTTGGTCTGAGACCCCTAATAGACTGAGATAATAAATAAATAACGAAGAGCTAGTTGTCGAGTAAGATGTATAAAAATGTCTAACTGGTTAAGCATGAAGTATTTACAGGAATCAACGGCTTTATATGCTTAGCTGCCTGAAAAAAACAAAACCATCAAAGGACTAACCGCTAAACCGCTAACTAAACGCCGCTTGACTATAATGATCGCTTCACCCTAGTCTCGCTTCACTATAAACTTGATCAGGTAAAAATAATATGCATACTTACTTACACTCTTTTTATTTGATAATAATATGAAATTCAATAGTGGTCCTAGAATAATCTGAATATTTTTAATCAAACATAGGTTCGTATTTTAGTCCACACGTGTGCCCGGCACCTATTGATTTTTTATTTGGCCGAAGCACTGGATAATGGACGCTTTTATGCAAATGCGGCATCCGCAGTGCATCATACAGCGGTGAGGTGAAACGCAAACAGCACAAAGAAAAAACCACCATCTACCGCGATAATAAAACAAAGGAACGTCGCAAAAATAGTCCACAATGGCTTTCTAGTTAATTTATACAATTCGGCTTCGGATAGGATTAGAACTTTCTGGAATAAAGTCGGTTGAAGCTTTATTTTTGGCCAAACTATTGTAAATTATACTGATGCCTTCTTTTTGTGAAATTTTATAAATAAACACACTTTACGACATCAAATCTAAAATTGTCTATCGAGACACATGTCATTTCAGTCTCCCCGTGTACACAAAACACTGTAAATAATTCAAAACGAAGCGCGGTAAAAGGTGGTCAGAAACAAAAAACCGCAGTAAAGCATAATTCACAAAAGTCAGTCCTTGGATGGGTGACAATTTGGGTCATGCTTCCCAAGGCACGCTAAGGTGTTGGTTCCGTATATCTCTCTATATAATAATATGTTAGTCGTAATGCCACTGGAAAGGCCTATTGGACAGCTTAAAATATTTTAACAGCAGAATGCTACACACCGGTCTTCGCCACTACCTGACCATCAAGTTTAAAATCTAACGGCTTTTATATCCGCACGATCAATGATCTAATTTTGAAATCTACCTCAATGTGGAATAATAAACTAAATGAACTTTAGCAAATGTTATTTATTGATGTTTTTTTTATATCGAAGCAATGTTATGTAAAATGAGATAGAGATAAAGGGTCAAAAAAAATTAGTATAGAACTAAAATAGTTGTAAGGAAAGTATTACCAATGAAAATATAGTTACTCTCCATCCTAAGCCTGGAAGAAATCGCTGTAAGCGATAAGGCCTGTATCGCTTTTCTTTTGCAATTGTTTTCTATCTATCTATAATTACTATGAAATATTAATTAATTATTATTGCGAATTATGTAGGGTTTCCTATGACTACGTTGTAGAACATTTCTTAATCTTGTTAAATACATGACAACTATATTATATAGAAACATTGAATAAAATCATTTAAGAATTTCATAACAAATGACGTTGTGAAATACCGACACTCCATAAGAATGTAGATAAAATTAAAACAAATCGTTACATCACAAAATACCATTGGCATGTGTACTGTTAATCTTACGTTCAAGTACCAGTTAAAATTAACTTTACAATTTTAAAAAATATACAGATTTTTCAGCCAATTTTAAAAGCGTTAAAATCTAAACACTTTTGAGCAACATTAAAAGTTAGATTAATCTTGTTCATTAGACCATATGGCCCCCTAACCAACGGCTCTCATTTGCCTAAATCTCAATTCCCTATTAATTCGAAGCCGCACCCACCCCTGCCCGCTTAACATCCATGTTATCTTACCTAAGTGCTATTATACATCTATCTTGTTTCAATTTATCAATGCCACTTTTTAATTCGTCCTAAGACGGCTTCACAGTGACTGACTAAACGGACTTTTATTTAAACTTATTCAAGATTTCGTTCCTTTTTTGTGTGTTATCAATAAATGCCAGTAAATAGATCCTATAGAATAATGTAAGGTAAAAATAATATAAAATTTACACGAATACACCTGTTCATTTGCATAATCTTCTCAGACTATTATCGTCCTCCTGCTTGAGCACTTACATGAACCAAGATAGGATAGGGTACTATTCCACCACGCGGACACAGTTCGGACACATATAATATTTATTCTTTTAGTAAATTTATTATCTGTATTATTAAAGTGTAGTCTCCTCTAGAGATTTCTGTCTTTTTTTCTTGTAGTATTCATCCATTGCTTGCCAGTCACTTGCACTATGACAGTTGGTCTACCTCCCTTTCTAATGCTTGGTGGTTCTCTCCTCTCTCTTTCTGCTATGTCAGAGTACGTTAACTATCTGTCAGTCAAGTCACATAGACCAGCCCAACGCCACGTTAGTCACAAAAGAAGCTGGAGGTGCTGCAGAGCGCCACCCTACGCCGCATCGTTCACGCACCACGCTACGTGAGGAATGCCACGATCGCAAGGGATTTGCACATATAGAGCATTGAAGCCTTCGTGGGTGGCCAGGCGGGACCGATGTTCGAGCGGTGGATGCCTCAAGTCACGAACACCTCCGTGTCTTGGCGCCGCTGCACGCTTGACCACCGGATGCCATGGCCTATGCCCGAAGCCTAATCCCTCGGGAGACCTAGGAAGTGACCTGACGCCATCCAGAACAAGACACCAGCTAGCTGATCGCCCCAGGGATTGATCGCAGCACCACCGGATATGAAACCCCGGAATTTACCATCGGCTAAACTAGCCACCCCAACGACGAGCCCGTATTCACGGGCGCCGCAAGAAACCGCGGCTAGGGGGCACTGCCCCGATCCCGCGCCGAAACCCCCAAAAGGGTTTCGTATGAATATACAACGAGGAAAACGTTAGTCACTTGCATCATAATTATCATTGCAGCCATATAGCTTTTTGTATACGTGATATTTGATGACTTGGTAACGATCCTATGAGTTATTTTTAAGCTATTGCATAGCTTCTATCGCGGGCCTTGAGCGTGGAGACCAAATCCAGAAATTCAGTACCTACCGAAAAAAACTAACACCCCCCCACTCCGACCGGCACAGCGTTGATACTTTTTAGTTTTTCCATCTATCGATAAATAGCAAAACCTTTAATGACTTTTTGAAGAGAAAATAAACAATAAAGAAAAAAAAACAAAGAAAAAAAACTGCATAAATAAAATAAAAAAATAATTATAATTGCATAAGTTAATAAAAAATGCTATACAATAGCTTTACCGCGGCAGTCTCCGAGTGCCACACGTCTTTTTTGATGTCGTTCTCTGTATGCTTCCTGATATAACTGTACTAGATTTGTATTTAATTTGTAAAGGTATATGCACAAGTTACTTAAGGTAGAATAATAATATAGGAATCCATAACTTTTTTGTAAAATTTTAATCGGCAATCGTAATATCTTTCGAATTCCAAAGTCCGTGTTTTCAAAATCAGAATTTTTTTAAGAGACATCTCTAAAAAATTTTACTCACCCGGTGGCTTAATATTATTTTTCTCATTCTATAGTTATACTGAATTTATTACATATTTTAGAGATAATATTAGTACAACTGCGGTTTATTTCTAGACCAACCATTTGACTTGCTGATTGGAGAGAGTTTATAGTCGTTTATCAGCGATTTTAACTTTGATGTTTTTTTCAGACAACAAAAGTATGTTATCGGGAATCCTTCAATTATTGTATAGATTTTTTATGCTATTCCATTGTAAAACTAATATAACAATCGTTGAGTAGACCACTAACCCAATCTTTTTTTATAGAAATGGCATGTACAGTCTTTTTCAACATATTGTGAATGTAGAAATCCTTATTAAGATGTGACACAAATTAACAAAAGCTGCGCCGGAATAGAGTTCCGAAACCGGGATCTAACGAAGGAATGGTTTACCATTTTTTTTGGTTTGAGTGCCAATAGTCTGCCATTCGACCAAGGAGTTCTTCAGTACATTCTCCGTCAGTAGATACTATTTGTGAGGTGGCAGTCATCTGACATGAATCCGCATCTTCCTTTTTTGCGGCTAGAAAATTTATGAACCATATTGTTAGATTCGGTCTTCTCAAAATTACACCTTTCGAAGATATACACAATAACTATTGGAATTGAATTGAATTACTATTGGAATAATGCTTAAGCTCATAAACCATTTTGAACTGAATTTTCTCTGAGCCCTTCATGTTCTTTGTCTCCACACGGTGACAGAAAGAGAGCATAATACAGTTAGAGTATCAAAGAACCTTGCGAATTAAACCATCGGACCTTGTGTAATTAAATAAGTCTCATTCTAGAAAGAATTTTACAGTTACAGCTACAATAAACAAAGTCGCTGCTCGGAATGACAAGTCAGTTCTTTTCGTTTTAGGAAAAAAAATTCAGGGGCTCGATTTAATTAGGCGGGAATTTTATACTTTACAACCCAATCGTACTCCTAGCATTTGTACGGAGTTCTCTTTTTTCGTGAAAATTAAAATTTATCCTCATTTTACGAGCATTTTGTTAATAAGCGTCTGTTGCAGTGTACTTTTTCGTTCCAAATTTTTAGTTAATATCAGTTTGAATGTAATTCGGTTTTTAATGACAAAATAAGTACAAAATATTTTCAATTGAGCAACTTCTCGTAGTCCTATCAATTTAATAAGCAAAACGATTTTTATAGTCGCCTATTAATGAATAATCCTATTATATTGTAAAAATAGGCGAAGAGCCCCCCGCTAATTGCATAGCTCTCTCTATGAAAGCTTGTAATTGGCGTGTTTGTTTGATGATAAAAACTTGTTTTGTATAATATACCGACGACTTATGTCTCCCGACGTATCCCGGGAAAAAATGTGTTGTTTTTGTGTGTCTTGGCACGAAACAATAGATAAGGTGTGCTTTTCAAGTTAATATTTTATTGATACAGCAATATATATCTCTTACTTCGTGGGATTTTCATGTATACAAGTACAGTACAAGGTAATATTTTTAAGGGCATAAGCTTACTGTGCAACTAAATGGTATTATGTTGCTTTGTTTTATTATATTATTATTATATTATTTATGCCCGGTTGTTTGTTTTATTTATAAACAAAAACTAAAAACGATATGGGCATAGCATTATTTCTTGAGGATTGAGTAATTCGATATTTTCATCAATCGGCTTCCCGCCGCCTTGACCAGATCATCGGTCCATTGCGTGGGAGCCCGTCCTCGATAACGTTTCTCGCAATCGCCATTGGAGTACCTTAACGTCCCATCGGTCGTCGGTTCTTCGAGCTATGTGCCCCGCCCATTGCCACTTCAGCCTGCAAACTGGCCTTTTTGGTGTTTGTTAAGCCTGCTAGCAGGTTCACTGTTAGCAGTTTCTACCTACCAGTTCTAATTATTATTTCAGCCTGCACTGCAGGTTACTATACTGCCAATTATATCACTCATCAGTTAAATGCCGATTGCAACAAAAAGAACAAAATTTATTAAGGGTTCTCAATAAAATAAAGGCAACAGAAGAGAAGTTGACACAAAAAATAAGTATAATAAAGTTAAGTAAATATAATAATAATAATAAGATTAAATCAGTAAAAGTACCATGGAAAAATGTTATTTGTTAATTATTTATAGTATTAATTTTATTTATAACATTGTTCCGTCTACTATGCAGTAAAATTCGTCCCGCGTGCAAAGTTGGTCGGATAACGGGTACGTATATTTACGATCCGATTGTATATCAGCACGCAAAAATAGATCTATAAAAAGCAAACAAAACCAAAAGTTACTTAGCATTATACTATTGCGATTGTTCAATAAATTACCTTAATAATCATATCTGTTATTAAATAATTATATGTAATGATTAGGGGCTACCCCCCAGCGAAATCAAATCGTTAAAATCTACTAAGCGGATTTTCATACAGTTTGACCAATTGACTTAATGATTGATCAGAAAACAGTATTCATTTTTCATATAAATTGGATTATTTTTTAGAAAAGTCATTACTGTTCTAAGCTGTAACTCTAACGCGCGGTAGCACCATTCCAACCAAGTGCCAATGTGGGCTAAGAGGTCTGATCTCTGTGCAAAAAGTGAACACCAAGTCATTTCTTTAATTAGTTGCCACAAGGTTTTTGCTTTCAGTCCACCTAAAATAGATTATATGGCCTAGACATTATTTACGTCATAACCGTATACTCAGTGTCAAAAATAATTTCCCTATGGGCACCGCATCTCATAACTAGAAAGTATCTTAAACAACTCAATTTATGATTCTACTCTGAACAAGTATACACCGCCAATTCCTATATAATTTGCCTCCGCCATGACACAATTCCAGTTATTCTAAGCTGCTTGCGAGATAATATCCTCGGGAGCCCAGAGATGCTGTTTATAATTAGTTAACGTGACAGGAGTTCAGGTATCGGCGCAGACGGGGGCGGCAGATCAACTGCCAAAACCAGAGAGAGGCAACCGCGGATACCGTAAGACATTTAATTTTCTACGTGAAAGGATAAGGAGACTTGAATTTCCCGAGCATCCTGAACCAACTCAAATTGCGTTTCGCCCCAACATAAACACAATAAGCAGAGCTCCTGGATACAGTCTCACGTATTGTTATCAACTAGGTAATCCATTTCAATCTGGAAGTTTCTGTTTCATACAAAATAGCATTTTCTTGCCTTGAGAGTGAAATAGCGTTTTATGTAGCGCTCTTTGTGAGCTATTCCCAAAGCTTTTAGGAAGTAAATTAGATATTTGTTTTAATCCGATCAGCTAGCTAGTTTTGTTAAATTAAAACTTTATAGATAGAAAGACTTTGTGTTTATTTACGTTTATTTTTTTAGGGTCTTATTGAGAAACTGCAAACACGTGATAAAAACTTATCTGAAAAGTATATTCATCATCATCGTCTTTAGACTCATTGATAATTAATTTATCTAGTTTCTTGTCTTTTACAAAGACAAAATGACATAAATAATATTGTTTATATTGTAATTTGGTAAAACCTCTAGGTTATATTATTTTCATTTTTAATAGACAGTCGTCTGCAACTTATGAATTAAATATAGTTTCCGCTTAACTTTATCACATAACAATTTTTCGCCCAAGGTTCCCCTTGCCTGGGAAATTGGTTCTGTGAAACTAAAGATTTTTTTTACTTTGTAAAATGTATCTTTTAAAATAATCCGGGGCTTAATGGTTTTTTGGGACTGTTTGAAAAGGTTACCGCGATCCCGAAAAATAGCAGTCTCAAGGTGGAATACTGTTAGTAAACTCTGACACTCCCTTTCGCTCCACCCATAGGGTGAGAAAGTCATTACACAATTATTATTATGGACAATTGCATTAAGAAGGGGTATTGTGAACTATTTACCAGCAAAAGCTTAGGTAATTCCGATTACTATTATTTGAAAGTCATCTTGCGATATTGCAAAAACTACGACTGCGTATTTTAACTCTTGAATTTGTAAACTACAGTCACTTGGTAGTTTTCAAAGCTAGTAAATGCAATAAAATCCAATACGGGGCTTTAACTTTTAAAACTTTTCAAGTGCTGAAGTAGCATTAAAAACCACTCCGTCACAGTTTTACGGACTGATAATTCCATTTTGTTTTCACTCGCTAACACTTAGAATAGATTTGTACCAACGTGGCTTTTTCTAGGTTACAAAAAAAAAACCTTTTGCCACGATACAGATTTGTAAAAAGCATAGTTCACGCATATCATGTCATGTCATGTCAGGTGGTTTCGAAGCGAAGTTAATGAGAATGA
The DNA here is from genome assembly GCA_949126915.1 of Musotima nitidalis. Lineage (NCBI taxonomy): Eukaryota > Metazoa > Arthropoda > Insecta > Lepidoptera > Crambidae > Musotima > Musotima nitidalis. The sequence goes on along the minus strand of OX421418.1, from coordinate 9,484,609 downwards.
CTTCTTGAGAACTTATCATATTAGGTCCTTACATATAAAATTGACGTTTTTGATATCGGAAATTCGGCGTTTGCCTAGGAATGTCAAACTCAAATTTTGTTTCAATTTAAAGCTTATTTATTCGTGTTCTGAAAGTAATAATTTAATTGGTATCGTGCCATTTAATTTTGTTTTGACATCGTTTTGTGCTCCATATGGAAAAATTAAAATACCGCATTATTTTTGATTTAGTTGGGAACAAATTCAATTCAGATGAGGCAGTCCAAAATGCATTTAGCAAAGGAATCAATGAACTCCTTATGAAATGGCAAAAGTGCGTAGATTATAACGTACTTTGATTGATTAGTTTAATAAAATGTTTATAAAAAAATTGCTTTCCTTTTCCATTTAAAACATCAATTCTATATGTAAGGACTTAATATTAAGTGAAATCGTGAATGATTTTCCTTTAATTACAATTTTATAGTCTTTAAAACCTTAACAGATACCCGAAAAATTGTTAGGTGGCACTTTTGTCATCGAAAATAGAAACTTTGTAACCTGACATCTCTTACACTCACATTACTAAAGACCTATGTAAAATTCCAAATTTAACCTACCCTAGAGGTTAGCTGAATTTGGAACAAAACATTCTAAATTTACAAATAATTCTCGGACTAAAGAGATAAAAGCATTCATGTCCTTTTTTCTTGTAGTTAATTAAAAATAATTACATACCATTCACCTGTGATATAGCAGTCGACTTTCGGAAGACAGAAAGCAATAGAATTTTAGTTAATGGCTTGGAAGGTTTACTGATTTATTGTTACTTGTTAATTGTTTTCTTTAAAATATTAATGATTTTATGTCAGAATCTAAAATAAATGGTAGATAAATAACCCACTCGTAAGCGTATTACCACTTTAGATATGATATAAGCCGCTTCAAGACTTTAAAAAAACGTGTTAATCTATGACAATTTATGTAGCTCACATATCGATGGTAGCAATTAACAATGCTGTAAGTGAATAGTCGTTTCTTTTAGCAATATCATAATTGATAAGTCGTTATTTTTTACTGACAACATCGTTTAAAGTAACGGCTTTTCACTTACGACATTATTAATTGCTACCGTTGAATTATCAGTGCAAAGGCTCTCGTTTTCTAATGTGTAGTGGATAAGAATCTTTTTATTCATTTCTTAAATTAACATGAAACCTGCAATGATCTATTGGATGCTCGGTTCTAGCAGGTGCTTCAGTTGTCGAAGTGGCCGAAAAGGCGGTATCATTACCAGCGCTCGCGTACACTTCAGCACGGTCTATACTGGAGCTTCGGGCCCAAAACCCAGAATGGCTCAGTTGCAACTCACAAGTACTCTGTATCTGGGTGTATAGGGACCCTATACACCCAGACCCAGACCCGGGAACAAAATTTCCTTATAATTTACTACTTATACAGGTGTATAGGGATCCTTCCAACAGCTAAAGAGACCAAGCCAACCTCACCTGAAAGTGGTGCACCTGCCGATCAACGGACGAGGCTCTGGCAAACATAACAGTGCTCGATAAGCGGCAAAAGGCTCGCCACCTATTACGTGGGACGAACCATATAATTGGCGAAGTGTGGGCGTATAATATGCCTTTGCCTACCCCTCCGGGGAAACAGGTGTAAATGTATGTATTAGGTCGGGGAAAAAGTCTTTTCGCATAACGTAGGTATATACTTATTATAAAATTTTTTTGACTGTACTATTTGTGTCTGGCTGGTTTTGGTAACATTAAAAAGGTTCCATTATAAAGAAAAGAAAAAAATAAAAAAAAGTTGTTTCCCGCTATTTTTCATTTGTTTTTCTCTCCGTAAAAATGAGTGAATCTAATGAAGAAATTCGATACATTTTAAAATTTTATTATAAAAAAGGCAAAAATGCAACTCAAGCAGTGAAAAAAAATTTGTGATGTTTATGGACCTGATGCAGTGTCAGTAAGAGTAGCACAAATTTGGTTCAAACGTTTTCAGTCCGGAAATTTTGATGTTAAAGATGCACCTCGCTCTGGTCGCCCTGTTACGAATAAAATGGACGCCATTTTTGAAAGAGTGGAGCAAGATCGGCATATTAGTAGTTACGATGTAGCTGAAGAACTGGGAATTGACCACAAAACAGTTTTGACCCATTTGAAGAAAGCTGGTTATACAAAAAAGCTCGATATTTGGGTGCCACACGAGCTCACTCAAAGAAACTTAATGAACCGTGTACTCATTTGCGATTCATTATTGAGACGTAATGAGACCGAGCCGTTTTTGAAGAGATTGATAACTGGCGATGAAAAGTGGATCACGTACGACAAGAACGTGCGAAAAAGGTCGTGGTCGAAAGTTGGCCAGGCTTCACGGACTGTGGCCAAACCTGGCCTAACACGAAATAAGGTGATGCTGTGTGTATGGTGGGATTGGAAGGGCATTGTTTATTATGAGCTTTTACCGCCCGGCAAAACCATCGATTCTGATCTTTACTGCCAGCAACTGATGAGATTAAAGGAAGCAGTCGAGAGAAAACGGCCGGAATTGATCAACAGGAAGGGTGTGGTCTTTCATCACGATAACGCTAGACCACACACATCTTTAGCCACTCAGCAAAAATTAAGAGAGTTCGACTGGGAGGTCCTAGTGCATCCACCATATAGCCCTGACCTTGCGCCTTCAGATTTTCACCTGTTTCGGTCTCTGCAGAATTCTTTAGGTTCTGTAAGGTTGACCTCAAGAGAGGACTGCCAAAACTATTTGTCCCGTTTTTTTGATCAGAAGTCCCAAAGTTTCTACAGTAATGGGATAATGTCTCTGCCCACAAAATGGCAGAAAGTTATTCAACAAAACGGTACATATATATTGTAAATAAATGTAAATAAACTTTGAAAAAAATGTCTTGACTTTTCATACAAAAATACGAAAAGACTTTTTCCCCAACCTATTATGTATGTAAGTACTCTTTAACGTCTGCCTGGTGCGAGCAAACCTGATTCTCCCTTTAGCTTATGACTCGAACTCTTTCTCTTTCAAGGCGATAGAGCTCTTCGAGGATCGATGGAAATGAGGATATGGGCAGTGGTATGGGATATGGAGTGTGCTAAGTGTAAACAGTGTTTTAGTTACGTCAATTCATTTAGCTATACGATCAGGCAGCAATTACTTAAAAGATACCAGTCAGAACTGTCTTTTGGCATTATTAGTTTCGGGAGCAACGCCGCTCCCAGATCATTGCCATAACACCAGACGGGGTACCTAGAGCGAGTGTCATCGCCTCTAATCCGTAAGTGAAACACAAAGTAACTGGCTCTTGTAGTATTCAATAGGACTAGGTAAACATACTCATGTGTCTGATGTATGTTATTCTATTGGTTCTGTAGTTATAATTTAAAGATGTTTGTTAGCTGTTGATCTTTTAAAAATAGATAAGTTTTACTTAGTTTTGGGGCCAGATGTCACTGTGAGATGACTTTCATATAAAAGTCAAAGTAAAAATAATTTATTAAAGTTTGGGTCAATAAAGCTCTTTTGAAAGTCACCTTAAAAACTAACGCACCCACTTGCTGCGGGCGGGAGCTTGATTGTAAAAGAGCAAGAACTCAATTCTTCCTTCTTTTAATTTCCTAATGCATATAAACTAAATTTCAAAACGCTTGTAAGACTATTTCAATTAAAATTTGGGCCCCTTTGGCGCAAGTAGCGCATTTCAAGTAGAAAAGGTCCACAGCCACTTGAATACGATCCTTGCCGTCGGACCTCGTTCAGGTATCGATCAAATTTTCATACAATTCCCATAAAGCTACTTTATACCCAAGTACTTACACACAGGATGAACGCCATTGACCCCAATGGTTGAAGTGGGAGGGCTTTTAAACGTCCTCATCGCCATGTCTTAGCTTGAAGTTATTGAAGAAGGCTACGTTATTGTATTGTGTTTTATCATCTACATTCTACATAAAAAACATTATAAAATAAGAAATTTCTAGAGAAAGGTCATCTCCTAAGCAAGTGTGCGGATGCATCGGCATTAAAATAAGGCATGCTAAATGAATTTATATTATAATATTTTTCAAATGAAGCACTCATTCTGATAAACACCGGACGGACACCATTAAAAATCTTTAAAAGGGTCAGCACAACGCTAGTAACCCCTTCACATTAGGTATATTTGAGTGCCCCCCAAAGTGTATAAAATAAATCATTGTTTATAAACGAACTGAAAATAGTGTAATGATCACAATAAAATATTTCTTAAATTATGATAAGTGCAATACAATTTAATTTAGATACCTAAGCTCTTTGATTGTTGCATACTAATGTGCTCTAAACAGATGCGAGCAGACATATCAGTTATTGTTTATAAGGTAATTTCAGATTAAGTAAACTGTTTTGTTTATTTTGATTAAGACATTCGCTTTTGAGTTAATATTCTGGTCACAGTTTACACATATGCATTCATACAACCACGCCTGTTTCCCCGAAGGGGAAGGTAGAGGAATATTACATACCCACATTTCGCTAAATTATATAATTGGTCCCACGTAATACCTAGGTGGCGAGCCTAGTGTCGCTTAGTTTGTCAGAGCCTCGTCCGTTGATCGACAGGTGCACCACTTGGAGGTGAGGTTGGCTTGGGCTTTTCAGATCTTAGGTAACACCCAGAGATTGGCGACTCTGGGTGCCCTTAGTACTGACTACCGGGGGGAGTAATTAAGAGGGACCTGTAGCGCCAGGATGGTCTTAGGCAGCGGGGGCAGGGGGTCCCTGCTGTCTAACTATAGACCCTCTGAGAAGTCGGCCACTCACGCTATGGTCGCACAACGGGGTAGGACGGGCGCGTTCACTGTGCCTCTCTGAGGAGGTACATACTCCCGGTTTTGTTCCGGGGGACGTTGGCCGCAGGCGAGGTGTCAGAAGCTGCAACCCAGGTACTGGCCCCCGCCTCTTTGTCAACAAGCGGCGGGTGTTGTCGGGATATTTTTAGTGGGTATTACTGCTGGCAGTCGTGTCTGCCGGTGGTGAGTCCCACACCCCCTTTTGGTCCCCCTTTGGCCGGAAGGCAGTGCGTAAATGCATTTTTTGTACCTATGTAAAAAAGAAAAAAGGGCTTTTCGGATCTTGATAAGATCCTTATGCTACAGTTTACACATAGTGATAATTCACAACTCCGTCCGTTCTAAACTGGAAGTTCCAGTGTAGAACCCACTTTCGGATACCAGTGACTTCGCGACGCTGTATATTTTATTTTATTATATCGCACTAAGTATTAAAAGTGGGTAGGTATTTATAAAAGTATATTTAATATTGAAGTGCATATCCATTGATTCGTACCCGTATCAACATACAAACTCGACTTAGTTTGGGAATAGATTCACGAGGATAGATTTACTTGGGGATTGGAGATTGGTACTATAATATAATGTTATTTATCCTGTCATATTTCAAATGAAACATGCAACAATATTATGTCAGAATCAAGTAAAATTAATGGCACCTTAATTGCTTTTATGGTCGACTGTAGGATACTTGACACTGGCTTACAATACTCTATTCAACCAACGCTTGTAAAACAAACTGTGAAACATAAATTCTACGCTGCATCATTGTAGGCGTCAGCATTTGGTGCCATTTCACACAATTTCACCTGACGAGGGACATGGCTCGACTCTCCCTTTGTTTTACTTACTCACTGCCATTTGTGTGCAAGCGACATCTATTTTCTATAAACAATATTCCATGCTCAGTAATAATGGCATATCTGCATCCTGGTAACAATTAAGTTTATTTTGAAGAATTACCTAGTGACGAAATAAGCGAAGTATGCACGTTACCAGTTAAATAATCTCACATTGCCAGTAATTTCGCCAGCTACAGAACCCACCAAGGCAGAACATGGTATAACGTTCTACTATTTTGAAGAATATAACTAACTGCAATTCCACTTCATAATAGTAATCAGAAGTAGCTGTTCATTTTAGTACTTCGTCTCTCTAACTAGTTGTAAAACTACGATTTTTATAAAGCTAAAGTATTATAAACTGTGCCGTGTTTTACCGGCCTAGAATAGTGCCCCCCTCATGGGAATTCGTAAGAGCTGATGAAAAGAAATCCTACCGGATGATGGGTAGCAGCGTCATTCAGGGCTATATCTGCGATCACCAACCCGCCGCCGCCCAGAGTGTTGATTATAGGCAAATATCCCCAAATGGAATGTTATCTATTGGGTAGGCTAATGTTCAGCAGTGGACTTGATAAGGCTAATTTTGTATTAAACTGCGCAGTTAGTTCTTAGTTCCACTGTTTTTAACATATGACGCCTAAGTCGATTATTACGGCATGTTAAACTCATTAATAGAGAAATACTTTTATAATATTTATATAAAGAACTCGTCGTCATCATCATCTACACCACATGATCTTTCGAGTGATATAGATATAATGTATGGTATATACATACATAATATCACGCCTGTTTCCCCGAAGGGGCAGGCAAAGGCATAATATACGCCCACACTTCGTCATTTATATTGTCGATCCCACGTATCAGGTGGCAAGCCTATTGCCGCTTTCCGGGCACTTTTATGTTCGCCAGAGCCTCGTCCGTTGATCGGCAGGTGCACCACTTGCAGGTGTAGTTGGCTTAGGCTCCTCAGATCTTGGTAGGAGGCCTAATATTTGCAATCTCGCATTATGTCGATAATTTCAGTTTGCCTCCTCCACATATCGGATTCAATACACAATGTATGGTGCATCTTGAATAACTGAATATAAGCCTCCCCGAAATGTGACACGAACGCAACTTTTATTAACACATGGGACCACCATGTGGGAGGACTGCCCACGCTTTGTAGTCCGACACTTGATGGCCATTAAATATACTTTCCTGTCTAACTGCTATCAGTACTGTCTAAAGACGTGTCTCGCCCACTGCCACTTCAATTGAAATCTTGCGAGATTGCAATTGATTGATACTATGTCGACAATTTTAGTTTGCCTCCTCCACATATCGGATTCAATTAAGCAGGTCAATTCTTTGCATAGCTTTCGTCATTGCTCGTCAGGCGATCTTGAACTTCCTAAATTTATTATATCATAATTTCAGCCATTTAAAGTAGATAAACATAGGCTTCCCTAATAGTTTTCCACGCTGATGAATCTTGTGCCTCTTACCTGCTTGTCACCTAACCATTAGCAAGCCGGTAAAAGATTTAACTGATTATATGATTTAGCTTATATAATAAAAAAGACTCTTAATTTTTTTACTTAATGAAAACATTAGTTATTTTTACCAAACCAAATTACGACATACGACTTATTATTTTTTAATAATTATTAGTAGCGAGTCCGAACTAAAGTACCGCCACTGAAACCACAATCAGAACCTCGGGAAAACCTTACAGACCCACTGTACTATGGGCGATTCAAAGACGAGATTTTATTTTGTATTAATTTAAAACTTTTTCTTTATAATTGGAACCTAAAGTTATAACATATAAAGACCAATATTCATGCTTAAATTAATACCACACTGTTATTTGTAATATGTGTTGTCTGTAATGTTTAAAAACAAAAAGCAAATAAACCAAGCCGCGAGCTTTATTGTTCAGCGTAAGTCTGTTAAATTTATTTAAACTTTCATACCTAATCAAACATTTCTCCGTTTCATGAAGTTACTTTACAAAAGCTACTCGAATAAAATTCAGTACAATGTTCATTTTCTGTAATATCCGGAGATTGTTGGCAAATAAAATAACATGAATCTAAGCAGTAGGTCGTGACAAAAGCTTAAGGTTATTCCTATGTTCGTTTTATGCGATTTACAAGTCTTCGAATGTATATAACACGCTTCGCCGCATAGAGCTCTGAGCTGCTTGCATTCTATTGAATATTAAACATTTTGAGCTGCAAAAGCGTCATTGAGTACAAATTCAATGGACCTTTCTGTGCGTCTTTTACAATATTAAAGTTTGCTAACGCTTTGATTTACAACTATAAAAGGGCCATTTTCTTCTTTTAAATTATTTTCGTCTTTATTTGTAGAGGAACTTTTAAAGGTTGCCTGGAAGAAATCGCTGTAAGCGATAAGGCCGCCAATTGTATCCCTTTTCTTATGCAATTGTTTTCTTGTTTTATTTTAATTTGGTGTACAATAAAGAATTTTCTATCTATCTATCTATGAAACGTAAAATATCAACAGTAGGTCTGATGAAATATAATTAACCGTTCAAACCTTCTTCCATATCTTTGTTCGTTATATAGTTGTAATTAACCGTGTAAACCTATTTCCATGACTATACTTAAGCGACTAAAGGATGGGTTTCAGACCTTGCTTGTAATTAAATGAATTAAATAAAAAAAAATCCCCATTCATTGAAGCACTAGATAAGCTGATTCTACAGCCCGAAGGTAACGGCAGAAAGATTCCTTTGAAACTTACCGCGCATATAGTTAAGGAAGAAAAGATGTAAAGATGAACACCCAGCTAACGTAAGCAGTGTTATGGTAAAATCAGGCCTTCAATTCGTCAATTGGAAATAAAAAAGGCTTTGCGAATATATAAATTTAACCTTGGGTATCAGAAAAGTTTGTTACGAAGATGCCAGATATTCTACCAGCAAATAGTTGAGGCTACGAGTGCTTTATCCAGATCAATTACAGAGATTAGTTTCTGACTTAGAAACTAATGTCTCACGATGACGAGAGACGAGATGAAATATCGTGTGACCATGAACGGGCAACTTACCATCACATAAAACTCTCATTTGTCTTTTCTTGCAAAAAATGGGTCACTTAAGAATGAGCATTGTGAATTAATCTCGTCATTAAACAACCTTCTGCTTCCAATTTTTGTTCAAACATTGAATATTCATTATGTACCATTAACTAACCTTCAATGTTCAAAGCAAATTACCATAAGGTGTTCAAAGTAAAATCAACAAAAGTTTTCACGCTTTGTTTCAGAGCGGGTCGAATGAGGCTGGACATAATCCTATGTTCGATTATTGACTATTTTACTATATAAAGATTTTCGGAGGATTTTACTGGACAGTTTGACATAATGACGCTGTTTGAAGTAAGACTTGTATTTGTGTTGATGGTTATAATTGGGTTGGTGGCAAGTCAGAACAATAGTACCACCACAACAGAAGCCACAACAACTACCACGGCACAGCCTAATAAGCCCACTGGAGTAAGTGAATGTTAAAGAAATAAATGTTACTTTACGACGAAAATAGTTCCACCTAATATTAATATTTGCAAAACGAGGTTCTAAACATTCTTAACCGATTTAGAATTATAATTATTATTACAATAAAGCATGCCAAAAATTAAAACAGTGCTTTCAGAATTGTGTATGGAATTTTTGCAAAACATTCAAAATATTCACATTGTTGACTTTTCACAAGTTAAAACCATATATCTACAATTCTTGTCTGTTAAATAATTGCACAGAACTTCTGATTTAAAATACTGTTCCATTTATAGCACATTCCTCTTTCATGATTTATATTTTTATATTATATTTAATATTAAGATATTGATCAACTTTGTCTACAATAACACATTACCTTATTTGTTTCAGATTTTACATACTATTGAGACATTCTTTTCCGCCATACCTGTAGGCATTGCTACTGCCTGCGAAACTGTAAGTTTTACAGCTACATATATCTTTTTCTGATTTTTTATAGGTCTTGTACAGTAGAGCTCTATTATAAACTAATTTAAAAACAACCTAGATACTATATTAAATAAGTGAAGGGGGTCAAGTCATACACCACACCCCACATTACACACAAAGTATCTACAATAATTGATACATATATACACGCCTGTTTCCCCAAAGGGTTAGGCTGAGGTATAATATGCCTCAGCCCACACTTCGCTAATAATATAGTTAGTCCCACGTTACAGGTAGGTAACTGCGTTTGGGAAACTACGCAAAATCTTCTCGTCCAAAATACCTCAGTGTCTCAAGACGGATGTCTTTGACCAGTGTGTGTTGCCGCGATGACATATGGGACTGAGACGTGGTGCCTGACTATGGGCCCCATAAGAAAGCTCAAAGTTACTCAGCGTGCAATGGAGAGAGCTATGCTCGGAGTGTCCCTACGTGATCGAATCAGAAATGAGGAAATCCGCAGGAGAACTAGAGTGACCGACATAGCGAAGCGCGTTTGCAAGCTGAAATGGCAGTGGGCGGGGCACATAGCTCGAAGAACCGACGACCGATGGGGCGTTAAGGTTTTTGAATGGCGACCACGAATCAGCAAGCATAGTAGAGGGCGGCCCCCCACGCGATGAACCGATGATCTGGTCAGGGCGGCGGGGAACTGGTGTATGCAGGCGGCAAAGGATCAATCTACGTTTTGCAAGCAATTGCGGAGGTCAATGTTCAGCAGTGGACTTCAGATGGCTGAAATGATGAATAGGTAGCGAGCATATTGCCGCTTTCCGGGCACTGTTATGTTCGCCAGAGCCTCCAGAGAGTTGATCGGCAGGTGCACCACATGCAGGTGAGGTTGGCTTGGGCTCCTTAGATCTTGGTAGGATCCCTATACACCCAAAAATCCTTTGAAAATGGAATAATAATTTATCATTGGCATTTACTGGAGCTACAAATTAATTATATCGGATTAGAAATATTTCACTGGCCATAAAGAAATATTTATTTAATACACGCACGAACGGAAATTTAATTAGTAAGCAATTTTTTTTAAAGCTTATTAACTCTTTTTAGGAGAACGTTAAACGTAATAGATATTATATTATTTTACAGGGAGCGAAAGCAGTGGAAGACTTCTTTAAAAGTCCGTGGTGGTGATAAAGAAATGATAACATACGAAACAGACTTATTGGCTTTTAGTTATGATATTTTATAATAAAGCAATGGCTTGAATGATGTGTTTTTTACATTCTCAAAACTTTTTAACACCTAATTATATCCCCATTCCTCTATGCTATTCATTCTTGCGTATAATTTCAGAAAACCTTAAAATTTTTCAACAGTCTAAGCAAGAGAAAAGTTTTTATGAAACTCAAAGTAGGTACTTGTACTATTTTGTTCTAAAAAGCTGTCATGGATAATGATAATGCTAAACGGAATCATTCTTAGACATAAAAGTATCAGGGTTGTCTGATATAGACCTGCTCATTACATCTCTTATGATCTATCCGAGTGGGTATCAAAGTTATTCCGTTCTGTGTAAAGCTTTCACGTTGGTATATTATTAAGATTGAGATATTAGAAATTAGATATTAGAAAAAAATGTAAGATAAGCCTTGGTAGAAAATTAAATGAAAATGGTGCCGTGTAGTACCCGCCTAGAATAGTGCCAACCTCTCTCATCCCATGGGGAGCCGTAAGAGTCGACGAAGAGAAATAGTTCCAGATGATAGGTAGCAGCGTCTTCCTGGGTAGTGGCTTGAACTGCGATCACTAACCCGCCTGTTGATCTAGCATGTTGATTATGGACAAATACCCCCATTAGAATGTAATCTAGAGGGAAAGCTAATGATATTGCAGTGGATTTTATATAATAATAATAATAAATATTCTCTTACAATCACACCAATTCTTTAGTTCCAAGATAAGTATCACTAAGAACTTGTGTTATGGATACTAAAGAACGGATAAACATACTTAAATACTTTTTTTTTTTTAAATACATACTTAATATACATAGGAAAACACCCAGACCAGAACAAATATTCATGTTCATGCACACAAAGATTTGTCCTGTGTGGGAATCGAACCCACGACCTCTGGAGTGAAGTGCAGGTATACTGACCTCCACGCCAAATCGGTCGTCGTTATATGGCTGATAAGATGATAAAAAAACATTTCTTTATTACAGTAGGTAATTATCTACGATGAATTAGCTGTAAGACGTTTTAACGTCTATAGACGCTCTATAGAGTGTGGCTCTGTAGACTATATAAAATACACTCTGTAAAAATGGTATAAAGTCATCACCTCAGCCCTTCATCATCATAGTCCCACTACTACCTCCTCGGGCCACCTTACACATAAGCCTGAGGGGTTCAGGTCATACCCCGCACCCCACATAACACACAAAGTATCAACAATAATTGATTGGATGTTAAGCTGTAAAATTTTTGGTTAGACCAGTGGGTATTATTTCTGTCTCTGGTATTCAGATTAGACATTTTAAAGTTTGCTTTCAAAGTACTTTCGCTTAAATCTTATGACAATTATTTTTTAAAGTTATTGATAGTATGTTAATTTTTGTTTATGTTTACATGCAGCGAATGTTGTGTATCTGTTAAAGACATAAATTAAAAGAAAAAAATATGTATATTGTTGATGTGATAAGGGTTTATTAAATAAATAAATGAATGAACATAGACTTTATCTGTGACATACGACACAAGGACGGACCTTTTCTTTTGTCGTGTGCCCGAATTTTTTGGGTTACCCGTTACTCCTGCCATCTGTCTTCGGCCCGCCAATGTCTGCAGCCAGAGACCACCATCAACGCTTAAACCCTACCAGCAACATATACCTTAGCTCTTATTTTTTTTAATAGAAACTTATCTAAAGACTCTCTCCCTCTGCGGGTGGAGCGGAAGGGTGTGTCCGACTTCTTAGCCCTCAACCTTATTTTTTTTGTTTTACGTCGGTAACAAAATCGGGTGAGGAACTCAATACCAGCTGACGCGACTGCCAGCAGTAATACCCAGTAAATATCATCCGATAACGCTCGCTGCTTTTTGAGAAAGAGGCGGGGGCTAGATTGCAGCGTCTGACACCCCGCCTGCGGCCAACGTCCCCCGGACCAAAACCGGGAGGAACCTCCTCAGAGAGGTGCAGTGGACGCGCCCCTCCTACCTGCTTGTGCGACCATAGCGTGTGTTGTCGACTTCCCTGTCCATGGCCTACGCCCTACCGGGAGATACTCAGTCACCCACCACGCCAAGGTAGAGACTTGTCCGGGGGAGTAGGTCAGCTCTTACCCTAACCTAATTCTCCTTATTAGTAAAACTGATCGAGTGTGAACTCACAACCCTGAACTAGGAATAAACTTTGTTAACATACCACAGGCGTTTTAATTTTCGTTTTTCTTCGTACTTTCTCTAGTTCGAAGGATTTAGGTTCACCAGGGCGTATTTCCGGAGTCAGGTAAGTGAAGTCCTGCTTATGGAGATTTTCCACCCACCTAACAGGGCTTCTTACTTGTCTTAACGAGTACCGTATGCCATTGACCGCCGATTAAAGCACTGTGTTCAAAAATAAATGAACACAAACAGTCACCCATCCAAGGACTGGCCTCTGTGAATTCTGATTTAATTATCAACTATCACCTAGTTTCGCGGAATCTGAAGGCTAGGTACCTCGTATAGCGATATCTTATATATTCACCTATTATTAAAGACGATGGCTACAATCAATCAGTGCAAGATCTTATCATGTAGTTCAGTTTGGTTTTATTGGAACTTGTTTAATTATTTAAGATTTGTGGTGGTATTAAATTTATAGCTCTATCTATGGCATATTTCAAACTACCCGTGACAACGGAAATATTTATCACTATAAACAATGTGTAAAGAGTAAGTATAAAAAAAGTAGATACTTCCAAATAAAAAAAGGTAGATAGTTCTAATTCGGAAACAGAACTTTTAATCAAAGATGCTAAGGGCATTATACCGTAAATCGTAAGTAAAGGGAAGGTACAGGTAAGTCACACTAAGACTCTCTGAACACAACATGTTATACGACAGGAATGCATTATGTGTAGAAATAAAATATATAACATGCAAAACGATATAATTTAAGTCTTAGTTCCGTTACAAAATTTTGGGAATAATTTTAAGCTTTAGTTGATTTAAATTGAAGTATTTTACTTGTCGTTACGTTGACGAACTCCAACCATGATACATTGATTGATTTCGCTCTTACATACATACATACAATCACGCCTGTTTCCTGGCAGGGGTAGGGGGGTAGAGGGCAAGGGGTAGGCAAAGGCTTAATAAACGCCCACACTTCGCCAATTGTGTTATTGGTCCCACGTAATAGGTGGCGAGCCTATTGCCGCTTACCGGGCACTTCTATGTTTGTCAGAGCCTCGTCTGTTAATCGCCACTTGCAGGTGATATTGGCTTGGGCTCCAAAGATGATGGTAGGATCCCCGTACACCCCTATATTTCGCTCTTAGTACATGATTAAATATTTTTGCATACCAGAGTTAAGTCTTGAGATATTGAATGTCATAAATTTATAATGTAATACTTTCTAAACAAATAAAATGAATTAGATTTCACAGCAGTTCTTAATTTGATTTAAGCTAAATTTGATTTTAAATGTCATTGCATTTCAGAAAATTTGTTAGAAGTTAAGAGGGACAGACCGATGTTTTACACACAAATCATGGTAAGTGACCGTGCGAGACACACTAAGGTCCATTGCTATCTACAAAATTGTAAATTATCTCATTTTATACTCGGTTTCAAGGATTATTATTTAATTTAAAACAAATATTCCAAACTCGGCTATGGCCACATCTCACAATGTACCCTTCACTCTTCCAAAGCAAACAATAGACAAGATGGATCTTCAAAACTCAATTAGCATTTCATTTCATTTCATGTTTACGTACCCACTCTTACGCTCTTGAACCAATTATTTATGGTCGACCAACTGTCTATATTAAGTGTAATAGAAGAATTCGTTACAGCAGTAAATAGGTAAAAATGCTTCGTGTCGGATGGCACTTGTTTGTTCTAATAGTTTTGGTGTTTCTAAATCTTCCAATTTTAGTATATGCTAATAATAATACGGCCACCCCCCCGTCCCAAACAAAACCAATAAGCGTAAGTTTCTTCGCACTTTTTTTTTATAATTAGTAATTGACGTTTTCAAATTATTAAAATGTGTGCTACGATAAAATTCATTCCGACTGCAGTGAAAACCTTCACTAACGTTTTGCCGAATTTTAAATGCAACTATTTAAATTTCGTTAGAATAATAATTATAGCTTAGGTACATTTTAAAATTACATAAACTTTTTTGATCAATTTCATGGACCACAATACTTTAGTTGATAATTTTATTGCCCTTGAGTTGTAATTTAAAGGGTTAATAAAAATAAATAATGTCGAACCTAATCTATGATTCACTTTACAGAAACTTATAGTTATGACACTTCTTACTTAGTATGTTACTTAATTTTACGAAAAATTTGATGAGGCTAATAACTTGTAATGTCGTGCGTTGTTAGTAAATAATTGACAATAATTAAAATGTCTGTCATGACCGTATATCATTATGGCAAATGAAAAGAGTCCAGATAATATTATTCAGTAAACGGGAAAAAACTTTAGGATGTCTCTATTATGAAATCAACTGTAACTAACAAATACGTAAATGCTACAATAAATCTATGACGTAAAAACCGAAAAATAAAACATCCCGAGTCACTTGCCTGGATATAATATGTTCTCTTTGCAATTAGAGTGCACGATGAGAAGCGGGCGGAAGGCCAATGGGAATGAGCCGTTAATCCCGGCTGTTATGAATATCTATGGCAGTCATTATTAGAAAGTCAGTGCCTTTTAACATCGTGACAGCTGGCTTCACCATAGAATGATGTTTCCCTCTGGGTTGCGGAGGTCAGATGGCAGTCGCTCCATGTAATAACTGTAATTCAGTCTAAATCTGGTTAGACCAGTGGGCAGACCCTGGCCCGAAGCTTAAGTTTAGGAAATTTTTAATGCTAAGATTTGATGATAATCATTTGCAAAAAAGTGTGCATAGTACAGGATAGTGGGCAGGATAGTTTAAGGTTGACTTTCATTAAATATTTAATTAACTGAACTTAAATACATTTTTTGCAAATAAATATTTAGTACGTGGTTGCCAAAATAATTGTAGTTTTCTTTTATCCTGCATTGTGACTTGAAAAGGCAATTAATTTTTTTTTACTGGAAATCAATTGAGTGGCTTTGCTTTACATCCTAAAACGCAATGCTGAAAGTTATTTTTGTTATTGATCTTTTACTTATATTAAACAAATTATTTCAGGCAGTTTCCAGTTTTGTCAAAATGTTTATTGACATTCCAATGGGAATAGTAGAAGCTCTCAAAGACGTAAGTTTAAATTGTTTTGTACTTTTCTTAGCTTAAGGCATAAAGCTACTGAATTTAAGAGAGTCAGATACAACGAATATCAGAGTACTTCTCAAGTCACCGTGGCCTATGTCAGCGTGCATCGGAAGAAATGTTTGTGTAGAAAGTCGAATGAATAGTCGATGTAACGAAAGTATCCGACACGCAAAATTTTTCTAAATTTTAACTAAGCAAAGACACAGGTATACGCATTCACCGCAAAGTCTTTTGGCTCTGATTAGAACAGTTTCGCATGTATCCGCCACAACAGGTTTCCCATAAGTATATAAACTATTTTGAAAGTCACTTCAGGTAACTTTATACTTTGTTTTTTAATAAAATTATTTTTGTTTATTTCAGGGAGCAAACGCAATCGAGACCATGGTAGTAGCATTCATGCGTGGTGTATTTTAAATCTAAATTTAAGTTAAGCAAAAAGGTTCTCTATATTAATAAAATTCATTTTATACTTTATAATATCAATTTTTATTTTTATTACATTTTCTGATAGTATTCAATACAACAAAATGAATTTTCAAGGTACGCACCAACACAAAACACATTAACTAACACCGAATGCTAGTGTATTATTAAATGCCATATCGTTTCTCAGTGGATATCGAGTTCAATCCACAAACTGCAAAAGGAAGACCGTAGCACAAGCGCTTTAAGCTTAACCGTTTTTATTATTTACGCAAAATAAAAGTCTTTACTCATATCGTAACATGAATAAGCAAAATAAAAAAAGGATATTGAGATGATATTTTTTTGACACAGACTGATTATATTATAATCGTTATATACTTTAGCAAACACACCTTATAAAAAAATATATTTGCTATGATTGCTTATATATTTTTTATGCGTATCTGTCTAAACTTTTTCGTTTTTTTGTAAAAATATTAACAAAAAAAAAATTATTATCAAAATCCTTTTCTCGTAAAACGTTATTGATCTGTATGATAATAACTTTTTTTTATTCTTAATTAATAATTTGGTACAATAGTTTTATAAAAATGTGGATATTCGCTACATATGCTTAAGATTCACTTTATAATCTTTCGTGTAATTTAAAAAAATATATAACCTCTATTTCAAAAATAATTTAATATAGTAAAAAAGATATAATCACTTTGAAAAATTAATGGAATTCACTAGGTAGGTACTTCAGAATAAATTAAACTTTTTTTAAACATTCAAAAAATAAAAAAATACAATCATTTATAACTCTCTGCCTTGCGACACTACGGCCTCTTAGTATATTAGTTGAAACGCTTTCTTTAAAGGAGGAGGCCTCGTTTAAAAACCCTGCTTCGAGTCTGATCGGTGGTAGTTGGTAGACCTTTTTCTCTGTACCATAGGTTATTGACCACACCAATAATTAACTTATAAGGCCTACATTTAAGTTCAGTATACTCTCAGTTGAGACTATAACCCACAGGAGCCCAAATTATGGCAAAACATCAAAAGTACATACGGAGTTACCCTCAATATCTCTCTCTGCTTATCATCAATAGGGTTAGATGTAATCACGGTAATCATCAATAACATAAAATTCTAGATGCAAATCCTGGTAGCTGTTTGAAAAATAAGTCATAAATATGATATGATTAAAATAAATTTAATTTTTAATTTTAACCATTAACTATCAAAATTAAAATTTAATAAAATTTAACAACACAATCATTTCAATTTCAACATGAAACGGAATGATAAGACAACATAATTAATTCACATAAGTAAGACTAACCAATAAAATTATTAAATATTAATATGGTGGGGTTCTATTGATAAAAGATCTAATTTTATCCATGTAGGTACTAATCAGTTTTATTCTTTATAAAACATTATTTATTTCCTATCATAAATATCACATCGTCAACACAATATTTCATGTGTGCCTTCATTAGCAAACCTCTTTCATAATACCCACAAAAATGCCTTTCATTTACATAATAATTATGTTCATATAAGTATTTTTTATAAATAAGTAAATAATATTTTTAATTTAAATAATAGGAAAAATAGATTTGAAGAGATAGTTAAGATAAAAAATATATTACTGAGTTCAATTTTATATTAAATACTAACGACACAGATACACAATGATAGTCTCTATTTAAAGTACGTTACATAATAATTAGAGTACTAACATTGAAAATAACATTCAGTTCTACAAACATAATTAGTACACATAAACAAATAAGCTTAATTGTAACTTTACTAACTGAGTGGATATTATTTAAGAATAACATTATTATTTTAAAACACTAAATCGCAACGTTTGTGCGTTTTGACAAGAGATCAGGGTAATATTCAAGATAAATGGATACCTACTCTTAGGTATTTTATTTTAGTCTATTTTGGTATTAATTGTACTTAAATTTTGCTTGGGACATATTATATTTGTGTTTGATATTACTAATAATAATGTTAGTATTGCCAGTTTTCGAAAAGACAATTATCATTAATCTATGTGTTTAAAATGTATGTAGAAATAAAAACGAAAAGATTAAACAAAAAACTACTTGAATAATGTAGTTGAAATTTGATAGAAAAAAAGGTTTGATGGAAGATGTCACATATACATATAAAGAAATAAAAAGTGAGGTAAACGGTGTATATGAAATTAAAACCATTTGTGAAGAATTAAAGATATAATTGCAGTATAGCCTCGTCGCCTAGTTGTGGATTAATTTAAATTTGTCAGATCGTGGTCTACTTAAGAAACACAAAACAAGAGAATTAAAAATAATTAATTACTTTAAATAGTAATATAAAAAGGTGATTAATGATAAATGTCCTTTTGTAAACTAGTCTGCACGGGCTTATAAAACTACTTGACTAGACCGTTTGGTACATTAATATAATTACTAATATCCTGCGGTTTTTTTTCAATGTTCATATCTAAAGATATATATGTGGGATTTGTCACGGTGTTCACGTTGTTTTGAATATTTTTTAGGTTATTCTGGTTTGCCAGAAATACGTCGTCTCCTTCCTCCACTATTCTAGGGCACATGTTAAGATAAGGTGAATGACCTCCTTCGTGGTCAGATTCAGAGCCGCTTCTGGCTGGCAAGTTATTAAGGGTTAACATGGGCGTTAATTCGGAACCCCCGCGACCGTCTGATGCTCGTGAATGAGATTTCCTGGGTTCGAAATCAAATTTAGTCGATGGATTTCGCGGGCTGAATATCGATGGGTTCACTGGAGTCATTTGAAGGTAGCCTTCCTCATCTGTAAGTTAATATTAAACGGTTAAAGAATTTTTTTTTAGCTACGGAAAATAATATGAAAGATTTTATATTTATTTTTTAAAGTGATTGGATTTTCAATTATCGTCGCAGCCTAGTAGGCTAAGTATTTAACTAGGAGTCCCTTCTCTAGGCTTTCTCTATATTACTAAGTACAGCCCCACAAGTGGATGACCTGCCGCTTGTGGTAATTGGCGGCAAAATATTTGTGATGACCTTTTGCAAGAATATTTCAGGTCACCTTATACGACTTTCAACTGCTACTACAATATGCAATGTAGGCCGCACCCATTGCTAGAACTGAAGTGCTAGGTATAAAATTCCACAAAAGCGGTCATCAATCCAAGGAGACTCCTCAATTTTGTGATCATTTTCAGCCATCATATCCATACATAAAAGCATGTTAAATTAAAACTATGATCAATCTTAGTTAGAAAAGCATAATTATAATAAACTCCTTCGTTATCTGTATGTAATTTATATGTGAAAAAGAAAATCACTATTAAAATATCACAATAACCACGTAACAGATTAATTTATTCACAATTTGTAATTAAAAAAAAGTACTTTGCATTACCACATGCGTTTGAGTAGAAAATGCAGTGCATTAAAATATGCAATTGAATTTATGAATACACAACACACACAAATTTAAGGATTTGACAGCTAAGTCAAAAATATAATTAAACGAAATGACCACATTAAACAGATAAGAGAGAAGATTAGGTTAAAGACAGAAATATTTAACTATATAATTTGTTAGGGTTACCAAAAATAAGCTTAACAATTAAAACACAGCCTAAAACATGTTTTATAAATTACCAACTAAACGTTGACTAGATAGACGTGGTTGCCATTTCGTCTGGTAAAAGAAATTATAAAATTATATTTATTATACATACACAACAAAATCTTGCTATACCTACCTTCTTTTATTTCAGCTGCATGCATAGAACAGAGAATATATATGAAACAACTTAATATTTTAAACCATGGTTTTAATATTAAGATGACGAATGCCTAGCTCCTGTATTCAAAAATAGATTAACTTATAAGATAAACCCCACGAGCCCTAGGTATTTATTAGACAGGTTGAATATAAGTAATAAGCATAAATTATATAAAAATATATATAATATTGATCAAAACTTCCTACCGCCAGCCACAAAAATATGCAAATGGACAAGTGTTTACCATTCGGTTGTAATATAAAGTACACACGAACTGATAAGTAAAAGAAAGATTAACTGATCGGTTTGTTTGTTACTTTATTATCTGTATGTAATTTATATCTTAAAAATGAAATTATTCGTAGGTAAAGAAAATCACTATTAAAATATTACAATAACCACGTAACAGATTAATTTATCCATAATTTATAATTAAAATAAAATACTTTGCATTACCACATGCGTTTGTGTAAAAATTGTAGTGCATTAAAATATACAATTGAATTTTTGAATACACAACACACACAAATTTAAGGACTTGACAGCTAAGTCAAAAATATAATAAAACGAAATGACCACATCAAACATATAAGAGAGAAGATTAGGTTAAAGACAGAAATATTTAACTATATAATTTGTTAGGGTTACCAAAAATAAGCTTAACAATTAAAACACAGCCTAAAACATGTTTTATAAATTACCAACTAAACGTTGACTAGACAGACGTGGTTGCTATTTCGTCTGGTAAAAGAAATTATAAAATTATATTTATTATACATACACAACAAAATCTTGCTAACCTACCTTCTTTTATTTCAGCTGCATGCATAGAACAGAGAATATATATAAAACAAACTTAATATATTAAACCATGGTTTTAATATTAAGATGACGAATGCCTAGCTCGTGTGTTCAAAAACAGATTAACTTATAAGATAAACCCCACGAGCTATTAGACAGGTTGAATATAAGTAATAAGCATTATGTTATATTTTTTTAAATATATAATATTGATAAAACTTTCTACCGCCAGCCACAAAATTAGACAAATGGACAAGCGTTTCCCATTCGGTTGTACTATAAAGTAAACATGAACTGAAAAGTATAAGGGAGACTAACTGATCGGTTTGCCAGTAGTTTGTCTGTTTATCTCTTTTGCCACCTCAGAACCGTTTTCTACTAAGGCGGATACGAGACAGCCCTCCTTGGGATGGCCCTCATGATTCTTTTGTTTTTTTAAGTATCTATGAATTGAAAGCGGATTGACGAGCCAGATTACATCCGTCTGTTTGCTTTTGCGGCCTGACGGCATTATATTTAAACGTAGTAAATATATTCGAAATTCTCACAAAGAGCCATTCAATCTCAAAATAAGCATTACTTGAACTACAAATTAAAATTCTAACTACTTATTTATAATAATAAATATCACATACATAAATAATTATTAACATATTTAATTAAAATACGAAGTTGGTAAAGTCTATAATGTTCATTGAAAATCTTAAAACCAAGACAAATTGTAAATTATGCGCACTAATTTGTACAGCGTAGGTATCGAACCTCCGAATAAAAGAGTAAATCACCGTTATTAGAATTTACTGCTGAAGATCTTAAACAATTTTCCACGTCGAGCGATCATGAGTCCGACTACCCGCCGTGAATATAAAAAAACGTAACACAAAAATAATAAAATACTTACCAACTGGAACCTGTGTAGGTGTGGGTGGGAAGAAGCTCCTGACATCGTTCATGTAGTGGTGAGGGCTTGGTGTGACAAGGTTGTTGTAGTCAGGCGCACACATCATATCTAGGTAGTCCTCTTGACCTTCGCACTTTACGTTCAGATCCATATACGCTGAGTTCAGGTCCACGTAGTGCTGTTTATCGCAAAATTTTGCAGTTTGTATTACAGCCTCTTTACATATTTGTTTATAATCAAAGTCATAAGTCTAAATAGTTTATTTAAGTTTGACTTATTTAAGCTTCATAAAGTAAAAATCAAATAAACTATGTATGTTTAAATTTAATCGTATTGTCAGCATTCACATTAGCTTATTAACGCTAACTTAAAAACAGTTGCCCTTATTAATTGCTTGCTTGATTAGAAAATAATTGAGCAAGGACTACTTAATATTATACAGCATAAGGTTTAATATGTTATTTAAGTTATGTACTGCTTCTCAAAATAAAAAAAAGATCTATAAAAGAACGTAGTAGACATGACGTCCACTTTGAACTAGGTAAGACTACCATCACTTTTTTGACTTCGGGCAGTAGCTATCCTAGCCTATCAAATGTTTTTTAATGTGCGTATGGTCTGTTACCCAATGTGGCTAGTTACCTACTTTAAAGAAATTGTATACTTAAGTAGGTAATTATCACAATAACCTCTTTAGGGAAGATATTTAAGGTTCAACATACGTTTCGAACGTTATCCTCCAAGAAGGAGCCAAGGAGCTCCTGTAGACTGCCGAAGGAAGGCCGCATGCTGGGCTTCTGTTCCCAGCACCGCTTCATTACTTCGTACAAGCGATCATCAGCGTATTGAGGTTTCTCAAGTCGATGTCTGTAAAAATGAATATCAGAGATAAGTCATTACATAGACAAGACCCTCAAGCTACCTCAAGAAGATATAGTGACAAGAATTGAGAAAGGTATGCTTAGATGGTTTGGTCATGTTGAGAGGATGAATTTTTTGTTAAAAAAAAAAATATGTGACACGTCATAATGACTACATCCTGCCTAATGGTAAGCAGTCGACGCAGTCCAATAAAAAATGAAAGCGCTTCGTACCCTGAAATAAGCACGGTACAAAGCGCATGACGTCATGAAAGCCTGCTAAAATGCCGTTTCACGCCCCGCTTAAAAGACCCGGGATCATAGGAAATGGGAAACACATAAGCCGGCAGCGAATTCCAGAGCTTAGTGGTCTTGCTCAGAAATTTCTTGGTTCGAGTGCTGATAGTCTGTACAGTATGAGGATGGTTTCTCAGACCAGCACGTGTTGATCGGGAGAGAAAAGGAGAGGGCAGGATGTGATCGAAAAGCTCCTCAGAACAATTGCTATAGTAGTTCCGGTAGAAGACACTGAGAGATGCAATGTTTCTACGCAGCTGTAGATCCTCGAGTGAGGCTGTTACCTCAGCATCCCCTATAATGCGAACCGTTTGCCGTTGCAGTCTGTCAAGTGCGTTTGAGGAGGTATTTAGCAGAACCGTCCCAAAGATGGGAGCAATACTCTACACTCGATCGCACTTGAGTCTTGTACAACAAACAGCGCTGCTCGGGAGTGAAAAACCGCCTCACCATATTGAGTACACCCAACTTACGGGAGGCAGTTAAAATAACCCTCGATGTAGCATTACGGATTAGGTCCTGGCCGATATCAATGCTGAGATCTGCCGAAATAGGCAACGGAGCTTTCTGAACAGAGGGAGGAGTAAGGAAGGCTTCGACAAGAATGCAAAAACCTGGGTTTTGGTGGAATTACACTCGACCAGGTTTTCAAATCCCCACTGAGTGACACGAGTGAATGAAAGTAGACTAACGAAAGTGATTTATGATGGACAAGTGATTGGAAGTGTTGAGAGGGGAAGACCACGTAAGACCTTTTATGACCAAATTCAGAAAATTTTGGAGTAAGACCCTCAAATAGAACTAGAACTCAACGACTATTAAAATTATCTAGGGGTGTTCATAGTTCAAATCTCGTTAATAAACTGGACGTGAACCCACTCGTCACATTATCGCAATAAGCTTACCACCAGTTATTACTTATTAACTAGCCGTTGCAAATAAAACCTATGTTATAAAGGATAATGTAGTTTTTTATATGTGAAATAATGATCAAATCAGATTTTTTCCACTGATTCGATTTGTATAACCAAAATAATTAAATAAGAGATTTTACTTATTTGTAAACAGTGTGGTGCGTTCCGTAGTAATTAACAAAGAACGCCACCATAAATAATAAGAACTATTAATATCAAATAATCTTTGAAAAAGCAACTGTACTGTGGTTACTAAATGTGTCACCTAATTTGCTTGATCAGTGAAGTCATACATTTTTTAACAAATAAAACGATAATTTCAGTAAAAATAACTAGTGATCATATTTTTAGAAATTTTTGATTATATATAAGGTTTTATTTACCCATCAGTGAGCCACTGCAGTAGATTTTGGGGACTCATAGTAGGATAGGGGGTCTTGGCAAGAGAGAACATTTCCCACAAGACGATGCCAAATGACCAAATGTCCGACTGCGTCGAGAAGATCTGGTCCGTCATGCACTCGATGGCGAGCCACTTCACTGGGAGAGGACTCTGCAATTCAAAAATACCATGATTGTCAAATGAGATTTTTGTAAAGTTAAGTAGATAAAATGCAATTAAAAAATATTAATTAATTAAATAATATACGTCAGCTGCGCAGTGACACATTGTCGGACACCAATCGAAGTGCGGCATGGGAGCAAACGCGGCGTCGCGTGTCGCTACGCTCGCGCTATATATACTGTACCTTTCTTTCACGGCATTCACGACAATTTTACCATAACCATAATCGAAGTGATAGCGCCAACGCGGGAAAGGTCAAATCGCGGCAGTGTTTGTATTTATAAAAACTGGTGTAAATTCGGCTACGTAGTCAAATATAGGAACGAAGTATATTATCTTGCATTGTGATTTTCCGTGTTGATTCCAAAGCTCCATAGAAGCCTCTAGTAAAGTCTACTACTTTACTACTGGGTATGAATTTGACTTTACTTGACTGTGCCGGACTTTACAAAGTCAAAGTGAAGACTCTGGCTAAATGACGACAACGCTGCTTAAAGCAAACAACTTCATTGATCAAAATACTTGACACTGACGAATACTGATCCATACTTGTTAGATCATCGCTTTAGCGATAAGGCCGCCCATTGTATATACCTACCTGGTTAATTTTCTTTGTTTTTATGTGTAATCTTTCTCAAATTATTATTATTATTATCAATTTGTGCTTTTCATAAAACCCTTATGAAATTGAACTTCTCCTTAATAATAATTCTTGAATATTTCACACAGCATTCTAGCCCCAAACTTATACTAAGGACATTGCACAATGAATGAACATGCATTATTTTTGAAAATACTTATTATACTCGTTTAATAATATATTATAAGTATACTCCTACATATATTCTGTGTATGCAAATGAGTATGAACAGACAAAAACGTGAAAAGATCTTACGTTTTCTTTCTTTTTATATTCGTCGTTTTTGTAAATGCTTCTAGCGAGGCCGAAGTCGCATATCTTTACGATGTTATCCTCTGCCAGGAGAATGTTGCGAGCAGCCAAATCGCCGTGGAGAACCTGAAATAATTAATTTAAAACTTGACATAAATTGCTAGAAGAGAAATGAGTTGATATGAGTTTTCTGCAAAACTTTTATATACTAATTAAGTGATTATAATTTATGTTACTAATTATGCATGTGCCGTGCGGTACCAGCCTAGAATATTGCCAATGCCTCTCATTTCACTGTGAGTCGTACGTAAGAGTCGACGATGAGAAATCCTACTGGATGATGGGCAGCAGCGTCATCCTGCGTACTGGCTGGAACTGTGATCACCACCCACCTGCCCATGGTGGTAAGTATGAGCAAATACCCCCAATGGAATGTAATCTATTGGGGAGGCTAATTTTCAGCAGTGGACTTTATAAGACTGACATTTAGATTGCTAGAGCAAATTTTACGCAAGATTATGAGTTACAATGGATAACAGATTTGAGAAGGTTATTGAGAAGCTTAAAAATCATAAAACATGAGCTGGAGCTATTGAGGGTCCTGAGGGCCTACTCTTATTCAACGATTAAGAAACTCCGTTTTACCTCTCTCTTTGACTATCTACGGATACCATTATGAAAAGGATGGGATTTTTTTGGATTTTCTTTGAATTTGAATAGGCCCTCAGGTAAGAAGAACTATCTTGTATCGGAGAACAGTTACAAGAGTGTGCAGCATCTACCGGCCTATCCCGCTTCATTATCTATCGGCTATCAAAAACTTAAGGCATCCTTCACCAACTGTAAGCATTCTGAATTTTGCCAGTAGCATTCTACAAGTGTATTGCCGATTCGGTGCGAACGAGAAAACAAGTATATTTGTAAGAGCAGGCGTATATTTGTAGGCGCGTGCCGTCTGTGAGCCAGCAGCCTTTACGTTAGGTCTGAACATTGCCTTAAAACATTTACATAGTTGAAAATATAACAAAGCAATAAAACTTTCCTCTGGCTGAATCTCATGCCTCGTGATATATCTCTGATTTCTGCCGTCAAAGCTGTAGATCAGATTATAAACTTTTTTCATAAATATTCCTTAAAGGATACAAGACAACTAACCTTTCTGCTGGCTAAATACTCCATGCCTCGTGCTATTTGGAAGGACCAGGCTAGCAAGTCCCGGGAGCACAAAGGTCTTGGAGTTCTGCCGTCGAAGCTGTAGTCGCTTTCATAGTTGGTCCGCCATTCTGGCTGCACATAGCCAGTTTCCGATACTGTAATTTAGAAATGAAACAAAAGTTAAGTTCACTGTTCACAACATCATTATTGCTCTCCGACATAGTTACACGATGCTGTTCAAATAATCTACTCTCACTCTTTTTCTCTTACTTAATTCTCTTTGTACCCTGACAAAACAGAGACCACGACTACAATAGAACTCTTTCGATGAATCACAAAATAACGAAGCGAAGACCTTATAAAAATACAGTTAATATATCTTCATTTAGCAGAATATATTATAATAAATGGGAACACTTTAACCATATATATTTTTATTTATGTTTGCGTAGCACTAAATTTAAATTGTGTGTTTTTTCCTCGTATATGTTGTGTTTAGTAAACGGAGCTCGATCGCTATTTATATATTTTTGATCAGTTATTTCAGCATGCTTAATACATTTAGTTAATATGTGAATATTTTATTTGGATACACAGTTTTTTGTTATTACTTTTCTTTATGAGTAGGTATTTACAAAGAATGTTGTATGAAATATTTATGAAATTTAGCTATTTTTAGAACCTATATAAACACATCATGATAGTTATTAGGGAAAATCGATACAATATACCTATAACAGGTGAAACATACAGGAAAAACACAAAACCTAATTCGATAGATAGTTCATAATACACTTTTTAATTACCAGTATATATCTTACTAATTTGGTGTGGGCAACAACCTTGGTATAACTATTGATAATAGATCTATAGGTATTATAGTTGTAGCGAAATTCACTTTCAGCACACAGACGTCTAGATGAAATGTAATATTTTTTAATCGACATCGACCCATTAATAGATAGGTCAGATTTGAATTACGTACTTATATAGTCTTTCTATGTCTTAATGTGATCGAATCAATGTTAATCAAACGTTCAAAACACCGGCAGAATTACTAATTAATAAATCAGTATCAACTTAATGCGCTCACAAGTAGGACAAGTATTATTTTTTGTGTTGTCCCAAAAATCGTCTTTTTTGAGTTAAGTCACTATTCCATTAAGCATGCGAATTATATGAGATTAAAATTATTAAAACCTCTTTCTATTGTAGGTTAAAATCTAAATAATACATAATCTAATACCTTGTCGCTTGTTTGAAAAATAATATAAGTTCAGAAAATCAAAAGGACTTGTCTAGTATAATAAAGACGGTGGAAACCGAAATAAATGAAGAAATTTCAAGCAAATACTTCACTACTAGCTCTATAACTACTGTTAGTGGGTACAAGTATTCCTATAGGTGCATAAGTAATGATACAAACTAATACACAGTGCAAGATGCGTGCGAAATAGTGGTTAAAAGGTAATATTTTCTAAGTAGTCAATTTTCAAAATAAATATTTAGGCAAAAAATTCAGTTGACTGTTTGGAAAAAAAGGATTTTATTAATACTTAGGAAGTTTAAAAATGTGGAAAAGGTGGACGGAAACGATCACCGAAGTACAGCAGAGTGTACAGAGGTCAGTCAGCACTGGGTCAGCGTGGTGGAATATGACCCAATACCCTCACACCTTGACAGGTGAGAGGAGGCTCGTGCTCAGTAGTGGGACGTTAATGGGCTGAGATGATGATGATAATGAAATTTAAAAATACATACTTAGACAACTAACAAAAAAGTTAGTAACAAACAGACAAAATTGGGAAGTCATAAAGTTTCTGAAAAATAAAATCCCTTATTTTTGTCGAAACTACTTGGATGAATATATTTTTTTAAATATGCCTTTTCAATGCTTAAAACAATACAAAAAACTTTGTAATTAGTGCATTTAACATTTAAATTTAATGTAACATTAGCACACAATAAAGAAATACCATTAGTATTCACTAGGGTGACATAGCAACTACTTCAAACTACAATACTTTGTGAATCGATTTTGATAAACAAGGTATCTTATTTCTATACTAATTGTATAGAAAATACATTAGTTTTATCGAAAACGCGTGATGGAGAGACACAACCATGCACAACTGATAAGCTATCAGATAAATACAAAAATCACAATTTGTGTTTGTACAGTTTACCTTTTGCGGACTCCTCTTGCTTAGTTTGTTTATCTAGTAAACAAAACAGTTTATTTAATAAAGTGTAATAAATTATGATTTCTACCCCTTTTTAAGTCATGAAGATTTTAGATAGACATACCCCAACCATATTATCCGAGTAACTAATTTCTACTTTAAATTAATTATATTGTACAAAATATTATCTTTTTGACTGATTTTTATTTCACCAAAAAAATAAGAAAAGAGTTTACAAAATGATATTCTTGTACAGAGTGGGACGTTTATGACACGACAAAAGCTACAAAATACAACTGTTACATTCTAATTTTCATAGTAACATCTGCTACTCTCAAACGAAATGTCGTGTTGCTAGGTTTAGATTGTTTTTATGTAACATTATTGCTTGTAACGTTCGTGAAACAAGGCCTTGGGTACATTTTACTAACGATGACAAAGGCATAAAATGTATCGACTCGTCTTTGTTTGTAGTATAATGTCTTTTAAGCAAACCCTAAACTTTGCACTGCGATTCTCACTCCGAAATATTAATTGCTAAGTCTAATTAGCCCAATAAATGAAACTGAAAAAGATTATGAACGGTTTTTAGCTTATTCTGTCTATCTAGAGGTTATTCTATCTAGAGATTATTCTATCTAGGAGTGATTCTATCTAGCGTTAATTTGGCAACTGAATCAACTAATGGCAATCTATCACTGCAGACTTCTGGTTGAAGACTCTACGTTGAAGGCTTCTGTCAAAAAGATGGTAGCTCACGTAGTCATAAATTTATTTGGAAAAATAAAATATTTTATTTACCTTTTCTCCCAGATCTGCTGGTATTGGCAGTATTCAGAAGGGTGTGATCAGTAGCCTGTGTATGGTTGAAACCAAAATACTCCGAGTTTACTCTGAAATACAGAAATAAAGAACATTTTATTACCCCACTCGCTTTAATAACTTAATAGAAGTCCTCTACATAAATGGGTGTTGTTTAATCAGACATGCTGTCAGGTGAAATAGAAGGCACTCCCTATTAAAATATTGTGTCGTGCTACATGTTTGTAACACAAAGAAAAGTTATATTTTTTCAGTGAATTATATGAAAAGTTGAAGGTACATTTTAACGACCTTTAATGGTTATAACCGAGAGATTTTATATATTTAATACCTACAACTTTTTTCATTTACATTGGATTCTCTTTACTAGAAAGTTTTCAATATGACCACCATAAATTGAATCTTATGCAGTAAGCGTAAGGTAGAGAACCAAAGAAAAATTTTAACGTGCTTTGTCTTTAAAGTTTTGTTGGGCTACCATTTTTTTAATACTTTCTTTCGGAAGTAAATATGACACAACTGAAGGAAAACCCAGACTGACACTAGTTTGTTTTCACTCGGATTCAATGGTTAGTTGATGAGTCTAATATTGGTCCTTAGGTTCTACAACCATCCTTAAATCAGAATTCCTTCATGTATTTATCAAAATGTGTTTGTTATGTACGCGTCCCTTACTAAAATACGATAATATTGAATCACTTGCCTATGCTCTTGATTCTATTGGTTATAGCCAATTCTAAAGTAAACGATTCTTAAGAGCAGTATCTTTTGACACAAGAAAATACTGTCTTAAAAGCGGACATTGATCGTATTAGTTTGGGACTTATGAAAGTGTGAAAGAAAATAAAATATTTAATATATATTTATTTATTTTATTGTTTTATATTTTTGGTGGATAAGTTCCTACCACGATCTCAGAGCCCAAGCCCAACCTAACATGCAAGTGGTGCACCTGCCGATCAACAGACGAGCCTCTTGTAAATATTAAGGTTCCCGGTAAGCGGCAATAGATTCGCCACCAATTACGTGAGACGAACGTTACAATAGGCGATATGTGGGCGTTTATTATGCCTCTGCCTATCCTTCGGGGAAACAGGCGTAAATGTATATATGTATGTAGTATCCTTACTACTACTTACCCACTACTAGCGCTACTGCTAGAGTATCCCCTATTGACCTTGCCGAGATTCTTCTCCTTGTTATCTGTGAGCTGATCGATGAAAACATCCCGGTGCTTGTGCATGTAGTTGTGAATGTTCCCGAACTTGCAGTACTCCACAATCACTATTAACTCACCTGTGAAAAAATACAAAAGTGTATGAAATTTAATTCAATTCAAATTAAATTGAATTTTTTCTCAATTGAAATCGTTTATTGCGTTACATGTGGTTTAGACATAGAATGTTATAAAATATTAAATTTAGTGCAGTACATGAACCCTGCGAGGGCATAGCAATATAAGCTTAAACAGTAGTAGTTTAAGAATTCGTTAAAATGGCTAGATCATTACATGTCTTTTCATTTCATAAAATGTAGCTTTTTACGGATCAATTCTAAATAGATTCAGTCCAGCTGTAGAAAACAGGACCAGATATTCACTTGGTAATATTTTAAGGGTTTTCATAACCTCTTGAACCTAAAATACTAGTTAATTTGCCGCGGACTGGCTATTTTGACTACAAAGGCACGACATATATATTCATCATTGTCCTCATCTCAGCCACAAAAAGTCAACAGCTGAACCTACGCCTTCCCAACTGCTTTTAACTTCGATCGATATTGAGCCGCCGGAATTAAACGGCTTTCCACTGCATTTACTTGATCAGCGGTCTATCGGGTAGACATATTAACGGATAAAAATAATTTGAAATAAACTGCCCGGAAACAGGAAACAATTGAACTACTAATGAGACCGTATGGGTATTCAAATCTACGTATTTGGTTCAAAAATATTTGAAATAATACCCAAAGCCAAATAAATATTTATATGTAGGTACGTTAATAAATAACCGTCTTATGTAAACGAACCTATGAACTTACAAGTGGAAAGCAACTGACCAACTGATCATCAAATAAATTAATCATCTTAATTACAAATACTTGTGACTCACTACAAATATCACTTTAAAAATATGACATGTTCATAGGTATGGTATGATTTACATAACAAATGAATCACAGCCGAGACTAATTCTCCAGTAACACACTTAATACCTAAGAATACTTAGAACGTAACAGAGATGTAAATAGCGTACAACGTTGATATAAAATCAGGGTCAGACATATTAATAACAATTCAATCAATATGTATCAACATAAATAATTTGCAATGTAGACTATTTAAAATTGCCCAGAACCATTGATTACATATTGCAATCACGAAATAGTTCTTTATTCAGGTAAATTATACCCACACATAGAAAAGAAAAATCATGTTAAAAATTGTACATAAATAATAATAAGTAATGCGAAAGCAAATGAATCCTACCAACATCTTAAGAGCCCAAGCCAACCTCACCTGCAAGCGGTGCACCTGCCGATTAACGTACGAGGCTCTGGCAAACAAGAAAGTTCCCTATAAGCAGCAATAGACTCGAATTACGTGGAACCACCCATATCATTGGCTAAATGTGGGTGTTTGATATGACTCTGCGTACCCCTTCGGGAAAACATAGCTAGTAGATCAATTGTAAGTTATTTTATATATTATAAAATAAAAGTATTAATCCCGGACGAGACCAATGATTTTATTAGATAGTGTGTAATCCGTGTCAAACAAAAGATATTTTGTCAGTTCTACTACATACATAACTATATTATACAAATTGAATTGAAAACTTACGTTTGCCAACATTTTTGGTACAAGCGCCAAGCAAGTTGACTATATTGATGTGCTTTCCCAAGTGAACCATGATCTTGAGCTCCGAAGCCAGTGCCTTGATGTACATATTGTCTGCCGTTTTCTTCACCATCTTCACGGCTACTATGGTGGTCTCCTCGGCATTTACAATGCCTCGAGCTTCGGCCTTGTACACCACGCCGAAAGCCCCAGCTCCCAGTTGGATACCTGTGTAGTCATTGTCTTAGCTCATTATTGTCCTACTACTCGTAATAAGCACTAGTACCACTCCACCAAACAAGATGAGAGGGGTTCAAATCATATTCTACCACGCGGACTCAGTGCGTTGGAGAAGGCAAGTTTGTGGCGACATGCTGTTAAAATTAATCAAACCCAGAAATAGGGCCTCAAACATGGCTGCAGTCGTTAGACTATCTACCACAAACGGAGATAACCGGAAACAACGGCTTAACGACACTACTTTAGCAAAGAAACTCTTGATACACAAAATAGTCACATAGCCAAAGGCTGTGAATACGGCTTAATTTCAGAGCTACGCGTGCTTATTTAAATAAAACCTCATTTAAATCTGTAAACGTAACTTTAAAGCTTATAAAACAGTGATGTACTCGTACTCGGAACTTGTTAATTTTAAATTGATTGTGTACCAAATAGAAGTATTTTCTTTCTTCAGACCATAATGAGCGCCTGTCTATGGGCATCTTTCTGTATGTCTGTGTTGTGCACGAATATTGCACCAGCTGTGTACTTGTCCTATTTTATTCCTGTTAATTTATTTATGCACTACACACAACATTTCGAGCAATTGATAAAGACATCTCAAAAAGATATCGCAACTAAAGCGTTATAAACACGTCATAAGGAATAAGGATAATTGTAATATAATCTGAGTCTATAGGTGTATTTTTAAAATAGACGAGTCATAGTATTTAATACTACGCCATACAAAATGCATGCGATCATCATCATGGCCTGCGACTTTACTTCCCGATTCCTGCATCTATTATTTGGTTAGGTCCCTAGCACACTAACTGCACTATACTAACATCAGCGGATAGTGTTTTCCAAGCGTGTCAAAGGACGCTCAAGGCTTGCTAGAATATCCTTTTTTTATTTCCGCATTCTATATAAACTATAACATATTATAATTATAACAAAATTAATTGCGACTGCACTGCCTGCCTGCTTTAATAAAACTTCAACAAAGTATGTTTCCAAACCGTCTAGCATGTTGGCAGTAGCAGTTATCTTTTTATTATTGGTAATTTTTCATCAAATCAGAGACAAGATCTGAAGAAACGAGCAACAAGACTAGATATTTTTACGCGGAGTGATGAAATTAGTGCCGTAGCGTGCAAAGAGGTGTTGAGACTTCTCCGCATGAGAAGAGGTCTTCAACGCACTAGGCGTACTGCAAGATATTTTATATAGAAACGCCAGACACCTCATCTACGCTCTGCTTACACGATTTCACTGAAGCTAAGCGTAGACGAGACATGTAAGAAACATTTTTCTATCGGTTGCTTATAACACTGTCGGTCGCCTCCTCTCGTCTCATCTCCGCTTTGGTAGAAAACGACCTCTAACAAGATACAGAATGATACACATACCAAGTTTGAGCTCTGCTGCAGGAAATTCAAACTTTTCATCGTAAGGCAGAAGTTCGGCTTGCTCGTCAATACCCAATGCTGGATTCAAAGATTTTGTGACACCCTCTTTAAAATATAAAAGACCTGCCGCAGCTAATTCCTTCCTAAATTTCTTTTCCTTTCTTATTTTCCACGTCAAATATAATACCAAAATGACCAACACCAGTATTGTAGCGCCAATAACGGCTAAGATTGTCGTTTTATATGGCATCGAATCTGAAATAAATGTAATGTTTGAATAATTCTATAACATACATACATTATATATCGCTGCTTCCCTACTATAGGAGCACAACTCAAAAAATAAAAAAAATGTTATGATCGATTTATAAAAATATAGGGGCTCAAAAATCTTTAAACGCGTTTTCCCAAAAATCATGATTTTTTGAATTGGGCCCCTATAGTATGAAAGGTATTTTTTTTTTGTGTGTTTACTGAAAAATATAACCTTAACGCATAACAAGCCTCTACAATTAAATGGTTACAGGCCAATTAGAATTCTATAAGTATTACACGAGGAATCTTTCAAATAGTTATATAAAACTTAATGAATGAGCCTGCAGATAGTTTTTTAATCTTTTTCCTATATAGGACCGAAGACCGGATTCTTTGACGGCGCATGTGTTTTGTACCTCCTTTATTTACCGGGTATTTTAAGCGGGGCGTTTATGCATGCCGTGATGAGTCTGCGATTATTACCGTGCTTATTCCATGGTATTGACCCCTCTAATTTTTTGGACTGCGTTGACTTACCTTCTTTTGCTTTGTGGTCACTAGGTTAGAATATCTAAACTTTGAAAAAAATATATTCTCTTTCTTTCGAAAGCCTAATTGTATCTCTCATTTACCGACCAAGATAATAAAGAAATCTCACCTTTCATATTTAGGTTCACAATTCTACTCTGCGATCTACCCTCACTCGATGCCATACACTCATATTGGCCTTTGTTTTCATATTTCATTCGTTCTATTAGTACAGTTGAATTAATAACGGTATGATTTTTGTAGCTGCGTATCATCACACCATCGGTTCGATTTTGCAATAATATTCCATCCTGTAAACATAAATACTCATATGACATTCTTTAAACATTTGAAATAAATAAATATTATCTATCACACACAACAAACCTAGCGCTGAACTAAGTAGAACCTGTTCTATGGGTACGACAGAACGTTTAAACATACTTCAATAGGTATGATTATACGTAATACTTCAGACCAAGACTAATTTCGATAGTTGAAGCCATCCCGTAGGATTTCGTAAAGTCAGATGTGCAGATGTATCGACCTCCACGCCTCCAAAGGTCGTCAAATATAAAATTAAACACAATTGATCGTTTATACCTACAGTTTAGGAAACACTGTTAGAAAAATATCCCAAAGTTTCTCATTTTCAAAAAGTGATTATTGAGACAAGGAGACTAAAACCCGTTCATATGTTATGGTTCTTTTGTTCTTTTAAATCTTACGACTGCAGAACACAACTTTTTGTTGTGTTTCCAAATCTTTATTGCGTTTTAGTCTTAAGTGATTTTTTATTAGTGGCGGGAGAAAAAATTAACCGATTGACGAGTTTCTTTCCTGATTCTTCTATGCTCAAGTTCCCGTTCACAGTGAATAGGCGCGTTATTATAAACTAAGCTTTATTGAGCCAAACTTGAATAAATAATTTTGACTTTTACTATAAACAATATTTGAGATCAATCCAAATAAACATAACAAGAAATACCTTAAACCATTCTATAATTGGAGTGGGCACAGCATCCGCTACGCAGTAAAACTCCACCGGCTGGAACGTCATCACATCTTCATCTCTGTCCACTTGAGGTTCAGATATAATTGGCTCCCGTGTTGCTAAAAATAGAAATATCTTAAAACATACAAATTACTTTGGACAATATCAAATACATTGTTTTCAAAAAAAAACACGGAGCATGTATGTATTGGCTTCCTGCTTTTATTATATAAAATAAAATAAACAAACAATGAATTAGTATTGATAGTGACCAGCTGGTTTTTTTTTTGTACGAAAGCCAAATCCATTTCTAAAGAAATGAGCTAATCAGTTTAGAATAAAATACTTAAATAAATGAATAATTAAGCTGTGTATGTGTATGTCTTTTCAAAAAAATATTTTTTTTAGAATTTTCAGTCCACTCGTCACTATATTAAGAACATTTTCCTTATTATTGTTATACAACCAGACTATTCAGAACGTACCTACGTAATTCAAGTACATACCTTCTACGAAAATTGGGGTATTTTCAAATTCCTCAGATTCGTTGAAATATCGACCAACACATGTGTATGTACCAGCTTGACTCAAAGAAACTTCGTCTATTTTCAGTTTAGCGACGTGCGAAAAGGGGCTCTCTAAATATTTAACTGTAAAATCATAAACAAGAAAATATAGTAAACATTATTACTAAGAATACAAACAAGTTTAGTTATTTTTATCGCAGTGCATGTACCATTTTCCTTTAGCTCTTCTCCATATGGCCCTAGCCAAGAGGCATTTTGAAATTTATATTTTGACGCCATGCATCTGAGCGACACTTTATGATTTTCTGAGTACCATTCCTGTTTATCTAATATACCAAAACCATTGTTCAATTCGTATATAAGCAGCTGCCTAGTTTCACTACTTATGTTTTTATAATTTGAAGCTTTGCATGTTATATTTCCAGATGTTTTAGCAGTTATGTCGAAAATTGACTTTACTTTATATTCTGAAATTTTTGTATCAACGCCCTTTCTCTAAAAGTGAAATAAGAGTTATTAATATATCATTCGAAAAGTAAATAATTTTAATCTCATACGGTGTATATTTATACTTACGGTAACATCTTTTTTATCATTAGAGAAAATCCAATCGATATTAGGTAAAGGGTAACCTTCAGCTTCACATAACAAACTGTCTTTTGAATTTTCCAAATAAATCTTATCCTTATAGGGTCCAAAGTCGATTGTTGGCCCAGCTATAGAAATAAAATAAGGAGGTTAGTACTTTTATTTTTTATGAACAAACCGCATATAACAGGACTATTTATCCGAATAGAGGTTACCTTTCTTTCGTAAATCGTAAGTCACACTATCGGACACATATCCGTTGTCAGCTACAATTGTATAATTTGCGGTATCCCGAACATTGAGATTGAATATAGTTAGTGCAAGGTCACCGGTTATTTGCTCCATACCTGATCTATATTTGGTATTATTTGTTGATATCGTTTCATTATTCCGATAACTACAAAGGTTGAAACAAAACAGTTATTCACTGTAGCAATGGGGTATAAAATATTGCAAGGAAGCACTTTTCCAAAAAAGAGCTATGTTTTATATAATGATATCTTCCATTTCAAAGTTCGTTTCTTTATAAAGAATTATTGTCATAGATTCGATGATCCATCTATAAATAGTAATAATACTGACGACACTATATCATTAATTTCTCGATGAATACACGTACCCCATATGAATCTTTTTTGATAAAATATTTACAAAAATAGTAAAATTTAAGAATCAATGCATATGAATTTACGTAAATTAGCCATTCTCATTGTAATTCCATATCTGGTATCTGCTTTGTGTTTGATTATTGATAAATAAATAGGAAAGTGTGAAAACTTACAAAAAATATTTCGGTGGCGGATATCCTTTCACTTCAACTTTCAATTTAATCTTTCTTACTTCAGTTTCTATCTTATCATCTGGGATGCTTTTTTTAAGCTCAATAAATGATTTTTCTGTAAGAGATATAAGTAAATTGGGACTAATGAGATAAACATATAGGATTGTTACTATAAATAGATGAAAAAACATTTTTGTATTAAAAAAGAAAACGCGGCCAATTCTGCCAATGTCCGATCGTCATCAACAGCATCTCGGCTGTCCAAAACCAAAACCTAGCAAGAGAATTTTTTTTCAAAACACGTTTTGTAATTACTACTCGTAATAACTTTGGAAGAATTGATTCTGGAAAACGTATTTTAAAAAATATGTCTCTTGCTAGGTTTTGGTTTTGGACAGCCAATCTGCTCAATATCGTCCCTTTTATGCACAGACCTAGGTGAGGAGGATCAGGCTATACTCCAAAACGCGGACCCAGTGCTGTTTGCCTACGTTTGATGGCTTACCACCTTCAAAATATTACGTTTGTAAGAAGTAAGTGTACACTAACCTAAAAAGATCTTCTCAGCTGCTTTGACAACTTTCGTTTTGGGTCCACTGTTTAAAATACAGGTGTAGTTTCCAGCATCTTCCCTGGTAGCTCCGACCACAGTGATTTCGTTGTAAAGACTTTCACCAGCCACTATATTGCACTCATTGGTAACATTTATTATCGACTCCTATAATAAATTAATGATAAAGAAGTTAAAAAAAGAAACAAGTTCTAGCAAGTTTTTAAAAACAGTTCATTTGGCAGGCTTTTAATATTTTTATTAAATTAAGGACCTAAGAACGGTATACTGCATGTGTTTAATTAATGACAGAGGAAGTTTTCTAGAGATAAAAAACTCAAGAAAAGTCGTTTATATCGAACAGACCGACAAAGAGACGCGGCTGCGGGGCCCTCTGTTTCATAATTTGTAGATAAGGTATATTTGCTGTGCTCGCGATTTCACCCGCGGGCCGCGTTAATTTAAGGTAACTTTCTATTTTCTGGTCATAGGTCGTAGCGTGATGCTTTATCGCTTAAGCCTTCCAAAATTTTATGGACTATCATAACAAAAACAAATTCAATTCTAATTATTACTTTTGGAGATTTGCACGTTAAATCAACCAAGCAAACAAAGATGAATTGTTATGGAATAGTTTAGATAGCCACAGTAAATTAAAAGAAAAAAATACCTTCCGTAACTTGCTTGGTATATCCCATGACAGCGCAATGGCGGAATTAGGCTGATATTTCGCTGAACAGTTCAGCGTAAAGTTTTCACCTGCCAAAAAGTATCTATAACCCTTATCAATAAAAACCCTGGGGGCCCATTTCACTTCCTCTGTAAAACAAATTAAAGTATCAAATGAAAACCTATCCATAAGATAAAAACAAACATATTAGGAATATCATACACACTACACCAAATAATGTTGCTTGTTTTGAACAATAAAATAAAACGATGTCAAGCGAATGTCTCTAATATTTTATATGAATAAACATTTAGGTATGTCTATAAAAAAATATAATCTGCGAATTGTTTAAAAGCGCTGTCAAAAATATATTTAATTAACTCCTGAAAATATTTCCAATGGTACATCTGCAGATAAATGTCGGCACTACGAGAAACTCATAATAGCCCATCAGCACAGCAGCGCCCATACTGTCTGGGTTCTGATAAATGGGCGTCAGTTGTGAGTGGGAGACACGCTTGATTTAACTAATTATAAATATTTTTTTACTTATGATAAATATTATTCTATGAAGTGACAATTACATTTGGAATATGAGGAAGTTCATTTATTTTATAATTATAACTTCATTCAAATATATTGTAGATAATATACTATTTTCTATTTTCAGATCAGTGTTAAATATCATTAGTAGTAAATTACGAATTGATAAAAATATTTTTTCAAAAATTACTCATTTCCTATTTTTGTAATGATTATCTTCGTTAATAAGAATTTTAAAGAATATGATTTCGCCGTAAATATTGTGTTGTAGATTGGACACCGCTTATAAGCAGTTACAATGCTGGACAGGAATTTTAATGTGGGTAGTTGTAATCAATGACAGCGCTGTTATTTCTCACTACCTACAACAATACATGAAAATGGTTGCTAAACTTAAAAATAAAACATACATATAATAATCCTCAAAACAAATTAATAAAATACTTGATAATATAAACATTCATTAAATAATAAAAGACGCACGTTTAAAACACAAGTTAAACTAACATATATTTTTGCGTGCAACATAAACATATCATCTACACATAAATAATTTAAACAAAAATGAATGTTACCAATTAAACACATAGTTGTTAGTATTTTAGTATGTACAATAACAGACATAATTATGTACAAACCGTGTATA
Source organism: Musotima nitidalis (assembly GCA_949126915.1). Taxonomy (NCBI): domain Eukaryota; kingdom Metazoa; phylum Arthropoda; class Insecta; order Lepidoptera; family Crambidae; genus Musotima; species Musotima nitidalis. The sequence continues at coordinate 9,444,328 of OX421418.1, read as the reverse complement.
TGCTTGTGTACACGCAGAGCAAGACACCAAAAAAGAAAGGAAAAGGTAGAAAGTGAGTGACAAGCCAAAGCCGTACAAACAAAAATCTAGAACCAATGAATGAAACCATCACACCACGCTACCTTATTAGTTGACATCGAGGTAGAACTTACTTACTTATTAGTCTCCAAGAGGTGTTTAATCCTCTTCTTCCATTGCATTGATAAGATGGCCTATTCGCCTTTATCAAAAACCCAATCTTTGGAGAGAATTTTATATAATCTGGTGTCTTGTTATTCTGCGGCTATTATAATATCGCCAAATAAATATGTTTGTTTGTTAGTTATACTATTTACACAAACGCATTCCAATTTCAAACTTTTTCGATCAATTTCTTAAGTAATATTTGAAATTGAAAAACATTTAATCACGTTTAAGAAAAATGCTATCTTCTTTTAAATTATTTTTAAAGATTAAATTTTGTCAAGTAAGGGTGTGTTCACTTTTCTTAAATGTGTTATTGTTGTAAATTAAAAACACACTGCTATTCACCTACGTTTCTCGTTATGAATAAGTTTGTATTGCGGTATAGGATTATGATCCATGGAAGCTTTACATTGCAAAAATAAGACAGCGTCCGGAAAGTCATCATTATTAAGTGTTATCCCAATTTTTGAATCATACTTTTCATATTCATATTCAACGAAAATGGGATCATATAGTTGGTCCTGGATATCAAGAATTTTAATTATAAGTTTTATATTGTATCGGAGACTGCATGCTTTAGTGAAAGCTTTGAAGTCAGCAATAAGCAGCTAAGTTAGTTTACCTATTAGCAGTATTTTCAAATGAGACAACGTTAAAGTAAATCTTTTTTATATTATCGACTTAATTTTAAAAGTATTTAATTCAAAAGTTATTTGTAAAAAAAAATTCAGTTGACTTAAAGTAATATTGCCTCATAATAGTTAATTGTTGTAATTTTACTTGTTTTGTTATTCACCATGCAAATGCGGACAAGCATTTATTTCTGATATTCTCATTTGTTATGATACCGGCTCAATTGATTCAAACTGCAATTGTGTGTAGGAATAATTTACTTTAATAATTGTATAATAACGTTTTTCTTGCGCTATACATACCACCAAAGTTAATGTCATTTCAGTATCCGGCATTGACGGTCTACACCGGAGCACAGTCTTGGATCCATCAGTTAACTTAAAAAACTCTGACATTGGTGCAAATAAAACGTCTGTGCCTAAAATATATGTAACAAGTTATAAGTATTTGATTTGCTAAAATATTGACGTTCATAGCCAGTTAATGATCATTGCCCTCACCATTTACGTAAATGTAAATATATGTAAACAGATCGGTGTTACTTGGTTCGTCCATTAGATCGTTCAATATTGCGTTGCTGTCTATTGTATCATAGAAGCATGCATAATATCCAACTGTATATTGGTTGACATTGTAAAGATTTAAAACTACTTCATACGGATTGTCAACGTCAGTAGTCATACGATAGGTCTCATTCATATAAAATTCTCCATCGGATTCCTCTGGAATTTCTTGTTGTTTTATCAAAAGCGGCTTTTGTCCCTTGCATTTAATTGTAAAATTTTGACCTTTTTGTAACACAATTTCTTTTTTACATGGACTAATTATGGGACCATCTATGTCTTCGTCATCTGAAAACAATAACAACAATATGCTCATATATTAATGAAAGCCAATTGAAAATACTTTATATGAGTGATATTGTGCTGAAATATTATCAATTTGCCTAGTGTAGGGTTTTGTGTTTATTTTTAAAGTTTTAAAATATCGTGATCATTTAAGAACCTCTCAAGAAATCAATTCCAAGGCACAAGTGATATACAATCGTTTGAATTCACTTGGAAGTCGTCCGGGCTGCAATCTTATAGGTATGAAAGCACTATGAGATTGCCAGTCAAGAAACTTGTAATTTTAGATCGACAAGTGTAACATGAGCATAGCATATCGAAAACACTATTAATTAGCCACATTCGCCAGGGCGTGTCCGAGGTGTGGCCAACATTCGGGAAATTAATCCTACAAGTAGGATAGCAAATTAAATGTTCTGTAGCGTTGCTGATAACAATTGATCGTATCAAACTTGGAAAAGCGACCAATTAAGTGATTAGGACCCCGTGGCTCTACTTATCAACAAATTAACGATCATCACATTAAGTGCCATCCAATGACGTCTTTGGCCAATAATAAATTGGTATTCTTTGACGTACCAACCTAAACACTGTTTGCTTTTTGGGTGAGGCTAAATACGTTTATCGAGAAAGGTTTGTTAGAAGCTGCCATGCCCCGATATCATTAAGCAGACATAGCTCTAAAGTCATGTTTTAATAGCCGGTGTTAATTACACAAAGGTCAAATCGAGACGTACCTTGGTGTTCTCCGTAATATTATATCTAATGTTTCATAAACACAACATATAGGTGCAAAATTTTAGGTAAAAGTTTTATAGTAAGTATTTACTTGTGGACGTGAGGCAAATGTTAAATAGTCGACATTAAAATATTGTAATAATTAAATAACATTGAATTGTAACCACATAATTCCTATATTAAAAACAATTGTAAATTTCTGGTTTACAAAACAGGCAGATCCAATTATATCGCTGTTTGAATAATTTTCTAAACAACGTCACCTTTAAAACCAATATTGAAAAATATGTGTAAAAGTTGAATTTGTTCGCAAGAATTGCCTACGCTGCTATCAAGATCGCTAATTGATTAGACAACATCATTAGAGAAGGCATTGTTGTAATAGTTAATGCATTTTCTTTTCTCAAGAAAACTGGGAGTAACTAAGATCAATCTTAGTTACTCCCACCTTTTAATCTTCCTTATCAAAATTAAAATTAAGCTGGCACTTGTCATTGCATAGTATAAAACAAAGTCGTATTTCCCTATCTGCCCTTTTTAATGCTTAGATCATTAAAACTAGGTAACGGATTTTGATGCGGTTTTTGTTAATAGATAGAGTGATTCAAGAAGGTTTATAGGTAGGTCCCGCGGACGAAGTTGACCCTAGTAGATAGATGTATAGTACAACTATGAAAACCAAATGTCGTAATCGTATTTAAATAAGACTTCTTTTTTATACCTTGTAATTTGCATCCCTGTGTTTTAGGTTTACACTTGGGTGCGTTTTCGCGCTTTTTAATTTATTTGGTTGGTTTGGTGGTTTAGTATTTCTAACATTCCTATTCTATTTTAGTATCATTAATTTTACTTACTAGCTGTACCCGGCATTTGTTGCAATGCTACGTTAAGTAAAAAAGTGTTAGGTTGCAAATTCTATAAATTTTTAATTTGACGTTCATTAGAGCTTTATTGACTCAAATTTGAATAAATGATTTAGACTTTGACGAGAATCGTGGTCAACTAATGCATTTATATTTACTGCTCATAAAACAATTCACGTCAGTGTATTTGATTGTTTATCACAGTTTACCTACAATAATTAATAATAAACTGTTTTTAAATAAATAATAAATCACACACAAGTAATTCCAACTATTATTCCTTTATCGTACAAATACGGCTTGAAATCAGCACTTGACAAAGAATTGTGTCATACGCATGTCATACTCAAGCTCAACAATGCTTACAGAAAATTGCTCATTATTCGTGTTCTTTCATCAAATGGTAGGTACACAATAAGCGCAAGTGTGGAAAATTATATTTTTAGTTCAGTTTCACAATTTTTTATTTTCAAATGAACTAACTCTATGATGCCTTTTAAAAAAAAGTGATTTATAATATTTTGTCGAACGAAATCAATGAATTTTTTTTTATATTGTTTTTATAACGAAACAACCGAATCTGAATCGTTTAATCAAATTGCCGGAATCACATTCAACAATTTATTTTAAACAGTTATTAATTACTTACGGTTCCTTTTTAGGGTTCCGTACTCAAAGGGTAAAAAAGAGCTTGATACTAAGACTGCGCTGTGCAATTGTCACCAGGCTGTATCTCATGAACCGTGATAGACAGATAGTTAAAAATTTTACAAATTTCAACTATCTGTCTATCACGGTTCAAAAAAAATCTGAATAAAGATAAATATGTATGGGATACAACAAACGTGATTTTTTTGCTCGTTTTCGCTCGATTTTGATATCGGCAACAGGTTGACGCTTGAAATATTCACAGAATATGTAATACGCCCTCTTTAGTCACCATAACCCTTTGTGGATACAATTTTAATTTCCACCAAAATATTCGTATTAATTAAAAATCGAAATACTCATAGTTGGCCACTAAACTATTATTTTAGGACAAAAATATTTTTTGTTACTATATGATAATTTAAGTAAAGTAAAGTAAAAAGTACTTTATTTCATAAACTAGATTCACTTATATGCAAATAAATAAAAATTAAGTATAAGTGAATCTTAGTCATGGCTTAGTTATTCAACTGCTAATGACGGGTGAACTGCCATTTAATGGCCATGTCCCACAAGTTTTTATTAAAGTTAGGACGCGGTAATTGAATGTCATTCTAAAAAACCTTATTTTTAAAACGTTTTACGTATATACTAACTCTTACACTACCGGATGAATGAGTTAAAGATATCAGAGGACGCATCCCGTTACTAAAATAAATTATGAAACTAGTCGCTTCCTCATAAAGAACAGCTTTTATAAGTGATGTTGTTCTGGAATGCTCTCGTTGTGACTATTATATTATTATTTACAAGAGCTAAGACTATAAAAAATATCATAAAACAAGACAAGATTTCTACAGAAATAAATATAAATATTCTGTTAAAATCACACCAATTATTTAGTTCCATCATTAAGAACTTGTGTTATGGACACTATAGAACGGATAAACATACTTAAATACCGTTATTTGTTTGTAACCAACAACCTCTGGAGTGAAGTGCAGGTATGCTGACCTTCACGCCACATCGGCAGTCAAATTTTATATGTTTTACAAAACAGAAATATATACGTGTGTTGTGTTGTTGCAAATGATTAGGCCTAGGTTATTTGAATTGAATTTATGAAAGGGTTGGAGAAGAGAGAGGCGACTGGGTAGCCATCTTATTGTCTCGCAAAAACATTGAGGCCGTTGCTCTGATAGTTTCGACATTAATGCTGGCAAAGCTCGGTGCTGTTTTTATCGCTGTTTTTACTGTTATTGTGATATTGATGGATGAATGAATCATTGTTTTGAATCAAATATAACGCTTATTATTTGAGTCCAGCAAATAACTCTTGTCTAAAATCGAACATTCCATGACAAATTAGGATGTCGATGCTAGTACATTTTAACTTCACTAAGACACTTGGCTTGGCACATGACACGTGGCTCCACACCCCCGCTGAAGCGGTACTCTCGAATAGCATTTGGATACTTGGCATCTACGTTTCCAAAGACGTTCAATTCCGCAGTTACTTAGAAGAGACCTTTCAACAAGGCGTGATCAATAAATATTATAAAATACCTAAATTTTACCTAGCGCTATGATTCATATTATTAAAGTCATAAGTAAACGCGCATTTTTTTATGTGACCTGCCTAATGGTAGGTAAACAGTCGAAGCAGTTCATCAAAGTGAGAGCGCTCCATGCCGTGGAAAAGCACAGTAACAAGACAAATTTTCTAGGTGTCAATCCATGCTAACAAGCGGATTCTTGATCTAAGAAAGTACTTTAAAGTAAAGTAAAAAAAATATTTATTTCATAAACTATTATACATAGTACTTGAAAACGTCATGATTACAAATGAAAAAAAAAAATACAATCGAAATAATATTACACTAAATCACGAAGCTTAGATTCACTTACATGCAAAAAAACAATTTAAAAACAAAAAATAATTAAGTGTAAGTGAATCTAAGTGCCAGTTCCGAGCCACCGCTCTGTAAGAAGAACTGGCAAGAAACTCACAGGCTATGCTCTTTTAAATATGTCCATTAGTTTGGTACTAGAATTACAATCTTCATTTGTCTGTGAAGCTATACAATGCAATATAACATAACCTTAAAAATATTTATTTTTTCAAGTCATTCATATTAGAATAGCCTGTATGAAACGGCAGTTTAATCCCAAGCATTTTTATCTGCCATATAGTCTTTAATAGAATAGTATCCCTTTGAAGACAGCTTGTGTTTTATGGTTAATTTAAATTTATTTAGGCTCAATTGCTGTATGTTGCTTGGGATTTTATTGTAGAATCGTACACATTGACCTTTAAAAGATTTGTTTATCTTTTGGAGCCTAGTGGCATGTTGCATCCTAATATTTGCCTTTATACTGGAGCTATAGTTTCCAGGATATATTTTATGTGATGTCTGCGGGTACTCCCATCATCGTGGAACACTTTGAAATCAAATGAGTCTGTTACCGAGTGTTGTTAGGAATGTCCTATCGCACGCGCTGAGGAATTTCCTTAAGATACTTTTTCCAACAGGGGCCTCATCATATCTTAGCCAGTCCTCAGCCCAAGGTCTGCTCACCGGGCTAGCCAGATTTGGCTGAATTACAGTAATTTAAATTTCCCATCAGAGTACTGCATTAAAAGCTGTCACTCCCAGTTGAAATAATCTTATACGGTACTCTGTTGAGGAATTTTTGAAAGGAAGTGGTGAGGTTTTTCAAAACACCGGTTTGTAAGAATTTTTGAGTCCCTGACGCAAGACCGCTGAACCCTGTGTTACAGTTGTTCATATGCTGCAGTCACCACATACCATCAGCAAACCGACAAACATTACAATTAGATTTTAATTTATAATATTAAATGTACGCAGACTTACCTACTATAAACTTTTAAAGGACCATGAAACTTGATATATGTAATGTTTATTTACTAATATCACATCAATATTGATATTATTGTGATAAATAGTCAGTATCATATCTTATATTATATACTTGTCATTGAAATAAATCGTTCTTTATCTCATTTATATTAGTTATCGTGCGCCGAAAACAATAACTTACTTTTGTGAAACTTCTTAAGTGGATCAGGTTTTTATATTATTAATAAAAATCATTTATTTTTGTATAATTATAGCCAAAATACATATATTGCTTTAGTTATGCATTTCATTTAAGTGTTAGCTACCTATACTAAGTAAACTTAATTAATTGTGTCATAGGTATCGATTCACAATAAATACGAGTTAGTTTTATATTATTATAGTGGTTATTTTGCTATAATTAAAATAATAATATCATAATTGTCTTTTTCCATGATATACGTTGTCAAAGCAGGGAGCTGTCAATTAAACACGGGAGTTGGCTTAGGTAGGACTGCTTCTTTTTTAAATGATTGATTGATTATTGAAACTAGAATTAAGAAGCTACCTTTGGTGGTTTATCAATTTAAAACCAACATTGTTTGTGAATTATTTACTATCCTCACTAAAACCAAAACAATCATATAGAAACAAATTTTGTTTTAAAGATATTGCATTTTAAATTATGAAACTTCCATAAATATTTACAGATTAAAATTGAATATGGTTTTAACGTACATAATGTTTATTGAAAGAAAATAGGTCTTATAAAAATCTTGAAATTTAAATCATACAGATAAACAACATTGATATTTTCTTCTGTCAATCATAAATATTACTTGATCATACATTTGTAACTTTTATAATAAAATATTGTGTTATAATAATAGTGTAATAATTAAATAATAACTAATGAATAGTCTCCGATATTAGTTTGAGTTCTTTTTATACTCGCTCAATGAGAAATTCGATAATCTATTTTGGTTATACAACCAGTGATAAATATAATTAAAATTGTCAATGAAATCAATTCAATTTACAACTACCATTATCCACACTCAGTACACACGAGGCCGACAGTTAACTGCTAAAACCCCATTTTATTTACGAGTTTACGACGGAAACACATCGTCTAATGATTTCTTACTTGTAATAAATTTGCTAGTGGATTATTTTTACTAAGGTCTTTAATGTTACGTTATAATGGGTTTAATTCATATTGGGACTAAGTTGAATTTACTCTATATGATATACTGAACCTCTATCTGCACAATGTGTTAAAATAACCACTGAGGAAAGTGTTTAATAATCAATTAAGACTATCGATTAATACAGAGTGAAGCCTGTGGTGAAGCCATTTGGAGAGTGGAGCCTGTGTGGATGTCTTCCTTTTTTTTCTATCTAGATGCATATAACTGTCACTTGAGTGTTGGCGCCAACGCGAAAAAGAAACATGGCGGCAATGTTTAATTTTATAAAATTTACGCTACTTTTTAAAAACAAAACATTGCCGCGAACAATTTAAGTTTTTATTTGTAAATGTAGTGGATTTGTAGACATAACATCTTCAGTAACGTACACAAGTGTAGCAAAGTAGTCTATTGCAGTAAATTGTGATTTTTCGTGTTGATTCCAAAACTCCATTGAAACCTCTAGTCTAGTCTACTTTACTGGGGTAGGACTTTGACTTGACTGTGACGAACGTTTCTTGACATGACTTTAACTGTAACTTAATGACAAACACGCTGCACATTGTTGCAAAAAACTTGAACTATCTAATTACTTGAGACTGACAAATACTCTTATCAAGTGAGTCCATACTTGAAGAGAAAAAAATAAACTGCCACTTCTGTGAGTATTCGAGTAACTTAGCGATTTAGGAATGCGGTGCACTTTTTTTTAAATATAAGGTGAAACACGTATAATTGTTAATTTTGTTCATAGATCTTATATATTATAATGTGTCTAAAAAACTAAGCGAGGAGTATGGAATTATATAAATAAAGTAATTTATTATCATTTTTAAACGCATACTCATCATTCGTAAGCTGTTTAAATTCTTTAATTTCTTAGAATATTTAATATTATTATAATAACTATATTAAATAGATATAGTCAGTTTTCTAAAATATTATAAAATATCAAAAGACAGTTTCATCAACCTATGATGGGTATATACGGGTGATGTCAACTCTTGTAAAGCTATATATTATGTATATATGTTGGTACACAGAAAACTTGGAATAAGACAAGCTAGGAAAGAAATGTTCTAAAAGAATCCAATTAACTTTTTTAATTATGATTAGTTCATAAAATCAAAATTTTAAACCGTTTATTTCGTTAACAATCTAGACCTAAACAAGTATTATGACTGGGATTACCTAGTAAGAGTAGTTTTACGATTATATATCAATTTATTGCTCCTTATTTATTTTTATAATATTACTTCCTTACATATAAGTCACGTGAGTTAACACAGCTAATCTATTTCACGATTTGTTATCACCTATGAGGACAGTTCAAGATTTATACGACTCTTAATCTTTCGTAACATTGAAAACTCCTCCATATATATCGAGGAGTATCGCCTGGTATCAACGTGATCTCTTGGGCGTAGGGTTCGTACACATAAACACGATACGACGTCGTGTCCTGGAAATCTATCACGAGCTTCATACTAATACTCGGTGACTTTATATGAAGCTCGTCGTAGATTTCTTGACTAGCCCTAACTCGAGTGAATGTATTTCTATTCTTTCTTGACATGAAACAAGCGTTATTTGGAATTGAAAAATGCTGGACTAAAAGAAGCTAAAAAAATTATGTTAAAATTTTAAAAATTTTTTTTTGAAGATCATTGTTTATTTAAAAAGTCTCTGATATGTCTAACTAACCTCGTATTTTTCTGCAACCGTATACCTTTTTCTTCGTCTAAGGTATAAAGTGGTCTTACCCTTAATAAAATTACCCATTAATAAAATGTGTGATTATGATGTTACATTTATCTAGACACGCGGTAGCGTGTCAAGCCAAGTTCAAAAAACAGAACTGGCGAGCCGCACCGTGTGTAAGATTACACAAACCATTTGGAGCCACTTTTGACCCCCTCATAAATCAAAAACTATTTTTACATAAACGTATCAAATTTGGTAACCTTTTCCGTAACCATACTTAAACTTCATACTCTGTTCACACGTAGTTAGCGAGGGACTAATTATGACTTTTCGATTCGACGATTCGATATGAAAAATTTAATGGGTAATTGTTTGTAAATAATTTTCGGAAACGAGAAACTACATCGCATAAGTGCATATTTTTCGGTAATACTGTGATTACATACTGGTTACATTAGTATTTTTACATATAGGTACACGCTTAAGAATGTTCTTCGTTCTATTTTATTAATGTGTTATATACAATAACGTCTGTGTACTATAGATTTATTAAGTTCTGATCAATCACAACTCGAAAAATTTTAAATTAAATCTGAATGCCGTAATTACTTGAGCTAAATAATTAAAAAAATAACGTGGTTTGCTAAGCATTTAGATTACCGAATTATTTATGTTTATGATGTTAGCATACCTTTATTCAAAATCTATGTTTAGACCACTGGTGTACATTTAACTTGCATGTGTATAAGTGGGAACTAAACAGATAATCTAATAAATTTTGTTATAGAATTTCAAGTGATTCATGTTTTTTATGTGTGTTTTACTTGACCCTTTTTGTACATTTTCAATACTGGTATTCTCTTTTGGGGTACATAAACTATTAAGTAAATAATAAACCGTCAAAATTTTACAGATACGGGGTTGGCTCGTAAGGACAGTTAATTTAAAATGCAGAATTATACGTCTCACTGTGACTTGTATGTTACCCAATACAACTTGTTTGATTTTGTAAATCATCTATCTCAGCGAAAAAGACAGTGCTACCTATATATATTTCATCATATCAGCCATTAAAAGCCCCCTGCTGAACATTGGCCTCCCCAATCGATTACAATCTATTTGGGGTATTTGCCCATAATCACCACACGATGCAGGCGGGTTGGTGATAGCAGTTAAAGCTGATGACGCTGCTGCTCATCATCCGATAGGATTTCTCTTCGTAGACTCTCCCCGACGATGAAACTACATTTCCCTGTGAGATCACAGGAGGTAGCACTTCTCTAAGCCGGTACCACAAAATCTAACATTTACCAATTTTTTTATTTTTACCAGAAATTTCAAACTTAGTTTCATCAAAAAATAATAAATATACACTTTATAATTACTATTTACGGATAGTGCAAGACGATCTTGTTATAATCACAATAATTTTGTAAATGATACAAAACCCTAGCTTCGTTCTTTACCATACGAAATAACCCTCACAGACACATGCTACAGATGTCTCCATTTCAAGAGACAATCATACTAAAATTATATTATGTTCTCTGCCGTTGTTGCTAACAATGTCATGTCTATTTACGGATCGCAATAGATACTTGATGCTGTCCATTATCTTATCATACAAACCAGTTTTGCCATAGCCAGTTCAGCGATTTTGTGTGTATATTAACGTCTTGCTCTTACATATCAAGCCTCTCATTATTTACCTTGAGTGGGAGTGTGTTGAATTAAACAGTTTTTATGATGAAGCACATATTAGGTACATACGTTTCTAAAGGTCTGGGCACTCCATAGTTAATACAACGACGCTATACTAAGTTAAGTATAGTGGAGTAAATAAATCATAATGGACAATATTATTTACATATGTTTTATAAAGAATGTGCTAAAAAGTAGTGCTAATTACTGTAATACATAATAATTATAGTCATGCGTGGGTAAATTTTTTAACAAATATATGAAGAATGTCTACAATTTGTATTTACAAGATAATTATAGATTATTCCTCATCAAAGTTGATTATTATTGCCTCGCCCTTGAAATGAGCAACGTTACAATTGTTAGACATAACTCAGTCAAGTTAGGTAAGCAACAAAAGGCGACATTACCCGCTAATTAAATTGTCATGAGAAAACTAATGAATGATGAAGAACCAAAGACATTTAACTATTACTATATTAAATCTCTTTGTGAAGAACTTAACATTCCTTGGGCCCTAATACCAAATTTTATATGCATCAAAACCATTGTTTGCAAGAATCGCGTTAAAAAGGTTTGGTGATTCATTTTTAATACTTCTCGGGTAATATTTTTCGCGATTTGGTCGTCAGTGTGCACTAATTACTAGACCGTTTAAAAGAACATGCTGATGTATATGTCTTTCATAACTTCTGTCTTTGTGTGTGTATGTTCCTAATGTGCATAGATTTTTAAATAAATAAATAAACATTCATCCTTAACTGTATGTTGGCGTATGACACCAATTACCAGCGGTAAGGAAATAACGCAAAGCGAAATCAACGTTCTTAGTGGCATAGCTTAGTGGCATTGTCGTGGTGGGGGGCTGAGTACCTCCCGGTAGGGCGCAGGAGGCGCTAGGTAAAAGGTAACACCCAGAGACCGACGACTCTGGGTGCCCTTAGTACTGACTACCGGGGGGGAAACTAAGAGGGACCTATGGAGGGCGCAGCGGGTAGGCCAGGAGGGCCCGCTCAGCAGCGCCAGGAGGGTCTAGGCAGGGGGGGCAGGGGGCCCCTGCTGTCTAACCATGGACCCTCCGGGAAGTCGGCCACACACGCTATGGTCGCATGGGGAGGTAGGAGGGGCGCGTCCACTGCGCCTCTCTGAGGAGGTCCTCCCGGTTTTGGTCCGGGGGACGTTGGCCGCAGGCGGGGTGTCAGAAGCTGCAACCCAGGTACTGGCCCCCGCCTCTTTCTCAACAAGCGGCGGGCGTCGTCGGAAGATTTTTAGTGGGTATTGCTGCTGGCGGTCGTGTCTGCCGGTGGTGAGTCCCACACCCCCTTTCGGTCCCCCTTTGGCCGGAAGGCAGTGCGTAAATGCATTTTGTTACCGACGTAAAAAAAAAAAAAAAAGTCTTCGTCTTGCCCCGTTAAAGGGACAGTTCGGAAAAATTGTTTCATTGACCCCGGTAGAGTCAAACTCATTGTTTCCGGGTGTTTATTTCGCAGGGAGAAACAATTACTATTGTACTTAAGCTGACTGCATCTTACTAAGCTCGTAGCTCTGCGGTGCTCGGTGGTCGGAAACGATCACCGAAGTACAGTAGAGTTTACAGAGGTCAGTCCTTAGATGGGTGACCGTTTGTGTGGCATTTGATATCGAGCGCTTCCGTGCTTCGGAAGGCACGTTAAGCCGTTGGTCCCGGTTATCACTAAATTTGGTAGTCGTTAAGTCATGTTAGGGGCCTAATGGGCGGCTTAATAAATTCTAACAGCAGGACGCCATAGACCTGCCTCCGCCAATCCGCACTGGGTCCGAGTGGTGGAGTATGACCCAATACCCTCGCACCTATAGTATGTGAGAGGAGGCTCGTGCTCAGTAGTGGGACGTTTATGGGCTGAGATGATGATCTTACTAAGATAAGAGGGACTCAGATCATATCATGCTGCTAGAATCCAGTGCGTATTGGCGGAGGCAAGTGTGTGACGTCCAGCGGGCTAACTCTAATTCCACAAAAACTAAACTTCGTTATACCTATCTCTTTCACTCTCTATATATCATTATCGAGTGAAAGTGATGGGTATAACGAAGTTTAGTTTTTCGATAAATTAGAATAGGCCCTCAGATGTAATTTTTTGTCAATCCGCCCAATATGGTTTTTATAACGGTTGAACGATGCACACATAATTTAACAATTATCACATAATTATGATGACAAACGGATATCTTCACCTTACCAACAACGTAGCTTCATCTTAACGTACCTTCCGAAGTATAGAAGCGCTCGTACTGTACTGCGTCTGACCTCTGTGAACTCTGGCCTCTGCTTTACTTCAGTGATCGCTTCCGACCACATTGTACTGCGGAGCTACGAGCTAATGACTGTCGTCAGCTTGAAAATAAGCCTTAGTGTCATATAAATATGGTAAATAATTGATAGTTTTAATGTTGGTAACAATGTTACCTACTGTATATTTCTTGACCGCAAACAGTTTGTATTGCTGAAATCGCATATCTGTGTAATGTTTACGCAATGCATGCGTAATATGCATTTCATTTATGTGTGAAAACATACATTTTATTTGTAAATGTAGACATGTTTTGTCCTGTTTAATTATTTATAGACACTCCGTTATCCATTTTACGTAGTAGATACGTTAGAATAATATCAATAAAATTTTGCTAGCGTTTTAATTTTATTTTCAATATTCAAATCAGTGACAAAAATAACTTTGTTCGATTGTTCGGAAAAATAACACTTTTGACCTTCATAAGAGCTCTGTTGAGCCAAACTTGAATAAATCATTTTGACTTTGACTTTAACATATGACATAAGGTCGAAAATAATACTCGAAAGAGATTCTAACAAGACTAGTGATCCGCTCTTGCTATGCTTCGGTAGCTATTTATTAAATACTAGCGGCCGTCCGCGACTTGTGACCTACATATAAAACTTCCTGTTGAATCACTCTATCTGTTAAAAAAAAGTATCAATCCGTATCGTAGTTTTACAGATCTAAGTAGACATAGGAACAAACAGACAGCGGAAAGCGCCTTTGTTTTATTACCATTTTTATTAGTGATTTTATACCTTGGATTATATAATTGAAGTTTTCGTAGGGATCCCGAAAAAAATCTAGTAAGAAATAAGGCTCATAGGCATTTTACTCAGGGATAATATAACATTTTAGAAAAGGTGCATAGGGATCCTATTAAAACCTTAGGAGCCCAAGTTAACCTCACCTGCAAGTGGTGCACCTGCCGATCAATGGACAAGGCTCTGGCGAATATAACAGTAAGTGGCAATAGGCTCGCCACCTATTATGTGCGACCAAAAATATAATTGACGAAACGTGGGCATATAGTATGCATATGCTAACCCCTTCGGGGAAACAGGAGTGATTGTATGTATGTATGTTTTTAGAAAACGTTCGCATAATTTTTTTTGTTTATTTATTAGAAACATCCCGAAATACTTTCTCTTTAAAATATTAGTACGATGAGAACCGAATTATATCTAAGGTATAAATCGACATTGTCTTGTCTATCATATTGTAAGATGTATTCCGATACCGGTTTTTAGTTCGAACTAGATTATCTTTATACGTACATAATCAAAAAAATACTTGTTAAAGTAATTCATGTCTCAAAAAGATGAATTGTAGCTCAAGCGTGTCTGTCTTAATAAAATAAGTTGTAATTAGCGATTACGAGGGGTACATACATCTGTAGCAAACTGTCAAGCGGTTTGGTGAAAATAATATTTAAGTTGAGGTATTTGGTAATTATAAAATAGATATGAAGACTGTAAATATCATTGCACAGTAGGAAACATGATGTTTTATCGAAGTATAGTATTGATGAGTCATAACCGCCGTACGTAACCATATTGTTTCTTGTAAACTATTCTCTGTTCATCCGAAACGTTCGGTGAGTCTTGATGAGTCACTGGGGGCGCCAGACGGAGGCTGTGTCACCTTCGCTTTGCTGAAGCGCAAAATATTGCGCCTCCAGTACTATAAAAGGCTCTAACAAATAATATAAATACTACTTCAAAATACAAATTCATGAAACTGTCGTAGCTTACCACGTGTTTATGTGTGGGAGCCCAAAGACGTAGGTACCTAAGTAATAAGTACGGTCAAAATGTTCAAAATGTAGTATAGCAATGCTAAAATATCCCAAGCATACATAACTTTAACCTGGGACCTTTAAGTATGGGAACTTACATAACCTAAACTAACCTTGAGTTTTAATAATTTGGTATAAGTTATATCTAATTACTAAGCTGCAGTTGATTGCGTAACAATGTCACAGAGGAAATGATAAAAATAAACTCAAATTGAAATTAATTTAAACAATATTTTTTATTTACTTAGTTGTGCTGTTTAAATGTTTATCAGTGGAAAGTAGGTACCATGTAAACCAATAACAATGTACAAAAGGCCAACGGAAATAACAGTACTAAGTAAGATAATAGAATACAGAGAACTTAATTTAGTTACCCATCGCTTTAGTGGCAGTGAATTTCCAATGATCAAATAAACAATTAGGTACTTATTACAAGCAATTGTCCGCGATATCGGGCAGCAAAGGTCACACCAAACTTCTAGCACTCTCTGTTCTTTCCCCCTTGAATAAATTATATGACAGTATAATAAGTGATAAAATGTTGAAATAAACTACAGCCATAATAAGTACTACTTAGATTGGCTGCATAATAGATCAAATCATGAGGCTCGAGATTGAAATCACACAGGTCTGCTTAGTTGTAGGACATTTTCGATGTTCTACTGGCAAATGAATGGTGGCCGTAAGTCTGGTTCTATTACTTAAATAACTCATAGTAAAAGAAGTACTGTAAAGTCAATTACCGAGTCCCGAGTGACACTGACTATGAATTTAAATAAAAACCATATTTTTAAGGCAAAGTATCGTTTTTACCCAAAGTACTCGTGTTTTTGGCATTATAACGTAATGCGAAACAAATTTTACTGAAAGGTAGTCATTTTAAAGTTAACTGAATGTTTATTTCTACTTGCGGGTGTAGTGTCATGGAACGACCGAATAGTGGTTATCGATTATTAAACTCAGTTAATACACCATTTTCAATTAATAATGTACTTATTATGTGCTACGAAAGGAAAAAAAACATGTTTGGTTGTTTATTACAATGCGAACTAAGTATTTTGTAAATTATTACCATGTCATAACCACTTATTTTCTGCCGAAGACATTTTGTCTCGTTGTTAGCCGTCGTGTCAAGGTAATAAAACAACTGTGTTCTATTCATACTGTTATAAACATGCCAAGATCGTGATTGCTACTCAAACACCGATAAAAATTACAGCCACGTGCTTCAATGCTGAATTGTTATTGAAAAGCAACCAGTAAAAGCTAGGTACAGTTATGAGAGTTTGGTTTTTTTTAAAGTTGACAAACTTTGGAATTGTTTTAATGTAGCATAATTATACGTTAATAGGATGTTTAAATGATATAGAAAATTATTTGTTTGCAATTGAAGCCGGTTTTCGTAAAAATATCTTTATATCTTTTAAACTATAAATGCAATAGAAAACACGATGTTAAGAAAAGTTATAAAAGAGGCTGACATTAAAAAATATAAGTACTCTTACCTACTTACTTAGAAATTTAAAAAAAATCATTAAGTATAAGCTTATCGTATTGCCGGAAGAAGTTTAAATGGGAGCAGACCCAATTTGTATAGCATATGCCTAAAGCGAAGAAACCCAATTACCCATTATAAACTAAAATCTACATGTTTGCTTTTCTTTTATTCTCAGCATTAGCTCTTCACATACAAATCTACAACATGCTGATTGCAGAACCCTATTATTTATTTAAACTTAATCGCACAAATTAAAATGAAAATGTACAAAAGGCGAACTTAATGCTGCAAAGCATTCTCTACCAGTTAACCTTATTCTTATTAAAAGGAGCTTTCTCGAAAATTTATATATGAACGAAGTATACGCATTGTCTTTTGATAAAATAATGATTTTTAAAGACCTTTATTTTTTAGGAGATATTCAATATATTGTTACCCATCCGGATACAAAGTAGAAGTAGAAATATCTGATTAATATTTTATTAGAAACATTGCTATAGACTTCAAGCTGATCAGTATTCTCATAGGTGCATGGTCCAATCAAATAATTAGTCTCAATGCTATTTTGCAGCTGCACATACTTGTTAGCACAATTGTTACCAATTTCATACTTACGACTGTTCACACCCATAGCCAAGCAGTGCATCTTCTTCAAGTCCATGTTATTACCAAGTTTTGTTAAAGGAAGTACAAGCCTTAGGTTTTAAAATTAGTGACAAGATTTATAATAATTTAATTTCTAAAAGTATAGTAATAAAAAGTGACAGAATAACCTTGAATGCTATTAATTCATCTATTATTAAATTGTGTGCTGTTATTATATTTATTATGTATTAATATGGATCCAAAGTTCTAAATACTGTTATTAGGTAATTTTTTGGATTTTTTTTTATTGAAGTAATACTGTTTGTCTGTTTTAAGAAACTTGTGCGCTTACCATAAGTTGCCGATGTAGGTAAGTTAAACGTATATGAAATATTCCCTAGGTACAAAAACGCTTTTATGATATTTTTCGTAGGATTCTAGCAGTATGTATTGCAAACTACTTCAAAAAGTAAAATCTAATAGAACTACTTCTTTGGGACTTATATATTTTAAAGTTGTATATTTTTACCGAAAATATATTTAAATGCAATTGCAAACTCATGGTAGACAAACAGTATTAAATTTTTTGTACAAAGTAAGAATACAATTCGTAATTTGCAAAATAATATAAAAAGGTGCAATATGTTTTTGTGTAGAAACCAAATTAGCCTGTAGTAAAAACAAAAATATAATTATTTAAAAAAATATTGCCAATCGAAATTGAACTGAGAACTGCGGAACCTACTTACTGATGACTTATATTATGATAAATAGATAGTTACTGTTTCTGACATTGATCCGATTGTTTTTGTGTCTTAACCATTTTACTTTCGTTTACATTCTTCACCCTGTTCAAACTGTATAGTATCTATATTAGTATAGGGTCGTCGATGTACTCTTGTATCTTGATCTATCAGTAATATGGTCCCTTAATCTGTATTGCCAAATGGACGGTATGCACACTACCATCGTATGAGACATAAGTTAAACACGTATTTACAAGACAAATTGTTTCAATACAATCTTCATAAAAAATAACATTACTAATTGTAATGTAGATGGAAAACAGTTTGCTAAGAAGAGGTAAAAATGTTTGCCTTATAAATATTTACCTCAAACATTGGTATAGTGTGTTTACAATTCCCTTGCTTCACTTTTATCATCGTCAGTTCCATATTGTTTTTCTGTCTGTTTAAATATAACACGATCAATTCGCATTTGCTTTTCTACATAAAAACATATTGCTTCTAATATGAAAAAAAAAATGTAAATAACGTAAATATTGATACGAAATTATTTTTTGTATAAAATCTTTTGGATTCATATTGTATACCAGCAAAAGAGTGCATAAAGTTTTAATAAATGAGACTTAGGGTTAACTTGAAATATAGTATTAAGTTTCATACTTAAGTAAAGGAAAATAATTATACAAGATTTAGTTCGTACAAGCAAAGTACTCCTATAATACACTGCTTTAGAAGAAACGCTGAAAACCTTCACAATATCATATCGTAGTTTTTATAAAAGAGCGTGTATTCACAAGTATGTCAGAATCTCTGACCAAATTATAAGTTTCAAACCTGTTCCTCTGGAAGCGCAAGTATAGTCATCCGTTGTCGCTGCCACAGTTTTTACTGTTAGTACAATTCCAAGGGCAATAATTAACCAGCAGCATCCAACGCTCTTCATGTTGAAGAGTTGCCTCAACACTTTTAATGTAACGAACCGTCTCCCATAGAGGAGTATAATTTCAATTCCATCACAGAATTTTAATCGAACGTTCTATTTTAATCGCTGCCAATTTTAACGATATCCCAAGCCAGCGAACACATTCCACAGGTTTCAACGATCACTATTACCATGAACACTTTAAAACTTGGAAACACTGACTCATTTTGATTTGAACCATACGTCGCGCAAATGTTGCAATTGTAAATAGAGACTAAAATATTATCGGCATAAATCACAATCAAACTTTCTCGATAGTAGTTTTTTTGTAGATCGCAGATGAGATACAGTGTACGATTGTGAATATAGTCACAGTATGAAAAAGTTGTTTTGTTTCGCGGCTTCTTAAATTTGGATTAACACGCGCACAGACGACCGCTCGTCTCGTGGACCGCGAGCGGAATGCTGAGTTGTGTTTGATTGGTTGGAGTAAACCTTTGTTGGGCTTGGTTGAAATCAACATTACACGGCGGCGACGCGATCGGTCGACACAGGCGACTACACCAAGGATGGGCTTTGGTTGTGCTGATAACAAATATGTTTAAACAAAACTCTTTGCGGTTAAATCTAACAACATTTACTTTCCAGTAGGTAATATGTATTTGTATTAGCTTAATCGTTCTGAACATTCACAGTATCACTTATTTCAGAATGCATTTATTATCGATTCAATTTGTACTTTATCATGTCTTCTATATTATTCTACGAATTAAAGATTAATTCTAAATCCTAAAACTAATTAAAGATTAAATAAAATTTATCCTCCTTACGAAAATGCAACCTATTTAGAAATTATACCCAAATTCGATCCGATTCATATTCGGTTGTCTTATACTTTATTCTATGTTTATTTCAAATCTAGCGATTGGAAATACAGCTCCTCTAAAAAGCATACATATGGAATATTCCTTTTTGTGTGAATTTGTAAGGTAGCTTTATGTTACCCATTATGCTTTTGGCACGTCATTATTTTTAAAGGAACATGAAGGCGCGTTTTTTGACGTATCCATTTTCAAATTAATGCTTTTAACGGCCTTGGCTTTCTCGGTGTAAAAATACTTTATTTAATTTTATTATCACTTATTTATTTGCTTGTAACAATCGAATATTTACAAATATTTTGTAGAACTTATCTTTATTATCTCAGCCTATTTATGTATTGGGGTACATGATCCTTGAGAAAGAGTCTCAGTTTCCAAAAATCAAACCGATTTAATAGGTTTTGCAGGACCTCACCTAATAATAAAATCCACCACACTGACCCAGTGCGGATTGCTAGTGGCATTTACAATTTGTTTTGATTGTATCAAAAGGGCCATATTATGGCCTATTATTTGGCTTCGATTCCCACATATAATAATCACTGAGTTCAAAAGACCGTTGAACGCCAATCCCGTTTATTGGTACGTAAATAAAAGTTACAGCCACAGTAGTAAATTCGACTTTAAAAGTAGCTGAACACTTGTACTCTGTCGCGCCAATTATTGCGTCAACCAACTAATACATTAAGGGTGACTTGCACGAAAGCTTAACGCCTTTAAGTAGCCTTAAATGAAATTATTTTGACTTATATGAAACCATAGACAAAGTTGTGTACTTAATTCTATTTAATCATAAAAAGCAGCTTGTGTAAGCCGGCCTCAATAAGTAAGCACATTTTTGGATATGAAAACAAAATAAGAATTAAGTCAGGCAACAGTTCGTAGAATATATTTTCAATACAAAAATCCAGATCCTATATTCAATACGCATTTAACTTCGTACTACAATCACGTAATACAGTCGTGTCACAGAATAACTAAAGATGTAATGGGTCAATGTTATGTTGAAATACAACAGAAATCATACATACCAGAAAAAGTCACTACGTTTTTCTTCTAAAAAAATTAAGGAATATTCCCGTTAGTTCCATGTAGGTGTATATGTATGTATATTTACAAAAAATAATAATATGTATAACACAAGTACCTACTTATAATTATTCGAAACGAAATATTTAGCATAATTGCCAAAAAATATTTATTCATTATTTATAGTTTGTTTCCACCTGTTTATTACACTTCTACTACTAGTAGATACTTACTTCCGTTATAAGTTCTTTGTTTTTAGAAGTAAAAGTATTCATTGCATTTACAAGTTACGTAATAATAGTTAGTAATTAGAGTACCCCAAATAATTAGCGTGTAACTATAATACATACATAATATCACGCCTGTTTCCCCGAGGGGGTAGGCAGAGGCATATTATACGCTCACACTTCTCTTGATGCACCACTTGCAGGTGAGTCTTGGGCTCCTCAGATCATAGTAGGATATTTTACACCTACAATAATACACAATAATCTTATAAAGCTTTTACGTACATTATTTCATCTAAAGAGAGCTTTAAAACGTATCGGACAGCCAGTCTAGCTGCATATATAAAAATAGTTGTGATTAGGTAGGTAGGTAGGTAGTAGCTGAATTAAAATAAATGCAAGTACCTTTTTAAAATTTATACATGTAGGTTAGATCATATTTTTATGTACTTAAATAATATAGTATTAAGTTCAAAACTGTCGTAAGAATTAAGTTGATGTGTCGACGTCGTTGTTCTAAAGTTTTCACTCCAATCTTAGGTATAAATTCTTTATTCCATGAGCATTACATAGTGTTTATAATTCAATATAAAATCGTCAATATTAAATATAAGATGTAATCGAGAGCTTTGATACAGTTTTAAAAAAAATAAAGTGTATATAAGTGAATCTCAGTGCCAGATCCGAGCCATCGCTCTGTATGAAGAACTGGCAAGAAACTCAAAAGCTATGCTCTTTTAAATTATCAATTGGTAAGGTATTTAGATTACAATCATTATACGTCTGTGACGCTATATAATGCAATAAAATATAACATTATCAATATTCATGTTTTGATTCATTCATATTAGAATAGCCTGTTGTAAGAAATGGCAGTTTAATCCCAAATATTTTTATCTGCCATAATAATATATAATCAATAAATAAATACCATTGAATACAGCTTCCTTTTTATTATTTATTTAAATTTATTTATCTGAATCATTATCAAGGATTTCCAAGAAAGTCTAAAAGCCTGAATCAACAAATTATTATAATCCTTTTACTATATCAAAATTGTGAGATTAAGCCAAACCTTATATATTAATTCACTGTTTGCATTGTTAGTAATGTAGTGTAAACTAAATTAATAATGAAGTATACCTAGGTAGTATAGGCTGTGTTTGAATATCCTTTTTATGTAATGGATAAATTAATTTACTTAAAAGATATTAGATATTGGACATATGCTCTGTTTACCTCACAACATAATTTATAAGCGTCGTTCGGGTGATTGATGTCGAAGATAACATACAATCGGCAACACATTACGCTTAACAGCTTTGACCTTAAATTGTTCTTTGCGTGTGTGAAATTTTCTATATTTTAGGTTATGTTTCAGTTTATATTTGCTAAGTTTAGTGTCATACTTACTCAGAAGTTCTATTTTCATAGCTGGGGAGGATTATGTGATTTGACTAGTAATAAGGGCGAGTTACTTCGTTCAACAATTTTTTTTTTTTGGAAATATGAAATTTAGAAAGGCACATTATGTACTAAATGCTTAGTTGTATATTTTTACTAACATTTATTTTGATCAATTTTTTATTAATTATTTTATTAGCTATAATCTCATACAAAAAAAAATTACATGTATACCGCTTAATACCTATATCAATACGAGATCGTATGATTCTGCTTGTAAGATGACATACAAAGGATACATACATACCTTTAACCTTATGACCACGTCTACTATTGGATCAGCTGGGGCACTGAAGGTTATATGGTAATGGTATGCAATCTCAAGGCACATTCGTAATTTCAACCAAAGTGTATTTTTAAAGGCGCTTTCGAAAATAATTATGATCTTGTCAAAGTTCCACTATCGTGTTTTTGAGCTAAGAGTATACAGGATATAAAACGTCAAACGATTAATAATTACAACTAGGTATATCCAAATTACTGATTGGTAAGTTAAGTACAAGACGAAATGAAAGTTAGTTATTTTTCTCCGCGTGTTGCTTTAATGACCAAATGTCCTTTAGTTCGCCCAAAATTGTTGGTTGTATTTTTTTTTTGTAAAAAGATCCTATTAACTTCTGAGGGTGCCAAGCCAACCTCACCTGCTGAACAACAAATGAGGCTCGGACGATCTTGAAAATTTCCAGTAAGCGCCAATAGGCTCTCCTATTACGTGGAACCAACAATATAATTAGTGAAGTGTGGGTGGATAATATCCCTTTCGGGAAAACAGGCGTGATATTATGTATAGTATTATGTGTATGTAACTATTGGTGCTTGGTTGAGCTTTCTTGACGATCCTAACAGTAAATTTATTGTTGCAGCTTACCGATGTTAATATAATATTTAATTTAATATTGAGAAGTCTTTTGTAAACTATTCAATGCTACTTAAATTTATAGACACGTACATTTTCTTCGATATAAATAAAGATTTTTTGTCTATTTTAATTTTTATATCAATTAACACTATAAACTTACAGCTATTACAAGCCAAGACGCTTCTAAAATATTTGAAATTTAATTAGATACCTACTATAAAATGCAAAATAAATTTTCATACTCAAATCCACTATTTTTTAATTTAACAATTCATTGTTTTTCTTGCTCTATTTTGTAGACTTAAAGACTTCATAGTAATTATAAGAGAGATTATCACTCAACATAACTTAATAATAATCGTCTACGACCAATCAATTTTTTTCTCGAAGTACCTTCTTTATAGCCGTATTAAAAACCTAACCGCCACGAACAAAATTTATTTACGCAAATGAGATTTATGGAATATGTATTTTAATTTAGCTCAAATACTCTATCTCCTTATATCTGTCATATGCCATTCAATATGGGTGTTTTCCATTATATATTAAGTATTACATCAAAAAAAAGTATTTATGTATGTCCGTCCGTTATTTAGTATCAATAACACAAGTTCCTAATAATATTTATCTTG